>CM057343.1:282424645-287224645 GCA_030015575.1 Agapanthus africanus | reverse complement strand
TTAATGTTAACTTGCTTGAATAATTCCAAAATCTTCTCCATTTGTGGATTTTGTTTGTTAGACCTCAACCGGTTTGGAAATGGAACATTTTGAAAATTGGTTGAGTCTAATGCTGGAGGAGGAGATTTTGGAGTTGGAACGGATCCCAGAATAGGTGTTTTCGTGGAGTGAGAAGCGGGTCCGTTTAGAGAAGAAGAGGAAGGAGAGCCTTGTGAAGAACGGAGAATAGGCTCGGAAGACGAAGAAGAAGAAGGAGAAGAAGCAGAAGAAGAAGCGGCCGGGGTGTCATCGTTGATTTGCTTGCCAATGTTGTTTTGCAGCACCCTCCCTGATCTCAGTGTGGTCACGGCACTCACATTATGGTTTTTTTGTTCAAGAGCAACATGTGCATTATGTGGGTGGCCGGGATTTGGAAGTGGCTGGGACGGGAGCTTCCCCTTCTCTCGCTCGCTCAAGGCCGCGTTCAGCTGTGCAATCTGGGCCTCGATGGTCTTGATGCTCAGCCCGTGTGCGGCGGTGTGTTGCACTAAAGATTGGATCGAAGACTGGATGTTGGCGGTGGATTGAGTCGATTGTTTAACAAACGCATCCAGACTTCGCTCGAGCGAGGAAACCTTATCGTTGTTCGACGGAACAAAGTTGTTTGGTGGAAAGGAATTGTTCGGTGCAAAGTTGTTCGTCTGGTTTTGGTAAGGCTGGGGTTGGAAGGGCTGCTGATACTGAGTTTGTTGTTGCGCTTGTTGTTGCGGTGGAGGGGCCCTTTGGAAATTGTTGCCCTGGAATTGATTCTGATTCTGATTCCAGGCGAAATTGGGGTGGTTCCTCCAACCGGGATTGAAGGTGGAAGAGTATGGATCATTCCTCGGTCTTTGCTGGAATGCATTAACCTGATCCTGTCCTTGCGAGGGTGGATTGTAAGGACACTCTTCAGTCAAGTGGGACGGATCGGAACAACAAGCGCAGATGGTACGAAGGGGGAGAACAGGGGCAGGAGTAGGAGAAGAAAATTTGCTCTCTATTGCTTCAAGCTTTTTTGTTATTGCAGCCATTTCAGCTCTCATCGCAATAGAGACATCAAGCTGGTGAATTCCTACCCTAGACTGACCGGTAGAAATGGAGGTAGAAGAAGAGGAAGGAGTCGGTCTGGTGCTCTCCCACTGTAGCGTTTGCTCCGCAAGATCGTCAAAGAACTGCCATGCTTCCTCGTCAGATTTGGATAGGAAGTGGCCCTGACAGATTGTTTCCAGCAACTGCTTCGTTGCTGGGTTCAGTCCCTCGTATAAGGTCTGGCAGAGTTGCCATTTTTCTATACCGTGGTGAGGACACTGAACAAGAAGGTCTTTGTATCGGTCAAAGCACTTCCAGAAGGGTTCAGAAGGAAGCTGGGAGAATTGGTTGATCTCATTTCGAATTCTTGCGGTCTTATGATTTGGGTAGAATTTTTTCAGAAACGCTTTAACAAACTCGTCCCAGCTGGTGATTGAGTGGGAAGCGGTGCTATACAGCCATTTTTCTGCGAGATCGCATAAAGTGAACGGAATGACCCGTAGACGTATAGCATCGTCCGACAGCTGGGTTGTTTTCATCATGGCACAGACATTTTGAAATTTGTTAATGAAGATATAGGCATCTTCAGATTCAAGCCCATGAAAACGTGGAAGCATGTTGATGAAATGGGGCTTAATTTCAAAGTTGTCCCCATTGGCCGGAGGAAGAGAAAGGCAGGTTGGAAGTGCAGAACGGGTAGGGTAGAAACGATCCTGGAGCGCAATTCGCTGCGGCGCTACAACAGGCGGAGGTGGTGGGAGATTGGTCTCCATAGGAGGTGGAGCCAATCCAGGGGTGGTCAACGAGATGTTCGGATTAAATCCCGACATCGCGGAAGAAGAGGTTGGTGAAGGTGAAGGTGAAGGTGAAGATGTATGAACAGAATTCCGGTCAACGTCGGAGTTGGCCGGCAAAGGAAGGGGTGAAAGAGGAGTGGACGGAGTATCGACTTCGGAGTCGATCGCGTAGTCGGTCGCGACTAACGTAACGCGGACTAGACGGGCGCTAGTGTCCCGAGTCCAAGCGGACATACACTAAACGAGTTTAGTATAGTCAAAGCGGAGAAGGTGAGGGTAAGAAAACGTCAATGAAGAAAGGTGATGGGTGCTGGGTGAAAATGGATTTGGCGACAAAAGGGCAAGTTTTTATAAAAGTTTTTTTTGATTTTTTTTTTTTTTTTGTTTTTAGAAAGAGATTTACAGAAGTATGTACGGAAATACGGCTTAAGCAATCACAAACAAGATATGCACAATCACACGTAGATCTAGGGTAACCTAGGTCTACTAGACCTGCTCCTGAACTTGATTGTCGAAGTTAAACAATGTCGAGAAACGGGCTTAACAATACACCGATCACGAGGCCAGGTAAGTGCAGAGATAAGGGGAGGTTGTCCAACGCTTTCGCGAAGTTCCTTAATTAAATAACCCTTTCTCTTTCGGCGGTTGCGCCTTTAACACTTTCCTAGACACCCCGTAAACAATATACGGTTAAGCGAGCTTCTAAACAAGGTTTATCTTCTCCTAATGAGCGCGAAGTCCTTAGGGCTGAAGTCTAGTATTTTTTAATTACAATGGACAATGCATATGCTTTAGTGATTTTTGGGGTCCTGGGAAGGGTGATGAAATCCCCACCCAATCTGGATTGGTTTCAAGCCCCTTAAGTCCGTATTAAAGAATGCAAAACAGTAACAATATCAACAGCAAACAATTTTTATTTGCGGCGCAAAGAATCCTGCACAAGAACAGTTTATTGGAAGAGGGAGAAGAATTTGCGCAAAGAATCCTGCAGAAAATACAATTCAGTGGAGCTTAGAGGAGTGGAGAGAGGCAGAGAGAGTTACCTAGAAAAAATGGCAGCCCAAGGGCACCAAGTGGCCGCTCTTCCGCGGCCAAACAGGTGCTAAGGCCGCGGAAGCGCGGCAGGAACAGGGGATTGGGACTTCAGGTTTGGTTCAGGTGCTGTTCTGGGTCTCCTCCTCTTGTCTGGATGTACTGAATCTTGAATTGCTCACTGTATTTGCTCCAGATTTGTACAGTAGACCGGATGATTCGTTTTCGTCCGTCGCGGTGTAGCCGCGAAAATGTGGGTCTATCTTCCCACGTCTTTGGCACTGTACTTGAACTCCGTATTTCCAACGTCTTTGGCGTCGATCTTGAGCTTCGGATTTCCTGCACACTTGCACAAAAACTAATCAAGAATAACAAGATGGTTTCTTTTACAAAGTATATATTTTTTTTTTTGGTTTTTGATTGTTTTTATATTCACAAATTTAACCCGAAATTACACAAAGAAATAAACTACCGTCTCCCCGGCAACGGCGCCATTTGATTGGTAGGATACGAGCGTGTTCAAGTTTAAGTTTAAATACCGCAATCAAGACGGTTTCGCACGTAGCTAGCCGGTTGAGTACGGGTCGTCCGCAGGGAGATGGGAATCTTTTTCTATGTGTTTTTCGACGAGTTAAGTCCGGTTGTTCAGATTTTTTTTGTAGTTATCTAAGTGTTGAGTTGATATTTAAAGAGAGCATGTTAGGGTTAGGATTAGGTTAGTTTGAGTTGGGAGTCTCCACATCTTTCGTTTCCCTTCTTAATATCGTGTTACGGTAATCGGCAACAACGGGGATTAGCACGACTAGGAAGGACTTTGCAAGTATAAGCTAGGCTTTCCAACGCATAAGTCTTCCTTTTGGTGCTTGTCCGTCCGTTCTTGGCTCTTAGCCATAACCTCCGGTTAATCCAACCACAACCGGTCTCACTACGGAATCACCGCTATCATGTAGGATAGGGTGCCGTAAGGAGCGGATTGTGGTTGGGTTAACGGGAGTCGATTTAAGATGTTGGGAAAGGAAAGAGTGAGAGAGATTTCCTTCTCTCAAACTTCCCTTATCCTACCCTAACAAGAATGAACTACTCACACATCATAATACGGAAAAAATAAAACAACACAAAAGAGGAAGATAGAAAGAAGGAGATTAGAAGAATACGACTAACTATTTGCGACCTCACCTTGGCGAGGATCAAGCGTAAGTATCATTGTCATATGTAAGGATAAAGAAAAAAGAGAAGAATGAAATAACAAGGAAATAACAACAACTACTTAACGAATTAAAATTACAACAAGCATAAATATAAGGAGACAAGCATGATAATAAAATGGTCTTCTTTATTCATCACTCTTCACTCAAAAGCTCACTTACAAGTTTAATGGAGAAGTGGTGAGAAGAGGAAGAAGAACATGTAACTAAAACATAGCAAAAGAAATACAAGAATTGGACCCCTTCCTTCACAAACTTCTGGGCTATTTATAGGCCAAAACATGAAACCCTAGGGCAACCACCAGAACCCTGATGAAAAGACCAACCTACCCCCAAAAGTCCTGTATGTTTGGCGCCAGAACGGCCGCGCAAGCGCGGCCAATACCCCTCTTTGGCCGCGCTTCCGCGGCCGTATAGATGAATTAGGCTTGGGTATTTTTGGTGGGACCCTGGTTTGATGTGATCTCCCTTCTGGTATATGTATTTTCCTATAATTGCTTCACGAATTTTCCAGAATTTCTGTTGAGGGAAAGGTGGACTTTTTGTCAAGATTTTGTCATGATTTGTCTCGAGCTCCGCGTAGATCTCTTGGATCTTGTGCCACCATTGAGCCTTGTGCATAGATTTGACATTTTGTCTTCCTACTGGTATCTGGCAACATACGGATGAGGGACGGAGACCGTGTTTTATCTGTGGTCGGCAAGAACCCGGATTTTTCGTGTTTTCCATGAATTTCATCGTTTTGGAACCGAGAACCTGTATCCTGCAATTGACTAGCAAACACGGCTCAAGAGTATCTACGGATATGCAATGTGATAAAAATTGGGCGGTATGAAAATGCAAAAATCTGATATGAACAGCAAGCGGTCAGCTAAACGTAACAGCTACCCGGGTATTGAGCGATAAAAAGATCAACAAGCAAGCCTGCTCACACTCCTGTGAATCCAATCAGTAACACTACCATACAGTTCGGTCTCTTCGTCTGATATGTCGCATATCAAGTCTAGGGGTGGTAAACGTCAAACCCCGATAACCGATAAGTCGTGTCGATGTGAGGCTCATAACGGGTCGAGAAACTACTGATAACACTTACCAGTAGATCTCCATATCAGCCCTTGCCATGGACTTCCAGTTATAGCCAATCGAGCACAGCGCAACATCAACCCCCAATACCGGGAGAGACGAAACCTCTCTTATCGCTCATTGCCTCCATGTGATTCGGGACTGTACCCAAAAGCCACCGTTTTGCACATTTTCATGAACGTGGTAAGGTGGAAATCAAAGCATAATGGGAATCACAGAAGACTCTATGACGATCTCGGGTCTACAAACTAACCTGTACCAGTGTCACCGGAGAACTGCTATCTGACGATAGGTATAATACCACATAGGAGTTCTCGGCGAGTCCGTTCAGTGTACCCAGTCTCCACTGAGCACCAGTGTACCATCTTTGATGTCAAACACCAATGGATGTGGGATCATCCATCGCCTATCATATGGGTCAAGATGCGTATACGCTGGTCTACTCTAGAGTATCGATACCCTGTCTCGATACACCCTCGACTAGGAACAATTATAGGATGTACTCGTGGACTACCCTGGCCCCACTAGTATGATCTACATCATAGTCCTAGTAGTCAAGTATATATCCTAAGGGCTTTATCAACATGTGAGAGCAAGACAGTATACTAATACAAGTCAACATGTTTAGACAAAGTGAAACCAGATAGCATACTGTCATGTCGAGAAAGAAAGTCCTCTCTATATATATTCAAGCATCCACTACAATATACATCATATGTACAATATTGGCCTCTAGGGCATATACATAACTAACAATCTCTTACTTGCACTAAGGCCAGCTGTTGTAGTATCTCATACCCAACATCCCGAAGAGTCTCTCAAATTTTATCTGGGGTATGGCCTTCGTGAGTGGATCCGTAGTGTTGTCCTTCATGTCAACTCTCCTGACCTCGATCTCTCGGCGATCAACTATCTCCCGGATCAGGTGATACCACCTCAGAATATGCGTGGATCTCTGTTGGGACCTAGGTTCCTTGGACAAAGTCACAACTCCATTGTTATCACAATACAAAGGTATTGGATGATTAACGGACGGAACCACTCTAAGTTCAGTTATGAACTTCTTTATCCAGACAGCCTCTTTGGTAGCATCGTTGGCAGCGATGTATTCAGCCTCCATCGTCGAGTCTGCCATGGTTTTCTGTTTGGAACCCTTCCAACAAACCGCCCCTCAATAGAGGGGTAAAGACAAAGCCTGAATATGACTTAGAGTCGTCCTTATCACTTTGGAAGCTCGTATCGGTAAAGGACTCCACCCAGAGTTCTCCGTTACCATACACCAAGAACATCTCTTTAATCCTTCTCAAGTACTTGAGAATGTTCTTCACAGCTGTCCAGTGACTCTCTCCTGGATCTGCTTGATACCTATTCACTACACTTAGTGAGTATGCTACATCGGGTCTGGTACATAGCATCGCGTACATGATAGAGCCTACTGCCGAAGCATAGGGTATCCCTTGCCTGCGAGCTCTTTCCAAATCAGTCTTAGGAGACATGTCTTTGGAGAGAGTGAGTCCAGAGATCGTGGGTAAATTCCCATTCTTAGATTCTTCCAAACTAAACCTCTTTAGTATGGTGTCAATGTAACTGGATTGGGACAATCCCAGTATCCTTTTAGATCTATCTCTATAAATCTTAATCCTCAAGATGCAGAAGGCATCACCTAGATATTTCATTGAGAATCTATGTGATAAGAAGAGCTTTACCGAGTGCAGCATAGGAATATCATTTCCTATCAAAAGTATGTCATCCACGCAATACGAGGAAGACTACCTTACTCTCTGCCACCATCTTGCATATACAAGGTTCATCTGCATTTTTGATGAAGTCAAACTCTTTGACAACCACATCAAAACAGATGTTCCAACTCCGCGATGCCTGCTTCAACCCGTAGATGGATTTAAGCAGCTTGCACACCTTTCCGCTGCTCCTACTGTCTACGAAGCCCTCTGGCTGAGTCATGTACACGCTCTCTTCTAAATCACCATTTAGAAAAGCGGTCTTAACATCCATTTGCCACATTTCGTAGTCATGGTATGCAGCGATGGCAAGTAGGATCCGGATGGACTTAAGCATAGCCACTAGAGAAAAGGTTTCGTCATAATCCACACATGGTCGTTGAAGAAAAACCTTTTTCAACAAGTCTAGCTTTGAAAGTCTCAACTTTTCCATCTACACCAAGTTTCTTCTTAAAGATCCATTTGCTCCCAATGGGTTTTACCCCTTTAGGAGCAACTTCCAAAGTCCAAACTTTATTGGTGTACATGGATTCCATCTCAGAACGCATTGCATTCAGCCACTTCATAGAGTCACTACTCGTGATGGCCTGCTCGAAGCTAGTCGGGTCATCATCTTCCATGATGCAGTCCTCGCTCCCACCATCAATGACAAAACCGTAGTATCTCTCAGGTGGATGAGGAACCTTACTAGATCGGCGGAGAGGCTGGGGTTCGTCGGGAACTATCGAATCCTCTGGTTCCACTAAATCTTCAGCTGTAGTCTATGTAACTGGAACTTCTTCCAATTCTACCTCTTTACCACTAATTTCCTTTGCAAGAAATTTCTTTTCTAAAAAGGTGGCATGTTGAGCAACAAACAACTTTTGTTCCTCACGGTGGTAGAAAAAATATCCATATGAATTCTTTGGATATCACACAAACTTGCAAAGAACTGATCGTGCCTCGAGTTTGTCCGGATTTTGCCTTTTGACATAGGCCGGACAACCCCATATCTTAACTCGTTTAAGATATGGTCTCTTCCCACTCCATATCTCATATGGTGTGGTAGGTACAGATTTAGATGGAACTTGATTCAATAGATATGCTGCTGTCTCAAGCGCATAACCCCAAAAGGAAATAGGCAGCTCAGCAGTGCTCATCATAGAGCGCACCATATCTAAAAGGGTGCGATTCCTCCGCTCCGATACACCGTTGTACTGTGGTGTATAAGGAGGAGTAAGCTGAGAGAGAATCTCATTCTCTTTTAAATAGTCCAGGAACTCATTTCTCAAGTATTCTCCTCCTCGATCAGATCGAAGGATCTTAATACTTTTACCCGTTTGGTTCTCGACTTCGTGCTTATATTCTTTGAATTTCTCAAAAGCTTCAGACTTGTGTTTCAACAGGAACACATGTCCGTATCTTGAGAGATCGTCAGTGAATGTAATGAAGTACGAGAAACCATTCCTGGCATGTGTAGACATAGGACCACATACATTACTATGTATCAGCCCCAAGAGTTCTGTAACTCGTTCTCCGTGTCGACTAAACGGAGTTTTGGTCATCTTTCCTTTGAGACATGAATGGAAAGTTTCATAAAATGATAATTCGAACGGATTTAAATATCCATCCTTATGTAACTTAGCTAGTCGTGTCACATTGATATGACCTAGTTTACAATGCTACAAGAAGGATTCGTTCATTTCTGAACTATTCCTCTTGTGTGTGTTTTGTACATTAAGAACTGTGGTTTGATTTAGAACGTATATGACATTATTTAACGAGCCTGATCCAATCAACTTTTGATTCAGGAAGATGTTCATAACATTATTGTGTACTACAAAACTATACCCTTCTTTACTTAATATAGAAACTGATATAAGATTGCATATCAGGGTCGGAATGTAATAGCATTCGTTCAGAATCAATGTATTACCATTTGGCAATATAAGGTGATATTCGCCAACTGCTTTGGCTGCAATATTTGCACCATTCCCTACTCTTATGGAATGATCACTCATTCCCAGTTCCCTACTTTTCCTTAGCCCATGTAACATATTACATATGTGGGATCCCGATCCGGTATCTAATACCCAGGACGTAGAGTGAACTGAGAAACAGTTCTCGATAACAAACACACCCGAAGAAGATCCATTAACTTGCTTATTCTTCGTTTGGGTGGCGTGAGAATCCGGATATGTCCCTATTCCTTGCTCAGTTCTATAACAATTATAAGAAAGAATGGAACCAACGTTCCCCTGCTCAGTATAACAAGCGGGTTCAGTCAATACATCCATATTATTATCTTGATTAAGGCCTGACATGGTCGCTACCTGGAGAGAGAGAGAGAAGAAAACACTTTAGCGTATGCTCTTGCAAGATTAGATTCGTTATTATCTTATCTAATCAGGATGGCTCCTACTTTTCTCATCAAATCTTCCTTCAAACCCTAAAAGGTAAGACTAGCCGGGATTAATTATACTTTACGAGTTTGCCAATCTTTCGGCCAGGCCAGTGTTGGTACTTTGAGGGAAGTTCTCCGTGCTTTCGCACGAACCTAATTAAAATAAACCTCATTTTCCCAGAGGCATAACCCCGTTGACACATTTCTAGACACCTACTTGATCGGCTAATTGTCATGTGTAAAACTCTCTCATGAGTAACTCTTACTCGCAGTGGATATCGGGATCCAACTATCTCATAGAAGGTATGCAATCTCATTGCAAATTTCAACACTTAAAATTCCCGATAATATTTTGCCCCTAGCGATCTATGACCTTGACAAGATCAACAAACCATAAATCGCAAGTCAAGTTCAACCCGTACATTTCATGATTGAATTAAACCCACCCGCATGATCCTTGACAAGGTCAATAAGGCCGTACGACTACCCTAATCATATCGCATCTCATGCTTTAGCAGATAAACACTAATCAGCTACCGTTCACTACGCCTTGACAAGGTCAACAAACGCAGCACGAATACTAAGTAGGACTTATCTGAAATGACGGAGGGCTACGATAGGTTTTTGTGAAAACCTTTTACGTAATGAACTTGATATCGTTGTAGAAACAAGTGTTTTTGAAAAGGAGTGTTTTTGAGGCTTTTACTAGTTTCGCTAAAGAGGTCACTCCCGGTGAAGGGATCTCGGCTCTTTCCTTATCGAATAAGGTACATGATATTTCACAAATACCACTATGCAAAGCAAGAACTATAGAAGCAATCAAAAACAAACCCGAGTGAGTTGTAGCATCTGCTAGTTTTGCTAAAGTGGTCACTCCCGGTGAAGGGATCTCGGCTCTTTCCTTATCGAATAAGGTGCTGGATATTCTACAAGGAATACCTGTATGCAAAGCAAAAACTAGAGCTACCCTTTTTGAAAATTTGATTCTACATCTTTTAGGTTTCTTTTTCTTTCATTAATCTCATTAACGAAGTCCCATCATTTATGCTTCCTAAGCATCACAGAAGAAATGTAAATACAACGTACGCTTATGCCATCCATATTCGCCATAGTGTCCCGTTATGCACCGTTAGGTTACTTAACTAACGGCATACCGGGGCGGGACAAGCGCGGGTGCAAAACATAAGCAACGTTTATTATATATCATATATACAATAATAAAGCATTTGTCTCACGCATATAAAATGATCACATCACAGAATATTAGCAGCAGCAGAAGATAACATATGAAATATTGGATATACTAGGAGGTCCGTGTTTTATTTTGAGCCTGTATAAAACACGGATTCCACGGTCACGATGAATAGCCAAACCCACATCCCTAGACCCCTACGAGAGCGTTAAGCAACCCTCCCAATTCTAGAGTTAGGAGACCCAGTCTCGACTCCTCGAGATGGCCTCCCACTGGACCCTAGAACCCGGTTACTTATGCTCCCCACCTTGGGTCTATCATAATGCGGAAAAGTAAATAATATACAATGGTGACAACATCCTAAACTCGGAAGTGCCCCAATAAAAGAATATTACATACAATGAATTTTACATGAATGAAAATAAAAACCCTCATCTCACATAAACCCCAGCTATTCAAAACACGGCGATCCAATATAACATATCACAGCAATACATAACATCACATGTCATCAACGTAAGTAAATATGCATATCCCAATTATCGTTTATGTATAGTAACAAAACCGGTGATACACCACATATTACACTTACAGTCGCAAAAAAGAAAGTGAAAAACTACAACATTTGAAATCCACAATCATCTTATACATCATAAACCCGAAATATCATATATTACGGATTTCATGCCCAAGTATATGAATTCCACATATTGTATCACATTCCAGATAAGTAGACAATGTTAAACTTTCCGATCGAATAAACAAACACCCAAAATTTCCCAAATAGCTCAACACTTGAGCGGAGTTCAAAAGGTCCTAGAACATGCCACAGCTCTTATGAACCAGCCGTAGAAGGGTCAACCAATGCCTCACATGTGGCACCGCTGAACTACCACAAACCCTAGGGTTTAGTTGTGGTTCTGACGGCCAGATAATCGAGTTAAGGTTTCATTCTTCTAGAGGGTTCACAGAATTGCTTGCATGATTTCTGAAAGTTTTAAACTATGAAAAAATCCAACACTTGAAAAATTTCCAGCAAGGGAAAAGTGAGTTATTGATATCCGTTCGAACTTTTTAACACCGTCTAAATTACCCGAAAAAAAACAAGAATTATGAATACAAAACACTCCAAATTTCCTCTATAAAAAAGTAACATCACATGCAAATTTAGCAAAAACAAACAACACCTGAAATACCAAACCCGAGTAACTGGAACACTGTAAAATTTTCAACCCAGAAATCCCCAGAAGAACCGGCCTCCTCGGTTTTTGCATGGTTTTGCTCAGCCAAAAACCGATGGAAAGGGCTAATATTTCCACGGTGTTCATATTGTATTACATACACCATTCTGCAGTTGTTTAAAAAAAAATTGACACCTGAAAAATTTCGACAGAAACTAGGGTTTTAAAACGGATGTTTCGGAGTTGTTTCGGTTTCGTAATCCTACAAAATCCGTCTAATTCTCTAGCTAGGCTCTGATACCACTGAAGGGTTGTCTAGGACGGCAGCAAGGTTTCGGGTAGCATCGTCCATGCCAAATTAAAATTTTGCCGTTCTAAATAACGCTAACCCTAGGTTCTTAACTAAAGAATCATACGGAATCGATAAAGCAAACATCTTTACTACTAAGTGATAGGGATTACAACCTTTGTAGTTCATTCCTTCGCTTCATAAGCTCCAAGTTGTGGTCCTTTCGCTGCGATCATCAAGCTCTCGGACTCTAAAGAGGCTCCATGAGGTGAATGATCCATGCTTGCTTGAAGACTTCACAATCTAAGATGATCTACTTTGAGGAGACACAAACCCTAGCTATTCCTTCGCTAATTAGGGATTAGTGAAGTTAACACACTAATCTATATGGCAAGTATAGAAGAGGATGATAAAGTAGGAATTTTGCTCTCTTTAGTTTTCTTTTTCTCACAATCTTTTATCATTTCATAATAAGCTAAAGAGCAAGAAAAATGTGAGTGGAAGAAGAAGATGAAGTGATGAAATGAATTATTGTTATGAGGTTAGAAATGCAACCATAGGTTAGTATCATGGCTTAACCCTTGTAGAGAAAAGACTATGGCTAATTGATTAGGGTTAGGTTAATAAATATCTTAGATGCAAACAAAACAAGTAGACTTTAGTCAATGGTTCTACAAGATTCATCCAAGCTCAACCATGACATAATTCTAAATTGTTTTGAATTATCTAAAAATAAATATAAACATAACATCATCATAAACCATGGTATCATTCTCATACACCCAAGTAGCATGTATAACCTAACATGTTACAATTATACATATCACATATATATAATTTTGTAACAAAAGAAAAGAATACATTAAACATATATCACATATATATATCAGTGCATCCTAAGTGAGAAAAAGAATTACTTAAGTGAGCTTATATTAGTAAATGTAATATAATATATCACATATATAATTATACATTAAATTATCGAATCAATACTTGATCCGATAGTCCGGTTATATCACATATAACAGACTAATATAATATGTATCATTTCGTCGAATCAACACTTGATCCGATGACCCGGCTATATCACATATAACTGGCCGATATCACATATCGCGAGAATAGAATACGGTATCACATATCGTATTAATCTCGGTCCCGCACATATCACAGATGTGCTCCTACTCCGTTTTGCCTGAGCCAAGAAACCTCTATGTAGGACTCTAAACACTCATCAATACGCTGGCAGTAGGTGATGATCATATCAAACACCCAAAAGCTGTAAGCGGTCAGCTAAACGTAACAGCTACCCGGGCATTGAGCGATCAGAAGATCAACAAGCAAGCCTGCTCAGATGTAGGGTTCCTAGGCACACTATAGAGGTCTCACAAGGCATCGAACATGCCAATTTAAAATTTTATGGGTGCCGAGAAACCCTAATACGGATCGTCGGCTAGATTTCTAGGCGAAATACGAATCTAGTTAACTACTTAACTAAAAGTTAGATGCTACAACCTTTGTTGATCCGGATATCCACTTCCTTAGCTCCACGTGGGTGTCCTCTCGCTGTCCATCATGAATCCCGAACTCAATCGTCGGCTTCATCGGAGAAACGGGCGAGCTAGGTCGTCGGCTTCGTGTCAAAGACGATCTACGTCGAGGCATCACAAGTACAAGCTCCGACTTCACAAAGTTGTGAAACTTGTGAAGAAAACACCCAAAACAACTTGGCAAGAGGTAGAGGGTGAAGAAATAGGAGGTGGGTTCACTTTAGAATTGGATTTCTCACTTTGGATCTCAAGTTGCCATTGATGGCATCATAGTTTCTTTCTTGAAGATGAAGAAGAAGAAGTAGATAGAATATGATAAGTCTTGTGAAAAAAGAATAATAAAATCAACACTTATCATCTTCTAACCTAGGTTAAGTGTAGAGAATAAACCATGGTCAAAATGAGAATGGTTAGGGTTAAGGATGATGACAAAATAGTCACTTTAGTCAAAGATTCATGAAGCTTCATCAAGCTTCATGAAAGAAACCATTTTGTTATCATATATATTTATTTATCAAAAAGAATAGATAAATAAATAAGTAAATAAATAAAAACCCTAACTATTATCATAACCATGGTTTAAGTCTTAACACAACACCAAACGACATGTATCATCAAACATGACACAAAGTAGTGCACAAAAGTATATCATATATACTTCTTGCACATCGAGTGAGAAAATCCATATAAAGTGAACCAATACTAGCTAACGCAAAGTAATATATCAAATATATAATTATACATTAAATCATTAAATCAACATTTGATTCAATGATCCGGTCATGTCGCACATAACCGACTAGTATCCAATGTATCGACTTATCGAATCAATGATTCGATAACTAGGTCATATCGAATATAACAAATCGAAACATTTATCGCGAGAATGAAATGCGGTATCACATACACGCATTATTCTCAGTCCCGCACATATCTCATATGCGCTCCTATTTCGTTTCGCTTGAGCCAGGAAAGCTCTGTGTAGGACTCTAAAGACTCGTCAATACGCCGGTAGCAGATGATGATCATATCAAGCACCCACAAGCCGCAAGCGGTCTGCTAAACGTAATGGCCATCCAGGTATTGAGCGA
Organism: Agapanthus africanus; assembly: GCA_030015575.1. Lineage (NCBI taxonomy): Eukaryota > Viridiplantae > Streptophyta > Magnoliopsida > Asparagales > Amaryllidaceae > Agapanthus > Agapanthus africanus. Next base: position 287,210,056 of record CM057343.1, on the reverse strand, counting down.
TCAGAAGATCGACGAGCTAGCCCGCTCACACTCCTGTGAATCCAACCAGTAACACTTACCGTACAGTCCGGTCTGTTCGTCTGATACGTCGCATATCAAGTCTAGGGGTGGTAAACGTCAGACCCCAATAACCGATAAGTCATGCCGATGTGAGGCTCATAACGGGTCGAGAAACTACTGGTAACACTTACCAGCAAATCTCTGATCAGCCCTGGCCACGGACTTCCCTGTTACGGCCAATCGAGCACAGCGCAACATCAACCCCCAATACCGGGAGAGACGAAACCCCTCCTATCGCTCATTGCCTCCATGTGACTCGGTACTGTACCCAAAGACCACCGTTTTGCATGCCCTCATGGACGTGGTAAGGTGGAGATCAAAGCACAGTGGAAATCACACAAGACTCTATGACGATCTCGGGTCTACAGACTAACCTGCACAAGTGTCACCTGAGAACTGCCATCTGATGTGAGGTATAATACCATCTGGGAGTTCTCGGCGAGTCCGTCCAGTGTACCCAGTCTCCACTGAGCACCCGTACACCATCTCTGATGTCAAACACCAATGGATATGGGATCATCCATCGCCCATCCCATGGGTCGAGAAGCGTATACGCTAGTCTACACTGGTATATCGATGCCCCATCTCGATACACCCACGACTAGGGACCTTGAAGGATGTACTTATGGACTACCATGTCCCCACTAGTATGATCTGCATCATAGTCCAGGCAGTCAAGTACACATCCTAAGGGCTTTACCAACATGTAACTATAAGACAGTTTAAAGAGACTAGTGTACATGTTAAGATAAAGAGTAATCAGATAGCATACTATCATATCGAGCAAGAAAGTCATCTCTATATATGTCCAAGCATCCAATATAATATACAACATCTGTACAATACTGGCCTCTAGGGCATACATACAACTAACATCACACTCATGTGAATCCAATCAGTAACACTACCGTACAATTCGGTCTCTTCGTCTGATATGTCGCATATCCAGTCTAGGGGTGGTAAACGTCTGCCCCCGGTAATCGATAAGTCGTGTCGATGTGAGGCTCATAACGGGTTGAGAAACTACCGATAACACTTACCAGTAGATCTCCATATCAGCCCTGGCCGGGGACTTCCAGTTATAGCCTATCGAGCACTGCGCAACATCAACCCCCAATACCAGGAGAGACGAAACCTCTCCTATCGCTCATTGCCTCCATGTGATTCGGGACTGTACCTAAAAGCCACTGTTTTGCACGTTCTCATGAACGCAGTAAGGTATAAATCAAAGCACAGTAGGAATCACACAAGACTCTATGACGATCTCGGGTCTATAAACTAACCTGTACCAGTGTCACCAGAGAACTGCTATCTGACGATAGGTATAATACTATCTAGGTGTTCTCGGTGAGTCCGTTCAGTATACCCAGTCTCCACTGAGCACCCGTGTACCATCTTTGATGTCAAACACCAATGGATGTGGGATCATCCATCGCCCATCATATAGGTCAAGATGCGTATACACTAGTCTACTCTAGAGTATCGATGCCCTGTCTCGATACACCCTCGACTAGGAAAAATTATAGGATATACTCGTGGACTACACTGGTCCCACTAGTATGATCTACATCATAGTCCTAGTAGTCAAGTACATATCCTAAGGGCTTTATCAACATATGAGAGCAAGACAGTAAACCAATACAAGTCAACATGTTTAGACAAAGTGAAACCAGATAGCATACTATCATGTTGAGCAAGAAAGTCCTCTCTATATATATCCAGGCTTCCACTACAATATACATCATATGTACAATAATGGCCTCTAGGGCATATACATAACTAACAGGGTTCACTTCTATCGTGACCACCGTTGTACTTTTATTTATTTCAGTTGTATCTAATAAGCTCCATCAACCAGACTTGTATATTTTATAGATTTAGAAAACCAGTTGTATATTCTTTCGACCTTAGAGTCACGCTCTTGTAGTATTATTGTTTTCCGGTTTTCCTGAGGCTTAGTTTTCTTGCTTTCTTTGTGGGTTTGATCCTCGCCTTTCGGCGTTTTATATTCATTTTATCTTGCGTGGTTGTTCTGCCAATTGGCGAAGAGCTAACTCCCTCTTGGGGATGCCTTATACATTATTGCTTGTATTCGTTTTTGGGTTACAAATTACAAAGGAGGTGCTGCCCAAATTTTCAATGACGAAAATGTTTTCAAGTTAAATATAAACAATTATGTTTTTTTGTACTGCTATATATGTTTTGTGGAAAGAACTTGATTTCTGTAACCTTATTTCAAAAACTACACCTCCACTATTTCCCCCAAAAAGGTTTAGATTTCTGGGATTTTGGCTTACTTGTATTAGGTATAGTCCTATAGACTTCACCTGATGCAAGTGCCAGTCACGTGCCTTATTCGGGTCGTGACACGGTTATTATTGACTCGGCGGTTATCCGAAGGATATCGACCGGAGTCGTGGGGTGTAACAGATTTGAGAGCCGATCTGAGAGACGGCTATTGAGATATTAAGATATTGAGATATTGAGACATTGAGATATTGAGATATACATAAATTGTGTCGATACTTGACACGGTTTTTCTGTCGATTTCACAGATGATACACCAGTTTTATTATACAAAAGTTTTACTAAGATAAGAATACAGATTTTCTCATACTAGATATATCCAAGTTTCGTGTTTGATTATACATTCATGTCGCATTCATACTAGTGCATCGTATCATAATTGTATATGTAGGTTATGACGCATTTGCATGCATGCTTACGATAGTCTTATTAGATGTTACTTACTACTCACGAGTTGCCAACTCACCCCCTGTTGTGCCACAGTATCTTGCTGGTCCTACCTGTCAGCATAGTAGCGACGGGCGTATTTCCAGTTCTGCTTCCTTTGCATCGACTTGCGGCTTGCTTATAGGTGGGTTACGAGGATATTCTTTTGTTCCCACCATGTATATATTTATTTTGTATCTAGTATACTCCATCTACCATTTGTATATTGGACTAGACATTAAGACTGTGAGGCTTGCATTTTGGTATCTAGTGTCGAGCTCGTGTGAGCTGACTTTATTTTTGGTTTCCGTATTCCTGCTTTTAATATTGGTTTCATTCTTGGATGATATATCTTACATGTGGTTGTGATTCCGCTGTTCGGCGAAGTGCTAGCTCCCGCTTGGGGATGCTTTTTTGTTCATTACTTGTATATATTCATGTTTGTACCCGTTTGGGGCCAGTATTTACAAAGGAAACTCTGCCGAAATTTTTATAAAAACTTGAGTTTATTATAAAGACTTTCAAAGTGATTTTCTATATTAACTTAACTTTTAAACGAGTTTTCCTTCACTCTATTTCTTTAAATGGTTTAGATTTCTGGGCTTTGGCTTACTTAGATTGCGTTACGCTTCTAGACGTTGCGTAATTTAAGTACCAGTCACGTTCCACATATTCTGGTCGTGACACTTGACTACCAGGACTATGATGCAGATCATACTACTGGTACTTGTGTAGTCTACAAGCACATCCTTTAACAGTTCCTAGTTTAGGAGTATCGAGACAGGGCATCGATATTCCAGAGTAGAATATTGTGTACGTTTCTTGACCCTGTAGGGGGCGATGGTTGATCCCATATCCATTGGTGTTTGACATCAAAGATTGTACACATGTCCTCATTAGAGAATGGGTACACCGAACAGGACTCGCCGAGAACTCCTAGATGGTACTATACCTATCGTCAGATAGCAGTTCGCTGGTGACATAGGTACAGGTTAGTCTGTAAACCCGAGTTCGTCATACAGTCTTGTGTGGTTCCCACTGTGCTTTGATTTCCTCCCTACCATGGCTCAAAGGAGTCATGCAAACAGGTGGATTTTGGGTACAGTCCCGAGGCACATGGAGACAATGAGCGATAGAAGGGGTTTCGTCTCTCCCGGTATTGGGGGTTGATGTTGCGCTATGCTCGATTGGCTATAACATGAAGTCCCTGGCCAGGGCTGATGATGAAATTTGCTGGTAAGAGTTATCAGTAGTTTCTCGTACCGTTATAGGCCACACATCGGCATGAGTTATCAAGTTATTAGGGTCTGATGATTCCACCCACGGACTCGATATGCGACATATCAGACGAAGAGACCGGACTATATGGTAAGTGTTACCTATAGGCTTCATGGGAGTTTGGACAAGCTTGCTTGTTGATCTTTTAATCGCTCAATACCTGGGTAGCCGTTACGTCCATCTAGTACCGTTGACGGCTTGTGAGTAACTGATGTGATCATTACCTACTGCTGGCGTATTGACGAGTCTTTAGAGTCCCACACAGAAGTTTCCAAGTTCAAGCGAAACGAAGTAGGGCATATATGCTGATATGTGGGGGGGACCTGATTAAATACGAGTATGTGATACCGTATTCTAATCTGGCGGTTATTTGATATTGGCTAGGTTATATCTGATATAACCGGATTATTGAATCAAGTGTTGATTTGATAATGTGATATACAGATAAATAATATTAGTCGGTTATATGTGATATAACCGGATTATTGAATCAAGTGTTGATTTAATAATATGAAATATATTTATATTTGATATAATTATATATTAACTAATATTATTGCTCACTAATTATTTGCTTATCTTTATATATATATTAATATATATGTGATATATATAAATATATATATATATATATATATATATATATATATTATATGAAGCATGGTTGTTTTTCTATTTTTAGAAAATAGAAAAGGAGGTGGAAAATGGGGAGACTTTTTTAGGAATGGGGTGAAGCATGGCTTTTATATTTGTTTATTCATTTGTGTTTACTATAGAAGCATGGTTGCATTTTTTATTGGAAAAGATATAGATGCTTCAATAAGTGAACACAAATGAGTGGCGATTCTTGACTTGCATTTTCATCACTTATGCATTTTCTTGACTAGAACTCATTTTTGTCATAGCTCTCTAGCTCTCTCCACCTTCTTCACCTCCATCTCCAAGCTCAATCCCTCACATGAGTTATGAACCCTTGAGCTTGTGAGAACCTTAGTGAGCAAACAACACCACTACTTCACCATCCTGCACTAGATTAGCACTTTGGTGTAGTGTGTTTCCTTCACTAAAGAGTTTAGTGAAGAGGTAGCTTGGATTAGCGGAGCTTCGGGTGGATCATCTTCGGCACGAAGATCGCAAATGAAGCTTAATCCAACTTCAAGTGGAGCCTAGTGGAGTCGTGTGGACTACTACACGGAGCTTGAGAAGAGAAGGACACGGTCGACAAAGGTTGTAGCATCCTTCACTTAGTTAAAGTTTTTTTTTATATCATAGTTAAACTCTAATCATCTAGTTTCGATTCTTGTTTAGTGTTAATTAGCACCCCAAAATTTTTAAAATGCCATGCTTGATGCTAGTAAAACCAAGTGGTTGTGCTAACAAACACTATCATAGAGGAGGTAGAGGGAGTTGAGAAAGTGATGAAGAAGAAGAAGGATGAGGTGAAGAAAATGGATGAAGGAATCGAGATTGTAGCCATACCCTCTCTCTCTCTCTCTCATACTCTCACATGCCCATGCCTCCATGTCATAAGTGTCCCCTTTCTCTCTCCGCAATCATCATGTCACCTTTTCTTTTCTTTTCTCTTTTCTCATCTAAACCAAATATCACAAATACAAATGAAACAACATGCAACAAAATGCAACATGTCATGGTGCACTAACCATGGATATTTAAAAATACGGAGTTGGCTTAATCGTGATTAGTAGAGCACTAATCAAGTTTAATTTAAACTTGCATACAATTAATTATAAAATACTCAAATCCGATAATACCTTTTTAATAGTTAAATCATTTTAATCACCAATTATTTTCCAAATATTGGTATATAATTATACCATTTTATGAAAACCCCAATTCACAAATCGAATAGTTTTCGTGAAATATATTATTTTAATACTTAAATTCCAAAAGTAATATTTTATATTTCTGAAATGTTACACACCCGAAGAAAAAATATGCCAGCAAGCCACTACTAATCCGAGCGGTCGATCCTGCAAAAAAACTATGGCACAATGGGGGTGAGTTGCCAACTCGTGAGTAGAACATATCATCAGGTAGAAATCGAATGCAAAACGATCTACCTAGGTCATACTGTATACTAATACTATACCATGTGGTATCGAAGGTGAACATGTGTGTGCGTATAAATATAATATCATGTCTGTATCAATTTATGGTAACATGTCATCCATAGAATGTGTATCATCCAATGAGTGTCCATCAACGACACTCGAAATCATCATAAAACACTTAGTGCCCATCATTGATACTCGAAATCCTCATAAATCGCATGTCCAGCATCGACACGTAAATCCTCATTTCTCAGGTGTCGTCTCTCGGATCGACCTTCATGTCTCAAGCGCTGTCTCATCAGATCGGCCCTCATATCCATCTGTATCATATCACTCCGGTCGGTATCCTACGGATATCTTCCGAGTCCCATACTGTCACCGGTAGGTAGTGTTCCCAGTCAGGCTCAACGCCTTTCTATACGATCTTCTTGCCTCTGGGTACCATACCGAGTCCACCATGTATCTGCAGACAGTGACTCCTCACTCCTCAAATCGGATAATAATCATAACTCAGAACCGAGAAAACTCATGGTGGATGCCGAAATATCATATCAAGAGAAAACCGTGTTTTTAAAACTTTCACTAGTTTTGTAAAATCATATCTGCAGTTTCTCAAATCTAGAAATCTCATGAAAATAGAATCTCATAAGAACATGGCAATAATGGTGTAAGTCGATGTTGAGCATCCCACGTGTTCGCGGGGAGGCGAAAATGGCAAAAAATGATTTTTACGGGCTTCGCAACACCGACTAGAACCAAGGATCGAATATAAACCCAAGCTAGCATACTACTTGAGGTTTAACTACTCGGATGAATGTTATACCTCGTAGTATCGTGTCCTTCTTGTCTTCTTGCTATCATCTTCCTCTTCGTGAGCTCCTTGGAGTGAAAATGGATCGTGCCTCCTCGTCGGCTTCTCGAAGTCGAAGAAGATCCACCCGAGAGTTCCAACCTTGAGCTTTCACCTCCAAGATGAGGTAACTAGGTCACTTGGTGTGCTAAACTAAGTAGCCTAGAGTGAGTAGAAAGTGATTTTGGGTAGCTAAGTCTCACTAACTCTTGGATTCTCAACACATGAGACAACAAGAGTTGAGAGAAAGAAGAAGAAAGTGAACTTGAGGAAAGAGAAAATGTTTTTCATAATGATAATTGAGATGGCTCCCTTGATATGACTACAAGCATGGCAAGAAAAATATCTCACCCAAAATATCTAGTGCCACAAAATATCTCACAAAATATCTAAGTCAAATAGTCAAACCAAGTAGCCATGGCACAATTATCATTTATAAAAATAACAAATAATTTCCACCACCTCATAATTGTTTTAATCAAGTCAATGGTCAAAATCCTAATGAGGTGTCTCCTTCTAAAAAACAATCTTGAGTAATTACAAGAATGCCCCTCTCATCCGTATATACATACCCATATCCGTGTTTCAAGAAACACGAATACAATGAGACGAAACTAATCCAACAATCTAATACTAGGATCCGGCTTAAACCAAAGCCCACTAGTATCGTCCTCCCGAACATCATACACGCACAAGTACATGTATGTGATCGAACCCTGTCGTAAAACCATACGACCTCTACATCGTTTCGCCCGAAGTAGTGAAACCCTTTGTGTGGGACTCTAAAGACTTGACAGTACGCTGGCAGTGGGTTTAACCACAAGTACGTCAGCGGTACCAGCTGCACGTAATGGCTACCCAGGTATCACTCGATAAGAAGGACGACGAGCAAACTCATCCGAACTCCTACTGAGCCTGTGTGTGGAAATCTCCGTACAGTCCGGTCTGTTCATCTAAGCGTATCGCATATCGGGCCTACGGGGGCGGCAAACGTCAGATCCCTAATAGCGCAATAAGTCGTGTCGGAGTGCAGCCAAAAACACCCTAAGAAACTATTGGAGTACCTACCAATAAATCTCGCTTGCCCTGGCCTGGGACTTTGTGTAATGGCTTTCTGAACACAGCGCGACATCAACCCTAAATACCGGGAGAGACGAATCCTATCTAACCGCCACTGCCTCCAAGTGCTTCACGACTGCACCCAACTACTATCTGTTTGCACGACTCAATAGAGCCGTGGTAGGGTAGTAATCTAAGAACAGTAGGAACACACTTGATGCGAAGTAGCAGTGTCGAGTACACGGACTAAGTTGTATTCATGTCACCTAGGAACTGCTACCTGACAATAGGTATAGTACCAACCAGCATTACCCCACGAGTCTGTCCAGTGTAACTCATAACCCAATGAGCACCTGCATACTATCTCTAGTCGATGTACTGATGGCTGTGGGACAGACCATCTCCCCTGCTGGGATACACTAGTCGGCTCTGGAGTATCGATGCCCTGTCTCGATAATCCTACTACTAGGGACCTGTATAAGGATGTGCATATAGACTACCTAGCCCCTACTAGTGTGACTGCCATTACAACGCTGGTAGTCAAGTAAAGATCCTAAGGGCTCTATCAATATGTATTAGCGATACGTTAAAAGAAACATATACACATATTAAGATAGATACAAACCAAGTAGCATACTACCATATTGAGCAAGACTGTCATAAATCCTCGTATATATCCCAAGCTTCCAAAATATAATATACAAACTAGTACTATACAATAATGGCCTCTAGGGCATATAACACTAACAATCTCCCACTTGCACTAAGGCCATGTGCTGGCATATCGCGGACCTATCATCTCGAATAGCCTCTCGAACTGCGTCTGAGAGATGGCCTTTGTGAATGGATCTGCAGTGTTGTTCTTCGTAGCAACTCTCCGCACCTTGATCTCCCGGCGATCTACGATCTCCCTGATCGGGTAATACCGCCTCAAGGTGTGTCTAGACTTCTGATGGGACCTAGGTTCCTTTGCTAAAGCTATAGATCCGTTGTTGTCACAATACAGAGGTATTGGATCAACAATGGACGGAACCACCTGAAGTTCATTTAAGAACTTCCATATCCAAACAGCTTCTTTTGCGGTGCCACAAGATGCGATATCCTCTGCTTCCATCGTTGAGTCAGCAACGGTGTCCTGCTTGGAACTCTACCAACAGACTGCCCCTCCATTGAGGGTAAAGACATAACCCGACATGGACTTGGAGCCATCCATGTCACTCTGGAAGCTAGAGTTAGCAAATGCCTCGATCCGGAGGTCTTTTTCGCCGTACACCAAGAACATCACCTTAGTCCTTCTCAGGTACTTGAGAATGTTCTTTATTGCTATCCAGTGCTTCTCTCCTGGGTTTGACTGATACCGTCTTACCACGCTCAGTGCGTAAGTAACATCTGGTCTGGTACACAACATCGCATACATTATAGAGCATACCGCAGAAGCGTAGGGTATAATAGACATGCGATCCCTTTCCAAATCAGTTTTGGGAGACATCTCTTTGGAGAGGGTGATTCCGTGACAAGCCGGTAAATTTCCGCGCTTTGAATCTTCCATACTGAATCTCATTAGTATGGTGTCGATGTACCTGGACTGTGAAAGTCCCAACATCCTCTTAGATCTATCACGATAGATCTGGATCCCCAAAATGTAAGAGGCATCACCCAGGTCTTTCATGGAGAACCTTTGTGACAAGAATCCTTTGACAGATTGTAGCATAGGAATGTCATTTCATATCAAGAGAGTGTCATCCATATACAAAATAAGGAATACTACAGTTCTCGCTACAATCTTACTATAAATGCATGGTTCGTCTGGATTTTTGATAAAGTCAAATTCTTTGACCGTCTCATCAAAACAGATGTTCCAACTCCACGATGTCAGCTTCAATTCATAAATGGATTTAAGCAACTTACAGCACACTTTCCTGCTGCTCCCACTCTGAATGAAACCCTCTGGCTGGTCCATATAGACGCACTCTTCCAAATTTCCATTTAGAAAAGTGGTCTTTACTTCCATCTACTAAATCTAATAATCGTGGAATGCAGCAATGACAAGAAGGATCCGAATGGATTTGCGCATAGCCACCGGAGAAAAGGTTCATCATAGTCCAAACCAGATCTTTGACGAAATCCTTTTGCAACAAGTCTAGCCTTATAGGTTTCAACCTGTCCATCTACACCAATCTTCTTTCTGAAGATCGATTTGCAGCTTACGGGTTTTATCCTTTCTGGAGCAATTTCCAAAGTCCATACTTTGTTGGTGTATATAGACTCCATCTCGGTCCACACTGCATCCAGCCATTTTACCGAGTTTGTGCTCTGAATGGCTTGCTGGAAGTTAGTTGGCTCATCATTATCATTGATGCAATCCTCTCTATTCCCGTCTACGAGAAAACCGTAGTATCTCTCAGGCGGATGAGACAGCCTACTACTCTTGAGGAGTGGCGCGAGAATGTCCTATTCTTTTGAAACTTCTGGTTCCACCAAACTTTTAGTAATAGCTTGTCTCCCACTAGTTTCTTTTTCTAAAAATTGATGTTCCAAAAACTGGGCATGACGAGAATCAAAAAACTTTTTTTCCTCTGCGTAATAGAAAAGATACCCCTTAAGTACTTTGGGTATCCCACAAACATACACAGTACTGATCGTGCCTCGAGTTTGTCCGCATGCTGCTTTTTAACAAAATCTGGACATCCCCATATCTTCAGATACTGAAGATAGGGTTTCTACCCACTCCACATCTGATATGGTGTAGTAAGCACAGTCTTGGTAGGAACCTTGTTCAAAAGATATGCAGCTGATTCTAGTGCATAGCCCCAGAATGATCGCGGTAACTCAGCGTTACTCATCATGGAACGTACCATATCTAATAAGGTTCAGTTCCGTCTCTCCGATACACCGTTGTGTTGTGGTGTGTATGGAGGAGTAAGCTGAGAGAGAATTCTATTCTCTTTTAGGTAATCCAGGAACTCGGCACTCAAGTATTAACTGCCTTGATCAGATCTCAGTGTCTTGATACTTTTGCTGGTTTCTTTTTCCACTTCATTCTTATATTCTCGGAATTTCTAAAAGGCCTCGGATTTATGTTTCATCAAGAATACATGTCCATACCTAGAGAAATCATCTGTAAAAGTAATGAAATAGGAATAACCACTTCTCGCATGTGTAGATATTGGACCACACACATCGCTGTGTATGAGTCCCAAGAGCTCGCTCGCTCTTACACCGTGTCCAGTGAACAGAGTCTTTGTCATCTTTCCTTTGAGACATGATTGACAAGTTGCATAAGATTGATATTCGAACGGATCCAAATATTCTTCTTTATGTAACTTGGCCAACCTTGTTTCGTTGATGTGACCCAGTTTACAATGCCATAAGAAAGCTTGATTTAATTCCGGAGTCTTTCTTTTATGTGTGTTCTGGACATTGAAAACTTGTAGTTAGTTTAATACGTATATACCGTTGTTTAGTGTACCCGACCCAATAAGACCATGATTAAGGTGGATGCTTACGACATCGCTTACAAATGTAAAATCATAACCTTCTTTAGATAATAAAGATACATATTTGATATTACAAGTCAAACTAGGTACACAAAAACAGTTGCGCAAAACCAAAATATATCCACTTGTCAACCCTAAGTGATATCCCCCTACGGACACAGCATCAATGCTCGCTCCGTTAGCAACCCTGAGGGTCATAGCACCGGTCTTCAGAACACTATGGCTTCTCAGTGCCTGCAAATAATTACAGATATGAGATCCTTATCCGGTATCCAATACCCAGGAAGTAGAGTTGATTGACAGACAGTTTTCAATTAGAAGCACACCTAAAGCCGAAGCCACAACTTGCTTCGGGTCCTGGTTCTTGGCTCTCCAAGCCCTGCAATCTTTCTTTAAATGGACCTTCTTATGAAGTAGAAGCATTCTTCCTTCCCTACCGTCAGTCCCGCCACTTTAGCTTTGCCCTTCGCTTCCACCTTACTAACACCGCCTTTCGGCTTGGTGGGGGCCTTCTTCTTCTTTCCATTGGCTTTCACCTTGGATCTAGAAGAGGAAGCTCCACCAACAAGCAGAGCGGGTGTTTCCCTGGATTTCTTTAGGATGCGCTCAGCACTCCTCAACATATTGAGGAGTTCCGGAAGTTCAACATTTTTACCTTGAATATTAAAATTCAAGATAAACTGGGCGTAGGTGGAAGGGAAGGACTGGAGAATCAAGTCTGTATACAGCTCGTTCTCTAACGTGGTCCCTAGGTCCGCGATCTCCTTAATGTAGCCGATCATCTTAAGGATGTGTTCCCCCACAGATGACCCAATAGCCAACCTCGCCTGAAATAGCTTTTTCGAGGTCTCGTATCTCCTGGATATATGTATGCCCTAGAGGCCATTATATGATTGTGGATGTATCGGTATGTGTGTGTGTGAGTGTGTGTGTTCAGAGGTCATTCTTGCTCAACATAATAGTATGCTATCTGGTTGTTCTTGTTGGATATAGTGCCCTCAGAGTCAATTATTGGATCACAGGCACGTGATTGCAATGATTGAGGAGGACCTATGCCGGTAGGACAGTCTTACTCGAGATGATAGTATACTATCTGGTTTATCTTTATCATCGTGTACTGCCTTAGGTTACCTTACGAGTCACTATTAAACGTTGATATAGCCCCTAGGATTCTTGCTTGACTACCAGCAGTATGAGGGCGATCATATACGTGAGAGCTGAAGTCTATAGCACATCCTTAAAAGGTCCCTAGTCGTGGGAGTTTCGAGACAGGGCATCGATTCTCCAGAGTAGACTAGTGTATACAGTCGAGACCACGACGAGGGGCGGTGGCCGGTCTTACAAGCCACTGGTGTCAGTTGGTTCACCTAAGATGTATACAGGTGCTCATTGGGTTATGAGTACACCGGACAGGACTCACCGGGAACCTGCTAGTTGGTATTATACCCGACGTCAGATAGCAGTTCCCTAGTGACATGTGTACAGGTTAGTTCATCGACCTGAGATCATCATTTGTCTCGTGTAAGTTTCTACTGTACTTAGATTACTACCCTACCACGCTCAAAGGAGACGTGCAAACAGGTTTTAGTTGGGTACAGTCCCGAGCCACATGGAGGCAGTGAGCGGATCTGCAGGGGTTCGTCTCTCCCGGTATTAGAGGTGAGGTCGCGCTGTGTCTAGGAGAGCCAGTACATGAAAAGTCCTTGGCCAAGGTAGGAGATTTACTGGTAGGTATTCCAGTAGTATCTCAGGGTGTTCTGGGCTACACTCCGACACGACTTGTACCGCTTTTGGAGGTCTGACTTTTACCAACCCCCTAGGCCCGCCATGCGATGCTCATAGACGAACGGACCGGACTGTACGGATATTGTCACTGACAGGCTCATTAGGGTGTCAGGATGAGTTCGCTCATCGACGTCCCTTTTGGTCAATAACTGGTGTCCCGTCACGTATGGCTAATACCTCTGACGTGCTAGTGGTTAAATCCACAGCCACAGTATTGACGAGTCTTTAGAGTCCACCATACTCAGTTACTCAGGTTTCGGGCGAAATGTTGTAGAGGCCGTATGGAGATATGGCAGGGTTCGATCAGATACATGCGGTATTACACGGATCGTGATCGGACGGTTTTTACTAGCCGGCTTTGGCTTAAACCGGATCCTAGTATTAGATAGTGTAGATTTTGTTTCTTTGCATTTGTGTTCAGTGGGAATACAAATACGGGTATGTATATACAGTCGCGGGGTTTTCCTGTAATTTATTACGGGATCAGTTTTCTGAAGTTGCCAGTTTGCATTCTGTTCCGGCCGCTTTTCCTTTGTTCCTTCGCGGCCGAACTTTTCGATGGAGGGGGTTATTTGCGGTTTGCAAATAACTTATTTGTGGAGGGGTTTCTTGCTTTTGTGCCTTCATAATCATGAGATTCCATTATGGTCTCATCCTTTTGTAACATTTTAGAAAATATAAAATATTATTTTTTGGAATTTAATATTAAAATAATATTTTTCCCGAAAACTACCGATTTGCGAAATTTGGGTTTTCGAAAAAGGGTATAAATATATACCAATAATTATGAAATAAATAGAAATTAAAATGATTTATTCATTTAATAATATAATTAAAGTTTTTGGCATTTTAAAAATTTATTATACGCAGTTTCGATAAAAACCCGATTAGTGCACTGCTAATCGCGATTAAGCCGAATCCGTGTTTTTACAGTTTTCCTGGTTAGTGCCCCATGACATGTTCATTTTGTTACATGTTTCATTTCATTTGGGCTTTATATTATGGTTTTTGGTGAGAAAGAGAGAGAAAAGGGGGTCATGATGAGTGAGGAGAGAGAAAGGGACATAATGATGGCTTCAAAAGAGAGAGAGTGTGTGAATTATAATGAGAGAGAGGGGGAGCTGCTGCCCAAATCATAATCCCTCACCATTTACATCATCCTCTTCATCTCCTCAAGCTCCCAACCCTCCTCAAATAATCCCTAGATCCATCTCCTAACAATCCCCAAAACCCTACACACCCTTCACAAATATTAATCCCCTCTTCAAGCTCTATACATGGGACCAAGAAAAATTTAGTTTTGATGATCTTGGGGGATTCATGGATGCTATATGAGGTAATCCCTTCACTAATTGGGTAGTTTTTCATTTACTTTCGTGTTCACATGTGTTTAGATGTGATATTGTGGAGATTAGTGAGATATTGGGAAACCCTAGAAAGAGGTTGAGTGTTTGTTGAAATTGGTGATGTGTAGTGGCTGCCCACAAGCCTTAGTGGTGTTTTACTGACCTGGAACGGGGGATGAAACCCAAAATACGGATTTGGGATTTGAGTTCATGTCGATTTTGTGTGATTTTAGAGGGTATTTTGATATCTGGAGCAACCCGGGGACACTAGAAATAAAATTGAGCTGACAGTAAGTCGTGCAGGCACCTAGGAAGCTACCACCAAGTCCCGAGGCCCTAATTCAAAGTCTTGGCCGCAGATTTAATCATTATGGCAGCAATTTGCGGCCAGAGTAGGATGGAATGGTTCCAGATTTGGTCCATGGCTCATTTTGCATTAAATTAGACCCCTCCTATATGTAGTTTTGGCTAATTGTCATCTGGGGAAAAATCTGGGAGCATTTTGGTGTATTTTAGGCGATGTTTTCCGTATTTTTAAATGCACTTTAATGATATTTGAATTTGTATTTGGTTGTCGGGTGTTCGTACATCGACAATAGGGGTTGTTTGATTGATTTGCACGTTTAGGCCATAGATTTCAACCTATGAGCACACTGTGCGCTGTATCGGTTTTCTGCGTCGATTTTAATACGTATTGCGATTGGTTATTATTGTAGGTACCCTCACATGGATTTTGAGGCGAAGAAGCGTGGCGTCATCGATTTCGGCGAGCGAAGACCAGGTGAGTAGATCTATATCTACCGGGGAAGTCGGGTGGATGGCGTATAGCACCCCCGCAAACTTCTGATGGAAAACCGAATTATAGAGTATGGTTAGGAAACATAGATTAGGAAACTAGGGTTAGAATATAGATAGCTATGTAGTCATATTAGAAACTAGAGGATAGTTAAGTGTGATATGCTACTACTACTACCCTAGGATGATGTTTAGCGATATTACCGCTTAGGGTTCTGTAGGACTTGATAGTCGATGTAGATGCGTCATCCGAACCATACCTTTTTCTAAACTGAAGAATCATATGTATCTTTTTAAATGTATATCTTGAGGGATGTTACGGATTTTCAAATGATATCTTTTCCTTAAAAACACCGTAATCCCTATTTTCAAAACTACGATTCACTTCTTTAAAAATCTGATTGTATGGTTCGGGTGTGTTTGTTAGATTAGATACTTATACATAGTAGAGATAGCATGTTTATGTAAATTCGACATGACATGAGATATAAATGCGATGAAAGAATACAAGACGAATTTGATGATATGATGAGATGATGATATGATGTGATGGTATACGGATGCGAGTCGATCGAGATGAGTTATACCCTGCCGGTCCCCTGATATGAGATTATTGCAGATGCGACCAGAGACATAGGTATATAGGGTTATATATATATAAAATGTTGTGAATCATGGATGATAGGCCGTATGTGATATTAGGCCGTACCCTCATTTGTCGTATAGGATGATGGGATCCCTTTTAGTAAAATGCCGCCGCACGATGATATTCCGTGCGTGATGAGTTGACTTGATGATTGATCCTTACCCTTGACTAGAGGTTGCCGTACGATGGATTATACCGTACGCGGTGTTATTGGGCTAGATGCCGATTGATAGATTCACCGACTCAGACATATGATAGTTATGTATACCTTATAGCTGTTAGCTGATGATTTACTTGCTGCATTCATGTTATTATTATTGCATCACATATACCTGTGATAGTACACCCGCACCATTATCGATGATGCGTATGTTACACGTACACATATTTGCCGGCTCACACACTTCATCATCGAAAATTGCCATGTCACTACACAGTAGGGTTGCTGCATCATGATATGACTCTTCGCATAACTTGCTTGCACATATACATTGATACATTCATACTGGCGGGTATATACATTCGTATATCTATATTGGTGTACATATACCTTGATACACCCATACTTGTGCACATACACATTTTATATTCATATTTGTGCACACATACATGGTACATCTATACTTGTGCATATTCATATTATACCTATATAGATAACTGGTTTTATGAGGAAATTGGGAACCGCATGTTATATTTTAAAAAACTGGAATCATTTTAAAAGAGCAGTTTTCCCCTTAATATGTCATATCACTATTCCATATTGCATGATACACGGACTTGCTCGCATTTCGTTTTACATGTCGCATACATCATGCTCTATTATTTTACGCATTGAGATATGTTGTTTTCATGAGATTTTTGGATTTGAGAACCGTGGATATTTCAAATGAGATTATGTGTTGTTTTAAAAACCCGGTTTCTCTTTATATGATATTTCAGTGCGTCCACCATGTGTTTTCTCGGTTCTGAGAGTGGCATATGAAACCCGATTCGAGGAGTGGTAGGCACCGTCGTCGGGTACATGGTGGACCCGGTGAGGTACCCCGGGGCAAGAAGACTCGTATATGTTAGACGGTGAGCCCGGCAGGGGGAGCACTACCTACCGGTGATAGTATGTAGACTCGGCGGTTATCCGGAGGATACCGACCGGAGTAGCGAGATGGATATGAGGGCCGACCAGGGCGTGCGGCGCCTGAGGGCCGATCTGAGGATACGGCGACTGAGATATATGAGGATTTACGTGCCGATGCTGGGCACGGTTTTCATGATGTTTTCGAGTGTCGTTGCTAGGCACTCAGGTTTCATGATTTAGATGGGTCGGGAGGGACACCGTTGATATATATATCCTCATACTTTCATGCACACTCTTTTATGATATTTACATGCATGATATTGTTGCGTCAGTGGTTGACGCGTGGACTAGATCCACATACATACATACATACATACACCGATTCTACTATCGGAGATTTTGCACATGCTTATAGATATTGATTTATGGGTGGACGAGATCCACATATCCGCATGCTTTGATTATTACTGTTGGATGTTATCCACATGCATATAGATATTGACTACCTTGTTGGCACATATACGACCCGGTCACCCTAGATATCATAGTATTACCTTTTGATATAGTTGACCTAGGAGTCGTTGTTTATTCGATTTCTAGCTGTAGATATATTTCTATTCACGAGTTGGCAACTCACCCCCGTTGTGCCACAGTTCTTGCAGGTTGATCGCTTGGATCAGTAGCGGATTCGCTGGCACACAGCTTTATTTGGGTGTTTTGCTTTGGTAGGTGGGACTTTGTATCGTACCCACTCTTGTATTATATTTCATATTGTATCTAGTTAACTCCATCAATCAATCAAAAGTTGTATTTGTATAGGTGATGAGACTTAGTGAGATTTGTAGTTGCGAGATTTGAGCGATGGGTTTTATTTTCCCTTTGGGGTTGTATCTTGCTCTTTTCTTTATCTTTTTGTGGTGAACTTCGCCGTTGGGTGTCGTGTACTCATTTATATTGTATTGCGTGGTTGTGATCTGCCGTTTGGCGAAGAGCTAGCTCCCGCTTGGGGATGCCATTATTCTTGCTATGTATTTGTGGTTTTGGATCAAAATATACAAAGGAGGTGCTGCTAAAATTTTTCAAAAGACGAAACACGTTTTCATACTAGAAAATTTCATTTGTATCATTCATGTTTCTTTCTATGCATTAAGCACACTTGATTTTATTATACCTTTATTTCAAAAACTCCACCTCCTTTATTTTCTTAAAAAGGTTTAGATTTCTGGGTTTCAGCTTACTTGAATTCCGTTGCGCCTTTTGACGTGGCGTGATTCAAGTGCTGGTCACGAGCTAATATTTCGGGTCGTGACAAAGTTGGTATCAGAACGCTAGGTTTAACCTTTGTTCGAGTCTATGTTTGACTATGCGGAGTCTAGGGAGGGAGTGTATTTCGGAACCTAGGCTTAACCTTACGGAACATAGACTTGAACGGGGGGTATTAGACCCGAACATTCGTTTCATAGGCTGACCCAGATTGATGGAGTAGGTAGGTTGAGTAGAGTAACGTACCGTACGTATGTTCCATGGCATATTTATGATACGATACTCCACTTAAGAAACCTTAGGATATACATATTTTTGAGACCAGTGATTCTCTTGTATCCATGATTATACATCCATTGGAGATCCTTGATTTTATTTGTTTCTATGATCATACTTTCATTGATGCTGTTCCTTTTCATGATCATGTATCCATTCCGGATCTGTTGTTTTCTTTCTTGCCATTGATCTGCTCTCTTGATACTCGATTGAGATTCCTGTCACCATAGTTTGAGCGCAGTTTGAGCTGCTGCTAGTGTTACGGTCAGGGCGAGCTCGTCCGGTACGAGGGCCGACCATTGTATTTCCTGGTGACATGGAAACGTCTCGAGTTAGTATTGATGATTGTGACCTCTTGTGGAGGCGAGTGCTTGGTTTTCCACCGGATGATCGGGCCATTGCTAGAGCTGCCAGTTGAGAAAGGACTGTTGATGTCGCCTACCGTGCAGACAGATGACCCAGCTGATACTGAGATTGATAGGATGTCGCTTCCGGAGATTACGAACTGAGATCGCCGGAGCTTCCAGGCACATATGAGATAGATGATAGCTAGTCTACCCCGATTTGAGAGACGAAGGTGATTCGTCCGATTTATGCGCCGGAGCAGGCCCAGTTCAGATGAAGATTTCCAGTGTGGAGAGTCTTACTCAGATCTAGAGCAAACCGATTTAGAGACGACCGCCAATGTATCGCCTTTCCTGGAAGATTGAGGCGCTGTTCAGCGTACAGACGAATGAGCCAGTTGTTGCTGCAAATGAAGAGGTATCGCCCAGAGGTTGGAGCTATTGCAGCATAAGTATATACTTAGAGATATGATGGAAGGTCGCTAGCCACCCAAGGGTGAAGGACTAGGACATGTGGTTCGTTCGCTACCCGATGCGAGGTCATCAGATAGATTGATTCCAGCAAGAGACGACTTCACGCAGATTCGTTGAGAGTCGATAGAGACGATCGAATGTCAGGGAACCATATTCTAAGTTTAAGTATTCGCAAAGACGTGCAAGCAATTCTATGGACCCTCTAGAAGAATGAAACCCTAACTTGACATAATGACCGTGTGAAAACCTTTGAACCTTAGGGTTTACGGCAGTTCCACGGCGCCATTAGTGAGGCTTGGGTTTGCCCTTCTACGGCTGGATCACTGATGCTGTGGCATGTACTCGATACTATTAAACTGTACCCAAGATGTTGATCTCTTGAGGGATTATGAGGTTTTGACATATCGATCGGATGGTTCGACATCATTCGGATATCTTGCGATAGGATACATTGCTTGGGAGACTCCAGATACGAGCATAGCCGTTGGAGCGCAGTCCTTGCAGCTACTAGAAGACCAGGACCAGGAGTGGTCATTTTGCGCACACCCAGAAGGCCAGGGTTCGGCATCGTCGACGAGATAGTTGACCAGGTTCAGATAGAAGACCTCACCCATATGCGTTGTGAGTTGATCGAGGACAGACGAACATTGAGTATTCCTCCGATGGTTGGGACGAGTTTCCGAGAACGTGTTTGGCCAGATATCTTCTACCGAGTGATGAAGATACCGAGTTCATGACTTCGAGTCTGTGTGAGAGACCTCGGGTTGGCCGTGGCCGAGAACAGTCGCAGTGCGCAGATAGCATGGCGTGACGTCATAGTGAGAGATGATAAAGACGTGTGGAACCAGAAGTTCGTGCGAGACGCTGACGAGCTGTTATTACTCCCCGTCGAGATCAGAGACCTGATATGCTTATAGAGGCGTTAGGATACAACCAGTTTCCGAGAAAATATGTGCGACACATGCAGATGTCCAGAAAACGAGAAAAGATTATATAAGAGTACCAGCCTCCGTACAGTTCAGCATAGGCGAGATCGAAAGAGACTTTGAGCAGGATTCCTTCCAGGACACTGCTGCAATGAGATTTGCACCTAGGATCAGATGTGCTACGTACAGTCAGAAGACCAGAGGCCGACGCCAGCAACGTGCTTCTTTATGAGTGGTCATGATGATTGACCGAGAGATGACCAGAGAAGTGCTAGAGCGGAATCGTCCCCGTTAGCACACCTGACAGGGCCGATGAGCCGATAGATTGCGAGATTGGTAATCCGCAGAGAAGATAAGAACCCAGAGACCGAGGATGACAGACCGTGAGCAAGAGCCAAGCGGATGTTCTTGTTCTACCGGTTTCTAGGCGCACCGGTTTATTTTTCGACATCGTAGGAGGTGTACCATGATGTCCTTTATTGCGATTTGCGTTTGTGATCTGAGTATCACGCTTATATCGCTTAGATTGAGTTTTGATGACGAATTTCCTGATATTGATTTCGTGCACCATCGCTGCACCTACTGGGTATTTACATTTTGTGCATAGTTATTGCACTTGAGATATGTTTTATACACCATTGTATTGCTTTTTGATTTGCGCATATTTATCGCACTTGATATCGGTTTTGTGCCTTGGTTGCACATGTTTATGATTTCATGGATTTCATACGGATGATTTGATTTTTGCACTCGGCATAGCTTATATGTACTTGTAGTGCATTTATATGCGTTTTGTGCACGCCCGTTGCACTGGACAGATGTTTTGTGCACACCCGTTGCACTTAGTTTTGCTTGTGTGTATTATTGCACCTATATTTGGATTTGATTTCCATGCGCACCAGACGCATGTGATTTTTGGATACGCCTTTTTGAGGCTGATTTTGCTTTTGAGCACTTGTTTTCATGTTGGGCACTATATTGAGTACTAGCCAAACAGGACAGATCTGAGGACAGTACCTGAATACTTTGCATGCATTAAAGGATTACCAAAGGGTTTTCAAGAGGAGCTATAGTCTCGCTATTTTCTTAAGTGTCCGTGAGCAACACGAACGTTGTTAAAGGAAAACCTTTTGGCATATTTTGAAAACGACGGAACGTGTATTTAAGAAAACATATATGGACATATATTACTATTTTAAAAATGAGCGTCCGTCAGCTATGCCGGGAGTTACGCATTCCCACGGCGATTTAGAAAATATTTTGCATGTGTTTTATTCAGATTTTGGAGTTTTTCAAGGATGCGTACTATATACGTATTATAGTATTTGACTAGTGTATATTGGATTTCAGTAGTGGATTTCGAGATCTGTATCTCTATTCGTAACTCCGAGGATATGCGTGCAAATCCGATGATTTGCGTGACGCTTGACGGAGTTCAGTTTTGAGTTTTTACTCGTTTTCATGCGCACTTGACGCGCTGTGTTATTTCTACGATTTCCATGATTTCGGAGCCCCGTGATTTGAGCCGATTATTGAAATGTTTTAGATTTTGGGGGTTTAAATTTAAATTCGGTGACCGAATTTATTTAAGAGGGGAAGATTGTAACATTTCAGAAAATATAAAATATTATTTTTTGAAATTTAATATTAAAATAATATTTTTCCCGAAAACTGCCGATTTGCGAAATTAGGGTTTTCGAAAAAAGGTATAAATATATACCAATAATTATGAAATAAATAGAAGTTAAAATGATATATTCATTTAAAATTATAATTAAAGGTTTTGGAATTATTAAAATTTATTAAACGCAGTTTCGATAAAAACCCGATTAGTGCAATGCTAATCGCGATTAAGCCAAATCCGCGTTTTTACAGTTTTCCTGGTTAGTGCACCGTGACATGTTCATTTTGTTACATGTTTCATTTCATTTGGGCTTTATATTATGGTTTTTGGGAGAAAGAGAGAGAGAAAAGGGGGTCATGATGAGTGAGGAGAGAGAAAGGGACATAATGATGGCTTGAAAAGAGAGAGAGTGTGTGAATTATAATGAGATAGGGGGGGCTGATGCCCAAATCATAATCCCTCATCATTTCCATCATCCTCTTCATCTCCTCAAGCTTCCAACCCTCGTCAAATAATCCCTAGATCCATCTCCTAACAATCCCCAAAACCCGACACACCCTTCACAAATTTTAATCCCCTCTTCAAGCTTTATACATGGGACCAAGAAAAATTCAGTTTTGATGATCTTGGGGGATTCATGGATGCTATATAAGGTAATCCATTCACTAATTGGGTAGTTTTTCAATTACTTTAGTGTTCACATGTGTTTAGATGTGATATTGTGGAGATTAGTGAGATATTGGGAAACCCTAGAAAGAGGTTGAGTGTTTGTTGAAATTGGTGATGTGTAGTGGCTGTCCACAAGCCTTAGTGGTGTTTTACTGACCTGGAACGGGGGATGAAACCCAAAATACGGATTTGGGATTTGAGTTCATGTCGATTTTGTGTGATTTTAGAGGGTATTTTGATATCTGGAGCAACCCGGGGACACTAGAAATAAAATTGAGCTGACAGTGAGTCGTGCAGGCACCTAGGAAGCTACCACCAAGACCCAAGCCCCTAATTCAAAGTCTTGGCCACAGATTTAATCATTCTGGCCACAATTTGCGGCCAGAGTAGGATGGAATGGTTCCAGATTTGGTCCATGGCTCATTTTGCACAAAATTAGACCCCTCCTATATGTAGTTTTGGCTAATTGTCATCTGGGGAAAAATCTGGGAGCATTTTGGTGTGTTTTAGGCGATGTTTTCCGTATTTTTAAATGCACTTTCATGATATTTGGATTTTTATTTGGTTGTCGGGTGTTCGTACATCGACAATAGGGGTTGTTTGATTGATTTGCACGTTTAGGCCATAGGTTTCAACCTATGAGCACACTGTGCGCTGTATCGGTTTTCTGCATCGATTTTAATACAGATTGCGATTGGTTATTATTGTAGGTACCCTCACATGGATTTTGAGGCGAAGAAGCGTGGCGTCATCGATTTCGGCGAGCGAAGACCTGGTGAGTAGATCTCTATCTACCGGGGAAGTCGGGTGGATGGCGTATAGCACCGCCGCAAACTTCTGATGGAAAACCGATTTATAAAGTATGGTTAGGAAACCTAGATTAGTAAACTAGGGTTAGAATATAGAAAGCTATGTAGTTGTTAGTTATATGTATGCCCTAGAGGCCATTACTGTACATTGGATGTATATTGTAGTGGATGCTGGGACATATATAGGTAGGACTTTCTTGCTCGACATGATAGTATGCTATCTGGTTGCTCTTTATCTTAATATGTATACTTTCTGTCTCTCTGATTACATGTTGATAAAGCCCTTAGGATGTGTACTCGACTTCCAGGACTATGATGTAGATCATACTAGTGGGGCCTGGGTAGTCAATGAGTACATCCTTCATTGTTCCTAGTCGTGGGAATATCGAGACGGGGCATCGATATTCCAGAGTAGACTAGCGTATATCTTCTCGACCCATGTGATGGGCGATGGATGATCCCATATCCATTGGTGTTTGACATCAGAGATGGTATACGGGTGCTCAGTGAAAACTGGGTACACTGAACGGACTCGCCGAGAACTCCCAGATGGTATTATACCTCACGTCAGATGGCAGTTCTCTAGTGACACTGGTACAGCTTAGTCTGTTGACCCGAGATCGTCATAGAGTCTTGTGTGTCTCCCACTGTGCTTTGATTTCCACCCTACCACGGCTCTACTGAGTCGTGCAAACAGGTGGTTTTTGGGTACAGTCCCGATTCACATGGAGGCAATGAGCGATAGGAGGGGATTCGTCTCTCCCGGTATTGGGGGTTGATGTTGCGCTATGCACGACTGGCCATAACAGGAAATCCCTGGCCAGGGTTGCTGTGATATACTGGTAAGAGTTATCAGTAGTTTCACGATAGTTATGGACCTCACGTCGGCATGACTTATCGAGCTACTGGGGTCTGACGTTTACCATCCCTAGGCGAGATATGCGACATATCAGACGAACAGACCGGACTGTACAATAAGTTTACTGGTTGGATTCACAGGAGTGTGAGCGGGCTTGCTCGTCGATCTTCTGATCGCTCAATACCCGGGTGGCCGTTACGTTTAGCAGACCGCTTGCGGCTTGTGGATGTTTGATATGATCATAATCCGCTACCGGCGTATTGACGAGTCTTTAGAGTCCTACACAGAGGTTTCCTGGCTCAAGCGAAACGAAATAGGAGCGCATATGAGATATGCGCGGGACCGAGAATAATGCGTGTATGTGATACCGTATTTCATTCTCGAGATGAATGTATTGATTGGTTATATTCGATATAACCTAGTTATCGAATCAAGGATCGATTCGATAAGCCGATACATTGGATACTAGCCGGTTATATGTGACATGACCGGATCATTGAATCAAGTGTTGATTTAATGATTTGATGTATAATTATATATTTGATATATTACTTTGCATTAACTAGTATTGGTTCACTTTAAATGGATTTTCTCACTTGAATTGCACATTGTATATGTGATATATTTTTTGTGCACATGATTGTATCATGTTTGATGATACATGCTTACTTGGTTAAGTGTAAAGAATTAAACCATGGTTAAACTAATGATTAGGATTTTGTTTTTTCATTTACTCTTTTATCTATCTATTTATTTATTACTTTTAGAAAAGAAGAAAATGAGAATGGTGGATTTTCTTTGTTTGCTAGTTGAAGATTCTTGAAGCTTTGAATTAGTCCACTATTCTTGTCTTATACTTAACCCTAACCATTCAAGTTAACCATGGTCCATTCTCTACAATTAACCAAGGGTTAATATATGATAAGTATTGATTTATTTATCTAATAATTCAACACTTATCATATCATCTTCTTCTTCTTCATCTTCTTCTTCCATGAAGAAAGCTTGCTACATCAATGGCAAGTGATGAAAAAGTGTGAGAAATCCAATTCTAAAGTGAACCCACTTCCTATTTCTTCATCCTCTACCTCTTGTCAAGTAGTATAGGGTGTTTCCTTCACAAGTTTTCATGGCTTGGTGAAGGTGGAGCTTGATCTAGTGATGCCTCGACGTAGATCATCTTCGGCACGTTGTCGACGACCTAGCCCGCCTTTTTCTCCGATGAAACCACCGTGAGAGTCATGGTTCGATTTGGAAAGCGGAGAGGACTTCATCACGGAGCCTAGGAGGTGGAGGACCGGATCTACAAAGGTTGTAGCCCCTTCTCTTTAGCTATATTTCCGTTTACTTGCTTGCATCGCCTATATATCTAGTTGACGATCCGTATTAGGGTTTGTAGGCACCCGTAAAATTTGATTTGTGCATGTTTGATCACTTGTGAGACTCCATTTGAGTGCCTTGGAACCCTACAGTAGTCATATTAGAAACTAGAGGATAGTTAAGTGTGATATGCTACGGCTACTACCCTAAGTTGATGTTTAGCGATATTACCGCTTAGGGTTCTGTAGGACTTGATAGTCGATGTAGATGCGTCATCCGAACCATACTTTTTTCTAAACTAAAGAATCGTATGTATCTTTTTAAATGTATATCATGAGGGATGTTATGGATTTTCAAATGATATCTTTTCCTTAAAAACACCGTAATCCCTGTTTTCAAAACTACGATTCACTTCTTTAAAAATCTGATTGTATGGTTCGGGTGTGTTTGTTAGATTAGATACTTATACATAGTAGAGATAGCATGTTTATGTAAATTCGACATGACATGAGATATAAATGCGATGAAAGAATACAAGACGAATTTGATGATATAATGAGATGATGATATGATGTGATGGTATACGGATGCGAGTCGATCGAGATGATTTATACCCTGCCGGTCCCCTGATATAAGATTATTGCAGATGCGACCCGGGACATAGGTATATAGGGTTATATATATAAAAAAATGTTGTGAATCATGGACGATAGGCCGTATGTGATATTAGGCCGTACCCTCATTTGTTGTATAGGATGATGGGATCACTTTTAGTAAAATGCCGCCGCACGATGATATTCCGTGCGTGATGAGTTGACTTGATGATTGATCCTTACCCTTGACTAGAGGTTGCCGTACGATGGATTATACCGTACGCGGTGTTATTGGGCTAGATGCCGATTGATAGATTCACCGACTCAGACATATGATAGTTATGTATACCTTATAGCTGTTAGCTGATGATTTACTTGCTGCATTCATGTTTTATTATTGCATCGCATATACCTGTGATAGTACACCCGCACCATTATCGATGATGCGTATGTTACACGTACACATATTTGCCGGCTCACACACTTCATCATCAAAAATTGCCATGTCACTACACAGTAGGGTTGCTGCATCATGATATGACTCTTCGCATAACTTGCTTGCACATATACATTGATACATTCATACTGGCGGGTATACACATTCGTATATCCATATTGGTGTACATATACCTTGATACACCCATACTTGTGCACATACACATTTTATATTCATATTTGTGCACACATACATGGTACATCTATACTTGTGCATATTCATATTGTACCTATATAGATAACTGGTTTTATGGGGAAATTGGGAACCGCATGTTATATTTTAAAAAATTGGAATCATTTTAAAAGAGCGGTTTTCCCTTTAATATGTCATATCACTATTCCATATTGCATGATACACGGATATGCTCGCATTTCTTTTTACATGTCGCATACATCATGCTCTATTATTTTACGCATTGAGATATGTTGTTTTCATGAGATTTCTGGATTTGAGAACCGTAGATATTTCAAATGAGATTATGTGTTGTTTTAAAAACCCGGTTTCTCTTGATCTGATATTTCAGTGCGTCGACCATGTGTTTTCTCGGTTCTGAGAGTGGCATGTGAAACCCGATTCGAGGAGTGGTAGGCACCGTCTGCGGGTACATGGTGGACCCGGTGAGATACCCCGGGGCAAGAAGACTCATATAAGTTAGACGGTGAGCCCGGCAGGGGGAGCACTACCTACCGGTAATAGTATGTAGACTCGGCGGTTATCCGGAGGATACCGACCGGAGTAGCGAGATGGATATGAGGGCCGACCAGGGAGTGCAGCTCCTGAGGGCCGATATGAGGATACTGCGCCTGAGATATATGAGGATTTAAGTGCCGATGCTGGGCACGGTTTTCATGATGTTTTCGAGTGTCGATGCTAGGTACTCAGGTTCCATGATTTAGATGTGTCGGGAGGGACACCGTTGATATATATATCCTCATACTTTCATGCACACTCTTTTATGATATTTACAAACATGATATTGTTGCGTCAGTGGTTGACGCGTGGACTAGATCCACATACATACATACATATATACATACATACATACATACTCCGATTCTACTATCGGTGATTTTGCACTTGCTTATAGATATTGATTTATGGGTGGACGAGATCCACATATCCGCATGCTTTGATTATTACTGTTGGATGTTATCTACATGCATATAGATATTGACTACCTTGTTGGCACATATACGACCCGGTCACCCTAGATATCATAGTATTACCTTTTGATATAGTTGACCTAGGAGTCGCTGTTTATTCGATTTCTACCTGTAGATATATTTCTATTCACGAGTTGGCAACTCACCCCTGTTGTGCCACAGTTCTTGCAGGTTGACCGCTTGGATCAGTAGCGGATTTACTGGCACACTGCTTTATTTAGGTGTTCTGCTTTGGTAGGTGGGACATTGTATCGTACCCACTCTTGTATTATATTTCATATTGTATCTAGTTAACTCCATCAATCAATCAAAAGTTGTATTTTTGTAGGTGATGAGACTTAGTGAGACTTGTAGTTGCGAGATTTGAGCGATGGGTTTTATTTTCCCTTTGGGGTTGTATCTTGCTCTTTTCTTTATCTTTTTGTTGTGAACTTCGCCGTTGGGCGTCGTATACTCATTTATATTGTATTGCGTGGTTGTGGTCCGCCATTTGGCGAAGTGCTAGCTCCCGCTTAGGGATGCCATTATTCTTGCTATGTATTTGTGGTTTTGGATCAAAATATACAAAGGAGGTGCTGCCAAAATTTTTCAAAAGACGAAACATGTTTTCATACTAGAAAATTTCATTTGCATCATTCATATTTCTTTCTATGCATTAAGCACACTTGATTTTATTATACCTTTATTTCAAAAACTCCACCTCCTTTATTTTCTTAAAAAGGTTTAGATTTCTGGGTTTCAGCTTACTTGAATTCCGTTACGCCTTTAGACATGGCGTGATTCAATTGCTGGTCACGAGCTAATATTTCGGGTCGTGACACCTTTGCATTTATGAGATTAGATGAGGAGTTGATTTGGATTAGAAATGGTGTGACTTTAATTTAGCATTATCTTTTCTTTTTCTCCTCTTGTAATATTCCATTCTCATTGGGGGGGCCGGCCACATCCTAGGGAGAGGATGAGAGAGGTTTCATTATGTGAGGGAATTCATTTTTGTGTAGGAAAATTATCATCTCACTTTTTAGCTTGCATCCAAAATTCCCATGCATATCTCTCCATTGTTCATTCTCTACTCCACCTCCATCATGGAAACTTCACTATCCCAAAGAGATAGCATTCTACACTAGCCTACAGCAAATCTTGGACGCGTCGGCTAGCCAACTTCGAGCCCGAGTTGCCTCGGTCCAGAGGTGGGAGCCCGTAAAAGAACTCGGCTACGTGGTGCCCTTTGCGACGAGGAGGTGACGGACGGAGATTCCGCGGGAGATCGGAGTGGAGACGAAGACCGAAGGACACGGATCGCTTGGTATACTTCTCTACCCATCTTTTAGTTTGCTAGTAGCCAGGTTAATGGCCCGATCCGGGTTAAAAGTCCGCGGTGGTGCCGGTTTGCTAGTTTGCAAAGTTTTTCGTTTCCGCGTTTCCGGCGTCGGATCGACGGCCGGGGCGCCGCCGCGGACTTACATTGGTATCAGAGACACGCCATTAACCATGCCTAGCTTGCTCTAGTATGTTTAGAACTCGATCGAACAAAAATTCCAAAAACCGTATTTTCAGTTGCACAGTTTCTGTCGAAATTTTTTTGGAGTCTAAAATTTTTTCAGGTTGTTGCAGAATATTGTGTAGGGAATTCTAAGCACTTTGTGAAAAATTGGTCACGTGATCTCACCATACCACCGCGGAACCGCGGCCAAACCCATGATTGAGCCGCGGTTCCGCCGCGCTTTTGACTGTTCATTTGACAAAATTTTTGCAGAGAGCTTCTGAGTTGAAAATGGGGGTTTTGGGATATTCTTTTTGGGCCCAGATTTTCTGTGAGTGCTACAGTACTGCTAGGGGCCCACTTCGCTAAATTTGTTCGATCGGATATTTTAAACATGCTAGTTCACAGTATTTACATTATATCGGCGACCGTGAATGTCATTCGATCGGTAAATCCTGTCTATCTGCTATAGCCCTTTTTGACGGATTTGCGAACGTGACATTCACGTTGATGTTCTGTGTTGTGCTGTGATGTTGCGGATTGGTCGTGGAGGATAGCCTGGTTGCAATGTTAGTACAGTTTTGTTTTATATGTACATTTGATATTGCGGGGCGAGCGTCCGACATGTGGACTGCAGTCACTGCCTGTTTGTATTATTCTTTTGGGGCACGACCGGGTCGAGGTCGATGTACCCGTTGTATGTATATTTTAGTTTCTGTTCTAGGATTACCCCGCGGAGGGGTGCACGGATAGCCGGGTTCTAGGGGGCAACGAGCCCGCATCTCATGGCATTGAGACGGAAGGGGCTTCACTCTAGAATTGGCGGGCTATTCGCCGCACTCGTAGGGGGTATAGGTTGACCCAAGAGGGGTGCCCAAGTTACCGGATTCCGTGAAGTGCTGGGTGGTCTATTCACGTTGCTGAAGGGGGCTGCCTCGCTTCAGGTTTTGGCGGGTAACTTGCCGCGCCCGTAGGGGTCTAGGATTTTCATTCCACAGGCTATCTGCACGACCAGGGGAACGTCGGGTTTCAGTAGCGGCTCTATGAAACCCGGAGATCCCGGATATCTGTATTGTTCTGTGATGCTGGTTACATTTCTGTGATATTGCATTTTATCACGCCTTGAGCGAAAATTATATATTATATATATACTAGTAGATGTTGTATATGTTTTGCATCCGCGCTAGTCCAGTCCCCGCTCTGTCGTTAGATAGCTAACTTAACGGGTGATGACGGGACCCAGTGGCGAATGCGGATGGCATATACGTACGTCATTATTTTCGTTCTTTATTGGTGTGATCAATTGATGGGACCGCATAGATTCGGATCAATGCAAGATAAACAAACCTATTCTGATGTTGTTGGAACATTTTTCAAAAAGCTGTTATTGCAAGGGCGTTCACTTTTGTTTTGCATCGTGGTATTCAGTTGGAATATCCTGCTCCTCAGTCAACGAGGCAAGGGCCGAGATCCCTTCACCGGGAGTGACCCCTTGGACAAAAGTTTGCGTCAGGGCAATAACTTCACTATAGCCGATTACTTTTGCTTTGCATCGTGGTATTCAGTTGGAATATCCTGCACCCCATCCTACGGGGAAAGAGCCGAGATCCCTTCACCGGGAGTGACCTCTTTAGCAAAGGTTTTCGTTACTTTATTTTTCTAAAAGGCTATCCGTTCCTTCAACGATATCAAGTTCATTACGTTAAAGGTTTTCTCCAGAAACCATTCGTAGCCCTCCGTCGTTTCAGACGGGTAGCACGTAGTATTCATGCTATGTTTGTTGACCTTCGTCAAGGCATAGTGTATGGTAGCTGCTTGTTACCTTTCTGCTGCATAGATAGATGCGTTGGTTTAGGACAGTCGTATTGCCTTGTTGACCTTCGTCAAGGGCTTGTATGGGTGGGTTCAAATTAACCTAGACAATGACGGGTAGAACTTGACATGTGACTTATGATTTGTTGACCTTCGCCAAGGTCATAAGAGCATGGGGCAAAAATCCACATCGGGAGTTTCTAAAGAAACTGAAACTTGTCAGATATGCGCATACCTTCTGGAGTGTGATAACGTGAGCGGATTCCGTCACGTTATCATGCGATGATAGTTGGATCCCGATTCCCACTGATGAGTTTGTTTACTCCTCGGGTGATCCCGGCTAATTCTTCTTTCAGGTTTGGGGAAGAATTTGACGTTACAGTGGGAGGTTTCCTGATTAGATAAAGTGATAACCATTCTGATCTAGGTTAGAGTGCATGCTGAGTGTTTCCTTTCTCTCTCTCTTTGGCAGCGACCATTGACCCGACCCTAGACTATGACTCAGTGACAAAGTTGACCGAACCTTCTTAACACTGGCTTTTGGATTGTCAGAGTTGCAAACCTCATTGCCACTCCTACTTTTACCCTTTTCTCCAGGACACCCCATATTACTACGAACGTCTACTTCCATTGAACAAAACCATCGTATGGTTATATACGAACTCGAAGGAATTTATTCGAGGATGCGTTCTGGTTCTGGAGAAAACAGATAGGACTATTCAGTTGTCTTTTCCTTTTACCTTCTCTCAGGTTGCGAGTACTCCTTGATTTAGGAGATAGTACACCTATTACGCAAATTGGATAGTCTTCTTCCAAACCTTAGGCTGGTGCCGAACGGTGGGGAATGAAGAAAACCAATTAGCATAACGATGGTGTATAGAAGGTATTATGTAAAGACAAAGAAAGGGATTAGTAAGAGGGCAAAGTAAATTGCGACTGCTATTCATGACCAAACCAAATATTTCTTCGCTAATCCTAAATCACCTTTGTATTTCTCCAGGACACTCCGTATCACTATGAAGATCCCAAGTTTATTGGATACTCCATCGTATGGTTATATACAAACTCGAAAGGAACTTGTTCCAGTTCGGGGATGGATCCTGGTTCAGGAGAAATAGGAATAAGGTTTATTCGGTTGTCTTTTATCTTCACCTTCTCTCGCATTGCGAGTGCTCCTAGGATTAGGGAAGTACACCCATTATGCTTATTAGATAGTCTTCTTCCAAACCATAGGCTGGTGCCGAACGGTAGGGAAGGAAGAAAACCATTTGGCCTAAAGGGGTGTACAGAAGGTAATGACTAAAGACATATAAAGGTATTTGGAGAGATGGCAAAGAAATATACGGTTACAGTTGTGAATCTGGATAATGGAAGAGGCATTACTAGGAATACCGGGATACCCCATCGAAACATTTCAATGTTTCAGTTTCACTGTGTACTGTTAAAAGGAAACTGATTTCCCAATTAGACACTTGCTCCAGGGTATGCATTTACCAGGTATGATTCTCACATCTGTATGGTTTTACAGATGATGAGTGGGAGTAAGTTATTAGGAATTAGGTGATCATCCTCATTATATCGGAATTCGTTGTAGTTGGTGATATTTGAGGAAGTCACCTGGGTTGTTTGCCGGACGGCAAATATTTGGTTTTGAATATCCGTTGTTATGCACCAATTTCAAATTGATATATCTGTACGTCTATTTTTATGGAGTGAGATATACTTTTTTGAAATTAAGTTTATGACATTTACCTATATCAGTGGATGGTTAGGTATGGAGTATTGAACAGCGGTGTAATTCTTCTTAACCATAAGTACAGTTTTCAACCTACGACACACAGTGAATGAGTCATTTGACTCAAGGGAGTTATACAGAGTTATGTGTATTGTCCAGCGTCCATTAGGACAGAGGGGTAGGTACTCGTACTATATTCTGTTTACTTATGACTTCTCTAGTTTTAGACAGGTGTTTCGTAGAAACACAGGGTCTGAGTTTTGAGAAGTTATAGGCATAAGAATAGAGTAGAGAACCAGGTATTGCAAGTATCGGGGTTCTTCAAGGTGATCGAAGATGTAGATACTTGAGTATGGTATTCAGTTGATAGTAACGAGAACTTGCTTCTCTTTCAGGTTACTCATAATTGGAAGCATTCCTAAGTTGAGTAACGCTGATCGGCCTCCTTCCATTTAGTTGACATGCACTGGAGACAGCTGCATGATTTGAATCTGGTTCAATTAAATCAGTGCCTATGTTTCTATATTGGATATAGAACAGTTCATATCTTCACATTGTTAAGGTACGGGGAGTTGTCCAGCTTATGCTTAAAACCAGACTCTGGATGACTCAAGGCACGTTTCCGTAATGGCAGTTTGTGGGTTGACCCGGGCTATGACGAGGGTTGATTTTTTACCATCTGGAAGATCAATAGTGATATTGTTCTTGACTCTCCACGGTTTTAATAAAAATGGATTTTTTCAGAAAACAGTAGTGGGAGTATGGTAGAACTGGAAGTGATTCCAGAACCGCGAACGATTACTGAAGATTTGATAAAGAACCTAAAGATTCAATCTGGTTTGACATTCCATTGGCCACCGCGCAGATGTGGTGGGTAACCTCAGGCACCCGAGAGGTACTCCGGTAGCCTCAAGGACGGTGACAAAGAGGTTCTTGTTTACCCAGACTTGCCATTGCTGTTGTTCCAGACTGTGAGACCCGGTAGGAGGATGAGTATAGTGTCGTTCTAAACTAGCTTTAGAAGTGTACGTCTATATGACTTTGCCAGAGAGTTGTCATGGTCAGTGGGAGCAGCGGAAGCATTGGTGGACAAGTGGCCTATGTCTATTTATAGACTAAAGCAGATATAGCGGAGATAGATCATCCATTTCTGATGTGACAGTCATAGGTTTGACTTCATCAGAATAGGGGATGGATTTGTTAAGAAGGTAGTAGGGTGTGATGTCCTGGTAATTGGATGACATACATAGAGTAGGAAGTGAAATTCCTATACTACGGTCGGTTATACTTTGGTTGTCACACAGTGGTTTCTCCACATGGGACTTGGATATAATATCAAGACATTCTGGTTACTATATCTATAGATCTAGATTTGGGTGGTTTCCCAATCTGGGTACTTAGACAGCATTCTATGAGTATTTAGAATGGACGACTCCTGGCACGGTAGTGTACCTGCAGGTGATGGAGTCACCCTCCCTAAAGGTGTCTTACAGACTAAAGTAGATAAGGATGTGCATGATTGGCAGATCACTTGCTTAGGCAATTGAGTCAATCGTGAGATGTCAAGTACCACACCAGATGTTGTTCTTGTAGTAGATGCAATAAGTTAACATTGATCCAATCCTGGAGAAACATTCGGAAGCAGGTTTAGAACATAAGTGGATGTTCTAGGGATATGATAACGGCAGCCTCCTTCGGGAAACGGTTATCATTCCAGGCCTCCAAGGTGACATGGATGACAGAGTGACTGTCAGAGTTATAGTTTTCCCTCTGACGTGGGGCTGTATTTTGGACAGGTGGTCCAGGTGGATACTGAGGGAAGGATGGCGTAGGATACAGATTAAGTTCAGTTGACGATACAGTCTAAGAAGTTTGGATTTGGAGTTCATTTATGAACTAGGTCCCATCAGACATCTAGACATTCTAAGACAGGTATTGCTCATTTTGGGAGATGGCTTTCTCCGCGAACATGGGATATAGAGAGACATAGAAAGAAACATCACAGCGGATCCACTCACCGAGGCTATTCCTCGAACGCAATAGTTTCGCAAACGAGCTTTGTGAGACTGACTAGTAGAGGAGTTGGGTGTTCGGTATCACACGGGCTGTGAGTATGCGACATCGCAATAATTAGCCTTGAGTGCAAGTGGGAGATTGTTGGATATAGTGCCCTCAGAGTCAATTATTGGATCACAGGCACGAAATTGCAATGATTGAGGAGGACCTATGCCGGTAGGACAGTCTTACTCGAGATGATAGTATGCTATCTGGTTTATCTTTATCATCGTGTACTACTTTAGGTGACCTTACGAGTCGCTATTACACGTTGATAGAGCCCCTAGGATTCTTGCTTGACTACCAGCAGTATGAGGGCGATCATATATGTGAGAGCTGGAGTCTATAAGCACATCCTTAAAAGGTCCCTAGTCGTGGGAGTTTCGAGACAGGGCATCGATTCTCCAGAGTAGACTAGTGTATACAGTCGAGACCCCGACGAGGGGCGGTGGCCGGTCTCATAAGCCACTGGTGTCAGTTGGTTCACCTAAGATGTATACAGGTGCTCATTGGGTTATGAGTACACCGGACAGGACTCGCCGGAAACCTGCTAGTTGGTATTATACCGGACGTCAGATAGCAGTTTCCTGGTGACATATGTTCAGGTTAGTTCATCGACCTGAGATCGTCATTTGTCTTGTGTGAGTTTCCACTATACTTAGATTACTACCCTACCACGCTCAAAGGCGACGTGCAAACAGGTTTTAGTTGGGTACAGTCCTGAGCCACATGGAGGCAGTGAGCGGATCTGCAGGGGTTCGTCTCTCCCGGTATTGGGGGTGAGGTCGCGCTGTGTCTAGGAAAGCCAGTACATGAAAAGTCCTTGGCCAAGGCAGGAGATTTACTGGTAGGTATTCCAGTAGTATCTCAGGGTGTTCTGGGCTACACTCCGATACGACTTGTACCGCTTTTGGGGGTCTGACTTTTACCAACCCCCTTGGCCCGCCATGCGATGCTCATAGACGAACGGACCGGACTGTACGGATATTGTCACTGACAGGCTCAGTAGGGTGTCAGGATGAGTTCGCTCATCGACGTCCCTTTTGGTCAATAGCAGGTGGCCCGTCACGTATGGCTAATACCTCTGACGTGCTAGTGATTAAATCCATAGCCACAGTATTGACGAGTCTTTAGAGTCCACCACACTCAGTTACTCAGGTTTCGGGCGAAACTCTGTAGAGGCCATATGGAGATATGGCAGGGTTCGATCAGATACGTGCGGTATTGCACGGATCGTGATCGGACGGTTTTTACTTGCCGGCTTTGGCTTAAGCCGGATCCTAGTATTAGATAGTGTAGATTTTGTCTCTTTGCATTTGTGTTCAGTGGGAATACAAATGCGGGTATGTATATACAGTCGCGGGGTTTTCCTGTAATTTATTACGGGATCATTTTTCTGAAGTTGCCAGTTTGCATTCTGTTCTGGCCGGTTTTCCATTGTTCCTTCGCGGCCGGACTTTTCGATGGACGGGGTTATTTGCAGTTTGCAAATAACTTATTTGTGGAGGGGTTTCTTGCTTTTGTGCCTTCATAATCATGAGATTCCATTTTGGTCTCATCCTTTGCATTTATGAGATTAGATAAGGAGTTGATTTGGATTAGAAATGGCGTGACTTTAATTTAGCATTATCTTTTCTTTTTCTCCTCTTGTAATATTCCATTCTCTTTTGGGGGGGGAGGACCGGCCACATCCTAGGGAGAGGATGAGAGAGGTTTCATTATGTGAGGGAATTCATTTTTGTGTAGGAAAATTATCATCTCCCTTTTTAGCTTGCTACCAAAATTCCCATGCATATCTTTCCATTGTTCATTCTCTACTCCACCTCCATCATGGCAACTTCACTATCCCAAAGAGACATAGCATTCTACACTAGCCTACAGCAAATCTTGGACGCGTCGGCTAGCCAACTTCGCGCCTGAGTTGCCTCGGTCCAGAGGTAGGAGCCCGTAAAAGAACTCGGCTACATGGTGCCCTTTCCGATGAGGAGGTGACGGACGGAGATTCCGGGGGAGATCGGAGTGGAGACGAAAACCGAAGGACACAGATCGCTTGGTATACTTCTCTACCCATCTTTTAGTTTGCTAGTAGCTAGGTTAATGGCCCGATCCAGGTTAAAAGTGCGCGGTGGTGCCGGTTTGCTAGTTTGCAAAGTTTTTCGTTTCCGCGTTTCTGGTGTCGGATCGACGGCCGGGGCGCCGCCGCGGACTTACAGTTCTTTATCTAGACATATTCACTTGATCATGCATATTACTCATTTGGTACATGTTGATAAAGCTCTCAGGATATTTGCATGACTGCTGGGATTATGATGTAGATCATACTAGTGGGACATGTGTTGTTTAAAAGCATATCCTTAAAATGTTCCTAGTCGTGGGTGTATTGAGACGGAGCATCGATACTCCAGAGTAAACTAGCGTATACGTTTCTTGACCCATATGATGGGCGATGGATGATCCCATATCCATTGGTGTGGTGACACCAAAGACTGTATACGAGTGCTCAGTGGAGACTGAGTACACTTAACGGACTCGCCGAGAACTCCTATGTGGTATTATATCTATCGTCGGATAGCAGTTCTCAGGTGACACTGGTACAGGCTAGTCTGTAGACCCGAGATCATCAAAGAGTCTTATGTGTGATACCCATCCTACCATGAATTTACTGAGTCGTGCAAACAGGTGGATTTTGGGTACGGTCTCGAGGCACATGGAGACAAAGAGCGATAGGAGGGGTTTCGTCTCTCCCGGTATTGGGGGTTGATGTTGCGCTATGCTCGATTGGCTATAACAGGAAGTCCCTGGCCAGGGCTAATGAGATTTACTGATAAGTGTTATCAGTAGTTTCTCGATCTGTTATAGGCCTTATACCGGCATGACTTATTGAGTTATAGGGGTCGACGATACCATCACTAGACTCGATATGCAGTATATCTGACAAAGAGACCGGATTGTACGGTAAGTGTTGCTAGTTGGCTCGACGGGAGTTTTGACAGGTTCGCTTGTTTTTCTTCTGATCGCTCAATACCTGGGAGCCGTTACATACAGCTAGTGGCGCTGACGGTTTCTGGGTATGTGATATGATCACTGCCTACTGCTAGCATATTGACGAGTCTTAGAGTCCCACAAAAGGGTTACCTAGCTCAGGCGAAACGATGTGGGGTGCATATGGGGATATGTGCGGGAGCTCGATTAAATGCGTGTATATGATACCGTATTTTAATCGGGCGTTTTCTATTTTTCGGGTCGTATGTGATATGACCGGATCATTAATTCAAGTGTTGATTTAATAATAATGACCACTAGCTCATTTATTATTAAACCCTTTTCTTTTATGTGTATGCATGAGTGTATGTATGTATATATTGATATGAATGCACACATGCATGCTTACATGCGTTATGGTTGATGATACATTAGTGATGGCAATGCAAGACTCACATGGAGAAATATTTATATATTTTGATTATTGAGAAAAACAAAATGGGAATAAAATCATGGTTGGTTTTCTACACTCTTCTTTTGTGTTGACTAAAGTCAAAACCATGGTTTTATCTCCCATGGTTTTTGTTGCCCATTGTTTTGCTTGACTCAAGTATCAAAATATCTAGATATTTTGTAACCATGGTTTGTGATGAGATAACTCTCTCTCTCTCTCTCTCTCTCTCTCTCTCTCTCTTGATTATTATCATAATTCTCATAGTTGAGTTAAGCTAAGCCATCTCCTTCTTCCTTTACCTTTTTCAAGCTCTCTAGGTTTTAGAAAGTGAGTGAAGAAAAGAAAAAGAAAAGGTTTTTAAGTGAGAACACAACCCACATCACCAATCTATGTTAGTTTAGCCCACTAGTGTAGATTGTTTGCTTCACCTTTATCTTGATAAAGTGGAGCAAGGAGCTTATGCAAAGGGACTCCGTGGTGGATCGTCGTTGTTAGGTTTACCTAGCACCTCATGAAGGGTTTGGAAGCATCACATGTGTCAAAATCAAATTTTTAAAGGTGCTAAGTGAACATACAAAGAATCATCACTAGAAATTTAGGGTTTCATTACTTTGACATCATCATAAGTAGTAAAAGCTAGGGTTTTGAGAGTACAACCTTTGTAGCTCCCTACGCTAGACTCCTTGGCGACTTGAGGGTTGGAAAAAGGTTCGCTTGAGATCCTCTAGGTCCACGACGATCCACCCGAAGCTCCTTTTCCCAAAACTCCTTGCTTTACTTGATATGTGAATGAAGTAGAGCAAACACCCTACACAAATGGGCTAGATGTGTGTAGTATGATGATGTGGTTTGTATTCTATAATCAAAACTCTTTCTTTTTATCAACCTCACTCAAAAAAATTATCAAGAGTGGAAGAAGAAGATGGTGGCTAAGCTTTTTCACAAAATGAAATGTTATGAGAGTGAATAATTGAAATGAGAAAAGAATAATCTATATTAATCCTTCTCACTTCAACCATGGTTAGAATTATCTAGATGTTTATCAAATGAGTTAAAAGGCAAAAGGATAATTAACTCAAGGTTAAAAAGTTGTTGAAGCATGGTCAAAAGATGATTAACATCAACCTTGTGTGAATTATCCTTTTCTTTATTCAAAATGATAAATAAATAGATAATCACTACAATATAAGTCTTCCATTGCCACCAAATATGTATCAACAACCATGATACAATGTATGTATGTATGTATCCATGCACATCATCATGTGCATACATGCATGCATACAAAAATAGAAAAAGAGTTTAATTAAAGAATTAATCTAAAAGTCATTTGTTAAATCAACACTTGATTTTGCAAACCGGTCATATCACATACGACCCGACCAATAGAAAATGCCCGATTAATGTATGGTATCACATATCCGTATTTAATCGGGTCTCCGCGCATATCTCATATGCACACCACATCTTTTCGCCTGAGGCAGGAAACTTCATTGTGGGACTCTAAGACTCGTCAATACGCCGGCAGTAGGTAATGATCATATCAACTACCTACAAGCCGCAAGCGGTCAGCTAAACGTAACTGCCACCCGGGTATTGAGCGATCAGAAGAAAAACAAGCGAAACTGTCACAACACCCGTCGAGCCAACCGGCAACACTACCGTACAGTCCGTTCTCTTCGTCAGATATGCTGCATATCGAGTCTAGGGATGGTAACGTCGACCCTAATAACTCAATAAGTCGTGCCGATGAATGGTCTATAACAGATCGAGAAACTACAGATAACACTTATCAGTGAATCTCAACAGCCCTGGCCAGGGACTTACTGAAATAGCCAATCGAGCACAGCACAGCATCAACTCCCAATACCTGGAGAGATGAAACCCCTCCTATCGCTCATCGCCTTCGTGTGTCTCGGGACTGTACCCAACGGCCACCTGTTTGCACGACTCAGTAGAGCCGTGGTAGGGTGGTTATCAAAGCACAGTGGGAGAACACACAAGACTCTATGACGATCTCGGGTCTACAGACTAACCTGCACCAGTGTCACCTGAGAACTACTATCCGACGATAGATATAATTCCATATAAGAGTTCTCGGTGAGTCCGTCCAGTGTACCCAGTCACCACTGAGCACCCATATACGATCTCGATGTCAAACATCGATGAATGTGGGAACATCCATCGCCCATCATATGGGTCTAGTATCATATACGCTAGTCTACTCTGGTATATCGATGCCCCGTCTCGATACACCTACGACTAGGGACATTCCAGGATATACTTATTAACTACAGATGTCCCACAAGTATGATCTCTATCATAATCACAGTAGTCAAGCCTATATTCTCTGGGCTTTATCAATATGTGTGAATGAATAAAAGCAGGATCAAATCAACATGTCAGATAAAGAAGAACCAGATAGCCTACTATCATGTCGAGCAAGAATGTACACTGAATATATATATATATATATATATATACACACACACACACACATGTATGAATACATCCACTATCATATAATGGCCTCTAGGACATACATATATCCAACAATCTCCCACTTGCACTAAGGCCAGTTATTGGCGTATCTCATACCCAATATCTCAAAAAGTCGCTCATGCTGCGGCTGAGGGAGGGCCTTGGTGAGTGGATTCGCGGTGTTATTCTTTGTATCTACTCTCCTAATCTCGATCTCGCAGCCATCTACAATCTCCTGGATCAAATGAAAGCGCCTCAGGATGTGTCTGGACCACTGATGGGACCTGGGCTCCTTGGCTAACGCCATAGCCCCATTATTATCACAATACAATGGTATTGGATCAATAATGGTTGGAACTACTCCTAGCTCCGAGACGAACTTCTTCATCCAGACTGCTTCCTTGGCGGCATCATTCGCAGCAATGTACTCAGCCTCCATCGTAGAGTCTGCAACGGTATCCTGTTTGGAACACTTCCAACTTACCGCCCCTCCATTGAGCGTAGATACAAACCCGGAAATAGATTTGTTGTCGTCCTTATCGCTCTGGAAGCTCGAATCGGTAAAGGCCTCCATTTGGAGATCTCCATTACCATACACCAAGATCAATTCTTTAGTCCTTCGTAAGTACTTAAGAATGTTCTTCACAGCTATCCAGTGATTCTCCCCTGGGTTGGATTGATACATGCTTACAACACTAAGTGCATAAGCTACATCTGGACGTATACATAACATCGCATACATTATAGATCGTACTACCGAAGCATAGGGTATAATGCTTATGCGAGCTCTCTTCTTCGGTCTTTTGG
The DNA here is from genome assembly GCA_030015575.1 of Agapanthus africanus. Classification (NCBI taxonomy): domain Eukaryota; kingdom Viridiplantae; phylum Streptophyta; class Magnoliopsida; order Asparagales; family Amaryllidaceae; genus Agapanthus; species Agapanthus africanus. The sequence continues at coordinate 287,168,238 of CM057343.1, read as the reverse complement.
CAAGAGTCCTTGGAGAGAGTGACCCCATGGCAAGCGGGTAAGCCACCCCGCTTGGAGTCTTCCATACTAAACCTTTTTAGGATGGTGTTGATGTACTAGGTTTGGGACAATCCCAATAACCTCTTGGATCTATCCCTATAGATCCTTATGCCTAAAATGTATGTGGCATCACCCAGGTCCTTCATGGAGAACCTTAGTGATAAGAAAGATTTGACCGACTTTAGCATAGGAATATCATTTCCTATCAGAAGAATCTCATCCACGTACAATATGAGGAATGTGACAGCTCTCCCTACAGCCTTCTTATAAACACAAGGTTCATCTGGATTTTTGATGTAATCAAACTCTTTGATAACATCATCAAAACAGATGTTCCAACTCCGTGATGCCTGCTTTAACCCATATATGGATTTAAGCAATTTACATGCTTTCCCACTGCTCCCACTATCAATGAAGCCCTCTGGCTGATCCATATAAACGCATTCATCCAAATATCCATTCAGAAATGCCGTTTTAACGTCCATCTGCCAGATTTCATAGTCGTAGTGAGCAGCAATAACAAGTAGGATCCGAATGGATTTAAGCATGGCTACGGGAGAAAAAGTCTCGTCATAGTCCAAACCTGGTCTTTGACGAAAACCCTTCGCCACAAGTCTTGCCTTATAGGTCTCCACCTGCCCATCTACACCAATCTTTCTTTTAAAGATCCATTTGCACCCCACAGATTTTACCCCAGGGGGTACAACGTCCAAAGTCCAGACTTTTTTGGTGTACATAGACTCCATTTCGGATCTCATGGCATCCAGCCACTTCAAAGAGTCTCCACTCGTGATAGCTTGCTGAAAGCTGGTAGGATCATCATCCTCCATGATGCAGTCTTCTCCGTGTAGGGTTCCTAGGCACCCCAAGGAGGTCTCACAAGGCATCAACCATGGCAATTTCAAACATTAGAGGTGCCGAGAAACCCTAGACTACGGATCGTCGGCTAGAATTCTAGGCGAAACAGGAAACTAGTTAACATCTTAACTAAAAGGAAACGGAAATACAACCTTTCTAGATCCGGTGCTCCACCTCCATAGCTCCGCAATGAAGTCCTCTCGCTGTCCAAAACAAATCCCGGGCTCTAGCGTCGGCTTCATCGGAGAATAGGCGAGCTAGGTCGTCGATGTCCATGCCGAAGATGATCTACGTCGAAGCATCGCTAGATCAAGCTCCACCTTCACCAACCCATGAAAACTCGTGAAGGAAACACCCTATACTACTTGGCAAGAGGTAGAGGATGAAGAAATAGGAAGTGGGTTCACTTTAGAATTGGATTTCTCACTCTCTTTCATCACTTGCCATTAATGGAGCAAGTTTTCATCATGTGAAGAAAATGAAGAAGAAGAAGAATGTTATGATAAGAATAATTCAAAAAGAAAAGAAAATGAATTCTTATCATAAGCTAACCATAGTTAGGTGTAGAGAATTAATTAGGGTTAATTGGAATGGTTAGGGTTAAGCATGAGACAAAATGGTCACAAAGTCAAAGTATTCATGAAGCTTCATGAAAGAACAAAAGAATGCCACCATTTTTCTCATGCCATTTTATTTTTCCAAAAAAGAAAAAGATTACTAAATGAATAAGGAAATCAAAAACCCTAATCATCCACTTAACCATAGTTTAATTCTTTACACTGAACCAAAAGGCATGTATCATCAAACATGATACAATCATGTGCACAAAAACTATATCGAATATACAATGTGCACATCCGAGCGAGAAAATCCATTTAAAGTGAACCAATACTAGTTAATGCAAAGTAATATATCAAATATATAATTATGCATTAAATCATTAAATCAACACTTGATTTAACGATCCGGTCATATCACATATAACCGACTAGTATCCAATGTATCGGCTTATCGAATCAATCATTGATTCGATAACTAGGTTATATCGCATACAACCATTCGACACATTCATCGCGAGAATGAAATACGGTATCACATACACGCATTATTCTCGGTCCCGCACATATCTCATATGCGCTCCTATTTCGTTTCGCTTGAGCCAGGAAACCTCTGTGTAGGACTCTAAAGACTCGTCAATACGCCGACAGCAGATGATGATCATATCAAGCATCCACAAGCCGCAAGCGGTCTGCTAAACGTAACGGCCACCCGGGTATTGAGCGATCAGAAGATCGACGAGCAAGCCCGCTCACTCTCCAGTGAATCCAACCAGTAACACTACCGTATAGTCCGGTCTGATTGTCTGATATGTCGCATATCTCGCCTAGGGGTGGTAAATGTCAGACCCCGATAGCTCGATAAGTCGTGTCGATATGAGGTCTATAACAATTCGAGAAACTACTGGTAACACTTACCAGTAAATCTCAGCAACCCTGGCCAGGGATTTCCTGTTATAGGCAATCGAACACAGCGCAACATCAACTCCCTATACCGGGAGAGACGAATCCCCTCCTATCGCTCATTGCCTCTATGTGATTCGGGACTGTACCCAAAAGCCACCGTTTTGCACGCCCTCTTGGACGTGGTAAGATGGAAATCAAAACACAATGGGAACCACACAAGACTCTATGACGATCTCGGGTCAACAGACTACTCTGCACTAGTGTCACCAGAGAACTGCCATCAGACGTAAGGTATAATACCATCTGGGAGTTCTCGGCAAGTCCGTCCAGTGTACCCAGTCTCCACTGAGCACCCGTATATCATCTCTAATGTCAAACACCAATGGATATGGGATCATCCATCGCCCATCTGTATGGGTCGAGAAGGTATACGCTAGTCTACTCTGGTATATCGATGCCCCGTCTCGATACACCCACGACTAGGGACTTTGAAGGATGTACTTATGGACTACCATGTCCCCACTAGTATGATCCGCATCATATTCCAGGTAGTCAAGTACACATCCCATGGTCTTGACCAACATGTAACAGAGAGACAATCAGTATACACGTTAAGGTAAAGAGTAACCAGATAGCATACTATCATGTCGAGCAAGAAAGTCCTCCCTATATACGTCCCAGCATCCACTACAATATACATCCTATGTATAGCAATGGCCTCTAGGGCATACATATAACTAACAATCTCCCACTTGCACTAGGGCCATCTGTAGCAGTGGTTGCAGTATCTCATACTCAACCATCCCATAAAAGTCTCTCTTTGGGAAAAGGCCTTTGTGAGTGGATCCGCTGTGTTGTCCTCCGAGTCTACTCTCCTAACCTCGTTCACCCTGGAGATCAACTATCTCCATGATCAGGTGATACTGCCTTAGAATATGTCTGGATCACTGATGGGACTGACGTTCCTTGGCATAAGCCACAACTCCATTGTCACACAATGGGAGGAACTAAGTTCATCTCATGAACAAATATACATCCAGACTGCCTCTTTGGTAGCATCTTTTGTAGCGATGTATCCAGCCTTTATCATCTAGTATGCCACGGTATCTAGCTTGGAACTCTTCTAACATACCGTCCCTTTACTGAGGGTAAAGACAATGCCTGTGACTGACTTTCAGTCGTCCTTATCACCCTGGAACCCTTCCAGTGATTCTCTCCAGGATCGGTTGATACCATCTCACTACAACTAGTGAGAATCCTAACATCCAATTAGATCTATCTTATAGATTCAAAACCCAGGATTTAGGAAGTATCACTTTGATCCTATATGGAGAATCCTTGTGATAAGCGGAGATTGACTGAGGGTAGCATAGGAAACTCCTTCCCTATCAAGAGTATGTCATCCACGTACTCTACGAGGATCGTCACTATACTCCCTACTACCTTTTTGTTTATACAAGGTTCATCTACCATTTTGATGATGTCAAACTCTTTGACTAATCCATCAAAACAGATGTTCCAACTCCGCGATGCCTGCTTTATCACATAAACCATCTTGCACACGTTTCCGCTGCTCCCACTGTCTACGAAGCCCTCTGGCTGTGTACTTATAGACGCACTCTTCTAAAACACCATCTAGAAAAGCAGTCATGGCACCCAACCACCAGATATCGTAGTCATGGTATGTAGCCATGGCAAGTAGGATCTGGATGGACTTAAGCATACCCACTTGAAAAGGTTTCATCATTATCCACGCCTGGTCGATGATGAAAAGCTTTAACAAGTCTAGCTTTGAAAGTCTCAACTTTTCCATCTACACCAAGTAATCTTCTCAAGATATACTTGCTCCTGATGGGGATTTAACCCTTCAGATATAGCAACCAAAGTCCATACTTTGTTGGTGTATAAGGATTCCATCTCAGATCGCTAAGCATCCAGCCATTCTTACAGAGTCCCACTCCTGATGGCCAGCTCGAAACTAGTTGGGTCATCATCTCATGATGCAATCCTCGCTCCCACTGTCATAGAGAAACCGAAGTATCTCTCAGGTGGGTGAGGAACCCTACTAGATCGGCGGAGAGGCTGAGGTTCGTTGGAATCTACTGAATTCTTTGGTTCTATCAAATCATCAGCTGTAGTTTGTATAGCTGGAACATTTCCAGTTCTACATAACAGATCTTGCCTCGAGTTTGTCCCGATTATGCTTTTAGACATAGGCCGGACAACCCCAAATCTTAACTAGCTTAAGACATGGGCTCTTCCCATTCCATATCACATATGAAGTGGTAGGCAACTGATTTGATTTGAACCTAATTCAATAGGTATGCAACTTCATAAGTGCATAACTCCCAAAAGGAAATAGGCAACTCAGTAGTACTCATCATAGAGCACACCTTATCATATAGGGTGTGATTGCTCCGCCCCGATATACCATCGTGCTATGGTGTATTCGGAGGAGTAATGCTGAGAGAGAATCTCATTCTTCTTTAGAATAGTCTAGGATTTCCGTGCTCAAGTATTCTCCTCCTCGATCACATCAAAGGACATAATACTTATACCCGTATTTTGGTTCTGTACTTCTAACTTATATTCCGTGAATATCTCAAAAGGTTCGGACTTGTGTTTCAATAAGAACATAGATCTGAATCTCGAGAGATTATCAGAGAATGTAATGAAGTACAAAGAACCGGTCTTGGCATGTGTAGACAGGGGACCTACATACATCAACATGTATCATCCCAAGAGTTCACTAACTCTTTCTCTGTTTCCATTAAACAGAGCTCTGGTCATCTTATCTTTGTGACATGACTGGCGAGTTTCACAAGATGTAAGTTCAAACTAATTTAAATATGCATCTTTATGTAACTCCAGCTAGTCGGGTCACATTGATATGACCTAGTCTACAATGCCTCAAGAAGGATTCATTCATTTCTGAACTCTTCCTCTTATGTGTGTTCTTTATACTAAGAACTGTAGTTTGATTTAGAACGTCAATGCTTTTAGACAACGTGCCTGAACCGATCAACTTTTGATATAGGAAATGTTCAAAACATTATCCAACAATACAAAATTTTATCATTTCTTTACTAATAAAGAGAGTGATATGATTTTGTATATCAGGTTCGGTATCTAACAACATTCGTTCAGAATCAATGTATTGGTAATACAGGGTGACAGTGACCAACAGACTTGGCTGCAACACTTGCCCCATTTTCTGCCTCATGAAAGTTATCACCCGTTCTCAGTTCTCTACCTTGCTGTAGCCCTATGTAACAGATTACATATCTGGGATCCTGATCTGGTATCACATACCCAGGACGTAGAGGATACGGAGAAACAGTTCTTTGTAACGAACATACCCGAAAATGATGCATCAGCATGCACTCTCTTCGTTTGGGCGGCACGGGAAATCTGGTATTCCCCAATTTCCTGCTCTGTCTTATAACAATTATAAGTTGGAGCGGGACCAACGTTCCCCAGCTCTGTATAAAAAGCGGGTTCGGTCAATAATCCGTTTTATTATCTTGATTAAGGCGTGATATGGTCGCTACCTGGAGAGAGAGAGAAGAAAACACTCAGCGTGCGCTCTTTGCAAGAATAGATTGGTTATTATTTTATCTAATCAGGATGGCTCCCACTGCTTTTTATCAAATCTTCCTTCAAACCCTAAAAGGAAAGACTAGCCGGGATTAATTACACACTACAAGTTCGCCAATCTTTCAGCCAGGCCAGCGTCGGTACTTTGAGGGAGGTCCCCCGTGCTTTCGCACGAACCTAATTAATGTAAACCTCGTTTTCCCAGAGGCGTAACCTCGTTAACACCTTTCTAGACACCTACTTGATCAGCTAATTGTAATGTGTAAAACTCTCCCAGGAGTAACAATTACTCGCAGCGGGTATCGGGATCCAACTATCTTATAGAAGGTATGCAATCTCAATGCAAATTTCAACACTTGAAATTCCCGATAATATTTTTCCCCTAGCGTCCTATGACCTTGACGGAGGTCAACAAACCATAGGATACTAGTCAAGTTCAACCCGTCATTTCTTGATCGAATTAAACCCACCCGCACGACCCTTGACGGAGGTCAACAAGGCCGCACGACTACCCTAATCCAATCTGCATCATATGCATAAGCAGATAAATACTAGTTAGCTACCGCACACTACGCCTTGACGGAGGTCAACAAACGTAGCACGAATACTAAATAAGACTTATCTGAAATGACGGAGGGCTACGACAGGTTTTTCTGAAAACCTATTGCGTAATGAACTTGATATCGTTGTAGAATCAAATGATTTTAAAAATGGAGTGCTTTTGAGGCTTTTCCAGTTTTGCTAAAGGAATCACTCCCGGTGAAGGGATCGTCGGTCCTTTCCTCGTCGAATGAGGTGCGGGATATATCATATATATCACTGTGCAAAGCAAAAACACTTAAAAGCAATCAAAAGACAAACCGAGTGTGTAGCATCAGCCAGTTATTTCTAAAGGAGTCACTCCCGGTGAAGGGATCTCGGTCCTTTCCTCATCGAATAAGGTGCAGGATATATCATATATACCGCTGTGCAAAGCAAGAACTGTAGCTACCTGTTTTATTTTGAAATTCGATTCTACAACATCTTAGGTTTCTTTTATTTCATTAATCACATTAATGAAGTCCCATCATTTAATGTACCTAAACATCACAGATAAATACGACGTACACTTATGCCATCCGCATTCACCTCGATGTCCCCTCATGCACCGTTAGGTTAGGTAACTAACGGCAGAGCAGGGCAGGGCTAGCGCGGGTGTAAAACATAAGTAACGTCTATATAATATATCATATATACTATATACTGTATCTATCACAGAACATCACATGATCACATCACAGATAACGCAGCAGAAGAAACATATGAAATATTGGATATACTAGGACGTCCGTGTTTTCAATATGAGCCAGTATAAAACACGGATTCCATGGTCGTGATGAATAGCCAAACCCACACCGCTAGACCCCTACGAGAGCGGCAAGCAACCCTACCAATTCTGGAGTTAGGAGACCCGGACTCGACTCCTCGAGTTGGTCTCCCACTGGACTCCAGAACCCGGTTACTTGTGCTCCCCTCCTTGGGTCTATCCTAGTGCGGAAAAGTAAATAATATACAAAGGGTGACAACTTCCGCAACCTGGAAGTGCCCCAATAAAAGAATATTACATACAAGTTTTTACATGAATGAAAATGAAAAACACTCATCTCACATAAAAACCCCCGGCTATTCAAACACAACAATCCAATATAACATATCCAGCAACACATAACATCACATGTCATCAACGTAAGTAAATATGCCCATCCCAATTGTCGTTGACATATAGCAACGAAACCGGCGATATCACATATTACACTTAAGGTCACAGAAAAGAAAGTGTAAAACTACAACAGTTGGAATCCGCAACCACCTCAGACATCGCATGCCTGACCAAATGAATTCCTTAGACATCGCATGCCTAACAATTATAAACCCCGCATTTTAGTCTCAAAATCGAAAACACTTTTCAATATCAAGTCGGGCAATTCAACAAGATTCCCGACATCCTGATCGAATGCTCGTCGCAAACTTCAGTAGTCGGCCGCACCCCCGATACCGTCGACGAAGTGCACCAAGGCGGAACACCGCTACCGCGAGCACCCGAACGGATGCTTTCGGCGACGGGGTTCTCCTACAGTCACCTGGTCGGGGCTATGGAGTGAGGCTGTCTATTAAGTTTACCCGGCGAGTATCCGCGTACGCTACGTGATTGCGACGGACTTTTGATCACATCAAAATTCCGTGGCAACCGATCAAGTGAGACTAAACTGCTATGTTTATAATATTCATTCAGTTATCACATAACTTTTGTGAATTCCAATTGTTGTATCCAATTCCGGATAAATAGAAAATGTTAAACTTTCCGATCGAACAGTCAAACACCCAAGTTTTCCCGATACAGATCAACACATGAAATAAGTTTAAAAACATTCAGTTCGTGCCTCAGTACCAACGGTCCAGCCGTAGAAGGGTCAAGCCAACGCCTCACATGTGGCACGCCGTACTGCCCCAAACCCTAAGGTTCAAAGGGCAGTTCAAGACGGTCACATAATTGAGTTAAGGTTTGTTGTCTTCTAGAGGGTCCATCGCGTTACTTGCACTACTTAGAACGTCTTTAAACCACAGAAAAATCCAACACTTGGAAATTTCCCGACAGGGGAAAAATTGGGTATTTATATCCGGTCGAACTTTTTAACATATCCAAAAATTATCCGGAAAGCCACATAGACAAAATCTGATACTCCGATCGAAACACCGAATCCCCAAAACAACCCCAGAAAATTCAACTCTTGAATAAATATTAAAAATTCCCAGAAAATCCAGCACCAGACAATAGGAATTACTGTGCAAAAACCTAACAGTGATCTCATTTATTGGCCGCGGAACCGCCGTAGAAGCCAAGCTTCTGCCGCGGTTCCGCCGCACTGTAGCAGCTTCAATAAAAAAATTTAGCATCGTAATTCTTAGTTTTCCCGGCTGAATTTTTTAGCAATTTTTAATTTGGAAAAATCCACGTTTTCAGAAAAAGTCCAGAGAGCGTGGAAAAATGGGGTTTCGGGTTCGATCGGACTTCAAACTCCGTCTGGACTTCGCCTAAGGCTCTAGCTAGGCTCTGATACCACTGTAGGGTTCCTAGGCACCCCAAGGAGGTCTCACAAGGCATCAACCATGGCAATTTCAAACATTAGAGGTGCCGAGAAACCCTAGACTACGGATCGTCGGCTAGAATTCTAGGCGAAACAGGAAACTAGTTAACATCTTAACTAAAAGGAAACGGAAATACAACCTTTGTAGATCCGGTGCTCCACCTCCATAGCTCCGCAATGAAGTTCTCTCGCTGTACAAAACAAATCCCGGGCTCTAGCGTCGGCTTCATCGGAGAATAGGCGAGCTAGGTCGTCGATGTCCATGCCGAAGATGATCTACGTCGAAGCATCGCTAGATCAAGCTCCACCTTCACCAAGCCATGAAAACTCGTGAAGGAAACACCCTATACTACTTGGCAAGAGGTAGAGGATGAAGAAATAGGAAGTGGGTTCACTTTAGAATTGGATTTCTCACTCTCTTTCATCACTTGCCATTAATGGAGCAAGTTTTCTTCATGTGAAGAAAATGAAGAAGAAGAAGAATGTTATGATAAGAATAATTCAAAAAGAAAAGAAAATGAATTCTTATCATAAGCTAACCATAGTTAGGTGTAGAGAATTAATTAGGGTTAAGTGGAATGGTTAGGGTTAAGCATGAGACAAAATGGTCACAAAGTCAAAGTATTCATGAAGCTTCATGAAAGAACAAAAGAATGCCACCATTTTTCTCATGCCATTTTATTTTTCCAAAAAAGAAAAAGATTACTAAATGAATAAGGAAATCAAAAACCCTAATCATCCACTTAACCATAGTTTAATTCTTTACACTTAACCAAAAGGCATGTATCATCAAACATGATACAATCATATGCACAAAAACTATATCGAATATACAATGTGCACATCCGAGCGAGAAAATCCATTTAAAGTGAACCAATACTAGTTAATGCAAAGTAATATATCAAATATATAATTATGCATTAAATCATTAAATCAACACTTGATTTAACGATCCGGTCATATCACATATAACCGACTAGTATCCAATGTATCGGCTTATCGAATCAATCATTGATTCGATAACTAGGTTATATCGCATACAACCATTCGACACATTCATCGCGAGAATGAAATACGGTATCACATACACGCATTATTCTCGGTCCCGCACATATCTCATATGCGCTCCTATTTCGTTTCGCTTGAGCCAGGAAACCTCTGTGTAGGACTCTAAAGACTCGTCAATACGCCGGCAGCAGATGATGATCATATCAAGCATCCACAAGCCGCAAGCGGTCTGCTAAACGTAACGGCCACCCGGGTATTGAGCGATCAGAAGATCGACGAGCAAGCCCGCTCACTCTCCAGTGAATCCAACCAGTAACACTACCGTACAGTCCGGTCTGGTCGTCTGATATGTCGCATATCTCGCCTAGGGGTGGTAAACGTCAGACCCCAATAGCTCGATAAGTCGTGTCGATATGAGGTCTATAACAATTCGAGAAACTACTGGTAACACTTACCAGTAAATCTCAGCAACCCTGGCCAGGGATTTCCTGTTATAGGCAATCGAACACAGCGCAACATCAACTCCCTATACCGGGAGAGACGAATCCCCTCCTATCGCTCATTGCCTCCGTGTGATTCGGGACTGTACCCAAAATCCACCGTTTTGCACGCCCTCTTGGACGTGGTAAGATGGAAATCAAAGCACAGTGGGAACCACACAAGACTCTATGACGATCTCGGGTCAACAGACTACTCTGCACCAGTGTCACCAGAGAACTGCCATCTGACGTAAGGTATAATACCATCTGGGAGTTCTCGGCGAGTCCGTCCAGTGTACCCAGTCTCCACTGAGCACCCGTATATCATCTCTGATGTCAAAAACCAATGGATATGGGATCATCCATCGCCCATCTGTATGGGTCGAGAAGGTATACGCTAGTGTACTCTGGTATATCGATGCCCCGTCTCGATACACCCACGACTAGGGACTTTGAAGGATGTACTTATGGACTACCATGTCCCCACTAGTATGATCCGCATCATAGTCCAGGTAGTCAAGTACACATCCCATGGGCTTTACCAACATGTAACAGACAGACAATCAGTATACACGTTAAGGTAAAGAGTAACCAGATAGCATACTATCATGTCGAGCAAGAAAGTCCTCCCTATATACGTCCCAGCATCCACTACAATATACATCCTATGTATAGCAATGGCCTCTAGGGCATACATATAACTAACACTCCGTCACCATCAATAAGGAAACCGTAGTACCTCTCCGGTGGGCGAGAAGTCCTACCAGACCTACGGAGTGGCCGAGGCTCTATAGTTTCTATTACATCAGCTGGTTCAACCAAGTCGTCATTTGTAGTTTGTGTCTCTAGAACCTCTTCTAGATCTACCACATTGCCATCAGCTTAATCTGTGAAAAACTCTTTTTCCAAGAATGTGGCATACTGAGAAACAAACACTTTTTGTTCCTCCTTGTGGTAGAATAGATATCCATAAGAATTCCTTGGATATCCCACAAAATTACACATGACCGACCGTGTCTCGAGTTTGTCCGGATTCTGCTTTTTAACTTAGGCCGGGCAACCCCAAATCTTAATTCTCTTAAGAGATGGTCTCTTCCCATGCCATATCTCATATGGCGTGGTAGACACGGCTTTGGTTGGGACCCTGTTCAGTAGAAACGCTGCAGTCTCCAATGCATGCCCCCAAAATGAGACAGGTAACTCAGCATCACTTATCATGGAACGAACCATATCTAATAGGGTCCGATTCCGTCGTTCTGAGACACCGTTGTGCTGTGGTGTGTAAGGAGGAATGAGTTGAGAGAGAATCCCATTCTCTTTTAGGAATTTTGCAAATTCTGTACTGAGATACTCTCCACCTCGATCTGATCGAATCATCTTGATACTCAAGCCGGTTTGTTTTTCTACTTCTTGTTTATATTCAGTGAATTTCTCGAAAGCTTCGGATTTGTGCTTTAATAAAAATACATGACCGAATCTTGAGAAATCGTCAGTGAAAGTAATGAAGCTTGAAAAACCGCCTCTAGCCTGTGTAGACATTGGCCCACATACATCACTATGTATGAGGCCTAGGAGCTCAGTAGCTCTTTCTCCGTGTCCGGTAAACGGAGTTTTGGTCATTTTACCCTTGATACAAGACTGGCAAGTCGCATAAGATTTATATTCAAAAGAGTTTAAATATCCATCTTTGTGTAACTTGTTTAGTCTTGTTTCGTTAATATAACCAAGTCTACAGTGCCAAAGAAAAGCTTCATTTATTTCTGAAAGTTTTCTTTTATTAGTGTGTTGTATGCTGAAAACTTTGTGTTGATTTAGGACATATAACCCGTTATTAAGCGTACCATACCCAACCAACATTTGATTCAGGTGAATATTCATAACATTGTTCTGCAATACAAAATTACATCCTTCATTGTCTAACAAAGAAACAGATATTATATTACAAAGCATACTTGGTACAAAATAACATGGGTTCAAAACCAATATACACCCAGATGGCAACCCTAAGTGATACTCTCCCACTGCGACTGTATGTACATTGGAACCATTTCCAACGCGGAGAGTATGGTCACCTGTCTTCAAAACCTTGCTATTTCTCAGCTCCTCCATAGAATTGCAAATGTGAGAACCTAAACCGGTATCTAATACCCAGGAAGCAGAGTTTAATGAAAAACAGTTTTCTGTCACAAACACACCTGAAGCGGAAGCATCCCCATGCTTCTTCTTGAGATTTAAGTATTCCGTGCAGTTTGCGCTTCTAATGTCCTGTTTTGTGGCAGTGAAAACATTCCCCTTTCCCCGATTCTCCAGCTTTGGACTTGGACTTGTCCTTCTCCTTAACCTTTTTAACTCCACCCTTAGGATTGGTGGGCTTCTTCTTTTTCTTTCCCTTGGCCTTAGCCTTTGGGCGAGAAGAAGAAGATTGTCCAACACACAAAACAGGAGTTTTCACTGATTTCAGTGTGCTCTCTGCACTCCTTAACAATTACGGAGTTCAGGTAGTTCCTTCTCCATGTTGTGCATGTTGAAGTTAACTATAATTTGAGCAAAGGCGGAGGGGAGGGACTGCAGAATAATATCCGTATATTGTTCATTGTCCATCGTCCAACCAAGGTACTCAAGCTCTTCTATGAGAGCTATCATCTTCAGAACATGGTCTCTTACTGGTGTGACAGGGGCCATTCGCATCTGAAATAATTTCTTTGATGCTTCGTATCGTAATACGCGGGATTGCTCTCCATACAACTCCTTTGTATGGAGGAATATGGCGTGAATGTCCATATTCTCGTGCTGCTTTTGATGTGTGTTGTCCATCGATGCAAGCGCGAGGCATTTGGCCATGGCACAGTTAGCATCCCATGTCTTGCGGACTTCAATATCCGCAACTGAGGATTTTGGACCTGGGACGGGCGGGGCTGGAGCCGTAAGGACATATGATACTTTATCATAAGTCAAGGCAATGTTCAGATTCCTCAGCCAGTCTTTATAATTGGTCCCATTCAGTTTATTTTTATCTAGTAGAAGCTTGAGTCCTGTCATTGCTATTTGCCATTAAGAGAGAGAAAAGAATACACTCAGCGAAAGCTCTTGCAAAGATCAGATTGGTTATTATCTTGTCTAATCGATGTCTCCCACTGCTTTAATCAAGTTTTTCTTTCAAACCTTAAAAAGAAAACAAGCCAGGATTAATTACAGTCTACAACTTCGCTAACCGTTCAGCCAGGCCAGTGTCGTTACTTGAGGGAGGTTCCCCGTGCTTTCGCACGGACCTAATTAAAGTAAACCTCGTTTTCCCAGAGGCGTAGCCCCGTTAACACCTTTCTAAACACCTAATGAGTTAGCTAATTGTAAACTGCAAAACTTTCCTGGGAGAAACTATTGCCCACAGTGGGATCAGGATCCAACCATCATATGGAAGGTATGCAATCTCATTGCAAATTTCAACTATTGAAATTCCCGATGCGGTTTTTACCCCTAGTACCTATGACCTTAACTATGGTCAACAAATCATAAGTACCAGTCAAGTTCTACCCGTCATTTCTTGATTAATTAGACCCACTCATATGGCTCTAAACTATGGTCAACAAAGTCGCATGAATGTCCTAATTAATCTGCATCATATGCAGTGTAGGAAGACATCACTTAGCTACCGTACACTATGCCTTAACTATAGTCAACAAACGTAGCACGAATTCTAAGTACTCTACTTCCTAAAATGACGGACGGTTGCGGATGATTTTTAAGAAAATCTTGAACGCTTTGAACTTGATATCGTCGTAGAATCAAATGGTTTTCAAAAGGAGTGGCTTGAGCTCCGCAGTTTTGAAATGTAGCTTTTTCATAAAGAGCCGAGTGGTTTTCAAATCCGATTCTACAACATCTTTTTAGGTTTATTTTCTTTACATTAATCATATTAATGTAGTCCCATCATTTAAGTCCTTAAGCCAATCACAGAAAAAAACGAAAATACCACGTACGCTTATGCCGTCTGCATTCGCCACAATGTTCTATTATGCACCGTTAGGTTGCTTAACTAACGGTATACCGGAACGGGACTAGCGCGGGTGTAAAACATAAGCAACGCCTACTATATATCTTATATATAATATATCATTCGTCTCAGATATCACATCACAGAATACAGGAAGCAGAAACATACAAATGATAATACAGGATATACTAGGACGTCCGTATTTAGTATTTAGCCAATCAATAGAAAATACGGATTCCACAGTCGCGATGAATAGCCAAGCCCACACCCCCAGACCCCTACGAGAGCGGCAAGCGACCCTACCAATTCTGGAGTTTAGGAGACCCGGTCTCGACTCCTCAAGATGGCCTCCCACTAAACCCCAGAACCCGGTCACTTGTGCTCCCCTCCTTGGGTCTATCCTAACGCGGAAAAGTAAATAATATACAACACTGGTGACATCAACCTCAACCCGGAAGTGCCCCAAATAAAAGAATATTACATTACATTTGAATTTTACATGAATGAAAAGAAAACTCTCATCTCACATAAAAACCCCGGCTATTCAATCGCGACAATCCTACACATCATATCTCAGCAACACATAATATCATATACCATCAACGTAAGTAAGTATGCGTACCTCGATTGTCGTTGATGTATAGCAACGAAACCGGCGATATGCGACATTTACACTTACGGTCACAGAAAAGAAAGTGTAAAACTACAACATTTGGAATTCACAATCACTTTAGACATCGTAAATCCGAAATATCACATACTTCGCATTTCATGCCTAACTATATGAATTCCACATATTGTATCACATTCCTGATAGATAGACAGTATTAAACTTTCCGATCGAATAATCAAATACCCAAAATTTCCTAAAGCTCAACACTTGAGCGGAGTTCAAAAATGCCAGAATGTGTCACAGTAACAGTGGTCCAGCCGTAGAAGGGTCAAGCCAACGCCTCACATGTGGCATGCCGTACTGCCCCAAACCCTAAGGTTTAGAGGCAGTTCAGACGGTCACATAATCGGGTTAAGCTTTGTGTTCTTCTAGAGGGTCCACCACATAACTTGCATGTATTTCCGAAAGATTTAAACCCGAGAAAAAATCAACACTTGAAAGTTTTTCGTGCCGGGAAAAAGTGAGTTAATGATATTCGTTCGAACATTTTAATACTTTCTAAATTACCAGAAAAAGGCACGAAATTGAATTTTCCGATCTAATCAACGAACCCAAAATAATCCCCAGAACACTTAACACTTAAATCATATTAAAAATACCTAAAAATATATACAAGCAGTTCTGGACATTACTGTATACAAATGATAAAATATTGCTTCAGTACGGCCGCGGATCCGCGGCCCAAGCAGGGTATGGCCGCGGTTCCGTGGCGGCTTGTACGGAATATGGTATCGTTTTTTACAGAAATGCTTAGATTTTCCTGCTGAATTTTTTAAGTATTTTTAATTCAGAAAATAACAAAGTTTCAAAAAATGTCCAGAGAAGGGTCAAAATCCGTATTTTTTGCTTCGATCGGAGTTTTAACTTCGCCAAAGCTTCGCCTAAAGCTCTAGTGTAACGTTTCAAAATAATAAAATATTATTTTTGGGAATTTTTATAATTTAATATTATTTTAATGAATATTTTAATATTCCGGCATAATTAAATAGAAATAAATGGAGAAAAATTATGGAAAATTTTGGAAAATTCTAAAATAGGGTATTTTATGGAATTATGCCATTTGTAAGTTTTTATGATCACTTATATGCTAATTTAGTGCTAATCGCGGTTAAAAATCGCTAATCGGATTTTTGGCACTTTTGTGCAAAGCATGCACATATCATTTTTGGACTTGTGTTACATTTTTCTTGCCATGGTTTTATTTTGGGAGCACTATTTGGGTGAGAAGGAATTAAAGAAAAGGAAAAGAAAAAGAGAAGAGAAAATGGAAAATGGAATAGATTATGAAGCATGGTGAGAGAGAGAAAGAGTAGGTAGGGGTGTGTTGACTTAGCCATTTCTCCTTCATCTCTTCCTCTCATTTTTCTCTCCCCTCTTCCCCTTAGTGCTGCTGCTGCTACTGCCCCCATTCTCCCCTCCACAAATCCTTTCACTTCATCTCAAAAACAATCTCAAAACCTTACATTCCTTTCACGAAAAATGCACACAAGCCCAAGATCTACGCAATAGACTAGGAAAGATGGTGTTTTGGCGCTGTTAAGGATTCATGAGGGTCTATTGAGGTATTTCCTTCACATTAAGTGCTGTAATTCTTATGCTTAGGCTTTAATTCAAGTTTCATATCGGTATCGTGTGATTTTGTGCACTTTGGACAAAACTAGAGAGGGTTAGGGTAAAGTTGAGATGCGGCTGTGCAATTGGACTCTAATGGTGACCTTAGACCCTATATTGACCAAAACAATGGCCTAGCACAACCTGAAACCCAAAAATACGGAATTATGGAACTTTTCATGTCGGTTTGTGTGATCTGTGAAGGTGTTCTGGAATCTGGAGCAACCCGGGGGCACCAAAAATAAAATTGAGCTGACAGTGAGTCGTGCAGAGACCTAGGAAGCTACCACCAAGACCCGAGCCCCTAACTCCAAACCGTGGCCGCCAATTTCATCATTCTGGCCGTAATTTGCGGCCAGAGTAGAGGGAATGGTTCCATTTTTGTTCCAGGGCTCATTTAGCACTAGATTAGACCCCTCCTATATATAGTTTTGGCTAATGGTCATCTGGGGAAAATCTGGAGGCATCTTGGGGTGTTTTAGGCGATGTTTTCCGTATTTTTTAAATGCGCTTTCTTGGTATTTGGATTTGTATTTTGTTGTCGGGTGTTCATACATCGACAACAGGGGTTAAGTGTTGGATTTGCATGTTTGGGCCATAGGCTCCAACCTATGAGCACACCGTGCGCTGTATCGGTTTTCTGCCTTGATGTTAATACATATTGCGACTGTTTATTATTCTAGGTACCCTCGCAAGGATTCCGAGGTGAAAGAGCTTGGCGTCTTCGATTTCAGAAAGCGAAGACCAGGTGAGTAGATTTATATCTACGGGGAGAAATCGGGTGGATGGCGTATAGCACCCCCGCAGTCCGTGGTGCTGTATACGAATACGTATACACACGTATATCTATTATGTATTGTTTAGGGTTATTGATAGTAAAAATGGTATTATTGGTGATAAGTATATATTGGTTTAGTATAGTGCGAACCCTAGAGTAGTGGTTGCACTCACACATACACTTACACACATACTTGCATACATTCTTTCATTTATTTGGGCGCTTATGATGGTGCGTATATCTACACATGGGTATGGGACTATGTGTTTATATACGGGATTTGAGGATGACACGTGGGTTTGAGATGATATTTGATGTGAGGCCGTGAGATCGGCGTTGTGACATAGTTTGTCTTTGAGGTGCGATATGATAGTTTTAGCGGGCCTTTGGACATGTGCTTTACCCGCATTCATATTTTTTGTAGATGGTATCGATTTGTACTAGACATAGAGTAGTACCCAGATTATGCGATCTGATGATAGTGGTACCTGATATGTGATGAGATAGTATGATATTGACCCCTACCCAGTTATTGGGATGCCGTACGACGATTTACTGTATGAGCCGGTATTGATGATAGATCCGCACTCATGACTCGAGGATATCTTACGATATGTTATTGAGGCGAGATCACCGACTATCATATCTATATATATTGAATCAGATTAGGTGGTTTCATACCCCTCCTGTCTAGATTACTTAATAGAAATTAGACCAGACCGAGTCATACCTATTTCAAACTAACGAATCGGGGATATTTTAAAGATAGGCAGAAGGGTTATACGGATATTTTCAAATGATGCATCTTTTCTTAAAACACCGTAGCCCTTATTTTACCAAAAGCCCTGATTCGTCTTATTTCAAAAGGCAAGGTTGCATGACATATCTATTGGGGCAGGTTCTGTACTTTTGCGTTGATTATTCGTTTCCGCATATTCCTGCTATTTGCATTGCATCGCTTGTACTGTGGTTATATTTCAGTCATGCTGCTAGGACACCAGCACCATTATTGATGATGCATATGTTCCACGTACACTTGTTGCCGGCTCACACACTCATCATCGATAATTGCCATGCCACTACACTGTAGTACTATTGCATTCAGTATATGATCCTTGTGTGACATGATGATATCCATACTTTCCTTTATATGTCGCATACTTCATGCTTTTGATTATACGCATTGAGATATGTTGTTTCTATGATATTTCTGGATTTAGGAACCGAGGGTGTTTCAAAAGAGAATATGTCATTGCTTTAAAAACCCGGTTACTCTTGATATGATATTTCAGTGCGTCCACCATGTGTTTTCTCGGTGCTGAGAGCGACATGTGAAACCCGAATCGAGGAGTGGATGAGCCGATTGCGGGTACATGGTGGACCCGGTATGGTTCGCCTCGGTAAGATGATCGATGAGCTTTGCCGATTGAGCCTGGAGGCGGGCGAGTACCTACCGGTGATTGGTTGGACCTGGCGGTTATCCGGAGGATACTGACCAGAGTCGATAGATGGATATGGGCATACTGCCAGGGCCGAGGGCCGATACCGCAGACAGAGCCCGCGGGCCGATCCGGACTGACGGAGCCCGATATATGAGGATTTACGTGCCGATGCTGGGCACGGTTTTCATGATGTTTTCGAGTGCCGATGCTGGGCACTCCGGTTCCATGATTTTGACGTGTCGTGAGGGACACAGATGGGTTTATTCCTCATATTTCCATGCACAAGTTTTATGATATTTACTTGCATGATGGTTATTATCAGTGGGTGACGAGTGGACGGGATCCACGTGTGTGCAGATTTGATTACCTTGATCATACCTCATATTCATGACATGCTATTACCTGAGGCACTAGCACGAGCACTTGGCACTACACTCATGTATAGAGGTTACATTGCCAGTTTAGCATGCTTCAGCTTTATTCATATTGGGGTTTATTTATATCTGATCGTATTGACCTAGGATGGGTCATGCATTCGATCTCTGCTTGTAGATATTTTTCTATTCACGAGTTGGCAACTCACCCCCGTTGTGCCCCAGTTCTTGCAGGTTTGCCGTATAGATTCCATAGCGGCATTTCTGGCACACTGCTTCCTTATGGGTGACTTGCTTGGATAGGTGGGTCATTTTGTATCAGATCCGCCATTGTTCATGTATTATTTATTGTATCTAGAATTTCCATCAACCAAAACTTGTATATTGTTTCAGACTTAGAAAACAGTGTTGTATTATTTCGACCTTAGAGTCGCGCTTGTAGTATTGCGGTTTTCTGGCTGTTTTTTTGAGTTTCTTTTCAGTTTAGATCCTCGCCCTTTAGCGTTGTATATTGTTATTGCTTATGTGGTTGTGACCGTTGATTGACGAAGAGCTAGCTCCCGCTTGGGGATGCCTTTTATCATGTTATATATATTATTCTTGTTGTACCCCGTTCGGGGCCAGTTTTTACAAAGGAAACTCTGCCGAAATTTTCAGGAAAATTTACATATTTTAAAAATTCATATTCGGCTTAGTTATTCAAAAACTTGATTTTCAAACATGTTTTTTTTTACCTCTTAAAACTAGTTTTCCCTATTTACTCCTTAAATGGTTTTAGATTTCTGGGCTTTTGGCTTACTTGGATCAGATGGAGTCCTATAGACTTCATAGGATTCAAGGGCCAGTCACGTGCTCTTTCGGGTCGTGACAAAGTTGGTATCAGAGCGCTAGGTTGACCTTGGTTCGAGTCTAAGTTTGACTATGTGGAGCCTAGGGCGTTATCTATATACGGAACTTAGGCTTGACCTTACGGAACTTAGACTTGGTCGAGGGGGTATTAGACCCGAACTTTCTTCGCGTAGGATGACCCTTGGTTGATGGAATAGGTGACTAAAGTAGAGTGACGTACCGTTGGTATGTTCCGCGGCATACTTACGACACGCCACTCCGCTTAAGAAAACTTAGGTTGTACATTTCCTTGCACTGTATTATATTCCTTCCTATGATCTATCCTCATCGATACTGGTTATGGTTTTGCTGCCGCGATTGCACGGGCAGAGTGAGCTACGGCTCGAGTTGTCAGCATGAGCTCGTCGTGGACGAGGACTGACCAGGGCGTGATTTCCAGAGGCATACGATTGCATATTGAGGCGTCGTCTTATTGTGTTTCCGCACTTTGGGCGTTTGACAGATCGCTGTTGTGAGATTTCTAGGACGTACCGGTCGGTACCAGAGGATTGAGCCACTGATAGAGGCCAGCCAGGTTGTGATGACCGTTGATATTATCGCTTATCCAGGGTGATTGAGGCGCTATTTAGCGTATAGACGAAGGAGCCAGTTGCTGCTGCTAATGACGAGATATCGCCCAGATGGTTGGAGCTACTGCAGCATGAGCATATACTTAGAGATATGATGGACGGTCGCTAGTCACCTGAGGATAAATGACTAGGACATGTGATTCGTTTGTTTACCGATGCGAGGTCATCAGATAGATTGTTTCCAGCTAGAGACGACTTCACGCAGGTTCGTTGAGAGTCGATAGAGACGATCGAATGTCAGAAGCCCTTTTCCAAGTTTAAAGTATACGGAAAGACATGCAGGTGATTCTATGGACCCTCTAGAAGAATGAAACCCTAACTCGACTTAATGACCGTGTGAAAGCCTTTGAGCCTTAGGGTTTGCGGCAGTTCCGCGGCGCCATTAGTGAGGCTTGGGTTTGCCCTTCTGCGGCTGGACCACCGACGCTGTGGCATGTACTCGATACTATTAAACTGTACTCGAGATGTTGAGCTCTTGGGGGATTGTGAGGTTCTGACGAGTCGATCGGATGAGTCGACATCATTCGGATATCATGTGATGGGACACTGCTTGGGAGACTCCAGATGCGAGAATAGCCGTCGGAGCGCAGTCCGTGTAGCCATGATGAGATGAGTCCGAATCAGTCGATATTGGAGCAAAGTGGAGTAAAGAGTTCATATGAGATTTCGACGAGATGACGTCCCACTCCGCTGACATCAGAGATGTGATACGCACCAAGAGGCATGGTATATGGATATATCTTCCAGAAAGAAGCACGATAAGTATGCAGCCATTCCGGAATGAGAATTTGCTTCAGCAATGGATGATGACTTCCGGGCAATTCGGCAGGATTGAGATTTGAGAGAGAGACCTCGAAAGGACCTTTCTGGAAAACGATACGAGAAGACCTAGACCCAGGGGTGGGCATGTTGCGCACACCCAGCAGGCCAGAGTTCGGCATCGTCGACGAGGTAGTTGACCAGGTTCGGATAAAGGAACCTACCCAGATGCGTTGCGAATTGATCAAGGACGGACGAGTATTGTGAATTCCTCCGATGGTTGGGACACGTTCCTGAGGACCTGTTTGGCCAGACATCTTATACAGAATGATGAAGCTACAGAGTACGCGATTTCGAGTCCGTGTGAGAGATTTCGGATTGACCGTGGCCGAGAACAGTGCAGTGCGTAGATAGCATGGCGTGACGTCATATTGGTCGACGATAGAGACAAGTGGAACCAGAGGTTCGTGTGAGACACTGACGAGCTGTCATTACTTTCCGTCGAGACCAGAGACGTGATGTGCTTACAGAGGCGTTGGGATGCGACCAGTTTCCGAGAAATGTTGTGCTGAGGACACTGATGTCTATCAAGCGAGAAGAGATAGTGCAGGAGAGCTAGCCTCCGTACAGTTCGGCTTAGGCAAGATCGGAAGAGACCTTGAGCAGGATTCCTTCCAGGACATTGCTGCAATGATGTTTGCACCCAGGATCAGATGTGTGATGTGCATTCAGAGAGCCAGAGGCCGACGCCAGTGACATGCTGCTTTACGAGTGGTCGTGAGAATTGATCGAGAGATGACCAGAGGAGTGCCAGAACGGAATCGTCCCCGTAAGCACATCTGACAGGGCCGATGAGCCGATTGATTGTGAGATTGGTAATCCACAAAGAAGATAAAGACCCAGAGTCAGTAGACGCCAGACCGTGAGCAAGGGGCAAGTAGATATCGTGCGCTACTAGCAGTAGATGCACCGACTCCTTCTCGACCTCGAAGGAGGAACTACCGACGACGGTATTTATGATTTATGATTTTGTGATTCGATTATCTCGTATCTGTCACTTTGGGATTTCGGTATTTTGGCGATCTATTTGCATGATTGGTTTTGATGACTGAATTCTATGATTTCTGTTTTCGTGCACCATGGTTGCACTTATTGGGCATTTATACCTGGCGCATCATTATTACTCTTGAGGTATTGATTATGATTTCATGCCTATTTTTATGCCGGTGATTTGATTTACGCTTCCAGCGTAGTTTTCATGTACTTTTAATGTTTTGATTTGATTTGTGCACGCTGATGCACACGGCTGTGAGATTTTCTACCGCGGTACACCTGATTTCGATTGCGCCGCATTATATCGTCGACTTTTACCCTGATATTGATGATTGATTATTGCACTCCGTGTTTTCGACTGGACTTACGCATGTTCGACGATTGCTATTGGATTTCGAGATTCCGTGCATGTTGAGTGCGCAGGGTTTAGATTTTCATTCGTGCACGATAGATGCACCGATTTGGATTTTCGCGCATGTTGGGCGCATGTTTTGAGATACGATTTTGGTGCACACCCGATGCACTAGATCGAGATTCTTCGTGCACGCCAGATGCACCGGATTTCTGGCTGTCAGGCACACACGTTGCCTATGACAGATGCTTCGTGCACACCCGCTGCACCTAGATATTGTTTTGTGCACCTGTTTGGCACATATATGGATTTTTGATTTCCGTGCGCACCAGACGCACAGGATAGTGTTATGTGCATTTTTGGGATTTATTCCTTTTGGAGCAGTACATTTTATGATACTGGATATTTATTTTCATACTTAGCAGGACTAGTCAGAGGACAGTACATGGATATATTTTGCATGCATTGATAGTTGAAGGGATTTCCAAGGAGCAAGCTATAGTCTCGATATATATATATACTTACGTGTCCGATATGACACGAAACGTTTTAAAAACAAGGAAACCCTTATGAATTGTTTTCAACGGCGGAACGTACATAGTAAACAAAAGATATATACATATATTGTTATTTTCTTATGAAAAACGTCCGTCACTGTGCAGTGTTATGCCCATCGCACAGCGACAAAAAAAAAGATTTGGCATGCTTTTGCATCAGCTATTCACATGTAAAGGTTGGATGTCTACATGTATAGTTCTGATCCATATCATATTGGTTTTGTATTGGATTTGACATTTGTTTCTTTACCATGTCTCCGATGATTGCAGGATGCTTGATGGAGTTTTGCTTTTGAGTTATCTTCTCAGTACTCATGCGCATGCATTGCGCTATGATGTTTTATGTATTGATGATTTCGGAGCCCCGACGACTTAGATTTGTATCGAAATGTTTTAGTATTGGGGTTTAAATTTAAATTCGGGGACCGAATTTCTTTAAGGGGGGTAGATTGTAACGTTTCAAAATAATAAAATATTATTTTTGGGAATTTTTATAATTTAATATTATTTTAATGAATATTTTAATATTCCGGCATAATTAAATACAAATAAATGGAGAAAAATTATGGTAAATTTTGGAAAATTCTAAAATAGGGTATTTTATGGAATTATGCCATTTGTAAGTTTTTATGATCAGTTATATGCTAATTTAGTGCTAATCGCGGTTAAAAATCGCTAATCGGATTTTTGGCACTTTTGTGCAAAGCATGCACATATCATTTTTGGACTTGTGTTACATTTTTCTTGCCATGGTTTTATTTTGGGAGCACTATTTGGGTGAGAAGGAATTAAAGAAAAGGAAAAGAAAAAGAGAAAAGAAAATGGAAAATGGAATAGATTATGAAGCATGGTGAGAGAGAGAAAGAGTAGGTAGGGGTGTGTTGACTTAGCCATTTCTCCTTCATCTCTTCCTCTCATTTTTCTCTCCCCTCTTCTCCTTAGTGCTGCTGCTGCTACTACCCCCATTCTCCCCTCCACAAATCCTCTCACTTCATCTCAAAAACAATCTCAAAACCTTACATTCCTTTCACGAAAAATGCACACAAGCCCAAGATCTACGCAATGGACTAGGAAAGATGGTGTTTTGGCGCTGTTAAGGATTCATGAGGGTCTATTGAGGTATTTCCTTCACATTAAGTGCTGTAATTCTTGTGCTTAGGCTTTAATTCAAGTTTCATATCGGTATCGTGTGATTTTGTGTACTTTGGACAAAACTAGAGAGGGTTAGGGTAAAGTTGAGATGCGGCTGTGCAATTGGACTCTAATGGTGACCTTAGACCCTATATTGACCAAAACAATGGCCTAGCACAACCTGAAACCCAAAAATACGGAATTATGGAACTTTTCATATCGGTTTGTGTGATCTGTGAAGGTGTTCTGGAATATGGAGCAACCCGGGGGCACCAAAAATAAAATTGAGCTGACAGTGAGTCGTGCAGGCACCTAGGAAGCTACCACCAAGACCCGAGCCCTTAACTCCAAACCGTGGCCGCCAATTTCATCATTCAGGCCGCAATTTGCGGCCAGAGTAGAGGGGAATGGTTCCATTTTTGTTCCAGGGCTCATTTAGCACTAGATTAGACCCCTCCTATATATAGTTTTGGCTAATGGTCATCTGGGGAAAATCTGGATGCATTTTGGGGTGTTTTAGGCGATGTTTTCCGTATTTTTTAAATGCGCTTTCTTGGTATTT
Organism: Agapanthus africanus; assembly: GCA_030015575.1. NCBI lineage: Eukaryota > Viridiplantae > Streptophyta > Magnoliopsida > Asparagales > Amaryllidaceae > Agapanthus > Agapanthus africanus. The sequence goes on along the minus strand of CM057343.1, from coordinate 287,142,908 downwards.
GGATTTGTATTTGGTTGTCGGGTGTTCATACATCGACAACAGGGGTTAAGTGTTGGATTTGCATGTTTGGGCCATAGGTTCCAACCTATGAGCACACCGTGCGCTGTATCGGTTTTCTGCCTTAATATTAATACGTATTGCGACTGTTTATTATTCTAGGTACCCTCGCAAGGATTCCGAGGTGAAAGAGCTTGGCGTCATCGATTTCAGAAAGCGAAGACCAGGTGAGTAGATTTATATCTACGGGGAGAAATCGGGTGGATGGCGTATAGCACCCCCGCAGTCCGTGGTGCTGTATACGAATACGTATACACACGTATATCTATTATGTGTTGTTTAGGGTTATTGATAGTAAAAATGGTATTATTGGTGATAAGTATATATTGGTTTAGTATAGTGCGAACCCTAGAGTAGTGGTTGCACTCACACATACACTTACACACATACTTGCATACATTCTTTCATTTATTTGGGCGCTTATGATGGTGCGTATATCTACACATGGGTATGGGACTATGTGTTTATATACGGGATTTGAGGATGACACGTGGGTTTGAGATGATATTTGATGTGAGGCCGTAAGATCGGCGATGTGACATAGTTTGTCTTTGAGGTGCGATATGATAGTTTTAGCGGGCCTTTGGACATGTGCTTTACCCGCATTCATATTTTTTGTAGATGGTATCGATTTGTAGTAGACATAGAGTAGTACCCAGATTATGCGATCTGATGATAGTGGTACCTGATATGTGATGAGATCATATGATATTGACCCCTACCCAGTTATTGGGATGCCGTACGACGATTTACCGTACGAGCCGGTATTGATGATAGATCCGCACTCATGACTCGAGGATATCTTACGATATGTTATTGAGGCGAGATCACCGACTATCATATCTATATATATTGACTCAGATTAGGTGGTTTCATACCCCTCCTGTCTAGATTACTTAATAGACATTAGATTAGACCGAGTCATACCTATTTCAAACTAACGAATCGGGGATATTTTAAAGATAGGAAGAAGGGTTATACGGATATTTTCAAATGATGCATCTTTTCTTAAAACACCGTAGCCCTTATTTTACCAAAAGCCCTGATTCGTCTTATTTCAAAAGGCAAGGTTGCATGATATATCTATTGGGGCAGGTTCTGTGCTTTTGCGTTGATTATTCGTTCCCGCATATTCCTGCTATTTGCATTGCATCGCTTGTACTGTGGTTATATTTCAGTCATGCTTCTAGGACACCAGCACCATTATCGATGATGCATATGTTCCACGTACACTTGTTGCCGGCTCACACACTCATCATCGATAATTGCCATGCCACTACACTGTAGTACTATTGCATTCAGTATATGATCCTTGTGTGACATGATGATATGCATACTTTCCTTTATATGTCGCATACTTCATGCTTTTGATTATACGCATTGAGATATGTTGTTTCTATGATATTTCTGGATTTGGGAACCGAGGGTGTTTCAAAAGAGAATATGTCATTGCTTTAAAAACCCGGTTACCCTTGATATGATATTTCAGTGCGTCCACCATGTGTTTTCTCGGTGCTGAGAGCGACATGTGAAACCCGAATCGAGTAGTGGATGAGCCGATTGCGGGTACATGGTGGACCCGGTATGGTTCCCCTCGGTAAGATGATCGATGAGCTTTGCCGATTGAGCCTGGAGGCTGGCGAGTACCTACCGGTGATTGGTTGGACCTGGCGGTTATCCGGAGGATACTGACCAGAGTCGATAGATGGATATGGGCATACTGCCGGGGCCGAGGGCCGATACCGCAGACAGAGCCCGCGGGCCGATCCGGACTGACGGAGCCCGATATATGAGGATTTACGTGCCGATGCTGGGCACGGTTTTCATGATGTTTTTGAGTGCCGATGCTGGGCACTCCGGTTCCATGATTTTGACGTGTCGCGAGGGACACAGATGGGTTTATTCCTCATATTTCCATGCACAGGTTTTATGATATTTACTTGCATGATGGTTATTGTCAGTGGGTGACGAGTGGACGGGATCCACGTGTGTGCAGATTTGATTACCTTGATCATACCTCATATTCATGACATGCTATTACCTGAGGCACTAGCACGAGCACTTGGCACTACACTCATGTATAGAGGTTACATTGCCAGTTTAGCATGCTTCAGCTTTATTCATATTGAGGTTTATTTATATCTGATCGTATTGACCTAGGATGGGTCATGCATTCGATCTCTGCTTGTAGATATTTTTCTATTCACGAGTTGGCAACTCACCCCCGTTGTGCCCCAGTTCTTGCAGGTTTGCCGTACAGATTCCATAGCGGCATTTCTGGCACACTGCTTCCTTATGGGTGACTTGCTTGGATAGGTGGGTCATTTTGTATCAGATCCGCCATTGTTCATGTATTATTTATTGTATCTAGAATTTCCATCAACCAAAACTTGTATATTGCTTCAGACTTAGAAAACAGTGTTGTATTATTTCGACCTTAGAGTCGCGCTTGTAGTATTGCGGTTTTCTGGCTGTTTTTTTGAGTTTCTTTTCAGTTTAGATCCTCGCCCTTTGGCGTTGTATATTGTTATTGCTTATGTGGTTGTGACCGTCGATTGACGAAGAGCTAGCTCCCGCTTGGGGATGCCTTTTATCATGTTATATATATTATTCTTGTTGTACCCCGTTCGGGGCCAGTTTTTACAAAGGAAACTCTGCCGAAATTTTCAGGAAAAATTACACCTTTCAAAATTTCATATTCGGCTTAGTTATTTAAAAACTTGATTTTCAAACATGTTTTTTTTACCTCTTAAAACTAGTTTTCCCTATTTACTCCTTAAATGGTTTTAGATTTCTGGGCTTTTGGCTTACTTGGATCAGATGGAGTCCTATAGACTTCATAGGATTCAAGGGCCAGTCACGTGCTCTTTCGGGTCGTGACATCTAGCTTGGCTCTGATACCATTGTTAGGTTTACCTAGCACTTCATGAAGGGTTTGGAAGCATCACATGTGCCAAAATCAAATTTTTAAAGGTGCTAAGTGAACATACAAAGAATCATCACTAGAAATAGGGTTTCATTACTTTGACATCATCACAAGTAGTAAAAGCTAGGGTTTTAAGAGTACAACCTTTGTAGCTCCCTACGCTAGACTTCTTGGCTACTTGAGGGTTGGAAAAAGGTTCGCTTGAGATCCTCTAGGTCCACGACGATCCACCCGAAGCTCCTTTGCCCAAAGCTCCTTGCTTTACTTGATATGTGAATGAAGTAGAGCAAACACCCTACACAAATGGGCTAGATGTGTGTAGTATGATGATGTGGTTTGTATTCTATAATCAAAACTCTTTCTTTTTATCAACCTCACTCAAAGAAATTATCAAGAGAGGAAGAAGAAGATGGTGGCTAAGCTTTTTCACAAAAGGAAATGTTATGAGAGTGAATAATTGAAATGAGAAAAGAATAATCTATATTAATCCTTCTCACTTCAACCATGGTTAGAATTATCTAGATGTTTATCAAATGAGTTAAAAGGCAAAAGGATAATTAACTCAAGGTTAAAAAGTGGTTGAAGCATGGTCAAAAGATGATAAACATTAAGCTCGTGTGAGTTATCCTTTCCTTTATTCAAAAAGATAAATAAATAGATAATCACTACAATATAAGTCTTGCATTGCCACCAAATATGTATCAACAAGCATGATACAATGTATGTATGTATGTATCCATGCACATCATCATGTGCATACAAAAATAGAAAAAGAGTTTAATTAAAGAATTAATCTAGAAGTCATTTGTAAAATCAACACTTGATTTTGCAAACCGGTCATATCACATACGACCCGACCAATAGAAAATGCCTGATTAATGTACGGTATCACATATCCGTATTTAATCGGGTCTCCACGCATATCTCATATGCACACCACATCTTTTCGCCTGAGCCAGGAAACTTCATTGTGGGACTCTAAGACTCGTCAATACGCCGACAGTAGGTAATGATCATATCAAATACCTACAAGCTGCAAGAGGTCATCTAAACGTAACTGCCACCCGAGTATTGAGCGATCAGAAGAAAAACAAGCGAACCTGTCATAACTCCCGTCGAGCCAACCGGCAACACTACCGTACAGTCCGGTCTCTTCGTCAGATATGCTGCATATCGAGTCTAGGGATGGTAACGTCAACCCCAATAACTCAATAAGTCGTGCCGATGAATGGTCTATAACAGATCGAGAAACTACTGATAACACTTATCAGTAAATCTCAACAGCCCTGGCCAGGGACTTACTGATATAGCCAATCGAGCACAGCACAGCATCAACTCCCAATACTGGGAGAGTCGAAACCCCTCCTATCGCTCATCGCCTTCGTGTGTCTCGGGACTGTACCCAACGGCCACCTGTTTGCACGACTCAGTAGAGCCGTGGTAGGGTGGTAATCAAAGTACAGTGGGAGAACACACAAGACTCTATAACGATCTCGGGTCTACAGACTAACCTGCACCAGTGTCACCTGAGAACTGCTATCCGACGATAGATATAATTCCATATAGGAGTTCTCGGTGAGTCCGTCCAGTGTACCCAGTCACCACTGAGCACCCGTATACGATCTCGATGTCAAACATCGATGAATGTGGGAACATCCATCGCCCATCATATGGGTCTAGTATCATATACGCTAGTCTACTCTGGTATATCGATGCCCCGTCTCGATACACCTACAACTAGGGATATTCCAGGATATGCTTAGAAACTACAGATGTCCCACTAGTATGATCTCTATCATAATCACAGTAGTCAAGCCTATATCCTCAAGGCTTTATCAACATGTGTGAATGAATAAAAGCATGATCAAATCAATATGTCAGATAAAGAAGAACCAGATAGCATACTATCATGTCGAGCAAGAATGTACACTGAATATATATATATATACATGTATGAATACATCCACTATCATATAATGGCCTCTAGGGCATACATATATCAAACAATCGTGGACTTCGAAGAACTCAAGGGAACCGGTTCAAATACCAAGTTGATCCAAGGAGTCACAAAGAGGAGGTCTACAAAGGTTGTATTTCTCCCCTCTTCGTGTTAGACACTTGATAGTATGTGATACTAGTTCTTGTTACCCAAATTTTCTAATTCAATTTACGGTTGGTTTTGCTTAGCACCCCTAAAAATTTTATTGTAGCATGTTTGATGCAAGGCAAACCCTAGGCATGGTGCTAAACAAACCCTACAGTGGTATCAGAGCCAAGCTAGAAACTTAGACGATGTTAGATATATTACGAAACCAAAACAACTTCGAATACTGAAACCCTGAAATTAGCTCTCTGTCGATTTTTAAATGATCTTCTAAAATTATTTAAGCAACTACAGAAGCTTGCATTTGATGCACTGAGAACACTGGAGAAAAACGAGGCCATTCCATAGGTTTTCACCCGGTGAGAAGCCAGAAAATTCCGTCCTGGCTGGCCCTAACCCCCCAATTCGCCTCGTTTTTCTTTGGTGCTCTGGTCTGTAAGTTTTGGGGTTTCTGGTATTGTTTGTTTAGCCCAAAATTTCATGTGATGTTAATTTTGTTAAGTGGCTAATTCGGAGTATTTCGTAGTCATAATTTTATAATTGTTTTAGGTAACCTTGACGACGTTTAACAGTTCGAACGAACATCAAACACCACTTCATTACTCTCGCTGGAAATTTTCCAAGTGTTGGAATTTTCCAAGTTAAAAATATTCGAATGTTCATGCAAGTAATTTTATGGACCCTCTAGAAGAACGTAACCCTAACTCGATTCTATAACCACGGAACCGCGGCCAAACCCTAGGGTTTGCCGTAGTTCCGTGGCGTCATAGGTGAGGCAAAGGTTGACCCTTCTACGGTTGGTCCATAGGTATTGTGGCATATTTTGGGTACTTTAATTTTGCTCAAGTGTTGAGCTCTCGTGGAATTGTGGGTGTTTGTTGATTCGATCGAAACGTTTAACATCGTCTGGATTTTTGTGAAAGTGATACAATAATTGGAATCTACACTAATTAGTTTTGTGAAAAATAATTAGTTGCGTGTAAATCTAACATTTTGGTCTCGGATAGAATCAAGAATCTTGTTGAATTACCAGACTTCTTTTGAAAAGGTGTTTTCAAAGGTAAGACTCAAATGTAAGATTTGCATCGTTAGGCATGAAATCCAGAATATGTGATAATCCAGGTTTATGATGTCTAAAGACAGTGATGATTCCAATTGTTGTAGTTTTTCACTTTCTTTTCTGCGACCGTAAGTGTAATATGTGGTGTATCGCCGGTTTCATTGCTATATATCAACGATAATTGGGGTACGCATACTTACTTACGTTGATGACATGTGATGTTATGTGTTGCTGAGATATGATGTATAGGATCATCGTGATTGAATGGCCGGGGGTTTTATGTAAGATGAGAGTTTTTCTTTTCATTGATGTAAAATTCATTGTATGTAATATTCTTTTATTGGGGCACTTCCGGGTTGAGGACGATGTCACCATTGTTGTATATTATTTACTTTTCCGCATTAGGATAGACCCAAGATGGGGAGCACAAGTGACCAGGTTCTAGGGTCCAGTAGGAGGCTATCTCGAGGAGTCGAGACCGGGTCTCCTAACTCTAGAATTGGTAGGGTCACTTGCCGCTCTCGTATGGGTCTAGGGGTGTGGGCTTGGCTATTCATCGCGACAGTGGAAACCATATTTTCTATTGTTGGCTGAATACAAAATACGGAACTCCTAGTATATCCCATATTTTCATATATGTACTTCTGTTGTTGATATTCTGTAATGTGATCACTTATATACTGAGACGAATGGTGTATTATATATATGATATATAGTAAATGTTGCTTATGTTTGGCATCCGTGCTAGTCCCGCCCCGCCATGCCGTTAGTTAAGTAACCTAACGGTACATAACGGGACATTGTGGCGAATGCGGATGACATAAACGTACGTTCTATTTTCGTTTCTTTTCTGTAATGGCTTAAGGACTTAAATGATGGGACTATATTAATAAGATTAATGTAAAGAAAAAGAAACCTAAAAGATGTTGTAGAATCAGATTTGAAACTTACTCGGCTTTTTATGAAAAACAAGTTTTTAAAGTGCGGAGCTTAAGCCACTCCTTTTAAAAACCATTAGATTCTACAACGATATCAAGTTCAAAGCGTTAAAGGTTTTCTTTAAAATCATTCGCAGCCCTCCGTCATTTTAGGAAGTAGAGTACTTAGTATTCATGCTGCGTATTTTGACTATAGTTAAGGAGCAGTATACGGTAGCTGAGTGATGTCTTCCTACACAGCATATGATGCGATTAGTTAGTACATTCATATGATTATGTTGACTATAGTTAAGGGTGTATGGGTGGGTCTAGTTAATCATGAAATGACGGGAAGAACTTGACTAGTACTTATGATATGTAGACTATAGTTAAGGTCATGAGTGCTAGGGGTAAATAACAATATCGGGAGTTTCAAAAGTTAAAATTTGCAATGAGATTACATACCTTCTATGTGATAGCCGGATCCCGATCCCACTATGAGCAAGAGTTTCTCCAAGGAGAGTTTTTGCACTTTGCAATTAGCTAACCCATTAGGTGTCTAGAAAGGTGTTAACGGGGCTACGTCTCTGGGAAAACGAGGTTTATTTTAATTAGGTCCATGAGAAAGCATGGGGAACCTCCCTCAAAGTACCAGCACTGGCCTGGCTGAACGGTTAGCGAAGTTGTAGAATGTAATTAATCCTGGCTAATTTTCTTTTTAAGGTTTGAAGGAAAATTTGATAAAAGCAGTGGGAGACATCGATTAGATAAAATAAATAAACTAATCTAATCTTTGCAAGAGCTTTCACTGAGTGTATTCTTTTCTCTCTCCTAATGGCAGATAACCACGACGAGACTTAAGCTTTTGTTAGAGAAAAATAAGCTAACCGGGCCGAACTATAAAGACTGGTTGAGGAACATTAATATTGCTCTCACATATGATAAGGTATCATATGTCCTCACTGCCTCAGCCCCTCCCAGCCTAGGCCTTGAATGTTCTATTGCGGATAGGTAAATCCGCAAAACGTGGGATATTGACTGTGCCACGGCCAAATGCCTTATGCTTGCATCGATGGACAATACGCATCAAAAACAGCATGAGCAGATGGATGTTCAATCCATCTTTATCCATACAAAGGATTTGTATGGGGAGCAATCTTATACCTTACGATACGAAGCATCTCGAAAGTTGTTTCAGATGTGGATGGCTCCTGGCACACCAGTAGGTGATCACGTTTTAAAGATGATAGCTCTTGTTGAAGAACTTGAGGGCCTTGAATGGACAATGGAGAACGAACAGTATACTGATATTGTTCTACAGTCTCTTCCCCCTTCCTTTGCTCCATTTATAGTAAACTTCAACATGCATAACATGGAGAAATCACTACCCAAACTTCTTAATGTGTTGAGAAGTGCGGAGAGCATGCTCAAAGCAATGTCTCCCTCTCTGATTGTTGGGTTCCGTCCCTAAAGCCAAGGCCAAGGGAAGGAATAAGAAGAAACCCACCAAACCGAGAGGTGGAATCAAAAAGGCACAAGGGAGAAACAAATCCAAGGCTGAGAAGTCGGGAAAAGGATGATATTTCTATTGCAAGAAGACAGGGCACTGGAAGCGGAATTGTGTCGTGTATATTGCTGATCTCAACAAAAAGAAGCATGGTGATTCTTCCGCTTCAGGTGTCTTTGTCATTGAAAACTGTTTTTCTATAAACTCTGCTTCCTGGGTATTGGATACCGGTTCGGGTTTGCATATCTGCAATTCTGTGCAGGGCTTGAGAAATAACAGAGTTTTAAAGACCGGTGATCGCACTCTCCGAGTTGGAAATGGTTCCAATGTACATGCAGTTTCAGTGGAAGACTATCACCTAGGGTTGTCATCGGGTTGTATATTGGTTTTGAACCCATGTTATTATTTACCTAGCATGCTTTGTAATATAATATCCATTTCTTTGTTAGACAATAAAGGATATCATTTTGTATTGCAGCATAATGTTATGAACATTATGTAGGGTTCCTAGGCACACAATAGAGGCCTAACAAGGCATTAACCATGGCAATTTCAAATTTTACGGGTGCCGAGAAACCCTAATACGGATCGTTGACTAGAAGTTTAGGCGATAAACGAAACTAGTTAACAACTTAACTAAAGATAAGAAGCTACAACCTTTGTAGATCCGGATATCCACTTCCTTGGCTCCACGTAGGCGTCCTCTCGCTGTCCATCTCGAATCCCGGACTCAATCGTCGGCTTGATCGGAGAAATGGGCGGACTAGGTCGTCGGCTTCGTGCCGAAGATGATCTACGTCGAGGCATCACAAGTTCAAGCTCCGACTTCACAAATTTGTGAAACTTGTGAAGAAAACACCCAAAACAACTTGGCAAGAGGTAGAGGGTGAAGAAATAGGAGGTGGGTTCACTTTAGAATTGGATTTCTCACTTTAGATCTCAAGTTGCCATTGATGGCATCAAGCTTTCTATCTTGAAGAAGAAGGATCAAGAAGAAGAAAGAATATCATAAGTCTTTTAAAAATGAAAAAGAAAATGAATACTTATCATAATCTTAACCATAGTTAAGTGTAGAGAATGAACTAGGGTTAGTTCAAATGGTTAGGGTTAAGCATGAGACAAGAATGGTGACTAAGTCAAAACTTCATGAAGCTTCAATAAGAAACAAAGAAAGCCACCATTCTCATCTTTATCTCTTCCAAATAAATAAATGAACAAATAAATAAATAAATGAATATGCAAAACCCTAATCATCAAATTAATCATGGTTTAATTCTATACACTTAACTAAATGATCAAGTATCATCAAACATGATACAAATATGTGCACAAAAGTATATCACATATACTTCCTGCACATCAAGTGAGAAAATCCATATAAAGTGAACCAATACTAGTTAATGCAAAGTAATATATCAAATATATAATTAGACATTAAATCATTAAATCAACATTTGATTTAACGATCCGGTCATATCGCATATAACCGACTAGTATCCTATGTATCGGCTTATCGAATCAATCCTTGATTCGATATCTAGGTTATATCGAATATAACCAATCGATACATCCATCGCGAGAATGAAATACGGTATCATATACACGCATTATTCTTGGTCCTGCACATATCTCATATGCGCTCCTATTTCGTTTCGCTTGTGCCAGGAAACCTCTGTGTAGGACTCTAAAGACTCGTCAATACGCCGGTAGCAGATGATGATCATATCAAGCACCCACAAGCCGCAAGCGGTCTGCTAAACGTAACGGCCATCCGGGTATTGAGCGATCAGAAGATCGACGAGCTAGCCCGCTCACACTCCTGTGAATCCAACCAGTAACACTTACCGTACAGTCCGGTCTGTTCGTCTGATATGTCGCATATCAAGTCTAGGGGTGGTATACGTCAGACCCCAATAACCGATAAGTCGTGACGATGTGAGGCTCATAACGGGTCGAGAAACTACTGGTAACACTTACCAGCAAATCTCTGATCAGCCCTGGCCAGGGACTTCCCTGTTACGGCCAATCGAGCACAGCGCAACATCAACCCCCAATATCGGGAGAGACAAAACCCCTCCTATCGCTCATTGCCTCCATGTGACTCGGGACTGTACCCAAAGACCACCGTTTTGCACGCCCTCATGGACGTGGTAAGGTGGAGATCAAAGCACAGTGGGAATCACAAAAAACTCTATGACGATCTCGGGTCTACAGACTAACCAGTACAAGTGTCACCTGAGAACTGCCATCTGACGTGAGGTATAATACCATCTGGGAGTTCTCGGCGAGTCCGTCCAGTGTACCCAGTCTCCACTGAGCACCCGTATACCATCTCTGATGTCAAACAACAATGGATATGGGATCATCCATCGCCCATCTCATGGGTCGAGAAGCGTATACGCTAGTCTACACTGGTATATCGATGCCCTGTCTCGATACACCCACGACTAGGGACCTTGAAGGATGTACTTATAGACTACCATGTCCCTACTAGTATGATCTGCATCATAGTCCAGGTAGTCAAGTACACATCCTAAGGGCTTTATCTGTTAGTGTATATGCCATAGAGGCCATTACTGTATCATACTGGTTTGTATATTACTTAATGGATGCTTGGGATATTCACCTTGTATATACAATCTTGCTCAAAATAGTAGTATGCTACTTGGTTTGTTTCTACTTCAATGTGTACATGTGTTTATATTTTGTATATCGCCTATACACATTAGTGGAGCCCTTAGGATCTTTGCTTGATTACCAGCGATGTGATGGCCGTCACACTAGTGGGGCTGGGTAATCTATAAGCACATCCTTATGCAGGTCCCTGGTCGCAGGACTATCGAGACAGGGCATAGATACTCCGGAGTAGGCCAGCGCATGCGCTTCTCATCCCAGTGTGGGAGACGGTCTGTCCCACAGCCGTCAGTACGTCGTACTTGAGATAGTATGCGGGTGCTCGTTAGGTTACGGGTACACTGGACAGGACTCGTCGGGAACTGACTAGTTGGTATTATACCTATCGTCAGTTATCAGTTCCCAGGTGACATGAGTACAGCTTAGTCCGCTGACTTGACACTGTCACTTCGCCTCGGGTATGTTCCCACTGTACTTTGATCACTACCCTACCACGGCTCAAAGGAGTCGTGCAAACAGGTAGTGGTTGGGTGCAGTCCCGAAGCACTTGGAGGCAGTGATGGTTAGACAGGATTCGTCTCTCCCGGTATTGGGGGTTGACATCGCGCTGTGTCTAGGAGAGCCATTACACGAGTAGTCCCTGGCCAGGGCAAACGAGATATACTGGTAGGTTTCCAGCGTTATCTCAGGGTGTTTTGGGCTTCGCTCCGGCACGACTTGTACCGCTATTGGGGGACTGACGTTTACCGCCCCCTAGGCCCGCCATGCGATGTATCAGACGAACAGACCGGACTGTACGGAGAATGTCACACTCAGGCTCAGTAGGAGTTCAGATGGGTTTCGCCTCGTCGGTCTTCTTGTCGGCATTACCTGGGGACCGTTACGCACAGCTAGTGCCGCTTGCGGTCTGTGGTTAAACCCACTGCCAGCGTAGTGTCGAGTCTTTAGAGTCCCACACAGAAAGCTTTTCGCCTTTAGGCAAAAGAGTAGAGGTCGCATGGTATTGCGACAGGTCGCATGGTTTTGCGACAGGGTTCGGTCACATCCGTGCACTTGTGCACGTACAGTGTCCGGACAGTTTACACTAGCGGGCTTTGGTTTAAGCCAGATCCTAGTGTACCTTATGGGATTGGATTTATCCAGTTTGCATTCGTGTTCCTCGGAACGCGGATGCGGGTGTGTATGCACAGTTGACAGGGAGGCAGAGGCAGCGGATTCTCATTAGGGTTGTTGACAGTTGACCGTTGACTTTTTGACTTTTTGCTCAACCCTAATGAGAATATGATATGCGATTAACTATTATATTAATTAAGTATTATGGTGACTTGGTTGTTGACTTTTGTTGACCTTGTTGACTTGTTCACTTTTGTTGACTTGTTGACTTTGTTGACCGGTTGACTAGGCTTGACTAGTTGACCATCATGATAACCATGGTTATCATTTCATGCCAAAGACTTTTACTTGCTTGTTCATTTGAGTAAAATGAGTGCATGACATGATAAGGTTATGGTTGCTTCAACCATCACATAAGACTTTTGTTAATATGATGAGTTATCATTGCTTTGGATTATGAGAGGGTGAGAGACAAAATACTTGCTCATTCTTTCTTGCTCATTCTCTCTCTTGTTCTTGAGCTCTCCTCTTGCTCTCACCCTCAACCTCTTGCTCCCTCTCTTGATCTATGGTTCTCTTGTCTCATGAGTTGAGAATCAAGAACCATAGATAAAATCCCATTCTATTTCCTCTCTACTCATTCTAGTTCACTAGGTTTAGCAAACCAAGTGAACTAGTTTCTTCAAAGAACGAAGAAGGAGCTAAAGGTTGGAGCTTTCAAGTGGATCTATCTTCGGCGTACGGAGACGACGAGAAGGAGCCATCGGACCACCATCGGAGCTTGAAGAGAAGGAGTTCAAGTTTAGGTATAACCATCTCCATCCGAGTAGCTAACTCTCTTTAGCTAAGTATACTAGTTTTAGTTTAGTCAAAGATCCCGACTTTGCTTAGTCCATGTTGCCCCTTGCGCTTAAAATTTGATTTTTATACCGTTTCCGCCTCCCCGTAAGAACCGGGGGTCACAACGTGGACTTACATTATCAACATGTAACTATAAGACAGTTTAAAGAGACAAGTGTACATGTTAAGATAAAGAGCAACCAGATAGCATACTATCATATCGAGCAAGAAAGTCATCTCTATATATGTCCAAGCATCCAATTTAATATACATCATCTGTACAATACTGGCCTCTAGGGCATACATACAACTAACAATCTCCCACTTGCACTAGGGCCAGCTGCTGTAGTATCGCATACCGAGCATCCCGAAGAGTCTCTCAAACTGTATCTGGGGAATGGCCTTCGTGAGTGGATCCGCCGTGTTGTTCTTCGTGTCAACCCTCCTGACCTCGATCTCCCGGCGATCAACTATCTCCCGGATCAGGTGATACTGCCTCAGAATATGCCTGGATCGCTGATGGGACCTGTGTTCCTTGGCCAAAGCCACCACTCCATTATTAACGCAATACAAAGGTATTGGATGCTCAATGGATGGAACCACTCCAAGTTCAGTAATGAACTTCTTGATCCAGACAGCCTCTTTGGCAGCATCGTTGGCAGCGATGTATTCAGCCTCCATCGTCGAGTCTGCCACGGTTTCCTGCTTGGAACTCTTCCAGCTAACCACCCCTCCGTAAAGGGTGAAGACAAATCCCGACTGCGACTTAGAGTCGTCCTTATCACTCTGGAAGCTCGAATCGGTAAAGGACTGCACTTGGAGTTCTCCGTTACCATACACCAAGAGCATCTCTTTAGTCCTTCGCAAGTACTTGAGAATGCTCTTCACAGCTGTCCAGTGACTCTCTCCAGGATCAGCTTGATACCTGCTCACTACACTTAGTGAGTATGCTACATCAGGTCTGGTACATAGCATCGCATACATGATAGAGCCTACAGCCGAAGCATAGGGTATCCCTTGCATGCGAGCTCTCTCCAAATCAGTCTTGGGAGACATCTCTTTGGAGAGAGTGACTCCAGAGATCGTGGGTAAGTTCCCACGCTTGGATTCTTCCATACTAAACCTTTTTAGTATGGTGTCAATGTACCTGGATTGGGACAATCCCAAAATCCGTTTGGATCTATCTCTATAGATCCTAATTCCTAATATGCAGGAGGCATCACCAAGATCTTTCATCGAGAATCTTTGTGATAAGAAGAGCTTGACCGATTGCAGTATAGGAATATCATTTCCTATCAAGAGTATGTCGTCCACGTACAGTACGAGGAAGACAACCTTACTCTCTTCTACCTTTTTATAGATACAAGGTTCATCTGGGTTTTTGACAAAATCAAACTCTTTGATAACGATGTCAAAGCAGATGTTCCAACTCCGCGATGCTTGCTTTAATCCATAAATGGATTTAAGCAGCTTGCACACCTTCCCGCTGCTCCCACTGTCTACGAAGCCCTCTGGCTGAGTCATGTACACATACTCTTCTAAATCACCATTTAGAAAGGCGGTCTTAACATCCATTTGCCAGATTTCGTAGTCATGAAAGGCAGCAATGGCAAGCATGATTCGGATGGATTTAAGCATAGCCACTGGAGAAAAGGTTTCATCATAGTCCACACCTGGTCTTTGACGAAAACCTTTTGCAACAAGTCTAGCTTTGAAAGTCTCCACTTTCCCATCTACACCAAGTTTTTTCTTGAAAATCCACTTGCTCCCGATGGGTTTTACTCTTTCAGGAGCAACATCCAAAGTCCATACTTTGTTGGTGTACATGGATTCCATCTCGGACCGCATTGCATCCAGCCATTTCACTGAGTCCCTACTCGTGATGGCCTGCTCGAAGCTAGTTGGGTCATCATCCTCCATGATGCAATCCTCGCTCCCACAATCTATGAGAAAACCGTAGTATCTCTCAGGTTGGCGAGGAACCCTACTAGATCGGCGGAGAGGCTGGGGTTCATTGGGAGCTACTGAATCTTCTGGTTCCACTAAATCTTCAGTTACGGTTTGTGTATCTGGAACCTCTTCCAGCTCTACCACTTTGCCACTAATTTCTTTTTCAAGGAATTCCTTTTCTAAACAGGTGGCATGTCGAGAAACAAACACATTTTGTTCCTCTGCATGGTAGAAAAGATATCCATGTGAATGTTTGGGATATCCCACAAACTTGCATAGAACTGACCGTGCCTCGAGTTTGTCCGGATTTTGCCTTTTGACATAGGCCGGGCAACCCCATATCTTAACTCGTTTAAGACATGGTCTCTTCCCACTCCATATCTCATATGGTGTGGTAGGTACAGATTTAGTTGGAACTTGATTCAATAGGTATGCTGCTGTTTCCAACGCATATCCCCAGAAGGAAATAGGTAACTCAGCTGTGCTCATCATAGAGCGCACCATATCTAATAGGGTGCGGTTCCACCGTTCTGATACACCGTTGTGCTGTGGTGTATATGGAGGAGTCAGCTGAGAGAGAATCCCATTCTCTTTTAGGAAGTCCAGGAATTCATTGCTTAAGTATTCACCTCCTCGATCAGATCGTAGGATTTTAATACTTTTTCCGGTTTGGTTCTCAACTTCTTGCTTATATTCTCTAAATTTCTCAAAAGCTTCTTATTTGTGTTTCATCAGGAATACATACCCGAACCTAGAGAGATCGTCAGTGAATGTAATGAAGTATGAAGAACCATCCCTGGCATGTGTAGACACAAGACCGCATACATCACTATGTATCAGTCCTAAGAGTTCAGTAACTCTTTCTCTGTGTCCCGTAAACGGAGTTTTGGTCATCTTGCCTTTGAGACATGACTGGCAAGTGTCATAAGATGAAAATTCAAACGGATTTAAATATCCATCTTTATGCAACTTAGCTAGTCGTGTCGCATTGATGTGACCCAGTCTACAATGCCACAAAAAGGATTCGTTCAGTTCAGAACTCTTCCTCTTGTGTGTGTTAGTTATGCTCAGAACTGTTGATTGATTTAGAACATAAATGCCATTGCACAACGTGCCTGATCCAACCAACTTTTGGTTACGGAAAATGTTCATAACATTGTCATGTAATACAAAATTATATCCCTCTTTACTCAGTAAAGAAACCAATATAATGTTGCATATCAGGTTCGGCATGTAATAGCATTCGTTCAGAACCAATGTATTACCAGTTGGTAACACAAGGTGATATTCCCCGACAGTCTTAGCTGCAACAATTGCACCATTTCCAACTCTAATGTCTATATCACCTTCTCCAAGTTCTCTACCTTTTCTAAGCCCATGTAACCGATTACATATATGGGATCCTGATCCGGTATCTAATACCCAGGACGTAGGGCAAATGGAGAAACAGTTCTCTGTAACAAACACACCCGAAGAAAATGCATCAACATGTACTTTCTTCAATCGGGTGGCATGGGAATCCTGGTATTCCCCTATATCCTGTTCAGTCCTATAACTCTTATAAGAAAGAACGGAACCAACGTTCCCCAGCACAGTATAACATGCGGGTTCGGTCAATACATCCATATTATTATCTTGATTAAGGCATGAAATGGTCGCTACCTGGAGAGAGAGAGAAGAAAACACTTTAGCGTAAGCTCGTGCAAGATCAGATTGGTTATTATCTTATCTAATCAGGATGGCTCCCACTGGTTTTTATCAAATCTTCCTTCAAACCCTAAAAGGAAAGACTAGCCGGGATTAATTACACACTACAAGTTCGCCAATCTTTCAGCCAGGCCAGTGTCGGTACTTTGAGGGAGGTCCCTCGTGCTTTCGCACGAACCTAATTAATGTAAACCTCGTTTTCCCAGAGGCATAACCCCGTTGACACCTTTCTAGACACCTACTTGATCTGCTAATTGCAATGTGTAAAACTCTCCCAGGAGTAACTCTTACTCGCAGTGGGTATCGGGATCCAACTATCTCATAGAAGGTATGCAATCTCATTGCAAATTTCAACACTTGAAATTCCCGATAATATTTTGCCCCTAGCGTCCGATGACCTTGATTGAATCAAACCCACCCGCACGGCCCTTGACAAAGGCCAACAAGGTCGTACGACTACCCTGAAACAATCTGCATCATATGCATAAGCAGATAATCACTATTCAGCTACCGCACACTACGCCATGACAAAGGACAACAAACGCAGCACGAATACTAAACAGTTCTTATTTGAAATGACGGAGGGCTACGACAGGTTTTTCTGAAAACCTATTGCGTAATGAACTTGATATCGTTGTAGAATCAAATGAAGTTTTAAAATGGAGTGATTTTGAGGCTTTTCTAGTTTTGCTAAAGGGGTCACTCCCGGTGAAGGGATCGTCGGCCCTTTCCTCGTCGAATGAGGTGCGGGATATATCATATATATCACTGTGCAAAGCAGAAAATATAGAAGCAATCAAAAGCAGACCGAGTGTGTAGCATCTGCCAGTTATTGCTAAAGGAGTCACTCCCGGTGAAGGGATCTCGGTCCTTTCCTCATCGAATAAGGTGCAGGGTATATCATATATACCGCTATGCAAAGCAAGAACTGTAGCTACCTGTTTTGTTTAAAATCTGATTCTACAACATCTTAGGTTTCTTTTCTTTCATTAATCACATTAATGAAGTCCCATCATTTAAATACCTAAACATCACAGATAAATACGACGTACACTTATGCCATCCGCATTGGCCTCGATGTCCCCTCATGCACTGTTAGGTTAGGTAACTAACGACAGAGCAGGGCAGGGCTCGTGCGGGTGCAAAACATAAGTAACGTCTATATAATATATCATATATACTATATAAAGTATCTATCACAGAACATCACATGATCTCATCACAGATATCGCAGCAGAAGAAACATTGGATATACTAGGACGTCCGTGTTTTCAATACGAGCCAGTATAAAACACGGATTGCACGGTCGTGATGAATAGCCAATCCCACACCCTTAGACCCCTACGAGAGCGGCAAGCAACCCTACCAATTCTAGAGTTAGGAGACCCGGACTCGACTCCTCGAGATGGTCTCCCACTGGACCCTAGAACCCGGTTACCTGTGCTCCCCTCTTTGGGTCTATCCTAGTGCAGAAAAGTAAATAATATACAAAGGGTGACATCTTCCGCAACCTGGAAGTGCCCCAATAAAAGAATATTACATACAAGTTTTTACATGAATGAAAATGAAAAACACTCATCTCACATAAAACCCCCCGGCTATTCAAACACGACAATCCAATATAACATATCCAGCAACACATAACATCACATGTCATCAACGTAAGTAAATATGCGCATCCCAATTGTCGTTGACATATAGCAACGAAACCGGCGATATCACATATTACACTTACGGTCACAGAAAAGAAAGTGTAAAACTACAACAGTTGGAATCCGCAATCTCTTTAGACATCACATGCCTAATCAAATGAAATACTTAGACATCACATGCCTAACAGTTATAAACCCGGCATTTTAGTCTCATTATCGAAAACTCTTTTCAATATCAAATGAAACTAAACCGCTAGATTTATAACATTCATTCAGTTATCTCATAACTGTTTGTGAATTCCAATTATTGTATCCCATTCCGGATAAATAGAAAATATTAAACTTTCCGATCGAACATTCGAACACCCAAGTTTTCCCGAAACCGTCCAACACATGAAATAGGTTCAAAGACATTCACTTCATGCCTCAGTACCAACGGTCCAGCCGTAGAAGGGTCAAGCCAACGCCTCACATGTGGCACGCCGTACTGCCCCAAACCCGAAGGTTCAAAGGGCAGTTCAAGACGGTCACATAATCGAGTTAAGGTTTGTTGTCTTCTAGAGGGACCATCGCGTTACTTGCACTACTCAGAACGTCCTTAAACCACACAAAAATCCAACACTTGGATATTTTCCGGCAGGGGAAAAGTTAGGTATTTATATCTGGTCGGACTTTTTAACATATTCTAAAGTTATCCGGAAAAACACATAGACGAAGTTTAACAATCCAATTGAATCTACGATTCCCAATGCAACCCCAGAATACTCAACTCTTGAGTCGATTTAAAAACTCCCAGAAAACTCAGCATAATTAAATAGGAGTTACTGTGCAAACGAGGAGGGCTGACGTCATCATCAGGCCGCGGAACCGCCGCATAAGCCATGCTTATGCCGCGGTTCCGCCGCACTATATTCTGTTCATGTGAAAAAATTTGCACCGTAATTCTTAGAATTCCCTGCTGAATTTTTTAAGAATTTTTAATATGGAAAAATCCCAGATTTTAGAAAAAGTCCAGAGAGCATGAAAAAGTTAGGGTTTTGGGTTCGATCGGGTTTCAAACGTCGTCTAGACTTCGCCTAAGGCTCTAGCTAGGCTCTGATACCACTGTAGGGTTCCTAGGCACACTATAGAGGTCTCACAAGGCATTAACCATGCCAATTTCAAATTTTACGGGTGCCGAGAAACCCTAATACGGATCCTTGACTAGAAGTTTAGGCGATAAACGAAACTAGTTAACAACTTACCTAAAGATAAGAAGCTACAACCTTTGTAGATCCGGATATCCACTTCCTTGGCTCCACGTAGGTGTCCTCTCGCTGTCCATCTCGAATCCCGGACTCAATCGTCGGCTTGATCGGAGAAATGGGCGGACTAGGTCGTCGGCTTCGTGTCGAAGATGATCTACGTCGAGGCATCACAAGTTCAAGCTCCGACTTCAAAAATTTGTGAAACTTGTGAAGAAAACACCCAAAACAACTTGGCAAGAGGTAGAGGGTGAAAAAATAGGAGGTGGGTTCACTTTAGAATTGGATTTCTCACTTTAGATCTCAAGTTGCCATTGATGGCATCAAGCTTTCTATCTTGAAGAAGAAGGATCAAGAAGAAGAAAGAATATCATAAGTCTTTTAAAAATGAAAAAGAAAATGAATACTTATCATAATCTTAACCATAGTTAAGTGTAGAGAATGAACTAGGGTTAGTTCAAATGGTTAGGGTTAAGCATGAGACAAGAATGGTGACTAAGTCAAAGCTTCATGAAGCTTCAATAAGAAACAAAGAAAGCCACCATTCTCATCTTTATCTCTTCCAAATAAATAAATGAACAAATAAATAAATAAATGAATATGCAAAACCCTAATCATCAAATTAATCATGGTTTAATTCTATACACTTAACTAAATGATCAAGTATCATCAAACATGATACAAATATGTGCACAAAAGTATATCACATATACTTCCTGCACATCAAGTGAGAAAATCCATATAAAGTGAACCAATACTAGTTAATGCAAAGTAATATATCAAATATATAATTATACATTAAATCATTAAATCAACACTTGATTTAACGATCCAGTCATATCGCATATAACCGACTAGTATCCTATGTATCGGCTTATCGAATCAATCCTTGATTCGATATCTAGGTTATATCGAATATAACCAATCGATAAATCCATCGCGAGAATGAAATACGGTATCACATACATGCATTATTCTCGGTCCTGCACATATCTCATATGCGCTCCTATTTCGTTTCGCTTGAGCCAGGAAACCTCTGTGTAGGACTCTAAAGACTCGTCAATACGTCGGTAGCAGATGATGATCATATCAAGCGCCCACAAGCCGCAAGCGGTCTGCTAAACGTAACGGCCATCCGAGTATTGAGCGATCAGAAGATCGACGAGCTAGCCCGCTCACACTCCTGTGAATCCAACCAGTAACACTTACCGTACAGTCCGGTCTGTTCGTCTGATATGTCGCATATCAAGTCTAGGGGTGGTATACGTCAGACCCCAATAACCGATAAGTCGTGCCGATGTGAGGCTCATAACGGGTCGAGAAACTACTGGTAACACTTACCAGCAAATCTCTGATCAGCCCTGGCCAGGGACTTCCCTGTTACGGCCAATCGAGCACAACGCAACATCAACCCCTAATACCGGGAGAGACGAAACCCCTTTTATCGCTCATTGCCTCTATGTGACTCAGGACTGTACCCAAAGACCACCGTTTTGCACGCCCTCATGGACGTGGTAAGGTGGAGATCAAAGCACAGTGGGAATCACACAAGACTCTATGACGATCTCGGGTCTACAGACTAACCCGTACAAGTGTCACCTGAGAACTGCCATATGACGTGAGGTATAATACCATCTGGGAGTTCTCGACGAGTCCGTCCAGTGTACCCAGTCTCCACTGAGCACCCGTATACCATCTCTGATGTCAAACACCAATGGATATGGGATCATCCATCGCCCATCTCATGGGTCGAGAAGCGTATACGCTAGTCTACACTGGTATATCGATGCCCTGTCTCGATACACCCACGACTAGGGACCTTGAAGGATGTACTTATAGACTACCATGTCCCCACTAGTATGATCTGCATCATAGTCCATGTAGTCAAGTACACATCCTAAGGGCTTTATCAACATGTAACTATAAGACAGTTTAAAGAGACAAGTGTACATGTTAAGATAAAGAGCAACCAGATAGCATACTATCATATCGAGCAAGAAAGTCATCTTTATATATGTCCAAGCATCCAATATAATATACATCATCTGTACAATACTGGCCTCTAGGGCATACATACAACTAACACATTAAACTGAATCAAGAGTTGATTGGTTGTGGTATACTTAATAACGGGATATACGTCCTAAATCAACACATAGTTTTCAACATACAACACACAACTAAAAGAAAATTTTCTGATATAAATGAAGCTTTTCTTTGGCATTGTAGACTTGGTCATATTAACGAAACAAGACTAAACAAGCTTCATAACGATGGATATTTAAATCCTTTTGAATATAAATCATATGCGACTTGTCAGTCTTGTATCAAAGGGAAGATGACCAAACCTCCGTTTACTGGACACGGAGAAAGAGCTACAGAGCTCTTGGGCCTCATACATAGTGATGTATGTGGGCCAATGTCTACACATGCGAGAGGTGGTTTTTCTTACTTCATAACTTTTACTAATGATTTCTCAAGATTCGTTCATGTGTTTTTATTAAAGTATAAATCTGAAGCTTTCGAGAAATTCAAGGAGTACAAACTTGAAGTAGAAAAACAAACTGGAATGAGCATCAAAATACTTCGATCAGATCAAGGTGGAGAGTATCTTAGTACAGAGTTTTCAAACTTCCAAAAAGAGAATGGGATTCTCTCTCAGCTCACTCCCTCTTACACACAACAGCACAACGGTGTGTCAGAGCGCCGGAATCGTACCCTATTAGATATGGTACGATCCATGATGAGTGATGCTGAGTTACCTCTCTCCGTTTGGGGGCATGCATTGGAGACTGCAACATTTCTGTTGAAGAAAGTTCCAACCAAGACCGTGTCTACCACTCCATATGAGATATGGTATGGGAAGACACCATCTCTTAAACGAGTTAAGATTTGGGGTTGTCCGGCTTTTGTTAGAAAGCAGAATCCAGACAAACTCGAGACACGATCGGTTAAGTGTATATTTATGGGATATCCAAAACATTCATTTGGATATCTTATCTACCATAAGGAGGAACAAAAGGTGTTCGTTTCTCAGTATGCCGCATTTCTAGAAAATAAATTTTTTCCAAATGATACTGATGGCAATGTGGTAGATCTAGAAGAGGTTCTAGAGACACATGTTACAAATGACGACTTGGTTGAACCTAATGTTTGTAATGTTTCTGAAATCGTTATATGAATTTTTCCGTTTTAGGGTAAAATAGTCGGTATTTTCCGTTTTAACCCGATTATGATCAAACTTCTGTTTAAACTTGTCGGCACCTAGTTTAGCTAGAATGAAGCTAGTTTGCGGATTTTGGGGGTCAATGGGAAGTTTTGCTTCACATAGAATTTTTCCGTAATTAAATTTTATTTTAATGTGTTATTTATGCACTTAATTAGTGGTAATTACATTTTGGTTTGGGTTAATTACTTCTAATTTGAATCATTGCTAAACTAATCAAGTTTAAGTTAAACACAACCATCCATCAAATATCATGTTATTTTGTGAACAAAAAGAGTTAATTTTTAAAAGAAAAGAAAAGAAAAAAAGGTGGCAATTGCATTTAATGAAGCATTAATGGTTTTGTGCTAGAATTTTCCTCACTTTTTGCACAAACCCCCCCCCCCCCACTATTTGGCCGAGCCCCCCCCCGGGAAGTCTGCCCTCATCTTTTCCTTGCTCATTTCTTCATCTTCTAACCTTCAAAATTCTTCAAAAATCCCAAAATAAATCCAAAAATTCATAAATAAAACTTAACGCATCATTTCCTTTCACTAAACTAGCATGGATCTTCAAGAAAATCTTGATCTTTGGAGGCAAAAGTTGATGAAACTAGTTGCTAGATTTTGTTCTTGAGAGGTATAATTTCAAACCCTAATCCTTATTTGTTATGCTAAAATCATTAAGTTAGCTGATTAATTGGTTAATATAGCTTTAAACTCTTGTTTAATTCATTCATTATAATTTTAAAGAAGTTCAAGTTAGTGTTTAAATTTGATGAATGGGTTAAAGGTTAATTGAAGATTAGGAAAACATAACCCAGTGGGAATATGATAATTGTTGTTAATTCCTATTTTGACTAATGAAGTTTTAGCTTACTAGGTTTTACTAAAAAAAACTTTTTGGGCGAGTTTAAAAATATGGTGGTGGTTTTGATAACTTAGTTAAGCTATTTTAAGATGTTTGATATCGCTAGATTTGTGTTAACTGTTGGACTTGAGCTAAAATGTTATAAAATGCTTACTAGGTTTTTGGTAAAAATTTGACGTGGGTTTTAATGGACGTGATGATGATGTATATATTATTATCTACGATAATTATATGTGTTGTGAATGAGTTTTGGTACGATTGGGTTTTTGGCGTAGTAGTTTTCATGTATAGCGACCCTAGTGAGGGTTTCGGCAATGTTTTCCGGTATTTGGATTTTCTTGGTTTTGGGACTGGATATTTTATTTGGGTGTTGGACGTTTTTACGTCAACAACGAGAGTTGTTTGGTTGTTTTGCATGCGCAGGCTATAGGTTCTAACATATGAGCGCACCGCGTGCCGTTTTTGGATTTCGGAATTTGATGTTAAAAGCTTTGCGAATTCTTATTGATTGTAGGTACCTTCGCATGGATTCCATGACGAAGAAGCACATTGACTATGGCTAAGCGAGGAGATTAGCAGGTGAGTAGATTTATATCTACAGGGGAAATCGGGTGGATGGCGTATACCACCCCCGCAAACATTGATATGGAATATCGTTTGATTATTTTATCCTGATAATGATATGCGATGGACATGATTGTAGGATTTACAAACGATAATATGATAGAAGTTGATGCTAATGGACATTTTGACATATGGGAATATGAAATTATAAGTGAATCATGATAGGTACGAATTAAAAGAGAACAAGTGTGATGTTCATATAATGTGATGCGAGATATTAATGTGATGAACGAGTATACGATGTGATATGATGACTTAGTGTGATATGTCATTTTATGGATTCGAGTCGATATGAGATTGTTGTACCTTTGTAGGTCCTCTGATACGAGTTTGATATGGATGTGACCTGAGAGATAGGTTTATTTTTATGGATAATGTTTTGCTTATTGAGTGATATGTCGTACGAGACTTAGATCCATACCCCGATGTTATAGGTTGATAGAATCCCTATTTGTTTAACGCCGTGGTACGTTAGATTACCGTACGCGATGAGTTTTACTTGTTGATTTATCCATACCCTTGTTTAGAGGAGGCCGTATGATAGATTGTACCGTACGTGATGTTGTGAGGCTGGATACCGATTGATGGATTCACCGACTCGGTTATATTGTAGACACGTATACCTTATAGCTTTTAGCCGATGATGTACTTTATGCTACGATCATGTAATTCTCATTTCATTAAATATACCTGTGCTAGTACGCCTACACCATTATCGATGGTGCGTATGTTACACTTACGTAGATTTGCCGGTTCACACACCTTCATCATCGATAATTGCCATGTCACTACACAGTAGAATCGCTACATCATGCCATGATATATTTGTTAGTGTATATGCCCTAGAGGCCATTACTGTATCATACTAGCTTGTATATTACTTAATGGAAGCTTGGGATATTCACAGTTATATTGACAGTCTTGCTCAAAATGGTAGTATGCTACTTGGTTTGTCTCTACTTCAATATGTGCATGTGTTTCTTTTACCATATCGCTTATACATATTAGTGGAGCCCTTAGGATCTTTGCTTGATTACCAGCGTTGTGATGGCAGTCACACTTATGGGGGCTGGGTAATCTATAAGCACATCCTTATACAGGTCCCTAGTCGTTGGACTATCGAGACAGGGCATCGATACTCCGGAGTAGACTAGCGTACGCGCTTCACATCCCAGCAGGGGAGGTGGTCTGTCCCACAGCCATCAATACGTCGTACTGGAGATAGTATGCGGGTGCTCGTTAGGTTACGAGTACACTGGACAGGACTCGTCGGGAACATTTGGTTGGTATTATACCTATCGTCAGTTATCAGTTCCCAGGTGACATGAGTACAGCTTAGTCCGCTGACTTGACACTGTCACTTTGCCTTGAGTGTGTTCGCACTGTACTTAGATTACTACCCTACCACGGCTCAAAGGAGTCGTGAATACAGGTAGTAGTTGGGTGCAGTCCCGAAGTACTTAGAGGTAGTGACGGTTAGACAGGATTCGTCTCTCCCGGTATTGGGGGTTGACATCGCGCTGTGTTTAGGAGAGCCATTACACGAATAGTACCTGGCCAGGGCAAGCGAGATATACTGGTAGGTTTCCAGTGTTATCTTAGGGTGTTCTGGGCTACACTCCGACACGACTTGTACCGCTATTAGGGGACTGACGTTCACCGCCCCCTAGGCCCGCCATGAGATGAATCAGACGAACAGACCGGACTGTACGGAGATTGTCACATACAGGCTCAGTAGGAGTTCGGATGGGTTTACCTCATCGGCCTTCTTATCGACATCTACCTGGGGACCGTTACGTACAGCTAGTGCCGCTTGCGGTCTGTGGTTAAACCCACTGCCAGCGTAGTGTTGAGTCTTTAAAGTCCCACACAGAGAGTTTCCCTGCACTGAGCGAAACGTGTAGAGGCCGTATGGTTTTACGGCAGGGCTACGATCACTTACGTGCACTTGTGTGCGTATGCTGTTCGGGCAGGCAATACTAGTGGGCTTTGGTTTAAGCCAGATCCTAGTATTGCACAGATGGATTTGTTTTGTCTTCTGTGCATTCGCATTCTACGGAATACGGATGTGGGTGTGTATGCACAGTTTTGAGGAGCGATGAAGGAGGAGGTGCCCCATTGGGGTTTTGGTAGTTGGTTCAGACCAAAACCGTAATGTGGCAGGCTCATTAGGGTTTTGACAATTCGTTTGGTCAAAACCATTATGAGCCGGAGACATTGTTTACTAATCCTTTTAGTGATAGTTTAGTGATGGCTAATTGCATTGACCATTTGACCACCTTGACCTCTCTTGACTTTGTTGACCCGTTGACCGTGTTGACCCTTGACCTTCAAGAGAGGTCTACACTCTTCTTTGATTTTCTTTTTAATTTTTGATTATGATAATGGTCAATTCAATGTAGCATCAACTTTATCATGATAGGATTAGTAATGATGGTTTTGGTGTATTATTGCAACCATGGTTCATTTTCTTGAGTTAATCTTTTCATTATTCTCTTCTCATTCTCTCTCTTGAAGTGAGAAGAAAAAGAAAAGCTCCATGATTGCTAGAGTTTCTTCTTCATCTTCCTCCTCTTGAAAATTCTTTTGATCTCACGTGTTGAGAGAAAAAGAATCCACATAGACAAACACTTCCATCTTTCTCTTCTACACAACCTAGGGTATCTAGACTAGCGATCTCGTTGCCCTAGTTGCCTCGGCTTGAGGTGGAGCTCGGTGTACAACTCTCGGGTGGATCGTCTTCGACTCAAGAAGGCCGCGGAGGTGACCTAGATCCGGATCGACCCTCGGAGCGTGGATGGACGAGCCGGACAGCGAAAGGAAGACCCGAAGGACCGGTTTCGTGAGGTATATTTTCTACAGCATAGTAGTTAAAGCCTCTACTTGTTTGCTAGTTTGTAGTTTAGCCAAGATCCGGCTTTTAAGTCCATGTTGCCCTTGCGCCAATTTATTGTTTTTCTCCGTTTCCGCCTCCCCGTAAGAACCGGGGTGAGCAACGTGGACTTACAGTGGTATCAGAGCCTAGCTAAACATAAACTAGCAAGTTAGCAAAGTGTTAAGAATATCGATCGGCAAAAATCACAAAGCAAGTTCGGGAAAAACCATGTTTCTGTCGAATTTTTATACTGCTGTAAAAATAATTTAACATACATGAAAATTCGTCTCAGGGTTTTCTAAAACCACAGCAGAAAACCAGTCCACTGATCCGATCAAACCGCCGCGGTTCCACGGCAAGAACATGCTTCTTGCCGCTGTTCCGCGGCCGATTTGACTCGATCGTGGACCGGGTTTTTTGCAGTGTTTTTATTTGACTGTTTTGGGATTTTTAGTACATGTTTTTTCTACCCAGATTTTCCAGAGAGCAAATTGACTTTTGGGGTGGTTGAAAATCCGTATTTTGATCGATATTCCGTAGACTTTGGCTAATGGATATTATCTGTGATGTGATATATGTATTGAACGTCCGCTAATCGCTATACGTCGATTACTGGGGGTTATACATATCTGTGATCTGTAATGTTGATGGTTTGTGGATATGAACTCGTTGGATTGTCGCGGATGAATAGCCGGGAATGGATGTGAGATGAGAGTTTCTTTTTCTTTCATTCATTGTAAAATTTGTAAATTGATGTAATATTATTTGTATGGCCGCACAAACGGGTCGGGGTTGTAGCCGTCATTGTATAATTTCTTTTTACTGTTTTTGCTCCTAGGATAGACCCAAGGTGGGGTGCACAAACTACCAGGTATCTCGAAGTGCCGAGTGGCCTACTCACGGTGTTGAGGTAGGTTGCTTCGCTTCGGGTACTTGGCGGGTAGTTTGCCGCACCTATAGGGGTCTAGGGTGGGGTTTGGCTATTCATCGCGACCGTGTAATCCGCTTTTCGTTGCAGGCTCGAACGAATCGCGGGTTCCTAGTATATCCAAAGTGTTCATCTGTGATCTGTAATGGCAATCATTGCTATATATCTATATATGATATTTATTTAGGTGTTGCTTATGTTTTGCATCCGCGCTAGTCCAGCCCCCGCTCAGTCGTTAGTTAAGTAACATAACGGGTGATGACGGGGCGCCATGGCGAATGCGGATGGCATAAGCGTACGCCATATTTTGGTTGTTTTCTGCAATGGTAGGATTAAATGATGGGACGCATAGGAATTAATGCAAGAAAATAAACCAAGTAAAAGTCATTGGAACACTTTCAAAACAACTCGGTTCTTTTCAAAAAAAACCAGCTTTTTAAACGCGGAGCTTGAACCACTCCTTTTAAAAGCTATCTAGTTCCATCGATTATATCAAGTTCACTACGTTCACGGTTTCGCCAAAACCATTCGTAGCCCTCCGTCATTTCGTATGGAAATTTAATAGTATTCAAGCTATGTTTGTTGACCTTCGTCAAGGCATTGTGATTGGTAGCTGTTGGGTGTTCATATGTAGCATAAATAGATGCGTTTGTTTGGGACAGTCGTATTACCTTGTTGACCTTCGTCAAGGGTATGTACGGGTGGGTTCAAATTAACCTGGACAATGACGAGTAGAACTTGACATGTGACTTATGATTTGTTGACCTTCGTCAAGGTCATAAGAGCATGGGGCAAAAATCCACATCGGGAGTTTCAAACGTACTGAAACTTGCTAGCGCTGCATACCATTTGGAGTGTGATGATTCAGGTAGGATTCCTTCAGTTTTGTCACGCGATGATATTTGGATCCCGATCCTACTGTGAGTATATGCTACTCCTCGGGAACTTTCTCACTTAACGATCAATGCTATAAACCTAGTAGGTGTCTAGAAAGGTGTTAGCGGGGCTACGCCCACAGGGAAAAGAGGTTACTTAATTAAGGAACTTCGCGAAAGCGTTGGAAAACCTCCCTCGAAGTACCGACACTGGCCTGGCTGAACGGTTAAGCAAGTATTGTACGGTGAGATTAATCCCGACTAATTCTTCCTTTATGGTTTGAGGAGGGATTCGAGAGACAGTGGGAGCCATCCTGTTTCGATAAATTAAAAACCAATCTAAACTTGCAAGAGCATCATGCTAAGTGTTTTCTTCTCTCTCTCTTAATTGCAGCGACCCAGTGACCGCACCTAGGTTACATCTAGATAATAAAATAACTGAATCTGACTGTTATGACTGGCAAAGGTCTGTCCAGATGTCCATTGCCTATGACAAGCTGGGACAGCCCTTAACTAATCCAACCCCTGCCGTCTCAGGTCCAGCTTCCCCTGTCACGGATATTCATATCCATAGGACATCGGAAAAAGACTGTGCGAAAGCCAAGTGCCTTGTGTTAGCCTCAGTTGATGGTGCATACCAGAGGCAGCACGAGAAGATAGACTCAGTTTCTATCTTCCTCCATAACAAAGATTTATATGGAGAGCAATCTCGTATCGCAAGATATGAGACCTCGAACGAATTGCTTCCAGCGAGGTTGGCTATCGGGTCATCTGTAGGGGGAACGTCCTTACAGAGACCAGCTCTTTTGAGCTCACAGACCTGAAGACCACGGTGAAGAACGGGTCAGATACTGACTTAGTTCAACAGTCTCTACCTACTACCCTAAAGAAAACCAGGGAAGTAGAAAGAAAGGGAAGGGAAGAAGTTTCGGGAATGGATATAGTGAAAGAGGGACGTTCCTATTGTTATAGGAATGAATATTGGCAGAAGGATTGTAGGGCTAGTATAGCCAGTAACCAGAATTCGAAGCATGTTGTGGCTTCGGCTTCGGGTGTGTTTGTAATTGAGAACTGTATGTCAGTTAACCCTACTTCGTGGGTATTGGATACCGGATCAGGATCTCATATCTGTAATTCGTTACAGGCTCTGAGAAACGTAGGGTTATCAGGAAAGGTGATATGACTCTCAGGGTTGCTAACGGAATGAGCATGTATGCTGAATCCGTAGGGGAATATCATCTAGGACTGACAACTGGGCAGATATTGATTCTGCGTAACTGTTTTTATGTACCAGGTGCGACTTGTAATATCATATTTGTATCCTTAATTTCTAAGGAAGGATATGATTTTACTTTTGTAAGCGATGTATTCAACATCCACCTAAATCAAGTTCTGATTGGGTCAGGTACATTACAAAACGGAATATACGTATTGAATCAAGCTCAGATCTTCAGTGTCCAGAACACACTTAAAAGAAAGTCTCCGGAAACAAATCAGGCTTTCTTATGGCATTGTAGACTGGGTCACATTAATGAGACACGGTTAACAAAGTTATATAAAGAGGGATACTTGAATCCGTTCGAGTATCAGTCTTATGCCACTTGTGAATCTTGTCTCATGGGAAAGATGACAAAGACTCCGTTCACTGGATACGGAGAAAGAGCAAGCGAGCTCTTGGGACTCATACACAGTGATGTGTGTGGTCCAATGTCTACACATGCACGAAGTGGTTATTCATACTTCATTACTTTCACAGATGATTTCTCTAGGTATGGGCATGTCTTCTTGATGAAGCAAAAATCCGAGGCCTTTGAGAAATTTCAAGAATACAAGAATGAAGTTGAAAAACAAACAGGCAAAAGTATCAAGACGCTGAGATCTGATCGAGGTGGTGAATACTTGAGTGCCGAGTTTCTGGGCTACTTAAAAGAGAATGGAATTCTCTTTCAGCTTACTCCTCCATACACACCACAACACAACGTTGTATCGGAAAGGCGGAATCGAACCCTATTGGATATGGTTCGTTCCATGATGAGTAAGGCTGAGTTGCCGCGATCCTTCTGGGGTTATGCGCTAGAAACAGCTGCATATCTCTTGAACAAGGCTCCAACCAAGACTGTGCCTACCACCCCATATCAGATGTGGAGTGGGAAGAAACCCTGTCTCAAGTACTTTAAAACATGGGGATGTCCAGCTTTTGTAAAAAAGCAGCATGCGGACAAGCTCGAGGCACGCTCAGTACTGTGTATGTTTGTGGGATACCCAAAGAACTCCAGGGGGTATCTTTTCTATTCCGCAGAGGAACAAAAGATTTTTGTTTCTCAGCATTCCCACTTCTTGGAAACTGAATTTTTAGAAAATCAGATAAGTGGGAGCGCAATAGAACTGGAAGAAATTCCAGAACCACAAACTATTACTGAAAGCTTGAAGGAACCAGAAGTTTCAAGAGAACCGGACATCCCAGCGCCACTCCGCAGGAGTAGTAGGCAGTCTCATCCGCTCGAGAGATACTACGGTTTTCTCATAGACGGGGATAGAGAAGATTGCACTATGGATTATGGTGAGCCTACTAGCTTCCAGCAATCCATTCTGAGCGGTGACTCGGTAAAATGGCTGGATGCAATGCGGACAGAGATGGAGTCCATGTACACCAACAAAGTTTGGACTTTGGACTTTGCTCCAGAAGGGGTAAAACCCGTAGGCTGCAAATGGATCTTCAAAAAGAAGATTGGTGTAGATGGGCAGGTTGAGACCTATAAAGCTAGACTTGTTGCAAAGGGTTTTCGTCAAAGGCCTGGTTTGGACTATGACGAGACCTTTTCTCTAGTGGCTATGCTGAAATCCATTCGGATCTTTCTTGCCATTGCTGCCTTCCACGATTATGAAATCTGGCAGATGTACGTAAAGACGGCTTTCCTAAATGGAAATTTGGAAGAGTGCGTCTATATGGATCAGCCGGAGGGATTCATTCAGAATGGGAGCAGCGGTAGAGTGTGCAAGTTGCTAAAGTCCATCTATGGACTTAAGCAGGCATCGCGGAGTTGGAACATCTTCTTTGATGATACTGTCAAAGAATTCGACTTTATCAAAAACCCAGATGAACCATGCATTTACAGTAAGATTGTAGGGAGAACTGTGGTATTCCTCGTCTTGTACGTGGATGACATTCTCCTAATAGGAAATGATATTCCTATGCTACAGTCAGTCAAAGGATTCTTGTCACAGAGGTTCTCCATGAAGGACCTGGGCGATGCCAACTACATTCTGGGGATCCAGATCTATCGTGATAGATATAAAAGGATGTTGGGACTTTCATAGTCTAGGTATATTGACAGCCTACTGAAAAGATTCAGTATGGAAGATTCAAAGCACGGTAATTTACCGGCTTGTAACGGGATCACCCTCTCCAAAGAAATGTCTCCCAAGACTGATTTGGAAAGGGATCACATGTCTATTATATACTACACTTCTGCGGTAGGCTCTATAATGTATACGATGTTATGTACCAGACCAGATGTAGCATACGCTTTGAGCGTTGTAAGCCGGTATCAGTCGGACCCAGGGGAGAAACACTGGATAGCGGTAAAGAACATTCTCAAGTACCTAAGAAGGACTAAGGAGATGTTCTTGGTGTATAGCGGAAAAGACCTCCAGATCGAGGCCTTTGCTGACTCCAGGTTCCAGAGTGACAAGGATGACTCCAAGTCCATGTCGGGTTATGTCTTTACCCTCAATAGAGGGGCGGTTTGCTGGAAGAGTTCCAAGCAGGAGACCGTTGCTGACTCAACTATGGAAGCGGAGTACATAGTTTCTTGCGATGCCGCAAAGGAAGCTGTCTGGATGAAAAAGTTCCTCACGGAGCTTCAAGTGGTTCCTACCATTGTTGATCCAATACCTCTGTATTGCGACAACAACGGAGCTATAGCTTTAGCGAAGGAACCCAGGTCCCATCAGAAGTCCAGGCACATTTTGAGGCGGTACCACCTGATCAGGGAGATCGTAGATCGCCGGGAGATCGAGGTGAAGAGAGTAAATTCGGAGGATAACACTGCAGATCCACTCACGAAGGCCCTACCACAGACTCAGTTCGAGCGGCTGATCGAGATGATAGGTCTTCGATATGCCAGTACATGGCCTTAGTGCAAGTGGGAGATTGTTAGTGTATATGCCCTAGAGGCTATTACTGTATCATACTAGCTTGTATATTACTTAATGGAAGCTTGGGATATTCACCTTGTATACACAATCTTGCTCAAAATAGTAGTTGCTACTTGGTTTGTTTCTACTTCAATGTGTACATGTGTTTATTTTAGTATATCGCCTATACACATTAGTGGAGCCCTTTTTGGATTTCGGAATTTGATGTTAAAAGCTTTGCGAATTCTTATTGATTGTAGGTACCTTCGCATGGATTCCATGACGAAGAAGCACATTGACTATGGCTAAGCGAGGAGATTAGCAGGTGAGTAGATTTATATCTACAGGGGAAATCGGGTGGATGGCGTATACCACCCCCGCAAACATTGATATGGAATATCGTTTGATTATTTTATCCTGATAATGATATGCGATGGACATGATTGTAGGATTTACAAACGATAATATGATAGAAGTTGATGCTAATGGACATTTTGACATATGGGAATATGAAATTATAAGTGAATCATGATAGGTACGAATTAAAAGAGAACAAGTGTGATGTTCATATAATGTGATGCGAGATATTAATGTGATGAACGAGTATACGATGTGATATGATGACTTAGTGTGATATGTCATTTTATGGATTCGAGTCGATATGAGATTGTTGTACCTTTGTAGGTCCTCTGATACGAGTTTGATATGGATGTGACCTGAGAGATAGGTATATTTTTATGGATAATGTTTTGCTTATTGAGTGATATGTCGTACGAGACTTAGATCCATACCCCGATGTTATAGGTTGATAGAATCCCTATTTGTTTAACGCCGCGGTACGTTAGATTACCGTACGCGATGAGTTTTACTTGTTGATTTATCCATACCCTTGTTTAGAGGAGGCCGTATGATAGATTGTACCGTACGTGATGTTGTGAGGCTGGATACCGATTGATGGATTCACCGACTCGGTTATATTGTAGACACGTATACCTTATAGCTTTTAGCCGATGATGTACTTTATGCTACGATCATGTAATTCTCATTTCATTAAATATACCTGTGCTAGTACGCCTACACCATTATCGATGGTGCGTATGTTACACTTACGTAGATTTGCCGGTTCACACACCTTCATCATCGATAATTGCCATGTCACTACACAGTAGAATCGCTACATCATGCCATGATATATTTGTTAGTGTATATGCCCTAGAGGCCATTACTGTATCATACTAGCTTGTATATTACTTAATGGAAGCTTGGGATATTCACAGTTATATTGACAGTCTTGCTCAAAATGGTAGTATGCTACTTGGTTTGTCTCTACTTCAATATGTGCATGTGTTTCTTTTACCATATCGCTTATACATATTAGTGGAGCCCTTAGGATCTTTGCTTGATTACCAGCGTTGTGATGGCAGTCACACTTGTGGGGGCTGGGTAATCTATAAGCACATCCTTATACAGGTCCCTAGTCATTGGACTATCTAGACAGGGCATCAATACTCCGGAGTAGACTAGCGTATGCGCTTCTCATCTGTTAGGTTAGCCTAGCACCTCATGAAGGGTTTGGAAGCATCACATGAACCAAAGGTTGAATTTTTAGGGTGCTAAGTTAACGAACATAGAATCGTTCCAAGAAAATTAGGGTTTCTAAAACTTTTGCATATCAACATAAGCAAGAAAAGCTAGGGTTTTGAGAGTACAACCTTTGTAGCTCCTTATGCTAGACTCCTCGGCTACTTGGGGTTTGGAAACGGGCCCGCTTGAACTCCTCTAGGTCACCGATGATTCACCCGGAGTCCGCTTTGTCCAAGCTTGCAACTTCACCCGATCAAGAGAATGAAATGAAGCTAACACTCTAAACAAGTGGGCTAGACTTGTGTAGAATGGTGTTGTGGTTCTCTTTCTCACTTCAAAATCCTTTCTTGATGAGTATATTGCTCACTACAAAAATCTAGAGAGCAAAATGAGAGAGGAAGAAGAAGATGATGGCTATATCTTTTTCAAGAATGAATGAATGAATAACTCTTATGCAAGAAAAATGAAAATATATGTTTATATATTTTCTTGTTCTCATCTCAACCCATGGTTTAAACAATGAATATATAATTGAACTTGAGTTAAAACACAAAAGGAATGTTTATCCTAGGTTAAAAGGTGGGTGAGGATTGTTAGGTTAAAAGATGAGTGTAGAAACAAATCAATAATGACCATTTTCCCTTTTCCTTTTTGTTTTAAATCAAATGCAATAAAATCCATAAATAAAACCATGGTGTGAGTCTTATATTGCCACCATTTTCATGTATGTACAACCATGAAGGATGTATGTATGTATGTATGTGTATATGTACATCCATATGTGCATGAATAAAAAAGAAGGCATACATGCATGCATACATCCATCAAACTCAAGAAAGGATTTCAAGTGAGAAACTAATGGTTAATTAATAAATCAACACTTGATTTATCAATCCGGTCATATCACATATGACCCCACCAAAAGCAAGCCGCCCGATCAATATACGGTATCCTATACGTGCATTTTAATCGGGTCCATGCAGATATCACATACGCGCACCACAACGTTTCGCCTGGACTAGGAAAATCCATTGTAGGACTCTAAGACTCGTCAATACGCCGGCAGTGGGTGTTGATCATATCAAGCACCCCAAGCTGCAAGCGGTCAGCTAAACGTAACGGCCACCCGGGTATTGAGCGATCAGAAAAGAACAAGCGAACCTGCTACAACTCCAGTCGAGCCAATCGGCAACACTTCCCGTACAGTCCGGTTTCTATGTCTGATATGTCGCATATCAAGTCTGGGGGTGGTAAACGTCAGACCCCAATAACTGATAAGTCGTGCCGATGTGAGTCTCATAACGGGTCGAGAAACCACTGGTAACACATACCAGTAAATCTCCAATCAGCCCTGGCCAGGGACTTCCCTGTTACGGCCAATCGAGCACAGCGCAACATCAACCCCCAATACCGGGAGAGACGAAACCCCTCCTATCGCTCATTGCCTCTATATGACTCGGGACTGTACCCAAAAACCACCGTTTTGCACGCCCTCATGGACGTGGTAAGGTGGAAATCAAAGTACAGTGGGAATCACACAAGACTCTATGACGATCTCGGGTCTACACACTAACCTGTACAAGTGTCTCCAGAGAACTGCCATCTGACGTGAGGTATAATACCAACTGGGAGTTCTCGGCGAGTCCGTCCAGTTTACCCAGTCTCCACTGAGCACCCGCATACCATCTTTGATGTCAAACACCAATGGATATGGGATCATCCATCGTCCATCTCATGGGACGAGAAGCGTATACGCTAGTCTACATTGGTGTATCGATGCCCCGTCTCGATACACCCACGACTAGGGACCTTGAAGGATGTTCTTTTGGACTACCATGTCCCCACTAGTATGATCTGCATCATAGTCCAGGTAGTCAAGTACACATCCTCAGGGCTTTACCAACATGTAACTATAAGACAGTATAAAGAGACTAGTATACATGTTAAGATAAAGAGCAACCAGATAGCATACTATCATATCGAGCAAGAAAGTCATCTCAATATATGTCCAAGCATCCAATATAATATACATCATCTGTACAATACTGGCCTCTAGGGCATACATACAACTAACAATCTCCCACTTGCACTAGGGCCAGCTGCTGTAGTATCGCATACCGAGCATCCCGAAGAGTCTCTCAAACTGTATCTGGGGAATGGCCTTCGTGAGTGGATCCGCTGTGTTGTTCTTCGTGTCAACCCTCCTGACCTCGATCTCCTGGCGATCAAGTATCTCCCAGATCAGGTGATACCGCCTCAGAATATGCCTGGATCGCTGATGGGACCTGGGTTCCTTGGCCAAAGCCACCGCTTCATTGTTATCGCAATACAAAGGTATTGGATGCTCAATGGATGGAACCACTCCAAGTTCAGTAATGAACTTCTTGATCCAGACAGCCTCTTTGGCAGCGATGTATTCAGCCTCCATCGTCGAGTCTGCCATGGTTTCCTGCTTGGAACTCTTCCAGCTAACCGCCCCTCCGTAAAGGGTAAAGACAAATCCCGACTGCGACTTAGAGTCGTCCTTATCACTCTGGAAGCTCGAATCGGTAAAGGACTCCACTTGGAGTTCTCCATTACCATACACCAAGAGCATCTCGTTAGTCCTTCGTAAGTACTTAAGAATGCTCTTCACAGCTGTCCAGTGACTCTCTCCACGATCAGCTTGATACCTGCTCACTACACTTAGTGAGTATGCTACATCGGGTCTGGTACATAGCATCGCGTACATGATAGAGCCTACAGCTGAAGCATAGGGTATCCCTTGCATGCGAGCTCCCTCCCTCCAAATCAGTCTTGGGAGACATCTCTTTGGAGAGAGTGACTCCAGAGATCGTGGGTAAGTTCCCATGCTTGGATTCTTCCATACTAAACCTCTTTAGTATGGTGTGAATGTACCTGGATTGGGACAATCCCAATATCCGTTTGGATCTATCTCTATAGATCCTAATTCCCAATATGCAGGAGGCATCACCAAGATCTTTCATTGAGAATCTTTGTGATAAGAAGAGCTTGACCGATTGCAGCATAGGAATGTCATTTCCTATTAAGAGTATGTCATCCACGTACAATACGAGAAAGACAACCTTACTCTTTGCCACCTTCTTGTAGATACAAGGTTCATCTGGGTTTTTGACGAAATCAAACTCTTTGATAACGACGTCAAAGCAGATGTTCCAACTCCGCGATGCTTGCTTTAATCCATAAATGGATTTAAGCAGCTTGCACACCTTCCCGCTGCTCCCACTATCTACGAAGCCCTTTGGCTGAGTCATGTACACGCACTCTTCTAAATCACCGTTTAGAAAGGCGGTCTTAACATCCATTACCAGATTTCATAATCATGATATGCAGCGATGGCAAGCATGATCCGGATGGATTTAAGCATAGCAACTGGAGAAAAGGTTTCGTCATAGTCCACACCTGGTCTTTGACGAAAACCCTTTGCAACAAGTCTAGCTTTGAAAGCTCCACTTTCCCATCTACACCAAGTTTTTTCTTGAAGATCCACTTGCTCCCAATGGGTTTTACCCCTTCAGGAGCAACTTCCAAAGTCCATACTTTGTTGGTGTACATGGATTCCATCTCGGACCGCATTGCATCCAGCCATTTCACTGAGTCCCTACTCGTGATGGCCTGCTCGAAGCTAGTTGGGTCATCATCCTCCATGATGCAATCCTCGCTTCCACCGTCAATGAGAAAACCGTAGTATCTCTCAGGTAGACGAGAAACCTGATTGATCGTTTTTCCCGTTGTGTAGTATATAGAGAAATTTGTAAAG
This sequence comes from Agapanthus africanus, assembly GCA_030015575.1. NCBI lineage: Eukaryota > Viridiplantae > Streptophyta > Magnoliopsida > Asparagales > Amaryllidaceae > Agapanthus > Agapanthus africanus. The sequence continues at coordinate 287,104,318 of CM057343.1, read as the reverse complement.
AACTTCACAACCAAAAACTATTTTGACCGCAATCAAACTACGGTGTCGGATGTAGTTAATGAATGAGTGCGGATCGTCCACAGGGATTGCACGATTCACTTTTATTTCGATACGTTTGAAATGAAAAGTTAAGCAACAATAAAAGAAAACATGATTCAAGAATGATTTGTATTCGAGTGTCACTATTCTTTATGCAAGAATCAAGAAACTATAAACAATCAAGAATCGGTGTTTTGATAATATTTCCAATCAACAATCAAGAATATAAGAGAGGCTCGTAGGAATCGATAGGATCAATAGACGTGATGTAATCTAAAGATATCGTGTTCTTGTCCTTCGAAGGATTGATACTAGATTGATGATGATCGACGAGAGTTGGGGCTTTATCGTGAAACTAGGGTTTCATCCTATAACCCTTGTTCTTTCGTCGATATCATTCCTTTTCTAGCCTCTACCAAATTCAAGAAACGATCGTAACTCCCCAATTTCGATCGATGTCAATCAAGAAAGCATCGAAACGAAATGGGTCGTCGTTTCTTGAACTAGCTAGGGTTTACAAAACTCGTGGGAATCAAGAATCGATTAAAGCTATGTTGCATCATCATTCTATTATCCGTCTCGACTCCTCGACGAGCGGAGTTTTATTCACACATCACCACAAAGACAATATTAAAGATTTGTAAAGATAACATGATGCGGAATTTAAAGAAAACAAGATAAAAGAATATCACCTTTTATTTAATCAACAATTTCAATACTTTCTTTCAAGAATCTACAAGAAGAAGAAATCGATCGTTGACTCGGCTTCGCTCGTCTCCGTGGATCGTGGATCTACTTTGATCTCTTGCCCGATTGAAGATCGGCTCGGCTCATAAAAGGGTTGAAGGCATCTTGCTTGGCTTGCACTCAAGATCTTGAATTGTGGTTGGATTTAGGGTTAGGGTTTCCTACAAGCTCTCTCACTAAACTTGAGGAAGAGGGGATGAAGAAAGAGATTGATTTTTCTAAGCTTTCCCAAGGTTGCCAAGATGAGAAATGAGTGAGCCTAGGGTCTTATTTATAGAACTCCCAAACCCTAGGGTTAGATTTGAATTAGAACTTTCCCTCCCAAAGTTTGTTGAAGAGTTTCTAGAAGGAGTTTGTTAGGAGTTAGCTTAGGGTTTAAGCTAGGGTTTAGGGAAAGTTCTAGAATGATTAGGCTAGTTTAGGTGTTTGCTGATCTGGTGGAAGTATCTGGAGTATTCTGGAACTTGGAATGCATTTCTGAGCTGTAGCCACTGAAACAGGAATTGTGCTGCAAAATTTGAGAGGTGATCGCCTGGGCCCACCGCGGATCCGCCGCATATTCATGGTAATGGCCGCTCTTCCGCGGCGCATTGATGAGCTTGGACCTTGGGCTTTCTTCTGTTGCTTTGGACTTCTGTTTGTGGCTTTTTCTGATGTTTTGATTTGTATAATCCCTTCTGTGTTGATACCAGATTTGAGTTAAGTGAGTTTACGAGCAATTGTAATGGTCGAGCAATGTAATGATCGAGCAAGCTTCTCTTTTCCTGCACAGACTTCGAAACACGGGTTGCAAGATATAGAAAATATGCTATGTAATGCAATGCAGTCAATTTCCCTAGAAATGCCGGTTTTAAGGTTGAATACATGTAATCTGATATTTTGCGACCGATTTGCTAATATGTAGAATATGAATGTCGAACACTTCTAATTGTATGCAGATGATATGGAACTTGCCGGTTAAAATATGCAATATTTTCGACTGATCAAATACCCCCAAACTTAATTTCGATCGTCTCGAGCGAATGTTTTATTAAAAAGAGAAGGAGAAAATAAAGAAAGAGAAAAACTAACTAGCACGCTTTCGTAGGCAGCACGATTGCACTGAGCACGTGCAACAAGCCTTTAAAACCTCTAGGTGTCCCTAGTAGGAGGAGTGTTGTCTCCTGAGGGTTTTCAGCGGATTGCACCCACAAAATCCAATAATAAAAGCAAGATCATGAATATTACATTTGAAGAAGAGAATCGTAAAAGAAAGACTTTGAAAATTAGGGTTTCCAACTAAGCTAGCTTTTCGTTTGTCATGAGCCCTATCTTAATGGTCATGAAAAGATGTTAGAAATCACGTCCTCCCTCAATAAAACATCATCTTATTCTTCATTCCTATCTTTATTCCAAACATCGATCATATCACCCTGCGTGTGTGTAAAGACATCCCTACACCCGGAGAATTCAATTCAAGCTATCATACCCTTGCCCATCGGCCTCAGTACTTCTTGGCAAACGAGATTGCTTACACACTTTCATGCGACCGTCAATACTTCTTGAGGTACTAACCGACCGATTACTAATGTGCTTGCATGCTTGGTGTATTTTCCTCGTCTTGCACCACCTCAGGCATAGCAGTGACTCCCAGACCAGTTGACCTTGGGGCACTAGGTGAAGAAGCACCCTTTTGCTATATATTTTTATTGCCCTCGGTGATAACAAAACCAGTATCCATTTTTCTCACCACTTTAAAACACATATTTTTTTTTCCATACTTTTGGCTTTAAGACAAGAGCATTTCAAGGTATCCTCTACTATCCCAGGCTTCAAGACGTGTGTAAGTGCGAATAGCAGGGTAGCAACGTTCAAAATGTTTGGCTTCCAGAATAGAAACTATTTTTCAGACTTATTTTTATCCTCAGATTAGTGACGTCCTTCATCTTACTAACCCTTGGGACAACGGCTCATAACTACTTATTACTAGTTCGTATAAGAAAACTTCTAATTTTCTTAGTTTTCTAAAAATTTTCCAATCTCATGGATGTAACTTTTCACTATCTAAACTTTCATTATCTTATTTATATACAAAAAAGTGTAAATATTAAAATTATTTTTATATTTGAAAATTTTTAAATTTTTATGGGTTTTGAAAATTTTTCAATTTTTATCGATTTTTAAAAGAAATGTTTTGTGCTTATGCAGATGATATGCAAATGATGCGAAAATAAGCACAAACCTCCCCCAAACTTGTTTTCAACAGTGTCCTCACTGTTGCCGACAGCTATATCTACAAAACCTGTAAATCTGGGAGGAATTATTAGTGGGGGCAAAATATATAAGTGAAGAACTTCCCCCAAACTTATCTTTCACTCACCTTCATTCAAAAGATGATGCAATGATATACAGGATATGAAGGTGAGACGGAGGAATTTTAATCCAAATAAACTGGCTCTTGTAAGAACAAGAGCTCCTCCGTGGGGTCAGTGGAAAAATACGGCTTTAATCTATGTCCATTTACTTTGAAAACAGTGCCGTTTTCAACATTTTCAACTTCTACTGCCCCGTGCGGGTATACAGACCGCACAACAAAAGGTCCCTTCCAACGAGATCGGAGCTTACCCGCGTGAAGGTGTAATCGTGAATCATAAAGAAGGACTTGTTGACCAGGTAAAAATGTTTTCCTTAAAATGCTTTTATCGTGAAAAACCTTAGTCCTATTCTTTGTGATTACAGCATTATCATAAGCTTCATCGCGGAGTTCGCTTAGCTCGTTAAGTTGCAGCTTCCGAAAGGTGCAAGCAAGGTTTAAATCAAAATTTATTTCTTTTATAGCCCACAATGCTTTATGCTCTATCTCGACAGGTAGATGACATGCTTTTCCAAACACTATCCTATATGGAGACATTCCTAGGTCGGTCTTATATGCAGTCCTGAATGCCCAAAGAGCATCCGTCAATTTGGTCGACCAGTCTTTTCTATTTTTAGCAACAGTTTTCTCCAGGATAAGTTTGATTTGTCTGTTTGAGATCTCAGCCTGCCCGCTTGTTTGGGGATGATAGGGTGTAGAAAGACGGTGGTTGATTGAGTATTTCCGCATCAGAGTCTTGAAAGATCTGTTGCAGAAGTGTGTCCCATTATCGCTAATGATAGCGCGTGGGTGTCCAAATCGCGAAAAGATATTCTCTTTCAAGAACTTAATGACAACTTTCCTGTCATTAGTGCGACATGGAATGGCTTCTACCCACTTGGAGACATAATCAACCGCCAGCAATATGTACAGATTCCCAAAGGAGTTGGGAAAAGGACCCATAAAATCAATGCCCCAAACATCAAACATTTCAACAACCAGAATGGGTTGCTGAGGCATTTCATTCCTCTGGGATATTCTACCCGTATACTGACATTGTGTACAGGTTTTGCAATACTTAAATGCGTCCTTGAATAAGGTCGGCCAATAAAATCCACATTGCAAAACCTTTTCCGCTGTCTTTCTAGGACCAAAGTGACCCCCACAAGCCTGATCATGACAGAATGAAAGAACACTCTTGAACTCTTCATTCGGGACGCACCGGCGAATGATCTGATCAGGACAATATTTAAACAAATAGGGCTCGTCCCAGTAATAGTGTTTTACTTGGGAAAGAAAACGATATTTGTCCTGTTTTGACCAATCGCTAGGTATCAGTCCCGTGGCATGATAGTTCACAATATCCCTGAACCATGGTTCAGCGGATACGCTCAAGAGTTGTTCGTCAGGGAATGAATCATTAATCGGCAGGGTCACAGGGGAAGAAACGATGCGTGAAAGGTGGTCAGCTACTACGTTTTCACATCCTTTCTTATCTTTGATAACAAGATCGAATTCTTGTAAAAGAAGGATCCAACGTATTAGTCGACCTTTTGCATCTTTCTTCGCCAGAAGATGTTTTAAAGCGGAATGGTCAGTATATACAACTATAGGTGAGCCGATTAAGTAAGGCCTGAATTTTTCTAAAGCAAATACAACCGCTAAAAGTTCTTTCTCGGTGGTTGTATAATTGATTTGCGCATCATTCAGGGTCTTACTAGCATAGTAAATCACGTGTGGCATCTTATCAATGTGCTGTCCTAAGACTGCACCTACTGCAAAATCAGATGCGTCACACATCAGCTCAAAGGGGTAGTCCCAATTTGGTGATGATAAAACGGGGGCTGAAGTGAGTGAGTGTTTAAGTGAGTCGAAAGCTGTCTCGCAATCCGAGTCAAAATGGAAGGTCGTATCCTTGGCCAGGAGTAGTGTTAAAGGTCTAGCAATTTTGCTAAAATCCTTAATGAATCTCCTATAAAAGCCCGCATGGCCAAGGAAAGAGCGAATATCTTTGACGCTTTTGGGATGAGACAGGTTTTGAATGACATCTACTTTAGCTCTGTCAACCTCAATGCCTTTCTGTGAAATGACATGTCCAAGGACTATTCCTTCTTGGACCATAAAGTGGCATTTTTCCCAGTTTAAAGTCAAGTTCTTCTCTTTGCAACGAGTAAGAACAGCGTCAAGATTCGCTAGGCAATCAGAAAAAGAGTCTCCAAAAATCGAGAAGTCGTCCATAAAGATCTCCAAAAAATTCTCTACCATATCAGAGAATATCCCCATCATACACCGCTGAAAAGTAGCGGGAGCATTGCATAGCCCGAAGGGCATGCGACTGTAAGCAAAGGTACCAAAAGGACAAGTAAAAGTGGTTTTATCTTGATCCTTTTTGGCGATGGGGACCTGATTATAGCCTGAGTATCCGTCCATAAAACAATAAAACTCTCGTCCCGCTAAGCGTTCCAGCATTTGATCAATAAATTGTCTTTCCTCGTAGCAGCGTTGAGTTTTCTATAATCGATGCATACACGCCACCCAGTTTGGGCGCGTGTCTGAATCAACTCATTCGCTTCATTTGTGATAACTGTGATGCCGGATTTCTTAGGAACGACATGTATAGGACTTACCCACTGGCTATCGGAGATGGGGTATATAATACCACTATCTAAGCATTTGACGATCTCTTTCATGACAGCTTCCTTCATGACGGGATTCAACCGTCTCTGTGGTTCTCGGGTCGGTCTGGCATCATCCATCACATGTATATGATGTTCAACTATCAAGGGACTAATCCCTTTGATGTCCGCCATACTCCAACCAAACGCCTCTTTGTTAGATCTTAATACCGATAAAAGGGCATTCTCTTGCTCTGATGCAAGAGAAGCGGAAATGATAACCGGAAATGACTCGTTCTCACCAAGATAAGCATATTTCAGGTGAGAAGGTAAAATTTTGAGATCTAACTCAGGCGGAGAAATGATAGAAGGAAGGGTCACAGATTGATTTTTGGATCTACAAAGAAGCTCAGAGCCTGTGAAAGATACAGACTCGGGTGGAGAAAAGTCAGAAGTGCAGGACTCATGTGTAGGTAAAGTGTCCTCACTAAGATCTAGTGCAAAGTCAAGCAGAGATGTGCTAATGTCATCGAGATCAGTAAAGCAAAGATCCTCAGCTCCACAACTATCGGGAGCGATCTCATGGACAGAGCACACATCTAAAATATGAGCAGAGGGTTCTGACGGCTGACTTCCAACTCTATAGATGTTTAGTTCAATGGTCATATTTCCAAATGATAAATTCATTGAACCATTTCTACAGTTTATAACAGCGTTGGAAGTGGCAAGGAAAGGACGACCTAGAATCACCGGAATTTGGCCCCGGGGGTTTGCTACAGGATGTGTGTCGAGCACAATGAAGTCTACAGGGAAAAAAAATTCCCCGACCTTTATCAATACATCCTCTAATTCACCCCTTGGTTTGGTGATAGATCGGTCTGCCATCTGGAGAGTGCAATGAGCAGGTTTCAGCTCTCCAATCCCTAATTGCTCATAGACAGAATAAGGTAACAGGTTAACACTCGCGCCAAGGTCTAAAAGAGCACGATTTATGTTTTTACCCCCAATCGAAATCGATATTGTAGGACAACCTGGGTCCTTTCTTTTCTTTGGAAGCTGGGGTATAAAAGCAGTGCTGATATTATTAGACATAAAGACCTTCTTCGGCACTTGAGTCTTCCTCTTCCTAGTGCACAAGTCCTTAAGAATCTTCGCATAAGCGGGGACTTGCTGAATCGCATCTAGGAGAGGGATATTGATGTTAACCTGTTTGAACATCTCTATAATTTACTCCATATGAGGACTCGTTCTATTAGCCCTTAGCCGGTTCGGGTAAGGTGCTTTCGCAATAAGCGCAGGGTCCATCATAGGAGAAGGAAAGGGGGGTAGACGAGGTCCCAAAGGAGGTGTGGGGACCGTCTGTGGAGAAATATAAGGGTTGGGTGAAGGTGTTGAGCCTAAAGGGAAATGGAGAATAGGCTCGTGCGAAAGTGGTTTGGTAGAAGAAGAAGGATCAGAAGGTGAAGTGTGTGTATGTGGGAAAGACTCAGCCGGGGTGTTGATATGATTTTCAGTATCATCAATACCTTCCCCGACATTATTATTCAGCACTCTTCCCGATCTCAACGTAGTAATGGCATTTACATTGTAATGCCCAGGATTCTGTAGGGGTTGAGAGGGAAGTTTCCCTTTTTCTCTCGCACTCATTTCGGCTTTTAAGCGTGCGATTTCAGCTTCCATCGTTTTGATACTCTCAGCTTGGGACGCTGAGTTTTTCTTTATCTCATTGACGGAAGATCTAACCTCAGTCGAAACATCCATGAAATTTGATAAAAGTGATTTCATGGTTTGAGTGAATTGAGAGAAATCGTCAGAACAGGGCTGCATAGGATTAGACTGTGCAGGAGTGTTGCCCTGATTTTGGAAATTTTGTGACTGATAGGGGTGCTGAGTGAGTTGAAGGGGTTGCTGTTGTGGTGGAGGAAGAGCCCGTTGAAATTGATTCGTGTTTGGAACCGTGTTTTGAGATTGGTTTTGGTTCCAAGAAAAATTCGGGTGGTTCCTCCAACCCTGATTATACGTGGAAGAATATGGATCGTTTCGAGGTCTTTGGAATGCGGCATTAGAATGCTCGTGACCTTGAAACGCAGAGTTTAATGGACATTCTTCCGTTAAATGTGACGGATCAGAACAGCACCCACAAACAGTTTTGGGGAGTGACATTGGGTTTAGGGAGGCTGCTGCAAATTTGTGTTCCATAGCGTCGAGCTTCTTTTGCATTGCTGCCATTTCAGCTCGAACACCTATGGACACATCTATTTGGTGTACGCCACCCCTATTCAATGGTTGTGTTCCACTCTCCCAAATTAGTGATTTTTCAGCGAACTCTTCTAAGTATCGCCAGGCTTCCCCGTCATCTTTAGTCATAAATGTACCTTGACACATGTTTTCAAGGCTCTGTTTAGTGCTAGGGTTACTGCCCTCATATATGATTCGGAAAAGTTCCCATCTCGGGATGCCGTGATGAGGACATTGAACCAATAGATCCTTGAAACGTTCAAAGTATTTAGAGAATGGTTCAGCAGGGAGCTGGGCAAATTGGTTCAGTTCGCTACGGATTCGAGCCGTCTTTTGGACTGGGTAAAATTTCTTAGGGAATGCAGCGACGAATTCTTCCCAATTCGTAATAGAATGTGCGGTGGTGTTATATAGCCACTTCTCGGCTATATCGCACAAAGTAAATGGAAGAAGTCGTAGACGCATCGCATCCACTGAAAGTTGTGACGTACCCATCATTGCGCATACGTTTTCAAATTTGGTAATGAAAACGTAAGCGTCCTCGGTCTCGAGTCCGTGGTATTTGGGTAAAAGATTGATATACTGGGGCATAATCTCAAAGTTATCCCCATTGGCTGGTGGTGTGGATAAGCAGGTCGAAAGAGGACCTCTATGTGGATAGCATCTTTCCTGGAGAGAAATGTGGGGTGAATTCTGCGCACCAACGGACGGTGGCAGATTAGGGTTAAAGAAGTTTGATGGATTCGGATCCATCGGTGTGGGTGTGGTAGTGGGTAAAGAAAAGGTAAATGGAGAATTATCGACTTCGGAGTCGATAAAAGGTACGCGGACTAAACGGGCACTAGAATCCCGTGTCCAGCCTATCTTGCACTAAAAAGGGTTAGTACAAGTGGCAGCGTTAGCTTATAATTAGGGGTAAAATGAATGCGGTGCTTGCTTTTTGAAAAAGGGACGGATTTTGAAAAAATGATGCGACAAAACAAATGCAGCACACAAACCCTAGAATCTAATGGTCACCTAGGTCCGGCTCTAAACCGCTCCTAACTGCCAAAAGACAAGTCGCAGGATAGAATCCTCCACTGCTTCTTTGTCCCCCTGTGGCCGGATAAGTGCCAGGTAAGTGGGAAGGAACCACCACTACAGTGGACCTAATTAATAACCACTAGCCTTAGACACACTCGACTTAGACACCACAAGAAAACGCGGATAAGCAATGAATTACCCACGACCTTCTCTTGTCCTATTGAGCGCGACAGTCCTTAGAGTCTTCTCTAGATTTCTTTTAATTAATGGGGGTAATGCGGATGCAAGTTTTGCGATTTTCGGGGCCTAGGAAGGGTAATGAAATCCCCACCTAATTTGGATTTGGCCGTGCCCCTTAAATTTCCGTATTAGAATGCAAACAACCAAGAAATCAAAATCACACACAAATTTTTATTTTGCTTTTGCGCGCTGCGATTTATTTGCAAAGAATCCTGCAGCAAAGGGTTAATTGGAGCTAAAAAGAGAGAGGGGAGAGAGCAAGAAATCACCTGCACTGAAAATTTTTCAGTGATCCCTCACTGCTGCCGCGTTTCAGCCGCGTATGGTGGCTTTGTGCCGCCCTTCCGCGCTCCCACAGTGAGTTCACTGGATCAAATTTCTTCAGGGAGTCTCTGTTGGCTCCCTAAGCTCTGAGGTATATTCCAAAAATTTTTATCACAGCACAGAATGCTCCAGATCTCCTTGCAGTCAAATCACAACACACGTGTAAGATTTTGTACGAATTTTGATTTCAAGAAGTAAAATGTAATAATTCTTTCACTTCAAACTAAAATTGCAAATGAATTAGCGCGATCCCCGGCAACGGCGCCATTTTGATTGATCGTTTTTCCCGTTGTGTAGTATATAGAGAAATTTGTAAAGAACTTCACAACCAAAAACTATTTTGACCGCAATCAAACTACGGTGTCGGATGTAGTTAATGAATGAGTGCGGATCGTCCACAGGGATTGCACGATTCACTTGTATTTCGATACGTTTGAAATGAAAAGTTAAGCAACAATAAAAGAAAACATGATTCAAGAATGATTTGTATTCGAGTGTCACTATTCTTTATGCAAGAATCAAGAAACTATAAACAATCAAGAATCGGTGTTTTGATAATATTTCCAATCAACAATCAAGAATATAAGAGAGGCTCATAGGAATCGATAGGATCAATAGACGTGATGTAATCTAAAGATATCGTGTTCTTGTCCTTCGAAGGATTGATACTAGATTGATGATGATCGACGAGAGTTGGGGCTTTATCGTGAAACTAGGGTTTCATCCTATAACCCTTGTTCTTTCGTCGATATCATTCCTTTTCTAGCCTCTACCAAATTCAAGAAACGATCGTAACTCCCCAATTTCGATCGATGTCAATCAAGAAAGCATCGAAACGAAATGGGTCGCCGTTTCTTGAACTAGCTAGGGTTTACAAAACTCGTGGGAATCAAGAATCGATTAAAGCTATGTTGCATCATCATTCTATTATCCGTCTCGACTCCTCGACGAGCGGAGTTTTATTCACACATCACCACAAAGACAATATTAAAGATTTGTAAAGATAACATGATGCGGAATTTAAAGAAAACAAGATAAAAGAATATCACCTTTTATTTAATCAACAATTTCAATACATTCTTTCAAGAATCTACAAGAAGAAGAAATCGATCGTTGACTCGGCTTCGCTCGTCTCCGTGGATCGTGGATCTACTTTGATCTCTTGCTCGATTGAAGATCGGCTCGGCTCATAAAAGGGTTGAAGGCATCTTGCTTGGCTTGCACTCAAGATCTTGAATTGTGGTTGGATTTAGGGTTAGGGTTTCCTACAAGCTCTCTCACTAAACTTGAGGAAGAGGGGATGAAGAAAGAGATTGATTTTTCTAAGCTTTCCCAAGGTTGCCAAGATGAGAAATGAGTGAGCCTAGGGTCTTATTTATAGAACTCCCAAACCCTGGGGTTAGATTTGAATTAGAACTTTCCCTCCCAAAGTTTGTTGAAGAGTTTCTAGAAGGAGTTTGTTAGGAGTTAGCTTAGGGTTTAAGCTAGGGTTTAGGGAAAGTTCTAGAATGATTAGGCTAGTTTAGGTGTTTGCTGATCTGGTGGAAGTATCTGGAGTATTCTGGAACTTGGAATGCATTTCTGAGCTGTAGCCACTGAAACAGGAATTGTGCTGCAAAATTTGAGAGGTGATCGCCTGGGCCCACCGCGGATCCGCCGCATATTCATGGTAATGGCCGCTCTTCCGCGGCGCATTGATGAGCTTGGACCTTGGGCTTTCTTCTGTTGCTTTGGACTTCTGTTTGTGGCTTTTTCTGATGTTTTGATTTGTATAATCCCTTCTGTGTTGATACCAGATTTGAGTTAAGTGAGTTTACGAGCAATTGTAATGGTCGAGCAATGTAATGATCGAGCAAGCTTCTCTTTTCCTGCACAGACTTCGAAACACGGGTTGCAAGATATAGAAAATATGCTATGTAATGCAATGCAGTCAATTTCCCTAGAAATGCCGGTTTTAAGGTCGAATACATGTAATCTGATATTTTGCGACCGATTTGCTAATATGTAGAATATGAATGTCGAACACTTCTAATTGTATGCAGATGATATGGAACTTGCCGGTTAAAATTTGCAATATTTTCGACTGATCAAAACCCTACTAGATCGGTGGAGAGGCTGGGGTTCGTCGGGTACTACTGAATCCTCTGGTTCTACTAAATCATCAGTTGTAGTTTGTGGTGCTGGAACCTCTTCCAGCTCTACCTCTTCGCCACTAATTTCTTTTGCAAGAAATTCCCTTTCCAAAAAGGTGGCGTGTTGAGCAACAAACACTCTTTGTTTCTCAACTTGGTAGAAAAAATATCCTTGAGAATTCTTTGGATATCCCACAAACTTGCAAAGAACTGATCGTGTCTTGAGTTTGTCTGGATTTTGCTTTTTGACATAGGCCGGACAACCCCATATCTTAATTCGTTTAAAATATGGTCTCTTCCCGCTCCATATCTCATATGGTGTGGTAGGTACAGATTTAGACGGAACCAGATTCAATAGGTATATGGCTGTCTCAAGCGCATACCCCCAAAAGGAAATAGGTAACTCAGCATTGCTCATCCTTGAGCGCAACATATCTAATAGGGTGCGATTCCTTCGTTCCGATACACCGTTGTACTGTGGTGTATAAGGAGGAGTAAGCTGAGAGAGAATCCCATTCTCTTTTAGATAATCTAGGAATTCAATGCTTAAGTATTCACCTCCTCGATCAGATCGAAGAATCTTAATACTTTTGCCCGTTTGGTTCTCTACTTCGTGCTTATATTCTCTGAATTTCTCAAAAGCTTCAGACTTGTGTTTCAACAGAAACACATGCCCGCATCTAGAGAGATCGTCAGTGAATATAATGAAGTAGGAAGAACCGTTTCTGGCCGTGTAGACATAGGACCGCATACATCACTATGTACCAGTCCTAAGAGTTCAGTAACTCTTTCTCCGTGTCCACTAAACGGAGTTTTGGTCATCTTTCCTTTGAGACATGAATGGCAAGTGTCATAAGATGATAATTCGAATGAATTCAAATATCCATTCTTATATAACTTAGCCAGCCGTGTTTCATTGATATGGCCAAGTCTACAGTGCCACAAGAAAGATTCGTTCATTTCTGAGATTTTCCTCTTGTGTGTGTTTTGTATATTGAGGACTGTATTTTGATTGAGAATGAATATGCCATTATGTAACGAGCCTGATGCAATCAACTTTTGATCTAGGAATATGTTCATAACATTATCCTTTACTACAAAATTATATCCTTCTTTACTTAATAAAGAAACTGATATAATGTTACACATCATGTTCGGTATATAATAGCACTCATTCAGAACTAGTGTATCACCACTTGGTAATACCAGGTGATATTTACCAACTGCTTTGGCTGCAACATTTGCCACATTCCCTACTTGAACGGAATGATCACCTTTTCCCAGTTCTCTACCTTTCCGTAGCCCATGTAACTGCTTACATATGTAGGATCCTGATCTGGTATCTAATACCCAGGACGTAGGGTGAACTGAAAAATAGTTCTCAATAACAAACACACCCGAAGAAGGTGCATCATCATGCATGTTCTTCGTTTGGGCGGCGTGAGAATCCAAATATTCTCCTGTTTCCTGTTCAGTCTTATAACACTTATAAGATAGAACGGGTCCAACGTTCCCTTGCACAATATAACATGCGGGTTCGGTCAATACATCCATATTATTATCTTGATTAGGGCATGACATGGTCGCTACCTGGAGAGAGAGAGAAGAAAACACTTTAGCGTATGCTCTTGCAAGATCAGATTGGTTATTATCTTATCTAATCAGGATGGCTCCCACTGGTTTTTATCAAATCTTCCTTCAAACCCTAAAAGGAAAGACTAGCCGGGATTAATTACACCCTATAACTTCGTCGATCTTTTAGCCAGGCCAGTGTCGGTACTTTGAGGGAGGTTCCCCGTGCTTTCGCACGGACCTAATTAAAGTAAACCTCGTTTACCCAGAGGCGTAACCCCGTTGACACCTTTCTAGACACCTACTTGATCGGCTAATTGTCCTGTGTAAAACTCTCCCAGGAGTAACAATTACTCGCAGTGGGTATCGGGATCCAACTATCTCATAGAAGGTATGCAATCTCATTGCAAATTTCAACACTTAAAATTCCCGATAATGCTTTTTCCCCTAGCGATCTGTGACCTTGACTAAGTCAACAAACCATAAATCTTAAGTCAAGTTCAACCCGTACATTTCTCGATTGAATTAAACCCACCCGTACGACCCTTGACTGAGTCAACAAGGCCGTTCGAATGCCCTAATCCAATCACATCTCATGTTGTAACAGATAAACATTATTTAGCTACCGTACACTACGCCTTGACTAAGTCAACAAACATAGTACGAATACTAAATAATATCTATCTGAAATGACGGAGGGCTACGCAGGTTTTTTCAGAAAAACCATGAGCGTAATGAACTTGATATCGTTGTAGAATCTAGTGAATTTTGAAATGGAGTGATTTTGAGGCTTTTATTAGTTTTGCTAAAAAGGTCACTCCCGGTGAAGGGATCTCGGCTCTTTCCTCATCGAATAAGGTGCGGGATATATCATATATATCACTGTGCAAAGCAAAACTCCAAAAGCAATCAAAAGTCAAACCGAGTGTTGTAGCATCTGCCAGTTTCGCTAAAGAGGTCACTCCCGATGAAGGGATCTCGGCTCTTTCCTCATCGAATAAGGTGCAGGGTATATCATATATACCGCTATGCAAAGCAAAACTGTAGCTACCCTTTTATTTCAAAATTTGATTCTACAACATCTTTTAGGTTTCTTTTCTTTCATTAATCACATTAATGAATTCCCATCATTTAAGTCACCTAAACATCACAGATAAATACGATGTATACTTATGCCATCCGCATTCGCCTCGATGTCCCCTCGTGCACCATTAGGTTAGGTAACTAACGACAGAGCAGGCAGGGCTAGTGCGGGTGTAAAACATAAGTAACGTCTATATAATATATCATATATACTATATACTGTATCCATCACAACATATCAAATGATCACATCACAGATATCGCAGCAGAAACATAGATATAATGTGGGATATATTAGGACGTCCGTATTTAGTATTTAGCCAATAATAGAAAATACGGATTCCACAGTCGCGATGAATAGCCAAGCCCACACCCTGGAACCCTACGGGAGCGGCAAGCGACCCTACCAATTCTGGAGTTTAGGAGACCCGGTCTCGACTCCTCGAGATGGCCTCCTACTGAACCCCAGAACCTGGTCACCTGTGCTCCCCTCCTTGGGTCCATCCTAATGCGGAAAAGTAAATAATATACAACACTGGTGGCATCGACCTCAACCCGGAAGTGCCCCAAATAAAAGAATATTACATTACATTTGAATTTACATGAATGAAAATATAAAACTCTAATCTCACATAAAACCCCCCGGCTATTCAATCGCGACAATCCTGCACATCATATCTCAGCAACACATAATATCTCATATCATCAACGTAAGTAAATATGCATACACCGATTGTCATCGACGTATAGCAACGACAATCAGCAATACCACTACAAACTACACTTACGGTCACAAAAAAGAAAGTGTAAAACTGCAATATCTGGAATCCACATTCTCTTTAGATATCATAAATGCGAAGTATCACATACCTCGTATTTCATGTCTTATAATATGAATTCCACACATTGCATCACATTCCAGATAATTAGACAGTATTAAAGTTTTCGAACGAACGATCATATCCCCAAGATTCCCTAAAACTCAACACTTGAGCGGAGTTCAAAAACCCGGAGTGTGACACCGTAGTAGCGGTCCAGCCGTAGAAGGGTCAAGCCAATGCCTCACATGTGGCACGCCGTACTGCCCCAAACCCTAAGGTTCAAAGGGCAGTTCAAGACGGTCACATAATCGAGTTAAGGTTTGTTGTCTTCTAGAGGGTCCACCACAAAACTTGCACGTATCTCCGAAATATTTAAACCCCGTGAAAAGTGAGCAAATGATACTCGTTCGAACAATTCGATACTTTCTAATTTACCCGGAAAAGTCACGAAATCAAAATTCCGATCGAATCGTCGAGTCCAAAAACATCTCCAGAATTTACAGTACTAAATTCAGATTAAAAATACTCCAAAACAATATACAAGCAGAGAAATGAGTTACTGTACAAAAATTATACCATGAAGCAACAGAACGGCCGCGAAACCGCGGCCTAAGCACGCTATTGCCGTGGTTCCGCGGTGGAATAAAGAGATCATGGCCTCGTTTTTTACAGTAACTCTTATATATACCTGCTGGATTTTTTGCATATTTTTAATTCTGAAAATAACCAGATTTTAAAAAATGTCCAGAGAGCACTCAAAATCCGTATTTTCCGGTTCGATCGGAGTTTTAACTTCGTTAAAGTGTCGCCTAATGTTCTAGGTCGGCTCTGATTCAAATGTTGGGTTAGCCTAGCACCTCATGAATGATTTGGAAGCATCACATGAACCAAAGGTTGAATTTTTAGGGTGCTAAGTTAACGAACATAGAATCGTTCCTAGAAAATTAGGGTTTCTAAAACTTTTGCATATCAACATAAGCAAGAAAAGCTAGGGTTTTGAGAGTACAACCTTTGTAGCTCCCTACGCTAGACTCCTCGGCTACTTGGGGTTTGGAAACGGGTCCGCTTGAACTCCTCTAGGTCACCGATGATCCACCCGGAGTCCGCTTTGTCCAAGCATGCAACTTCACCCGATCAAGAGAATGAAATGAAGCTAACACTCCAAACAAGTGGGCTAGACTTGTGTAGAATGGTGTTGTGGTTCTCTTTCTCACTTCAAAATCCTTTCTTGATGAGTATATTGCTCACTACAAAAATCTAGAGAGCAAAATGAGAGAGGAAGAAGAAGATGATGGCTATATCTTTTTCAAGAGTGAATGAATGAATAACTCTTATGCAAGAAAAATGTAAATATATGTTTATATATTATCTTGTTCTCATCTCAAACTATGGTTTAAACAATGAATATATAATTGAACTTGAGTTAAAACACAAAAGGAAAGTTTACCCTAGGTTAAAAGGTGGGTGAGGATGGTTAGGTCAAAAGAAGAGTGTAGAAACAAATCAATAATGACCATTTTCCCTTTTCCTTTTTGTTTTAAATCAAATGCAATAAAATCCATAAATAAAACCATGGGGTGAGTCTTATATTGCCACCATTTTCATGTATGTACAACCATGAAGGATGTATGTATGTATGTATGTGTATATGTATATCCATATGTGCATGAATCAAAAAGAAGGCATACATGCATGCATACATCCATCAAACTCAAGAAAGGATTTCAAGTGAGAAACTAATGGTTAATTAATAAATCAACACTTGATTTATCAATCCGGTCATATCACATATGACCCCACCAAAAGCAAGCCGCCCGATCAATATACGGTATCCTATACGCGCATTTTAATCGGGTCCATGCGCATACCACATACGCGCACCACAACGTTTCGCCTGGACTAGGAAACTCCATTGTGGGACTCTAAGACTCGTCAATACGCCGGCAGTGGGTGTTGATCATATCAAGCACCCCCAAGCCGCAAGCGGTCAGCTAAACGTAACGGCCACCCGGGTATTGAGCGATCAGAAGAGAACAAGCGAACCTGCTACAACTCCCGTCAAGCCAATCGGCAACACTTCCCATACAGTCCGGTCTCCTCGTCTGATATGTCGCATATCAAGTCTAGGGGTGGTAAACGTCAGACCCCAATAACTGATAAGTCGTGCCGATGTGAGGCTCATAACGGGTCGAGAAACTACTGGTAACACTTACCAGTAAATCTCCAATCAGCCCTGGCCTGGGACTTCCCTGTTACGGCCAATCGAGCACAGCGCAACATCAACCCCCAATACCGGGAGAGACGAAACCCCTCCTATCGCTCATTGCCTCCATGTGACTCGGGACCGTACCCAAAACCCACCGTTTTGCATGCGCTCATGGACGTGGTAAGGTGGAAATCAAAGTACAGTGGGAATCACACAAGTCTCTATGACGATCTCGGGTCTACAGACTAACCTGTACAAGTGTCACCAGAGAACTGCCATCTGACGTGAGGTATAATACCAACTGGAAGTTCTCGGCGAGTCTGTCCAGTGTACCCAGTCTCCACTGAGCACCCGCATACCATCTCTGATGTCAAACACCAATGGATATGGGATCATCCATCGCCCATCTTATGGGTCGAGAAGCGTATACGCTAGTCTACACTGGTGTATCGATGTCCCGTCTCGATACACCCACGACTAGGGACCTTGAAGGATGTACTTATGGACTACCATGTCCCCGCTAGTATGATCTGCATCATAGTCCAGGTAGTCAAGTACACATCCTAAGGGCTTTACCAACATGTAACTATAAGACAGTACAAAGAGACTAGTATACATGTTAAGATAAAGAGCAACCAGATAGCATACTATCATATCGAGCAAGAAAGTCATCTCTATATATGTCCAAGCATCCAATATAATATACATCATCTGTACAATACTGGCCTCTAGGGCATACATACAACTATCATCATCCCTGCAGGGGAGGTGGGCTGTCCCACAGCCATCAGTACGTCGTACTGGAGATAGTATGCCGGTGCTCGTTAGGTTACGAGTACACTGGACAGGACTCGTCGGGAACTGTTGGTTGGTATTATACCAATCGTCAGTTATCAGTTCCCAGGCGACATGAATACAGCTTAGTCCGCTGACTTGACACTGTCACTTGGCCTCGAGTGTGTTCCTACTGTACTTAGATTACTACCCTACCATGGCTTAAAGGAGTCATGCAAACAGGTAGTAGTTGGGTGCAGTCCCGAAGCACTTGGAGGCAGTGACGGTTAGACAGGATTCGTCTCTCCCGGTATTGGGGGTTGACATCACGCTGTGTCTAGGAGAGCTATTACACGAGTAGTCCCTGGCCAGGGCAAGCGAGATATACTGGTAGGATTCCAGTGTTATCTCAGGGTGTTCTGGGCTACACTCCGACACGACTTGTACCGCTATTAGGGGACTGACGTTCACCGCCCCCTAGGCCCGCCATGCGATGTATCAGACGAACAGACCGGACTGTACGGAGATTGTCACATACAGGCTCAGTAGGAGTTCGGATGGGTTTACCTCATCGGCCTTCTTATCGACATCTACCTGGGGACCGTTACGTACAGCTAGTGCCGCTTGCGGTCTGTGGTTAAACCCACTGCCAGCATAGTGTCGAGTCTTTAGAGTCCCACACAGAGAGTTTCCCTGCACTGAGCGAAATGTGTAGAGGCCGTATGGTTTTACGGCAGGGCTACGATCACTTACGTGCGCTTGTGTGCGTATGCTGTTCGGGAAGGCAATACTAGTGGGCTTTGGTTTAAGCCAGATCCTAGTATTGCACAGATGTATTTGTTTTGTCTTCTGTGCATTCGCATTCTACAGAATGCGGATGCGGGTGTGTATGCACAGTTTTGAGGAGCGATGAAGGTGGAGGTGCCCCATTGGGGTTTTGGCAGTTGGTTCAGGCCAAAACCGTAATGTGGCAGGCTCATTAGGGTTTTGACAATTCGTTTGGTCAAAACCATTATGAGCCAGACACATTGTTTACTAATCCTTTTAGTGATAGTTTAGTGATGGCTAATTGCATTGACTATTTGACCACCTTGACCACTCTTGACTTTGTTGACCCGTTGACCGTGTTGACACTTGAGCTTCAAGAGAGATCTACACTCTTCTTTGATTTTCTTTTTAATTTTTTATTATGATAATGGTCAATTCAATGTAGCATCAACTTTATCATGATAGGATTAGTAATGATGGTTTTGGTGTATTATTGCAACCATGGTTCATTTTCTTGAGTTAATCTTTTCATTATTCTCTTCTCATTCTCTCTCTTGAAGTGAGAAGAAAAAGAAAAGCTCCATGGTTGCTAGAGTTTCTCCTTCATCTTCCTCCTCTTGAAAATTCTTTTGATCTCATGTGTTGAGAGAAAAAGAATCCACATAGACAAACACTTCCATCTTTCACTTCTACAAAACCTAGGGCATCTAGACTAGCGATCTCGTTGCCCTAGTTGCCTCGGCTTGAGGTGGAGCTCGGTGTACAACTCTCGGGTGGATCGTCTTCGACTTAAGAAGGCCACGGAGGTGACCTAGATCCGGATCGACCCTCAGAGCATGGATGGACGAGCCGGACAGCGGAGAGAAGACCCGAAGGACCGGTTTCGTGAGGTATATTTTCTACAGCATAGTAGTTAAAGCCTCTACTTGTTTGCTAGTTTCTAGTTTAGCCAAGATCCGGCTTTTAAGTCCATGTTGCCCTTGCGCCAATTTATTGTTTTTCGCCGTTTCCGCCTCCCCGTAAGAACCGGGGTGAGAAACGTGGACTTACAATATTTGCTATGTTCATATCACTGTTCCACGTTGCATGAGATATACGGACATGCTTGCATCCTGTTAAATGTTGCATACATACTGACATGTACACCCACATATCTTGCTATAGCTGCATATACCTCTAAGTGGAATTGTATTGACATATGATTTTGAGACGTTGATTATTGTGCTATTACGCTTATGAGATGCATCATACATACTTGCTTACATGTAGATATTTATACCTTGCTACAGTTACATGTACACCTCATGTGATGCTGCACTTGATTTCGGAGGATTTGGGAACCGCATGATATATTTTAAAACTGATTCATTTAAAAGAGCGGTTTTCCCTTAATATGCTCATATTGCGGTTTTATGTTGCATATGTTTGTTTTCATGGATTTACGCATTGAGATATGTATTTCATGTGATTTATGGATTTAAGAACGGTGGGGGTGTTTCAAGAAACTATTTATTGTTTGAAAACCCGGTTTCTCTTGATATGATATTTCAGTGTGTCCACCATGAGATTTCTCGGTTCTGAGATTTATGACATATACCCGATGCGAGGAGTTGGAGTGGGCCGTGTGTGGGTACATGGTGGATCCCGGTACGGTTCCCCTCGGCAAGAAGTTCGCAGATGATGGCGATGAGCCTGGAAGGTGGGCAAGTACCTACCGGTGATTGTATTTGGACTCGGCGGTTATCGTGGGGATACCGACCGGAGTGATGTACGGTCATGCCATCAGGGCCAGTCGTGGTGACGTTGCCTGAGACATGAGGTTTTACGTGTCGATGCTAGACACGGGTTTCATGATGTTTTCGAGTGTCGATGTGGATACTCCGGTTCCATGATTTTGTTGTGTCGCAAGGGACACACATTGATTTATATCCTCATTTTACCTGCATATGCTTTTATGATATTTACATGCAGGAGTTGTTGTGTCAGTGGGTGACACGTGGACGAGATCCACAGCATACATGCATTGATTATATTGTGGACGGGATTCACTGCATACATGCATTGGTTATATTGTTGGACTAGATCCACTGCATTCATGCATTGTTTATATTGTTGGATGAGATCCACTTGCTGATAGGCATTTATTATGTGTTGCCACATATGCAGATACGGTCACCCTAGATATCATAGTATTACCTTTATGATATAGTTGACCTAGGAATCGTTGTTTATTTCGATTTCTACCTGGTGATGTTTTTCTATTCACGAGTTGGCAACACACCCTCGTTGTACCACAGTTCTTGCAGGTTGACCGCATGAATCAGTTGCGGTATCGCTGGCACACAGCTGTTTTCGAGTGACTTGCTTGTGGTAGGTGGTACATGTTGGATCGTGCCCCACTTGTATTCATTTTTCATATTGTATCTAGTCACTCCATCAATTCAGAAACTAGTTATTGCATATGTTGCAGACTTAGAAGACTTGTAGTTGCAAGACTTGAGCGATGGGTTTTATGTTCGCTTTTGGGGTTGATGTCTTGCTTTACTTTTCCTTGTGTGGATCTTCGCCGTTGGGCGTCGTATACTTGTTTTTATACTTGTGGTGGTTGTTTCCGCCGTTGGGCGTGATTTGCTCCCGTTTAGGGATGCTTTATTATATTCTGTGTTGTACCCGTTTTCGGGGTTAGTTTTTACATGAGAGGTGTTGCCCAAATTTTTCAAAAGACAAAACATGATTTACTATACCTTTATTTCAAAGCTTCACTTCATTATTTCTTAAAAAGGTTTGATTTCTGTATTTCAGCTTACTTGAATTTCGTTACGCTTGTAGAGTTTGTAGACGTCGCGTGATTTAAGTTCTGGTCGCGAGCTAATATTTTGGGTCGTGACAAAGTTGGTATCAGAGCGCTAGGTTTAACCATAGTTCGAGTCTAGATTTGACTATGTAGGGTCTAGGGCATATATATTTTGGAACTTAGGCTTGACCTTACGGAACTTAGACTTGAACAAGGGGGTGTTAGACCCGAACTTTCGTTACATAGGATGACCCTGGTTGATGGAGTAGGTAGCTTGAGTAGAGTGACGTAACGTACGTATGTTCCGCGGCATATTTACGATACGATACTCCACTTAAAAAACCTTAGGATGTACATATCTTGAGACTGGTGATTCTCTTTGTTTCCTTGATTTTACATCCATTTGAGATCTTAATTTTATTCACTTCCATGATCATACTCTCAGTGATTTGACTCCTCCTTATGATCGTGTATCCATTTTGGGATCTGTTGACTCTTTTCATCCCTTTAATCTTTTTCGTCGATACGTGATTGAGGTTCCTATCACCATGGTTTGAGCACAGTTTGATCTACTGCTGGTGATGTGGTCAGGGTGAGCTCGTCGTGGACGAGGACTGACCATCGTGTTTTCTGGTGACATGGGAACGTATTGATATAGTGTTGTGTTGTGACCTCTCGTTTGATACGAGTGTGTTGTTTTGTACCGGATGATCGGGGCTTTGTTAGTGGCTTCCTACTGTGAGAGGACTGTTGATGTGCAACATACCTTAGAGATTGTGATGTCATCGACCGTGCAGACAAATGACCCAGCTGTTGCTGAGATTGATGTGATGTCGCTTCTAGAGCTTATGAGCTGAGATCGCTGGAGCTTCCAGGCAGAGATACGATAGGTGATAGCTAGTCTATCTTGAGTTGAGAAACGAAGGTGATTCGTCAGTTTTGATGTGCCGACGCAGGCCCTGTTGAGTTGAAGATTTCCAGTGTGGAGAGTCTTACTCAGATCTAGAGTAGATCGATCCAGAGATGACGTTATTCGTCGGATGTTCCGATGTGAGATCGGTAAGCTGATCAGTTTCAGATAGAGGACCTCACCCAGATGTGTTGTGAGTTGATCGAGAAGCGGATGAGTTTTGAGTATTCCTCCGATGGTTGGGACGAGTTCCCGAGGACGTGTTCGGCCAAAGATCTTCTACAGAGTGATGAAGATACCGAGTTTGTGATTTCGAGTCCGTACGAGAGATTCCAGATTATTGTCGCCAAGAACAGTTGCAGTACGCAGATAGCATGACGTGACGTCGAAGTGGACGACAATAAAGACGAGTGGAGCAAGAGGTTCGTGCGAGATGTTAACAAGCTGTGGTTACTCCCCGTTAAGATTAGAGATCGTATGTGTATGCAGAAGCGTTGGGATACGGCCAGTTCCCGAGAAAATGTTGTGCTGAGAACGCAGATGTCCAGAAAGCGAGAAAAGGTTTGTAAGTGTACCAGCCTCCATACAGTTCGGTATAGGCGAGATCGGAAGAGACCTTGAGCCCATTCCTTCTAGGAGACTGCTGCTATGAGATTGCACTGAGGATCAGTTGTATCACGTGTATTCAGAGGGCCAGAGGCCAACGCCAGTGACGTGCTGCTTTATGAGTGATCATACTAATTGGGCGAGAGTTGACCTGAGGAGTGCGAGAGCGGAATCGTTCCCGTTAGCACATCTGACCGGGCAGATGAGCCGATAGAGTGCGAGATTTGTAATCCACAGGGAAATGAGGACCCAGAGATAGAAGACGCCAGACTATGAGCAGGAGGCAAGCGGATGTTCTTGCTCTGCCAGTTTGGGCGCACCGACTTTTTCGACATTGTACGAGGTATACCTCAATGTCATTTGTTGCGATTTGCGTTTGTGATCCGAGTATCACGCTTAATCGCTTGGATTTGAGTTTTGATGATTAAGTTTCAAGATATTGTTTCATGCACCATGGCTACACCTACTGGGTATTTACATTTTTGTTCATAGTTATTGCACTTGATATATTTTATACACCGTGGTGTTGATGTCGATTTTGTACCTTAGCTGCACAGGTTTTTGATTTCCTGGATTTCCTGCACAGGATTTGATATTTCGTGCAGTGGATGCACAGGATTTGATACTTCGTCTGGATGCATAGGATTTGATATTTCGTCCACTAGATGCACAGGATTTGATATTTCATGCACTTGATGCACAGGATTTGATATTTCGTGCAGTGGATGCACAGGATTTGATATTTCGTGCAGTGGATGCACAGGAATTGATATTTCGTGCACTAGATGCTTTTTACAATCCCGACGCACTTGGGTTGGTTTTTTTTGCGCATATTAGGCGCTTTGTATTGGATTTTGTGCGCATCGGATGCACATGAGTGAGATTTTTGGATGCCCTTGATATAGATTTTATCTGTGCATATTAGATGTGATTTTATTCGTGCATGTGGGATGCACTTGATTTCGATTTTTATTCCTGCATGTGGGATGCACTTGATTTCGATTTCGTTTGTGCATGATGGATGCACTTGATTTGGACTTTCGCGCACGTTGGGCACATGATATGATTTTTGTGCACACATGATGCACTTGATTGGGGTTTTCGTTCGTGCATGTTAGTTGCACTGGATTGAGATTTTCGGGCACTTTTGATGCACTAGTTGTTATTGTCGTACACACCAGTTGCATTGGACAGATGCTTTCGTGCACACCCGCTACACTTAGTCTTACTTTTGTGCATATTGTGGCACCTGTACTGGGATTTGATTTCCGTGCGCACCAGACGCACGTGATGGTTGGGCACGCCTTTTGAGGCTAATATTTTTTGAACACTTTGTTTTCATGATGAGGCTCTATACTTTGTAGTACCCTAGCAGGATTGATCCAAGAACAGTACCTGTGTACTTTGCATGAATAAAAAGTTTACCAAGAGGTTTTCAAAAAGGTGCTATAGTATCTCTATTTCTTACGTATCCACGAGTGACACGAACGTTTACAAAGGAAAACGTTTTGGGATATTTCAAAAAGGAGGAACATAAATTTGAGCAAAACATATATGCTAGTATATTAATACTTTACAAATGAGCGTTCGCCACTTGTGCCGTGAGTTACGCATTACGCGGCAATTCAGAAAATATTTTGCATATGTTGTATTCGGTATTAAGAGCTTTTTTAAGGATGCGTACTGTATACGTATTATAGTTTTGTTTAGTGCATATAGGATTTCGGTAGTGGATTTTGAGATCTGTATCTCCTTTGTGACTCTGATGATCTGCGTGCAAGTCCGATGATTTGCGTGAAGCTTGACGGAGATCGGTTTTGAGTTTCGTACTCATTTTTCCGGCGCACAGGATGCGCTGGGGTATTTCTGTTCCTTCCGTTATTTCGGAGCCCCGTTGATTTAGCTGTTTATTGCAATGTTTTAGCATTTGTGGGTTTAAATTTAAATTCGGGGATCGAATTTCTGTAAGGGGGGAAGATTGTAACGTTTCTGAAATCGTTATATGAATTTTTCCGTTTTAGGGTAAAATAGTCTGTATTTTCCGTTTTAACCCGATTGTGATCAAACTTCTGTATAAACTTGTCGGCACCTAGTTTAGCTAGAATGAAGCTAGTTTGCGGATTTTGGGGGTCAATGGCAAGTTTTGCTTCACATAGAATTTTTCCATAATTAAATATTATTTTAGTGTGTTATTTATGCACTTAATTAGTGGTAATTACATTTTGGTATAGGTTAATTACTTCTAATTTGAATCATTGCTAAACTAATCAAGTTTAAGTTAAACACGACCATCCATCAAATATCATGTTATTTTGTGAACAAAAGGAGTTAATTTTTAAAAGAAAAGAAAAGAAAAGAAAGAAAAGGTGCCAATTGCATTTAATGAAGCATTAATGGTTTTGTGCTAGAAATTTCCTCACTTTTTGCACAAAACCCCCTCCCCCACTATTTGGCCGAGCCCTCCCCCCCCCCCCCTCCGAAGTCTGCCCTCATCTTTTCCTTGCTCATTTCTTCATCTTTAGCTTTCAAAATTATTCAAAAAAACCCAAAATAAATCCACAAATTCATAAATAAAATTTAACCCATCATTTCCTTTCACTAAACTAGCATGGATCTTCAAGAAAATCTTGATCTTTGGAGGCAAAAGTTGATGAAACTAGTTGCTAAATTTTGTTCTTGAGAAGTATAATTTCAAACCCTAAACCTTATTTATTATGTTAAAATCATTAAGTTAGCTAATTAATTGGTTAATATAGCGTTAAACACTTGTTTAATTCATTCATTATAATTTTAAAGAAGTTCAAGTTAGTGTTTAAACTTGATGAATGGGTTAATGGTTAATTGAAAATTAGGAAAACTTAACCTAGTGGGAATATGATAATTGTTGTTAATTCCTATTTTGACTAATGAAGTTTTAGCTTACCAGGTTTTACTAAAAAAACTTTTTGGGTGAGTTTAAAAATATGGAGGTGGTTTCGATAACTTAGTTAAGCTATTTTAAGATGTTCGATATCGCTAGATTTGTGTTAACTGTTAGACTTGAGCTAAAATGTTAGAAAATGCTTACTAGGTTTTTGGTAAAAATTTGACATGGGTTTTAATGGACGTGGTGATGATGTATATATTATTATCTACGATAATTATATGTGTTGTGAATGAGTTTTGCTACGATTGGGTTTTTGGCGTAGTAGTTTTCATGTATAGCGACCCTAGTGAGGGTTTCGGCTATGTTTTCTGGTATTTTGATTTTCTTGGTTTTGCGACTGGATATTTTATTTGGGTGTTGGACGTTTTTACGTCAACGACAAGAGTTGTTTGGTTGTTTTGCATGCGCAGGCTATATGTTCTAACCTATGAGCGCTCCGCGTGCCGTTTTTGGATTTCGGAATTTGATGTTAATAGTTTTGCGAATTCCTATTGATTGTAGGTTCTTTCGCATGGATTCCGTGACGACGAAGCGCATTGACTACGGATAAGCGAGGAGTTTAGCAGGTGAGTAGATTTATATCTACGGGGGAAGTCGGGTGGATGGCGTATAGCACCCCCGCAAACATTGATATGGAATATCGTTTGATTATTTTATCCTGATAATGATATGCGATGGACATGATTGTTGGATTTATAAACGATAGTATGAAAGAAGTTGATGCTAATGGACATTTTGACATATGGGAATATGAAATGATAAGTGAATCATGATAGGTACGAATTAAAAGAGAACAAGTGTGACGTTCATATAATGTGATGCGAGATATTAATGTGATGAACTAGTATACGATATGATATGATGAGTTAGTGTGATATGTCATTTTATGGATTCGAGTCGATTTAAGATTATTGATACCTTTATAGGTCCCCTGATACGAGTTTGACAAGGATGTGACCTGAGAGATAGGTATATTTTTATGGATAATGTTTTGCTTATTGAGTGATATATCGTACGAGACTTAGATCCGTACCCCGATGTTATAGGTTGATAGAATCCCTATTTGTTTAATGCCGCAGTACGTTAGATTACCGTACGCAATAAGTTTTACTTTTTGATTTATCCATACCCTTCTTTAGAGGAGGCCGTATAATAGATTGTACCACACGTGATGTTGTGAGGCTGGATGCCGATTGATGGATTCACCGACTAGGTTATATTGTAGACACGTATACCTTATAGCTAATAGCTGATGATGTAATTTATGCTACGATCATGTTATTCTCATTGCATTAAATATACCTGTGCTAGTACGCCAACACCATTATCGATGATGCGTAAGTTACATTTACACAGATTTGCCGGTTCACACACCTTCATCATCGATAATTGCCATGTCACTACACAGTAGAATTGCTATATCATGCCATGATATATTTGCTATGTTCATATCACTGTTCCACGTTGCATGAGATATACGGACATGCTTGCATCCTGTTAAATGTTGCATGCATACTGACATGTACACCCACATATCTTACTATCGCTGCATATACCTCTAAGTGGTATTGTATTGACATGTGATTTTGAGACGTTGATTATTGTGCTATTGCGCTTATGAGATGCATCATACATATTTTCTTACATGTAGATACTTATACCTTGCTACAGTTACATGTACACCTCATATGATGCTGCACTTGATTTCGGAGGATTTGGGAACCGCATGATATATTTTAAAACTGATTCATTTAAAAGAGCGGTTTTCCCTTTATATTCTCATATTGCGGTTTTATGTTGCATATATTTGTTTTCATGGATTTACGCATTGAGATATGGATTTCATGTGATTTATGGATTTGAGAACCATGGGGGTGTTTCACGAAACTATTTATTGTTTGAAAACCCGGTTTCTCTTGATATGATATTTCAGTGCGTCCACCATGAGATTTCTCGGTTCTAAGATTTGTGATATATACCCGATACGAGGAGTTAGAGTGGGCCGTGTGTGGGTACATGGTGGAGCCCGATACGGTTCCTCTCGGCAAGAAGTTCGCAGATGATGGCGATGAGCCTGGAAGGTGGGCAAGTACCTACCGGTGATTGTATTTGTACTCGGCGGTTATCGTGGGGATACCGACCGGAGTGATGTACGGACATGCCATCAGGGCCAGTCGTGGTGACGGCGCCTGAGACATGAGGATTTACGTATCGATGCTAGACACTGGTTTCATGATGTTTTCAAGTGTCGATGTGGACACTCCGGTTACATGATTTTGTTGTGTCGCAAGGGACACACATTGATTTATATCCTCATTTTACCTGCATATGCTTTTATGATTTTTACATGTATGAGTTGTTGTGTCGGTGGGTGACACGTGGACGAGATCCACTACATACATGCATTGATTATATTGTGGACGAGATCTACTGCATTCATGCATTGTTTATATTGTTGGATGAGATCCACTTGCTGATAGGCATTTATTATGTGTTGGCACATATGCAGATACGGTCACCCTAGATATCATAGTATTACCTTTATGATATAGTTGACCTAGGAATCGTTGTTTATTTTGATTTCTACCTGATGATATTTTTCTATTCACGAGTTGGCAACTCACCCCCATTGTGCCACAGTTCTTGCTGGTTGACCGCATGGATCAGTTGCGGCATCGCTGCCACACAGCTGTTTTCGGGTGACTTGCTTATGGTAGGTGGTACATATTGGATCGTGCCCCTTTTATATTCATTTTTCATATTGTATCTAGTCACTCCATCAATTCAGAAACTAGTTATTGTATATGTTGCAGACTTAGAAGACTTGTAGTTGCGAGACTTGAGCAATGGGTTTTATGTTCGCTTTTGGGGTTGATGCCTTGCTTTACTTTTCCTTGTGTGGATCTTCGCCGTTGGACGTCGTATACTTGTTTTTATACTTGTGGTGGTTGTTTCCGCCGTTGGGCGTGATTTGCTCTTGTTTAGGGATGCTTTATTATATTCTGTGTTGTACCCGTTTTTGGGGTTAGTTTTTACAGGGGAGGTGCTGCCCAAATTTTTCAAAAGACAAAATATGATTTACTATACCTTTATTTTAAAGCTTCACCTCTTTATTTCTTAAAAAGGTTTAGATTTCTGGGTTTCAGCTTACTTGAATTTCGTTACGCCTGTAGACGTCGTGTGATTTAAGTGCTGGTCGTGAGCTAATATTTTGGGTCGTGACAATGTTGCAACAGAATCTTATCAACCGCAACCACTCCGTAGATCTGGTTGGACTTCTCGCCCACCGGAGAGATATTACGGTTTTCTAATTGATGGTGATAGAGAAGAATGCATCATGGATGATGATGACTCTACTATTTTTCAGCAAGCTATCACGAGTGGTGACTCTGTGAAGTGGCTGGATGCTATGAGATCCGAAATGGAGTCTATGTACACCAACAAAGTATGGACTTTTGAAGTTGTACCCTCTGGGGTAAAACCCGTAAGGTGCAAATGGATCTTTAAGAGAAAGATCGGTGTAGATAGGCAGGTGGAGACCTATAAGGCAAGGCTTGTGGCGAAAGAATTTCATCAAAGATCAGGACTGGACTATGACGAAACCTTTTCTCCTGTAGCCATACTTAAATCCATTCGGATTCTACTTGCTATTGCTGCTCACTACGACTATGAAATCTGGCAGATGGACGTTAAAACTGCTTTTCTAAATGGTGATTTAGAATAATGCATTTATATGGAACAGCCAGACGGCTTCATTGATAGTGGGAGCAGCGGGAAAGCATATAGGTTTCTTAAATCCATTTATGGATTAAAGCAGGCATCACGGAGTTGGAACATCTATTTTGATGATGTCATCAATGAGTTTGATTTCATCAAAAATCCAGATGAACCTTGTGTTTATAAGAGATTGTAGGCAGTACTGTCGCATTCCTCGTATTGTACGTGGATGACATTCTTCTGATAGGAAACGATGTTCCTATGCTACAATCGGTTAAACTGATCTTATCACAAAGGTTCTCCATGAAGGACCTGGGTGATGCCTCGTACATACTGGGCATGAAGATCTATAGGGATAGATCTAAAAGGTTGTTGGGATTGTCCCAAACTAGGTACATTAACACCATCCTAAAGAGATTTAGTATGGAAGACTCCAAGCGGGTTGCCTTACCCGCTAGTCATGGAGTCACTCTCTCCAAGGACTTTTGCCCAAAGACTGATGAAGAGAGAGCTCGCATGAGCATTATACCCTACGCTTCCGCCGTAGGATCTATAATGTATGCGATGTTGTGTACTCGCCCTGATGTAGCTTATACACTGGGTGTAGTAAGCAGGTATTAATCCAACCCAGGGGAGAATCACTTGACAGCTGTGGAGAACATTCTTAAGTACTTACGAAGGACTAAAGATATGTTCTTGGTGTATGGTAACGGGGATCTCCAAATGGAGGCCTTTACCGATTCGATCTTCCAGAGTGATAAGGATGACATCAAATCTATCTCTGGGTTTGTATTTACCCTCAATGGTGGGGCAATATATTGGAAGTGTTCCAAACAAGATATCGTTGCAGACTCCACGATGGAAGCTGAGTATATTGCTGCAAATGATGCTGCCAAGGAAGCCGTCTTGATGAGGAAGTTCATCTCGGAGCTAGGAGTAGTTGATCACCGTAAGATACCATTCTATTGTGATAATAATAGGGCTATGGCGTTGGCCAAAAAGCCTAGGTCCCATCAGCGATCTAAACACATCATAAGGCGATATCATTTGATCCGGGAGATAGTTGATCGCCGCGAGATCGAGATTCAGAGAGTAGATACAAAGGATAACACCGCGGTTCCACTCACCAAGGCCCTCCCTCAGCCGCAGCATGAGCGACTTTTTAACATGTTGTGTATGAGATACGCCAATAATTGGCCTTAGTGCAAGTAGGAGATTGTTGGATATATGTATGCCCTAGAGGCCATTATATAATAGTGGATATATTGGTATGTGTGTGTATGTCTGTGTGCGTGTATTCAGAGGGCATTCTTGCTCAACATGATAGTATACTATCTGGTTGTTCTTTATCTAGATATTTGCTTGCCTACTGAGATTATGATGTAGATCATACTAGTGGGACATGTGTAGTTTATAAGTATATCCTTAAAATGTTCCTAGTCGTGGGTGTATCGAGACGGGGAATCGATACTCCAGAGTAGACTAGCGTAGACGTTTCGTGACCCATATGATAGACGATAGATGGTCCCATATCCATTGGTGTGGTGACACCAAAAACTGTATACGGGTGCTCAGTGGAGACTGGGTACACTGAACGGACTCGTCGAGAACTCCTATGTGGTATTATATCTATCATCGGATAGCAGTTCTCATGTGACACTGGTACAGGTTAGTCTGTAGACCTGAGATCGTTATAGAGTCTTGTGTGTGATCCCACTGTATTTTGATCTCCACCCTACCACGGCTCTACTGAGTCGTGCAAACAGGTGGATTTTGGGTACAGTCCCGAGGCACATGGAGACAATGAGCGATAGGAGGGGTTTCGTCTCTCCCGGTATTGGGGGTTGATGTTGCGCTATGCTCGATTGGGTATAACAGGAAGTCCCTGGCCAGGGCTGATGAGATTTACTGATAAGTGTTATCAGTAGTTTTTCGATCTGTTATAGGCCTTATACCGGCATGACTTATTGAGTTATAGGGGTCGACGATACCATCCCTAGACTCGATATGCAGCATATCTGACGAAGAGACCGGACTGTACGGTAAGTGTTGCCTGTTGGCTCGACGGGAGTTTTAACAGGTTCACTTGTTTTTCTTCTGATCGCGCAATACCTGGGACCCGTTATGTACAGCTAGTGCTGCTGACGGTTTCTGGGTATGTGATATGATCACTGCCTGCTGCTAGCGTATTGACGAGTCTTAGAGTCCCAAAAAGTGGTTACCTAGCTCAGGCGAAACGATGTGGGGTGCATATGGGCATATGTGCGGGAGCTCGATTAAATACATGTATATGATACCATATTTTAATCGAGCATTTTCTATTGGTCGGTCATATGTGATATGACCGGATCATTATATCAAGTGTTGATTTAATAATAATGACCATTAGCTCATTTATTATTAAACCCTTTTCTTTTATGTGTATGCATGAATCTATGTATGTATATATTGATATGAATGCACACATGCATGAATACATGTGTCATGGTTGATGATACATTGGTGATGGCAATGCAAAACTCACATGGAGAAATATTTATATATTTTGATTATTGAGAAAAACAAAATGGGAATAAAATCATGGTTGGTTTTCTACACTCTTCTTTTGTGTTGACTAAAGTCAAAACCATGGTTTTATCTCCATGGTTTTTGTTGCCCATTGTTTTGCTTGACTAAAGTATCAAAATATCTAGATATTTTGTAACCATGGTTTGTGATGAGATAACTCTCTCTCTCTCTCTCTTTCTTGATTATTATCATAATTCTTATAGTTGAGTTAAGCTCAGCCGTCTCCTTCCACCTCTTCCTCTTTCAAGCTCTTTAGGTTTTAGGAAGTGAGTGAAAAAAAGAAAAAGAAAAGGTTTTTAAGTGTGAACACAACCTACATCACCAATCTATGTTAGTTTAACCCACTGGTGTAGATTGTATGCTTCACCTTTATCTTGATCAAGTGGAGAAAGGAGCTGGTGCAAAGGGGCTCCGTGGTGGATCGTCGTGGACTTCGAAGAACTCAAGGGAACCGGTTCGAACACCATGTTGATCCAAGGAGTCACAAAGAGGAGGTCTACAAAGGTTGTATTTCTCCCCTTTTAGTGTTAGACACTTGATAGTATATGATACCAGTTCTTGTTACCTTAATTTTCTAGTTCGATTTACGGTTGGTTTTGCTTAGTCCCCTAAAAAATTTATTATAGCATGTTTGATGCATGGCAAACCCTAGGCATGGTGCTAAACAAATCCTACAGTATCTTGCGATACGAGATTGATCTCCATATAATTCCTTGGTATGTAGGAATATGGATTCAAGATCAATATTCTCGTGCCGCTTTTGGTGTTCTTTGTCCATAGAGGCCAGTGTAGGGTTCCTAGGCACCCTAGTGAGGTCACACAAGGCATCGAACATGCCAAATTAAAATTTTAACGGTGCCGAGAAACCCGACTACGGATCGTTTGCTAGAAAACTAGGCGAAAAGATAACTAGTTAACACTTAACTAAGGGAATACGGAAATACAACCTTTGTAGATCTGGTGCTCCACCTCCATAGCTCCGCAACGAAGTCCTCTCCGCTGTCCAAATCAAATCCGGGCTCTAGCGTCGGCTTCGTCGGAGAATGGGCAAGCTAGGTCGTCGATGTCCATGCCGAAGATGATCTACGTCGAGGCATCGCTAAATCAAGCTCCACCTTCACCAAGTCTTGAAAACTTGTGAAGGAAACACACTCTACTACTTGGCAAGAGGTAGAGGATGAAGAAATAGGAAGTGGGTTCAATTTAGAATTGGATTTCTCACTCTTTATCATCAATCACCATTGATGACTTCAAGCTTTTCTTCTTGAGTTCAAGGAAGAAGAAGAAGAAATGATATGATAAGAATAATAAAAATGAAAAGAAAATAGAATACTTATCATAATTGAACCATGGTCAAGTGTAGAGAATAAATCATGGTTAGTGGGATGGTTAGGGTTAAGCATGAGACAAAATGGTCACTTGGTCAAAGTCTTCATGAAGCTTCATGAACAAAACAAAAGAAGCCACCATTTTCTCATTTGCTTTTCATTTTCCAAAATAAATGAATGAATAAATAAATAGATATGAAAATGTAAACCGTAACCATTACATAACCATGGTTTAAACTTTACACAAAACACAAGTAAACATGCATCATCAAACATGATACAATCATGTGCACAAAACTATATCGAATATACAATGTGCACACCCGAGTGAGAAAATCCATTTAAAGTGAACCGATACTAGTTAATGCAAAGTAATATATCAAATATATAATTATGCATTAAATCATTAAATCAACACTTGATTCAATGATCCGGTCATGTCGCACAAATCCGACAGGTATCATTAGTAACAACTTATCGAATCAACACTTGATCCGATAACCCGGCTATATCGCATATAACCAATCAATGTCACATCGCGAGAATCGAATACAGTATCACATACCGTATTATTCTCGGTCCCGCACATATCTCATATGCGCTCCTATTTCGTTTCGCTTGAGCCAGGAAACCTCTGTGTAGGACTCTAAAGACTCGTCAATACGCCGGCAGCAGGTGATGATCATATCAGTCACCCACAAGCCGCAAGCGGTCTGCTAAACATAACGGCCACCCGGGTATTGAGCGATCTGAAGATCGACGAGCAAGCCCGCTCACACTCCAGTGAATCCGACCAGTAACACTACCGTACAGTCCGGTCTGATCGTCTGATATGTCGCATATCTTTCCTAGGGGTGGTAAACGTCAGCCCCAATAGCTTGATAAGTCGTGTCGATATGAGGTCTATAACACTTCGAGAAACTACTGGTAACACTTACCAGTAAATCTCAGCAACCCTGGCCAGGGATTTCCTGTTATAGCCAATCGAACACAGCGCAACATCAACTCCCTATACCGGGAGAGACGAATCCCCTCCTATCGCTCATTGCCTCCATGTGACTCGGGACTGTACCCAAAAACCACCGTTTTGCACGCCCTCTTGGACGTGGTAAGATGGAAATCAAAGCACAGTGGGAACCACACAAGACTCTATGACGATCTCGGGTCAACAGACTACTCTGTACCAGTGTCACCAGAGAACTGCCATCTGACGTGAGGTATAATACCATCTGGGAGTTCTCGGCGAGTCCGTCCAGTGTACCCAGTCTCTACTGAGCACCTGTATATCATCTCTGATGTCAAACACCAATGGATATGGGATCATCCATCGCCCATCTGTATGGGTCGAGAAGGTACACGCTAGTCTACTCTGGTATATCGATGCCCCGTCTCGATACACCCACGACTAGGGACTTTGAAGGATGTACTTATGGACTACCATGTCCCCACTAGTATGATCCGCATCATAGTCCAGGTAGTCAAGCACTCATCCTAAGGGCTTTACCAACATGTAACAGAGAGACAATCAGTATACACGTTAAGGTAAAGTTCAGCCAGATAGCATACTATCATGTCGAGCAAGAAAGTCCTCCCTATATATGTCCCAGCATCCACTACAATATACATCCTATGTACAGTAATGGCCTCTAGGGCATACATATAACTAACAGCCAGCACGAGGCACTTGGCTTTCGCGCAGTCAATTTCCCAGGTCTTACGGATTTCCTTATCCGCGACGCTGGAATATGGACCTGGGACGGCGGGGGCTTTAGTAGTAAGAACATAGCCCAATTTTTCATATGTGATTGCCATCTTGACATTCCTGAGCCAATCTTTATAGTTTGACCCTGTTAATATGTTTTTATCTAATAGTAACTTAAGGCCGGTCATGTTGGTCGCTGCAATTAGAAGAGAGAGAAGAAACACTTTAGCATGATGTTGTTGAAAGTTTAGATTGGTTTTAAGTTTATCTAAACAGGATGGCTCCCACTGTTTCTCAAATTCTTCCTCAAACCATAAAAGAAGAATTAGTCAGGATTAATCTCACAGTACAATTCTTGCTTAACCTTTCAGCCAGGCCAGTGTCGGTACTTCGAGTGAGGTTTTACGACGCTTTCGTGAAGTTCTTTAATTAAATAACCTCTTTTCCGTGGAGGCGTAGCCCCACTAACACCTTTCTAGACACCTACTTGATTTATAGCATCGATCATTAAGTGAAAAATCTCCCGAGGAGTAGTATATACTCACAGTAGGATCGGGATCCAAATATCATCGTGTGATAAAGTTGAAGGAATCCTACCAAAATTATCACACTCCAAATGGTATGCAACACTAGCAAGTTTCAGTTTCTTTAGAAACTCCCGATATGGATTTTTGCTCCATGCTCTTATGACCTTGACGAAGGCCAACATATCATAAGTCACATGTCAAGTTCTACCCGTCATTGTCCAGGTTAATTTGAACCCACCCGTACATACCCTTGATGAAGGACAAAATAGCAGTACGACTGTCCTAAACCAACGCATCTATCTATGCTACAGATGAATATTCAGCAACTACTAATCACTATGCCTTGGCGAAGTTCAAAATACATAGCTTGAATGCTACTGAATATCCAACTGAAATGACGGAGGGCTATCAATGGTTTTGGCGAAACCGTGAACGTGGTGAACTTGATATAATCGAAGGAACCTGATAGCTTTTAAAAGGAGTGGTTTAAGCTCTGCATTTTAAAAGTTTTGCTGTTTTGAAAAAACCGAGCGGTTTAAAAATTGTTCCAACGATTCAGCTTTGGTTTGTTTGCTTTGTATTAATTTAATGTAGTCCCATCAATTTAACCTACCATTGCAGAAAAAGAATGAAAATACAACGTACGTTTATGCCATCCGCATTCGCCACGGAGCCCCGTCATCACTCGTTAGGTTACTTAACTAACGACAGAGCGGGGCTGGACTAGCGTAGATGCAAAACATAAGCAATGCCTACTATATATCATATATAGATATATACATTCGTCTCACGCAATAATAGGCATTCCAGATCATAGATGAACATATTGGATATACTAGGAATTCCGCATTTCGTTTGAGCCTGTAACGAAAGACGGATTCCACGGTCGTGATGAATAGCCAAACTCCACCTAGACCCCTACGGGTGCGGAAAACTACCCGCAAAATTCCAAAATTGAAGCAACCTCCCTCAACAAAGTGAGTAGGCCACTCGGCACTTCAAGAACCCGGTAGTTTGTGCACCCCACCTTAAGTCATCCTAGGAACAGAAAACAGTAAAAGAAATAATACAACGGTTGTTACAACCTCAACCCGGATGTGCGCCACAAAATAATATTACATCACTTTACAATTTACATCGAATGGAAGATAAAACACTCATCTCACATCCCCGGCTATTCATCCACGACAATCCAACAAGCTCATATACACAAACCAATATAACATCATCACAGATATGTGCAACCCCGACTAATTGACGTATAGCAATTAGTCGACGTTTCCAAACACATATACACATCACAAAGCTTGTAAAGTAACCGCGACATTAGAATTCCACACGCAATTAGCAAACTAAATTAATTTTTCTAAAACATGAAAAATCCAGTGAGCTAAAGTTCCAAAACCGATCGTTTTAAGCTAATCCGGGAATCAAAACGAACTCGAAACCTGCCCAAATATTGGTAGAGGAGAAGATCCCAAAATTAACTATAGAATGGGGGGCCTCGGGGGGTACCCACCCCCGGGGGCCACCTGGAAGTGGCCCCTAGGTGAAGGCAGACCGCAGAGCACCCAGTTGGGGTGCTCTCGAGTCACCCATCCCCAAGGCCACCTTATGGTGGTCTTAGGGTGTGGGTTCGGCCTCTAGTCCCCCTCGGGGTGTCCCCAGGGTGCGCACGCTCTACCCTACGGCTTCTTGGTTCAAACCGTGAGCCCGCAGGGTGCGTAAACAACTCAAAACATCAGTTTCGGAAACTGTTTTTGTCGGTAGTTTTTGCGCGACAAAAATGGTGGATTTCTAACGTCACTACAAGCTATCTAAGGTGTGTGAGAGACTCTGATACCACTGTAAGTCTATGTCACGTACCCCACGTGTTTGCGGGGAGGCAGAAATGGCAAAAACTGGTTTTTACGGGCTTCGCAACACCGACTAGAACCAAAGATCGAACATAAACCCTAGCTAGCATACTACTTGAGGTTTAACTACTCGGATGAATGTTATACCTTATAGTATCATTTCCTTCTTGACTTCTTGCTGTCCTCTTCCTCTTCGTGAGCTCCTTGGAGTGAAAATGGATTGCGCCTCCTCGCCGGCTTCTCGAAGTCGAAGAAGATCCACCCGAGAATTCCAACCTTGAGCTTTCACCTCCAAGATGAGGTAACTAGGTCACTTGGTGTGCTAAACTAAATAGCCTAGAGTGATTAGAGAGTGATTTTGGGTAGCTAAGTCTCACTAACTCTCTGATTCCCAACACATGAGACAATAAGAGTTGAGAGGAAGAAGAAAAGAGTGAACTTGAGGAAAGAGAAAATGTTTTTCATAATGATAATAGAGATGGCTCCCTTGATATGACTACAAGCATGGCAAGAAAAATATCTCACCCAAAATATCTAGTGCTACAAAATATCTCACAAAATATTTAAGTCAAATAGTCAAACCAAGTAGCCATGGCACAATTATCATTTATAAAAATAACAAATAATTTCCTCTACCTTATAATTGTTTTAATCAAGTCAATGGTCAAAACCCTAATGAGGTGTCTCCTTCTAAAAAACAATCTTGAGTAATTACAAGAATGCCCCTCTCATCCGTATATACATACGCGTATCCGTGTTTCGAGAAACACGAATACAATGAGACGAAACTAATCCAACAATCTAATACTATGATCCGGCTTAAACCAAAGCCCACTAGTATCGTCCGCCCGAACATCATACGTGCACAAGAACACGTATGTGATCGAACCCTGTCGTAAAACCATACGACCTTTACATCGTTTCGCCCGAAGCAGGGAAACCCTCTTTATGGGACTACTTGACAGTACGCTGGCAGTGAGTTTAACCACAAGCACGTCAGCGGTACCAGCTACACGTAATGGTTACCTAGGTATCAGTCGATAAGAAGGATGACGAGAAAACTCATCTGAACTCCTACTGAGCCTGTCTGTGGAAATATCCGTACAGTCCGGTCTATTCGTCTAAGAGTATCGCATATCGTGCCTAGGGACGGTAAACGTCTGATCCCTAATAGCGCAATAAGTCATGTCGGAGTGCAGCCCAAAATACCCTGAGAAACTACTGGAGTACCTACCAGTAAATCTCGCTTGCCCTGGCCAGGGACTTTGTGTAATGGCTTTCCGAACACAGCGCGACATCAACCCCCAATACCGGGAGAGACGGATCCTATCTATCCACCACTGCCTCCAAGTGCTTCGGGACTGCACCCAACTACTACATGTTTGCACGACTCAATAGAGCCATGGTAGGGTAGTAATCTACGAACAGTGGGAATATACTTGAGGCGAAGTAGCAATGTCAAGTCGATGGACTAACTGTACTCATGTCACCATGGAACTGCTACCTGACGATAGTTATAGTACCAACATGCATTACCCTACGAGTCCGTCCAGTGTAACTCATAACCCAATGAGCACCTGTATACTATCTCCAGTACGACGTACTGATGACTGTGGGACAGACCATCTCCCCTGCTGGGATGAGAAGCGTATACACTAGTCAACTCTGGAGTATCGATGCCCTGTCTCGAAAATCCTACGACTAGGGACTTGTATAAGGATGTGCATATAGACTATGCAGCCCCAACTAGTGTGACTGCCATCACAACGCTGGTAGTCAAGCAATGAGCCTAAGGGCTCTATCAATATGTATTACCGATACGTTAAAAGAAACATATACATATATTAAGATAGATACAAACCAAGTAGCATACTACCATATTGAGCAGGACTGTCATAAATCCGTGTATATATCACAAGCTTCCAAAATGTAATATACAAACTAGTACTATACATTAATGGCCTCTAGGGCATATAACACTAACAAATAGAACAACATGTAAAGACACAGAACAGTAATATAATGCATGCTGATGTGAATTAAGCAGCAATCTAAAGTACTAATAGAAATATAGCATGGAAAGTGTTTTCATATAAACGTGTTCGTATAAGCAATGTAAAGAAAGTACAATATCTGGAACAGTACGTGGTGCTGGGTACTAACGGTAATATATAATGCTAACAGGGTATAGTGTGGTACGGGATATAGCGTGTTCTATCTGTGTACGTAGCATGACAATTACCGATGATGCGTGTGTGTGAGCATACAAGTATGTTGTAAGTCAATGCCACACACCCCATAAGGTTTGTAGAGGGGCGGAATTTACAAAAAAATAATTTTAATACGAGTAGCATCGACTAAACTTCGATGATCATACATAAACCTTAACTAACTAAAATCAAAGAGGTTATAAACTACTATGATAGTGGTATATACCTCTAAGATACAAGTCCTTCAGGTCTTCTTCTCCTCTTCCTTAGCTATTAGATGGTTCGGATCGCGCTTGATCATCGGCCTCCTCATGTCGAAGATGATCCACCCGAGAGTCTATGGTTCAAGCTCCAATCTCAAGATTGAAGTAACTAAAGTACCTAGTTTGCTAATTTAGGTAGCTTAGGAGATGTAAAGAGTTAATTGGACTAGTTTATCTCAAAGAACCCTAAGTTCATAACACATGTGAGGGTTAGGGTTTGAGGAAGAAGAAGGAGAGCAATGGATAGAGAGTGCAAAAACTAGAATGATGATAGAAAAATGAGAGCAAGTGAAGAATGGCCAACTCTTTTTCCAAAATCAAGCATGCAATATTTTTCTATAAAAAATGTAACCATGCTTGAATAGTAAGATCAAATGAATAAACTAAAGAATTAGCCATGCTTCAAACCATGCCACAAATATCTCCATTTTTAACCTCATTATCTATTTTACCAAAAATAGATATATCCAAAATGAGGTGTCCCCTTCTAGAAGCATATCTTATAAAATTACAAGAATACCCTCACCGTATATACATACCTATATTCGTACTGCAAAAAATACGAATACCAAGAGATAAAAATAATCCAATAATATAATACTAGAATGCGGCATAATCCTAAGCCCACTAGTATTATCCATCCGAACAACATCCGTGTAACTAGTACACATATATGATCGGAACTCTACACATAAAAACCATACGGCGTCTACATCGTTTCGCCTGAACCAAGGAAACCCTCTGTTGGGACTCTAAAGACTCGACAGTATGCCGGCAGTGGGTTTAACTATAAGTCCGTCAGTGGCACTAGCTGTACGTAACGGCTATCTAGGTACCAGTCGAAAAGAAGGCCGACGAGCAAACTCATCCGAACCCTTACTGAGCCTGTCCGTGACAATCTTCATACAGTCCGGTTTGTTCGTCTAAGAGTATCGTATGCCCGGTCTAGGGGTGGATCACGTCAGACCCCTAATAACATGATAAGTCATGCCGATGTGGCTCAAGACCATCCGAGAGTTTACCGGTCTAACTACCAGTAATTCTCAATCCGCCCTTGCCAGGGACTTATGATGTTAGCCAACCGAACACAGCACGACATCGACTCCCTATACCGGGAGAGATGAATCCCCAACAATCGCTCAGTGCCTCCATGTGGTTTGTGACTGTACCCAACTAAAACTTGTTTGCACGACTCAGTAGAGCCGTGGTAGGGTAGTAATCAAAGCATAGTAGGAACTCACACGAGACAAATGATGACCTATGGTCGACAGACTATCTGCACTCATGTCACCAGAGAACTGCTATCTGACGTTAGGTATAATACCATCTAGCCAGTTCTTGGCAAGTCCATCCAGTGTACTCACCCCCAATTGAGCACCTGTATACAATCATAGATGCACCACACCAATGGCTGCGGGACCAACCATCGCCCCTCATCAGGGTCTAGATATGTATACACTAGTCTACTCTAGAGTATCGATGCCCAGTCTCGATACTCCAACGACTAGGGACATGGATGTGCTTATCGATTACCTAGCTCCCATAAGTATGATTGTCATCACAATGCTCGTAGTCAAGCAAGGATCCTACGGGCTTTATCAACATGTATACGAGATATGAAATAAAAAGAAAAGCTTATCACATGTTAAGATAAAGACAAACCAAATAGCATACTGTCATATCGAGAAAGATTGTCCTGTACATACATATCCTTATCATCCTATACAATGAAGGCCTCTAGGGCATACATATCCAGCATTTTCCCACTTGCACCAAGGCATGTAATTGGCGTATTAATTACCCAACGTTTGCACTAAAGCCAGTTGCTGGCGTACCGCATACCCAACATCTCGAACGGTCTCTCGAACTGAACTTGAGGGATGGCCTTGGTGAATGGATCTGTCGTGTTGTTCTTTGTATTTACTCTCCGCACCTCGAACTCCTGGCGATCCACGATCTCCCTGATCAGGTGATACCGCCTCAAGATATGTCTGGATTTCTGATGGGACCGTAGTTCCTTTGCTAAAGCCATGGCTCCATTGTTATCGCAATACAAAGGTATTGGATTAGCAATGTATAGAACCACTTGAAGTTCATAAACGAACATCCTCATCCAGGCTGCCTCTTTTGCGGCATCGTTAGAAGCGATGTACTCAGCCTCCATCGTCGAGTCTGCTATGGTGTCCTGTTGGAACTCTTCCAACAGACCGCCCCTCCGTTGTGGGTAAACAAATAACCCGAGACGGATTTAGAATCATCCTTGTCACTTTGGAAGCCAAAGTCGATAAAAGCCTCAATCTGGAGGTCTTCAATACCGTACACCAATAACATCTCTTTAGTCCTTCTTAAGTACTTAAGAATATTCTTTACTGCTATCCAATGTTTCTCACCTGGGTTGGACTGATACCTGCTTACGACGCTAAGTGCGTAAGCTACATCTGATCTGGTACATAACATCACATACATTATTGACCCTACCACCGAAGCGTAGGGTACTATGCTCACGTGAGCCTTCTCCTCATCAGTCTTGGGAGACATCTCTTTAGAGAGGGTGATTCCGTGACAAACGGGTAAGTTTCCGTGCTTAGAATCTTCCATACTAAACCTCTTTAGTATGGTGTCTAAGTACCTTGACTGTGAAAGTTCCAACATTCTTTTAGATCTGTCATGATAGATCTTAATCCCCAGAATGTACGAGGCATCACCCAGGTCTTTCATAGAGAATTTCTGTAAAAAGAACAGCTTGGTCGATTGTAGCATAGGAATATCATTTCCTATCAGGAGAATGTCATCCATGTATAAAACAAGGAATACCACAGTTCTCCATACAATCTTTTTATAAATATAAGGTTCATCTACATT
Source organism: Agapanthus africanus (assembly GCA_030015575.1). Lineage (NCBI taxonomy): Eukaryota > Viridiplantae > Streptophyta > Magnoliopsida > Asparagales > Amaryllidaceae > Agapanthus > Agapanthus africanus. The sequence continues at coordinate 287,061,135 of CM057343.1, read as the reverse complement.
TTTTATAAAGTCAAATTCCTTGACCGTCTCATCAAAGTAGATATGCCAACTCCGCGATGCCTGCTTTAATCCATAAATGGATTTAAGCAACTTGCACATATTTCCGGTGCTGTCTATGAAACCATCTGCTTGATCCATATAAACACACTCTTCTAAACTTCCGTTTAGAAAAGCGGTTTTAACATCTATCTGCCAGATGTCATAGTTATGGAAGGAAGCAATGGCAAGTAGGATCCAAATGGATTTAAGCATAACCACTAGTGAAAAAGTTTCGTCATAGTCTAATCCTGGTCTTTGACGAAAACATTTAGCAACAAGTCTAGCTTTGTTGGTTTCTACCTGTCAATCTACACCAATCTTCTTTTTGAAGATCCATTTGCATCCTACGGGTTTTACCCCAGTAGGAGCAAAATCCAAAGTCCATACTTTGTCTGTGTACACGGATTCTATCTCGGATCGCATAGCATCCAGCAACTTCACCGAGTCTCTACTCGTGATGGCTTGCTGAAAACTAGTCGGCTCATCGTCGTCGATGATGCAATCCTCTTGATCCCCGTCTATGAGAAAACCGTAGTATCTTTCGGGAAGATGAGACTGCCTACTAGATCTGTGGAGTGGCGTAGGTACGTCCGGTTCTATTGAAATCTCAGGTTCTACTAAGTTTTCAGTAATAGTTTGTGGTTCTGGAATTTCTTCCAGCTCTATTGCGCTCGCACTTATCTCCTTTTCAAGAAATTGAGTTTCCATGAAACGGGCATGATGAGAAACAAAGACCTTTTGTTCCTCAGCATAATAGAAATAATACCCCTAAGAATTCTAGGGGTATCCTACAAACTTACACAATACTGAACGTGCCTCGAGCTTGTCCGGGTGAACTTTTTTGACAAAAGCAGGACAACCCTATATCTTATGATAATTAAGAAAGGGTTTCTTCCCACTCCACATTTCATATGGAGTGATAGTCACAGACTTAGTTGGAACCTTATTCAATAGGTATGCAGCAGATTCTAGTGCATAACCCCAGAAGGAGGGCGGCAACTCAGCATTACCCATCATGGAACGTACCATATCAAGTAGGGTGTGATTCTGTCTTTCTATTACATCGTTGTGCTGAAGTGTGTATGGAGGAGTAAGCTGAGAGAGAATTCCATTCTCTTTTAGATATTCTAGGAACTCGGCACTTAAAGTAGTCACCACCCCGATCAGATCGGAACATCTTGATAGTTTTGTCGGTTTCCTTTTCCGCTTCATTAATATACTCCTAGAATTTCTCAAAAGTCTTGGATTTATCTTTCATCAAGAATACATGTCCATACCTCGAGAAATCATCGGTGAAAGTAATGAAGTAGGAATAGCCATTTCTTGCATGTATAGACATTGGCCCATACATGTCGCTGTGTATGAGTCCCAGGAGCTTAGTAGCTCTTTCTCAGTGTCCAGTAAACGGAGTTTTTGTCATCTTTCATTTAATACATGATTGACAAGTTGCATATGATTGATACTCAAATGGATCTAAGTATCTTTCTTTATGTAATTTAGTCAGTCGTGTTTCATTGATATGACCAAGTCTATAATGCTATAAGAAACCTTGGTTTGATTCTGAAGTCTTTCTTTCTAGTTTGTTTTGGACGTTGAAAACTTGATGTTGATTGAGAATTTATATTCCGTTATTAAGTGTACCCGACCCAACCATTTCATGATTTAGGTGAATATTTATGACATTGCTTTCAAGTGAAAAATTATCCTTCATTTGATAACAAAGATACAGATATAATATTACACATCATACTGGGTACACAAAAGCAGTTACGCAATAACAAAATGTCTACTTACCAATCCTAGGTGATATTCTCCTACTGCAACAGCATCCATATTGGTTCCGTTGCCAACCTTGAGGGTCATATCACCTTTCCTCAAAACTTTACGGCTTCTCAGCACCTGCAATGTATTACAGATGTGAGATCCTGATCCGATATCCAATACCCAGGAAGTAGAGTTTATAGAGAAACGGTTTTCAATCATGAACACACCTGAAGCCGAATCTACAACTTACTTCGTGTCCTGATTCTTGGCTTTTAGGGCCCGACAATCCTTCTTCCTATTAGGAATATATATGCCCTAGAGGCCATTATTGTACATTGATGTATATTATAGTGGATGCTTGGACATATATATAGAGGACATTCTTGCTCGACATGATAGTATGCTATCTGGTTACTCTTTATCTTAACATGTTGACTTGTATTCTTATGCTGTCTTTCTCTCACATGTTGATAAAGCCCTTAGGATATGTGCTTGACTACAAGAACTATGATGCGGATCATACTACTGGGACCAGGGTAGTCCACAAGCACATCTTCAACTGTTCCTAGTCGAGGGTATATCGAGACAGAGCATCGATATTACCATAGTAGACTAGTGTGTACGTTTCTGGACCCTGTATGGGGGCGATGGTTGGTCTCATAGCCATTGGTTTTTGACATTAAAGATTGTACACAGGTGCTCATTAGAGAATGGGTACACCGAACAGGACTTGCCGGGAACTCCTAGTTGGTAGTATACCTATCGTCAGATAGCAGTCCTCTGGTGACACTGGTACAGATTAGTCTATATAACCAAGATCATCATAGAGTTTATGTGGCTCCCGCTGTGCTTTGATTTCTTCCCTACCACGGCTCAAAGGAGTCGTGCAAACAGGTGGATTTTGGGTACAGTCCCGAGTCATATGGAGGCAATGAGTGATAGGAGGGGATTCGTCTCTCCCGGTATTAGGGGTTGATGTTGCGCTATGCTCGATTGGCTATAACTGGAAGTTCCTGGCCATGGCTGCTGATGAGATTTACTGGTAAGAGTTACCAGTAGTTTCTCGAACCGTTATGAGCCAGACATCGGCATGACTTATCACGTTACTGGGGTCTGACGATCCCACCCCTAGACATGATATGCGACATATCAGACGAAGAGACCGAACTGTACGGTAAGTGTTACTGATAGGCTTCATGGAGAGTATGGACAAGCTTTCTTGTTGATCTTCATTTCTCTCAATACTTTGGTAGCCGTTACGTCCATCTAGTATCGCCGACGGCTTATGGGTGACTGATGTGATCATCACCTACTGCCGGCGTATTAATGAGTCTTTAGAGACCCAAACAGAAGTTTCCTGGTTCAAGCGAAACGAAGTAGGGCACATAAGTGGTATATGCGGAGGCCTGAGTAAATACGTGTATGTGATACCGAATTGTAGTCGTGCAGTTATCTCTTATCGGTCAGGTTATAGGAGATATATCCGGATTATTGAATCAAGTGTTGATTTAATAATATGATATATGGATAAATGATATTAGTCGGTTATATGTGATATAACCGGATTATTAAATCAAGTGTTGATTTAATAATGTCATATATATTATATTTGATATAATTATATCTTAACTAATATTATTAGCTCACTAAATATTTTCTTATATATGTTAATATATATATATATATATATATCAAGCATGGCATGTATTTTTTATTTTTTGAAAATAGAATAAAAGGTGGAAAATGGAGAGACTTTTTTAGCATGGTGTGAAGCATGGGCTTTATCATTTTTTTCATTTGTCTTGACTCGCTATTCAAGCATGGTTGTAATTTATTATTGCAAATAATTCCATGCTTGAATAAGTAAGCTCATGCGATAGTCATTACTTCACTTGATCTTTTTTCATTCTTGCTCTCTTGAGTTGAGCTAACACTCCTCCAGCTTCCATCATCTTCTTCCTCATGCCTCAAAACTCCAACCCCTCACATGTGATGTGAACCATGGAGTTTTGAACAAACTAGTGAGCAAACCAAAACCCCTACTTCACCATCGTACACTTGATTAGCGATAAAGTGTAATGTGTTGCCTTCACTAAAGAGTTTAGTGAAGAGGTAGCTTGGATTGGCGGACTTCGGGTGGATCATTTTCGGCACGAAGATCATCAGAGGAGGCTCGTTCAAACTCAAATTTGAGCCTAGTGGAGTCACGTGGACTACAACCCGGAGCTTTAGAAAAGAAAGACACGGTCATCAAAGGTCGTAGCCATCTTCTCTTCTTTACTTTTTTATATCATCATAGGTTTAACCCTAATTATTCTAGTTAAGATCTTGGTAAGTCTAACTTAGCACCTAAAAATTTTTAATTTGGCATGTTTGATGCTACTAAAACCGTGTAGTGATGCTAGGGTAGACTTTCATGGTATCAGAGACATGCTAGAATTTTTTTTGGGTAGGTCTTTACGGCATTAAAGTGATCGATCGGTTTTCGAAAAGCCGGATTTATCAAGTTTCTGTAGATTTTTCAAAAGTTGGAATTGTGGTGATTTAAAATATGCAGAAAATCGTGCAGGCTTTTTAATGGAGCCTTGAGAAATTTGAGGACCCAATTCCATCAAACGGCCGCGGAAGCGTGGCCAAACCCCATGTTTGGCCGCGGTTCCGCGGCAGGTTAGTAAGGTTGTGGTATCATTTTTCCTGTGCTGCTCCATTAGGTCATTTGGCACATTCTGGATGTTTTTAATGATTCTCAAGTTGTTGAGGTCTCTGGAATTTGTGGGTGTTTGTTAAACTGATCGAAATGTTTAATGTCGTTTAGACTTTGATGATATGTGATACAATTGTTAGAATCCGGAACAATTAGTTTTGTGAGAACTAGTTAGTATATTATAAATCTAGTGTATTAGTCTCAGTTAATAGGTTGCCACGGAGTTTTGATTCGGATCAAAATTCCGTCGCAATCGTGTATTATACGCGAACATTCGCCGGGTAACTCTAGTTGACATCCATGCCCCATAGCCCCGACCAAGTGACTGTAGGAGAACCCGTAGCCAAAAGCACCCACTCGGGTGCTTACGGCCACGGTGTTCCACATTAGTGCACTTCGTCGATGGTATCGGGTGTGCGGCCATCTGCTAAAGTTTTCGATGAGTATTCGATATTGTAGTCGGGAATCCTGTTGAATTACCCGACTAAAGTAATTGAAAAATGTTTTCAATTTGAGACTAAAATACAAGGTTTATAAGTTAGGCATGAAATCCGGTATTCTGGGTTTATGATGTCTAAGGATATACGGATTCTAATTATTATAGTTTGTCATTTCTTTTCTGAGACCGTAAATGTAATATGTAGGGTATCCCGATCTCGTTGCTATATGTCAATGAATTTCGGGATACGCATATTTACTTACGTTGATGACATGAGATGTTATGTGTTGCTGGTGATATATTTATTGGATCATCGTAAATGAATAGCCGGGGGTTTTATGTGAGGTGAGAGTTTTTATTTTCATTCATGTAAAATCTGTATATAATATTCTTTTATTGGGACACTTCCGGGTTGAGGATGATGTCACCATTGATGTATATTATTTTCTTTTCTGCATTAGGATAGACCCAAGGCGTGGAGCATAAGTAACTGGGTTCTAGAGTCCAGTGGGAGACCATCTCAAGGAGTTGAGACCGAGTCTCCTAACTCTAGAATTGGTAGGGTTACTTGTCGCTCTCGTAGGGGTCTAGGATGTGGGTTTGGTTATTCATCACGACCGTGGAATCCGTGTTTTACATTACTGACTGAATTTAAAACACGGATATCCTAGTATATCCAATATTTCATATGTTGCTTCTGCTGCTTGGTTCTGTGATGTGATCATATAACTGCGTGAGACGAATGTTATATTATATATATAATATCTAATAAACGTTGCTTATGTTTTACACCTGCGCTCGTCCAGCCCCCGCTCTGCCGTTAGTTAAGTAACCTAACGGAACATGACGGGGCCCAGTAGCGAATGCGGATGGCATAAGTATACGTTCTATTTTCGTATCATTTTTCTGTGATGTTTAAGAAACATTAAATGATGGGACTTCATTAATGAGATTAATGAAAAGAAAGAAACCTAAAGATGTTGTAGAATCAAATTTTCAAAAAGGGTAGCTCTAGTTCTTGCTTTGCATAGTGGTATTCCTTGATGAATATCCAGCACCTCATTCGATGAGGAAAGAGCCGAGATCCCTTTACCGGGAGTGACCATTTTAGCGAAACTAGCAAATGCTACAACCTACTCGGTTTTGTCTTTTGATAGCTTCTCTAGCTCTTGCTTTGCATAGCGGTATTCCTTGTAGAATATCCAGCACCTCATTCAATGAGGAAAGAGCCGAGATCCATTCACCGGGAGTGAACTCTTTGGCGAAACTAGCAAAAGCCTAAAAAACGCTCCTTTTCTAGATTCTACAACGATATCAAGTTCATTACATTAATGGTTTTCTAAAAAACCAGTCGTAGCCCTCCGTCATTTCAGATAAGTACTATTTAGTATTCGTGCTACGTTTGTTGACCTCCGTAAAGACGTAGTGTGCGGTAGCTGATTAGTACTTATCTGCCGCATGTGATGTGACTGGATTAAGGTAGTCGTAAGGCCTTGTTGACTTCCGTCAATGGTCGTGTGGGTGGGTTTAATTCAATCAAGAAATGAACGGGTTGAACTTGACTAGCGGCCTATGGTTTGTTGACCTCCGTCAAGGTCATAAGAAGCTTGGGGTAAAAACCATTATCGGGAATTTCAAGTGTTGAAATTTGCAATGAGATTGCATACCTTCTATGAGATAGTTGGATCCCGATACCCACTGCGAATAAGAGTTACTCCTGGGAGAGTTTTGTACTTTACAATTAGCTGATCCGGTTGGTGTCTAGAAAAGTGTCAACGGGATTATGCCTCTAAGAAAATGAGATTTATTTTAATTAGGTCCGTGCGAAAGCACGGGAAACCTCCCTCGGATTACCGACACTGGCCTGGCTGACCGGTTAGCGAACTTGTAGAATGTAATTAATCCCGGCTAATCTTACCTTTTATGGTTTGAAGGAAGAATTGATAAAAACAGTGGGAGCCAACCTGATTAGATAAGATAATAACCGATCTAATCTTGTAAAGAGCGCATGCTAATGTGTTTCCTTCTCTTTCTCTCCAGGCAGCACCAATATCACGCCTTAATCAAGATAATAATATGGATGTATTGACTGAACCCGCTTATTATACTAAGCTGGGGAACGTTGGTTCCGTAGGAATAGGGGAATATCAGGATTCCTGCGCCACCCGTACGAAGAAACAGCATGTTTATGCATCTTCTTCGGGTGTGTTCGTTACCCAGAACTGTTTCTCAGTTTGTTCTACGTCCTGGGTATTGGATACCAGATCAGGATCACACGTATGTAATTTGTTACATGGGCTAAAGAGAGGTAGAGAACTGGGAAAGGGTGATAAATCTCTGACAGTAAGGAATGGAGCAATTGTTGCAGCCAAGGCAGGTTGCGAATATCACCTTGATTCCAAAAGACTGTAATACATTGATTCTGAAAGACTGTTATTACGTACAAAAAGTGATGTGTAATATTATATCGGTTTCTTTGCTATCTACAGAAGGATATAATTTCACATTAGAGGATAATGTTATGAACATTTTCCAGAATCAAGTGTTGATTGGGTTTGGTACGTTATGTAACGGTATATACGTTCTGAATCAAACTACAGTTCTTAACGTACAGATCACACACAAGAGGAAAAGTTCAGAAATGAACGAAGCCTTCTTGTGGCACTGTAGACTAGGTCATATCAATGCGACAAGGCTAGCTAAGTTGCATAAAGATAGATATTTGAATCCGTTCGAATTTTCATCTTATGAAACTTGCCAGTCATGTCTCAAAGGCAAGATGACCAAAACTCCGTTTACTGGACACGGAGAAAGAGCTACAGAACTCTTGGGACTAATACATAGTGATGTATGCGGTCCTATGTCTATACATGCCAGGAATGGTTTCTCGTACTTCATTACATTCACCGATGATCTTTCAAGGTTCGGGCATGTGTTCTTGATGAAACACAAGTCTGAAGCTTTTGAGAAATTCAAGGAATATAAGCACGAAGTTGAGAACTAGACGGGTAGAAGTATTAAAGTCCTACGATCTGATCGAGGAGGAGAATACTTGAGCATGGAATTCCGTGACTATCTAAAAGAGAATAGGATTCTCTCTCAGCTTACTCCTCCGTATACACCACATCACAATGGTGTATCGGAGCGGAGGAATCGTACCCTATTAGATATGGTGCGCTCTATGATGAGTACTGCTGAGTTACCTTTTTTTTTGGGGATATGCGCTTGAGACAGCTGCATACCTATTGAATAGAGTTCCAACCAAATTAGTACCTACCACTCCATATGAGATATGGGAGGGGAAGAGACCATGTCTTAATTTCAATAAGATATGGGGTTATCCGGCTTATGTCAAAAAGCAAAATCTGGACAAGTTCGAGGCAAGGTCAGTTCTTTGCATGTTTGTAGGATATCCCAAACATTCGCGAGGGCATATCTTCTACCACGCTGAGGAACAAAAGGTGTTTGTTGCTAAACATGGCACCTTTTTAGAAAAGGAATTTCATGTAAAAGAAATTAGTGGTAATGAGGTAGAACTGGAAGAATTTCCAGCTACACAGACTTTAATTGACAATCTGGTAGAACCGGAGGATTCAATAATCCCTGATGAACCCCAGCCTCTCCGCAGATCTAGTAGGGTTCCTCATCCACCTAAGAGATACTACGGTTTTCTCATAGACGGTGGGAGCGAGGATTGCATCATGGAAGATGATGACCCTTCTAGTTTCGAGCAGGCCATCACAAGTGGAGACTCTGTGAAATGGCTGTATGCTATGCGATCTGAGATGGAATCCATATACACTAACAAAGTATGGACTTTGGACGTTTCTCCTGAAGGGGTAAAACCTATTAGAAGCAAGTGGATCTTCAAAAAGAAGATTGGTGTAGATGGAAAAGTTGAGACTTTCAAATCTAGACTTGTAGCAAAAGGTTTTTGTCAACGACCTAGTGTCGATTATGATGAAACATTTTTTCCTGTCGCTATGCTTAAGTCCATCAAGATTCTACTTGCCATTGCTGCATACCATGACTACGAAATCTGGTAGATGAATATCCAGACCGCTTTTCTAAATGGTGATTTAGAAGAGTGCGTTTATATGACACAGCCAGAAGGCTTCGTAGACAGTAGGAACAACGGAAAGGTGTGAAAGCTGCTTAAATCCATCTACGAATTAAAGTAGGCATCGCGGAGATGGAACATCTGTTTTGATGAATCTGTCAAAGAGTTTGACTTCATCAAAAATGTAGATGAACCGTATATATACAAGAATGTAGTAAAGAGTAAGATTGTCTTCCTCGTATTGTACGTGGATGACATACTCTTGATAGGAAACGATGTTCCTATGCTACACTCGGTCAAGCTCTTCTTATCACATAAATTCTCCATGAAAGATCAAGGTGATGCCTCCTACATCGTAGGGATAAAGATCTATAGAGATAGATCTAAACGGATGTTAGGATTGTTCCAATCCAGGTACATACACACCATACTAAAGAGGTTTAGTATGGAAGATTCTAAGCGTGGTAATTTACCCGCTTGTTCAGGAATCACTCTCTCCAAAGAGATGTCTCCCAAGACTGATATGGAGAGGGCTCGCATGCAAGGGATACCCTATGCTTTGGCGGTCAAGTCAATCATGTATGCGATGTTATGTACCAGACCGGATGTAGCTTACTCACTAGGTGTAGTGAGTAGGTATCAATCAGATCCTGGGGAAAACCACTGGACAGCTATGGAGAACATTCTTAAGTACTTGAGAATGACTAAAGAAATGTTCTTGGTGTATAGTAACGGTGAACTCCAGGTGGAGTCCTTTACCGATTCGAGCTTCCATAGTGATAAGGACGACAGTAAGTCGGTCTCGGGTTTTGTCTTTACCTTCAATGGATGGGCGGTATGTTGGAAGAGTTCCAAGCAAGATACCGTAGCAGACTCGACGATGGAGGCTGAATACATCGCTGCCAACGATGTTGCCAAAGATGTTGTCTGGATAAAGAAGTTCATATCTGAACTTGGTGTGGTTCCATCCATTGAACATCTAATACCTGTGTATTGTGATAACAATGGAGCTGTGGCATTGGCCAAGGAACCCCGGTCCCATCAGAGATCCAGACATATTCTTAGGCAGTATCACCTGATCCGGGAGATAGTTGATCGCCGGGAGATCGAGGTCAGGAGAGTTGACACGAAGGACAACGTAGTGGATCCACTCACGAAGGCACTCCCCCAGACACAGTTTGAGAGACTTTTTGTGATGTTGGGTATGAGATACTACAACACATGGCCTTAGTGCAAGTGAGAGATTGTTAGGAATATGTATGCCTTAGAGGCCATTATTGTACATTGATGTATATTATAGTGGATGCTTGGACATATATAGAGAGGACTTTCTTGCTCGACATGATAGTATGCTATCTCGTTACACTTTATCTTAACATGTTGACTTGTATTCTTATACTGTCTTTCTCTCACATGTTGATAAAGCCCTTAGGATATGTGCTTGACTACCAGGACTATGATGCGGTTCATACTACTGGGACCAGGGTAGTCCACAAGAACATCTTTCAATTGTTCTTAGTCAAGGGTATATTGAGACAAGGCATCGATATTACCAAAGTAAACTAGTGTGTACGTTTCTTGACCCTGTATGGGGGCGATGGTTAGTCCCATAGCCATTTGTGTTTGACATCAAAGATTGTACACATGTGTTCATTAGAGAATGGGTACACCGAACAAGACTCGCCGAGGACTCCTAGTTGGTAGTATACCTATCATCAAATAGCAGTCCTCTGGTGACACTGGTACAGGTTAGTCTGTAGACCCGAGATCGTCATAGAGTCTTGTGTGGCTCCCACTGTGCTTTGATTTCCTCCCTACCACGGCTCAAAGGAGTCATTTAAACAGGTGGATTTTGGGTACAGTCCCGAGTCACATAGAGGCAATGAGCGATAGGAGGGGTTTAGTCTCTCCAGGTATTGGGGGTTGATATTGCGCTATGCTCGATTGGCTATAACTGAAAGTCCCTGGCCAAGACTGCTGATGAGATTTACTGGTAAGAGTTACCAGTAGTTTCTTGAACCGTTATAAGCCAGACATCGGCATGACTTATCACGTTACTGGGGTCTGACGATTCCACCCTTAGACATGATATGCGACATATCAGACGAAGAGACCGGACTGTACGGTAAGTGTTACTGGTAGGTTTCATGGAGAGTATGGACAAGCTTTCTTGTTGGTCTTCATTTCGCTCAATACCTGGGTAGCCGTTACGTCCAGCTAGTACCGCTGACTGCTTGTGGGTGACTGATATGAACATCACCTACTGCTGGCGTATTGACAAGTCTTTAGAGTCCCACACAGAAGTTTCTTGATTCAAGCGAAACGAAGTAGGGCACATATGTGGTATGTGCGGAGGCCTGATTAAATACGTGTATGTGATACCGAATTGTAATCTGGCAGTAATATTTTATCGGTCAGGTTATATGAGATATAACCGGATTATTGAATCAAGTGTTGATTTAATAATATGATATATAGATAAATGATATTAGTCGGTTATATGTGATATAACCAGATTATTAAATCAAGTGTTGATTTAATAATGTGATATATATTATATTTGATATAATTATATCTTAACTAATATTATTAGCTCACTAAATATTTTCTTATATATGTTAATATATATATATATATATATAAAGCATGCCATATATTGTTTATTTTTGGAAAATAGAATAAAAGGTGGAAAATAGGGAGTCATTTTTAGCATGGTGTGAAGCATGGGCTTTATCATTTTTTTCATTTGTCTTGACTCACTATTCAAGTATGGTTGCAATTTATTATTGTAAATAATTCCACACTTGAATAAGTGAGCTTAGTGATAGCCATTACTTCACTTGATCTTTTTTCATTCTTGCTCTCTTGAGTTGAGCTCACACTCTCTCTATCTTCCATCATCTTCTTCCTTATGCCTCGAAACTCCAACCCCTCACATGTGATGTGAACCATGGAGTTTTGAACAAACTAGCGAGCAAACCAAAACCCCTACTTCACCATTCCACACTTGATTAGCAATCAAGTGTAGTGTGTTGCCTTCACTAAAGAGTTTAGTGAAGAGGTAGCTTAGATTGGCGGACTTCGGGTGGATCATCTTTGGCACGAAGATCATCAGAGGAGGCTCATTCAAACTCGAAGTGGAGCCTAGTGGAGTCGTACGGACTACAACCCGGAGCTTTAGAAGAGAAGGACACGGTCATCAAAGGTTGTAGCCATCTTCTCTTCTATAGTTTTTCATATCATCATAGGTTTAACCCAAATTATTCTAGTTAAGATCTTAGTAAGTCTAACTTAGCACCTAAATTTTTTTAATTTGGCATGCTTGATGCTACTAAAACTTTATAGTGGTGCTAGGGTAGACTTTCACTTCCAATATCCCTTTTTCCGACAATAGAAACATTCTTCTTTTGTGGCTACTCCCCCTTCCTTTTCCTTTCCCTTTCCTTGCACCTTCTGCACACCTCCCCTCGGTTTGGTGGGGGCTTTCTTCTTTTTCCCCTTGGCCTTAGCCTTAGATCTAGCAGAAGAAGATTCCCCAATAAACAGGGCGGGTGTTTCCTTGGATTTCTTCAAGGTCCCCTCTACCACCCTCAACATGTTGAGGAGCTTAGAAAGTGAAACTTCCAACTTTTGCATATTGAAATTCAATATGAATTAGGCATAGGTAGAGGGAAGGGACTGTAGAATCATGTCGGTGTACAATTCATTCTCCAACATAGTTCTGTAGGGTTACTAGGCACTCTCACAAGGTTCTATAAGGCATCAACCATGCCCGATTTAAAAATTAAAAGTGCCGAACAACCCTAACCAAGATCTTTAAATTAGAGATTAGGCGAAACAAAGCAAGTAAACAACTTTATTTCTAAGAGTTTCGGATTACAACCTTTGTAGTCCGTTCCTTCACTTCTAAAGCTCCGTGTTGAGGTCCCTTCACTGCGATCATCAAGTTCCCGAACTCTAGAGAGGCTCCACTAAGAGAAAGATGCATGCTTGCTTCCGATCTTCGATAACAAAGATGATCTACCTTGAAGTTTCTTTAACACAAGCTCTCACTTACTAATGAAGTGAACACCCTAATCTAATTGGCAAGAATAGATTAGGATGATGAAGTAGGAATTTAGCTCTCATTTGTTTTCTTAATCTCACTCATTTTCATCACTTCATAAAAAGCTAGAAAGCTTTTCATGCAAAGAAGAAGAAGGAAGAAGATGATCTATTTCTTTTGTGATGAATAATAAAAATATAGTATGGTTAGAAATGAAACCATGGGTTAAGTATGATAACTTAACCTATGTAGAGACTTAACCATGGTCAATGGTTGGATTGGGTTAACAAATATCTACAAAAATATCTTTATAAAATATCTTTGCAAAAACAAAACAAAACGCTTCTAGAAGCTTCTAGAAAAATTATCCCAAATCAAACCTTAATCATGTTTAATCTCCACTAATCATGTTGCATTAATAATCCTAACATATTACAATATTATATATCACATATACAATATTTATTGTAACAAAATAAAATAATACAATTAACATATATCACATATATATCAATGTATTACCTGAGTGAGAAAAAGAATCTTTTAGTGAGCTTATACTAGTTAATGTAATTTAATATATCAAATATATAATTATCCATTAAATTATCAAATCAACACTTGATCCAATAATCCGGCTATTTCACAAATAACCGACTAATATAATCTGTATCAGTTCATCGAATCAATACTTGATCCGATGACCCGGCTATATCACATATAACCGATTGATATCTCATATCACGAGAATCTAATACGGTATCACATACACGTATTGTTCTCGGTCCCGCACATATCATATATGTGCTCCTACTCCGTTTTGCCTGAGTCAAGAAACCTCTGTGTAGGACTCTAAAGAATCGTCAATACGCCGGCAATAGGTGATGATCATATCAAACACCCACAAGCTGCAAGCGGTCAGCTAAACATAACAGCCACTCAGGTATTGAGTGATCAGAAGATCAACAAGCAAGCATGTACTTTCTCCTGCGAATCCAGTCAGTAATACTCCCGCACAGTCCGGTCTCTTTGTCTGATATGTCGCATATCTCGCCTAGGGGTGGTAAACGTCAGACCCCAGTAGCTTGATAAGTCGTGTCGATATGAGGTCCATAACAGTTTGAGAAACTGCTGATAACACATACCAGTAAATCTCAGCAACCCTGGCCTGGGATTTCCAGTTATAGCCAATCGAACACAACACAACATCAACTCCCTATACCGGGAGAGACGAATCCCCTCCTATCGCTCATTGCCTCCATGTAATTCGGGACTGTACCCAAAAGCCACCTTTTTGCACGCCCTCTTAGACGTGGTATGATGGAAATCAAAGCACAGTGGAATCACACAAGACTCTATGACGATCTCGGATATACAGACTAACCTGTACCAGTGTCACTAGAGAACTGCCATCTGACGTGAGGTATAATACCATCTGGGAGTTCTCGGCGAGTCCGTCCAGTGTACCTAGTCTTTACTGAGCACCCGTACACCATCCTTGATGCCAAACACCGATGGATATGGGATCATCCATCGCACATCATATGGGTCAAGATGCGTATACGCTAGTCTACTCTGGTGTATCGATGCCCTGTCTCGATACACCCTCGACTAGGAACAGTTATAGGATGTACTCGTCGACTACCATGGCCCTACTAGTATGATCTCATCATAGTCCCAGTAGTCGAGTACATATCCTAAGGGCTTTATCAACATGTAACATAGAGACAATCAGAGTACATGTTAAGATAAAGTACAACCAGATAGCATACTATCATGTCAAGCAAGCAAGTCCTCCCTATATATGCCCAAGCATCCTTTACAATGTACATCATATGTACAGTAATAGCCTCTAGGGCATACATATAAGTAAAAATCTCCCACTTGCACTAGGGCCATCTGTTGTGGTATCACATACCCAACAATTCGCTGTGGTTGAAGCATCTCATACTCAACCATCCCATAAAAGTCTCTACTGGGGAAAAGGCCTTTGTGAGTGGATCCGCGGTGTTGTCCTCTGTGTCTACTCTCCTAACCTCGATCTTCTTGGAGATCAACCATCTCCATGATTAGGTGATACTGCCTAAGAATTATATCTGGATTTCTGATGGGACGGGGGTTCCTTGGCATAAGCCACAACTCGATTGTCACACAATGGTAGGAACGAAGTTCATCTCATGAATTTATATATATCCAAACTGCCTCTTTAGTAGCATCCTTGGTAACGATGTATTTTGCCTTTAATCGTCTAGTAAGTCACGGTATCTAGCTTGGAACTCTTCCAACATACCGTCCCTCCACTGAGGGTAAAGACAATGCCTGCGACTGACATTCAGTCGTCCTTATCACCCTGGAACCTTTCTAGTGATTCTCCCCAAGATCGTTTGATACCATCTCACTACAACTAGTGAGATTCCTAACATCCAATTAGATCTATCCCATAGATCCATAACCCAGGATTTAGGAGGTATCACCTTGATCCTATATGGAGAATCTTTGTGATAAGAGGAGATTGACCGAGCGTAGCATAGGAAACTCCTTTCCTATCAAGAGTATGTCATCCACGTACTCTATGAGGATCACCACCATACTCTCTACTACCTTTTTGTATATACTTGGTTCATCTACCATTTTGATGAAGTCAAACTCTTTGACTACCACATCAAAACAGATGTTCCAACTCCGCGATGTCAGATTTATAACATAAAACATCTTGCTCACGTTTCTGCTGCTCCCACTGTCTACGAAGCCCTCTGGCTGTGTACTTATAGACGCTCTCTTCCAAATCATCATTTAGAAAAGCAGTCATGACACCCAACCGCCAGGTATCGTAGTCATGGTATGTAGCCATGGCAAGTAGGATCTGGATGGACTCTAAGCATAGCTTTGAAAGTCTCAACTTTTCCATGTACACCAAGTAATCTTCTCAAGATTTACTTGCTCCAGATGGTGATTTAACCCTTCAGATAAAGCAACAAAAGTCCATACTTTGTTGGTGTATAAGGATTCCATCTCAGATCGCTAAGCATCCAGCCATTCTTACAGAGTCCCACTCCTGATGGCCAGCTCAAAACTAGTTGGGTCATCATCTCATGATGCAATCCTCGCTCCCACTGTCATAGAGAAAACCGAAGTATCTCTCAGGTGGGTGAGGAACCCTACTAGATCGGCGGAGAGGCCGAGGTTCGTTGGAATCTATTGAATCCTTTGGTTCTACCAAATCATCTGCTGTAGTTTGTATAGATGGAACTCCTTCCACTTCTACCTCATGACCACTAATTTTTCCACAAGAAATTCCCTTTCACAAAGGTGGCATGCTGAGAAACAAAATATCTTTTGTTTCTTGGTTTGGTAGAAGATATTCCCTTGCGAATGCTTGGGATATCCAACAAACTTCCACAAAACTGACTTTGCCTCGTTCTTGTCTGGATTTTGCTTTTAGACATAGGCCGGACAACCCCAAATCTTAACTTACTTAAGATATGGGATCTCCCCATTCCATATCACATATGAAGTGGTAGGCAACTGATTTGATTGGAACCCTATTCAATAGGTATGCAGCTTCACAAGTGCATAACTCCCAAAAGGAAATAGGAAACTCAGTAGTACTCATCATAGAGCGCACCATATCACATAGGGTGTGATTGGTCCGCCCCGATACACCGACGTGCTGTGGTGTATTCGGAGGAGTAATGCTGAGAGAGAATCTCATTCTCCTTTAGAATAGTCCAAGAATTTCGTGCTCAAGTATTCTCCTCCTTGATCACATCAAAGGACATAATACTTATACCCGGTTTTTTGTTCTCTACTTCTAACTTATATTCTGTGACTCTCTCAAAAGTTTCAGACTTGTGTTTCAACAGAAACATATGTTTGAATCTTGAGAGATCATCAGTAAATATAATAAAGTACAAAGAACCGGTTCTGGTATGTGTAGACAGGGGACTTTCATACATCAGCATGTATCAATCACAAGAGTTCACTAATGCATCAACATGCACTTTCTTCGTTTGGGCGGCACGGGAATTCTGGTAATCCCCTATTTCCTTCTCTGTTTTATAACAATTATAAGTTGAAGCGGGACCAACGTCCCCCAGCTCAGTATAACAAGCGGGTTCGGTCAATACATCCGTATTATTATCTTGATTAAGGCGTGATATGGTCGCTACCTGGAGAGAGAGAGAAGAAAACACTCAGCGTATGCTGTTGCAAGATTAGATTGGTTATTAATATACCTAATCAGGATGTTTCCCACTGTTTTAGTCAAATCTTCCTTCAAATCCTAAAAAGAAAGACTAGCCGGGATTAATTACACCCTACAAGTTCGCCAATCTTTCTGCCAGGCCAGTGCCGGTACTTTGAGGGAAGTTCCCCGTACTTTCGCACGGACCTAATTAAAGTAAACCTCATTTTCCCAGGGGCGTAACCCCGTTGAAACCTTTCTAGACACCTACTTGATCGGCTAATTGCAATGTGTAAAACTCTCCCAGGAGTAACTCTTACTCGCAGCGGGTATCGGGATCCAACTATCTCATAGAAGGTATGCAATCTTATTGCAAATTTCAACACCTGAAATTCCCAATAATATTTTACCCCTAACGTCCTATGACCTTAACGGAGGTCAACAAACCATAGGCTGCTAGTCAAGTTCTACCCGTCATTTCCTGATTGAATTAAACCCACCCGCATGACCTTTGACGGACGTCAACAAGGCCGCACGACTACCCTAAAACAATCTGCATCATATGCATAAACAGATAAATACCAGTTAACTACCGCACACTACGCCTTGACGGATGTCATAAAAAGGTAGCACGAATGCTAAGTTAGACTTATCTGAAATGACGGAGGGCTACAACAGGTTTTTAAGAAACCTTTTGCGTAATGAACTTGATATCGTTGTAGAATCGAGTGATTTTAAATGGAATGTTTTTGAAGCCTTTTCTAGTTTTGCTAAAGAGGTCACTCCCGGTGAAGGGATCGTCGGCTCTTTCCTCATCGAATAAGGTGCAGGATATTTCACAAATACCACTATGCAAAGCAAAAACTATAGAAGCAATCAAAAGACAAACCGAGTATGCAGCATCTGCTAGTTTCGCTAAAGAGGTCACTCCCAGTGAAGGGATCTCGGCTCTTTCCTTATCGAATAAGGTGTTGGATGTTCTACAAGGAACACCGCTATGCAAAGCAAGAACTAGAGCTACCAGTTTTTAAACAAGTTTCTACAACATTTTTAGGTTTCTTTAATTTCATTAATATCATTAATGAAGTCCCATTTTATTATGCTTCACAAGCATCACATTTGAAACGAAATCTGTAATATAACATATATCTCATATATATAATATAAACATTCGTCTCAGGCAGTAATATGATCTCATAACAGAACATTGCAGCAGAAGAACATATATGAAATATTGGATATACTAGGAGGTCCGTGTTTTAAAACGAGCCTGTATAAAACACGGATTCCACGGTCGCGATGAACAGCCAAACCCACATCCCTAGACCTCTACGAGAGCGGCAAGCAACACTGCCAATTCTAGGGTTAGGAGACCCGGTCTCGATTCCTCGAGATGGTCTCCCACTGGACCCTAGAACCCGGTTACTTATGCTCCCCGCCTTAGGTCTACCTAATGCGGAAAAGTAAATAATATACAATGGTGACATCATCCTCTGCCCGGAAGTGCCCCAATAAAAGAATATTACATACAAATGAATTTTACATGAATGAAAAAGAAAAACTCTCATCTCACATAAAACCCCGGGCTATTCAAAACACGACGATCCAATATAATATATCACAGCAACACATAATATCTCATATCATCAACGTAAGCAAGTATGCGTATCCCGATTGTCGTTGATGTATTGCAACGAAGCCGGCGATACACCATATACTACGCTTACGGTCGCAGAAAAGAAAGTGTAAAACTATAACAGTTGGAATCCGCAACCTTTTTAGACATCTCATGACTAACCATATGAATTCCTTAGACATCGCATTCCTAAAAATTATAAACCCCGCATTTTAGTCTCAATATCGAAAACTCTTTTCAATATCTAGTCGGGCAATTCAACAAGATTCCCGACAACATGATCGAATGCTCGTCGCAAACTTTAGTAGACGGTCGCACCCCCGGATGCCGTCGACGAAGTGCACTAAGGCGGAACACCACTGCCGCGAGCATCCAAACGGATGCTTTTGGCGACGGGGTTCTCCTACAGTCACTAGGTCGGGGCTATAGGGCGTGGCTATCTATTAAGTTTACCCGGCGAGTATCCGCGTACGCTATGTGATTGCGACGGACTTTTGATCACATCAAAATCCCGTGGCAACCGATCAAATGAGACTGAACTGCTCGATTTATAATATTCAAATTAGTTATCTCATAAGTTCTTGTGGATTCCAAATATTGTATCACATTCCAGATAAATAGACAATGTTAAAATTTTCGATCGAATAAACAAACACCCAAGTTTTCCCGAATGGCTCAACACTTGAAATTAGTTTAAAAGTATCAATCATATGCCACAGTACCAATGGTCCAGCCGTAGAAGGGTCAAACCAACGCCTCACATGTGGCAATGCCGTACTGCCCCAAACCCTAAGGTTTAGAGGCGGTTTAGACGGTCATATAATCGAGTTAAGGTTTGTGTTCTTTTAGAGGGTCCACCGCGTTACTTGCACGACTAAGAACGTTCTTAAACTTCGGAAAAATCCAACACTTGGAAATTTTCCGACAGGGGAAAAAGTGAGTTATTGATATCCGTCCTAACTTTTTAACACGTTCTAAAATTACCCGGAAAAACACTTAAACGAAGTTAAACATTCCGATCAAATCAACGAGTTCCCAATACATCCCAGAAAACTCAACACTTGAGTAAAATTGAAAATTCCCAGAAACATACAAAAGTACCTACGGATATTACTGTTGAAAACCGATCCCATAATTCTACTGTTTGGCCGCGGAACCGCCGCGCAAGTAAGGGTATTGCCGCGGTTCCGCGGCGCAATAAAGGTATTTTGGGCTCATTTTTTACAGTAACCCATAAAATCACCTGCTGAATTTTCTGAGTATTTTTAATACGAAAAATCAACATTTTAAAAAAATTTCCAGAAACTAGGTTTTATCGGGTATTCGGAGTTCGATCGGACTTCTAACTTCGTATAGACTTCGCCTAAAGCTCTAGCTTGGCTCTAATACCACTGTAGGGTTACTAGGCACTCTCACAAGGTTCTATAAGCCATCAACCATGCCCGATTTAAAAATTAGATGTGCCGAACAAGCCTAACCAAGATCTTTAAACTAGAGATTAGGCGAAACAAAGCAAGTAAACAACTTTACTTCTAAGAGTTTGGGATTACAACCTTTGTAGTCCGTTCCTTCACTTCTAAAGCTCCGTGTTGAGGTCCCTTCACTGCGATCATCAAGTTCCCGAACTTTAGAGAGGCTCAACGAAGAGAAAAATGCATGCTTGCTTCCGATCTTCGATAACAAAGATGATCTACCTTAAAGTTTCTTTAACACAAGCTCTCACTTACTAATGAAGTGAACACCCTAATCTAGTTGGCAAGAATAGATTAGGATGATGAAGTAGGAATTTAGCTCTCATTTGTTTTCTTAATCTCACTCATTTTCATCACTTCATAAAAAGCTAGAAAGCTTTTCATGCAAAGAAGAAGAAGGAAGATGATGATCTACTTCTTTTGTGATGAATAATGAAAACATAGTGTGGTTAGAAATGCAACCATGGGTTAAGTATGATAACTTATGTAGAGACTTAACCATTGTCAAGGGTTGGGTTGGGTTAACAAATATCTACAAAAATATCTTTGCAAAAACAAAACAAAAAGTTTCTTGAAGCTTCTAAAAAAATTAACCCAAATCGAACCTTAATCATGTTTAATCTCCACTAATCATGTTGCATTAATAACCCTAACATGTTACAATATTATATATCACATATACAATATTTATTGTAACAAAATAAAATAATACAATTAACATATATCGCATATATATCAATGTATTACCCGAGTGAGAAAAAGAATCTTTTAGTGAGATTATACTAGTTAATGTAATTTAATATACCGAATATATAATTATACATTAAATTATCGAATCAACACTTGATCCGATAATCCGGCTATTTCACAAATAACCGACTAATATAATCTGTATCAGTTCATCGAATCAACACTTGATCCGATGACCCGGCTATATCACATATACCCGGCCGATATCTCATATCGCGAGAATCTAATACGGTATCACATACACGTATTGTTCTCGGTCCCGCACATATCATATATGTGCTCCTACTCCGTTTTGCCTCAGTCAAGAAACATCTGTGTAGGACTCTAAAGAATCGTCAATACGCCGGTAGTAGGTGATAATCATATCAAACACCCACAAGCTGCAAGCGGTCAGCTAAACGTAACAGCCACCCAGATATTGAGCGATCAGAAGATCAATAAGCAAGCCTGTACTTTCTCCTGCGAATCCAGTCAGTAACACTCCCGTACAGTCCGGTCTCATCGTCTGATATGTCGCATATCTCGCCTAGGTGTGGTAAACGTCAGACCCCAGTAGCTTGATAAGTCGTGTCGATATAAGGTCCATAACAGTTCGAGAAACTACTGATAACACTTACCAGTAAATCTCAGCAATCCTGGCCAGGGATTTCCAGTTATAGCCAATCGACCACAGCACAATATCAACTCCCTATACCGGTAGAGACGAATCCCCTCTTATCGCTCATTGCCTCCATGTAATTCGGGACTGTACCTAAAAGCCACCTTTTTACACGCCCTCTTGGACGTGGTATGATGGAAATCAAAGCACAGTGGGAATCACACAAGACTCTATGACGATCTCGGGTATACAGACTAACCTGTACCAGTGTCACCAGAGAACTGCTATCTGACGTGAGGTATAATACCATCTGGGAGTTCTCGGTGAGTCCGTCTAGTATACCGAGTCTTTACTGAGCACCCGTACTGTAACGTTTGAAAATCGTTCCGGTGAATTTCGAAAAAATCGGTAAAATAAGGGGGTTTTCTGTAAAAAGTCAAAATACAAATATCTTATTATAAAAATTAAATATACATATTCAATCTATGTAATTGCTATTATTTGGTGTTTATTGAGCCGCTGGTGAAATTTCAAATTTTCTATAAAAAAAATATTATTTTATTATTATTTTAAGCCGTCACTAATACATTTAATTAGGGAAAATTATAAATTGGAATGAGTTGAAACAAATTTTGTGCATCATAAAACATTAAATAAAATTTTATCATGTGGTTTTTGGAACGAAATCATTTGCCAAAACGGTTTAGAAATTATTGAAGAAAAAAGGCTTTTTTGTGGCGTAAATGGATGTTTGGGGTATTGTATTTATCATTTTTCATCACCCCACACCCGTACCCACACCCACACACCCCCATTCACTTCTCCCCTTGGCTGAATTCAGCAGCCCGCATCTTTTTCCCCACTTGAATTTCAAAGGAAAGAAATGAAAGAAAAGAAAAGAAAATGGATAAATGAGGTGGACTTTTGACTTTGGTTTGACCTTGACTTTCTCCCCCCACTTTCTCTACCTCCCTCTCTCTCCTCTCCCCCTCCCATTCCAGCCGACCCCCCCTCTCCTACAGCAGCAGCAGCCCCCCCCATTTCCCTTCTCTTTTCTCTTCAAAACTTCATCAAAAATTGCCCCAAAATCCATCAAAACAAATCCCAAAACCCAAATCCGACTCCTACCCATTTTAGTTTAGCCCGTATAGCATGGATCCTTGTGAAAAGAGAGCATTTTGGAGGGCCATGGATGCTTGTGGATCTTCAAATGTTTTTGGGTATAATTCTAAACTTTTTTGCTTAGTTTGTTACTTAATTTCTTAAAGCTAAGTTAATTAAGTGTTAATTTGGGTTATATGAGTTTAATTGCATGATTAAAGATTTCAAGTTAGGGTTGTTGCGGAAATGAGTTGTGTTTGATTGTGCATGGTTTAGTGATGTGGATTAACATATTTAGTTTTGTAGAAAACAAATCTAGTTGTTAATTACAAGTTGTTACTTGAAAAATGTCCAAATTAAGTTTTTTGTTGCAAACTAGTTTTTTTGATTTTATTCGAAATATGAGATTAAAAATATGGTTAGGGATTTTATCATATTATTAACTTTATTAAGTGTAGTTTAACACTTTAGTTCATGGAAATCCAACCTAAATTGTAGTTTGTGCATTTTTGCTATGAAATTGTTAAAAAGGGTATTTTGTAAACTAGAATATTAGGGTTTTTGGAATTTAATGAGATTAAATTCCGGAAATTGTTTCTATGACTTATTTAAGATATTTAATAAGTATATTGGCCACTACATTCATTTAAATATCATGTTTTGTACAAAAACGGGGAATTGTGCTTGCTAGATTTTCGGAAAAATGACATTTTAAGTGAAATTTGGGTTTTTGTGAGTTTTAACCTAGTTTATATTAAAATTAGTGTTCGTGAATGTGCAAATGAGTGTGATTGGATTTTTCTCGATGGTTTGACGTTTGTACATCGACATCGAGGGTTGGTTTGACTATTCTTGCATGCGTAGGCGATAGGTTTGGACCTATGCATGATAGGCATGCCGATTTGATTTTCGTATGCCGGTTCGATTTTGAATTTAGTTTTAATGCGATACGGTGCGTTATGATATGTATGTACCCCATGTGGACTTCACGACGACAAGCAAGTGCATGGCGATGTCGGCACCGGCTAGCGAGGACCAGGTGAGTAGATTTATATCTACGGGGAGAAGTCGGGTGGATGGCGTATAGCACCCCCGCAGTCCGTGGTGGTGTATACAGATGCGTATACACACCAACAATTATTATATGTTATTTGGGATTAATAACGATGCTTAGGATGGATATTGGTGTGTTGGATTATTTTAGCATTGCGAACCCTAGGGTAGTGTTGCACTGCACATACACACATACATACTTGCATACTTTCCTATTGATATGTGCTCATGGGATTCTTTATAGTTATGTGTTCACATGGGTATGGGACTATGTGTTCACATACGGATTGAGGATGATACTTAGGATTGAGCTGAGTCGATGAGATTTGATTTGAGGCCGTGAGATCGGTGATATAGCAGGGTTCGTATCTTAGATACGACATGACGTTGTAGCGGGTCCTTGACGTAGTGTTTCACACACGTCCATGCATACGTAGGCGGTATTAGTATGGTACTAGACGTAGATCAGTACCCCGATCATGATAATTGATAAAGAGGATACCAGGTGAATAGTATGATGAATGTGATATTGACCCGTACCCAGATTTGGGATGCCGTACCACGGATTTACGTACGAGCTATATTGATGATTGATCCGCACTCTTGACTTGGGATGCCTGATTATAGATATGGTATCGGCTATGATATTATTGAGGCGGGATCACCGACTATACATATACAGGTAGGTATATGTATCGACTCAGATGTTAGGCGGTTTCCTTACCTGTAGTCCAGCTTGTTAGCTTAGACCTTTAGTTTAGTTTAGTTGTTAGATTAGATTCGATTCTTACCTATTTCAAAACTAACGAATCGTGGGTGTTTTAAAGGACAGCCCAAGAGATCTTACGGATATTTCAGAAGACGTATCTTTTCATAAAAACACCGTAGCCCCTATTTTCAAAACCCCATGATTCGTGTTTTTTCAAAAGGCACCATTTGTAGGACTTATATTAGATTAATACTGATTAGTTATCGTTGTGTCTAGTATTCAGCTCCCGCACATTATTGTTGTTCGCTCTGCCTCGCATACTTATTTTGCTGCATATTCCATTATTGATATTATGCTGTTAGGACACCAGCACCATTACCGATGATGCGTATGTACCACATACACTTACTTGCCGGCTCACACACATCTTCATCGGTATTTCCCATGTCACGTACACTTAGAAAATACTATTGCTTGACTTAGCTTGTTAGTTAGTAGTTTGATATAATATTAGTGTACCTGCCTTATATGCCAGTTTAGACATTGTAGTTATTACCGTCACTTCATGCATACTGTTATTCAATTGTTCATGCCTAGTTTATTAATCATACATTGCAACTTGGTTATTGATACCATATGCATTCATTATCATTGACATATGCACTTGTGATGATTTCTTGAGATTTAGGATATTTCTGGATTTCGGGGAAAGCCGCAAAATTTACAACTTATGATCTTTTAAAATATAAAACGTTGCGGTTTTCTAGTGATGTAAAGTGTCGTCCACCATGAGTTTGCTGTGGTTTTCGAGATCCGTGTCGAGGAGTGGAGAAACCGTCACGGGTACATGGTGGGCCCGGTATGGTACCCCGGGGCAAGAGGAATGTGTTGTTGACGTTGAGCCTGGCTGGGGAGCACTACCTTCCGGTGATATTACCCGACGCGTCGGATGTCCGGAGGATACCGTCGTGGTCTTGAGATGGATGGTAGGGGCCGGTCTGGACTGACGGCGCCCTAGATATTGAGATTGAGACATTGATATTTCGAGACATTGAGATTTATGTTTTGTGTCGATGCTAGACACTGTTGATACTGATTTCATTTATGATACCTCAGTTTAAAAATACGAAGGAAATCTCTCTAATTTATGAAAACAGTTCTTCATTTACATGTATTCTGTTTTCATGCATTCATACCTCATTATATGACATATTGCTACCTGAGGCACTGACACGGGCATGAGTTTACACTCGGGTTAGATATTTACCCTAGCCATTGTTATAGGCTGCATGTTTATACATTTTTGATGATATATTATGATCATTGACCTAGGATTGCGTTATTTATGCGATTTCTGTGCGTAGATGTTTTTCTATTTACGAGTAGGCAACTCACCCCGTTGTGCCACAGTTCTTGCAGGTTTCACCGTACAGGTTTCATTACGGCTTTGCTGGCACTATTTCCATTTCCGGGTGGCTTGCTAGTAGGTGGGTTATTTGTATCTTACCCATCATTATATCTTGTATATTATTATTCAGTTGTATCTAGAAGTTCCATCAACCAAACATGTATTTATTTTTGAGATAGAGACCAGTGATGTTATTCTTTCGACCTTAGAGTCGCGCGTTATATTTCTGTGGATTTCTGGTGGTTTTGAGTTTCCTTTTGAGTTTTGATCCTCGCCGTTGGCGTTGTATATTATATTGCTTGTGTGGTTGTGACCATCGATTGACGAAGAGCTAGCTCCCGCTTGGGGATGCCTTTTTCTTGATTTCGTATACTATTCATGTTGTATTCCATTTTGGGGCCAGTATTTACAAAGGAGACTCTGCCGAAATTTTCAGTAAATTTTTTGATGTTTTTAAAAACCGCATAATACGGCTTATGCTATTGAAACTACTTGCTTTAAGTTGGTTTTTCCTGCACTCTACTACTTTTCTTGGTTTGGATTTCTGGGTTTTCGGTTTACTTAGATTACGTACGCCTCGAGACGTTCATAGTTTAAGTGCCGGTCATGTTCCGTACTTTTGGGTCATGACAAAGTTGGTATCAGAGCTTTAGTTTTAACCTTCGGAGCGTAGGATGACCCTTAGTTGATGGAATAGGTGACTAAAGTATAGTGACGTACCGTTGGTATGTTCCGCGGCATATTTACGACACGCCACTCCTCTTATGAAGCCTTAGGAAGTACATTTCCTTGTTCAGTATTATATTCTTTCCTGATCTAGCCTCATCGGTACCAGTTTGGTTTTGCTGCTACGGTTACGGGCAGGGAGAGCTACGGCTAGAGTTGCGGTCAGCACAAGCTCGTCACGAACGAGGACTGACCAGGGCGAAATTCCGGCGACACACGATTGCAGAGATGTGTCTTTTTACTGTGTTTCCGCGCCACGAGCGTTTGGCGGATCGCCTTTATGAGGTTACTCGGAGGTGCTGATCGACACTAGAGAATTGAGCCAATGATGGAGGCCAGCCAGATTTTGATGACCGTTGGTGTGTTGCTTACTCCTGATGATTGAGGCACTGTTCAGCGTGCAGACGAGCGAGCCAGTTGTTGCTGCGAGCGATGAGATATCGCCCCATATGTTGGAGCTATTGCGGGGCGAGTTGTACGAATAAATGATAGAAGGTCGCTAGTCACCCGATGATGAATGACTAGGACAGGTGGTTCGTTCGCCTACCCCGATGCGAGGTCATCAGATAGATTGCTTCCAGCTAGAGACGACTTCACGCAGAGACGTGAGGGTCGACAGAGACGATCGAATGTCGGAAACCTATTATTCCAAGTTTAAAGTAGTCGGAAAGACATGCAGGCAATTCTATGGTCCCTCTAGAAGAATGAAACCCTAACTCGACTTAATGACCGTGTGGAAGCTTTTGAACCTTCGGGTTTGCGACAGTTCTACGGCGCCATTAGTGAGGTTTGGGTTTGCCCTTCTACGGCTGGACCACCGATGCTGTGGTATATATATTCGATACTATTAAACTGTACTAAGATGTTGAGCTCTTGGGGGATTACGAGGTTTCGACGAATCGATCGAATGGTTCGACTTCAATCGGATGGTTGGTGGTGAGATGCATTCTTGGGAGACTCCAGATACGAGGATAGTCGTTGGAGCTCAGTCCATGCGGCCGCGACGAGACGAGTCCAAAGCAGACGACATTAAAGAAAAGTGGAGTAAGAGGTTCGTACCAGATCTAGATGAGATGACGTTCCACTCCGCCGACATCAGAGATGCGATGCGCATGCCGAGGCATGGTACTTGGACTTACCTTCCAGAAGGAGTCGCGATGAGTATGCAGTCGTTCCAGAGCAAGATGCAGATATAGGAAAGGACAACGACTTCCGGACAGTTGGCAGAGACGAGGCATGGAATAGACCGTGAGCAGGATTCCTTCCAGGACACTGCTGCAATGATACTTGCACCCAGGATCAGATGTGTCATGTACATTCAGAGAGCCAGAGGCCGACGCCAGTGATATACTGTCTTACGAGTGGTCGTGATGATTGCGCGGGAGATGACAAGAGACGTGCCAGAACTGGATCATCCCCGTTAGCACGCCCGACAGGGCCGATGAGCCGATGGACCGAAAGATTGGTAATTCACAGTGAAGACCTTGACCTAGGAGTGGTCATGGTTACGCACATCAGCAGGACAGAGTTCATGATTATCGACAAGACGTCCCACTAGTGACCGTGACAGTTGGCCGAGATTCTTAGAGGACGCGCTTGAGCGGTACTGTTCCGCCATTATTGATTTCGATGTTTTGGGTGATTTATTCGTATGATTTGATTTTGATGATTGAGGATTTATGATCTTTGCACAGTGTTGCACTTGATATCGTTTTCGTGCTTTAGTTTCACATGTTTGTGATTTTACGGTTTTAAACAGTTAAGTTGGTTTTGTGCGTATGCATGCACACGAATTGGTTCCTGCACTCTGTATAGTTATTATATGCTTGCAGTGTGCACTGGACTTCGATTTCGATTGTGATATTCTATATTTGTTTTGTGCACCTTGTGCACCTGATTGATTTTGCACACGTTCGGCGCTTGATATTGGATTTCATGATTTCGTGCACGATGGATGCACCTGATTTGGATTTTCGCGCATGTTGGGCGCATGTTTTGAAGGGTGATTTTGGTGCACACCAGAGGCACTAAATTGAGATTTTTTTGTGCATGTCAGGTGCACCTGATTTTTCTGTCAGGCACATATGTTGCCTACGACAGATGTTTCGTGCACACCCGATGCACTTAGATGTTGTTTCTGTGCGCATGTATGGCACATTCATGGATTTTGATTTCCGTGCGCACCAGACGCACATAGCATTCATGTGCATATTTTGGGGATTGATTTCGTATAGAGCAGTACGTTTTTATGATATTGCTATGTGTTTTCGTATTGAGCAGGACTAGTCAGAGGACAGTACCTGAATATATTTTGCATGCATTGATAGTTATTGAAGGGATTTCCAAAATGCGAGCTATAGCCTCAGTATTTACCTACGTATCTGATATGACACGAAATGTTTAAAACAAGGAGACCCTTCTAAATTGTTTCCAAAACGGCGGAACGTACATTTCAAACAAAGGTATATATGTATATAGTTATTTTCTTATGATATGCGTCCGCCACTTTGCAGTGTTATACGCGTTGCACAGCGACTTAAAGAGATTGGCATGCATTTCCTTCAGATACTTACAGATATAGATTCGATGTTTACATGTATAGTTTCGAGTTATATCATATTGGTTTGTTTTGGATTTGGCATTGATGTCTTCTCCATGACTCCGATGATTGCGGGATGCTTGACGGAGTTTTGATTTGAGTTATATGCTCATTTTTCAAGCGCATGCGCTGCGCTACGATTTGTTTTATGTATTTACAATTTCGGAGCCCCGACGACTTGATGGGTTTTCTTAGATGTTTTAGTATTTGGGGGAGTTTGAATTTAAATTCGGGGACCGAATTTCTTTAAGGGGGGAGATTGTAACGTTTGAAAATCGTTTCGGTGAATTTCGAAAAAATCGGTAAAATAAGGGGGTTTTCTGTAAAAAGTCAAAATACAAATATCTTATTATAAAAATTAAATATACATATTCTAACTATGTAATTGCTATTATTTGGTGTTTATTGAGCCGCTGGTGAAATTTCAAATTTTCTAAAAAAAAATATTATTTTATTATTATTTTAAGCCGTCACTAATACATTTAATTACGGAAAATTACAAATTGGAATGAGTTGAAACAAATTTTGTGCACCATAAAACATTAAATAAAATTTTATCATGTGGTTTTTGGAACGAAATCATTTGCCAAAACGGTTTAGAAATTATTGAAGAAAAAAGGCTTTTTTGTGGCGTAAATGGATGTTTGGGGTATTGTATTTATCATTTTTCATCACCCCACACCCGTACCCACACCCACACAAGCCCATTCACTTCTCCCCTTGGCTGAATTCAGCAGCCCCCATCTTTTTCCCCACTTGAATTTCAAAGGAAAGAAATGAAAGAAAAGAAAAGAAAATGGATAAATGAGGTGGACTTTTGACTTTGGTTTGACCTTGACTTTCTCCCCCCACTTTCTCTACCTCCCTCTCTCTCCTCTCCCCCTCCCATTCCAGCCGACCCCCCCTCTCCTACAGCAGCAGCAGCCCCCCCATTTCCCTTCTCTTTTCTCTTCAAAACTTCATCAAAAATTGCCCCAAAATCCATCAAAAAAATCCCAAAACCCAAATCCGACTCCTACCCATTTTAGCTTAGCCCGTATAGCATGGATCCTTGTGAAAAGAGAGCATTTTGGAGGGCCATGGATGCTTGTGGATCTTCAAATGTTTTTGGGTATAATTCTAAACCTTTTTGCTTAGTTTGTTACTTAATTTCTTAAAGCTAAGTTAATTAAGTGTTAATTTTGGTTATATGAGTTTAATTGCATGATTAAAGATTTCAAGTTAGGGTTATTGTGGAAATGAGTTGTGTTTGATTGTGCATGGTTTAGTGATGTGGATTAACATATTTAGTTTTGTAGAAAACTAATCTAGTTGTTAATTACAAGTTGTTACTTGAAAAATGTCCAAATTAAGCTTTTTGTTGCAAACTAGTTTTTTTGATTTAATTCGAAATATGAGATTAAAAATATGGTTAGGGTTTTTATCATATTATTAACTTTATTAAGTGTAGTTTAACACTTTAGTTCATGGAAATCCAACCTAAATTGTAGTTTGTGCATTTTTGCTATGAAATTGTTAAAAAGGGTATTTTGTAAACTAGAATATTAGGGTTTTTGGAATTTAACGAGATTAAATTCCGGAAATTGTTTCTATGACTTATTTAAGATATTTAATAAGTATATTGGCCGCTACATTCATTTAAACATCATGTTTTGTACAAAAACGGCGAATTGTGCTTGCTAGATTTTCGGAAAAATGACTTTTTAAGTGAAATTGGGGTTTTTGTGAGTTTTAACCTAGTTTATATTAAAATTAGTGTTCGTGAATGTGCAAATGAGTGTGATTGGATTTTTCTCGATGGTTTGACGTTTGTACATCGACATCGAGGGTTGGTTTGACTATTCTTGCATGCGTAGGCGATAGGTTTGGACCTATGCGTGATACGCGTGCCGATTTGATTTTCGTATGCTGTTTCGATTTCGAATTTAGTTTTAATGCGATACGGTGCGTTATGATATGTAGGTACCCCATGTGGACTTCGAGACGACAAGCAAGCGCGTGGCGACGTCGGCACCGGCTAGCGAGGTCCAGGTGAGTAGATTTATATCTACGGGGAGAAGTCGGGTGGATGGCGTATAGCACCCCCGCAGTCCGTGGTGGTGTATACGGATGCGTATACAAACCAACAATTATTATATGTTATTTGGGATTAATAACGATGCTTAGGATGGATATTGGTGTGTTGGATTATTTTAGCGTTGCGAACCCTAGGGTAGTGTTGCACTACACATACACACATACATACTTGCATACTTTCCTATTGATATGTGCTTATGGGATTCTTTATAGTTATGTGTTCACATGGGTATGGGACTATGTGTTCACATACGGATTGAGGATGATACTTGGGATTGAGCTGAGTCGATGAGATTTAATTTGAGGCCGTGAGATCGGTGATATAGCAGGGTTCGTATCTTAGATACGACATGACGTTGTAGCGAGTCCTTGACGTAGTGTTTCACACACGTCCATGCATACGTACGCGGTATCAGTATGGTACTAGAAGTAAATCAGTACCCCGATCATGATAATTGATAAAGAGGATACCAGGTGAATAGTATGATGAATGTGATATTGACCCGTACCCAGATTTGGGATGCCGTACGATGGATTTACGTACGAGCTATATTGATGATTGATCCGAACTCTTGACTTGGGATGCCTGATTATAGATATGGTATCGGCTATGATATTATTGAGGCGGGATCACCGACTATACATATACAGGTAGGTATATGTATCGACTCAGATGTTAGGCGGTTTCCTTACCTGTAGTCCAGCTTGTTAGCTTAGCCCTTTAGTTTAGTTTAGTTGTTAGATTAGATTCGATTCTTACCTATTTCAAAACTAACGAATCGTTGGTGTTTTAAAAGACAGCCCATGAGATCTTACGGATATTTAAGAAGACGTATCTTTTCATAAAAACACCGTAGCCCGTATTTTCAAAACCCCTTGATTCGTGTTATTTCAAAAGGCACCATTTGTAGGACTTATATTAGATTAATACTGATTAGTTATCGTTGTGTCTAGTATTTATCTCCCGCACATTATTGTTGTTCGCTCTGCCTCGCATACTTATTTTGCTGCATATTCCATTATTGATATCATGCTGTTAGGACACCAGCACCATTACCGATGATGCGTATGTACCACATACACTTACTTGCCGGCTCACACACATCTTCATCGGTAATTCCCATGTCACGTACACTTAGAAAATACTATTTCTTGACTTAGCTTGTTAGTTAGTAGTTTGATATAATATTAGTGTACCTGCCTTATATGCCAGTTTAGACATTGTAGTTATTACTGTCACTTCATGCATACTGTTATTCAATTGTTCATGCCTAGTTTATTAATCATACATTGCAACTTGGTTATTGATACCATATGCATTCATTATCATTGACATATGCACTTGTGATGATTTCTTGAGATTTAGGATATTTCTGGATTTCGGGGAAAGCCGCAAAATTTACAACTTATGATCTTTTAAAATATAAAACGTTGCGGTTTTCTAGTGATGTAAAGTGTCGTCCACCATGAGTTTGCTGTGGTTTTCGAGATCCGTGTCGAGGAGTGGAGAAACCGTCACGGGTACATGGTGGGCCCGGTATGGTACCCCGGGGCAAGAGGAATGTGTTGTTGACGTTGAGCCTGGCGTGGGAGCACTACCTACCGGTGATATTACCCGACGCGTCGGATGTCCGGAGGATACCGTCGTTGTCTTGAGATGGATGGTAGGGGCCGGTCTGGACTGACGGCGCCCTAGATATTGAGATTGAGACATTGATATTTCGAGACATTGAGATTTATGTTTTGTGTCGATGCTAGACACTGTTGATACTGATTTCATTTATGATACCTCAGTTTAAAAATACGAAGGAAATCTTACTAATTTATGAAAACAGTTCTTCATTTACATGTATTCTGTTTTCATGCATTCATACCTCATTCATATGACATATTGCTACCTGAGGCACTGACACGGGCATGAGTTTACACTCGGATTAGATATTTACCCTAGCCATTGTTATAGGCTGCATGTTTATACATTTTTGAGGATATATTATGATCATTGACCTAGGATTGCGTTATTTATGCGATTTCTGTGCGTAGATGTTTTTCTACTCACGAGTTGGCAACTCACCCCGTTGTGCCACAGTTCTTGCAGGTTTCGCCGTACAGGTTTCATTACGGCTTTGCTGGCACTATTTCCATTTCCGGGTGGCTTGCTAGTAGGTGGGTTATTTGTATCTTACCCATCATTATATCTTGTATATTATTATTCAGTTGTATCTAGAAGTTCCATCAACCAAATATGTATTTATTTTTGAGATAGAGACCAGTGATGTTATTCTTTCGACCTTAGAGTCGCGCGTTATATTTCTGTGGATTTCTGGTGGTTTTGAGTTTCCTTTTGAGTTTTGATCCTCGCCATTGGCGTTGTATATTATATTGCTTGTGTGGTTGTGACCGTCGATTGACGAAGAGCTAGCCCCCGCTTGGGGATGCCTTTTTCTTGATTTTGTATACTATTCATGTTGTATTCCGTTTGGGGGCCAGTATTTACAAAGGAGACTCTGCCGAAATTTTCAGTAAATTTTTTGATGTTTTTAAAAACCGCATAATACGGCTTATGCTATTGAAACTACTTGCTTTAAGTTGGTTTTTCCTGCACTCTACGACTTTTCTTGGTTTGGATTTCTGGGTTTTCGGTTTACTTAGATTACGTACGCCTCGAGACGTTCGTAGTTTAAGTGCCGGTCATGTTCCGTACTTTCGGGTCGTGATACGTACACCATCCTTGATGTCAAACACCGATGGATATGGGATCATCCATCGCCCATCATATGGGTCAAGATGCAAATCCGCTAGTCTACTTTGGTGTATCGATGCCCTGTCTCGATACACCCTCGACTAGGAATAGTTATAGGATCTACTCGTCGACTACCGTGATCCCCACTAGTATGATCTCATCATAGTCCCAGAGTCGAGTACATATCCTAAGGGCTTTATCAACATGTAACATAGAGACAATCAGAGTACATGTTAAGATAAAGTACAACCAGATAGCATATTATCATGTCGAGCAAGAAAGTCCTCCCTATATATGTCCAAGCATCCATTACAATGTACATCATATGTACAGTAATGGCCTCTAGGGCATACATATAACTAACAAGTTCCCAGGTCCGCGAGCTCTTCTATTAGAGTAATCATCTTTAGGATGTGGTCCCCAACAGATGATCCGACAGCCAACCTCGCTTGAAACAATTTCTTCGAGGTCTCATATCTTGTGATACGAGATTGCACTTGTAGGGTTCCTAGGCACCCTAATGAGGTCTCCCAAGGCATCAACCATGCCAATTTCAAATTTAAACGGTGCCGAGAAACCCTAGAACGGATCGTTGGCTAGATTTCTAGGCGAAAAGATAACTATTTAACACTTAACTAAGAGATACGGAAATACAACCTTTGTAGATCCGGTTCTCCACCTCCATAGCTCCGCAATGAAGTCTCCTCGCTGTCCATAACAAGTCCTGGGCTCTAGCGTCGGCTTCATCGGAGAATGGACGGGCTAGGTCATCGATGTCCATGCCGAAGATGATCTACGTCGAGGCATCGCTAAATCAAGCTCCGACTTCACCAAGTCAAGAAACTTGTGAAGAAAACACACTCTACTACTTGGCAAGAGGTAGAGGATGAAGAAATAGGAAGTGGGTAGACTTTAGAATTGGATTTCTCACTTGTTTCATCAATCCACCATTGATGAGGCTTGCTTTCTTCAAGGAAGAAGAAGATGAAGAAGATGAATATTGTTATGATAAGAATAATAAAATAGAAAAGAAAATCAATTCTTATCATAAGCAAACCATGGTCAAGTGTAGAGATTAAACCAAGGTTAGTTGGAATGGTTAGGGTTAAGGAAGAGATAAGAATGGTTGACTTGATCAAAGCTTCAAGAAGCTTTAACATAAAACAAAATAAGCCACCATCCTTAAATAATTTCCAAAATGAATATATAAATAAATGAATGAATAAATAATCATAACCCTAGCCATTCATATAACCATGGTTCAATCTTCACACAAACACAAGTAAACATGTATCATCAAACATGATACAATCAAGTGTACAAAAGTATATCACATATACAATGTGCACAAACCAAGTGAGAAAATCCGTTTAAAGTGAACCAATACTAGTTAGTGCAAAGTAATATATCAAATATATAATTATGCATTAAATCATTAAATCAACACTTGATTTAACGATCCGGTCATGTCGCACACAACCGACTAGTATACAATGTATCGGCTTATCGAATCAATTCTTGATTCGATAACTAGGTTATATCGCATACAACCAATCGATACATTCATCGCGAGAATGAAATACGGTATCACATAAACGCATTATTCTCGGTCCCGCACATATCTCATATGCGCTCCTATTTCGTTTCGCTTGAGCCAGGAAACCTCTGTGTAGGACTCTAAAGACTCGTCAATACGCCGGCAGCAGGTGATGATCATATCAAACACCCACAAGCCGCAAGCAATCTACTAAACGTAACGGCCACCCGGGTATTGAACGATCTGAAGATCGACGAGCAAGCCCGCTCACACTCCAGTGAATCCAACCAGTAACACTACCGTACAGTCCGGTCTGATCGTCTGATATGTCGCATATCTCGCCTAGGGGTGGTAAACGTCAGACCCCAATAGCTCGATAAGTCGTGTCGATATGAGGTCTATAACACTTCGAGAAACTACTGGTAACACTTACCAGTAAATCTCAGCAACCCTGGCCAGGGATTTCCTGTTATAGCCAATCGAACACAGCGCAACATCAACCCCCTATACCGGGAGAGACGAATCCCCTCCTATCGCTCATTGCCTCCATGTGACTCGGGACTGTACCCAAAAACCACCGTTTTGCACGCCCTCTTGGACGTGGTAAGATGGAAATCAAAGCACAGTGGGAACCACACAAGACTCTATGACGATCTCGGGTCAACAGACTACTCTGTACCAGTGTCACCAGAGAACTGCCATCTGACGTGAGGTATAATGCCATCTGGGAGTTCTCGGCGAGTCCGTCCAGTGTACCCAGTCTCTACTGAGCACCCGTATATCATCTCTGATGTCAAACACCAATGGATATGGGATCATCCGTCACCCATCTGTATGGGTCGAGAAGGTATACGCTAGTCTACTCTGGTATATCGATGCCCCATCTCGATACACCCACGACTAGGGACTTTGAAGGATGTACTTATGGACTACCATGTCCCCACTAGTATGATCCGCATCATAGTCCAGATAGTCAAGTACACATCCTAAGGGCTTTACCAACATGTATCAGAGAGACAATCAGTGTACACGTTAAGGTAAAGAGCAACCAGATAGCATACTATCATGTCGAGCAAGAAAGTCCTCCCTATATATGTCCCAGCATCCACTACAATATACATCCAATGTACAGTAATGGCCTCTAGGGCATACATATAACTAACAATCTCCCACTTGCACTAGGGCCATCTGTAGCAGTGGTTGTAGTATCTCATACTCAACCATCCCATAAAAGTCTCTCTCTGGGAACAGGCCTTTGTGAGTGGATCCGCTGTGTTGTCCTCTGAGTCTACTCTCCTAACCTCGATCTCCCTAGAGATCAACCATCTCCATGATCAGGTGACACTGCCTTAGAATATGTCTGGATCACTGATGGGACCGGCGTTCCTTGGCATAAGCCACAACTCCATTGTCTCACAATGGTTGGAACGTAGTTCATCTCATGAACCAATATACACCCAAACAGCCTTTTCGGTAGCATCTTAAGTAGCGATATATCCAGCCTTTATCGTCTAGTATGCCACGGTATCTAGCTTGGAACTCTTCCAACATACCGTCCCTTTACTGAGGGTATAGACAATGCCTGTGACTGACATTCAGTCGTCTTTATCACCCTGGAACCCTTCCAGTGATTCTCTCCAGGATCGATTGATACCTTCTCACTACTACTAGTGAGATTCCTAACATCCAATTAGATCTATCTCATAGATCGAAAATCCAGGATTTAGTAGGTATCACTTTGATCCTATATGGAGAATTATGGTGATAAGCGGAGATTGATCGAGCGTAGCATAGGAAACTCCTTCCCTATCAAGAGTATGTCATCCACGTACTCTACGAGGATCGTCACCATACTCCCTACTACCTTTTTGTATATACAAGGTTCATCTACCATTTTGATGATGTCAACTTCTTTGACTAATCCATCAAAACAGATGTTCCAACTCCGCGATGCCTGCTTTATCCTATAAAGCATCTTGCACACGTTTCCGCTGCTCCCACTGTCTACGAAGCCCTCTGGCTGTGTACTTATAGACGCTCTCTTCTAAATCATTATTTATAAAAGCAGTCAAGACACCCAACCAACAGATATCGCAGTCATGGTATGTAGCCGTGACAAGTAGGATCTGGATGGACTTAACCATAGATACTGGAAAAAGGTTTCATCATTATCCACGCCTGGTCAATGACGAAAACCTTTAACAAGTCTAGCTTTGAAAGTCTCAACTTTTCCATCTACACCAAGTAATCTTCTCAAGATATACTTGCTCCTGATGGGGATTTAACCCTTCAGATATAGCAACCAAAGTCCATACTTTGTTGGTGTATAAGGATTCCATCTCAGATCACTAAGCATCCAGCCATTCTTACAGAGTCGTCACTCTCGATGGCCTGCTCGAAACTAGTTGGGTCATCATCTCATGATGCAATCCTCGCTCCCACTGTCATAGAGCAACCGAAGTATCTCTCAGGTGGGTGAGGAACCCTACTAGATCGGCGGAGAGGCTGAAGTTCGTTGGAATCTACTGAATCCTTTGGTTCTGCCAAATTATCTGCTGTTGTTTGTATAACTGGAACATTTCCAGTTTTACATAACAGACCTTGCCTCGAGCTTGTCCGGATTTTGCTTTTAGACATAGGCCGGACAACCCCAAATCTTAACTAGCTTAAGACATGGGCTCTTCCCTTTCCATATGACATATGAAGTGGTAGGCAACTGATTTGATTGGAACCCTATTCAATAGGTTTGCAGCTTCTCAAGTGCATAACTCCCAAGAGGAAATAGGTAACTCAGTAGTACTCATCACAGAGCACACCTTATAACATAGGGTGTAATTGCTCCACCCCGATATACCATCGTGCTATGGTGTATACGGAGGAGTAATGCCGAGAGAGAATCTCATTCTCCTTTAGAATAGTCAAGGATTTCCGTGCTCAAGTATTCTCCTCCCTGATCTCATCATAGGACATAATACTTATACCCTTATTGGTTCTCTACTTCTAACTTATATTCTGTGAATATCTCAAAAGGTTCAGACTTGTGTTTCAACAGGAACATATGTCTGAATCTTAATAGATTATCAGAGAATATAATGAAGTATAAAGAACCAGTCCTGGTATGTGTAGACAGGGGACCTACATACATCAACATGTATCATCCCAAGAGTTTACCAACTCTTTCTCTGTTTCCAGTAAACGGAGCTATGGTCATCTTATCTTTGTGACATGACTGGCGAGTTTCACAAGATGTAAATTCAAACTGATTTAAATATGCATCTATATGTAACTTCAGCTAGTCGGTATGCATTGATATGACCTAGTCTACAATACCTTAAGAAGAATTCGTTCATTTCTGAACTCTTCCTCTTATGTGTGTTCTGTATACTAAGAACTGTAGTTTGATTTAGAACATCAATGCTTTTAGATAACGTGCCTGATCCGATCAACTTTTGATATAGGAAATGTTCAAAACATTATCCAACAATACAAAATTATATCCTTTCTTTTCTAACAAAGAGAGTGATATGATTTGGTATATAAGGTTCGGTATCTAATAACATTCGTTCAGAATCAATGTATTGGTAATACAAGGTGACAGTGACCGACAGACTTGGCTGCAACTCTTGCCCCGTTTTCTGTCTCATGAAACTTATCACCCGTTCTCAGTTTTTCTACCCTTTTGTAGCCCTATGTAACAGATTACATATCTGGGATCCTGATCCGGTATCATATACCCAGGATTCGGAGGATACTGAGAAACAGTTCTGTATAATGAACACACCCGAAGATGATGCATCAGCATGCACTCTCTTCGTTTGGGCGGCACGGAAAATCTGGTATTCCCCAATTTCCTGCTCTGTCTTATAACAATTATAAGTTGGAGCGGGACCAACGTTCCCCAGCTCAGTATAACAAGCGGGTTCGGTCAAAAATCCGTATTATTATCTTGATTAAGGCGTGATATGGTCGCTACCTGGAGAGAGAGAGAAGAAAACACTCAGCGTGCGCTCTTGCAAGAATAGATTGGTTATTATTTTATCTAATCAGGATGGCTCCCACTGCTTTTTATCAAATCTTCCTTCAAACCTTAAAAGGAAAGACTAGCCGGGATTAATTACACACTACAAGTTCGCCAATCTTTCAGCTAGGCCAGTGTCGGTACTTTGAGGGAGGTCCCCCGTGGTTTCGTACGAACCTAATTAATGAAAACCTCGTTTTCCCAGAGGCGTAACCCCGTTGACACCTTTCTAGACACCTACTTGATCGGCTAATTGTAATGTGTAAAACTCTCCCAAGAGTAACTCTTACTCGCAGCGGGTATCGGGATCCAACTATCTCATAGGAGGTATGCAATCTCATTGCAAATTTCAACACTTGAAATTCCCGATAATATTTTGCCCCTAGCAGCTATATGACCTTAACATAGTCAACAAATCATAAGTGCTAGTCAAGTTCAACCCGTCATTTCCCGATTGAATTAAACCCACCCGCACGACCCTTAACATAGTCAACAAAGTCGCACGACTACCCTAATCGAATCACATCATATGCTTATGCAGATAAGCACTAATTAGCTACCGCACACTACGCCTTAACATAGTCAACAAACGTAGCACGAATACTAACTAGTACTTATCTGAAATGACGGAGGGCTACGACAGGTTTTTCTGAAAACATATTGCGTAATGAACTTGATATCGTTGTAGGATCGAATGAATTTTGAAAATGGAATGTTTTTTAGGCTTTTCTAGTTTTGCTAAAGGAGTCACTCCCGGTAAAGGGATCGTCGGTCCTTTCCTCGTCGAATGAGGTGCGGGATATATCATATATATCACTGTGCAAAGCAAAAACTCTAAAAAGCAATCAAAAGACAAACCGAGTGTGTAGCATCTGCCAGTTATTGCTAAAGGAGTCACTCCCGGTGAAGGGATATCGGTCCTTTCCTCATCGAATAAGGTGCAGGATAT
This sequence comes from Agapanthus africanus, assembly GCA_030015575.1. Classification (NCBI taxonomy): domain Eukaryota; kingdom Viridiplantae; phylum Streptophyta; class Magnoliopsida; order Asparagales; family Amaryllidaceae; genus Agapanthus; species Agapanthus africanus. Next base: position 287,020,529 of record CM057343.1, on the reverse strand, counting down.
ATCACATATACCGCTGTGCAAAGCAAGAACTGTAGCTACCTGTTTTATTTTGAAATTCGATTCTACAACATCCTAGGTTTCTTTTATTTCATTAATCACATTAATGAAGTCCCATCATTTAAGTACCTAAACATCACAGATAGATATGACGTACACTTATGCCATCCGCATTCGCCTCGATGTCCCCTCGTGCACCGTTAGGTTAGGTAACAAACGACAGAGCAGGGCAGGGCTAGCGCGGGTGTAAAACATAAGTAACGTCTATATAATATATCATATATACTATATACCGTATCTATCACAGAACATCAAATGATCACATCACAGATATCGCAGCAGAAGAATCATATGAAATATTGGATATACTAGGACGTCCGTGTTTTCAATACGAGCCAGTATAAAACACGGATTCCACGGTCGTGATGAATAGCCAAACCCACACCCCTAGACCCCTACGAGAGCGGCAAGCAACCCTACCAATTCTAGAGTTAGGAGACCCGGACTCGACTCCTCGAGTTGGTCTCCTACTGGACTCCAGAACCCGGTTACTTGTGCTCCCCTCCTTGGGTCTATCCTAGTGCGGAAAAGTAAATAATATACAAGGGTGACAACTTCCGCAACCTGGAAGCGCCCCAATAAAAGAATATTACATACAAGTTTTTACATGAATGAAAATGAAAAACACTCATCTCACATAAAAATCCCCGGCTTTTCAAACACGACGATCCAATATAACATATCCAGCAACACATAACATCACATGTCATCAACGTAAGTAAATATGCGCATCCCAATTGTCGTTGACATATAGCAACGAAACCGGCGATATCACATATTACACTTACGGTCACAGAAAAGAAAGTGTAAAACTACAACAGTTGGAATCCGCAATCTCTTTAGACATCACATGCCTAATCAAATGAATTACTTAGACATCACATGCCTAACAATTATAAACCCCGCATTTCAGTCTCCAAATCGAAAACACTTTTCAATATCGAGTCGGGCAATTCAACAAGATTCCTGACATCCTGATCGAATGCTCGTCGCAAACTTCAGTAGACGGCCGCACCCCCGACGCCGTCGACGAAGTGCACCAAGGCGGAACACCGCTGCCGCGAGCACCCGAACGGATGCTTTCGGCGACGGGGTTCTCCTACAGTCACTTGGTCGGGGCTATGGAGTGAGGCTGTCTATTAAGTTTACCCGGCGAGTATCCGCGTACGCTACGTTATTGCGACGGACTTTTGATCACATCAAAATTCCGTGGCAACCGATCAAGTGAGACTAAACTGCTATGTTTATATCATTCATTCAGTTATCTCATAACAATTTGCGAATTCCAAGTATTGTATCACATTCCAGATAAATAGAAAATGTTAAACTTTTCGATCGAACGATCGAACACCCAAGTTTTCCCGATACAGATCAACACATGAAATAAGTCTAACAACATTCAGTTCGTGCCTCAGTACCAACGGTCCAGCCGTAGAAGGGTCAAGCCAACGCCTCACATGTGGCACGCCGTACTGCCCCAAACCCGAAGGTTCAAAGGGCAGTTCAAGACGGTCACATAATCGAGTTAAGGTTTGTTGTCTTCTAGAGGGTCCATCGCATTACTTGCACTACTTAGAACATCGTCAAACTACGGAAAAATCCAACACTTGGAAATTTCCCGACAGGGGAAAAATTGGGTATTTATATCCGGTCGAACTTTTTAATATATTCTAAAATTTATCCGGAAAGCCACATAGACAAAATCTGATACTCCGATCGAAACACCGAATCCCCAAAACAACTCCAGAAAATTCAACTCTTGAATAAATATTAAAAATTCCCAGAAACACCAGAAATAATATATAAGAATTACTGTGCAGAATTGGATGCACAAAACGACAAAAGGGCCGCGGATCCGCCGCATGAGCCTACTGTAAGGCCGCGGATCCGCGCCGCCTTTAATGAATCAAGCCCTCGAATTTAAACAGTAATTCTTAGATTATTTTACTGAGTTTTCTGAATATTTTTAATCTGGAAAAATCCCAGTTTTTCAAAATTGTCCAGAGAGCAAATTAGGGTTTGGGTTTTCGGGTCGTTCGGACTTCAAACTCCGTCTAGACTTTGCCTAAGGCTCTAGCTAGGCTCTGATACCACTGTAGGGTTCCTAGGCACCCTAATGAGGTTTCCCAAGGCATCAACCATGCCAATTTCAAATTTAAATGGTGCCAAGAAACCCTAGAACGGATCGTTGGCTAGATTTCTAGGCGAAAAGATAACTAGTTAACAATTAACTAAGAGATACGGAAATACAACCTTTGTAGATCCGGTTCTCCACCTCCATAGCTCCGCAATGAAGTCTCCTCGCTGTCCATAACAAGTCCCGGGCTCTAGCGTCGGCTTCATCGGAGAATGGACGGGCTAGGTCATCGATGTCCATGCCGAAGATGATCTACGTCGAGGCATCGCTAAATCAAGCTCCGACTTCACCAAGTCAAGAAACTTGTGAAGAAAACACACTCTACTACTTGGCAAGAGGTAGAGGATGAAGAAATAGGAAGTGGGTATACTTTAGAATTGGATTTCTCACTTGTTTCATCAATCCACCATTGATGAGGCTTGCTTTCTTCAAGGAAGAAGAAGATGAAGAAGTTGAATATTGTTATGATAAGAATAATAAAATAGAAAAGAAAATCAATTCTTATCATAAGCAAACCATGGTCAAGTGTAGAGATTAAACCAAGGTTAGTTGGAATGGTTAGGGTTAAGGAAGAGATAAGAATGGTTGACTTGATCAAAGCTTCAAGAAGCTTTAACATAAAACAAAATAAATCACCATCCTTAAATAATTTCCAAAATGAATATATAAATAAATAAATGAATAAATAATCATAACCCTAGCCATTCATATAACCATGGTTCAATCTTCACACAAACACAAGTAAACATGTATCATCAAACATGATACAATCAAGTGTACAAAAGTATATCACATATACAATGTGCACAAACCAAGTGAGAAAATCCGTTTAAAGTGAACCAATACTAGTTAGTGCAAAGTAATATATCAAATATATAATTATGCATTAAATCATTAAATCAACACTTGATTTAACGATCCGGTCATGTCGCACACAACCGACTAGTATACAATGTATCGGCTTATCGAATCAATCCTTGATTCGATAACTAGGTTATATCGCATACAACCAATCGATACATTCATCGCGAGAATGAAATACGGTATCACATACACGCATTATTCTCGGTCCCGCACATATCTCATATGCGCTCCTATTTCGTTTCGCTTGAGCCAGGAAACCTCTGTGTAGAACTCTAAAGACTCGTCAATACGCCGGCAGCAGGTGATGATCATATCAAACACCCACAAGCTGCAAGCGGTCTGCTAAACGTAACGGCCACCCGGGTATTGAACGATCTGAAGATCGACGAGCAAGCCCGCTCACACTCCAGTGAATCCAACCAGTAACACTACCGTACAGTCCGGTCTGATCGTCTGATATGTCGCATATCTCGCCTAGGGGTGGTAAACGTCAGACCCCAATAGCTCGATAAGTCGTGTCGATATGAGGTCTATAACACTTCGAGAAACTACTGGTAACACTTACCAGTAAATCTCAGCAACCCTGGCCAGGGATTTCCTGTTATAGCCAATCGAACACAGCGCAACATCAACCCCTTATACCGGGAGAGACGAATCCCCTCCTATCGCTCATTGCCTCCATATGACTCGGGACTGTACCCAAAAACCACCGTTTTGCACGCCCTCTTGGACGTGGTAAGATGGAAATCAAAGCACAGTGGGAACCACACAAGACTCTATGACGATCTCGGGTCAACAGACTACTCTGTACCAGTGTCACTAGAGAACTGCCATCTGACGTGAGGTATAATACCATCTGAGAGTTCTCGGCGAGTCCGTCCAGTGTACCCAGTCTCTACTGAGCACCCGTATATCATCTCTGATGTCAAACACCAATGGATATGGGATCATCCATCGCCCATCTGTATGGGTCGAGAAGGTATACGCTAGTCTACTCTGGTATATCGATGCCCCATCTCGATACACCCACGACTAGGGACTTTGAAGGATGTACTTATGGACTACCATGTCCCCACTAGTATGATCCGCATCATAGTCCAGATAGTCAAGTACACATCCTAAGGGCTTTACCAACATGTATCAGAGAGACAATCAGTGTACACGTTAAGGTAAAGAGCAACCAGATAGCATACTATCATGTCGAGCAAGAAAGACCTCCCTATATATGTCCCAGCATCCACTACAATATACATCCAATGTACAGTAATGGCCTCTAGGGCATACATATAACTAACAGCTCTCTATATAAATCTTTGGTATGCAGGAAGATGGAAGCAAGGTCCATCTTCTCATTCCGCCTCTGATGTTCAATATCCATGGAGGCCAGCACGAGGCACTTGGCTTTCGCGCAATCAAGATCCCAGGTCTTACAGACCTCAATGTCCGCGACCGAGGATTTTGGACCTGTAACAGAGGGGCTTTTGCCGTGAGGACATATGCGACCTTATCATAAGTAAGGGCCATATGGACATTCCTCAGCCGGTCTTTATAATTTTCCCTAACGAGTTTATTTTTATCTAATATTAGCTTAAGTCCTGTCATGGTCGCTCCAATTTGGAGAAAGAGAAAAGAAACACTCAGCATATGCTCTTGCAAGTTTAGATTGGTTATTAGTTTATCTATACAGGATGGCTCCCACTGTTTCCTCGAATTCTCCTTCAAACCCTAAAAGAAGAATTAGTCAGGATTAATCGCACCCTACAAGTTCGCTTATCTTTCTTCCAGGCCAGTGTTAGTACTTCAGAGGGAGGTGCCCTATGCTTTTGCATGGACCTAATTAAATAACCTCTTTTTCCCAGAGGCATAGCCCCGTTAACACCTTTCTAAATACCTACTTGATTAGCTAATTGCAAAGTGAAAAATTCTCCCGAAGAGTAGCAGATACTCACAGTAGGATTGGGACCCATCTATCATTGTGCGATAATTTTGAAGGAAGCCTAACAAAAATACCACACTTCAGAAGGTATGCAACACTAGCAAGTTTCCTGTGTGTTTGAAACTCCCGATGTGGTTTTTACCCCGAGCGCTTATAACCTTGACGAAGGTCAAAATATGATAAGTTCCAAGTCAAGTTCAACCCGACATTGTCCAGATTAATCTTGACCCATTCGTACAAGCCCTTAACGAAGGTCAAAATAGTTGTATGCATGTCCTAGATTAATGCATCTATCTATACTACAGATAAGCACCCACTAGCTACCAAACACTGTGCCTTAACGAAGGCCAAAACACATAGCATGAATACTAGTAGATACCAATCTGAAATGACGGAGGGCTACGGCTGGTTTCAGCGAAAATCGTTAACATAATGAACTTGATATGGTCGAAGGTACCGAATAGCTTTTGAAAAGGAGTGGTTTAAGCTCCGCTTTCAAAAGTTGTTTTTGAAGAAAACCGAGTGGTTTTGCAATTGTTCCAACGACATCAGATTTTAGGTTTATTACTTCGCATTAAGTGAGATTAATGCGGTCCCATCAATTAACCTTATCACACTACAAAAAGAACGAAAATAGAATGTACGTGTTTGCCACCCGCATGTTAGTTATATATATGCCCTAGAGGACATTACTGTACATGTGATGTATATTGTAGTGGATGCTTGGACATATATAGGAAGAACTTTCTTGCTCGACATGATGGTATGCTATCTGGTTGCTCTTTATCTTAACATGTACACTTAATGTCTCTCTATTACATGTTGATAAAGCCCTTAGGATGAGTACTTGACTACCAGGATTATGATGCGGATCATATTAGTGGGGACAGGGTAGTCGGTAAGTACATCCTTCAAATGTTCCTAGTCATGGGAGTATCGAGACAGGGCATCGATACTCCAGTGTAGACTAGCGTATACGCTTCTCGACCCATATGATGGGCGATGGATGATCCCACATCCATTTGTGTTTGACATCAGAGAAGGTATACGGGTGCTCAGTGGAGACAGGGTATACTGGATGGGGTCGCCGAGAACTCCTAGATGGTATTATACTTATCGTCAGATAGCAGTTCTCTGGTGACACTGGTACAGGTTAGTCTATCGACCCGAGATCGTCATAGAGTCTTGTGTGATTCCTACTGTGCTTTGATTTCCACCATACCACGGTCAAGAGATCATGCAAAAAGGTAGTTTTTAGGTACAGTCCCGAGTCATATGGAGGCAATGAGTGATAGAAAGGGATTCATCTCTCCCGTTATTGGGAGTTGACGTTGCGCTATGCTTGATTGGACATAACAGAAAATCCCTGGCCAAGGTTGCTGAGATCTACTGGTAAGTGTTATCAGTAGCTTCTAAAACCATTATGGACCTTGCATTAGCATGAATTATCAAGCTATTGGGGTCTGACGTTAAACCACCCCCAGGCTGTGATATGCGAAATATCTGACGAAGAGACCGGACTGTACGGTAGTGTTACCGATTGGATTCGCAGGAGTATGAGAAGGCTTGCTTGTTGATCTTCTTATCGCTCAATACCCGAGTGGCCGTTACGTTTAGCAGACCGCTTGCGGCTTGTGGGTGTTTGATATGATCATCACCTACTGCCGGCGTATTGACGAGTCTTTAGAGTCCTGCACAGAGGTTTCCTGGTTCATGTGAAACGAACTAGGAGCACATATGTGATATATGTGGGACCGAGATTAATGCACTTATGTGATACCGCATTCTAATCTCATGATATGTGATATCGGTTGGTTATATGTGATATAGTCGGGTTATCGGATCAAGTGTTGATTCGATAGATTGTTACATTTGATATTAGTCGGTTGTACGTGAGATAGCCGGATTATTAAATGAAGTGTTGATTTGATAATTTAATGTATAATTATATATTTGATATATTAAGTTACATTGACTAATATTTTCTCACTTATGATTTCTTATTCTCACTTGTGTGCATTAGTGTATATGTGATATATATTAATGTACATGTTTTTGTGTCATGCTTGATGATACATGCTTCATGGGTGTGTGTATGACTTGCGCCATGCTTGCTATAATGTAGGGTTATTAATTGATTAAGTAATTCAAAATTGGTTGAATATTGGTCATGGCTAGAAGCTTGGAGAAGCTTGGATAACCATTGACTAAGTCCACAAGTTTTGTTTTTCTTAAGATATTTATTAACCCAACCATTATCCTAACCTATGGTTAAGTCTCTACATGAGTTAGTATATAACACTAACTCACCCATGGTTGCTATTCTCACCTCATGAGTTTTCATTTTGTTCATCACTTCATCTTCTTCCTCATGAGAAAAAGCTTGCTAGCTTTTTGTAAATGATGAAATAATGTGAGAAAAAGAAATCTAAAGAGAGTCCAATTCCTACTTCATCATCCTATACTATTAGCCATTTAGTTTAGAGTGTTTGCTTCACTAAACCCTAATTTAGTGAAGAGGTAGCATGAGATTGAGTCTCCTCAACGTAGATCATCTTCGGCTTCGAAGACTTCGAGCAAGTTTGCATCTTTCACCTTGTGGAGCCTCTCAAGAGTTCGGGAGATCATTACTCGCAGCGAAGCGACTTCTACACAGATCATTTGAAGTGAAGGACCGGTCTACAAAGGTTGTATTCCGCATTCACGTAGTTGTTAAGTTGTTAACATTGCTAGTTCGTTTAAAACTCTAGTTAAGATTCTAGGGTTAGGGTTCTTTAGTTCGGCAAAAATTTGAAAACGGCATGGGCGATGCCTCCCGAAACCTTGCTGCCTTGCTAAGTAACCCTACACCGCATTCGCCACAGGCCCCTGTCATGCACCGTTAGGTTACCTAACTAACAGAAAAGCGGGGGTTGGACTACCGCGGATGCAAAACATATACAATATTTATTTATACATACATACATACATATATATATATACCCATCACAGGAATGATAAGCAACATCACAGAAAACTAATAAGCAACAAGATCGGTGGATAATTTTAGAGCCTCGAGTTTCATTTGAGCCATAAATGAAACTCGACGTTTCCTGTCGTGTGGATAACCAGTGCAATGAAGATCCTAGACCCCTACGAGCGCGGCAAGCCACTCACCAATCCCGGAAGTGAGGCAACCCCAATTAACAAAATGAATGGGCCACCCAGCGCTTCACGGAATCCGGTAACTTTTGCACCCCATCGTGGGTCATCCTGTACTCCATACAAGTGCAGCGAGTACCCCGCCAATTCTAGAGTAAGGCACCCCGGTCTCAACGCCATGAGATGGGGCCCCATTGCCCTCTAGAATCTGGCTACTTGAGCACTCCTCTATGGGGTAATCCTAATACAGAAAAGAAAAATATATACAACAGTGACATCGATCTCAACCCGGCCATGCCCCTGATAAAAGAATATACAAACGGGCTGAAACGACAATCCACATATCGGACGCTCGCCCTGCAATAATGAATATACATATGAATCAACACTGTACTACAACCATTGCACAATAGGCCATCCACCACGACAAATTATCCATAACAACGGCGCAACTCGGAACATCACCGCGAATATCATGTTCGTAAACCCGTCCTATTGTACATATAACAATCAGTTGGGTTACACCGCTCAATGATGCTCACGGTCGCAGAAACAAATACACAGATAAGCAAGAATTTAGAATTTTGATCGATTAAAACTTTCCGCATATATCCCATGTACAAACCATTGCACAAACAAATCTGGGAAAAAACCAAATGTACCAAAAATCACATTTCCATAAACCTGAACCCCAGAAAAAACTTGGAGCACCTTAGCAATAATTAGGCCACGGATCTGTGGCCAAATGACCTATTTGGCCGTGGATTAGCGGTCTAATTAGGAGCTCATGTGCTCAAATTTTTTTCTTGGTTCTAGAAAAGCCTACACATAATTTTAAGATCACTGAAAATATTTTTTGAACAACTTTAAAAATCGAACAACAAGCTAGTAATGGAGATGCAATTTGGATAATTTCTGTCAATCGAAGTTCTAAATACATGCTAACTAGCTAGTTAAGGTTTATTGACCGGCTCTGATACCATGTAAGTCGATGCCACACACCCCACAAGATTTGTGGAGAGGCGGAATTTACAAAAAACAATTTTAATACGAGTAACATCGACTAAACATCCAAGATCATTCATAAACCTTGACTAACTAAAATCAAAGAGGTTCTAAACTACTATGATAGTGGTTTAAACCTCTAAGATACAAGTCCTTCGGGTCTTCTTCTCGTCTTCCTTAGCTCTTAGATGATTCAGATCGTGCTTGATGGTCGGCCTCCTCATGTCGAAGAGGATCCACCCGAGAGTCTATGGTTTAAGCTCCAACCTCAAGAATGAAGTAACTAAAGTACCATGTTTACTAATCTAGGTTGCTTAGGAGATGTAGAGAGTTAATTGGACTAGTTTATCTCAAAGAATCTTAGGACTCACAACACATGTGAGGGTTGGGGTTTGAAGAAGAAGAAAGAGAGCAATGGAGAGAGAGTGCAAAAACTAGAATGATGATAGAAAAATGAGAGCAAGTGAAGAATGGCTCTCTTTTTCAAAAATCACGCATGCATTATTTTTCTATAGAAAAATGTAACCAAGCATGAATAGTAAGGTCAAATAAATAAACTATAAAAATTAGCCATGCTTCAAACCATGCCACAAATATCTCCATTTTCCACCTCATTATCTATATTACCAAAAATAGATATATCCAAAATGAGGTGTCCCCTTCTAGAAGCATATATTGTAAAATTACAAGAATTTCCTCACCGTATATACATACCAGTATTCGTACTGCAAAAAATACAAATACCAAGAGATAAAAATAATCCAATAATATAATAATAGAATGCAGCTTAATCCTAAGCCCACTAGTATTATCTGTCCGAACAATATCTGTGTAACTAGTACACGTATATGATCGGAACTATGAACGTAAGAACCATACGGCGTCTACATCGTTTCGCCTGAACCAGGAAAACCCTCTTTATGGGACTCTAAAGACTCGACAGTATGCTGGCAGTGGGTTTAACCACAAGTCCGTCAGTGGCACTAGCTGTACGTAACGGCTACCCGGGTACCTGTCGAAAAGAAGACCGACGAGCAAACTCATCCGAAACCCTACTGAGCCTGTCCGTGACAATCTCCGTACAGTCCGGTCTGTTCGTCTGAGAGTATCGCATGCCGGGTCCAGGGGGTGGATCATGTCAGACCCCTAATAACCTGACAAGTCGTGCCGATGTGGCTTAAAACCATCCGATAATATACCGGTCTAATTACCAGTAATTCTCAATTCATCCTCGCCAGGGACTTATGGTGTTGGCCAACCGAACACAGCGCAACATAGACTCCCTATAAAGTGTTAGTTATATGTATGCCCTAGAGGCCATTACTATACATAGGATGTATATTGTAGTGGATGCTGGGACATATATAGGGAGGACTTTCTTGCTCGACATGATAGTACGCTATCTGGTTACTCTTTACCTTAACATGTATGCTGATTGTCTCTCTGTTACATGTTGGTAAAGCCCTTAGGATGTGTGCTTGACTACCTGGACTATGATGTGGATCATACTAGTAGGGACATGGTAGTCCATAAGTACATCCTTCAAAGTCCCTAGTCGTGGGTGTATCGAGACGGGGCATCGATATACCAGAGTAGACTAGCGTATACCTTCTCGACCCATACAGATGGGCGATGGATGATCCCATATCCATTGGTGTTTGACATCAGAGATGATATACGGGTGCTCAGTAGAGACTGGGTATACTGGACGGACTCGCCGAGAACTCCCAGATGGTATTATACCTCACGTCAGATGGCAGTTCTCTGGTGACACTGGTACAGAGTAGTCTGTTGACCCGAGATCGTCATAGAGTCTTGTGTGGTTCCCACTGTTCTTTGATTTCCATCTTACCACGTCCAAGAAGGCGTGCAAAACGGTGGTTTTTGGGTACAGTCCCGAGTCACATGGAGGCAATGAGCGATAGGAGGGGATTCGTCTCTCCCGGTATAGGGGGTTGATGTTGCGCTGTGTTCGATTGGCTATAACAGGAAATCCCTGGCCAGGGTTGCTGAGATTTACTGGTAAGTGTTACCAGTAGTTTCTCGAATTGTTATAGACCTCATATCGACATGACTTATTGAGCTATTGGGGTCTGACGTTTACCACCCCTAGGCAAGATATGCGACATATCAGACGATCAGACCGGACTGTACGGTAGTGTTACTGGTCGGATTCGCAGGAGTGTGAGTGGGCTTGCTCGTCGATCTTCTGATCGCTCAATACCCGGGTGGCCGTTACGTTTAGCAGACCGCTAGCGGCTTGTAGGTGTTTGATATGATCATCACCTGCTGCCGGCGTATTGACGAGTCTTTAGAGTCCTATACAGAGGTTTCCTGGCTCAAGCGAAACGAAATAGGAGCGCATATGAGATATGTGCGGGACCGAGAATAATACCAGTATGTGATACTGTATTCGATTCTCGCGATGTGACATTGATCGGTTATATGCGATATAGCCGGGTTATCGGATCAAGTGTTGATTCGATAAGTTGTTACTAATGATACTAGTCGGTTATATGCGATATGACCGGATCGTTAAATCAAGTGTTGATTTAATGATTTAATGCATAATTATATATTTGATATATTACTTTGCATTAACTAGTATCAGTTCACTTTAAATGGATTTTCTCGCTCGGGTGTGCACATTGTATATTCGATATAGTTTTGTGCACTTGCTTGTATCATGTTTGATGATACATGCCTTATGGTTAAGTGTTAAGAATTAAACTATAGTTAAGTGGGTGATTAGGGTTTTTAATTCCATTTTATTCATTTATCTTTTTGGAAAAGGAAAAGGCAAAATGAGGAAAATGGTTGCTTTCTTTTGTTCATTCATGAACCTTCATGAAGACTTTGACTTATTGACCATTTTGTCTCATGCTTAACCCTAACCACTCACTTAAACCTTAGTTAACTCTCTACATCTAACCATGGTTCATTATATGATAAGGATTGATTTTTCTTTTCTATTCTAATATTCTTATCATAATAATTTAGCTTCTTCTTCTTCTTCCTTCAAGTGAAGAAAAGCTTGACCATCAATGGCAACTTGATGAAATGAGTGAGAAATCCAATTCTAAAGTCTACCCACTTCCTATTTCTTCATCCTCTACCTCTTGCCAAGTAGCAGAGTGTGTTTCCTTCACGAATTTTCATGGCAAGGTGAAGGTGGAGCTTGATTTAGCGATGCCTCGACGTAGATCATCTTCGGCATGGACATCGACGACCTAGCTCGCTTATTCTTCGACGGAGCCGACGCTGGAGTCCGGATTCCTTTTGGACAGCGGAGGGGACTTCGTTGCGGAGCTATGGAGGTGGAGAACTGGATCTACAAAGGTTGTATTTCCGTATCTCTTAGTTAAGTGTTAACTAGTTAGCTTTTTCGCCTAGTTTTCTAGCGAACGATCCGTAGTCGGGTCTCTCGGCACCCGTAAAATTTTATAATGGCATGTTCGATGCCTTGTGAGACCTCATTAGGGTGCCTAGGAACCCTACAGTGGTATCAGAGCCTAGCTAGAGCATTAGGCGAAGTCCAGACGGAGTTTGAAGCCCGAACGAACCCGAAAACCCATTTCTAACATGCTCTCTGTCCTTTTTTGAAAACAGTGAGTTTTTCTATATTAAAAATATGCAGAAATATAAGCAGGGATTTCTACGAATTACGGAAAAAATTTTTGGTCGTAATTCCATCAAACAGCCGCGGAACCGCGGCCTTAGCCCACGTGGCGCGGCGGTTCCGCGGCAACACTGTTGCTTCGTTGACCAAAATTTGGACAGTAATTATAAGTTTGCTGTGCTGAGTTCTCTGGGTATTTTTAATATTTTATTCAAGAGTTGAATTTTCTGGAGTTGTTTTGGGGATTCGGTGTTTCGATCGGGATATCAAATTTTGTCTATTTGGCTTTCCGGATAAATTTTAGAATATGTTAAAAAGTTCGACCGGATATAAATACCCAATTTTTCCCCTGTCGGGAAATTTCCAAGTGTTGGATTTTTCCGTAGTTTAACGACGTTCTAAGTAGTGCAAGTAACGCGATGGACCCTCTAGAAGACAACAAACCTTAACTCGATTATGTGACCGTCTTGAACTGCCCTTTGAACCTTAGGGTTTGGGGCAGTACGGCGTGCCACATGTGAGGCGTTGGCTTGACCCTTCTACGGCTGAACCGTTGGTACTGAGGCACGAACGGAATGTTGTTAGACTTGTTTCATGTGTTGATCTGTATCGGGAAAACTTGGGTGTTCGAATGTTCAATCGGAAAGTTTAACATTTTCTAATTATCTGGAATGGGATACAATAATTGGAATTCACAAATAGTTATGAGATAACTGAATGAATGTTATAAACGTAGCAGTTTAGTCTCACTTGATCGGTTGCCACGGAATTTTGATATGATCAAAAGTCCGTCGCAATCACGTAGCGTACGCGGATACTCGCCGGGTAAACTTAATAGACAGCTTCACTCCATAGCCCCGACCAAGTGACTGTAGGAGAACCCCGTCGCCGAAAGCATCCGTTCGGGTGCTCGCGGCAGCGGTGTTCCGCCTTGGTGCACTTCGTCGACGGTATCGGGGGTGCAGCCGCCTACTAAAGTTTGCGACGAGCATTCGATCAGGATATCGGGAATCTTGTTGAATTGCCCGACTTGATATTGAAAAGTGTTTTCAATGATGAGACTAAAATGCGGGGTTTATAATTGTTAGGAATGCGATGTCTAAAGAATTCATTTGGTCAGGCATGCGATGTCTGAGGTGATTGCGGATTCCAACTGTTGTAGTTTTACACTTTCTTTTATATGACCGTAAGCGTAATATGTGATATCGCCGGTTTCGTTGCTATATGTCAACGACAATTGGGATGCGCATATTTACTTACGTTGATGACATGTGATGTTATGTGTTGCTGGATATGTTATATTGGATCGTCGTATTTGAATAGCCGGGGGTTTTTATGTGAGATGAGTGTTTTTCATTTTCATTCAGGTAAAAACTTGTATGTAATATTCTTTTATTGGGGCACTTCCAGGTTGCGGAAGTAGTCACCGTTTGTATATTATTTACTTTTCTGCACTAGGATAGACCCAAGGAGGGGAGCACAAGTAACCGGGTTCTGGAGTCCAGTGGGAGACCAACTCGAGGAGTCGAGTCCGGGTCTCCTAACTCCAGAATTGGTAGGGTTGCTTGCCGCTCTCGTAGGGGTCTAGGCGTGTGGGTTTGGCTATTCATCACGACCGTGGAATCCGTGTTTTATACTGGCTCGTATTAAAAACACGGACGTCCTAGTATATCCAATATTTCATATGATTCTTCTGCTGCGATATCTGTGATGTGATCATGTGATGTTCTGTGATAGATACAGTATATAGTATATATGATATATTATATAGACGTTACTTATGTTTTACACCCGTGCTAGCCCTGCCCCGCTCTGCCGTTAGTTACCTAACCTAACGGTGCACGAGGGGACATCGAAGCGAATGCGGATGGCATAAGTGTACGTCGTATTTATCTGTGATGTTTAGGTACTTAAATGATGGGACTTCATTAATGTGATTAATGAAATAAAAGAAACCTAAGATGTTGTAGAATCGAATTTCAAAATAAAACAGGTAGCTACAGTTCTTGCTTTGCACAGCGGTATATGTGATATATCCTGCACCTTATTCGATAAGGAAAGGACCGAGATCCCTTCACCGGGAGTGACTCCTTTAGCAATAACTGGCAGATGCTACACACTCGGTTTGTCTTTTGATAGCTTTTAAGTGTTTTTGCTTTGCACAGTGATATATACGATATATCCCGCACCTCATTCGACGAGGAAAGGACCGACGATCCCTTCACCGGGAGTGACTCCTTTAGCAAAACTAGAAAAGCCTCAAAAGCACTCCATTTTAAAATCATTTGATTCTACAACGATATCAAGTTCATTACGCAATAGGTTTTCAGAAAAACCTGTCGTAGCCCTCCGTCTTTTCAGATAAGTTGTATATAGTATTCGTGCTGCATTTGTTGGCTTTCGTCAAGGTGCAGTGTGCGGTAGCTATATGCTGCTTATCTGCTAGCATACGATGCGATTGGATTAGGGTAGTCGTGCGGCTTTGTTGGCTTTCGTCAAGGGTCGTGTGGGTGGGTTTAATTCGATCAAGAAATGTACGGGTTGAACTTGACTAGCGCGCTATGGTTTGTTGGCTTTCGTCAAGGTCATAGCACGTTAGGGGCAAAATATTATCGGGAATTTCAAGTGTTGAAATTTGCAATGAGATTGCATACCTTCTATGAGATAGTTGGATCCCGATACCCGCTGCGAGTAAGAGTTACTCCTGGGAGAGTTTTACACATTACAATTAGCCGATCAAGTAGGTGTCTAGAAAGGTGTTAACGAGGTTACGCCTCTGGGAAAACGAGGTTTACATTAATTAGGTTCGTGCGAAAGCACGGGGGACCTCCCTCAAAGTACCGACACTGGCCTGGCTGAAAGATTGGCGAACTTGTAGTGTGTAATTAATCCCGGCTAGTCTTTCCTTTTAGGGTTTGAAGGAAGATTTGATAAAAAGCAGTGGGAGCCATCCTGATTAGATAAAATAATAACCAATCTATTCTTGACAGAGCGCACGCTGAGTGTTTTCTTCTCTCTCTCTCCAGGTAGCGACCATATCGCGCCTTAATCAAGATAATAATACGGATTATTGACCGAACCCGCTTGTTATACTGAGCTGGGGAACGTTGGTCCCGCTCTAACTTATAATTGTTATAAGACAGAGCAGGAAATTGGGGAATACCAGATTTCCCGTGCCGCCCAAACGAAGAGAGTGCATGCTGATGCATCATCTTCGGGTGTGTTTATTATACAGAACTGTTTCTCCGTATCCTCTACGTCTTGGGTATGTGATACCAGATCAGGATCCCAGATATGTAATCTGTTACATAGGGCTACAGAAAGGTAGAGAACTGAGAACGGGTGATAAGTTTCATGAGGCAGAAAACGGAGCAAGAGTTGCAGCCAAGTCTGTCGGTCACTGTTACCCTGTATTACCAATACATTGATTCTGAACGAATGTTGTTAGATACCGAACCTGATATACAAAATCATATCTATCTCTTTATTAGTAAAGAAATGATAAAATTTTGTATTGTTGGATAATGTTTTGAACATTTCCTATATCAAAAGTTGATCGGTTCAGGCACGTTATCTAAAAGCATTGAAGTTCTAAATCAAACTACAGTTCTTAGTATATGGAACACACACAAGAGGATGAGTTCAGAAATGAACGAATTCTTCTTGAAGTATTGTAGACTAGGTCAGATCAATGCGACCCGACTGGCTAGAGTTACATAAAGATGCATATTTAAATTAGTTTGAATTTACATCTTATGAAACTCGCCAGTCATGTCACAGAGATAAAATGACCATAGCCCTGTTTATTGGAAACAGAGAAAGAGTTAGTGAACTCTTGGGATGATACATGTTTGATGTATGTAGGTCCCCAGTCTACATATGCAAAGACCGGTTCTTTGTACTTCATTACATTCTCTGATAATCTCTCGAGATTCAGACATATGTTCCTGTTGAAACACAAGTCCGAACCTTTTGAGATATTCACAGAATATAAGTTAGAAGTAGAGAACCAAAATACGGGTATAAGTATTATGTCCTTTGATGTGATCAAGGAGGAGAATACTTGAGCACGGAATTACAGGACTATTCTAAAGGAGAATGAGATTCTCTCTCGGTATTACTCCTCCGGATACACCATAGCATGATGGTATATCGGGGCGGAGCAATCACACCCTATATGATATGGTGTGCTCTATGATGAGTACTACTGAGTTACCTTTTTCCTTTTGGGAGTTATGCACTTGAGAAGATGCATACCTATTGAATAGGGTTCGAATCAAATCAGTTGCCTACCACTTCATATGTGATATGGAAAGGGAAGAGCCCATATCTTAAGTTAGTTAAGATTTGGGGTTGTCCGGCCTATGTCTAAAAGCAAAATCCGAACAAGCTCGAGGCAAGGTCTGTAATGTAGAACTGGAAATGTTCCAGCTATACAAACTACAGCACATGATTTGATAGAACCAAAGGATTCAGTAGATTCCAACGAACCTCAGCCTCTCCGCCGATCTAGTAGGGTTCCTCACCCACCTGAGAGATACTTCGGTTTCTCTATGACAGTGGGAGCGAGGATTGCATCATGAGATGATGACCCAACTAGCTTCGAGCTGGCCATCAAGAGTGAGACTCTGTAAGAATGGCTGGATGTTTATCGATCTGAGATGGAATCCTTATACACCAACAAAATATGGACTTTGGTTGCTATATCTGAAGGGTTAAATCCCCATCAGGAGCAAGTATATCTTGAGAAGATTACTTGGTGTACATGGAAAAATTGAGACTTTCAAAGCTAGACTTGTTAAGGGTTTTCGTCATCGACCAGGCGTGGATTATGATGAAACTTTTTTCAAGTAACCAAGCTTAAGTCTATCCAGATCCTTCTTGCCACGGCTACATACCATGACTACGATATCTGGTGGTTGGGTGTCATGACTGCTTTTCTAAATGATGTTTTAGAAGAGAGCGTCAATAAGTACACAGCCAGAGGGCTTCGTAGACAGTGGGAGCAGTGGAAACGTGTGTATGTAAGATGCTTTATAGGATAAAGCAGGCATCGCGGAGTTGGAACATCTGTTTTGATGGAGTAGTCAAAGAGTTTGACATCATCAAAATGGTAGATGAACCTTGTATAAACAAAATGGGTAGTAGGGAGTATGGTGACGATCCTCGTAGAGTACGTGGATGACATACTCTTGATAGGGAAGGAGTTTCATATGCTACGCTCGATCAATCTCCGCTTATCACAATGATTCTCCATATAGGATCAAAGTGATACCTCCTAAATCCTGGGTTTTTGGATCTATGAGATAGATCTAATTGGATGTTAGGATTCTCACTAGTTGTAGTGAGATGGTATCAATCGATCCTTGGAAGAATCACTGGAAGGGTTCCAGAGTGATAAAGACGACTGAATGTCAGTCACAGGCATTGTCTTTACCCTCAGTAAAGGGGCGGTATGTTGGAAGAGTTCCAAGCTAGATACCGTGACATACTAGAAGATAAAGGCAGGACACATCGCTACTTAAGATGCTACCAAAGAGGCTGTTTGGGTGTATATTGGTTCATAAGATGAACTATGTTCCTCCCATTGTGTGACAGTGGAGTTGTGGCTTATGCCAAGGAACGCAGGTCCCATCAGTGATCCAGTCATATTCTAAGGCAGCATCACCTCATCATGGAGATGGTTGATCTCCAAGGGATCGAGGTTAGGAGAGTAGACTCGAAGGACAACACAGCGGATCCACTCACAAAGGCCTGTTCCCAGAGAGAGATTTTTATGGGATGGTTGAGTATGAGATACTACAACCACTGCTATCAGATGGCCCTAGTGCAAGTGGGAGATTGTTAGTTATATGTATGCCCTAGAGGCCATTACTATACATAGGATGTATATTGTAGTGGATGATGGGACATATATAGGGAGGACTTTCTTGCTCGACATGATAGTACGCTATCTGGTTACTCTTTACCTTAACATGTATGCTGATTGTCTCTCTGTTACATGTTGGTAAAGCCCTTAGGATGTGTGCTTGACTACCTGGACTATGATGCGGATCATACTAGTGGGGACATGGTAGTCCATAAGTACATCCTTCAAAGTCCCTAGTCGTGGGTGTATCGAGACGGGGCATCGATATACCAGAGTAGACTAGCGTATACCTTCTCGACCCATACAGATGGGTGATGGATGATCCCATATCCATTGGTGTTTGACATCAGAGATGATATACGGGTGCTCAGTAGAGACTGGGTATACTGGACGGACTCGCCGAGAACTCCCAGATGGTATTATACCTCACGTCAGATGGCAGTTCTCTGGTGACACTGGTACAGAGTAGTCTGTTGACCCGAGATCGACATAGAGTCTTGTGTGGTTCCCACTGTGCTTTGATTTCCATCTTACCACGTCCAAGAGGGCGTGCAAAACGGTGGTTTTTGGGTACAGTCCCGAGTCACATGGAGGCAATGAGCGATAGGAGGGGATTCGTCTCTCCCGGTATAGGGGGTTGATGTTGCGCTGTGTTCGATTGGCTATAACAGGAAATCCCTGGCCAGGGTTGCTGAGATTTACTGGTAAGTGTTACCAGTAGTTTCTCGAATTGTTATAGACCTCATATCGACACGACTTATTGAGCTATTGGGGTATGACGTTAACCACCCCTAGGCAAGATATGCGACATATCAGACGATCAGACCGGACTGTACGGTAGTGTTACTGGTCGGATTCGCAGGAGTGTGAGCGGGCTTGCTCGTCGATCTTCTGATCGCTCAATACCCGGGTGGCCATTACGTTTAGCAGACCGCTTGCGGCTTGTGGGTGTTTGATATGATCATCACCTGCTGCCAGTGTATTGACGAGTCTTTAGAGTCCTACACAGAGGTTTCCTGGCTCAAGCGAAACGAAATAGGAGCGCATATGAGATATGTGCGGGACCGAGAATAATACCAGTATGTGATACTGTATTCGATTCTCGCGATGTGCCATTGATCGGTTATATGCGATATAGCCGGGTTATCGGATCAAGTGTTGATTCGATAAGTTGTTACTAATGATACTAGTCGGTTATATGCGATATGACCGGATCGTTAAATCAAGTGTTGATTTAATGATTTAATGCATAATTATATATTTGATATATTACTTTGCATTAACTAGTATCGGTTCACTTTAAATGGATTTCTCGCTCGGGTGTGCACATTGTATATTCGATATAGTTTTGTGCACTTGCTTGTATCATGTTTGATGATACATGCCTTATGGTTAAGTGTTAAGAATTAAACTATAGTTAAGTGGGTGATTAGGGTTTTTAATTCCATTTTATTCATTTATCTTTTTGGAAAAAGAAAAGGCAAAATGAGGAAAATGGTTGCTTTCTTTTGTTCATTCATGAACCTTCATGAAGACTTTGATTTATTGACCATTTTGTCTCATGCTTAACCCTAACCACTCACTTAAACCTTAGTTAACTCTCTACATCTAACCATGGTTCATTATATGATAAGGATTGATTTTTCTTTTCTATTCTGATATTCTTATCATAATAATTTAGCTTCTTCTTCTTCTTCCTTCAAGTGAAGAAAAGCTTGACCATCAATGGCAACTTGATGAAATGAGTGAGAAATCCAATTCTAAAGTCTACCCACTTCCTATTTCTTCATCCTCTACCTCTTGCCAAGTAGTAGAGTGTGTTTCCTTCACAAATTTTCATGCCAAGGTGAAGGTGGAGCTTGATTTAGCGATGTCTCGACGTAGATCATCTTCGGCATGGACATCGACGACCTAGCTCGCTTATTCTTCGACGAAGCCGACGCTGGAGTCTGGATTCCTTTTGGACAGTGGAGGGGACTTCGTTGCGGAGCTATGGAGGTGGAGAACCGGATCTACAAAGGTTGTATTTCCGTATCTCTTAGTTAAGTGTTAACTAGTTAGCTTTTTCGCCTAGTTTTCTAGCGAACGATCCGTAGTCGGGTCTCTCGGCACCCGTAAAATTTTATAATGGCATGTTCGATGCCTTGTGAGACCTCATTAGGGTGCCTAGGAACCCTACATAAAGGGAGAGACGAATCCCAAACAATAGCTCAATACCTTCACGTGGCTCGGGACTATAACCAACAAAAACATGTTTGCACGCCTCAGTAGAGCCGCGGTAGGATAGTAATCAAAGCACAGTGGGAACTCACATGAGACAAATGACGACCTCTGGTCGACAGACTATCTCGGCGAGTGCGTCCAGTGTACTCACCCCTAGTGAGCACCTGTATACAATCTTAGGTGCACCACACCAATGGCTACGAGACTAACCATCGTCCCTCATCAGGGTCCAGATATGTATACACTAGTTTACTTTGAAGTATCGATGCCCAGTCTCGATACTCCCACGACTAGAGACATTTTAAGGATGTGCTTATCGACTATACCCAACTCCTATAACTATGATTGCCATCACAACGCTGATAGTCAAGCAAGGATCCTACGGGCTTTTTCAACATGTATACGAGATATGAAATAACAAGTAAAGCATATCACATGTTAAAATAAAGAAAAACCAAGTAGCATACTATCATATCGAGCAAGATCGTCCTGTAAATACATATCCCTAGCATCCTATACAATGAAGGCCTCTAGGGCATACATATCCAACATATGTGTACATGCAAATGTAAATCATCGATAATATTGCGCGTGTCCTAACTAACGAAGTCAAGTAAAGCTAAAAGTATAAACATAGTATATATCGTAAATGATCGAAACGCGAGCGTATGCAAAAATAAGAAATCGAAATGCCAGTGTATGCAGGATAATGAAATCGTAACGTGAACAAGTATTAAAATATCCAACTACGTATGAGCCATACAATTATAATTTGAAATAGCACGAAACATTGTTTTTGGAAATAGGGGACAAAGTTGTTTTTGAAATAACAACATTTGAAAATTTCATAGCGCACCCTTGAAGTTATCATTTAAAAGTATGTAACGAATCATTAGTTTTGAAAATAGGTATGGCTCTAAACATCGCATAATTTCCACTTTGAAAAATTAACAAGACCCCACGAGTCAAAATAAATATCGGAGATCAATCCTAATCATATCACATGCGGAATATCCCGCGTACGATACCATCCAATCAATATGGTATGGATCTATAGTAGCGTACACCAATCTCATATCATATCATATCGTCTCATCTCATATCATGTCGTCTCATATCATATCATACTATATCATGTATACTTATATCGTAAATATCCTTATATATATATATAAGAAATAGAGACTGAGGGTATAATAAAATACTAAGATAATACTATTGCATAAGGAAAGAATAGGTATAAAATTATAGTATATATATAGTATCCTAATCTCTACGGTTGCGGGGTTGTTATACGCCATCCACTTGACTTCCCCTGTAGATATACATCTACTCACCTAAACGCCTCTTCCTAGTCGAAACCGACGGATGCCTCGCCTTTCTTCGTCGTCTCGGAAGCTCCCGCGATCGTACCTACAATAGAAACCATATCGTGTAATATAAAAATCCATATCAAAAACTGACACGATGAGCGAAGCGCTCATAGGTTAGAACCTATGGTCAACGCATGCTAAATTCAATAAACGTACGAACGTCGAATGACAAAGTCATAACATAGAAATCCGAAAACCAACTTTCAAAACTCGCAAAATATCGTTAAAAGACAAGTAAAACAACTCCAGATTTTCGCTAAGGAAATCTGGAGCAAAATAGCATATAAAATAGGCTTATATATAATGTAAAGCATCTACTGACCATACCCCGACACCTAATTGCTATAGTAAACCGCCAATTAATTCATTTTAACTGCAATTTGCGGTCCAATTTTAAGCTTAGGGTCTCGTCTTCGGAGTGGTGTCTTCTAGTGGTCTAACTAGGTTTAATATATATGCAAAATATTTTCCAGAGATCTCTAGTTGCTCCAGATTTTATTTGAACATCAAAAACTTAAAGATAACTGACATTTGAAAATCTTAACTCATGTTTAAAACTTTAAAACTCTTTAAAACCAGTAATACTTGTACTAAAACACTCTCTTCTATCACTAATTAGGTGGTAGTCACTCACTAAACCTCTACTACACCACCAATATAAGTTCTATCCACAAAAACTCACCTTTGAAAAACTCAAGTGTAGAAAACATGAATCCTTTAGCTCTAAACTAGTTTGTAAATGCAAGAAATCTAAAATCTTGTTACAAAGTGAGATTTTTATCTCATGATGGCAACTAAAGAAAGTTCTAAGATGGCAAAAGATCTCAAAATGAAAACTTGATCACACCATGATGCTTAGGATAAGGATGGGAACATTTTTAGTATAGGTTTCATGGTATTTTGATGAGGTTTGTGGGGGTATTTTATGGTTTGTAGTGGGAGGTGGAGGAGATGGAGATGGAGAAGGAGAAGGAGAAGAGGAAGATGAAGAGAATAAGATGAAGAAAACAAAAATGATATGGTTGCAACCATAACCCTTTCTCTCCTATCTCTCTCTCACCCATACCTCAATATTAAAATAACCACCATGCTTCCTTGTTCTCCCACTCTTTCATTCTTTTCTTTTCTTTTCCTTTTCTTATCTTGTCTTTTCTTTTGAAAAAAAACCATAACTTAAAGAAAACACAAATGAAAATATTAAACCTCTTTAAGTATGTCATGGCACATTAAAAGCATGTTTAACAATTAAGCTTGCCTTAATGTACAAATAGGAAAACACAAATTAAATTTATCATTAAACTTGTATGGATATATTTATACACTAATTTATAAAAAACCAAATTAAATAAATACTTTCATAAATAATAATTCCATTTTAAATTCCAATTATTTTCCAAAATAAAGGTATATAATTATACCAATTTATGAAAACTCAAATCCACACTCAGTTTAATATCCATAAAACTCATTATTTTATTATTTAAATTCTAAAATAATATTTTCCATTTTTTGAAATGTTACAATTTTCCCCCCTTAAATAAATCTGGTCCCCGAATTTAAATTTAAACCCCCAAATGTTAAAACATTTCAGTAAATCAAATCAACGGGACTCCGAAATCATGGACAAGCTAAAAATATCATAGCGCAACACGTGCACATGAAAACAAAGTGCAAAACTCAAATAACCAAAACTCCAACATGTGTCATTCGAATCATACAAACTATGAAGAAATATGCCATTTGAGAAATCTACCGTTTAAATCAAGCACAATATAGTCAAGGCTACAATACATATATAGTACGCATCCATGTAAAATCATCTAAGCAACTAAAAAATGTATGCATGAAAAATCCTTTTCAAATTGTCGTGTGATGCGTATATCACGGCACAAGTAGCGGACGTTTATTTGTGAAGAAATACACACACAAACACACGTTTTGCTTAAAATATACGTTCCGCCTTTTTGAAAATAATTTGGAAGGGTTTTTTTTTGCAAAATCTTGTGTCGCCATAGATACGTAGGAAAATAATGAGACTATACCTCCTTTGAAAACCTCTTCTATAAATATCGATATATACAAAAACATTCAGGCACTGTCTCTTAGACCAGTCCTGCTCTGCTACTATATAGCATAATACATATATCATAAAATTGCGATGCTCGAAAAAGAAATCAATATCAACCGGTGTGCACGAAAACCAACCCATGTGCGACTAGTATGCACGAAAATCGAAGTCAAAACCAAGTGCAACGGATGTGCACGAAAATGAAAACCGAGTGCAATGGGTGTGCACGAAAGCATCTGTCAAGTGCAACGGGTGTGCAGGAAAGCATCTGTTAAGTGCAACGGGTGTGCACGAAAATCTCAATCAAGTGCAACTGGTGTGCACGAAAATCTTCAAGTGCATCAAATGTGCATAAAATCACATCAACTGTGCTGAGTGTGGATGAAAATCTAAATCATGTGCATCAGGTCTGCACAAAAGCATCAAGTGCAATAGGGTGCACGAAAATCAATATCAAGTGTAACTAGGTGCACGAAAACATAAATCTAGTGCAACAGCTGTGTACAAAGAAAATATCCATCAGGAGCAGCTACAGTGCACGAAAATACTAATCATGAAACTCACTCATCAAAACACAAGATTCCAAAATGACAAAAGCGTGATACTCGAATCACCAAAACACAAATCAAACATAGATGACATTGAGGTACACCTCCTTCAATGTCGAAAGGTGCATGTACACCTGAAACTGGAAGAACAAGAATTCTCACTTACCTTCTACCCACGGTCTGGCGTCCTCTGTCTCTAGGTCCTTATTTTCTCTGTGGATCACCAATTCCAAGACCTCCCGCTCGACAACCTGGTTAGGAGTAGCAACGGAAATAGTCCCGCTCTGATGCCTCTAAGAACATCTCCTGACCAAGTAACCTGGCCACTCGCAATGTAGCACATCAACGACGGCGGCCTTTGGCCTTCTGAATATGTTCTATACAACCGATCCTGGGTCCAAATCTCTATCGTTGTAGTATCCTGAAAAGAACCCGCCACAGTCTCTTCCAATCTCGTCTCTGCGAAACTACCCGGAAGTTGGCACTCTTCTGCTTCTGCTCCGGGGCAGCTGTAATCTCATCTCGACTTTTCTCTGAAAAATATAGCTGTATCCAACGCCTCTGCGTATGTATCAAATTTTGTTGGAGATAGTGCCCTCAGAGTCAATTATTAGGTCACAGGTACGTGATTGCAATGATTGATGGGGGACCTATCCCGGTAGGACAGTCTTACTCGAGATGATAGTATGCTATCTGGTTTACCTTTATCATCGTGTACTGTTTTAAGTGACCTGACACGTCGCTATTACACGTTGATAGAGCCCCTAGGATTCTTGCTTGACCACCAGCAGTATGAGGGCGATCATATAAGTGGGAGCTAGGGGTCTACAAGCATATCCTTAAAAAGGTCCCTAGTCGTGAGAGTTTCGAGACAGGGCATCGATTCTCCATAGTAGACTAGTCTATACAGTCGAGACCCCGACGAGGGGCGGTGGCCGGTCTCACAAGCCACTGGTGTCAGTTGGATCACCTAAGATGTATACAGGTGCTCATTGGGTTATGAGTACACCGAACAGGACTCGCCGGGAACATGCCAGTTGGTCATATACCAGACGTCAGATGGCAGTTCCCTGGTGACATGTGTGCAGGTTAGTTCATCGACCTGGGGATCGTCATTTGTCTCGTGTGAGTTCCCACTGTACTTTGATTACTACCCTACCACGGCTCAAAGGAGTCGTGCAAACAGGTTTTAGTTGGGTACAGTCCCGAGCCACATGGAGGCAGTGAGCGTATCTTCAGGGGTTCGTCTCTCCCGGTATTGGGGGTGAGGTCGTGCTGTGTCTAGGAGAGCCATTACACGAAGCCCTCGGCCGAGGCAAGGAGATTTACTGGTAGGTATTCCAGTAGTATCTCAGGGTGTTCTAGGGTACACTCCGACACGACTTGTACCGCTTTTGGGGGTCTGACTTTTACCAACCCCCTAGGCCCGCCATGCGATGCTCATAGACGAACGGACCGGACTGTACGGATATTGTCACTGACAGGCTCAGTAGGGAGTCAGGCTGAGTTCGCTCACAGACGTCCCTTTTGGTCAATACCTGGTAGCCCGTTATGTATTGGCTTATACCTCTAACGTGCTAGTGGTTAAATCCACAACCAAGGTGTTGACGAGTCTTTAGAGTCCCCCACATTCAGTTACTCAAGCTTTCGGGCGAAAGGTTGTAGAGGCCGTATGGAGATATGGCAGGGTCCGATCAGATACGTGCGGTATTGCACGGATCAGGATCGGACAGTCTGTACTATAGGCCGTATGGATATATGGCAGGGTTCGATCAGATACGTGCGGTATTGCACGGATCAGGATCGAACGGATATTACTAGCCGGCTTTGGTATAAGCCGGATCCTAATATAGTACAGTGTAGATTTTGTCTCCTTGCATTTGTATTTCGGTCGAAATATAGATGCGGGTGTGTATGCACAGTATCGGGGTTTTCCTGTAATTTATTACGGGACCAGTTTTCTGGAGTTGCCAGTTTGCTTTCCGTTTCGGCCGATTTCCATTGTTCCGTTCATTGGCCGAAGATTGGTGGAGGAGGGTTTATTTGCATTGTTGCAAATAGGCATTAGTGGAGGGGGTTCTTTGCATCTTGTTACATCATGATGGTTTTCATGATGAGCACCTTACCTTGACTTCTTCTTCTCATGATGGCTTGACTTTTTGAAGCCATCATGCATGAGATGATGGTTGCCTTGGAGTGTTGGATTTGTTGCTATCATTTCTTTTGCATGATAGCTTTCCTCTCTCTCTTTTTTTTGGTATTAGATGAGAATGGCTCCTTTTTGATTTGCACTCCCACTCACTCCATTCTCTCCTCTCACCAAGCCATGGCCGGCCAAAGCATTAGGGGCTGTCCAAATTTTTGCATGTGGGATTTTTGCTCTTTTGCTTTTGTAAAATCCCACAAGTCCCTCCACATTGTTCTCATATCATTTCCTCCACCAAAAGGCAATTCCTACAACCCCAAAGTGAGACTTGAGGACTACATATTCTACAGCGAATCTTGGGCATGTCGAGTAGCCGGCTTCGTGCCCGAGTTGCCTCGGCATTGAGGTGAGAGCCCGTAAAAGAAGTAGGCGATGTGGTGCACTTCCGGCGACGAGGAGGAGACGGGACATTCCGCAGGAGATCGGGACGATGATGAGAAGACCGGAGGACTTGGATCGTCGGTATATCTCTCTTCCCTTTCTTGTTGTTAGCTAGGACTAGTTAGTGGTTCGATCCGGGTATTAGTGCGCGGCGGTTTGCCAGTTCAAGAAAAATTAAAGTTTATCACCGCTTCCGCATTTGGCCGTCGGATTGACGGCCGGGGCGCCGCCGTGCACTTACAGAGGTATCAGAGCCTCGCCATTAACTTAGTCTAGCTTGGTGTAATGTGTTTTTCAGTTCCGATCGATCGAAATGTCCAAAAACCCGTATTTGCTCACGACAGTTTTCTGTTGAAATTTTTTGGTCCCCAAAAATTTTTCAGGTTGTATAAAAGTACTGTACAGGATGACATAAGACTTCTGGGAAAATTCGAGCCGTTGACTTTTCAGTCAGAGCGCAGAACCGCGGCCAATACCCACCTGGGGCCGCGGTTCCGCCGCAGAATGAAAGGTTCAATGGGTCGGATTTTTCCAGTGGGCCTCTGGGCTTATTTTAGGGGTTTTGGAACATTAATTTTGGGCCCATAATTTCTTCAACTGCTACAGTATTATTTTGGGGCCCACTTGTTAAATTTTGATCGGTCGGATATTTTAAACACATTTTTCACAGTATTTACATTATATCTGCGACCGTGAATGTCACTTGATCGGTAAATCCGGTCTAACTGCTATAGCCCGGTTAGACGGATTTGCGAACGTGACTTTCACGTTGATGTTCTGTTTTTGCTGTGATGTTGCGGATCGGTCGTGGGGGATAGCCTGGATGCAATGCTAGTACAGTTGTGGTTGTATTATGTACATTTGATATTGCGGGGCAAGCGTCCGACATGTGGACTGCCGTCACTGCCTGTTTGTATTATTATTTTGGGGCACGGCCAGGTTGCGGTCGATGTACCCGTTGTATGTATATTTTACTTTCTGTACTAGGATTGCCCCGCGGAGGGGTGCACGGATAGCCGGGTTCTGGAGGGCAACAAGCCCGCATCTCATGGCATTGGGACGGAGGGGGCTTCACTCTAGGATTGGCGGGCTATTCGCCGCACTCGTAGGGGGTACAGGTTGACCCAGGAGGGGTGCCCAAGTTACCGGATTCCGTGAAGTGCTGGGTGGTCCATTCACGGAGCTGAAGGGGGCTGCCTCGCTTCAGGTTTTGGCGGGTAACTTGCCGCGCCCGTAGGGGTCTAGGATTTCATTGCACAGGCTATCCACACGACCAGGGGAACGTCGGGTTTCAGCGGCTCTGTGAAACCCGGGGATCCCAGATATCTGTATTGTTTCTGTGATGCTGTACATTTCTGGGATGTTGCATTTTATTCACGCCTTGAGCGAATATAATATATTGGTATATATATTAGTAGATGTTGTATATGTTTTGCATCCGCGCTAGTCCAGTCCCCGCTCTGTCGTTAGTTAGCTAACCTAACGGGTAATGACGGGACCAAGTGGCGAATGCGGATGGCATATACGTACATCAGTATATTTTCGTTCTTTGTGGTGTGATCAATTGATCGGACTGCATTGATTCGGATCAATGCAAGTTAAAAACAAACCTAATCTGATGTTGTTGGAACACTTTTCAAAAAGCTGTTATTGCAAGGACGTTCACTTTTGTTTTGCATCGTGGTATTCAGTTGGAATATCCTGCTCCTCAGTCGACGAGGCAAGGGCCGAGATCCCTTCACCGGGAGTGACCCCTTGGACAAAAAGTTTGCGTCAGGGCATTAACTTCACTATAGCCGATTACTTTTGCTTTGAACCGTGGTATTCAGTTGGAATATCCTGCACCCCATTCTACGGGGAAAGAGCCGAGATCCCTTCACCGGGAGTGACCTCTTTAGCAACGGTTTTCGTCACTATATTTATAAAAAGCTATCCGGTTCCTTCAACGATATCAAGTTCATTACGTTAAACGTTTTCACCAGAAACCATTCGTAGCCCTCCGTCATTTCAGTTAAATATTCGGTAGTATTCAAGCTATGTATTTTGACCTCACGCCAAGGCATAGTGTTTGGTAGCTGCCGGGTATTTATCTGTTGCATAGATAGATGCGTTGGTTTGGGACAGTCGTACTACTATTTTGGCCTACGTCAAGGGTATGTACGGGTGGGTTCAAATTAACCTGGATAATGACGGGCAGAACTTGACATGTGACTTATGATATTTTGACCTCACGCCAAGGTCATAAGAGCATGGGGCAAAAATCACATCGGGAGTTTCAAAAGAACTGAAACTTGCCAGATATGCGCATACCTTCTGGAGTGTGATGACGTGAGCGGATTCCGTCACGTTATCATGCGATGATAGTTGGATCCCGATTCCCACTGATGAGTTGGTATACTCCTCGGGTGATCCCGACTAATTCTTCTTTCAGGTTTGGAGGAGAATTTGAGGTACAGTGGGAGGTTTCCAGATTAGATAAATTGGTAACCATTCTGATCTAGGTTAGAGTGCACGCTGAGTGTTTCTTTTCTCTCTCTCTTTGGCAGCGACCATTGACCCGACCCTAAGACTATGACTCAGTGACCAAGTTGACCGAACCTTCTTAAACACTGGCTTTTGGATTGTCAGAGTTGCGAACCTCATTGCCACTCCTACTTTTACCCTTTTCTCCAGGACACCCCGTGTTACTACGAACGTCCACTTCCATTGGACAAAACCATCGTATGGTTAGATACGAACTCGAAAGAATTTATTCGAGGATGGTTTCAGGTTCTGGAGGAAACGAATATGACTATTCAGTTGTCTTTTCCTTTTACCTTCTCTCAGGTTGCGAGTACTCCTTGGTTTAGGAGATAGTACACCTATTACGCAAATTGGATAGTCTTCTTCCAAACCATAGGCTGGTGCCGAACGGTGGGGAATGAAGAAAACCAATTAGCATAACGATGGTGTGCAGAAGGTATTAAGTTAAGACAAAACAAGGGATTAGTAAGAGGGCAAAGTAAATTGCGACTGCTATTCACGACCAAACCAAGTATTCCTTCGCCAATCCTAAATCACCTTTATATTTCTCCAGGACACTCCGTATCACTACGAAGATCCACAGTTTATTGGATACTCCATCGTATGGTTATATACGAACTCGAAAGGAACTTGTTCCAGTTCGGGGATGGATTCTGGTTCAGGAGAAATAGGAATAAGGTTTATTCGGTTGTCTTTTATCCTCACCTTCTCTCGCATTGCGAGTGTTCCTAGGATTGGGACAGTACACCCATTATGCTTATTGGATAGTCTTCTTCCAAACCATAGGCTGGTGCCGAACGGTAGAGAAGGAAGAAAATCATTTGGCCTAAAGGGGTGTACAGAAGGTAAAGACTAAAGACATATGAAGGGATTTGGAGAGGTGGCAAAGAATTATACGGTTACAGTCGTGAATCTGGAAGAGGCATTACTATGAATACCAGGATACCCCATCGAAACATTTCAATGTTTCAGTTTCACTGTGTAATGTTAAAGGAAACTGATTTCCCGATTAGATACTTACTCCAGGGTATGTATTTACCAGTTACGATTCTCACATCTGTATGGTTTTACAGATGATGAGTGGGAGTAAGTTATTGGGAATTGGGTGATCATCCTCATTATATCGGGATTCGTTGTAATCGGTGATATTTGAGGAAGTCACCTGGGTTGTTTGCCGGTCGGCAAATATTTGGTTTTGAATATCCGCTGTTATGCACCAATTTCAAATTGATATATCTATACGTCTATTTTTATAGAGTGAGATATACCTTTTTGATATTATGTCGACGACATTTACTTATATCAGTGGATGGTTAGGTAAGGAGCATTAAGCAGCGGTGTAATTCTTCTTAACCATAAGTATAGTTTTCAACCTACGACACACAGTGAATGAGTTTTCAGGCTCAAGGGACTTATACAGAGTATTGTATGTTGTCCAGGGTCCATCTGGACAGAGGGGTTGGTCCTCGTACTATATTCGGTTTACTTACGACTTCTCTAGTTTTTAGACAGGTGTTTCGTGGAAACACAGGGTCCGAATTTGGAGAAGTTATAGGTATTTGAATAGAGTAGAGAACCACGTGTAGCAAGTATCGGGATTCTTCAAAGAGATCGAAGATGTAGATACTTGTGAATGGTGTTCAGTTGATAGTAATGACTAAGAGAACTTGCTTCTTTTTCAGGTTACTCATAATTGGAAGCATTCCTAAGTTGAGTAACGCTGATCAGACTTCTTCCATTTAGTTGACATGCACTGGAGACAGCTGCATGATTTGAATCTGGTTCAATTAAATCAGTGCCTCTGTTTCTATATTGGATATAGAACAGTTCATATCTTAACGATGTTAAGGTACGGGGAGTTGTCCGGTTTATGCTTAAAACCAGACACTGGACAACTCAAGGCACGTTTCTGTAATGGCTGTTTGTGGGTTGACCCAGGCTATGACGCGGGCTGACTTTCTACCATCTGGATGAACAATAGCAATATTGTTCTAGACTCGCCACAGTTTTAATAAAAAATGGATTTTTTCAAAAAACAGTAGTGGGAGTATGGTAGAACTGGAAGTGATTCCAGAACCACAAACGATTACTGAAGATTTGATAAGGAACCTAAAGATTCAATCTGGATTGACATTCCATTGGCCACTCCGCAGATATGGTGGGTAACTTCAGACACCCGAGAGGTACTACGGTAGCCTCAAGGACGGTGACAGGGAAGTTCTTGTTTACCCACAATTACCATTGCTGTTGTTCCAGGCTGCGAGACCCGGCGGGAGGATGAGTATAGCGTCATTCTGAACTCGCTTTAGAAGTGTACGTGTATATGACTCTGCCAGAGGGTTGTCGTAGTCAGTGGGAGCAACGGAAGCATTGGTGGACATGTAGCTTATGTCTATTTATAGACTAAAGCAGATGTAGCGGAGATAGATCATCTATTTCTGACGTGACAGTCATAGGTTTGACTTCATCAGAATAGGGGATGGATCTGTTGAGAAGATAGTAGGGTGTGATATCCTGGCATTTGGATGACATACACAAAGTAGGAAAGGAAACTCCTATACTACGATCGGTTATACTTTGGTCGTCACACAGTAGTTTCTCCATATGGGACTTGGACATTATATCAGACAAACTGGTTACTAGATCTATGGTTTTAGATCTAGATTTGGGTGGTTTCCCAATCAGGGTACTTAGACAGCATTCTAAGAGTATTTAGAATGGACGACTCCTGGCACGGTAGTGTACCTGCAGGTAATGGAGTCACCCTCTCTAAAGGTGTCTTACAGACTAAAGTAGAGAGGGATGTGCATGATTGGCAGATCACTTGCTTAGGCAATTGAGTCAATCATGAGATGTCAAGTACCACACCAGATGTTGTTCTTGCGCTAGATGCAATAAGTTGATATTGATCCAATCCTGGAGAAACAGTTGGAAGCAGTTTTAGAACATAAGTGGATGTTCTCGGGATATGATAACGACAGCCTCATTCGGGAAACAGTTATCATTCCAGGCTTCCAAGGTGACATGGACGACAAGGAGGTTGTCAGAGCTATAGTTTTCCTTCTGATGAGGGGCAGTATTTTGGACAGGTGGTCCAAGGCAATACTGAGGGTGGCATGGCGCAGAATACTAATTAAGTCCAGTTGACGATACAGTCTAAGAAGTTTGGATTTGGTGTTCATTTATGAGCTAAGTCCCATCAGACATCCAAACACATTCTAAGACAGGTATTGCTCATTTCGGGAGATGGGTTTCTCCGCGAACTTGAGATATAGAGAGACATAGAAAGAAACAACTAAGCGGATCCACTCACTGAGGCTATTCCTCGAACTCAATAGTTTCGCAAACGAGCTTTGTGAGACTGACTAGTAGAGGAGTTGGGTGTTCGGTACCACACGGGCTGTGAGTATGCGACATCGCAATAATTAGCCTTGAGTGCAAGTGGGAGATTGTTGGAGATAGTGCCTTCAGAGTCAATTATTAGGTCACAGGTACGTGATTGCAATGATTGATGGGGGACCTATCCCGGTAGGACAGTCTTACTCGAGATGATAGTATGCTATCTGGTTTACCTTTATCATCGTGTACTGTTTTAAGTGACCTGACACGTCGCTATTACACGTTGATAGAGCCCCTAGGATTCTTGCTTGACCACCAGCAGTATGAGGGCGATCATATAAGTGGGAGCTGGGGGTCTATAAGCATATCCTTAAAAAGGTCCTTAGTCGTGAGAGTTTCGAGACAGGACATCGATTCTCCATAGTAGACTAGTGTATACAGTCGAGACCCCGACGAGGGGCGGTGGCCGGTCTCACAAGCCACTGGTGTCAGTTGGATCACCTAAGATGTATACAGGTGCTCATTGGGTTATGAGTACACCGGACAGGACTCACCGGGAACATGCCAGTTGGTCATATACCAGACGTCAGATGGCAGTTCCCTGGTGACATGTGTGCAGGTTAGTTCATCGACCTGGGGATCGTCATTTGTCTCGTGTGTGTTCCCACTGTACTTTGATTACTACCCTACCACGGCTCAAAGGAGTCGTGCAAACAGGTTTTAGTTGGGTACAGTCCCGAGCCACATGGAGGCAGTGAGCGTATCTTCAGGGGTTCGTCTCTCCCGGTATTGGGGGTGAGGTCGTGCTGTGTCTAGGAGAGCCATTATACGAAGCCCTCGGCCGAGGCAAGGAGATTTACTGGTAGGTATTCCAGTAGTATCTCAGGGTGTTCTGGGCTACACTCCGACACGACTTGTACCGCTTTTGGGGGTCTGACTTTTACCAACCCCCTAGGCCCGCCATACGATGCTCATAGACGAACGGACCGGACTGTACGGATATTGTCACTGACAGGCTCAGTAGGGAGTCAGGCTGAGTTCGCTCACAGACGTCCCTTTTGGTCAATACCTGGTAGCCCGTTATGTATTGGCTTATACCTCTAACGTGCTAGTGGTTAAATCCACAACCAAGGTGTTGACGAGTCTTTAGAGTCCCCCACATTCAGTTACTCAAGCTTTCGGGCGAAAGGTTGTAGAGGCCGTATGGAGATATGGCAGGGTCCGATCAGATACGTGCGGTATTGCACGGATCAGGATCGGACAGTCTGTACTATAGGCCGTATGGATATATGGCAGGGTTCGATCAGATACGTGCGGTATTGCACGGATCAGGATCGAACGGATATTACTAGCCGGCTTTGGTATAAGCCGGATCCTAGTATAGTACAGTGTAGATTTTGTCTCCTTGCATTTGTATTTCGGTCGAAATACAGATGCGGGTGTGTATGCACAGTATCGGGGTTTTCCTGTAATTTATTACGGGACCAGTTTTCTGGAGTTGCCAGTTTGCTTTCCGTTTCGGCCGATTTCCATTGTTCCGTTCATTGGCCGAAGATTGGTGGAGGAGGGTTTATTTGCATTGTTGCAAATAGGCATTAGTGGAGGGGGTTCTTTGCATCTTGTTACATCATGATGGTTTTCATGATGAGCACCTTACCTTGACTTCTTCTTCTCATGATGGCTTGACTTTTTGAAGCCATCATGCATGAGATGATGGTTGCCTTGGAGTGTTGGATTTGTTGCTATCATTTCTTTTGCATGATAGCTTTCCTCTCTCTCTTTTTTTTGGTATTAGATGAGAATGGCTCCTTTTTGATTTGCTCTCCCACTCACTCCATTCTCTCCTCTCACCAAGCCATGGCCGGCCAAAGCATTAGGGGCTGTCCAAATTTTTGCATGTGGGATTTTTGCTCTTTTGCTTTTGTAAAATCCCACAAGTCCCTCCACATTGTTCTCATATCATTTCCTCCACCAAAAGGCAATTCGTACAACCCCAAAGTGAGACTTGAGGACTACATATTCTACAGCGAATCTTGGGCACGTCGAGTAGCCGGCTTCGTGCCCGAGTTGCCTCGGCATTGAGGTGAGAGCCCGTAAAAGAAGTAGGCGATGTGGTGCACTTCCGGCGACGAGGAGGAGACGGGACATTCCGCAGGAGATCAGGACGATGATGAGAAGACCGGAGGACTTGGATCGTCGGTATATCTCTCTTCCCTTTCTTGTTGTTAGCTAGGACTAGTTAGTGGTTCGATCCGGGTATTAGTGCACGGCGGTTTGCCAGTTCAAGAAAAATTAAAGTTTATCACCGCTTCCGCATTTGGCCGTCGGATTGACGGCCGGGGCGCCGCCGTGCACTTACAAATTTCTGGCATTAACAGAGAGGAACGATTCATCGAGATCTCGCACGAATCTCTTAATCCACTTCTCTTCAATATCGACCAAATCGGGATCATATCTTGATAGCTGTGTAAACTACACTTCATCCTCGGCTATGGTCATATCCGGAGTCTCTCGCTACGACTTGAAGCTACGAATTCGGTATCTTCAACACTCTGTAGAAGAAATCTGGCTAAATACGTCCTCTAGAATTTGTCCAAGCCATCGGAGGAATACGCACTGTTTGTCCTCTCTCGGTCGACTCACACCAGGTCTGAGCAAGACCTTTCAAATTGAAACTAGCCAACTCACTGATCTCGCATCGGGTCGTCCCAACGATCGAAATATCCTAGTCACTTATCCAAGAATGAATAGGGATCCTCTGTCACATCCTACCTGTAAACTCATATGGCTTTAGCTTCATGAACTCTGGAAGCGATACCTTGTCAATCTCAGCAACGGCTGGTATACATGTTTGCTTAGTGGACAACACAACGATCCCCGAAGTAGGCTGTACGTCAACAGACCTCTCAATCTGGATAGCCTTAAGTAATGATCCGACCTTCCAGTGCGGATCCAGACACTCTCCTCAAACGAGAAATCCTAGCATAAAAGGAGTAATCAACTTGTTCCTGTGTCACCGGGATAACACCCTGGTCATTCCTCGTCCCCGACGAGCTCGCCCTGACCGCATCTCTAGCCGCAAATCTCTCGGCTGGCGTAGCCATGGTGAGAGGAACTAAAAACAAGCATCGATGAGGATAGATCACAATAATGAATAGAATAAAGGATCTCAAGGTATATATATACCCTAAAGTTACTTAAGCGGAGCATCATATCGTAAGTATGCCACGGAACATATGAACAGTACGTTACTCTGCTTGAGTTACCAACTCCATCAACCAAGGTCAGCCTATGTAACGAAAGTTCGGGTCTAATACCCCCTCAGTCAAGTCTAAGTTCCGTAAGGTCAAGTTTAGGTTCCGAAATATACGTCCTAGGCTCTGCATAGTCAAACCTAGACTCGAACAAAGGTTAAACCCAACGCTCTAATACCAACTTTATCACGACCCGAAAACGGCACGTGACCGGTACTTGAATCATGTGAAATCTATAGGACCCCACTGTAACCCAAATAAGCCGAAAACCAGGAATCTAAACCTCTTTAGAAAATAGTAGAGGTGAAGTTTGGAAAAAGGGTATAAATAAAATCAAGTTTCTCTTTTTAAAGTATAAGTAAAGTTAGTTGAAATACAAGTGGGTTGTATACTAAAGTTTGAAAACATTTTCGTTATTTGAAATTTTGGCAGCACCTCCTTTATAAATTTTGATAAAAACCAGTGCTATACAATAGTAATATCAACATCCCCAATCGGGAGCTATCTCATCGCCAATCGGCGGAAACAGAACCATGCGGTATATATGACGCCCAAGGCGAAGATCCACACAAGAAAAAGTAAAGAAATGCCAAAAGCATCAACAACTCACTATATCCAAATCGACATATAAAAGAATACATACAAGTATCACCCTTAAGTCCAAAAGAATATACAAGTCTCTAAGTCCACAAAATATACATATAAGTTTGGTTGATAGAGTTTTTAACTTGATTACAAGAGAATATAAATATACAAACGGTGGTTACGATCTGTAGTGTAACCCACCTACCAAGAAATCATCCGAAGAAAAAGTGTGCCAGCAAGCCGCTACTGATTCGAGCAGTTGGTCCTGCAAGAAAACTATAGCACAATGGGGGTGAGTTTCCAACTTGTGAGTAAAAGACATCATCAGGTAGAAATCGAATGCATAACGATCTACTTAGGTCATACTGTATACTAATATTATACCGTGTGGTATCGAAGGTGAACGTGTGTGTGTGATATCTTGCTTGTATCAATATGTACTTCCATGTCATCCATAGCATGTGTGTGTGTGTATCATCCAATTAGTGTCCGTCAACGGCACTCGAAATCATCATAAAACACTGAGTGCTCAGCATCGACACTCGAAATCCTCATAAATCCCGTGTTCAGCATCGACACATAAATCCTCATATCTCAGGTTTCATCTCTCATATCGGCCCTCATATCTCAGACGTCGTCTCATCAGATCGGCCATCATATCCATCTATATCATATCACTTTGGTCGGTATCCTCCGGATATCCGCCGAGTCCCATACTGTCACCGGTAGGCAGTGTTCCCAGTCAAGCTCAATGCTTTTCTGTACGATCTTCTTGCTTTTGGGTACCATACCGGGTCCACCATGTATTCGCAGACGGTGACTCCTCACTTCTCGAATCGGATAATAATCATAGCTCAGAACCGAGAAAACTCAGGGTGGACGCTGAAATATCAAATCAAGAGAAAACCACATTTTTAAAACATTCACAAGTTTTGTAAAATCATATCTACGATTTCTCAAATCCAGAAATCTCATGAAAACAGAATCTCATAAGAACATGACAATAATGGAACAACGTGTAAAGGCATAGAACAGTAATATAATGCATGCTGATGTGAATTGAGTAGCAATCTAAAGTACTGGCAGAAATATAGCATGGCAAGTGTTTTCATATAAGCATGTTCGTATAAGCAATGTAAAGAAAGTACAATATCCGGAACAGTATGTGGTGATGGGTACTAATAGTAATATATAATGCTAACAGGGTATAGTATGATACGGGACATAGCGAGTTCTATCTGTGTACATGGCATGACAATTAATGATGATGTGTGTGTGAGCATACGAGTATGTGTACGTCCAACATGTAAATCATCGGTAATGGTGCGCGTGTCCTAACCAATGAAGTCAAGTAAAGCTTAAGGTATAAACATAGTATATATCTTAAATGATCGAAGCGCGAACGTATGAAGAAATAAGAAATTGAAATGCCAACGTATGCAGTATAATAAAATCGTAACGTGAACAAGTATTAAAATATCCAACTACATATGAACCATACATGTAAGTGCATATATGCTCCTTGCTGTTAATACTACGGCTTTGCGGAATCAAAAACTTTAAGAACTTGAGCACAATACACTAAAATCCCATGATACAAGCCCAAACGCTAAACTAACAAACCCTAACTAGGAGTTTTAGCTACTAGGTTGGAATTACAACCTTTTTAGACGGTCCTTCCGGTCTTGAAAAGATGACTCCTCAAGCTTCTTAGGTTGATAGAACGAGCTCTCGAAGTCGATCTTCCGTGTCAAAGACGATCCACCCGAGGATGTCGATTCAATCAATAGTTTCATCCGAAATAACAAAAGATCAAGTCTTGCTAGGACAAGATACTTAGAGTGGTGTAGTTTATGAACAAGATACTCTCTTTTAATCCTCAAGAACTCAAGATAGAAAAATGAGGAGGAAGAAGAAGTGGTGGCAACTCAAGAAAAATCCTCACTTGATGAAAATATCAACCATCCAAAATATCTTACACTACTCTCTCATTCTTATCTCTTCTCATGCAAAACAAAAGAGTGGGTGTGTGGGTTGTGACTCACTAGTGCGAGTCACAAGCCTATACAACTCTAGAAGAGTTGAGAATGAGTGAGAGTGTGAGAAAGGCCAACCCATCAAGTATACATACACATACATTTATAAATAAATACAAATGCATGTATATAAATAAGTATACTCATACCCGTATAAATACGTATGCCGTATTTCTACCAAAATACGAATATCGTATTTATACCAAAAATACAAAATACGCGTATTCATATTTAGAAAGAAATACATGTATTTGTATCAAAGCATAAATATACGTATTTATACAAATACACGTATTCATATAAATACCGTATTTGTGTTAAAATACATATACCCAAAAGAAAGCAATATAATACTAGCATCAAAACTGACTATCTTTCAAACCTGCTAATACTACTAAACGGTCCGATTAAAGCACGTGTATAAATACACTTGTTCAATCAAACACCCGTGTGTAAAACCATAAGCAAACTACACCGTTTCGCATGAACCGGGAAACCCTCTTTGTGGGACTCTAAAGACTCGACAATACGCTAGCAGTGGATTTAATCACAACCACGTCAGTAGCACTAGCTGTATGTAACGGCTACCTAGGTATTTATCGAAGGGAAGATCGACACGATAACTCGTCCAAAAACCCTACTGAGCCTATAGGTGACATTCTTCATACAGACCGGTTTGTTCGTCTAAGAGTATCACATATCAGGCCTAGGGGGTGGTAAACGTCAGACTCCTAATACTGCAATAAGTCGTGTTGGTGTGGAACCCAATAACCCTGAGAAACTCTTGGTGTACCTACCAGTAAATCTCACTTGCCCTGGCCAGGGACTTTGTATAATGGCCAACCGTACACAGCGCGATATTAACTCCCAATACCTGAAGAAACGAATCCTTTCTAACCCCTACTGCATTCAAGTGCTTTAGGACTGCAACCAACTACTACCTATTTGCACGACTCATTTGAGCTGTGGTAGGGTAGTAATCTAAGTACAGTAGGAACACACTCGAGACGAATAGTGATGTCAAGTCAACGGACTAACCTGTATCACTAGGGAACTGCTAACTGACGATAGGTATAATACCAACAAGCAGTTCCCAGCGAGTCCGTCTAGTGTAACTCATAACCCAATAAGCACCTGTATACTATCTTTGGTACCGTATGCGGGACATGCCACCTCCACTGACGGGGATAAGAAGTGTATACACTAGTCTACTCTGGAGTATCGATGCCCAATCTCGATAATCCTATGACTAGGGACAAGTTTAAGGATTTGCTTATAGACTACCCAGCCTACACTAGTGTGACTGCCACCATAACGCTAGTAGTCAAGCAAAGATCCTAAGGGTTCTATCAATATGTATTAGCAATATATTAAAAGAAATATATACACATGTTAAGATAGAATCAAACCAGATAGCATACTACCATATTAAGCATGACTGTTATTATATTTGTGTACATTCCAAGCTTCCAAAATGTAATATACAATCCAGTACTATACAATAATGGCCTCTAGGGCATATATCACTATAAATACAATTATAGTTTAAAATAGCACGAAACGTTGTTTTTAGAAATAGGGGACTACGTTGTTTTTGAAATAGATACCATTTGAAAATTCGTAGTGCACCCATGAAGTTATCATTTAAAAGTACATAACGAATCGTTAGTTTTGAAAATAGGTATGGCTCTAAACATCTCATACTTTGAAAAATTAACAAGACTCCTCGAGTCGAAATAAATATCGGAGATCAATCCTCATCATATCACATACGGAATACCCCTCGTACGATACCATCCAATCAATATGGTACGGATCTATAGTCAGTACACCAATCTCATATCATATCATATCGTCGCATATCATATCATGTCTTCTAATATCATATCATACTATATCATGTATACTTATATCGTAAATATCCTTATATATATAGCCTAATGGCAAGAAATAGAGACAAAGGGGATAATCATCTACTAAGTATACTACTATCGCATAAGGTTAGACAAGGTATATAATTCTAGTATATATATAGTATCATAATTTTACGGTTGCGGGGGTGCTATACGCCATCCACTGTTGGTGATATGTATGCCCTAGAGGCCATTATTGTATGATATAGTGGATGCTTGGACATATATATGGAGGAATTTCTTGCTCGACATGATAGTATGCTATCCGGTTGTCTTTATCTTAACATGTTCACTGGTATTATTATACCGTCTCTCATATACATGTTGATAAAGACCTTAGGATGTTGGCTTGACTACCAAGACTATGATGCGAATCATAATACCGGGACCTGGGTAGTCCATAAGCACATCCATCAATTGTTCCTAGTCGAGGGAATATCGAGACAGGGTATCGATATTCCAGAGTAGACTAGTGTGTACGTTTCTTGACCCTGTAAGGGACGATGGCTTATCCCATATCCATTGGTGTTTGACATCAAAGATTGTACACATGTGCTCATAAGAGAGAATGGGTACACCGAACAGGACTCGCCGAGAACTCCTAGATGGTATTATATCTATCGTCAGATAGAAGTTCTCTGGTGACACTGGTACAGGTTAGTCTGTAGACCCGAGATCGTCATAGAGTCTTGTGTGGTTCCACTATGCTTTGATTTCCTCCCTACCACGGCTCAAAGGAGTCATGAAAACAGGTGGATTTTGGGTACAGTCCCGAGTCACATGGAGGCAATAAGCGATAGAAGGGATTTCGTCTCTCCCGGTATTGGGAGTTGATATTGCGCTATGCTCGATTGGCTATAACAGTAAGTCCCTGGCCAGGGCTGTTGATGAGATTTACTGGTAAGTGTTATCAGTAGTTTCTCGTACCATTATAGGCCTTACATCGGCATGACTTATCGAGTTATTAGGGTCTGACTGTTGGATATAGTGCCCTTAGAGTTAATTATTGGATCACAGGCACGTGATTGCAATGATTGAGGGAGGACCTATGCCGGTAGGACAGTCTTACTCAAGATGATAGTATGCTATCTGGTTTATCTTTATCATCGTGTACAGCTTTAGATGACCTTACAGGTCACTATTGCATATTGGTAGAGCCCTTAGGATTCTTGCTTGACGGCCAGCAGTATGATGGCGATCATATACGTGGGAGCTGGGGTCTATAAGCACATCCTTAAAATGTCCCTGGTCGTGGGAGTTTCGAGACTAGGCATCGATACTCCATTAGTAGACTAGTGTAAACAGTCGAGACCCCGATGAGGGGCAGTAGCTGGTCTCATAAGCCATTGGTGTCAGTTAGTTCACCAAAGTGTAAGTCGACGTTGTACACCCCACGAGTTGCGGGGAGGCGGAAATATAAAAAACAATCTTTTTCTTTAAACTAACATCGACTAACCGTTCGGATCTTTGCTAAACACTAACTAACATTATCATAGAAGGAATTAGCTACTATGAAAGAAGATTATACCTAATGAACCAAGTCCTTCTTCTTCTCGTTAACCACCTCCTCGTCGGCCTCCTCTTTGTAATAGAAGATCCACCCGAAAGCTACTACTCCAAGCTTTGCCTCTAACTTGAGGAAACTAGGTTAATCAAAGTGCTAATCAAAGCAACCTAGGGAATATAGAGTGTGATTAGGGATTAATAAGTCTTGCTAACCCTTGATCTCAACACATGAGAGGTTAGGGTTAGGGTTTGAAGAGAGAGAGCTTGAGGAGAAAGAAGGTGACAGTGAGAATCAAATGAAATAATATCTCATCTTGAATATATATGAAGCATAATGATTTATTAAATGAATAAATCAAATTATTTATCAACCATGCTTCATTTATTCACTTTGTGTGATTCATCTCATGAGTCATTAGTCATTAAATGCATCATTAACTCCATGGATGAATCACACAAATGAGTCACTAAATCAATAAATGCAAATGCCACCTTAGCCCCCAAGTCATCATCCTTCTAGAAACTTCTCGACAATTTACGAGAACGCCCCTCTTATCCGTGAAAACACGGAAAAACTTTAGACTGTATAAGTCCAATAATCTGATACTAGAATCTGGCTTAAACCAAAGCCCGCCAGTAAAAACTGTCCGAACATCGTACGTGCATAAATGCACGTGCATGTCCGAACCCTATCGTAAAACCATACGACCTCTATATCGTTTCGCCCGGAGTAGGGAAACTCTCTGTGTCGGACTCTAAAGACTCGACTACTACGCTGGCAGTGGGTTTAACCACAGACCGCAAGCGGCACTAGCTGTACGTAACAGTCCCCTGGTAGTTGTCGATAAGAAGGCCGATGAAGAAACCCATCAGAATTCCTACCGAGCCTGATGTGACAGTCTCCGTACAGTCCGGTCTGTTCATCTAGGACTATCGCATATCAGGCCTAGGGGGGCGGCAAGCGTCAGTCCCCTAAAAGCGGTATAAGTCGTGTCAGAGTGTAGCCCATTACAACTTGAGAAACTACTGGAAATCCTACCAGTAAATCTCGCTTGCCCTGGCCAGGGACTTTGTGTAATGGCTCTCCAGACACAGCTGTAGGGTTCCTAGGCACTCCCAAGAGGTCTCATAAGGCATCAACCATGCCAATTTCAAATTTTAACGGTGCCGAGAAACCCTAATACGGATCGTTGGCTAGATTTTTAGGCGAAAATGAAACTAGTTAACAACTTAACTAAAGTTTAAACGGAAATACAACCTTTGTAGATCCGGTGCTCCACCTCCATAGCTCCGCAACGAAGTCCCCTCGCTGTCCAAATGAATTCCCGGGCTCTAGCGTCGGCTTCATCGGAGAATAGGCAAGCTAGGTCGTCGATGTCCATGCCGAAGATGATCTACGTCGAGGCATCGCTAGATCAAGCTCCACCTTCACCAAGCCATGAAAACTTGTGAAGGAAACACCCTATACTACTTGGCAAGAGGTAGAGGATGAAGAAATAGGAAGTGGGTTCACTTTAGAATTGGATTTCTCACTCTTTATCATCACTTGCCATTAATGGAGCAAGCTTTCTTCCATGAAGAAATGAAGAAAAAGAAGAAGAAGAATGTTATGATAAGAATTATTCAAAAAGAAAAGAAAATGAATTCTTATCATAAGCTAACCATAGTTAGGTGTAGAGAATTAATTAGGGTTAAGTGGAATGGTTAGGTTTAAGCATGAGACAAAATGGCCACAAAGTCAAAGTATTCATGAAGCTTCATGAAAGAACAAAAGAATGCCACCATTTTTCTCATGCCATTTTATTTTTCCAAAAAAGAAAAAGATTACTAAATGAATAAGGAAATCAAAAACCCTAATCATCCACTTAACCATAGTTTAATTCTTTACACTTAACCAAAAGGCATGTATCATCAAACATGATACAATCATGTGCACAAAAACTATATCGAATATACTATGTGCACATCCGAGCGAGAAAATCCATTTAAAATGAACCGATACTAGTTAATGCAAAGTAATATATCAAATATACAATTATACATTAA
Source organism: Agapanthus africanus (assembly GCA_030015575.1). Classification (NCBI taxonomy): domain Eukaryota; kingdom Viridiplantae; phylum Streptophyta; class Magnoliopsida; order Asparagales; family Amaryllidaceae; genus Agapanthus; species Agapanthus africanus. The sequence goes on along the minus strand of CM057343.1, from coordinate 286,975,900 downwards.
ATCATTAAATCAACACTTGATTTAACGATCCGGTCATATCACATATAACCGACTAGTATCCAATGTATCGGTTTATCGAATCAATCCTTGATTCGATAACTAGGGTATATCGCATATAACCTAATCGTTACATTCATCGTGAGAATGGAATACGGTATCACATACACGCATTATTCTCGGTCCCGCACATATCTCATATGCACTCCTATTTCGTTTCGCTTGAACCAGGAAACCTCTGTGTAGGACTCTAAAGACTCGTCAATACGCCGGCAGCAGATGATGATCATATCAAGCACCCACAAGCCGCAAGCGGTCTGCTAAACGTAACGGCCACCCGGGTATTGAGCGATCTGAAGATCGACGAGCAAGCCCGCTCACACTCCACTGAATCCAACCAGTAACACTACCGTACAGTCCGGTCTGATCGTCTGATATGTCGCATATCTCGCCTAGGGGTGGTTAACGTCAGACCCCAATAGCTCGATAAGTCGTGTCGATATGAGGTCTATAACAATTCGAGAAACTACTGGTAACACTTACCAGTAAATCTCAGCAACCCTGGCCAGGGATTTCCTGTTATAGCCAATCGAACACAGCGCAACATCAACCCCCTATACCGGGAGAGACGAATCCCCTCCTATCGCTCATTGCCTCCATGTGACTTGGGACTGTACCAAAAAACCACCGTTTTGCACGCCCTCTTGGACGTGGTAAGATGGAAATCAAAGCACAGTGGGAACCACACAAGACTCTATGACGATCTCGGGTCAACAGACTACTCTGTACCAGTGTCACCAGAGAACTGCCATCTGACGTAAGGTATAATACCATCTGGGAGTTCTCGGCGAGTCCGTCCAGGGTACCCAGTCTCTACTGAGCACCCGTATATCATCTCTGATGTCAAACACCAATGGATATGGGATCATCCATCGCCCATCTGTATGGGTCGAGAAGGTACACGCTAGTCTACTCTGGTATATCGATGCCCCGTCTCGATATACCCACGACTAGGGACTTTGAAGGATGTACTTATGGACTACCATGTCCCCACTAGTATGATCCGCATCATAGTCCAGGTAGTCAAGTACAGATCCTAAGGGCTTTACCAACATGTAACAGGGAGACAATCAGTATACACGTTAAGGTAAAGAGCAACCAAATAGCATACTATCATGTCGAGCAAGAAAGTCCTCCCTATATATGTCCCAGCATCCACTACAATATACATCCTATGTATAGTAATGGCCTCTAGGGCATACATATAACTAACAACAGCGCGATATCAACTCCCAATACCGGGAGAGACGAATCCTGTCTAACCGTCACTGCCTCCAAGTGCTTCGGGACTGCACCCAACTGTTACCTGTTTGCATGAATCCTTTGAGCCGTAGTAGGGTAGCTATCTAAGAACAGTGGGAACACACTCGAGGCGAAGCAGCTATGTCAAGTTTGCGGACTATGCTGTACTCATGTCACCTGGGAACTGTTAATTGACGACGGGTATAATACCAACCAACAGTTCACTGCGAGTCCTGTCCGGTGTACCCGTAACCCAATGAGCACCTGTATACTATCTCCAGTACGACATACTGATGGCTGTGGGACAGACCATCTCCCCAACTGGGATAAGAAGCGTGCACACTAGTTTACTCCGGAGTATCGATGCCCTGTCTCGATAATCCTACGACTAAGGACCTGAAAAAGGATGTGCTTGTAGACTACCCAGCCCCCACTAGTGTGACTGCCATCACAACGCTGGTAGTCAAGCAAGATCCTAAGGGCTCTATCAATACGTACACACATATTAAGATAGATATAAGCCAAGTAGCATACTACCATTTTTAGCAAGACTGTTAATATAACTGTGAATATCCCAAGCTTCCATTAAGTAATATACAAGCTAGTATGATACAATAATGGCCCCTAGGGATATACATTAAAAATCTCCCACTTGCACTAGGGCCATGTACTGGCATATCGAAGAACGATCATCTCGAGTAGCCTCTCAAACTGAATCTGAGGTAAGGCCTTTGTGAATGGATCAACAGTGTTCTCCTCTGTAGCAACTCTCCGACCTCGATCTCCCGGTGATCTATGATCTCCCTGATTAGGTAATACCTCCTTAAGATGTGTCTGGACTTCTGATGGGACCTGGGTTCCTTCACTAAAGCTATAGCTCCGTTGTTGTCGCAATACAGCGGTATTGGATCAACAATGGTAGGAACCACCTGAAGTTCTGTGAGGAACTTCTTCTTCCAGACCGCTTCTTTTGCGGCATCGCAAGCAGCAATATACTACGCTTCCATCGTCGAGTCAGTAACGGTGTCCTGCTTGGAACTCTTCCAGCACACCGCCCCTCCATTGAGGGTAAAGACATAACCTGACATGGACTTGGAGTCATCCTTGTCACTCTGGAAGCCGGAATCAGCAAAGGCCTCGATTTTGAGGTCTTTTCCGCCGTAAACCAAGAACATCTCTTTAGTCCTTCTCAGGTACTTGAGAATGTTCTTTACTGCTATCCAGTGCTTCTCCCCTGGATCTGACTGATACCTGCTTACCACGCTTAGTGCGTAAGTTACATCTGGTCTGGTGCACAACATCACATATATTATAGAGCCTACCGAAGAAGCGTAGGGTATATTAGACATGCGTTCCCTTTCCAAATCAGTCTTGGGAGACATCTCTTTAGAGAGGGTGATTCCGTGACAAGGCGGTAGATTACCGCGCTTAGAATCTTCCATACTAAATCTTTTCAGTATAGTGTTGATATACCTGGACTGCGAAAGTCCCAACATCCTCTTGGATCTATCACGATAGATCCGGATCCCCAGATGTAAGAGGCATCACCCAGGTCTTTCATGGAGAACCTCTGTGACAAGAATCCTTTGACATATTGTAGCATAGGAATGTCATTTCCTATCAATAGAATGTCATCTACGTACAAGACGAGGAATACGACTGTTCGTGCTACAATTTTACTATATATACATGGTTCATCTGGATTTTTGATATAGTCATATTCTTTGACTGTTTCATCAAAACAGATGTTCCAACTCCGCGATGCCTGCTTTAGTCCATAAATGGACTTAAGCAACTTGCACACTTTCCTGCTGCTCCCACTCTGATTGAAGCCTTCTGGCTGATCCATATAGACGCACTCTTCCAAATTACCATTTAGAAAAGCCGTCTTTACGTCCATCTGCCTGATCTCATAATCATGGAAGGCGGCAATAGCAAGAAGGACCCGAATGGATTTGAGCATAGCCATTGGAGAAAAAGTTTGGTCATAGTCCAAACCAGGTCTTTGACGAAAACCCTTTGTAACAAGTCTAGCTTTATAGCTTTCCACCTGTCCATCTACACCAATCTTTTTCTTGAAGATCCATTTGCATCCTATGGGTTTTACCCCATCTGGAGCAAAGTCGAAAGTCCATACTTTGTTGGTGTACATAGACTCCATCTCGGTCCGCATTGCATCTAGCCATCGTACCGAGTCGCCGCTCTGGATGGCCTGCTGGAAGCTAGTAAGTTCATCATCATCAATGATGCAATCCTCTCTATCCCCATCTATGAGAAAACCGTAGTATCGATGAGACGGCCTACTACTCCTGCGGAAGGGTGCGGGAATGTCCTGTTCTTCTTGAACTACAGGTTCTACCAAACTTTCAGTAGTAGTTTATGGTTCTGGAATTTCTTCCAGTTCTATTTCACTCCCACTTGTTTCCTTTCCTAAAAACTGCTGTTCTAGCAAATGGGCATTACGAGAAACAAAAATCTTTTGTTCCTCTACGTAATAGAAGAAATACCCCTTGGAGTTCTTTGGATATCCCACAAACTTACACTGTACTGATCATGCCTCGAGTTTGTCCGCATGCTGCTTTTTAACAAAAGCTGGACATCCCCATATCTTCAGATGCTGAAGATGGGGTTCCTTTCCACTCCTCATCTGATATGGCGTGGTAGGCACAGTCTTGGTAGGAGCCCTGTTGAGAAGATATGCCGCTGATTCTAGCGCATAACCCCAGAAAGATAGCAGTAACTCAGCGTTACTCATCATGGAACGTACCATATCCAATAAGGTTCGATTCCGTCTCTCCGATACACCGTTGTGCTGTGGATTGTATGGAGGAGTAAGCTGAGAGAGAATTCCTTTCTCTTTTAGGTAACCTAGGAACTCTGCACTTAAGTATTCACCACCTCGATCAGATCTTAGTGTCTTGATACTTTTGCCGGTTTGGTTTTCTACTTCATTCTTATACTCTTGGAATTTCTCAAAAGTCTCGGATTTATGTTTCATCAAGAAAATGAATCCGTACCTAGAGTAATCATCCGTAAAAGTAATGAAATAGGAAAAACAACCTATTGCATGTGTAGACATTGGACCACATACATCGCTGTGTATGAGTCCTAAGAGCTCGCTCGCTCTTACTCCATGTCCAGTGAATGGAGTTTTTGTCCTCTTTCCTTTGAGACATGATTGACAAGTGGCATAAGATTGATATTCGAACGAATCAAAATATCCTTCTCTATGTAACTTAGTTAACCTTGTCTCATTGATGTGACTTAGTCTACAATGCCATAAGAAAGCCTTATTTAAATCTGGAGACTTTCTTTTTAGTGTGATCTGGACATTGAAAATCTGTAATTGGTTTAAAACATATATCCCGTTATGTAGTGTACCGGACCCAATCAAACCATGATTAAGGTGGATGTTAACAACATCGCTTACAAACATGAAATCATAACCTTCTATTGATAACAAGGAAACTGATATGATATTACACGTTAAACTAGGTACACAAAAACAGTTATGCAAAACCAAAATATGTCCAATCGTCAATCCATGGTGATAATCCCCTACGGACATAGCTCCCACGCTAGCTCCGTTAGCAACCTTCAAGGTCATATCACCAACCTTCAGCACTCTACGGTTTCTCAGTGCCTGCAATGAATTGCATATATGTGATCCTGATCCGGTATCCAATACCCAGGAAGTAGAGTTGATTGACAGACAATTCTCAATTACAAACACACCTGAAGTCGAAGCCACAGCTTGCTTCGGTTCCTGGTTCTTGCTAATCCAAGCCTTGCAATCTTTCTTCCAGTGCCCTTTCCTATGAAAGTGGAAGCACTCATCCTTTGTCACTACTGGCACCGCAATCTTTTTTTTCCCTTGATTCCCACCTTACTAACACCTCCTCTAGGTTTGGTGGGGGCCTTATTCTTCCTTCCTTTGGCCCTAGCCTTGGACCCGGAAGAAGAAGCACCGCGAACAAATATAGTGGGTGTTTCCCTTGCCTTCTACAAGGTGCCCTCTGCACTCCTCAACATGTTAAGGAGTTCTGGAAGTTCAACTTCTTTTCTTTGAATGTTGAAATTCAGAATAAACTGGGCTTAGGTGGAAAGAAGGGACTGGAGAATCAAGTCTGCATAGAGCTCGTTCTCCAAAGTCGTCCCAAGGTCTGCGAGCTCTACTATATAACCAATCATCTTTAGGACATGTTCTCCTACAGATGATCCGACGGCCAACCTCGCCTGAAACAAGTTCTTTGAGGTCTCGTATCTTGCTATACGAGATTGCTCCCCATACAGATCCTTTGTATGGAGAAATATGGATTCAAGATCCATATCCTCGTGCCTCCTCTGATGTTCATTATTCATCGAGGCAAGCACGATGCACTTGGCCTTCGCACAATCTAATTCCTATGTTTTGTGGATTTCCTTGTCCGCAAGACTGGATTTAGGACCAGGGACAGCAGGTGCCTTAGTAGTAAGGACATACCCCAATTTGTCATAAGTTAAAGCCATTTTGACATTCCGCAACCAATCTTTATAGTTTGGCCCTGTCAATATATTTTTCTCTAATAGTAACTTAAGGCTTGCCATGTTTTGGGTTGCTGCAATGAGAAAAAGAGGGAACACTTTTAGCATGATGCTCTTGCAAGTTTAGAGTGGTTTTTAGTTTGTCTAAACTGGATGACTCCCACTGTTTCTCGAATCAATCCTCAAACCAAAAAGTAGGAACTAGCCAGGACTATTCTCACCGTACAATACTTGCTTAACTGTTCAGCCAGGCCGGTGTCGGTACTTCGAGGGAGGTTTTCCAACGCTTTCGCGAAGTTCGTTAATTAAATAACCTCTTTTCTCTGGGGGCTTAGCCCCGCTGACACCTTTCTCGACACCTACTTGGTTTATAGCATTGATCGTTAAGTGACGAATCTCCTGATGAGTAGCGGATACTCACAGTAGAATCGGGATCCAAATATCATCGTGTGATAATACTGAAGGAATCCTAACAACATTCATCAAACTCCAAATGGTATGCATCTCTTTGCAAATTTCAGTTTCTTTAGAAATCCCCGATATAAATTTTTGCCCCATGCTCTTATGACCTTGGCTTTGGTCAAAATGTCATAAGTCACATGTTAAGTTCTACCCATCATTATCTTGTTAATTTGAACCTATCTGTACATACCCCTGACTATGGTCAAATGATAATACGACTGTCCCAAACTAACTCATCTATCTATGTAACAAATGAATACCCAGCAGCTACCAAACACTATGCCTTAACTTTGGCCAAAAAACATAGCTTGAATACTACTGAATACCCTAATGAAATGACGGAGGGCTACGAATGGTTTTGGCGAAACCGTGAACGTAGTGAACTTGATATGATCGAAAGAACCTGATAGCTTTTAAAAGGAGTGGTTAAAGCTCCGTAATTTTAAAAAATATCCTCTGTTTTAAAATAACCGACTGGTTTCTTTTAAACTGTTCCAACGATTCAACTTTGGTTTATTTTCTTTGCATTAATATAATATGTCCCATCGATTAAACTATCATTGCAGAAAACAACGAAAATACAACGTCCTCTTATGCCATCCGCATTCGCCACTGGGTCCCGTCATCACCCGTTAGGTTACTTAACTAACGACAGAGCGGGGGCTGGGCTAGCGCGGGTGTAAAACATAAGTGACGTCTAAATAGCTATCATATATAGATATTGTACATTTGTCAGACGCAATAATAGACATTTCAGATCACAGATGAACATTATTGGATATACAAGCAATCCGCGTTTCCATTGAGCCTGCAACGAAAGACGGATTACACAGTTGTGATGAATAGCCATTACCCCCACCCTAGACCCCTACGGGTACGGCAAACTACCCGCCAAGTACCCGAAGTGAAGCAGTCTCCCTCAACAACGTGAGTAGGCCACTAAACACTTCAAAGTACCCGGTAGTTTGTGCACCCCACCTCGGGTCTATCCTAGGAGCAAAAATCAGTGAATGAAATAATACAACGGTGGCTACGACCGCAACCTGGATGTGCCCCGCAAAAGAATATTACATCATATTACAATTTACATCGAATGAATGAATATAAAAAAACCATCTCAAACCTAGGCTAATCATCACAACGATCCAATCAAGTTCATAAACACAAACAGAAAAATAATTACAGAAATGTGCAACCCCCTGCCAACCGACATACTAGCAGTTAGGGGAGGTTTACGAACACATTATACAAATCACAGATATAATCTAATTAGCCAAACATCATAGAATTTCGATCGACCAAACACAATTGATTCTACTCCAAAAACTTCTCTGTGCACCTGAGACATGAGCAGAAACAAAACATTCCAGAAAGAACAAAATAAACACAGAAGAGTTACTGGGGAATTTTGGAGTGGATCGGCTTCAACTCGACCACGGATCCGTGGCGGATCTCTTGGATCGGCCGTGGTTCCGTGGCTGTTTGGCCAATTCGGGAACCCAAATTTCTCCTGTATTCTTATATTTTCCTGCATGTAATTTTAAGGGTTCCTGAAAAATTTATAGACCCTGTTTTAAAATCGACAGAAACTTGGTGAAATTGATGTTTTTTCCGGTTCGTTTCGCGATCGAATTTCTAACAAGTTAGTTATGGTTTAGCGAGGCTCTGACACCACTGTAATTCGATGTTGTACACCCCACGAGTTGCGGGGAGGCGGAAATATAAAAAACAATCTTTTTCTTTAAACTAACATCGACTAACCGTTCAGATCGTTGCTAAACACTAACTAACATTATCATAGAAGGAATTAGCAACTATGAAAGAAGATTATACCTAATGAACCAAGTCCTTCTTCTTCTCGTTAACCACCTCCTCGTCGGCATCCTCTTTGTAATAGAAGATCAACTCGAAAGCTACTACTCCAAGCTTTGCCTCTAACTTGAGGAAACTAGGTTACTCAAAGTGCTAATCAAAGCAACCTAGGGAATATAGAGGGTGATTAGGGATTAATAAGTCTTGCTAACCCTTGATCTCAACACATGAGAGGTTAGGGTTAGGGTTTGAAGAGAGAGAGCTTGAGGAGAGAGAAGGTGAGAGTGAGAATCAAATGAAATAATATCTCATTTTTAATATATATGAAGCATAATGATTTATTAAATGAATAAATCAAATGATTTATCAACCATGCTTCATTTATTCACTTTGTGTGATTCATCTCATAAGTCATTAGTCATTAAATGCATGATTAACTCCATGGATGAATCACACAAATGAGTCACTAAATCAATAAATGCAAATGCCACCTTAGCCCCCAAGTCATCATCCTTCTAGAAGCTTCTCGACAATTTACGAGAGCGCCCCTCCTATCCGTAAAAACACGGAAAAACTTTAGACTGTATAAGTCCAATAATCTGATACTAGAATCTGGCTTAAACCAAATCCCGCTAGTAAAACTGTCCGAACATCGTACGTGCATAAATGCACGTGCATGTCCGAACCCTGTCGTAAAACCATACGACCTCTATATCGTTTCGCTCGGAGCAGGGAAACTCTCTGTGTGGGACTCTAAAAACTCGACTACTGTGGTGGCAGTGGGTTTAACCACAGACTGCAAGCGGCACTAGCTGTATGTAACAGTCCCCAGGTAGATGTCGATAAGAAGGCCGATGAGGAAACCCATCCGAACTCCTACTGAGCCTGATGTGACAATCTCCGTACAGTCCGGTCTGTTCGTCTAGGACTATCGTATATCGGGCCTAAGGGGGCGGCAAGCGTCAGTCCCCTAAAAGCGGAATAAGTCGTTTCGGAGTGTAACCCATTACACCTTGAGAAACTCCTGGAAATCCTACCAGTAAATCTCGCTTGCCCTGGCCAGGGACTTTGCGTAATGGCTCTCCAAACACAGCGCGATATCAACTCCCAATACCGGGAGAGACGAATCCTGTCTAACCGCCACTGCCTCCAAGTGCTTCGGGACTGCACCCAACTGCTACCTGTTTGCACGACTCCTTTGAGCCATAGTAGGGTAGCAATCTAAGAACAGTAGGAACACACTCGAGGCGAAGCAGCAGTGTCAAGTCTGCGGACTATGCTGTACTCGTGTCACCTGGGAACTGTTAACTGACGACGGGTATAATATCAACCAACAGTTCCCTGCGAGTCCTGTCCGGTGTACCCGTAACCCAATGAGCACCTGTATACTATCTCCAGTACGACGTACTGATGGCTGTGGGACAGACCATCTCCCCAACTGGGATGAGAAGCGTACACACTAGTCTACTCCGGAGTATCGATGCCCTGTCTCGATAATCCTACGACTAGGGTCCTGAAAAAGGATGTGCTTGTAGACTACCCAGCCCCCACTAGTGTGACTGCCATCACAACGCTGGTAGTCAAGCAACATCCTAAGGGCTCGATCAATACATGCACACATATTAAGATAGATATAAACCAAGTAGCATACTACCATTTTTAGCAAGACTGTTAATATAACTGTGAATATCCCAAGCTTCCATTAAGTAATATACAAGCTAGTATGATACAATAATGGCCCCTAGGGCATATACACTAATACTAAGATGTATACAGGTGCTCATTGGGTTATGAGTACACCGGACAGGACTAGCCGGGAACATGCTAGTTTGTATTATACCTGACGTCAGATAGCAGTTCCCTGGTGACATGTGTATAGGTTAGTTCATCGACCTGAGATCGTCATTTGTTTCGTGTGAGTTCCTACTGTGCTTTGATTACTACCCAACCACGGCTCAAAGGAGTCGTACAAACAGTTTTTAGTTGGGTACAGTCCCGAGCCACATAGAGGCAGTGAGCGGATCGGCAGGGATTTCGTCTCTCCCGGTATTGGGGTGAGATCACGCTGTGTCTAGGAGAGCCATTACACGAAGTCCTTGGCCAAGGCAGGAGATTTACTGGTAGGTATTCCAATAGTATCTCAGGGTGTTCTGGGCTACACTCCGACACGATTTGTACCGCTTTTGGGGGTCTGACTTTTACCAACCCCCTAGGCCCGACATACGATGCTCATAGATGAACGGACCGGACTGTATGGATATTGTCACTAACAAGCTCAGTAGGGTGTCAGGATGAGTTCGCTCATCGACCTCCCTTTTGGTCAATACCTGGTAGCCCGTCACGTACGGCTTATACCTCTGACGTGCTAGTGGTTAAATCCACAGCCTAAGTATTGACGAGTCTTTAGAGTCCCCCACAGACAGTTTCTCAAGTTTCAGGCGAAACGTTGTAGAGGCCATATGATATATGGAAGGGTCCGATCATATACGTGCAGTAATGTACGGATCATGATCGGGCGGATCATACTAGTGGGCTTTGGTTTAAGCCGGATCCTAGTATTAGATTTGTTAGATTACTTTAGTCTCATCGCATTCGCATTCAATCGGAATGCGGATGCAGGTATGTATATACAGGTGAGGGGTATCCTTGTGATCCGTCACGAGTTTAGTTTAGATGTTGCCGTATCTTTTTATTGTTGTAAACATTTGGGTTAATGTTTACAAATGGAAATTGTGATCTTAAGCCATCATTTTGTGCATTAAATGATACATGTACTTCATAGATGACTCATGGTCTCTTTTAGTGTGTAAATGTCACATTATATGATGGTTTTGTGATGATATGATAAGAGGAGAGAGAGAGGGGCTGCGATGAGGGAGTGAGTTCTCATATTATTGTTTCAACTCTCTCACTCTTATTATAATTCCATAACAAAAGAAAAGAACCTCTTCTTCTTCTTCTTCCTCTAGCTCATTATCTCCATAAATGGCAACACCTCTAACCTCTATCCAAAGCAATGGATGAAAAAGGCAAAGTGATTACAAACATTCTCTACAACAACTTTGACACGTCGGCTAGCACACTTCGTGCCCGAGTTGCTTCGGATGAAGCGGGAGCCCGTAAAAACAATCGATCATGTGGTGCCCTTTCCAATGAGGAGATCGAGACCGGAGTTGCCGCGAGGAACTTGGGATAGTGGCTAAAGATCGAAGGACACGGATCAATTGGTATAGCTTTCCAACCCTTTCACTAGTTGCTAGTTGTAGGTTAATGGTTCGATCCGAGATTTAAGCATACGATAGCGCCGGTTTCTAGTTTTAAAAAGTTTTCGTTTTCGTATTTTGGCCTCGGAAAGATGGCCGGGGCGCTACCGTAGACTTACACTGACAAGATGTAACGTTTTAAAAATAAATAAATAAATAATTAAATAAATAAAATCCTTTAGGTGAATTTTCTGATTTTCGGTAAAATAAACCGTATTTTCCGTAAAATTTAACTATAAATTATTTTTCATCATAAATTTAAAAAGACCTATTTTAACTAAATAATTACTAGTAATTGGTGTTTATTTAGTGACTTATAAATTATTAGTTTACTTAAATATTTTTCCTTAATTAATTAAATTCAAATATTAGCATAAGCTTTAATTATACATTAAATAAGTGTAAATTACAAATTGGAAATGGGTTAATTTTACAAAGTGAACCATAACAATTTAAAATAAGTGTGTAACATGCAAAATAGTTTCTCAAATTTTTGCATGGTTCTAGACTTTTCTAGGAGTAGTTTAGAAAAGAAAATAAATAAAATCAAATAAATTTGAAAAGACTTAAAGGAAATGATTTCTTCATGAAGTTTCTACACATTCAACACTCATTTCACTCTCTTTCTTTTTCCCTCACATTGTGGCCGGCCTCACCATGGCAGCCCCCCCCCCCCATTTCTCTAGTTCATTTTCCTTCAAAAAAATTCATCAAAATGCTTGAAAAATCCACAAAAATCTACAATTTTCTTCACTAATTCAAATCTAAATCTTATTCTACCTCTTACCAAACCCTAATTGGTTTAAAGCATGGAGAAAAGAGGCAACTTTTGAGGCTAAGTGCAAGGGGTTCAAAGCTTGGGCGGTATAATTCTAATCTAAATGTTTAATTTGTAGTTTAAAGGCGCTAAACTAGAATTTTAAAGTGTAAATTTGGTTATAAATTGTTGTCTAGGAAATTCTAGAAAGGGTTTCTTAAATCAAGTTAGGCTTTTTACAATGTGTTCATGATTATATGGTGTAATTAAATAAGTTAAGACATAGAAAATTTAAATTAGTTGCAAATTTGTTAATTGTTACATTTAAATTGTCTTAATTAGGTTCTTTTGCAAACTAGATTTTTACAAAACATATAAATAGGTTAGATAAAATTCTAATGAGAATGTTTATCAATTGTTCATGGTTTTAATGGGTAGATTAGCATGTTAATTTAATGCAAAGGCTAATCTAGTTGCTAGTTTCGAATTGTTAGTTGGAAATTTTGATAAATATGCTTATTTTTGCTAACTTGGTTTTTGGAAATGGACTAAATAATGGGGATTAAAATATAATTATGGTTTTCATGATATTATTAACATTCTAGTTTTTTATTTAGCGACTTAGATCATGAAAACTTAGTTTAGTTGTTGATTTGTAAAATTTTGCTTAAAAAGTATTAAAATTTGTTATTTTTGCAAACAAGAATTTTTCATGTTCAATACAAATTGGTGAGGATAAATTAAAGGAATGGTTTATATATTCTAGTTATGATATTTGGTGAATATTATGGCCATTAGTTTCATTTAAACATCAAATATTGAACTAAAACGGTTTATTGATGTTTTCTAGGTTTTTACGAAATAAAACGATTTGATGAAATTTTAAGGTTTTGATGATTTAAATCATATTTATATCATAATTGGTGAGTTTTGGAACTACGATTTGTACGTTCGTGTATTATATCGAACAATCGGCGTTTGTACGCCGATGTCGAGGGTTTTTCGGTTCTTTTGCATGAGCGGGTCATACGTTTTAACCTATGCGCGTTTCGTGCATCGTTTTAGTTTTGTCCATGATTCAGTTTACGATATTATATATGTTTGCATATAGGTACCCTTCACGTAGACTTCGGACGAGGAAGAAGAGGAGGGCGACATCGTCTTCGGCAGACAAGGACCAGGTGAGTAGATGTATATCTACGGGGGAAGTCGGCTGGATGGCATTTAACACCCCCGCAAACGTAGAATATGGATATTACTTAATGTTATTAGGAAGTCGGACGTGACCTTAGATTCTTAGAGAGTAGGGTCCTATTAAAGACTTTAGATTGGAATAGACAGATTTGGAAAGATTTAACCAGAGGATGAATACCTTGGATGAAATTCGTAGGTTTCAGGTAGACACACACACGCACACACACATACATTTGACTTGGTGTGTGTGTGTGTGTGTGTGTGTGTGAATGTGTGTAGGTTTCTATACACACACAGACACACACACACACACGTGATATGGGGAGGATATATGATATCTAGGGAAGAGTCAGTATAATTGGGCGTGACATCGTGAGTTAAAGATATACGATCGAGTATGATATGAGATGTACTATGATATTAGCGGATCATTGGGAAATGAGAAATGGTTATTTATACATAAACGATAATAGGTGATGATGACATTGAGATATACGAGACTCTAGAATAGAACCCGGACTGTAATATGTGACTTAATCACGATATGATATATGTGACTTAATCACGATATGATATCTATTACTTAAACACGATATGATATATGTGACATGATATTTCTGAGGACCATTTGACGATGTATATTTACACAGACAATGACATATGTTTGATGATATTGGGATATAAGCGATTTTAGCACAGTACCCTTGATCATGATATTGTTTGATGATGATATTATACGAATGATGATGTACATAGGTGATAGTTGACCCGTATCCCGATTTTAGAATGTCGTACGATGGATTTTACCGTACGAGGCATAGATATGATGATTGATCCGCACTCTTGATTCGAGGAAGTCATACTATATACGTGACGCTATTGAGGCTAGATCGCCGACTATTAGACATATGAACTCAGACTTTAGGTGGATTCTTATTTCCTATTGACTAGTATCTTTAGTTTAGTTACTTAGTGGGTTAGATAGATACTAGTTTAGGCTCGAGTCATATAGTTTGTAGTTAGATATGTATATTCCAAATGAGTGGTTAATACACATTCACCTTTATATTCAGATTGTAATCATCACGTTGCATGTTCATACATATATTTCTTTAGTTAATATGAAACTCTGCCTGTTAGGACACCAGCACCATTACCGATGATGCGCATGTTCCATACACACTTATTTTCCGGCTCGCACACATCATCATCGGTAATTGCCATATCACGTACACTTTAGAACATATTATCTTTTATTGATAGAATCAGCTAAAGGCTAGACCAATATAATATTGTGATTACTCTCATGTGCTACTTTAGACATTGTATTTATTACTTAGACACTTCATGCATTCACATTTTCATGTTATCATGCAGTATTATGGGGCTTATGCCGATACTCATTATTTACTTACTCTTGATTTTGGGATTTTTGATTTTTATGAGATTTCTGGATTTTGGGGGAAAACTGCAGGAATATATACAAAAACATCTTTCTTTCTCCCTCGCCTTTTAAAATACCAGTTGCGGTTTTCTCGTGATGTATGTGTCGGCCACCATGAGATTTCATGTTTTCTGTTGGATTTCGAGACCCGATTCGAGGAGTGGATGAACCGTCTCGGGTACATGGTGGGTCCGGTATGGTACCCCAGGGCAAGAAGATCGAGTTATAGGCGATCGAGTTATAGACGATGAGCCTGGCAGGGGAAGGATACCTACCAGTGATGTCTGGCGCGATGGATATCCGGAGGATACTGACCGTTGTCGTGAGATTTGATAATATGGGTCGATCCGGACTGACGGAGCCCGAGATATCGAGACTATGAGTTATTGAGACTTTGAGATTTACATGTTTTGTGTCGATGCTTGACACGGATTTCCACGGATTTCATTGATGTTTCAGATTACCATACAAATTTTACTATGATTAAGTTAAAGATTTCTTATACAGATATACCCAGATTTCATGGTTGATTGTTTTACATTCATGGTGCATGCATACTCATACACATGACATGTTATTACTTGAGGCACGGACACGAGCACTGAGCATTTGCACTTACGCATAGTTTATTACCTGCCACTGCTATATGACTAGTGATATATTAAGTGTTTTATCATGACCTAGAAGAGCGTCGTGCATGTGATTTCTACTCGCAGATGTCTTCTACTCACGAGTTGGCAACTCACCCCCGTTGTGCCAAATTTTTTTTTACAGGTTTCGATGTACAGGTTTCCTTGGCATATTGCTGGCACATCATTTCATTAAGGGTGATTTGCTTGGTAGGTTGGTTCACTTGCATCAGAACCGCCGTTGTACTTGTACTATTTTATTTGTATCTAGTAAGCTCCATCAACAGGACTTGTATTACCTGATAGTTTAGAAGACCAGCTGTTTTTATTTCGACCTTAAAGTCGCGCTTGTATTATTATGGTTTCTGGTGGATTTGGTTTTCTTTTGAGTTTGAGACTCGCCCTTCGGCGTTGTATATTTTAGTGCATTGTGTGGTTGTTTCCTCCTTTTTGGCGTAGAGCTAGCTCCCGCTTGGGGTTGCCTTTTTATTATTTGTATATATTATTCTTGTTTGTACCCGTTTGGGGCTAGTCTTTACAAAGGAGTCTCTGCCGAAATTTTTGAGAAAATTTGATGTTGCTTTTAAACTTGTTTTCCTACATGTTTTACTTTACTTCTTCTTTAAATGGTTTAGATTTCTGGGCTTCAGCTTACTTAGATTACGTCGCGCCTTTAGACGCTTTTTAATTTAAATGCCGGTCACGTTCCGTACCTTCGGGTCGTGACAAAGTTGGTATCAGAGCGCTAGGTTTAACCTTTGTATAAGTCTAGGATGACCCTTGGTTGATGGAGTAGATGACTTAGGTAGAGTGACGTACCGTGGGTATGATCCGCGGCATAATTACGATACGCTACTCTGCTTAAGAAGCCTTAGGATGTACATTCCTTTACACCGTATTCTATTCGTTCCTTGATCTATCTTCGTCGATATTGGATGGTGGTTTCTGTTACCACGGTCGCACGGGCAGAGGGAGCTGCGGATAGAATGCGATGACCGTTAAGGTATTGTCTATTTTGGAGGGTTGAAGCATCGTTTAGCGTGCGGACGAAGGGTATTCACATGTCGTCCAGACGAAGTTAAAAGGTTTGAATGAATGTCAGAAACCCATTTTCTCAAGTTTAAGGTATTCGGAAGAACATGCAGGTATTTGTATGGACCCTCTAGAAGAATGAAACCCTAACTCGACATAATGACCACGAGAACGCCTTTGAACCTTAGGGTTTATGGCAGTTCCGTGGTGCCATTAGTGAGGCTTGGGTTTGCCCTTCTACGGCTGGTCCGCAGATGCTGGGGTATGTACTGGATATTTTTAAACTGTACTTGAGTGTTGAGCTCTCGGGGAATTATGGGATTTTGATGAATCGATCGAAAAGTTTAACGTAGTCCGGATATCGGGTGAAGGGATAGATTACGTGGGAGACTCTAGATTTGAGCATAGCCGTTGTAGTGCAGTCAGTACAGCTATGAGGAGGCGAGTCCGAATCAGTCGACTTTAGAAAAGGCGCACATTGACGATAGTGTTTACGATTGCGATTTGCTGATTTGAATTCCATATTTTCGTTGTTTGGATTTTGGTATTTTGAGGATTTTTTTTCTGTGATTGGTATTTCCTACATGTACATTCATTACACTCTATTCGGGTTTCATATATCAGTGGTGTTGATGTTGTTTTATGCATACCCAGTGCACTCGATTTGGTTTTATACATTTTGAGATATTGATTTGATTTCGTACATATGGGTTGCACATGATTTTGACGTATGCTTCGGCATATTTTTCATGCATTTCTCGTACTGTGATTTCGATTTTAATATTCGATGTATGTTTTCGTGCACCATGTGCACTTGATTGAGATTCTTGCACACACTTGGCACACTTGATACGATTTTGTGCACACTAGATGCACCAAATCGGGATTTTGTGCAGATTAGATGCACCTCATATTATTGTCATGCACGCCCGTTGCATTTGATAGATGTTTTTGGTGCACACCCGTTGCACTCAGTTTTGTTTCTGTGCGTATTCGTGGCATCTGTATTTGGTTTCGATTTCAGTGCGCACCGGACGCACATGATATTTTTATGATGTGATTGGGATTGATGTCATTTTGAGAAGTATATTTTCATAATAATTACTATTTGGTTTTGTAACCAGGCGGGACGTGTATGTTAAATAAAAGATATATACGTATAGCTATTTTTTTATAAAAGGAACGGCTGCTACTTATGCCGTGACACGTGCATCGCACGGCGATTTTAAAAAAAAGGGTTATTCCATGCTTCTTTATTAAGATGTTCAGACGATTTTACTACGATGCGCCCTATATACAAGTTATAGTTATGATGAATTTCATGTTGGTTTTCGTATTGGACTATGACATGGTATTATCACCATAACTCCGATGATTGCTTTATGCTTGACGGAGTTGATTTTTAATCATGTATTGATGATTTCTGAGCCCCGATAATTTGAGTGTTTTGCTAAATGTTTTAGTATTTGGGGGGTGTTTAATTTAAATTCGGGAACCGAATTTCTTTAAGGTGGAAAGAATGTAACGTTTTAAAAATAAATAAATAAAATCTTTTTGGTGAATTTTCTGATTTTCGGTAAAATAAACCGTATTTTCCGTAAAACTTAACTATAAATTATTTTTCATCATAAATTTAAAAATTCCTATTTTAACTATATAATTACTAGTAAATGGTGTTTATTTAGTGACTTATAAATTATTAGTTTACTTAAATATTTTTCCTTAATTAATTAAATTCAAATATTAGCATAAGCTTTAATTATACATTAAATAAGTGTAAATTACAAATTGGAAATCGGTTAATTTTACAAAGTGAACCATAACAATTTAAAATAAGTGTGTAACATGCAAAATAGTTTATCAAATTTTTGCATGGTTCTAGACTTTTCTATGAGTAGTTTAGAAAAGAAAATAAATAAAATCAAATAAATTTGAAAAGACTTAAAGGAAATGATTTCTTCATGAAGTTTCTACACATTCAACACTCATTTCACACTCTCTCTCTTTTTCCCGCACATTGTGGCCGGCCTCACCATGGCAGCCCCCCCATTTCTCTACTTCTTTTTCCTTCAAAAAAATTCATCAAAATGCATGAAAAATCCACAAAAACCTATAATTTTCATCACTAATTCAAATCTAAATCCTATTCTACCTCTTCCCAAACCCTAATTGGTTTATAGCATGGAGAAAAGAGGCAACTTTTGAGGCTAAGTGCAAGGGGTTCAAAGCTTGGGAGGTATAATTCTAATCTAAATGTTTAATTTGTAGTTTAAAGGTGCTAAACTAGAATTTTAAAGTGTAAATTTGGTTATAAATTGTTGTCTAGGAAATTCTAGAAAGGGTTTCTAAAATCAAGCTAGGGTTTTTACAATGTGTTCATGATTATATGGTGTAATTAAATAAGTTAAGACATAGAAAATTTAAATTAGTTGCAAATTTGTTAATTGTTACATTTAAATTGTCTTAATTAGGTTCTTTTGCAAACTAGATTTTTACAAAACATATAAATAGGTTAGATAAAATTCTAATGAGAATGTTTATCAATTGTTCATGGTTTTAATGGGCAGATTAGCATGTTAATTTAATGCAAAGGCTAATCTAGTTGCTAGTTTCGAATTGTTAGTTGGAAATTTTGATAAATATGCTTATTTTTGCTAACTTGGTTTTTGGAAATGGACTAAATAATGGGGATTAAAATCTAATTATGGTTTTCATGATATTATTAACATTCTAGTTTGTTATTTAGCAACTTATATCATGCAAACTTAGTTTAGTTGTTGATTTGTAAAATTTTTCTTAAAATGTATTAAAATTTGTTATTTTTGCAAACTAGAATTTTCATGTTCAATACAAATTGGTGAGGATAAATTATAGGAATGGTTTATATATTCTAGTTATGATATTTGGTGAATATTATGGCCTTTAGTTTCGTTTAAACATTAAATATTGAAGTAAAACGGTTAATTGATGCTTTCTAGGTTTTTACGAAATAAAACGATTTGATGAAATTTTAAGGTTTTGATGATTTAAACCTTATTTATATCATAATTGGTGAGTTTTGGAACTACGATTTGTACGTTCGTGTATTATATCGAACAATCGGCGTTTGTATGCCGATGTCGAGGGTTTTTCGGTTCTTTTGCATGAGCGGGTCATACGTTTTAACCTATGCGCGTTTCGTACGTCGTTTTAGTTTTGTCCGTGATTCAGTTTACGATATTATATATGTTTGCGTATAGGTACCCCTCACGTGGACTTCGGACGAGGAAGAAGTGGAGGGCGACATCATCTTCGGCAGACAAGGACCAGGTGAGTAGATGTATATCTACGGGGGAAGTCGGGTGGATGGCGTTTAGCATCCACGCAAACGTAGAATATGGATATTACTTACTGTTATTAGGAAGTTGGACGTGACCTTAGATTCTTGGCATGTAGGGTCCTATTAAAGATTTTAGGTTGGACTAGACTGATTTGGAAAGAGATAACCAGAGGATGAATAACTTGGATGAAATTCGTAGGTTTCAGGTAGACACACACACACGCACACACACATATATTTGACTTGGTGTGTGTGTTTGTGTGTGTGCATGAATGTTTGTAGGTTTCTACACACACACACACACACGTGATATGGGGAGGATATATGATATCTAGGGAAGAGTCAGTATGATTGGGCATGACACCGTGAGTTAAAGATATACGATCGAGTATGATATGAGATGTACTATGATATTAGCGGATCGTTGGGAAATGAGAAAATGGATATTTATACATAAACGATAATAGGTGATGATGACGTTGAGATATACGAGACTCTAGAATATAACCCGGACTGTAATATATGATTTAATCACGATATGATATATGTGACTTAATCACGATATGATATATATGACTTAATCACGATATGATATATGTGATATGATATTTCTGAGGACCATTTGACGATGTATATTTACACAGACAATGACATATGTTTGATGATATTGGGATGTATGCGATTATAGCACAGTACCCTTGATCATGATTTTGTTCGATGATGATATTATACGAATGATGATGTACATAGGTGATAGTTGTCCCGTATCCCGATTTTGGGATGCCGTACGATGAATTTTACCGTACGAGTCATAGATATGATGATTGATCCACACTCTTGATTCGAGGAAGTCGTACTATGTACGTGACGCTATTGAGGCTAGATCGCCGACTATTAGACATATGAACTCAGACTTTAGGTGGATTCTTATTTCCTATTGACTAGTATCTTTAGTTTAGTTCCTTAGTGGGTTAGATAGATACTAGTTTAGGCTCGAGTCATATAGTTTGTAGTTAGATATATATATTCCAAATGAGTGGTTAATACACATTCACCTTTATATTCAGATTGTAATCTTTACGTTGCATGTTCATACATATGTTTCTTTAGTTAATATAAAACTCTGCCGGTTAGGACCCCAGCACCATTACCGATGATGCGCATGTTCCACGTACACTTATTTGCCGGCTCACACACATCATCATCAGTAATTGCCATGTCACGTACACTTTAGAACATATTATCTTTTATTGATAGAATTAGCTAAAGGCTAGTTCAATATAATATTGTGATTACTCTCATGTGCTACTTTAGACATTGCATTTATTATTTATACACTTCATGCATTCTCATTTTCATGTTATCATGCAATATTGTGGGACTTATGCCGATACTCATTATTTACTTACTCATGATTTTGGGATTTTGGATTTTAATGAGATTTCTGGATTTTGGGGGAAAACTGCAAGAATATATATAAAAACTTCTTTCTCTCTCCCTCTCCTTTTAAAATACCAGTTGCGGTTTTCTCGTGATGTATGTGTCGGCCAACATGAGATTTCATGTTTTCTGTTGGATTTCGAGACCCGATTAGAGGAGTGGATGAACCGTCTCGGGTACATAGTGGGCCCGGTATGGTACCCCGGGGAAAGAAGATCGAGTTATAGACGATGAGCCTGGCAGGGGAAGACTACCTACCGGTGATGTTTGGTGCGGCGGATATCCGGAGGATACCGACCGTTGTCGTGAGATTTGATGATATGGGCCGATCCGGACTGACGGAGCCCGAGATATTGAGACAATGAGTTATTGAGACTTCAAGATTTACATGTTTTGTGTCGATGCTTGACACGGATTTCCATGGATTTCATTGATATTTCAGATTACCATACAAATTTTACTATGATTAAGTTAAAGATTTCTTATACAGATATGCCCAGATTTCATGGTTGATTGTTTTACATTCATGGTGCATGCATACTCATACACATGACATGTTATTACTTGAGGCAAAGACACGAGCACTGAGCATTTGCACTTACGCATAGTTTATTAAGTATATTATCATGACCATGGAGAGCGTCGTGCATGCGATTTCTACTCGCAGATGTCTTCTACTCACGAGTTGGCAACTCACCCCCGTTGTGCCAAATTTTTTTTACAGGTTTCGATGTACAGGTTTCCTTGGCAGATTGCTGGCACATCATTTCATTCAGGGTGATTTGCTTGGTAGGTTGGTTCACTTGCATCAGAACCGCCGTTGTACTTGTATTATTTCATTTGTATCTAGTAAGCTTGATCAACCAGAATTGTATTACTTGATAGTTTAGAAGAACAGTTGTTTTTATTTCGACCTTAAAGTCACGCTTGTATTATTATGGTTTCTGGTGGATTTGGTTTTCTTTTGAGTTTGTGACTCGCCCTTCGGCGTTGTATATTTTAGTGCATTGTGTGGTTGTTTCCGCCTTTTTGGCGTAGAGCTAGCTCCCGCTTGGGGTTGCCTTTTTATTATTTGTATATATTATTCTTTTTTGTACCCGTTTAGGGCCAGTCTTTACAAAGGAGTCTCTACCGAAATTTTTGAGAAAATTTGATGTTGCTTTTAAACTTGTTTTCCTACATGTTTTACTTTACTTATTCTATAAATGGTTTAGCTTTCTGGGTTTCGGCTTAATTAGATTACGTCGCGCCTTTAGACGCTTTGTAATTTAAGTGCTGGTCACGTTCTGTACCTTCAGGTCGTGACATAAGACTTGATATGCGACATATCAGATGAAAAGACCGGACTGTACGGTAAGTGTTACCTATAGGCTTCATGGGAGTTTGGACAAGCTTGCTTGTTGATCTTCTATTCGTTCAATACCTGGGTAGCCGTTATGTCCAGCTAGTACCGCTGACAGCTTATGGGTGACTGATGTGATCATCACCTACTGCTGGCGTATTGACGAGTCTTTAAAGTCCCAAATAGAAGTTTCCTGGTTCGAGCGAAATGAAGTAGGGTACATATGATGATATGTGCAGGGGCCTGATTAAATACGAGTATGAGATACCGTATTGTAATCTTGTGACTTTTTGTTATCAGTTAGGTTATATGTGATATAACCGGATTATTGAATCAAGTGTTGATTTGATAATGTGATATACAGATAAATGATATTAGTCGGTTATATGTGATTTAACCGGATTATTGAATCAAGTGTTGATTTAATAATATGATATATATTTATATTGGATATAATTCTATATTGACTAATATTATTGCTCACTAATTATATGCTTATCTTTATATGTGTGTGTGAGTGTGTGTGATATATATATATATGTGTGTGTGCGCGCGCGCGGGGGGGGGGGGGCGCGATATATATATATATATATATATATATATATATATATATATATATATATATATAATATGAAGCATGCCATGGTTTTTCTATTTTTAGAAAATAGAAATTGAGATGATAAATGGGGAGACTTTTGAAGTATGGGCATTGCATGGCTTATTCTATATTATATTCATTTGCTTGCACTATTGAAGCATGGCTACAATTTTTAAGTGTTAAAAATTGTATGCTTCAATAATGGATGAGCCATTCTACACTTCATTCCATACTTAGTTATTTTTCTTGAGTTGAGCTCATGTGATGAGTTGCTCTCTAGCTCTCTCCATCTTCTTCACCTCCACCTCCAAGCTCAATCCCTCACATGAGTTGTGAACCCTTAAGCTTGTGAGAACCCTAGTGAGCAAATGTAACCCTTACTTCACCATCCTACACTAGATTAGCGCTTTGGTGTAGTGTGTTTCCTTCACTAAAGAGTTTAGTGAAGAGGTAGCTTGGATTAGTAGACTTCGGATGGATCATCTTCGACACGAAGGTCATCGGAGCAAGTTCGTTCAATCTTCAAGTGGAGCCTAGTGGTGTCGCGTGGACTACAAACCGGAGCTTTAGAAGAGAAGGACACGGTCTACAAAGGTTGTAGCCATCCATCTCTTAGTTAAGTTTATGATATCATCATGTTAACCCTAATAATCTAGTTTGATCCTTGTTTAGTGTTGATTAGCACCTAGAAAATTTTAAAATTGCATGTGTGATGCCCATTTAAACCCTATCGTGGTGCTAATATACACTTTCAAGGTATCAGAGCTACTAGGCATTGGATGTCAACCTATGGGGGTTCTCACCGTGTGACGGTGTGGCGAAGTATAGGCTCATACCCCTAGGGTGTCCTGAGACCGGAAGGTGTTCCGGCGGGTTGTAATCCTCGCGAGGGGGCATGCGTAAAAAGTAGCTGCTGAGGGACCTGTAGGTGCCACGGCGACCCCATTGGATGGGGTGGCTGCCTGAGTTTCATGATATCAAAGCCAAGCTAGAACATTAGGGAAAGCCTTTACAACGTTAAAGTGTTCGACCGGTTTTCGAAGCCGGATTTTTATCAAGTTTCTGTCGATTTTTCAAAAGTTAGAATTTTTAAAATTAAAAATATGCAGAAAATCGTGCAGGGTTTGTAATGGATCCTCAAGAAATTTGAGGACCCAACTCCATCAAACGGCCGCAGAACTACGGCCAAACCCCATGTTTGGTCGCAGTTCCGCCGCATGTTAGTGGAGTTGAGGTCTTTTTTCTTGTGCTTCTCCATCTTGTCATTTTGCACTTTCTGGGTATTTTTTATGAGACTCAAGTTGTTGAGATCTCTGGAATTTGTGGGTATTTGAAAATCGATCGAAATGTTTAGCGTCATATAGATGATAATGATATATGATACAATTTTTAGAATCCAAAATAATTGGTTTTGTGAAAACTAGTTAGTATTTTGTAAATCTAGCATTGTGGTCTCTTTTGATCGATTGCCACGAAGTTTCAATTCGGATCGAAACTCCGTCGCAATCGTGGATCGTACGCGAATACTCGCAGAATAATTTTACTAGGTAGCCACACCTCATCGCCCCGACCAAGTGACTGTAGGAGAAACCCGTTGCCAAAAGCATCCACTCGGGTGCTCGCGGCCACGGTATTCTGCCTAAGTGCACTTCGTCGACGGCATCGGGATTTGGCTATCTACTAAAGTTTTCGACGAGCATCGGATCGGGTAGTCAGGAATCTTGTTAAATTGCCCGACTAAGTTATTGAAAAGTGTTTTCGATTTGAGACTAAATGCAAGGTTTATAGGTTAGGCATGAAATTCAGATTATGAGATGTTCCGGGTTTATGATGTCTAAGGAAATACGGATTCTAATTATTGTAGTTTTTCATTTCTTTTCAATGACCGTAAGTGTAATATATAGGGTATCCCAAACCTCGTTGCTATATGTCAACGGAATTTGGGATACGCGTATTTACTTACGTTGATGACATGTGATGTTATGTGTTAAATTTCTTTACCTGTCCAATTTCTAACGAATCAAGATATCCATTGGCTCCAGTATAAATAGTAGCTATCTGTTCTTCCACCGTAAGAGGGCCTGATTGGGATTGTTTAAGCAACTCGCGTAATCGTTGACCTGCTGTGATATGTTATATTGGATCGTCGTGAATGAATAGCCGGGGATTTTATGTGAGATGAGAGTTTTACAATTTTCATTCATGTAAAATTTGTATGCAATATTCTTTTATTGGGACACTTCCGGGTTGAGAATGATGTCACTTGATTAATCAGTGAAAAGAGTGTTTGTGTAGTAGTAAAGTAACCGCAATCAATAACGGTGGCGCGTGTAGCTAGCCGAGATGAGTACGGGTCGTCCGCAGGGATGTGTGGAACTTTTAATCTTTCTTTAGACGAGTTGATTATAATAAAAGAATAAGGAGAATAGTTGTAGAGTCTAGATCTATGTTAAACACGGATGTTAAATTTATATAGTTTTAAGATCCAGTTTAAATACGGATATAGATTTTATAGGGAAAAGGCATGTAGGGTTCGTTAGGATTTAGTAGTCATGAATGACTAATAAAGATGACTCCTTTTATCTTTTGATAGATTTAAAACTAGATAGATAGTGCTGAATGAGGATTAGGGTTCTTGAAAGAAATTAGGGTTTCCCCACTATTCACCCTTGTCCCTTCATTGAACTCTATTCATGTCTAACCCTTAACAAAACAATTGTTAATCTGATCTCAAATCGCGGTCAAGACTATCAATCAATTGATAGCGCGCCCGATTAGAATGTTAACGATTCTTTTGCTAAAGTTTATAAACTTCATAAAACGTAAAAGAAGTTAAAATATTTTCTCATTCATTGTTCTATCCTAATCCTACGAATCCTATCAAGCAGAGAATTACTCGCGCGTGATGGAGATATAATAAGAAAGGATGGAGAAGGAAATCATAATGCAGAACTTAAATACGAAATAATTAATCTAATGATCTACCTTTATTAATCAACTTCACAAGTACAAATCCTATGAGTTTAGATTACAAGAAGAATAAGTTGCTCTCGATCTCTGCCCCGTAGGAAGTAGATGTTCCGTCGAAATTCACGTCGGTTTATCACGTCGAATCACGAACTTGTCGTGGATCACATGTTCTTTGACGGTGATTGGCTTCATGTAAAAGGAGATGATTTCTAGCTTTAGCCCTCGGTCCTATTTATAGTCATAGAAGATACAAATCCTAAATGTCATATGTGAGGGTTTGTTGAGAAGATCGTACCCACAAAATCCCAAATCCAAACTCTATATAATGGCGGCGGATCCACAGCAAATTGCATGTTTTGGCCGCGGAACCGCGGTGGGTTGGAGGATTCAGTTGATGAAAATTATTCTGTAGCATCATATTGACACATGGAGATTGTTGTGATATCTGGAATATTCATATCTTCTCTGAGTATTTGCCAATATTGATTTTATGATTTAATTAAACTTCATCGGCAGATTTTTGATTTCCGATATCTTGATATCCTGATCTCCTGACCTGAGCTAAATCTTGCACAATATCTCCATGAATAATGTTAGTAATATTTGTTATAGAGATATTATTCTAACCATTTGTATGATATTTTATCTTTTAAAGAATCTTGATTAGAATATTTGATATGATATGCATATTTTAATTACCAAAATATTATATAAATATTATATGCATATATTTTCCTTCATAATGTTAATTATAATATATAAACATATGGTAAATAGTATTTTGCAGATAAACCCAAATATGTTCTATATTTATAATAAACAACTTTAAATATTTAAGAAAAGTAAGGAAAATGTTATATCAAATATGCGATATTTTCGACTGAAAAAATACCCCCAAACTTAATTTTGATCGTCCTGAGCAAACTAGTTATTAAAGAAAGGGAGAAAAAGAAAAAGAAAAACCTAAGTAGCACACTTTCATAGGCAACACGATTGCACTGAGCACGTGCAATAAGCCGTTAAACCTCTAGGTGTCCCTAATAGGAGGAGTGTTGTCTCCTGAGGGTTTTTAGCGGATTACACCCACAAAATCCTATAATAAAAGAAATAAGATGAAAGTTATATACAAAGATAAGAACTATAAAAAAAGAACTTGAAAATAAGAGTTTTCAACTACACTAGCTTTTCGGTTTCCATGAGCCCTATCTTAATGGTCATGAAAAGATGTCAGAAATCACATCATCCCTCAATAAAACATCGCCTTTAGCCTTCCTCCCTACCTTTCTTCCAAACATCGATCATATACCCCTACATGTGTGTAAAATACATTCCTACACTTAGAGAATTCAATTCAAGCTATCATACTCTTGTCCATCTTCCAAAGTACTTTATAGTCGGTGATAATTTCGATGAAATTGCTCACACATCCTTCATGCGACCGTTAATACTTCTTAAGGTACTAACCGACCTAGTACCAAATGTGTTCGCTTATTCTGGCGTAATTCCTCGTCTTGCAAAACCTAAGGCTTAGCAGTGGATCCCAAACCAGTTGGTCTAAGACATTAGGTGATAAAGCACCCCGCTATATTTTTTATGCTGCCTTAAGTAATTATAAAACCAGTGTTCATTTTTCTTCACCACTTATACTTTCTCTTTTTCATACTAAGGCTTTTAGACAAGAGCATTTCAAGGTATCCTTTACTATCCCAAGTTTCAGGATGTGTGACAGTGCATATAGTAGGGTATCAACGTTCAAATGTTTGGATTTAAGAATAGGAACTATTTTTCAGACGTATTTTTATCCTCAGATTAACAATTTTCTTCATCTTACTAACTTTTGGGACAATGGCTCATAACTACTTATTACTAGTTTCGTTTAAGAAAACATCTTACTTTCTTTCTTTTCTCAAACTATTCTTATCTTTCATATGTAAAATTTTCACTTTCAAACTTTCATTATCAAAAAATAATTTTGCTTATATTTATGATAATGCAAAATAATGTGTGAATAGGCATAAACATGCCCTAAACCTGTCTGTAGCAGTGTCCTCACTGATATCATCTGTTAAGCTTAAAAAAAACTGTAGACTTGGAGGAAAACTTAGTAACGGGGACATGAAATAATGAAAGTGAAATATTCCCCCAAACTTATTTTTGGCTTATAATTTTGTAAAAATTTATTTTCTTTCAAGAGCCAAAAGATTTCTTCCCCCTCCCCAAACTTGAGTAATATAGTATTAAGCATTTAAAATTATAAAGAGGGGGTAAAGTTATTGGTCAATATAAAGCTTTACAAAAACCAAAAGTCAACACCAACCATTCAAAAAATTTATCAATGTAGCACCAAGGTTGGTTGTAGAACATGTCATCTATAGACGAGAAGAAGTGGGAAGGGGATAAGAGGTGGAATAGAACGGGTTTACGGCTCAGTTTGTACAGACGAAACAATGATGGTGGATTACTCGCATTCTTGTTCTTGATAAGAATTGTTGGATATAGTGCCCTCAGAGTCAATTATTGGATAACGGGCACGTGATTGCAATGATTGAGGGAGGACCTATGCCGGTAGGACAGTCTTACTCGAGATGATAATATGCTATCTGGTTTATCTTTATCATCGTGTACTGCTTCAGGTGACCTTATAGGTCACTATTACACGTTGATAGAGCCCTTAGGATTCTTTCTTGACGGCCAGCAGTATGATGGCGATCAAATACGTGGGAGCTGGGGTCTATAAGCACATCCTTAAAAAGGTCCCTAGTCGTGGGAGTTTTCGAAACAGGGCATCGATACTCCAGAGTAGACTAGTGTATACAGTCGAGACCCCGACGAGGGGCAGTGGCCGGTCTTACAAGCCACTGGTGTTAGTTGGTTCACCTAAGATGAATACAAGTGCTCATTGGGCTATGAGTACACGGGACAGGACTCGCCGGGAACATGCTAGTTGGTATTATACCTGACGTCAGATAGCAGTTCCCTGGTGACATGTGTACAGGTTAGTTCATCGACCTGAGATCGTCATTTGTCTCGTGTGAGTTCCCACTGTACTTTGATTACTACCCTACCACGGCTCAAAGGAGTCGTGCATACAGGTTTTAGTTGGGTACAGTCCCGAGCCACATGGAGGCAGTGAGCGGATCTACAGGGGTTCGTCTCTCCCGGTATTGGGGGTGAGATTGCGCTGTATCTGGGAGAGCCATTACACGAAGTTCTTGACCAAGGAAGGAGATTTACTGGTAGGTATTCCAGCAGTATCTCAGGGTGTTCTGGGCTACACTCCAACACGACTTGTACCTCTTTTGGGGGTCTGACTTTTACCAACCCTCGAGGCCCGCCATGCGATGCTCATAGACGAATGGACCAGACTGTACGGATATTGTCACTGACAG
The DNA here is from genome assembly GCA_030015575.1 of Agapanthus africanus. Lineage (NCBI taxonomy): Eukaryota > Viridiplantae > Streptophyta > Magnoliopsida > Asparagales > Amaryllidaceae > Agapanthus > Agapanthus africanus. Next base: position 286,946,426 of record CM057343.1, on the reverse strand, counting down.
GCTTAGTAGGGTGTCAGGATGAGTTCGCTCATCGACCTCCCTTTTGGTCAATACTTGGGAGCACGTTATGTACGGCTAATACCTCTGACGTGCTAGTGGTTAAATCCACAGCCAAAGCATTGACGAGTCTTTAGAGTCCCCCACAGACAGTTTCTCAAGTTTCGGGCGAAACGCTGTAGAGGCCGTATGGACATATGGCAGGGTTCGATCATATACGTGTGGTATTGCACGGATCATGATCGGACGGATAATACTAGCGGGCTTTGGTTTAAGCCGGATCCTATTAATGTACAGTGTAGATTTTGTCTCATTGCATTTGTATTCGGTCGGAATACAAATGCGGGTATGCATATATAGTCATGGGGTTATCCAGTAATTTTTTACCGGATCGCTTTTTGAAGTTGCCAGTTTGTATTCAGTTTCGGCCATTTTTCCTTTGTTCCTTCTTGGCTGAAATTCCTTTGATGGGAGGGGCTTATTTGCAAATGTGCAAATTAGCAAAATGGAGGGTATTTTATATGGTGGAGGGTTCATGATGGTTCTAGCCTCTTATGATTACTTTTTGGTCCATCATTACTTGCTATTTGAATTGATGGGGATTGGATTGGTTATGATGATTAAGTAAGGTTTGCTTTTGGCTTATGATCACCTCTTGCCTTTTTCCTACACTCACCTTCCTTCATTGTTTTTCCCTTCTCTATATACATGGGGCTGGCCACAAAAGAATGAGAGGGGATTTTCATTTTTGTGGTGTGGGAAATTGATCTCATTTTGCTTGCACAAAATCCTTTTGTTCATCTCCCAAGCTTATTACTCCACCTCTACATTCAAATGGCAACTTCAAGCAACCCCTCGAGACATAGCGTTCTACACTCAGTCTACAGCAACCTTGGACACATCGGCTTGCCATCTTCGTGTCCGAGTTGCCTCGGTTCAGAGGTGGGAGCCTGTAAAAGGCTCGGTGATGTGGTACCTTTTCCGACGAAGAGATCAAGACCGAAGATGCCGCGGGGAGATCGGGATGGTGGCCGAAGACCGAAGGACACGGATCGCTCGGTATAGCTCTCTACCCTTTCACTAGTTAGCTACTAGTAGGTTAATGGTCTGATCTGGGTTTATAGTCCGCGGCAGCGCCGGTTTCTGAGTAAAGAAAAGTTTTTGTTTCCGCATTTTGGCCTCGGACAGACGGCCGGGGCGCTACTGTAGTCTTACATGGTTTCAGAGCCACGCCATTAACCTTTACTAGCTTGCTTTAACGTGTTTAGAACTTCGATCGAACAAAAATTCCGAAACCGCGTTTTCAAAAGTAACAGTTTCTGTCGAATTTTGTTTGTTGTCAAAAAATTATTTGGTGCATTGCATAAATTCTGGTAGGGTTTTCTATGAAATCTGTGAAAATTTAGTATTCTGTTTTTACTGTAGCACGGCGGAACTGCGGCCGTACCCCCCTTTTGTCCACGGTTCCGCGGCCGAACTGTAGCAACGGTTCCACGGCCGAACTGTAGCAACAGTTCGCCATTTTTTCTACAGGGGTTCATGGCTTGAAAAAGGGGTTTCTGGAATATTTTGTTTGGGCCCAGATTATTTTTGAGTGCTACAGTTGTGCTTGGGGCCCACTTCGGGAAATTTAGTCGATCGAAAATTTTAAACATGTTAGTTCACAGTATTTACATTATATCTGCGACCGTGAATGTCATTTGATTGGTAAATCCTGTCTAACTGCTATAGCCCTTTTAGACGGATTTGCGAACGTGACATTCACGTTGATGTTCTGTGTTGTGCTGTGATGTTGCGGATTTGTCGTGTCGGATAGCCTGGATGCAATGGTAGTACAGTTTGGTTGTATTTGTACATTTGATATTGCGGGGCGAGCGTCCGACATGTGGACTGCCGTCACTGCCTGTTTGTATATTATTCTTTTGGGACACGACCGGGCTGAGGTCGATGTACCCGCTGTATATATTATTTAACTTTCTGTACTAGGATTACCCCATGGGGGGGTGCACGGATAGCCGGGTTCTAAAGGGTAACGGGCCCGCATCTCATGGCTTTGAGTCGGAGGGGGCTTTACTCTAGAATTGGCGGGTTATTCACCGCACTCGTAGGGGGTATAGGTTGACCGAAGGAGGGGTGCTCAAGTTACCGGATTCCGTGAAGTGCTGGGTGGTCCATTCACGTTGTTGAAGGGGGCTGCCTCGCTTCAGGTTTTGGCGGGTAACTTGCCGTGCCCATAGGGGTCTAGGATTTCATTGCACAGGCTATCCACACGACCAGGGGAACGTCGGGTTTCAGTAGCGGCTCAATGAAACCCAGAGATCCCAGATATCTGTATTGTTCTGTGATGCTTATTACATTTCTGTGATGTTGCATTTTATCACGCCTTGAGCGAATATTATATATTGATATATATACTAGTAAATGTTGTATATGTTTTGCACCCGCGCTAGTCCAGTCCCCGCTCTGTCGTTAGTTAAGTAGCCTAACGGGTGATGATGGGACCCAGTGGCGAATGCAGATGGCATATACGTACATCATATTTTTGTTATTTATTGGTGTGATCAATTGATGGGACTGCATTGATTCGGATCAATACGAGCTAAACAAACCTATTCTGATGTTGTTGGCACATTTTTCAAAAAGCTGTTATTGCAAGGACGTTCTCTTTTGTTTTGCACAGTGGTATTCGGTTATGAATATCCAGCACCTCAGTAGACGAGGCCAGGGCCAAGATCCCTTCACCGGGAGTGACCCCTTGGGCAGAAGTTTGCGTCAGGGTAATAACTTCACTACAGTCGATTACTTTTTGCTTTGCATCGTGGTATTCAGTTGGAATATCCTGCACCTCATTCTACGGGGAAAGAGCCGAGATCCCTTCACCAGGAGTGACCTCTTTAGCAAAGGTTTTCGTCACTATATTTTTATAAAAAGCTATGCAGTTCCTTCAACGATATCAAGTTCATTATGGTAAAAGGTTTTTCGCCAAAAACCATTCACAGCCCTCCGTCATTTCAAATTAGTATTTCTTAGTATTCGCGTTACGTTTGTCGTTGCTATTCGCCGAGGCGTAGTGTGTGGTAGCTCTGTAATGCTTTCTGTCTCATGGATATGTGGATTGGTTAGGACGGTCGTACGACTTTGTTGATTATTCGTCAAGGGTCGTGCGGGTGGGTTTAACGCAATCAAGGACGGGTTGAACTTGACTTGGACCTTTTGATTTGTTGATTATTCGTCAAGGTCACTTGGGTCCTATGGGTAAAAACATACATCGGGAGTTTCTAAAGAAACTGAAACTTGCCAGGCATGCGCATACCTTCTGGAGTGTGATAACGTGAGTGGAATCCGTCACGTTATCATGCGATGATAGTTGGATCCCGATTCCCGCTGATGAGTTGGTTTACTCCTCGGGTGATCCCGACTAATTCTTCTTTCAGGTTTGGAGGAGAATTTGAGGATACGGTGGGAGGTTTCCTGATTAGATAAATTGATAACCATTCTGATCTAGGCTAGAGTGCACACAGAGTGTTTCTTTTCTCTCTCTCTTCGGCAGCGACTATGACCCGACCCGTGACTATGACTCAGTGACCAAGTTGACCGAAATTTCTTATAACACTGGCTTTTGGATTGTCTGAGTTGCATACCTCATTGCCGCTCTTTCTTTTACCCTTTTCTCCAGAACACCCCGTATTACTACGAACGTCCACTTCCATTGGATAAAACCATCGTATGGTTATATACGAACTCGAAGGAACTTGTTCCAGATTCGAGGATGGTTTCCGGTTCTGGAGAAAACGAATAGGACTATTTAGTTGTCTTTTCCTTTTACCTTCTCTCAGATTGCGAGTGCTCCTAGGATTAGGACAATACTCCTATTACGCTTATTGGATAGTCTTCTTCCAAACCATAGGCTGGTGCCGAACGGTAGGGAAGGAAGAAAACCATTTAAGCCTAAAAGGGATGTACAGAAGGTAACGACTAAAGACATATAAAGGGATTTGGAGAGATGGCAAAGAAATATACGGTTAAAGTCATGAATCTGGATAATGGAAGAGGCATTACTAGGAATACCTGGATACCCCTTTGAAACATTTACATGTTTCAGTTTCACTGTGTACTGTTAAAAGAAAACTGATTTCCTAATTAGTACTTACTCCAGTGTATGTATTTACCAGGTTTGATTCTCACATCTATATGGTTTTACAGATGATGAGTAGGAGTAAAGTATTGGGAATTGGGTGATTATCCTCATTATATCGGGATTCGTTGTAATTGGTGATATTTGAGGGAATCGCCTGGCCTGTTTGCCGGACGGCAGATATTTGGTTTTGAATATCCGATTGTTATGCACCAATTTCAAATTGATATATCTGTACGTTTATTTTAATAAAGTGAGATATAACTTTTTGAAATTATGTCTATAACATTTACCTATATCAGTTGATGGTTAGGTAAGGAGCATTAAACAGCGGTGTAATTCTTCTTAACCATAAGTACAGTTTTCAACCTACGACACACAGGGAATGAGTTATTAGACTCAGGGGACTTATACAGAGTATTGTATATTGTCCAGTGTCCATTAGGACAGAGGGGTTGGTACTCGTACTATATTCTGTTTACTTGTGACTTCTCTAATTCTTAGACATGTGTTTCGTCGAAATGCAAGATCTAAGTTTTGAGAAGTTACAGGTATAAGAATAGAGTAGAGAACCAGGTATTGCAAGTATCAGGATTCTTCAAGGTGATCGAAGATGTAGATACTATGTATGGTATTCAGTTGATAGTAATGGTTTTGAGAAACTTGCTTCTCCTTCAGGTTACTCATAATTGGAAGTACTCCTAAGTTGAGTAATGCTGATCAGTCTCTTTCCATTTAGTTGACATGCACTGGAGACAGCTGCATGATTTGAATCTAGTTCAATTAAATCGGTGCCTCTGTTTCTGTATTGGATATAGAACAATTCATATCTTAACGATGTTAAGGTACGGGGAGTTGTCCGGCTTATGCTTAAAACCAGACTCTGGATAACTCAAGGCATGTTTCCGTAATGGATGTTTGTGGGTTGACCCGGGCTATGACGAGGGTTGATTTTCTACCATCTGGAAGATCAATAGTGATATTGTTCTTGACTCGCCACAGTTTTAGTAAAATAGATTTTTTCAGAAACAGAAGTGGGAGTATGGTAGAACTGGAAGTGATTACAGAACCGCAAACGATTACTAAAAATTTGATAAGAACCTAAGGATTCAATCTGGTTTGACATTCCATTGGCCACTCCGCAGATAAGGTGGGTAACCTCAGGCACCTGAAAGGTACTCCGGTAGCCTCAAGGACGGTGGCAGGGAGGTTCTTGTTTACCCAGACTTGCCATTGCTGTTGTTCCAGACTATGAGACCCGGCAGGAGGATGAGTATAGCGTCGTTCTGAACTGGCTTTAGAAGCGTACGAGTATATGACTCTGCCAGAGGGTTGTCGTAGTCAGTGGGAGCAGCGGAAGCATAGTGGGAAGGTAGCTTATGTCTATTTATGGACTAAAGCAGATATAGCGGAGATAGATCATCTATTTCTGATGTGACAGTCATAGGTTTGACTTCATCAGAATAGGGGATGGATCTGTTAAGAAGGTAGTAGGGTGTGATGTCCTGGTATTTGGATGACATACACAGAGTAGGAAGTGATATTCCTATACTACGATCGGTTATACTTTGGTTGTCACACAGTGGTTTCTCCACATAGGAATTGGGTATTATATCAGACATTCTGGTTACTAGATCTATGGTTTTAGATCTAGATTTGGGATGTGTCCCAATCAGGGTACTTAGACAGCATTCTAAAGGTGTTTTAGAATGGACGACTCCAGGCACGGTAGTGTACCTGCAGGTGATGGAGTCACCCTCTCTAAAGGTGTCTTATAGACTAAAGGGGAGAAGGATGTGCATGATCGGCAGATCACTTGCTTTGACAATTGAGTTGATCATGAGATGTCAAGTACCACACCAGATGTTGTTTTTGCAGTAGATGTAATAAGTTGATATTGATCCAATCCTGTGTTAGTGTATATGACCTAGAGGCCATTACTGTATCATACTAGTTTGTATATTACTTAATGGAAGCTTGGGATATTCACCTTGTATACACAATCTTGCTAAAAATAGTAGTATGCTACTTGGCTTGTTTCTACTTCAATGTGTACATGTGTTTATTTTAGTATATCGCCTATACACATTAGTGGAGCCCTTAGGATCTTTTCTTGATTACCAGCGTTGTGATGGCAGTCACACTAGTGGGGGCTGGGTAATCTTTAAGCACATCCTTATGCAGGTCCCTAGTCGCAGGACTATCGAGACAGGGCATCGATACTCCGGAGTAGACTAGCGCATGCGCTTCTCATCCCAGAGTGGGAGATGGTCTATCCCACAGCCATCAGTACATCGTACTGGTGATAGTATGCGGGTGCTCGTTGGGTTACGAGTACACGGGACTGGACTCGTCGGGAACTGACCGGTTGGTATTATACCTATCGTCAGTTATCAGTTCCCAGGTGACATGAGTACAGCTTAGTCCGCTGATTTGACACTGTCACTTCGCCTCGAGTGTGTTCCTACTGTACTTTGATTACTACCCTACCACGGCTCAAAGGAGTCGTGCAAACAGGTAGTAGTTGGGTGCAGTCCCGAAGCACTTGGAGGCAGTGACAGTTAGACAGGATTCGTCTCTCCCGGTATTGGGGGTTGACATCGCGCTGTGTCTAGGAGAGCTATTACACGAGTAGTCCCTGGCCAGGGCAAGCAAGATATACTGGTAGGCTTCCAGTGTTATCTCAGGGTGTATTGGGCTTCACTCCGACACGACTTGTACCGCTATTAGGGGACTGACGTTTACCGCCCACCTAAGCCCGCCATGCGATGTATCAGACGAACTGACCGGACTGTACGGAGACTGTCACATTCAGGCTCAGTAGGAGCTCAGATGGGTGTCAGCTCGTCAGTCTTCTTGTTGGCATCTACCTGGGGACCGTTACGCACAGCTAGTGCCGCTTGCGGTCTGTGGTTAAACCCACTGCCAGCGTAGTGTCGAGTCTTTAGAGTCCCACACAGAAAGCTATTCTCCTTTAGGCAAAAGAGTAGAGGTCGTATGGTTTTGCGACAGGTCGCATGGTTTTGCGACAGGGTTCGGTCACATCCGTGCACTTGTGCACGTACAGTGTCCGGACAGTTAACACTAGCGGGCTTTGATTTAAGCCAGATCCTAGTGTACGTTTTTGGATTGGTTATATCCAGTTTGTATTCGTGTTCCTCTGAACGCGAATGCGGGTGTGTATGCACAGTTGACGGAGAGACAGAGGCAGAGGATTCTCGTTAGGGTTGTTGACCGTTGACTGTTGACTGTTGACTTTTTGCTCAACCCTAATGAGAATATGATATGTAATTAACAATAATATTAATTAAGTATTGTGATGACATGGTTGTTGAGGGGTTGACTTTGTTGACTTGTTGACTTTGTTGACCGGTTGACTAGGTTGGACTAGTTGACCATCATGATGACAATGGCTATCATTTCATGGCAAAGACTTTTTACTTGCTTGTTCTCTTGTGCAATATGAGTGCATGAAATGATATAGCCATTTTGACTTAAACCATTTACACAATACTTGATTACTATTTTTGTGATGATGGTTTTGGATTATGAGAGCCAAGTGAGAAAAGTCTTGCTCATTCTATCATTTACATTCTTTCTCTTGTGTTCTTGAGCTCTCATCTTCTTCCTCTTGCTCTCCCTCTCTTTAGTCTATGGTTCACTTGTCTCATGTGTTGAGAACCAAGAACCATAGAGAAAATCCCAACACACTCTTCTCTATTCACTCTGATTCATAAGGTTTAGCAAACCAAGTGAACTAGTTTTCTTCAAAGACCGAAGAAGAAGCCAAAGGTAGAAGCTTTCAGGTGGATCGATCTTCGGCGCAAGGAGACGACGGGGTGAATCCGATCCGGACAACCATCGAGGCTTGAAGACGAAGGAGTTCAAGAAAGAAAGGTATAACCCCCTAACCGAGTAGTTAACAACTCCTAGTTAGGTTGTTAGTTAGATGTTTAACAAAGATCCGGTTATGAGTCCATGTTACCACCTCTAGAAAAAAAAATTTCACCAAATTTCGCATGCCCGAAAGTACCGGGAGAGGTAGCATGGACTTACAGTGGTATCAGAGCCTAGTTAAACTCTATCTAACATGTTAGCATAGTAGCTAGAAATTCGATCGGAGAAAAAGTCCCGAAATAAACCCGAAATTCAAAGTTGCTGTCGATTTTTAAAGTTCTGTAAAATTGATAAATTTCATCTTAAAAATCGGCTCAGGGTTTTTATTAAGCACCCATGAAATTTGGTCCCACGAACCGGTCAAAGCACCGCGGAAACACGGTGGGAGCACGCTCCCGCCGCGGTTCCGCGGCCGAGTTGACTCGGCCGAGGTCCAAATTTTGTGCAGTGTTTCTATGGGGTTGTTTTGGGAATTTTGGAATATGTATTTTCTGCCCAGATTTTCCAGAAAGAAAATTTTGTATTTGGGGCCTGAAAATCCGTACTTTTGATCGAACTTCTAAAAGACTTAAGCTGACGGGTTTTTTCTGTGATGTGATATTTGTATTGAACGTCTGCTAATCGCTATATGTCGATTAGTGGGAGTTATACAAATCTGTGATCTGTAGTGTTATTGGTTTGTGTATTTGAATTCATTGGATTGTCACGGGTGAATAGCCGGGGGGTTGTGAGGCGAGAGTTTTCTTTCCTTTCAATTCATGTAAATTTGTAAATTGATGTGATAATTATTTATATGGCCGCACAACCGGACCGGGGTTGTAGCCGTCATTGTATAATTTCTTTTTACTGTTTTTGCTCCTAGGATAGACCCATGGAGGGGGTGCACAAACTACCGGGTATGCCGAAGTGTCGAGTGGCCTACTCACGGAGTTGAGGGAGGTTGCTTCGCTTCGGGTACTTGGCGGGTAGTTTGCCGCACCCATAGGGGTCTTGGGTGGGGTATTGGCTATTCACCGCGACCGTCTGATCTGCTTTTCGTTACAGGCTCGTACGAATTACGGGTTCCTAGTATATCCAATGTGTTCATCTGTGATCTGAAATGGCTATCATTGCAATATATCTATATATGATATTATTTAGGCGTTGCTTATGTTTTACAGCCGCGATAGCCCAGCCCCCGCTCTGTCGTTAGTTAAGTAACCTAACGGGTAATGACGGGGCCCCGTACCGAATGCGAATGGCATAAGCGTATGTCATATTTTGGTTGTTTTCTGCAATGATAGGATTAAATGATGGGACGCATTAAAAGGACTAATGCAAGAATATCACGCATTAAAAGAACTAATGCAAGAAAATAAACCAAGTTAAAGTCGTTGGAACACTTTCCGAAAACCACTCGGTTCTTTTCAAAACTAACTTTTAAATGCGGAGCTTGAGCCACTCCTTTTAAAAGCTATCTCGTTCCATCGATTATATCAAGTTTACTACGTTCACGGTTTTGCCAAAACCATTCGTAGCCCTCCGTCGTTTCACATGAATAGTCATTGGTATTCAAGCTGTGTATGTTGGCCAAAGTCAAGGCATAGTGATTGGTAGCTATTGGGTATTCATGTGTAGTATAGATAGATGCGTTGGTTTGGGACAGTCGTACTGCCATTTTGGCCAAAGTCAAGGGTAGGTACGGATGGATCCAAATTAACCTGGAGAATGACGGGCAGAACTTGACATGTGACTTATGATATTTTGGCCAAAGTCAAGGTCATAAGAGCCTGGGGCAAAAATCCACATCGGGAGTTTCAAAAGAACTGAAACTTGCTAGTGTTGCATACCATTTGGAGTGTGATGATTCTGGTAGGATTCCTTCAGTTTCGTCACGCAAAGATATTTGGATCCCGATCCTACTATGAGTATATGCTATTCCTCGGGAAATTTCTCACTTAACGATCAATGCTATAAACCAAGTAAGTGTCTAGAAAGGTGTCAGCGGGGCTACGCCCCCAGGGAAAAGAGGTTATTTAATTAAGGAACTTCGCGAAAGCGTTGGAAAACCTCCCTCGAAGTACCGACACTGGCCTAGCTGAATGGTTAAGCAAGTATTGTACGGTGAGATTGATCCTGACTAATTCTTCCTTTTTGGTTTGAGGAGGGATTCGAGAAACAGTGGGAGCCATCCTGTTTAGACAAATTAAAAACCATTCTAAACTTGCAAGAGCATCATGCTGAGTGTTTCTTCTCTCTCTCCTAATTGCAGCGACCAATCGACATGACTGGACTTAAGTTACTTCTAGATAAAAACATACTGACAGGGCCAAACTACAAAGATTGGCTCAGGAATGTCTAGATGGCAATCACTTACGACAAGCTGGGGTATCTTCTTACCACCAAAGCCCCCCCTGTCCCAGGTCCTAAAACCAGCGTCGCGGATAAGGAAATCCGTAAGACCTGGGAAATTGATTGCGCGAAGGCCAAGTGCCTCATGCTTGCTTCTATGAACAACGAACATCAGAGGAGGTACGAGAATATGGACCTCGAATCCATATTTCTCCACACAAAAGAACTGTATGGAGAGCAGTCTCGTATCGCAAGATACGAAGTGTCGAAAAAGTTATTTTCGGCAAGGTTGGCCGTCGGATCATCGGTAGCGGAACACGTGCATAAGAGGATTGGCTACATAGAAGAGCTCGCGGACCTTGGGACCACGTTGGAGAATGAGCTTATACGGACTTGATTCTCCAGTCCCTTCCTTCCACTTACGCCCAGTTTATCCTGAACTTCAACTTACAAGAAAAGGAAGTTGAACTTTCAGAACTCCTTAACATGCTGAGGAGCGCAGAGGGCACCCTACAGAAAGGTAGGGAAACATCTACTTTGTTTATAGGAGGATCTTCCTCTTCTAGGTCCAAGGCGAAAGCCAAGGGAAAGAAGAAGAAATCCCCCGCCAAACCAAGGGGCGGTGTTAGTAAAGTGGATACGAAGGGAAAGGCAAAAGCAACAAAGAAAGTGGGAAAGCTTGTGGATAAGGAAGAATGCTTCTATTGTCATAAGAAGGGACACTGGAAAAATGATTACAGGGCTTGGAAGGCCAGAACACAGGATCTGAAGCAGGTTGCGGCTTCAGCTTCAGGTGTGTATGTTATTGAAAACTGTCTTTCAATAAACTCTACTTCCTGGGTATTGGATACCGGATCAGGAACTCATATCTGTAATTCTTTACAGGCGTTGAGAAACCGTAGGGTTTTGAAGGCAGCTGACTTGACCCTCAAAGATGCAAACGGAGCTAGCATGGATGCTAAGGCCATGGGGGACTATCACCTGGGGTTGTCAGATGGACACGTTTTGGTTTTGCGTAATTGCTATTTTGTACCCAACGCAACTTGTAATATCATTTCTTTATCTTTGACTTCTAAAGAAGGTTATGAATTTGCGTTTGTAAGTAATGTTGTAAACATTCACCTTAATCAAGTTCTGATTGGGTCAGGTACATTAAGCAATGTATATACGTATTAAACCATCCACATATTTTCAATGTCCAGAATACACACAAAAGAAAGTCTCCGGAAATCAATCAGACTTTCTTATGGCATTGTAGACTGGGTCACATCAATGAGAGAAGGTTGACGAAGTTACATACAGAAGGATATTTGAATCCGTTCAAATATCAATCGTATGCCACTTGTCAATCCTGTCTCAAAGGAAAGATGACAAAGACTCCGTTCACTGGACACGGAGTAAGAGCGAGCGAGCTCTTGGGACTCGTACACAGCGACGTGTGCGGTCCAATGTCTACACATGCGCGAAGCGGTTATTCTTACTTCATTACTTTTACGGATGACTTTTCAAGGTACGGTTATGTCTTCTTAATGAAACATAAGTCCGAAGCCTTTGGAAAATTCCAGGAATATAAGAATGAAGTAGAAAAACAAACCGGCAAAAGTATCAAGATCCTAAGATCGGATCGAGGTGGTGAATACTTGAGTGCCGAGTTCCTGGACTATTTAAAAGAGAACGGAATTCTCTCTCAGCTTACTCCTCCATACACTCCGCAACATAACGGTGTATCGGAGAGACGGAACCGAACCCTATTGGATATGGTACGGTCCATGATGAGTAACGCTGAGTTATCGCGATCATTCTGGGGGTATGCGCTAGAATCAGCTGCATACCTTTTGAACCGAGTTCCCACTAAGACTGTGCCTAATACACCATATGAGATGTGGTGTGGGAAGAGACCCTATCTTAATCACATTAAGACATGGGGAAGTCCAGCTTTTGTCAAAAATCAGCATGCAGACAAGCTCGAGGCACGCTCAGTACAGTGCAAGTTCGTGGGATATCCAAAGAACTCCAAGGGATATTTTTTCTATTGCGAAGAGGAACAAAAGGTTTTTGTTTCTCGTCATCCCCATTTTCTAGAACACCAGTTCTTAGAAAAGGAAATTGGTGGGAGCGCAGTAGAACTGGAAGAAATTCCAGAACCACGAGCTATTACTGAAAGCTTAGTGGAACCAGAGAGTTCAAAAGAACAGGACATTCCTACGCCACTCCGCAGGAGTAGTAGGCAGTCTTATCCGCCCGAGAGATACTACGGTTTTCTCATAGACGGGGTATGATGAGCCTACTAGCTTCCAGCAGGCCATTCAGAGCGTTGACTCGGTAAAATGGCTGGATGCAATGCGGACCGAAATGGAGTCCATGTACACCAACAAGGTATGAACGTTGGACATTGCTCCAGACGGGGTAAAACCCGTAGGATGCAAGTGGATCTTCAAAAGGAAGATTGGTGTAGATGGACAGGTTGAGACCTATAAAGCTAGACTTGTTGCAAAGGGTTTTCGTCAAAGACCTGGTTTGGACTATGACGAAACCTTTTCTCCAGTGGCTATGCTGAAATCCATTCGGATCCTTCTTGCCATTGCTGCCTTCCACGATTATGAGATCTGGCAGATGGACGTAAAGACCGCTTTTCTAAATGGAAATTTAGAGGAGTGTGTCTATATGGACCAGCCAGAGGGTTTCATTCAGAGTGGGAGCAGCGGAAAGGTGTGCAAGTTGCTTAATTCCATCTATGGACTAAAGTAGGCATCGCGGAGTTGGAACATCTGTTTTGATGAGACGGTCAAGGAATTTGGCTTTATCAAAAATCCAGATGAACCATGCATCTATAGTAGATTTGTAGCGAGAACTGTAGTATTCCTCGTTTTATACGTGGATGACATTCTCTTAATAGGAAATGACATTCCTATGCTACAATCTGTCAAGGGGTACTTGTCACACAGGTTCTCCATGAAAGACCTGGGTGATGCCTCATACATCCTGGGGATCCGGATCCATCGTGATAGATCCAAGTGGATATTAGGACTTTCACAGTCCAGGTACATCGACACCATACTGAAAAGATTCAGTATGGAAGATTCCAAGCGCGGTAACCTACCGGCTTGTCACGGGATCACCCTATCTAAAGAGATGTCTCCCAAGACTGATTTGGAGAGGGATCGCATGTCAATTATACCCTACGCTTCTGCGGTAGGTTCTATAATGTATACGATGTTGTGTACCAGACCGGATGTAGCTTATGCACGGAGTGTGGTAAGCCGGTATCAGTCAAACCCTGGGGAGAAACACTGGATAGCGGTAAAGAACATTCTCAAGTACCTGAGAAGGACTAAGGAGATGTTCTTGGTGTATGGCGGAAAAGACCTCCAGATCAAGACCATTGCTGACTCCAGCTTCCAGAGTGACAAGGATGATTCCAAGTCCATGTCGGGTTTTATCTTTACCCTCAATGGAGGGGCGGTGTGTTGGAAGAGTTCCAAACAGGAAACCGTTGCAGACTCGACGATGGAAGCGGAATACATCGCTGCATCTGATGCCGCAAAAGAAGCTGTCTGGATGAGGAAGTTCTTGAAAGAACTTCAGGTGGTTCCGTCCATTGTTGATCCAATACCTCTGTATTGCGACAACAACGGGGCTATAGCTTTAGCGAAGGAACCCAGGTCCCATCAGAGATCCAGACACATCTTGAGGCGGTATCACCTGATCAGGGAGATCGTGGATCGCCAGGAGATCGAGGTTAGGAAGGTTGCTTCAGAAGATAACACTGCAAATCCATTCACCAAGGCCTTGCCCCAGACCCAGTTCGAGCGGCTGATCGAGATGATAGGTCTTCGATACGCCAGTACATGGCCTTAGTGCAAGTGGGAGATTGTTAGTGTATATGCCCTAGAGGCCATTACTGTATCATACTAGTTTGTATATTACTTAATGGAAGCTTGGGATATTCACCTTGTATACACAATCTTGCTCAAAATAGTAGTTGCTACTTGGTTTGTTTCTACTTCAATGTGTACATGTGTTTATTTTAGTATATCGCCTATACACATTAGTGGAGCCCTTAGTATCTTTGCTTGATTACCAGCGTTGTGATGGCAGTCACACTATTGGGGGCTGGGTAATCTATAAGCACATCCTTATGCAGGTCCCTAGTCGCAGGATTATCGAGACAGGGCATCAATACTCCGGAGTAGACTAGCGCATGCCCTTCTCATCCCAGAGTGGGAGATGGTCTGTCCCACAGCCATCAGTACGTCATACTGGTGATAGTATGCGGGTGCTCGTTGGGTTACGAGTACACTGGACAGGACTTGTCGGGAACTGACCGGTTGGTATTATACCTATCGTCAGTTATCAGTTCCCATGTGACATGAGTACAGCTTAATCCGCTGACTTGACACTGTCACTTCGCCTCGAGTGTGTTCCCACTGTACTTTGATTACTACCCTACCACGGCTCAAAGGAGTCATGCAAACAGGTAGTAGTTGGGTGCAGTCCCGAAGCACTTGGAGGCAGTGACGGTTAGACAGGATTCGTCTCTCCCGGTATTGGAGGTTGACATCGCGCTGTGTCTAGGAGAGCCATTACACGAGTAGTCCCTTGCCAGGGCAAGCGAGATATACTGGTAGGCTTCCAGTGTTATCTCAGGGTGTATTGGGCTTCACTCCGACACGACTTGTACCGCTATTAGGGGACTGACGTTTACCGCCCCTAGGCCCGCCATGCGATGTATCAGACGAACTGACCGGACTGTACGGAGACTGTCACATTCAGGCTCAGTAGGAGTTCAGATGGGTTTCACCTCGTCAGTCTTCTTGTAGGCATCTACGTGGGGACCGTTACGCACAGCTAGTGCCGCTTGCGGTCTGTGGTTAAACCCACTGCCAGCGTAGTGTCGTGTCTTTAGAGTCCCACAAAGAAAGCTATTCGCCTTTAGGCAAAAGAGTAGAGGTCGCATGGTTTTGCGACAGGTCGCATGGTTTTGCGTCAGGGTTCGGTCACATCCGTGCACTTGTGCACGTACAGTGTCCGGACAGTTAACACTAGCGGGCTTTGGTTTAAGCCAGATCCTAGTGTACGTTTTGGGATTGGTTTTATCCAGTATGTATTCGTGTTCCTCGGAACGCGAATGCGGGTGTGTATCCACAGTTGACGGAGAGACAGAGGCAGAGGATTCTCATTAGGGTTGTTGACCGTTGACTATTGACTATTGACTTTTTGCTCAACCCTAATGAGAATATGATATGTAATTAACAATAATATTAATTAAGTATTGTGGTGACATGGTTGTTGAGGGGTTGACTTCGTTGACTTGTTGACTTTGTTGACCGGTTGACTAGGTTGGACTAGTTGACCATCATGATGTCAATGGCTATCATTTCATGGCAAATACTTTTTACTGGCTTGTTCTCTTGTGCAATATGAGTGCATGAAATGATATAGCCATTTTGACTTAAACCATTTACACAATACTTGATTACTATTTTTGTGATGATGGTTTTGGATTATGAGAGCCAAGTGAGAAAAGTCTTGCTCATTCTATCATTTTCATTCTCTCTCTTATGTTCTTGAGCTCTTATCTTCTTCCTCTTGCTCTCCCTCTCTTTAGTCTATGGTTCACTTGTCTCATGTGTTGAGAACCAAGAACCATAGAGAAAATCCCAACACACTCTTCTCTACTCACTCTAGTTCATAAGGTTTAGCAAACTAAGTGAACTAGTTTTCTTCAAAAACCGAAGAAGAAGCCAAAGGTAGAAGCTTTCAGGTGGATCGATCTTCGGCGCAAGGAGACGACGGGGTGAAGCCGATCCGGACAACCATCGAGGCTTGAAGACGAAGGAGTTCAAGAAAGAAAGGTATAACCCCCTAACCGAGTAGTTAACAACTCCTAGTTAGGTTGTTAGTTAGATGTTTAACAAAGATCCGGTTATGAGTCTATGTTACCACCTCTAGAAAATTGTTTTTCACCAAATTCCGCATGCCCGAAAGTACCGGGAGAGGTAGCATGGACTTACATCCTGGAGTAATATTCGGAAGCAGTTTTAGAACATAAGTGGATGTTCTAGGGATATGATAACGACAGCCTCATTCGGGAGACATTTATCATTCCAGGCTTTCAAGGTGACCTGGATGACAGAGTGGCTGTCAGAGTTATAGTTTTCCCACTGAAGAGGGGCAGTAGTTTGGACAGGTGGTCCAAGCGGATACTGAGGGAGGCATGGCGCAGGATACTGATTAAGTTCAGTCGACGATACAGTCTATGAAGTTTGGATTTGGAGTACATTTATGAACTAGGTCCCATCAGATATCCAGACATATTCTAAGACAGGTATTGCTCATTTCGGGAGATGACTTTCTCCGCGAACTTGAGATAAAGAGAGACATAGAAAGAAACATTTGGGCGGATCCACTCACTAAGGCTATTCCTCGAACGCAATAGTTTCGCAAACGGGTTTTGTGAGACTGATTAGTAGAGGAGTTAGGTGTTCGGTATCACACGGGCTGTCAGTATGCGACATCGCAATAATTAGCCTTGAGTGCAAGTGGGAGATTGTTGGATATAGTGCCCTAAGAGTGAATTATTGGATCACAGGCACGTGATTGCAATGATTGAGGGAGGACCTATGCCGGTAGGACAGTCTTACTCGAGATGATAGTATGTTATCTGGTTTATCTTTATCATCCTGTACTACTTCAGCTGACCTTACAGGTCACTATTACACATTGATAGAGTCCTTAAAATTCTTGCTTGACGGCCAGCAGTATGATGGCGATCATATACATGGGAGCTGGGGTCTATAAGCATATCCTTAAAAGGTCCCTAGTCGTGGGAGTTTTCGAAACAGGGCATCGATACTCCAGAGTAGACTAGTGTATACAGTCGAGACCCCGACGAGGGGCGGTGGCTGGTCTCACAAGCCACTGGTGTCAGTTGGTTCACCTAAGATGAATACAGGTGCTCATTGGGTTATGAGTACACCGGACAGGACTCACCGGGAACATGCTAGTTGGGACTATACCTGACGTCAGATAGCAGTTCCCTGGTGACATGTGTACAGGTTAGTTCATCGACCTGAGATCGTCATTTGTCTCGTGTGAGTTCCCACTGTACATTGATTACTACCCTACCATGGCACAAAGGAGTCGTGCAAACAGGTTTTAGTTGGGTACAGTCCCGAGCCACATGGAGGCAGTGAGCGGATCTGCAGGGGTTTGTCTCTCCCGGTATTGGGGGTGAGATCGCGCTGTGTCTGGAAGAGCCATTACACGAAGTCCTTGGCCAAGGCAGGAGATTTACTGGTAGATATTCCAGTAGTATCTCAGGGTGTTCTGGGCTACACTCCGACATGACTTGTACCGCTTTTGGGGGTCTGACATTTACCAACCCCCTAGGCCCGCCATGTGATGCTCATAGACGAACGGACCGGACTGTACGGATATTGTCACTGACAGGCTCAGTAGGGTGTCAGGATGAGTTCGCTCATCGACCTCCCTTTTGGTCAATACTTGGTAGCCCGTTATGTACGGCTAATACCTCTGACGTGCTAGTGGTTAAATCCACAGCCAAAGTATTGACGAGTCTTTAGAGTCCCCCACAGACAGTTTCTCGAGTTTCGGGCGAAACGCTGTAGTGGCCGTATGGACATATGGCAGGGTTCGATCATATACGTGCGATATTGCACGGATCATGATTGGATGGATAATACTAGCGGGCTTTGGTTTAAGCCGAATCCTCGTATTGTACAGTGTAGATTTTATCTCATTGCATTTGTATTCGGTCGGAATACAAATGCGGGTATGTATATACAGTCACGGGGTTATCCAGTAATTTGTTACCGGATCGCTTTTTGAAGTTGCCAGTTTGTATTCAGTTTCGGCCATTTTTCCTTTTTTCCTTCTTGGCTGAAATTCTTTTGATGGGAGGGGCTTATTTGCAAATGTGCAAATTAGCAAAATGGAGGGTGTTTTATGTGGTGGTGTTAGTTATATGTATGCCCTAGAGGCCATTACTGTACATTGGATGTATATTGTAGTGGATGCTGGGACATATATAGGGAGGACTTTCTTGCTCGACATGATAGTATGCTATCTGGTTGAACTTTACCTTAACGTGTATACTGGGTGTCTCTCTGTTACATGTTGGTAAAGCCCCTAGGATGGGTACTTGACTACCTGGACTATGATGCGGATCATACGAGTGGGGACAGGGTAGTCCACAAGTACATCCTTCAAAGTCCCTAGTCGTGGGTGTATCGAGACGGGGCATCGATATACCAGAGTAGACTAGCGTATACCTTCTCGACCCATACAGATGGGCGATGGATGATCCCATATCCATTGGTGTTTGACATCAGAGATGATATACGGGTGCTCAGTGCAGACTGGGTACACTGGACGGACTCGCCGAGAACTCCCAGATGGTATTATACCTTACGTCAGATGGCAGTTCTCTGGTGACACTGGTACAGAGTAGTCTGTTGACCCGAGATCGTCATAGAGTCTTGTGTGGTTCCCACTGTGCTTTGATTTCCACCTTACCACGTCCAAGAGGGCGTGCAAAACGGTGGTTTTTGGGTACAGTCCCGAGTCACATGGAGGCAATGAGCGATAGGAGGGGATTCGTCTCTCCCGGTATAGGGAGTTGATGTTGCGCTGTGTTCGATTGGCTATAACAGGAAATCCCTAGCCAGGGTTGCTGAGATTTACTGGTAAGTGTTACCAGTAGTATCTCGAAATGTTATAGACTTCATATCGACACGACTTATCGAGCTATTGGGGTCTGACGTTTACCACCCCTAGGCGAGATATGCGACATATCAGACGATCAGACCGGACTGTACGGCAAGTGTTACTGGTTGGATTCACAGGAGTGTGAGTGGGCTTGCTCATCGATCTTCTGATCGCTCAATACCCGGGTGGCCGTTATGTTTAGCAGACCGCTTGCGGCTTGTGGGTGTTTGATATGATCATCATCTGCTGCCGGCGTATTGACGAGTCTTTAGAGTCCTACACAGAGGTTTCCTGGCTCAAGCGAAACGTAATAGGAGCGCATATGAGATATGTGCGGGACCGAGAATGATACCAGTATGTGATACTGTATTCGATTCTCGCGATATGTGACATTGATCGGTTATATGCGATATAGCCGGGTTATCGGATCAAGTGTTGATTCGAAAAGTTGTTACTGTAGATATTAGTCGGTTATATATACGATATGACCGGATCATTGAATCAAGTGTTGATTTAATGATTTAATGTATAATTATATATTTGATATATCACTTTGCATTAACTAGTATCGGTTCACTTAAGATGGATTTTCTCACTCGGATGTGCGCATTGTATATGCGATATATTTTTATGCATTCGATTGTATCATGTTTGATGATGCATGCAAAATTGGTTTGTGTAAAGAATTAAACCTAGGTTAAGTAAATGGTTAAGGTTTCTATTTATTTGTCCATTCATTTATCTTTTTATTTTGGATTAAAATGAAATGACAAATGAAAACAAAATGGTTCCATTCTTTCTTTCTTTCTTTCATGAAGCTTGATGAAGCTTCATGAAGCTTTGACCATATGACCATTTTGTCTTCAAGCTTAACCCTAACCATTCATTTAACCCTAGTTCATTCTCTACACTTGACCATGGTTGGATTATGATAAGTATTCATATTATATTCTTTTTAGAAAATACTTATCATAACACTTATCATCTTCTTCATCTTCTTCTTCTTCTTCATTTGAAGAAAGCTTGCTTCATCAATGGCAACTTGAGCAAATGAGTGAGAAATCCAATTCTAAAGTGAACCCACTTCCTATTTCTTCATCCTCTACCTCTTGCCATGTAGTATAGGGTGTTCTCTTCATAAGTTTCATGACTTGGTGAAGTGGGAGCTTGATCTAGTGATGCCTCGACGTAGATCATCTTCGGCGTCGTAGTCGATGACCTAGCCCGTCCATTCTCCGATGAAGCCGACACTAGAGCCCGGGATCCGATGATCGCAGCGAGGAGACATCATCACGGAGCTATGGAGGTGGAGCACCTGATCTACAAAGGTTGTATTTCCGTTACACTTTAGTTAAGTTGTTAACTAGCTCGTCATTTCGCCTAAAATATCTAGTTAACGATCTAGTCTAGGGTTTCTCGGCACCGTAATTTTTGAAATTGGTATGGTTGATGCCTTGTGAGACCTCTTGAGAGTGCCTAGGAACCCTACAGTGGTATCAGAGCTATTAGGCATTGGATGTCGACCTATGGGGGGTTCTCACTGTGTGACAGTATGGCGAAGCATAGGCTCTTACCCCCAGGGTGTCCCGAGACCGGAAGGTGTTCCGGCGGGTTGTAGTCCTCGCGAGGGGGCATGCGTAAAAAGTAGCGGCTGAGGGACCCGTTGGTGCCACGGCGACCACATTGGATCGGGTGGCTGCCTGACCTACAGTGGTATCAGAGCCTAGCTAGAGCCTTAGGCGATGCATAGACGAAGTTTGAAACCCGAACGAACCCGAAACCCTAAACCAAACATGCTCTCTGGACTTTTTCTAAAATCTCGGATTTTTCCACATTAAAAATGCTTTAAAAATTCAGCTGGGAAATCTAAGAATTACGGTGCAAAATTTTTTCCATGAACTGTTCATAGTGCGGCGGAACCGCGGCAGAAGCCTGGCTTCTGCGGCGGTTCCGCGGTCAAATGATGGAAGTTGCCTTTCTATTTTGCGCAGTAACTCATGGTTTCAGGTGCTGAGTTTTATGGGAATTTTTAATCTGTACTCAAGAGTTGACTATTTTCGGGTTGCTTTGGGGATTCGGTGTTTCGATCGGAGTATCAGATTTTGTCTATGTGGCTTTCCGGATAATTTTTGAATATGTTAAAAAGTTCGACCGGATATAAATACCTAATTTTTCCCCTGTCGGGAAATTTCCAAGTGTTGGATTTTTCCGTAGTTTAACGACGTTCTAAGTAGTGCAAGTAACGCGATGGTCCCTCTAGAAGACAACAAACCTTAACTCGATTATGTGACCGTCTTGAACTGCCTTTTGAACCTTAGGGTTTGGGGCAGTACGGCTTGCCACATGTGAGGCGTTGGCTTGACCCTTCTACGGCTGGACCGTTGGTACTGAGGCACGAAGTGAATGTCTTTGAACTTGTTTCATGTGTTGAGCTGTATCGGGAAAACTTGGGTGTTCGATTGTTCGATCAGAAAGTTTAACATTTTCTAATTATCTGGAATGGGATACAATAATTGGAATTCACAAAAGTTATGAGATAACTGAATGAATGTTGTAAATCTAGCAATTTAGTCTCACTTGATCGGTTGCCACGGAATTTTGATGTGATCAAAAGTCCGTCGCAATCACGTAGCGTACGCGGATACTCGCCGGGTAAACTTAATAGACAGCCTCACTCCATAGCCCCGACCAAGTGACTGTAGGAGAACCCCGTCGCCGAAAGCATCCGTCCGGGTGCTCGCGGTAGCGGTGTTCCGCCTTGGTGCACTTCGTCGACGGTATCGGGGGTGCGGCCGTCTACTGAAGTTTGCGAAGGGCATTCGATCAGGATGTCGGGAATCTTGTTGAATTACCCGACTTGGTATTGAAAAGAGTTTTCGATTTTGAGACTAAAATGCGGGGTTTATAATTGTTAGGCATGCGAAGTCTAAGGAATTCATTTTATTAGGCATGCGATGTCTATGGAGGTTGCGGATTCCAACTGTTGTAGTTTTACACTTTCTTTTCTGTGACCGTAAGTGTAATATGTGATATCGCCGGTTTCGTTGCTATATGTCAACGACAATTGGGATGCGCATATTTACTTACGTTGATGACATGTGATGTTATGTGTTGCTGGATATGTTATATTGGATTGTCGTGTTTGAATAGCCGGGGTTTTTTATGTGAGATGAGTGTTTTTTCATTTTCATTCATGTAAAAACTTGTATGTAATATTCTTTTATTGGGGCACTTCCAGGTTGCGGATGTTGTCACCTTTTGTATATTATTTACTTTTCCGCACTAGGATAGACCCAAGGGGGAGGGCACAAGTAACCGGGTTCTGGAGTCCAGTGGGAGACCAACTCGAGGAGTCGAGTCCGGGTCTCCTAACTCTAGAATTGGTAGGGTTTCTTGCCGCTCTCGTAGGGGTCTAGGGGTGTGGGTTTGGCTATTCATCACGACCGTGGAATCCGTGTTTTATACTGGCTCGTATTGAAAACACGGACGTCCTAGTATATCCAATATTTCATATGATTCTTCTGCTGCGATATCTGTGATGTGATCATGTGATGTTCTGTGATAGATACTGTATATAGTATATATGATATATTATATAGGCGTTACTTATGTTTTACACCCGCGCTAGCCCTGCCCCGCTCTGCCGTTAGTTACCTGACCTAACGGTGTACGAGGGGACATCGAGGCGAATGCGGATGGCATAAGTGTACGTCGTATTTATCTGTGATGTTTAGGTACATAATTGATGGGACTTCATTAATGTGATTAATGAAAGAAAAAGAAACCTAAAGATGTTGTAGAATCGAATTTCAAAATAAAAAAGGTAGCTACAGTTCTTGCTTTGCACAGAGGTATATGTGATATATCCTGCAACTTATTCGATGAGGAAAGGACCGAGATCCCTTCATAGGGAGTGACTCCTTTAGCAATAACTGGCAGATGCTACACACTCGGTTTGTCTTTTGATTGCTTCTATAGTTTCTGCTTTGCACAGTGATATATATGATATATCCCGCACCTCATTCGACGAGGAAAGGACCGACGATCCCTTCACCGGGAATGACTCCTTTAGCAAAACTAGAAAAGCCTTAAAAACACTCCATTTTTAAAATCATTTGATTCTACAACGATATAAAGTTCATTACGCAAAAGGTTTTCTTAAAAACCTGTCGTAGCCCTCCGTCATTTCAGATAGGTAATAGTTAGTATTCGTGCTACGTTTGTTGACTCAGTCAAGGCGTAGTGTGCGGTAGCTGATTACTGCTTATCTGCAAAGCATATGATGTGATTGGATTAGGGTAGTCGTGCGGCCCTGTTGACTCAGTCAAGGGTCGTGCGGGTGGGTTTGATTCAATCAAGAAATGACGGGTTGAACTTTACTTGCGGTCTATGGTTTGTTGACTCAGTCAAGGTCATAGATCGCATGGGGCAAAATATTATCGGGAATTTCAAGTGTTGAAATTTGCAATGAGATTGCATATCTTCTATGAGATAGTTGGATCCCGATACCCGCTGCGAGTAAGTGTTACTCCTGGGAGAGTTTTATACATTACAATTAGCCGATCAAGTAGGTGTTTAGAATGGTGTTAACGAGGTTACGCCTCTGGGAAAACGAGGTTTACATTAATTAGGTTCGTGCGAAAGCACAGGGGACCTCCCTCAAAGTACCGACACTGGCCTGGCTGAAAGATTGGCGAACTTGTAGTGTGTAATTAATCCCGGCTAGTCTTTCCTTTTAGGGTTTGAAGGAAGATTTGATAAAAAGCAGTGTGAGCCATCCTGATTAGATAAAATAATAACCAATCTATTCTTGCAAGAGCGCACGCTGAGTGTTTTCTTCTCTCTCTCTCCAAGTAGCGACCATATCACGCCTTAATCAAGATAATAATACGGAATATTGACCGAACCCGCTTGTTATACTGAGCTGGGGAACGTTGGTCCCGCTCCAACTGATAATTGTTATAAGACAGAGCAGGAAATTGGGGATTACTAGAATTCCCATGCCGCCCAAACGAAGAGAGTGCATGCTGATGCATCATCTTCGGGTGTGTTCATTACAGAGAACTGTTTCTCAGTATCCTTTACGTCCTGGGTATGTGATACCAGATCAGGATCCCAGATATGTAATTTGTTACATAGGGCTACAGACAGGTAGAGAACTGAGAACGGGTGATAAGTTTCATGAGGCAGAAAACGGGGCAAGAGTTGCAGCCAAGTCTGTTGGTCACTGTCATCCTGTATTACCAATACATTGATTCTGAACGAATGTTATTAGATACCGAACCTGATATACAAAATCATATCAGTCTCTTTATTAGTAAAGAAATGATAAAATTCTGTATTGTTGGATAATGTTTTGAACATTTCCTATATCAAAAGTTGATCAGTTCAGGCACGTTATCTAAAAGCATTAATGTTCTAAATCAAACTACAGTTCTTTAGTATACAGAACACACACAAGAGGAAGAGTTCAGAAATGAACGGATCCTTCTTAAGGTATTGTAGACTAGGTCATATCAATGCGACCCGACTAGCTAAGGTGCACATAGATGCATATTTAAATCTGTTTGAATTTACATCTTGTGAAACTTGCCAGTCATGTCACAAAGATAAGATGACCATAGCTCCGTTTACTGGAAACAGAGAAAGAGTTAGTGAACTCTTGGGATGATACATGTTGATGTATGTAGGTCCCCTGTCTACACATGCCAAGACCGGTTCTTCGTACTTCATTACATTCTCTGATGATCTTTCGAGATTCAGACCTATGTTCCTGTTGAAACACAAGTCCGAACCTTTTGAGATATTCACAGAATATAAGTTAGAAGTAAAGAACTAAAACACGGGTATAAGTATTATGTCCTTTGATGAGATCGAGGAGGAGAATACTTGAGCACGGAAATCCTGGATTATTCTAAAGGAAAATGAGATTCTCTGTCAGCATTACTCCTCCGTATACACCATAGCACGATGGTATATCGGGGTGGAGCAATAGCACCCTATGTGATAAGGTGTGCTCTATGATGAGTACTACTGAGTTACCTATTTCCTTTTGGGAGTTATGCACTTGAGAAGCTGCATACCTATTGAATAGGGTTCCAGTCAAATCAGTTGCCTGCCATTTCATATGTGATATGGAAAGGGAAGAGCCCATGTCTTATGCTAGTTAAGATTTGGGGTTGTCCAGCCTATGTCTGAAAAGCAAAATCCGGACAGGCTCGAGGCAAGGTCTGTTATGTACAACTAGAAAGGTTCCAGCTATACAAAACTGCAGCTGATGATTTGAAAGAACCAAAGGATTCAATAGTTACCAACGAATCTCAGCCTCTCCGCCGATCTAGTAGGGTTCCTCACCCACCTGAGAGATACTTCGGTTTCTCTATGACAGTGGGAGCGAGGATTGCATCATGAGATGATGACCCAACTAGTTTCGAGCTGGCCATCAGGAGTGGGACTCTGTAAGAATGGCTGGATGCTTAGCGATCTGAGATAGAATCCATGTACACCAGCAAAGTATGGACTTTGGCTGCTATTTCTGAAGGGTTAAATCCCCATCAGGAGCAAATAAATCTTGAGAAGATTACTTGGTGTAGATGGAAAAGTTGAGACTTTCAAAGCTAGACTTGTTAAAGGTTTTCGTCATCAACCAGACGTGGATAATGATGAAACCTTTTCAAGTATCTATGCTTAAGTCCATCCAGATCCTACTTGCAACGGCTACATACCATGACTACGATATCTGGCGGTTGGGTGCCATGACTACTTTTCTAAATGATGTTTTAGAAGAGAACGTCTATAAGTACACAGCCAGAGGGCTTCGTAGAAAGTGGGAGCAGTGGAAACGTGTACAAGATGCTTTATAGGATAAAGCAGGTATCGCAGAGTTGGAACATCTGTTTTGATGCATTAGTCAAACAGTTTGACATCATCAAAATGGTAGATGAACCTTGTATAAACAAAAAGGTAGTAGGGAGTATAGTGACGATCCTCGTAGAGTACGTGGATAACATGCTCTTGATAGGGAAGGAGTTTCCTATGCTACGCTCGGTCAATCTCCGCTCATCACAATGATTCTCCATATAGGATCAAAGTGATACCTCCTAAATCCTGGGTTTTGGATCTATGAGATAGATCTAAATGGATGTTAGGATTCTCACTAGTTGTAGTGAGATGGTATCAATCGGTCCTGGGGAGAATCACTGGAAGGGTTCCAGAGTGATAAGGATGACTGAAAGTCAGTCACAGGCATTGTCTTTACCCTCAGTGGAGGGACGGTATGATGGAAGAGTTCCAAGATAGATACGGTGACAAACTAGACGATTAAGGCTGAATACATCGCTACTTAAGATGCTACCAAAGAGGTTGTCTGGGTGTATATTTGTTCATGAGATGAACTTAGTTCCTCCCATTGTGTGACAATGGAGTTGTGGCTTATGCCAAGGAACGCCGGTCCCATCAGTGATCCAGACATATTCTAAGGCAGTGTCACCTGATCATGGAGATGGTTGATCTCTAAAGAGATCGAGGTTAGGAGAGAAGACTCAGAGGACAACACAGCGGATCCACTTACAAAGGCCTGTTCCCAGAGAGAGATTTTTATGGGATGGTTGAGTATGAGATACTACAACCACTGCTATCAGATGGCCCTAATGCAAGTGGGAGATTGTTAGTTATATGTATGCCTTAGAGGCCATTACTGTACATTGGATGTATATTGTAGTGGATGCTGGGACATATATAGGGAGGACTTTCTTGCTCGACATGATAGTATGCTATCTGGTTGAACTTTACCTTAACGTGTATACTGGGTGTCTCTCTGTTACATGTTGGTAAAGCCCCTAGGATGTGTACTTGACTACCTGGACTATGATGCGGATCATACTAGTGGGGACAGGGTAGTCCACAAGTACATCCTTCAAAGTCCCTAGTCGTGGGTGTATCGAGACGGGGCATCGATATACTAGAGTAGACTAGCGTATACCTTCTCGACCCATACAGATGGGCGATGGATGATCCCATATCCATTGGTGTTTGACATCAGAGATGATATACGGGTGCTCAGTGCAGACTGGGTACACTGGACGGACTCGTCGAGAACTCCCAGATGGTATTATACCTTACGTCAGATGGCAGTTCTCCGGTGACACTGGTACAGAGTAGTCTGTTGACCCGAGATCGTCATAGAGTCTTGTGTGGTTCCTACTGTGCTTTGATTTCCACCTTACCACGTCCAAGAGGGCGTGCAAAACGGTTGTTTTTGTGTACAGTCCCGAGTCACATGGAGGCAATGAGCGATAGGAGGGGATTCGTCTCTCCCGGTATAGGGAGTTGATGTTGCGCTGTGTTCGATTGGCTATAACAGGAAATCCCTGGCCAGGGTTGCTGAGATTTACTGGTAAGTGTTACCAGTAGTATCTCGAAATGTTATAGACCTCATATCGACACGACTTATCGAGCTATTGGGGTCTGACGTTTACCACCCCTAGGCGAGATATGCGACATATCAGACGATCAGACCGGACTGTACGGCAAGTGTTACTGGTTGGATTCACAGGAGTGTGAGCGGGCTTGCTCTTCGATCTTCTGATCGCTCAATACCCGGGTGGCCGTTACGTTTAGCAGACCGCTTGCGGCTTATGGGTGTTTGATATGATCATCATCTGCTGCCAGCGTATTGACGAGTCTTTAGAGTCCCACACAGAGGTTTCCTGGCTCAAGCGAAACGAAATAGGAGCGCATATGAGATATGTGCGGGACCGAGAATGATACCAGTATGTGATACTGTATTCGATTCTCGCGATATGTGACATTGATCGGTTATATGCGATATAGCCGGGTTATCGGATCAAGTGTTGATTCGATAAGTTGTTACTGTAGATATTAGTCGGTTATATATACGATATGACCGGATCATTGAATCAAGTGTTGATTTAATGATTTAATGTATAATTATATATTTGATATATCATTTTGCATTAACTAGTATCGGTTCACTTAAGATGGATTTTCTCACTCGGATGTGCGCATTGTATATGCGATATATTTTTGTGCACTCGATTGTATCATGATTGATGATGCATGCAAAATTGGTTTATGTAAAGAATTAAACCTATGTTAAGTAAATGGTTAAGGTTTCTATTTATTTGTCCATTCATTTATCTTTTTATTTTGGATTAAAATGAAATGACAAATGAAAACAAAATGGTTTCATTCTTTCTTTCTTTCTTTCATGAAGCTTGATGAAGCTTCATGAAGCTTTGACCATATGACCATTTTGTCTTCAAGCTTAACCCTAACCATTCATTTAACCCTAGTTCATTCTCTACACTTGACCATGGTTGGATTATGATAAGTATTCATATTATATTCTTTTTAGAAAATACTTATCATAACACTTATCATCTTCTTCTTCTTCACTTGAAGAAAGCTTGCTTCATCAATGGCAACTTGAGCAAATGAGTGAGAAATCCAATTCTAAAGTGAACCCACTTCCTATTTCTTCATCCTCTACCTCTTGCCAAGTAGTATAAGGTGTTCTCTTCACAAGTTTCATGACTTGGTGAAGTGGGAGCTTGATCTAGTGATGTCTCGACGTAGATCATCTTCGGCGTCGTAGTCGATGACCTAGCCCGTCCATTCTCCGATGAAGCCGACACTAGAGCCCGGGATCCGATGATCGCAGCGAGGAGACATCATCACGGAGCTATGGAGGTGGAGCACCGGATCTACAAAGGTTGTATTTCCGTTACACTTTAGTTAAGTTGTTAACTAGCTCGTCATTTCGCCTAAAATATCTAGTTAACGATCTAGTCTAGGGTTTCTCGGCACCGTAATTTTTGAAATTGGCATGGTTGATGCCTTGTGAGACCTCTTGAGAGTGCCTAGGAACCCTACAGGTGGAGGGTTCATGATGGCTCTAGCCTCTTATGATTACTTTTTGGTCCATCATTACTTGCTATTTGAATTGATGGGGATTGGATTGGTTATGATGATGAATTGAGGTTTGCTTTTGGTTTATGATCACCTCTTGCCTTTTTTCTACACTCACCTTCCTTCATTGTTTTTCCCTTCTCTATATACATGGGGCCGTCCACAAAAGAATGAGAGGGGATTTTCATTTTTGTGGTGTGGGAAATTGATCTCATTTTTCTTGCACAAAATCTTTTGGTTCATCTCCCAAGCTTATTACTCCACCTCCATATTCAAATGGCAACTTCAAGCAACCCCTCGAGACATAGCGTTCTACACTCAGTCTACAGCAACCTTGGACACGTCGGCTTGCCAACTTCGTGTCCGAGTTGCCTCGGTTCAGTGGTGGGAGCCCGTAAAAGGCTCGGTGATGTGGTGCTCTTTCCGACGAGGAGATCAAGACCGGAGATGCCGCGGGGAGATCGGGATGGTGGCCGAAGACCGAAGGACACGGATCGCTCGGTATAGCTCTCTACCCTTTCTCAAGTAAGCTAGTAGTAGGTTAATGGTCCGATCCGGGTTTATAGTCTGCGGTAGCGCCGGTTTCTGAGTAAAGAAAAGTTTTTGTTTCCGCATTTTGGCCTCGGACAGACGGCCAGGACGCTACCGTAGTCTTACAAGAAGAAGAGTTGGCGGTTCAACTTTTTTGGGTTGGGGTTGATTCATCACAACGCCCATGTCTTCTAAGAATGCGAGTTCTTCAGCGAAGATTTCTTCAAAGCTTTCATCGATATCCCGAATAATAATCTCATTGGAAAGAACGTGATGATACTCGTACTCTATAAAAGGTTCATATTTAGCGTTAGATGAAGACCCAGACAGCTCGATAGAAGGGTCCGTATGTGTATAATAAATAGCAGGGTCAAACAACAACGTACTAGCGGAGTCAAGATCAGTATCATGAAGCTGTTCAAATTCACTGTTGTCGGAATTTATCGCTTCGACTGAAAATACTTGAGCATAGGGTTCGGAGGGTTCACTTCCCAACTTGTAAATGTTAAGCTCAATTGACATCATCCTGAAGGATAGGGTTATAGAGTCGTTTCGACAATTGATTATTGCGTTGGAAGTCGCTATAAAAGGTCGACCTAAAATCACTGGAATTTGGTTTCGTTGGTTCGCTACAGGCTGTGTATCTATAATGATAAAATTTACAGGGAATATAAATTCCCCGACTTTGATTAACACGTCCTCTAGCTCACCCCTAGGTTAGGTGATAGATCGATCGGCCATCTGAAGAGTGCAGTGCGCCGGTTTTAACTCTCCGATCCCTAATTGCTCATAGACAGAAAATTGAAGCAAGTTAACACTAGAATCGAGTAGAGTATGATTAATATTTTTACCCCCAATAGAAATAGATATTGTAGGACTCCCGGGGTCATTTCGTTTCGTCGGTATTTGTTATGTAAAAGCAGTGCTTACATTACTCGCTAAGAAAACTTTTTTAGGCACTTGAATTTTTTTCTTCCTAGTGCACAAGTCCTTTATGATTTTTGCATAAGACGGAACTTGTTGAATAGCATCTATGAGAGGAATATTTATGTTAACTTGCTTTAAAATTTCCACAATCTTCTCCATTTGTGGACTTGGTCTGTTGCCCCTTAACCTGTGTGGATAAGGAGCTTTATCAATATGGGTTGGGTCCAAAATTGGAGAAAATTGTGGGGATGGAATGGTGTAACATTTCAGAAAAATAAAATATTATTTTTTTTGCAAATTTATATAATTTAATAATAAATATATTGAATATTTTAATAAGGCGGTATAATTAAATACCGATAAATTGGAAAAAATTTGGAAAATTATGGAAATTACTAAAAAGAGGGTGTTTTATGTGCATTATGCAAATTATAAGTTTTTGTGATTAATTATACGCTATTTAGTGCTAATCGCGGTTAAATATCGCTAATCGCGCATTAAGCTTGTTTTGTGCAAAACATGCACCATATCATTTTTTCACTTGTGTTGCATTTTTTCTCCTATCATGTGTTTTCCTTTCTCATGTATGGTTTTGTTTTGTTTAGAATAGAAAAGAAAAGGAATGAAAATGAAAGAAAAGAAAATGAATAAAGAAAGAGAGGCATGGGGCATTTATTAGGCATGGGAAAGGCTTGACTTTGGCTCTCTCTCTCCCCCCTCACTTCCCTTCTTGCTCAGCAGCAGCCCCATTTCCAGCAGCAATCCCTATCCCTTCATCTCCTCTTCACCATCACGTACAACCTCAAAACAACACCGAAATCTCATCTCCTATTCACAAACTTTGTGCATAAGCTCATAAGCTACACTATGGAACAAGAAAAAATTGATTTTGGTGCCCTAGGGGATTCTTGAGTGCAAAATGAGGTAATTATTCCATCATTAGTGTAGAATTTCATTTCCTTTACCATCCATGTTAAATTAGAACTGATATTGTGTGGTTTTGGGAACTTTGGAAACTTTAAGTTGAGGATTAGGGTTTGAGTTGAACCCAATGGTGAAATTGAGGTTAGTAGAGGCTATACAACCCCTGTTGTGATGTTATATTGGAATAAAACCTTAGAAAAACCCCAGGTTGAGAACTTTGAATTCTGCAGATACGAAAATTATGAGAATTGTGTAGGGAAATTGGAATCTGCTAACACCCGGGTGATCTGAAAATTATTTTGCAAGGACAGTGATACATGCAGGTGATTTAGAACATACCCTTAAGACCCCAGGCCCTGCACCCTCTACTTGGCCATAGATTTAGTCATTCTGGCCGCAATTGGCGGCCAGAGAAGGGTAGAATTGATTCATGTTTGTTCTGTAGCTTTATATCCTGTAAACTAGACCCTTGGCATATGCAAAATTGACCAATTTGACCTAGGGTAAAATCTGGGACCATTTTCAAGAGTTGCTGTTTTGATTCAGGGTTTCGTTTCTCGTATTTTGAATTCTAGATTTTCCTATTTGTGTTTTACCTCGATCACTTGACGTTTGTACGACGATATCGAGGGTTGTTTGGTGGTTTTGAAAGCGTAGTCCATAGGTTCTAACCTATAGGCTTTTAGCGTCTCGTTTTGATTTTGAATTGAGTTTTAATACGAAGCGATGCGTTATGATGTGTAGGTACCCCATGAAGACTTCGAGACGACAAGCAAGCACGTGGCGACGTCGGCAACGGAAAGCGAATAGAAAGGTGAGTAGATACACATCTACGGGGGAAGTCGGGTGGATGGCGTATAGCACCCCTGCAGTTCGTAGGGTAGCTTATGATATGTTATATATTTACATATGTGTTATGATTTTTGGATGATAGTGTCATGATTGATTTCTTAGTCGCGAACTATAGAATAGTTTTGCACACACGCGCACACACCCTTGCATGCATTATTATTATTACTTGTGCGTATATAGAGATATGTATATATATATATACATACACATAGGTATGGGACTATGTGTGTATATATATATATATATATATACGTATATCTACAAATGGATGATGAGGATGTTGGATGATATTTGGAGACGAGTCGATGAGATTGGGTATGATGCCACGGGATTGGTCATATGTTTAGGCTCGTATTATGAGATTTTAGAGGGCCTTTTGGCGGGTGTTTTCATACTCGCATATATATATGCAGATGGTATCAGTTTGTACTAGACTTAGATCAGTACCCCTAGTTCATAAGATATGATGATAATAGATACCAGATGAATAATGTGATGAGTGTGATAATTGACCCGTACCCAGATTTGGGATGCCGTACGGCGGATTTACGTACGAGCTTTATATTGATGATAGATCCGCACTCTTTGATTCGAGGATGTCATGTTATATATCGTATCGTATGTGATACTATTGAGGCGGGATCACCGACTATTATATTTATATGTAACGACTCAGATTTAGGTGGTTTCTGTTAGTGTATATGCCCTAGAGGCCATTACCGTATCATTCTAGTTTGTATATTACTTAATGGAAGCTTGGGATATTCACCTTGTATATACAATCTTGCTCAAAATAGTAGTATGCTACTTGGTTTGTTTCTACTTCAATGTGTACATATGTTTATTTTAGTATATCGCCTATACACATTAGTGGAGCCCTTAGGATCTTTGCTTGATTACCAGCGTTGTGATGGCAGTCACACTAGTGGGGCTGGGTAATCTATAAGCACATCCTTATGCAGGTCCCTGGTCACAGGACTATCGAGATAGGGCATCGATACTCCGGAGTAGACTAGCGCATGCGCTTCTCATCCCAGTGTGGGAGACGGTCTGTCCCACAGCTGTCGGTACGTCGTACTTGAGAGAGTATGCGGGAGCTCGTTGGGTTACGAGTACACTGGACAGGACTCGTCGGGAACTGACTAGTTGGTATTATGCCTATCGTCAGTTATCAGTTCCCAGGTGACATGAGTACAGCTTAGTCCGCTGACTTGACACTGTCACTTCGCCTTGAGTGTGTTCCCACTGTACTTTGATTACTACCCTACCACGGCTCAAAGGAGTCGTGCAAATAGGTGGTAGTTGGGTGCAGTCCCGAAGCACTTGGAGGCAGTGACGGTTAGACAGGATTCGTCTCTCCCGGTATTGGGGGTTGACATCGCGCTGTGTCTAGGAGAGCCATTACACGAGTAGTCCCTGGCCAGGGCAAACGAGATATACTGGTAGGCTTCCAGTGTTATCTCAGGGGGTTTTGGGCTTCACTCCGACACGACTTGTACCGCTATTGGGGGACTGACGTTTACCGCCCCCTAGGCCCGCCATGCGATGTATCAGACGAACAGACCGGAATGTACGGAGAATGTCACATTTACGCTCAGTAGGAGTTCAGATGGGTTTCTCCTCGTCAGTCTTCTTGTCGGCATTTACCTGGGGACCGTTACGCACAGCTAGTGCCGCTTGCGGTCTGTGGTTAAACCCACTGCCAGCGTAGTGTCGAGTCTTTAGAGTCCCACACAGAAAGCAATTCGCCTTTAGGCAAAAGAGTAGAGGTCGCATGGTTTTGCGACAGGGTTCGGTCACATCCGTGCACTTGTGCACGTACAGTGTCCGGACAGTTCACACTAGCGGGCTTTGGTTTAAGCCAGATCCTAGTGTACCTTTTGGGATTGGATTTATCCAGTGTGTATTCGTGTTCCTCGGAACGCGGATGCGGGTGTGTATGCACAATTGACGGAGAGACAGAGGCAAAGGATTCTCATTAGGGTTGTTGACCGTTGACCGTTGACTATTGACTTTTTGCTCAACCCTAATGAGAATATGATATGTGATTAACAATTATATTAATTAAGTATTATGGTGACATGGCTGTTGAGAGATTGACTTTGTTGACTTGTTGACTTTTTTGACCGGTTGACTAGGCTTGACTAGTTGACCATCATGATAACTATAGCTATCATTTCATGGCAAAGACTTTTGCTTGCTTGCTCTTTTGTGCAAAATGAGTGCATGAAATGATATGGCTATGGTTGCTTAAACCATCACATAATACTTCATTGATATGAGGTGTTATGATTGTTTTGGATTATGAGAGCCAAATGAGAAAAGTCTTCTCTCATTCTTTCATGCTCATTCTCTCTCTTGTTCTTAAGCTCTCATCTTCCTCCTCTTGCTCTCCCTCTCTTGATTCTATGGTTCACTTGTCTCATGAGTTGAGAACCAAGAACCATAGATAAAATCCCATACAAACTCTTCTCTACTCACTCTAGTTCACAAGGTTTAGCAAACCGAGTGAACTAGTTTCTTCAAAGTTCGAAGAAGGAGCCAAAGGTTGAAGCTTTCAGGTGGATCTATCTTCGGCGCAAGGAGACGACGGGGAGAAGCCGATTCGGACGACCATCGAAGCTTGAAGACGAAGGAGTTCGAGAAAAAGAAAGGTATAACCCCCTAACCGAGTAGTTAGCAACTCGTAGTTAGATTGTTAGTTAGATGTTTAACAAAGATCCGGTTTTTAGTCCATGTTACCACCTCTAAGAAAATTGTTTTTCACCAAATTCCGCATGCCCGAAAGTACCGGGAGAGGTAGCATGGACTTACAGTTTCCTTACCTTTCGGTTAGTCCTGTTGTTTACTTGTAGTTGTTAGACTAGACTCGAGTCATACCTATTTCAAAAACTAACGAATCGTGGGTATTTTAAAGACAGGCCAAGGGATACTACGGATATTTTCAAAGGATGTACATTTTCATAAAACCACCGTAGCCCTATTTTTCTAAACACCACGATTCGTGCAACTTTCAAATACTAAAAACTGCATGACTCGTATATAGGAATGTATATTTCTTTATTGCTGCATTATTACTCATTTACCATTTATTCTACTGCCCGCATCGCATTGCTTGCTTATATGTTATTGATTCATATTCTTTTGTGCATATGACATATAGCATACCTGTATACCTATATGCTTGCACATATGCCTTTACATAGTTACATGCTCGTATTACTGTTTCACGTTGCATATATTATAATTCATGGATTTCGCATTGCGATATGGTTTCATATGATGTTTTCTGGATTGTTTTACCCCTACGTATATATATCAGTGGTATGGGACGCTGAAATATATATGTATACCCATCGTATATATATATTAATGGTATGGGACGCTGATATATATATAAACCTACATAATTTATCATCATGATGATCTATGCAAATTTACTTATTCATTATATACGAGAGGAGCCTATATGGTCGATGTGAGGGGCCTTTATGGTCGATGTGAGGGGCCTATGTGCTCGATATGAGAGGGGCCTATATAGTCGATGTGAGGGGCCTTTATGGTCGATGTGAGGGTCCTATGTGCACGATATGAGAGGGGCCTATATGGTCGATGTGAGGGGCCTATGTGCCCGATGTGTGTTTATTCAACACTCCGCATTTATTTTATATGCATTGCTTCATGTATTAGTAGTACCTGGTAGAGTATCTTCATGAATTTTGCATACATATTGGATACATGATATATGAGATTTACTTGATATTGATATATATATATATATATATTTTGTGTCGATACTTGACACTAATTTTCTGATGATTTTCATTGATGATACTTGAATGTTATTCGAAAATCTCACTATATTAAGAAAACAGTTTTCTCATTCATGATACCTTCTGTTTTCATTTTACCACATTCATACCTCATATTTACGATATTTACTACATGAGGCACTGACACGAGCATAGGATTACACTTATGTTTAGATGTTTATCCTTGCCTTTTTATTATGCTTCAGACTTTATCATATTGAGGATATATATATATTACTGATCGTTTGACCTAGGATTTAGTCATACATACGATTTCTGCTCTGTGATGTTTTCTACTCACGAGTTGGCAACTCACCCCTTTGTGCCACAGTTTCTTGCAGGTTTTGCCGTATAGGTTTCGTTGCGGTTTTGCTGGCACACTGCTTTCCTTCCGGATGATTGCTATGGTAGGTGGGTTCACTTGCATCGTGGCCACCATTGTACATTTATTTATATTCAGTTGTATCTAGTAAAACACCATCAACCAGACATGTATTTATTTCAGATTTAGAGACTAGAGTTGTTTATTCTTTCGACCTTAGAGTCGCGGGTTGTGTTATTATTATGGATTTCATGCTGTTTTGAGTTTCTTTTCAGTTTTGATCCTCGCCCTTCGGCGTTGTATATTATATTGCTTGCGTGGTTGTGACCGTAAATTGACGAAGAGCTAGCTCCCGCTTGGGGATGCCTTTTATCATTGTGCATATATTATTCATGTTGTACCCTGTTTGGGGCTAGTTTTTTAAAAGAAACTCTGCCGAAATTTTCAGAAAAGACTTGAGATTTTAAAAATGAATATTCGGCTTACTTATTTGAAAACTTTGTTTTTAAAACATGTTTTCTTCACTTCTTTAAAACTAGTTTTCCTTCGCTCATTATTTAAAATGGTTTTAGATTTCTGGGCTTTTGGCTTACTTGAATTAGATGAGGTCCTATAGACTTCATATGATTCAAGGGCCAGTCACGTGCTATTTCGGGTCGTGACAAAGTTGGTATCAGAGTGCTAGGTTAACCTTGGTTCGAGTCTAAGTTTGACTATATGGAGCCTAAAGCGTTTATGTATATATACGGAACTTTGGCTTGACCTTACGGAACTTAGACTTAGTTGAAGGGGTATTAGACCCGAACTTTCGTCGCGTAGGTTGACTTGGTTGATGGAGTTGGTGACTTGAGGAGAGTGACGTACTGTGTGTATGTTCCGTGGCATATTTACGATACACCACTCCGCTTAAGGGCCTAAGGATGTACATTTCCTTGCACAGTATTATATTCATTCCTATGATCTATCCTCATCGATATTGGTTATGATTTTGCTGCCATGACTACACGGGCAGAGAGAGAGAGCTACGGCTAGAGTTGCGGTCACCACAAACTTGTCACGAACGAGGACTGACCAGGGCATGATTCTAGAGACATACGATTGCATAGAGGCGTCGTTTTATTGTGTTTTCGCGCCATGAGCGTTTGATGGATCGCTTTTACGGGATTTCTCGGACGTGCAGATCAGCACTAGAGGATCAGGCTACTGCTAGAGGCCAGCCAGAAGGTAATGACCATTGATAGATCAACTATTATGATTATTGAGGTACTGTTTAGCGTGCACACGAATGAGCCAGTTGTTGCTGTGAATGATGAGATATCGCCCCAGATGTTTGGAGCTGTTGCAACACAAGTTTATACTTGAGATATGATAGAAGATCACTAGTCACCAAAGATGAATGACTAGGACATGTGGTTCATTCGCTTACCCGGATGCGAGGTCATCAGATAGATTGTTTCCAGCTAAGGACGACTTCACGCAGGTATGTTGAGAGTCGATGGAGGCGATCGAATATCAGAAACCCATATTTCAAGTTTAAAGTATTCGGAAAGACGTGCAAGCGATTCTATGGACCATTTAGAAGAATGAAACCCTAACTCGACATAATGACCGTGTGAAATCCTTTGAACCTTATGGTTTGCGGCAGTTCCGCGGTGCCATTAGTGAGGCTTGGGTTTGCCCTTCTACGGCTGGTCTACCAATGCTTCGGTATGTACTTGATAATATTAAACGGTACCCAAGATGTTGAGCTCTTGGGGGATTATGAGGTTTTGACGAATCGATCAAATAGTTCGACTTCATTCGGATGCTATGTGATGGGATGCATTGCTTGGGAGACTCCAGATATGATTATAGTCGTTGGAGTGCAGTCCATGCAGCCATGAAGAGACGAGTCCAAAGCAGTCAACATTAGAGAAAAGTGGAGTAAAGAGTTCGTACGAGATCTTGACGCGATAACGTTCCACTCCGCCGACATAAGAGATGTGATACGCATGCAGAGACGTTGATTACGGATAAATCTTCCAGAAGGAGTTGTGATGAGTATGCAGCCGTTCCGGAACAATAAATAGCTTTAGTAAAGGGCGATGACTTCCGGGCAGTTCGGCAGAAGCGAGATGTGAGAGAGTTCTCGACAGGACCTTTCGGAATACTATACGAGAAGAATTGGACCCAAGAGCGGTCATATTGCGCACACCCAGCAAGCCAGAGTTCGGTATCGTCGACGAGATAGTTTGACAGAGATCTGTAGAGGATGCGCGGGACTGTTTCCGTCGCCATTCCATATTGGGCCATGAGACGAGGAGCTATATAGCTAGCAATGCACAGTGAAAGACAAGAGCCTAAAAGCACCAGACGCCAGATCATGAACAGGAGGCAAGTAGATATCTTGCTCTGCTAGCTTTGGATGCACCGGCAGCTTCTCGACTTTGAAGGAAGGACATATCGACGACAGTATTATGATTTGTGATTTGGTGATTCGATTATCATGTATCCGTCACCTTGGATTTCGGTATCTTGGGCGATCTATTCGCATGATTTAGCCTTGATGACTGAGTTTCTTGATATTTATTTTTGTGCACCACGGTCGCACCTGACTTCGGTTTGATATCATTCGATATGTTGATTTGATTTCATGCCTATGTTATGCATGTGATTCGACTTATGCTTTCGGCATAGTTTTCATGCACTTTTAGTGTTTTGATTTGATGTGTGCACGCTGATGCACATGGTTGTAAAGTTATATACCGCGGTATACCTGATCTGGATTTAGCTGTATTGTATACCATCGATTTCGATTCTGATATTGATGTTGATTTCGTGCACTCTGTGCATTTGATTTAGATTTTCGCGTATGTTGGGCGCATGTTATGAGATGCGATTTTGGTGCATACCAGATGCACTAAATCGAGATTCTTCATGCATATTAGATGCACCTGATATTTGCTATCAGGCACACCCGTTGCCTGTGACAGGTGTTTCATGCACACCCGTTGCACTTAGATTTTGTTTCTGTGCACATGTATGGCACATTCATGGATTTCGATTCCCGTGCGCACCAGACACACGCGGCATTATTATGCACATTTTGGATTTCATTTCTGCTGGATCAGTACGTTTTTATGATATTTACTATTGTTTTTATACTGAACAGGACTAGTCAGAGGACAGTACCTGGATATATTTTTGCATGCATTGATTGTTACCGAAGGGATTTCCAAAAAAGGAGTTATAGTTGTTAGTTATATGTATGCCCTAGAGGCCATTACTGTACATATGATGTATATTGTAGTGGATGCTAGGACGTATATAGGGAGGACTTTCTTGCTCGACATGATAGTATGCTATCTGGTTGATCTTTACCTTAACGTGTATGCTGATTGTCTCTCTGTTACATGTTGGTAAAGCCCTTAGGATCTGTACTTGACTACCTGGACTATGATGCGGATCATACTAGTGGGGACATGGTAGTCCATAAGTACATCCTTCAAAGTCCCTAGTCGAGGGTGTATCGAGACGGGGCATCGATATACCAGAGTAGACTAGCGTGTACCTTCTCGACCAATACAGATGGGCGATGGATGATCCCATATCCATTGGTGTTTGACATCAGAGATGATATACGGGTGCTCAGTAGAGACTGGGTACACTGGACGGACTCGCCGAGAACTCCCAGATGGTATTATACCTCACGTCAGATGGCAGTTCTCTGGTGACACTGGTACAGAGAAGTCTGTTGACCCGAGATCGTCATAGAGTCTTGTGTGGTTCCCACTGTGCTTTGATTTCCATCTTACCACGTCCAAGAGGGCGTGCAAAACGGTGGTTTTTGGGTACAGTCTCGAGTCACATGGAGGCAATGAGCGATAGGAGGGGATTCGTCTCTCCCGGTATAGGGAGTTGATGTTGCGCTGTGTTCGATTGGCTATAACAGGAAATCCCTGGCCAGGGTTGCTGAGATTTACTGGTAAGTGTTACCAGTAGTTTCTCGAACAGTTATAGACCTCATATCGACACGACTTATCGAGCTATTGGGGTCTGACGTTTACCACCCCTAGGCGAGATATGCGACATATCAGACGATCAGACCGGACTGTACGGTAGTGTTACTGGTCGGATTCACTGGAGTGTGAGCGGGCTTGCTCGTCGATCTTCAGATCGCTCAATACCCGGGTGGCCGTTACGTTTAGCAGACCGCTTGCGGCTTGTGGGTGTTTGATATGATCATCATCTGCTGCCGGCGTATTGACGAGTCTTTAGAGTCCTACACAGAGGTTTCCTGGCTCAAGCGAAACGAAATAGGAGCGCATATGAGATATGTGCGGGACCGAGAATAATACGAGTATGTGATACTGTATTCGATTCTCGCGATGTGACATTGATCGGTTATATGCGATATAGCCGGGTTATCGGATCAAGTGTTGATTCGATAAGATGTTACTAATGATACCAGTCGGTTATGTGCGTCATGACCGGATCGTTAAATCAAGTGTTGATTTAATGATTTAATGCATAATTATATA
Source organism: Agapanthus africanus (assembly GCA_030015575.1). Lineage (NCBI taxonomy): Eukaryota > Viridiplantae > Streptophyta > Magnoliopsida > Asparagales > Amaryllidaceae > Agapanthus > Agapanthus africanus. The sequence goes on along the minus strand of CM057343.1, from coordinate 286,905,518 downwards.
TTTGATATATTACTTTGCATTAACTAGTATTGGTTCACTTAAGATGGATTTTCTCACTCGGATGTGTGCATTGTATATGCGATATACTTTTGTGCACTTGTATGTATCATGTTTGATGATGCATGCTAACTTGTGTTTTGTGTAAAGTTTAAACCATGGTTATGTAATGGTTAGGGTTTTCATTTGATTATTCATTTATTCATTTGTTTTTATTTTTGGAAAATGATAAGCATAATGCAAAATGGTGGCTTTATTTGGAAGCTTGTTGAAGCTTCATGAAGACTTTGACCAAAGTGACCATTTTGTCTCATGTTTAACCCTAACCACTCCATTAACCCTAGTTTAATCTCTACACCTAACCATGGTTCTAATATGATAAGTATTCATTTTCTTTTCCAATTATATTAATCTTATCATATTCTTCTTCTTCTTCTTCCTTGCTTCAAGTGAAGAAATGAAAACCTCATCAATGGTGATTGATGCAAATGAGTGAGAAATCCAATTCTAAAGTTTACCCACTTCCTATTTCTTCATCCTCTACCTCTTGCCAAGTAGTAGAGTGTGTTTCCTTCACAAGTTTCATGACTTGGTGAAGGTGGAGCTTGATTCATCGATGCCTCGACGTAGATCATCTTCGGCATGGACATCGACGACCTAGCTTGCCCATTCTCCGACGAAGCCGACGCTAGAGCCCGGATTTGATTTGGACAGCGGAGAGGACTTCGTTGCGGAGCTATGGAGGTGGAGCACCAGATCTACAAAGGTTGTATTTCCGTATTCCCTTAGTTAAGTGTTAACTAGTTAGCTTTTTCGCCTAGATTTCTAGCCAACGATCCGTAGTCGGGTCTCTCGGCACCCATAAATTTTTATATTGGCATGTTCGATGCCTTGTGAGACCTCACTAGGGTGCCTAGGAACCCCTACAGTGGTATCAGAGCCTAGCTAGAGCCTTAGGCGAAGTCTAGACGGATTTTGAAGTCCGAACGACCCGAAATCCCAACCGGAAAATGCTCTCTGGACGTTTTCAGAAAACGTGGATTTTTTCAAATTAAAAATTTCTAAAAAATTCAGCAGGAAAAAATAAGAATTATGATGCAAAATTTTTCCGATGAACAGTACAAACCGCGGCGGTTCAGCGGCGGAATGATGACGTCATCGTACACTGTTTGCACAGTAACTCCTATTATTTTATGCTGGATTTTCTGGGTATTTTTAAAATTTATTCCAGAGTTGTATTTTCTGGGATTATTTTGGGGATTCGGTGTTTCGATCGGAGTATCAAATTTTGTCTGTGTGGCTTTCCGGATAATTTTAGAATATGTTAAAAAGTTCGACCGGATATAAATACCCAATTTTTCCCCTGTCGGGAAATTTCCAAGTGTTGGATTTTTCCGTAGTTTAACGACGTTCTAAGTAGTGCAAGTAACTCGATGGACCCTCTAGAAGACAACAAACCTTAACTCGATTATGTGACCGTCTTGAACTGCCCTTTGAACCTTCGGGTTTGGGGCAGTACGGCGTGCCACATGTGAGGCGTTGGCTTGACCCTTCTACGGCTGGACCGTTGGTACTGAGGCACGAACTGAATGTTGTTAGACTTATTTCATGTGTTGGATTGTACCGGGAAAACTTGGGTGTTCGATTGTTCGATCGGAAAGTTTAACATTTTCTGTTTATCTGGAATGTGATACAATAATTGGAATTCACAAATAGTTATGAGATAACTGAATGAATGTTATAAACATAGCAGTTTAGTCTCACTTGATCGGTTGCCACGGAATTTTGATGCGATCAAAAGTCCGTCACAATCACGTAGCGTACGCGGATATTCGCCGGGTAAACTTAATAGACAGCCTCGCGCCATAGCCCCGACCAAGTGACTGTAGGAGAACCCCGTCGCCGAAAGCATCCGTTCGGGTGCTCGCGGTAGCGGTGTTCCGCCTTGGTGCACTTCGTCGACGGTATCGGGGGTGCGGCCGTCTACTGAAGTTTGCGACGAGTATTCGATCAGACTGTCGGGAATCCTGTTGAATTGCCCGACTTGATATTGAAAAGTGTTTTCGATATTGAGACTAAAATGCGGGGTTTATAATTATTAGGCATGCGATGTCTAAGGAATTCATTTGGTCAGGCATGCGATGTCTGAGGTGGTTGCGGATTCCACCTGTTGTAGTTTTACACTTTCTTTTCTGTGACCGTAAGTGTAATATGTGATATCGCCGGTTTTGTTGCTATATGCCAACGACAATTGGGATGCGCATATTTACTTACGTTGATGACATGTGATGTTATGTGTTGCTGGATATGTTATATTGGATCGTCGTGTTTGAATAGCCGGGGTTTTTATGTGAGATGAGTGTTTTTTCAGTTTCATTCATGTAAAAACTTGTATGTAATATTCTTTTATTGGGGCGCTTCCAGGTTGCGGAAGATGTCACCGTTTGTATATTATTTACTTTTCCGCACTAGGATAGACCCAAGGAGGAGGGCACAAGTAATCGGGTTCTGGAGTCCAGTGGGAGACCAACTCGAGGAGTCGAGTCCGGGTCTCCTAACTCTAGAATTGGTAGGGTTGCTTGCCGCTCTCGTAGGGGTCTAGGGGTGTGGGTTTGGCTATTCATCACGACCGTGGAATCCGTGTTTTATACTGGCTCGTATTGAAAACACGGACGTCCTAGTATATCCAATATTTCATATGATTCTTCTGCTGCGATATCTGTGATGTGATCATGAGATGTTCTGTGATAGATACAGTATATAGTATATATGATATATTATATAGACGTTACTTATGTTTTACACCCGCGCTAGCCCTGCCCCGCTCTACCGTTAGTTACCTAACCTAACGGTGCACGAGGGGACATCGAGGCGAATGCGGATGGCATAAGTGTACGTCATATCTATCTGTGATGATTAGGTACTTAAATGATGGGACTTCATTAATGTGATTAATGAAATAAAAGAAACCTAAGATGTTGTAGAATCGAATTTCAAAATAAAACAGGTAGCTACAGTTCTTGCTTTGCACAGCGGTATATGTGATATATCCTGCACCTTATTCGATGAGGAAAGGACCGAGATCCCTTCACCGGGAGTGACTCCTTTAGCAATAACTGGCAGATGCTACACACTCGGTTTGTATTTTGATTGCTTTTAAGTGTTTTTGCTTTGCACAGTGATATATATGATATATCCCGCACCTCATTCGACGAGGAAAGGACCGACGATCCCTTCACCGGGAGTGACTCCTTTAGCAAAACTAGAAAAGCCTCAAAAGCACTCCATTTCAAAATCATTTGATTCTACAACGATATCAAGTTCATTACGCAATAGGTTTTCAGAAAAACCTGTCGTAGCCCTCCGTCATTTCAGATAAGTATTAGTTAGTATTCGTGCTGCGGTTGTTTGGCATGCGTCAAGGCGTAGTGTACGGTAGCTAACTAGTGCTTATCTGCCAGCATATGATGCGATTGGATTAGGGTATTCGTACGGCGTTGTTTGGCATGCGTCAAGGGTCGTGCGGGTGGGTTTGATTCAATCAAGAAATGTACGGGTTGAACTTGACTAGCAGACTATGGGTTGTTTGGCATGCGTCAAGGTCATAGCGAGCTAGGGGCAAAATATTATCGGGAATTTCAAGTGTTGAAATTTGCAATGAGATTGCATACCTTCTATGAGATAGTTGGATCCCGATACCCGCTGCGATTAAGAGTTACTCCTGGGAGAGTTTTACACATTACAATTAGCCGATCAAGTAGGTGTCTAGAAAGGTGTCAACGGGGTTACGCCTTTGGGAAAACGAGGTTTACATTAATTAGGTTCGTGCGAAAGCACGGGGGACCTCCCTCAAAGTACCGACACTGGCCTGGCTGAAAGATTGGCGAACTTGTAGTGTGTAATTAATCCCGGCTAGTCTTTCCTTTTAGGGTTTGAAGGAAGATTTGATAAAAAGCAGTGGGAGCCATCCCGATTAGATAAAATAATAACCAATCTATTCTTGCAAGAGCGCACGCTGAGTGTTTTCTTCTCTCTCTCTCCAGGTAGCGACCATATCACGCCTTAATCAAGATAATAATACGGATTATTGACCGAACCCGCTTGTTATACTGAGCTGGGGAACGTTGGTCCCGCTCCAACTGATAATTGTTATAAGACAGAGCAGGAAATTGGGGATTACCAGAATTCCCATGCCGCCCAAACGAAGAGAGTGCATGCTGATGCATCATCTTCGGGTGTGTTCATTACAGAGAACTGTTTCTCAGTATCCTTTACGTCCTGGGTATGTGATACCAGATCAGGATCCCAGATATGTAATCTGTTACATAGGGCTACAAAAAGGTAGAGAACTGAGAACGGGTGATAAGTTTCATGAGGCAGAAAACGGGGCAAGAGTTGCAGCCAAGTCTGTTGGTCACTGTCACCCTGTATTATAAATACATTGATTCTGAACGAATGTTATTAGATACCGAACCTGATATACAAAATCATATCAGTCTCTTTATTAGTAAAGAAAGGATAAAATTTTGTATTGTTGGATAATGTTTTGAACATTTCCTATATCAAAAGTTGATCGGTTCAGGCACGTTATCTAAAAGCGTTGATGTTCTAAATCAAACTACAGTTCTTGATATATGGAATACACAAAAGAGGAATAGTTCAGAAATGAACGGATCCTTCTTGAGGTATTGTAGACTAGGTCAGATCAATGTTACCCGACTAGCTAGAGTTACATAAAGATGCATATTTAAATTAGTTTGAACTTACATCTTGTGAAACTCGCCAGTCATGTCACAAAGATAAGATGACCATAGCTCCGTTTACTGGAAACAGAGAAAGAGTTAGTGAACTCTTGGGATGATACATGTTGATGTATGTAGGTCCCCTGTCTACACATGCCAGGAATGGTTCTTTATACTTCATTACGTTCTCTGATGATCTTTCGAGTTTCAGACCTATGTTCCTGTTGAAACACAAGTCCGAACCTTTTGAGATATTCACAGAATATAAGTTAGAAGTAACGAACCAAAATACGGGTATAAGTATTATGTCCTTTGATGAGATCAAGGAGGAGAATACTTGAGCACGAAAATCCTGGATTATTCTAAAGGAGAATGAGATTCTCTCTCAGCATTACTCCTCTGTATACACCATAGCACGATGGTATATCAGGGCGGAGCAATCACACCCTATATGATAAGGTGTGCTCTATGATGAGTACTACTGAGTTACCTGTTTCCTTTTTGGGGGTTATGCACTTATGAAGTTGCATACCTATTGAATAGGGTTCCAATCAAATCAGTTGCCTACCGTTTCATATATGATATGGAAAGGGAAGAGCCCATGTCTTAAGCTAGTTAAGATTTGGGGTTGACCGGCCTATGTCTGAAAGCAAAATCCGGACAAGCTCAAGGCAAGGTCTGTTATGTAGAACTGGAAATGTTCCAGCTATACAGACTGCAGCTGATGATTTGATAGAACCAAAGGATTCAGTAGATTCCAACGAACCTCAGCCTCTCCGCCGATCTAGTAGGGTTCCTCACCCACCTGAGAGATACTTCGATTTCTCGTAGACAGTGGGAGCGAGGATTACATCATGAGATGATGACCCAACTAGCTTCGAGCTGGCCATCAGGAGTGAGACTCTGTAAGAATGGCTGGATGTTTATCGATCTGAGATGGAATCCTTATACACCAACAAAGTATGGACTTTGGTTGCTATATCTGAAGGGTTAAATCCCCATCAGGAGCAACTATATCTTGAGAAGATTACTTGGTGTACATGGAAGAGTTGAGACTTTCAAAGCTAGACTTGTTAAAGGTTTACATCATTGACCAGGTATGGATGATGATGAAACCTTTTCTAAGCCACTATGCTTAAGTCCATCCAGATCCTACTTGTCACGGCTACATACCATGACTGCGATATCTGGTGGTTGGGTGTCTTGACTGCTTTTCTAAATAATGATTTAGAAGAGAGCGTCTATAAGTACACAGCCAGAGGGCTTCGTAGACAGTGGGAGCAGCGGAAACGTGTGCAAGATGCTTTCTAGGATAAAGCAGGCATCGCGGAGTTGGAACATCAGTTTTGATGAGTTAGTCAAAGAGTTTGACATCATCAAAATGGTAGATGAACCTTGTATAAACAAAAAGGTAGTAGGGAGTATGGTGACGATCCTCGTAGGGTACGTGGATGACATACTCTTGATAGGGAAGGAGTTTCCTATTCTACGCTCGATCAATCTCCGCTTATCACTATGATTCTCCATATAGGATCAAAATGATACCTCCTAAATCCTGAGTTTTGGATCTATGAGATAGATTTAATTGGATGTTAGGATTCTCACTAGTTGTAGTAAGATGGTATCAATTGATCCTGGGGAGAATCACTGGAAAGGTTCCAGGGTGATAAAGACGACTGAATGTCAGTCGCAGGCATTGTCTTTACCCTCAGTAAAGGGACGGTATGTTGGAAGAGTTCCAAACTAGATACCGTGACATACTAGACGATAAAGGCAGGATACATCGCTACATAAGATGCTACCAAAGAGGCAGTCTGGGTGTGTATTGGTTCATGAGATGAACTACGTTCCAACCATTGTGAGACAATGGAGTTGTGGCTTATGCCAAGGAACGTCCGTCCCATCAGTGATCCAGACATATTCTAAGGCAGTATCACTTGATCATGGAGATGGTTGATCTCCAGGGTGATCGAGGTTTGGAGAGTAGACTCAGAGGACAACACAGCGGATCCACTCACAAAGGCATGTTCCCAGAGAGAGACTTTTATGGGATGGTTGAGTATGAGATACTGCAACCACTGCTATCAGATGGCCCTAGTGCAAGTGGGAGATTGTTAGTTATATGTATGCCCTAGAGGCCATTACTGTACATATGATGTATATTGTAGTGGATGCTAGGACGTATATAGGGAGGACTTTCTTGCTCGACATGATAGTATGCTATCTGGTTGATCTTTACCTTAACGTGTATGCTGATTGTCTCTCTGTTACATGTTGGTAAAGCCCTTAGGATCTGTACTTGACTACCTGGACTATGATACGGATCATACTAGTGGGGACATGGTAGTCCATAAGTACATCCTTCAAAGTCCCTAGTCGAGGGTGTATCGAGACGGGGCATCGATATACCAGAGTAGACTAGCGTGTACCTTCTCGACCCATACAGATGGGCGATGGATGATCCCATATCCATTGGTGTTTGACATCAGAGATGATATACGGGTGCTCAGTAGAGACTGGGTACACTGGACGGACTCGCCGAGAACTCCCAGATGGTATTATACCTCACGTCAGATGGCAGTTCTCTGGTGACACTGGTACAGAGTAGTCTGTTGACCCGAGATCGTCATAGAGTCTTGTGTGGTTCCCACTGTGCTTTGATTTCCATCTTACCACGTCCAAGAGGGCGTGCAAAACGGTGGTTTTTAGGTACCGTCCCGAGTCACATGGAGGCAATGAGCGATAGGAGGGGATTCGTCTCTCCCGGTATAGGGAGTTGATGTTGCGCTGTGTTCGATTGGCTATAACAGGAAATCCCTGGCCAGGGTTGCTGAGATTTACTGGTAAGTGTTACCAGTAGTTTCTCGAACAGTTATAGACCTCATATCGACACGACTTATCGAGCTATTGGGGTCTGACGTTTACCACCCCTAGGCGAGATATGCGACATATCAGACGATCAGACCGGACTGTACGGTAGTGTTACTGGTCGGATTCACTGGAGTGTGAGCGGGCTTGCTCGTCGATCTTCAGATCGCTCAATACCCAGGTGGCCGTTACGTTTAGCAGACCGCTTGCGGCTTGTGGGTGTTTGATATGATCATCATCTGCTGCCGGCGTATTGACGAGTCTTTAGAGTCCTACACAGAGGTTTCCTGGCTCAAGCGAAACGAAATAGGAGCGCATATGTGATATGTGCGGGACCGAGAATAATACGAGTATGTGATACTGTATTCGATTCTCGCGATGTGACATTGATCGGTTATATGCGATATAGCCGGGTTATCGGATCAAGTGTTGATTCGATAAGATGTTACTAATGATACCAGTCGGTTATGTGCGTCATGACCGGATCGTTAAATCAAGTGTTGATTTAATGATTTAATGCATAATTATATATTTGATATATTACTTTGCATTAACTAGTATTGGTTCACTTAAGATGGATTTTCTCACTCGGATGTGCGCATTGTATATGCGATATACTTTTGTGCACTTGTATGTATCATGTTTGATGATGCATGCTAACTTGTGTTTTGTGTAAAGTTTAAACCATGGTTATGTAATGGTTAGGGTTTTCATTTGATTATTCATTTATTCATTTGTTTTTATTTTTGGAAAATGATAAGCATAATGCAAAATGATGGCTTTATTTGGAAGCTTGTTGAAGCTTCATGAAGACTTTGACCAAAGTGACCATTTTGTCTCATGTTTAACCCTAACCACTCCATTAACCCTAGTTTAATCTCTACACCTAACCATGGTTCTAATATGATAAGTATTCATTTTCTTTTCCAATTATATTAATCTTATCATATTATTCTTCTTCTTCTTCTTTGCTTCAAGTGAAGAAAAGAAAACCTCATCAATGGTGATTGATGCAAATGAGTGAGAAATCCAATTCTAAAGTTTACCCACTTCCTATTTCTTCATCATCTACCTCTTGCCAAGTAGTAGAGTGTGTTTCCTTCACAAGTTTCATGACTTGGTGAAGGTGGAGCTTGATTCATCGATGCCTCGACGTAGATCATCTTCGGCATGGACATCGACGACCTAGCTTGCCCATTCTCCGACGAAGCAGACGCTAGAGCCCGGATTTGATTTGGACAGCGGAGAGGACTTCGTTGCGGAGCTATGGAGGTGGAGCACCAGATCTACAAAGGTTGTATTTCCGTATTCCCTTAGTTAAGTGTTAACTAGTTAGCTTTTTCGCCTAGATTTCTAGCCAACGATCCGTAGTCGGGTCTCTCGGCACCCATAAATTTTTATATTGGCATGTTCGATGCCTTATGAGACCTCACTAGGGTGCCTAGGAACCCCTACAATAGTCTCAGTATTTACCTACGTGTCTGATATGACACGAAACGTTTAAAACAAGAAAACCCTTCTAAATTGTCTTCAAAATGGCGGGACGTATATATTGAACAAAGGATAAGTATATATATAGTTATTTTATTTCAATAGATGTCCGCCACTGTGCCGTGATACGCGCGTCGCACAGCAACATGAAAGGTTTGGCATGCATTTCCTTCAGATATTACATGTATAGTTCTGATTTATATCATATTGGTTTTCGTATTGGATTTGACATTTGTGTCTTCACCATGACTCCGATGATTGCGGGATGCTTGACGGAGTTTTGATTTTGAGTTTTCTGCTCATTGTTCATGCGCATGCATTGCGCTATGATGCGTTTTATGTATTGATGATTTCAGAGCCCCGACGACTTGGACTTTTACTGAAATGTTTTGGAATTTGAGGGGTTTAAATTTAAATTGGGGGACCGAATTTCTTTAAGGGGGGAAGATTGTAACATTTCAGAAAAATAAAATATTATTTTTTTGGGAATTTTTATAATTTAATAATAAATATATTGAATATTTTAATAAGGCGGTTTAATTAAATACCAATAAATTGGGGAAAATTTGGAAAATTATGGAAATTACTAAAAAGAGGGTGTTTTTCGTGAATTATGCAAATTATAAGTTTTTGTAATTAATTATACGCTATTTAGTGTTAATCGCGGTTAAATATCGCTAATGCGCATTAAGCTTGTTTTGTGCAAAACATGCACCATATCATTTTTACACTTGTGTTATATTTTTTCTCTTATCACGTGTTTTCCTTTCTCATGTATGGTTTTGTTTTGTTTAGAATAGAAAAGGAAAGGAATGAAAGAAAAGAAAATGAATAAAGAAAGAGAGGCATGAGGCATTTATTAGGCATGGGGGAGGCTTGACTTTGGCTCTCTCTCTCTCTCTCTCCCCCTCACTTCCCTTCTTGCTCAGCAGTAGCGCCATCTCCAGCAGCAATCCCTCTCCCTTCATCTCCTCTTCACCATCACATACAACCTCAAAACAACACCGAAACCTCATCTCCTCTTCACAAACTTTGTGCACAAGCTCACAAGCTACACTATGGAATAAGAAAATTTTGATTTTGGTGCCCTAGGGTATTCTTGAGTGCAAAATGAGATAATTATTCCATCATTAGTGTATAATTTCATTTTCTTTAGCATCCATGTTAAATTAGAACCGATATTGTTTGGTTTTGGGAACTTTGGAAACTTTAAGTTGAGGATTAGGGTTTGAGTTGAACCCAAAGGTGAAATTAAGTTTAGTAGAGTCTATACAACCCCTGTTGTGATGTTATATTGGACTAGAACCTTAGAAAAATTCCAGGTTGCGAACTTTGAATTCTGCAGATACGAAAATTATGAGAATTGTGTACGGAAATTGGAATCTGCTAACATCCGGGTGATCTGAAAATTATTTTGCAAGGACAGTGATACATGCAGGTGATTTAGAACATAACCTTAAGACCCCAGCCCCTACACCCTCTACTTGGCCACAGATTTAATTATTCTGGCCGCAATTTGCGGCCAAAGCAGGGTAGAATTGATTCATGTTGGTTCTGTAGCTATATATCCTGTAAACTAGACCCTTGGCATATGCAAAATTGACCAATTTGACCTAGGTAAAATCTGGGACCATTTTCAAGAGTTGTTGTTTTGATTCGGGGTTTCCTTTCTCGTGTTTTGAATTCTAGATTTTCGTATTTGTTTTTTACCTCGATCACTTGACGTTTGTACGACGATATCGAAGGTTGTTTGGTGGTTTTGAAAGCGTAGTCCATAGATTCTAACCTATAGGCTTTTAGCGTCTCGTTTTGATTTTGAATTGGGTTTTAATGCGACGCGATACGTTATGATGTGTAGGTACCCCACGAAGACTTTGAGACGACAAGCAAGCACGTGGCGACGTCGGCAACGGAAAGCGAAGAGCAAGGTGAGTAGATACACATCTTCGGGGGAAGTCGGGTGGATGGCGTATAGCACCCCCGCAGTTCGTACGGTAGCTTTTGATATGTTATATATTTACATATGTGTTGTGATTTTTGGATGATAGTGTCGTGGTTGATTTCTTAGTCGCGAACCATAGAATAGGTTTGCACACACGCACACACACCTTTGCATGCATTATTATTATTACTTGTGCGTATATGGAGATATGTATACACACACACACATAGGTATGGGATTATATATATATATATATATAGACACACACACACACATGGATGATGAGGATGTTGGATGATATTTGGAGATGAGTCGTTGAGATTGGGTATGATGCCACGGGATCGGTGATATGTTTAGGTTCGTATTATGAGATTTTAGCGGGTCTTTTGGCGGGTGTTTTCATACACACATATATATATGCAGATGGTATAAGTTTGTACTAGACTTAGATCAGTACCCCAGTTCATGAGATATGATGATAATAGATACCAGATGAATAATGTGATGAATGTGATAATTAACCCGTACCCAGATTTGGGATGCCGTACGACGGATTTACGTACGAGCTTTATATTGATGATAGATCCGTACTCTTAGACTCGAGGATGTCATGTTATATATCGAATCGCATATGATATTATTGAGGCAGGATCACCGACTATTATATTTATATGTATCGACTCAGATTTAGGTTGTTTCCTTACCTTTAGGTTAGTCCTGTTGTTTACTTGTAGATGTTAGACTAGACTCGAGTCATACCTATTTCAAAAACTAACGAATCGTAGGTATTTTAAAGACAGGCCAAGGGATAATACGGATATTTTCAAAGGATGTACTTTTTCATAAAAACATCGTAGCCCTATTTTTCTAAACACCACGATTCGTGCAACTTTCAAATACTAAAAACTGTATGACTCATATATAGGAATGTATATTTCTTTATTACTGTTATATTACTCATTTACCATTTATTCTACTGCTCGCATTGCATTGCATGCTTATATGTTATTGATTCATATTCTTTTGTGCATATGACCTATAGCATACCTGTATACCTATATGCTTGCACATATGCCTTTACATAGTTACATGCTCGTATTACTGTTTCACGTTGCATATATTATAATTCATGGATTTTGCATTACGATATGGTTTCATATGATGTTTTCTGGATTGTTTTACCCCTGCGTATATATATCAGTGGTATGGGACGCTGAAATATATATGTATACCCATCGTATATATATATATTATTGGTATGGGACACTGATATATATATACACCTACATAATTTATCATCATGATGATCTATGCAAATTTACTTATTCATTATATACGAGAGGGGCCTATATAGTCGATGTGAGGGGCCTTTATGGTCGATGTGAGGGGCCTATGTGCTCGATACAAGAGGGGCCTATACGGTCGATGTGAGGGGCCTATGTGCTCGATATGAGAGGGGCCTATATGGTCGATGTAAGGGGCCTATATGGTCGATGTGAGGGGCCTATGTGCCCGATGTGTGTTTATTCCACACTCCGCATTTATTATATATGCATTGTTTCATGTATTAGTAGTACCTGGTAGAGTACCTTCATGAATGTTGCATACATATTGGATACATGATATATGAGATTTACTTGATATTGATAGATATATTTTGTATCGATACTTGACATTGATTTTCTGATGATTTTCATTGATGATACTTGAATGTTATTCAAAAATCTCACTATATTAAGAAAACAGTTTTCTCATTCATGATGTCTTCTGTTTTCATTTTACCGCATTCATACCTCATATTTACGATATTTGCTACCTGAGGCACTGACACGAGCATCGGATTACCCTTATGTTTAGATGTTTATCCTTGCCTTTTTATTATGCTTCAGACTTTATCATATTGAGGATATATATATATATATATATATATATATTACTGATCGTTTGACCTAGGATTTAGTCATACATACGATTTCTGCTCTGTGATATTTTCTACCCACGAGTTGGCAACTCACTCCCCTTGTGCCACAGTTTCTTGAAGGTTTTGCCGTACAGGTTTCGTTGCGGTTTTGCTGGCACACTGCTTTCTTTCCGGATGATTGCTATGGTAGGTGGATTCACTTGCATCGTGACCACCATTGTACATTTATTTATATTCAGTTGTATCTAGTAAAACGCCATCAACCAGACATGTATTTATTTCAGATTTAGAGACTAGAGTTGTTTATTCTTTCGACCTTAGATTCGCGCATTGTATTATTATTATGGATTTCATACTGTTTTGAGTTTTTTTTTCAGTTTCGATCCTCGCCCTTCGGCGTTGTATATTATATTGCTTGCGTAGTTGTGACCGTCAATTGACGAAGAGCTAGCTTCCGCTTGGGGATGCTTTTTATCATTGTGCATATATTATTCATGTTGTACCCCATTTGGGGCCAGTTTTTACAAAGGAAACTCTGCCGAAATTTTCAGAAAAGATTTGAAACTTTAAAAATGCATATTCGGCTTACTTATTTAAAAACCTTGTTTTTAAAACATGTTTTCTTCACTTCTTTAAAACTAGTTTTCCTTCACTCATTATTTAAAATGGTTTGAGATTTCTGTGCTTTTGGCTTACTTGAATTAGATGAGGTCCTATAGATTTCATATGATTCAAGGGCCAGCCACGTGCTATTTCGGGTCGTGACAAATGGATCCCAAAATTGGAGTTGGGATCGTTTTAGGTTGACTCGAGAAAGTGGGCGGAGGGTTCGAGCCTAGGGGAAAACGAAGAATAGGCTCGGAAGAAGGTGGACTAAACGAAATAGTGTTAGAAGTAGAAGCTGGGGTATCATTACTAGCATTGACATCAACGCCATCAACATGTTCACCCACTTGGTTGTTCAGCACTCTTCCCGATTGAAAGTCGATTACGGCACATACATTATGACTTTGTGAGTGGCCAGGATTTGGTAGGGGTTGAGATGGAAGTTTCCCTTTCTCTCTTGCACTCAACGCGGCATTTAACTGTGCAAGTCGTATTTCTATCAATTTTATGCTTCCATCGTGGGAAGCGGTGTTCTGCATTAACGTTTGAATAGAAGACGTTAAAGTATCCGTCGTTTACATGGAATGTTTAATAAACATATCCATGCTTCGTTCGAGTATGGAGAGTTTTTCGGTACCAGCCGTTTGAAAAGAATTATTATAAGGTGTAGAATTGTTGGCCGGATTTTGAGAAGTTTGCGATTGAAAGGGGTGCTGACTTGATTGCGGTGGTTGTTGTTGCTGTGGAGGAGGTCTTTGATAGTTACTTAAGAACTGGTTTTGATTTTGAGGTTGGTTTTGGTTCCAAAGAAAATTAGGATGATTCCTCCATCCCTGATTGTATATGGAAGAATAAGGATTGTTTCTAGGTCGTTACTGAAAAGCAGCATTAATTTGTTCTTGACCTTGAAACGGTGGACTCCAAGGACATTCTTCCATCAAATGTGATAGGTCGGAAAAGCAACCACACACGGTTTTTGGGAGCTTAACCTGGTTTAGGGAGGCCGAAGAGACTTTGTTTTCTATTGCATCGAGTTTCCTTTGTATCGCGGCCATTTCGGCTTTCACTGTGATGGAAACATCGAGCTGATGGATACCTCCCCTAGACGATCTTGGTCTAACGCTTTCTTATTGTAAAGTTTGTTCAGCGAGATCTTCCAGAAATTGCCAAGCTTCACCATCGTCACTGGACATGAAATGGCATTGACAAATGGTCACAAGCATCTGTTTTGTCGCTGGATTAATACCCTCATATATAATGCGGCACAGATCCCATCTATTGATTCCGTGATGATGACATTGGACAATCAAATCTTTAAACCGTTCAACGCATTTCCAAAATGGTTCGTTGGGAAGCTGGGTAAACTGGTTAATCTCGCTTCGAACATGGGCGGTCTTATGATTGGGATAAAATTTCTTAAGGAATGCTATAACGAATTCATCCTAATTGGCAATAGAGTGTGCGGCAGTGTTATAAAGCCATTTTTCTGCTAGATCGCACAAGGTAAAAGAGAGAAGACGTAGTCTCATAGCATCCACTGAAAGTTGTGAAGTGCCCATCATTGCGCCTAAGTTTTCGAATTTGGTGATAAGATAAAAACGCATGCGTCTTCAGACTCGAGCCTGTGAAATTTGGGCAAAAGGTTGATGAAGTGGGGTTTAATTTCAAAATTATCCCCATTGGCTGGTGGAATAAATAGATAAGTAGGGAGGGGACCGCTTATCGGGTAGCATCTTTCTTAGAGAGAGATGCACGGTGGATTCTGCGCATCTATGGGTGGTAGCAGGGTGGTGGTGGTAAAATCTGATGGAGAACCATCCATCACGGATGTGGTAGGTGGAGGGGAAAAAGAAGATGAAGAAGTACCGACTTCGGAGTCGATAGCTGAAACGCGGACAAGACGGGCACTAGAATCCCGTGTCTAGCCGAGCATGCACTAAGCGGGTTTAGCGCACGTGGCAGCGTGTGAGAACTATTTAAAATGGTTTATTTTGAAAATTTTCGAACGTGAGACAAATCACACAAAAATTGTACAATCAACTCTAAAACTAAGGTCACTTAGGTCAAGTCACTAGACCGCTCCTAGACTTCCAAAAGACAAGTCGCAGGATCAATGCTCTACCACCTCTTTATCGCTCTTGTGGTCAGGTAAGTACCAGGCATGTGGGAGGTATCCGCTATACGAATCACCGAAAATTGCGGGCCTAATTAAGTAACCACTTGTCTAGACACACTTGCCTAGACACTACAAAAGAAATGCGGATAAGCGATAGATTACCCATGACCTTCCTCTGTCCTAATTGAGCGTGACGGTCCTTAGAGTCTTAGTATAGATATTTTATAATTAATATAGGGTTATGCGGATGCTCGTTTTGTGATTTGTGGAGCTTAAGAAGGATGATGAAATCCCCACCTAATCTGAATTTTTGTTATTGCCCCTTAAAGACCGTTTTGTAAAATATGCAAAAACAAATCAATTTCAAAACACGCAAAAAGATTTTTGAGCGGCGATATTTTGCAAAGAATTCTGCAGAAAAATCAAATTATTGGATCTCAGAGGAGAGAGAAAGATGTGAGGAAAATACCAGAGAAATTTGGGGGCACAACTCAACAAGACTGTCACGGTTCCGCCGCGTTTTGCATCAATAGCCGCGGTTCCGCCGCGCAATGGTGGGTTCTTCTGTCAAAATTTTCTACAGTGCCACCTTTGCTTCTCTGGTCTTCTTTGAAAGTCTCTGAAACTTTATCTCCTCGCTACAGTGACTCCGGATTCCTTGCAAAAATTCGCACAATAATCGTTAAAAATGCAAGTTGCAGTTTTGGTTTTTTTATTTTATGATATGGATCGAATAAGATTTCAACCCGAATAGCAAGAAAAACAAAATTACTCACGTATCCCCGGCAATGGTGCCATTTGATTGATTTGCGAAAAGAGTGTTTGTGTAGTAGTAAATTAATCGCAATCAATAACGGTGTCGCGTGTAGCCAGCCGAGATGAGTACGGGTCGTCCGCAGGGATGCGTGGAACTTTTAATCTTGCTTTAGACGAGTTGATTAGAATAAAAGAATAGGGTGAATAGTTATAGAGTCTAGATCTATGTTAAACACGGATGTAGAATTTATATAGTTTTAAGATCTAGTTTAAATACGGATATAGATTTTATAGGGAAAAGGCTTGTAGGGTTCATTAGGATTTAGTAGTCATGGATGACTAATAAAGATGACTCATTTTATCTTTTGATAGATTTAAAACTAGATAGATAGTGATGAATGAGAATTAGGGTTCTTGAAAGAAACTAGTGTTTCCCCACTATTGACCTTTGTCCCATTATTGATCTCTATTTATCTAGTTTTAAATCTATCAAAAGATAAAAGGAGTCATCTTTATTAGTCATCCAAGACTACTAAATCGTAACGAACCCTACAAGCCTTTTCCCTATAAAACCTATATCCGTATTTAAACTAGATCTTAAAACTATATAAATTCTACATCCGTTTAACATAGATCTAGACTCTATAACTATTCTCCCTATTCTTTTATTTCTATTCAACTCATCTAAAACAAGATAAAAAGTTCCACGCATCCCTACGGACGATCCGTACTCATCTCAGCAAGCTACACGCGACACCGTTATTGATAGCGGTTACTACTATTGACCTTTGTCCCTTCATTAATCTCTATTCATATCTAGCCCTTAACAAAACAATTGTTAATCTGATCTCAAATCGCGGTCAAGACTATCAGTAAATTGATAGCGCGCCCGATTAGGATGTTAAAGATTCTTTTGCTAAAATTTATAAACTTCATAAGACGTAAAAGAAGTTAAAATATTTTCTCATCCATTATTCTACTCTAATCCTACGAACCCTATCAAGCGGAGAATTACTCGTGCATGATGAAGATAGAAGAAGGATAGAGAAGGAAATCATAATGCAAAACTTAAATATGAAACAATGAATCTAATGATCTACCTTTATTAATCAACTTCAGAAGTACAAATCGTATGAGTTTAGATTACAAGAAAAAGTAGTTGCGCTCGATCTCTGCCTCGTAGGAAGTAGATGTTCTGTTGAAATTCATGTCGAATCGTGGACCTGTCGTGGATCACTTGTTCTTTGACGGTGATTGGCTTCGTGTAAAAGGTGATGATTTCTAGCATTAACCTTCGGTCCTATTTATAGTCACAAAAGATACAAACCTTAGATGTCATATGTGAGGGTTTGTTGAGAATATCCTACTCACAAAATCCCAAATCCTAACTCTACATAATGGCGGCGGATCCGCCGCAAATTGCATGTTTTGGCCGCGGAACCGCGGTGGGTTGGAGGATTTAGTTGATGAAAATTCTTCTGTAGCATCATATTGACACATGGAGATTGTTGTGATATCTGGAATATTCATATCTTCTCAGAGTCTCTGCAAGTATTGATTTTATGATTTAATTAAACTTCATCGGCAGATTTTTGATTCCCGATATCTTGATATCCCAATCTCCTGACCTGAGCTAAATCTTACACAATATCTCCATGAATAATGTTAGTAATATTTGTTATAGAGATATTATTCTAACCGTTTGTATGATGCTACATGTTTTAAAGAATCTTGATTAGAATATTTGATATAATATGCATATTTTAATTACCAAAATATTATATAAATATTATATATTTTCCTTCATAATGTTAATTATAATATATAATCATATAGTAAAATAGTTTTTTGTAGATAAACCCAAATATGTTCTATATTTATAATAAACACCTTTAAATATTTAAGAAAAGTAAGGAAAATGTTATATCAAATGTGCGATATTTTCGACTGAACATCACCATTGATGTATATTATTTACTTTTCCGCATTAGGATAGACCCAAGGTGGGGAGCATAAGTAACTGGGTTCTGGAGTCCAGTGGGAGACCATCTCGAGTAGTCGAGACCGGATCTCCTAACTTTAGAATTGGCAGGGTTGCTTGCCGCTCTCGTAGGGGTCTAGGGATGTGGGATTGGCTATTCATCACGACTGTAGATTCAGTGTTTTTCATTATTGGCTTAATTTAAAACACGGACCTCTTAGTATATCCAATATTTCATATGTTGACTTCTGCTGCTTGGTTCTGTGATTTGATCATATAACTGCATGAGACGAATGGTATATATATATATGATATATATAATAAACGTTGCTTATGTTTTGCACCCGCGCTAGTCCAGCCCCCACTCTGACGTTAGTTAAGTAACCTAACGGTGCATGACGGGACCCGTGGCGAATGCGGATGGCATAAGCATACGTTCTATTTTTGTTTCATTTTCTGTGATGTTTAGGAAACATTAAATGATGGGACTTCATTAATGAGATTAATGAAAAGAAAAGAAACCTAAAGATGTTGTAGAATCAAAAGTTTTTAAAAGGGTAGCTCTAGTTTTTGCTTTGCATAGTAGTATTCCTTGATGAATATCCAGCACCTCATTCGATGAGGAAAGAGCCAAGATCCCTTCACCGGAAGTGACCTCTTTAGAAAACTAGCAAATGCTACAACCCACATGGTTTTGTTTTAATAGTTTCTCTAGTTCTTGTTTTGCATAGTGGTATTCCTTGATGGATATCCAGCACCTTATTCAATGAGGAAATAGCCGAGATCCCTTCACCGGGAGTGACCTCATTAGCGAAACTAGCAAAAACTACAAAAAACACTCCTTTTCAGATCATTAGATTCTGCAGCAATATCAAGTTCATTACGTTAAAGGTTTTCTTAAAAACCAGCCGTAGCCCTTCGTCATTTCAGATAAGTACTACTTAGTATTCGTACTACGTTTGTTGACCATAGCCAAGGCGTAATGTGCGGTAGCTAATTAGTGCTTATGTGCAGCATGTGATGCGATTGGATTAGGGTAGTCGTACGGCTTTGTTGACCTTAGCCAAGGGTCGTACGGGTGGGTTTAATTCAATCAAGAAATGAAGGATTGAACTTGGCTAGCGCTTATGATTTGTTGACCATAGCCAAGTTCATAAATTGCTAGGGACAAAAACAGAAATTGGGAATTTCAATTGTTGAAATTTGCAATGAGATTGCATACTTTCTATATGATAGTTGGATCCTGATACCCACTGCGAGTAAGTTACTCCTGGGAGAGTTTTGCACTTTACAATTAGCTAATCCAGTAGGTGACTAGAAATGTTTCAATGGGGTTATGCCTCTAGGGAAACGAGGTTTATTTTAATTAGGTCCGTGCAAAAGCACGGGGAACCTCCCTCGGAGTACCGACACTGGCCTGGCTGACCGGTTAGCGAACTTATAGAATGTAATTAATCCTGGCTAATCTCACATTTTATGGTTTGAAGGAAGATTGATAAAAACAGTGGGAGCCATCCTGATTAGATAAAATAATAACCAATCTAATCTTACAAAGAGCGCACGCAAAGTGATTATCCTTCTCTCTCTCTAGTAGCGACCAATGACACGCCTTAATCAAGATAAAAATATGGATGTATTGACCGAACCCACTTATTATACTGGGCTAGGTTCCACTCTATCTTATGATTGTCATAAGTCTGAGAAAGGAATAGGGGAATATCTGGAATCTCACGCCGCTCAAATGAAGAATAAGCATGTTGATGTATCGTCTTTGGGTGTGTTCGTAACCAAGAACTATTTCTCATTTTGCTCTACTTCCTGGGTATTGGATACCGGATCATTATCCCATGTATGTAATTTGCTACACGGGCTAAAGAAAGGTAGAGAACTGGGAAAGGGTGATAAGTCACCAGTAGTAGGGAATGGTGCAATTGTTGCAGCCAAAGCAGCTGGCAAATATCACCTAGTGTTACCAACTAGTGAAATAATGATTCTGAGCGACTATTATTTTGTACCAAAAATATTATGAATGTTTTCCTAAATCAAGTGTTGATTGGGTATGGTACGTTGTATAACGGTATATACGTTCTAAATTACAAAACAGTTCTAAGTATACAGAACACACACAAGAGGAACAGTTCAGAAATGAACGAAGACTTCTTATGGCTTTGTAGACTAGGTCATATCGATGAGACAAGACTGGGTAAGTTGCATAAGGATGCATATTTGAATATGTTCGAATTTACATCTTATGAAACATACCAGTCATGTCTCAAAGGTTAGATGACCAAATCTCCGTTTACTGGACACGGAGAAAGAGCTACTGAACTCTTGGGGCAGATACATAGTAATGCATGCGGTCCTATGTCTACACATGCCAGGAATGGTTCCTCGTACTTTATTAAATTCACCGATGTTCTCTCAAGATACGGACATGTGTTCCTGTTGAAACACAAATCTGAATCTTTTGAGAAATTCAAGTAATATAAGTACGAAGTTGAGAACCAGACGGGTAAAAATATTAAAATTCTACGATCTGATCGGGGAGGAGAATACTTGAGCACGGAATTCAGAGACTATTTAAAAGAGAATGGGATTCTCTCTCATCTTACTCCTCCGTATACACCATAGCACAATGTAGTTTCAGAGCGGAGGAATCGCACCCTCTTAGATATGGTGCGCTCTATGATGAGTAATGTTGAGTTGCCTATTTCCTTTTGAGGTTATACACTTGAGATAGTTGCATGCATATTGAATAGAGTTCCGACCAAATCCGTTGCCTACCACTCCATATTAGATATGGAATGGGAAAAGACCATCTCTTAAACGAGTTAAGTTATGGGGTTGTCCGGCCAATGTAAAAAAGCAAAATCCAGAAAAGCTCGAGGCAAGGTCAGTTCTGTGCAAGTTTGTAGGATATCCCAAACAAACGCGAGGGAATATCTTCTACCACACCGAGGAACAAACGGTGTTTGTTTCTTGACATGCCACATTCTTAGAAAAGGAACTTTTTATGAAAGAAATCAGTGGCAATGAGGTACAACTGGAAGAAATTCCAGCAATACAAACTATAACTGACAATTTGGTGGAACTGGAGAATTCAATAGTCCCCGACAAACCTCAGCCACTCTGCAGATCTAGTAGGGTTCCTCACCCACCTGAGAGATACTACGGTTTTCTCATAGACGGTTGGAGTGAAGATTGCATCATGGAAGATGATGACCCAACTAGTTTCCAGCAGGCCATCACAAGTGGAGACTCTATGAAATGGCTGGATATTAGGCGATCTGAGATGGAATCCATGTACACCAACAAAGTATGGACTTTGAAAGTTGCTCATAAAGGGGTAAAACACATCGGGAGCAACAGCCAGAGGGCTTCGTAGACAGTGGGAGCAGCGGAAGTGTGTGCAAGATGCTTAAATCCATCTACGGATTAAAACAGGCATCGCGGAGCTGGAACATCTGTTTTGATGAAGCTGTCAAAGAGTTTGACTTCATCAAAAATGTAGATGAACCATGTATATATAAGAAGGTAGTAGAGAGTAAGATTGTCTTCCTCGTATTGTACGTGGATGACATACTCTTGATAGGAAACAATGTTCCTATGCTACACTTGGTTAGGCTCTTCTTGTCACACAAGTTCTCCATGAAAGATCTAGGTGATGCCTCCTACATCCTGGGGATATAGATCTATAGAGATAGATCTAGACGGATGTTGGGACTGTCCCAATCCAGGTACATTGACACCATACTAAAGAGGTTTAGTATAGAAGATTCTAAGCGTGGTAATGTACCCGCTTGTTTAGGAATCACTCTCTCCAAAAAGAAGTCTCCTAAGACTCATTTGGAGAGGGCTCGAATGTAAGGGATATCCTATGCTTCGGCAGTCGGGTCAACCATGTATGTGATGTTGTATACAAGACTGGATATAGCTTACTAACTAGTTCTAGGGTTACCTAGCATGACAGCAAGGTTTCGGGTGGCATCGACCATGCCGTTTTTCAAAAAAAATTACCATGCTAAATAACCCTAACCCTAAAATCTTAACTAGAGAATTAGATGAAACATGAATGTAAATATCTTTACATCTAAGTGAACAAGGAATACAACCTTTGTAGACCGGTCCTTCACTTCAATTGCTCCATGTAGTAGTCTCTTCGCTCCAGGTAGCGATCTTCCGGACTCTAGAATGGCTCCACAAGATGAAAGGAACAAGCTTGCTTGAAGTCTTCGAAGGCAAAGATGATCTACGTCGAGGAGACACTAACTCAAGCTACCTCTTCACTAATTGTGAAGCAAACAACCTAAACTAAATGGCTAATCTAGTGTAGGTTGATGAAGTAGGAATTTTCCTCACTTTAGAAATATTTTCCTCACTAATTTTCTTCACCTCTCAAAAATCTAGAGAGCTAACTCTTGATCAAGAAGAAGATGAATAGAATAATGTTATGACAACCATGGGTGAGATATATCTCATATAACTCATATAGAGACATAACCATGGTTTTAGATAATGGTTAGGTTAATAAATATCTAAGGTAAAACAAAATTAGTGGACTAAGTCAATGGTTCCACAAGCTTCTACAAGCTTCAACCATGTGCTTAATTTCCAACCAATTTTTTATTTACTTGAAATAAATAAACCCTACATTATCATAAGTATGGTGTGAGTCTCATACACCCATGTAGTATGTGGCATCAAGCATGACACAAAAAGAAACACAATTAATATATATCACATATATATTAAATGCATAAGTGAGATAAAGAAATGATTAAGTGAGCTAATATTAGTTAAAGTAAATTAATATATCAAATATACAATTATACATTAAATTATTAAACCAACACTTGATTTAATAATCCGGCTATATCATATACAACCGACTAATATTATTTGTATCAACTTATCGAATCCACACTTGATTCGATAACCCGGCTATATCATATATAACCGACCGATATCACATATCGCGAGAATAGAATACGGTATCATATACCTGTATTAATCTCGGTCCCGCACATATCGCATGTGCTCCTACTTCGTTTCGCATGAGGTAGGAAACCTCTGTGTAAGACTCTAAAGACTCGTCAATATGCCGGCAGTATGTGATGATCATATCAGTCACCCACAAGCCGTCAGCGGTACTAGCTGGACATAATGGCTACCCCGGGTATTGAGCGATCAGAAGATCAACAAGCAAGCTTGTCTAAACTTCCGCAAAGCCTGTCAGTAACACTACCGTACAGTCCAGTCTCTTCGTCTGATATGTCGCATATCTAGTCTAGGGGAGGTAAACGTCAGACCCCGGTAACTGATAAGTCATGCCGATATGAGGCTCATAACGGGTTGAGAAACTAATGATAACACTTACCAGTAAATCTCCGTATCAGCCCTGGCCAAAGACTTCCTGTTATGGCCAATCAAAGCACAGCGCAACATCAACTCGCAATACCGGGAGAGACGAATCCCCTCCTATCGCTCATTCCCACTGTGCTTTGATTTTCACCTTACCACGTTCAAGAGAACGTGCAAAATGGTGGTTTTTGGTTACAGTCCCGAGCCACTCGTGATGGCTTGCTCGAAACTACTTGGGTCATCATCTTCCATGATGTAATCCTAGCTCCCACCATCAATAAGAAAATCGAAGTATCTCTTAGGTGGATGAGGAACCCTACTAGATCTGCGGAGAGGCTGAGGTTCGTTGGGTACTATCGAATCCTATGGTTCCACCAAATCTTCTGTTGTAGTTTGTGCTGCTGGAACCTCTTCCTGTTCTACCTCAAGGCCACTAATTTCTTTCGCAAGAAATTCCTTTTCTAAAAAGGTGGCATGCCGAGAAACAAACACCTTTTGTTCCTTGGTGTGGTAGAAGATATACCCTTGTGAGTTTTTAGGATATCCTACAAACTTGCACAGAACAGACCTTGACTCGAGTTTGTCCGGATTTTGTGTTTTAACATAAGCCGGGCAAACCCATATCTTAACTCGTTTAAGAGATGGTCTCTTCCCCTTCCATATCTTATATGGAGTGCTAGGCACAGATTTGGTAAGGACCATATTCAATAGGTGTATGGCGGTTTCAAGCGCATAACCCCAAAAGGAAATAGGCAACTCAGCGGTGCTCATCGCACCATGTCCAATAGGGTATGATTCCTCCCCTCCGATACACCATTGTGCTATGGTGTATACGTAGGAGTAAGCTGAGAGAGAATCCCATTCTCTTTTAGATAGTCACGAAATTTCGTGCTCAAGTATTCTCTTCCCCGATCAGATCGTAGGATTTTAATACTTTTACCCGTCTGGTTTCGACTTCATACTTATATTCTTTGAATTTCTCAAATGCTTCAGACTTGTGTTTCAACAGGAACACATGTCCATATCTTGAGAGATAGTCAGTGAATGTAATGAAGTACGAGGAACCATTCCTGGCATGTGTAGACTCTATAAGGCATCAACCATGCCAAATCTAAAATTTTCAAGTGCCGAACAACCTAAAGCGAGGATCTTTGCTAGATGATTAGGGTAAACAAGCATGTAAACAACTTTACATTTAAAAGAAAGGGATTACAACTTTTGTAGTCCGTTCTTTCGCTTCATAAGCTCCGAGTAGTAGTCCCTTCCCCGCGATCCATGAACTTCCGGACTCTAGAGAGTCTCCATAAGCCGAACGATCCATGCTTGCTTGAAGTCTTCCTTTTCAAAAATGATCCACCTTGAAGAATCTTTAACTCAAGCTCTCACTCCTCTAATCAAGTATTAGTGAAGTGAACACCCTAATCTAAGTGGCTAGAATAGATAAGGATGATGAAGTAGGAATTTAGCTCTCTTTTTCTTTCTATTTCTCACACTTATTCATCACTAACCCAAAAGCTAGAAAGCTTTTTAAGAAGAAGAAGTATTTGTGATGAATAATGAAATTATGTTGTGGTTACAAATCCAACCTTGAGTTAAGAATGAAGGGCTTAACTCATGTAGAGAATAAACCTAAGGTAAAGGGTTTGGGTTGGGTTAAGAAATATCTATACAAAATATCTTAACAAAATATCTTAGCTAAAAACAAAGAAAGCTTTTTGAAGCTTCATGAAAAAGCTAACCCAAATGCTAACCCAAATCAAACCCTAACTTGTTTAATCTCCACAAATCATGTTGCATTTGTAATCATAACTTGTTACAATATTATATATCACATATATAATATATTTTTGTAACAAAAGAAAATAATACAATTAACATATATCGCATATATATCAATGTATTATCCGGTGAGAAAATGAATCAATAAAGCAAGCTTATATTAGTTAATGTAATGCAATATATCACATATATAATTATACATTAAATTATCGAATCAACACTTGATCCGACAATCCGGCTATATCGCATATAACCGACTAATATAACATGTACCGATTCATCGAATCAACACTTGATCCGATGACCCGGCTATATCACATATACCCGGCCAATATCATATATCGCGAGATTATTCCCGGTCCCGCACATCACATATGTGCTCCTACTCCATTTTGCCTGAGCCAGGAAACCTCTGTGCAGGACTCTAAAGAATTGTCAAGACGCCGGCAGTAGGTGATGATCACATCAAACACCCGCAAGCTGCAAGCGGTCAGCTAAACGTAACAGCCACCCAGGTATTGAGCGATCAGAAGATCAACAAGCAAGCCTGTACATTCTCATGTGAATTCAATCAGTAACACTACCGTACAGTCCGGTCTCTTCGTATGATATGTTGCATATCTAGTTTAGGGGTGGTAAACGTCAGACCCCAGTAACCGATAAGTCGTATCGATGTGAGGCTCATAACAGGTCGAGAAACTACTGATAACACTTACCAGTAGTACTCTATATCAGCCCTGGCCAGGAACATCCAGTTATAGCCAATCGAACACAGCACAACATCAACTCCCTATACCGGGAGAGACGAATCCCCTGCTATCGCTCATTGCCTCCATGTGATTCGGAACTGTACCCAAAAGCCACTTTTTCGCGTGCCCCCTTGGACGTGGTAAGGTGGAAATCAAAGCATAGTGGGAATCACACAAGACTCTATGACGATCTCGGGTCTACAGACTAACCTGTACCCGTGTCACCAGAGAACTGCTATCTGACGATTGGTATAAATCCATCTAGGAGTTCTTGGCGAGTCCGTTCAGTGTACCCAGTCTCCACTGAGCACCCTACAACATCTTTGATGTCAAACACCGATGGATATGGGATCATCCATTGCCCATCATATGGGTCAAGATGCGTATACGCTAGTCTACTCTGGTGTATCGATGCCCTGTCTCGATATACCCTCGACTAGGAACAGTTATACGATGTACTCGTTGACTACCTTGGCCCCACTAGTATGATCTCATCATAGTCCCAGTAGTCGAGTACAAATCCTAAGGGCTTTATCAACATGTGAGAGCAAGACAGTAAACTAATACAAGTCAACATGTTAAGATAAAGTGAAACCAAATAGCATACTATCATGTCGAGCAAGACAGTCCTCACTCTATATATCCAAGCATCCATTATAATATACATCACATGTACAACAATGGCCTCTAGGGCATATATATAACTAACAACACTTAGCGTATGCTCTTGCAAGATTAGATTGATTATTATCTTATCTAATCAGGATGGCTCCCACTGTTTTTATCAAATCTTCCTTCAAACCCTAAAAGGTAAGACTAGCCGGGATTAATTACACCCTATAAGTTCTCCAATCTTTCGGCCCGACCAGTGTTGGTACTTTGAGGGAGGTTCCCCGTGCTTTCGTATGGACCTAATTAAAATAAACTTCATTTTGCCAGGGGCGTAACCCTGTTAACACCTTTCTATACACCTACTTGATCGACTAATTGTGATGTGTAAAACTCTCCCAGGAGTAACTCTTACTCGCAGTGGGTGTCGAGATCCAACTATCTCATAGAAGGTATGCAATCTCATTGCAAATTTCAACACTTGAAATTACCGATAATATTTTGCCCCTAGCGTCCTATGACCTTGACGAAATCCAACAAACCATAGTCCGCAAGTCAAGTTCAACCCGTACATTTCATGATTGAATTAAACCCACCCGCATGACCCTTGACGAAAGACAACAAAGTCATACAACTATCCTAATCCAATCGTATCATATGCAGCAGATAAGCAATAAGTAGCTACCGCATATTGCGCCTTGACGAAAATCAACAAACGTAGCATGAATACTAAATACTACTTATCTGAAATGACATAGGGCTACGATAGGTTTTTAAGCAAACCTTTTGCGTAATGAACTTGATATCGTTGTAGAATCGAGTGATTTTGAAAAGGAGTGTTTTTAGGTTTTTGCTAGTTTTGCTAAAGAGGTCACTCCCGGTGAAGGGATCTCGGCTCTTTCCTCATCGAATGAGGTGCTGGATATTCTACAAGGAATACCGCTATGCAAAACAAGAACTAAAAAAGCAATCAAAAACAAAACCGAGTGGGTTGTAGCATCTGCTAGGTTTTGCTAAAGAGATCATTCCCGGTGAAGGGATCTCGGCTCTTTCCTTATCGAATGAGGTGCTCGATATTCTACAAGGAATACCGCTATGCAAAGCAAAAACTAGAGCTACCCTTTTTGAAAATTTGATTTTACAACATCTTTAGGTTTCTTTCTTTTCATTAATCTCATTAATGAAATCCCGTCAATTATGCTTCCTAAGCATCACAGAAGAAACGAAAATACAACGTACGCTTATACCATCCGCATTCGCCACAGTGTCCCGTTATGTACCGTTAGGTTACTTAACTAACGGCATAGCGGGACAGGACTAGCGCGGGTGTAAAACATAAGCAATGTTTATTATATATCATATATATAATAATAAAGCATTCGTCTCACGTATATAAAGTGATCACATCACAGAATATCAGCAGCAGAAGTCCATATATGAAATATTGGATAAACTAGAAATTCTGTGTTTTCTTTTATGCCAATAAAAAACACGGATTCCACGATCGTGATGAATAGCCAAACCCACATCCCTAGACCCCTACGAGAGCGGCAAGCAACCCCACCAATTCTAGAGTTAGGAGACTCGGACTCGACTCCTCAAGATGGTCTCCTACTGGACTCTAGAACCCGGTTACTTGTGCTCCCTACCTTGGGTCTATCCTAATGCGGAAAAGTAACTAATATACATGAATAGTGACATCATCCTCAACCCAGAAGTGCCCTAATAAAAGAATATTACATACAAGTTTTTACATGAATGAAAATGAAAAACTCTCATCTCAAGCAAAAAACCCCGGCTATTCAAAACACGATGATCCAATATAACATATACCAGCAACACATAACATCACATGTCATCAACGTAAATAAATATGCGTTTCCCAATTGTCGTTGACATAAAGCAACAAAACCGGTGATACACCATATATTACACTTAGGGTCGCAGAAAAGAAAATATCAAAGTACAACATTTGGAATTGACACAGCCTTTAGACATCATAAACCCGGAATATCTCATATTTCGGATTTCATGCCTAACATTATAAATCTTACATTTGGGCCCCACTCATGAAAACACCTTTTCAAAAGAAATCAGGTAATTCAACAAGATTCCCGATTCCCTCCGAGACCGAAATGTTAAATTTACAAGCAACTAATCAATTTTCATAAAACTAATTAGTGTAGATTCCAAATATTGTATCACATTCCACAGATAGCTAGACGATGTTAAATATTCCGATCGAATCAACAAACGCCTAAAGTTTCCCAAAGAGCTCAACACTTGAGCACAGTTTAAAAATACTCAGTACATGCCACAATACTTATGGACCAACCATAGAAGGGCCAACCCTTGCCTCACCTATGGCGCCGCGGAACTACCGCAAACCGTAGAGTTTGACGGCGGTTCCGGCGGTCATAAAATCGGGTTAGGGTTTCGTTCTTCTAGAGTGTCCATAGAATTACTTGCACGATTTTTGAATATTTTTAACTTTGAAAAAATCCAACTTTTGGAAAATTTCTAGCGAGGGAGAAAATGGGTTATTGATATTCGTTCGAACTTTTTAACGCCGTCTAAAATACCCGAAACGATGTTAGAATTACGACTACGAAACACTCCGAATTGCCTTTACAGAAAGATAACATGACATGCAATTTCAGTAAAAATAAGCAACACGTGAAACACCAAAATCCAGAGACCGGAACACCATACCAAAACGAACCCAAGAAGCCAACATGGGACCGGCCATGCCGGAATTTCAGAGCATGTCGCCGGGTCAAAATGGGTGAAAGGGGCTCGTTTTTATCGGGTGTTCATGTTACATCTCATATAACATTCCGCAGTTGCTTAAAAAAAATTTAGACACTCTGAAAAATTCGACAGAAAGTTGATTTTTTTTTCGAGTGTTTCGGAGTTGTTTCGGTTTCGTAATTCTACAAACATCGTCTAATTCTCTAGCTTGGCTCTGATACCACTTCTAGGGTTACCTAGCACGACAGCAAGGTTTCGGGAGGCATCGACCATGCCGTTTTTCAAAAAAAATGCCATGCTAAATAACCATAACCCTAGAATCTTAACTAGAGAATTAGACGAAACATGATTGTAAACATCTTTACATCTAAGTGAACAAGGAATACAACCATTGTAGACCGGTCCTTCACTTCAATAGCTCCGTATAGTAGTCCATTCGCTCTAAGTAGCGATCTTCCGGGCTCTAGAATGGCTCCACAAGATGAAAGGAATAAGCTTGCTTGAAGTCTTCGAAGGAGAAGATGATCTACGTCGAGGAGACACTAACTCAAGCTACCTCTTCACTAATTGTGAAGCAAACAACCTAAACTAAATGTCTAATCTAGTGTAGGTTAATGAAGTAGGAATTTTGCTGACTTTAGAAATATTTTCCTTACTGATTTTCTTCACCTCTCAAAAACCTAGAGAGCTAACTCTTGATCAAGAAGAAGATGAAGAGAATAATGTTATGACAACCATGGGTGAGAAATATCTCATATAAGTCATGTAGAGAGATAACCATAGTTTTAAATAATGGTAAGGTTAATAAATATTTAAGGTAAAACAAAATTAGTGGACTAAGTCAATGGTTCCAAAATCTTCTGCAAGCTTCAACTATGTGCTTAATTTCCAACTAATTTTTGATTTACTTGAAATAAATAAACCCTACATTATCATAAGCATGGTGTGAGTCTCATACACCCATGTAGTATGTGGCATCAAGTATGACACAAAAAGAAACACAATTAATATATATCCCATATATATTAAATGCATAAGTAAGATAAAGAAATGCTTAAGTGAGTTAATATTAGTTAATGTAAATTAATATATCAAATATACAATTATACATTAAATTATTAAACCAACACTTGATTTAATAATCTAGATATATCATATACAACTGACTAATATTATTTGTATCAACTTATCAAATCAACACTTGATTTGATAACTCGGTTATATCACATATAACCGACCAATATCACATATCGCGAGAATAGAATACGGTATCATATACACGTATTAATCTCGGTCCTGCACATATCGCATATGTGTTCCTACATCATTTGGCATGAGCTAGGAAACCTCTGTGTAAGACTCTAAAGACTCGTCAATACGCCGGCAGTAGGCGATGATCATATCAATCACCCGCAAGCCGTCAACGGTACTAGATAGACGTAACGACTACCCGGGTATTGAGTGATCAGAAAATCAACAAGCAAGCTTGTCTAAACTCCCGCAAAGCCTGTCAGTAACACTACCGTACAGTCCGATCTCTTCTTCTGATATGTCGCATATCTAGCCTAAGGGTGGTAAACGTCAGACCCCAGTAACCGATAAGTCGTGCCGATGTGAGGCTTATAACTGGTTGAGAAACTACTGATAGCACTTACCAGTTAATCTCCGTATCAGCCCTGGCCAGGGACTTCCTGTTATGGCTAATCGAGCACAGCGCAACATCTACCCCTAATAACGGGAGAGACGAATCCCCTCCTATCGCTCATTGCCACCATGTAACTCGAGACTGTACCCAAAAACTACCATTTTGCACGTTCTCTTGAATGTGGTAAGATGGAAATCAAAGCACAGTCGGAATCACACAAGACTCTATGACGATCTCGGGTCTACAGACTAACCTGTACCAGTGTAACCAGAGAACTTCTATCTGACGCTAGGTATAATACCATTTAGGAGTTCTCGGCGAGTCCTGTTCAGTGTACCCAGTCTCCACTAAGCATCCATATACCATATTTGATGTCAAACACCAATGGATATGGGATCATCCATCGCCCATCATATGGGTCAAGAGGCGTATACGCTAGTCTACTCTGGAATATCGATGCCTTGTCTCGACACACCCTCGACTAGGAACAATTAAAGAATGTACTTGTGGACTACCCTGGCCCCACTAGTATGATCTCTATCATAGTCCTGGTAGTCAAGTACACATCCTAAAGGCTTTATCAACATGTGAGAGCAAGACAGTATCACAATACAAGTCTACATGTTAAGACAAAGAGCAACCAGATAGCATACTATCATGTCGAGCAAGAAAGTCCTCTCTATATATGTCCAAGAATCCACTATAATATATATCATATATACAATAATGGCCTCTAGGGCATACATATAACTAACAACTAGGTGTAGTGAGTAGGTATCAATCAGATCCTGGGGAGGAATACTGGACAGCTGTGAAGAACATTCTTAAGTACTTGAGAAGCACTAAAGAGATGTTCTTGTTGTATGGTAACGGTAAACTCCAGGTGGAGTCCTTTACCGATTTGAGCTTCCAGAGTGATAAGGACGACAGTAAGTCGGTCTCAGGTTTTGTCTTCACCCTCAATGGAGGGATGGTATGTTGGAAGAGTTCCAAGCTAGATACTGTAGAAGACTCGACGATGAAGGCTGAATACATCGCTACCAACAATGCTGCCAAAGAGGATATCTGGATGAACAGGTTCATTAGATGAACTTGGTGAGTTTCCATCCATTGAGCATCCAATACCTGTGTATTGTGATAACAATGGAACTGTGGTTTTAGCCAAGGAACCCCGGTCCCATCAGTGATCCAGACATATTCTTAGGCGGTATCACCTGATGAAGGAGATAGTAGATCGCCGGGAGATCGAGGTCAAGAGAGTTGACACAGTGGATAACACAGCGAATCCACTTACCAAGGCCCTCCTCCAGATGCTAATAGAGAGACTTTTTAGGATGTTAGGTATTAGATACTACAACAACTAACCTTAGTGCAAGTGGGAGATTGTTGGTGATATGTATGCCCTAGAGGCCATTATTGTATGATATTGTGGATGCTTGGACATATATATGGAGGACTTTCTTTCTCGACATGATAGTATGCTATCTGGTTGTCTTTATCTTAACATGTCCACTTGTATTAATATACCGTCTCTCATATACATGTTGATAAAGCCCTTAGGATGTTGGCTTGACTACTAGGACTACGATGCAGATCATACTATTAGGACCTGGGTAGTCCATAAACACATCCTTCAATTGTTCCTAGTCAAGGGAATATCAAGACAGGGCATCGATATTCCAGATTAGACTAGTGTGTACGTTTCTTGACCGTGTATGGGGCGATGGTTATCCCATAGCCATTGGTGTTTGAAATCAAAGATTGTACAAAGGTGCTCATTAGAGAAAGGGTACACGGAACAGGATTCACCGAGAACTCCTAGATGGTACTATACCTATCGTCATATAGCAGTTGTCTGGTGACACTGGTACAGGTTAATCTGTAGACAACTGGTGACACTGGTACAGGTTAATCTGTAGACCCGAGATCATCATAGTGCCTTATGTGGTTCCCACTGTGCTTTGATTTCCATCCTACCACGGCTCAAAGGAGTCGTGCAAACAGGTGGATTTTGGGTACAGTCCCGAGTCATATGGAGGCAATAAGCGATAGGAAGGGTTTCGTCTCTCCCGGTATTGGGAGTTGATGTTGCGCTTTGCTCGATTGGCTATAACAGTAAGTCCCTGGCCAGGGTTGTTGATGAGATTTACTGGTAAGTGTTATCAGTAGTTTCTCGTACTGTTATAGCCTTTACATCGGCATGACTTATCAAGTTATTGGGGTTCTGACGATTCCACCCCCAGACTCGATATGCGACATATCAGATGAAGAGATCGGACTGTACGGAAAGTGTTACCTATAGGCTTCATGGGAGTTTGGACAAGTTTGCTTGTTGATCTTCTATTCGTTCAATAACTGAGTAGCCGTTATGTCCAGCTAGTACCGCTGACGGCTTGTGGGTGACTGATGTGATCATCACCTACTGCTGGCGTATTGACGAGTCTTTAGAGTACCACATAGAAGTTTCTTGGTTCAAGTGAAACGAAGTAGGGCACATATGATGATATGTGCGGGGGCCTGATTAAATACGAGAATGAGATATCGTATTGTAATCTGGCGGCTTTTTGTTATCAGTTAGGTTATATGTGATATAACCGGATTATTGAATCAAGTGTTGATTTGATAATGTGCTATACAGATAAAAGATATTAGTAGGTTATATGTGATATAACCGAATTATTGAATCAAGTGTTGATTTAATAATATGATATATATTTATATTTGATATAATTATATATTGACTAATATTACTGCTCACTAATTATATGCTTATCTTTATATATAAATATATATATATATATATTGTTGGATATAGTGCCCTCAGAGTCAATTATTAGATCACAGGCACATGATTGCAATGATTGAGGGAGGACCTATGCCGGTAGGACAGTCTTACTCAAGATGATAGTATGCTATCTGGTTTATCTTTATCATCGTGTACTTCTTTAGGTGACCTTAAAAGTCACTATTGCACGTTGATAGAGCCCTTAGGATTCTTGCTTGACTGCCAGCAGTATGAGGGCAATCATATACGTGGGAGCTGGGGTCTACAAACACATCCTTAAAAGGTCCCTAGTCGTGGGAGTTTTCGAGACAGGGCATCGATACTCCAGAGTAGACTTGTGTATACAGTCGAGACCCCGACGAGGGGCGGTGGCCGGTCTCACAAGCCACTGGTGTCAGTTGGTTCATCTAAGATGTATACAGGTGCTCGTTGGGTTATGAGTACACTGGACAGGACTCGCCGGGAACATGCTAGTTGGTCTTATACCTGACGTCAGATAGCAGTTCCCTGGTGACATGTGTACAGGTTAGTTCATCGACTTGAGATCGTCATTTGTCTCGTGTGAGTTCCCACTGTACTTTGATTACTACCCTACCACGCTCAAAGGAGTCGTGCAAACAGGTTTTAGTTGGGTACAGTCCCGAGCCACATGGAGGCAGTGAGCGGATCTTCAGGGGTTCGTCTCTCCCGGTATTGGGGGTGAGGTCGCGCTGTGTCTAGGAGAGCCATTACACGAAGTCCTTGGCCAAGGCAGGAGATTTACTGGTAGGTATTCCAGCAATATCTCAGGGTGTTCTGCGCTACACTCCGACACGACTTGTGCCGTTTTTAGGGGTCTGACTTTTACCAACCCCCTAGGCCCGCTATGCGATGCTCATAGACGAACGGACCGGACTGTACGGACATTGTCACTGACAGGCTCAGTAGGGTGTCAGGATGAGTTCGCTCACAGATGTCCCTTTTGGTCAATAGCTGTTAGCCCGTCACGTATGGCTAATACCTCTGACGTGCTAGTGGTTAAATCCACAGCCAAAATATTGACGAGACTTTAGAGTCCCCCACTGACAGTTTCTCAAGTTTCGGGCGAAACGCTGTAGAGGCCGTATGGAGATATGGCAGGGTTCGATCTTATACGTGCGGTATTGCACGGATTATGGTCGGACATATAATACTAGCGGGCTTTGGTTTAAGCCGAATCCTAGTATTGTACAGTGTAGATTTTGTCTCATTGCATTTGTATTCGGTCGGAATATAAATGCGGGTATGTATATACAGTCGCGGGGTTTTCTTGTAATTTATTACGGGATCAGTTTTCTGAAGTTGCCAGTTTGCATTCCGTTTCGGCCAGTTTTCCTTTGTTCCTTCACGGCCGGATTTTTCCGATGGAGGGGGTTATTTGCAAGTGTGCAAATTAGTTATTTGGAGGGTGTTATTTGTGATTTGAAGGATTATGATAGATATAGCATCTTTGCTTTTTCTTCATGATGGCTAGGATTAATGGTGAGAAGATTGAAGGGTTTTATGATGTGAGGCTTGCTTTTTGTTATGATCACCTCTTGCTTTTACTACACTTACCTCCCTTCATGTTTATTCTTTGACTCTCCCATTCAAGAGAGGCCGGCCACAATTGTGAGGAGAAAATTTTTCATTTGGTGAAAAATCATTCATTCTCATATGCTTGTATCAAAGTTCAATAGCTCATCTCCACATCTTCTTCTCCTCCTCAATCCAAATGGCAACTTCATACCCGCGAGAGACAAACTATCCTACACTTCACCTACAGCATCCTTGGGCACGTCGGCTCGCCAATTTCGTGCCCGAGTTGCCTCAGTCTAGAGGTGGGAGCCCGTAAAAGAACCTGGCGGTGTGGTGCCCGTTCCAACGAGGAGATGAAGACCGGAGATTCCGCGAGGAGATCGGAGTGGAGGCCGAAGACCGAAGGACACGGATCGCTCGGTATAGATTTCTATTCATTCTCTTGTTTGCTAGCATTAGGTTAATGGCCCGATCAGGGTTTATAGTGCGCGGTAGTGCCGGTTTTTAAAGTTAAAGAAAAGTTTCGTTTTTGCATTTTGGCCTCGGATTGACGGCCGGGGCGCTGCCGTGCACTTACACTGGTATCAGAGACACACCATTAACCTAGTCTAGCTTGCTCTAACGTGTTTACAAGTTTGATCGAACGAATTTTCAAAAAGTAGCGTTTCCATATCAAGTTTCTATCGAATTTTTTCAGTGCTCAAAAAATTATTTGGTATATTGTAAAAATACGTTCAGGGTTTTTTATGCATTCTGTGAAAATTTGGTAGGCTGAAGTTACTGTAGCGCGGCGGAACAGCGGCCAAAACCACCTTTTGGCCGCGGATCCACCGCCGAAATTTGGCTTCACTGCATCAAATTTTTACAGTGGCTCTCTGACATGGAAATAGGGTTTCTGGTATGTTCTTTTTGGGTCCAGATGTTTTTGAGTGCTACAGTTGTGCTTGGGGCCCGCTTCGGGAAATTTTGTCGATCGAAAATTTTAAACATGTTAGTTTACAGTATTTACATTATATCTGCGACCGTGAATGTCACTTGATCGGTAAATCCTGTCTAACTGCTATAGCCCTTTTAGACAGATTAGCGAACGTGACATTCACGTTGATGTTCTGTGTTGTGCTGTGATGTTGCGGATTGGTCGTGGGGGATAGCCTGGTTGCAATGGTAGTACAGTTTGGTTATTTATGTACATTTGATATTGCGGGGGCGAGCGTCCGACATGTGGACTGCCGTCACTGCCTGTTTGTATATTATTCTTTTGGGGTACGACCGGGCTGAGGTCGATGTACCCGTTGTATATATTTTACTTTCTGTACTAGGATTGCCCCGCGGAGGGGTGCACGGATAGCCGGGTTATAGAGGGCAACGGGCCCGCATCTCATGGCGTTGAGACGGAGAGGGCTTCACTCTAGAATTGGCGGGCTATTCACCGCACTCGTAGGGGGTATAGGTTGACCCAGGAGGGGTGCCGAAGTTACCGGATTCCATGAAGTGCTGGGAGGTCCATTCACGTTGTTGAAGGGGGCTGCCTCGCTTCAGGTTTTGGCGGGTAACTTGCCGCGCCCATAGGGGTCTAGGATTTCATTGCACAGGCTATCCACACGACCAGGGGAACGTCGGTTTTCAGTAGCGGCTCTATGAAACCCGGGGATCCCAGATATCTGTATTGTTCTGTGATGATTATTACATTTCTGTGATGTTGCATTTTTATCACGCCTTGAGCGAATATTATATATTGATATATATATATATATACTAGTAGATGTTGTATATGTTTTGCACCCGCGCTAGTCCAGTCCCTGCTATGTCATTAGTTAAGTAACCTAATGGGTGATGACGGGACCCAGTGGCGAATGCGGATGGCATATACGTACATCATTATTTTCGTTCTTTTGTGGTGTGATCAATTGATGGGACTGCGTTGATTCGGTTCAATGCAAGCTAAACAAACCTATTCTGATGTTGTTGGAACATTTTTCAAAAAGCTGTTATTGCAAGGGCGTTCTCTTTTGTTTTGCACAGTGGTATTCGGTTATGAATATCCAGCACCTCAGACGACGAGGCAAGGGCCGAGATCCCTTCACCGGGAGTGATCCCTTGGACAGAAGTTTGCGTCAGGGCATTAATTTCACTATAGTCGATTAATTTTGCTTTGCATCATGGTATTCAGTAGGAATATCCTGCACCTCATTCTACGGGGAAAGAGCCGAGATCCCTTCACCGGGAGTGACCTCTTTAGCAAAGGTTTTCGCCACTATATTTTTATAAAGCTATCCAGTTCCTTCAACGATATCAAGTTCATTACGTTAAAGGTTTTTCGCCAAAAACCATTCGTAGCCCTCCGTCATTTCAAACGGGTAGCACGTAGTATTCATGCTATGTTTGTTGGCCTTAGTCAAGGCATAGTGTATGGTAGTTGCTTGTTACCTTTCTGCTGCATAGATAGATGCGTTGGTTTGGGACAGTCATATAGCCTTGTTGGCCCTAGTCAAGGTCTTGTACATGTGGGTTCAAATTAACCTGGACAATGACGGGTAGAACTTGACATGTGACTTATGATTTGTTGGCCTTAGTCAAGGTCATAAGAGCATGGGGCAAAAATCACATCGGGAGTTTCTAGAGAAACTGAAACTTGCCAGATATGCGCATACCTTCTGGAGTGTGTTAACGTGAGCGGATTCTGTCACGTTATCATGCGATGATAGTTGGATCCCGATTCCCACTGATAAGTTGGTTTACTCCTCGGGTGATCCCGACTAATTCTTCTTTCAGGTTTGGGGAAGAATTTGACGTTACAGTGGGAGGTTTCCTGATTAGATAAAGTGATAACAATTCTGAAATAGGCTAAAGTACACGCTGAGTGTTTCTTTTCTCTCTCTCTTTGGCAGCGATCTTGACCCAACCCTTGATTATGACTCAGTGACCAAATTAACCGAACCTTCTTAAACACTGGCTTTTGGATTGTCAGAGTTGCAAACTTCATTGCCACTCCTACTTTTACCCTTTTCTCCAGAACACCCCGTATTATTACGAACGTCCAATTCCAATGGATAAAACCATCGTATGGTTATGTACGAACTCGAAGGAATTTATTCGAGGATGGTTTCAGGTTCTGGAGAAAAAGAATAGGACTATTCAGTTGTCTTTTCCTTTTACCTTTTCTCAAGTTGCGAGTGCTCCTTGGATTAGGGGACAGTACACCTATTACACAAATTTGATAGCCTTCTTCCTAACCATAGGTAGGTGCCGACCGTTAGGGAATGAAGAAAACCAATTAGCCTAACGTTGGTGTGCAGAAGTTATTAAGTTAAGATAAATAAAGGGATTAGAAGGAGGGCAAAGAAAATTGCGACTGCTATTCACGACCAAACCAAGTATTTCATTACCACTCCCACTTCACCTTTGTATTTCTCCAGGACACTCCGTATCACTACGAAAATCCACAGTTATTTGGATACTCCATCGTATGGTTATATACGAACTCGAAAGGAACTTGTTCCAGTTCAGGGATGGATTCTGGTTCAAGAGAAATAGATATAAGGTTTATTCAGGTGTCTTTTATCTTTACCTTCTCTCGGGTTGCGAGTGCTCCTAGGATTAGGACAGTACACCCATTATGCTTATTGGATAGTCTTCTTCCAAACTATAGGCTGGTGCTGAAAGGTAGGGAAGGAAGAAAACCATTTAGCCTAAGAGGGTGTACAGAAGGTAATGACTAAAGACATATGAAGGGATTTGGAGAGATGGCAAAGAAATATACGGTTACAGTTGTGAATCTGGATAATGGAAGATGCATTACTAGGAATACCCGGATACCCCTACGAAACATTTCAATGTTTCAGTTTCACTGTGTATTGTTAAAAGAAAACTGATTTCCCAATTAGTCCTTACTCCAAGGTATGTATTTACCAGGTTTGATTCTCACATCTGTAGTGTTTTACAGATGATGAGTGGTAGTAACTTATTGGGAATTAGGTGATCATCCTCATTATATCGGAATTCGTTGTAATTGGTGATATTTGAGGAAATCGCCTGGGTTGTTTTGCCGGGCGGCAAATATTTGGTTTTGAATATCCGTTGTTATGCACCAATTTCAAATTGATATATCTGTACGTCTATTTTTATAGAGTGAGATATAACTTTTTGAAATTATGTCGGTGACATTTACCTATATCAGTGGATGGTTAAGTAAGGAGCATTAAACAGCGGTGTAATTCTTCTTAACCATAAATACAGTTTTCAACCTACGACACACAGGGAATGAGTTATTAGACTCAAGGGACTTATACAGAGTATTATATATTGTCCAGTGTCCATTAGGACATAGGGGATGGTACTTGTACTATATTCTGCTTACTTGTGACTTCTTTGGTTCTTAGACACGTGTTTCGTAGAAACACAAGGTCCAAGTTTTGAGAAGTTATTGGTATAAGAATAAAGTAGAGAACCAGGTGTTGCAAGCATCGGGATTCTTCCAGGTGATCGAAGATGTAGATGCTTGTGTATGGTATTCAGTTGATAAGTAATGATTAAGAGAACTTGCTTCTCATTCAGGTTACTCATAATTGGAAGTACTCCTAAGTTGAGTAACGCTAATCGGCCTCCTTCCATTTAGTTGACATGCACTGGAGACAGCTGCATGATTTGAATCTGGTTTAATTAAATCAGTGCCTCTGTTTCTGTATTGGATATAGAACAGTTTGTTAGTTATATGTGTGCCCTAGAGGCCATTACTGTACATTGGCTGTATATTGTAGTGGATGCTGGGACATATATAGGTAGAACTTTCTTGCTCGACATGATAGTACGCTATCTGGTTGCTCTTTATCTTAACATGTATACTGTCTGTCTCTCTGATTACATATTGATAAAGCCCTTAGGATGTGTACTCGACTTCCAGGACTATGATGCAGATCATACTAGTGGGGCCTGGATAGTCCATGAGTACATCCTTCAATGTTCCTAGTCGTAGGAAT
This sequence comes from Agapanthus africanus, assembly GCA_030015575.1. Lineage (NCBI taxonomy): Eukaryota > Viridiplantae > Streptophyta > Magnoliopsida > Asparagales > Amaryllidaceae > Agapanthus > Agapanthus africanus. The sequence goes on along the minus strand of CM057343.1, from coordinate 286,864,907 downwards.
ATCGAGACGGGGCATCGATATTCCACAGTAGACTAGCGTATATCTTCTCGACCCATGTGATGGGCGATGGATGATCCCATATCCATTGGTGTTTGACATCAGATATGGTATGCGGGTGCTCAGTGGAGACTGGGTACACTGAACGGACTCGCCGAGAACTCCCAGATGGTATTATACCTCACGTCAGATGGCAGTTCTCTGGTGACACTGGTACAGCTTAGTCTGTTGACCCGAGATCGTCATAGAGTCTTGTGTGTCTCCCACTGTGCTTTGATTTCCACCCTACCACGGCTCTACTGAGTCGTGCAAACAGGTGGTTTTTGGGTACAGTCCTGATTCACATGGAGGCAATGAGCGATAGGAGGGGATTCGTCTCTCCCGGTATTGGGGGTTGATGTTGCGCTATGCTCGACTGGCCATAACAGGAAATCGCTGGCCAGGGTTGCAGTGATATACTGGTAAGAGTTATCAGTAGTTTCACGAATGTTATGGACCCTACGCCGGCATGACTTATCAAGCTACTAGGGTCTGACGTTTACCACCCCTAGGCGAGATATGCAACATATCAGACGAACAGAACGGACTGTACGGTAAGTGTTACTGGTTGGATTCACAGGAGTATGAGCGGGCTTGCTCGTCGATCTTCTGATCGTTCAATACCCGGGTGGCCGTTACGTTTAGCAGACCGCTTGCGGCTTGTGGGTGTTTGATATGATCATCACCTGCTGCCGGCGTATTGACGAGTCTTTAGAGTCCTACACAGAGGTTTCCTGGCTCAAGCGAAACGAAATAGGAGCGCATATGAGATATGTGCGGGACCGAGAATAATGCGTGTATGTGATACCGTATTCTATTCTCGCGATGAATGTATCGATTGGTTGTATGCGATATAACCTAGTTATCGAATCAAGGATTGATTTGATAAGCCGATACATTGAATATTAGTCGGTCATATGCGATATGACCGGATCGTTAAATCAAGTGTTGATTTAATGATTTAATGCATAATTATATATTTGATATATTACTTTGCATTAACTAGTATTGGTTCACTTTAAATGGATTTTCTAGCTTGAAGTTCACAAGTTGTATATGTGATATACTTTTGTGCACTCTTTTGTATCATGTTTGATGATACATGCTAACTTGGGTTTGTGTAAAGGATTAAACCATGGTTATATAATGGTTAGGGTTTTCATTTTCTTATCTTTTTATTTACTTAATCTTTTTTTGGCAAAATAAAATGGTGGATTTATTTGTTCTTTGCTAAAAGCTTCTTGAAGCTTCAAAGCATCTTTGAAAAGTCTTCCATTTTGTTTTTACCACTAAACCTAACCATTCACCTAACCCTAGTTTATTCTCTACACTTTACCATGGTTACATTATGATAACCATCACTTGATTATTCAATTAGAATTAATTGATTTTCCATTCTTTGCTTCTTCTTCTTCTTGATGAAGAAAGAAAAGCTTTCTTAAAATTTATCAAGTGTTGATTCCAGGTGAGAAATCCAAATCCAAAGTGAACCCCCTTCCTATTTCTTCATCCTCTACCTCTTGCCAAGTAGTATAGGGTGTTTTCTTCACAAGTTTCATGGCTTGGTGAAGTTGTAGCTTGATCTTGTGTTGCCTCGACGTAGATCATCTTCGGCATCGAAGTCGACGACCTAGCCCGCCCATTTCTCCGATGAAGCCGATGCTAGAGTCCGGGATCCGATATGGACAGCGAGGGGACTTCATAACGGAGCCATGGAGGTGGAGGACCGGATCTACAAAGGTTGTAGCCCCTTCACTTTAGCTATAAATTCGTTTATTTGTTTTGCATCGCCTATACATCTAGTTAACGATCCGTATTAGGTTTTCTCGGCACTTGTAAAATTTGAATTGGCCATGTTTGATGCCTTATGAGACCTCATTAGTGTGCCCAGGAACCCTACAGTGGTATCAGAGCCAGGTTAGAGCCTTAGGCGATGCGTAGACGGAGTTAGAATTCCGATCGAACCGAAACCCTAACTCCAAAATGCTCTATGGACTTTTATCAAAAACTGGGATTTTTCCAGATTAAAAATTCTTAAAAAATTCAGCAGGAAATTCTAAGAATTACGATGAAAAATTGACCAAGTGATGCTGCTAAAGTGCGGCGGAACCGCGGCAGAAGCTTGGCTTATGCGGCGGTTCCGCGGCCAAATTGTGTGATCACTCTTCAATTTTTGCACAGTAACTCCTATATTTTGGTTCTGGATTTTCTGGGATTTTTTAATATTTATTCAAGAGTTGAATATTCTGGGGTATTTTGGAGCTTCGTTGATTCGATCAGAAATTTCAAACTTTGTCTTTGTGGCTTTCCGGGTATTTTTAGAAACTGTTAAAAAGTTCGACCGGATATAAATACCCACTTTTTCCCCTGTCGGGAAATTTCCAAGTGCTGGATCTTTCCATGGTTTAAGAACGTTCTAAGTAGTGCAAGTAACGCGATGGTCCCTCTAGAAGACAACAAACCTTAACTCGATTATGTGACCGTCTTGAACTGCCCTTTGAACCTTAGGGTTTGGGGCAGTACGGTGTGCCACATGTGAGGCGTTGGCTTGACCCTTCTACGGCTGGACCGTTGGTACGGAGGTACGAAGTGAATGTTTTTAAACTTGTTTCATGTGTTGATCTGTTTCGGGAAAACTTGGGTGTTTAAATGTTCGATCGGAAAGTTTAACATTTTCTATTTATCTGGAATGTGATACAATAATTGGAATTCACAAGTTGTTATGAGATAACTGAATGAATGTTATAAATCTAGCAGTTTAGTCTCACTTGATCGGTTGCCACGGAATTTTGATGTGATCAAAAGTCCGTCGCAATCACGTAGTGTACGCGGATACTCGCCGGGTAAACTTAATAGACAGCCTCACTCCATAGCCTCGACCAAGTGACTGTAGGAGAACCCCGTCGCCGAAAGCATCCGCTCGGGTGCTCGCGGTAGCGGTGTTCCGCCTTAGTGCATTTCGTCGACGGTATCGGGGTTGCGGCCGCCTACTAAAGTTTGCGACGAGCATTCGATAAAAAATGTCCGGAATCTTGTTGAATTGCCCGACTTGATATTGAAAAGAGTTTTCGATAATGAGACTAAAATGCGGGGTTTATAATTGTTAGGCATGCGATGTCTAAGTAATTCATTTGATTAGGCATGCGATATCTATGGAGGTTGCGGATTCCAACTGTTGTAGTTTTACACTTTCTTTTCTGTGACCGTAAGTGTAATATGTGATATCGCCGGTTTCGTTGCTATATGTCAACGACAATTGGGATACGCATGTTTACTTACGTTGATGATATGTGATGTTATGTGTTGCTGGATATGTTATATTGGATCGTCGTGTTTGAATAGCCGGGGGTTTTTTTTTTTGGTAAGATGAGTGTTTTTCATTTTCATTCATGTAAAAACTTGTATGTAATATTCTTTTATTGGGGCACTTCCAGGTTGCGGATGATGTCACCATTTGTATATTATTTACTTTTTCGCACTAGGATAGACCCAAGGAGGGGAGCATAAGTAACCGGGTTCTGGGGTCCAGTGGGAGACCATCTCGAGGAGTCGAGTCCGGGTCTCCTAACCCTAGAATTGGTAGGGTTGCTTGCCGCTCTCGTTGGGGTCTAGGGGTGTGGGTTTGGCTATTCATCGCGACCGTGGAATCCGTGTTTTATACTGGCTCGTATTGAAAACACGGACGTCCTAGTATATCCAATATTTCATATGATTCTTCTGCTGCGTTATCTGTGATGTGATCATGTGATTTGTTCAGATAGATATAGTATATAGTATATATGATATATTATATAGACGTTGCTTATGTTTTGCACCCGCACTAGCCTTGCCCCGCTCTGGCGTTAGTTACCTAACCTAACAGTGCAGACGGGACATCGAGGCGAATGCGGATGGCATAAGCGTACGTTATATTTATCTGTGATGTTTAGGTGGACTTAAATGATGGGATATTCATTAATGAGATTAATGAAAGAAAATAAACCTAATTGATGTTGTGGAATCGAATTTCAAAAATAAAACAGGTAGCTACAGTTCTTGCTTTGCATCGCGGTGTTCCTTGTAGAACATCCTGCACCTTATTCGATAAGGAAAGGACCGAGATCCCTTCACCGGGAGTGACTCCTTTAGCAATAACCGGCAGATGCTACACACTCGGTTTGTCTTTTGATTGCTTCTATAGTTTCTGCTTTGCACAGTGATATATATGATATATCCCGCACCTCATTCGACGAGGAAAGGGCCGACGATCCCTTCACCGGGAGTGACCCCTTTAGCAAAACTAGAAAAGCCTCAAAAACATTCCATTTAAAAACCATTTGATTCCGCAACGAGATCAAGTTCAAAGCTTTAAAGGTTTTCACAAAAACCATTCGCAACCCTCCGTCATTTTAGGAAGTAGAGTACTTAGATTTCGTGCTACGTTTGTCGACCATAGCCGAGGCGTAGTGTGCGGTAGCTAAGTGATGTCTTCCTACACAGCATATGATGCGATTAGTTAGGACAGTCATGTCACTTTGTTGACCTTAGCCAAGGGTCATGTGGGTGGGTCTAATTAATCACGTAATGACGGGTAGAACTTGACTAGTATTTATGATTTGTTGACCTTAGCCAAGGTCATAGGTGCTAGGGGTAAAAATCATTATCGGGAGTTTCAAGTGTTGAAATTTGCAATGAGATTGCATACCTTCTATGTGATAGTTGGATCCCAATACCCACTGCGAGTAATTGTTACTCCTGGGAGAGTTTTGCACTTTATAATTAGCCGATCAAGTAGGTGTCTAGAAAGGTGTCAACGGGGTTACGCCTCTGGGAAAACGAGGTTTACTGTAATTAGGTCCGTGCGAAAGCACGGGGAACCTCCCTCAAAGTACCGACACTGGCCTGGCTGAAAGATTGGCGAACTTGTAGAGTGTAATTAATCCCGGCTAGTCTTTCCTTTTAAGGTTTGAAGGAAGATTTGATAAAAACAGTGGGAGCCATCCTGATTAGATAAAATATATAACCAATCTAATCTTGCAAAAGCGCACGCAGAGTGTTTTCTTCTCTCTCTCTCTCTAGGTAGCGACCATATCATGCCTTAATCAAGATAATAATATGGATGTATTGACCGAACCCGCTTATTATACTGAGCTGGGGAACGTTGGTCCCGCTCCAACTTATAATTGTTATAAGACTGAGCAGGAAATAAGGGAATACCAGAATTCCTATGCCGCCCAAACGAAGAAAGTGCATATGATGCATCTCCTTCGGGTGTGTTCATTACAAAGAACTGTTTCTCAGTATCCTCTGCATCCTGGGTATTTGATACCGGATCAAGATCCCAGATATGTAATCTGTTACATAGGGCTACAAAAAAGTAGAAAACTGAGAACGGGTGATAAGTTTCATGAGACAGAAAACGGGGTAAGTGTTGCAGCCAAGTCTGTTGGTCACTGTCACCCTGTATTACCAATACATTGATTCTGAATAAATGCTATTAGATACCGAACCTGATATACAAAATCATATCAGTCTCTTCATTGGTAAAGAAATGATAAAATTTTGTATTGTTGGATAATGTTTTGAACATTTCCTATATCAAAAGTTGATCGGTTCAGACACGTTATCTAAAAGCATTAAAGTTCTAAATCAAACTACAGTTCCTAGTATATAGAACACACACAAGAGGAAGAGTTCAGAAATGAACGAATCCTTCTTGAGGCATTGTAGACTAGGTCATATCAATGCGACCTGACTGGCTGAAGTTACATTTTAGATGCATATTTAAATCAGTTTGAATTTACATCTTGTGAAACTTGCCAGTCACGTCACAAAGATTGGATGACCATAGCTCTGTTTATTGGAAACAGAGAAAGAGTTAGTAAACTCCTGGGACTGATACATGATGATGTATGTAAGGTCCCCTATCTACACATGCCAGGACTGGTTCTTTATACTTCAATACGTTCTCTGATAATCTCTCAAGATTCGGACATATGTTCCTGTTGAAACACAAGTCCGAACATTTTGAGATAGTCACAGAATATAAGTTAGAAGTAGAGAACCAAAACACGGGTATAAGTATTATGTCCTATGATAAGATCAGGGAGGAGAATACTTGTGCATGGAATTCTTGGACTATTCTAAAAAGAGAATGAAATTCTCTCTCAGTGTTACTCCTCTGAATATACCAAAGCACTACGGTGTATCAGGGCGGAGCAATGGCACCCTATGTGATATGGTGTGCTCTATGATGAGTATTACCGAGTTACCTGTTTCTTTTAAGGGGGTTGTGCACTTGAGAAGCTGCATACCTATTGAATTAGGTTTGAATAAATCAGTGCCTGCCACTCCATATGAGATATGGTATAGCCTATCTCTTCAGTAAGTTAAGATTTGGGATTGTCCGGCCTATGTCAAAAGCAAAATCCGGACAAGATCGAGGCAAGGACAGTTCTGTAGAACTGGAAAGGTTCCAGCTATACAAAACTGTAGCTGATGATTTGACAGAACCAAAGGATTCAATAGTTCCTGACGAACCTCAGCCTCTCCGCCGATCTGGTAAGGTTCCTCATCCGCCTAAGAGATACCTCAGTTTCTCGATGACAGTGGGAGCGAGGATTACATCATGAGATGATGACCTAACTAGTTTCGAGCAGGCCATCGAGAGTAGGGACTCTGTAAGAATGGCTGGATGCTTAGCAATCTGAGATGGAATCCATGTACACCAGCAAAGTATGGACTTTGGTTGCTGTATCTGAAGGGTTAAATCCCCATCAGGAGCAAGTATATCTTGAGAAGATTACTTGGTGTAGATGGAAAAGTTGAGACTTTCAAAGCTTGACTTGTTAAAGTTTTTAGTCATCAACCAGGTGTGGATAATGATGAAACCTTTTCTAGGGACTATGCTTAAGTCCATCCAGATCCTACTTGCCATTGCTACATACCATGACTACGATATCTGGTGGTTGGGTGCCATGACTACTTCTCTATTTAATGATTTAGAAGAGATCGTCTGTAAGAACACAGCCAGAAGGCTTCGTAAACAGTGGGAGCAGCGGAAATGTGTGCAAGTTGCTTTACATAATAAAGCAGGCATCGCGGAGTTGGAACGTCTGTTTTGATGTGGTAGTCAATGTGTTTGACTTCATCAAAATGGTAGACGAACCTTGTATATACAAAACGGTAGTAGAGAGTAAGGTGGTTATCCTCGTATTGTACATGGACAACATACTCTTAATAGGAAAAGAGTTTCCTATACTACGCTCAGTCAATCTCCGCTTATCACAAGGATTCTCCAATAGGATCAAAGTGATACCTCCTAAATCCTGAGTTTTCATCTATGAGATAAATGTAATTGGATGCTAGGATTCTCACTAGATGTAGTGAGATAGTATCAATCGATCCTGGGGAGAATCACTGGAAGGGTTCCAGGGTGATAAAGACGACTGAATGTCAGTCGCAGGCATTGTCTTTACCCTCAGTAAAGGGACGGTATGTTGGAAGAGTTCCAAGCTGAATCCCGTGGCAAACTAGACGATAAAGGCTGTTAATATAGCTATTAAAGATACTACCAAAGAGGCAGTTTGGGTGTATATTGGTTCATGAGATGAACAAGGTTCCTACCATTGTATGACAATGGAAGTGTGGCTTCGACCCAGGAACCATGGTCCCATCAGTGACCCAGACATATTCTGAGGCAGCATCACCTGATCATGGAGATAGTTGATCTCCAGGGTGATCGAGGCTAGGAGAGTAGACTCAGAGGACAACACGGCGGACCCACTCACAAAGGCCTTTTCCCAGAGAGAGACTTATATGGGATGGTTGAGTATGTGATACTGCAACCACTGCTACAGATTGCCCTACTGCAAGTGGGAGATTGTTAGTTATATGTGTGCCCTAGAGGCCATTACTGTACATTGGCTGTATATTGTAGTGGATGCTGGGACATATATACGTAGGACTTTCTTGCTCGACATGATAGTACGCTATCTGCTTGCTCTTTATCTTAACATGTATACTCTCTGTCTCTCTGATTACATGTTGATAAAGACCTTAGGATGTGTACTCGACTTCAAGGACTATGATGCAGATCATACTAGTGGGGCCTGGATAGTCCATGAGTACATCCTTCAATGTTCCTAGTCGTGGGAATATCGAGACGGGGCATCGATATTCCAGAGTAGACTAGCGTATATCTTCTCGACCCATGTGATGGGCGATGGATGATCCCATATCCATTGGTGTTTGACATCAGAGATGGTATGCGGGTGCTCAGTGGAGACTGGGTACACTAAACGGACTCGTCGAGAACTCCCAGATGGTATTATACCTCACGTCAGATGGCAGTTCTCTGGTGACACTGGTACAGCTTAGTCTGTTGACCCGAGATCGTCATAGAGTCTTGTGTGTCTCCCACTGTGCTTTGATTTCCACCCTACCACGGCTCTACCGAGTCGTGCAAACAGGTGGTTTTTGGGTACAGTCCCGATTCACATGGAGGCAATGAGCGATAGGAGGGGATTCGTCTCTCCCGGTATTGGGGGTTGATGTTGCGCTATGCTCGACTGGCCATAACAGGAAATCCCTGGCCAGGGTTGCAGTGATATACTGGTAAGAGTTATCAGTAGTTTCACGAATGTTATGGACCCTACGTCGGCATGACTTATCAAGCTACTGGGGTCAGACGTTTACCACCCCTAGGCGAGATATGCAACATATCAGACGAACAGACCGGACTGTACGGTAAGTGTTACTGGTTGGATTCACAGGAGTATGAGCGGGCTTGCTCGTCGATCTTCTGATCGCTCAATACCCGGGTGGCCGTTACGTTTAGCAGACCGCTTGCGGCTTGTGGGTGTTTGATATGATCATCACCTGCTGCCGGCGTATTGACGAGTCTTTAGAGTCCTACACAGAGGTTTCCTGGCTCAAGCGAAACGAAATAGGAGCGCATATGAGATATGTGCGGGACCGAGAATAATGCGTGTATGTGATACCGTATTCTATTCTCGCGATGAATGTATCGATTGGTTGTATGCGATATAACCTAGTTATCGAATCAAGGATTGATTTGATAAGCCGATACATTGAATATTAGTCGGTCATATGCGATATGACCGGATCGTTAAATCAAGTGTTGATTTAATGATTTAATGCATAATTATATATTTGATATATTACTTTTCATTAACTAGTATTGGTTCACTTTAAATGGATTTTCTCGCTTGAAGTTCACAAGTTGTATATGTGATATACTTTTGTGCACTCTTTTGTATCATGTTTGATGATACATGCTAACTTGGGTTTGTGTAAAGGATTAAACCATGGTTATATAATGGTTAGGGTTTTCATTCTCTTATCTTTTTATTTATTTAATCTTTTTTTGGAAAAATAAAATGGTGGATTTATTTGTTCTTTGTTAAAAGCTTCTTGAAGCTTCAAAGCATCTTTGAAAAGTCTTCCATTTTGTTTTTACCACTAAACCTAACCATTCACCTAACCCTAGTTTATTCTCTACACTTTACCATGGTTACATTATGATAACCATCACTTGATTATTCAATTAGAATTAATTGATTTTCCATTCTTTGCTTCTTCTTCTTCTTGATGAAGAAAGAAAAGCTTTCTTAAAATTTATCAAGTGTTGATTCCAAGTGAGAAATCCAAATCCAAAGTGAACCCACTTCCTATTTCTTCATCCTCTATCTCTTGCCAAGTAGTATAGGGTGTTTTCTTCACAAGTTTCATGGCTTGGTGAAGTTGTAGCTTGATCTTGTGTTGCCTCGACATAGATCATCTTCGGCATCGAAGTCGACGACCTAGCCCGCCCATTTCTCCGATGAAGCCGATGCTAGAGTCCGGGATCCGATATGGACAGCGAGAGGACTTCATAACGGAGCCATTGAGGTGGAGGACCGGATCTACAAAGGTTGTAGCCCCTTCACTTTAGCTTTAATTCGTTTATTTGTTTTGCATCGCCTATACATCTAGTTAACGATCCGTATTAGGTTTTCTCGGCACTTGAAAAATTTGAATTGGCCATGTTTGATGCCTTGTGAGACTTCATTAGCGTGCCCAGGAACCCTACACAGTTCATATCTTAATGATGTTAAGGTACGGGGAGTTGTCCGGCTTATGCTTAAAACCAGACTCTGGATAACTCACGGCACGTTTCTGTAATGGTTGTTTGTGGGTTGACCCGGGCTATGACGAGGGTTGATTTTCTACCAGCTGGAAGATCAAGAGTGATATTGTTCTAGACTCGCCACAATTTTAATAAAAATGGATTTTTCAGAAAACAGTAGTGGGAGTATTGTACAACTGTAAGTGATTCCAGAATCGCAAACGATTACTGAAAGTTTGATAAGAACCTAAAGATTCAATCTGGTTTGACATTCCATTGGCCACTCCGCAGATATGGTGGGTAACCTCTGGCACCCGAGAGGTACTCCGGTAGCCTCAAGGACGGTGACAGGGAGGTTCTTGTTTACCCAGACTTGCCATTGCTGTTGTTCCAGATTGTGAGACCCGGCAGGAGGATGAGTATAACGTCGTTCTAAACTAGCTTTAGAAGTGTACGTCTATATGATTCTGCCAGAGGGTTGTCGTAGTCAGTGGGAGCAGCGGAAGCATAGTGGACAAGTGGCTTATGTCTATTTATAGACTAAAGCAAATATGGCGGAGATAGATCATCTATTTCTGAAGTGACAGTCATAGGTTTGACTTCATCAGAATAGGGGATGGATCTGTTAAGAAGGTAGTAGGGTGTGATGTCCTGGTATTAGGATGACACACACAGAGTAGGAAGTGAAATTCCTATACTACGATCGGTTATACTTTGGTTGTCACACAGTAGTTTCTCTACATAGGAGTTGGATATTATATCATACATTCTGGTTACTGGATCTATGGTTTTAGATCTAGATTTGGGTAGTTTCCCAATCTGGGTATTTAGACAGCATTCTAAAAGTGTTTTAGAATGGACGACTCCTGGCACGGTAGTATACCTGCAGGTGATGGAGTCACCCTCTCTAAAGGAGTCTTACAGACTAAAGAGGACAGGGATGTGCATGATTGGAAGATCACTTGCTTGGGCAATTGAGTCAATCATGAGATGTCAAGTACCACACCAGATGTTGTTTTTGCAGTAGGTGCAATAAGTTGATATTGATCCAATCCTTGAGAAACGATCGGAAGCAGTTTTAGAACATAAGTGGATGTTCTAGGGATATGATAACGACAGCCTCATTCGGGAGACGGTTATCATTCCAGGCTTCCAAGGTGACCTGGATGACAGAGTGGCTGTCAGAGTTATAGTTTTCCCTCTGACGAGGGGCGGTAGTTTGGACAGGAGGTCCAAGCGGATACTGAGGGAGGCATGGCGCAAGATACTGATTAAGTTCAGTTGACGATACAGTCTAAGAAGTTTGGAGTTGGAGTTCATTTATGAGCTAGGTCCCATCAGATATCCAGACATATTCTAAGACAGGTATTGCTCATTTCGGAAGATGGCTTTCTCCGCGAACATGAGATAAAGAGAGACATAGAAAGAAACATTTGAGCGGATTCACTCACTGAGGCTATTTCTCGAACGCATTAGTTTCGCAAACGGGTTTTGTGAGACTGATTAGTAGAGGAGTTGGGTGTTCGGTATCACACGGGCTGTGAGTATGTGACATCGCAATAATTACCCTTGAGTGCAAGTCGGAGATTGTTGGATATAGTGCCCTCAGAGTCAATTATTAGATCACAGGCGCGTGATTGCAATGATTGAGGGAGGACCTATGCCGGTAGGACAGTCTTACTCAAGATGATAGTATGCTATCTGGTTTATCTTTATCATCGTGTACTGCTTTAGGTGACCTTACAAGTCACTATTGCACATTGATAGAGCCCTTAGGATTCTTGCTTGACTGCCAGCAGTATGATGGCGATCATATACGTGGGAGCTGGGGTCCATAAGCACATCCTTAAAAGGTCCCCAGTCGTGGGAGTTTTCGAGACAGGGCATCGATACTCCAGAGTAGACTAGTGTATACAGTCGAGACCCCGACGAGGGGCGGTGGCCGGTCTCACAAGCAACTGGTGTCAGTTGGTTCACCTAAGATGTATACAGGTGCTCGTTGGTTTATGAGTACACTGGACAGGACTCGCCGGGAACATGCTAGTTGGTCTTATACCTGACGTCAGATAGCAGTTCCCTGGTGACATGTGTACAGGTTAGTTCATCGACCTAAGATCGTTATTTGTCTCGTGTGAGTTCCCACTATACTTTGATTACTACCCTACCACGCTCAAAGGAGTCGTGCAAACAGGTTTTAGTTGGGTACAGTCCCGAGCCACATGGAGGCAGTGAGCGGATCTTCAGGGGTTCGTCTCTCCCGGTATTGGGGGTGAGGTCGCGTTGTGTCTAGGAGAGCCATTTCACGAAGTTCTTGGCCAAGGTAGGAGATTTACTGGTAGGTATTCCAGTAATATCTCAAGGTGTTCTGGGCTACACTCCGACGCGACTTGTACCGCTTTTGGGGGTCTGACTTTTACCAACCCCCTAGGCCCACCATGCGATGCTCATAGACGAACGGATTGGACTGTACGGATATTGTCACTAACAGGATCAGTAGGGTGTCAGGATGAGTTCGCTCAAAGACGTCCCTTTTGGTCAATAGCTGGTAGCCCGTCACGTATGGCTAATACCTCTGACGTGCTAGTGGTTAAATCCACAGCCAAAGTATTGACGAGTCTTTAGAGTCCCCCGCTGACAGTTTCTCAAGTTTCTGGCGAAACGCTGTAGAGACCGTATGGGGACATGGTAGGGTTCGATCTTATACGTGCGGTATTGCACGGATCATAATCGGATGGATAATCTAGCGGGCTTTGGTTTAAGCCGGATCCTAGTATTGTACAGTGTAGATTTTTTCTCATTGCATTTGTATTCGGTCGGAATACAAATTCAGGTATGTATATACAGTCGCGGGGTTTTCCTGTAATTTATTACGGGATCATTTTTCTGAAGTTGCCAGTTTGCATTCCGTTTCGGCCAGTTTTCCTTTGTTCCTTCACGACCGGATTTTTCCGTCGGAGTGGGTTATTTGCAAGTGTGCAAATTAGTTATTTGGATGGTGTTATTTGTGATTTGAAGGATTATGATAGATATAGCATCTTTGCTTTTTCTTCATGATGGCTAGCATTAATGGTGAGAAGATTAAAGGGTTTTATGATGTGAGGCTTGCATTTTCTTATGATCACCTCTTGCTTTTACTACACTTACCTCCCTTCATGTTTATTCTTTGACTCTCCCATTCTAGAGAGGCCGGCCACAATTATGAGGAGAAAATTTTTCATTTGGTGAAATCATTCATTCTCATATGCTTGTATCGAAGTTCAATAGCTCATCTCCACATCTTCATCTCCTCCTCAATCCAAATGGCAACTTCATACCCGCGAGAGACAAACTATCCTACACTTCACCTACAGCATCCTTGGGCACGTCGACTCGCCAACTTCACGTCCGAGTTGCCTCGGTCCAGAGGTGGGAGCCCGTAAAAGAACCCGGCGGTGTGGTGCCCATTCCGACGAGGAGATAAAGACCGGAGATTCTGCGAAGAGATCGGAGTGGAGGCCAAAGACCGAAGGACACGGATCGCTCGGTATAGCTTTCTACTCATTCTCTAGTTTGCTAGCATTAGGTTAATGGCCCGATCTGGGTTTATAGTGTGCGGTAGTGCCAGTTTTTAAAGTTAAAGAAAAGTTTCATTTCCGCATTTTGGTCTCGGATTGACGGCCGGGGCGCTGCTGTGCACTTACATATAAATATATAATATGAAGCCTGGCATTGTTTTCTATTTTTAGAAAATAGAAATTGAGATGATAAATGGGGAGACTTTGGAAGCATGGGCATTGCATGGCTTATTTTATATTATATTCATTTGCTTGCACTATTAAAGCATGGCTACAATTTTTAAGTGTTAAAAATTGTATGCTTCGATAATGGATGCGCCATTCTACACTTTATTCCATACTAAGTTATTTTTCTTGGGTTGAGCTCATGTGATGAGTTGCTCTCTAGCTCTCTCCATCTTCTTCACCTCCACCTCCAAGCTCAATCCCTCACATGAGTTGTGAACCCTTGAGCTTGTGAGAACCCTAGTGAGAAAATATAACCCATACTTCACCATCCTAAACTGGATTAGCGATTTGGTGCAGTGTGTTTTCTTCACTAAAGAGTTTAGTGAAGAGGTAGCTTGGATTAGTGGACTTCGGATGGATCATCTTGGGCACGAAGGTTGTTGGATATATGTATGCCCTAGAGGCCATTATATGATAGTGTATGTACTGATGTGTATATATATATATATATATTCAGAGGACAGTCTTGCTCGACATGATAGTATGCTATCTGGTTTCTCTTTATCATATGTTCCCTTGATCACGTTTTTACTCATTTGGTACATGTTGATAAAGCCCTAAGGATATTGGCTTGACTACTGAGATTATGATGTGGATCATACTAGTGGAACACCTGTAGTTTATAAGCATTTCCTTGAAATGTTCCTAGTCGTAGGTATATCGAGACAGGGAATCGATATTCCATGTAGACTAGCGTATACTATTCTTGTTCCATATGATGGGCGATGGATGATCTCATATCCGTCTGCTGTGGTGACACCAAAGATTGTATACGGGTGCTCAGTGAGACTGGGTACACTGAACGGACTCACCGAGAACTCCTATATGGTATTATATCATACGTCGGATAGCAGTTCTCAGGTGACACTGGTACAGGTTAGTCTGTAGACCTGAGATCGCCATAGAGTCTTGTGTGTCCTCCCACTGTGTTTTGATCTCCACCCTACTACGGCTCTACTGAGTCATTCAAACGGGTGGATTTTGGGTACGGTCCCAAGGAACATGGAGGCAATGAGTGATAGGAGGGGTTTCGTCTCTCCCGGTATTGGGGGTTGATACTGCACTGTGCACGATTGGCTATAACAGGAAGTCCTTGGCCGGGGCTGCTGAGATATTACTGATAAGTGTTATCAGTAGTTTCTCGATCTGTTGTAGACCATATACCCGCATGACTTATTGAGTTATTGGGGTCAACGATTCCATCCCTAAACTCGATACGAAGCATATCTGACGAAGAGACCGGATTGTACGGTAAGTGTTGCCAGTTGGATTGACGGGTGTTTTGACAGGTTTGCTTGTTCTTCTTCTGATCGCTTAATACCCGGGTGGCCTTTACGTTTAGCTGACCGCTTTCGGCTTATAGGTGTTTGATGTGATCATCACCTACTGTCGGCGTATTGACGAGTCTTAGATTCCCACACAGAAGTTTCCTAGCTCAGGCAAAACGATGTGGTGTGCATATGAGATATGCGCGGGAGCTCGATTAAATGCATGTATGAGATACCATATGTTAATCGGGTGTTTACTATTGGTCGGGTCGTATGTGATATGACCGGTTTATAAAATCAAATGTTGATTTAATAATGACTTTTAGCTCACTTTTATTAAACCCTTTTTCGTTTGGATGTATGCATGTATATACATACACATGTTGATGTGAATGCATACATACATGCATGCATATGTATCATGATTGTTGATATATTGAATATGGCAATGCAAGACTCACATGGTTCATATTAATATAAAGATTTTTGTTTTAAGATAAAAGATAAAGGAAATTTAACTAATCACTCATTATTTCCAAATGACTCATAGTTTCCACACTCTTCTTTGTTTGACCTTTGACTAAACCTTGGTTAATTTCATTTGTTCTTTAACTCATCACAAAATATCTAGATATTTATATTAACTATGGTTTGTTGTGAGAGTGTCTCACATATATATTCTTTTGTTTTATTTTTAAAACATAACAATTATCATTATCTTGAAAAAGCTTTGGCATCTTCATCTTCCTCCTTTCTTCAAGCTCATTTGAGATTTGTTTAGAGTGAGGAAAAGAAAAAGAGAGGGTTTTTAAGTGAGAGCATAAAGCACTTCATCATCCTACACATCTCTAGCACTTTTGTGTAGGGTGTTAGCTCCACGGATTTGAAAGAACAAGTGAAGCAACAAGCTTTGAGCAAGGGACTTCGGGTCGATCGTCATGGACTCGGAAGTGTTCAAGTGAGCCGTTTCAAACTCTAGGAGATCCAAGGAGTCACTCAAGAAGGTCTACAAAGGTTGTACTCTCACCACTTAGTGATAGATTAACTTTAATATGTTATACTATTAGTTGTTACTCAATATTTCTAGTTCGATTCGTAGTTAAGTTTGCTTAGCACCTCTTAAAATCAAAGTTGTGGCATGTGTGATGCTTCCAAACCCTATACGAGGTTATAAGGAAACCCTACAGTGGTATCAGGGCCAAGCTAGAGCTTCAGAGTAACCTAGACGACATTAAAAACCTCGAACGAACGAAAATTGACACCCGAAGGGTGCTCTCTGGACATTTTTCAAAAACGTGGATTTTTTCACATTAAAAATACTTAGAAAATCGTGCAGGGTATTTTATGGGCCCACAAGAAGAACGAAGCCCTAATTCGACTATACGACCACGGAACCGCGGTCAAAATGGTCATTTTGCGGCGGTTCCGCGGCGCCGTTGGTGACGCTTGGACCGTGCCTTCTTGCGCTGGCCCGTATGTACTTATAGCAGTTTCTGGTAAATTTTAAAACTGCTCAAGTGTTAAGCTTTCTAAGAAGTCTTTGGGTGATCAATCGTTCGATCGAATGTTTTAACTATGCCTAGTTTATAAGTATGTGATACAATAATTGGAATCTACAAATTTGTTTGTTGCGTGTAAATCTAGCATTTCGGTCTCGGGTGTAATCAGAAATCTTGTTGAATTATCCGACTTATTTTGAAAAGGTGTTTTCATGGGTGAGACCTAAATGCGAGCTTTACATTGTCAGGCATAAAATCTTGGATATGTGATATTCCAGGTTTGTGTTGTCTAAGGGCAGTTATGATTCCAATTGTTGTAGTTTTTGATTTTATTTCTCTGTGACCGTAAGTGTAGTATGTGGTGTATCGCCGGTTTCGTCGCTATACATCAACGACAATCAGGATACGGATACATACTTACGTTGATGATATGTGATATTATGTGTTGCTGAGATATGATGTTCAGGATTGTCGTGATTGAATTACTGGGGGTTTTATGTGAGATGAGAGTTTTATTTTCATTCATGTAAAATTAAATTGTATGTAATATTCTTTTATTTGGGGCACTTCCGGGTTGAGGATGATGTCACCAGTGTTGTATATTATTTACTTTTCCGCATTAGGATAGACCCAAGAAGGAGGGCACAAGTGACCGGGTTCTAGGGTTCATTGGGAGGCCATCTCGAGGAGTTGAGACCGGGTCTCCTAAACTCCAGAATTGGTAGGGTCACTTGCCGCTCTCGTAGGGGTCTAGGGGTATGGGCTTGGCTATTCATCGCGACCGTGGAATCCGTATTTTCTATTGATGGCTAAATACAAAATACAGACCTCCTAGATATCCTATATTAAATGTACTTCTGCTGCTTATATTTTGTGATGTGATCATTTAATATATCTGAGACGAATGGAATATTATATATATAATATATAATAGCCGTTGCTTATGTTTTACACCCGCGCTAGCCCTGTCCTGGTATGTCGTTAGTTAAGTAACCTAACGGTGCATAATGGGACACTATGACGAATGCGAGTGGCATAAGCGTACGTTATATTTTCGTTTCTTTCTGTGATGGCTTTAGGAATTAAATGATGGGACTACATTAATGAGATTAATGTAAAGATAAATGAACCTAAAAAGATGTTGTAGAATCGAATTTGAAACACACTAGGCCTTTTATGAAAAAGAAAGGTTTCAAAGTATGGAGCTTAAGCCACTCCTTTTAAACCCATTAGATTCTACAACGATATCAAGTTCAAAGTGTTAAAAGTTTTCTTAAAAACTATCTGCAGCCCTCCGTCATTTTAGGAAGTAGAGTACTTAGTATTCGTGCTGCGTATTTTGACTTTAGTTAAGGCGCAGTGTACGGTAGCTAAGTGATGTCTTCCTATACTGCATATGATGCAGATTAGTTAGGACATTCATATGATTATGTTGACTTTAGTTAAGGGTTATGTGGGTGGGTCTAGTTAATCACGAAATGACAGGAAGAACTTGACTAGTACTTATGATATGTTGACCATAGTTAAGGTCATGAGTACTAGGGGTAAAAATAATATTCGGAATTTCAAGAGTTGAAAATTGCAATGAGATTGCATACCTTCTATATAATAGTAGGATCCCGATCCCACTGTGAGCAGGAGTTGCTCCCGGCAGAGTTTTGCACTTTACAATTAGCTAACCCATTAGGTGTCTAGAAAGGTGTCAAACGGGGCTATGCCTCTGGGAAGACGAGGTTTATTTTAATTAGGTCCGTGCGAAAGTACGGGGAACCTCCCTCAATGTACCGGCACTGGCCTGGCTGAATGGTTAGCGAAGTTATAGAATGTTATTAATCTCGGCTAGTTTTCTTTTTAAAGGTTTTAAAGAAAATTTGATAAAAACAGTGGGAGACATCGATTAGACAAGATAATAACCAATTTGATCATTGCAAGAGCTTTCGCTGAGTGTATTCTTTTCTCTCTCTTAATGGCAGATACCAATGTCAAAACTCAAGCTTCTACGAGATAAAAATAAACTGAATGGGACCAATTGTAAAGACTGGCTGAGGAATCTCAACATTGCCTTGACTTATGATAAGGTATCATATGTCCTCACGGCTCCAACCCCGCCCATCCTAGGTCCTAAACCTTCTGTTGCGGATAAGGAAATCCGCAAGACATGGGACGCTGACTGTGCCATGGCCAAATGCCTCGCGCTTGCATCGATGGATAACACACATCAGAAGCAGCTCGAGAATATGGACGTTAAAGCCATATTCCTCCATACAAAAGAGTTGTATGGAGAGCAATCTCACGTATTACGATACGAATGTAAGTCTACGGTAGCTCCCCGGCCGTCTTTCAGACGCCAAAATGCGGAACAAAAGTTTTACAACTGGCGCTATCGTATACTATATCCCAGGATCTGCCATTAACACTAAACTAACAAACTGTAAAGTGGGTAGAAATGTTATACCGAATGATCCGGGTCCTTCGGTCTTCAACCATCATCCCACGCTTTGTTGCAGCTGATCCGAACTCGCTCGATCTCCGGTCTCGTCGTCTAGGTGGCACCACGTCGACGGATCTTTAAACGGGCTCCCGCCTCTGAACCGAGGCAACTCGATCATCAAGTTTGCTAAAAGAGATGACTAAGATTGATGTAGATAATGAGTAGAACACTTTGTCTCGTTACGTCCAAAGCCATGGACGAACGGTTGATGAAGTTGCCTTTTTGGATCGGGTGAAATGAGAAAACAACATATGAAATTTCCTTGAATCAAATTTCATAAGCTTTTGCCAAAATGAATCCATCCTCTCCTCACAATGAGGCCCGGCCACTATATGAGGTGGGGGGTGAGTGTAGGAGAGGGGAGGGTAACCCTAAGCACTAAAATAAAAGGATGAGTCAAAAGAACACCTTGCTTAACATTAAATGAAATAATTAATGCAAAACAAGAGTCACCAAAACACATCACCACAACAATTAATGCTTAACAATGAATCACCATATCATTAAATGCTAACCATGAGTCACCAAATCTAGAACCTTCTAGAACCATGACTCACCCAAGAAAAGATAAATCCGTCTTTAGCCGAATGTTAAAGACGGGTGATAGAAAACTGGAAACTGGCAACTTCCAAAAGCGATCTCGAAACGAATTTCAGGATAACCCCGTAACAGTATAAACATACCTGCATTTGTATTACGACCGAATACAAATGCAACTGAGACAAAGATATTATATCTACACAGTATAATACTCGGATCCGGCTTAAACCAAAACCCACCAGTATTATCTGCCCGAAATATGACACGTGCGAAAACGCACGTGCATTTTCCGAACCCTGCCATAAAACCATACGGCCTCTACAACGTTTCGCTCGAACTTGGAAAACTGTCTGTGGAGGACTCTAATGACTCATCAATTCACTGGCACTGGGTATAACCACTAGCACGTCAGAGGTACTAGCTGTACGTAACGGTTGCCTATGTATTGATTGGAAGGGAAGCTGTCGAGCGAACTCATCCAGAAACCCTACTGAGCCTGACAGTGACAATATCCGTACATTCCGTTCCATTCGTCTATGAGTATCGCATATAGGGCCTAGGGGGCTGGTAAACGTCAGACCCCCAATAGCTGTATAAGTCGTGTCAGAGAGCAACCCAGAACACCCTGAGATACTACTGGAATAACTTCCGGTAAATCTCGATTATCCTGGCCAGGGATTTCGTGAAATGGCTCCCCTAAACACAGCGCGATCTCACCCCCAATACCGGGAGAGACGAATCCCCGATGATCTGCTCACTGCCTCCATGTGGCTCGGGACTGTACCAAAAAAATACCTGTTTGCACGACTCCTTTGACCCGTGGTAGGGTATAAATCAAAGTACAGTGGGAACTCACACGAGATAAATGACGACCTCAGGTCGATAAACTAACCTGTACACATGTCACCAGGGAACTGCTATCTGACGCTGGGTATAATACCAACTAGCAGATTCTCGGCGAGTCATGTCCGGTGTACTCATAACCCAATGAGCACCTGTATACATCTTAGGTGAATCAACTAACACCAATGGCTTGTGAGACCGGCCACCGCCCCTCGTCGGGGTCTCGAATGTATACACAAGTCTACTCTGGACTATCGATGCCCTGTCTCGAAACTCCCACGACTAGGGACACTTTAAGGATGTGCTTATAGACCCCAGCTCCCACATATATGATAGCCATCATACTGCTGGCAGTCAAGCAAGAATCGTATGGGCTTTATCAACATATACATGATGATAAAGACAAACCAGATAGCATACTATCATCTCGAGTAAGACTGTTCTATCGGTATAGGTCCTCCCTCAAACATTGCAATCACGTACCTGCGATCCAATAATTGACTTTGAGGGCACTATATCCAACAACGAAGCATCCAGAAAGCTGTTTCAGATGCGAATGGCCCCTGGCACACAA
The DNA here is from genome assembly GCA_030015575.1 of Agapanthus africanus. Lineage (NCBI taxonomy): Eukaryota > Viridiplantae > Streptophyta > Magnoliopsida > Asparagales > Amaryllidaceae > Agapanthus > Agapanthus africanus. Next base: position 286,843,766 of record CM057343.1, on the reverse strand, counting down.
GTAGGAGACCATGTTCTGAAGATGAAAGCTCTCATAGAAGAGCTTGAGGACCTTGGGTGGACAATGGACAATGAGGAATATACGGATATTATTCTGCAGTCTCTCCCCTCAACCTTTGCTCAATTTATAGTTAACTTCAACATGCACAACATGGAGAAGGAACTACCTGAATTCCTTAATATGTTAAGGAGTGCAGAGAGGCACGCTGAAGTCAATAAAGACTCCCGTTTTGAGTGTTGGGCCATCTTCCTCCTCTTGCCCGAAGGCTAAGGCCAATGGAAAGATGAAGAAGAAACCCACCAAAGCTAAGGGCAGAGTCAAAAAGGTTAAGGGGAAAGAAAAGTCCATGGTTGGGGAATCGGGAAAAGGAGAATGTTTCCACTGCAAGAAGACGGGACACTGGAAGCGGAACTGTATTGAGTACCTTTAACTCAAAAAGAAGCATGGTGATGCTTCAGCTTCAGGTGTGTTCGTAATTGAAAACTGTTTTTCTATTAACTCTGCTTCCTGGGTATTAGATACCGGTTCAGGTTCTCATATTTGCAATTCTGTGTAGGCGTTGAGAAATAAGAAAGTTTTGAAGACAGGTGATCATACTCTCCAGGTTGGAAATGGTTCCAATGTAAATGCAGTTTCAGTGGGAGAGTATCACCTAGGGTTGCCGTCGGGTTGTATATTGGTTTTGAACCCATGTTATTTTATGCCAAGTATGCTTTGTAATATTATATCCGTTTCATTGTTAGACAATGAAGGATATCATTTTGCTGTGCAACACAATATTATGAACATTAGACTTAATCAAGAGCTGATTGGTTGTGGTACACTTAATAACGGGATATACGTCCTTACTCAACATACAGTTTTCAACATTCAACACACAAGTAAAAGAAAATTTTCAGATATAAATGAAGCTTTTCTTTGGCATTGTAGACTTGGTCATATTAATGAAACAAGACTAAACAAACTTCATAAAGATGGACATTTAAATTCTTTTGAGTATAAATTTTATGCAACTTACCAGTCTTGTATCAAAGGTAAAATGACCAAAACTCCGTTTACTGGACACGGAGAAAGAGCTACTGAGCTCCTAGGCCTCATACATAGTGATGTATGTGGGCCAATGTCTACACATGCAAGAGCTGGTTTTTCTTACTTCATAACTTTTACTGATGATTTCTCAAGATTCGGTCATGTGTTTTTGATAAAGCATAAGTCTGAAGCTTTCGAGAAATTCAAAGAGTACAAACTTGAAGTAGAAAACCAAACAGGAATGAGAATCAAGATACTTCGATCAGATCGAGGTGGAGAGTACTTAAGTACTGAGTTCTTGGACTTCCTGAAAGAGAATGTGATTCTCTCTCAGCTCACTCCCCCTTACACACCACAGCACAACGGTGTGTCAGAGCGACGGAATCGTACCCTATTAGATATGGTACGATCCATGATAAGTGATTCTGAGTTACCCCTCTCCTTTTGGGGGCATGCATTTGAAACTGCAGCTTTTCTGTTAAACAAAGTTCCAACCAAGACCGTGTCTACCACTCCATATGAGATATGGCATGGGAAGAGACCATCTCTTAAATGAGTTAAGATTTGGGGTTGTCCGGCTTTTGTCAAAAAGCTGAATCCAGACAAACTAGAGACACGATCGGTCAAATGTATATTTGTGGGATATCCAAAACATTCGTTTGGTTATCTATTCTACCACAAGGAGGAACAAAAGGTGTTTGTTTCTCAGTATGCCACATTTTTAGAAAATGAGATTTTTCCAAATAATGCTGATGGCAATGTGGTAGATCTAGAAGATGTTCTAGAAACACATGTTACAAATAACGACTTGGCTGAACCTGATGTTGTAACAGAATCTAATGAACCTCAGCCACTCCGTAGATCTGGTAGGACTTCTCGCCCACCGGAGAGATACTACGGTTTTCTCATTGATGGTAATAGAGAAGATTGCATCATGATGATGATGATCTTGCCAGTTTTCATCAAGCTATCACGAGTGGTGACTCTGTGAAATGGCTGGATGCCATGAGATCCGAAATGGAGTCTGTGTACACCAACAAAGTATGGACTTTGGAGAATGTACCCTCCGGGATAAAACCTGTAGGCTGCAAATGGATCTTTAAAAGAAAGATCGGTGTAGATCGACAGGTGGAGACTTATAAGGCAAGGTTGGTAGCGAAAGGTTTTCGTCAAAGACCAGGTTTGGACTACGATGAGACTTTCTCTCTGGTAGCCATGCTTAAATCCATTCGGATCCTACTTGCTATTGCTGCTCACTACTACTACGAAATCTGGCAGATGGACGTTAAAACTGCATTTCTAAATGGTGATTTAGATGAATGCGTTTATATAGATCAGCCAGAGGGCTTCATTGACTGTAGGAGCAGCGGAAAAGCATGTAAGCTGCTTAAATCTATTAGTTATATGTATGCCCTAGAGGCCATTACTGTACATACGATGTATATTGTAGTGGATGCTTGGACAAATATAGGGAGGACTTTCTCGCTCGACATGATAGTATGCTATCTGGTTGTATTTTATCTTAACATGTACTCTGATTGTCTCTATGTTACATGTTGATAAAGCCCTTAGGATATGTACTCGACTACTAGGACTATGATGAGATCATACTAGTGGGGCAACGGTAGTCGATGAGTATATCCTATAACTGTTCCTAGTCGAGGGTGTATCGAGACAGGGCATCGATGCACCAGAGTAGACTAGCGTATACGCATCTTGACCCATATGATGGGTGATGGATGATCCCATATCCATCGATGTTTGACATCAAGGATGGTGTACGGGTGCTCAGTAGAGACTGGGTACATTGGACGGACTCCCTGAGAACTCCCAGATGGTATTATACCTCACGTCAGATGGCAGTTCTCCGGTGACACTGGTACAGAGTAGTCTGTTGACCCGAGATCGTCATAGAGTCTTGTGTGATTCCCACTGTGCTTTGATTTTAATCATACCACATCCAAGAAGGCATGCAAAATGGTGGCTTTTGGGTACATTCCCGAATCACATGGAGGCAATGAGCGATAGGAGGGGATTCGTCTCTCCCGGTATAGGGAGTTGATGTCGTGCTGTGTTCGATTGGCTATAACTGGAAATCCCTGCCCAAAGTTGCAGAGATTTACTGGTAAGTGTTATCAGTAGTTTCTCCAACTGTTATAGACCTCATATCAACACGACTTATCAAGCTACTGGGGTCTGACGTTTTACCACCCCTTGGCGAGATATGCGACATATCAGACGACGAGACCGGACTGTACGGGAGTGTTACTGATTGGATTCGCAGGAGAATGTACATGCTTGCTTGTTGATCTTCTGATCGCTCAATACCTGGGTGGCTGTTACGTTTAGCTGACCGCTTGCAGCTTGTGGGTGTTTGATATGATCATCACCTGCTACCGGCGTATTGATGATTCTTTAGAGTCCTACATAGAGGTTTCTTGACTCAGGCAAAATGGAGTGAGGGCATATTTGCGATATGTGCAGGACCGAGGATAATGTGATATGAGATACCGTATTCTATTCTCGCGATATTTGATATCAGCCGGGTCATCGGATCAAGTGTTGATTCGATGAATCGGTAAATGATATATTAGTCGGTTATATGCGATATAGCCGGATTGTCGGATCAAGTGTTGATTCGATGATTTAATGTATAATTATATATATGATATATTAAATTGCATTAACTAATATTAGCTCACTAAAAGATTCTTTTTCTAACTCGGGTAATACATTGATATATATGCGATATATGTTAATTGTATTATTTTCTTTTGTTACAATAAATATTATATATGTGATATATAATATTGTAACATGATATGATAATGCAACATATTTAGTGGAGATTAAACAAGGTTAGGGTTTGAATTGGGTTAGTTCTTTCTTGAACCTTCTAGAAGGTTTTTTTTTGGATTGAGCTAAGATATTATACTTGATATTTTTGTGTGACTCATTCTTAACCCAACCCAAACCCTAGCCCTAGTTAAATCTCTACAATGGTTACATTGACCATGGTTGCATAAGTAATTATGATTACATTTCATTATTCATCACAAAAGAAAATGATATTCTTCTTCCTTCTTCTTCTTTCATGGAAAAGCTTTCTAGCTTTTTCAAAGGTGATGAAAATGAGTGAGAAATAGAAAACAAATGAGAGCAAAAATCCTACTTCATCATCCTCATCTATCCTTGCCATTTAGATGAGGGTGTTCACTTCATTTAGTGAGTGAGAGCTTGTGTTAATGAAACTTCAAGGTAGATCATCTTTGTTATCGAAGATCGGAAGCAAGTTTGCATCATTCTCTTCATGGAGCCTCTCTAGAGTCCGGATGCACGATGATCACAGCGAAGGGACCTCAACACGGAGGTTTAGAAGTGAAGGACCGGATCTACAAAGGTTGTAATCCCTCTCACTTAGTGTTAAATTGTTTAACATGCTTGTTTTCGCCTAATATCTAGTTTAAGATCTTGGTTTAGGGTTGTTCGGCACGGCTAAATTTTAAATCGGGCATGGTTGATGCCTTATAGACCCTTGTGCATGTGCCTAGCATCCCTACAAAATCCATTTATTGATTAAAGCAGGCATCGCGGAGTTGGAACATCTGTTTTGATGATGTTATCAAAGAGTTTGATTTTATCAAAAATCCAGATGAACCTAGTGTTTATAAGAAGAATGTAGGGAGATCTGTCGCATTCCTCGTATTGTACATGGATGACATACTTCTGATAGGAAATGATATTCCTATTCTACAGTCGGTCAAATCATTTTTATCACAAAGGTTCTCCATAAAGGACCTGGGTGATGCCACGTACATATTGGGCATACGGATCTATAGGGATAGATCCAAACGGTTATTGGGATTGTCCCAAACCAAGTACATCAACACCATCCTAAAGAGGTTTAGTATGGAAGACTCCAAGCAGGGTGCCTTACCCACTTGCCACAGAGTCACTCTCTCCAAGGACGATTGCCCAAAGTCTGATAAAGAGAGAGCTCGCATGAGCATTATTCCCTATACTTCGGCCGTAGGATCGATAATGTATGCGATGTTGTGTACACGCCCTGATGTTGCTTATGCACTTAGTGTAGTAAGCAGGTATCAGTCAAACCCAGGGGAGAATCACTGGACTGCTGTGAAGAACATTCTTAAGTACTTACGAAGGACTAAAGAATTGTTCTTGGTGTATGGTAACGGGGATCTCCAAATGGAGGCCTTTACCGATTCGAGCTTCCAGAGTGACAAGAATGACAGCAAGTCTATCTCAGGGTTTGCATTTACCCTCAATGGAGGGACGGTAAGTTAGAAGAGTTCCAAACAGGATACCGTTGCAGACTCAACGATGGAAGCTGAGTACATTGCTGCAAATGATGCTGCCAAGGAAGCCGTCTGGATGAGGAAGTTCATATCGGAGCTAGGAGTAGTTCCAACCATTATTGATCCAATACCTATGTATTGTGACAATAATGGGGCTATGGCGTTGGTCAAAGAGCCCAGGTCCCATCAGAAGTCCAGACACATCCTGAGGCGATATCATGTGATCCGGGAGATAGTTGATCGCCATGAGATAGAGATTAAGAGAGTAGATATAAAGAACAACACTGCGGATCCATTCACCAAGGCCCTCCCTCAGCCGCAGCATGAGCGACTTTCTGAAATGTTGGGTATGAGATACGCCAATAACTGGCCTTAGTGCAAGCGGGAGATTATTGGATATATGTATGCCCTAGAGGCCATTATATGATAGTGTATGTACTGGTGTGTGTATATATATATATATTCAGAGGACAGTCTTACTCGACATGATAGTATGCTATCTGGTTTCTCTTTATCATATGTTCACTTGATCATGTTTTTACTCATTTGGTACATGTTGATAAAGCCCTAAGGATATTGGCTTAACTACTGAGATTATGATGTGGATCATACTAGTGGGACACCTGTAGTTTATAAGAATATCCTTGAAATGTTCCTAGTCGTAGGTATATCAAGACAGGGCATCGATATTCCAGTGTATAATAGCGTATACTATTCTTGTTCCATATGATGGGCGATGGATGATCCCATATCCGTCTGGTGTGGTGACACCAAAGATTGTCTGTGGGTGCTTAGTGAGACTGGGTACACTGAACAGACTCACTGAGAAATCCTATATGGTATTATATCATACATCGGATAGCAGTTCTCAAGTGACACTGGTACAGGTTAGTCTGTAGACCCGAGATCACCATAGAGTCTTGTGTGTCCTCCCACTGTGTTTTAATCTCCACCCTACTATAGCTCTAATGAGTCGTACAAATGGGTGGATTTTAGGTACAGCCCCGAGGCACATGGAGGCAATGAGCGATAGGAGGGGTTTCGTCTCTCCCGGTATTGGGGGTTAATGTTGCACTGTGCACGATTGGCTATAACAGGAAGTCCCTGGACAGGGCTGCTGAGATATTACTGATGAATATTATCAGTAGTTTCTCGATCTGTTGTAGACCATATACCGGCATGACTTATTGAGTTATTGGGATCAATGATTCCATCCTTAGACTCGATATGCAGCATATCTGACGAAGAGACCGGACTGTACGGTAAGTGTTGCCAGTTGGATTGGCGGGAGTTTTGACAGGTTCTATTGTTCTTCCTCTGATCGCTCAATACCCGGGTGGCCGTTACGTTTATCTGACCGCTTGTGGCTTGTAGGTGTTTGATATGATCATCACCTACTGCCGGCATATTGACGAGTCTTAGAGTCCCACACAGAAGTTTCCTGGCTCAGGCAAAACGATGCGGTGTGCATATGAGATATGTGCGGGAGCTCGATTAAATGCGTGTATGAGATACCATATGTTAATCGGGTGTTTACTATTTGTCGGGCCGTACGTGATATGACCGGTTTATTAAATCAAATTTTGATTTAATAATGACTTTTAGCTCACTTTTATTAAACCCTTTTTCTTTTGGATGTATGCATGTATATACATACACATGTTGATGTGAATGCATACATACATGCATGCATATGTATCATGGTTGTTGATATATTGAAGATGGCAATGCAAGACTCACATGGTTCATAATAATATATAGATTTTTGTTTTAAGATAAAAGATAAAGGAAAATAACTAATGACTCATTGTTTCCAAATGACTTATAGTTTCCATACTCTTCTTTGTTTGACCTTTGATTAAACCTTGGTTAATTTCCTTTGTTTTTTAACTCATCACAAAATATATAGATATTTATATTAACCATGGTTTGTTGTGAGAGTGTTTCACATATATATTCTTTTGTTTTATTTTTAAAACATAACAATTATCATTATCTTGAAAAAGCTTTGCCATCTTCATCTTCCTCCTTTCTTCAAGCTCATTTGAGATTTGTTTAGAGTGAGGAAAAGAAAAAGAGAGGGTTTTTAAGTGAGAACATAAACCACTTCATCATCCTACACATCTCTAGCTCTTTTGTGTAGGGTGTTTTCTCCACGGATTTGAAAGAACAAGTAAAGCAACAAGCTTTGAGCAAAGGACTTCGGGTGGATCGTCGTGGACTCGGAAGTGTTCAAGTGAGCCGTTCCAAACTCTAGGAGATCCAAGGAGTCACTCAAGGAGGTCTACAAAGGTTGTACTCTTACCACTTAGTGATAGAATAGCTTTAGTATGTGATACTATTAGTTGTTACTCAATATTTCTAGTTCGATTCCTAGTTAAGTTTGCTTTGCACCTCTTAAAATTAAAGTTGTGGCATGTGTGATGCTTCCAAACCCTATACGAGGTGATAAGGAAACCCTACAAAGGTCATCGGAGAAAGTTCATTCAATCTTCAAGTGGAGCCTAGTGGAGTCGTGTGGACTACAACCCGGAGGTTTAGAAGAGAAAGACATGGTTTACAAAGGTTATAGCCATCCATCTCTTATTTAAGTTTATGATATCATCATGTTAACCCTAATAATCTAGTTTGATCCTTGTTTAGTGTTGATTAGCACCTAGAAAATTTTAAAATTGCATGTGTGATGCTCGTTTAAACCCTATCGTGGTGCTAGTATACACTTTCATCCATTTGACTTCCCCCGTAGATATACATCTACTCATATAAATGCCTCGTCCTAGTCGAAGCCGACGGATGCATCGCCTTTCTTCGTCGTCTTGGAAGCTCCTGCGATCGTACCCATAATAGAAACCATATCGTGTCATATAAAAATTCCTATCAAAAACCGACACGTTGAGCGAAGCGCTCATAGGTTAGAACCTATGGTCAACGCGTGCTAAATCCAATAAAATACTCCCGACGTCAACGTACGAACATCGAATGACAAAGTCACAACACAGAAATCCGAAAATCAAATTTCAAAACTCGCAAAATATCGTTAAAAGCCAAATAAAACAACTCCAGATTTTCACTAAGGAAATCTGGGGCAAAATAGCATATAAAATAGGCTTGTATATAATGTAAAACATCTATTGACCATACCCTGACACCTAATTGCTACAGTAAACCGCCAATGAAGTTCCATCATTTAAGTTTCCTAAATATCACAGAAGAAATGAAATTAAAACACACATATATGCCATCCGCATTCGCCACATGGACCCGGGTCTTCACCGTAAAGTTACTTAACTTACGGCTGGGCGGGGTCAGGACTACCGCGGATGCAAAACATATATAGTGTCTACTAATATATCATACATATAAGTAGCATTCGTTTCACGTAGTTATATGATCACATCACAGAACTGAACAGCAGAAGCAGATATATGAAATATAGGATATACTAGGAAGTCCGTGTTTTAGATTAAACCAGTAATGAAAAACATGGATTCCACGGTAGTGATGACTGTTGGAGATAGTGCCCTCAGAGTCAATTATTAGGTCACAGGTACGTGATTGCAATGATTGATGGAGGACCTATCCCGGTAGGACAGTCTTACTCGAGATGATAGTATGCTATCTGGTTTACCTTTATCATCGTGTACTGCTTTAGGTGACCTGACAAGTCGCTATTACACGTTGGTAGAGCCCCTAGGATTCTTGCTTGACCACCAGCAGTATGAGGGCGATCATATAAGTGGGAGCTGGGGTCTATAAGCATATCCTTAAATGGTCCCTAGTCGTGTGAGTTTCGAGACAGGGCATCGATACTCCAGAGTAGACTAGTGTATACAGTCGAGACCCCGACGAGGGGCGGTGGCCGGTCTCATAAGCCACTGGTGTCAGTTGGATCACCTAAGATGTATACAGGTGCTCATTGGGTTATGAGTACACCGGACAGGACTCGCCGGGAACATGCTAGTTGGTCATATACCAGATGTCAGATGGCAGTTCCCTGGTGACATGTGTACGGTTAGTTCATCGACCTGGGGATCATCATTTGTCTTGTGTGAGTTCCCACTGTACTTTGATTACTACCCTACCACGGCTCAAAGGAGTCGTGCAAACAGGTTTTAGTTGGGTACAGTCCCGAGCCACATGGAGGCAGTGAGCGTATCTTCAGGGGTTCGTCTCTCCCGGTATTGGGGGTGAGGTCGTGCTGTGTCTAGGAGAGCCATTACACGAAGCCCTCGGCCGAGGCAAGGAGATTTACTGGTAGGTATTCCAGTAGTATCTCAGGGTGTTCTGGGCTACACTCCGACACGACTTGTACCGCTTTTGGGGGTCTGACTTTTACCAACCCCCTAGGCCCGCCATGCGATGCTCATAGACGAACGGACCGGACTGTACGGATATTGTCACTGACAGGCTCAGTAGGGAGTCAGGCTGAGTTCGCTCACAGACGTCCCTTTTGGTCAATACCTGGTAGCCCGTTATGTATTGGCTTATACCTCTAACGTGCTAGTGGTTAAATCCACAACCAAGGTGTTGACGAGTCTTTAGAGTCCCCCACATTCTGTTACTCAGCTTTCGGGCGAAAGGTTGTAGAGGCCGTATGGAGATATGGCAGGGTCCGATCAGATACATGCGGTATTGCACGGATCAGGATCGGACAGTTTGTACTATAGGCCGTATGGTTATATGGCAGGGTTCGATCAGATACGTGCGGCATTGCACGGATCAGGATCGAACAGATATTACTAGCCGGTTTTGGTATAAGCCGGATCCTAGTATAGTACAGTGTAGATTTTGTCTCATTGCATTTGTATTTCGGTCGGAATACAAATGCGGGTGTGTATGCACGGTATCGGGGTTTTCCTGTAATTTATTACGGGACCAGTTTTCTGGAGTTGCCAGTTTGCTTTTCGTTTCGGCCGATTTCCTTTGTATCGTTTATTGGCCGAAGATTGGTGGAGGAGGGCTTATTTGCATTGTTGCAAATAAGTATTTGTGGAGGGGGTCTTTGCTTATTGGTTGGATCATGATGGTTGCTCCATTGACCTTGACTTCTTGACTTCTTCATGATGGCTTGACCATTTGGAGTCATCATGGTTGCTTTGGAGTGTTTGTTTTTGTTTGTGATGATATTGTTTTGATCATCACTCATTATTCTTCCTTGCATGATAGCTCACCCACTCCCTTGTCTTTCATTTGACTTCACTCCATTCCCACCTACCACCAAGAGAGGATGGCCGGCCACAAGTAAGGGTGTGGGGTTTTTCTTTTGGTTGTGAGAAAAATGTCACTCTCATTCTTTGGATGATACATTTTTCCTCACCTCTCTCCAAGTCATTTTTCCTCCACCACAAAAGGCAATCTCCATGAACCCCAAATGAGACTTCTTCACTACACATTCTACAGCGAATCTTGGGCACGTCGACTAGCCAGCTTCGTGCCCGAGTTCCCTCGGCATTGAGGTGGGAGCCCGTAAAAGAAGTAGGCGATGTGGTGCACTTCCGGCGACGTTGTGAAGACCGGAGCTTCCGCAGGAGATCGGGACGACGACGAGAAGACCGGAGGACTCGGATCTGTCGGTATATCTCTCTTCCCCATCTTGTAGTTAGCTAGGACTAATTAATGGTTTGATCCGGGTATTAGTGCGCGGCGGTTTGCCAGTTCAAGAAAATTTAAGTTTATCACCGCTTCCGTATTTGGCTGTCGGATTGACGGCCGGGGCGCCGCCGTGCACTTACATTGGTATCAGAGCCTCGCCATTAACTTAGTCTAGCTTGCCTTAATGTGTTTTACAATTCCGATCGAAGAAATGTTCCGAAAACCCAATATCACCCACGACAGTTTTCTGTTGTTTTTTTTCAGTCTCGAAAAATTTTTCAGGTTGCATAAAAGTACTGTGCTGAAAGATCTAAGACTACTAGAAAAATTCGAGACACTAATCTCTTCAGGGGAGCGCGGAACCGCGGCAAAACCCTACTTGTTGCCGCGGTTCCGCCGCAGTATGAAGGATTCAGTGGGTCGGGTTTTTACAGTGGGCTTCTGGGGTTAAAATTTGGGTTTTGGAATATTAATTTTGGGCCCAGAATTTCTTGACCTGCTACAGTAATGCTTGGGGGCCCACTTGTTAAAGTTTGATCGATCGGATATTTTAAACACATTATTTCACAGTATTTACATTATATCTGCGACCGTGAATGTCACTCGATCGGTAAATCCGGTCTAACTGCTATAGCCCGGTTAGACGGATTTGCGAACGTGACTTTCACGTTGATGTTCTGTTTTTACTGTGATGTTGCGGATCGGTCGTGGGGGATAGCCTGGATGCAATGCTAGTACAGTTCTGTTGTATTATGTACATTTGATATTGCGGGGCGAGCGTCCGACATGTGGACTGCCGTCACTGCCTGTTTGTATTATTATTTTGGGGCACGGCCAGGTTGCGGTCGATGTACCCGTTGTATGTATATTTTACTTTCGGTACTAGAATTGCCCCGCGGAGGGGTGCACGGATAGCCGGGTTCTAGAGGGCAACAAGCCCGCATCTCATGGCATTGGGACGGAGGGGGCTTCACTCTAGGATTGGAGGGCTATTCGCCGCACTCGTAGGGGGTACAGGTTGACCCAGGAGGGGTGCCCAAGTTACCGGATTCCGTGAAGTGCTGGGTGGTCCATTCACGGAGCTGAAGGGGGCTGCCTCGCTTCAGGTTTTGGCGGGTGACTTGCCGCGCCCGTAGGGGTCTAGGTTTTCATTGCACAGGCTATCCACACGACCAGGGGAACGTCGGGTTTCAGCGGCTCTGTGAAACCCGGGGATCCCAGACATCTGTATTGTTTCTGTGATGCTGTACATTTCTGTGATGTTGCATTTCTTTCACGCCTTGAGCGAAATATAATATATTGGTATATATATTAGTAGATGTTGTATATGTTTTGCATCCGCGCTAGTCCAGTCCCCGCTCTGTCGTTAGTTAGCTAACCTAACGGGTAATGACGGGACCCAGTGGCGAATGCGGATGGCATATACGTACATCAGTATATTTTCGTTCTTTGTGGTGTGATCAATTGATGGGACTGCGTTGATTCGGATCAATGCAAGTTAAAACAAACCTAATCTGATGTTGTTGGAACACTTTTCAAAAAGCTGTTATTGCAAGGACGTTCTCTTTTGTTTTGCATCGTGGTATTCAGTTGGAATATCCTGCTCCTCAGTCGACGAGGCAAGGGCCGAGATCCCTTCACTGGGAGTGACCCCTTGGACAGAAGTTTGCGTCAGGACATTAACTTCACTATAGCCGACTACTTTTGCTTTGCACCGTGGTATTCAGTTTGAATATCCTGCACCCCATTCTACGGGGAAAGAGCCGAGATCCCTTCACCGGGAGTGACCTCTTTAGCGAAGGTTTTCGTCACTATATTTTTAAAAGCTATCCGTTCCTTCAACGATATCAAGTTCATTATGTTAAAGGTTTTCGCCAGAAACCATTCGTAGCCCTCCGTCGTTTCAGACGGGTAGCACGTAGTATTCATGCTATGTTTGTTGGCCTTCGTCAAGGCATAGTGTATGGTAGCTGCTTGTTGCCTTTCTGCAGCATAGATAGATGCGTTGGTTTGGGACAGTCGTATAGCCTTGTTGGCCTTCGTCAAGGGCTTGTGCGGGTGGGTTCAAATCAACCTGGAGAATGACGGGTAGAACTTGACATGTGACTTATGATTTGTTGGCCTTCGTCAAGGTCATAAGAGCATGGGGCAAAAATCACATCGGGAGTTTCAAAAGAACTGAAACTTGCCAGATATGCGCATACCTTCTGGAGTGTGATACCGTGAGCGGATTCCGTCACGTTGTCATGCGATGAGAGTTGGATCCCGATTCCCACTGATGAGTTGGTATACTCCTCGGCTGATCCCGACTAATTCTTCTTTCAGGTTTGGAGGAGAATTTGAGGTACAGTGGGAGGTTTCCAGATTAGATAAATTGTTAACCATTCTGATCTAGGTTAGAGTGCACGCTGAGTGTTTCTTTTCTCTCTCTCTTTGGCAGCGACCATTGACCCGACCCTAAGACTATGACTCAGTGACCAATATTGACCGAACCTTCTTAAACACTGGTTTTTGGATTGTCACAGTTGCGAACCTCATTGCCACTCCTACTTTTACCCTTTTCTCCAGGACACCCCGTATTACTACGAACGTCCACTTCCATTGGACAAAACCATCGTATGGTTAGATACGAACTCGAAGGAATTTATTCGAGGATGGTTTCAGGTTCTGGAGAAAACGGATAGGATTATTCAGTTGTCTTTTCCTTTTACCTTCTCTCAGGTTGCGAGTACTCCTTGGTTTAGGAGATAGTACACCTATTACGCAAATTGGATAGTCTTCTTCCAAACCTTAGGCTGGTGCCGACCGGTAGGGAATGAAGAAAACCAATTAGCCTAATGATGATGTACAGAAGGTATCAAGTTAAGACAAAGCAAGGGATTAGTAAGAGGGCAAAGTAAATTGCAACAGATATTCACGACCAAACCAGGTATTTCATTACCACTCCCAAATCACCTTTGTATTTCTCTAGGACACTCCGTATCACTACGAAGATCAACAGTTTATTGGATACTCCATCGTATGGTTATATACGAACTCGAAAGGAACTTGTTCCAGTTCGGGGATGGATTCTGGTCCAGGAGAAATAGGAATAAGGTTTATTCGGTTGTCTTTTATCTTCACCCTCTCTCATTGCGAGTGTTGCTAGGATTGGGACAGTACACCCATTATGCTTATTGGATAGTCTTCTTCCAAACCATAGGCTGGTGCCGAACGGTAGGGAAGGAAGAAAACCATTTGGCCTAAAGGGGTGTGCAGAAGGTAATGACTAAAGACATATGAAGTGATTTGGAGAGGTGGCAAAGAATTATACGGTTACAGTCGTGAATCTGGAAGAGGCATTACTAGGAATACCGGGATACCCCATCGGAACATTTCAATGTTTCAGTTTCACTGTGTAATGTTAAAGGAAAACTGATTTCCCGATTAGATACTTACTCCAGGGTATGTATTTACCAGGTACGTTTCTCACATCTGTATGGTTTTACAGATGATGAGTGGGAGTAAGTTATTGGGAATTGGGTGATTATCCTCATTATATCGGGATTCGTTGTAATCGGTAATATTTGAGGAAATCACCTGGGCTGTTTGCCGGTTGGCAAATATTTGGTTTTGAATATCCGCAGTTATGCACCAATTTCAAATTGATATATCTGTACGTCTATTTTCATAGAGTGAGATATACCTTTCTGAAATTATGTCTACGACATTTACCTATATCAGTGGATGGTTAGGTAAGGAGCATTAAACAGCGGTGTAATTCTTCTTAACCATAAGTACAGTTTTCAACCTACGACACACAGTGAGTGAGTTATCAGACTCAAGGGACTTGTACAGAGTATTGTATGATGTCCAGGGTCCATCAGGACAGAGGGGTTGGTCCTCGTACTATATTCGGTTTACTTATGACTTCTCTAGTTTTTAGAGAAGTGTTTCGCGGAAACACAGAGTCCGAATTTTGAGAAGTTATAGGTATTTGAATAGAGTAGAGAACCAGGTGTAGCAAGTATCGGGATTCTTCAAAGAGATCGAAGATGTAGATACTTGTGTATGGTATTAAGTTGATAGTAATGACTAAGAGAACTTGCTTCTTTTTCAGGTTACTCATAATTGGAAGCATTCCTAAGTTGAGTAACGCTGATCGGCCTCCTTCCATTTAGTTGACATGCACTGGAGACAGCTGCATGATTTAAATCTGGTTCAATTAAATCAGTGCCTCTGGTCCTATATGGGATATAGAACAGTTCATATCTTAACGATGTTAAGGTACGGGGAGTTGTCCGGTTTATGCTTAAAACCAGACACTGGACAACTCAAGGCATGTTTCTGTAATGGCTGTTTGTGGGTTGACCCAGGCTATGACGCGGGTTGACTTTCTACCATCTGGATGAACAATAGCAATATTGTTCTAGACTCGCCACAGTTTTAATAAAAATGGATTTTTTCAGAAAACAGTAGTGGGAGTATGGTAGAACTGGAAGTGATTCCAGAACCACAAACGATTACTGAAGATTTGATAAGGAACCTAAAGATTCAATCTGGATTGACATTCCATTGGCCACTCCGCAGATAAGGTGGGTAACTTCAGGCACCCGAGAGGTACTACGGTAGCCTCAAGGACGGTGACAGGGAAGTTCTTGTTTACCCACAATTACCATTGCTGTTGTTCCAGGCTGCGAGACCCGGCGGGAGGATGAGTATAGCGTCGTTCTGAACTCGCTTTAGAAGTGTACGTGTATATGACTCTGCCAGAGGGTTGTCGTAGTCAGTGGGAGCAACGGAAGCATTGGTGGACAGGTAGCTTATGTCTATTTATAGACTAAAGCAGATGTAGCGGAGATAGATCATCAATTTCTGATATGACAGTCATAGGTTTGACTTCATCAGAATAAGGGATGGATCTGTTGAGAAGGTAGTAGGGTGTGATGTCATGGTGTTTGGATGACATACACAGAGTAGGAAAGGAAACTCCTATACTACAACCGGTTATACTTTGGTCGTCACACAGAGTTTTCTCCACACAGGACTTGGATATTATATCAGACATACTGGTTACTAGATCTATGGTTTTAGATCTAGATTTGGGTGGTTTCCCAATCAGGGTACTTTGACAGCATTCTAAGAGTATTTAGAATGGTTGACTCCTGACACGGTATTATACCTGCAGGTAATGGAGTCACCCTCTCTAAAGGTGTCTTACAGACTAAAGGGGAGAGGGATGTGCATGATTGGCAGATCACTTGCTTAGGCAATTGAGTCAATCGTGAGATGTCAAGTAGCACACCAGATGTTGTTCTTGCACTAGATGCAATAAGATGATATTGATCCAAACCTGGAGAAACAGTTGGAAGCAGTTTTAGAACATAAGTGGATGTTCTAGGGATATGATAACGACGGCCTCATTCGGGAGACAGTTATCATTCCAGGCTTCCAAGGTGACATGGACGACAAGGAGGTTGTCAGAGTTATAGTTCTCCTTCTGACGAAGGGCAGTATTTTGGACAGGTGGTCCAAGGCAATACTGAGGGTGGCATGGCGCAGGATACTGATTAAGTTCAGTTGACGATACAGTCTAAGAAGTTTGGATTTGGAGTTCATTTATGAGCTAAGTCCCATCAGACATCCAGACATATTCTAAGACAGGTATTGCTCATTTCGGGAGATGGCTTTCTCCGCGAACTTCAGATATAGAGAGACATAGAAAGGAACATCAAGGCGGATCCACTCACTGAGGCTATTCCTCGAACGCAATAGTTTCGCAAACGAGTTTTGTGAGACTGACTAGTAGAGGAGTTGGGTGTTCGGTATCACACGGGCTGTGAGTATGCGACATCGCAATAATTAGCCTTGAGTGCAAGTGGGAGATTGTTGCAGATAGTGCCCTCAGAGTCAATTATTAGGTCACAGGTACGTGATTGCAATGATTGATGGAGGACCTATCCCGGTAGGACAGTCTTACTCGAGATGATAGTATGCTATCTGGTTTACCTTTATCATCGTGTACTGCTTTAGGTGACCTGACAAATCGCTATTACACATTGGTAGAGCCCCTAGGATTCTTGCTTGACCACCAGCAGTATGAGGGCGATCATATAAGTGGGAGCTGGGGTCTATAAGCATATCCTTAAATGGTCCCTAGTCGTGTGAGTTTCGAGACAGGACATCGATACTCCAGAGTAGACTAGTGTATACAGTCGAGACCCCGACGAGGGGCGGTGGCCGGTCTCACAAGCCACTGGTGTCAGTTGGATCACCTAAGATGTATACAGGTGCTCATTGGGTTATGAGTACACCGGACAGGACTCGCCGGGAACATGCTAGTTGGTCATATACCAGATGTCAGATGGCAGTTCCCTGGTGACATGTGTACAGGTTAGTTCATCGACCTGGGGATCATCATTTGTCTTGTGTGAGTTCCCACTGTACTTTGATTACTACCCTACCACGGCTCAAAGGAGTCGTGCAAACAGGTTTTAGTTGGGTACAGTCCCGAGCCACATGGAGGCAGTGAGCGTATCTTCAGGGGTTCGTCTCTCCCGGTATTGGGGGTGAGGTCGTGCTGTGTCTAGGAGAGCCATTACACGAAGCCCTCGGCCGAGGCAAGGAGATTTACTGGTAGGTATTCCAGTAGTATCTCAGGGTGTTCTGGGCTACACTCCGACACGACTTGTACCGCTTTTGGGGGTCTGACTTTTACCAACCCCCTAGGCCCGCCATGCGATGCTCATAGACGAACGGACCGGACTGTACGGATATTGTCACTGACAGGCTCAGTAGGGAGTCAGGCTGAGTTCGCTCACTGACGTCCCTTTTGGTCAATACCTGGTAGCCCGTTATGTATTGGCTTATACCTCTAACGTGCTAGTGGTTAAATCCACAACCAAGGTGTTGACGAGTCTTTAGAGTCCCCCACATTCTGTTACTCAGCTTTCGGGCGAAAGGTTGTAGAGGCCGTATGGAGATATGGCAGGGTCCGATCAGATACGTGCGGTATTGCACGGATCAGGATCGGACAGTTTGTACTATAGGCCGTATGGTTATATGGCAGGGTTCGATCAGATACGTGCGGCATTGCATGGATCAGGATCGAACAGATATTACTAGCCGATTTTGGTATAAGCCGGATCCTAGTATAGTACAGTGTAGATTTTGTCTCATTGCATTTGTATTTCGGTCGGAATACAAATGCGGGTGTGTATGCACGGTATCGGTGTTTTCCTGTAATTTATTACGGGACCAGTTTCCTGGAGTTGCCAGTTTGCTTTTCGTTTCGGCCGATTTCCTTTGTAACGTTCATTGGCCGAAGATTGGTGGCGGAGGGCTTATTTGCATTGTTGCAAATAAGTATTTGTGGAGGGGGTCTTTGCTTATTGGTTGGATCATGATGGTTGCTCCATTGACCTTGACTTCTTGACTTCTTCATGATGGCTTGACCATTTGGAGTCATCATGGTTGCTTTGGAGTGTTTGTTTTTGTTTGTGATGATATTGTTTTGATCATCACTCATTATTCTTCCTTGCATGATAGCTCACCCACTCCCTTGTCTTTCATTTGACTTCACTCCATTCCCACCTACCACCAAGAGAGGATGGCCGGCCACTAGTAAGGGTGTGGGGTTTTTCTTTTGGTTGTGAGAAAAATGTCACTCTCATTCTTTGGATGATACATTTTTCTTCACCTCTCTCCAAGTCATTTTTCCTCCACCACAAAAGGCAATCTCCATGAACCCCAAATGAGACTTCTTCACTACACATTCTACAGCGAATCTTGGGCACGTCGACTAGCCATCTTCGTGCCCGAGTTGCCTCGGCATTGAGGTGGGAGCCCGTAAAAGAAGTAGGCGATGTTGTGCACTTCCGGCGACGTTGTGAAGACCGGAGCTTCCGCAGGAGATCGGGACGACGACGAGAAGACCGGAGGACTCGGATCTGTCGGTATATCTCTCTTCCCCATCTTGTAGTTAGCTAGGACTAATTAATGGTTCGATCCGGGTATTAGTGCGCGGCGGTTTGGCAGTTCAAGAAAATTTAAGTTTATCACCGCTTCCGCATTTGGCCGTCGGATTGACGGCCGGGGCGCCGCCGTGCACTTACAATGAATAGCCAAGCCTACACTCCTAGACCCCTGCAAGAGCGGCAAGCAACCCTGCCAATTTTAGAGTTAGGAGACAACCTCAGCCCCATTACTTGTGCTCTCCGCCTTGGATCTATCCTAATGCAGTAAGTAAATAATATACATCGAATGGAGACAACAACCTCAGCCCGGAAGTGTTCCAATAAAAGAATATTACATACAATTATTTACGTGAATGTAAATTGAAAAACTCTTATCTCACATAAAACCCCCGGCTATTCAATCACGACGATCCAGTATAACATATTGATAGCTTCACAATAACATCACATGTCATCAATGTAAGTAAATATGTGTATCCATAATGTCATTGTCGTATAGCAACGAGATCGGGGATACTGCCACATATTACACTTACGGTCGCAGAAAAGAAATAAAAACTACAATAATTAGAATCCGCATCTATAGACATCATAAATTCGGATTATCACATAACCAAATTTCATGCCTAATGCTATAAACCTTACATTTAAGCTTCGAATTGAAAACCCTTTTCAAAAATTAAGCCGGGCAATTCAACAAGATTCCCGATTAAATGATCGAAGGCTCATCGGGAACTTGAGTGGATGGCCGCACCCCGAGGCCGTCAACGAAGTGGACTTGGGCAGAACACCATGGCCGCGAGCACCCGAGTGGATGTTCTTGGCCATGGGGTTCTCCTTTAGTCACTTGGTCGGGGCAAAAGGGCGTGGCTCTCTGCTAGTGTCTCCCGGCGAGTATTCGCGTACGACGAGATTACGACGGAATTTCGATCCAAATCCAAACTCCATGGTAATCTATTATTTGAGACTAAAATGCGAGATTTACAAATCGACAACTAGTTTTCGTAAAACTAATCAATATGGATTCCAAAAATTGTATCACATAACTAAAGCAATTAGACAAAGTTAACATTTCGATCGATATTTTAAACAACAACAATTCACAGAGACCTCAACCACTTGAGCCTTATTAAAAATATCCAGAACATCCAAAATATGAAAATGAAGCAGCATAAGAAAAGTGGACTCTTAACTTCACAATTGCGCGGCGGAACCGCGGCCAATACATGGTACAGGCGGCGGTTCCGTGGCCAATTGGTAGAGTTATGTGTTTGTATTTCTTGTGCTTCCATAAAATAGCCTGCACGATTTTTTGAGCATTTTAATCTGGAAAATATTGAAGTTTGGAAAAAAGTACACAAACTGGCAAAGTTCGGAAAATATAACGTCGATCGAACACTTTAACATCGTCTAAACTACTCCTAAAGCTCTAGCTCAGCTCTGATACCAAAAAAGTATCTCTTAGCACCTCAACTAGGTTTCTATGAGCATCAAGTATGCAATTTAAAAAAATCTAGAGGCCTAAGTACTAAACAAGAATCGAACTAAAGAATTAGGGTTTCAAAGTTAGTAAACTAGTAATCTAACTAAGTGAAGAGAGGCTACAACCTTTGTAGTCTAGTCCTTCACTTCAAAAGCTCCGAGCAGTAGTCCTAGAACTCTTCTTTGACTCCATTTGAAGGATGGAACAAGCTTGCTCAAAATCTTCATCGTCGAAAATGATCCACCTTGAAGCTTCTCATACTTCACTAATCTAAGAATTAGTGAAGAGAACAACCTATACTAATTTGCTAGAGTAGTGTAGGTTGATGAAGTAGGGATTTTTCTCACTAAAAATCTTTCTTTTCTTTTTCTCTTTTCCTTTTCTCTTTCTTTTTCTCAAACTAGAAAAAGAGAGGAGATGAAGAAGATGAATTTGGAAGTGAGAGTGTGAACCTTCAGGATAAGATGAGATCAAGAAAATGATTAATGTATATGAATAAAACAAAGAATGGAAGATGAGTCATGGCTTCAAAGCAACTAAAGAAAATGACTTATTCTTCTTTTCTTTAATTCATATATATAAACCATTATCTCCTCATCTTAACTTCTAATATGATTCTCACACATCCATATTCCATGTATCATCAACCATGATACAAATAAATAAATATATATATATATATAAAGAGAAGAAAATCTTAAGTGAGCTTAATATTAGTTTATATATATATATATATATATATATATATCAAATCATTAAATCAATACTTGAGTCAATAATCCGGTTATATCAAAAAACGCTAGATTAGAATACGGTATCATATACTCGTATTTAATCAAGCTCCTGCACATATCTCCATATGTGCCCTATTTCGTTTCGCTTGAGCTAGGAAACCTCTATGTGGGACTCTAAAGCCTCGCCAATATGCTAGCAGTGGGTAATGATCATATCAGATGCCCATAAGGATACTAGCTGGACGTAACAGCTACCCAGGTATTGAACGAATATAAGATCAACAAGCAAACTTATCCAAACTCCCGTAGATCCTATAAGTAACACTTACCATACAGTCCGGTCTCTTCGTCTGATATGTCGCATATCAAGTCTGGAGGGTGGAATCGTCAGACCCTAATAACTCGATAAGTCATGCCGATGTATGGCCTATAACTTTTCGAGAAACTACTGATAACACTTATCAATAAATATCATCAGCCTTGGCCAGGGGCTTGCTGTTATAGCCAATCGAGCATAGCACAACATCAACTCCCAATACCGGAAGAGACGAAACCCCTCTTATCGCTCGCTGCCTCCTTGTGACTCGGGACTGTACCCAAAAACCACCTGTTTTCACGCCTCATTTGAGCCATGGTAGGGAGGAAATCAAAGCACGGTGAGAACCACACAAGACACTATGACGATCTCGGGTCTACAAACTAATCTGTATAAGTGTCACCAGAGAACTACTATCTGACGATAGATATGGTACCATCTAGGATTTCTCGGCGAGTCCGTTTGGTGTGCTCATTCTCCAATGAGCACCTATGTACAATCTTTGATGTCAAGCACCAATAGTTATGGGATCAACCATCGCCCCATACAAGGTCAAGAAACGTACACACTAGCTTACTCTGGAATATCGATGCTCTGTCTCGATACTCTCTCGACTAGGAACCGTTAAGGATGTGCTTGTAGACTACTCAAGCCCTACTAGTATGATCTACATCATAGTCCTGGTAGTCAAGACAACATCCTAAGGGTTTTATCAACATATATCAATGAGATAGTAAACTAAAACAAGAGCACATGTTAAGATAAAGAGCAACCATATAGCATACTATCATGTTGAGCAAGAAATTCCTCTATATATATGTCCAAGCATCTACTATAATATACAATAATGGCCTCTAGGGCATACATATTCCTAACATGGTCAACGCGTGCTAAATCCGATGAAATACTCCCGGCGTCGACTTACGAACGTCGAACGACTAAGTCACAAGATAGAAATCCGAAAACCAAATTTCAAAACTCGCAAAATATCGTTAAAAGCCAAGTAAACCAACTCCAGATTTTAACTGAGGAAATCTGGGGCAAAATTGTTAGTGTTTATGCCCTAGAAGGCCATTACTGTATCATACTAGCTTGTATATTACTTAATGGAAGCTTGGGATATTCACATGTATATAACAGTCTTGCTGAACATGGTAGTATGCTACTTGGTTTTTCTATCTTAATATGTTAGTGTACGTATTGATAGAGCTCTTAGGATCTTGCTTGTCTACCAGCGTTGTGATGGCAGTCACACTAGTGGGGGCTGGGTAGTCTACAAGCACATCCTTATTCAGGTCCCTGGTCGTTGGATTATCGAGACAGAGCATCGATACTCCGGAGTAGACTGGTGTGTACGCTTCTCATCCCAGTTGGGGAGATGGTCTGTCCCACAGCCGTCAGTACGTCGTACTGGAGATAGTATGCAGGTGCTCGTTAGGTTACGGGTACACCGGACAGGACTCACAGGGAACTGTTGGTTGGTTTGATACCAGTCGTCAGTGAACAGTTCCCAGGTGACATGAGTACAGCGTAGTCCGCAGACTTGACACTGCTACTTCGCCTCGAGTGTGTCCCACTGTTCTTAGATTGCTACCCTACCACGGCTCAAAGGAGTCGTGCAAACAGGTAGCAGTTGGGTGCAGTCCCGAGCACTTGGAGGCAGTGGCGGTTAGACAGGATTCGTCCCTCCCGGTATTGGGAGTAGATATCGTGCTGTGTCAGAGAGCCATTACGCAAAGTCCCTGGCCAGGGCAAGCAAGATTTACTGGTAGGTTCCAGTAGTTTCTCAGGGTGTAATGGGCTTCACTCCGACACGACTTATACCGCTATTAGGGGACTGACGCTTGCCGCCCCCCTAGGCCCGATATGCGATAGTCTTGGACGAACGGACCGGACTGTATGGAGATTGTCACATCAGACTCAGTAGGAGTTCGGATGGGTTTACTCATCGGCCTTCTTATCGACAACTACCTGGGGACCGTTACGTACAGCTAGTGCCGCTTACGGTCTGTGGTTAAACCCACTGCCAGCGTAGTAGTCGAGTCTCTAGAGTCCCATACAGAGAGTTTCCTACTCCAGGCGAAACGATATAGAGGTTGCATGGTTTTGCGACAAAGGGTTCGGACGCATACGTGCGTTTACGCACGTATGACTTTCGGACAGTTTTTACCAGTCGGCTTTGGTTTAAGCCAGTTACTGGTATCCGGTTATTGGATTTTTACAGTCTAAAGTTTTTCCGTATTTTTACGGATTGGAGGGGCGTTCTCGTAATTGTACGAGAAGCTTCTAGAAGATATGACTAAGGAGGTTTCTTTTGGATAAGAAAGTGAGTCATGGTGGTGATTCATTCATTTCATTAATGCACATTTATTGCTTAATGACTCATGCTAATGAATCACCACTAGATATTTCATGAAGCATGCTTATTCATTTCCTTTATTCATTTTTCTTAAAAAGAAATGCTTCATGATATATTATGATACACTCTCTCTCTTCTCTCATTATCTCATTCACATTCTCTCTCCTCAAGCTCTCATCTTTAAACCCTAATCCTTACACCTCATGAGTTGAGATCAAAGGATTAGTTAGACTAAACAATCCATAACCATCACTCTTTATCATCCTTTCATCTTTGATTAGCAATCAAAGTTGATTAGTTACCTCAAGTGAGAGGTTTAGCTTGGAGTTTTGCTCTCGGGTGGATCGTCTACTACCTAGAGAAGGTCGAGGAGAACAAGGAGGACACAAAGACGAAGGACTAGTATCGATAGGTATAATCCCTAATCACAAGTGATAAGAAAATCATTGTGTTTGGTTATTAGTTGTTTAGCTTCGATTTAAGCGGTTAGTCGATGTTCGTTCTTTAAACTTGATCGTTTTTGAAAATTCCGCCTCCCCACAAGTACTGGGGTGTACTACATCGACTTACAGTGGTATCAGAGCCTCGCTAAACACTAAATAACTTAATTGCAAATTTGTACGAATTTCGAACGGAAAAACGAAGCCGAAAAACCCTAATTCTGTCATGTTTCTGTCGAATTTAAAACGATGTCAGAAAATTTTTCAGGTGAGTTCAGAGAGCTTTACATGACACCAGAAGAACACCCAAGAAAAACAGTCGACTGAATCGACCATCTCGCCGCGGAAGAGCGGCCTCAGCCTACTGAGTCGCCGCGCTTCCGCCGCCAAGTTGGCGAGTCAGAGACCGATTTTTCTTCTGTTGCTTCTCTGTAAAATTTAGGGTTTTCTGGAATATTTAATTATTGCTCAGGTTACTGTTTAACAGAGCAGATTTTGGAGCAATATTGATGTTGTTTATTCGATCGAATTGTACAGTATTTGCGTATTGGATTATATCTGTGATTGTTTGATGTGTTCGTAAACCTCCCTCAACTGCTAGTATGTCGGTTGGCAGGGGGTTGCACATTTCTGAAATGGTTATATCTGTTTGTGCATATAAACTGTATTGGACTGTTGTGGTGTATAGCCGGGGTTTGCAATGGGTTATTGTTTAATTCATTTGTTGTAAATGTAATTTGTTGTAATATTATTTTTGCGGGGCACTTCCAGGT
Organism: Agapanthus africanus; assembly: GCA_030015575.1. Lineage (NCBI taxonomy): Eukaryota > Viridiplantae > Streptophyta > Magnoliopsida > Asparagales > Amaryllidaceae > Agapanthus > Agapanthus africanus. Next base: position 286,818,766 of record CM057343.1, on the reverse strand, counting down.
TGCGGTCGTAGCCACCGTTGTATTATTTCATTTTACTGTTTTTGCTCCTAGGACTGACCCAAGGTGGGGTACACAGACTGCCGGGTGGGTAGTTTGCCGTACCCGTAGGGGTCGAGGGTGGGGTAACGGCTATTCATCACAACTGTGTAATCTGTCTTTTCTTGCAGGCTCAAAAGAAATACAGATTGCTTGCATATCCAATATTGTTTATCTGTGTTCTGGAATGAATATCATTGCGTCAGACGAATGTAAAATATCTATATTTATTGTAGCTATTTAGACGTCACTTATGTTTTACACCCGCGCTAGCCCAGCCCCCGCTCTGTCGTTAGTTAAGTAACCTAACGGGTGATGACGGGACCCCGTGGCGAATGCGGATGGCATAAGAGGACGTTGTATTTTCGTTGTTTTCTGCAATGATAGATTAATGATGGGACGCATTATCTGTAATGCAAAGAAAACAAACCAAAGTTTAAATCGTTGGAACAATTTAAAAGAAACCACTCGGTTATTTTTAAAACAGATATTTTTAAATGCGGAGATTTAACCACTCCTTTTAAAAGCTATCAGGTTCCTTCGGTTATATCAAGTTCACTACGTTCACGGTTTCGCCAAAACCATTCGTAGCCCTCCGTCATTTCATCTGGGTATTCAGTAGTATTCAAGCTATGTATTTTGACCTAACGCCAAGGCATAGTGTTTGGTAGCTACTGGGTATTCATTTGTTGCATAGATAGATGAGTTAGTTTGGGACAGTCGTATTATCATTTTGGCCGAACGTCAAGGATATATACGGATGGGTTCAAATTGACAAGATAATGATGGGCAGAACTTGACATGTGACTTATGACATTTTGACCTAACGCCAAGGTTATAAGAGCATGGGGCAAAAACTTATATCGGGAATTTCAAAAGAAACTGAAATTTGCAAAGAGATGCATACCATTTTGAGTTTGATGAATGTTGGTAGCATTCCTACAACATTATCAGACGATGATATTTGGATCCCGATCCTACTGTGAGTATATGCTACTTATCAGGATATTCGTCACTTAACGATCAATGCTATAAACCTAGTAGGTGTCCAGAAAAGTGTCAGCGGGGTTACGCCCCCAGAGAAAAGAGGTTATTTAATTAAGGAACTTCGCGAAAGCGTTGGAAAACCTCCCTCGAAGTACCGACACCAGCCTGGCTGAACGGTTAAGCAAGTATTGTACGGTGAAAATAGTCCTGGCTAATTCTTCTTTTATGGTTTGAGGAAGGATTTGAGAAACAGTGGGAGCCATCCAGTTTAGATAAACTAAAAACCACTCTAAACTTGCAAGAGCATCATGCTAATGAGTTTTCTTCTCTCTCTCCTAATTGCCGCGACCCTGAAAATGACTGGACTTAAGTTACTTTTAGAGAAAAATATACTGACAGGGCCAAACTATAAAGATTGGCTGCGGAATGTCAAAATGGCTTTGACCTATGACAAACTGGGGTACGTCCTCACCGCTACGGCACCTGCTGTCCCTGGTCCCAAATCCAGCAATGCGGATAAGGAAATCCGCAAAACCTGGGATTTAGATTGCGCGAGAGCCAAGTGCATCGTGCTTGCCTCGATGAACAATGAACATCAGAGGAGGCACGAGGATATGTCCTTAGATGGCATATTTCTCCATACAAAGGAACTTTATGGAGAGCAATCTCGTATAGCAAGATACGAGACCTCTAAGAAATTGTTTCGAGCGAGGTTGGCTGTCGGGTCATCCGTAGGGGAACATGTCCTACAGATGATCGGCTATATAGAAGAGCTCGCAGACCTTGGGACGACTTTGGATAATGAGCTCTATACAGACCTTATTCTCCAGTCCCTTCCTCCCACCTACGCCCAGTTTATCCTCAACTTCAATCTTCAAGGAAAAGAAGTTGAACTTGCGGAACTCCTGAACATGTTAAGGAGTGCGGAGGGCACCTTGCAGAAGGCAAGGGAAACACCCGCTATGTTTGTTGGCGGTTCATCTTCTTCCGGGTCCAAGGCTAGGGCCAAAGGAAGGAAGAAGAAGGCCGCACCCAGACCTAGAGGAGGTGTTAGTAAGGTGGGAGGGAAGGGAAAGATAAAGAAAGCAGTACCGATAGTTGGTCAGGATGAGTGCTTTCATTGTCACAGGAAAGGGCACTGGAAGAAGGATTGCAAGGCGTGGAACGCCAAGAACCAGGAACCGAAGCAAGCTGTGGCTTCGACTTCAGGTGTGTTTGTAGTTGAGAATTGTCTGTCGATCAACTCTACTTCCTGGGTATTGGATACCGGATCAGGATCTCATATTTGCAATTCATTGCAGGCACTGAGAAACCGTAGAGTGCTGAAGGAAGGTGATATGATCCTCAGGGTTGCTAACGGAGCTAGCGTGGGAGCTGCGTCCGTCGGGGATTATCACCTAGGATTGACGAGTGGACATATTTTGGTTTTGCATAACTGTTATTTTGTACCCAGCTTAACGTGTAATATCATATCAGTTTCCTTGTTATCAAATAAAGGTTATGATTTCACGTTTGTAAGAGATGTTGTCAACATCCACCTTAATCATGGTTTGATTGGGTCCGGTACTCTAAATAACGGCATATATGTTTTAAACCAACTCCAAATTTTCAATGTCCAGAACACACTAAAAAGAAAGTCTCCAGATTTAAATAAAGCTTTCTTATGGCATTGTAGACTGGGTCACATCAATGAGAGAAGGTTAACTAAGTTGCATAGAGAAGGATATTTGGACACGTTTGAATATCAATCCTATGACACTTGTCAATCTTGTCTCAAAGGAAAGATGACAAAGACTCCATTTACTGGACAAGGAGTAAGAGCGAGCGAGCTCTTAGGACTCATACACAGTGATGTATGTGGTCCAATGTCTACACATGCGAGAGGTGGTTTTTCCTATTTCATTACTTTCACGGATGATTACTCAAGATACGGATTCATTTATCTGATGAAACATAAATCCGAGGCTTTTGAGAAATTCCAAGAGTATAAGAATGAAGTAGAAAACCAAACCGGCAAAAGTATTAAGACACTTAGATCTGATCGAGGTGGTGAATACTTGAGTGCCGAGTTCCTAGGTTACCTAAAAGAGAAAGGAATTCTCTCTCAGCTTACTCCTCCGTACACTCCACAGCATAACGGTGTATCGGAGAGACGGAATCGAACCCTATTGGATATGGTACGATCCATGATGAGTAATGCTGAGTTACCGCGATCTTTCTGGGGACATGCGCTAGAATCAGCGGCATATCTTTTGAACATGGTTCCTACCAAGACTGTGCCTACCACTCCATATCAGATGTGGAGCGGGAAGAAACCCCATCTACAGTATATAAAAATTTGGGGATGTCCAGCTTTTGTTAAAAAGCAGCATGTGGACAAGCTCGAGGCACGATCAGTAAAGTGTAAGTTTGTGGGATATCCAAAGCACTCCAGGGGATATCTATTCTATTACGCAGAGGAACAAAAGGTATTTGTTTCTCGTAATGCCCATTTTCTAGAACATCAGTATTTAGAAAAGGAATCAAGTGGGAGCGAAATAGAACTGGAAGAAATTCCAGAACCACAAACTGCTACTGAAAGTTTGGTAGAACTAGAGGTTCAAGAAGAACAGATCATTCCCGCACCCCTCCGCAGGAGTAGTAGGCCGTCACATCCGCCTGAGAGATACTACGGTTTTCTCATAGACGGGGATAGAGAGGATTGCATCATAGATGATGATGAACCTACTGACTTCCAGCAGGCCATTCAGAGCGGCGACTCGGTACGATGGCTAGATGCAATGCGGACCGAGATGGAGTCCATGTACACCAACAAAGTATGGACTTTGGACTTTGCTCCAGATGGGGTAAAACCCATAGGATGCAAATTGATCTTCAAGAAAAAGATTGGTGTAGATGGACAGGTGGAAACCTATAAGGCTAGACTTGTTGCAAAGGGTTTTCGTCAAAGACCTGGTTTGGACTATGACGAAACTTTTTCTCCAGTGGCTATGCTCAAATCCATTCGGGTCCTTCTTGCTATTGCTGCCTTCCATGATTATGAAATCTGGCAGATGGACGTAAAGACGGCTTTTCTGAATGGAAATTTAGAAGAGAGCGTCTATATGGATCAGCCAGAGGGTTTCAATCAGAGTGGGAGCAGCGGGAAAGTATGCAAGCTGCTTAAGTCTATTTATGGACTAAAGCAGGCATCGCGGAGTTGGAACATCTGTTTTGATGAGACAGTCAAAGAATATGACTTTATCAAAAATCCAGATGAACCGTGCATATATAGTAAAGCTGTGGCCAGAAGTGTCGTATTCCTCGTCTTGTACGTGGATGACATTCTATTGATAGGAAATGACATTCCTATGCTACAATCTGTCAAAGCATTCTTGTCACAAAGGTTCTCCATGAAAGACCTGGGTGATGCCTCTTACATTCTGGGGATCCGGATCTATCGTGATAGATCCAAGAGGATGTTGGGACTTTCGCAGTCCAGGTATATCGACACTGTACTGAAAAGATTCAGTATGGAAGATTCTAAGCGCGGTAATCTACCAGCTTGTCACGGAATCACCCTCTCCAAAGAGATGTCTCCCAAGACTGATTTGGAAACGGAACGCATGTCTATTATACCCTACGCTTCTGCGGTAGGCTCTATAATGTATGCGATGTTGTGTACCAGACCAGATGTAGCTTACGCACTGAGCGTGGTAAGCCGGTATCAGTCAGACCCAGGGGAGAAACACTGGATAGCAGTAAAGAACATTCTCAAGTACCTGAGGAGGACTAAGGAGATGTTCTTGGTTTACGGCGCTAAAGACCTCAGGTTGGAGGCCTTTGCTGATTCCGGCTTCCAGAGTGATAAGGACGATTCCAAGTCCATGTCGGGTTATGTCTTTACCCTCAATGGAGGGGCGGTGTGCTGGAGGAGCTCCAAGCAGGACACCGTTGCTGACTCGACGATGGAAGCGGAGTATATAGCTGCTTGCGATGCCGCAAAAGAAGCAGTCTGGATGAAGAAGTTCCTAACAGAACTTCAGGTTGTTCCTACCATAGTTGATCCAATACCTCTGTATTGCGACAACAACGGAGCTATAGCTTTAGCGAAGGAACCAAGGTCCCATCAGAAGTCCAGACACATCTTGAGGCGGTATCACCTGATCAGGGAGATCATTGATCGTCAGGAGATCGAGGTTCGGAGAGTTGCTTCAGAAGAGAACATTGCTGATCCATTCACGAAGGCCCTTCCTCAGATTCAGTTCGAGAGGCTGCTCGAGATCATTGGTCTACGATATGCCAGTACATGGCCCTAGTGCAAGTGGGATTTTGTTAGTGTTTATGCCCTAGAAGGCCATTACTGTATCATACTAGCTTGTATATTACTTAATGGAAGCTTGGGATATTCACATGTATATAACAGTCTTGCTGAACATGGTAGTATGCTACTTGGTTTTTCTATCTTAATATGTTAGTGTACGTATTGATAGAGCTCTTAGGATCTTGCTTGTCTACCAGCGTTGTGATGGCAGTCACACTAGTGGGGGCTGGGTAGTCTACAAGCACATCCTTATTCAGGTCCCTGGTCGTTGGATTATCGAGACAGAGCATCGATACTCCGGAGTAGACTGGTGTGTACGCTTCTCATCCCAGTTGGGGAGATGGTCTGTCCCACAGCCGTCAGTACGTCGTACTGGAGATAGTATGCAGGTGCTCGTTAGGTTACGGGTACACCGGACAGGACTCACAGGGAACTGTTGGTTGGTTTGATACCAGTCGTCAGTGAACAGTTCCCAGGTGACATGAGTACAGCGTAGTCCGCAGACTTGACACTGCTACTTCGCCTCGAGTGTGTCCCACTGTTCTTAGATTGCTACCCTACCACGGCTCAAAGGAGTCGTGCAAACAGGTAGCAGTTGGGTGCAGTCCCGAGCACTTGGAGGCAGTGGCGGTTAGACAGGATTCGTCCCTCCCGGTATTGGGAGTAGATATCGTGCTGTGTCAGAGAGCCATTACGCAAAGTCCCTGGCCAGGGCAAGCGAGATTTACTGGTAGGTTCCAGTAGTTTCTCAGGGTGTAATGGGCTTCACTCCGACACGACTTATACCGCTATTAGGGGACTGACGCTTGCCGCCCCCCTAGGCCCGATATGCGATAGTCTTGGACGAACGGACCGGACTGTATGGAGATTGTCACATCAGACTCAGTAGGAGTTCGGATGGGTTTACTCATCGGCCTTCTTATCGACAACTACCTGGGGACCGTTACGTACAGCTAGTGCCGCTTACGGTCTGTGGTTAAACCCACTGCCAGCGTAGTAGTCGAGTCTCTAGAGTCCCACACAGAGAGTTTCCTACTCCAGGCGAAACGATATAGAGGTTGCATGGTTTTGCGACAAAGGGTTCGGACGCATACGTGCGTTTACGCACGTATGACTTTCGGACAGTTTTTACCAGTCGGCTTTGGTTTAAGCCAGTTACTGGTATCCGGTTATTGGATTTTTACAGTCTAAAGTTTTTCCGTATTTTTACGGATTGGAGGGGCGTTCTCGTAATTGTACGAGAAGCTTCTAGAAGATGTGACTAAGGAGGTTTCTTTTGGATAAGAAAGTGAGTCATGGTGGTGATTCATTCATTTCATTAATGCACATTTATTGCTTAATGACTCATGCTAATGAATCACCACTAGATATTTCATGAAGCATGCTTATTCATTTCCTTTATTCATTTTTCTTAAAAAGAAATGCTTCATGATATATTATGATACACTCTCTCTCTTCTCTCATTATCTCATTCACATTCTCTCTCCTCAAGCTCTCATCTTCAAACCCTAATCCTTACACCTCATGAGTTGAGATCAAAGGATTAGTTAGACTAAACAATCCATAACCATCACTCTTTATCATCCTTTCATCTTTGATTAGCAATCAAAGTTGATTAGTTACCTCAAGTGAGAGGTTTAGCTTGGAGTTTTGCTCTCGGGTGGATCGTCTACTACCTAGAGAAGGTCGAGGAGAACAAGGAGGACACAAAGACGAAGGACTAGTATCGATAGGTATAATCCCTAATCACAAGTGATAAGAAAATCATTGTGTTTGGTTATTAGTTGTTTAGCTTCGATTTAAGCGGTTAGTCGATGTTCGTTCTTTAAACTTGATCGTTTTTGAAAATTCCGCCTCCCCACAAGTACTGGGGTGTACTACATCGACTTACAAAAATAGCATATAAAATAGGCTTATATATAATGTAAAACATCTACTGACCATACCCCAACACCTAATTGCTACAATAAACCGCCAATTAATTCATTTTAACCGCAATTTTCGGTCCAATTTTAGAGTTAGGGACTCATCTTCGGGGTGGTGTCTCTTAGTAGTCTAACTATGTAAATCCCCAGTTCTTTGTAAAAAATTTCATAAATTTTAATAAATAATTTTTTATTTTTCCTAAATAATTAAACCCTAATTTCTAAACCCTAAATTAAACCCTAATTGTAAACCCTAACCCAAACCCATTCCCCAACCGACCCGACCCGGCCCATCCTCCTTTCCTTTCTTCTTCTTCTTCCTCCCGAGATCCTGCCCTCCTTGGTCCTCCTCCAACGCAACTGCCCACATGAATCGTTCCCCCCACGACCTCGCCTCGCCCCAATGTTCCCCCTCGTTCTCAAGTCCACCTCCTCCAAACCCTCAACAACTCCTCTCTAACCATCCTACTCTCTACTTCTTCAAAAAAAAGAGAAAAGAAAGAACCCAGAATCCCAACCCGACTCCTCCTCTCATCGGCGAACTCATCTTCGCTTGAGCACCGCCGATGAGCTCCCTGTCACCACCTCCACCACCTCAGCATATGTGTCACGACCCGAAGATCGATGTGACCGGCACTTAGATTGTATAATATCTAAAGATATTCACACAGTCCAAGTAAGCCGAAAACCAAGATCAAAATCCTTTTTGCGGAATTCTTTATATAGAAATTTAGTTTTAAGTAAAAATCACAGTTTATGAAGTTAAATTATTAAACAAGTATAAAATGTTAAGTGTGGTGGTATCCCTAGTTAGGAGCAACAATATTAACAGTGGAATTCAATACAAAATCATAATATGAAATCAAAGAAGAATCTCAGACATAAATAAAAGAAATATTATTTAATACAACCAAACGATCTTATCTGTCGAAATAATATACATATAACCACATATCGTTCTAAGTCATTATACAGGGTCTGATGGAGAAACTCGAGACTCAATATACAATACCAAAAGAGGAGGTTACAATATAGGTAACCCACCTAGAAAAAAGAGCGATAAACTGATAAGTGGATCTGTCTGCTGCTATACGTCCACTCGACTCCTGCAAAGAACTGTGGCACAACGGGGTGAGTTGCCAACTCAGTGAATATAACTAACATATCTCGGCTGATAATGTAAGTATGCCGATCTAGAACTAATAACAACAATGCTGAATATGACGCATACTAACAGGTGGAAGCATAAATTTGTACTACTCAATATATAAATCCAAAACTGAAATCTTATCAATTATTTTCCAAATAAGGTTCATTTTCTTCCCGTGTCCAACATCGACACATATCTTCGGTGTTTCATCAGGCATCGTTCCCCGAACAATCCTGTCAATCAATAACACCGGTCGGTATTACATAGATATCCGCCGTGTTTACCACTGACTCCGGTATCGAGTATCCTCGTTAGGCTCACCGCCTAACGTGTGGCCCCTGCCCCTCGGCCCCGACCGGGTCCACCATGAATCTGGCTGTATAGCTACCCCACCCAGCTCGGATATACGTAAGAAATTCCGCAACTGTATATCTACCCCACCAGGTTCGGAACAAAACCAAATCAAAAAAACGACATTTCATGGTGGACATGTCACATTTATCAAAAAAATCATTGAATTCCTTCGCTAATGTTTAAAAACTCAAAGCCATAAATCCATAGTAATCCAATGCATCTTATATCAGAACTACACATACTTGGAGATAAAATATGATAATGTTTATGAAAAATAACCACCATTCTTGAAGTTCAAAGTATGATGGAAATCCTATTTAGTATAATAAGTACTAAGTGTATATATGACATGTTAATATCGACGAGGTGTAGTGTAACATGTAGATATGTGCAGGTGCGGCATAACACGTCGATAACTGTGCGGTGTTCTAACAATTATTAACATGGCGATGTATATATATCTATATGAATGCATATGATCAATTTAACATACAAAAGCACATTTTTATTTAAACTTAACTACGGGCGTATCACGCCATCCATACAAAATCCCCCGGTAGATGTTTAGTCTACTCACCGGAATACGTCGAATCAACTCAGATCACCAATCCATTTCCTTTCTTTGCGGCCTCTGAAGTTTCCGTATTCGAATCTATTATCGCAATTAACTTGTATAAGAAACGGCTAAACTCCGATACGGCGAAAACATGAAAATACTAGTTTTACGTATTAGCTATACTAAGTATGATTATCGCAACCTATCTAACACTTATACTAACTGGATTTAGTTAAACGCTGTTTCGCAACAGAAAACAGAATCGTATTACGAAATGTCCGTGTCGTGCGTTAAACGTTTTAACCCCATTTCAGATATTAACTCCCAGATTTCATATACTGTTAAATTGCTTAAATAAATAATACCAAGTGTCATAATACCTTCACAGAGACCTTCCCTGAAATCCACAAGATCCAAAGCCCCTAGAAATCCGGCGACGCCGGAATTATCCTATTGGTCGCCGGCCCAAATCCGAGCCCTCCTGCTCGTGTTCCTATGGTTTTCTCTATGTTCCAATTATATCATTTTAGCACTGTTTTGTTAAGTAGATTTTATTCTTACTAACAGCAGATTACTACAGAGCTAAGTTTTCCTTAAAAATACGAAATTATAGAACTTGTTCAATTCAATTTAAATTAATTACAGAACCTAAACTCCTACTGTGATTAGGAATATGTCACGACCCGAAAGTACGGAATATGACTGGAACTTAGATTATGAGACGTCTGAAGGCATAACGTAACCTAAGTCAGCCAAAGCCCTGAAAAATCTAAACCAAAACCAAAAGAATGAAGGAAACCTTTCATGAAAACAACTTGAAATAAATTAAGTTGCATTGAATCCCTTTTTAAAAACATCAAAAATTTCCGAAAATTTCGGCAGAGTCTCCTTTGTAAATTCTATCCCCCAAAATGGGTACAACAAGATATATAACCTGTAATCACAAAATGGCATCCCCAAGCGGGAGCTAGCTCTTCGCTCAAGACGGATCACAACCACACGTGATATATATATATAATCTCAAGAAAAAGAGCATAAAGAAATGCGAAATAAAAGAAAACACAACGTCGGCTCAAGTGAGCTCGACCCAAAAGAAACCACATATACGCAAATCTCTCAGTTTCATCACTAGGTCGCATATACACATAAGAAGTGGTAGATGGAGAATACTAGATACAAAAATAGTACAAAAAGAGATAAAAGTGCTCTCGCAACCCACCTACGAGCAATATCGCGAGTCTGAGCAAAAGAAGTCAATAATAAGATAAGCCGCCGCTACAAGGCTGATGAGTCCAACCTGCAAGACACTGTGGCACAATGGGGGTGAGTTGCCAGCTCGTAAGTAAAATATAACATCTAGTAAGGCTATCGTAAGAATGCACGCAAATGCGTCACAGCATGTATGTCCAGATGTGATGTAATATCGCTAGTATGCATGCACATGTATGCAATGTCAATACTAAATCTTTAAGTGTTTTAAATGCTATGAGTTCTGCATTCTTAACTTTAGAAAAAGAATATATGTATAATAGCTAAATACCATCAAGAAATCATCTGAAACCCGTGTCAAGCATCGACACCAAATATGAAAACACATCTGTCTCAATGTCTCACTGTATCAATGTCTCAATACATCGGGCTCCGTCAGTCCGGATAGGCCCATATCATCAAATCTCACGACAACGGTCGGTATCCTCCGGATATCCGCCGCGCCAGACATCACCGGTAGGTAGTCTTCCCCTGCCAGGCTCATCGTCTACAACTCGATCTTCTTGCCCTGGGGTACCATACCGGGCCCACCATGTACCCGAGACGGTTCATCCACTCCTCGAATCGGGTCTCGAAATCCAACATAAAACATGAAAACTTATGGTGGACGACACATACATCATGAGAAAACCGCCACATTGTTTTAAAAAATGATAAATATAAGCTTTTCTTAAATTTTTTGCGGTTTTCCCCGAAATCCAGAAATCGCAGCAATACTGAAATCCTCAAGAAAATCATAATACCCAACATGTTGTATATGATAAATGTCTATGACATCAAGGTATGCGAGGTGATTTGTGGCTAGAAATCTATGTAAGTATGATGATGATGCGAGGTATATACATGCTATGCGATTTCATATATCATGTATGATACAGGTGGTGATACTAAGCTAAACAGGTTCTATGGTGCTCGTGGCATGGAAATTACCAAAGGCGTGTGTGTCACATGAATAGTGCATGTGCAACAGGAGCCATTGGTAATGGTGTACGTGTCCTACGAAGTGATATCGCACATGTGTATATGGATATCCTATGCAAAACTTGCAGACGAATAGCTATAAATGTATGAAATGTGAATGAGGGGGGTTAGCTAACTAACAATGCATATGTTGCAAGAAATAAAGTAATCCTAACTAGGGGGTATCTCGCGCCATCCAGACGATTCCCCCATAGATGAATACATCTACTCACGAGCTGGCAACTCACACCCGTTGTGCCACAGTGTCTTGCAGGTTGGACTCATCAGCCTTGTAGCGGCGGCTTATCATATTATTGACTTCTTTTGCTCAGTCGCGACATTGCTCGTAGGTGGGTTGCGAGAGCACTTTTATCTCTTTTTGTACTATTTTTGTATCTGGTATTCTCCATCTACCACTTCTTATGTGTATATGCGACCTAATGAGACTGAGAGATTTGTGTATATGTTGTTTCTTTTGGGTCGAGCTCACTTGAGCCGACATTGTGTTTCCTTAAATTTTGCATTTCTTTATGCTCTTTTTCTTGAGATTACATATATATCGCGTGTGGTTGTGATCCGGCTTGGGCGAAGAGCTAGCTCCCGCTTGGGGATGCCATTTTGTGATTACAGGTTATATATCTTATTGTACCCATTTTGGGGGATAGAATTTACAAAGGAGGCTCTGCCGAAATTTTCGGAAATTTTTGATGTTTTTAAAAAGGGGTTCAATGCAACTTAATTGATTTCAAGTTGTTTCCATGAAAGGTTTCCTTCATTCTTTTGGTTTTGGTTTAGATTTTTCTGGGCTTTGGCTGACTTAGGTTACGTTACGCCTTTAGACGTCTCGTAATCTAAGTACCAATCACGTTCCGTACTTTCAGGTCGTGACAGAATATTACCCACAATAATTTGCTGGAAAAACCCCCCCAAGATGCTAAGCCCCTTGTCCAAGCTTGATGATGATGAATTCCTTGTCTAGCTCTTCTTCTTTCCTTTGTTCATCTATGTTTGTTCTTGATTTTCCTTTCCTTTCTTTAAATTTTCAGAAATTAAACTTGCTAATAATCTGAATATATGCTATATATATGAGAGAACGAAGGGATAAGGTGAAGGAGGAGGTGTCAAGGACCAAGGGTGCCATCTTCATGCAAGAAGGAGGTGGTGGGTGTGTGTGTGCATACAAGGAAGAGGTGTCACTACTTATCTCCTAATTTTTATTTTAATTAACAATAAAATTCTGAACTAAATGGTTTTCTACCCTTTTTCATTTACACCCTTAACCAATTCCCCTTTGCAAAAAATACCTAAACTTTACCTAGAAACTCTTCATAACTTATGTTATTATAAAACACTCATTTTATTAAACTGACGCTAAAATTATCACTAAAACCCTTATAATTTATTTATTTTGCATACTAAAATTTAAATTTAAATTGTTTTACATACATCTTATGAAATTGACTTATTTGTTTTTAATAACTTTTTTGATTTATCATTTTATTATTAAATTAATAAATTTTATTTATTTCTAAATTTTCAAAATGTTACAATATTCCCCCCTTAAGAAAATTCGGTCCCCGAATTTAAAACATCACTAGACATACCCTCGAAAAGATGTGGAAATTTCTTCCGCATCGCATCCCCGGTCTCCTAAGTACTCTCCTCGCGTTTCGTTCCTCGCCAGAGAATCTTTATAGATGAAAGTATACTTGATCACAGTTTCTTTGCCTGCCAGTTAAGAATAACTACTGGCTGCACTGTGTAGTATAAATCCGGTTCAAGCGGTAAGGTCTGATGCTGGATCGTGTGAGAAGGATCATGAAGATACTTGCGAATCATCGAAACGTAAAACACCAGAAGCACATCGGGAAAAAAAACTTGATAGAAGTGCTAAACAATAAACTACAGCACCCACTCTCTTCAGAATCTCGTAAGGTACGACATATCTGGAGCTGAGCTTCCCCTTCTTCCCGAAACGTATCACACCTTTCATCGGAGATATACGAAGGAATACATGATCTCCCACATCAAACTCGAGTCCACGACGTCGTTGATCTGCATACAATTTCTGTCTACACTAGGCCGCCTTCATTCTATCCCGTATCAATTGAATCTTCTCTGTAGTCTCCTGTACTATCTGCGGTCCCAAGATGCAACTCTCACTCAGTTCCGTCCAGCAAACCGGCGATCGACATTCCCTCATATACAAAGCTTCAAAGGGTTCCATCTGGATCGTCTCCTGAAAATTGTTGTAGTACGAAAATTCTATCAAGATAGGTGAGGATCTCAACTACCACCAAAATCAAGCCTGCAAGCTCGTAGTATATCCTCTAAAGTCCGAATGGTCCGCTCGGACTGACCATCTGGCTGTGGTTGGAAAGTTGTACCATAACTCACTCATATACCAAGAGTCCCTTAAAGTTCCTGCCAAGGACTGCTAGTAAACTGTTTACCTCTATCTGACACCATGCTCGTCGGAACTCCATGCAATCGGATAATCTCGTCGATATAAATCTGAGCATACTGTGCAAACCCATAAGTCGTCTTCACCGGAAGAAAATGAGCTGCCTTGTTAATCTATCTATAATCACCCAGATGGAATCATACCCTCTGCTAGTCCTGGTAGACCCACCATGGAAATCTGTTCCCATTTCCACTATGGAATGGGTAAAGGCTGCAATTCTCCGGCTGGCCTCTGGTGTTCTTCCTTGACTTGCTAACAAGTCAAGCATCTCGAAACGAACTCCACAGCACCCCTTTTCATTCCTTCCCACCAGTAAACATCCTTCAGATCATGATACATGTTGGTGGAACCAGGATGAGTATTGTATGCTGATTGATGGGCCTCCTCTAATATCTCACATTTCAGTCCATCCGAATCTGGCACACACAGATGAGCCCCAAAATGTAATACTCCTTAGTTATCTATCACTAACTCCGACTCTCTGCCCTGCCTAAGCTGATCCATAATTTCCAACCAACGAACATCTGCGGCCGTGTCTCTCGAATACGATTTAATCGCTGAGGACGGTGCAAACCTGTGGTAACTGTCCTCCTGTCGATACGAACTCGAACTGCATACGGCTATCGCATAAAATTTGTCAGTCTGTAGAAAACTGTCTCTGCATAATGCACAATTGAGATAAGATACCTCCAGGCCTCCGACTCAAAGCATGTGCTATAACGTTTGCTTTGCCTGGATGATACAGAATCTCACAATCGTAATCCTTCGCGAGTCCAATCCATCTATGCTGCCTTGGTTCAGATCCCACCGCTGAAAATTATACTTCAAGCTTTTACGATCTGTGAAACATTGGCATGATTGTTCACACAAGTATTGTTCTCAAATCTTCAGTGCGAAAGCTACAGCAGCCGTCTCCAAATCTTGAGTGGGGCAGTTCTGCTCGTGCCTCTTCAACTGGCGAGAAGCATAAGATACAACCCTGTCATGTTGCATCAACACACAACCTAAACCCACTCTAAAGGCATCATAATACACAACAAGGCCACCTGATCCAGAAGATAATGATAAGACTGGTGCAGTCGTCAAGCGAGTCTTCAACTACTGGAAACTTCACTCACACGTCTCCATCCAAAGAAATGGATCCTCCTTCCTAGTCAGCCCATACCGGTTACAAAACGCAGTCTTAGGAATATCATCCTTCCGAACCTTCCATTGATAGTACTTTGACCACAAATCCCTTTTTGAGAAGTAGCCAGCCTCCCCTACACTGATCGAGCAAATCATTCATGCGTGGTAGTAGATAATTATTTCGCACAGTGACGCGATTCATCTGTCAGTAATCAATACACAGCCTTGTACTACCGTCCTTCTTTGTTACTATAAGACAGGAGCTCCCCATGGCGATACACTAGAACACACAATTCCTTCAGCTAACAACTCTTGCAACTGACTTTTGAGTTCCTTCAACTCCGTCGGTGCCATTCAATAGGGTGGTATAGAATTAGTCCCCCCACCCGGAATCAAGTCAATGCAAAATTCAATGTCGCGATCAGGCGGTAATCCTGGTAACTCAGCAGGAAACACCTCAGGAAATTCTCGTGTGATCGGAACCATGTCCAATGTAATCTCAGCGACCTTTAAGTCCTGAACAAAAGCCAAGAACCCATGACAACCCTTCTTCAAGAGTCGTCCCGCACAAAAATCATGTTGGCAGGAGTTATATTACAATCTCCCTGCCCAACAAAGATCGGTTCATCAAGAGAACAAAATCTACCCGCCTTTTCCCGACAATCTACACAAGCATGACAAGCAGCCAACCCAAACATACTAAGAAGTATATCAAAACTACTACACCTAGGGGACTCAAATCCACTACTAAATCCCTATCATCAATACATACTGAACGTGACCTAAATACATGTCAGGCTATAAAAGAATCTCCTATAGGAGTAATCATAACTTGCGGTAACTAACCCTAACACTACGACTCTCTCCCTAGAGAAAGTGCAAAACGTGCAGATATGAATAAATGCGTAGAATCGGGATAAAATAAAATATGCGCATCTAAGGAATATACTACAAGAGTACCTGTCACTACTGCAGCGGATGCCTGGCATTCTGTGGAGTCAGTACAAAAACACATGCCTGGCCCCTGCCCGCATCCTGCCGCCCTCTACCTCTATTTCCTCGACCTCTCTGGAAGCGTCCTGCATAACCTCGGCCTCGTGGTGCCACCGTCTGGCGCATAATGTTAACTTGGGGGAGGAAGTAAATCCATCGACGACGAAAGTGGAGGGGGTAAAACAGCCTGCGGAACAACAGTTCCTCCCGGGCGTGTACACTGTCTATCTAAGTGCCCTAGACGCCCGCAATTATAACATGTATATGGAGGTCCCTGTCCCACTGGTTGTGAACTAAACATCTGGCTCTGAGTCACTTCTCGATCAAAACTGCGATCTGGAAAGAATCTGTCTCGACCTCCTCGTCCTCTCGAATTACGACCGTTACGACCCCGGCCTCCATCGGCGTTGAC
Source organism: Agapanthus africanus (assembly GCA_030015575.1). NCBI lineage: Eukaryota > Viridiplantae > Streptophyta > Magnoliopsida > Asparagales > Amaryllidaceae > Agapanthus > Agapanthus africanus. Next base: position 286,802,229 of record CM057343.1, on the reverse strand, counting down.
CTGGCATGGAACAACAATAGGTGTAGGAAGTGATGTATTCGGAGGAGGTGGTGAAGTCACATGTGAGACCGATGCCTCATCTTGTCGCCTCACGGGACAATCTCTAATACCGTGATACTGACACCCACACCCGAAACATCTTTGCACGGGCTGCTGAGCATATGGGTATAAGTAATAGAACTGATCTCTGCAGAATCCGCCACGGCCTCTACGAACACGTCTTGGTGCTGAAGTATTATTATGAATTTTCCTTAGTCTCTGAACACCCGTACGTGGAATAATGGTCTACCTCTGTGCTCGACTAATCTCTAGCAAGGCTCCGATCATTCATCGCATCTCTTGAATATTTGTCTCCATCCTAGTTATACGATTAATATAGGGTGGATCAATCAGTTCCTGAAAGATAGGCATACTGCCCAAATTTGTCCCTGTGTCAGACGAGCCCGCTCCAATATCATCTCTAACAGTGGTCGTTTGAGTCCCCGTAAACGTTGATGACATAGTGGCTGGAGCAAGAAACGAGAGTTGATAAGGCTTACGAATAAGGATAATCAATATCAGAGTGTCAAAGGAAGAGTAGATCAAGATATACATCCTAAGGTTAGTTAGGCTGAGTACGGTAACGTAAATATGCCGCGGAACATACGTACGGTACTGCACTCATCCTAATTCACTTACTCCATCAATCCAAAGGTCATCCTAAATCACAGACTCACGTCAACCTATTTTTATTTCCTACTCGAATTCGTAAGGTTAATCCTACGCTCTGATACCGACTTTGTCACAACCCGAAATTGGATGTGACCGGCATTTAGATTGTATAATATCTAAAGATATTCATACAGTCCAAATAAGCCGAAAACCAAGATCAAAATCCTTTTTGCGGAATTCTTTATGTAGAAATTTAGCTTTAAGTAAAAATCACAGTTTATGAAGTTAAATTATTAAACAAGTATAAATGTTAAGTGTGGTGGCATCCCTAGTTGGGAGCAACAATATTAACAGTGGAATTCAATATAAAATCATAATATGAAATCAAAGAAGAATCTCAGACATAAATAAAAGAAATATTATTTAATACAACCAAACGATCTTATCTGTCGAAATAATATACATATAACCACATATCGTTCTAAGTCATTATACAGGGTCTGATGGAGAAACTCTAGATTCAATATACAATACCAAAAGAGGAGGTTACAATATAGGTAACCCACCTAGCAAAAAGAGCGATAAACTGATAAGTGGATCTGTCTTCTGCTATACGTCCACCTGACTCCTGCAAAGAATTGTGGCACAACGGGGTGAGTTGCCAACTCAGAGAATATAACTAACATATCTTGGCTGATAATGTAAGTATGCCGATCTAGAACTAATAACAACAATGATGAATATGATGCATACTAACAGGTGGAAGCATAAATTTGTACTACTCAATATATAAATCCAAAACTGAAATCTCATCAATTATTTTCCAAATAAGGTTCATTTTCTTCCCGTGTCCAACATCGACACAAATCTTCGGTGTTTCATCAGGTATCGTTCCCCAAACAATCCTGTCAATCAATAACACCGGTTGGTATCACATAGATATCCGCCATGTTTACCACTGACTCCGGTATCGAGTATCCTTGTTTGGCTCACCGCCTAACGTGCGGCCCCTGCCCCTCGGCCCCGACCGGGTCCACCATGAATCCGGCTGTATAGCTACCCCACCCGGTTCGGAACAAAACCAAATCAAAAAAACGACATTTCATAGTGGACATGTCACATTTATCATAAAAATCTTTGAATTCCTTCACTAATGTTTAAAAACTCAAAGCCATAAATCCATAGTAATCCAATGCATCTTATATCAGAACTACACATACTTGGAGATAAAATATGATAATGTTTATGAAAAATAACCACCATTCTTGAAGTTCAAGGTATGATGGAAATCCTATTTAGTATAATAAGTACTAAGTGTATATGTGATATGTTAATATCGAAGAGGTGTAGTATAACATGTAGATATGTGCACGTGTGGCATAACTCGTCGATAACTGTGCGGTGTTCTAACAATTATTGACATGGCGATGTATATATATCTATATGAATACATATGATCAATTTAACATACAAAAGCCCATTTTTATTTAAACTTAACTACGGGCGTATCACGCCATCCATACAAAATCCCTCGGTAGATGTTTAGTCTACTCACCGGAATACGTCGAATCAACTCAGATCACCAATTCATTTCCTATCCTTGCGGCCTCCGAAGTTTCCGTATTTGAATCTATTATCGCAATTAACTTGTATAAGAAACGGCTAAACTCCGATACGGCGAAAACATGAAAATACTAGTTTTACGTATTAGCTATACTAAGTATGATTATCGCAACCTATCAAACACTTATACTAACTGGATTTAGTTAAACGCTGTTTCGCAACAGAAAACAGAATCGTATTACGAAATGTCCGTGTCGTGCATTAAACGTTTTAACCCCATTTCAGATATTAACTCCCAGATTTCATATACTGTTAAATTAGCTTAAATAAATAATACCAAGTGTCATAATACCTTCACAGAGACCTACCCTGAAATCCACAAGATCCAAAGCCCCTAGAAATCTGGCGACGCCGGAATTATCCTATTGGTCGCCGGCCCAAATCCGAGCCCGCTTGCTTGTGTTCCTATGGTTTTCTCTATGTTCCTATTATATCATTTTAGCACTGTTTTGTTAAGTTGATTTTATTCTTACTAACAGCAGATTACTACAGAGCTAAGTTTTCCTAAAAATACGAAATTATAGAACTTGTTCAATTCAATTTAAACTAATTACAGAACCTAAACTCCTACTGTCATTAGGAATATTACCCACAATAATTTGCTGGAAAAACCCCTCCAAGATGCTAAGCCCCTTGTCCAAGCTTGATGATGATGAATTCCTTGTCTAGCTCTTCTTCTTTCCTTTGTTCATCTATGTTTGATCTTGATTTTCCTTTCCTTTCTTTAAATTTTCAGAATTTAAACTTGCTAATAATCTGAATATATTCTATATATATAAAAGAAGGAAGGGATAAGGTGAAGGAGGAGGTGTCAAGGACCAAGGGTGCCATCTTCATGCAATGAGGAGGTGGTGTGTGTGTGTAGGGTTCCTAGGCACACTAGTGAAGGTTCACAACGCATTAAACATGCACGAATAAAATTTTACATGTGCCGAACAACCCAAAAACAGTATCTTTACTAGATTATTAGGGTTAAGCATACAAGATTACATCTTTTAAGCTAAGTGTGAGGGATTACAACCTTTGTAGTCCGCTCCTTCGCTTCATAAGCTCCGAGTAGAAGTCCTTTCGCCGCGATCCACGATCTCCCAGACTCAAGAGAGGCTCCACGACTCGAACGATCCATGCTAGCTTGAAGTGTTCCAAATCTCCGATGATCTACGTCGAAGTATCAATAACTCAAGCTTTCTCACTCTAAAGAGATGAATACACTAATCTCATGGGCTAGATGAGATGAGGATGAGAGAGTATAATTTATGCTTTCTTTTTAAATCATTTTCTCATAATTTATCATCACAAAATGAATTTCTAGTGAGCTCAAAATCAAGAGAGAAGAAGATGATAATGGAAATGATAATTCCTTTTGTGATGAATAGAAAGAAATGTATATGATTGATATATAAACCATGGTCAAGGATGAGTGGCTAAGAGTTTGTAGAGAATAAACTAGAGTTGGGGTTTGGTTAGGTTAAGTTATGAGTCATGTAAAAATATCAACCATAATATCTTAAGCATGACAAAAACAAAACTTCTAGAAGGTGCAAGAAGAAGCTAACCCTAATCCCATTTAATCATCCATAAACATGTTTAATAATAAATCATATCATGTCACAATAATATATATCACATATATATTATATATTTGCAACAAAAGAAAATAATACAATTAACATATATCGCATATATATCAATGTATCATCAAGTGAGAAAATGAAATAATAAAGCAAGCCAATATTAGATAATGTAATACGATATATCATATATATTATTATACATTATATCATCAAATCAACACTTAATTCGATGATCCGGCTATATCGAATATAACCGACTAATATATCATGTACCGATTTATCGAATCAACACTTGATCCGATGTCCTGGTTCATATCTAAATATCGCGAGAATATAATACGGTATCTCATATCGCATTATCCTCGGTCCTGCACATATCACATATGTGCCTCTACTCCGTTTTGCCTCAGGCAAGAAACCTCTGTGTAGGACTCTAAAGAATCGTCAATACGCCGGTAGCAGGTGATGATCATATCAAACACCCACAAGCTGCAAGCGGTCAGCTAAACGTAACAGCCACCCAGGTATTGAGCGATCAGAAGATCAACAAGCTAGCCTGTGCGTTCTCCTGTGAATCCAATCAGTAACACTCCCGTACAGTCCGGTCTGTTCGTCTGATATATCGCATATCATGTCTAGGGGTGGAAAACGTCAGACCCCAGTAACCGATAAGTCGTGTCGATGTGTGGCTCATAACGGGTCGAGAAACTACTAGTAACACTTACCAGTAAATCTCTATATCAGCCCTGGCCAGGGACTTCCAGTTATAGCCAATCGAACACAGCACAACATCAACTCCCTATACCGGGAAAGACGAATCCCCTCCTATCGCTCATTGCCTCCATGTGATTCGTGACTGTACCCAAAAGCCACCGATTTGCACGCCCTCTTGGACGTGGTAAGGTAGAAATCAAAGCACAGTGGGAATCACACAAGATTCTATGACGATCTCGGGTCTACAGACTACCCTGTACCACTGTCACCAGAGAACTGCCATCTGACGTGTGGTATATCACCATCTGGGAGTTCTCGGCGAGTCCGTCCAGTATACCCAGTCTCCACTGAGCACCCGTACACCATCTCTGATGTCAAACACCGATGGATATGGGATCATCCATCGCCCATCATATGGGTCAAGATGCGTATACGCTAGTCTACTCTGGTGTATCGATGCCCTGTCTCGATATACCCTCGACTAGGAATGGTTTTAGGATGTACTCATCGACTACCATGGCCCCACTAGTATGATCTCATCATAGTCCCAGTAGTCGAGTACAGATCCTAAGGGCTTTATCAACATGTGAGAGAAAAATAGTAAACCAATACAAGTCAACAAGTTAAGATAAAGTGAAACCAAATAGCATACTATCATGACGAGTAAGAAAGTCATCTCTATATATATCCAAGCATCCATTATAATATACATCATATGTACAACAACGGCCTCTAGGGCATATACATAACTAACAATCTCCCACTTGCACTAAGGCCAGCTGCTGTAGTATCTCATACCTAGCATCCCGAATAATCTCTCAAACTGTATCTGGGGAATAGCCTTCGTGAATGGATCCGCAGTGTTGTCCTTCGTATCTACTCTCCTGACCTCGATCTCCCGGCGATCAACTATCTCCCTGATCAGGTGATACCGCCTCAGAATATGTCTGGACTTTTGATGGGACCTGGGTTCCTTGGCCAAAGCCACAGCTCCATTGTTATCGCAATACAGAGGTATTGGATGCTCAATGGATGGAACCACTCCAAGTTCACTAATGAACTTCTTGATCCAGACAGCCTCTTTGGCAGCATCGTTGGCAGCGATGTATTCAGCCTCCATCGTCGAGTCTGCAACGGTATCCTGTTTGGAACTCTTCCAACATACCGCCCCTCCATTGAGGGTAAAGACAAATCCCGAGTGCGACTTAGAGTCGTCCTTATCACTTTGGAAGCTGGAATCGGTAAAGGACTCCACCTGGAGTTCTCCGTTACCATACACCAAGAACATCTCCTTAGTCCTTCGCAAGTACTTGAGAATGTTCTTCACAGCTTTCCAGTGACTCTTTCTAGGATCTGCTTGATACCGACTCACTACACTTAATGAGTATGCTACATCGGGTCTGGTACATAGCATTGCATACATGATAGAGCCTACTGCCGAAGCATAGGGTATCCCTTGCATGCGAGCTCTCTCCAAATCAGTCTTGGGAGACATCTCTTTGGAGAGAGTGAGTCCAGAGATCGTGGGTTGGTTTCCACGCTTGGATTCTTCCATACTAAACCTCTTTAGTATGGTGTCAATGTACCTGGATTGGGAAAATCCCAGTATCCGTTTAGATCTATCTCTATAGATCATGATTCCCAATATGCAGGAGGCATCACCTAGATCTTTCATTGAGAATCTCTGTGATAAGAAGAGCTTGACTGATTGCAGCATAGGAATATCATTTCCTATCAAGAGTATGTCATCCACGTACAATACGAGAAAGACAACCTTACCCTCTGCTACCTTCTTATAGATACAAGGTTCATCTATATTTTTGATGAAGTCAAACTCTTTGACTACAACATCAAAACAGATGTTCCAACTCCGCGATGCTTCCTTTAACCCATAAATGGATTTAAGCAGCTTGCACACCTTTCTGCTGCTCCCACTATCTACGAAGCCCTCTGGCTGAGTCATGTACACGCTCTCTTCTAAATCACCGTTTAGAAAGGCGGTCTTAACATCCATTTTCCAGATTTCGTAGTCATGGTATGCAGCAATGGCAAGTAAGATCCGGATGGACTTAAGCATAGCCACTGGAGAAAAGGTTTCATCATAATCCACACCTGGTCGTTGACGAAAACCCTTTGCTACAAGTCTAGCTTTGAAAGTCTCAACTTTTCCATCTACACCAAATTTCTTTTTAAAAATCCACTTGCTCCCAATGGGTTTTACCCCTTCAGGAACATTTTCCAAAGTCCATACTTTGTTGGTGTACATGGATTCCATCTCAGATCGCATTGCATCCAGCCATTTCACAGAGTCACCACTCGTGATGGCCTGCTCGAAACTAGTCGGGTCATCATCGTCCATGATGCAATCCTCGCTTCCACCATCAATGAGAAAACCGTAGTATCTCTCAGGTGGACGAGAAACCCTGCTAGTTCGGCGGAGAGGCTGGGGTTCGTCGGGTATTACTGAATCCTCTGGTTCCACTAAATCATCTGTTGTAGTTTGTTCTGCTGGAACTTCTTCCAGTTCTACCTCAAAGCCACTAATTTCTTTTGCAAGAAATTCTTTTTCTAAAAAGGTGGCGTGCCGAGAAACAAACACTTTTTGTTCTTCGGTGTGGTAGAAGATATACCCGTGCGAATGTTTGGGATATCCAATAAACTTGCACAGAATAGACTTTGAGCCGAGTTTGTCCGGATTTTGTGTTTTCACATATGCCGGACAACCCCATATCCTAACATAATTAAGATATGGTCTCTTTCCTTTCCATATCTCATATGGAGTGGTTGGCATAGATTTGGTGGGAACCATATTCAATAGGTCTGCAGCTGTCTCCAGTGCATACCCCCAGAAGGAAATAGGTAACTCAGCTATACTCATCATCGAGCGCACCATATCTAATAGGGTGCGATTCCTCCGCTCTGATACACCGTTGTGCTGTGGTGTATAAGGAGGAGTAAGCTGAGAGAGAATCCCATTCACTTTTAGATAATCTAGGAACTCATTGCTTAAGTATTCACCTCCTCGATCAGATCGAAGAATCTTAATACTTTTGCCTGTTTGGTTCTCTACTTCGTTCTTATATTCTCTGAATTTCTCAAAAGCTTCAGACTTGTGTTTCATCAGTAACACATATCCGAATATTGAGAGATCGTCAGTGAATGTAATGAAGTAGGAAGAACCGTTCCTGGCATGCGTAGACATGGGACCGCATACATCACTATGTACCAGTCCTAAGAGTTCGGTAACTCTTTCTCCGTGTCCACTAAACGGAGCTTTGGTCATTTTTCCTTTGAGACATGAATGGCAAGTATCATAAGATGATAATTCGAATGGATTCAAATAACCATCCTTATGTAACTTAGCCAGTCGTGTCGCATTGATATGACCAAGTCTACAGTGCCACAAGTAGGATTCGTTCATATCTGAACTTTTCCTTTTGTGTGTGTTTTGTATATTCAAGACTGTATTCTGATTTAGAATGAATATGGCATTATGTAACGAGCCTGATGCAATCAACTTTTGATCTAGGAATATGTTCATAACATTATCCTTTACTACAAAATTATATCCTTCTTTACTTAATAAAGAAACTGATATAATATTGCACATCATGTTCGGTATATAATAGCACTCATTTAGAATCAGTGTATTACGACTTGGTAATACAAGGTGATATTCGCCAACTGCTTTGGCTACAATACTTGCACCGTTCCCTACTTGAACGGAATGATCACCTTTTCCCAGTTCTCTACCTTTTCGTAGCCCATGTAACAATTTACATATGTGGGATCCTGATCCGGTATCTAATACCCAGGACGTAGGGTGAACTGAGAAACAGTTCTCAATAACTAACACACCCGAAGAAGATGCATCAACATGCATGTTCTTTTGGGCGGCGTGAGAATCCAGATATTCTCCTGTTTCCTGTACAGTCTTATAACTCTTATAAGAAAAAACGGGTCCAACGTTCCCTTGCTCAGTACAATAATCGGGTTCAATCAATACATCCATATTATTATATTGATTATGGCCTGACATGGTCGCTACCTGGAGAGAGAGAGAAGAAAACACTTTAGCGTATTCTCTTGCAAGATTAGATTGGTTATTATCTTATCTAATCAGGATGTCTCCCACTGTTTTTATCAAATCTACCTTCAAACCCAAAGAGGTAAGATTAGCCGGGATTAATTACACCCAACAATTTCGTCAATCTTTCAGCCAGATCAGTGTCGGTACTTTGAGGGAGGTTCCCCGTGCTTTCGCACGGACCTAATTAAAGTAAACCTCGTTTTCCCAGAGGCGTAACCCCGTTAACACTTTTCTAAACACCTACTTGATCGGCTAATTGTCCTGTGTAAAACTCTCCCAGGAGTAACTCTTACTCGCAGTGGGTATCGGGATCCAACTATCTCATAGGAGGTATGCAATCTCATTGCAAATTTCAACACTTGAAATTCCCGATAATATTTTGCCCCTAGTGTCCTATGACCTTGACGCAGGCCAACAAACCATAGTGCGCTAGTCAAGTTCAACCCGTCATTTCTTGATTGAATTAAACCCATCCGCACGACCCTTGACGCAGGCCAACAAGGTCGCACGACTACCCTAATCCAATCTGCATCATATGCATAAACAGATAAATACTAGTTAGCTACCGCACACTACGCCTTGACGCAGGCCAACAAGCGTAGCACGAATACTAAATAATATCTATCTGAAATGACGGAGGGCTACGCAGGTTTTTCGGAAAAACCCTGAGCGTAATGAACTAGATATCGTCGTAGAATCATGTGGTTTTTGAAAAGGAGTGTTTTTGAGGCTTCTAGTTTTGCTAAAGAGGTCACTCCCGGTGAAGGGATCTCGGCTCTTTCCCCATCGAATAAAGTGCAGGATATATCATATATATCGCTGTACAAAGCAAGGACTATATAAGTTGTCAAAAACTAAGCCGCGAGTTTGTAGCATCTGCCAGTTTCGCTAAAGAGGTCACTCCCGGTGAAGGGATCTCGGCTCTTTCCTCATGGAATAAGGTGCAGGGCATATCATATATACCGCTGTGCAAAGCAAAACTGTAGCTACCCTTTTTATAAAGTTTTGATTCCACAACATCTTTAGGTTTCTTTTCTTTTTATTAATCTTATTAATAAAATCCCATCAGCTTATGCTTCCTAAGCATCACAGAAGAAATGAAAGCAGTAATATTTATATATCAGCATATATATATAGTATAAGCATTCGTCTCAGGCAGTAATATGATCTCATCACAGAACATTGCAGCAGAAGAACATATATGAAATATTGGATATACTAGGACGTCCGTGTTTTCAATACGAGCCTGTATAAAACACGGATTCCACGGTCGCGACTAATAGCCAAACCCACATCCCAAGACCCCTACGAGAGCGTCAAGTAACACTGCCAATTCTAGGGTTAGGAGACCCGGTCTCGACTCCTCGAGATGGCCTCCCACTGGACCCTAGAACCTGGTTACTTGTGCTCCCCACCTTGGGTCTACCTAATGCGGAAAAGTAAATAATATACAAGGGTGACAACATCCGCAACCTGGAAGTGCCCTAAATAAAAGAATATTACATTACAAATGAATTTTACATGAATGAAAATAAAAACCCTCATCTCACATAAAAACCCCGGCTATTCAGAACGCGACGATCCAATAGAACATATCACAGCAACACATAATATCACATATCATCAACGTAAGTAAATATGCGCATCCCAATTGTCGTTGACATATAGCAACGAAACCGGCGATATCACATGTTACACTTACGGTCACAGAAAAGAAAGTGTAAAACTACAACATTTGGAATCCACAATCACTTTAGACATCGTAAATCCGAAATATCACATACTTCGCATTTCATGCCTAACTCTATGAATTCCACATATTGTATCACATTCCAGATAAATAGACAGTATTAAACTTTTCGAACAGATAATCAAATACCCAAAATTTCCTAAAGTGCTCAACACTTGAGCGAAGTTCAAATAATCCCAGAATATGTCACAGTACCAGTGATCCAGCCGTAAAAGGGTCAAGCTAACGCCTCACATGTGGCACGCCGTACTGCCCCAAACCCGAAGGTTCAAAAGGCAGTTCAAGACGGTCACATAATCGAGTTAAGGTTTGTGGTCTTCTAGAGGGTCCACCGCTTAACTTGTACAATTTTTCCGAAAGATTTAAACCCGATAAAAATTCAACACTTGAAAGTTTGTCGTGCCGGGAAAAAGTGAGTTAATGATATCCGTTCAAATAGTTTAACAGTTTCTAAATATCCGGAAATAAAAACTAATTTAAATATTCCGATCGAATCTATGATTAAAAAGCAAACCCCAGATCACTCAACCTTTGAGTTAATATAAAAATACCAGAAACTATAAAAGCACAAATAAAGAATTACTGTGGGAAAAAAAATGTCCAATCAAACAATACGGCCGCGGAACCGCGGCCTAAGCAGGCAATGGCCGCGATTCCGCGGTCGTTTGTACGGATCACTGTCTCGAATTTCACAGTTATTCTTATTTTTATCTGCTGTATTTTTCAGGTATTTTTAATTCAGAAAAAATCCAGATTTTAAAAAATTTCCAGAGAGGGGGTAAATTTTGTCGGTTCGGGTTCGATCGGAGTTTTAACTTCGTTAACACGTCGCCTAATGCTCTAGCTAGGCTCTGATACCACTGTAGGGTTCCTAGGTACACTAGTGAAGGTTCATAACGCATCAAACATGCACGAATAAAATTTTACATGTGCCGAACAACCCAAAGACAGGATCTTTGCTAGATTATTAGGGTTAAGCATACAAGATTACATCTTTTAAGCTAAGTGTGAGGGATTACAACCTTTGTAGTCCGCTCCTTCGCTTCATAAGCTCCGAGTAAAAGTCCTTTCGCCGCGATCCACGATCTCCCGGACTCAAGAGAGGCTCCACGACTCGAACGATCCATTCTAGCTTGAAGTGTTCCAAATCTCCGATGATCTACGTCGAAGTATCAATAACTCAAGCTTTCTCACTATAAAGAGATGAACACACTAATCTCATGGGCTAGATGAGATGAGGATGAGAGAGTAGAATTTATGCTTTCTTTTTAAATCATTTTCTCATAATTTATCATCACAAAATGAATTTCTAGTGAGCTCAAAATCAAGAGAGAAGAAGATGATAATGGAAATGATAATTCCTTTTGTGATGAATAGAAAGAAATGTATATGATTGATATATAAACCATGGTCAAGGATGAGTGGCTATGAGTTTGTAGAGAATAAACTAGAGTTGGGGTTTGGTTAGGTTAAGTTATGAGTCATGTAAAAATATCAACCATAATATCTTAAGCATGACAAAAACAAAACTTCTAGAAGGTGCAAGAAGAAGCTAACCTTAATCCCATTTAATCATCCTTAAACATGTTTAATAATAAATCATATCATGTCACAATAATATATATCACATATATATTATATACTTACAACAAAAGAAAATAATACAATTAACATATATCGCATATATATCAATGTATCATCCAATGAGAAAATGAAATAATAAAGCAAGCCAATATTAGATAATGTAATACAATATATCATATATATTATTATACATTAAATCGTCAAATCAACACTTAATTCGATGATCCGGCTATATCGAATATAACCGACTAATATATCATGTACCGATTTATCGAATCAACAGTTGATCCGATGTCCCGGTTCATATCTAAATATCGCGAGAATATAATACGGTATCTCATATCGCATTATCCTCGGTCCTGCACATATCACATATGTGCCTCTACTCCGTTTTGCCTGAGCCAAGAAACCTCTGTGTAGGACACTAAAGAATCGTCAATATGCCGGTAGCAGGTGATGATCATATCAAACACCCACAAGCTGCAAGCGGTCAGCTAAACGTAACAGCCACCCAGGTATTGAGCGATCAGAAGATCAACAAGCTAGCCTGTGCGTTCTCCTGTGAATCCAATCAGTAACACTCCCGTACAGTCCGGTCTGTTCGTCTGATATGTCGCATATCAAGTCTAGGGGTGGTAAACATCAGACCCCAGTAAACGATAAGTCGTGTCGATGTGTGGCTCATAACGGGTCGAGAAACTACTAGTAACACTTACCAGTAAATCTCTATATCAGCCCTGGCCAGGGACTTCCAGTTATAGCCAATCGAACACAGCACAACATCAACTCCCTATACCGGGAGAGACGAATCCCCTCCTATCGCTCATTACCTCCATGTGATTCGGGACTGTACCCAAAAGCCACCGTTTTGCATGCCCTCTTGGACGTGGTATGGTGGAAATCAAAGCACAGTGGGAATCACACAAGACTCTATGACGATCTCGGGTCTACAGACTACCCTGTACCAGTGTCACCAGAGAACTGCCATCTGACGTGTGGTATATCACCATCTGGGAGTTCTCGGCGAGTCCGTCCAGTGTACCCAGTCTCCACTGAGCACCCATACACCATCTTTGATGTCAAACACCGATGGATATGGGATCATCCATCACCCATCATATGGGTCAAGATGCGTATACGCTAGTCTACTCTGGTGTATCGATGCCCTGTCTCGATATACCCTCGACTAGGAACAGTTATAGGATGTACTCATCGACTACCATGGCCCCACTAGTATGATCTCATCATAGTCCTAGTAGTCGAGTACAGATCCTAAGGGTTTTATCAACATGTGAGAGAAAAATAGTAAACCAATACAAGTCAACATGTTAAGATAAAGTGAAACCAAATAGCATACTATCATGACGAGTAAGAAAGTCATCTCTATATATATCCAAGCATCCATTATAATATACATCATATGTACAACAATGGCCTCTAGGGCATATACATAACTAACAGTGTGTGTGTGTGTGCATGTAAGGAAGAGGTGTCACTACTTATCTCTTAATTTTTATTTTAATTAACCATAAAATTTTGAACTAAATGGTTTTCTACCCTTTTTCATTTACACGCTTAACCGATTCCCCTTTGCACAAAATACCTAAACTTTACCTAGAAACCCTTCACAACTTTTGTTATTATAAAACATACATTTTATTAAAACGACGCTAAAATTATCACTAAAACCCTTATAACTTATTTATTTTGCATACTAAAATTTTAATTTAAATTGTTTTACATACATCTTATGAAATTGACTTATTTGTTTTTAATAACTTTTTGATTTATCAGTTTATTATTAAATTAATAAGTTTTATTTATTTCTAAATTTTCAAAATGTTACAATATGTCTCCACGTCACTTCTTCTCCCGCTCCACTTCTCCCTCAAACCCAACTTCCTTGCCTCCACTGTAAGCCTCGTCGACAAGACCTAAGATCACCGGAGCCACCTCGTCATAATCTTCCCCCTCGATCCTTCATCTCCTCCATCGCCCAGGCTCCGCATTGCCTTCCTCCTACAGCGACCATCTCTCGCCATTGTCACCGACGAACCCCCTCCAACACCAATCCCTACCAATACCCCCTCACCCAAGCTCCCTTGCTCTTGCACGACCTTTTCCCTCTACTCCAAGCACCACCGACAAGCTCCTCTCGTCGCCAACTCCTGCTCACCAAGCCCCGGCTCACCACGTACCTAGACGTGTCGTGGCTCATTCCCGCATCCGTGCCACAACGTGCCTGCCTCCGTGCCTCCCGTGCTCCGATCCAGTGCACGCACCGTGCCCACTCCCACACCAGCGTCGCGTCACATGCCGTGTCGCGCCGTGCCATACCCACACCACCCACCGAGGTAAGACTATGCCCAGTACCGTGTCACGCCCGCATCATCACCACACCTACTACCGCATCGCGCCCGTGTTGCCACTGCGTCCAGTACCGGGTCACCGCGCATCGCACCCGCGTCGCGCATGTGTCCAGCATCGCATCGTCTCTGGTGTCGATACGGATCCCGCACGTGGTGTCGCTTCTGTATCAAGCGATCGAATGCAAGTGAACCCCCTTCATTGTTAGTCATATGTATGCCCTAGTGGTCATTATTGTACATGATTATAAATTATAGTGGATGCTTGGACATATATATAGAGAGAGGACTTTCTCGCTCGACATGATAATATGCTATCAGGTTGCTCTTTATCTTAATATGTATACTTGTATTGTTATACTGTCTCTCTTATACATGTTGATAAAGTCCTTAGGATGTGTACTTAACTACCAGGACTTGATGCAGATCATACTAGTGGGGCCAAGGTAGTCCATAAGTACATCCTTTAATGGTTCCTAGTCGAGAGAGTATCGAGACAGGGCATCGATATTCCAGAGTAGACACGTACATTTCTTGACCCTGTATGGGGCGATGGTTGATCGCATGGCCATTAGTGTTTGACATCAGAGATTGTACACAGGTGCTCATTGGAGAATGGGTACAGCGAACAGGATTCGCCGAGAACTCTTTGTTGGTATTATACATATCGTCAGATATCAGTTCTCTGGTGACACTGGTACAGGTTAGTCTGTAGACCCGAGATCATCATAGAGTCTTGTGTGGTTCCCACTGTGCTTTGATTTCCTTCCTACCACAGCTCAAAGGAGTCATTCAAACAGGTGGATTTTGGGTACAGTCCCGAGTCACATGGAGGCAATGAGCGATAGGAGGGGTTTCGTCTCTCCCGGTATTGAGGGTTGATGTTGCGCTATGCTCGATTGGCTATAACAGCAAGTCCCTGGCCAGGGATGATGGGATTTACTGGTAAGTGTTATCAGTAGTTTCTCGAATGGTTATAGTCCATACATCGACATGACTTGTTAAGTTATTGGGGTCTGACGATTCCACCCTTAGACTTGATATGTGACATATCAGACGAAGAGACCGGACTGTACGGTAAGTGTTGCTTATAGGCTTTGCGGGGAGTTTGGACAAGCTTGCTTGTTGATCTTTTATTCGCTCAATACCTAGGTAGCTGTTATGTCCAGCTAGTACCGCTGACGGCTTGTGTGTGACAGATGTGATCATTACCTACTTCTGGTGTATTGACGAGTCTTTGGAGTCCCCACAGAGGTTTCCTAGCTCAAGCGAAACGAAGTAGGGCACATATGTGATATGTGCGGGACCTTGATTAAATATGTGTATATGATACCGTATTCTAATCTCGCGATATATTATATCGGTCAATTATATGTGATAGGACCAGGTTATTGAATCAAGTGTTGATTCGATAATGTGATATACATGTAAATGATATTAGTCGGTTATATATGATATAACCGGATTATTAAATCAAGTGTTAATTTAATTATTTGATATATAAATATATATTAACTAATATAATGCTCACTAAAGGTTTTCTTCTCTTTTAAATGCATTTAATATATATGTGATATATATTTATATGTATTTATATATTGTGTCATGGTGGATGATACATAGGACATGGGTATATGAGACTCACACCAAACTAAAGATAATAAAGGGGTTTATTTATTAAGAGTTAATTCAAAATTAGGTGGAAATTGACATGGCTTGGATGCTTGTGGAAGCATGTAGAAGCTTGACTAATTCCACTAATTTTTGTTTTACTCTTAATATTTTATAACCCAACCATTATCTCTAGCCGTGGTTAGCTCTCTACAAAATATCTATGAGATATTTTCCTCACTCTAGTTCAACACAAGTTCATCTTCTTCATCTCATTCATGCTCTCTAGCTTTGAGTGAGGTGAGAAAAAAGAAAAAAGAGAAAGAGTTTTCTAAAGTGAGCAAAATTCCTACTTCATCAACCTACTCTTATCTAACCTATTAGTGTAGGTTGTTTGTATTAGTAATATGTATGCCCTAGAGGCCATTTCTGTACATGTGATGTATATTGTAGTGGATGCTTGGACATATATAGGGAGGACTTTCTTGCTCGACATGATAGTATGCTATCTGGTTGCTCTTTATTTTAACATGTACACTTATTGTCTCTCTATTACATGTTGATAAAGCCCTTAGGATAAGTACTTGACTATCAGGATTATGATGCAGATCAAACTAGTGGGGCAGAGGTAGTCGGTAAGTACATTCTTCAAATGTTCCTAGTCGTGGGAGTATTGAGACAGGGCATCGATACTCCAGAGTAGACTAGCGTATACGCTTCTCGACCCATATGATGGGCAATGGATGATCCTACATCCATTAGTGTTTGACATTAGAGAAGGTATATGGGTGCTCAGTGAATACTGGGTATACTGGACGGACTCGCCGAGAACACCTAGATGGTATTATACCTATCGTCAGATAGCAGTTCTCTGGTGACATTGGTACAGATTAGTCTATAGACCCGAGATCGTCATAGAGTCTTGTGTGATTCTCACTGTGCTTTGATTTCCACCATACCACGGTCAAGAGATCGTGCAAAAGGTGGTTTTGGACTACAGTCCCAAGTCACATGGAAGCAATGAGCGATAGGAGGGGTTTCGTCTCTCCCGGTATTGGGAGTTGATGTTGCGTTATTCTCGATTGGCCATAACAGGAAATCCCTGGCTAGGGTTGCTAATATCTACTGGTAAGTGTTATTAGTAGTTTCTCGAACCGTTATGGACCTTGCATCGGCATGAATTATCAAGGAATTGGGGTCTGACGTTATACCACCCCCACACTATGATATGCGTTATATCAGACGAAGAGACCGGACTGTACGGTAGTGTTACTGATTGTATTCGTAGTGCATGTTGTTCTTCTGATCGCTCAATACCCGGGTGGCCGTTACGTTTGGCAGACCGCTTGCAGCGTGTGGGTGCTTGATATGATCATCACCTACCGCCAGCGTATTGAAGAGTCTTTAGAGTCCTACACAGAGGTTTCCAGGTTCATACGAAACGTAGTAGGAGCATATATGTGATATGTGCGGGACCGAGATTAATGCGATATGTGATACCGCATTCTATTCTCGCGACTTGTGACATTGGTTGGTTATATGTGATATAGCCGGGTTATCGGATCAAGTGTTGATTCGATAAGTTGTTGCATTTGATATTAGTCGGTTATACACAATATAGCCGGATTATTAAATCAAGTGTTGATTTAATAATTTAATGTATAATTATATATTTGATATATTACGTTACATTAACTAATATTAGCTCACTTAAGTATTCATTTTTCTCACTTATGATACACTTTTCATATATGTGATATATGTATTGTTTTCTATTTGCACAAAATATATATGTGATATATATTGTTGTGTCATGCTAGGTTACACTTACAACATGTATGTATGAGACTCACACCATGCTAGGGTTAAGTTAGGGTTTATATTTATTTCAAGCAAATTCAAAATTGGGGAGATATATGTCATGGTTCAAAGCTTGTAGAAGCTTGTGATCTTCATTGACTTAGTCCACTCCTTTGTCTTGCTTAAGATATTTGTTAACCCAACCCTTAACCATAGACTATGGTTTATTCTCTACATGAGTTAGGTATGACACTAACTCACCATGGTTGCAATTCTAACCTCACTCTCTCATTCATCTCTTCATCACTTCTTCTACTTCCTCAAGAGAAAAAGCTTGCTAGCTTTTTCTAAGTGATGAAACCTTATGAGAAAATTAAATCTAAAGTGAGTCCACTTCCTACTTCATCATCCTCTACTACTTGCCATTTATTATAGGGTGTTTGCTTCACTAATTACCCCATTAGTGAAGAGGTAGCATGAGCTCGAGTTTCCTCGACGTTGATCATCTTCGGCTTCGAAGGCATTGAGCAAGCCCGTTCAATTCGTCATGTGAACCTTCACTAGAGTCCGAAAGTTCGATGATCACAGCGAAGGGACTACTACACGGAGCTTTAGAAGTGAAGGACCGGTCTACAAAAGTTGTATTCCTTCATTCACTTTAGTTGCAATGTTGTTTGCATTTTGATTCGTCGGATATTCTAGTGTCGATTCTAGGGTTAGGGTTAGCTAGAACGGAATTTTTTAAAAATTGGCATAGACGATGCCTCCCGAAATCTTGCTGCCGTGCTAAGCAACCCAACAGTGGTATCAGAGTCATACTAGAAAATTAGACGATGTTTGTTAGATTAAGAAACTGAAACGAATCCGAAACTTGAAACCTTGCAACCTAGTTTCTGTCTAATTTAAAAGGTGCTCTAAAAAATTTTTAAACAACTGCAGAATGTTATATGTGATATAACATGAACACCATGAAAAATTGAAGAACTTTGGCCATGAAGTGGCCGGCCACAATGAAGAAAAATACGAGCTCCTTGGGTGGATTTTGGAATTTTGGAATTTTGGCTTCAAAATTTCAGGGTGTTCCAGTTTCTGGCTTTTAGGGTTTCAGGTGTCGTTTGTTTTTGCTAAAAATTTCATGTGATGTTAATTTTCTGCATAGGCAACTCGGACTGCTTCGTATTCGTAATACTAACATGTATTCGGGTTATTTAGACGATGTTAAAAAGTTCAAACGGATATCAATAACCCAATTTTTCCCCCGCTGGAAATCTTTCAAGAGTTGGATTTTTTCCGAGTTTAAAATTTTCAGAAAATCTTGCAAGCGATTCTGTGGACCCTTTAGAAGAATGAAACCTTAACTCGATTATGTGACCGTCAGAACCACCATCAAACCCTAGGCTTTGTGGTAGTTCAGCGGTGCTACACGTGACGCATTGGTTGACCCTTCTACGGCTGGTTCATAGGAGCTGTGGCAGTTTCTGGGTATTTTTTGAACTCTGCTCAAGTGTTGAGCTTCACGGGAAATTTTGGGTGTTCGTTTATTTGATCGAAAACTTTAACTTCGTCTAGATATCTGTGATTGTGATACAATATTTGGAATCCACAAATAGTTATGAGATAACTAGTTTGAATTTTATATATCTAGCAGTTTAGTCTCGTTTGATCGGTTGCCACGGGATTTTGATGTTGATCAAAAGTCTGTCGCAATTACGTAGTGTACGCGGATACTCGCCGGGTAACCTTGATAGATAGCCATGCCCCATAGCCCCGACCAAGTACTGTAGGAGAACCCCGTCGCCAAAAGCATCCGTTCGGGTGCTCACGGCTGCGGTATTCTGTCTTAGTGTACCTCGTCGACAGCATCGGGGGGTGCGGCTGTCTACTAAAGTTTCCGACGAGCATTCGATCAGGTTATCAGGAATCTTGTTGAATTACCCCATAGGTTATTGAAAAGTGTTTTCAATAACGAGACTAAAATGCGGGGTTTATAATTATTAGGCATGTGATGTCAAAGGAATTCATTTGGTTGGGCATGAAATCCAAAGTATGTGATACATTGGGTTTATGATGTCTAAGGTGGTTGGGGATTCCAATTGTTGTAGTTTTTCACTTTCTTTTCTGCGACCGTAAGTGTAATATGTGGTGTATCGCCGGTTTCGTTGCTATATGTCAACGACAATTGGAATATGCATATTTACTTACGTTGATGACATGTGATATTATGTGTTGCTGTGATATGTTATATTGGATCTGTTAGTTATATGTATGCCCTAGAGGCCATTACTGTACATATGATGTATATTGTAGTGGATGCTTGGACATATATAGGGAGGACTTTCTTGCTCGACATGATAGTATGCTATCTGGTTGCACTTTATCTTAACATGTACTCTGATTGTCTCTATGTTACATGTTGATAAAGCCCTCAGGATATGTACTCGACTACTGGGACTATGATGAGAACATACTAGTGGGGCCAGGGTAGTCGACGAGTACATCCTATAACTGTTCCTAGTCGAGGGTGTATCGAGACAGGGCATCGATACACCAGAGTAGACTAGCGTATACGCATCTTGACCCATATAATGGGCGATGGATGATCCCATATCCATCGGTGTTTGACATCAAGGATGGTGTACGGGTGCTCAGTGGAGACTGGGTATACTGGACGGACTCGACGAGAACTCCCAGATGGTATTATACCTCACGTCAGATGGCAGTTCTCTGGTGACACTGGTACAGGTTAGTCTGTAGACCCGAGATCGTTATAGAGTCTTGTGTGATTCCTACTGTGCTTTGATTTCCATTATACCAAGTCCAAGAGGGCATGCAAAATAATGGCTTTTGGGTACAGTCCCGAATCATATGGAGGCAATGAGAGATAGGAGGGGATTCGTCTCTTCCGGTATAGGGAGTTGATGTTGCGCTGTGTTCGATTGGCTATAACTGGAAATCCCTGGCTAGGGTTGCTGAGATTTACTGGTAAGTGTTATCAGTAGTTTCTCGAACTGTTATAGACCTCATATCGACACGAATTATCAGGCTACTGGGGACTGACGTTTATCGCCCCTAGGCGAGATATGCGACATATCAAGCGAAGAGACCGGATTGTACGGGAGTGTTACTGACTGGATTCACAGGAGAATGTACAGGCTTGCTTGTTGATCTTCTGATCGCTCAATACCTGGGTGGCTATTACGTTTAGCTGACCGCTTGCAGCTTGTTAGTGTTTGATATGATCATCACCTACTGTCGGCGTATGGACGATTCTTTAGAGTCCTACACAGAGGTTTCTTGGCTCAGACAAAACGGAGTAGGAGCACATATATGATATGTGCGGGACTGAGAACAATACGTGTATGTGATACCGTATTAGATTCTCGCGATATGAGATATCGGCCGGGTATATGTGATATAGCCGGGTCATCGGATCAATTGTTGATTCGATGAACTGATACAGATAATTTTAGTCGGTTATTTATGAAATAGCCGGATTATCGGATCGAGTGTTGATTCGATAATTTAATTTATAATTATATATTTGATATATTAAATTACATTAACTAATATAAGCTCACTAAAAGATTCTTTTTCTCACTCGGGTAATACATTGATATATATGCGATATATGTTAATTGTATTATTTTATTTTGTTACAATAAATATTGTATATATGATATATAATAATGTAACATATTAGGGTTATTAATGCAACATGATTAGTGTAGATTAAACATGATTAAGGTTTTATTTGGGTTAATTTTTCTAGAAGCTTCTAGAAGCTTTTTGTTTTGTTTTTGCAAAGATATTTTGTAAAGATATTTTTGTATGATATTTGTTAACCCAACTCAACCCTTGACCATGGTTCATTCTCTAAATGGGTTAAGTTATCATACTTAACCCATGGTTGCATTTTTAACCTCACTACAATTTGTTATTCATCACAAAGTGAAGGCTTCTTCTTCTTCCTTCTTCTTTTTGATGAAAAAGCTTACTAGCTTTTTCATTGGTGATGATTTTGGGTGAGTTAAAGAAAACAAATGAGAGCAAAAATCCTGCTTCATCATCCTAATCTATCCTAACCATTTAGATTAGGGTGTTCACTTCATTTGTGAGTGAAAGCTTGTGTTTAAGAAACTTCAAGGTGGATCATCTTAGTTATCGAAGATCGGAAGCAAGTTTGCATCATTCTCTTCGTGGA
This sequence comes from Agapanthus africanus, assembly GCA_030015575.1. NCBI lineage: Eukaryota > Viridiplantae > Streptophyta > Magnoliopsida > Asparagales > Amaryllidaceae > Agapanthus > Agapanthus africanus. Next base: position 286,780,265 of record CM057343.1, on the reverse strand, counting down.
GCCTCTCTAGAGTCTGGGTACATGATGATCGCAGCGAAGGGACCTCAACACGGAGCTTATGAAGTGAAGGACTGGACTACAAAGGTTGTAATCCCAAACTCTTAGATGTTAAAGTTTTTAACATGCTTTGTTTTGCCTAATCTCTAATTTAAAGATCTTGGTTAGGGTTGTTCGGCACGTCTAAATTTTAAATCGGGCATGGTTGATGCCTAATAGATCCTTGTGAGAGTGCCTAGTAACCCTACAGTGTTGCAGAGCCAAGCTAGAACTTTAGGCGATGTTTAGACGAAGTTTAAAGTCCGATCGAACTCCGAATACTCGTAAAACCCTAGTTTCTGGAAATTTTTCAAAAAGTTGACATTTTTGGTATTAAAAATGCTTAGAAAATTCAGCAGGTAATTGTATGGGTTACTGTAAAAAAATGACCCCAAAATACCTTTATTGCGCCGCGGAACCGCGGCCGTACCCTTGCTTGCGCGGCGGTTCCGCGGCTCTACAGTGGTATTAGGGTTGCATTTTTGTACGGTAATGTCCGTATGTATTTCCTGATGCTTCTGAGAATTTTTAATTCTACTCATATGTTGAGTTTTCTGGGTTGTATTGGGAACTCGTTGATTCGATCGGATAATTTAATTTCGTTTAGTTTTTTCCGGATAATTTAGAATGTGTTAAAAAGTTCGACCGGATATCAATAATTCACTTTTTTCCCTGCCGGAAAATTTCCAAGTATTGGATTTTTCCGTAGTTTAAAAACGTTCTAAGTCATGCAAGTAACGCGGTGGACCCTCTAGAAGACAACAAACCTTAACTCGATTATGTGACCGTCTGAACCGCCTCTAAACCTTAGGGTTTGTGGCAGTACGGCGTTGCCACATGTGAGTCGTTGGCTTGACCCTTCTATGGCTGGACCATTGGTACTGTGGCATGTGATGGATGTTTTTAAACTAATTTCAAGTGTTGAGCTATTTGGGAAAACTTGGGTGTTTGATTATTCGATCGGAAAGTTTAACATTGTCTATTTATCTGGAAAGTGATACAATATTTGGAATCCATAAGCAGTTATGAGATAACTAATTTAAATGTTGTAAATTTAGCAGTATAGTCTCATTTGATCGGTTGCCACGGGATTTTGATGTGATCAATAGTCCGTCGCAATCACGTAGTGTATGCGGATACTCGCCGGGTAAATTTATTAGACAGCCATGCCCCATAGCCCCGACCAAGTGACTACAGGAGAACCCCGTCGCCAAAAGCATCCGTTCGGGTGCTCGCGGCAGCGGTGTTCCGCCTTAGTGCACTTCATCGACGGCATCCGGGGCTGCGGCCGTCTACTAAAGTTTGCAACGAGCATTCGATCAGGATGTCGGGAATTATGTCGAATTGCCCGACTAGATATTGAAAAGTGTTTTCGATATTGAGACTAAAATGCTGAGTTTATAATTGTTAAGCATGCGATGTCTAAGGAATTCATTTGGTTAGGCATGCGATGTCTAAGTTGGTTGCGGATTCTAACTGTTGTAGTTTTACTCTTTCTTTTCTGTGACTGTAAGTGTAGTATGTAGTTGTATCGCCGTTTTACATTGCTATAAATCAACGACAATCGGTGTATGCATACTTACTTACGTTGATGATATGAGATATTATGTGTTGCTGTAAAATGTTATATTGGATCGTCGTGTTATGAATAGCCGGGGGTTTTATGTGAGATGAGAGTTTTTCATTTTCATTCATGTAAAATTCATTTGTATGTAATATTCTTTTATTGGGGCACTTCCGGGCTGAGGATGATGTTACCATTGTATATTATTTACTTTTCCGCATTAGGTAGACCTAAAGCGAAGAGCACAAGTAACCGGGTTCTAGGGTCCAGTGGGAGGCCATCTCGAGGAGCCGAGACCGGGTCTCTTAACCCTAGAATTGGCAGTGTTACTTGCCGCTCTTGTAGGGGTCTAGGGATGTGGGTTTGGCTATTCATCGCGACCGTGAAATCCGTGTTTTATACCGGCTCGTATTAAAGCACGGACGTCCTAGTATATCAAATATTTCATATATGTTCTTCTGCTGCAATGTTCTGTGATGAGATCATATTACTGCCTGAGACGAATGTTTATATTGTATATATGAGATATATATTATATATATTGTTGATTTCGTTTCAAATCTGATGCTTGTGAAGCATAATAAAATGGGATTTCATTAATGAGATTAATGAAATAAAAGAAACCTAAAGATGTTATAGAAACTTGTTTAAAAACTGGTAGCTCTAGTTCTTGCTTTGCATAGCGGTATTCCTTGTAGAATATCCAGCACCTTATTCGATAAGGAAAGAGCCGAGATCCCTTCACCGGGAGTGACCTCTTTAGCGAAACTGGTAGATGATACATACTCGGTTTGTCTTTTGATTGCTTCTATAGTTGCTTTGCACAGCGGTATTTGTGAAATATCCCGCACCTTATTCGATGAGGAAAGAGTCGACGATCCCTTCACCGGGAGTGACCTCTTTAGCAAAACTAGAAAAGGCCTAAAAAACACTCCATTTAAAATCCACTCGTTTCTACAACGATATCAAGTTCACTACACAAAGGGTTTTCTTAAAAAACTGTCGTAGCCCTCCGTCATTTCAGATAAGTATTTAATAGTATTCGTCCTACGTTTGTTGGCCTGCGTCAAGGCGTAGTGTTCGGTAGCTATTTATGCTTATCTGTAAAAGCATATGATGCGATTGAGTTAGGGTGGTCGTGCGAATTTGTTGGCCTGCGTCAAGGGTCATGCGGGTAGGTTTAATTCAATCGGGAAATGACGGGTTGAACTTGACTAGCGGACTATGGTTTGTTGGCCTGCGTCAAGGTCATAGGACGCTAGGGGTAAAATATTATTGGGAATTTCAAGTGTTGAAATTTGCAATGAGATTGCATACCTTCTATGAGATAGTTGGATCCCGATACCCGCTGCGAGTAAGAGTTACTACTGGTAGAATTTTACACATTACAATTAGCCGATCAAGTAGGTGTCTAGAAAGGTGTCAACGGGGTTATGCCTCTGGGAAAACGAGATTTACTTTAATTAGGTCCGTGCGAAAGCACGGGAAACCTCCCTCAAAGTACCGGTACTGGCCTGGCTGAAAGATTGGCGAACTTGTAGGGTGTAATTAATCCCGGCTCTTCTTTCCTTTTAGGGTTTGAAGAAAGATTTGACTAAAACAGTGGGAGACATCCTGATTAGGTATATTAATAACCAATCTAATCTTGCAAGAGCATACGCTGAGTGTTTTCTTCTCTCTCTCTCTCCTGGTAGCGATCATATCACGCCTTAATCAAGATAATAATAGGGATGTATTGACCGAACCCGCTTGTTATACTGAGCTGGGGAACGTTGGTCCCGCTCTAACTTATAATTGTTATAAGACAGTGCAGGAAATAGGGGATTACCAAAATTCCCGTGCCGCCCAAATGAAGAAAGTGCATGCTGATGCATCATCTTCGGGTGTGTTCATTACAAAGAACTGTTTCGCAGTATCCTCTACGTCCTGGGTATGTGTTACCGGATCAGGATCCCAGATATGTAATATGTTATATGGGCTACAGATAGGTAGAGAACTGAGAACGGGTGATAAGTTTCATGAGATAGAAAAGGTGCAAGTGTTGCAGCCAAGTCTGTTGGTAGTTATCATCCTGTATTAGTAAATACATTGATTCTGAACGAATTTTATTAGATACCGAACCTGATGTACAACATCATATCGGTATCTTTATTAGTAAAGAAGGATATAATTTTGTATTGTTGGATAATGTTTTGAACATTTCCTATATCAAGAGTTGATCGGTTCAGGTACGTTATCTAAAAGCAATGACGTTCTAAATCAAACTACAGTTCTTAGTATACAGAACACACACAAGAGGAAGAGTTCAGAAATGAACGAATCCTTCTTGAGGTATTGTAGACTAGGTCATATCAATGTGACCCGACTAGCTGAAGTTACATATAGATGCATATTTAGATTTGTTTGAATTTACATCTTGTGAAACTTGCCGGTCATGTCACAAAGATTAGATGACCATAGCTCTGTTTATTGGAAACAGAGAAAGAGTTTGTGAACTTTTGGGATTAATACAGGATGATGTATGTAAGGTCCCCTGTCTCCACATGCCAAGACTGGTTCTTTGTACTTTATTATACTCACCGATAGTCTCTCAAGATTCGCACATGTATTCCTGTTGAATCACAAGTCTAAACCTTTTGAGAAATTCAATGAATATTAGTTAGAAGTAGAGAACCAAAAACGGATATAAGTATTATGTCCTTTGATGAGATCAAGGAGGAGAATACTTGAGCACGGAGATTCCTGGACTATTCTAAAGGAGAATGAGATTCTCTCTCAGCATTACTCCTCCGTATACACCATAGCACGATTGTATATCAGGGCGGAGCAATAGCACCCTATGTGATATGGTGTAATCTATGATGAGTACTACTGAGTTTCCTATTTCCTTTTGGGAGTTATGCACTTGAGAAGCTGCATACCTATTGAATAGGGTTCAAATCAAATCAGTTGCCTACCACTTCATATGTGATATGGAATGGGAAGAGCCCATATCTTAAGTAAGTTAAGATTTGAGGTTGTCCGACCTATGTCTAAAAGAAAAATCCGGACAAGCTCGAGACAAAGACAGTTCTGTGGAAGTTTGTTGGATATCCCAAGCATTCGTAAGGGAATATCTTCTACCAAACCGAGGAAAAAAAGATGTTTTGTTTCTCAGCATGCCACCTTTATGAAAGGGAATTTCTTGTGAAAAATTAGTGGTCATGAAGTAGAACTAGAAGGAGTTCCATCTATACAAACTACAGAAGATGATTTGGTAGAACCGAAGGATTCAATAGTAACCAACGAACCTCGGCCTCTCTGCCGATCTAGTAGGGTTCCTCACCCACCTAAGAGATACTTCGGTTTCTTTATAACAGTGGGAGCGAGGATTGCATCATGAGATGATGACCCAACTAGTTTCGAGCTGGCCATCAGGAGTGGGACTCTGTAAGAATGGCTGGATGCTTAGTGATCTGAGATGGAATCCTTATACACCAATAAAGTATGGACTTTGGTTGCTTTATCTGAAGGGTTAAATCCCCATCAGGAGCAAGTATATCTTGAGAAGATTACTTTCTGTATATGGAAAAGTTGAGACTTTCAAAGCTATGCTTAAGTCCATCCAGATCCTACTTGACACTGCTACATACCATGACTACGATATCTGGTGGTTGGGTGTCATGACTGCTTTTCTAAATAATGATTTGGAAGAGAGCGTCTATAAGTGTATGTTTCCTAGGCACCCTAATGAGGTCTCACAAGGTATCAACCATGCCAATTTCAAATTCAAACGGTGCCGAGAAACCCTAGAACGGATCGTTGGCTAGATTTCTAGGCGAAAAAGCAAACTAGTTAACACTTAACTAAGAGATACGGAAATACAACCTTTGTAGATCCGGTTCTCCACCTCCATAGCTCCGTAATGAAGTCTCCTCGCTGTCCATAACAAGTCCCGGGCTCTAGCGTCGGCTTCATCGGAGAATGGACGGGCTAGGTCATCGATGTCCATGCCGAAGATGATCTACGTCGAGGCATCGCTAAATCAAGCTCCGACTTCACCAAGCCATGAAACTTGTGAAGGAAACACATTCTACTACTTGGCAAGAGGTAGAGGATGAAGAAATAGGAAGTGGGTTCAATTTAGAATTGGATTTCTCACTCTTTATCATCAATCACCATTGATGACCTAAGCTTTCTTCATGATAGATATGAAGAAGAAGAAGAAGAAAGTTATGATAAGTTAATTTGAAAAAGAAAAGAAAATCCAAACTTATCATAACATGACCATGGTTAAGTGTAGAGAACTAATTAGGGTTAAATGAAGTGGTTAGGTTTAAGCATGAGACAAAAGGGTTAGAAAGTCAAAGTGTTCAAGAAACTTCATGAACAAAACAAAAATGCCACCATTTTATCATGCTCTTTTTCTTTTCCAAAAAGAATAAACAAATGAATAATCAAATAGTAAACCCTAACCATTTCATTAACCAAGGTTTAATTCTATACACTTAACAAATAAGGCATGTTTCATCAAACATGATACAAGCAAGTGCACAAAATCATATCGCATATGCAATGCGCACACCCGAGTGAGAAAATCCATTTTAAATGAACCAATACTAGTTAATGCAAAATAATATATCAAATATATAATTATGCATTAAATCATTAAATCAACACTTGATTTAACGATCCGGTCATATCGCATATAACCGGCTAGTATCCTATGTATCGGCTTATCGAATCAATCCTTGATTCGATAACTGGGTTATATCGCATATAACCAATCGATACATCCATCGCGAGAATAGAATACGGTATCACATACACGCATTATTCTCGGTCCCGTACATATCTCATATGCGCTCCTATTTCATTTCGCTTGAGCCAGGAAACCTCTGTGTAGGACTCTAAAGACTCGTCAATACGCCGGCAGCAGATGATGATCATATCAAATATCCACAAGCCGCAAGTGGTCTGCTAAACGTAACGGCCACCCGGGTATTGAGCGATCAGAAGATCGACGAGCAAGCCCGCTCACACTCCAGTGAATCCAACCAGTAACACTACCGTACAGTCCGGTCTGATCGTATGATATGTCGCATATCTCGCCTAGGGGTGGTAAACGTCAGACCCCAATAGCTCGATAAGTCGTGTCGATATGAGGTCTATAACAATTCGAGATACTGCTGGTAACACTTACCAGTAAATCTCAGCAACCCTGGCCAGGGATTTCCTGTTATAGCCAATCGAACACAGCGCAACATCAACCCCCTATACCAGGAGAGACGAATCCCCTCCTATCGCTTATTGCCTCCATGTGACTCGGGACTGTACCCAAAAACCACCGTTTTGCATGCCCTCTTGGACGTGGTAAGATGGAAATCAAAGCACAGTGGGAACCACACAAGACTCTATGACGATCTCGGGTCAACAGACTACTCTGTACCAGTGTCACCAGAGAACTGCCATCTGACGTGAGATATAATACCATCTGGGAGTTCTCGGCGAGTCCGTCCAGTGTACCCAGTCTCCACTGAGCACCCGTATAACATCTCTGATGTCAAACACCAATGGATATGGGATCATCCATCACCCATCTGTATGGGTCGAGAAGGTACACGCTAGTCTACTCTGGTATATCGATGCCCCGTCTCGATACACCCTCGACTAGGGACTTTGAAGGATGTACTTATGGACTACCATGTCCCCACTAGTATGATCCGCATCATAGTCCAGGTAGTCAAGTACAGATTCCAAGGGCTTTACCAACATGTAACAGGGAGACAATCAGTGTACACGTTACGGTAAAGAGCAACCAGATAGCATACTATCATGTCGAGCAAGAAAGTCCTCCCTATATATGTCCCAGCATCCACTACAATATACATCCTATGTATAGTAATGGCCTCTAGGGCATACATATAACTAACAATCTCCCACTTGCACTAGGGCCATCTGTAGCAGTGGTTGTAGTATCTCATACTCAACCATCCTATAAAAAAATCTCTCTTTGGGAACAGGCCTTTGTGAGTGGATCCGTTGTGTTGTCCTCAGAATCTACTCTCCTTACCTCGATCACCCTAGAGATCAACTATCTCCATGATCAGGTGATGCGGCCTCAGAATACGCCTGGGTCACTGATGGGACGGGTGTTCCTTGGCATAAGCCACAACTCCATTGTCTCACAATGGTAGGAACGAAGTTCATCTCATGAACTATTATACACCCAGACTGCCTCTATGGTAGCATCTTAAGTAGCGATGTATTCAGCCTTTATCGTCTAGTATGCCACGGTATCTAGCTTGGAACTCTTCCAACATACCGTCCCTTTACTGAGGGTAAAGACAATGCCTGTGACTGACACTCAGTCGTCATTATCACCCTGGAACCATTCCAGTGATTCTCCCCAGGATCGGTTGATACCGTCTCACTACATCTAGTGAGAATTCTAACATCCATTTAGATCTATCTCATAGATCCAAAACCCAGGATTTAGTAGGTATCATTTTGATCCTATTGGAGAATCCTTGTGATAAGCGGAGATCGACCGAGCGTAGCATAGGAAACTCCTTCCCTATCAAGAGTATGTCATCTACGTACTCTACGAGGATCACCACCATACTCCCTACTACCTTTTTGTTTATACAAGGTTCATCTACCATTTTGATGATGTCAAACTCTTTGACTAATCCATCAAAACAGATGTTCCAACTCCGCGATGCCTGCTTAATCCTATAAAGCATCTTGCACACGTTTCCGCTGCTCCCACTGTCTACGAGGCCCTCTGGCTATGTACTTATAGACGCACTCTTCTAAAACATCATTTAGAAAAGCAGTCATGACACCCAACCACCAGATATCGTAGTCATGGTATGTAGCCGTGACAAGTAGGATCTTGATGGACTTAAGCATAGTTTCTTGGAAAGGTTTCATTATTATCCACGCCTGGTCGATGATGAAAACCTTTAACAAGTCTAGCTTTGAAAGTCTCAACTTTTCCATCTACACCAAGTAATCTTCTCAAGATATACTTGCTCCTGATGGGGATTTAACCCTTCAGATATTGCAACCAAAGTCCATACTTTGTTGGTGTATAACGATTCCATCTCAGATCGCTAAACATCCAGCCATTCTTACAGAGTCTTACTCTTGATGGCCTGCTCGAAGTTAGTTGGGTCATCATCTCATGATGCAATCCTCGCTCCCACTGTCATAGAGAAACCGAAGTATCTCTCAGGTGGGTGAGGAACCCTACTAGATCAGCGGAGAGGCTGAGGGTCATTGGAATCTACTGAATCCTTTGGCTCTATCAAATCATCTGTTGTAGTTTGTATAGCTGGAACCTTTCCAGTTTTACATTACAGACCTTGCCTCGAGCTTGTCCGGATTTTGTTTTTAGACATAGGCCGGACAACCCCAAATCTTAACTAGTTTAAGACATGGGCTCTTCCCTTATCATATCACATATGAAATGGTAGGCAACTGATTTGATTGGAACCCTATTCAATAGGTATGCAACTTCATAAGTGCATAACTCCCAAAAGGAAATAGGTCACTCAGTAATACTCATCATAGAGCACACCATATCATATAGGGTGTAATTACTCCGCCCCGATATACCATCGTGCTATGGTGTATACAGAGGAGTAATGCTGAGAGAGAATCTCATTCTCCTTTAGAAAAAGTCCAGGAATTTCGTGCTCAAGTATTCTCCTCCTTGATCTCATCATAGGACATAATACTTTGACCCTTATTTTGGTTCTCTACTTCTAACTTATATTCTGTGAATATCTCAAAAGGTTCGGACTTGTGTTTCAACAGGAACATAGGTCTGAATCTCGAAAGATCATCAGAGAATGTAATGAAGTACAAAGAACCGGTCTTGGCATGTGTAGACAGGGGACCTACATACATCAACATGTATCATCCCAAGAGTTTACTAACTCTTTCTCTGTTTCCAATAAACAGAGCTGTGGTCATCTTATCTCTGTGACATGACTGCCAAGTTTCACAAGATGTAAATTCAAACTCATTTAAATATGCATCTTTATGTAACTTCAGCTAGTCGGGTCACATTGATAAGACCTAGTCTACAATGCCTTAAGAATGATTCGTTCATTTCTGAACTCTTCCTCTTGTGTGTGTTCCATATACTAAGAACTGTAGTTTGATTTAGAACATCAATGCTTTTAGATAACGTGCCTGAACCGATCAACTTTTGATATAGGAAATGTTCAAAACATTATCCAACAATACAAAATTTTATCATTTCTTTACTAATAAAGAGACTGATATGATTTTGTATATAAGGTTCGGTATCTAATAACATTCGTTCAGAATCAATGTATTTGGAATACAGGGTGACAGTGACCAACAGACTTGGCTGCAACACTTGCCCCGTTTTCTGCCTCATGAAACTTATCACCCGTTCTCAGTTCTCTACCTTTCTGTAGCCCTATGTAACAGATTACATATCTGGGATCCTGATCTGGTATCACATACCCAGGACGTAGAGGATACAGAGAAACGGTTCTTTGTAATGAACACACCCGAAGATGATGCATCATATGCACTTTCTTCGTTTGGGTGGCACGGGAATTCTGGCAATCCCCAATTTCCTGCTCTGTCTTATAACAATTATAAGTTGGAGCGGGACCAACGTTCCCAGCTCAGTATAACAAGCGGGTTCGGTCAAATATCCGTATTATTATCTTGATTAAGGCGTGATATGGTCGCTACCAGGAGAGAGAGAGAAGAAAACACTCAGCGTGCGCTCTTGCAAGAATAGATTGGTTATTATTTTATCTAATCAGGATGGCTCCCACTGCTTTTTATCAAATCTTCTTTCAAACCCTAAAAGGAAAGACTAGCCGGGATTAATTACACACTACAAGTTTGCCAATCTTTCAGCCAGGCCAGTGTCGGTACTTTGAGGGAGGTCCCCCGTGCTTTCGCACGAACCTAATTAATGTAAACCTCGTTTTCCCAGAGGCGTAACCTCGTTAACACTTTTCTAGACACCTACTTGGTCGGCTAATTGTAATGTATAAAACTCTCCCAGGAGTAACTCTTACTCGCAGCGGGTATCGGGATCCAACTATCTCATAGAAGGTATGCAATCTCATTGCAAATTTCAACACTTGAAATTCCCGATAATGTTTTGCCCCTAACGTGCTATGACCTTGACGAAAGCCAACAAACCATAGCCCGCTAGTCAAGTTCAACCCGTACATTTCTTGATCGAATTAAACCCACCCGCATGACCCTTGACGAAAGCCAACAAAGCCGCACGACTACCCTAATCCAATCGCATCGTATGCTGGCAGATAAGCAGCATATAGCTACCGCACACTGCACCTTGACGAAAGCCAATAAATGCAGCACGAATACTATATACAACTTATCTGAAATGACGGAGGGCTACGACAGGTTTTTCTGAAAACCTATTGCGTAATGAACTTGATATCGTTGTAGAATCAAATGATTTTAAAATTGAGTGCTTTTGAGGCTTTTCTAGTTTTGCTAAAGGAGTCACTCCCGGTGAAGGGATCGTCGGTCCTTTCCTCGTCGAATGAGGTGCGGGATATATCACATATATCACTGTGCAAAGCAAAAACACTTAAAAGCAATCAAAAGACAAACCGAGTGTGTAGCATCTGCCAGTTATTGCTAAAGGAGTCACTCCCGGTGAAGGGATCTCGGTCCTTTCCTCATCGAATAAGGTGCAGGATATATCATATATACCGCTGTGCAAAGCAAGAACTGTAGCTACCTGTTTTATTTTGAAATTCGATTCTACAACATCTTAGGTTTCTTTTTATTTCATTAATCTCATTAATGAAGTCCCATCATTTAAGTACCTAAACATCACAGATAAATACGACGTACACTTATGCCATCCGCATTCGCCTCGATGTCCCCTCGTGCACCGTTAGGTTAGGTAACTAACGGCAGAGCGGGGCAGGGCTAGCGCGGGTGTAAAACATAAGTAACGTCTATATAATACATCATATATACTATATACTGTATCTATCACAGAACATCACATGATCACATCACAGTTATCGCAGCAGAAGAATCATATGAAATATTGGATATACTAGGACGTCCGTGTTTTCAATACGAGCCAGTATAAAACACGGATTCCACGGTCGTGATGAACAGCCAAACCCACACCCCTAGACCCCTACGAGAGCGGCAAGCAACCCTACCAATTCTAGAGTTAGGAGACCCGGACTCGACTCCTCGAGTTGGTCTCCCACTGGACTCCAGAATCCGGTTACTTGTGCTCTCCTCCTTGGGTCTATCCTAGTGCGGAAAAGTAAATAATATACAAAGGGTGACAACTTCCGCAACCTGGAAGTACCCCAATAAAAGAATATTACATACAAGTTTTTACATGAATGAAAATGAAAAACACTCATCTCACATAAAAAACCCCGGCTATTCAAACACGACGATCCAATATAACATATCCATCAACACATAACATCACATGTCATCAACGTAAGTAAATATGCGCATCCCAAATGTCGTTGACATATAGCAACGAAACCGGCGATATCACATATTACACTTACGGTCATAGAAAAGAAAGTGTAAAACTACAACAGTTGGAATCCGCAACCTCTTTAGACATCGCATGCCTAATCAAATGAATTACATAGACATCGCATGCCTAACAATTATAAACCCCGCATTTTAGTCTCATTATCGAAAACACTTTTCAATACCAAGTCGGGCAATTCAACAAGATTCCCGACATCCTGATCGAATGCTCGTCGCAAACTTTAGTAGGCGGCCGCACCCCCGACGCCGTCGACGAAGTGCACCAAGGCGGAACACCGCCACCGCGAGCACCCGAACGGATGCTTTCGACGACGGGGTTCTCCTACAGTCACTTGGTCGGGGCTATGGAGTGAGGCCGTCTATTAAGTTTACCCGGCGAGTATCCGCGTACGCTACGTGATTGCGACGGAGTTTTGATCGCATCAAAATTCCGTGGCAACCGATCATGTGAGACTAAACTGCTATGTTTATAACATTCATTCAGTTATCTCATAACTGCTTGTGAATTCCAATTATTGTATCACATTCCGAATAAAATAGAAAATGTTAAACTTTCCGATCGAACAATCGAACACCCAAGTTTTCCCGATACAGATCAACACATGAAATATGAGTCTAACAACATTCAGTTCGTGCCTCAGTACCAACGGTCCAGCCGTAGAAGGGTCAAGCCAACGCCTCACATGTGGCACGCCGTACTGCCCCAAACCCGAAGGTTCAAAGGACAGTTCAAGACGGTCACATAATCGAGTTAAGGTTTGTTGTCTTCTAGAGGGACCATCGATTTACTTGCACTACTTAGAACGTCGTTAAACTACGGAAAAATCCAACACTTGGAAATTTCCCGACAGGGGAAAAATTGGGTATTTATATCCGGTCGAACTTTTTAACATATTCTAAAATTTATCCGGAAAGCCACACAGAAAAAATTTGATACTACGATCAAAACACCGAATCCCCAAAACAACTCCAGAAAATTCAACTCTTGAATAAATTTTAAAAATACCAAGAGAAATCACCACTGGAAACTAAGAATTACTGTGCAAAATAATTTAAATACTGTGGCCGTACGGCCGCGGATCCGCCGCATGAGCCTTGCTCATGCCGCGGAACCGCGGTGGGAAAGTTGAATTAGGTCCACGAAATTTACAGTAATTCTTAGAAAACCCTGCTTGATTTTCAGCATATTTTTAATGTTGAAAAATCCCAGATTTTAGAAAAAGGACAGAGAGCATGTTTAGGTTTGGGTTTTCGGGTCGTTCGGACTTCAAATTCCGTCTAGACTTCGCCTAAGGCTCTAGCTAGGCTCTGATACTACTGTAGGTTTCCTAGGCACCCTAATGAGGTCTCACAAGGCATCAACCATGCCAATTTCAAATTTAAACGGTGCCGAGAAACCCTAGAACGGATCGTTGGCTAGATTTCTAGGCGAAAAAGCAAACTAGTTAACACTTAACTAAGAGATATGGAAATACAACCTTTGTAGATCCGGTTCTCCACCTCCATAGCTCCGCATTGAAGTCTCCTCGCTGTCCATAACAAGTCCCGGGCTCTAGCGTCGGCTTCATCGGAGAATGGACGGGCTAGGTCATCGATGTCCATGCCGAAGATGATCTACGTCGAGGCATCGCTAAATCAAGCTCCGACTTCACCAAGCCATGAAACTTGTGAAGGAAACACATTCTACTACTTGGCAAGAGGTAGAGGATGAAGAAATAGGAAGTGGGTTCAATTTAGAATTGGATTTCTCACTCTTTATCATCAATCACCATTGATGACCTAAGCTTTCTTCATGATAGATATGAAGAAGAAGAAGAAGAAAGTTATGATAAGTTAATTTGAAAAAGAAAAGAAAATCCAAACTTATCATAACATGACCATGGTTAAGTGTAGAGAACTAATTAGGGTTAAATGAAGTGGTTAGGTTTAAGCATGAGACAAAAGGGTTAGAAAGTCAAAGTGTTCAAGAAACTTCATGAACAAAACAAAAATGCCACCATTTTATCATGCTCTTTTTCTTTTCCAAAAAGAATAAACAAATGAATAATCAAATAGTAAACCCTAACCATTCCATTAACCAAGGTTTAATTTTATACACTTAACAAATAAGGCATGTATCATCAAACATGATACAAGCAAGTGCACAAAATCATATCGCATATGCAATGCGCAAACCCGAGTGAGAAAATCCATTTTAAATGAACCAATACTAGTTAATGCAAAGTAATATATCAAATATATAATTATGCATTAAATCATTAAATCAACACTTGATTTAACGATCCGGTCATATCGCATATAACCGGCTAGTATCCTATGTATCGGCTTATCGAATCAATCCTTGATTCGATAACTAGGTTATATCGCATATAACCAATCGATACATCCATCGCGAGAATAGAATACGGTATCACATACACGCATTATTCTCGGTCCCGCACATATCTCATATGCGCTCCTATTTCGTTTCGCTTGAGCCAGGAAACCTCTGTGTAGGACTCTAAAGACTCGTCAATACGCCGGCAGCAGATGATGATCATATCAAACATCCACAAGCCGCAAGCGGTCTGCTAAACGTAACGGCCACCCGGGTATTGAGCGATCAGAAGATCGACGAGCAAGCCCGCTCACACTCCAGTGAATCCAACCAGTAACACTACCGTACAGTCCGGTCTGATCGTCTGATATGTCGCATATCTCGCCTAGGGGTGGTAAACGTCAGACCCCAATAGCTCGATGAGTCGTGTCGATATGAGGTCTATAACAATTCAAGATACTGCTGGTAACACTTACCAGTAAATCTCAGCAACCCTGGCCAGGGATTTCCTGTTATAGCCAATCGAACACAGCGCAACATCAACCCCCTATACCGGGAGAGACGAATCCCCTCCTATCGCTCATTGCCTCCATGTGACTCGGGACTGTACCCAAAAACCACCGTTTTGCATGCCCTCTTGGACGTGGTAAGATGGAAATCAAAGCACAGTGGGAACCACACAAGACTCTATGACGATCTCGGGTCAACAGACTACTCTGTACCAGTGTCACCAGAGAACTGCCATCTGACGTGAGGTATAATACCATCTGGGAGTTCTCGGCGAGTCCGTCCAGTGTACCCAGTCTCCACTGAGCACCCGTATAACATCTCTGATGTCAAACACCAATGGATATGGGATCATCCATCGCCCATCTGTATGGGTCGAGAAGGTACACGCTAGTCTACTCTGGTATATCGATGCCCCGTCTCGATACACCCTCGACTAGGGACTTTGAAGGATGTACTTATGGACTACCATGTCCCCACTAGTATGATCCGCATCATAGTCCAGGTAGTCAAGTATAGATCCCAAGGGCTTTACCAACATGTAACAGGGAGACAATCAGTGTATACGTTAAGGTAAAGAGCAACCAGATAGCATACTATCATGTCGAGCAAGAAAGTCCTCCCTATATATGTCCCAGCATCCACTACAATATACATCCTATGTATAGTAATGGCCTCTAGGGCATACATATAACTAACAATAAGTACACAGCCAGAGAGCTTCGTAGATAGTGGGAGCAGCGGAAACGTATGCAAGATGTTTTAAGTGATAAAGCAGGCATCACGGAGTTGGAACATCTGTTTTGATGTGGTAGTCAAAGAGTTTGACTTCATCAAAATGGTAGATGAACCTTGTATATATAAAAAGGTAGTAGAGAGTATGGTGGTGATCCTCGTAGAGTACGTGGATGACATACTCTTGATAAGGAAGGAGTTTCCTATGCTACTCTCGGTCAATCTCCGCTTATCACAAGGGTGGTCCATATAGGATCAAAATGATACCTCCTAAATCCTGGGTTTGGTTCTATGAGATAGATCTAATTGGATGTTAGGATTATCACTAGTTGTAGTGAGATGGGATCAATCGATCCTGGGGAGAATCACTGGAAAGGTTCTAGGGTGATAAGGACGACAGAATATCAGTCGCAGGCATTGTCTTTACCCTCAGTGGAGGGACGGTATGTTGGAAGAGTTCAAGGGTACATACCGTGACATACTAGACGATTAAAGGCAATATACATCGTTACCAAGGATGCTACCAAAGAGGCGGTCTGGATATATATAAGTTCATGAGATGAACATCGTTCCTGCCATTGTGTGACAATAGAGTTATGGCTTCGGCCTAGGAACCCCCGTCCCATCAGAAATCTAGATATAATTCTTAGGCAGTATCACCTGATCATGGAGATGGTTGATCTCCAGGGAGATCGAGGATAGGAGAGTAGACACAGAGGACAACAGCGCGGATCCACTCACAAAGGCCTTTTTCCCAGTAAAGACTTTTATGGGATGGTTGAGTATGAGATACTTCAACCACAGCTAATTGTTGGGTATGCGATACCACAAAAGATGGCCCTAGTGCAAGTGGGAGATTGTTAGTTATATGTATGCCCTAGAGGCCATTACTGTACATATGATGTATATTGTAGTGGATGCTTGGACAAATATAGGGAGGACTTTCTTGCTCGACATGATAGTATGCTATCTGGTTGCACTTTATCTTAACATGTAATCTGATTGTCTCTATGTTACATGTTGATAAAACCCTTAGGATATGTACTCGACTACTGAGATTATGATGAGATCATACTAGTGGGGCCAGGGTAGTCGACGAGTACATCCTATAACTGTTCCTAGTCGAGGGTGTATCGAGACAGGGTATCGATACACCAGAGTAGACTAGCGTATACGCATCTTGACCCATATGATAGGCGATGGATGATCCCATATCCATCGGTGTTTGACATCAAGGATGGTGTACGAGTGCTCAGTAGAGACTGGATACACTAGACGGACTCGCCGAGAACTCCCAGATGGTATTATACCACACGTCAGATGGCAGTTCTCTGGTGACACTGGTACAGGTTAGTCTGTAGACACGAGATCGTTATAGAGTCTTGTGTGATTCCCACTGTGCTTTGATTTCCATCATACCACGTTCAAGAGGGCATGCAAAAAGGTGGCTTTTGGGTACAGTCCCGAATCACATGGAGGCAATGAGCGATAGGAGGGGATTCGTCTCTCCCGGTATAGGGAGTTGATGTTGCACTGTGTTCGATTGGCTATAACTGGAAATCCCTGGCCAGGGTTGCTGAGATTTACTGGTAAGTATTATCTGTAGTTTCTCGAACTGTTATAGACCTCATATCGACACGACTTATCAATCTACTGGGGTCTGACGTTTACCACCCCTAGGCGAGATATGCGACATATCAGACGAAGAGACCGGACTGTACGGGAGTGTTACTGACTGGATTCACAGGAGAATGTACAGGCTTGCTTGTTAATCTTCTGATCGCTTAATACCTGGGTGGCTATTACGTTTAGCTGACCGCTTGCAGCTTGTGGGTGTTTGATATGATCATCACCTACTGCCGGTGTATTGACGATTCTTTAGAGTCCTACATAGAGCTTTCTTGGCTCAGGCATAACGGAGTAGGAGCACATATATGATATGTGTGGGACCGAGAACAATACGTGTATGTGATACCGTATCAGATTCTCGCGATATGAGATATCGGCCGGGTATATGTGATATAGCCGGGTCATCGGATCAAGTGTTGATTCGATGAACTGATACAGATAATATTAGTCGGTTATTTGTGAAATTGCCGGATTATCGGATCAAGTGTTGATTCGATAATTTAATGTATAATTATATATTTGATATATTAAATTACATTAACCAATATAAGCTCACTAAAAGATTCTTTTTCTCACTCGGGTAATACATTGATATATATGCGATATATGTTAATTGTATTATTTTATTTTGTTACAATAAATATTGTATATGTGATATTTAATATTATAACATATTAGGATTATTAATACAACATGATTAGTGGAGATTAAATATGATTAAGGTTTGATTTGGGTTAATTTTTCTAGAAGCTTCTAGAAGCTTTTTGTTTTGTTTTTGCAAAGATATTTTGTAAAGATATTTTTGTATGATATTTGTTAACCCAACTCAACCCTTGACCATGGTTCATTCTCTACATGGGTTAAGTTATCATACTTAACCCATGGTTGCATTTCTAACCTCACTTCCATATCCTTATTCATCACAAAGTGAAGGCTTCTTCTTCTTCCTTCTTCTTTTTGATGAAAAAGCTTACTAGCTTTTTCATTGGTGATGATTTTGTGTGAGTTAAAGAAAATAAATGAGAGCTAAAATGCTACTTCATCATCCTAATCTATCCTAGCCATTTAGATTAGGGTGTTCACTTCATTTGTGAGTGAGAGCTTGTGTTTAAGAAAGTTCAAGGTAGATTATCTTAGTTATCGAAGATCGGAAGCAAGTTTGCATCATTCTCTTCGTGGAGCCTCCCTAGAGTCCAGTTACATGATAATCGCAGTGAAGGGACCTCAACACGGAGCTTATGAAGTGAAGGACCGGACTGCAAAGGTTGTAATCCCAAACTCTTAGATATTAAAGTGTTTAACATGCTTTGTTTCGCCTAATCTATAGTTTAAAGATCTTGGTTAGGGTTGTTCGGCACGTCTAAATTTTAAATCGGGCATGGTTGATCCCTGATATATCCTTATGAGAGTGCCTAGTAACGCTACATGATCGTCGTGTTTTGAATAGCCGGGGGTTTTTATGTGTGATGAGAGTTTTTCATTTTCATTCATGTAAAAGCTTGTATATAATATTCTTTTATTGGGGCACTTCAGGGTTAAGGATGATGTCAGCATTGTATATTATTTACTTTTCCGCATTAGGATAGACCCAAGGCGGGAAGCACAAGTAACCGGGTTCTAGGGTCTAGTGGGAGACCATCCCGAGGAGTCGAGACCGGGTCTCCTAACTCTAGAATTGGTAGGGTTACTTGCCGCTCTCGTAAGGGTCTAGGGATGTGGGTTTGGCTATTCATCATGACCGTGGAATCCACGTATTTACTGGCTTAAATAAAACACGGAATTCCTCGTATATCCAATATTTCATATGTGATTCTTCTGCTGCTTATATTCTGTGATGTGATCACTTAATATGTTCTGAGACGAATGCCTATATTATATATATGAGATATAATTGATATTGCTGCTTTCGTTTCTACTGTGATGCTTAGGAATCATAATTGATGGGAATTCATTAATGAGATTAATGAAACTAAAAGAAACCAAAAGATGTTGTAGAAACTTGTTTTAAAAAGAAATGTAGCTCTAGTTCTTGCTTTGCATAGCGGTATTCCTTGTAGAATATCCAGCACCTTATTCGATAAGGAAAGAGCCGAGATCCCTTCACCGGGAGTGACCTCTTTTGCGAAACTAGTAGATGCTACAACCTACTCGGTTTGTCTTTTGATTGCTTCTATAGTTTTTGCTTTGCATAGTGGTATTTGTGAAATATCCAGCACCTCATTCGATGAGAAAAGAGCCAAGATCCATTCACCGGGAGATACCTCTTTTGCAAACTAGTAAATGCCTAAAAAACACTCCTTTACAAAATCACTCGATTCTACGACGATATCAAGTTCATTACGCAAAGGGTTTTCTTAAAAACCTGTTGTAGCCCTCCGTCATTTCAGATAAGTATTATTTAGCATTCGTGCTGCGTTTGTTGGCCTTTGTCAAGGCATAGTGTGCGGTAGCTGACTAGTGCTTATCTGTTTAAGCATATGATGTGATTGTATTAGGGTAGTCGTGCGACCTTATTGGCCTTTGTCAAGGGTCGTGCGGGTGGGTTTAATTTAATCAGAAAATGACGGGTTGAACTTGACTAGCATCCTATAGTTTGTTGGCCTTTGTCAAGGTCATAGGAGGTT
Source organism: Agapanthus africanus (assembly GCA_030015575.1). Taxonomy (NCBI): domain Eukaryota; kingdom Viridiplantae; phylum Streptophyta; class Magnoliopsida; order Asparagales; family Amaryllidaceae; genus Agapanthus; species Agapanthus africanus. Next base: position 286,760,302 of record CM057343.1, on the reverse strand, counting down.
AGGGGTAAAATATTATCGGGAATTTCAAGTGTTGAAATTTGCAATGAGATTGCATACTTTCTATAAGATAGTTGGATCCCGAGACCCACTGCGAGTAAGAGTTACTCCTGGAAGAGTTTTACACATTACAATTAGCCAATCAAGTAGGTGTCTAGAAAGGTGTTAACGGGGTTACGCCCCTGGGAAAACGAGGTTTATTTTACTTAGGTCCGTGCGAAAGAACGGGGAACCTCCTTCAAAGTACCAACACTGGCCTGCCCGAAAGATTGGCGAACTTGTAGAGTGTAATTAATCCCGACTAGTCTTACCTTTTAGGGTTTGAAGGTAGATTTGACTAAAGCAGTGGGAGCCATCCTGATTAGATAAAATAATAACCAATCTAATCCTACAAGAGCGCACGCAGAGTGTTTTCTTCTCTCTCTATCCTGGTATCGACCAAGTCACGCGTTAATCAAGATAATAATATGGATGCATTGACCGAACTTGCTTATTATACTGAGCTAGGGTACGTTGGTTCCGCTCTATCTTATAACTGTTATAAGTCCGAGCAGGAAATAGGGGAATATCCGGATTCGCATGCTACCCAATCGAAGAAAGTGCATGTTGATGTATCTTCTTCAGGTGTGTTCATTACCAAGAACTGTTTCTCAGTATCCTCTACGTCCTGGGTATATGATAACGGATCAGGATCCCGCATATGAAATATGTTACATGGGCTACAGAAAGATAGAGAACTGAGAAGGTGATATATCTCTAAGAGTTAGAGAATGGTGCAATTGTTGCAGCCAAGTCTGTTGGCAGATATCACCTTGTATTAATACATTGATTCTAAACAAATGTTATTACATACCGAACCTGATATATAATATTACATCATGTTCTTTACTGAGTTAAAGAAGGATATAATTCTGTATTAGAGGATAATGTTGTGAACATTTTCCTGAATCAAGAGTTGATTGGATCAGGCACGTTATGAAATGGCATATATGTTCTAAATCAAACCACGGTTCAAAGTATATATAACACACAAGAGGCGTAGTTCAGAAATGAACGAATCTTTCTTGTAGCATTATAGACTAGGTCATATCAATGCGACACGACCAGCTAAGTTACATAAGGATGAATATGAGAATCTGTTCGAATTTTCATCTTATTATACTTTCTAGTCTTGTCTCAAAGATAAAATGACCAATACTCCGTTTACTGGAAACAGAGAAAGAGTTAGTGAACGTTTTGGACGGATACATGATGATATATACGGTCCTATATCTACAAATGCTAAGGATGGTTCTTTGTACTTTATTATATTCACTGATCATCTCTCGAGATTCGGATATATGTTCCGTTGAAACACGAGTCTGAGACTTTTGAGAAATTCAAGGAATATAAGCTTAAAGTTGAGAACCAGATAGGTAGAAGTATTACAGTCCTACGATGTGATCGAGGAGGAGAATACTTGCGCATGGACTTCCTGGAGTTTCTAAAAATAAAATGTGATTCTCTCTCAGCTTACTCCTTCATATACACCACAGCACAACGGTGTATCGGGGCGGAGGTATCGCACCCTATGAGATATGGCGCGCTCTATGATGAGTATTGTTGAGTTACCTATTTCCTTTTGGTGTTATGCACTTGAGAAGCTGCATACCTATTGAATGGAGTTCCATCCAAATCAAGGCCTACCACTACATATGAGATATGGAATGGAAAGAGACCATGTCTTAAACGAGTTAAGATATGAGGTTGTCCGGCCTATGTTGAAAAGCAAAATCCGGACAAGCTCGAGGCAAGGTCAGGACTGTATAAGTTTTTTAGGATATCCTAAACATTTGTGAGGGAATATCTTCTACCACTCTGAGGAGCAAAAGGTGTTTTGTTTCTCAGCATGCCACCTTTTTAGAAAAGGAATTTCTTGTGAAGAAATTAGTCGACATGAGGTAGAATTGGAAGGAGTTCCAGCTAGACAAACTAACAGCTGATGATTTGGTGAAACCAAAGGATTCGATAGTTTCAAACGAACCTCAGCCTCTCCGTGAATCCGATAGGGTTCCTCATCCACTTGAGAGATACTACGGTATTATTGATGACAGTGGGAGCGAGGATTGCATCATGGTAGATGATGGCCTAACTAGTTTTAGGCAGATCATCACAAGTGGAGACTTTGTGAAATGGCTGGATGCTATGCGATCAAAGATGGAATCCATATACACCAACAAAGTATGACTTTGAATGTTGCACCTAAAGGGGTAAATCCCATTGGGATCAAATGGATCTTGAGAAGATTCTTGGTGTACATGGAAAAGTTGAGACTTTCAAAGCTATGCTAAATTCCATCAGGATCAATGCAAGCATCGCGGAGTTGGAACATCTGTTTTGATGTGACAGTCAAAGAGTTTGACTTCATCAAAATGGTGGATGAACCTTGTATATACAAGAAGGTTGTAGAGAGTAAGCTTGTCTTCCACGTATTGTACATAGATGACATACTATTAATAGGAAAGGGTTTCTTATGCTACATTCGGTCAGGCTCCTCTTATCACGAGAATTCTCAATGGAAGATCTGGATGATACCTACTACATCTTCTGAATTATAATCTATAGTGATAGATCTAAGTGGATGTTGGGAGTAACCCAAATCCAGGTACATCAACACCATACTAAAGGGGTTTAGTATGGATGATTCTAAGCATGATGGTTCGCCCACTTACTCATGGATCACTCTTCCCAAAAAGATGTCTTCCAAGACTGATTTGGAGAGAGCTCGCGTATAAGGGATACCCTATGCTTCGGCAGTAAGCTCTATCAGAGTATGCAATGTTATGTACCAGACCAGATGTAGATGACTCACTAGGTGTAGTGATAAGGAATCAATCGGATCTTGGGAGAATCACTGGATAGCTGTAGAGGACATTCTTAAGTACTTAAGAAGCACTAAAAGAAAGTTCATGGTTCCAGCTTCCAGAGTGATAAATTCGACTGAAAATCAGTCACAAGCATTGTCTTTACTCTCAGTGGAGGGACGATATGTTGGAAGAGTTCCAAGCTAGATACCGTGACATACTAGACGATAAAGGCTAAATACATTGCTACCAATGATGCCGCCAAAGTGGCTGTCTGGGCATTTCTTGTTCATGAGATGAACAAGGTTCCTACCATTGAGCGTCCAATAAGTGTAGTTGAGACAACAATGGAGTTGTGGCTTTGGCCTAGGAACGCAAGTCCCATCAGTGTTCCAGACATATTCTGAGAACAGTATCACCTGATCAGGGAGATGGATGATCTCCAAGGGAACGAGGATGGGAGAGTAGACACGAAAGATAACACCGCGGATCCACTCATAAATACCTTACCTCAAGAGAGACTACTATGGGATGGTTGAGTATGGGATACTACAACCACTGCTATATTGTTGGGTATTAGATACTACAACAGATGGCCTTAGTGCAAGTGAGAGATTGTTAGTTATATGTATGCCCTAGAGGCCATTACTGTACATGTGATGTATATTGTAGTGGATGCTTGGACATATATAGGGAGGACTTTCTTACTCGACATGATAGTAAGCTATCTGGTTGCTCTTTATCTTAACATGTACACTTATTATCTCTCTATTACATGTTGAAGCCCTTAGGATGAGTATTTAACTACCAGGATTATGATGCAGATCGTACTAGTGGGGCAGAGGTAGTCGATAAGTACATCCTTCAAATGTTTCTAGTCGTGGGAGTATCGAGACTGGGCATCGATACTCCAGAGTAGAATAGCGTATACGCTTCTCGACCCATATGATGGGTGATGGATGATCCCATATCCATTGGTGTTTGACATCAGAGAAGGTATACGGGTGCTCAGTGGAGACTGGGTACACTGGACGGACTCGCCGAGAACTCCTAGATGGTATTATACCTATCGTCAGATAGCAGTTCTCTGGTGACATTGGTACATGTTAGTCTGTAGACCCGAGATCGTCATAGAGTCTTGTGTGATTCCCACTGTGCTTTGATTTCCACCATACCACGGTCAAGAGATCATGTAAAAAGGTAGTTTTTGGGTAAAGTCCCGAGTTACATGGAGACAATGAGGAATAGGAGGGGTTTCGTCTCTCCCGGTATTGGGAGTTGATGTTGCGCTATTCTCGATTGGCCATAACAGGAAATCCCTGGCCAGGGTTGCTGAGATCTACTGGTAAGTGTTATCAGTAGTTTCTCGAACTGTTATAGACCTTGCATCGGCATGACTTATCAGGCTATTGGGTTCTGACGTTATACCACCCCTAGGCTATGATATGCGACATATCAGACGAAGAGACCGGACTGTACGGTAGTGTTACTGATTGGATTCGCAGGAGTATGAGCAGACTTGCTTGTTGTTCTTCTGATCGCTCAATACCGGGTGTCCATTACGTTTAGCAGACCGCTTGCGGCTTGTGGGTGCTTGATATGATCATCACCTACTGCCGGCGTATTGACGAGTCTTTAGAATCCTACACAGAAGTTTCCTGGTTCATGTGAAACGGAGTAGGAGCACATATATGATATGTGCGGGACCGAGATTAATGCGATATGTGATACCGCATTCAATTCTTATGACTTGTGACATTGGTCGGTTATATGTGATATTGCCGGATTATCGGATCAAGTGTTGATCCGATAAGTTTTGCATTTGATATTAGTCGGTTATACACAATATAGCCGGATTATTAAATCAAGTGTTGATTTAATAATTTAATGTATAATTATATATTTGATATATTACATTACATTAACTAATATTAGCTCACTTAAGTATTCATTTTTCTCACTTATGATACACTTTACGTATATGTGATATATGTATTGTTTTCTATTTGCACAAAATATATATGTGATATATATTGTTGTGTCATGCTAGGTTACACTTGCAACATGTATGTATGAGACTCACACCATGCTAGAGTTAAGTTAGGATTTATATTTGTTTCAAGCAAATTCAAAATTGTGGAGATATATGTCATGGTTCAAAGCTTGTCGAAGCTTATGGTCTTCATTGACTTAGTCCACTCCTTTGTCTTGCTTAAGATATTTATTAACCCAACCCTTAACCTTAGACTATGGTTTATTCTCTACATGAGTTAGGCATGACACTAACTCACCATGGTTGCAATTCTAACCTCACTCTCTCATTCATCTCTTCATCACTTCTTCTTCTTCCTCAAGAGAAAAAGCTTGCTAGCTTTTTCTAAGTCATGAAACCTTGTGAGAAAATTAAATCTAAAGTGAGCCCACTTCCTACTTCATCATCCTCTACTACTTTCCATTTAGTATAGGGTGTTTGCTTCACTAATTACACCATTATTGAAGAGGTATCATGAGCTCGAGTCTCCTCGACGTAGATCATCTTCGGCTTCGAAGGCATTGAGCAAGCCCGTTCATTTCATCATGCCTTCACTAGAGTCTGGGAGTTCGATGATCGCAGCAAAAGGACTACTACACGGAACTTTAGAAGTGAAGGACCGGTCTACAAAGATTTTATTCCCTCATTCACTTTAGTTGCAAAGTTGTTTGCATTTTGATTCGTCGGATATTCTAGTATCGATTCTAGGGTGAGGATTAGCTAGAACGGCATTTTTTTAAAATTGGCATGGACGATGCCTCCCGAAACCTTGCTGCCGTGCTAGGCAACCCAACATTTTGCTTCACTAATTCCTTAGTTAGTGAAGAGGTAGCTTGAGTTAGATATTCCTCACGGTGGATCATCTTCGGCCTCGAAGATCCTTAAGCAAGTTGTTCCTTTCACGAAGTGGAGCCTAAGAAGAGTTCGATGGACCATTACTTAGAGCTAAGGGATTACTATTTGGAGCTTTAGAAGTGAAGGACCGGTCTACAAATGTTGTATTCCTTTTTCACTTAGAGTAAAGTTTGTTTACTTGCTTATAAACCCTAATTCTCTAGTTCGATTCTAGGTTAGTGTAAGTTAGACCTCTAAATTTTTTTAAATTGCATACTTGAAGCATTGGAAACCAAGTAGAGATGCTAAGAAACACCTTCATGGTATCAAAGCCAAGCTAGAGCATTAGGCGTGCCATAGACGACGTTAAAGTGTTCGATCGAACATCGAAACCCATATTTCCCAAGTTTCTGGAAATTTTTTCAAAAGTTGGAATTTTTAAGATTAAAAATATGCAGAATATTGTGCAGGGTTTTCTATGGATCACCAAGAAAAACGAGAGCCCAACTTGACCAAACGGCCACGCAACCGCGGCAAAACCATGGGTTTAGCCACGGTTCCGCTGCATTGTTGGTGAGTCATGTGTTAGTGTATATGCCCTAGAGGCCATTACTGTATCATACTCGTTTGTATATTACTTAATGGAAGCATGGGATATTCACAGTTGTATAGACAATCTTGCTCAAAATAGTAGTATGCTACTTGGTTTGTTTCTACTTTAATGTGTACATATGTTTATTTTAGTATATCACCTATACACATTAGAGGAGCCCTTAGGATCTTTGCTTGATTACCGGCTTTGTGATAGCAGTCACACTCGTGGGGGCTGGGTAATCTATAAGCACATCCTTATGCAGGTCCCTAGTCGCAGGACAATCGAGACAGGGCATCGATACTCCGGAGTAGACTAGCGTATGCGCTTCTCATCCCAGTGTGGGAGACGGTCTGTCCCACAGCCATCAGTACGTCGTACTTGAGATAGTATGCGGGTGCTCGTTAGGTTACGAGTACACTGGACAGGACTCGTCGGGAACTGTTGGTTGGTACTATACCTATCGTCAGTTATCAGTTCCCAGGTGACATGAGTACAGCTTAGTCCGCTGACTTGACACTGTCACTTCGCCTAGAGTGTGTTCCCACTGTACTTTGATTACTACCCTACCACGGCTCAAAGGAATCGTGCAAACAAGTAGTTTTTGGGTGCAGTCCCGAAGCACTTGGAGGCAGTGATGGTTAGACAGGATTCGTATCTCCCGGTATTGGGGGCTGACATCGCGCTGTGTCTAGGAGAGCCATTACACGAGTAGTCCCTAGCCGGGGCAAGCGAGATATACTGGTAGGTTTCCAGTGCTCTCTCAGGGTGTTCTAGGCTTCACTCCGACACGACTTGTACCGCTATCAGGGGACTGACGTTTACCACACCCTAGGCCCGCCATGCGATGTATCAGAAGAACAGACCGGACTGTACGAAGATTGTCACATTCAGGCTCAGTAGGAGTTCAGATGGGTTTCACCTCATCAGTCTTCTTGTCGGCATCTACCTGGGGACCGTTACGCACAGCTAGCGCCGCTTGCGTTCTGTGGTTAAATCCACTGCCAGCGTAGTGTCGAGTCTTTATAGTCCCACACAGAAATCTATTCGCCTTTAGGCAAAAGAGTAGAGGTCGCATGGTTTTGCGACAGGTCGCATGGTTTTGCAACAGGGTTCGGTCACATCCGTGCACTTGTGCACGTTTGGTGTCCGGACAGTTAAAACTAGCGGGCTTTGGTTTAAGCCAGATCCTAGTGTACATTTTGGGATTGGTTTTATCTCGTTTGTATTCGTGTTCCCCGGAACGCGGATGCGGGTGTGTATGCATAGTTGATAGAGACAGAGGCAGAAGATTCTCATTAGGGTTATTGACTGTTGACTTTTGCTTAACCCTAATGAGAATTAGAAATATGATTAGCAATAATATTAATTAATTATTATAGTGGCATGGTTGTTGAGGGGTTGACTCTGTTGACTTGTTGACTTTGTTGACCGGTGGACTAGGTTGGACTAGTTGACCATCATCTTTACAATGGTTGTCATTTTCATGCAAAGACTTTTGCTTGCTTGTTGTGGTTTGCAAAATGAGTGCATGAAAATGATCTTGCCTTTTGTGAGATGATAACCATCATATAATACTTGATTATCATTATGGCTCATGATGCTTTTGGATTATGAGAGGTTGGATGAGAAAAGAGTGGCTCATTCTTTCATTTTGCTTTCTCTCTCTTGAGCTCTCTCATTCTCAAGCTCTCCCTCTTCCTCTTGCTCACTCTAGCTCAAGGCAAACTATTCTCATGTGTTGAGACTCATTGTCTTAGAGACAAAAAGACACCAAAATAATCCTCTACTCATTCTAGTTCACAAGGCCTAGCAAGCCAAGTGTTCTAGTTTCTACAAAGTTCGAAGAAGAAGCCAAAGGTAGAAGCTTTCATGTGGATCCATCTTCGGCGCAAGGAGACGACGAGGTAAGGCCAATCCGTACACCGGAAAGAGTGGAAGACAAAGGAGTTCAAGAAAGGTATAGCCCCCTAACCGAGTAGGTAAAACTCTAGTTAGGTTGTTAGTTAGTTGTTTAACAAAGATCCGTATTTTGAGTCCATGTTACCACCCTCTTGAAAATCGTTTTTTATCACTTCCGCAACCCCGTAAGTACCGGGGAAAGGTAGCACGGACTTACAGTGGTATCAGAGCCTAGTTAAACACTATCTAAAAGTTTAGCAAAGTAACTAGAAATTCGATCAAAGAAAAAGTCGCGAAACGAACCCGAAAAATCAAGTTTCTGCCGATTTTTTTTTCTGTCCAAAAAAAAATGATAAATCTTATCTTAAAAATCGGCTCAGGCTTTTTGTTAAACACCCAAGAAATTTGGTCCATCGATTCGATCAAAGCGCCGCGGAACCGCGGTGGGAGCATGCCGCGGCCGAGTTGACTCGGTCGAGGAAAATGTTTCTTGCAGTTTGTTTCTGGGGTTGTTTTGGGATTTTTAAAATTTGTTTTTTCTGCCCAGATTTTACAGAAAAAAAAATTTGTGTTTGGGGCCTAAAAATCCGTATTTTGATCGAACTTCTAAAGACTAAGGCTAACGAGTTTATATCTGTGATGTGATATTTGTATTGAACGTCTGCTAATCGCTATATGTCGATTAGTGGGGGTTATACAAATCTGTGATCTGTAATGTTGATGGTATGTGTATATGAATTCATTGGATTGTCGCGGGTGAATAGCCGGGGGTTGTGAGATGAGAGTTTTCTTTTCTTTCAATTCATATAACTATGTAAATTGATGTAATATTATTTGTATTGCCGCACAACCGGGTCGGGGTTGTAGCCGTCATTGTATAATTTTTTTTTACTGTTTTTGCTCCTAGGATAGACCCAAGGTGGGGTGCACAAACTACCGGGTATCTCGAAGTGCCGAGTGGCCTACTCACGAGTTGAGGGAGGTTGCTTCGCTTCGGGTACTTGGCGGGTAGTTTGCCGCACCCGTAGGGGTCTAGGGTGGGGTATTGGCTATTCATCGTGACCGTGTAATCCGCTTTTCGTTACAGGCTCGTACGAAGTGCGGATTCCTAGTATATCCAATGTGTTCATCTGTGATCTGAAATGGCTATCATTGCAATATATATCTATATATGATATTATTTAGGCGTTGCTTATGTTTGCAGCCGCGCTAGCCCAGCCCCCACTCTGTCGTTAGTTAAGTAACCTAACGGGTAATGACGGGGCCCCATGGCGAATGCGAATGGCATAAGCGTACGTCATATTTTGGTTGTTTTCTATAATGGTAGGATTAAATGATGGGACGCATTAAAAGAACTAATGCAAGAAAAATAAATCAAGTAAAAGTCGTTGGAACACTTTCAAACCCACTCGGTTCTTTTCAAAAACAACTTTTAAATGCGGAGTTTGAGCCACTCCTTTTAAAAGCTATCTCGTTCCATCGATTATATCAAGTTCACTATGTTCACGGTTTCGCCAAAACCATCCGTAGCCCTCCGCCGTTTCATATGAATATCCAACAATATTCAAGTTGTGTTTGTTGGCCTTAGTCAAGGCACAGTGTTTGGCAGCCGGTGGGTATTCATATGTTGCATAGATAGATGCGTTGGTTTGGGACAGTCGTATTACTTTGTTGGCCATAGTCAAGGGTATATACGGGTGGGTTCAAATCAACCTGGACAACGACGGGTAGAACATAACATGTGACTTATGATTTGTTGGCCCCAGTCAAGGTCATAAGAGCATGGGGCAAAAATCCACATCGGGAGTTTCAAAAGTGTAACAACTTAGAATGTGTTTTGTAGCCAATTATATTTTATATATATAGTTTTTAATAAAAAGTTTACCAATTTGGTTTTTAAATATTTTATCCTATTTAATGAGTATTTTATTAGAATTTTCCTAGGCCCACACACACTTGTGCATGATAACTAGGTTGTTATGTGTGGTCTAACCATTTCTATAATCTAGTTTTAAGTTTTGTTTAGGTGTTATGGGTTGTTAAGTGTTATGGTTTTATTATTCATGGTTGTTTTAAAATGAAAATGAATTTGAAAAAAGGTTTTAATATTGGTTTGAATTGTTGACTTTGTGAGAGAGAGAGAGAGGGAAAGCATGGGGCAACATGGCTCAAGCCATGCTCATTTATTGAGGAAAGAGAAAGAGAATGGGAGGGGTTTTGATTTTTCCTCTCATTTATCACTTCTCACTCTCATATTCCTCATTCTCTCACTCTCACACACACACACTCAGCAGCCATAGCAGCAGAAGAAGCTCCAGCAGCAGCAGCAACTAGCAGCAGCATCATCATCATCAGCAGCAGCAACAGCATCATCATCATCAGCAGCAACAGCATCATCATCATCAGCAGCAGCAGCAGCCGGAGCAGCAGGCAGCAACAGCAGTAGCAGGAGCTCCAGCAACCTACAGTAGCTCTTCTCCACCTCTTTACCTGCTCTCTAGGGTTCTTTAGGGTATATTTCTGAACCCTTTCTCTAGTTTGCTTAGCCTGTTTGTTAGTTAGCTTTGATTAGTGTTAAATTAGCTAGTTTAGTACTAATTATGGTGTTTTGTGTGGACTTTTGGATAATTGATGATTGTGTTGGTAAACCCTACCTATTTAAGTGTTATTAGGGCCACTTCAACTGAGAATTTACCCAGATTTCACTAAAATACCATAGGGTTTGTGTTTAGTGCAAATTGGTGTTTTTAAGTGATAATTGTGACATCTGAGATCTGCTTTTGGCCCGGACCCTATAGAACAAAATTGAGGAAACTGGAACATGCCACCTAGGTCTAGACACCACCACCAGAACACGATCCACCCTCTCCCTACCCAGGCCGCCAATTAAATCAAACTGGCCGCAATTTGCGGCCAGGAAGGGGTGTCGGGGCTTGGGGTTTTGGGTACTGTAGTCTGCTGTGTAGTGTAGTGTTTTGGCATGACTAGTTTTGTAAGATTTGACCTGTAGGAAAATCTGGGACTATATATCGTATTTGGTGTTCGTTGTGTTTGCGCGATATGCGCGATACGTGAGAGGGTTCTTTGATCCAGCGTATCGCGGCGTGTCGCGATGGTTTTAGACGCGTATACACACGATTCAGCGTATCGTGCACACGCGCGTTTTGTTCGCGACGCGAGTTTCTCGTTTGGGTTCGATATCGCGTTTTGCGGAATATTTGGCTTATATATGATTTCCTTGTCTTATTTGCAGGTTTGCAGGCAGGGACTACGGACACTGCTACAGGGGGGAGCAGATGGTAGGATTCACCTAGCGTGGAGCGTAGGTGAGTAGATTTAACATCTACAGGGGAATCGCCCGCATGGCGTTATGCGTCTGGGCTAGGATTCAATACTTGTCGCATATTCTACGTCATTGTTAGAATTGCGCCTTTACCCTATTTACTCAGATATAGTTGTACTGTGACTAGTAGCCGTAGGGCACTGCACACATTATTGACGGTTCATGTTGCACGAGCACGGATTGTATGCTACACACACACCGTCAATAATTGCAATGTCACACACTAACCATTATAGATACTATTGTTTATCACACATAACATCTAGCTTATCGGTATACCTATAGTGCATCATACCTTTAGTGATAGGTACATATACACCTTATGATACAGCTACAGGTATACCTTGTACACATTTTACTTATACCGGGGGGATATCCTACATATTTTAGTTATACCCACGGGGGTATACGACATCAGTCCTTATAGGTAGATACCTATACATTGCTACTCCTATATGTTACACACATATTCAGTTGCAGTCACATATTTATCTTTACTGATGTTACTTAGCTGTACCTTATTGATTTCGCATACATCTGGTTTCAGCTACATATTCTCTGTTATATGCTCGCATTTCAGATATATCGTATATGTTTATTCCTGGATTGCGCATTATTATTTGGATTTTACATGATGTTTTCTGGATTTGGGAACCGCGGGAGTTCATGAAATTATGCATACATTGAATAACCCGATTTCCTTGATATGATATTTGCGCATTCACCATGAGTTTTATCGGTGCTGATTATTTATACTCCATGCGAGGAGGCATAGAGGCCGCAAGAGGGTACATGGTGGGGCCCGGAGGTACCCCGGGGCGAGAACGGATTGCTGGATTTGTTAGACGGTGAGCCTGTCAGGGGAACCATACCGTCCGGTGATATTACCTTTTACTCGGCGGTTATCTTGGGGATACCGACCGGAGTCTTGTACGTATGCATACGTCGAAAGGCGAGGGTCAGAGCTAGGCACTCGTGCTTTCAGGACAGCGTATGATACGTACCTATCAGGATTTCTGTGTCGATACTTGGCACATTGTTTTCATGATATTTCTTTTAAACACCTTTGTATATATAACAGGGGATTAGCCGTTGTTATATATACCCTTACACCAATATTAGTGGAATGGGACGCTAATATATATGTATTGCCCCCATCATATTTATTTCTGCAAATATATATACCTTTAGGATGTTAGAAACTTACTTGAGATTCGACTTGGGATATAGGTGATTCATTGACATTGGATATTGGATATGAAAGAGATTGCTGATTTGTACATTCGAGATATAGGAGAGCTACTCGATATTGTACATTGAGGTGATGTTAGACTTATGATGTGAGAGCCCAGTTTGGGGGCTGATTTGAGGATTTTTGATTTGAGTGTCTTGATGGATTGTGATCCTACCAAGATGTCAGGTTTCTGTGGAAATGGCATATTCCACCCCATACCTCACACTTATCTATTCTATGCACAGATTCATATATTGGTAGTACCTGTTAGTGTACCCTTATGATAGTTGCATATTTACATTCTCATATCCCTATTGCATGGTTATTACATATTATTATCATGTTACTATTGCTTCACATATTGATTGTACCTGCTAATGTACTTTCCTTTATTCAGATTTTGCATGACATGTAATTACTGTAATCGCTTATCTTAGATTCATACTATACGTGCATTCCTGTGATTACCTGCATATGTTATCTACTATTCACGAGTTGGCAACTCACCCCCGTTGTGCCACAGGTGTTTCAGGTTGTTCCCCAGAGTAGTCGAGGCAGGCTATTCCGCTATTCAGCTATCATCTTTTGCTACAGATACCGCATCAGCTCACAGTACTATCTTGCTTAGGTGGGTTTTGGTGGTTATCTGTATTTTGTATTGTACATTCGTTGTATCTTGTACTCTCTATCTACTATTATATTGTTGACTTAGAGACTTGGTGAGGACGATATTGTATATTATTGTGGATTTTTTTTCTTTTATATACAGCTTTCTCTCTATTGTCTTTATTTCTTCGCTACGGCGTCATATTTTTGTGTTGTATTCATCTTGGCTAGTTTTACAAAAAGGGGGTGTTGCTAAAATTTTAAAGAAATAAAGTAGGACTTTTAAAGAATTTGGGTTGCGATTTCAAATGTTTCAAAAACTTATATTATCTTTTCCGTATTTTTATGGTTTAGATTTCTGGGTTTTGGCTTTCTTTTTATTACGTTACGTCTTAGGGCGTTGCGTAGGTCTAGGGCCGTCACGGGCCAATTTTGGGTCGTGACAAAGTTGGTATCAGAGCGCTAGGTTTTACCTTTCGGAGTGTATGATGACCTTAGTATGATGGAGTAGGTAACTTAAGCAGAGTAACGTAGTGTGTGTATGTCTGTAGCATACCCATGATGCGGTACTTCGCCTTAAGCGACCTAAGTACAAATTGCTTGAAATTCCTTCCTTGATGATTCATCTCCTTGAGATTCGATTCCTTATTCTCATCGAATCTTATATCTATTTATAGCTTTGCCGCCGATGACTATGGGGACTTAGAGTGATGCAGCGAGGGCCGAGGTCAGAGTTGGCTCGGGTGAGACGAGTACTGACCAGGATGGCACTCTAGTTGCACAGATGCAGACGGATCAGCCTACGACATATACTATTGATAGACTTTTGGCAGAGATGCAGGACTTCCGCCAGACTATGAGTTCTTTGGTTGATGTCGTTCGGGAGCTACGACAGGAGGTTGTCACCCCTGTTACTCAGTTGTCACTTGCGATCAGCATGCAGCAGTCCGTCACCTACATAGCACCAGTAGTTGCAGCTCCAGTTGACGAGGCACATATTCCAGGACAGTGGAGGACTCGTACCAGCGTACCAGCCCAGAGGCAGAGGGTTGGTCATCAAGACAGATTTTTTGGCCGTCGCGGGAGTAGCAGAGGCTTAGGACGAGGACAGTCGTTCAGCTCTCATCCTCAGGATGGTCAGCAGTCAGCGCATGGATGTTTTCGATGCGGAAGCCTTCAGCACTTCGTCAGGGACTGTTCCTTAGCACCTCATCATGATCATATTCAGAGAGGACGTGGATGTTAGAGGTTCGCTCAGAGGGCTCAGTCTACCAGAGGAGTTCATCCAGCTGCGAGTAGAAGGCACACACAGGAGTTTGCTTCTACTCATCGGGACGCGTAGACGTCTAATGTGGAGTTTTCAGGTACCCTTAATTTATATGTTCCTTGATGTATTCGTTGTTCTTTATGCTTGTACCGTGGTTGGGTAGATTAGTCGTAGTTGTGCTAACTTCTGTCAGCGATTCTTTTGTTGCGCGACACGTATTCAGTTGTGTGCCAATCGGTTAGGAGATAGAGATTCGTCCGTCGTTTTGATCCTTCTAGAGATGTTGGATTTGACGTTCTCCTGGGCACGGACTATTTAGTTACGTGTTATGCGTTTGTGGACTACCGTGAGGAAATAGTCAGGTTTGTTTTTCCCCGGCAAGTCAGTTCTTGTTGTGCAGGTGGATAGTTGTGCCGCCTCTCACAGCTTGAATTCAGCCTTTTTCGTTAGTCGGCTACTGAGGAGATGTCGTGGATTCTTGGCGTTCATTAGTGATATCGTAGCCACAGAGGGTTTGTTGGACCGGTGTTCCTTTCGTGCGAGAGTTTTTCCAACATTGTTCCGGATGAGCCGGCAAAGCTTGGGAGCTAAAGGATCAGCTGCAGAGTTGTGGTTTGGGGAGTTTTGTGCGTCTGAGTGTTTCACTTTTGGAAGCTCCTATTTCTGTTCGTCAAGGAGAAAGACGGCACTTTAAGGTTGTGTATCGACGGATCGTTACTTGAACCGGCTTACGGTGTGGATAGGTATCCCTTACCTTGCCGTGACGATTTTTCGATCAGCTCTAGAGTGAGAGACATGTTCTAAGTTTGTCCGGGATCAGGTCATCATTATTGCGGATTCGGGATGATGGCATTCCGAGGAGTGCCTTGTGCGTGCTACGGGCTTTGTGTGTGGGTGAGTCGTTGGATTCACTGATGCCCTGGCAGCATTTGTAAATGTGATGAACCAGATTTCTTCAGGCCGTTTCTCGACTAGTTTTTGTTGTGTTATATACGACATTCTGGCCTATTTAATGTGTCTTGAGGAACAGGAGCAGCACTTGAGGATTTGTTATGCAGATACTGGAAGAGCACCAGCAGTTTGCTAAATTCTCGGAGTGTTTCTTCAGGCTTGTTTGTGTTGACTCCTAGGTCTTGTGGTCATGGGAGACGGTTTCGTATGGGTTCGAGGGAGATCGTGGCCGTACAGCTTAGGTCCAGACACGTGTGCAGGATGGAGATCCGCAGATTGTTGGGCTTATCAGGTTTTACCGCCGTTTCGTGCAGGATTACTAGAGCAGTGCTGCACCGGCGACTGAATGGACAGGAAAGGAGGTTTCTTTTCTGTGGACTGAGGCATGTGTACGGAGTTTTCGGCAGTTGGAGATTCGGTTAACAACTGCATCAGTTCTTTCATTGCTTTTGGTTCGGGCGACCTTGTTGTTTAACTGTAATGTTTCTTGAGTGGGCTCGAGTGTATACTGAGGTGACACTACAGAGTCATCGCTTTTGCTTCCCTACATTTGGAGGAAGTACGAGAAGGATATTCCACTCATGATCTGGAGATGGCCGCGGTGGTTTTGCGTTGGAGATTTGGGGACACTACTTGCTTGAGTGTCGTGTCAGATTTTCCACGGACCACTAGAGCTTAATGAACATCTTCCTGCAATGGATTTTGATTGTTGTGATAGTCTTCTGCAGATTTACAGTTCTTGTGTGATCGTTGAGTACAACTTAAGTTCGTCTCTACGGAGGGGACAGCTTGCTCATGTCCGCGCCCGACCACCTTCCTTAAATCGTTTTCGCGAGACACTGCCCGCCGATACTCGTTCGTCAGTGATACTTGAGCATACTCGGCTGGGTAATGATTCGGAGACCTTGATTTGTGACAATGGTGTGCTAAGTTAGGGACGCATTTGTGTACCTGGTATCATCGGGTAGAGACGTGTAATCCTAGAACATGCACATCTGTCAACTCTCTGTATGCATTCAAGTTCCACCAACTTTTAGCATGACTTGTGAGATAGTTACGGGTGGACAGGGATGTAAGGAGAAGTTTTAGGTTTCGTTTCAAGGTGTCTGTCTTGTTGTGTGTTTGGGTTGAGCATCTGAGGCCGGTTGGAGAGTTGCAACCTTTTACCGTTCCGAAGTAGGAGTGGGAGCAGATCTCCATGAATTTCGTTATGGTTTCTACTCAAGTTTAGTCAGGGTGTGACTCCATTCGGGTTCTTATCGTCCGGTTATACTCAGTTTGCTCAGTTGTTCTTTTTAAGTGGTGTGTTTGTTTTGATTGTTGTCAGCAGTTGGGGATCGTCACTCGCCATCGTTAGGATTCTCCTTCGATAGCCGTTATCAGGAGACACACCAATTGGCCACCCTTAGGCTTAGGGGTTAAGTCGTGTCGATCACCAGTCTGTTGTTTTTCTGACTCTGCGTAAGTAGGACTTTGGACCCCAGTTATGTCTAGAGACTTCGGAGATAGTCCAGTTGTGTTAGGTCAGGATGGGAATTGTCCATTGCGAACTGAGGTCTTATGCCAACTGCGTTGGACATAGACTCGAGCTAGCAGGGACAGATCATGTATTCCTACGGACTTTCCGATGAATGACGTATTGGATTTTGGGAAGCTTGTCCCAGGATTTAGGTCCTTCTGAGATCCTATAAGCGAGTTAGTTTCGTTGCCTTTAATTTGGCACTTCCGCCCAGATTATTAGCTTTTCACCCCGTATTCCTTGTGATGATACTCTACAATTTCCTTCTTGACCTTTCTCACATGATTTAGCACCAGACCATTTAGCTTAGACGCGATCTTCCGTTCACCAGCAGCCAATTGTGTTAATGGCTCAACAGGTGGAGGAACATCGGTCAAGGGTCTTGCTATCTGTGGAGGGTTTTCTTGGACGTAGCCGTATAGTGAGGTAGTCACTTGGGAGGCTGCGAGCGATATTTGCGATTTGTAGTCTTCACTTTAAAGGTACGAGTAGTAGTATATTTTTAAATTCGGAAACGAATTTCTTTTAAGGGGGGGAGATTGTAACACCTTAGAATGTGTTTTGTAGCTAATTATACTTTATATATATAGTTTTTAATAAAAAGTTTACCAATTTGGTTTTTAAATATTTTATCCTATTTAATGAGTATTTTATTAGAATTTTCCTAGGCACACACACACTTGTGCATGATAACTAGGTTGTTAAGTATGGTCTAACCATTTCTATAATTTAGTTTTAAGTTTTGTTTAGGTGTTATGGGTTGTTAAGTGTTATGGTTTTATTATTCATGGTTGTTTTAAAATGAAAATGAATTTGAAAAAAGGTTTTAATATTGGTTTGAATTGTTGACTTTGGGGGAGAGAGAGAGGGGGAAAGCATGGGGCAACATGGCTCAAGCCATGCTCATTTATTGAGGAAAGAGAAGGAGAATGGGAGGGGTTTTGATTTTTCCTCTCATTTACCACTTCTCACACTCATATTCCTCATTCTCTCACTCTCACACACAAACACTCAGCAGCCACAGCAGCAGAAGAAGCTCCAGCAGCAGCAGCAACTAGCAGCAGCAGCAGCATCATCATCATCATCAGCAACAGCATCATCATCATCAGCAGCAGCAGCAGGAGCAGCAGGCAGCAACAGCAGCAGCAGGAGCTCCAGCAACCTACAGTAGCTCTTCTCCACCTCTTTACCTGCTCTCTAGAGTTCTTTAGGGTATATTTCTGAACCCTTTCCCTAGTTTGCTTAGCTTGTGTGTTAATTAGCTTTGATTAGTGTTAAATTAGCTAGTTTGGTGCTAATTATGGTGTTTTGTGTGGACTTTTGGATAATTGATGATTGTGTTGGTAAACCCTACCTATTTAAGTGTTATTAGGGCCACTTCAACTGAGAATTTACCCAGATTTCACTAAAATACCATAGGGTTTGTGTTTAGTGTAAATTGGTGTTTTTAAGTGATAATTGTGACATCTGAGATCTGCTTTTGGCCCGGACCCGACAGAACAAAATTGAGGAAACTGAAACATGCTACCTAGGTCTAGACACCACCACCAGAACACGAGCCACCCTCTCCCTACCCAGACCGCCAATTAAATCAATCTGGCCGCAATTTGCGGCCAGGAAGGGGTGTTAGGGCTTGGGGTTTTGGGTACTGTAGTCTGCTGTGTAGTGTAGTGTTTTGGCATGACTAGTTTTGTAAGATTTGACCTGTAGGAAAATCTGGGACTATATATCGTATTTGGTGTTCGTTGTGTTTGCGCGATACACGCGATACGTGAGAGGGTTCTTTGATCCAGCATATCGCGGCGTGTCGCGATGTTTTTAGACGCGTATACACACGATTCAGCGTATCGTGCACACGCGCGTTTAGTTCGCGACGCGAGTTTCTTGTTTGGGTTCGATATCGCGTTTTGCGGAATATTTAGCTTATATGTGATTTTCTTGTCTTATTTGCAGGTTTGCAGGCAGGGACTACGGACACTGCTACAGGGGGGAGCAGATGGTAGGATTCACCTAGCGTGGAGCGTAGGTGAGTAGATTTAACATCTACAGGGGAATCGCCCGGATGGCGTTATGCTTCTGGGCTAGGATTCAATACTTGTCGCATATTTTACGTCATTGTTAGAATTGCGCATTTACCCTATTTACTCAGATATAGTTGTACTGTGACTAGTAGCCGTAGAGCACTGCACACATTATTGACGGTTCATGTTGTACGAGCACGGATTGTATGCTACACACACACCGTCAATAATTGCAATGTCACACACTAACCATTATAGATACTATTGCTTATCACACATGACATCTAGCTTATCGGTATACCTATAGTGCATCATACCTTTAGTGATAGGTACATATACACCTTACGATACAGCTACAGATATACCTTGCACACATTTTACTTATACCGAAGGGATATCCTACATATTTTAGTTATACCCAGGGGGTATACGACATCAGTTCTTATAGGTAGATACCTATACATTGCTACACC
This sequence comes from Agapanthus africanus, assembly GCA_030015575.1. Lineage (NCBI taxonomy): Eukaryota > Viridiplantae > Streptophyta > Magnoliopsida > Asparagales > Amaryllidaceae > Agapanthus > Agapanthus africanus. The sequence goes on along the minus strand of CM057343.1, from coordinate 286,740,688 downwards.
TATATGTTACACACATATTCACTTGCAGTCACATATTTACCTTTACCGATGTTACTTAGCTGTACCTTATTGATTTCGCATACATCTGGTTTCAGCTACATATTCTCTGTTATATGCTCGCATTTCAGATATATCGTATATGTTTATTCCTGGATTGCGCATAAATATTTGGATTTTACATGATGTTTTCTGGATTTGGGAACCACGGGAGTTCATGAAATTATGTATACATTGAAAAACCCGGTTTCCTTGATATGATATTTGCGCATCCACCATGAGTTTTATCGGTGCTGATTATTTATACCCCATGCGAGGAGGCATAGAGGCCGCATGAGGGTACATGGTGGGGCCCGGAGGTACCCCGGGGCAAGAACGGATCGCTGGATTTGTTAGACGGTGAGCCTGTCAAGGGAACCATACCGTCCGGTGATATTACCTTTTACTCGGCGGTTAGCTTGGGGATACCGACCGGAGTCTTGTACGTATGCATACGTCGAAAGTCGAGGGTCAGAGCTAGGCACTCGTGCTTTCGGGACAGCGTATGATACGTACCTATCAGGATTTCTGTGTCGATGCTTGGCACATTGTTTTCATGATATTTCTTTTAAACACCTTTGTATATATAACAGGGGATTAGCCGTTGTTATATATACCCTTACACCAATATTAGTGGAATGGGACGCTAATATATGTGTATTGCCCCCATCATATTTATTTCTGCAAATATATATACCTTTAGGATGTTAGAAACTTACTTGAGATTCGACTTGGGATATAGGTGATTCATTGACATTGGATATTGGATATGAAAGAGATTGTTGATTTGTACATTCGAGATATAGGAGAGCTACTCGATATTGTACATTGAGGTGATGTAAGACTTATGATGTGAGAGCCCAGTTTGGGGGCTGATTTGAGGATTTTGGGTTTGAGTGTCTTGATGGATTGTGATCCTACCACGATGTCAGGTTTCCGTGGAAATGACATATTCCACCCCATACCTCACACTTATCTATTCTATGCACAGATTCATATATTGGTAGTACCTGTTAGTGTACCCTTATGATAGTTGCATATTTACATTCTCATATCCCTATTGCATGGTTATTGCATATTATTGTCATGTTACTATTGCTTCACATATTGATTGTACCTGCTAGTGTACTTTCCTTTATTCAGCTTTTGCATGACATGTTATTACAGTAATCGCATCTCTTAGATTCATGCTGTACGTGCATTCCTGCGATTACCTGCATATGTTATCTACTATTCACGAGTTGGAAACTCACCCCTATTGTGCCACAGGTGTTTCAGGTTGTTCCCCAGAGTAGTCGAGACAGGCTATTCCGCTATTCAGCTATCATCTTTTGCCACAGATACCGCATCAGCTCACAGTACTATCTTGCTTAGGTGGGTTTTGGTGGTTAACTGTATTTTGTATTATACATTCGTTGTATCTTGTACTCTCCATCTACTATTATGTTGTTGACTCAGAGACTTGGTGAGGACGATATTGTATATTATTGTGGATTTGTTTTCTTTTATATACAGCTTTCTCTCTATTGTCTTTATTTCTTCGCTACGGCGTCATATTTTTGTGTTGTATTCATCTTGGCTAGTTTTACAAAAAGCGGGTGTTGCTAAAATTTTAAAGAAATAAAGTAGGACTTTTAAAGAATTTGGGTTGCGATTTCAAATGTTTCAAAAACTTATATTATCTTTTCCGTATTTTTATGGTTTAGATTTCTGGGTTTTGGCTTTCTTTTACTACGTTACGTCTTAGGGCGTTGCGTAGTACTAGGGCCGTCACGGGCCAATTTTGTGTCGTGACAAAAAGAACTGAAACCTGCTAGCGTTGTATACCATTTGGAGTGTGATGATTCTGGTAGGATTCCTTCAGTTTTGTCACGCGATGATATTTGGATCCTGATCCTACTGTGAGTATATGCTACTCCTCGGTATCTTTCTTACTTAATGATCAATGCTATAAACCAAGTAGGTGTCTAGAAAGGTTTTAGCGGGGCTACGCCCACAGGGAAAAGAGGTTATTTAATTATGGAACTTCTCGAAAGCGTTGGAAAACCTCCTTCGAAGTACCGACACTAGCCTGGCTGAACGATTAAGCAAGTATTGTACGGTGAGATTGATCCTGACTAATTCTTCCTTTATGGTTTGAGGAGGGATTCGAGAGACAGCGGGAGCCATCCTGTATAGATAAATTAAAAAACCAATCTAAACTTGCAAGAGCATCATGCTGAGTGTTTTCTTCTCTCTCTCTTAATTGCAGCGACCTAGTGACCGCACCTAGGTTACATCTAGATAATAAAATGACTGAATCTGACTGTTATGACTGGCAAAGGTCTGTTCAGATGTCCATTGCCCATAACAAGCTGGGACACCTCTTAACTAATCCAACCCCTGCCGTCTCAGGTCCACTTTCCCCTGTCATGGATGGTGATATCCATAAGACATCGGGAAAAGACTGTGCGAAAGCCAAGTGCCTCGTGTTAGCCTTAGTTGATGGTGCATACCAGGGGCAGCACGAGAAGATGGACTTAGTTTCTATCTTCCTCCATAACAAAGATTTATATGGAGAGCAATCTCGTATCGCAAGATATGAGACCTCGAACGAATTGCTTCCAGCGAGGTTGGCTATCGGGTCATCTGTAGGGGGCAACGTCCTTACAGAGACCAGCTCTTTTGAGCTCACGGACCTGAAGACCACGTTGAAGAACGGATCAGATGCTGACTTAGTTTAACCGTCCCTACCTACTACCCTGAAGGAAACAAGGGAAGTAGAATGAAAGGGAAGGGCAGAAGTTTTGGGACTGGATGTAGTAAAAGAGGGATGTTCCTATTATTCCAGGAATGGACATTGGCAGAAGGATTGCAGGGCTAGCATAGCCAGTAGCCAGAATTCGAAGCATGTTGTGGCTTCGGCTTCGGGTGTGTTTGTAATAGAGAACTGTATGTTAGTTAACCCTACTTCCTGGGTATTGGATACCGGATCAGGATCTCATATCTGTAATTCGTTACAGGCTCTGAGAAACCGTAGGGTTATCAAGAAAGGTGATATGACTCTCAGGGTTGCTAACGGAATGAGCATGTATGCTGAATCCGTAGGGGAATATCATCTAGGACTGACAACTGGGTAGATATTGATTCTGTGTGACAGTTTTTATGTACCAGGTACGACTTGTAATATCATATCTGTATCCTTACTTTCTAAGGAAGGATATGATTTTACTTTTGTAAGCGATGTAGTAAACATCCACCTAAATCAAGTTCTTATTGGGTCAGGTACATTGAAAAACGGTATATACGTTTTGAATCAAGCTCAGGTCTTCAGTGTCCAGAACACACTTAAAAGAATGTCTCCGGAATTAAATCAGGCTTTCTTATGGCATTGTAGACTGGGTCACATCAATGAGACACGGTTGACAAAGTTACATAAAGAAGGATACTTGGATCCGTTGGAGTACCGGTCTTATGCCACTTGTGAATCTTGTCTCATGGGAAAGATGACAAAGACTCCGTTCACTGGACACGGAGAAAGAGCGAGCGAGCTCTTGGGACTCATACACAGTGACGTGTGTGGTCCAATGTCTACACATGCGCGAAGAGGTTATTCATACTTCATTACTTTCACAGATGATTTCTCTAGGTATGGGCATGTCTTCTTGATGAAGCACAAATCCGAGGCCTTTGACAAATTTCGGGAATATAAGAATGAAGTTGAAAACCAAACAGGCAAAAGTATCAAGACACTGAGATCTGATCGAGGTGGTGAATACTTAAGTGCCGAGTTTCTGGGGTACTTAAAAGAGAATGGAATTCTCTCTCAGCTTACTCCTCCATACACACCATAACACAACGGTGTATCGGAAAGGAGGAATCGAACCCTATTCGATATGGTTCGTTCCATGATGAGTAAGGCTGAGTTACCGCGATCATTCTGGAGTTATGCACTAGAAACGGCTGCATATCTTTTGAACCAAGTTCCTACTAAGTCAGTGCCTACCACACCATATCAAATGTGGAGTGGAAAGAAACCCTGCCTTAAACACTTTAAGACATGGGGGTGTCCAGCTTTTGTTAAAAAGCAGTATGCGGACAAGCTCGAGGCACGTTCAGTACAGTGTAAGTTTATGGGATACCCAAAGAACTCCAAGGGGTATCTTTTCTATTACGCAGAGGAACAAAAAGTTTTTGCTTCTCGTCATGCCCGCTTCTTGGAAACTGAATTTTTGGAAAATCAGATAAGTGGGAGCGCAATAGAACTGGAAGAAATTCCAGAACCACGAGCTATTACTGAAAGCTTAGTAGAACCAGAGGGTTCGAAAGAACAGGACATTCCTGCGCCGCTCCGCAGGAGTAGTAGGCAGTCTCATCCGCCCGAGAGATACTACGGTTTTCTCATAGACGGGGATAGAGAGGATTGCACTATGGATTATGGTGAGCCTACTAGCTTCCAGCAAGCCATTCAGAGTGGTGACTCGGTAAAATGGCTGGATGCAATGCGGACCGAGATGGAGTCCATGTACACCAAAAAAGTTTGGACTTTGGACTTTGCTCCAGAAGGGGTAAAACCCGTAGGCTGCAAATGGATCTTCAGAAAGAAGATTGGTGTAGATGGGCAGGTTGAGACCTATAAAGCTAGACTTGTTGCAAAGGGTTTTCGTCAAAGACCTGGTTTGGACTATGACGAGACCTTTTCTCCAGTGGCTATGCTGAAATCCATTCGGATCTTTCTTGCCATTGCTGCCTTCCACGATTATGAAATCTGGCAAATGGACGTAAAGATGGCTTTTCTAAATGGAAGTTTAGAGGAGCGCGTCTATATGGATCAGCCAGAAGGATTCATTCAGAGTGAGAGCAGCGGTAAAGTGTGCAAGTTGTTCAAGTCCATCTATGGACTGAAACAAGCATCGCGGAGTTGGAACATCTTCTTCGATGATGCTGTCAAAGAATTCGACTTTATCAAAAACCCAGATGAACCATGCATTTATAGTAAGATTGTAGGGAGAACTATGGTATTCCTCGTCTTGTACGTGGATGACATTCTCCTAATAGGAAATGATATTCCTATGCTACAGTCAGTCAAAGGATTCTTGTCACAGAGGTTCTCCATGAAGGACCTGGGCGATGCTAACTACATTCTGGGGATCCAGATCTGTCGTGATAGATCTAAAAGGATGTTGGGACTTTCACAGTCAAGGTACATCGACACCATACTGAAAAGATTCAGTATGGAATATTCCAAGCGCGGTAATTTACCGGCTTGTCACGGGATCACCCTCTCCAAAGATATGTCTCCCAAGACTGATTTGGAAAGGGATCGCATGTCTATTATACCCTACGCTTCTGCAGTAGGCTCTATAATGTATGCGATGTTATGTACCGGACCAGATGTAGCATACGCATTCAGCGTTGTAAGCCGGTATCAGTCGGACCCAGGGGAGAAACTCTGGATAGCGGTAAAGAACATTCTCAAGTACCTGAGAAGGACGAAGGAGATGTTCTTGGTGTATGGCGGAAAAAAGCTCCAGATCGAGGCCTTTGCTGACTCCAGCTTCCAGAGTGACAAGGATGACTCTAAGTCCATGTCGGGTTATGTCTTTACCCTCAATGGAGGGGCGGTTTGCTGGAAGAGTTCCAAGCAGGAGACCGTTGCTGACTCAACTATGGAAGCGGAGTATATAGCTGCTTGTGATGCCGCAAAGAAAGCTGTTTGGATGAAGAAGTTCATCACGGAGCTTCAGGTGGTTCCTACCATTGTTGATCCAATACCGCTGTATTGTGACAACAACGGATCTATAGCTTTAGCAAAGGTACCCAGGTCCCATCAGAAGTCCAGGCACATTTTGAGGCGGTACCACCTGATCAGGGAGATCGTAGATCGCCGGGAGATCGAGGTGAAGAGAGTAAATACGGAAGATAACACTGCTGATCCATTCACGAAGGCCATACCCCAGGCTCAGTTCGAGCGGCTGATCGAGATGATAGGTCTTTGATACGCCAGTACATGGCCCTAGTGCAAGTGGGAGATTGTTAGTGTATATGCCCTAGAGGTCATTACTGTATCATACTAGCTTTTATATTACTTAATGGAAACTTGGGATATTCACAGTTGTACAGAAAATCTTGCTCAAAATAGTAGTATGCTACTTGGTTTGTTTCTACTTTAATGTGTACATGTGTTTATTTTAGTATATCACCTATACACATTAGTAGAGCCCTTAGGATCTTTGCTTGATTACCGGCGTTGTGATGGCAGTCACACTCGTGGGGGCTGGGTAATCTATAAGCACATCCTTATGCAGGTCCCTAGTCGCAGGACTATCGAGACAGGGCATCGATACTCCGGAGTAGACTAGCGTATGCGCTTCTCACCCAGTGTGGGAGACGGTCTGTCCCACAGCCGTCAGTACGTCGTACTTGAGACAGTATGCGGGTGCTCGTTAGGTTACGAGTACACTGGAGAGGACTCGTCGGGAACTGTTGGTTGGTACTATACCTATCGTCAGTTATCAGTTCCCAGGTGACATGAGTACAGCTTAGTCCACTGACTTGGCACTGTCACTTTGCCTTGAGTGTGTTCCCACTGTACTTTGATTACTACCCTACCACGGCTCAAAGAAATCGTGCAAACAGGTAGTTTTTGGGTGCAATCCCGAAGCACTTGGAGGCAGTGACGGTTAGACAGGATTCTTCTCTCCCGGTATTCGGGGTTGACATCGCGCTGTGTCTAGGAGAGCCATTACATGAGTAGTCCCTGGCCAGGGTAAGCGAGATATACTGGTAGGTTTCCAGTGCTATCTCAGGGTGTTCTGGGCTTCACTCCGACACGACTTGTACCGCTATTAGGAGACTGGCGTCTACAGCCCCCTAGGCCCGCTCTGCGATGTATCAGAAGAACAGACCGGACTGTACGGAGATTGTCACATTCAGGCTCAGTAGGAGTTCAGATGGGTTTCACCTCGTCAGTCTTCTTGTCGGCATCTACCTCGGGACCGTTACGCACAGCTAGTGCCGCTTGCGGTCTGTGGTTAGACCCACTGCCAGCGTAGTGTCGAGTCTTTAGAGTCCCACACAGAAAGCTATTCGCCTGTAGGCAAAAGAGTAGAGGTCGCATGGCTTTGCGACAGGTCGCATGGTTTTGCGACAGGGTTCGGTCACATCTGTGCACTTGTGCACGTTTGGTGTCCGGACAGTTAACACTAGCGGGCTTTGGTTTAAGCCAGATCCTAGTGTACATTTTGTGATTGGTTTTATCTCGTTTGTATTCGTGTTTCCCGGAACGCGGATGCGGGTGTGTATGCACAGTTGACAGAGACAGAGGCAGAAGATTCTCATTAGGGTTATTGACTGTTGACTTTTGCTTAACCCTAATGAGAATTAGAAATATGATTAGCAATAATATTAATTAAGTATTATAGTGACATGGTTGTTGAGGGGTTGACTTTGTTGACTTGTTGACTTTTTTGACCGGTTGACTAGGTTGGACTAGTTGACCATCATAATTACAATGGTTGTCATTTTCATGCAAAGACTTTTGCTTGCTTGTTGTGGTTTGCAAAATGAGTGCATGAAAATGATCTTGCCTTTTGTGAGATGATAACCATCACATAATACTTGATTATCATTATGGCTCATGATGCTTTTGGATTATGAGAGGTTGGATGAGAAAAGAGTGGCTCATTCTTTCATTTTGCTTTCTCTCTCTTGAGCTCTCTCATTCTCAAGCTCTCCCTCTTCCTTTTGCTCTCTCTAGCTCAAGGCAAACCATTCTCATGTGTTGAGACTCATTGCCTTAGAGATAAAAAGACAGCAAAATAATCCTCTACTTATTCTAGTTCACAAGGCCTAGCAAGCCAAGTGTTCTAATTTCTTCAAAGTTCGAAGAAGAAGCCAAAGGAAGAAGCTTTCAGGTGGATCCATCTTCGGCGTAAGGAGACGACGAGGTGAGGCTGATCCGTACACCGGAAAGAGTGGAAGACGAAGGGGTTCAAGAAAGGTATAGCCCCCTAACCGAGTAGGTAAAACTCTAGTTAGGTTGTTAGGTAGTTGTTTAACAAAGATCCGTATTTTGAGTCAATGTTACCACCCTCTTGAAAATTGTTTTTTGTCACTTTCGCAACCCCGTAAGTAACGGGGAAGGGTAGCATGGACTTACATCATGGACTCCCCTTTCTTGTGCTGCTCCGTAGGGATATTTGGCACTTTCTGGGTATTTTTAAATGAGACTCAAGTGTTGAGGTCTCTGTGATTTGTGGGTGTTTGATGAATCGACCGAAATGTTTAACATCGTCTAGATATTTTGGATATGTGATACAATATTTAGAATCCACAATAATTAGTTTTGTGAAAACTAGTTTGTATTCTCTAAATCTAGCAATTTAGTCTCTTTTGATATATTGCCTCGGAGTTTCGATTCGGATCAAAACTCCTTCGCAATCTCGTATTGTACGCGGATAGTCGCCGGGTAACACTACTAGACAACCATGTCCAATAACCCCGACCAAGTGACTATAGGAGAACTCCGTTGCCAAAAGCATTCGGTTGAGTGCTCGCGGCCATGGTGTTCCGCCTAAGCGCACTTCGTCGACGGCATCGGGGGTGCGGCCATCTACTAATGTTTTCGACGAGCATTCGATCAGGTTGTCGGGAATCTTGTTGAATTACCCGACTGGTTATTGAAAAGTGTTTTCAATTCAAGACTAAAGTGCAAGATTTATTTGGTTAGGCATGAAATCTGAAGTATGAAATATTCCGGGTTTATGATGTCTAAGATGTTGCGGATTCTAATTGTTGTAGTTTTCATTTCTTTTCTGCCACCATAAGTGTAATATGTGGTTTATCGCGGATTTCATTGCTATACGTCAACGACTTTCGGAATACGCATATTTACTTACTTTGATGACATGTGATGTTATGTATTGCTGTGATATGTTATATTGGATCATCGTGATAGAATAATCGGGGGTTTTTGCGTGAGATGAGAGTTTTTCTTTTTTCATTCATGTAAAAAATTGTATGTAATATTCTTTTATTGGGACACATTCTGGTTGAGGATAATGTCACCATTGATGCATATTATTTGCTTTTCCGCATTAGGATAGACCCAAAGAGGGGAGCACAAGTAACCGGTTTCTAGAGTCCAGTGGGAGACCATCTCGAGGAGTCGAGATCGGGTCTCCTAACTCTACAATTGGTAGGGTTTCTTGCTGCTCTCGTAGGTGTCTAGGGATATAGGTTTAGCTATTTATCACGACCATGGAATCCGTGTTTTTCATTACTAACTTAATTTAAAACACGGACCTTCTAGCATATCCTATATTTCATATGCTGTCTTCTGCTGCAATGTTCTGTGATGAGATCATATAATAGCGTGAGACGAATGTTTTATATTATATATATGATATATAATAAACGTTGCTTATGTTTTGCACCCGCGCTAGTCCAGCACCCGCTCTGCCGGTAGTTAACTAACCTAAAGGTGAATGACGGGGCCCCGTGGCGAATACGGATGGCATAAGCGTATGTTGTATTTTCGTTTCTTTATTTTTGATGTTTAGGAAACATAAATGATGGGACTTCATTAATGAGATTGATGAAAAGAAAAGTGTAACGTTTTAGAAATCGTTATGTGAATTTTTCCGTTTTAGGGTAAAATAGTCGGTATTTTCCGTTTTAACCCGATTGTGATCAAACTTCTGTATAGACTTGACGACGCCTAGTTTAGCTAGAATGAAGCTAGTCGCTTTGGGGGTCAATTGGAAGTTTTGATTCACATAGAATTTTTTCCCTAATTAAATATTATTTTAATTGGTAAATTATACACTTAAATTGTGGTAATTACATTTATAGTTTGGGCTAATTACTTCTAATTTGAATTATTGCTAAACTAATCACAAGTTAAGTTAAACACAACCATCCATAAATATCATGATATTTTGGAGACAAATGGGTTTATTTTAGAGAAGAAAATAAAGAAAGAAAAGGTGGCATTTGCATTTAATGTAGCATTAATTGAATTGTGCTAGAAAATTCTTCACAATTTACACAAACACCCTCCCCCCCCCCGCCACTAGCTTGGCCGAGCCCCCCTCCCCCCAATCTGCCCCTTTCCATTTCCTTACTCATTTCTTCATCTTCTAGTCTTCAAAATTCTTCAAAAATCCCAAAATAAATCCACAATTTCATAAATAAAACTTAACCCATCATTTCCTTTCACTAAACTAGCAAGGATCTTCAAGAAAAACATGAACTTTGGAGGCAAAAGTTGATAAATCTAGTTGCTAGATTTTGTTCTTGAGAGGTATAATTTCAAACCCTAATCCTCATTTGTTATGCTAAAATCATTATGATAGCTAATTAATTGGTTAATATAGCTTTACACTAATGTTTAATTCATTCATTATAATTTTAAAGAAGTTCAAGTTAGGGTTTAAGCTTGATGAATGGGTTAAAGGTTAATTGAAGATTAGAAAACTTAACCTAATGGGAATATGATAATTGTTGCTAATTCCTAATTTGACTAATGAAGTTTAGGTTACTAGGTGTTACAAAAACTTATTTGGGCGAGTTTAAAAATATGGAGGTGGTTTCGATAACTTAGTTAAGCTATTTTAAGATGTTTGATATCGCTAGAATTGTGTTAGTTTTAGACTTGTGCAAAATTTTGCGATGAGTTGCTTACTACATTTCGGTGAATTTTGGACGTAGGTTCGATTGGTCATTGCGAGATTATTTATATTATCTTCCTCGTATTTAATTGTGTTGTGTTTGCGATCGGGACGATCGGAGTCTAGACTTGGTGTTGCGTAGATTAGCGACCCTAGTTAGGGTTTTTGCCGATGTCGTGCGTGTTTAGTGCGCTAGGTGCGCAGTGTAATTTTCAGGGCATTATCCTTGCGTTTCGTTATCTTTGCGTTGGCGTAGGATATTTAGCTTATGTGATGTGTTTGCGAAATTTTAGGATCGCAAGCAGGGACTTCGGACACTGCGAACAAAGGGAAGAAGGTGGTCGGATTTTCACAGCTCGAGACCATCGGTGTGTAGTTTTAACATCTACAGGGAAATCGCTCGTATGGTGTTATGCGTCAGAGCTGGATTATGATATGATAGCTGCATGTCATTCGCATATGAGTTGATTGCATATGAACGTCATTGCATAGTATTACCTGTTGAACCTTGACTTAAACCTTTTGGACACAACACCTTACTGATGGTTCATGTTGTACGAGCACTAATTTGTATGCTACACCCACACCGTCGGTAATTGACATGACACGCACAACCCACATACATACATGATATTGTATTGGATAGGGATAATTAAGATAGTGACTCTTATTCCATCGTGCATAGGAGATACAACTGACACTTTTACATACGTGATATTGTATTAGATAGGGATAATTAAGATAGCCACTCTTATTCCATCGTGTATAGGAGATACAGCTGACACTTTTACATACGTGATATTGTATTGGATAGGGATAATGGAGATAGTGACTCTTATTCCATTTCACGTATACCATGCTATAGCTACTTGTATATTATGCATACATATTGATATGTACACCCACATACCTGTTACAGCTACATGTACATCATGCATACATAATGACAGGTATACCTGTAAGTGCACGGCGGCGCCCCGGCCGTCAATCCGACGCCGGAATGCGGAAGCGGTGAATAACTTAAATTTTGCGGACTTAGCAAACCGGCACCACCGCGCACTATAACCGGGATCGAACTAATTTTGGACAGCCCCTATAGGACTTGGCCGGCCACCACTAGAGAGGAATGGAGAGAATGAAATGGGAGAGGCCAATGAAAAATGAAAGACCATCTCCATAATACAAGGGAGAGAGAGAGAAGGCTATCATGCAAAAGGAAATCATGAGAACCAATGATGACAAGGCAAAACCAACACTCAACTCAACCATCATCAACATGCATGATGGCTTCCAAAGTCATGCCATCATGACAAGAAGAAGTCAAGGTCAATGATGGTGCACATCATGAAAGCCATCATGATGCATCAAGATGCAAAAACCCCCTCCACAAATGCCTATTTGCAACAATGCAAATAAGCCCTCCTCCACCAATCTTCGGCCAATGAACGGAACAATGGAAATTGGCCGAAACGAAAAGCAAACTGGCAACTCCAGAAAACTGGTCCCGTAATAAATCACAGGAAAACCCCGATACTGTGCATACACACCCGCATCTGTATTTCGACCGAAATACAAATGCAATGAGACAAAGTCTACACTGTACTATACTAGGATCCGGCTTATACCAAAACCGGCTAGTAATATCTGTTCGATCCTGATCCGTGCAATACCGCACGTATCTGATCGAACCCTGCCATATAACCATACGGCCTATAGTACAGACTGTCCGATCCTGATCCGTGCAATACCACACGTATCTGATCCGACCTTGCCATATCTCCATACGGCCTCTACAACCTTTCGCCCGAAAGCTGAGTAACTGAATGTGGGGGACTCTAAAGACTCGTCAACACCTTGGTTGTGGATTTAACCACTAGCACGTCAGAGGTATAAGCCAATACGTGACGGGCTACCAGGTACTGACCAAATGGGACGTCGATGAGGAAGCTCACCCCGACACCCAACTGAGCCTGTCAGTGACAATATCCGTGCAGTCCGGTCCGTTCGTCTATGAGTATCGCATGGCGGGCCTAGGAGGTTGGTAAAAGTCAGACCCCCAAAAGCGGTACAAGTCGTGTCGGAGTGTAGCCCAGAACACCCTGAGATACTACTGGAATACCTACCAGTAAATCTTCTTGCCTTGGCCAAGGACTTTGTGTAATGGCTCTCCTAGACACAGCACGACCTCACCCCCAATACCGGGAGAGACGAACCCCTGAAGATACGCTCACTGCCTCCATGTGGCTCGGGACTGTACCCAACTAAAACCTGTTTGCACGACTCCTTTGAGCCGTGGTAGGGTAGTAATCAAAGTACAGTGGGAACTCACACGAGACAAATGACGATCCCCAGGTCGATGAACTAACCTGCACACATGTCACCAGGGAACTGCCATCTGACGTCTGGTATATGACCAACTAGCATGTTCCCGGCGAGTCCTGTCCGGTGTACTCATAACCCAATGAGCACCTGTATACATCTTAGGTGATCCAACTGACACCAGTGGCTTGTGAGACCGGCCACCGCCCCTCGTCGGGGTCTCGACTGTATACACTAGTCTACTAATGGAGTATCGATGCCCAGTCTCGAAACTCCCACGACTAGGGACCTTTTTAAGGATAAGCTTATAGACCCCCAGCTCCCACTTATATGATCGCCCTCATACTGCTGGTGGTCAAGCAAGAATCCTAGGGGCTCTATCAACGTGTAATAGCGACGTGTCGTGTCACCTAAAGCAGTACACGATGATAAAGGTAAACCAGATAACATACTATCATCTCGAGCAAGACTGTCCTACTGGGATAGGTCCTCCCTCAATCATTACAATCACGTACCTGTGACCTAATAATTGACTCTGAGGGCACTATCTCCAACAATCTCCCACTTGCACTCAAGGCTAATTATTGCGATGTCGCATACACACAGCCCGTGTGATACCGAACACCCAACTCCTCTACTAGTCAGTCTCACAAAGCTCGTTTGCGGAACTATTGCGTTCGAGGAATAGCCTCAGTGAGTGGATCCGCTTAGTTGTTTCTTTCTATGTCTCTCTATATCTCAAGTTCGCGGAGAAACCTATCTCCCGAAATGAGCAATACCTGTCTTAGAATGTGTCTGGATGTCTGATGGGACATAGCTCATAAATGAACTCCAAATCCAAACTTCTTAGACTATATCGTCAACTGAACTTAATCAGTATCCTGCGCGCCATGCCTCCCTCAGTATTGCCTTGGACCACCTGTCCAAAATACTGCCCCTCATCAGAAGGAAAACTATAACTCTGACAACCTCCTTGTCGTCCATGTCACCTTGGAAGCCTGGAATGATAACTGTCTCCTGAATGAGGCTGTCGTTATCATATCCCTAGAACATCCACTTATGTTCTAAAACTGCTTCCGACTGTTTCTCCAGGATTGGATTAATGTCAGCTTATTGCATCTAGTGCAAGAACAACATCTGGTGTGGTACTTGACATCTCATGATTGACTCAATTGCCTGAGCAAGTGATCTGCCAATCATGCACGTCCCTCTCCCCTTTAGTCTGTAAGACACCTTTGGAGAGGGTGACTCCATTACCTGCAGGTACACTACCGTGCCAGGAGTCGTCCATCCCAAATACTCTTAGAATGCTGTCAAGTACCCTGATTGGGAAACCACCCAAATCTAGATCTAAGACCATAGATCTAGTAACCAGTATGTCTGATATAAAATCCATTTCCTTTGTGGAGAAACAACTGTGTGACGACCAAACTATAACCGATCGTAGTGTAGGAGTTTCCTTTCCTACTCTGTGTATATCATCCAAATACCAGGATATCACACCCTACTACCTTCTCAACAGATCCATCCCCTATTCTGATGAAGTCAAACCCATGACCGTCACGTCAGAAATAGATGATCTATCTCCGCTACTGGTGCTTCAGTCTATAAATAGACATAAGCTACCTGTCCACCAATGCTTCCGCTGCTCCCACTGACTACGACAACCCTCTGGCAGAGTCATATAGACGTACACTTCTAAAACTGGTTTAGAACGACGCTATACTCATCCTCCCGCCGGGTCTCGTAACCTGGAACAACAGCAATGGCAATTGTGGGTAAACAAGAACTTCCCTGTCACCGTCCTTGAGGCTACCGTAGTGCCTCTCGGGTGCCTGAAGTTACCCACCTTATCTGCGGAGTGGCCAATGGAATGTCAATCCAGATTGAATCTTTAGGTTCCTTATCAAATCTTCAGTAATCGTTTGTGGTTCTGGAATCACTTCCAGTTCTACCATACTCCCACTTCTGTTTTCTGAAAAAATCCATTTTTTTAATAAAACTGTGGCGAGTCTAGAACAATATTGCTATTGTTCATCCAGATGGTAGAAAGTCAACCCGCGTCATAGCCTGGGTCAACCCACAAACAGCCATTACAGAAACGTGCCTTGAGTTGTCCAGTGTCTGGTTTTAATCATAAACCGGACAACTCCCCGTACCTTAACATCGTTAAGATATGAACTGTTCTATATCCCATATAGGACCAGAGGCACTGATTTAATTGAACCAGATCCAAATCATGCAACTGTCTCCAGTGCATGTCAACTAAATGGAAGGAGGCCGATCAGCGTTACTCAACTTAGGAGTGCTTCCAATTATGAGTAACCTGAAAGAGAAGCAAGATCTCTTAATCATTACTATCAACTGAATACCATACACAAGTATCTACATCTTCGATCTCTTTGAAGAATCCCGATACTTGCTATACCTGGTTCTCTACTCTATTCAAATACCTATAACTCCTCAAAACTTAGACCCTGTGTTTCTACGAAACACATGTCTAAGAACTAGAGAAGTTAAAAGTAAACAGAATATAGTATGAGGACCAACCCCTCTGTCCTAATGGACACTGGACAACATACAATACTCTGTATAAGTCGCTTGAGTCTGATAACTCATTCACTGTGTGTCGTAGGTTGAAAACTGTACTTATGGTTAAGAAGAATTACACCGCTGTTTAATGCTCCTTACCTAACCATCCACTGATATAGGTAAATGTCGTAGACATAATTTCAGAAAGGTATATCTCACTCTATGAAAATAGACGTACAGATATATCAATTTGAAATTGGTGCATAACAGCGGATATTCAAAACCAAATATTTGCCGACCGGCAAACAACCCAGGTGATTTCCTCAAATATCACCGATTACAACGAATCCCGATATAATGAGGATAATCACCCAATTCCCAATAACTTACTCCCACTCATCATCTGTAAAACCATACAGATGTGAGAATCGTATCTGGTAAATACATACCCTGGAGTAAGTATCTAATCGGGAAATCAGTTTTCTATTAACAGTACACAGTGAAACTGAAACATTGAAATGTTTCGATGGGGTATTCTGGTATTCCTAGTAATGCCTCTTCCAGATTCACGACTGTAACCGTATAGTTCTCTGCCACCTCTCCAAATCCCTTCATATGTCTTTAGTCTTTACCTTCTGTACACCCCTTTAGGCCAATTGGTTTTCTACCTTCCCTACCGTTCGGCACCAGCCTATGGTTTGGAAGAAGACTATCCAAAAAGCATAAAGGGTGTACTGTCCTAATCCTAGGAGCACTCGCAACGCGAGAGAAGGTGAAGATAAAAGACATCTGAATGTACTTTATTCCTATTTCTCCTGAACCAGGATCCATCCCCGAACTGGAACAAGTTCCTTTCGAGTTCGTATATAACCATACGATGGAGTATCCAAATAAACTGTGGATCTTCGTAGTGATACGGAGTGTCCTGGAGAAATACAAAGGTGATGTGGGAGTGGTAATGAAATATTTGGTTTGGTCGTGAATATCTGTTGCAATTTACTTTGCCCTCTTACTAATCCCTTGCTTTGTCTGAACTTAATACCTTCTGCACACCATCGTTATGCTAATTGGTTTTCTTCATTCCCTACCGGTCGGCACCAGCCTAAGGTTTGGAAGAAGACAATCCAATTTGCGTAATAGGTGTACTACCCCTAAACCAAGGAGTACTCGTAACCTGAGAGAGGGTAAAAGGAAAAGACAACTGAATAATCCTATCCGTTTTCTCCAGAACCGGAAACCATCCTCGAATAAATTCTTTCGAGTTCGTATCTAACCATACGATGGTTTTGTCCAATGGAAGTGGACGTTCGTAGTAATACGGGGTGTCCTGGAGAAAAGGGTAAAAGTAGGAGTGGCAATGAGGTTTGCAACTCTGACAATCCAAAAGCCGGTGTTTAAGAAGGTTCGGTCAACTTGGTCACTGAGTCAAAGTCTCAGGGTCGGGTCAATGGTCGCTGCCAAAGAGAGAGAGAAAAGAAACACTCAGCGTGCACTCTAACCTAGATCAGAATGGTTACCAATTTATCTAATCTGGAATCCTCCCACTGTACCTCAAATTCTCCTCCAAACCTGAAAGAAGAATTAGTCGGGAACACCCGAGGAGTAAAACTAACTCATCAGTGGGAATCGGGATCCAACTATCATCGCATGATAACGTGACGGAATCCGCTCACGTCAACACACTCCAGAAGGTATGCGCATATCTGGCAAGTTTCAGTTCTTTTGAAACTCCCGATGTGATTTCTGCCCCATGCTCTTATGACCTTGGCGAAGGTCAACAAATCATAAGTCACATGTCAAGTTCTACCCGTCATTATCCAGGTTAATTTGAATCCACCCGTACAAGCCCTTGACGAAGGTCAACAAGGCTATACGACTGTCCCAAACCAAGGCATCTATCTATGCAGCAGAAAAATAACAAGCAGCTACCATACACTATGCCTTGACGAAGGTCAACAAACATAGCATGAATACTACGTGCTACCCATCTGAAACGACGGAGGGCTACGAATGGTTTCTGGCGAAAACCTTTAACGTAATGAACTTGATATCGTTGAAGGAACGGATAGCTTTTTGAAAATATAGTGACGAAAACCGTTGCTAAAGAGGTCACTCCCGGTGAAGGGATCTCGGCTCTTTCCCCGTAGAATGGGGTGCAGGATATTCCAAATGAATACCACGGTGCAAAGCAAAAGTAATCGGCTATAGTGAAGTTAATGCCCTGACGTAAACTTATTGTCCAAGGGGTCACTCCCGGTGAAGGGATCTCGGCCCTTGCCTCGTCGACTGAGGAGCAGGATATTCTAATGAATACCACGATGCAAAACAAAAGTAAACGTCCTTGCAATAACAGCTTTTTGAAAAAGTGTTCCAACAACATCAGATTAGGTTTGTTTTTAACTTTGCATTGATCCGAATCAATGCAGTCCCATCAATTGATCACACCAAAAAGAACGAAAATATACTGATGTACGTATATGCCATCCGCATTCGCCACTGGGTCCCGTCATTACCCGTTAGGTTAGCTAACTAACGACAGAGCGGGGACTGGACTAGCGTGGATGCAAAACATATACAACATCTACTAATATATATACCAATATATTATATTCGCTCAAGGCGTGAATAAAATGCAACATCACAGAAATGTACAGCATCACAGAAACAATACAGATATCTGGGATCCCCGGGTTTCACAGAGCCGCTGAAACCCGACGTTCCCCTGGTCGTGTGGATAGCCTGTGCAATGTAATCCTAGACCCCTACGGACGCGGCAAGTCACCCGCCAAAACCTGAAGCGAGGCAGCCCCCTTCAGCCCTGTGAATGGACCACCCAGCACTTCACGGAATCCGGCAACTTGGGCACCCCTCCTGGGTCAAACCTATACCCCCTACGAGTGCGGCGAATAGCCCGCCAATCCCAGAGTGAAGCCCCCTCCGTCTCAATGCCATGAGATGCGGGCTTGTTGCCCTCTAGAACCCGGCTATCCGTGCACCCCTCCGCGGGGTATCCTAGTACAGAAAGTAAAATATACATACACCGGGTACATCGACCGCAACCAGGCCGTGCCCCAAAAAAATAATACATACAGGCAGTGACGGCAGTCCACATGTCGGACGCTCGCCCCGCAATATCAAATGTACATAATACAACAGAACTGTACTAGCATTGCATCCAGGCTATCCCCCACGACCGATCCGCAACAACACAGCAAATACATAGAACATCAACGTGAAAGTCACGTTCGCAAATCCGTCTAACCGGGCTATAGCAGTTAGACAGGATTTACCGATCGAGTGACATTCATGGTCGCAGATATAATGTAAATACTGTGAAAAATGTGTTTAAGATTTTCCGATTGACCAAAAATTAACAAGTGGGCCCCAAACTAATACTGTAGCACTCACAGAAATAATTGGCCCAATTTTAATATTCCAAAACCCCTGAAATAAACCCAGAAGGCATCTGTAAAAATTTGGTGATGTGACGTGCACAGTGCGCCGCGGAAGGGCGGCATGTATGGGGTTTCCGCGGCGGTTCCGCGCTCACACTGTAGCTTTACATTGTCGAATTTTTACAGAACTCTTATAATTTTTGGTAGATCACTTTTCTGTCACCTGAAAAATTTTTGGACACCAAAAAAAACTTAACAGAAAACTGTCGTGGGCAAATACGGGTTTTTGGACATTTCGATCGATCGGAACTCAAAAACACATTACATAAAGCTAGACTAAGTTAATGGGGAGGCTCTGATACCACTGTAAGTGCACGGCGGCGCCCCGGCCGTCAATCCGATGCCGGAATGCGGAAGCGGTGAATAACTTAAATTTTGCGGACTTAGCAAACCGGCACCACCGCGCACTATAACCGGGATCGAACCAATTTTGGACAGCCCCTATAGGACTTGGCCGGCCACCACTAGAGAGGAATGGAGAGAATGAAATGGGAGAGGCCAATGAAAAATGAAAGACCATCTCCATAATACAAGGGAGAGAGAGAGAAGGCTATCATGCAAAAGGAAATCATGAGAACCAATGATGACAAGGCAAAACCAACACTCAACTCAACCATCATCAACATGCATGATGGCTTCCAAAGTCATGCCATCATGACAAGAAGAAGTCAAGGTCAATGATGGTGCACATCATGAAAGCCATCATGATGCATCAAGATGCAAAAACCCCCTCCACAAATGCCTATTTGCAACAATGCAAATAAGCCCTCCTCCACCAATCTTCGGCCAATGAACGGAACAATGGAAATTGGCCGAAACGAAAAGCAAACTGGCAACTCCAGAAAACTGGTCCCGTAATAAATCACAGGAAAACCCCGATACTGTGCATACACACCCGCATCTGTATTTCGACCGGAATACAAATGCAATGAGACAAAGTCTACACTGTACTATACTAGGATCCGGCTTATACCAAAACCGGCTAGTAATATCTGTTCGATCCTGATCCGTGCAATACCGCACGTATCTGATCGAACCCTGCCATATAACCATACGGCCTATAGTACAGACTGTCCGATCCTGATCCGTGCAATACCACACGTATCTGATCCGACCTTGCCATATCTCCATACGGCCTCTACAACCTTTCGCCCGAAAGCTGAGTAACTGAATGTGGGGGACTCTAAAGACTCGTCAACACCTTGTTTGTGTATTTAACCACTAGCACGTCAGAGGTATAAGCCAATACGTGACGGGCTACCAGGTACTGACCAAATGGGACGTCGATGAGGAAGCTCACCCCGACACCCAACTGAGCCTGTCAGTGACAATATCCGTGCAGTCCGGTCCGTTCGTCTATGAGTATCGCATGGCGGGCCTAGGGGGTTGGTAAAAGTCAGACCCCCAAAAGCGGTACAAGTCGTGTCGGAGTGTAGCCCAGAACACCCTGAGATACTACTGGAATACCTACCAGTAAATCTCCTTGCCTTGGCCAAGGACTTTGTATAATGGCTCTCCTAGACACAGCACGACCTCACCCCCAATACCGGGAGAGACGAACCCCTGAAGATACGCTCACTGCCTCCATGTGGCTCGGGACTGTACCCAACTAAAACCTGTTTGCACGACTCCTTTGAGCCGTGGTAGGGTAGTAATCAAAGTACAGTGGGAACTCACACGAGACAAATGACGATCCCCAGGTCGATGAACTAACCTGCACACATGTCACCAGGGAACTGCCATCTGACGTCTGGTATATGACCAACTAGCATGTTCCCGGCGAGTCCTGTCCGGTGTACTCATAACCCAATGAGCACCTGTATACATCTTAGGTGATCCAACTGACACCAGTGGCTTGTGAGACCGGCCACCGCCCCTCGTCGGGGTCTCGACTGTATACACTAGTCTACTAATGGAGTATCGATGCCCAGTCTCGAAACTCCCACGACTAGGGACCTTTTTAAGGATAAGCTTATAGACCCCCAGCTCCCACTTATATGATCGCCCTCATACTGTTGGTGGTCAAGCAAGAATCCTAGGGGCTCTATCAACGTGTAATAGCGACGTGTCGTGTCACCTAAAGCAGTACACGATGATAAAGGTAAACCAGATAGCATACTATCATCTCGAGCAAGTCTGTCCTACTGGGATAGGTCCTCCCTCAATCATTACAATCACGTACCTGTGACCTAATAATTGACTCTGAGGGCACTATCTCCAACAATACCCACACATCTTGCTATAGCTGTATATACCCCTAAGTGGTATTGTTTTGACATGTGATATTGAGACGATGATTATTGTGATATTCGACTTATGAAATGCATTATACCTACTTGCTTACAAGTAGATACTTATACCTTGCTACAGTTACATGTATACCTTATATGATGTTGCACTTGATTTCGGAGGTTTTGGAAACCGCATGGTATATTTTAAAGCTAGATTCATTTAAAATAGCGGTTTTCCCTTAATATGCTCATATTGCCGTTTTATTTTGCATATATCAGTTTTTCATGGATTTTCGCATTGAGATATGGATTTCATATGATTATGGATTTGAGAACCGCGGGGGTGTTTCAAGAAAATTTATGTAATGTTTGAAAACCCGGTTTCTCTTGATATGATATTTCAGTGCGTCCACCATGTGATTTCTCGGTTCTGAGATTGGCATGTGATACCCGATTCGAGGAGCGGAAGGCACCGTCTGCGATTACATGGTGGACCCGGTACGGTACCCCGAGGCGAGAGATGTTATCGTCGTGTAGACGATGAGCCTGGCAGAGGGACCACCACCTATCGGTGTTATTATTTAGACTCGGCGGATATCTGGGGGATACCGACCGAAGTCATGTTCAGACATGCTACGTAGATTGCGGGTGTCGATGTAGATACTCAGGTTCCATGAGATGTACTGACATCAGGGCCGGTCATGGTGATGGCGCCTGACAGATGAGTATTTACGTGTCGATGTTAGACACGAGTTTCATGATTTTTACGTATCGTCGATGGACATACGTGGATGATATCCTCATATATTTATATGCATATGTTTTCATGAGTTTTCGGGTGTCGATGTTTGACACTCACGTTCCATGAGACTTACAGGATATGAGGGCCGATCTGAGGATGCGGTGCCTGAGGATTTTAGGATTTGATGTATCAGTGAGGGACACTGGTGTTTTCCCATGCTGATGATTTTTGCATGAGGTTTTATTATATCATCCCACACTCAGAATTATTTTGATATGCATCGCTTCATGTAGTTGTAGTACCCTGATGATGTACCTTTACATGATTGTTGCGTATTCATATTACCATACTTATGCTATCAGATTACATGTGATAGATTTATCGCTATTCGTGCATACTTGCGATTACAATATGATGTTAATTACTATTCATGAATTGAAAACTCACCTCCCGTTGTGCCACAGTGTTTTGCAGGGCTTACCCTCAGAGTAGTCGCGGTAGGGTGCCTTATCATCTCTACTTTTGCGGATACCGCTACGGTTGGCTTTGAAGCCTTTGCTTTTAGGTGGGTTTTGCGGTTATCCATTTATATACTTTGGATATCTTTTCGTTGGATCTAGTATTCTCCATCTACCACTTCTTGTATTTGACTTAGAGACGAGTTGTGAGGATTCGGTGTTGTATATATTTTGGTGACTTTGGGAGCCGTGCTCGTGGGAGGCGGTCTTGTTGTAGAGTTGTACTTCTTTATGCAGTTTTCCTTTATATTTCTTCACTATGGCGTCGTATTTAAATCTTGTGGTGGTTGTCTCTGCCGTTGGGCGTGAGTTGCTCCTATTTGGGATGCTTTATTTATATTCTATGTTGTAACCGTTTTCGGGGCTAGTTTTTACAAAGGAGGTGCTGCCGAAATTTTCAAGAAAGAAAACTAGAGTTAAAGAAATTACTCGAGGTTTTTCCGAATGATTTAAACTATGTTTTTCTCCGCTTATCCAGTTTTGGGTGGTTTAGATTTCTGGGTTTCGGCTTTCTTAAGTTGCATACGCCTGTAGACATTACGTTGTTTAAGTGCCGGTTACGGTCCAAATTTTGGGTCGTGACAAAGTTGGTATCAGAGCGCTAGGTTTTACCTTTCGGAGTGTGGCATGACCTTGGTATGATGGAGTAGCTAGCTTAAGCAGAGTAACGTAGTGTATGTATGTTCCGCGGCATACTTACGACACGGTACTCCGCCTAAGTGACCTTAGGACTTATTGATTGAAATTCCTTCCGTGATTTATATACATCCTTGTGATTCGATTTCCGTGTCCTTATCGAATCTTGTTTCAATTTCCAGCATATATGCCGCTGAAGACTACGAGGGCACAGAGAGCGGCCGCGAGGGCCGAGGTCAGAGTGGACTCATCTGAGACGAGGACTGACCAGGGTAGTACGCCTGTTGTACCGTAGCACATTGCTATATTTGGGGCTGCTATGCAGGACTTGCGCCAGATGATGGGGTCTTTAGTTGAGGCCATTCGAGCGCAGGGGCAGGCAGTTGTTCCACCCCTTGCAGGGACCACGATGGTACCTACTGTTCCGGCAGTAGCAGCTACAGCTCCGGAGGTTATCACCGTGTCACTGACAGAGTTCATGAGGCTGAGGCCTCCGGTTTTCACTGGCACAGATGCAGCCGAGGATCCGCAGTCGTTTATCGACCAGATGGCCAGGATTTGTCGTTCGCTCCGGTGCTCCGACACGAGATGGGTAGAGTTTGCGAGCTTTCGTCTAGAGGGTCTGGCCTAGAATTGGTGTGAGTCCTTGGAGAGGGGTAGAGCCGCAGGTCTTGCTCCTATGACCTTGGCTGAGTTTGTGATGGTGTTTCTCGCCCGTTTTCTTCCACCGAGCGTCAGGGATGCACGAGCGTGCAGATTTTAGTCGTTACGCCAGACTCCGGGGATGACGGTGTCTGAGTATGATGTACTGTTTACCGAGCTATCTGTGTACGCTCCGTACTTGGTAGCGACTGAGGAGATGAGGGTGAAGAGGTTTGTTCGAGGCCTGCTTACCCAGTTGTTCCAAGCCATCAGCATTCAGCATTGTAACACGTATGCTGCAGCGGTGGACGCAGCCCTTTTGGTTGAGGAGCGTCTTTCGGAGACGTCGATTGTTCCGGCACCGAAGAGGGTTCGCACAGATGTTTCAGCACGGAGACAAAGGTTTGCATGCCACGACAGAGTTCCTTCAGACTCGGGGGGTAGCAGAGACGTGGGACGGGGCTAGTTATTCAGCTCTTATCCCCAGGAGGGTCAGCGGCCGACTTATGGGTGCTATGGGTGTGGCAGTCTACATCACCATGTTCGGGACTGTACCGTGATACGCCAGAGAGGGGAAGCCGTACCCCAGGTTACCTTACCACCTTCTCTGCCTCAGAGTGCGTTGCCTCTTATGCCTGTTATTGCGCCGCGTCATACTCCTGCTCAGAGAGATCGTGGTCGCGGTGGTTTTGTGCCGAGAGGACGAGGTGGCGGAGGCAGAGGACAGGCAGTAGCCGGTAGAGGGCAAGCTCGGGTTTTTGCCTTGACTCACCAGGACGCGCAGGCGTCCAATGCAGTGGTTTCAGGTATCCTTTCTGTATGTTCTTTTGATGCACATATTCTTTTTGATCCGGGATCTACGCATTCGTATGTTTCTACGCACATCGTGCCAAAGTTAAGCCGAGAGTCATGTTTGCTAGATCAGCCGCTTATCGTGACTACTCCTGTTGGAGAGTCTTTTGTTGCACGACACGTGTTCTGGTCGTGTGTTATCCGTATAGGAGATAGTGATTTGTCCTTCCACTTGATCCTTCTTGAGATGTTGGACTTCGACGTTCTCCTGCGCATGGACTGGTTAGCTACTTGCTATGTGTCCGTGGACTGCCGTGAGAAGACTGTTAGGTTTTGTTTCCCTGGCGAGTCAGTGTTTGTTGTGCAGGGGGACCGTGGTGCCGCCCCTCACAGTTTGATTTCTGTCCTTTGCGCTAGTTGGCTTTTGAGGAGGGGATGTCTAGGATTCTTGGCTTTCATTCATGATACTAGAGCCACAGTGGAGTCGTTGGACCTGGTTCCTACCGTGCGAGAGTTTTCCGACGTCTTTCCCAATGAGTTACCTGGGTTGCCGCCAGAGCGCGATATTGAGTTTTGCATTGATCTGATTCCGGGCACGGGGCCAATTTCTATACCGCCTTATCGGATGGCTCCGGCGGAGCATAGAGAGCTTAAAGATCAATTGCAAGAGTTGATTGATAGGGGACTTGTGTGTCCGATTGTTTCCCCATGGGGAGCTTCTATTCTGTTCGTCAAGAAGAAGGACGGCAGTTTGAGGTTATGTATGGATTATCGTCAATTGAACCGAGTTACGGTGAGGAATAGGTATCCTTTACCTCGCATTGACGATTTTTTTGATCATCTCCATGGTGCGAAACATTTTTCTAAGATTGATTTGCGTTTGGGTTATCATCAGTTGCGGGTTCGGAATGATGACATTCCGAAGACTGCTTTTCGTACGCGCTATGGGCATTATGAGTTTCTGGTGATGTCGTCCGGACTCACCAATGTGCCAGCAGCGTTCATGGATCTGATGAACCGGATTTTCAGGCCATTCCTCGACCAGTTTATTATTGTGTTTATTGATGACATACTGGTCTACTCTAGGAGTCGTGAGGAGCATGTGCAGCACTTGAGAATTGCTTTGCAGATATTGAGAGAGCGCCAGCTGTATGCTAAATTCTTAAAGTGCGCGTTTTGGCTTGATCGAGTTGACTTCCTGGGTCATGTGGTGACGGGTGACGGTATTCTTATGGACCCGAGGAAGATCGAGACTGTGCGGCTTAGGCCCAGACCTGTATCGGTGACTGAGGTCCGCAGCTTTTTGGGCCTAGCAGGTTATTATCGCAGTTTTGTGTAGGATTTTTCGAGTATCGCTGCACCGCTGACTGGACTGACCCGGAAGGGGGTTCCTTTTCTTTGGACTGATGCGTCTGAGCAGAGTTTTCAGCAGCCGATGACTCGGTTGATGACAGCACCAGTTCTATCTTTGCCTTCTGGATCGGGCGGCCATGTTGTTTACTGTGATGCTGCTCGAGTGGGGCTCGGTTATGTACAGATGCAGCATGTGTAGGGTTCCTAAGCACTCTCAAGAGGTCTCACAAGGCATCAACCATGCCAATTTCAAATTTTAACGGTACCGAGAAACACTAACAAGATCGTTGGCTAGATTTTTAGGCGACAAAGCAAACTAGTTAACACTTAACTACAAGAATACGGAAATACAACCTTTGTAGATCCGGTGCTCCACCTCCATAGCTCCGCAAAGATGTCCTTCTGGTGTCCAAATCGGATCCCGGACTCTTGCGTCGGCTTCGTCGGAGAAATGGACGGGCTAGGTCGTCGATGTCGATGCCGAAGATGATCTACGTCGAGGCATCACTAGATCAAGCTCCCACTTCACCAAGTCAAGAAACTTGTGAAGAGAACACCCTATACTACTTGGCAAGAGGTAGAGGATGAAGAAATAGGAAGTGGGTAGACTTTAGAATTGGATTTCTCACCCTTTTTCATCAATCACCATTGATGAAGCAAGCTTTCTTCTTTGAAGATGAAGAAGAAGAAGAAGATAATGAATATGATAAGTTAATTAGATTAGAATAGAAAATCAAAACTTATCATAAAAAAAACCATAGTTAGGTGTAGAGAGTGGACTATGGTTAAATGGAGTGGTTAGGGTTAAGCATGAGACAAAATGGTGACTTAGTCAAACCTTCATGAATCTTCATGAAAGAAACAAAATGAAAGCCACCATTTTCTCTTTATGCATTTTATTTTCCAAAAAGAATAAATGAAATAAATAAATGAATAAGTAAAAACAAAACCCTAACCATTACACAACCATGGTTTAATCTTTACACTTAGCCAATTTAGCATGCATCATCAAACATGATACAAACTAGTGCACAAAATTATATCGTATATACAATGTGCACATCCGAGTGAGAAAATCCATCTTAAGTGAACCAATACTAGTTAATGCAAAGTAATATATCAAATATATAATTATGCATTAAATTATTAAATCAACACTTGACACAATGATCCGGTCATGTCGCACACAACCGACTAGTATACAATGTATCGATTTATCGAATCAATCCTTGATTCGATAACTAGGTTATATCGCATACAACCATTCGACACATTCATCGCGAGAATAGAATACGGTATCACATACACGCATTATTCTCGGTCCCGCACATATCTCATATGCGCTCCTATTTCGTTTCGCTTGAGCCAGGAAAGCTCTGTGTAGGACTCTAAAGACTCGTCAATACGCCGGCAGCAGGTGATGATCATATCAAACACCCACAAGCCGCAAGCGGTCTGCTAAACGTAACGGCCACCCGGGTATTGAGCGATCAGATGATCGACGAGCAAGCCCGCTCACACTCCTGTGAATCCAACCAGTAACACTTACCGTACAGTCCGGTCTGATCATCTGATATGTCGCATATCTTGCCTAGGGGTGGTAAACGTCAGAGCCCAATAGCTCGATAAGTCGTGTCGATATGAGGTCTATAACAATTCGAGAAACTACTGGTAACACTTACCAGTATATCTCAGCAACCCTGGCCAGGGATTTCCTGTTATAGCCAATCGAACACAGCGCAACATCAACCCCCTATACCGGGAGAGACGAATCCCCTCCTATCGCTCATTGCCTCCATGTGACTCGGGAATGTACCCAAAAACCACCGTTTTGCATGCCCTCTTGGACGTGGTAAGATGGAAATCAAAGCACAGTGGGAACCACACAAGACTCTATGACGATCTCGGGTCAACAGACTACTCTGTACCAGTGTCACCTGAGAACTGCCATCTGACGTAAGGTATAATACCATCTGGGAGTTCTCGGCGAGTCCGTCCAGTGTACCCAGTCTCTACTGAGCACCCGTATATCATCTCTGATGTCAAACACCAATGGATATGGGATCATCTATCGCCCATCTGTATGGGTCGAAAAGGTATACGCTAGTCTACTCTGGTATATCGATGCCCCGTCTCGATACACCCACGACTAGGGACTTTGAAGGATGTACTTATGGACTACCATGTCCCCACTAGTATGATCCGCATCATGGTCCAGGTAGACAAGTACACATCCTAAGGGCTTTACCAACATGTAACAGAGAGACAATCAGTATACACGTTAAGGTAAAGATCAACCAGATAGCATACTATCATGTCGAGCAAGAAAGTCCTCCCTATATATGTCCCAGCATCCACTACAATATACATCCCTTGTACAGTAATGGCCTCTAGGGCATACATATAACTAACAATCTCCCACTCGCACTAGGGCCATCTGTAGCAGTGGTTGTAGTATCTCATACTCAACCATCCCATAAAAGTCTCTCTCTGGGAAAAGGCCTTTGTGAGTGGATCCGCCGTGTTGTCCTCTAAGTCTACTCTCCTAACCTCGATCACCCTGGAGATCAACCATCTCCATGATCAGGTGATACTGCCTTAGAATATGTCTGGATCACTGATGGGACCGTCGTTCCTTGGCTTAAGCCACAACTCCATTGTCTCACAATGGTTGGAACGTAGTTCATCTCATGAACCAATATACACCCAAACAGCCTCTTTGGTAGCATCTTAAGTAGCGATGTATCCTGCCTTTATCGTCTAGTATGCCACGGCATCTAGCTTGGAACTCTTCCAACATACCGTCCCTTTACTGAGGGTAAAGACAATGCCTGTGACTAACATTCAGTCGTCTTTATCACTCTGGAACCTTTCCAGTGATTTTCCCCAGAATCGTTTGATATCGTCTCACTACAACTAGTGAGAATCCTAACATCCATTTAGATCTATCTCATAGATCCAAAACCTAGGATTTAGTAGGTATCACTTTGATCCTATATGGAGAATCATTGTGATAAGCGGAGATTGATCGAGCGTAGCATAGGAAACTCCTTCCCTATCAAGAGTATGTCATCCACGTACTCTACGAGGATCGTCACCATACTCCCTACTACCTTTTTGTTTATACAAGGTTCATCTACCATTTTGATGATATCAAACTGTTTGACTAACATATCAAAACAGATGTTCCAACTCCGCGATACCTGCTTTATCCTATAAAGCATCTTGTACACGTTTCCGCTGCTCCCACTGTCTACGAAGCCCTCTGGCTGTGTACTTATAGACGCTCTTTTCTAAAACATCATTTAGAAAAGTTGTCATGACACCCAACCACCAGATATCGTAGTCACGGTATATAGCCGTGGCAAGTAGGATCTGGATGGACTTAAGCATAGGCCCCTGGAAAAGGTTTCATCATTATCCATGCCTGGCCGATGACGAAAACCTTTAACAAGTCTAGCTTTGAAAGTGTCAACTTTTCCATCTACACCAAGTAATCTTCTCAAGATATACTTGCTCCTGATGGGGATTTAACCCTTCAGATATAGCAGCCAAAGTCCATACTTTGCTGGTGTACATGGATTCCATCTCAGATCGCTAAGCATCCAGCCATTCTTACAGAGTCTCACTCCTGATGGCCAGCTCGAAACTAGTTGGGTCATCATCTCATGATGCAATCCTCGCTCCCACTGTCATAAAGGAACCGAAGTATCTCTCAGGTGGGTGAGGAACCCTTTTAGATCGGCGGAGAGGCTGAGGTTCGTTGGTTACTATTGAATCCTTTAGTTCTACCAAGTCATCTGCTGTAATTTGTATAGCTGGAACCTTTCCAGTTCTACATCACAGACCTTGCCTCGAGCTTGTCCGGATTTTGCTTTTAGACATAGCCCGGACAACCCCAAATCTTAACTATCTTAAGAAATGGGCTCTTCCCTTTCCATATCACATATGAAATGGTAGGCAACTGATTTGACTGGAACCCTATTCAATAGGTATGCAGCTTCTCAAGTGCATAACTCCCAAAAAAGAAATAGGTAACTCAGTAGTACTCATCATAGAGCACACCATATCAAATAGGGTGTATCTGCTCCACCCCAATATACCATCGTGCAATGGTGTATACGGAGGAGTAATGCTGAGAGAGAATCTCATTCTCCTTTAGAATAATCCAGGAATTCCGTGCTCAAGTATTCTCCTCCTTGATCTCATCAAAGGACATAATACTTATACCCGTATTGGTTCTCTACTTCTAACTTATATTCTGTGAATATCTCAAAAGGTTCAGACTTGTGTTTCAACAGGAACATATGTCTGAATCTTGAGAGATTATCAGAGAACGTAATGAAGTATAAAGAACCGGTCCTGGCATGTGTAGACAGGGGACCTTACATACATCAACATGTATCAATCCCAAGAGTTCACTAACTCTTTCTCTGTTTCCATTAAACAGAGCTCTGGTCATCTTATCTTTGTGGCATGACTGGCAAGTTTCACAAGATGTAAATTCAAACTGATTTAAATATGCATCTACATGTAACTTCAGCTAGTCGGGTCGCATTGATATGACCTAGTCTACAATGCCTCAAGAAGGATTCGTTCATTTCTGAACTCTTGCACTTGTGTGTGTTCCGTATGCTAAGAACTGTAGTTTGATTTAGAACATCAACGCTTTTAGATAACGTGCCTGAACCGATCAACTTTTGATATAGGAAATGTTCAAAACATTGTCCAACAATACAAAATTTTACCGTTTCTTTACTAATAAAGAGACAGATATGATTTGGTACATCAGGTTCTGTATCTAATAACATTCGTTCAGAATCAATGTATTGGTAATACAGGGTGACAGTGACCAACAGACTTGGCTGCAACACTTGCCCCGTTTTCTGCCTCATGAAACTTATCACCCGTTCTCAGTTCTCTACCTTTCTGTAGCCCTATGTAACAGATTACATATCTGGGATCCTGATCTGGTATCATATATCCAGGATGCGGAGGATACTGAGAAACAGTTCTGTGTAATGAACACACCCGAAGGAGATGCATCATATGCACTTTCTTCGTTTGGGCGGCATAGGAATTCTGGTATTCCCCAATTTCCTGCTCTATCTTATAACAATTATAAGTTGGAGCGGGACCAACGTTCCCCAGCTCAGTATAACAAGCGGGTTCGGTCAAATATCCATATTATTATCTTGATTAAGGCGTGATATGGTCGCTACCTGGAGAGAGAGAGAAGAAAACACTCAGCGTGCGCTCTTGCAAGAATAGATTGGTTATAATTTTATCTAATCAGGATGGCTCCCACTGTTTTTATCAAATCTTCCTTCAAACCCTAAAAGGAAAGACTAGCCGGGATTAATTACACACTACAAGTTCGCCAATCTTTCAGCCGGGCCAGTGTCGGTACTTTGAGGGAGGTCCCCCGTGCTTTCGCACGAACCTAATTAATGTAAACCTCGTTTTCCCAGAGGCGTAACCTCGTTAACACCTTTCTAGACACCTACTTGATTGGCTAATTGTAATGTGCAAAACTCTCCCAAGAGTAACTCTTACTCGCAGCGGGTATCGGGATCCAACTATCTCATAGAAGGTATGCAATCTCATTGCAAATTTCAACACTTGAAATTCCCGATAATATTTTGCACCGAACGATCTATGACCTTGACATGGTCAACAAACCATAGACCGCAAGTCAAGTTCAACCCGTCATTTCTTGATTGAATCAAACCCACCCGCACGACCCTTGACAAGGTCAACAAGGCCGCACGACTACCCTAACCCAATCTGCATCATATGCATAAGCAGATAAATACTGGTTAGCTACCGCACACTGCGCCTTGACAAGGTCAACAAACGCAGCACGAATACTAAACAGGATTTATCTGAAATGACGGAGGGCTACGACAGGTTTTTCTGAAAACCTATTGCGTAATGAACTTGATATCATTGTGGAATCAAATGATTTTAAAATGGAGTGCTTTTGAGGCTTTTCTAGTTTTGCTAAAGGAGTCACTCCCGGTGAAGGGATATATCATATATATCACTGTGCAAAGCAAAACTTTTAAAAGCAATCAACAGACAAACCGAGTGTGTAGCATCTGCCAGTTATTGCTAAAGGAGTCACTCCCGGTGAAGGGATCTCGGTCCTTTCCTTATCGAATAAGGTGCAGGATATATCATATATACCGCTGTGCAAAGCAAGAACTGTAGCTACCTGTTTTATTTTTGAAATTCGATTCCACAACATCTTAGGTTTCTTTTTCTTTCATTAATCACATTAATGAAGTCCCATCATTTAAGTACCTAAACATCACAGATAAATACGACGTACACTTATGCCATCCGCATTCGCCTCGATGTCCCCTCGTGCACCGTTAGGTTAGGTAACTAACGACAGAGCGGGGCAGGGCTAGCGCGGGTGTAAAACATAAGTAACGCCTATATAATATATCATATATACTATATACTGTATCCATCACAGAACATATCACATGATCACATCACAGATATTGCAGCAGAAGAAACATATGAAATATTGGATATACTAGGACGTCCGTGTTTTCAATACGAGCCAGTATAAAACACGGATTCCACGGTCGTGATGAATAGCCAAACCCACACCCCTAGACCCCTACGAGAGCTGCAAGCAACCCTACAAATTCTAGAGTAAGGAGACCCGGACTCGACCCCTCGAGTTGGTCTCCCACTGGACTCCAGAACCCGGTTACTTGTG
This sequence comes from Agapanthus africanus, assembly GCA_030015575.1. Classification (NCBI taxonomy): domain Eukaryota; kingdom Viridiplantae; phylum Streptophyta; class Magnoliopsida; order Asparagales; family Amaryllidaceae; genus Agapanthus; species Agapanthus africanus. Next base: position 286,708,044 of record CM057343.1, on the reverse strand, counting down.
CTCCCCTCCTTGGGTCTATCCTAGTGCAGAAAAGTAAATAATATACAAACGGTGACATCTTCCGCAACCTGGAAGTGCCCCAATAAAAGAATATTACATACAAGTTTTACATGAATGAAAATGAAAAACACTCATCTGACATAAAAACCCCCGGATATTCAAACACGACGATCCAATATAACATATCCAGCAACACATAACATCACATGTCATCAGCGTAAGTAAATATGTCCATCCCAATTGTCGTTGACATATAGCAACGAAACCGGCGATATCACATATTACACTTACGGTCACAGAAAAGAAAGTGTAAAACTACAACAGTTGGAATCCGCAACCACCTCAGACATCACATGCCTGACCAAATGAATTTCTTAGACATCGCATGCCTAACAATTATAAACCCCGCATTTTAGTCTCATAATCGAAAACACTTTTCAATATCAAGTCGGGGAATTCAACAGGATTCCCGACATTCTGATCGAATGCTCGTCGCAAACTTTAGTAGGCGGCCGCACCCCCGATACCGTCGACGAAGTGCACCAAGGCGGAACACCGCTGCCGCGAGCATCCGAACGGACGCTTTCGGCGACGGGGTTCTCCTACAGTCACTTGGTCGGGGTTATGGAGTGAGGCTGTCTATTAAGTTTACCCGGCGAGTATCCGTGTACGCTACGTGATTATGACGGACTTTTGATCACATCAAAATTCCATGGCAACCGATCAAGTGAGACTAAACCGCTAGATTTATAACATTCATTCAGTTATCTCATAACTACTTGTGAATTCCAATTATTGTATCACATTCCAGATAATTAGAAAATGTTAAACTTTCCGATCGAACAATCGAACACCCAAGTTTTCCCGAAACAGATCAACACATGAAACAAGTCTAAAAACATTCAGTTCGTGCCTCAGTACCAACGGTCCAGCCATAGAAGGGTCAAGCCAACGCCTCACATGTGGCACGCCGTACTGCCCCATACCCGAAGGTTCAAAGGGCAGTTCAAGACGGTCACATAATCGAGTTAAGGTTTGTTGTCTTCTAGAAGGACCATCGCGTTACTTGCACTACTTAGAACGTCGTTAAACTACGGAAAAATCCAACACTTGGAAATTTCCCGACAGGGGAAAAATTGGGTATTTATATCCGGTCGAACTTTTTAACATATTCCAAAATTATCCGGAAATACACAAAGACGAAATTTGATAATCCGGTCGAAACATCGAAGCTCTAAAACACCCCAGAAAATTCAACTCTTGAATAAATATTAAAAATACCCATAAAACTCAGCTGCAGAAATTATGAATTACTGTGCAAGGTAGGAGGGATGACGTTATCCTTTAGCCGCGGAACCGCCGCATAAGCTGGCTTAGGGCGCGGTTCCGCCGTATAGTTTACTGTTCATTGGAAACAAATTGCACCGTAATTCTTAGAATTCTCTGCTGAATTTTTTAAGCATTTTTAATCTTGAAAAATCCCAGATTTTGGAAAAAGTCCAGAGAGCACTAAATTTTAGGGTTTCGATGTTCATTCGGGTTTCAAACGACGTCTACACGTCGCCTAAGGCTCTAACTAGGCTCTGATACCACTGTAGGGTTCCTAGGCACTCTCAAGAGGTCTCACAAGGCATCAACCATGCCAATTTCAAATTTTAACGGTGCCGAGAAACCCTAACAAGATCGTTGGCTAGATTTTTAGGCGACAAAGAAAACTAGTTAGCACTTAACTACAAGAATACGAAAATACAACCTTTGTAGATCCGGTGCTCCACCTCCATAGCTCCGCAAAGATGTGCCTCCGCTGTCCAAATCGGATCCCGGACTCTTGCGTCGGCTTCGTCGGAGAAATGGACGGGCTAGGTCGTCGATGTCGATGCCGAAGATGATCTACGTCGAGGCATCACTAGATCAAGCTCCCACTTCACCAAGTCAAGAAACTTGTGAAGAGAACACCCTATACTACTTGGCAAGAGGTAGAGGATGAAGAAATAGGAAGTGGGTAGACTTTAGAATTGGATTTCTCACTCTTTTTCATCAATCACCATTGATAAAGCAAGCTTTCTTCTTTGAAGATGAAGAAGAAGAAGAAGATAATGAATATGATAAGTTAATTAAATTAGAATAGAAAATCAAAACTTATCATAAACAAAACCATAGTTAGGTGTAGAGAGTGGACTATGGTTAAATGGATTGGTTAGGGTTAAGCATGAGACAAAATGGTGACTTAGTCAAACCTTCATGAATCTTCATGAAAGAAACAAAATGAAAGCCACCATTTTCTCTTTATGCATTTTATTTTCCAAAAAGAATAAATGAAATAAATAAATGAATAAGTAAAAACAAAACCCTAACCATTACACAACCATGGTTTAATCTTTACACTTAGCCAATTTAGCATGCATCATCAAATATGATACAAACTAGTGCACAAAATTATATCGTATATACAATGTGCACATCCGAGTGAGAAAATCCATCTTAAGTGAACCAATACAAGTTAATGAAAAGTAATATATCAAATATATAATTATGCATTAAATCATTAAATCAACACTTGACACAATGATCCGGTCATGTCGCACACAACCGACTAGTATACAATGTATCGATTTATCGAATCAATCCTTGATTCGATAACTAGGTTATATCGCATACAACCATTCGACACATTCATCGCGAGAATAGAATACGGTATCACATACACGCATTATTCTCGGTCCCGCACATATCTCATATGCGCTCCTATTTCGTTTCGCTTGAGCCAGGAAAGCTCTGTGTAGGACTCTAAAGACTCGTCAATACGCCGGCAGCAGGTGATGATCATATCAAACACCCACAAGCCGCAAGCGGTCTGCTAAACGTAACGGCCACCCGGGTATTGAGCGATCAGAAGATCGACGAGCAAGCCCGCTCACACTCCTGTGAATCCAACCAGTAACACTTACCGTACAGTCCGGTCTGATCGTCTGATATGTCGCATATCTTGCCTAGGGGTGGTAAACGTCAGACCCCAATAGCTCGATAAGTCGTGTCGATATGAGGTCTATAACAATTTGAGAAACTACTGGTAACACTTACCAGTATATCTCAGCAACCCTGTCCAGGGATTTCCTGTTATAGCCAATCGAACACAGCACAACATCAACCCCCTATACCGGGAGAGACGAATCCCCTCCTATCGCTCATTGCCTCCATGTGACTCGGGACTGTACCCAAAAACCACCGTTTTGCACGCCCTCTTGGACGTGGTAAGATGGAAATCAAAGCACAGTGGGAACCACACAAGACTCTATGACTATCTCGGGTCAACAGACTACTCTGTACCAGTGTCACCTGAGAACTGCCATCTGACGTAAGGTATAATACCATCTGGGAGTTCTCGGCGAGTCCGTCCAGTGTACCCAGTCTCTACTGAGCACCCGTATATCATCTCTGATGTCAAACACCAATGGATATGGGATCATCTATCGCCCATCTGTATGGGTCGAGAAGGTATACGCTAGTCTACTCTGGTATATCGATGCCCCGTCTCGATACACCCACGACTAGGGACTTTGAAGGATGTACTTATGGACTACCATATCCCCACTAGTATGATCCGCATCATAGTCCAGGTAGTCAAGTACACATCCTAAGGGCTTTACCAACATGTAACAGAGAGACAATCAGTATACACGTTAAGGTAAAGATCAACCAGATAGCATATTATCATGTCGAGCAAGAAAGTCCTCCCTATATATGTCCCAGCATCCACTACAATATACATCCTATGTACAGTAATGGCCTCTAGGGCATACATATAACTAACAGCATGATAGAGTGATTGCTTATTCTTCTAGGCAGCTGAAGAAGCACGAGCAGAATTACCCCACTCACGATCTTGAGATGGCCGTGGCGGTCTTTGCGTTGAAGATTTAGAGACACTACTTGTACGGGGAGTCGTGTCAGATCTTCACGGATCACAAGAGCTTGAAGTACATCTTCTAGTAGCGGGATCTGAATCTTCGACAGTGCCGTTGGATGGAGCTTGTGAAGGATTATGATTGTGAGATCCTTTATCACCTGGGCAAGGCGAATGTGGTAGCTGATGCTTTGAGTCGTAGGCCCGGGGGTAGCTTGTCCCAGTTGAGCGCAGTTCAGCGACAGTCTTCTGCAGATTGGCAGCTCTTGTGCGATGGTAGAGTACAGTTTGAGTTCACTTCCACTGGGGGACAACTTGCTCATGACCGCGCCCGTCCACTACTACTTGATCATATCCGTGAAGCGTAACTCAGTGATGCCCGTTTGTCTGAGATTCTTAAGCTTGTTCGGCAGGGGACAGTTTCGGAGTTCATGATTCATGACCAGGGTGTGCTACGATGCGGGACTCGCTTGTGTGTACCAGATGCTGATAGGTTGAGACGCGAGATCCTAGAGCAGGCACATCAGTCGGCCTTTAGCGTTCATCCAGGTTCCACCAAGATGTACCGTGACTTGAGATACTTTTACTGGTGGGAAGGGATGAAGCGTGATATTTCGGACTTCGTTTCGAGGTGCCTGACTTGTCAGTAAGTTAAGGCTGAGCATCAGAGATCGACTGGAGAGTTGCAGCCTTTACCCTTTTCGGAGTGGAAATGGTAGCAGATTTCCATGGACTTCGTTGTGGGTCTACCCAGGACCAGTTGAGGGTATGACTCCATTTGGGTGATTGTTGACCAGTTGACGAAAGCGGCTCACTTCTTTCTTGTGAAGACCACTTTCGGTTATGCTAAGTATGCTCAGTTATACATAGATGAGATTGTGCGTTTGCACGGTGTTCCCATATGCATAGTATCCGACAGAGGCACCCAGTTTACTAGCCGTCTTTGGAAGAAGCTTCAGGAAGCTTTGGGTACCCGGTTGAGTTTTAGCACCGCTTTTCATCCACAGACCGATGGTCAGTCGGAGCGGATTATACAGACTCTGGAGGATATGCTTCAAGCGTGTGTGCCTGATTTTGGTGGCAGTTGGGATCGTCACTTGCCATTGATTGAGTTCTCCTATAACAAAGGGTTTCAGGAGACTATTCAGATAGCACCTTTTGAGGCTTTGTACGGTAGGGAGTGTCGATCGCCAGTCTGTTGGACCGAACTCAGCGAGAGTAGGGTTTGGGACCCCAGCTAGATCAGGAGTTTACGGAGAAGATCCAGCTGATTCAGGACAGGATGAGAGCATCCCAGTGCAGGCATAAGTCTTATGCCGACCGTCGTCGTCGCAGACTTGAGTTCGCAGTGGGGGATCATGTATTCCTGAGGATTTCTCCGATGAAGGGCGTTATGCGATTTGGGAGGAAGGGAAAGCTCAGTCCTAGATTTGTAGGTTCTTTCGAGATCCTTGAGCGAGTGGGTTCTGTTGCTTATCGTTTGGCGCTCCCGCCTAGTTTTCCGTATGTTCACCCCATTTACCATGTGTCGATGCTTCGTTGATACCTTCATGATCCTTCTCACATGATTCAGCACCAGACCGTTCAGCTTGAGCGCGATCTTTCATTCACCGAGCAGCCGGTAGTTATTTTGGATCGGCAGGTGAAGAAAGTTCGGTCAAAGGTCTTGCCATCTGTGAAGATTCTTTGGCATAGCCCTACTAATGAGGAGATCACTTGGGAAGCCGAGAGTGAGATGCGGAAGAAATTCCCTCATCTCTTCGAAGGTACGCGTGGTTAAATTTTTAATTCGGGGACCGCATTTCTTTAAGAGGGGAGATTGTAACATTTTAGAAATCGTTATGCGAATTTTTCCGTTTTAGGGTAAAATGGTCGGTATTTTCCGTTTTAACCCGATTGTGATCAAACTTCTGTATAGACTTGACGGCATCTAGTTTAGCTAGAATGAAGCTAGTGCGCGGGCTTTGGGGGTCAATTGGAAGTTTTGATTCCCATAGAATTTTTTCCCTAATTAAATATTATTTTAAGTGGTAAATTATACACTTAAATTGTGGTAATTACATTTATTGTTTGGGTTAATTACTTCTAATTTGAATCATTGCGAAAATAATCACAAGTTAAGTTAAACACAACCATCCATAAATATCATGATATTTTGGTGAAAAATGGGTTTATTTTAGAAAATAAAATAAAGAAAGAAAAGGTGGCATTTGCATTTAATATAGCATTAATTGAATTGTGCTAGAAAATTCTTCACAATTTACACAAACACCCCCCCCCCACTAGCTTGGCTGAGCCCCCCAAATCTGCCCCTTTCCATTTCCTTGTTCATTTCTTCATCTTCTAGTCTTCAAAATTCTTCAAAAATCCCAAAATAAATCCAAAATTTCATAAATAAAACTTAACCCATCATTTCCTTTCACTAAACTAGCATGGATCTTCGAGAAAAACATGATCTTTGGAGGCAAAAGTTGATAAATCTAGTTGCTAGATTTTGTTCTTGAGAGGTATAATTTCAAACCCTAATCCTCATTTGCTATGCTAAAATCATTAAGATAGCTAATTAATTTTTTAATATAGCTTTAAACTCATGTTTGATTCATTCATTATAATTTTAAAGAAGTTCAAGTTAGGGTTTAAGCTTGATGAATGGGTTAAAGGTTAATTGAAGATTAGAAAACTTACCCTAATGGGAATATGATAATTGTTGCTAATTCCTAATTTGACTAATGAAGTTTTAGCTTATGAGGATTTACTAAAACTTATTTGGATGAGTTTAAAAATATGGAGGTTGTTTCGATAACTTAGTTAAGCTATTTTAAGATGTTTGATATCGTTAGAATTGTGTTAGCTTTAGACTTATGCAAAATTTTGCGATGAGTTACTTACTAGGTTTCTTTGAATTTTGGACGTGGGTTCGATTGGTCATTGTGAGGTTATTTATATTATTTTCCTCATATTTAATTGTGTTGTGTTTGCGCGATCGGGACGATCGGAGTCTAGACTTGGTGTTGCGTAGATTAGCGACCCTAGTTAGGGTTTTTGCCGATGTCGTGCGCGTTTAGAGCGCTAGGTGCGCAGTGTAATTTTCTGGGCGTTATCCTTGCGTTTCGTTATCTTTGCGTCGGCGTAGGATATTTAGCGTATGTGATGTGTTTGTGAAATTTTAGGATCGCAAAGCAGGGACTTCGGACACTGTGAACAAAGAGAAGCAGGTGGTCGGATTTTCATAGCTCGAGACCATCGGTGAGTAGATTTAACATCTATGGGAAAATCGCTTGTATGGCGTTATGCATCAGGGCTGGATTATGATATGATAGCTGCATGTTATTCGCATATGAGTTGATTGCATATGAACGTCATTGCATAGTATTACCTGTTGTACCTTGACTTATACCTTTTGGACACAACACCTTACTGACGGTTCATGTTGCACGAGCACTAATTTGTATGCTACACCCACACCGTCAGTAATTGCCATGACACGCACAACCCACATACATACGTGATATTGTATTGGATAGGGATAATTGAGATAGTGACTCTTATTCCATCATGCAAAGGAGATACAGCTGACATTTTTACATACGTGATATTGTATTGGATAGCAAGATGTGTGGGTGTATCTGTCAATATGTATGCATGATGTACATATAGCTGTAACAGGTATGTGGGTATACATATCAGTATATATGCATAATGTACAAGTAACTATAGCAAGGTATACGTGAAATGGAATAAGAGTCACTATCTCCATTATCCCTATCCAATACAATATCATGTATGTAAAAGTGTCAGCTGTATCTCCTATGCACGATGGAATAAGAGTGACTATCTCAATTATTGTTTTGACATGTGATATGGAGACGATGATTATTGTGATATTCCGCTTATGAAATGCATCATACCTACTTTCTTATAAGTAGATACTTATACCTTGCTACAATTACATGTACACCTTATATGATGCTGCACTTGATTTCGGATGTTTTGGGAACCGCATGGTATATTTTAAAGCTGGATTCATTTAAAAGAGCGGTTTTCCCTTAATATGCTCATATTGTTATTTTATGTTGCATATATCAGTTTTTCAAGGATTTTCGCATTGAGATATGGATTTCATATGATTATGGATTTGAGAACCACGGGGGTGTTTCAAGAAAATTTATTTATTGTTGGAAAACCCGGTTTCTCTTGAGATGATATTTCAATGCGTCCACCATGTGATTTCTCGGTTCTGAGATTGGCATGTGATACCCGATTCGAGGAGCGGGAGGCACCGTCTGCGGGTACATGGTGGGCCCGGTATGGTACCCCGGGGCGAGAGATGTTATCGTGGTGTAGACGATGAGCCTGGCAGAGGGACCACTACCTACCGGTGATATTATTTGGACTCGGCGGATATCTGGGGGATACCGACCGGAGTCTTGTTCAGAAATCCTACGTGGATTGCGGGTGTCGATGTAGATACTCAGGTTCCATGAGATGTACTGACATCAGGGCCGGTCATGGTGACGGCGCCCGACAGATGAGTATTTATGTGTCGATGTTAGACACGGGTTTCATGAATTTTACGTATCGTCGATGGACATACGTGGATGATATCCTCATATATTTATATGCATATGTTTTCATGAGTTTTTGGGTGTCGATATTTGGCACTCAGGTTCCATGAGACTTACAGGATATGAGGGCCGATCTGAGGATGCGGTGCCTGAGGATTTTGGGATTTGATGTGTCAGTGAGGGACACTGGTGTTTTCCCATGCTGATGATTTTTGCATGAGGTTTAATTATATCATCACACACTCAGGATTATTTTGATATCCATTGCTTCATGTAGTTGTAGTACCCTGATGATGTACCTTTACATGATTGTTGCATATTCATATTTCCATACTTATGCTATCAGATTACATGTGATAGATTTATCGCTATTCGTACATACTTGCGATTACAGTATGATGTTGATTACTTTTCACGAGTTGGCAACATACCCCCCGTTGTGCCACAGTGTTTTGCAGGGCTTACCCTCAGAGTAGTCGCGGCAGGGCGGCTTATCATCTCTACTTTTGCGGATACCGCCACGGTTGGCTTTGAGGCCTTTTCTTTTAGGTGGGTTTTGCGGTTATCCATTTATGTATATTGGATATATTTTTGTTGGATCTAGTATTCTCCATCTACCACTTCTTGTATTTGACTTAGAGACGAGTTGTGAGGATTCGGTATTGTATATATTTTGGTGACTTTGGGTGCCGTGCTCGTGGGAGCCGGTCTTGTTGTAGAGTTTTACTTTTTTATGCAGTTTTCCTTTATATTTCTTCGCTACGGCATCGTATTTATATCTTGTGGTGGTTGTCTCCGCAATTGGGCATGAGTTGCTCCCGTTTGGGATGCTTTATTTATATTCTATGTTGTACCCATTTTTAGGACTAGTTTTTACAAAGGAGGTCTGCCGAAATTTTCAAGAAAGAAAACTAGAGTTAAAGATTTTACTCGAGATTTTTCCGAATGATTTAAACAATGTTTTTCTCCGCTTATCCAGTTTTGGGTGGTTTAGATTTCTGGGTTTCGGCTTACTTAAATTGCGTACGCCTGTAGACGTTACGTAGTTTAAGTGCCGGTTACGGGCCAAATTTTGGGTCATGACAAAAAGAAAGCTAAAGATGTTGTAGAATCAAAATTTTCAAAAAGGTAGCTCTAGTTCTTGTTTTGCATAGTGGTATTCCTTGGTGAATATCCAGTACCTCATTCGATGAGGAAAGTGTAAGTCCACGTTACCTCTCCCGGTTCTTTCGGGCTTGCGGAAATGGTAAAAAACGATTTTTAGGGTTTAGGTAACTTGTACTACAAAAACTGATCTTGGCTAAACTACACAATAGCAACCTAACTAGAGATTTATTTACTCGGTTAGTGGTTATACCTCACTTGAACTCCTTCTTCTTGAACTCTTTGTAGTGGTTGGATAGTGCTTTCCTCGTCGCCTTCTTTCGTCAAAGATGGATCCACCTGAGGGTTTCAACCTTGGGCTCCTTTCTCGAACTTTGAGAGAACTAAGGTCTTTGGCTTGCTAGACCTTCAACCTTAGAGTGAGTAGAGAGTGGTTTAGGGTATTTTATCTCAAGGAGAGGTTTCTCAACTCATGAGAATGGATCACCTTGAACTAGAGGAGGAGGAAGAAGAAGAGAGGAGAGAGAATGGTTATGATAGAATGGGATGGTTTTTACAACCATAACAATATAAGTGAATTATCAAATTAATAAAATTAATCAAAATGAAAAAGGTGATGGAAGGTTTGATAAGACTATTATCATTTCACATTAAATGGTTTTTGCTAGAATCAAAGAGCATCTTTGATGTGTAATGATGATAGTCAATGTTTCAACCATGGTCAACTAGTCAACCTTGGTCAACAAGTCAACAAACCCAACCATGACACAATTTCATTTAATTAATATTATTAATTGATATATCACAAATTCATTAGGGTTTGGAAAAAGACGACTGTCAACTGTGCATACGCACCTGTTCCAAAACCCTAATAAAAAAACTCTTCCTCCACTTCAATCAACTGTGCATACACACCCACATTCGTGTTCCGAGGAACATGAATACTATGAGAAAAAACTAACCCCAAAACATATACTAGGATCCGGCTCAAACCAGAGCCTGCTAGTAATGTATGTCCGGACGCCAAACGTGCACAAGTGCGCGGATGTGAACGAACCCTGTCGCAAAACCATGCGACATCTACTCTGTTTTTCCCAAAGGCGAATAACCCTCTGTGTGGGACTCTAAAGACTCGACACTACGCTGGCAGTGGGTTTAACCACAGTCCGCAAGCGGCACTAGCTGTACGTAACGGTCCCCAGGTAGATGCCGATAAGAAGACTGACGAGGTAAACCCATCTGAACTCCTACTGAGCCTGTATGTGACAATCTCCGTACAGTCCGGTCTATTCGTCTAAGAACATCGCATGGCGGGCCTAGGGGGGCGGTAAACTTCAGTTCCCTACTAGCGGTACAAGTCATGTCGGAGTGAAGCCCAGAACACCTGAGATAATACTGGAAACCTACCAGTCTATCTCGCTTGCCCTTGCCAGGGACTTTGTGTAATGGCTCTCCTAGACACAGCGCGATATCAACCCCCAATACCGGGAGAGACGAATCCTATCTAACCGTCACTGCCTCCAAGTGCTTCGGGACTGCACCCAAAAACTACCTGTTTGCACGACTCCTTTGAGCCGTGGTAGGGTAGTAATCAAAGTACAGTGGGAACACACTCGAGGCGAAGTGACAGTGTCAAGTCAACGGACTAAGCTGTACTCATGTCACCTAGGAACTGATAACTAACGATAGGTATAATACCAACCAACAGTTCCTAACGAGTCCTGTCCAGTGTACTCGTAACCTAACGAGCACCCGCGTACTATCTCAAGTACGACGTACTGACGGCTGTGGGACAGACCATCTCCCAAGCTGGGATAGAAAGCGCATGCGCTAGTCTACTATGGAGTATCGATGCCCTGTCTCGATAGTCCTGTGACTAGGGACCTGCATAAGGATGTTCTTATAGATTACCCAGCCCCACGAGTATGACTGCCATCACAATGCTGGTAATCAAGCAAAGATCCTAAGGGCTCCACTAATGTGTAAAGGCGATATGCTAAAAGAAACACATGCACACATTAAAGCAGAAACAAACCAAGTAGCATACTACCATTTTGAGCAAGAATGTCAATACAAGGTGAATATCCCAAGCTTGCATCAAATAATATACAATCCAGTATGATACAGTAATGGCCTCTAGGGCATATACACTAACAATCTCCCACTTGCACTAAGGCCATATACTGGCGTATCGAAGACCTATCATCTCGATCAGCCGCTCGAACTGAGTCTGGGGTAAGGCCTTGGTGAATGGATCAGCAGTGTTATCTTTCGTAGCAACTTTCCGAACCTCGATCTCCTGGCGACCCACGATCTCCCTGATCAGGTGATACCGCCTCAAGATGTGTCTGGATTTCTGATGGGACCTGGGTTCCTTCGCTAAAGCTATAGCTCCGTTGTTGTCACAATAGAGCGGTATTGGATCAACAATGGTAGGGACCACCTGAAGCTCCGTGAGGAACTTCTTCATCCAGACGACTTCTTTTGCGGCATCTGCAGCAGCGATATATTCCGCTTCCATCGTCGAGTCAGCAACGGTTTCCTGTTTGGAACTCTTCCAACACACCGCCCCTCCATAAAGGGTAAAGACATAACCCGACATGGACTTGGAATCATCATTGTCACTCTGGAAGCTGGAGTCAGCAAAGGCCTCGACCTGGAGGTCTTTTCCGCCATACACCAAGAACATCTCCTTAGTCCTTCTCAGGTACTTGAGAATGTTCTTTACTGCTATCCAGTGTTTCTCCCCGGGGTTTGACTGATACCGGCTTACCACACTCAGTGCATAAGCCACATCTGGTCTGGTACATAACATCGCATACATTATAGTGCCTACCCCAGAAGCGTAGGGTATAATAGACATGCGATCCCTTTCCAAATCAGTCTTGGGAGACATTTCTTTGGAGAGGGTGATCTCGTGACAAGCCGGTAGATTACCGCGCTTGGAATCTTCCATACTGAATCTTTTCAGTATGGTGTCGATGTACATGGACTGTAAGAGTCCCAGTATCCTCTTGGATCTGTCACGATAGATCCGGATCCCCAGAATGTATGAGGCATCACCCAGGTCTTTCATGGAGAACCTGTGTGACAAGAACCCTTTGACAGATTGTAGCATAGGAATGTCATTTCCTATCAAGAGAATGTCATCCACGTATAAAACGAGGAATACTACAGTTCTCGCTACAAATCTACTATAGATGCATGGTTCATCTGGATTTTTGATAAAGCCAAATTCTTTGACCGTCTCATCAAAACAGATGTTCCAACTCCGCGATGCCTGCTTTAGTCCATAGATGGACTTAAGAAACTTGCACACCTTTCCGCTGCTCCCACTCTGAATGAAACCTTCTGGCTGGTCCATATAGACACACTCCTCTAAATTTCCATTTAGAAAAGCGGTTTTTACGTCCATTTGCCAGATCTCATAATCGTGGAAGGCAGCAATGGCAAGAAGGATCCGAATGGATTTCAGCATAGCCGCTGGAGAAAAGGTTTCGTCATAGTCCAAGCCAGGTCTTTGACGGAAACCCTTTGCAACAAGTCTAGCTTTATAGGTCTCAACCTGTCCATCTACACCAATCTTCCTTTTGAAGATCCACTTGCATCCTACGGGTTTTACCCCATCTGGAGCAATGTCCAACGTCCATACTTTGTTGGTGTACATGGACTCCATTTCGGTCCGCATTGCATCCAGCCATTTTACCGAGTCAACGCTCTGAATGGCCTGCTGGAAGCTAGTCAGCTCATCACTATCAATGATGCAATCCTCTCTATCCCCGTCTATGAGAAAATCGTAGTATCTCTCGGGCGGATGAGACTGCCTACTACTTCTGCGGAGCGGCGTAGGAATGTCCTAATCTTTCGAACCCTCTGGTTCTACTAAGCTTTCAGTAATAGCTCGTGGTTCTGGAATTTCTTCCAGTTCTATTGCGCTCCCACTTATCTGATTCTCCAAAAACTGAGTTTCCAAGAAGCGGGCATGCCGAGAAACAAAAACTTTTTGTTCCTCTTCGCAATAGAAGAAATATCCCTTGGAGTTCTTTAGATATCCCACAAACTTGCACTGTACTGAGCGTGCCTCGAGCTTGTCCGCATGCTGCTTTTTGACTAAAGCTGGACATCCCCATGTCTTAATGTGATTAAGATAGGGTCTCTTCCCACACCACATCTGATATGGTGTAGTAGGCACAGTCTTAGTTGGAACTCGGTTCAAAAGGTATGCAGCCGATTCTAGCGCATATCCCCAGAATGATCGCAGTAACTCAGCGTTACTCATCATGGACCGTACTATATCCAATAGGTTTCGATTCCGTCTCTCCGATGCACCGTTATGTTGCGGAGTGTATGGAGGAGTAAGCTGAGAGAGAATTCCATTCTCTTTTAAGTAATCCAGGAACTCGGCACTCAAGTATTCACCACCTCGATCAGATCTCAGTGTCTTGATACTTTTGCCTGTTTGTTTTTCTACTTCATTCTTATATTCCTGGAATTTCCAAAGGCTTCGGATTTATGTTTCATTAAGAAGACATAACCGTACCTTGAAAAGTCATCCGTAAAAGTAATGAAGTAAGAATAACCGCTTCATGCATTCGTAGACAATGGACCGCATACGTCTCGCTCGCTCTCACTCCGTGTCCAGTGAACGGAGTCTTTGTTATCTTTCTTTTGAGACAGGATTGACAAGTTGCATATGATTGATATTCGAACGGATCCAAATATCCTTCTGTATGTAACTTCGTCAACCTTCTCTCATTGATGTGACCCAGTCTACAATGCCATAAGAAAGTTTGATTGGAGACTTTCTTTTGTGTGTATTCTGGACATTGAAAATCTGTGGTTGGTTTAATACATATATACCATTGCTCAATGTACCTGACCCAATCAGAACTTGATTAAGGTGAATGTTTACAACATTACTTACAAACGCAAATTCATAACCTTCTTTAGAAACTAAAGATACAGAAATGATATTACAAGTTGCGTTGGGTACAAAAAAGCAACTACGTAAAACCAAAACATGTCCATCTGACATTCCCAGGTGGTAGTCCCCCACGGCCTCAGCATCCATGCTATCTCCGTTTGCAACTTTGAGGTTCATGTCACCTGCTTTCAAAAACCTACGCTTTCTCAACGCCTGCAAAGAATTACAGATATGAGATCCTGATCCGGTATCCAATACCCAGGACGTAGAGTTTATTGATAGACAGTTTTCAATAACATACACACCTGAAGCTAAAGCCGCAACCTGCTTCAGATCTTGTGTTCTGGCTTTCCAAGCCCTGCAATCTTTCTTCCAGTGTCCACTCTTATGACAGTAAAAGCATTCTTCCTTATCCACAAGCTTCCCTGCTACCTTTGTTGCTTTTGCCTTTCCCTTCGTATCCTTCTTACTAACACTGCCCCTTGGTTTGGCGGGGGTTTTCTTCTTCTTTCCCTTGGCTTTCGCCTTGGACCTAGAAGAGGAAGATCCTCCTATAAACAAAGTGGATGTTTTCCTACCTTTCTGTAGGGTGCCCTCTGCACTCCTCAGCGTGTTGAGGAGCTCTGAAAGTTCAACTTCCTTTTCTTGCAAGTTGAAATTCAGGATGAACTGGGCGTAAGTGGAAGGAAGGGACTGAAGAATCAAGTACGTATAGATCTCATTCTCCAACGTGGTCCCAAGGTCCGCGAGCTCCTCTATGTAGCCAATCATCTTAAGCACGTGTTCCGCTACCGATGATCCGACGGCCAATCTTGCCGAAAACAACTTCTTCGACACTTCGTATCTAGCGATACGAGATTGCTCCCCATACAGTTCTTTTGTATGGAGAAATATGGATTCGAGGTCCGTATTCTCATGCCTCCTCTGATGTTCATTGTCTATAGAGGCAAGCATGAGGCACTTGGCCTTCGCGCAGTCGATTTCCCAGGTCTTACGGATTTCCCTATCCGTGACGCTGGTTTTGGGACCTGGGACAGGGGGAGCTTTGGTGGTAAGAAGATACCCCAACTTGTCATAAGTGATTGCCATTTTGACATTCCTGAGCCAATCTTTGTAGTTTGGCCCTGTCAGTATGTTTTTATCTAGTAGTAACTTAAGTTCAGTCATGATGTTTGGTCGCTGCAATTAGGAGAGAGAGAAGAAACACTTTAGCATGATACTCTTGCAAGTTTAGAGTGGTTTTTAATTTGTCTAAACAGGATGGCTCCCACTGTCTCTCGAATCCCTCCTCAAACCATAAAGGAAGAACTAGTCGGGATCAATCTCACCGTACAATACTTGCTTAACCGTTCAGCCAGGCCAGTGTCGGTACTTCGAGGGAGGTTTTCCAACGCTTTCGCGAAGTTCCTTAATTAAGTAACCTCTTTTCCATGTGGTTGTAGCTCCGCTAACACCTTTCTAGACACCTACTAGGTTTATAGCATTGATCGTTAAGTGAGAAATTTCCCGAGGAGTAGCATATACGCACAGTAGGATCGGGATCCAAATATCATCGCGTGACAAAACTGAAGGAATCCTACCAAAATCATCACACTCCAAATGGTATGCAACGCTAGCAAGTTTCAGTACTTTTGAAACTCCCGATGTGGATTTTTGCCCCATGCTTTTATGACCTTGACTTTGGCCAAAATATCATAAGACACATGTCAAGTTCTACCCGTCATTCTCCAGGTTAATTTGAGCCCACCCGCACATACCCTTGACTTTGGCCAAAATGGTAGAACGACTGCCCCAAACCAACACATCTATCTATGCTGCACATGTGCCCAATAGCTACCAATCACTATGCCTTGACTTTGGCCAACATACATAGCTTGAATACTTATTGACCATTCATGCGAAACGACGGAGGGCTACGAATGGTTTTGGCGAAACCGTGAACGTAGTGAACTTGATATAATCGAAGGAACGAGATAGCTTTTAAAAGGAGTGGTTCAAGCTCCGCATTTAAAAGTTTGGTTTTGAAAAGAACCGAGTGGTTTTCAAAGTGTTCCAACGACTTTTACTTGGTTTATTTTTATCTTGCATTAATTCCAATGCGTCCCATCATTTAATCCTACCATTGCAGAAAACAACAAAAATATGACGTACGCTTATGCCATCCGCATTCGCCACGGGGTCCCGTCATCACCCGTTAGGTTACTTAACTAACGACAGAGCGGGGGATGGACTAGCGCGGATGCAAAACATAAGCAACGCCTAAATAGATATCATATAGATATATATAAACATTCGTCACATGCAATGATAGCCATTCCAGATCACAGATGAATACATTGGATATACTAGGAATCCACAATTCGTACGAGCTTGTAACGAAGAGCGGATTACACGGTCGCGATGAATAGCCAAACCCCACCTTAGACCCCTACGGGTGCGGCAAACTACCAGCCAAGTACCTGAAGCGAAGCAACCTCCCTCAACTCGTGAGTAGGCCACTCGGCACTTCGAGATACCCGGTAGTTTGTGCACCCCACCTTGGGTCTATCCTAGGAGCAAAAACAGTAAAAAGAAATTATACAATGACGGCTAAAACCCCGACCCGGTTGTGCGACCATACAAATAATATTACATCAATTTACATATTACAAGAATTGAAAGATAAACAAAACTCTCATCTCACAATTCCCCCCGGCTATTCATCCGCGACAATCCAACGAATTCATATACACAAACCATCAACATCACAGATCACAGATATGTATAACCCCCACTAATCGGCGTATAGCGATTAGTAGACGTTCAATACATATAAAACATTACAGATATAACCATTAGCCAAAGTCTACAGAAAATCGACCAAAATACGGATTTGTAACCACCCCAAAAACAAACTTGTTCTCTGGAAAATCTGGGCAGAAACAAACCATCCCAAAAACCACAAAATACCACCAGAAACAAACTGCAGGAGAAACGATCCACGGCCGAGTCAACTAGGCCGTGGAACCGCGGCGAGTTGGTCGGCACCTGTGATCGTTTTTCTTTCCTGTTTATAGAAAAGCCTGAGCCGATTTTTAAGACATGATTTTTTATTTTTAGAGCAGAAAAAAATCGGCAGAAACTATGGTTTTCCGGGGTGTTTTGCGGTTTTTTCGTTCGGTCGATATTCTAAATACTTTGCTAACATGCTAAGCTATGTTTAGTTAGGCTCTGATACCACTGTAAGTCCACGTTACCTCTCTCGGTTCTTTCGGGCTTGCGGAAATGGTAAAAAACGATTTTTAGGGTTTAGGTAACTTGGACTACAAAAAAGGATCTTGGCTAAACTACACACTAGCAACCTAACTAGAGATTTATCTACTCAGTTAGAGGTTATACCTCACTTGAACTCCTTCTTCTTGAACTCTTTGTAGTGGTTGGATGGTGCTTTCTATTGGAGATAGTACCCTCAGAGTCAATTATTGGATCACAGGCACGTGATTGCAATGATTGAGGGAGGACCTATCCCGGTAGGACAGTTTTACTCAAGATGATAGTATGCTATCTGGTTTATCTTTATCATCGTGTACTGCTTTAGGTGACCTGATAGGTTGCTATTACACGTTGATAGAGCCCTAAGGATTCATGCTTGACTGCCAGCAGTATGAGGGCGATCATATACGTGGGAGCTGGTAGTCTATAAGCACATCCTTAAAAGGTCCCTAGTCGTGGGAGTTTCGAGACAGGGCATCGATACTCCAGAGTAGACTAGTGTATACAGTCGAGACCCCGATGAGGGGCGGTGGCCGGTCTCATAAGCCACTGGTGTCAGTTGGTTCACCTAAGATGTAAACAGGTGCTCATTGGGTTATGAGTACACCAGACAGGACTCGCCGGGAACATGCTAGTTGGTCTTATACCTGACGTCAGATAGCAGTTCCCTGGTGACATGTGTACAGGTTAGTTCATCGACCAGAGGATCGTCATTTTTCTCGTGTGAGTTCCCACTGTACTTTGATTACGACCCTACCACGCTTAAAGGAGACGTGCAAACAGGTTTTAGTTGGGTACAGTCCCGAGCCACATGGAGGCAGTGAGCGGATCTTCGGGGTTCGTCTCTCCCGGTATTGGGGGTGAGGTCGCGCTGTGTCTAGGAGAGCCCTTACATGAAAGTCCTTGGCCAAGGCAGGAGATTTACTGGTAGGTATTCCAGTAGTATCTCAGGGTGTTCTGGGATACACTCCGACAAGACTTGTACCGCTTTTGGGGGTCTGACTTTTACCAACCCCCTAGGCCCGCCATGCGATGCTCATAGACGAACGGACCGGACTGTACGGATATTGTCACTGACAGGCTCAGTAGGGTGTCAGGATGAGTTCGCTCACAGACGTCCCTTTTGGTCAATAGCTGGTGGCCCGTCACGTATGGCTAATACCTCTGACGTGCTAGTGGTTAAATCCACAGCCATAGTATTGACGAGTCTTTAGAGTCCCCCACAGACCAGTTTCTCAAGTTTCGGGCGAAACACTGTAGAGGCCGTATGGAGATATGGCAGGGTTCGATCAGATACGCGCGGTATTGCACGGATTGTGATCGGACCGATTTTACTAGCCGGCTTTGGTTTAAGCCGGATACTAGTATTAGACAGTGTGGTTTTGTCTCATTGCATTTGTATTCGGTCGGAATACAAATGCGGGTGTGTATACACAGTAGCGGGGTTTACCTGTAATTTATTACGGGATCAGTTTTTGGATTTGCCAGTTTGTTTTCCGTTTCGGCCAATTTTCTTTGTATCTTTCATTGGCCGAAGATTGGTGGAGGAGGGCTTATTTGCATTTGTGCAAATAAGCATTTGTAGAGGGTGTTATTTGCATCTTGTTGTTTCATGATAATTCCTCCACCATTTGACTTCTTCTAGTCATCATAGCTTGACTTTCTTATTCATCATGGTTCACTCTTGGTATCATCATACTTGATGATGATGTTTGGTGATGATGGAGGGTTATGATTCATTGAGTGTTTGGATTAGTTTGTGATCATTTTCTTTTGTCTATGATCACCCTTTCTCTCTCTTGATTATTGGAGACACCCATATTCATTTGGCCACACACTCTCCACTCCATTCTCTCCATGATATGGCCGGCCAAAGAAGGGAGGGGGCTATCCCAAATTTTTGGTGTGAGATTTTTGCTCTTTTGGCTTTGTAAAATCCCACAAGATCCATCTCCATTAGTTTATATCATTTCCTCCACCATATGGCAACTCCCTCAACCCCTAGAGACACATATAGCACTACACTATTCTACAGCAACCCTTGGGCACGTCGACTCGCCAACTTCGTGCCCGAGTTGTCTCGGTCCAGAGGTGGGAGCCCGTAAAAGAAGCCGGCGATGTGGTGCCCTTCCGGCAAGGAGGCGACGACCGGAGATTCCGCGGGAGATCGGGACGACGACGAGAAGACCGGAGGACACGGATCACTCGGTATATCTTTCTACCCCTTCTAGTTAGCTAGGACTAGTTTAATGGCACGATCTGGGTTTTAGTGCGCGGGGTGCCGGTTCAAAAAGTTAATGTAAATCATCGCTTCCGCATTCCGGCGTCGGATTGACGGCCGGGGCGCCGCCGTGCACTTACAGTGGTATCAGAGCCTCGCCATTAACCTAGTCTAGCTTTGTCTAATGTGTTTACATTTACGATTGAACAAAAAAATTCCAAAATCCGCGTTTTCAATTGCATCAGTTTCTGTCGAATTTTTTTTGGCTCCAAAAATTTTTCAGGTAGTTGCAGAATGATGTGTAGGGGAGTATATGCACTCTGTAAAAATTTGGTTGCACGAACCCACTATTCCACCGCGGAACAGCGGCCAAACCCATGCTTGGGCCGCGGTTCCGCCGCAATATTGAATGTTCATGGCCCCAAATTTTCCAGAGAGCTCCTGAGTGTAAAATAGGGTTTTTGGAATGTTATTTTTTGGGCCCATATTTATTTGAGTGCTACAGTAGTGCCTGGGGCCCACTTGGTAAAATTTGATCGATCGGAAAATTTTAAACACATTAGTTCACAGTATTTACATTATATCTGCGACCGTGAATGCCACTTGATCGGTAAATCCTGTCTAACTGCTATAGCCCGGTTAGACGGATTTGCGAACGTGACATTCACGTTGATGTTCTGTGTTGTGCTGTGATGTTGCGGATTGGTCGTGCGGGGATAGCCTGGATGCAATGCTAGTACAGTTTTTTGTTGTATTATGTACATTTGATATTGCGAGCCGAGCGTCCGACATGTGGACTGCCGTCACTGCCTGTCTGTATATTATTCTTTTGGGGCACGACCGGGTTGAGGTCGATGTACCCGTTGTATGTATATTTTACTTTCTGTACTAGGATTACCCCGCGGAGGGGTGCACGGATGGCCGGGTTTGAGAGGGCAACGAGCCCGCATCTCATGGCATTGAGACGGAGGGGGCTTCACTCTAGAATTGGAGGGCTATTCGCCGCACTCGTAGGGGGTACAGGTTGACCCAGGTGGGGTGCCTAAATTACCGGATTCCGTGAAGTGCTGGGTGGTCCATTCACGTTGCTGAAAGGGGCTGCCTCGCTTCAGGTTTTGGCGGGTAACTTGCCGCGCCTGTAGGGGTCTAGGATTTCATTGCACAGGCTATCCACACGACCAGGGGAACGTCGGGTTTCAGTAGCGACTCTGTGAAACCCGGGGATCCCAGATATCTATATTGTTCTGTGATGTTGTACATTTCTGTGATGTTGCATTTTATCACGCCTTGAGCGAAATATTATATATTGAAATATATACTAGTAGATGTTGTATATGTTTTGCATCCGCGCTGGTCCAGTCCCCACTCTGTCGTTAGTTAGCTAACCTAACGGGTAATGACGGGACCCAGTGGCGAATGCGGATGGCATATGTGTACGTCATTATTTTCGTTCTTTATTGGTGTGATCAATTGATGAGACTGCGTTGATTCGGATCAATGCAAGTTAAAAACAAACCTAATCTGATATTGTTGGAATACTTATCAAAAAGCTGTTATTGCAAGGACGTTCACTTTTGTTTTGCATAGTGGTATTTAGTTGGAATATCCTGCTCCTCAGTCGACGAGGCAAGGGCCGAGATCCCTTCACTGGGAGTGACCCCTTAGACAAAAGTTTGCATCAGGGAAATAACTTCACTATAGCCGATTACTTTTGCTTTGCATCGTGGTATTCAGTTGGAATATCCTGCACCTCATTCTACGGGGAAAGAGCCGAGATCCCTTCACCGGGAGTGACCTCTTTAGCAAAGGTTTTCATCACAATATTTTTATAAAGCTATCCGGTTCCTTCAACGATATCAAGTTCATTACGTTAAAGGTTTTCGCCATAAACCATTCGTAGCTCTCCGTCGTTTCATATGGATAGTCAATAGTATTCAAGCTGTGTTTGTTGGCTAAAGTCAAGGCACAGTGTTTGGTAGCTATTGGTTATTCATATGCAGCATAGATAGATGCGTTGGTTTGGGACAGTCATATAGCCTTGTTGGCCAAAGTCAAGGGCTTGCACGGGTGGGTTCAAATTAACCTGGAAAATGACGGGTAGAACTTGACATGTGACTTTTGATTTGTTGGCCAAAGTCAAGGTCATAAGAGCATGGGGCAAAAACCACATCGGGAGTTTCAAAAGAAACTGAAACTTGCCAGATATGCGCATACCTTCTGGAGTATGATAGCGTGAGCGGATTCCGTCACATTATCATGTGGTGATAGTTGGATCCCGATTCCCACTGATGAGTTGGTTTACTCCTCGGGACATCCCGACTAATTCTTCTTTTAGGTTTGGAGGAGAATTTGACGGTACAGTGGGAGGTTTCCTGATTAGATAAATTGGTAACCATTCTGATCTAGGTTAGAGTGCACGCTGAGTGTTTCTTTTCTCTCTCTCTTTGGCAGCGACCATTAACCCGACTTTAGACTATGACTCAGAGACCAAGTTGACCGAACCTTCTTATAAGACTGGCTTTTGGATTGTCAGAGTTGCACACCTCATTGCCACTCCTACTTTTACCCTTTTTTCCAGGACACCCCGTATTACTACGAACGTCCACTTCTATTGGACAAAACCATCGTATGGTTATATACGAACTCGAAGGAATTTATTCGAGAATGGTTTCCGGTTCTGGAGAAAACGGATAGGATTATTCAGTTGTCTCCTTTTACCTTCCCTCAAGTTGTGAGTACTCCTTGGTTTAGGAGATAGTACACCTATTACGCAAATTGGATAGTCTTCTTCCAAACCATAGGCAGGTGCCGACCGGTAGGGAATGAAGAAAACCAATTAGCCTAGCGATGGTGTACAGAAGGTATTATGTAAAGACAAACAAAAGGATTAGTAAGAGGGCAAAGTAAATTGCGACTGCTATTCACGACCAAACCAAGTATTTCATTACCACTCCCACATCACCTTTGTATTTCTCCAGGACACTCCGTATCACTACGAAGATCCACAGTTTATTGGATACTCCATCGTATGGTTATATACGAACTCGAAAGGAACTTGTTCCAGTTCGGGGATGGATTCTGGTTCAGGAGAAATAGGAATAAGGTTTATTCGGTTGTCTTTTATCATCACCTTCTCACGCATTTTGCGAGTGTTCCTAGGATTAGGATAGTACACCCATTATGCTTATAGATAGTCTTCTTCTAAACCATAGGCTGGTGCCGAATGGTAGGGAAGGAAGAAAACCATTTGGCCTAAAGGGGTGTACAGAAGGTAATGACTAAACACATATAAAGGGATTTGGAGAGATGGCAAAGAGATATACGGTTACAGTTGTGAATCTGGATAATGGAAGAGGCATTATTGGGAATACCACGATACCCCATCGAAACATTTCAATGTTTCAGTTTCACCGTGTACTGTTAAAAGAAAACTGATTTCCCAATTAGACACTTGCTCCAGGGTATGTATTTACCAGGTTTGATTCTCTCATCTGTATGGTTTTGCAGATAATGAGTGGGAGTAAGTTATTGGGGATTAGGTGATCATCCTCTTTATATCGGGATTCGTTGTAATCGGTGATGTTTGAGGAAGTCACCTGGGTTGTTTGCCGGACGGCAAATATTTGATTTTGAATATCCATTGTTATGCACCAATTTCAAATTGATATATCTGTACGTCTATTTTTATAGAGTGAGATGTACCTTTTTGAAATTATGTCCATGACATTTACCTTTATCAGTGGATGGTTAGGTAAGGAGCATTGAACGACGGTGTAATTCTTCTTAACCATAAGTACAGTTTTCGACCTACGACACACATGGAATGTGTTATTAGACTCAAAGGACTTATACAGAGGATTGTATGTTGTCCAGTGTCCATTAGGACAGAGGGGTTGGTCCTCGTACTATATTCAATTTACTTATGACTTCTCTAGTTTTTAGACAAGTGTTTCGTAGACACGCAAGGTCCGAATTTTGAGAAGTTATAGGTATATGAATAAAGTAGAGAACCAGGTGTTGCAAGTATCGGGATTCTTCAAGGTGATCGAAGATGTAGATACTTATGTGTGGTATTCAGTTGATAGTAATGATTAAGAGAACTTGCTTCTCTTTCAGGTTACTCATAATTGGAAGCATTCCTAAGTTGAGTAACGCTGATCGGCCTCCTTCCATTTAGTTGACATGCACTGGAGACAGCTGCATTATTTGAATCTGGTTCAATTAAATCAGTGCCTCTGTTCCTGTATTGGATATGGAACAGTTCATATCTTAACAATGTTAAGGTACGGGGAGTTGTCTGGCATATGCTTAAAACCAGACTCTGGATAACTCAAGGTACGTTTCTGTAATGGCTGTTTGTGGGTTGACCCAGGCTATGACGAGGGTTGACTTTCTACCATCTGGAAGATCAATAGTAATATTGTTCTAGACTCGCCACAGTTTTAATAAAAAAATGGATTTTTTCAGAAAACAGTAGTGGAAGTATGGTAGAACTGGAAGTGATTCCAGAACCACAAAATATTACTGAAGATTTTGATAGGAACCTAAAGATTCAATCTGGTTTGACATTCCATTAGCCACTCTGCAGATAAGGTGGGTAACTTCAGGCACCAGAGAGGTACTCCGGTAGCCTCAAGGACGGTGACAGGGAAGTTCTTGTTTACCCAGACATGCCATTGCTGTTGTTCCAGAATGTGAGACCCGGCAGGAGGATGAGTATAGCGTCGTTCTAAACTAGCTTTAGAAGTGTACATCTATATGACTCTGCCAGAGGGTTGTCGTGGTCAGTGGGAGCAGCGGAAGCATTGGTGGACAAGTGGCTTATGTCTATTTATAGACTAAAGCAGATGTAGCGAAGATAGATCATCTATTTCTGACATGACAGTCATAAGTTTGACTTCATCAGAATAGTGGATGGATCTGTTAAGAATGTAGTAGGGTGTGATGTCCTGGTATTTGGATGGCACACACAGAGTAGGAAGTGAAATTCCTTTACTACGATCGGTTATACTTTGGTTGTCACACGGTGGTTTCTCCACAAAGGATATGGATATTATATCAGACATTCTGGTTACTAGATCTATGGTTTTAGATCTAGATTTGGGTAGTTTCCCAATCTACGTACTTAGACAGCATTCTGTGAGTATTTAGAATGGACGACTCCATGCACGGTAGTGTACCTGCAGATGATGGAGTCACCCTCTCTAAAGGTGTCATACAGACTAAAGGGGAGAGGGTTGTGCATGATTGGCAGATCACTTGCTTAGGCAATTGAGTCAATCATGAGATGTCAAGTGCCACACCAGATATTGTTTTTGCACTAGATGCAATAAGTTGACATTGATCTAATCCTGGAGAAACAGTCGGAAGTAGTTCTAGAACGTAAGTGGATGTTCTAGGGATATGATAACGACAGCCTCATTCGGGAGACGGTTATCATTCCAGGCTTCCAAGGTGAATTGGACAACAGGGAGGTTGTCAGAGTTATAGTTTTCCTTCTGACGAGGGGCAGTATTTTGGACAGGTGGTCCAAGGAAATACTGAGGGAGGCATGGCGCAGGATACTGATTAAGTTCAGTTGACGATACAGTCTAAGAAGTTTGGATTTGGAGTTCATTTATGAGCTAGGTCCCATCAGACATCCAGAAACATTCTAAGACAAGTATTGCTCATTTTGGGAGATGGCATTCTCCGCGAACTTGAGATATAGAGAGACATAGAAATAAACATCAAAGCGGATCCACTCACTAAGGCTATTCCTCGAACGCAATAGTTTCGCAAACGAGCTTTGTGAGACTGACTAGTAGAGGAGTTGGGTGTTCGGTATCACACGGGAAGTGAGTATGCGACATCGCAAAAAATAGCCTTGAGTGCAAGTGGGAGATTGTTGGAGATAGTGCCCTCAGAGTCAATTATTGGATCACAGGCACGTGATTGCAATGATTGAGGGAGGACCTATCCCGGTAGGACAGTCTTACTCAAGATGATAGTATGCTATCTGGTTTATCTGTATCATCGTGTACTGTTTTAGGTGACCTGATAGGTCGCTATTACACATTGATGGAGCCCCTAGGATTTATGCATGACTGCCAGCAGTATGAGGGCGATCATATACGTCGGAGCTGGTAGTCTATAAGCACATCCTTGGACAGAAGTTTGCGTCAGGGCAATAACTTCACTATAGCCGATTACTTTTGCTTTGCATCGTGGTATTCAGTTGGAATATCCTGCACCTCATTCTACGGGAAAAGAGCCGAGATCCCTTCACCGGGAGTGACCTCTTTGGCAAAGGTTTTCGTCACTATATTTTCTAAAAGGTTATCCAGTTCCTTCAACGATATCAAGTTCATTACGTTAAAGGTTTTTCGCTAAAAACCAGTCGTAGCCCTCCATCATTTCAGATTAGTATTGCTTAGTATTCGCGCTACGTTTGTCGTTGCTATTAGCCGAGGCGTAGTGTGCGGTAGCTCTGTAATGCTTTCTGTCGTATGTATATGTAGATTGGTTAGGACAGTCGTACGACTTTGTTGATTATTCGTCAAGGGTCGTGCGGGTGGGTTTAACGCAATCAAGATAATGACGGGCTGAACTTGACTAGGACCTTTTGATTTGTTGATTATTCGTCAAGGTCACTTGGGTCCTAGGGGTAAAAATCACATCGGGAGTTTCAAAAGAACTGAAACTTGCCAGATATGCGCATACCTTCTTGAGTGTGGTGACGTGAGTGGATTCCGTCACGTTATCATGCGATGATAGTTGGATCCCGATTCCCACTGATGAGTTGGTTTACTCCTCGGGTGATCCCGACTAATTCTTCTTTCAGGTTTGGGGAAGAATTTGAGGTTACAGTGGGAGGTTTCCAGATTAGATAAAGTGGTAACCATTCTGATCTAGGTTAGAGTGCACGCTGAGTGTTTCTTTTCTCTCTCTCTTTGGCAGCGACCATTGACCCGACCCTGGACTATGACTCAGTGACCAAGTTGACCGAACCTTCTTAACACCGGCTTTTGGATTGTCAGAGTTGCAAACCTCATTGCCACTCCTACTTTTACCCTTTTCTCCAGGACACCCCGTATTACTACGAACGTCCACTTCCATTGGACAAAACCATCGTATGGTTATATACGAACTCGAAGGACTTCGAGGATGGTTTCTGGTTCTGGAGAAAACGAATAGGATTATTCAGTTGTCTTTTCTTTTCACCTTCTCTCATTGCGAGTACTCCTTGGTTTAGGAGATAGTACACCTATTACGCAAATTGGATAGTCTTCTTCCAAACCTTAGGCTGGTGCCGAACGGTGGGGAATGAAGAAAACCAATTAGCATAACGATGGTGTGCAGAAGGTATTAAGTTAAGACAAAACAAGGGATTAGTAAGAGGGCAAAGTAAATTGCGACTGCTATTCACGACCGAACCAAGTATTTCTTCGCCAATCCTAAATCACCTTTGTATTTCTCCAGGACACTCCGTATCACTACGAAGATCCCAAGTTTATTGGATAATCCATCGTATGGTTATATACGAACTCGAAAGGAACTTGTTCCAGTTCGGGGATGGATTCTGGTTCAGGAGAAATAGGAATAAGGTTTATTCGGTTATCTTTTATCTTCACCTTCTCTCGCATTGCGAGTGCTCCTAGGATTAGGACAGTACACCCATTATGCTTATCGGATAGTCTTCTTCCAAACCATAGGCTGGTGCCGAACGGTAGGGAAGGAAGAAAACCATTTGGCCTAAAGGGGTGTGCAGACGGTATTGACTAAAGGCATATAAAGGGATTTGGACAGGTGGCAAAGAATTATACGGTTATAGTTGTGAATCTGGATAATGGAAGTGGCATTACTAAGAATACCGGAATACCCCACAGAAACATTTCAATGTTTCAGTTTCACTGTGTAATGTTAAAAGAAAACTGATTTTCCGATTAGATACTTACTGCAGGGTATGTATTTACCAGGTATGATTCTCATATCTGTATGGTTTTATAGATGATGAGTGGGAGTAAGTCATTGGGAATAGGGTGATCATCCTCATTATATCGGGATTCGTTGTAATCAGTGATATTTGAGGAGATCATCTGGGCTGTTTGCCGGTCGGCAAATATTTGGTTTTGAATATCCGCTGTTGTGCACCAATTTCAAATTGATATATCTGTACGTCTTTTTTCATAGAGTGAGATATACCTTTTGATATTATGTCGATGACATTTACCTATATCAGTGGATGGTTAGGTAAGGAGCATCAAACAGCGGTGTAATTCTTCTTAACCATAAGTACAGTTTTCAACCTACGACGCACAGTGAAAGAGTTGTTAGACTCAGCGGACTTATACAGAGTATTGTATATTGTCCAGTGTCCACTGGGACAGTGGGGTTGTTCCTCATACTATATTCTGTTTACTTTTAACTTCTCTAGTTCTTAGACATGTGTTTCGTAAAAACACAGGGTCTAAGTTTTGAGGAGTTATAGGTATTTGAATAGAGTAGAGAACCAGGTGTAGCAAGTATCGGGATTCTTCAAGGTGATCGAAGATGTAGATACTTGTGTATGGTGTTCAGTTGATAGTAATGATTAAGAGAACTTGCTTCTCTTTCAGATTACTCATAATTGGAAGCATTCCTAAGTTGAATAACGCTGATCGGCCTCCTTCCATTTAGTTGACATGCACTGGAGACAGCTGCATGATTTGAATCAGGTTCCAATTAAATCAGTGCCTCTGTTTCTATATTGGATATAGAACAGTTCATATCTTGACATTGTTAAGGTACGGGGAGTTGTCCGGCTTATGCTTAAAACCAGACTCTGGATAACTCAAGGCACGTTTCTGTAATGGCTGTTTGTGGGTTGACCCAGGCTATGACGAGGGTTGATTTTCTACCATCTGGAAGATCAATAGAGATATTGTTCTAGACTCGCCACAGTTTTATTAAAAATGGATTTTTTCAAAAACAGTAGTGGGAGTATGGTAGAACTGGAAGTGATTCCAGAACCGCAAACGATTACTGAAGATTTGATAAGGAACCTAAAGATTCAATCTGATTTGACATTCCATTGGCCACTCCGCAGATAAGGTGGGTAACTTCAGGCACCCGAGAGGTACTCCGGTAGCCTTAAGGACGGTGACAGGGAAGTTCTGGTTTACCCACACTTGCCATTGTTGTTGTTCCAGGCTGCGAGACCTGGCAGGAGGATGAGTATAGCGTCGTTCTAAACTAGCTTTAGAAGTGCACGTCTATATGACTCTGCCAGAGGGTTGTCGTAGTCAGTGGGAGCAGCGGAAGCATTGGTGGACATCAGGCTTATGTCTATTTACAGACTAAAGCAGATATAGCGGAGATAGATCATCTATTTCTGATGTGACAGTCATAGGTTTGACGTCATCAGAATAGGGGATGGATCTGTTGAGAAGGTAGTAGGGTGTGATATCCGGGTTTTGGATGACATACACAAAGTAGGAAGTGACATTCCTATACTACGATCGGTTATACTTTGGTCGTCACACAGTGGTTTCTCCACAAGGGACTTGGACATTATATCAGACATACTGGTTACTAAATCTATGGTTTTAGATCTAGATTTGGGTGGTTTCCCAATCAGGGTACTTTGACAGCATTTTAAGAGTATTTAGAATGGACGACTCCTGGCATGGTAGTGTACCTGCAGGTAATGGAGTCACCCTCTCTAAAGGTGTCTTATAGACTGAAGTAAAGAGGGATGTGCATGATTGGCAGATCACTTGCTTAGGCAATTGAGTCAATCATGAGATGTCAAGTACCACACCAGATGTTGTTCTTGCACTAGATGCAATAAGTTGATATTGATCCAATCCTGGAGGAACAGTCGGAAGCAGTTTTAGAACATAAGTGAATGTTCTAGGGATATGATAACGGCTGCCTCTTTTAAGAGACGGTTATCACTCCAGGCTTCCATGGTGACATGGATGACAAGGAGGTTGTCAGAGTTATAGTTTTCCTTCTGACGAGGGACAGTATTTTGGACAGGTGATCCAAGGCAATACTGAGGGAGGCCTGGCGCAGGATACTGATTAAATTCAGTTGACGATACAGTCTAAGAAGTTTGGATTTGGAGTTCATTAATGAGCTAGGTCCCATCAGACATCCAGACATTCCAAGACAGGTATTGCTCATTTCGGGAGATGGTCTTTTCCGCGAACTTGAGAAATAGAGAGACATAGAAAGAAACATCACAGCTGATCCATTCACTGAGGCTATTCCTCGAACGCAATAGTTTCGCAAACGAGCTTTGTGAGACTGACCAGTAGAGGAGTTGGGTGTTCGGTATCACACGGGCTGTGAGTATGCGACATCGCAATAATTAGCCTTGAGTGCAAGTGGGAGATTGTTGGAGATAGTGCCCTCAGAGTTAATTATTGGATCACAGGCACGTGATTGCAATGATTGAGGGAGGACCTATCCCGGTTGGACAGTCTTACTCGAGATGATAGTATGCTATCTGGTTTACCTTTATCATCGTGTACTGCTTCAGGTGACCTTACAGGTCACTATTACACGCTGATAGAGCCCCTAGGATTCTTGCTTGACTGCCAGCAGTATGATGGCGATCATATACGTGAGAGCTGGTGGTCTATAAGCACATCCTTAAAAGGTCCCTAGTCGTGGGAGTTTCGAGACAGGGCATCGATTCTCCAGAGTTGACTAGTGTATACAGTCGAGACCCCGACGAGGGGCGGTGGCCGGTCTCATAAGCCACTGGTGTCAGTTGGTTCACCTAAGATGTATACAGGTGCTCATTGGGTTATGAGTACACCGGACAGGACTCGCCGGGAACATGCTAGTTGGTCTTATACCTGACGTCAGATAGCAGTTCCCTGGTGACATGTGTACAGGTTAGTTCATCGACCTGGGGATCGTCGTTTGTCTCGTGTGAGTTCCCACTGTACTTTGATTACTACCCTACCACGGCTCAAAGGAGTCATGCAAACAGGTTTTAGTTGGGTACAGTCCCGAGGCACATGGAGGCAGTGAGCGGATCTTCAGGGGTTCGTCTCTCCCGGTATTGGGGGTGAGGTCGCGCTGTGTCTAGGAGAGCCATTACGCAAAGCCCTTGGCCGAGGCAGGAGATTTACTGGTAGGTATTCCAGCAGTATCTCAGGGCGTTCTGGGCTACACTCCGACACGACTTGTACCGCTTTTGGGGGTCTGACTTTTACCAACCCCCTAGGCCCGACATGCGATACTCATAGACTAATGGACCGGACTGTACGTATATTGTCACTGACAGGCTCAGTAGGGTGTCAGGATGAGTTCGCTCATCGACGTCCCTTTTGGTCAATAGCTGGTGGCCCGTCACGTATTGGCTTATACCTCTGACGTGCTAGTGGTTAAATCCACAGCCATAGTATTGACGAGTCTTTAGAGTCCACCACACTTTCAGTTACTCAAGCTTTCGGGCGAAACGCTGTAGAGGCCGTATGTTTATATGGCAGGGTTCGATCAGATACGTGCGATATTGCACGGATCAGGATCGGACGGATATTACTAGCCGGCTTTGGTTTAAGCCGGATCCTAGTATAGTACAGTGTAGATTTTGTCTCATTGCATTTGTATCCGGACGGAATACAGATGCGGGTGTGTATGCACAGTATCGGGGTTTTCCTGTAATTTATTACGGGACCAGTTTTCTGGAGTTGCCAGTTTGCATTCCGTTCCGGCCGGTTTTCCTTTGTTCTTTCCCGGCCGGACTTTTCCGATGGAGGGGGTTATTTGCAATTTTGCAAATAACTTTTTGTGGAGGGTTTATTTGTGAGATGAGAGATTATGATAGAATCTTTGGATTTCTTTTCCATCTTTTCTTTTGATGCACCATTACTTGCATTAATTGAGATTTGAAAGGGTATGGGTTTTGTTATGGGTTTGATGTGAATTGGTTATGGTGAGGTTTACTTTGTGGATATGGTCACCATATGCTTTTACTACACTCCCCCCTTTGTTCATTTCCTCCTTGTTAAGGCCGGCCACATCTTGGAGTAAATTGAGAGGAGTTCATTTTGATGAGGGAATTATCTATATCTCATTTGCATGCTTGCCACAAAGAAATCCTTCTCCTCTCCAAAGTTCATATTGATTCCTCCATCAAAGGCAACTTCACTACCTCAAATGAGACAACGATTCTACACTACACTCTACAGCAAACCTTGGGCACGTTGACTAGCCAGCTTCGTGCCCGAGTTGCCTCGGTATTGAGGTGGGAGCCCGTAAAAGATGCAGACGATGTGGTGCCCTTCCGGCAAGGATACGACGACCGGAGTTTCCGCGGGAGATCGGGACGACGACGAGAAGACCGGAGGACTCGGATCACTCGGTATATCTCTCACCCTTTCTCTTGTTTGCTAGTATAGGTTAATGGATACGATCCGGGTATATTGTCCGCGGTAGCGCCAGTTTAAAAGTTAAGAAAATTTTGATTCCGCATTTTGGCCTCGGATAGACGGCCGGGGCGCTGCCGTGGTGCAACAATTGGGTTATGAGTACACCGGACAGGACTCGCCGGGAACATGCTAGTTGGTCTTATACCTGACGTCAGATAGCAGTTCCTTGGTGACATGTGTACAGGTTAGTTTATCGACCTGAGGATCGTCATTTGTCTCGTGTGAGTTCCCACTGTACTTTGATTACTACCCTACCACGCTCAAAGGAGATGTGCAAACAG
Source organism: Agapanthus africanus (assembly GCA_030015575.1). Classification (NCBI taxonomy): domain Eukaryota; kingdom Viridiplantae; phylum Streptophyta; class Magnoliopsida; order Asparagales; family Amaryllidaceae; genus Agapanthus; species Agapanthus africanus. Next base: position 286,675,383 of record CM057343.1, on the reverse strand, counting down.
GTTTTAGTTGGGTACAGTCCCCAGCCACATAGAGGCAGTGAGCGGATCTTCGGGGGTTCGTCTCTCCCGGTGTTGGGGGTGAGGTCGCGCTGTGTCAAGGAGAGCCCTTACATGAAAGTCCTTGGCCAAGGTAGGAGATTTACTGGTAGGTATTCCAGTAGTATCTCAGGGTGTTCTGGGCTACACTCCGACATGACTTGTACCGCTTTTGGGGGTCTGACTTTTACCAACCCCCTAGGCCCGCCATGCGATGCTCATAGACGAACGGACCGGACTGTACGGATATTGTCACTGACAGGCTCAGTAGGGTGTCAGGATGAGTTCGCTCACAGACGTCTCTTTTGGTCAATAGCTGGTGGCCCGTCACGTATGGCTAAAACCTTTGACGTGCTAGTGGTTAAATCCACAGCCATAGTATTGACGAGTCTTTAGAGTCCTCCACAGACCAGTTTCTCAAGTTTCGGGCGAAACGCTGTAGAGGTCGTATGGAGATATGGCAGGGTTCGATCAGATACGCGCGGTATTGCACGGATCGTGATCGGACGGATTTTACTAGCCGGCTTTGGTTTAAGCCGAATCCTAGTATTAGACAGTGTAGTTTTGTCTCATTGCATTTGTATTCGGCCGGAATACAAATGCGGGTGTGTATACACAGTAGCGGGGTTTTCCTGTAATTTATTACGGGATCAGTTTTTGGAGTTGCCAGTTTGTTTTCCGTTTCGGCCAATTTTCTTTGTATCTTTCATTGGCCGAAGATTGGTGGAGGAGGGCTTATTTGCATTTGTGCAAATAAGTATTTGTGGAGGGTGTTATTTGCATCTTATTGTTTCATGATAATTCCTCCACCATTTGACTTCTTCTAGTCATCATAGCTTGACTTTCTTATTCATCATGGTTCACTCTTGGTATCATCATACTTGATGATGATGTTTGGTGATGATGATGTTTGGTGATGATGGAGGGTTATGATTCATGGAGTGTTTGTATTAGTTTGTGATCATTTTCTTTTGTCAATGATCACCCTTTCTCTCTCTTGATTATTGGAGACACCAATATTCATTTGGCCACACACTCTCCACTCTATTCTCTCCATGATATGGCCGGCCAAAGAAGGGAGGGGGCTGTCCCATATTTTTGGTGTGGGATTTTTGCTCTTTTGGCTTTGTAAAATCCCACAAGATCCATCTCCATTAGCTTATATCATTTCCTCCACCATATGGCAACTCCCTCAACCCCTAGAGACACATATAGCACTATACCATTCTACAGCAACCCTTGGGCACGTCGACTAGCCAACTTTGTGCCCGAGTTGCCTCGGTCCAAAGGTGGGAGCCCGTAAAAGAAGCCGGGGATGTGGTGCCCTTCCGGTAAGGAGGCGACGACCGGAGATTCCGCGGGAGATCGGGACGACGACGAGAAGACCGGAGGACACGGATCACTCGGTATATCTCTCTACCCCTTTTTGTTAGCTAGGACTAGTTTAATGGCACGATCCGGGTTTTAGTGCGTCATTAGTCGAAAATATTGTATTTTTAACATGGCAATTTCCCTATCTTTTGCATTCATTTGGAAGTGGTCGGCATTCATATTTCACATATTAGCAAAACTGTCGTAAAATATCAGATTGCATGTGTTAGACTCTAAAACCGGCACTATAAAGGAAATTGACTGTATTTCATGGCATCGCATCATCCCTATATTGCGCAACACTTGTTTTGAGAACTGTGCAGGAAAATCCAGGAGAAAGGCCACAATTTATACGGTACCGATCAAACATTACGCCAACTCAATGATTTCAATTCTGGTATCAATCCAAAGGGACAAATACAAATCAACACATCAGATAAAGCTACAAATATCATCCCAAGACCACAACAGAAGAACCAAGCCATGAAGCCACAACTTGGCCGCGTAACCGTGGCGCAAGCCGGTTTAGGCCGCGGTTCCGCGGCCGTCTTGCCACGTCATCCACCAAATTTTGCTGCACAATGCTTACCTCAGCTCCTACAGTTCAGAAATGTACTTCAAGTTCCAGAAGACTCCAGAGGCTTCTTCCAGATCAGTAAACTAGGGTTTTCTAAGCTTAATTAATCCTAGCTTAAAACCTAAGCTAGCTCCTAACAAACTCTTTCTAGAAACTCCTCAACAAACTTTTGGAGGGAATTGTAATTTCAAACCTAGACCTAAGGTTTGGGAAGTCTATAAATAGAAGCCTAGACCTAGGGTTATGGATCTTAACATCTTTAGCCAATCTAGAGCCATTCACTCTCTTTCTTCATATTCTTCCACAAGTCTAGTGACAAGGCTTGTGTGAAACCCTAACTCTAATTCCAATCAAAAGCCAAGATCCCGAGTACCCCATCAAGCAAGAAGCCTTGCAACCTTTTATGAGCCTAGCCGATCTTCAACAGAGCAAGTGGTCCAAGCCGATCCGCGACTCACGGAGCCGAGCGACGCCAGATCAACAATTTAGTTCTTCCTCTTGTAGTTCTTGAGCGACTATAATCAAATTGTTGATATAAATAAAATGTGATATTCTTTTATCTTGTTTTCTTTAGATTCTTGCATCATGATTCGATATAAATTTCTAGTTGTAATTCTTGTTGGGATGTTTGAGTAATACTGTAACGTTTTGAAAATCGTTTCGGTGAAATTTCAAAAAAATCGGTAAAATAAGGGGGTTTTCTGTAAAATGTCAAAATACAAATATCTTATTATAAAAATTAAATATATATATTCTAGCTATGTAATTGCTATTATTTGGTGTTTATTGAGCCACTGGTGAAATTTCAAATTTTCTGAAATAAATATTATTTTAAGCCTTCACTAATATATTTAATTAGGGAAAATTACAAATTGGAATGAGTTGAAACAAATTTTGTGCATCATAAAACATTAAATAAAATTTTATCTTATGGTTTTTGGAACGAAATCATTTGCCAAAACGGTTTAGAAATTATTGAAGAAAAAAGGCTTTTTTTTGCGTAAATGGATGTTTGGGGTATTGTATTTATCATTTTTCATCACCCCACACCCGTACCCACACCCACACACCCCCATTCACTTCTCCCCTTGAAGAATTCAGCAGCCCCCATTTATTTTCCCCACTTGAATTTCAAAGGAAAGAAATGAAAGAAAAGAAAAGAAAATGGAGAAATGAGGTGGACCTTTGACCTTGAATTGACTTTGACTTCTCCCCCCACTTTCTCTACCTCCCTCTCTCTCCTCTCCCACTCCCATTCCAGCAGCCCCCTACCCTCCTACAGCAGCAACAGCCCCCCCCCCATTTCCCTTCTCTTTTCTCTTCAAACTTCATCAAAAATTGCCTCAAATCCATCAAAAAAAATCCCAAAACTCAAATCCGACTCCTACCCATTTTAGCTTAGCCCCTATAGCATGGATCTTTGTGAACGGAGAGCATTTTGGAGGGCCATGGATGCTTGTGGATCTTCAAATATTTTTGGGTATAATTCTAAAACATTTTTGCTTAATTTGTTACTAATTTCTTAAGCTAAACTACTTAAGTGTTAATTAGGCTTAAGTTGCAAGTTTTGGAATTCAAGTTATCAATTTGAATGCAAGTTAGGGATTTTATAAAATTGGTGTATGGTTGTGGGTTATATTTAGGCTTTTTGTCATGTTAATACAAGATTAGTAGCTTGTGCTAATGGTTAGTTTAAAAATTGTGTTAATTTGCTAATTTGCTTACTAGGTTTTTGAAATTGGTTAAATACTTTGGATTAAAAATGTGTTTAGGTTTTTCATGACTTCATTAACTTTATTAAGTGTGGTTTAATGCTTTAGATCATGCAAATCTAAGCTAGATTGTAGTTTGTGCATTTTTGCTTTGAAATTGTTAAATTTTAGGTATTTTGTAAACTAGAATATTAGGGTTTTGGAATTTAAGGAGATTAAATTCCGGGAATTGTTTATATGACTTATTTAAGATATTTAATAAATATATTGGCCGCTACAGTCATTTAGACATCCTGTTTTGTACAAAAACGGCGAATTGTGCTTGCTAGATTTTCGGAAAAATGACTTTTTAAGTAAAATTGGGGTTTTTGTGAGTTTTAACCTAGTTTATATTAAAATTAGTGTTCGTGAATGTGCAAATGAGTGTGATTGGATTTTTCTTGATGGTTTGACGTTTGTACATCGACATCGAGGGTTGGTTTGACTATTCTTGCATGCGTAGGCGATAGGTTTGGACCTATGCGTGATACGCGTGCCGATTTGATTTTCGCATGCCGTTTCGATTTCGAATTTAATTTTAATGCGATACGATGCGTTGTGATATGTAGGTACCCCCATGTGGACTTCGAGGCGACAAGCAAGCGCATGGCGACGTCGGCACCGGCTAGCGAGGACCAGGTGAGTAGATTTATATCTACGGGGAGAAGTCGGGTGGATGGCGTATAGCACCCCCGCAGTTCGTGGTGATGTATACGAATACGTATACACACATATATATATATTCTTTATATATTGTTTGAGTGCATTGATGATAATATGGATATTTGGTGTTCTTGGATATTTAGTGTCGCGAACCCCTAGAGTAGTGGTCGCAAGACGTATGCACACACCCACCCATACTTGCATACTTTCTTCTTTCATTTGTGCTTTTCAGGAATACATAGTTATGTGTTCACATTGGTATGGGACTATGTGTTCACATACGGATTTGAGGATAGTACTTGGGATTTATGATGAGTCGATGAGATTTGATTTGAGGCCGTGAGATCGGTGATATAGCAGGGTTCGTATTTGAGATACGACATGACGTTGTAGCGGGTCCTTGACGTAGTGTTTCACACACGTGCATGCATACGTAGGTGGTATCAGTATTGTACTAGACATAGATTCGTACCCGGATTATGATCTTTGATAAAGAGGATACCAGGTGAATAGTATGATGAATGTGATATTGACCCGTACCCAGAGTTGGGATGCCGTACGACGGATTTACGTATGAGCTATATTGATGATTGATCCGCACTCTTGACTTGGGATGCCTGCTTATAGATATGGTATCGGAGATGATATTATTGAGGCGGGATCACCGACTGTATATATACAGGTATGTATATGTATCGACTCAGATGATAGGCGGTTTCCTTACCTGTAGTTCAGCTTGTTAGTTCAGCCGTATAGTTTAGTGTAGTTGTTAGATTAGATTAGACTCCTACCTATTTCAAAACTAGCGGATCGTGGGTATTTTAAAAGACAGGTCAAGGGATCTACGGATATTTCAAAAGACGTATCCTTTCTTAAAAACCACCGTAGCCCTATTTTCAAAACCCCGCGGTTCGTGTTATTTCAAATGGCACCATTGTTTAATTTTTAGCTCCCGCTCATTTTGGTTGCTCGCTCCGCATCGCATATTTACATTGTTATTTCATATTGCATTGTTGACATTATGCTGTTAGGACACCAGCACCATTACCGATGATGCGTATGTACCATATACACATACTTGCCGGCTCACACACATCTTCATCGGTAATTGCCATGTCACGTATACCTTACAAAATATTGTTGCTTAACTTAGCTTGATAGCCAGTAGTTTGACATAATATTAGTGTACATACCTTATATGCCAGCTTAGATATTGTAGTTATTACTTGTCGCTTCATGCATACTGTTATTCATTCTCATGCTTATATTCATGGTTTTACATGCTATTGATGATTCGGATTTCCATGATATTTTCTGGATTTGGAGGAAAACCGCAAAACATATATAAACTGATTTCTCTCTTTTTAAATAAAAGTGCGGTTTTTCCCATGCTGTATGTGTCGTCCACCATGAGTTTGCTGATGGATTTCGAGGCCCGATTCGAGGAGGCGGATGAACCGTTTCGGGTACATGGTGGACCCGGTAAGGTACCCCGGAGCAAGAAGCGCGTGATGATGACGATGTGAGCCTGGCAGGGGAGCACTACCTACCGGTGATTTTACCCGACGCGTCGGATATCCGGAGGATACCGTCGTGGTCTTGAGATGGATGGTAGGGGCCGGTCTGGACTGACGGCGCCCTAGATATTGAGACCGTGATATTGAGATTTCGAGATATTGAGGTACAGAGACTGTGATACAGAGATATCGATATACTGGGATTACGTTTTGTGCCGATGCTAGGCACTGTTTTATGCTGATTTCATTATGATACCTCATTTTAAGAATACAAAGGAAATCTCACTAAATTATGAAAACAGTTCTTCATTTACATGTATTCTGTTTTCATGCATTCATACCTCATTCATATGATATATTGCTACCTGAGGCACTGACACGGGCACATGAGATTACACTCGGGTTAGATATTTACCCTAGCCTTGTTATAGGCTACATGTTATATACCTTTTTGAGGATATATTATGATCATTGACCTAGGATTGCGTTATTTATGCGATTTCTGTGCGTAGATGTTTTTCTACTCACGAGTTGGCAACTCACCCCCGTTGTGCCACAGTTCTTGCGGGTTTCGCCGTACAGGTTTCATTACGGCTTTGCTGGCACTATTTCCATTTCCGGGTGGTTTGCTAGTAGGTGGGTTATTTGTATCTTACCCATCATTATATCTTGTATATTATTATTCAGTTGTATCTAGAAGTTCCAACAACCAAACATGTATTTTATGAGATAGAGACCAGTATTGTTTATTCTTTCGACCTTAGAGTCGCTCGTTATATTTCTGGTGGTTTTGAGTTTCCTTTTGAGTTTTGATCCTCGCCGTTGGCGTTGTATATTATATTGCTTGTGTGGTTGTGACCGTCGATAGACGAAGAGCTAGCTCTCGCTTGGGGATGCCTTTTTCTTGATTTCGTATACTATTCATGTTGTATCCCGTTTGGGGACCAGTATTTACAAAGGAGACTCTGCCGAAATTTTCAGTAAATTTTTGATGTTTTAAAAACCGCATAATTCGGCTTATGCTATTGAAATTACTTGCTTTAAGTTGGTTTTTCCTGCACTCTACTACTTTTCTTGGTTTGGATTTCTGGGTTTTCGGTTTACTTAGATTACGTACGCCTCAAGACGTTCGTAGTTTAAGTGCCGGTCATGTTCCGTACTTTCCGGTCGTGACAAAGTTGGTATCAGAGCGTTAGGTTTTAACTTTCGGAGCGTAGGATGACCCTTGGTTGATGGAATAGGTGACTAAAGTAGAGTGACGTACTGTTGATATGTTCCGCGGCATATTTACGAAACGCCACTCTACTTATGAAGCCTTAGGATATACATTTCCTTGTTCAGTATTATATTCCTTCCTGATCTAGCCTCATCGGTACCAGTTTGGTTTTCCTGCTATGCTTACGGGCAGGGAGAGCTACGGCAAGAGTTGCGGTCAGCACAAGCTCGTCATGAACGAGGACTGACCAGGGCGAAATTCCGGCAACACACGATTGCAGAGATGTGTCTTTTTACTGTGTTTCCGCGCCACGAGCGTTTGGCGGATCGCCTTTATGAGGTTACTCGGAGGTGCTGATCGACACTAGAGAATTGAGCCAATGATGGAGGCCAGCCAGATTCTGATGACCGTTGGTGTGTTGCTTACTCCTGATGATCGAGGCACTGTTCAGCGTGCAGACGAGAGAACCAGTTGTTGCTGAGAGCGACGAGATATCGCCCCATATATTGGAGCTATAGCGGGGCGAATTGTACGAATAAATGATAGAAGGTCGCTAGTCACCCGATGATGAATGACTAGGACAGGTGGTTCGTTCGCCTACCCCGATGCGAGGTCATCAGATAGATTGATTCCAGCTAGAGACGACTTCACGTGGAGACGTTGGGAGTCGACAGAGACGATCGAATGTCAGAAACCTATTATTCCAAGTTTAAAGTATTCGGAAAGACATGCAGGCAATTCTATGGTCCCTTTAGAAGAATGAAACCCTAACTCGACTTAATGACCGTGTGAAAGCCTTTGAACCTTCGGGTTTACGGCAGTTCTACGGCGCCATTAGTGAGGCTTGGGTTTTCCCTTCTACGGCTGGACCACCGATGCTGTGGTATGTACTCGATACTATTAAACTGTGCCCAAGATGTTGAGCTCTTGGGGGATTATGAGGTTTTGACGACTCGATCGGATGGCTCGACTTAATTCAGATGCTAGGTGGTGAGATGCATTTCTTAGGAGACTCCAGATATGAGGATAGCCGTTGGAGCTCAGTCCATGCAGCCGCGACGAGACGAGTCCAAAGCAGACGACATTAGAGAAAACTGAAGTAAGTGGTTCGTACCAGATCTAGATGAGATGACGTTCCACTCCGCCGACATCAGAGATGCGATGCGCATGCCGAGGCATGGTACTTGGACTTACCTTCCAGGAGGAGTCGCGATGAGTATGCAGTCGTTCCAGAGCAAGATGCAGATATAGGAAAGGACAATGACTTCTGGACAGTTGGCAGAGACGAGACATGGAAGAGACCGTGAGCAGGATTCCTTCCAGGACACTGCTGCAATGATACTTGCACCTAGGATCAGATGTGTCACGTATATTCAGAGAGCCAGAGGCCGACGCCAGTGATATGCTGTCTTACGAGTGGTCGTGATGATTGACCGGGAGATGACAAGAGACGTGCCAGAACTGGATCATCCCCGTTAGCACACCCGACAGGGCCGATGAGCCGATGGACCGAAAGATTGGTAATTCACAGTGAAGACCTTGACCCAGGAGTGGTCATGGTTACGCACGCCAGCAGGACAGAGTTCATGTTCATCGACGAGACGTCCCACTAGTGACCGCGACAGTTGGCCGAGATTCTTAGAGGATGCGCTTGAGCAGTATTGTTCCGCCATTATTGATTTCGATGTTTTGGGTGATTTATTCGTATGATTTGATTTTGATGATTGAGGATTTACGATCTTTGCACAGTGTTGCACTTGATATCGTTTTCGTGCTTTAGTTTCACATGTTTGTGATTTTACGGTTTTAAACAGTTGGGTTGATTTTGTGCGTATGCACGCACGCGATTTGGTTCCTGCACTCTGTATAATTTATATATGCTGGCAGTGCAGTGACATATATTTTGTGCACTTGGATACACTGGATTTCGATTTTGAGGGTGATGCTCGACATTTGTTTTGTGCATTTTATGCACCGGATTGGATTTTTAGCGCCTGTTGGGCGCCTGTTACGAGATGCGATTTGGTGCACACCAGATGCACTAATTCGAGATTTTTCGTGCATGTCAGATGCACCTGATTTTGCTGTCAGGCACACACGTTGCCTACGACAGATGCTTTGTGCACACCCGATGCACTTAGATCTTGTTTCTGTGCACTTGTATGGCACGTATATGGATTTTGATTTCCATGCGCACCAGACGCACGTAGTATTCATGTGCATATTTTGGGATTGATTTCGTATAGAGCAGTACGTTTTTATGATATTGCTATGTATTTTCGTACTGAGCAGGACTAGTCAGAGGACAGTACCTGAATATATTTTGCATGCATTGATAGTTATTGAAGGGATTTCCAAAAAGCGAGCTATAGCCTCAGTATTTACCTACGTGTCTGATATGACACGAAATGTTTAAAACAAGGAGACCCTTCTAAATTGTTTCCAAAACGGCGGAACGTACATTTCAAACAAAGGTATATATGTATATAGTTATTTTCTTATGATAGACGTCTGCCACTGTGCAGTGTTATACGCGTTGCACAGCGACTTAAAGAGATTTGGCATGCATTTCCTTCAGATACCTACAGATATAGATTCGATGTTTACATGTATAGTTTCGAGTTATGTCATATCGGTTTTGATTTGGATTTGGCATTGATGTCTTCTCCATGACTCCGATGATTGCGGGATGCTTGACGGAGTTTTGATTTGAGTTATATGCTCATTTTTCAAGCGTATGCGCTGCGCTACGAATTGTTTTAAGTAGTTACAATTTCGGAGCCCCGACGACTTGATGGTTTTTCTTAGATGCTTTAGTATTTGGGGGAGTTTGAATTTAAATTCGGGGACCGAATTTCTTTAAGGGGGGAAGATTGTAACGTTTTGAAAATCGTTTCGGTGAAATTTCAAAAAAATCGGTAAAATAAGGGGTTTTCTGTAAAAAGTCAAAATACAAATATCTTATTATAAAAATTAAATATATATATTCTAGCTATGTAATTGCTATTATTTGGTGTTTATTGAGCCGCTGGTGAAATTTCAAATTTTCTGAAAAAAAATATTATTTTAAGCCGTCACTAATACATTTAATTAGGGAAAATTAAAAATTGGAATGAGTTGAAACAAATTTTGTGCATCATAAAACATTAAATAAAATTTTATCATGTGGTTTTTGGAACGAAATCATTTGCCAAAACGGTTTAGAAATTATTGAAAAAAAAATGCCTTTTTTTAGCGTAAATGGATATTTGGGGTATTGTATTTATCATTTTTCGTCACTCCACACCCGTACCCACACCCACACACACCCATTCACTTCTCCCCTTGAAGAATTCAGCAGCCCCCATTTATTTTCCCCACTTGAATTTCAAAGGAAAGAAACGAAAGAAAAGAAAAGAAAATGGAGAAATGAGGTGGACCTTTGACCTTGAATTGACTTTGACTTCTCCCCCCACTTTCTCTACCTCCCTCTCTCTCCTCTCCCACACCCATTCCAGCAGCCCCCCTCCCTCCTACAGCAGCAACAGCCCCTCCCCATTTCCCTTCTCTTTTCTCTTCAAACTTCATCAAAAATTGCCTCAAATCCATCAAAAAAAATCCCAAAACCCAAATCCGACTCCTACCCATTTTAGCTTAGCCCCTATAGCATGGATCTTTGTGAAAAGAGAGCATTTTGGAGGGCCATGGATGCTTGTGGATCTTCAAATGTTTTTGGGTATAATTCTAAAACATTTTTGCTTAATTTGTTACTAATTTCTTAAGCTAAACTACTTAAGTGTTAATTAGGCTTAAGTTGCAAGTTTTGGAATTCAAGTTATGAATTTGAATGCAAGTTAGGGTTTTTATAAAATTGGTGTATGGTTGTGTGTTATATTTAGGCTTTTTGTCATGTTAATACAAGATTAGTAGCTTGTGCTAATGGTTAGTTTAAAATTTGTGTTAATTTGCTAATTTGCTTACTAGGTTTTTGAAATTGGTTAAATAATTGGGATTAAAAATGTGTTTAGGTTTTTCATGACTTCATTAACTTTATTAAGTGTGGTTTAATGCTTTAGATCATGCAAATCTAAGCTAGATTGTAGTTTGTGCATTTTTGCTTTGAAATTGTTAAATTTTAGGTATTTTGTAAACTAGAATATTAGGGTTTTGGAATTTAATGAGATTAAATTCCGGGAATTGTTTATATGACTTATTTAAGATATTTAATAAATATATTGGCCACTACATTCATTTAAACATCCTGTTTTGTACAAAAACGGCGAATTGTGCTTGCTAGATTTTCGGAAAAATGACTTTTTAAGTAAAATTGGGGTTTTTGTGAGTTTTAACCTAGTTTATATTAAAATTAGTGTTCATGAATGTGCAAATGAGTGTGATTGGATTTTTCTTGATGGTTTGACGTTTGTACATCGACATCGAGGGTTGGTTTGACTATTCTTGCATGCGTAGGCGATAGGTTTGGACCTATGCGTGATACGCGTGCCGATTTGATTTTCGCATGCCGTTTCGATTTCGAATTTAATTTTAATGCGATACGATGCGTTGTGATATGTAGGTACCCCCATGTGGACTTCGAGGCGACAAGCAAGCGCATGGCGACGTCGGCACCGGCTAGCGAGGACCAGGTGAGTAGATTTATATCTACGGGGAGAAGTCGGGTGGATGGCGTATAGCACCCCCGCAGTTCGTGGTGATGTATACGAATACGTACACACACACATATATATATTCTTTATATATTGTTTGAGTGCATTGATGATAATATGGATATTTGGTGTTCTTGGATTTTTAGTGTCGCGAACCCCTAGAGTAGTGGTCGCAAGACGTATGCACACACCCACCCATACTTGCATACTTTCTTCTTTCATTTGTGCTTTTCAGGAATACATAGTTATGTGTTCACATGGGTATGGGACTATGTGTTCACATACGGATTTGAGGATAGTACTTGGGATTTATGATGAGTCGATGAGATTTGATTTGAGGCCGTGAGATCGGTGATATAGTAGGGTTCGTATTTGAGATACGACATGACGTTGTAGCGGGTCCTTGACGTAGTGTTTCACACACGTGCATGCATACATAGGTGGTATCAGTATTGTACTAGACATAGATCCGTACCCGGATTATGATCTTTGATAAAGAGGATACCAGGTGAATAGTATGATGAATGTGATATTGACCTGTACCCAGAGTTGGGTTGCCGTACGACGGATTTACGTACGAGCTATATTGATGATTGATCCGCACTCTTGACTTGGGATGCCTGCTTATAGATATGGTATCGGAGATGATATTATTGAGGCGGGATCACCGACTGTATATATACAGGTATGTATATGTATCGACTCAGATGATAGGCGGTTTCCTTACCTGTAGTTCAGCTTGTTAGTTCAGCCGTATAGTTTAGTGTAGTTGTTAGATTAGATTAGACTCCTACCTATTTCAAAACTAGCGGATCGTGGGTATTTTAAAAGACAGGTCAAGGGATCTACGGATATTTCAAAAGACGTATCCTTTCTTAAAAACCACCGTAGCCCTATTTTCAAAACCCCGCGGTTCGTGTTATTTCAAATGGCACCATTGTTTAATTTTTAGCTCCCGCTCATTTTGGTTGCTCGCTCCGCATCGCATATTTACATTGTTATTTCATATTGCATTGTTGACATTATGCTGTTAGGACACCAGCACCATTACCGATGATGGGTATGTACCACATGCACTTATTTGCCGGCTCACACATATCTTCATCGGTAATTGCCATGTCACGTACACCTTACAAAATATTGTTGCTTAACTTAGCTTGATAGCCAGTAGTTTGACATAATATTAGTGTACATACCTTATATGCCAGCTTAGATATTGTAGTTATTACTTGTCGCTTCATGCATACTGTTATTCATTCTCATGCTTATATTCATGGTTTTACATGCTATTGATGATTCGGATTTCCATGATATTTTCTGGATTTGGAGGAAAACCGCAAAACATATATAAACTGATTTCTCTCTTTTTAAATAAAAGTGCGGTTTTTCCCATGCTGTATGAGTCGTCCACCATGAGTTTGCTGATGGATTTCGAGGCCCGATTCGAGGAGGCGGATGAACCGTTTCGGGTACATGGTGGACCCGGTAAGGTACCCCGGGGCAAGAAGCGCGTGATGATGACGATGTGAGCCTGGCAGGAGAGCACTACCTACCGGTGATTTTACCCGACGGGTCGGATATCCGGAGGATACCGTCGTGGTCTTGAGATGGATGGTAGGGGCCGGTCTGGACTGACGGCGCCCTAGATATTGAGTCCGTGATATTGAGATTTCGAGATATTGAGGTACAGAGACTGTGATACAGAGATATCGAGATACTGGGATTACGTTTTGTGCCGATGCTAGGCATTGTTTTATGCTGATTTCATTATGATACCTCATTTTAAGAATACAAAGGAAATCTCACTAAATTATGAAAACAGTTCTTCATTTACATGTATTCTGTTTTCATGCATTCATACCTCATTCATATGATATATTGCTACCTGAGGCACTGACACGGGCACATGAGATTACACTCGGGTTAGATATTTACCCTAGCCTTGTTATAGGCTACATGTTATATACCTTTTTGAGGATATATTATGATCATTGACCTAGGATTGCGTTATTTATGTGATTTCTGTGCGTAGATGTTTTTCTACTCACGAGTTGGCAACTCACCCCCGTTGTGCCACAGTTCTTGCAGGTTTCGCCGTACAGGTTTCCTTACGGCTTTGCTGGCACTATTTCCATTTCCGGGTGGCTTGCTAGTAGGTGGGTTATTTGTATCTTACCCATCATTATATCTTGTATATTATTATTCAGTTGTATCTAGAAGTTCCATCAACCAAACATGTATTTTCTGAGATAGAGACCAGTGTTGTTTATTCTTTCGACCTTAGAGTCGCTCGTTATATTTCTGGTGGTTTTGAGTTTCCTTTTGAGTTTTGATCCTCGCCGTTGGCGTTGTATATTATATTTCTTGTATGGTTGTGACCATCGATAGACGAAGAGCTAGCTCCCGCTTGGGGATGCCTTTTTCTTGATTTCGTATACTATTCATGTTGTACCCCGTTTGGGGGCCAGAATTTACAAAGGAGACTCTGCCGAAATTTTCAGTAAATTTTTGATGTTTTAAAAACTGCATAATTCGGCTTATGCTATTGAAATTACTTGCTTTAAGTTGGTTTTTCCTGCACTCTACTACTTTTCTTGGTTTGGATTTCTGGGTTTTCGGTTTACTTAGATTACGTACGCCTCAAGACGTTCGTAGTTTAAGTGCCGGTCATGTTCCGTACTTTCCGGTCGTGACAAATACTCCGCTCGTCGAGGAGTCGAGACGATCAATAGAATGATGATGTAACATATCTTAAATCGATTCTTGAATCCTACGAGTTTTGTAAACCCTAGCAAGTTCAAGAACCGACAACCCAATTCGTTGCGATGCTTTCTTGAATGATATCGCTCGAGATTGGGGAGTTACGATCGTTTCTTGAAATTTCTAGAAGCTAGAATGTGAATGATATCGATGAAAGAACAAGGGTTAAATGATGAAACCCTAGTTTCATCAAGAAAGCCCTAACTCTCGTCGATCATCATCGATCTAGTATCAATTCTTCGAAGGACAAGAACACGATATCTTGATGATTACATCACGTTTATAGATCCGATCGATTCCTACGAGCCTCATTTAGATTCTTGACATTTGGTTGGAAATATCATCGAAACCCGATTCTCGATTGTTTATCATTTTCTTGAATTCTTGAATAGAATAGTGACACTTGAAACAATTGATAAATCTTGAATCATGCTTTCTTTTCTTTTCGATTAACTTTTCAATTCAAACAAATCGAACATTGAAACGAATCGCACAATCCCTGTGGACGATCCGCACTCGCTTACGATCTACAACTGACACCGTAATTGATTGCGGTCAAATATAATTCTTTGGTTGTGATTTCTTTATACAATTTTCTAAATACCGATACAAGAACTTCTTTTCAATCAAATGAAACCGTTATCAGGGATCATTTGAGTTGATTTACTTACACAGTCTCGAATTTTACGATTAATCAAATGGCGCCGTTGCCGGGGATCGCGCGCTAATTCATTTCTTATTATAGTTTGAATTGAAAGATTTATTCCATTGTGATTTTTGAGATCAAAATTCGTGCAAACCCTAAATGATTTGTTATGGTTCATTGCAAGGAGATCTGGAGATTGCTGGAAATTTGAAAAAAAATTTGGGATATACCAGAGAGCAGAGGGAGTCTACAGAAGCTCCCTGGTGAATTTTGGTGGAGTGATCTCACCATTCAACCACGTTTCCGCGGTGGGAGCCCCCATAATGAGGCGGTTCCGCGGCTACCTGAAGGGATCACTGTACCATTTTTTCTCTGTAAGCTTCTTACCTTCTCCTCTCTCCCTCTTTTAGCTCCAACTAATAATTTTCTGCAGGTTTCTTTGCAAATAATCGCAGCTCGCAAATTGCAAAATTAAATTTGTGCGTGTTTTTGTTTCTTGGTTGTTTGCATTCTAAATACGGAAATTAAGGGGCACGGCCAAATCCAAATTAGGTAGGGATTTCATTACCCTTCCCAGGCCCCAAAAATCGCAAAACATGCATCCGCATTGACCCACATTGACTAAAAAATATCTAGAGATGACTCTAAGGACCGTCGCGCTCAATTAGGACAGAAGAAGGCCATGGGTAATTCATTTCTTATCCGCGTTTTCTTGTGGTGTCTAAGGCGAGTGTGTCTAAGGCTAGTGGTTTTTAATTAGGCCCACTACTTACGTAGTGGAGTACCTTCCCACTTACCTGGCACTTATCCGGCCACAGGGGGACAAAGAGGCAGTGGAGGATTCTATCCTGCGACTTGTCTTTTGGCAGTTAGGAGCGGTCTAGAGCCAGACCTAGGTGA
The DNA here is from genome assembly GCA_030015575.1 of Agapanthus africanus. Lineage (NCBI taxonomy): Eukaryota > Viridiplantae > Streptophyta > Magnoliopsida > Asparagales > Amaryllidaceae > Agapanthus > Agapanthus africanus. Next base: position 286,659,300 of record CM057343.1, on the reverse strand, counting down.
CCACTAGATTCTAGGGTTTTTGTTGCTGCATTTTTTGTGTCACATCATTTTTTAAAAAATCCGTTCCTTTTTCAAAGCAAACACCGCATTCATTCATACCCCTAATTATAAGTCAACGCTGCCACTTGTACTAACCCTTTTTAGTGCAAGATAGGCTGGACACGCGATTCTAGTGCCCGTTTAGTCCGCGTACCCTTTATCGACTCCGAAGTCGATATTTCACCATTTACCTTTCCTTTACCCACTACCACACCCACACCGATGGATCCGAATCCATCAAACTTCTTTAACCCTAATCTGCCGCCGTCCGTTGGTGCGCAGAATCCACCCCGCATCTCGCTCCAGGAGAGGTGCTACCCTATTCGAGGTCCTCTTTCGACCGGCTTATCCACACCACCAGCCAACGGGGATAACTTTGAGATTAAGCCCCAGTATATCAATCTTTTACCCAAATTCCACGTACTCGAGACTGAGGACGCTTACATTTTCGTTACCAAATTTGAAAACGTATGCGCAATGACGGGTACGTCACAACTTTCAGTGGATGCTATGCGTCTACGACTTCTTCCATTTACTTTGTGCGATAGAGCCGAGAAGTGGCTGTATAACACTACCGCACACTCTATTACGAATTGGGAAGAATTCGTCGCTGCATTCCTTAAGAAATTTTACCCAATACAAAAGACAGCTCGAATCCGTAGCGAACTGAATCAATTTGCCCAGCTCCCTACTGAACCATTATCAAAATGCTTTGAACGTTTCAAGGATCTATTGGTTCAATGTCATCATCACGGCATCCCGAGATGGGAGCTTTGCCGAATCATTTATGAGGGCATTAACCCAAACACTAAACAGAGCCTTGAAAACATGTGTCAAGGTACTTTTATGACCAAAGATGATGGGGAAGCTTGGAAGTATTTAGAAGAGTTCGCTGAAAAATCACTACAGTGGGAGAGTGGAACCCAACCATTGAATAGGGGTGGCATACACCAAATAGATGTGTCCATAGGTGTTCGAGCTGAAATGGCAGCAATGCAAAAGAAGCTCGACGCTATGGAACACAAATTTACAGCAGCCTCCCTAAACCCAATGTCGCTCCCCAAAACTGTTTGTGGGTGCTGTTCTGATCCGTCTCATTTAACGGAAGAATGTCCATTAAACTCTGCGTTTCAAGGTCACGAGCATTCTAATGCCGCATTTCAAAGACCTCGAAACGATCCATATTCTTCCACGTACAATCAGGGTTGGAGGAATCATCCGAATTTTGCTTGGAACCAAAACCAATCTCAAAACACGGTTCCAAACACGAATAATTTTCAAAGGGCTCTTCCTCCACCACAGCAACCCCTTCAACTCACTCAGCACCCCTATCAGTCACAAAACATCCAAAATCAGGTCAACACTCCTCCACAGTCTAATCCTATGACCTGTTCTGACGAGTTCTCTTAATTCACTCAAACCATGAAATCACTTTTGTCAAATTTCATAAAGGTTTCGGCTGAGGTTAGATCTTCCGTCGGTGAGATAAAGAAAAACTCAGCGTCCCAAGCTGAGAGTATCAGAACGATGGAAGCTGAAATCGCACGACTTAAAACCGAAATGAGTGCGAGAGAAAAAGGGAAACTTCCCTCTCAACCCCTACAGAATCCTGGGCATTACAATGTAAATGCCATCACAACGTTGAGATCGGGAAGAGTGCTGAACAACCATGTTGGGGAAGAAGTTGATGATACTGAAAATCATATCAACGCCCCGGCTGAGACCTTTCCACACACACACACTTCTCCTTCTGATCCTTCTTCTTCTACCACACCACCTTCTCACGAGCCTATTTTCCATTTCCCACTAGGCTCGACACCTCAGTATAGCTCTTCTAGTTCTCCACAGACGGTCCCCACACCTCTTTTGGGACATCGTCTACCCCCTCTTCTTTCTCCTATGATGGACCCGACGCTCATTGCGAAAGCACCTTACCCGAATCGGTTAAGGGGTAATAGAACGAGTCCACATATGGAGAAAATAATAGAAATGTTCAAACAGGTTAACATCAACATCCCTCTCCTAGATGCGATTCAACAATTCCCCGCTTATGCGAAAATTCTTAAGGACTTGTGCATTAGGAAGAGGAAGACTCAAGTGCCGAAGAAGGTCTTTATGTCTAATAATATTAGCACTGCTTTTATCCCACAGTTACCAAAGAAACGTAAGGACCCAGGATGTCCTACAATATCGATTTCTATTGGGGGTAAAAACATAAATCGTGCTATTTTAGACCTTGGCGCAAGTGTTAACCTACTTCCTTATTCTGTATATGAGCAATTAGGGATTGGAGAGTTGAAACCTGCTCACTGCACTCTCCAAATGGCAGACCGTTCAATCACCAAACCAAGGGGTGAACTAGAGGATGTGTTGATAAAGGTCGAGGAATTTGTTTTCCCTGTAGACTTCATTGTACTCGATACACAGCCTGTAGTAAACCCCCGGGGCCAAATTCCGGTGATTCTGGGTCGTCCTTTCCTTGCCACTTCCAACGCTGTTATAAACTGTAGAAATGGTTCAATGAACTTATCATTTGGAAATATGACCATTGAACTAAATATCTACAAAGTTGGAAGTCAGCCATCAGAACCCTCTGCTCATATTCTAGATGTGTGCTCTGTCCACGAGATCGCTCCCGATAGTTGTGGAGCTGAGGATCTTTGCTTTCTAGATCTCGATGACATTACCACATCTCTGTTTGATCTTACACATGATCTTAGTGAGGACACTTTTCCTACACTTGAGTCCTCCACTCCTGACTTTACTCCACCTGAGTCTGTATCTTTCACAGGCTCTGAGCTTCTTTGTAATTCCAAAAATCACTCGATGATCCCACCTTCTATCATTTCTCCGCCTGAATTAGATCTAAAAATTTTACCTTCTCAACTTAAATGTGCTTATTTAGGAGAGAATGAGTCTTTACCGGTTATCATTTCCGCTTCTCTTGCATTAGAGCAAGAGAATGCACTTTTATCGGTATTAAGATCTAATAAAGAGGCGTTCGGTTGGAGTATGGCGGACATCAAAGGGATTAGTCCCTTGATTGTTAAACATCATATACATGTGATGGATGATGCCAGACCAACCCGAGAACCACAGAGACGGTTAAATCCCGCCATGAAGGAAGCGGTGATGAAAGAGATCGTCAAATGCCTAGATAATTGTATTATATACCCCATCTCCGATAGCCAATGGGTGAGTCCTATACATGTCGTCCCTAAGAAATCCGGCATCACTGTTATTACCAATGAGGCAAATGAGTTGATTCTGACACTCGCCCAAACTGTGTGGCGTGTATGTATTGATTATAGAAAACTCAATGCTGCCACGAGGAAAGACAACTTTCCTCTACCATTCATTGATCAGATGCTGGAACGCTTAGCGGGACGAGAGTATTATTGCTTTATGGACGGATACTCAGGCTATAATCAGGTCCCCATCGCCAAAAAGGATCAAGATAAAACCACTTTTACTTGTCCTTTTGGTACCTTTGCTTACAGTCGCATGCCCTTTGGGTTATGCAATGCTCCCGCTACCTTTCAGCGGTGTATGATGGGGATATTCTCTGATATGGTAGAGAATTTTCTGGAGATCTTTATGGACGATTTCTCGATTTTTGGAGACTCTTTTTCCGATTGCCTAGCGAATCTTGACGCTGTTCTTACTCGTTGTAAAGAGAAGAACTTGACTTTGAACTAGGAAAAATGCCATTTTATGGTCCAAGAAGGAATTGTACTTGGACATGTTATTTCACAGAAAGGCATTAAGGTTGACAGAGCTAATATAGATGTCATTCAAAACCTCCCTCATCCCAAAAGCGTCAAAGATATTCGATTTTTCCTTGGCCATGCGGGCTTTTATCGGAGATTCATTAAGGTTTATAGCAAAATTACTAGACCTTTAACTCTTCTCTTGGCCAAGGATACGACCTTCCGCTTTGACTCGGACTATAAGACAGCTTTCGACTCACTTAAACACTCACTCACTTCAGCCCCCGTTCTATCGTCTCCAAATTTGGACTACCCTTTTGAGCTGACGTATGACGCATTCGACTTTGCAGTAGGTGCAGTCTTAGGACAGCACATTGAAAAGATGCCACACGTGATCTACTATGCAAGTAAGACCCTGAATGATGCTCAAATCAATTATACAACCACCGAGAATGAACTTTTAGCGGTTGTATTTGCATTAGAAAAATTCAGGCCTTACTTAATTCGCTCATCTATAGTTGTGTACACTGACCATTCCGCCTTAAAACATTTTCTGGCGAAGAAAGATGCAAAAGGTCGACTAATACGTTGGATCCTTCTGTTACAAGAATTTGATCTTGTTATCAAAGATAAGAAAGGATGTGAAAACGTTGTAGCCAACCATCTTTCACGGATCATTTCTTCCCTGGTGACCCTGCCGATCAATGATTCGTTCCCTGGTGAACAACTCTTGAACGTATCCACTGAACCTTGGTTCAGGAATATTGTGAACTATCTTGTCACGGGACTTATACCGAGCGATTGGTCAAAACAGGACAAATACCGTTTTCTATCCCAAGTAAAACACTTTTACTGGGATGATCCATACTTGTTTAAGTATTGTCCTGATCAGATCATTCGCAGATGTGCCCCGAAAGAAGAATTCAAGAGTGTTCTTTCTTTTTGTCATGATCAGGCCTGTCGGGGTCACTTTGGTCCTAAAAAGACTGCGGAAAAGGTTTTGCAATGTGGATTTTATTGGCCTACCTTATTCAAGGACGCATTTGACTATTGCAAAACCTGTACACAGTGTCAGTATACGGGTAAAATATCCCGGAGAAATGAAATGCCTCAACAAACCATTCTGGTTGTTGAAACATTCGATGTTTGGGGCATTGATTTTATGGGTCCTTTTCCCAACTCCTTTGGGAATTTGTACATACTGCTGGCGGTTGATTACGTCTCCATGTGGGTAGAAGCCATTCCATGTCGCACTAATGACAAGAAAGTTGTCATTAAGTTCTTAAAAGAGAATATCTTTTCGCGATTTGGACACCCACGCGCTATTATTAGCGATAATGGGACACATTTCTGCAACAGATCTTTCGAGACTCTGATGCGAAAATACGCAATCAACCACCGACTTTCTACACCCTATCATCCCCAAACAAGCGGGCAGGCTGAAATCTCAAACAGACAGATCAAACTTATCCTGGAGAAGACTGTTGCTAAGAATAGAAAAGACCGGTCGACCAAACTGACGGATGCCCTTTGGACATTTAGGACTGCATATAAGACCGACCTAGGGATGTCTCCATATAGGATAGTGTTTGGGAAGGCATGTCATTTACCCGTCGAGATAGAGCATAAAGCATTGTGGGATATAAAGGAAATAAATTTTGATCTAAACCAAGCCTGCAACTTTCGGAAGCTGCAACTAAATGAGCTAAGCGAACTCCGCGATGAAGCTTATGATAACGCTGTAATCATAAAGAATAGGACTAAGGTTTTTCACGATAAAAACATTTTGAGGAAAACATTTTCACCTGGTAAACAAGTCCTTCTTTATGATTCACGATTACACCTTCATGCGGGTAAGCTTCGATCTCGGTGGAAGGGACCTTTTGTTGTGCGGTCTGTATACCCGCACGGGGCAGTAAGAGTAGAAAATGTTAAAAACGGCACATTTTTCAAAGTAAATGGACATAGACTAAAGGCGTATTTTTCCACCGACCGCACGGAGGAGCTCTTGTTCTTAGAAGAGCCAGTTTATTTGGATTAAAATTCCTCCGTCTCACCTTCATATACAGTATATCATTGCATCATCTTTTGAATGGAGGTGAGTGAAAAGAATAAGTTTGGGGGAAGTTCTTCACTTATATATTTTGCCCCCACTAATAATTCTCCCAGGCTTACAGTTTCTGTAGGTATAGCGATTGGCAACAGTGAGGACACTGTTGAAATCAAGTTTGGGGAAGGTTTGTGCTTATTTTTGCATCATTTGCATAAGCACAAAACAATTTTTTTTTTAAAAATCTATAAAAATTTAAAAAAAATTTCAAAACCCATAAAAATTTATAAAATTTTCAAGTATAAAAATAATTCTAATATTTACACTTTTTTGTATATAAATAAGATAATAAAAGTTTAGATAGTGAACAATTACATCCATAAGATTAGAAAAATTTAAGAAAACTAAGAAAATTAGAAGTTTTCTTATACGAACTAGTAATAAGTAGTTATGAGCCGTTGTCCCAAGGGTTACTAGGATGAAGGACGTCACTAATCTGAGGATAAAAATAAGTCTGAAAAATAGTTTCTATTCTGGAAGCCAAACATTTTGATCGTTGATACCCTGCTATTCGCACTTACACACGTCTTGAAGCCTGGGATAGTAGAGGATACCTTGAAATGCTCTTGTTTTAAAGCCGATGTATGAAGGAAATAAAAAGAAAAAAAAAAGTGAATAAAGGAAATATAAAGTGGTGAGAAAAATGGACACTGGTTTTGTTATCACCGAGGGCAATAAAAATGTATAGCGAGGATGCTTTTTCACCTGGTGCCCTAAGGCCAACTCGTCTGGGAGTCACTGCTATGCCCGAGGTGGTGCAAGACGAGGAAAATACACCAAGTAAGTAAGCACAGGAGTAATCGGTCGGTTAGTACCTCAAGAAGTATTAACGGTCGCACGAAAGTGTGTGAGCAATCTCATCTAAATATTCATTAATTAAAAAGTACTGAGGCTGATGGGCAAAAGTATGATAGCTTGAATTGAATTCTCCGTGTGTAGGGATGTCTTTACACACACGCAGGGTTATATGATCGATGTTTTGGAAGAAAGATAGGAATGAAAAATAAAACGAAGTTTTATTGAGGGAGGACGTGATTTCTGACATCTTTTCATGACCATTAAGATAGGGCTCATGACAACCGAAAAGCTAGCTTAGTTGGAAACCCTAATTTTCAAAGCTTTTCTTTTTACAATTCTTTTCTTTAAATGTAATATTCATGATCTTCCTTTTATTATTGGATTTTGTGGGTGCAATTCGCTGAAAACCCTCAGCAGACAACACTCCTCCTACTAGGGACACCTACAGGTTTAAAGGCTTGTTGCATGTGCTCAGTGCAATCGTGTTGCCTACGAAAGTATGCTAGTTAGTTTTTCTCTTTCTTTATTTTCTCCTTCTCTTTTTAATAAAAAGTTCGCTCGAGACGATCGAAATTATGTTTGGGGGAATTTGATTAGTCGAAAATATTGTATTTTTAACACGGCAATTTCCCTATCTTTTGCATTCATTTAGAAGTGATCGGCATTCATATTTCACATATTAACAAAACTGTCGCAAAATATCAGATTGCATGTGTTATACTCTAAAACCGGCACTATAAAGGAAATTGACTGCATTTCATGGCATCGCATCATCCCTATATTGCGCAACACTTGTTTTGAGATCTGTGCAGGAAAATCCAGGAGAAAGGCCACAATTTATACGGTACCGATCAAACATTACGCCAACCCGGTATCAATCCAAAGGGACAAATACAAATCAACACATCAGATAAAGCTACAAATATCATCCCAAGACCACAACAGAAGAACCAAGCCATGAAGCCACAACTTGGCCGCGTAACCGCGGCGCAAGCCGGCTTATGCCGCTGTTCCGCGGCCGTCTTGCCACGTCATCCACCAAATTTTGCTGCACAATGCTTACCTCAGCTCCTACAGTTCAGAAATGTACTTCAAGTTCCAGAAGACTCCAGAGGCTTCTGCCAGATCAGCAAACTAGGGTTTTCTAAGTTTAATTAATCCTAGCTTAAAACCTAAGCTAGCTCCTAACAAACTCTTTCTAGAAACTCCTCAACAAACTTTTGGAGGGAATTGTAATTTCAAACCTAGAACTAGGGTTTGGGAAGTCTATAAATAGAAGCCTAGACCTAGGGTTATGGATCTTATCATCTTTAGCCAATCTAGAGCCATTCACTCTCTTTCTTCATCTTCTTCCACAAGTCTAGTGACAAGGCTTGTGTGAAACCCTAACCCTAATTCCAATCAAAAGCCAAGATCCCGAGTACCCCATCAAGCAAGAAGCCTTGCAACCTTTTATGAGCCGAGCCGATCTTCAACAGAGCAAGTGGTCCAAGCCGATCCGCGACTCACGGAGCCGAGCGATGCCAGATCAACAATTTAGTTCTTCCTCTTGTAGTTCTTGAGCGACTGTAATCAAATTGTTGATATAAATAAAAGGTGATATTCTTTTATCTTGTTTTCTTTAGATTCTTGCATCATGATTCGATCTAAATTTCTAGTTGTAATTCTTGTTGTGATGTTTGAATAATACTCCGCTCGTCGAGGAGTCGAGACGATCAATGGAATGATGATGTAACATATCTTAAATCGATTCTTGAATCCTACGAGTTTTGTAAACCCTAGCAAGTTCAAGAACCGACAACCCAATTCGTTGCGATGCTTTCTTGAATGATATCGCTCGAGATTGGGGAGTTACGATCGTTTCTTGAAATTGCTAGAAGCTAGAATGTTAATGATATCGATGAAAGAACAAGGGTTAAATGATGAAACCCTAGTTTCATCAAGAAAGCCCTAACTCTCGTCGATCATCATCGATCTAGTATCAATTCTTCGAAGAACAAGAACACGATATCTTGATGATTACATCACGTTTATAGATCGGATCAATTCCTACGAGCCTCATTTAGATTCTTGACATTTGGTTGGAAATATCATCGAAACCCGATTCTCGATTGTTTATCAATTTCTTGAATTCTTGAATAAAATAGTGACATTTGAAACAATTGATAAATCTTGAATCATGCTTTCTTTTCTTTTCGATTAACTTTTCAATTCAAACAAATCGAACATTAAAACGAATCGCACAATCCCTGTAGACGATCCGCACTCGCTTACGATCTACAACAGACACCGTAATTGATTGCGGTCAAATATAATTCTTTGGTTGTGATTTCTTTATACAATTTTCTAAATACCGATGCAAGAACTTCTTTTCAATCAAATGAAACCGTTATCAGGGATCATTTGAGTTGATTTACTTACACAGTCTCAAATTTTACGATCAATCAGTGCGCGGTGGTGCCGGTTCAAAAAGTTAAAGTAAATCATTGCTTCCGCATTCCGGCGTCGGATTGACGGCCGGGGCGCCGCCGTGCACTTACACTTTCCTCGTCGCCTTCTTTCGTCAAAGATGGATCCACCTGAGGGTTTCAACCTTGGGCTCCTTTCTCGAACTTTTAGAGAACTAAGGTCTTTGGCTTGCTAGACCTTCAACCTTAGAGTGAGTAGAGAGTGGTTTAGGGTATTTTATCTCAAGGAGAGGTTTCTCAACTCATGAGAATGGATCTCCTTGAACTAGAGGAGGAAGAAGAAGAAGGGAGGAGAGAGAATGGTTATGATAGAATGAGATGGTTTTTTACAACCATAACAATATAAGTGAATTATCAAATTAATAAAATTAATCAAAATGAAAAAGTTGATGGAAGGTTTGATAAGACTATTATCATTTCAGATTAAATGGTTTTTGCTAGGATCAAAGAGCATCTTTGATGTGTAATTATGATAGTCAATGTTTCAACCATGGTCAACTAGTCAACCTTGGTCAACAAGTCAACAAACCCAACCATGACACAATTTCATTTAATTAATATTATTAATTGATATATCACAAATTCATTAGGGTTTGGAAAAAGACGACTGTCAACTGTGTGTTAGTTATATGTATGCCCTAGAGGCCATTACTGTACATAGGATGTATATTGTAGTGGATGCTGGGACATATATAGGAAGGACTTTCTCGCTCGACATGATAGTACGCTATCTGGTTGCTCTTTATCTTAACATGTATACTTTCTGTCTCTCTGATTACATGTTGATAAAGCCCATAGGATGTGTGCTCGACTTCCAGGACTATGATGTAGATCATACTAGTGGGGCCTGGATAGTCCATGAGTGCATCCTTGAAATGTTCCTAGTCGAGGGAATATCAAGACGGGGCATCGATATTCCAGAGTAGACTAGCGCATATCTTCTCGACCCATGCGATGGGCGATGGATGATCCCATATCCATTGGTGTTTGACATCGAAGATGGTATGCGGGTGCTCAGTGGAGACTGGGTACACTGAACGGACTCGCCGAGAACTCCCAGATGGTATTATACCTCACGTCAGATGGCAGTTCTCTGGTGACACTGGTACAGCTTAGTCTGTTGACCCGAGATCGTCATAGAGTCTTGTGTGTCTCCCACTGTGCTTTGATTTCCACCCTACCACGGCTCTACTGAGTTGTGCAAACAGGTGGTTTTTGGGTACAGTCCCGATTCACATGGAGGCAATGAGCGATAGGAGGGGATTCGTCTCTCCCGGTATTGGGGGTTGATGTTGTGCAATGCTCGACTGGCCATAACAGGAAATCCCTGGCCAGGGTTGCAGTGATATACTGGTAAGTGTTATCGGTAGTTTCACGAATGTTATGGACCCTACGTCGTCATAACTTATCGAGCTATTGGGGTCTGACGTTTACCACCCCTAGGCGAGATATGCGACATATCAGACGAACAGACCGGACTATACGGTAGTGTTACTGGTCGGATTCGCAGGAGTGTGAGCGGGCTTGCTCGTCGATCTTCTGATCGCTCAATACCCGGGTGGCCGTTACGTTTGGCAGACCGCTTGCGGCTTGTGGGTGCATGATATGATCATCATCTGCTACCGGCGTATTGACGAGTCTTTAGAGTCCTACACAGAGGTTTCCTGGTTCAAGCGAAACGAAATAGGAGTGCATATGAGATATGTGCGGGACCGAGAATAATGCGTGTATGTGATACCGTGTTTGATTCTCGCGATCAATGTATCGAATGGTTATATGCGATATAACCTAGTTATCGAATCAAGGATTGATTCGATAAGCCGACACATTGGATACTAGCCGGTTATATGCGATATGACCGGATCGTTAAATCAAGTGTTGATTTAATGATTTAATACATAATTATATATTTGATATATTGCTTTGCATTAACTAGTATCGGTTCACTTTAAATGGATTTTCTCACGCGGATGTGCACATTGTATATTCGATATAGTTTTGTGCACATGATTGTATCATGTTTGATGATACATTCTAGCTTGGTTTTGTGTAAAGTGTTAAACCATGGTTAATTGGTGATTAGGGTTTCTTTTTCATTTACTTAATCATTTATTTATTCCTTTTATTTATTTTGGAAAAAGGAAAGATAAAGAGATAAGAATGGTTGCTAGATTTGTTTTTATTTGAAAGCTTCTTGAAGCTTTGACCTTAGTCCACCATTCTTGTCTTTTATCTAACCCTAACCACTATCTAACCTAAGTTAAGTCTCTACACTAAACCATGGTCAATGATATGATAAGTATTGTATTTTATTTTCTTTTTTTTTTAAGTTTAAGTTATCATATCATCTTCTTCTTCATCTTCTTCTTCCATGGATGTAGCTTGCTACTCCAATGGCAAGTGTTGAAAAAGTGTGAGAAATCCAAAACTAAAGTTTACCCACTTCCTATTTCTTCATCCTCTATCTATTGCCAAGTAGTATAGGGTGTTTCCTTCGCAAGTTTTCCAAGCTTGATGAAGTTGGAGCTTGTTCTTGCGATATCTCGATGTAGATCATCTTCGGCATTGAACCGACGATCAAGCTCGCCCATTCTTCGATGATACCGATACTTGAGTTCCGGATTCATTTTGGACAGCCGAGGGGACTTCGTTGCGGAGCCGTGGAGGTGGTGGACCGGATCTACAAAGGTTGTATGTCCGTTCCCTTAGTTAAATTGTTAACTAGTTTTTGTTTCGCCTAAATATCTAGTAAACGATCCGTAGTTGGGTTTGTAGGCACCCGTAAAATTTTATTTGTGCATGTTTGGTCACCTGTGAAACTTAACTAGAGTGCCTAGGAACCCTACAGTGGTATCAGAGCCTAGCTAGAGCCTTAGGCGAAGTCCAGACGCGATTTGAAGTCCGATCGAACCGAAACCCTACCCGGAAAATTGCTCTCTGTACAATTTTTAAAAACAGGGATTTTTCAGTATTAAAAATATCCAGAAAAACATGCAGGAAAATCTAAGAGTAACTGTGCAATTCGTAGCCCTAACTCAATTAAAGCGCCGCGCTTCCGCGGCACGAGCATGGCTCGTGCGGCGCAAGCGCGGCCAGTTTGTCGTTTTCTGATGTCGAGTTTGCACAGTAACTCCTATTTAGCTGTATTGGTTTTACTGGGAATTTTTGATATTTTTTCAAGAGTTGAATTTTTCTGAGTTGATTTGGGGATTCGGTGTTTCGATCGGGGTATCAAATTTTGTCTGTGTGGCTTTCCGGATAAATTTTAGAATATGTTAAAAAGTTTGACCGGGTATAAATACCCAATTTTTCCTCTTTCGGGAAATTTCCAAGTGTTGGATTTTTCCGTAGTTTGACGACGTTCTAAGTAGTGCAAGTAACGCGATGGTCCCTCTAGAAGACACAAACCTTAACTCGATTATGTGACCGTCTTGAACTGCCCTTTGAACCTTCGGGTTTGGGGCAGTACGGCGTGCCACATGTGAGGCGTTGGCTTGACCCTTCTACGGCTGGATCGTTGGTACTGAGGCACGAACGGAATGTTGTTAGACTTGTTTCATGTGTTGATCTGTTTCGGGAAAAGTTGGGTGTTAGATTGTTCGATCGAAAAGTTTAACATTTTCTGTTTATCCGGAATGGGATACAATAATTGGAATTCACAATAAGTTATATGATAACTGAATGAATGTTATAAACATAGCAATTTAGTCTCACTTGATCGGTTGCCACGGAATTTTGATGTGATCAAAAGTCCGTCGCAATCACGTAGCGTACGCGGATGCTCGCCGGGTAAACTTAATAGACAGCCTCACGCCATTGCCCCGACCAAGTGACTGTAGGAGAACCCCGTCGCCGAAAGCATCCCTCCGGGTGCTCGCGGTAGCGGTGTTCCGCCTTGGTGCACTTCGTCGACGGTATCGGGGGTGCAGCCGTCTACTGAAGTTTGCGACGAGTATTCGATCAGGATGTCGGGAATCTTGTTGAATTGCCCGACTTGGTATTGAAAAGTGTTTTCGATAATGAGACTAAAATGCGGGGTTTATAATTGTTAGGCATGCGATGTCTAAGTAATTCATTTGGTCAGACATGTGATGTCTGAGGTGGTTGCGGATTCCAACTGTTGTAGTTTTTCACTTTCTTTTCTGTGACCGTAAGTGTAATATGTGATATCGCCGGTTTCGTTGCTATATGTCAACGACAATTGGGATGGACATATTTACTTACGTTGATGACATGTGATGTTATGTGTTGCTGGATATGTTATATTGGATCGTCGTGTTTGAATAGCCGGGGGTTTTTATGTGAGATGAGTGTTTTTCATTTTCATTCATGTAAAAACTTGTATGTAATATTCTTTTATTGGGGCGCTTCCAGGTTGCGGAAGTAGTCACCATTTGTATATTATTTACTTTTCTGCACTAGGATAGACCCAAGGAAGGGAGCACAAGTAACCGGGTTTTGGGGTCCAGTGGGAGACCAACTCGAGGAGTCGAGTCCGGGTTTCCTAACCCTAGAATTGGTAGGGTTGCTTGCCGCTCTCGTAGGGGTCTAGGGGTGTGGGATTGGCTATTCATCACGACCGTGGAATCCGTGTTTTATACTGGCTCGTATTGAAAACACGGACGTCCTAGTATATCCAATATTTCATATGTTTCTTCTGCTGTGTTTTATCTGTGATCATGCGATGTTCTGTGTTCTGTGACAGGTATTATATATAGTATATATGATATATTATATAGACGTTGCTTATGTTTTACACCCGCGCTAGCCCTGCCTCGCTCTGGCGTTAGTTACCTAACCTAACGGTGCAGACGGGACATCGAGGCGAATGCGGATGGCATAAGTGTACGTCATATCTATCTGTGATGTTTAGGTAACTTAAAATGATGGGATATTCATTAATGAGATTAATGAAAGAAAATAAACCTAATTGATGTTGTGGAATCGAATTTCAAAATAAAACAGGTAGCTACAGTTCTTGCTTTGCATCGCGGTGTTCCTTGTAGAACATCCTGCACCATATTCGACGAGGAAAGGACCGAGATCCCTTCACCGGGAGTGACTCCTTTACCAATAACTGGCAAATACTACAACCCTCGGTTTGTCTTTGATCGCTTCTATAGTTTCCGCTTTGCACAGTGATATATATGATATATCCCGCACCTCATTCGACGAGGAAAGGGCCGACGATCCCTTCACCGGGAGTGACCCCTTTAGCAAAACTAGAAAAGCCTCAAAAACATTCCATTTAAAAACCATTTGATTCCGCAACGAGATCAAGTTCAAAGCGTTAAAGGTTTTCACAAAAACCAGCCGCAACCCTCCGTCATTTTAGGAAGTAGAGTACTTAGTATTCGTGCTGTGTTTGTTGACCATAGTCAAGGCACAGTGTACGGTAGCTAAGTGATGTCTTCCTACACCGCATATGATGCGATTAGTTAGGACAGTCGCGTGACTTTGTTGACCTTAGTTAAGGGTCATGTGGGTGGGTCTAATTAATCACGAAATGACGGGTAGAACTTGACTAGTACTTATGATTTGTTGACCATAGTTAAGGTCATAGGTGCTAGGGGTAAAAACCTTTATCGGGAGTTTCAAGTGTTGAAACTTGCAATGAGATTGCATACCTTCTATGTGATAGTTGGATCCCGATACCCACTGCGAGTAATTGTTACTCCTGGGAGAGTTTTGCACTTTGCAATTAGCCGATCAAGTAAGTGTCTAGAAAGGTGTCAACGGGGTTACGCCTCTGGGAAAACGAGGTTTACTGTAATTAGGTCCGTGCGAAAGCACGGGGAACCTCCCTCAAAGTACCGACACTGGCCTGGCTGAAAGATTGGCGAACTTGTAGAGTGTAATTAATCCCGGCTAGTCTTTACTTTTAGGGTTTGAAGGAAGATTTGATAAAAACAGTGGGAGCCATCCTGATTAGATAATATATATAACCAATCTGATCTTGCAAGAGCGCACGCAGAGTGTTTTCTTCTCTCTCTCTCCTGGTAGCGACCATATCACGCCTTAAATCAAGAAAAAAATACGGAATATTGACCGAACCCGCTTGTTATACTGAGCTGGGGAACGTTGGTCCCGCTCCAACTTACAATTGTTATAAGACAGAGCAGGAAATAGGGGAATACCAGAATTCCTATGCCGCCCAAACGAAGAAAGTGCATATGATGCATCTCCTTCGGGTATGTTCATTATAAAGAACTGTTTCTCAGTATCCTCTGCATCCTGGGTATATGATACCGGATCAGGATCCCAGATATGTAAGCTGTTACATAGGGCTACAAAAAGGTAGAAGAACTGAGAACGGGTGATAAGTTTTCATGAGACAGAAACCGGGGCAAGTGTTGCAGCCAAGTCTGTTGGTCACTGTCACCCTGTATTAAGAATACATTGATTCTGAACAAATGCTATTAGATACCGAACCTGATATACAAAATCATATCAGTCTCTTTATTAGTAAAGAAAGGATATAATTTTGTATTGATGGATAATGTTTTGAACATTTCCTATATCAAAAGTTGATCGGTTCAGGCACGTTATCTAAAAGCATTGACGTTCTAAATCAAACTACAGTTCTTAGTATTCCGAACACACACAAGAGGAAGACTTCAGAAATGAACGAATCCTTCTTGAGGCATTGTAGACTAGGTCATATCAATGCGACCCGACTGGCTGGAGTTACATAAAGATGTATATTTAAATCAGTTTGAATTTACATCTTGTGCAACTCGCCAATCATGTCACAAAGATAAGATGACCATAGCTCCGTTTACTGGAAACAGAGAAAGAGTTAGTGAACTCTTGGGATGATACATGTTGATGTATGTTAGGTCCCCTGTCTACACATGCCAAGACCGGTTCTTTGTACTTCATTACATTCTCTGATAATCTCTCAAGATTCAGACATATGTTCCTGTTGAAACACAAGTCCGAACCTTTTGAGATATTCACAGAATATAAGTTAGAAGTAGAGAACCAAAATACGGGCATAAGTATTATGTCCTTTGATGTGATCTAGGAGGAGAATACTTGAGCACGGAAATACTGAACTATTCTAAAGGAGAATGAGATTCTCTCTCAGCATTACTCCTCCGTATACACCATAGCACGATGGTATATCGGGGTGGAGCAATTGCACCCTATGTGATAAGGTGTGCTCTATGATGAGTAATACTGAGATACCTATTTCCTTTTGGATGTTATGCGCTTGAAAAGCTGCATACCTATTGAATAGGGTTCAAATCAAATCAGTTGCCTACCGCTTCATATGTGATATGGTATGGGAAGAGCCCATGTCTTAAGCAAGTTAAGATTTGGGATTGTCCGGCCTATGTCAAAAGCAAAATCCGGACAAGATCGAGGCAAGATCAGTTCTGTAGAACTGGAAAGGTTCCAGCTGTACAAAACTGCTAATGATTTGGTAGAACCAAAGAATTCAATAGTTTCCGACGAAACTCAGCCTCTCCGCCGATCTAGTAGGGTTCCTCACCCACCTGAGAGATACCTCAGTTTCTCGACGACAGTGGGAGCAAGGATTGCATCATGAGATGATGACCCAACTATTTTCAAGCAGGCCATCGAGAGTAGGGACTCTGTAAGAATGGCTGGATGCTTAGCGGTCTGAGATGGAATCCATATACACCAACAAAGTATGGACTTTGGTTGCTATATCTGAAGGGTTAAATCCCCATCAGGAGCAAGTATATCTTGAGAAGATTACTTGGTGTACATGGAAAAGTTGAGACTTTCAAAGCTAGACTTGTTAAAGGTTTTCGTCATCGACCAGGCGTGGATAATGATGAAACCTTTTCCAGTAGTTATGCTTAAGTCTATCCAGATCCTACTTACCACGGCTACATACCATGACTACGATATCTGGCGGTTGGGTGCCATGACTGCTTTCCTAAATACTGATTTAGAAAAGAACGTCTATAAGAACACAGCCAGAGGTCTTCGTAAACAGTGGGAGCAGCGGAAACGTGAGCAAGTTGCTTTACATAATGAAGCAGGCATCGCGGAGTTGGAACGTCTGTTTTGATGTGATAGTCAAAGTGTTTGACTTCATCAAAATGGTAGACGAACCTTGTATATACAAAAGGGTAGTAGAGAGTAAGGTGGTCATCTTCGTATTGTACGTAGACAACATACTCTACATAGGAAAAGAGTTTCCTATACTACGATCGATCAATCTCCTCTTATCACTAAGATTCCCCAAATAGGATCAAAGTGACACCTACTAAATCCTGGATTTTGGATCTATGAGATAGATCTAAATGGATGTTAGAATACTCACTAGATGTAGTGAGATGGTATCAATCGATCCTGGGGAGAATCACTGGAAGTGTTCCAGGGTGATAAAGACGACTGAATGTCAGTCACAGGCACTGTCTTTACCCTCAGTAAAGGGACGGTATGTTGGAAGAGTTCCAAGCTCGATACCGTGGCAATCTAGACGATAAAGGCTGGTAACATCGCTATTAAAGATACTACCAAAGAGGCTGTTTGGGTGTATATTAGTTCATAAGATGAACTAGGTTCCTGCCATTGTATGACAATGGAAGCGTGGTTTCGACCCTGGAACCCTGGTCCCATCAGTGGCCCAGACAAATTCTGAGGAAGCATCACCTGATCATGGAGATAGTTGATCTCCAGGGTGATCGAGGTTAGGAGAGAAGACTCAGAGGACAACACGGCGGATCCACTCAAGAAGGCCTTTTTCCCAAAGAGAGACTTTTTAGGGGATGGTTGAGTATGTGATACTGCAACCACTGCTACAGATGGCCCTAGTGCAAGTGGGAGATTGTTAGTTATATGTATGCCCTAGAGGCCATTACTGTACATAGGATGTATATTGTAGTGGATGCTGGGACATATATAGGAAGGACTTTCTCGCTCGACATGATAGTACGCTATCTGGTTGCTCTTTATCTTAACATGTATACTTTCTGTCTCTCTGATTACATGTTGATAAAGCCCATAGGATGTGTGCTCGACTTCCAGGACTATGATGTAGATCATACTAGTGGGGCCTGGATAGTCCATGAGTGCATCCTTGAAATGTTCCTAGTCGAGGGAATATCGAGACGGGGCATCGATATTCCAGAGTAGACTAGCGCATATCTTCTCGACCCATGCGATGGGCGATGGATGATCCCATATCCATTGGTGTTTGACATCGAAGATGGTATGCGGGTGCTCAGTGGAGACTGGGTACACTGAACGGACTCGCCGAGAACTCCCAGATGGTATTATACCTCACGTCAGATGGCAGTTCTCTGGTGACACTGGTACAGCTTAGTCTGTTGACCCGAGATCGTCATAGAGTCTTGTGTGTCTCCCACTGTGCTTTGATTTCCACCCTACCACGGCTCTACTGAGTTGTGCAAACAGGTGGTTTTTGGGTACAGTCCCGATTCACATGGAGGCAATGAGCGATAGGAGGGGATTCGTCTCTCCCGGTATTGGGGGTTGATGTTGTGCAATGCTCGACTGGCCATAACAGGAAATCCCTGGCCAGGGTTGCAGTGATATACTGGTAAGTGTTATCGGTAGTTTCACGAATGTTATGGACCCTACGTCGGCATAACTTATCGAGCTATTTGGGTCTGACGTTTACCACCCCTAGGCGAGATATGCGACATATCAGACGAACAGACCGGACTATACGGTAGTGTTACTGGTCGGATTCGCAGGAGTGTGAGCGGGCTTGCTCGTCGATCTTCTGATCGCTCAATACCCGGGTGGCCGTTACGTTTGGCAGACCGCTTGCGGCTTGTGGGTGCATGATATGATCATCATCTGCTACCGGCGTATTGACGAGTCTTTAGAGTCCTACACAGAGGTTTCCTGGTTCAAGCGAAACGAAATAGGAGTGCATATGAGATATGTGCGGGACCGAGAATAATGCGTGTATGTGATACCGTGTTTGATTCTCGCGATCAATGTATCGAATGGTTATATGCGATATAACCTAGTTATCGAATCAAGGATTGATTCGATAAGCCGACACATTGGATACTAGCCGGTTATATGCGATATGACCGGATCGTTAAATCAAGTGTTGATTTAATGATTTAATACATAATTATATATTTGATATATTGCTTTGCATTAACTAGTATCGGTTCACTTTAAATGGATTTTCTCACGCGGATGTGCACATTGTATATTCGATATAGTTTTGTGCACATGATTGTATCATGTTTGATGATACATTCTAGCTTGGTTTTGTGTAAAGTGTTAAACCATGGTTAATTGGTGATTAGGGTTTCTTTTTCATTTACTTAATCATTTATTTATTCCTTTTATTTATTTTGGAAAAAGGAAAGATAAAGAGATAAGAATGGTTGCTAGATTTGTTTTTATTTGAAAGCTTCTTGAAGCTTTGACCTTAGTCCACCATTCTTGTCTTTTATCTAACCCTAACCACTATCTAACCTAAGTTAAGTCTCTACACTAAACCATGGTCAATGATATGATAAGTATTGTATTTTATTTTCTTTTTTTTAAAGTTTAAGTTATCATATCATCTTCTTCTTCATCTTCTTCTTCCATGGATGTAGCTTGCTACTCCAATGGCAAGTGTTGAAAAAGTGTGAGAAATCCAAAACTAAAGTTTACCCACTTCCTATTTCTTCATCCTCTATCTATTGCCAAGTAGTATAGGGTGTTTCCTTCACAAGTTTTCCAAGCTTGATGAAGTTGGAGCTTGTTCTTGCGATATCTCGACGTAGATCATCTTCGGCATTGAACCGACGATCAAGCTCGCCCATTCTTCGATGATACCGATACTTGAGTTCCGGATTCATTTTGGACAGCCGAGGGGACTTCGTTGCGGAGCCGTGGAGGTGGTGGACCGGATCTACAAAGGTTGTATGTCCGTTCCCTTAGTTAAATTGTTAACTAGTTTTTGTTTCGCCTAAATATCTAGTAAACGATCCGTAGTTGGGTTTGTAGGCACCCGTAAAATTTTATTTGTGCATGTTTGGTCACCTGTGAAACTTAACTAGAGTGCCTAGGAACCCTACACTGTGCATACGCACACGTTCCAAAACCCTAATGAAAAAACTCTTCCTCCACCTCAATCAACTGTGCATACACACCCGCATTCGTGTTCCGAGGAACATGAATACTATGAGATAAAACTAACCCCAAAACATATACTGGGATCTGGCTCAAACCAGAGCCCGCTAGTAATGTCTGTCCGGACGCCAAACGTGCACAAGTGTGCGGATGTGAACGAACCATGTCGCAAAACCATGCGACCTCTACTCTGTTTTACCCAAAGGCGAATAACCCTCTGTGTGGGACTCTAAAGACTCGACACTACGCTGGCAGTAGGTTTAACCACAGACCGCAAGTGGCACTAGCTGTACGTAACGGTCCCCAGGTAGATGCCGATAAGAAGACTAACAAGGTAAACCCATCTGAACTCCTACTGAGCCTGTATGTGACAATCTCCGTACAGTCCGGTCTATTCGTCTAAGAACATCGCATGGCGGGCCTAGGGGGGCGGTAAACGTCGGTTCCCTACTAGCGGTACAAGTCGTGTCGGAGTGAAGCCCAGAACACCTGAGATAACACTGGAAACCTACCAGTCTATCTCGCTTTCCATGGCCAGGGACTTTGTGTAATGGCTCTCCTAGACACAGCGCGATATCAACCCCCAATACCGGGAGAGACGAATCCTATCTAACCGTCACTGCCTCCAAGTGCTTCGGGACTGCACCCAAAAACTACCTGTTTGCACGACTCCTTTGAGCCGTGGTAGGGTAGTAATCAAAGTACAGTGGGAACACACTCGAGGCGAAGTGACAGTGTCAAGTCAATGGACTGAGCTGTACTCATGTCACCTGGGAACTGATAACTGACGATAGGTATAATACCAACCAACAGTTCCCGACGAGTCCTATCCAGTGTACTCGTAACCTAACGAGCACCCGCATACTATCTCAAGTACGACGTACTGACGGCTGTAGGACAGACCGTCTCCCAAGCTGGGATAGGAAGCGCATACGCTAGTCTACTCCGGAGTATCGATGCCCTGTCTCGATAGTCCTGCGACTAGGGACCAGCATAAGGATGTGCTTATAGATTACCCAGTCCCCACGAGTGTGACTGCCATCACAACGCTGGTAATCAAGCAAAGATCCTAAGCGCTCCACTAATGTGTAAAGGCGATATGCTAAAAGAAACACATGCACACATTAAAGCAGAAACAAACCAAGTAGCATACTACCATTTTAAGCAAGAATGTCAATACAAGGTGAATATCCCAAGCTTCCATCAAGTAATATACAATCCTGTATGATACAGTAATGGCCTCTAGGGCATATACACTAACAGAAAGAGCCTAGATCCCTTCACCGGGAGTGACCTCATTAACAAAAACTGGCAAATGCTACAACCCACTCGGTTTATTTTGAAAAACATTCGATTACAAAAGCAGACCTTAAACCACTCCTTTTCAAGTCTCCCGATTCTACAACGATATCAAGTTCATTACGTAAAAGGTTTTCTTAAAAACCTGACATAGCCCTCTATCATCTCAGATAAGGACTATTTAGTAATCATGCTGCGTTTGTTGGCCTTCGTCAAGACGTAGTGTACGGTAGCTAATTTGTGCTTATCTGCCGCATATGATGCGATTGGGTTGGGGTAGTCGTACGACTTTGTTGGCCTTCGTCAAGGGTCGTGCGGGTTGGTTTAATTCAATCACGAAATGTACAGGTTGAACTTGACTAGCGGCCTATGGTTTGTTGGCCTTCATCAAGGTCATAGGATGTTAGGGGCAAAAACAGATATTGGGAATTTCAAGTGTTGAAATTTGCAATGAGATTGCATACCTTCTATGAGATAGTTGGATCCCTATACCCACTGCGAGTAAGAGTTACTCCTGGGAAAGTTTTGCACTTTACAATTAGCTAATCCAGTAGGTGTCAAAGAAAGATGTTAACGGGGTTATGCCCCTATGGAAACGAGGTTATTTAATTAGTTCCATGTGAAAGCATGGGGAGACTCTCTCGGAGTACCAATACCTGCCTGGCCGAACGATTGGCGAACTAGTAAGGTGTAATTAATCTCGGCTAGTCTCACCTTTTAGGGTTTGAAGGAAGATTTGATAAAAACAGTGGGAGCCATCCTGATTAGATAAAATAATAACCAATCTAATCTTGTAAGGGCATACGCTAAAGTGTTTTCTTCTCTCTCTTTCTAGGTAGCGACCATGATATGCCTTAATCAAGATAATAATATGGATGTATTGACCGAACCTTCTTATTATACTGAGCTGGGAAACGTCGGTTCCTCTCTATCTTATGATTGTCATAAATCAAAGAAAGGAATAGGGGAATATCAGGATTCCCATGCAACCCGAATGAGGCATGAGCATGTTGATGCAACTTCTTCGGGTGTGTTCATTACCGAGAATTATTTCTCAGTTTGCTCTACGTCCTGGGTATTAGATACTGGATCAGGATCCCACCTTTGTAATATGTTACATGGGCTAAAGAAAGGTAGAGAACTAGGATTGGGTGATATCTCTCTCAGAGTAGGGAATGGTGCAAACATAACAGCCAAAGCAGTTGGCACATATCACCTAGTATTACCTAATGGTAATACATTGATTCTAAACAACTATTATTATGTACCAGAAATGATGTGTTATATCAGTATCTATATTACATAAAGATGGATATAATTTTGTATTGCAAGATAATGTTATGAACATTTTCCTAAATCAAGTGTTGATTGGTTTTGGCACGTTATATAATGGTATCTACGTTCTGAATCAAAAAATAGTTCTTAACATACAGAACACACACAAGAGGAAAAGTTTAAAAATGAATGAAGCCTTCTTGTGGCACTGTAGACTAGGTCATATCAATGCGACAAGACTAGCTAAGTTACATAAAGATGGATATTTGAATTCGTTCGAATTTACATCTTATGAAACTTATCAGTTATATCTCAAAGGAAAGATGACCAAAACTCCATTTACTGGACACGGAGAAAGAGCTACTGAACTCTTGGGACTAATACATAGTGATGTATGTGGTCCCATATCTACCGTCTGTCCCTGATCCTTTCAAGCATAGAATGAAGCAGGTCTTACCCCATTTCAGTGCCTGATCTCCAGCACATGTCAGGAATGGTTCTTCGTACTTTATTACATTCACTGATGATCTCTCAAGAACGGACATGTGTTTCTGTTGAAACATAAGTCTGAAGCTTTTGAGAAATTCAAGGAATATTAGTGCGAAGTAGAGAACCAAACAGGTAAAAGTATCAAAATCCTTCGATCTGATCGAGGAGAAGAATACTTGAGCACAGAATTCCTGGATTTTTTAAAAGAGAATGGAATTCTCTCTCAGCACTCCTCCGTATACACCACAGCACAACGGTGTATCGAAGCGGAGAAACCGCACCTTATTAGATATGGTGCGCTCTATGATGAGTACTGCTGAGTTACCTATTTCCTGTTAGGGTTATGCGCTTGAGACAGCCGCATACCTGTTGAATCAAGTTCCATCAAAATCGATGCCTAAAACACCATATGAGATATGGAGTGGAAAGAGACCATATCTTAAATGAGTTAAGATATGGGGCTGTCCGGCCTATATCAAAAAGCAAAATCTGGACAAACTCGAGGCAAGATTAGTTCTTTGCAAGTTTGTGGGATGTCCAAAGAATTCATATGGATATCTATTCTACCACAGTAAGGAACAAAAGGTGTTTATTGCTCAACATGCCACCTTTTTAGAAAAGGAATTTCTTGTAAAAGAAATTAGTGGTAAAGAGGTAGAGTTGGAAGAAGTTCCAGCTACACAAACTATAACTGATGATTTAGTAGAACCAGGGGATTCAATAGTCTCCAACGAACCTCAGCCACTCCGCAAATCTAGTAGGGTTCCTCATCCACCTGAGAGATACTACGGTTTTCTCATTGACGGTGGGAGCGAGGATTGCATCATGGAAGATGATGACCTAACTAGTTTCGAGCAGGCCATCTCAAGTGGGGACTCTGTGAAATGGCTAGATGCAATGCGATCTGAGATAGAATCCATGTACACCAACAAAATATGGACTTTGGAAGTTGCTCTTGTAGGGTTAAAATCCATCGTGAGCAAGTGGATCTTTAAGAAGAAACTTGGTATAGATGGAAAAGTTGAGACTTTCAAAGCTAGACTTGTAGCAAAAGGTTTTCGTAAACGACCTGGTGTCGATTATGATGAAATCTTTTCTCCAGTGGCTATTCTTATGTCCATCCGGATCCTACTTTCCATCGCTGCATACCATGATTATGAAATCTGTTAGATGGATGTCAAAACCGCTTTTATAAATGGTGATTTAAAAGAGAGCGTGTACATAACACAACAAGAGGGCTTCGTAGATAGTGGGAGCAACGGAAAGGTGTGCAATTTGCTTAAATCGATGTATGGATTAAAGCAGGCATCACGGAGTTGGAACATCTGTTTTGATGTGGCAGTCAAAGAGTTTGAGTTCATCAGAAACGTAGATGAACCTTGTATGTACAAGAAAGTTGTAGAGAGTAAGGTTTTCTTCCTCATATTGTACGTGGATGACATACTCTTGATAGGAAATGATGTTCCTATGCTACACTCAGTCAAGCTCTACTTATCACAAAGATTCTCCATGAAAGATATAGATGATGCCTCCTACATCCTGGGAATTAAAATCTATAGAGATAGATCTAAGCGGATGTTAGGATTGTCCCAATTCAGGTACATTGACACTATACTAAAGAGGTTTAGTATGGAAGATTCTAAGTGTGGTAATTTACCCACTTGTTCTGGAATCACCCTCTCCAAAAAGATGTCACCTAAGACTGATTTGGAGAGAGCTCACATGCAAGGAATACCGTATGCTTCTGCAGTAGGGTCAATCATATACGCGATGTTATGTACCAGACCGGATGTAGCTTACGCACTTAGTGTGGTAAGTAAGTACCAATCAGATCCCGGGGAGAAACACCGAACAGCTGTGAAGAACATTCTTAAGTACTTGAGAAGGACTAAAGAAATGTTCTTGGTGTATGGTAATGGTGAACTCCAGGTGGAGTCTTTTACCGATTCGAGCTTCTAGAGTGATAAGGACGACAGTAAGTCGGTCTCGGGTTTTGTCTTTACCGTCAATGGAGGGGCGGTATATTGGAAGAGTTCCAAGCAAGATACCGTGGCAGACTCGACGATGAGGATGAATACATCGCTGCCAACAATGCCGCCAAAGAGGCTGTCTGGATGAAGAAGATCATTGCTGAACTTGGTGTGGTTCCATCTATTGAACATCCAATACCTTTGTATTGTGATAACAATGGAGCTGTGGATTTGGCCAAGGAAACCCTTATCCAATCAGCAATCTAGACATATTCTTAGACGGTATCACTTGATCCGGGAGATAGTTGATCGTCGGGAGATCGAGATCAGGAGAGTTGACACGAAGGATAACACAGCGGATCCACTCACGAAGGCCCTCCCCCAAGACGCAATTTGAGAGACTTTTTAGGATGTTGGGTATAAGATACTACAACAACTGGCCTTAGTGCAAGTGGGAGATTGTTAGTCATATGTATGCCCTAGATGCCATTATTGTATATGATTGTATATTATAGTGGATGCTTGGACACACACACACACATATATATATATAAATATAGGACTTTCTTCCCCGACATGATAGTATGTTATCTGGTTGCTCTTTATCTTAACATGTATACTTGTATTGTTATACTTGAAAGTCTACCTTAGCACCACCATGAGATTTTAGTAGCATCAAGCATGCCAAATTTAAATTTTTCTAGGTGCTAAGTTAGACTAACTAAGATCTCAACTAGAAGATTAGGGTAAAAACCTATGATGATATGAAAACTAAAGAGAAGGGAAGGAGGTTATACCCTCGTAGATCGAGTCCTTCTCTTCACAAGCTCCGTGTAGTAGTCCACGCGACTCCACTAGGCTCTACTTGAGAGTTTGGACGAGTTTCCTCCGATGACCTTCGTGCCGATAATGATCCACACAAAACCCACTAGCTCAAG
Source organism: Agapanthus africanus (assembly GCA_030015575.1). Lineage (NCBI taxonomy): Eukaryota > Viridiplantae > Streptophyta > Magnoliopsida > Asparagales > Amaryllidaceae > Agapanthus > Agapanthus africanus. The sequence continues at coordinate 286,633,113 of CM057343.1, read as the reverse complement.
CTACCTCTTCACTAATCTCCTATTAGTGAAGAAAACATGCCACACCTAAGTGCTTGTTTGGTGTAGAATGGTGAAGTAGGGGATTTGAAGCTCACTAGTTTGTTCAAAGTTCCATGGTTCACTTCTCATGTGAGGGGTTGGAACTTTGATGCATGAAGAGGAGGAAGAAGAAGATGAAAAGAAGAGTGTGAGCTGAAGCCAAGAAAAAATGAGCAAAGAAATGGTTCATCAAAAATGAACTTACTTATTCAAACATCCATTTTTTTCAACAATAAAAAATGGAACCATACTTGAATAGTAAGTCAAGAGTAATATAAAATTCCATGAACCATGCTAACATACCCTCCATATCTCTTCAATTTCCACCTCATATCCTATTTTCCAAAAAAATACAAATGCATGCCATGCCTAATATATATATATATATATATATATATATATATATATATATACACACACGCACATATATGAAAAAATAATTAGTGAGCTAATAATATTAGTTAAGATATAATTATATCAAATATAATATATATCATATTATTAAATCAATACTTGATTTAATAATCCGGTTATATCACATATAACCGACTAATATCATTAATTTGTATATCACATTATCAAATCAACACTTGATTCGATAATCTGGTTATATATAACCTAACTCGACAATAGATAACTGCCAGATTACAATACGGTATCACATACACGTATTTAATCAGGCCCACACAAATATCACATATGTGTCCTACTGTAACAATTTGAAATAATTAATTAATTTATTTCTTTAATTAAAAATGTTAAACTAAATTTAATTGTAATAAAAGACCTTTTTATATATAGTGGGTTAAATTAGTAAGGAAAGAGTTTGTTTTTGTAATAATAAGTATCATGAGGGGTTTTGTGAAAAGTTTAATTAATTGTGAAAATTGGAAATTTTGTGAGGGTTTATGCGTAAAGGGGTAAAGGTCATGGTTAAGCTTAAATTACACTCATGGTATAACATAACATGGATGACACTTCATGCTTGCATGACATGATTCATAATGACACATCCTCATTGCATGCACACTTCATGCATACACCTCCTCCTTGCATGAAAACCCTACCATCTTCCATACTACACCTCCTACTTGCATGGATATACCACATTCTTTCTAGGTGACACCTCCTCCTACAACTCATCACTCATTCTCCTTATCATTTCAAATTAGTTCAGTTCATATATCATTTTGAAACAAGTTAATTAGTTTAAAAGAAAAAGAAATCCTAGAAAAACAAAGAAAGGAAAAGAGAAGAGAAGAGAGACTAAGTACTAAGGATCATTACCACCACCCACTTGCTAGGATCTTTGAGCTTGTGCATCTTGGAGGAAGCTTTTTCAGTGATCTTTCTGTAGGTATAATTTCAACCCTGCAACTTAAGTTCAATACTGTTTTATTTTAGAAATTGGATATCGGAAATATCGTATTTTGATAAGTATAGGCTCTGTTTTGAATCTGCTATAGTTTAGATGATAATTAACACAATCAAACAGTGCCTTCATCTTATAATTTGGACCTAGAATAAACACTAGGAAGATGAACCCATTCCATCGGATTTTGGCCGGCGACATTCAATGGAAATCCGATCTCGCTGGTTTTGTGAGGGAATTAGGTGTTGGGGTTTTTAGGGTAGCTCTCTGTATATGTATTAGGATGTTTGGTATTGCTAGTTTAAGTTATTTTATCAGTATATGAAATCTGGAAGCTAATATCTGTAATGGGGTTAAAATTCTAAAATACGACACGGATGTTTCGTGACACGTCTCTGTATTCTGTTATGAACATCGAAGGGTTAAAATCCAGTTAGTATAAGTATTAGATAGTTTACAATAGACACACGTAGTTTGTGTAGTATGTAAAACTTGTATTTGCATGTTTTCGTCGTATCGGAGTTTAGCCGTTTCTTATACGAAGTTAATTTCAATATTTCGAATATGGAAACATCGGAGGCCGCAAGGAAAGGAAAGGGATTGATGATATCTGAGTAGATTCGACGTATTCCAGCGAGTAGACTAAACATCTACCGGGGGATTTTGTATGGATGGCGTAATACGCCCGTAGATTTAAGTTTAGTTATACTTGTTTCTTTGTGTATAAAATCTGATTTTTGTAACTTCGTCATATGCATTCATATGTATAAATCATCATGTCTAATGATTGCCAGTACACTGCATAAATTATCGATGAGTCATGTTACACATGCACATATCTACATGTTACACTACACCTCGTCGATATTAATATGTCACATACACACTTAGTACCTATTATGTTAAATATGATTCATATCATACCTTAAGCATCAATAATGATAGTTATTTTGCACAAGTGTTAGCATGTTTCATATTCAAATATTAGTAATTTTGATATAAGATGCAATGGATTATTTCAGATTTATGGTGTTGAGTTTCTATACACTATTGAGTAAATTCAGTGATTCTTCATGTTGATGTGAGATGTCTACCATAAGATATTGTTTTTATGCTTTGGTTTTATTCCTGACCGAGTGGGGGAGCTATACGGTCGCGGATTTTTACGTTATCCGGACTGAGTGAGAAAGCTATATAGTCGGATTCATGGTGGACCCGGTCGAGAATGAGGAGCAGGAAAGCCGCATTTTAGGTGGGGAGCCTAGCGAGGATACTCGATACCGGAGACTATTATGAAATACGACGGATATCTTGGTGATACCGACCGGTATTATTAGATGACAGGAAACAGAAGATTTGTGTCAATGTTGGACACGGAAAAATGAACCTTATTTGGAAATAATTGATGAGATTTCAGTTTTGATTTCTATATTTAGTAGTTCATGTTCATGCTTCCACATATTATCATGCATTATATTCATCCTTGTTGATATTGTTAGATGTATGTATGCCTTAGAGGCCATTATATGTATAGTGGATGCTTGGACATGTATATATGATTTTAGATGACTTTCTCGCTCAACATGATAGTATGCTATCTGGTTTACTTTATCTTGACATGTTGATTTGATCATGCTTTTATTCATTTGCACATGTTGATAAAGCCCTTAGGATATTTGCTTGACTACTGTGACTATGATGCGGATCATACTAGTGCGGCATGTGTAGTTTATAAGCATATCCTTAAACTGTTCCTAGTCGTGGGTGTATCGAGACGGGGCATCGATATTCCAGAGTAGACTAGCGTATACAATTCTTGTCCTATATGATGGGCGATGGATGATTCCATATCCATCTGGTGAGGTGATACCAAAGATTGTACGCGGGTGCTCAGTGGAGAATGGGTACACTGAACGGACTCACAGAGAACTCCTATGTGGTATTATATCTATCGTCGGATAGCAGTTCTCAGGTGACACTGGTACAGGTTAGTCTGTAGACCCAAGATCGTCATAGAGTCTTGTGTGTCCTCCCACTGTACTTCGATATCCACCCTACCATGGCTCTACTGAGTCATGCAAACAGGTGGACTTTGGGTACAGTCCCGAGGCACATGGAGGCGATGAGCGATAGGAAGGGTTTCGTCTCTTCCGGTATTGGGAGTTGATGTTGTGCTATGCTCGATTGGCTATAACAGGAAGTCCCTGGCCAGGGCTGCTGAGATTTACTGATAAGAGTTATCAGTAGTTTCTCGATCTGTTATGAGCCATACACCAGCATGACTTATTGAGTTATTGGGGTCGACGATTCCATCCCTAGACTCAATATGCAACATATCTGACGAAGAGACCGGACTGTACGGTAAGTGTTGCCAATTGGCTCGACGAGAGTTTTGACAGCTTCGCTGGTTTTCTTCTGATCGCTCAATACCCGTGTGGCCGTTACGTTTAGCTGACCGCTTCTGGCTTGTAGGTATTTGATATGATCATTACTTATTTCCGGCGTATTGACGAGTCTTAGAGTCCCACAATGAAGTTTCCTGGCACAGGCGAAAAGATGTGGTGTGCATATGAGATATGCGTGGGGACCCGATTAAATATGGATATGTGATACCGTATATTAATCGGGCATTTTCTATTGGTCGGGTCGTATGTGATATGACCGGTTTGCAAAATCAAGTGTTGATTTAAAAAATTACTTTTAGATTAATTCTTTAATTAAATCCTTTTTTCTATTTTTGTATGCATGCATGTATGCACATGATGATGTGCATGGACACATACATACATACATTGTATCATGGTTGTTGATACATATTTGGTGGCTATGCAAGACTCATATTGTAGCAATTATCTATTTATTTATCATTTTGAATAAAGGAGAGGATAATTCACACATGGTTAATGTTTATCATCTTTGACCATGCTTTAACCACTTTTTAACCTTGAGTTAATTATCCTTTTGCCTTTTAACTCATTTGAAAAAGTTCTAGATAATTGCTAACCATGGTTGAAGTGAGAAGGATTAATATGGATTATTCTTTCTCGTTTCAATAATTATATCATATCATTATCTCTTTGAGCTCAAGCTTAGCCACCATCTTCTTCTTCCTCTCTTGAAATTTCTTTGAGTGAAGTTGATAAAAAAGAAAGGGTTTTGATTATAGAATACAAATCACATCATCATACTACACACATCTAGCCCATTTGTATACGGTGTTTGCTCTACTTCATTTACATATCAAGTAAAGCAAGGAGCTTTGGGCAAAGGGACTTCGGGTGGATCTTCGTGGATTAGGAAGGCTTCCATCGATCCGTTCCAAACTCTCAAAGTGCCAAGGAGTCACCAAGGGAGGTCTACAAAGGTTGTAATCTCTACTCTTAGTGATACTTTTTCTTTTGCATGTGATGCTTAGTCAAAAGAAACCCTAAATTTCTAGTTATGATTCTTGTCAAGTTCACTTAGCACCTTAAAAATTTGATTTTGGAATATGTGATGCTTCTAAACCCTTCATAAGGTGCTAGGTAAACCCAACAATAGTATCAGAGCCAAGCTAGAGCTTTAGGCGAAGGTTAGGCGAAGTTAAAACTCCGATCGAAACACGAAATTCCAAATTAAACCCCTCTCTGGACAATTTTTAAAACTGTGATTTTTTCTGAATTAAAAATACTTAAAAAATTTAGCAGGGAAATATAGGCATAACTGTAAAAATGAGGACATAATCCGTACATACCGCCGTGGAACCGCGGCCATACCTTGCTTGGGCCGCAGATCCGTGGCCGTACAGAAGCATTATGGCATCATTTTTGCACAGTAATGTCCGAAGCTGCTTGTACATATTTTTGGGTATTTTTAATCTGACTCAAGTGTTGAGTGTTCTGGGAATTATTTTGAATTCGATGATTCGATCGGAAAGTTTAATTTCGTTCTGTTTTCGGGTAATTTAGAAAGTATTAAAATGTTCGAACGGATATCATTAACTCACTTTTTCCCGGCACGAAAAACTTTCAAGTGTTGAATTTTTCTTGGGTTTAAATCTTTCGGAAAAACGTGCAAGTAACGTGGTGGACCCTCTAGAAGAACACAAACCTTAACTCGATTATGTGACCATCTGAACCGCCTCTAAACCTTAGGGTTTGGGGCAGTACGGCGTGCCACATGTGAGGCGTTGGCTTGACCCTTCTACGGCTGGACCACTGCTACTGTGACATATTCTGGGATTTTTTAACTCCGCTTAAGTGTTGAGCTATTTAGGAAATCTTGGGTATTTGATTATTTGATTGGAAAGTTTAATACTGTCTATTTATCTAGAATGTGATACAATATGTGGAATTCATATAGTTAGGCATGAAATGCGAAATATATGATATTTCGGATTTACGATGTCTAAAGAGATTGTGGATTCCAAATGTTGTAGTTTTACACTTTATTTTCTGTGACCGTAAGCGTAGTATGTGGGGTATCGCCGGCTTCGTTGCTATACATCAACGACAATCGGGATACGCATACTTGCTTACGTTGATGATATGAGATATTGTGTGTTGCTGAGATATGATGTGCAGGATTGTCGTTATTGAATAGCCGGGTTTTTTTTTATGTGAGATTAGAGTTTTATTTTCATTCATGTATAAATCAATTTTATGTAATATTCTTTTATTTGGGGCACTTCCGGGCTGAGGAAGATGTTTCCATCATTGTATATTATTTACTTTTCCGCAATAGGATAGACCCAAGGAGGGGAGCACAAGTGACCGGGTTCTAGGGTTCAGTAGGAGGCCATCTCGAGGAGTCGAGACCGTTTCTCCTAAACTCTAGAATTGGCAGGATCACTTGCCGCTCTCGTAGGGGTCTAGGGTTGTGGGCTTGGCTATTCATCGCGACTGTGGAATCTGTAGTTTCTATTGTTGGTTAAATACAAAATACGGACATCCTAGATATCCTTTTATTTTCATATGTGCTTCTGCTGTTGATATTCTGTAATGTGATTACTTAGTATCTGAGACGAATGGATTATTATTATATATATGATATATAATAAACGTTGCTTATGTTTTTACACCCGCACTAGTCCCGCCCTGCTATGCTGTTAGTTAAGTAACCAAACGGTGCATAACGGGACACTGTGGCGAATGCGGATGGCATAAGTGTACGTTCTATTTTCGTTTCTTTTCTGTGATGATTTAGGAACTTAAATGATGGGATTACATTAATGAGATTAATGTAAAGAAAAAGAAACCTAAAAGATGTTGTAGAATCAGATTTGAAACCCACTCGGCCTTTTTTATGAAAAATGCAAGTTTCAAAAGATGCGGAGCTTAAACCACTCCTTTTCTAAAAACCGTTTTGATTCTACAACGAGATCAAGTTCAAAACGTTAAAGGTTTTCATAAAAACCATCCGCAACCCTCCGTCATTTTAGGAAGCAAAGTACTTAGTATTCGTGCTGCGTAATTTGATCATAGTCAAGGCGTAGTGTACGGTAGCTAATTGATGTCTTCCTACAAAGCATATGATGCGATCAGTTAGGACATTCATGTGATTATGTTGATCATAGTCAAGGGTCATATGGGTGGGTCTAGTTGATCTCGAAATGACGGGTAGAACTTGACTAGTGCTTATGATATTTTGACCATAGCCAAGGTCATAAGCAACTAGGGGTAAAAACTATATCGGGAGTTTCAAGAGTTGAAATTTGCAATGAGATTGCATACCATCTATATGATAGTTGGATCCCGATCCCACTGTGAGTAAGTGTTACTTCCAAGAGAATTTTGCACTTTACAATTAGCTGATCCGGTAGGTGTCTAGAAAGGTGTTAACGGGGTTTTGATCTCTGGGAAAATGAGGTTTACTTTAATTAGGTCCGTGCGAAAGCACGGGGAACCTCCCTCAAGTACCGACACTGGCCTGTGTAACGTTTTAAAAATAATTAAATAAATAATTAAATGAATAAAACTGTTTAAGTGAATTTTATGATTTTCGGTAAAGTAAAATGTATTTTTCGTAAAACTAAACCGTGATTGTTTTTCAATATAATTTCAAAAATACCTATTTTAATTATGCAATTACTAGTAAATGGTGTTTATTTAGCCACTTATAAATTTTTAGTTTAATTAAATATTTTTCCTAAATTAATTATTTTAAATATTAACATAAGCTTTATTTTTACACTAAATTAGTGTAAATTACAAATTTGAATGACTTTAATTTGTAAAAATGAACCATGGCATATTAGAATTTAGTGTGTATCATGCAAAATTTATTTGCGAATTTTTCCAATTTTCTAGAGTTTTCTTGAGTTGCTATAGTAAAGAAATAAAAGAAAATAAATAAAAGCATGAAAAGACTTTAAGTGATGTTTCTTTTCTTGAAACTTCCACACTTTTCTTTACTCTTTTCTCTTGCTCCCTCTCTCTCCTACCATGACCGGCCTCACTACCATGGAAGCCCCCCCCCACATTTCCACTTCATTTTTGTTCAAAATTCATCAAAAATACATCAAAAATTCAATTAAAAATCCACAAAATCCTATTTATTCCCTACCCTTTATTCTTTGCTCTTCTTTACATGGATTTTGGAGATGGATAACATGCATCTTGGAGGCTCATTTTCATGTTGAGATTTCATATTTTGGAGGTATAAATTTCCTTCTTTTGTTTTATTTTTATTAGATATTTCTTTTAAAACATAATTAGATTTAATATAGTAATTCTAGTTGCAAATTTTAAAATTCAAGTTAGGGTTTGAAAAATCAAGTTGTGATTTTTATTAATTAATTAGGGTTATAATAACTAGTTTAACATATTTAGAGGTGGAAATTCTTGTATGGATGATATGTTGTAAATTGTTAATCCAAAATTGGTTTAATAATGTTATTTAGCTAACTAGTTTTTATAAAATGTATTTGTGGGTAAAATAAAATTCTAATTAAGGTTGTTATCATTAGATTGTAGTTTTAGTGAGAATCTTAGCATGTTAATGGAAAGAAAAACTTAGTTTGATCACTAGTTTCTTGTGATAATTGGAAAAATACTAATAAAATGCTATTTTTGTAAACTAGATTTTGGGAAATTCCTAAATAAATGAGATTAAAAATATAATTATGGTTTCATCATATCATTATAATCATGAATTGTAGTTTAGTACATTAATTCATGCAAAATCATGTTTTGTTGCGGAATTGTGAATTTTGCTTGAAAGAGGTTGAAAATTTCTAATGGTTGCAAACTAGAAATTTCAAATTAATGCAAATTTGTGTAATAAAAATATAGTAAGGGGTTGTATAGTCTAGTTATGCTATTTGATGAGTTTTATGACCATTGGTTTCATTTAAATGTCATGTTTTGAAGAAAAACGGAAAATTCGCATTTTCGGGTTTTACGAAATCGGGCGATTTGATGGATTTTAGGGTTTCGATGGATTTAATCATGTTTTATAATATAAGTAATGAGTTTTAAAACTACGAGTTATTTGTTGATGTTTATCTCGATCCATCGGAGTTTGTACGCCGATATCGAGCGATATTTGGTTCTTTTGCGTAGACGGGACATAGGTTTTAACCTATGCTTGTTCCTTGCGTCGTTTTGACTTTTGTATGTGATTCAGTTTACGATACTATTATTATGTTTGTATTTAGGTACCCTCATGTGGACTGCGGGCGATGAAGAGGAGGATGGCGACACCGTCTTCGGCAGACATGGACCAGGTGAGTAGATGTATATCTACGGGGGGAAGTCGGGTGGATGGCGTTTAGCACCCCCGCAGCGTAAAATAGGAATAGTACTTATTGCCATTAGGAAACCAGATGTGACCCTAGATTCTTAATGAGTAGGACCCGAGTAATGACCCTAGGCTGGACTAGACTGATTTCGGAAAACCATACCAGAGGATTGGAAGGGGTTCGTAGGTTTCAGATAGAAACACACACGCACACACTGAAACTCGACATGGTGTATACGTATATGTGTATATATATAGGACTAGGTATAGGTATATATATATATATATACAATACGTATATGGGATTCATTGATGCGATATGATATCTGAGGCATGATGAAACAGTATAACTGGGCTTGATGCCGTGATTATTGACTATACAGTCGTATTAAAGTGTTAGCGGATCATTAGAGAATGAGATAATGAACATGTATACCTAAATTATAATGGGTAGTGATGATATTGAGGTACATGGAACTCTAAAATAGTACCCGGACTGTAACTTGTGACTGATCACGATATGATATATGTCTGACTTGATTACGACATCATATAGGTGTGACCTGACGTCGATATCATATAGGTAGGACTTGATGACGATATGATATCAGTATGACTTAATCACAATATGATACATATGACATGATATCTCTGAGGATAAACTAATGATGCATATTATGATGGCAATGATATATGATTGATGTATGCGATTACAGTTTAGCACCTTGATCATGAGATGTGTTGACGATGACATTATGCGAATGATGAGACACTAGGAGATACTTGACCCGTACCCCGATATTGGAATGCCGTACGTTGGATTTTACCGTACGAGGCATAGATAGGATGATTGATCCGCACTCTTGATTCGAGAAAGCCGTACTACGTACGTGACGCTATTGAGGCTGGATCGCCGACTATTAGAAATATTGATTCAGACCTTAGGTAGACTCTTGTTTCTTATTGACTAGTTTCTTAGGTTTAGTTCCTTAGGAGGTTAGATGGACAATAGTTTAGGTTTGATTCATATAGTGGGATTTGTACTCGTATATCGCAGAGGAGTGGATAATGCACATCTGTCTTTACATTCATACTGTAATCATCATGGTGCATGTTCTTACATATGTTGCTATAATCAGTATAAACCATACCTGTTAGGACACCAGCACCATTACCGATGATGTGCATATTCCACGCACACTTATTTTCCGTCTCACACACATCATCATCGGTAATTGCTATGTCACGTACACTTTAGATCATATTGTCTTTTATATATAGAATCAGTTAACAACTAGACCGATATAATATTGTGATTATTCTCTGATGTTAGTATAGACATGCTATTTATTACTTAGACATTCATGCATTCATATTTTCATGTTATCATGCAGTTTTATGGGCATATGCCGACACTTATCATTTACTTACTCATGATTTTGAGATTTGGATTTCTATGAGATTTCTGGATTTTTGGGGAAAACCGCAAGAAATTATAAAAACTTCTCTCTCTCTCCTCCTCTCTTTTTAAAATAAGATGCGGTTTTCTCGTGATGTATGTGTCGTCCACCATGAGATTTCATGTTTTCTGTTGGATTTCGAGACACGATTCGAGGAGTGGATGAACCGTCTCGGGTACATGGTGGGCCTGGTATGGTACCCCGGGGCAAGAAGATCGAGTTGTAGACGATGAGCCTGGCAGGGGAAGGCTACCTACCGGTGATGTCTGGCGTGGCGGATATCCGGAGGATACCGACCGTTGTTGAGAGATTTGATGATATGGGCCGATCCGGACTGACGGAGCCCGAGATATTGAGACTATGAGACTTGATATTTACATGTTTGTGTCAATGCTTGACACGGATTTCCATGGATTTCATTGTTGAGATTTCAGATCCCTATACACATTTTACTATGACAACAACTAAAGATTTCTTATATAGATATATCTGGATTTCAGTATTGTTTATTTTACATTCATGGTGCATGCATATCCATTCATATGACATAGTACTATATGAGGCACTGTCACGAGCACGGAGTATCTGCATTTACACGTAGTTATACCCTGCTATTACTAGATGATTAGGATATTATAGTGTATTATTATGACCTAGGATAGCGTCGCGCATTCGATTTCTTTTCGTAGATGTCTTCTACTCACGAATTGGCAACTCATCCCCGTTGTGCCAAATTTTATTACAGGTTCGATGTACAGGTTTCCCTGGCAGCTTGCTGGCACATCTTTTCTTTCAGGGAGATTTGCACGGTAGGTTGGTTCACTTGTATCTGAACCACCATTGTATTTTTATTCATTCATTGTATCTAGTAAGCTCCATCAACCAAACTTGTATGACTTGATAGTTACTGGAACAGTTATTTATTTCGACCTTATAGTCGCGCTTGTATTATTCTGATTTGGTGGATTGTTTTCTTTTGAGTTTTGAGCCTCGCCCTTTGGCGTTGTATATTATTGTGCTTGTTGTGGTTGTTTCCGCCTGTTGGCGTTGAGCTAGCTCCCGTTTGGGGATGCTTTTTGTTGTTGATGTATATTATACTTGTTGTACCCGTTTGGGGCCAGTTTTTACAGAGGAGACTCTGCCGAAATTTTTGGGAAAATTTGCTGATGCATTTAAACTTGTTTTCTTCATGTTTTCTTTTACTTCTTCTTCTTTTGTGTGGTTTAGATTTCTGGGCTTCGGCTTACTTAGGTTACGTGGCGCCTCTAGACGCTTCGTAATCTAAGTGCCGGTCACGTTCTGTACTTTCGGGTCGTGACAGCCTGGCTGATCGGTTAGCGAAACTGTAGAATGTAATTAATCCTGGCTAGTTTTCTTTTCAGGTTTTGAAAGAAAATTTAATTAAAGCAGTGGGAGACATCGATTAGATAAGAAAAATAACCAATCTAATTCTTTGCAAGAGCATTTCGCTGAGTGTATTCTTTTCTCTCTCCTAATGGCAGATACCTATGACGGGACTTAAGCTTCTACTAGAGAAAAATAAACTGACTGGACCGAACTATAAAGAATGGTTGAGGAAGTTGAACATTGCACTTGCATATGATAAAGTATCATATGTCCTCACAACCGAAGCCCCACCCGTCCCAGGACCTGAATCATCTGTCTCGGATAGGGAAATCCGAAAAACTTGGGATGCTGATTGTAACACGGACAAGTGCCTCGCGCTTGCTTCTATGGACAATATCCATCAGAAGCAACACGAGAATATGGATGTACAATCCATCTTTCTTCACACAAAGGACTTGTATGAAGAGCGATCTCGTACTTTGAGATACGAGGCATCTCGAAAGCTGTTTCAGATGCGAATGGCCCCTGGTAGATCAGTAGGAGACCATGTTTTGAAGATGATTGGTCTTATAGAAGAACTTGAGGAACTGGGATGGACCATGGACAATGAGCAGTATACAGATATTGTTCTACAGTCTCTCCCCCTGCCTTTGCTCCGTTCATAGTGAACTTTAATATGAATGATTTGGAGAAATCATTACCTGAACTTCTCAATATGTTGAGAAGTGCAGAGAGCATGTTGAAAACAACGAGGACTCCCGCTCTGCTTGCTGGGCCATCCTCCTCTTCATTCCCAAAAGCCAAGGCCAAGGGAAAGAAAAAGAAGAAGTCCATCAAACAGAAAGGTGGATTTAAAAAGGCAAAGGGGAAAGACAAATCCGGGGTTACGGGAAGCGGGAAAGGAGAATGTTTTTACTGCCACAAGTCAGGACATTGGAAACGCAACTGTGCTGTGTATCTTGCTGATCTCAAGAAGAAGAAGCTTGCTGATGCTTCCACTTCAGGTGTGTTTGTAACTGAAAACTGTTTTTCTTTAAACTCTGCATCTTAGGTATTAGATACCGGTTCTGGTTCTCACATCTGCAATTGTATGCAAGGATTGAGAAATAGTAGAGTTTTGAAGACAGGTGACCATACACTGCGGGTTGGAAATGGTTCCAATGTACATGCTGTATCCGTGGGAGAGTATCATCTTGGGTTGCCTTCGGGTTGTATTTTGGTTTTGAACCCGTGTTATTTTGTACCAAGTATGCTATGTAATATAATATCCGTTTCTTTGTTAGACAATGAAGGATATCATTTTGTATTGTAAAACAATATTATGAACATTAACTTGAATCAAGAGTTGATTGGGTATGGTACATTAAATAACGGTATTTACGTCCTGAACCAACACACAGTTTTCAATATACAACATACTAATAAAAGAAAATTTTCAGATATAAATGAAGCTTTTCTTTGGCATTGTAGACTTGGTCATATTAATGAAACAAGACTAAACAAACTACATAAAGATGGATATTTAAATCCTTTTGAATATAAATCTTATGCGACTTGTCAGTCTTGTATCAAAGGTAAAATGACCAAAACTCTGTTTACTGGACACGGAGAAAGAGCTGTGGAACTCTTAAGCCTCATACATAGTGATGTATGCGGACCAATGTCTACACATGCTAGAGGTGGTTTTTCATACTTCATTACTTTTACTGATGATTTCTTAAGATTCGGACACGTGTTTTTGATAAAGCACAAATCCGAAACTTTCGAGAAATTCAAGGAGTACAAACTTGAAGCAGAAAAACAAACAGGCTTGAGCATCAAGAAACTTCGATCAGATCAAGGTGGAGAATATTTAAGTACGGAGTTTTTAGACTTCTTAAAAGAGAATGGGATTCTCTCTCAGCTCACTACTCTTCTGCTTCTCCTGCTCCTTCTACTGCTCACCTTGCAGTATATTCCCGCCTAATCCCGAATAGCTAGTGTGGTGTGTCAGAATGGAGGAATCGTACCCTATTAGATATGGTACGATCCATGATGTGTGATGCTGAGTTACCGCTTTCCTTTTGGGGGCATGAATTAGAGACAGCAATGTATCTATTAAACAGTGTTCCAACCAAGACCGTGTCTACCATTCCATATGAGATATGGAGTGGAAAGAGACCATCTCTTAATAGAGTTAGGATTTGGGGTTGTCCGGCTTTTGTTAAAAAAACTCGAGACACGATCGGTCATGTGTAAATTTGTGGGGTATCCAAAACATTCGAATGGATATCTATTCTACCACAAGGAGAAACAAAAGGTGTTTGTTTCTCAGTATGCCACATTTTTGGAAAATGAAATCTTTACAGATAAGTAGAACTAGAAGAGGTTCTAGAGACACAAATTACTCAGGACGAATTAGTTGAAACTGGTGTTTCAGTAGAACTTCAAGAACCTCAGCCGCTCCGGAGATCTGGTAGAACTTCTCGACCGCCAGAGAGATACTATGGGTTTCTCATTGATGGTGATAGAGAAGATTGCATCATGGATGTTGATGACCCTACTAGTTTTCAGCAAGCAATCACGAGTGGTAATTCAGTGAAGTAGCTGGAAGCCATGAGATCTGGAATGGAGTCCATGTATACCAACAAAGTATAGACTTTAGACGTTGCGCCTCCTGGGATAAAACCCGTTGGGTGCAAATGGATCTTTAAAGAAAGATTGGTATAGATGGACAGGTAGAGACCTTTAAAGCAAGGCTAGTAGCGAAAGGTTTTCGTCAAAGACCAGGATTGGACTATGATGAAACTTTCTCTCCAATAGCAATGCTTAAATCCATTAGGATCCTACTTGCTATTGCTACTCACTATGATTATGAAATCTGGCAGATGGACGTTAAAACTGCATTTCTAAATGGGGATTTAGAAGAGTGTGTTTTTATGGATCAGCCAGAGGGCTTCATTGACAGTGGGAGCAGCGGGAAAGCATGTAGATTGCTTAAATCCATTTATGGATTAAAGCAGGCCTCACGGAGCTCGAACATCTGCTTTGATGATACAATCAAAGAGTTAGATTTTATCAAAAATATAGATGAACCATGCATTTATAAGAAGATTGTAGGGAGTACTTTCACATTTCTCGTATTGTACGTAGATGACATTCTCTTGATAGGAAATAATATTCTTATGCTACAATCGGTCAAACTATTCTTATCACAAAGGTTCTCCATGAAGGACCTGGGTGATGCCTCATGCATTTTGGGCATAAGGATCTCCATGAAGGACCTGGGTGATGCCTTATGCATTTTGGGCATAAGGATCTATAGAGATAGATCCAAGAGGTTATTGGGATTGTCCTAATCAAAGTACATAGACACCATCCTAAAAAGGTTTAGTATGGAAGATTCCAAGCATGGTGCCTTGCCTGCTTGTCATGGAATCACTCTCTCCAGGGACTTCTGTCCGAAGACTGATGAAGAGAGAGCTCGCATGAGCGTTATACCCAACGCTTCAGCAGTAGGATCTATATTGTATGCGATGTTATGTACTCGCCCTGATGTAGCTTATGCACTAGCTGTAGTAAGCAGGTATCAATCCAACCCAGGGGAGAAACATTGGATAGCAGTGAAGAACATTCTTAAATACTTGCGAAGGACTAAAGAATTGTTCTTGGTGTATGGTAATGGGGATCTCCAGATGGAGGCCTCTACCGATTCCAGCTTCCAAAGTGATAAGGATGACAGCAAATCTATCCCAGTGTTTGTATTTACCCTCAACGGAGGGGCGGTTAGTTGGAAGAGTTCCAAATAGGATACCGTTATAGACTCTACGATGGAAGCTGAGTATATTGCTGGAAATGATGCTGCCAAGGAAGCCGTCTGGATGAGGAAGTTCATCGCGGAACTAGGAGTAGTTCCAACCATTGTTGATCCAATACCATTGTATTGTGATAATAATGGAGCTATGGCGTTAGCCAAAGAACCAAGGTCCCATCAGAAATCCAGACACATCCTGAGGCGATATCATTTGATCTGGGAGATAGTAGATCACCAGGAGATCGAGATTCGGAGAATAGATACAAAGGATAACACAGCGGATCCACTCACCAAGGCCCTTCCATAGCCATAGCAAGAGCGACTTTTTAAGATGTTGGGTATGAGATACGCCAATAACTGGCCTTAGTGCAAGTGGGAGATTGTTAGATATATGTATGCCCTAGAGGACATTATATGTATAGTGGATGCTTGGACATGTATATATGATTTTAGATGACATTCTCGCTCAATATGATAGTATGCTATCTGGTTTTCTTTATCTTGACATGTTGATTTGATCATGCTTTTATTCATTTGCACATGTTGATAAAGCCCTCAGGATATTTGCTTGACTACTGTGACTATGATGCGGACCATACTAGTGGGGCATGTGTAGTTTATAAGCATATCCTTAAACTGTTCCTAGTCGTAGGTGTATCGAGACGGGGCATCGATATTCCAGAGTAGACTAGCGTATACAATTTTTGTCCCATATGATGGGCGATGGATGATCCCATATCCATCTGGTGAGGTGACACCAAAGATTGTATGCGTGTGCTCAGTGGAGACTGGGTACACTGAACGGACTCAAAGAGAACTCCTACGTGGTATTATATCTATCGTCGGTTAGCAGTTCTCAGGTGACACTGTAAGTCCGCGGCGGCGCCCCGGGCGTCGATCCGACGCCGGAAACGCGGAAACAAAAACTTTGCAAACTAGCAAACCGGCACCACCGCGCACTTTTATCCCGTATTGAGCCATTAACCTAGCTACTAGCAAACTAGAATACGGGTAGAGAAGTATACTAAGCGATCCGTGTCCTTCGGTCTTCGTCTCCACTCCGATCTCCCGCGGAATCTCCGTCCGTCACGTCCTCGTCGGAAAGGGCACCATGTAGCCGGGTTCGTTTACGGGCTCCCACCTCTGGATCGAGGCAACTCGGGCATGAAGTTGTCTAGCCGACGCGTCCAAGGAGTGCTGTAGATGAAGTGTAATAGCTTGTCTCTTTGGGGTTTTAGTGAAGTTGCCATGGTTTGTGGAGAAATGATCTTTTGGAGAGGTGAGGAATTTTTAGCAAGCTAGGAAAAATGTGATGAAGGAAAAATTGCCACACCAAATGAACACCTCTCATTCTCACCCCTCAAAAGTGGCCGTCCTTTACCCATGGGAATGGTGGTGGGAATGAGATCAATTATTCAAGAGAAGAAAAGAAAATGATAATGGAAATAAAAGAATCACCTCAAGCCAAAATCAAATCCCATCCATCCAAATCAAGAGTATATAACCCGTAAAGAATCTCATGATGAATAAACAATCATGAAGCCACACATAAGCAAGAAACACCCTCCACAAAATGTTATTTGCAAACTGCAAATAACACCCTCCAACAAAAAGTCCGACCGTGAAGGAACAAAGGAAAAACGGCCGGAACGGAACGCAAACTGGCAACCTCAGAAAACTGATCCCGTAATAAATTACAGGAAAACCCCACTACTGCATATACATGCCCGCATTTGTATTCCTACTAAATACAAATGCAAAGAGACAAAATCTACACTATCTAATACTAGGATCCGGCTTAAGCCAAAGTCGGCTAGTAAAAACCGTCCGATCACGATCAGTGCAATACCGCACGTATCTGATCGAACCCTGCCATATCTCCATACGGCCTCTACAGTGTTTCGCCCGAAACTTGAGTATCTGTGTGTGGTGGACTCTAAAGACTCGTCAATACTATGGCTGTGGATTTAATCACTAGCACGTCAGAGGTATTAGCCATACGTGACGGGCCACCAGCTATTGACCAAAAGGGACGTCGATGAGCGAACTCATCCTGACACCCTACTGAGCCTATCAGTGACAATATCCGTACAGTCCGTTCCGTTCGTCTATGAGTATCGCATGGCGGGCCTAGGGGGTTGGTAAAAGTCAGACCCCCAATAGCGGTACAAGTCGTGTCGGAGTGTAGCCCAGAACACCCTGAGATACTACTGGAATACCTACCAGCAAATCTCCTGCCTTGGCCAAGGACTTTTCATGTACTGGCTCTCCTAGACACAGCGCGACCTCACCCCCAATACCGGGAGAGACGAACCCTTGCAGATCCGCTCACTGCCTCCATGTGGCTCGGGACTGTACCCAACTAAAACCTGTTTGCACGACTCCTTTGAGCCGTGGTAGGGTAGTAATCAAAGCACAGTGGGAACTCACACGAGACAAATGACGATCTCAGGTCGATGAACTAACCTGTACACATGTCACCAGGGAACTGCTATCTGACGTCAGGTATAATACCAACTAGCAGGCTTCCGGCAAGTCCTGTCCGGTGTACTCATAACCCAATGAGCACCTGTATACATCTTAGGTGAACCAACTGACACCAGTGGCTTGTGAGACCGGCAACCGCCCCTCGTCGGGGTCTCGACTGTATACACTAGTCTACTCTGGAGAATCGATGCCATGTCTCGAAACTCCCACGACTAGGGACCTTTTAAGGATGTGCTTATAGACCCCAGCTCTCACGTATATGATCGCTTTCATACTGCTGGTAGTCAAGCAAGAATCCTAGGGGCTCTATCAACGTGTAATAGCGACTCGTATGGTCACCTAAAGCAGTACACGATGATAAAGATAAACCAGATAGCATACTATCATCTCGAGTAAGACTGTCCTACCGGTATAGGTCCTCCCTCAATCATTGCAATCATGTGCCTGTGATCCAATAGTTGACTCTGAGGGCACTATATCCAACAATCTCCCACTTGCACTCAAGGCTAATTATTGCGATGTCGCATACTCACAGCCCGTGTGATACCGAACACCCAACTCCTCTACTAGTCAGTCTCACAAAGCTCGTTTGCGAAACTATTGTGTTCGAGGAATAGCCTCAGTGAGTGGATCCGCTGTGGTGTCTCTTTCTATGTCTCTCTTTATCCCATGTTCGTAGAGAAAGCCATCTCCCGAAATGAGCAATACCTGTCTTAGAATATCTGGATGTCTGATGGGACCTAGCTCATAAATGAACTCCAAATCCAAACTTCTTAGACTGTATCGTCAACTGAACTTAATCAATATCCTGCGCCATCCTTCCCTCAGTATCCGCCTGGACCACCTGTCCAAAATACTGCCGCTCGTCAGTGGGAAAACTATAACTCTGACGACCACCCTGTCGTCCATGTCACCTTGGAAGCCTGGAATGATAACCGTCTCCTAAAGGAGACTCTCGTTATCATATCCCTAGAACATCCACTTATGTTCTAAAACTGCTTCCGACTGTTTCTCTAGAATTGGATTAATATCAACTTCTTGCATCTACTGCAAGAACAACATCTGGTGTGGTACTTGACATCTCATGATTGACTCAATTACCTAAGCAAGTGATCTGCCAATCATATACATCCCTCTCTACTTTAGTCTGTAAGACATCTTTAGAGAGGGTGACTCCATCACCTGCAGGTATACTACCATGCCAGGAGTCGTCCATTCTAATTACTCATAGAATGCTGTCTAAGTACCCAGATTGGGAAACCGCCCAAATCTAGATCAAAAACCATAGATCCAGTAACCAGAATGTCTGATATAATATCCAAGTCCTATGTGGAGAAACCGCTGTGTGACAACCAAAGTATAACCGACCGTAGTGTAGGAATATCACTTCCTACTCCGTGTATGTCATCCAAATACTAGGACATCACACCCTACTACCTTCTTAACAGATCCATCCCCTATTCTGATGAAGTCAAACCTATGACTGTCACATCAGAGATAGATGATCTATCTCCGCTACATCTGCTTTAGTCTATAAATAGACATAAGCCAACTGTCCACCAATGCTTCCGCTGCTTCCACTGACTACGACAACCCTCTGGCAGAGTCATATACACGTGCACTTCTAAAGCAAGTTTAGAACGACGCTACACTCATCCTCCTGCCGGGTCTCACAGTCTGGAACAATAGCAATGGCAAGTCTGGGTAAACAAGAACCTCCCTGTCACCGTCCTTGAGGCTACCGGAGTACCACTCGGGTGCCTGAGGTTACCCACCACATCTGCGGAGTGGCCAATGGAATGTCAAACCAGATTGAATCTTTAGGTTCTTTATCAAATCTTCAGTAATCGTTCGCGGTTCTGGAATCACTTCCAGTTCTACTATACTCCCAGTACTGTTTTCTGAAAAAATCCATTTTTATTAAAACTGTGGCGAGTCAAGAACAATATCACTATTGATCTTCCAGATGGTAGAAAGTCAACCTTCGTCATAGCCCGGGTCAACCCACAAACAGCCACTACTGAAACGTCGCTTGAGTTATCCGGGGTCTGGTTTTAAGCATAAGCCGGACAACTCCCCGTATCTTAACAATGTCAAGATATGAACTGTTCTATATCCAAGAAACAGAGGCACTGATTTAATTGAACCAGATTCAAATCATGCAGCTGTCTCCAGTGCATGTCAACTAAATGGAAGGAGGCCGATCAGCGTTACTCAACTTAGGAATGCTTCCAATTATGAGTAACCTGAAAGAGAAGCACGTTCTCATTACTATCAACTGAATACCATACATAAGTATCTACATCTTCGATCATCTTGAAGAATCCCGATACTTGCAATACCTGGTTCTCTACTTTATTCTTATACCTATAACTCCTCAAAACTTAGACCTTGCAATTCTACGAAACACATGTCTAAGAACTAGAGAAGTCATAAGTAAACAGAATATAGTACGGGGACCAACCCCTCTGTCCTAATGGACACTGGACAATATACAATACTCTGTATAAGTCCCCTGAGTCTAATAACTCATTCACTGTGTGTCGTAGGTTGAAAACTGTACTTATGGTTAAGAAGAATTACACCGCTGTTCAATACTCCTTACCTAACCATCCACTGGTATAGGTAAATGTCATAGACATAATTTCAAAAAGGTATATCTCACTCTATAAAAATAGACGTACAGATATATCAATTTGAAATTGGTGCATAACAACGGATATTCAAAACCAAATATTTGCCGTCCGGCAAACAACCCAGGTGACTTCCTCAAATATCACCAATTACAACAAATCCTGATATAATGAGGATGATCACCTAATTCCCAATAACTTACTCCCACTCATCATCTGTAAAACCTTATAGATATGAGAATCTTACCTGGTAAATACATACCCTGGAGCAAGTGTCTAATTGGGAAATCAGTTTTCTTTTAACAGTACAGGGTGAAACTGAAACATTGAAATGTTTCGATGGGGTATCCTTGTATTCCCAGTAATGCCTCTTCCATTATCCAGATTCACAACTGTAACCGTATAATTCTTTGCCACCTCTCCAAATCTCTTTATATGTTTTTAGTCATTACCTTCTGCACACCCCTTTAGGCCAAATGGTTTTCTTCCTTCCCTACCATTCGGCACCAGCCTATGGTTTGGAAGAAGACTATCCAATAAGCATAATGGGTGTACTGTCCTAGTCCTAGAAGCACTCGCAATGCGAGAGAAGGTGAAGCTAAAAGACAACCGAATAAACCTTATTCCTATTTCTCCTGAACCAGGATCCATCCCCGAACTGGAACAAGTTCCTTTCGAGTTCGTATATAACCGTACGATGGATTATCCAATAAACTGTGGATCTTCGTAGTGATACGGAGTGTCCTGGAGAAATACAAAGGTGATTTAGGATTGGCGAAGAAATACTTGGTTTGGTCGTGAATAGCAGTCGCAATTTATTTTGCCCTCTTACTAATCCCTTTCTTTGTCTTTACTTAATACCTTCTGTACACCGTTTAGGCTAATTGGTTTTCTTCATTCCCTACCGGTCGGCACCTGCCTATGGTTTGGAAGAAGACTGTCCAATTTGGGTAATAGGTGTACTATCTCCTAAACCAAGGAGTACTCGCAACCTGAGAGAAGGTAAAAGGAAAAGACAACTGAATAGTCCTATTCGTTTTCTCCAGAACCGGAAACCATCCTCGAATTCCTTCGAGTTAGTATATAACCATACGATGGTTTTGACCAATGGAAGTAGACGCTCGTAGTAATACGGGGTGTCCTGGAGAAGAGGTAAAAGTAGGAGTGGCAATGAGGTTTGCAACTCTGACAATCCAAAAGCCAGTGTTAAGAAGGTTCGGTCAACTTGGTCACTAAGTCATAGTCTAGGGTCGGGTCAATGGTCGCTGCCAAAGAGAGAGAGAAAAGAAACACTCAGCGTGCACTCTAACCTAGATCAGAATGGTTATCACTTTATCTAATCTGGAAACCTCCCACTGTAACGTCAAATTCTTCCCCAAACCTGAAAGAAGAATTAGCCGGGATCACCCGAGGAGTAAACCAACTCATCAGTGGAAATCGAGATCCAACTATCATCGCATGATAACGTGACAGAATCCGCTCACGTTATCACACTCCAGAAGGTATGCGCATATCTGGCAAGTTTCAGTTTCTTTAGAAACTCCCGATATGGATTTTTGCCCCATGCTCTTATGACCTTGACTTTGGCCAACATATCATAAGTCACATGTCAAGTTCTACCCGTCATTCTCCAGGTTAATTTGAACCCACCCGTACATACCCTTGACTTTGGCCAAAATAGTAGTACGACTGTCCCAAACCAACGCATCTATCTATGCTGCATATGAATACCCAAAAGCTACCAAACACTGTGCCTTAACTTTGGCCAACATACACAGCTTGAATACTATTGACTATCCATATGAAACGACGGAGGGCTACGAATGGTTTCTGGTGAAAACCTTTAACGTAATGAACTTGATATCGTTGAAGGAACGGATAGCTTTTAAAAATATAGTGACGAAAACCTTTGCTAAAGAGGTCACTCCCGGTGAAGGGATCTCGGCTCTTTCCCCATAGGATGAGGTGCAGGATATTCCAACTGAATACCACGATGCCAAGCAAAAGTAATCGGCTATAGTGAAGTTATTGCCCTGACGTAAACTTCTGTCCAAGGGGTCACTCCCGGTGAAGGGATCTCGGCCCTTGCCTCGTCGACTGAGGAGCAGGATATTCCAACTGAATACCACTGTGCAAAACAAAAGAGAACGCCCTTGCAATAACAGCTTTTTGAAAAAGTGTTCCAACAACATCAGAGTAGGTTTGTTTAGCTTGCATTGATCCGAATCAACGAAGTCCCATCAATTGATCACACCAATAAAGAGCGAAAATAATGACATACGTATATGCCATCCGCATTCGCCATTGGGTCCCGTCATCACCCGTTAGGTTAGCTAACTAACGACAGAGCGGGGACTGGACTAGCACGGATGCAAAACATATACAACATCTACTAGTATATATATATAATATATAATTTTCGCTCATGGTGTGATAAAATGCAATATCACAGAAATGTACAGCATCACAGAACAATACAGATATCTGGGATCCCCGGGTTTCACAGAGCCGCTACTGAAACCCGACGTACCCCTGATCGTGTGGATAGCCTGTGCAATGAAATCCTAGACCCCTACGGGCGCGGCAAGTCACCCGCCAAAACCTGAAGCGAGGCAGCCCCCTTCAGCAACATGAATGGACCACCCAGCACTTCACGGAATCCGGTAACTTAGGCACCCCTCCTGGGTCAACCTATACCCCCTACGAGTGCGGCGAATAGCCCGCCAATTCTAGAGTGAAGCCCCCTCCGTCTCAACGCCATGAGATGCGGGCTCGTTGCCCTCTAGAACCCGGCTATCCGTGCACCCCTCCGGGGGGTAATCCTAGTACAGAAAGTAAAATATACATACAACAGGTACATCGACCGCAACCTGGTCGTGCCCCAAAAGAATAATACAAACAGGCAGTGACGACAGTCCACATGTCGGACGCTCGCCCCGCAATATCAAATGTACATATAAAACAAAACTGTACTAATATTGCATCCAGGCTATCCCCCACGACCGATCCGCAACATTACAGCACAACACAGAACATCAATGTGAATGTCACGTTTGCAAATCCGTCTAAAAGGGCTATAGCAGATAGACTGGATTTACCGATCGAGTGACATTCATGGTCGCAGATATAACGTAAATACTGTGAACTAGCATGTTTAAAATATCCGATCGAACAAATTTACTGAAGTGGGCCCCAAGCAGTACTGTAGCACTTACAGAAAATCTTGGCCCAAACAGAATATCCCAAAACCCCCATTTTCAACTCAGGAGAAATCTGCAAAACTTTGGTCAAGTGATCAGTCAAAAGCACGGCGGAACCGCGGCCCAAGCATGGGTTTGGCTGCGGTTCCGCGGCGGTAAGGAGAGATCACTTGACCAATTTTTCACAGATTGCTTAGAATTCGCTGTACAGTATTCTGAAACAACCTGAAAAATTTTTGGAGCTGAAAAAGTTTCGACAGAGAACACATGTACTAAAAATACGGTTTTTAGGATTTTGTTCGATCGAGTCTTTAAACATACTAGAGCAAGCTAGGCTAGGTTAATGGCGAGGCTCTGATACCAATGTAAGTCCGCGGCAGCGCCCCGGGCGTCGATCCGACGCCGGAAACGCGGAAACAAAAACTTTGCAAACTAGCAAACCGGCACCACCGTGCACTTTTATCCCGGATCGGGACATTAACCTAGCTACTAGAAAACTAAAATACGGGTAGAGAAGTATACCAAGAGATCCGTGTCCTTCGGTTTTCGTCTCCACTCCGATCTCCCGCGGAATCTCCGTCCGTCACGTCCTCGTCGGAAAGGGCACCACGTAGCCGGGTTCGTTTACGGGCTCCCACATCTGGACCGAGGCAACTCGGGCGCGAAGTTGGCTAGCCGACGCGTCCAAGGAGTGCTGTAGATGAAGTGTAGTAGCTTGTCTCTTTGGGGTTTTAGTGAAGTTGCCATTGTTTGTGGAGAAATGATCTTTTGGAGAGGTGAGGAATTTTTAGCAAGCTAGGAAAAATGTGATGAAGGAAATATTGCCACACCAAATGAACCCCTCTCATTCTCACCCCTCAAAAGTGGCCGGCCTTCACCCATGAGAATGGTGGTGGAAATGAGATCAATTATTCAAGAGAAGAAAAGAAAATGATAATGGAAATAAAAGAATCACCTCAAGCCAAAATCAAATCCCATCCATCCAAATCAAGAGAATATGACCCATAAAGAATCTCATGATGAATAAACAATCATGAAGCCACACATAAGCAAGAAACACCCTCCACAAAATGTTATTTGCAAACTGCAAATAACACCCTCCAACGAAAAGTCCGACCGTGAGGGAACAAAGGAAAAACGGCCGGAACGGAAAGCAAACTGGGAACCTCAGAAAACTGATCCCGTAATAAATTACAGGAAAACCCCACTACTGCATATACATGCCCGCATTTGTATTCCCACTGAACACAAATGCAAAGAGACAAAATCTACACTATCTAATACTAGGATCCGGCTTAAGCCAAAGCCGGCTAGTAAAAACCGTCCGATCACGATCAGTGCAATACCGCACGTATCTGATCGAACCCTACCATATCTCCATACGGCCTCTACAGCGTTTCGCCCGAAACTTGAGTATCTGTGTGTGGTGGACTCTAAAGACTCGTCAATACTATGGCTGTGGATTTAACCACTAGCACGTCAGAGGTATTAGCCATACGTGACGGGCCACCAGCTATTGACCAAAAGAGACGTTTATGAGCGAACTCATCCTGACACCCTACTGAGCCTATCAGTGACAATATCCGTACAGTCCGGTCCGTTCGTCTATGAGTATCGTATGGCGGGCCTAGGGGGTTGGTAAAAGCCAGACCCCCAATAGCGGTACAAGTCGTGTCGGAGTGTAGCCGAGAACACCCTGAGATACTACTTGAATAACTACCAGCAAATCTCCTGCCTTGGCCAAGGACTTTTCATGTACTGGCTCTCCTAGACACAGCGCGACCTCACCCCCAATACCGGGAGAGACGAACCCCTGCAGATCCGCTCACTGCCTCCATGTGGCTCGGGACTGTACCCAACTAAAACCTGTTTGCACGACTCCTTTGAGCCGTGGTAGGGTAGTAATCAAAGCACAGTGGGAACTCACACGAGACAAATGACGATCTCAGGTCGATGAACTAACCTGTACACATGTCACCAGGGAACTGCTATCTGACGTCAGGTATAATACCAACTAGCAGGCTCCCGGCGAGTCCTGTCCGGTGTACTCATAACCCAATGAGCACCTGTATACATCTTAGGTGAACCAACTGACACCAGTGGCTTGTGAGACCGGCCACCGCCCCTCGTCGGGGTCTCGACTGTATACACTAGTCTACTCTGGAGAATTGATGCCCTGTCTCGAAACTCCCACGACTAGAGACCTTTTAAGGATGTGCTTATAGACCCCAGCTCTCACGTATATGATCGCCCTCATACTGCTGGTAGTCAAGCAAGAATCCTAAGGGCTCTATCAACGTGTAATAGTGACTCGTAAGGTCATCTAAAACAGTACACGATGATAAAGATAAACCAGATAGCATACTATCTTCTCGAGTAAGACTGTCCTACCGGTATAGGTCCTCCCTCAATCATTGCAATCACATGCCTGTGATCCAATAATTGACTCTGAGGGCACTATATCCAACAGACACTGGTACAGGTTAGTCTGTAGACCCAAGATCGTCTCAGAGTCTTGTGTGTCCTTCCACTGTACTTTGATATCCACCCTACCACGGCTCTACTGAGTCGTGCAAACGGGTGGACTTTGGGTACAGTTCCGAGGCACATGGAGGCGATGAGCTATAGGAAGGGTTTCGTCTCTCCCGGTATTGGGAGTTGGTGTTGTGCTATGCTCGATTGGCTATAACAGGAAGTCCCTGGCCAGGGCTGCTGAGATTTACTGATAAGCGTTATCAGTAGTTTCTCGTTCTGTTATGAGCCATACACCAGCATGACTTATTGATTTATTGGGGTCGACGATTCCATCCCTAGACTCAATATGCAACATATCTGATGAAGAGACCGGACTGTACGGTAAGTGTTGCCAGTTGGCTCGACGGGAGTTTTGACAGCTTCGCTGGTTTTCTTCTGATCGCTCAATACCCGGGTGGCCGTTACGTTTAGCTGACTGCTTGCGGCTTGTAGGTATTTGATATGATCATTACCTACTGCCTGCGTATTGACGAGTCTTAGAGTCCTACAATGAAGTTTCCTGGCTCAGGTGAAAAGATGTGGTGTGCATATGAGATATGCACGGGGACCCGATTAAATACGAATATGTGATACCGTGTATTAATCGGGCATTTTCTATTGGTCGGGTCGTATGTGATATGACCGATTTGCAAAATCGAGTGTTGATTTAACAAATGACTTTAAGATTAATTCTTTAATTAAACCTTTTTTCTATTTTTGTATCCATGCATGTATGCACATGATGATGTGCATGGACACATACATACATACATTGTATCATGGTTGTTGATACATATTTGATGGCAATGCAAGGCTCATATTGTTAGTGTATATGCCCTAGAGGCCATTACTGTATCATACTAGTTTGTATATTACTTAATGGAAGCTTGGGATATTCACCTTGTATATACAATCTTGCTCAAAATAGTAGTATGCTACTTGGTTTGTTTCTACTTCAATGTGTACATGTGTTTATTTTAGTATATCACCTATACACATTAGTGGAGCCCTTAGGATCTTTGATTGATTACCAGCGTTGTGATGGCAGTCACACTAGTGGGGCTGGGTAATCTATAAGCACATCCTTATGCAGGTCCCTGGTCGCAGGACTATCGAGACAGGGCATCGATACTCCAGAGTAGACTAGCGCATGCGCTTCTCATCCAAGTGTGGGAGACGGTCTTTCCCACAGCCGTCGGTACGTCGTACTTGAGAGAGTATGCGGGTGCTCGTTGGGTTACGAGTACACTGGACAGGACTCGTCGGGAACTGACTAGTTGGTATTATGCCTATCGTCAGTTATCAGTTCCCAGGTGACATGAGTACCGCTTAGTCCGCTGACTCGACACTGTCACTTCGCCTCGAGTGTGTTCCCACTGTGCTTTGATTCCTACCCTACCACGGCTCAAAGGAGTCGTCCAAACAGGTGGTATTTGGGTGCAGTCCCGAAGCACTTGGAGGCAGTGACGGTTAGACAGGATTCGTCTCTCCCGGTATTGGGGGTTGACATCGCGCTGTGTCTAGGAGAGCCATTACACGAGTAGTCCCTGGCCAGGGCAAACGAGATATACTGGTAGGCTTCCAGTGTTATCTCAGGGTGTTTTGGGCTTCACTCCGACACGACTTGTACCGCTATTGGGGGACTGACGTTTACCGCCCCCTAGGCCTGCCATGCGATGTATCATACGAACAGACCGGACTGTACGGAGAATGTCACATTCAGGCTTAGTAGGAGTTCAGATGGGTTTCGCCTCGTCAGTCTTCTTGTCGGCATCTACCTGGGGACCGTTATGCACAGCTAGTGCCGCTTGCGATCTGTGGTTAAACCCACTGCCAGCGTAGTGTCGAGTCTTTAGAGTCCCACACAGAAAGCTATTCGCCTTTAGGCAAAAGAGTAGAGGTCGCATGGTTTTGCGACAGGTCGCATGGTTTTGCGACAGGGTTCGGTCACATCCGTGCACTTGTGCACGTACAGTGTCCGGACAGTTTACACTAGCGGGCTTTGGTTTAAGCCAGATCCTAGTGTACCTTTTGGGATTGGATTTATCCAGTGTGCATTCGTGTTCCTCGAAACGCGGATGCGGGTGTGTATGCACAGTTGACGGAGAGATAGAGGCAGAGGATTCTCATTAGGGTTGTTGACCGTTGACAGTTGACTATTGACTTTTTGTTCAACCCTAATGAGAATATGATATATGATTAACAATTATATTAATTAAGTATTATGGTGACATGGTTGTTGAGGGATTGACTTTGTTGACTTGTTGACTTTTGTTGACTTGTTGACTTTGTTGACCGGTTGACTAGGCTTGACTAGTTGACCATCATGATAACTATAGCTATCATTTCATGGCAAAGACTTTTGCTTGTTTGCTCTTTTGTGCAAAATGAGTGCATGAAATGATATGGCTATGATTGCTTAAACCATCACATAATACTTGATTGATATGAGGTGTTATGATTGTTTTGGATTATGAGAGCCAAATGAGAAAAGTCTTCTCTCATTCTTTCTTGCTCATTCTCTCTCTTGTTCTTGAGCTCTCATCTTCCTCCTCTTGCTCTCCCTCTCTTGACTCTATGGTTCACTTGTCTCATGAGTTGGGAACCAAGAACCATAGATAAAATCCCATACAAACTCTTCTCTACTCACTCTAGTTCATAAGGTTTAGCAAACCGAGTGAACAAGTTTCTTCAAAGTTCGAAGAAGGAGCCAAAGGTTGAAGCTTTCAGGTGGATCTATCTTCGGCGCAAGGAGACGACGGGGAGAAGCCGATTCGGAAGACCATCGAAGCTTGAAGACGAAGGAGTTCGAGAAAAAGAAAGGTATAACCCCCTAACCGAGTAGTTAGCATCTCGTAGTTAGGTTGTTAGTTAGATGTTTAACAAAGATCCGGTTTTGATTCCATGTTACCACCTCTAAGAAAATTGTTTTTCACCAAATTCCGCTTGCCCGAAAGTACCGGGAGAGGTAACATGGACTTACAGTGGTATCAGAGCCTAGTTAAACTCTATCTAACATGTTAGCAAAGTAGCTAGAAGATTGATCAAAAGAAAAAGTCGCAAAACGAACCCGATATGATAAGTTTCTGCCGATTTTTTTTCTGTTCAAAAATTGATAAATTTTATCTTAAAAATCGGGTCAGGCTTTTGTGTGATCACCCACCAAATTTGGTCCAACGATCGAGTCAAAGCGCCGCGGAAACGCGGCGGGAGCACGCTCCCGCCGCGGATCCGCGGCCGAGTTGACTCGGCCGAGGTCCAAGTTTGGTGCAGTGTTTTTCTGGGGTTGTTTTGGGATTTTTGGTATATATATTTTCTGCCCAGATTTTCCAGAACTAAAATTTTATTTTTGGGGTCCTGAAAATCCGTATTTTTGATCGAACTTCTAAAGTACTTTAGCTGACGGGTTTTTTCTGTAATGTGATATTTGTATTGAACGTCTGCTAATCGCTATATGTCGATTAGTGGGGGTTATACAAATCTGTGATCTGTAATGTTGCTGGAATGTGTATATGAATTCATTGGATTGTCGCGGGTGAATTGCCGGGGGTTGTGAGACGAGAGTTTTCTTTTCTTTCAATTCATGTAAATTTGTAAATTGATGTAATAATTAATTGTATGGCCGCACAACCGGGTCGGGGTTGTAGCCGTCATTGTATAATTTATTTTTACTGTTTTTGCTCCTAGGATAGACCCATGGAGGGGGTGCACAAACTACCGGGTATGCCGAAGTGCCGAGTGGCCTACTCACGGGGATGAGGGAGGTTGCTTCGCTTCGGATACTTGGCGGGTAGTTTGCCGCACCCGTAGGGGTCTTGGGTGGGGTATTGGCTATTCACCGCGACCGTGAAATCTGCTTTTCGTTACAGGCTCGTACGAATTGCAGCTTCCTAGTATATCCAATGTGTTCATCTGTGATCTGAAATGGCTATCATTGCAGTATATCTATATATGATATTATTTAGGCGTTGCTTATCTTTTACAGCCGCGCAAGCCCATCCCCCGCTCTGTCGTTAGTTAAGTAACCTAACGGGTAATGACGGGGCCCCGTGGCGAATGCGAATGGCATAAGCGTACGTCATATTTTGGTTGTTTTCTGCAATGGTAGGATTAAATGATGGGACGCATTAAAAGAACTAATGCAAGAATATCACGCATTAAAAGAACTAATGCAAGAAAATAAACCAAGTTAAAATCGTTGGAACACTTTCGGAAAACCACTCGGTTCTTTTCAAAACTAACTTTTAAATGCGGAGCTTGAGCCACTCCTTTTAAAAGCTATCTCGTTCCATCGATTATATCAAGTTCACTACGTTCACGGTTTTGCTAAAATCATTCGTAGCCCTCCGTCGTTTCACATGAATAGTCAATAGTATTCAAGCTATGTATGTTGGCCAAAGTCAAGGCATAGTGATTGGTAGCTATTGGGTATTCATGTGTAGCATAGATAGATGCGTTGGTTTGGGACAGTCGTACTGCCATTTTGGCCAAAGTCAAGGGTAGGTACGGATGGATCCAAATTAACCTGGAGAATGACGGGTAGAACTTGACATGTGACTTATGATATTTTGGCCAAAGTCAAGGTCATAAGAGTATAGGGCAAAAATCCACATCGGGAGTTTCATAAGTACTGAAACTTGCTAGATTTGCATACCACTTGGAGTGTGATGATTCTGGTAGGATTCCTTCAGTTTCGTCACGCGATGATATTTGGATCCCGATCCTACTGTGAGTATATGCTACTCCTCGGGAAATTTCTCACTAAACGATCAATGCTATAAACCTAGTAGGTGCCTAGAAAGGTGTTAGCGGGGCTACGCCCCCAGGGAAAAGAGGTTATTTAATTAAGGAACTTCGCGAAAGCGTTGGAAAACCTCCCTCGAAGAACCGACACTGGCCTGGTTGAACGGTTAAGCAATTATTGTGCGGTGGATTGATCCCGACTAATTCTTCCTTTTTGGTTTGAGGAGGGATTCGAGAAACAGTGGGAGCCATCCTGTTTAGACAAACTAAAAACCACTCTAAACTTGCAAGAGCATCAAGCTGAGTGTTTCTTCTCTCTCCTAATTGCAGCGACCAATCGACATGACTGGACTTAAGTTACTTTTAGATAAAAACATACTGACAGGGCCAAACTACAAAGATTGGCTCAGGAATGTCAAGATGGCAATCACTTACGACAAGCTGGGGTATCTTCTTACCACCAAAGCTCCCCCTGTCCCTGGTCCCACTTCCAGCGTCGTGGATAAGGAAATCCGTAAGACTTGGGAGATTGATAGCGCGAAGGCCAAATGCCTCGTACTTGCCTCTATGGACAATGAACATCAGAGGAGGCATGAGAATATAGACTTAGAATCCATATTTCTTCATACAAAAGAACTGTATGGAGAGCAATCTCGTATCGCAAGATACGAAGCGTCGAAAAAGTTATTTTCGGCAAGGATGGCCGTCGGATCATCAGTAGCAGAACACGTGCTTAAGATGATCGGCAACATTGAGGAGCTCGCGGACCTAGGGACTACATTGGAGAGTGAGCTCTATACGGACTTAGTTCTCCAGTCCCTTCCTTCCACTTACGCCCAGTTTATACTGAACTTCAACTTACAAGAAAAAGAAGTTGAACTTTCAGAGCTCCTCAACATGCTGAGGAGCGCAGAGGGCACCCTACAGAAAGGTAGGGAAACATCCACTTTATTTGTAGGAGGATCATCTTCTTCTAGGTCCAAGGCGAAAGCCAAGGGAAAGAAGAAGAAAGCCCCCGCTAAACCAAGAGGCGGTGTTAGTAAAGTGGATACGAAGGGAAAAGCTAAAGCAACAAAGAAAGCGGGGAAGCTTGTGGATAAGGAAGAATGCTTCTATTGTCATAAGAAAGGACACTGGAAGAATGATTGCAGGGCCTGGAAGGCCAGAACACAGGAATTGAAGCAAGTTGCAGCTTCAGCTTCAGGTGTGTATGTTATTGAAAACTGTCTTTCAATAAACTCTACTTCCTGGGTATTGGATACCGGATCAGGATCTCATATCTGTAATTCTTTGCAGGCGTTGAGAAACCGTAGTGTTTTGAAAGCAGGTGACATGACCCTCAGAGTTGCAAACGGAGCTAGCATGGATGCTAAGGCCGTGGGGGACTATCACCTGGGAATGTCAGATGGACATGTTTTGGTTTTGCGTAATTGCTTTTTTGTACCCAACGCAACTTGTAATATCATTTCTGTATCTTTAGTTTCTAAAGAAGGTTATGAATTTGCGTTTGTAAGTAATGTTGTAAACATTCACCTTAATCAAGTTTTGATTGGGTCAGGTACATTAAGCAATGGTATATACGTATTAAACCAACCACAGATTTTCAATGTCCAAAATACACACAAAAGAAAGTCTCCGGAAATAAATCAGACTTTCTTCTGGCATTGTAGACTGGGTCACATCAATGAGAGAAGGTTGACGAAGTTACATACAGAAGGATATTTGAATGCGTTCGAATATCAATCGTATGCCACTTGTCAATCCTGTCTCGAAGGAAAGATGACAAAGACTCCGTTCACTGGACACGGAGTAAGAGCGAGCGAGCTCTTGGGACTCGT
The DNA here is from genome assembly GCA_030015575.1 of Agapanthus africanus. Taxonomy (NCBI): domain Eukaryota; kingdom Viridiplantae; phylum Streptophyta; class Magnoliopsida; order Asparagales; family Amaryllidaceae; genus Agapanthus; species Agapanthus africanus. The sequence continues at coordinate 286,599,968 of CM057343.1, read as the reverse complement.
ACACAGCGACGTGTGCGGTCCAATGTCTACACATGCGCGAAGCGGTTTTTCTTACTTCATTACTTTTACGGATGACTTTTCAAGATACGGTTATGTCTTCTTAATGAAACATAAGTCCGAAGCCTTTGGAAAATTTCAGGAATATAAGAATGAAGTAGAAAAACAAACCGGCAAAAGTATCAAGATTCTAAGATCGGATCGAGGTAGAGAATACTTAAGTGCCGAGTTCCTGGACTATTTAAAAGAGAACGGAATTCTCTCTCCGCTTACTCCTCCATACACTCCGCAACATAACGGTGTATCGGAGAGACGGAACCGAACCCTATTGGATATGGTACGGTCCATGATGAGTAACGCTGAGTTACCGCGATCATTCTGGGTGTATGCGCTAGAATCAGCTGCATACCTTTTGAACCGAGTTCCCACTATGACTGCGCCTACCACACCATATGAGATGTGGTATGGGAAGAGGCCCCATCTTAATCACATTAAGACATGGGGAAGTCCAGCTTTTGTCAAAAAGCAGCATGCGGACAAGCTCGAGGCACGCTCAGTACAGTGCAAGTTCGTGGGATATCCAAAGAACTCTAAGGGATATTTCTTCTATTGCGAAGAGGAACAAAAGATTATTGTTTCTCGTCATGCCCACTTTCTAGAACACCAGTTCTTAGAAAAGGAAATTAGTGGGAGCACAGTAGAACTGGAAGAGATTCCAGAACTACGAGCTATTACTGAAAGCTTAGTGGAACCAAAGGGTTCAAAAGAACAGGACATTCCTACGCCGCTCCGTAGGAGTAGTAGGCAGTCTCATCCGCCCGAGAGATACTACGGTTTTCTCATAGACGGGGATAGAGAGGATTGCATCATAGATTATGATGAGCCTACTAGCTTGCAGCAGGCCGTTCAGAGCATTGACTCAGTAAAATGGCTGGATGCAATGCGGACCGAAATGGAGTCCATGTACACGAACAAAGTATGGACATTGGACATTGCTCCAGACGGAGTAAAACCCGTAGGATGCAAGTGGATCTTCAAAAGGAAGATTGGTGTAGATGGACAGGTTGATACCTATAAAGCTAGACTTGTTGCAAAGGGTTTCCGTCAAAGACCTGGCTTGGACTATGACGAAACCTTTTCTCCAGTGGCTATGCTGAAATCCATTCGGATCCTTCTTGCCATTGCTGCCTTCCATGATTATGAGATCTGGCAAATGGACGTAAAGACCGCTTTTCTAAATGGAAATTTAGAGGAGTGTGTCTATATGGACCAACCAGAGGGTTTCATTCAGAGTGGGAGCAGCGGAAAGGTGTGCAAGTTGCTTAAGTCCATCTATGGACTAAAGCAGGCATCGCGGAGTTGGAACATCTGTTTTGATGAGACGGTCAAGGAATTTGGCTTTATCAAAAATCCAGATGAACCATGCATCTATAGTAGATTTGTAGCGAGAACTGTAGTATTCCTCGTTTTATACGTGGATGACATTCTCTTAATAGGAAATGACATTCCTATGCTACAATCTGTCAAGGGGTTCTTGTCACACAGGTTCTCCATGAAAGACCTGGGTGATGCCTCATACATCCTGGGGATCCGGATCCATCGTGATAGATCCAAGAGGATATTAGGACTTTCACAGTCCAGGTACATCGACACCATACTGAAGAGATTCAGTATGGAAGATTCCAAGCACGGTAACCTACCGGCTTGTCACGGGATCACTCTTTCTAAAGAGATGTCTCCCAAGACTGATTTGGAGAGGGATCGCATGTCTATTATACCCTACGCTTCTGCGGTAGGCTCTATAATGTATGTGATGTTGTGTACCAGACCGGATGTAGCTTATGCACTAAGTGTGGTAAGCCGGTATCAGTCAAACCCTGGAGAGAAACACTGGATAGCGGTAAAGAACATTCTCAAGTACCTGAGAAGGACTAAGGAGATGTTCTTGGTGTATGGCGGAAAAGTCCTGCAGATCGAGGCCTTTGCTGACTCCAGCTTCCAGAGTGACAAGGATGATTCCAAGTCCATGTCGGGTTTTGTCTTTACCCTCAATGGAGGGACGGCGTGTTGGAAGAGTTCCAAACAGGAAACCGTTGCAGACTCGACGATGGAAGCGGAATACATCGCTGCATCTGATGCCGCAAAAGAAGCTGTCTGGATGAGGAAGTTCTTGAAAGAGCTTCAGGTGGTTCCGTACTTTGTTGATCCAATACCTCTGTATTGCGACAACAACGGGGCTATAGCTTTAGCGATGGAACCCAGGTCCCATCAGAGATCCAGACACATCTTGAGGCGGTATCACCTGATCAGGGAGATCGTGGATCGCCAGGAGATCAAGGTTCGGAGAGTCGCTTCAGAAGATAAGACTGCAGATCCATTCACCAAGGCCTTGCCCCAGACTCAGTTCGAGCGGCTGATTGAGATGATAGGTCTTCGATACGCCAGTACATGGCCTTAGTGCAAGTGGGAGATTGTTAGTGTATATGCCCTAGAGGCCATTACTGTATTATACTAGTTTGTATATTACTTAATGGAAGCTTGGGATATTCACCTTGTATATACAATCTTGCTCAAAATAGTAGTATGCTACTTGGTTTGTTTCTACTTCAATGTGTACATGTGTTTATTTGAGTATATCGCCTATACACATTAGTGGAGCCCTTAGGATCTTTGCTTGATTACCAGCGTTGTGATGGCAGTCACACTAGTGGGGCTGGGTAATCTATAAGCACATCCTTATGCAGGTCCCTGGTCGCAGGACTTTCGAGACAGGGCATCGATACTCCGGAGTAGACTAGCGCATGCGCTTCTCATCCCAGTGTGGGAGACGGTCTGTCCCACAGCCGTCGGTACGTCGTACTTGAGAGAGTATGCGGGTGCTCGTTGGGTTACGAGTACACTGGACAGGACTCGTCGGGAACTGACTAGTTGGTATTATGCCTATCGTCGGTTATCAGTTCCCAGGTGACATGAGTACAGCTTAGTCCGCTGACTTGATACTGTCACTTCGCCTCGAGTGTTTTCCCACTGTGCTTTGATTACTACCCTTCCACGGCTCAAAGGAGTCATGCAAACAGGTGGTAGTTGGGTGCAGTCCCGAAGCACTTGGAGGCAGTGATGGTTAGACAGGATTCATCTCTCCCGGTATTGGGGGTTGACATCGCGCTGTGTCTAGGAGAGCCATTACACGAGTAGTCCCTGGCCAGGGCAAACGAGATATACTGGTAGGCTTCCAGTGTTATCTCAGGGTGTTTTGGGCTTCATTCCGACACGATTTGTACCGCTATTGGGGGACTGACGTTTACCGCCCCCTAGGCCCGCCATGCGATGTATCAGACGAACAGACCGGACTGTACGGAGAATGTCACATTTAGGCTCAGTAGGAGTTCAGATGGGTTTCGCCTCGTCAGTCTTCTTGTCGGCATCTACCTGGGGACCGTTACGTACAGCTAGTGCCGCTTGCGGTCTGTGGTTAAACCCACTGCCAGCGTAGTGTCGAGTCTTTAGAGTCCTACACAGAAAGCTATTCGCCTTTAGGCAAAATAGTAGAGGTCGTATGGTTTTGCGACAGGTCGCATGGTTTTGCGACAGGGTTCGGTCACATCCGTGCACTTGTGCACGTACAGTGTCCGGACAGTTTACACTAGCGGGCTTTGGTTTAAGCCAGATCCTAGTGTACCTTTTGGGATTGGATTTATCCAGTGTGCATTCTGTAAGTCGATGTACAACTCACTAATACTTGTGGGGAGGCGGAATTTTCAAAAACGAACTTGTTTAGTGAACAAACATCGACTAACCGCTTGAATCGAAGCTAAACGATAACTAACTTAAAACATAGTGTTGCTATGCTACTATGTTTAGGGATTATACCTAACGAATTGTGTCCTTCGTCTTTGCGAACTCCACCTCCTCCTCGGCCTTCTCGAAGTAGTAGACGATCCACCCGAGAGCTTTACTCCAAGCTTAGCCTCTAAACTTGAGGCAACTAAACTTCTTTAAGTGCTAATCAAAGAAGCTAGGTGTAATATAGAGAGGGTTATGGATTAAGTAGTCTAACTAATCCTTGTACTCAACACATGAGAGGGGAGGATTAGGGTTTTAAGAGGGAGAGCTTGAGGAGAGAGAAGATGATAAAGATAATGAAATGAGAATAGTGAGATAACATGATATATATCAAGCATTTCTTTTTATCAAGAAAAGAATAATAAATGAATTTAGCAACCATGCTTGATAATATCTAGTGATGATTCACTCCATGAGTCATTAAGCATTTATCATGCATTAATGACATGGATGAATCATCCATATGACTCACTAATCACATTCATTGCATATGCCACCTAAACCTCATTAGTCACCATCTTCTAGAAGCTTCTCGCGCAATTACGAGAACGCCCCTCCTTTCCGCAAAAATACGGAAAAACTTTAGACTGTATAAATCCAATAACCGGATACCAGTAACTGGCTTAAACCAAAGCCGACTGGTAAAAACTGTCCGAAAGTCGTACGTGCGTAAACACACGTATGCGTCCGAACCCTTGTCGTAAAACCATACGACCTCTATATCGTTTCGCCTGGAGTAGGGAAACTCTCTGTGTGGGACTCTAGAGACTCGACTACTACGCTGGCAGTAGGTTTAACCACAGACCGCAAGCGGCACTAGCTGTACGTAACGGTCCCCAGGTAGATGTCGATAAGAAGGCCGATGAGGAAACCCATCCGAACTCCTACTGAGTCTGATGTGACAATCTTCATACAGTCCGGTCCGTTCGTCTTAGACTACCGCATATCGGGCCTAGGGGGCGGCAAGCGTCAGTCCCCTAATAGCGGTATAAGTCGTGTCGGAGGGAAGCCCATTACACCCTGAGAAACTACTGGAACCTACCAGCAAATCTCGCTTGCCCTGGCCAGGGACTTTGCGTAATGGCTCTCTGACACAGCGCGATATCAACCCCCAATACCGGGAGAGACGAATCCTGTCTAACCACCACTGCCTCCAAGTGCTCGGGACTGCACCCAACTGCTACCTGTTTGCACGACTCCTTTGAGCCGTGGTAGGGTAGCAATCTAAGAACAGTGGGACACACTCGAGGCGAAGTAGCAGTGTCAAGTCTGCGGACTATGCTGTACTCATGTCACCTGGGAACTGTTCACTGACGACTGGTATAAAACCAACCAACAGTTCCCTGTGAGTCCTGTCCGGTGTACCCGTAACCTAACGAGCACCTGTATACTATCTCCAGTACGACGTACTGACGGCTGTGGGACAGACCATCTCCCCAACTGGGATGAGAAGCGTACACACTGGTCTACTCCGGAGTATCGATGCTCTGTCTCGATAATCCAACGACCAGGGACCTGAATAAGGATGTGCTTGTAGACTACCCAGCCCCCACTAGTGTGACTGCCATCACAACGCTGGTAGTCAAGCAAGATCCTAAGAGCTCTATCAATACGTATACTCACATATTTAGATAGAAAAACCAAGTAGCATACTACCTTGTTTAGCAAGACTGTTATATACATGTGAATATCCCAAGCTTCCATTAAGTAATATACAAACTAGTATGATACAGTAATGGCCTTCTAGGGCATAAACACTAACAATCTCCCACTTGCACTAGGGCCATGTACTGGCATATCGAAGACCAATGATCTCGAGTAGCCTCCCGAACTGAATCTGAGGTAGGGCCTTCGTGAATGGATCGGCAATGTTCTCTTCAGAAGCAACTCTCCGAACCTCGATCTCCTAACGATCAATGATCTCCCTGATCAGGTGATACCGCCTCAAGATGTGTCTGGACTTCTGATGGGACCTTGGTTCCTTCGCTAAAGCTATAGCTCCGTTGTTGTCGCAATACAGAGGTATTGGATCAACTATGGTAGGAACCACCTGAAGTTCTGTTAGGAACTTCTTCATCCAGACTGCTTCTTTTGCGGCATCGCAAGCAGCTATATACTCCGCTTCCATCGTCGAGTCAGCAACGGTGCCCTGCTTGGAGCTCTTCCAGCACACCGCCCCTCCATTGAGGGTAAAGACATAACCCGACATGGACTTGGAATCGTCCTTATCACTCTGGAAGCCGGAATCAGCAAAGGCCTCCAACTTGAGGTCTTTCCCGCCATAAACCAAGAACATCTCCTTAGTCCTTCTCAGGTACTTGAGAATGTTCTTTACTGCTCTCCAGTGCATCTCCCCTGGGTCTGACTGATACCGGCTTACCACGCTTAGTGCGTAAGCTACATCTGGTCTGGTGCACAACATCTTATACATTATAGAGCCTACCGCAGAAGCGTAGGGTATAATAGACATGCGTTCCCTTTCCAAATCAGTCTTGGGAGACATCTCTTTGGAGAGGGTGATTCCGTGACAAGCCGGTAGATTACCGCGCTTAGAATCTTCCATACTGAATCTCTTCAGTACAGTGTCGATATACCTGGACTGTGAAAGTCCCAACATCCTCTTGGATCTATCACGATAGATCCGGATCCCCAGAATGTAAGAGGCATCACCCAGGTCTTTCATGGAGAACCTGTGTGACAAGAATCCTTTGACAGATTGTAGCATAGGAATGTCATTTCCTATCAATAGAATGTTATCCACGTACAAGACGAGGAATACGACATTTCTGGCTACAACTTTACTATATATGCACGGTTCATCTGGATTTTTGATAGAGTCATATTCTTTGACTGTCTCATCAAAACAGATGTTCCAACTCCGCGATGCCTGCTTTAGTCCATAAATGGACTTAAGCAGCTTGCATACTTTCCCGCTGCTCCCACTCTGATTGAAACCCTCTGGCTGATCCATATAGACGCTCTCTTCTAAATTTCTATTCAGAAAAGCCGTCTTTACGTCCATCTGCCAGATTTCATAATCATGGATGGCAGTAATAGCAAGAAGGACCCGAATGGATTTGAGCATAGCCACTGGAGAAAAAGTTTCGTCATAGTCCAAACCAGGTCTTTGACGAAAACCCTTTGCAACAAGTCTAGCCTTATAGGTTTTCACCTGTCCATCTACACCAATCTTTTTCTTGAAGATCCATTTGCATCTTATGGGTTTTACCCCATCTGGAGCAAAGTCCAAAGTCTATACTTTGTTGGTGTACATGGACTCCATTTCGGTCCGCATTGCATCTAGCCATTATACCGAGTCGCCGCTCTGGATGGCCTGCTGGAAGTCAGTAGGTTCATCATCATCTATGATGCAATCCTCTCTATCCCCATCTATGAGAAAACCGTAGTATCTCTCAGGCAGATGAGACGGCCTACTACTCCTGCGGAGGGGTGCGGGAATGTCCTGTTCTTTTTGAACTTCTGGTTCTACCAAACTTTCAGTAACAGCTTGTGCTTCTGGAATTTCTTCCAGTTCTACTGCACTCCCACTCTGCTGATTTTCTAAAAATTCAGTTTCTAAGAAGTGAGCATGACGAGAAACAAAAACCTTTTGTTCCTCTGCGTAATAGAAAAAATATCCCTTGGAGTTCTTTGGATATCCCATAAGCTTACACTGTATTGAGCGTGCCTCGAGCTTGTCCGAATGCTGCTTTTTTACAAAAGCTGGACACCCCCATGTCCTAAAATGTTTTAGACAGGGTTTCTTCCCACTCCACATCTGATATGGTGTGGTAGGCACAGTCTTGGTTGGAACCTGGTTTAAAAGATATGCCGCTGATTCTAGCGCATAACCCCAGAAAGATCGCGGTAACTCAGCATTACTCATCATGGATCGTACCATATCCAATAGGGTTCGATTCCGTCTCTCCGATACACCGTTGTGCTGTGGAGTGTATGGAGGAGTAAGCTGAGAGAGAATTCCTTTCTCCTTTAGGTAACCTAGGAACTCGGCACTTAAGTATTCTCCACCTCGATCAGATCTCAGTGTCTTAATACTTTTGCCTGTTTGGTTTTCCGCTTCACTCTTGTATTCCAGGAATTTCTCAAAGGCCTCGGATTTATGTTTCATTAAGAAAACATGTCCATACCTAGAGAAATCATCTGTAAAAGTAATGAAGTAGGAATAACCACCTCTTGCATGTGTAGACATCGGACCGCATACATCGCTGTGTATGAGTCCTAAGAGCTCGCTCGCTCTTACTCCTTGTCCAGTAAATGGAGTCTTTGTCATCTTTCCTTTGAGACAAGATTGACAAGTGTCATAAGTTTGATATTCGAACGAGTCCAAATATCCTTCTCTATGCAACTTAGTCAACCTTCTCTCATTGATGTGCCCAGTCTACAATGCCATAAGAAAGCTTTATTTAAATCTGGAGACTTTCTTTTTAGTGTGTTCTGGACATTGAAAATTTAGAGTTGGTTTAAAACATATATACCGTTATTTGGGGTACCGGACCCAATCAAACCATGATTAAGGTGGATGTTGACAACATCTCTTACAAACGTGAAATCATAACCTTTATTTGATAACAAGGAAACTGATATGATATTACACGTTAAGCTTGGTACAAAATAACAGTTATGTAAAACCAAAATGTGTCCACTCGTCAATCCTAGGTGATAATCCCCGACGGACGCAGCTCCCACGCTAGCTTCGTTAGCAACCTTTAGGGTCATATCACCTTCCTTCAGCACTCTACGGTTTCTCAGTGCCTGCAATGAATTGCAAATATGAGATCCTGATCCGGTATCCAATACCCAGGAAGTAGAGTTGATCGACAGACAATTCTCAATTACAAACACACCTGAAGTCGAAGCCACAGCTTGCTTCGGTTCCTGGTTCTTGGCGTTCCACGCCTTGCAATCCTTCTTCCAGTGCTCTTTCCTGTGACAATGGAAGCACTCATCCTGGCCAACTACCGGTACTGCAAACTTTTTCTTTCCCTTCCCTCCTACCTTACTAACACCTCCTCTAGGTTTGGGGACGGCCTTCTTCTTCCTTCCTTTGGCCCTAGCCTTGGACCCGGAAGAAGATGCACCGCCAACAAACATAGCGGGTGTTTCCCTTGCCTTCTGCAAGGTGCCCTCTGCACTCCTTAACATGTTCAGGAGTTCCGGAAGTTCAACTTCTTTTCCTTGAAGGTTGAAGTTCAGGAAAAACTGGGCGTAGGTGGGAGGAAGGGACTGGAGAATAAGGTCTGTATATAGCTCATTATCCAAAGTCATCCCAAGGTCTGCGAGCTCTTCAATATAGCCGATCTTCTTTAGGACATGTTCTCCTACCGATGACCCGACAGCCAACCTCGCTCGAAACAAGTTCATAGAGGTCTCGTATCTTGTTATACGAGATTGCTCTCCATAAAGTTCCTTTGTATGGAGAAATATGCCATCTAGGGTCATATCCTCGTGCCTCCTCTGATGTTCATTGTTCATTGAGGCAAGCACGATGCACTTGGTTTTCGCGCAATCTAAATCCCAGGTTTTGCGGATTTCCTTATCCGCATTGCTGGATTTGGAACCAGGGACAGCAGGTGCCGTAGCGGTGAGGATGTACCCCAATTTGTCATAGGTCAAAGCCATTTTGACATTCCGCAGCCAATCTTTATAGTTTGGCCCTGTCAGTATATTTTTCTCTAAAAGTAACTTAAGTCCAGTCATTTTCAGGGTCGCTGCAATTAGGAGAGAGAGAAGAAAACTCTTTAGCATGATGCTCTTGCAAGTTTAGAGTGGTTTTTAGTTTATCTAAACTGGATGGCTCCCACTGTTTCTCGAATCCTTCCTCAAACCATAAAAGAAGAATTAGCCAGGACTATTCTCACTGTACAATACTTGCTTAACCGTTCAGCCAGGCTGGTGTCGGTACTTCGAGGGAGGTTTTCCAATGCTTTCGCGAAGTTCCTTAATTAAATAACCTCTTTTCTCTGGGGGCGTAACCCCGCTGACACTTTTCTGGACACCTACTAGGTTTATAGCATTGATCGTTAAGTGACGAATATCCTGATAAGTAGCATATACTCACAGTAGGATCGGGATCCAAATATCATCGTATGATAATGTTGAAGGAATCCTACCAATATTCATCAAACTCCAAATGGTATGCATCTCTTTGCAAATTTCAGTTTCTTTAGAAATTCCCTATATTGATTTTTGCCCCATGTTCTTATGATCTTGACTAAGGGCCAACAAATCATAAGTCACATGTCAAGTTCTGCCCATCTTATCCTGTTGATTTGAACCCATCCGTATATACTCTTGACTAAGGGCCAAACAAAGTAATACGAGTGTCCCAAACCAACTCATCTATCTTTGCAACAAATGAATACCCCAGCAGCTACCAATCACTATGTCTTGACTAAGGGCCAAACAAACATAGCTTGAATACTACTGACCATTCATAAGAAATGACGGAGGGCTACGACTGGTTTTGGCGAAACCGTGAACGTAGTGAACTTGATATAACCGAAGGAACCTGATAGCTTTTAAAAGGACTGGTTAAAGCTCCGCATTTAAAAATATCTGTTTTTAAATTTAACCGAGTGGTTTCTTTTAAATTGTTCCAACGATTTAAACTTTGGTTTGTTTTTCTTTGCATTATAGATAATGCTTCCCATCATTAACCTATCATTGCAGAAAACAACGAAAATACAACGTCCTCTTATGCCATCCGCATTCGCCACGGGGTCCCGTCATCACCCGTTAGGTTACTTAACTAACGACAGAGCGGGGGCTGGGCTAGCGCGGGTGTAAAACATAAGTGACGTCTAAATAGCTATCATATATATAGATATTTTACATTCGTCCGACGCAATGATATTCATTCCAGATCACAGATGAACTTAATTGGATTTGCAAGCAATCCGTGTTTGTTTTGAGCCTGCAACAAAATACGGATTACACAGTTGTGATGAATAGCCATTACCCCACCCTCGACCCCTACGGGTGCGGCAAACTACCCACCCGGCAGTTTGTGCACCCCACCTTGGGTCTGTCCTAGGAGCAAAAACAGTAAAATGAAATAATACAACGGTGGCTACAACCGCAACCTGGATGTGTCCCGCAAAATAATATTACAACAAATTACATTTACATCAAATGAATTAAATGATAACCCATCACATAACCCCGGCTATACATCACAACAGTCCAACACAGTTCATATGTACAAACAGATAAAATCCATTTCAGAAATATGCAACCCCCTGCCAACTGACATACTAGCAGTTAGGGGAGGTTTACGAACACATTATACAATCACAGATATAATCCAATAGGCAAATACTGTATAATTTTGATCGATTAAACACATTTAATATTGCTCCAATACTTCTCTGTAAAATTGAAACCTGAGCAAAATTAAAAAATACCAGAAAATCCCAAATATCACAGAGAACCATCACAAGAAAAATGGGTCCCTGAATCGTCAACTCGGCGGCGGAAGAGCGGCGGGATCTGTGCTATCCGCCGCGGTTCCGCGGCGCCGTAGGCGATTCAGGGGACCAAATTTTTTGTGTGTTCTACTACTGTCATTTTAAGCTTTCTGAACATCCCTGAAAAATTTTTGGACTTCATTTAAAAATCGACAGAAACTGATATTTTCGGGCTTTTCCGGTTTCGTTTTTTCCATTCGAAATTCATACAAATTTGCAAGTAAGTTATTTATTGTTTAGCGAGGCTCTGATACCACTGTAAGTCGATGTACAACACCCCAATACTTGTGGGGAGGCGGAATTTTCAAAAACGAACTTGTTTAGTGAACAAACATCGACTAACCGCTTGAATCGAAGCTAAACGATAACTAACTTAAAACATAGAGTTGCTACGCTACTATGTTTAGGGATTATACCTAACGAATCGTGTCTTTCGTCTTTGCGAACTCCACCTCCTCCTCGGCCTTCTCGAAGTAGTAGACGATCCACCCGAGAGCTTTACTCCAAGCTTAGCCTCTAAACTTGAGGCAACTAAACTTCTTTAAGTGCTAATCAAAGAAGCTAGGTGTAATATAGAGAGGGTTATGGATTAAGTAGTCTAACTAATCCTTGTACTCAACACATGAGAGGGGAGGATTAGGGTTTTAAGAGGGAGAGCTTGAGGAGAGAGAAGATGATAAAGATAATGAAATGAGAATAGTGAGATAACATGATATATATCAAGCATTTCTTTTTATCAAGAAAACAATAATAAATGAATTTAGCAACCATGCTTGATAATATCTAGTGATGATTCACTCCATGAGTCATTAAGCATTTATCATGCATTAATGACATGGATGAATCATCCATATGACTCACTAATCACATTCATTGCATATGCCACCTAAACCTCCTTAGTCACCATCTTCTAGAAGCTTCTCGCGCAATTACGAGAACGCCCCTCCTTTCCACAAAAATACGGAAAAACATTAGACTGTATAAATCCAATAACCGGATACCAGTAACTGGCTTAAACCAAAGCCGACTGGTAAAAACTGTCCGAAAGTCGTACGTGCGTAAACACACGTATGCGTCCGAACCCTTGTCGTAAAAACATACGACCTCTATATCGTTTCACCTGGAGTAGGGAAACTCTCTGTGTGGGACTCTAGAGACTCGACTACTACGCTGGCAGTGGGTTTAACCACAGACCGCAAGCGGCACTAGCTGTACGTAACAGTCCCCAGGTAGATGTCGATAAGAAGGCCGATGAGGAAACCCATCCGAACTCCTACTGAGTCTGATGTGACAATCTCCATACAGTCCGGTCCGTTCGTCTTAGACTATCGCATATCGGGCCTAGGGGGCGGCAAGCGTCAGTCCCCTAATAGCGGTATAAGTCGTGTCGGAGGGAAGCCCATTACACCCTGAGAAACTACTGGAACCTACCAGCAAATCTCGCTTGCCCTGGCCAGGGACTTTGCGTAATGGCTCTCTGACACAGCGCGATATCAACCCCCAAAACCGGGAGAGACGAATCCTGTCTAACCACCACTGTCTCCAAGTGCTCGGGACTGCACCCAACTGCTACCTGTTTGCACGACTCCTTTGAGCCGTGGTAGGGTAGCAATCTAAGAACAGTGGGACACACTCGAGGCGAAGTAGCAGTGTCAAGTCTGCGGACTATGCTGTACTCATGTCACCTGGGAACTGTTCACTGACGACTGGTATAAAACCAACCAACAGTTCCCTGTGAGTCCTGTCCGGTGTACCCGTAACCTAACGAGCACCTGTATACTATCTCCAGTACGACGTACTGACGGCTGTGGGACAGACCATCTCCCCAACTGGGATGAGAAGCGTACACACTGGTCTACTCCGGAGTATCGATGCTCTGTCTCGATAATCCAACGACCAGGGACCTGAATAAGGATGTGCTTGTAGACTACCCAGCCTCCACTAGTGTGACTGCCATCATAACACTGGTAGTCAAGCAAGATCCTAAGAGCTCTATCAATACGTATACTCACATATTTAGATAGAAAAACCAAGAAGCATACTACCATGTTTAGCAAGACTGTTATATACATGTGAATATCCCAAGCTTCCATTAAGTAATATACAAACTAGTATGATACAGTAATGGCCTTCTAGGGCATAAACACTAACACATTCGTGTTCCTCGGAACGCGGATGCGGGTGTGTATGCACAGTTGACGGAGAGACAGAGGCAGAGGATTCTCATTAGGGTTGTTGACCGTTGACAGTTGACTATTGACTTTTTGTTCAACCCTAATGAGAATATGATATGTGATTAACAATTATATTAATTAAGTATTATGGTGACATGGTTGTTGAGGGATTGACTTTGTTGACTTGTTGACTTTTGTTGACTTGTTGACTTTGTTGACCGGTTGACTAGGCTTGACTAGTTGACCATCATGATAACTATAGCTATCATTTCATGGCAAAGACTTTTGCTTGCTTGCTCTTTTGTGCAAAATGAGTGCATGAAATGATATGGCTATGGTTGCTTAAACCATCACATAATACTTGATTGATATGAGGTGTTATGATTGTTTTGGATTATGAGAGCCAAATGAGAAAAGTCTTCTCTCATTCTTTCTTGCTCATTCTCTCTCTTGTTCTTGAGCTCTCATCTTCCTCCTCTTGCTCTCCCTCTCTTGACTCTATGGTTCACTTGTCTCATGAGTTGAGAACCAAGAACCATAGATAAAATCCCATACAAACTCTTCTCTACTCACTCTAGTTCACAAGGTTTAGCAAACCGAGTGAACTAGTTTCTTCAAAGTTCGAAGAAGGAGCCAAAGGTTGAAGCTTTCAGGTGGATCTATCTTCGGCGCAAGGAGACGACGGGGAGAAGCCGATTCGGACGACCATCGAAGCTTGAAGACGAAGGAGTTCGAGAAAAAGAAAGGTATAACCCCCTAACCGAGTAGTTAGCATCTCGTAGTTAGGTTGTTAGTTAGATGTTTTACAAAGATCCGGTTTTGAGTCCATGTTACCACCTCTAAGAAAATTGTTTTTCACCAAATTCCGCTTGCCCGAAAGTACCGGGAGAGGTAGCATGGACTTACACATATTGTAGCAATTATCTATCTATTTATCATTTTGAATAAAGGAAAGGATAATTCACACATGGTTAATGTTTATCATCTTTGACCATGCTTCAACCACTTTTTAACCTTGAGTTAATTATCCTTTTGCCTTTTAACTCATTTGAAAAAGATCTAGATAATTGCTAACCATGGTTGAAGTGAGAAGGATTAATATGGATTATTCTTTCTCATTTCAATAATTCTATCATATCATTATCTCTTTGAGCTCAAGCTTAGCCACCATCTTCTTCTTCCTCTCTTGAAATTTCTTAGAGTGAAGTTGATAAAAAAGAAAGGATTTTGATTATAAAATACAAACCACATCATCATACTACATACATCTAGCCCATTTGTGTAGGGTTTTTGCTCTACTTCATTTACATATCAAGTAAAGCAAGGAGTTTTGGGCAAAGGGACTTCGGGTGGATCTTCGTGGACTAGGAAGGCTTCCATCGATCCATTACAAACTCTCAAAGTGCCAAGGAGTCACCAAGGGAGGTCTACAAAGGTTGTAATCTCTACTCTTAGTGATACTTTTTCTTTTGCATGTGATGCTTAGTCAAAAGAAACCCTAAATTTCTAGTTATGATTCTTGTCAAGTTCACTTAGCACCTTAAAAATTTGATTTTGGCATATGTGATGCTTCTAAACCCTTGATAAGGTGTTAGGTAAACCCAACAGATATTAGCTCTAGTTCGTCATACTTACATTATCAGCCGATATATGTTAGTTTTATTCACTAAGTTGGCAACTCACCCCCGTTGTGCCTTAATTCCTTGCAGGAGTTGTGTGGACGTGTAACGCCTTAGATTTCGGTTAGTGTTCGTTTAGACGTTAATGCGGGTTTACTGTAAAAAGTTTACCAATTCGGGTTCCTCACATTTTATAACATTTAATTAATAATTTATTATTATTTGTTATAAGCATACACGCATGTGTGCACGTAAATGTGAGGAATTGTTGTGCTAATTTTGATCTTAGCAACTTTGGAACTTAACCTAATCCTTGTTTAAATCCAATCCTTAATCATTTCTCTTGTTCTTTAGTAAGAAGAGAGAGAGATATTTGTTAGAGTGAGGAAGTGGCTTGATGAGTTGTATGAAGGGATTAAATGATGAGTTAATGCATTGTTATACTCACCTCTCACCTCACCCTACACTCACCTCTCTCTTTCTCTTTATCCTTTTCTCTCATTATCCCTCACACTTATTCCCTTAGCATTATTTCTTCATCTCTCTGAACTCTATTCTGAACACTCTCCAATTCCTACACAAATTCATCAAATCCTTCACAATTTCTTCAAAGATCGCATCTTTATCTTGGATTTGCCTCTTGGATGCCATGGAGTGTGCAAAGCTTGGATCTTTGTGTTCTTTTGGCTATGATCTCTATCTCTTCTTCATTTAGTTTTTGCGCTATGTAGACTGTTAGATTTAGTTTAGATAGTGTAAAGTTAGATTTTGTGCATAATATCTTATTTTCTAGTGTCGATTAGTGACATCTGTGATCTGCAGTGACCCGGAAAGTGTGCGAGAAAACCAAACAATGTAGTTGTGTTTTACCTGAGACCATAAGACCTCACCTGGAGCACGAACCCTATCAACTCGAACTCGGCCGGCGACTTCTTAAGGGCGACCCGGCGACATCGGCCGTGGGTAGGAGTTAGGGTTTGGGTTTTTCTGGGTTGGTATCTGCAGTGGTTTTGGTGTTTTTGGTCTTGTTTGATTGTTGAGTTTTCTCAGTATGCAAAATCTGGGATCACTTAGGCAGGCTGTAGTGTTTTGTGTTCGCACGATACGTTATACGATACGGATCATGCACTTTGTGTGGTTTTACTCTTAGGTTGTTTTCGTCGTGCCGCTACGCACGTCAGCCACAATACGAACATTTGAGAGTATGTTTTGTGTGGTTGCGTCGGTCTAATGTAGTTTGTACGCGTTTTGGGTCTGTTATTAATATATACTTGTTTTATTGTTTTAATGATGCAGGTTCGCAGGCAGGGACTTCGGACACTGCTACAAAGGGAAAATAGGTGGTTGGCTTCATTTAGCCAGGAGCGTTGGTGAGTAGATTTAATATTTACAGGGGAATCGCCCGCATGGCGTTATGCGTCTGGGCTAGAGATGTTACTTTTATCGCATATTCTATATCATATTTAGAATTGCATTTCACCCTACTGTTTAGTTATTATTGTACTTGAACTAGTATCCTTAGGACACTACACATATTATTGATGACTCATGTTGAACGAGCACTGATTGTATGCTACACACACCGTCAATAATTGCCATGACATGCACAACCCACTTATAGATATGATATTCCTTGGTTAGGAAAATTGTGACATTAATTCATATTTCTTATCGCATATGACTTATAACATACCTGTATACTTACATGCTTACACATATGCCTTGATATACTTACATGCTAGTTACCCGTATACCTATAGAGTATTGTACCATTAGTGATAGGTACATACACACTTAATGACATAGCTACAGGTATACCATGCACACATACTTCACTTATATCCAGAGGGTATATTACATCATTGCTTATAGGTAGATACATATATCTTTCTATACTTTATGTTTACGCATATATCAGTTATAGCTACATGTTTACCTTTACTTGATGTTATTTAGAATTGGAGAAAATAGGAACCACATGATATTTTATATTAACTTATTGCAGTTAATTAGCGGCTTTTCCTTTATATGCTTACATTACAGTTTTATGTGGCTTATATTTTATTCATGGATTTTCGCACTGAGATATAGATTTTTCATGATGTTTTCTAGATTTGGGGACCGTGGTAGTTTCATGAAATTATGCATTATTTGAAAAACCCGGTTTCCCTTGATATGATATTTCAGCATCCACCATGGGATTTATCGGTTCTGATATATAAATACCCCACGCGAGGAAAGGAAGGGTCCGTGTGCGGGTACATGGTGAGGCCCGGAGGTACCCCGGGGCAAGAATCTCAGTGAGGAGATGAGTTAGTGGGGGAACCATACTTTCCGGTGACATTACCTATGACTCAGCGGTTATCATGGGGATACCGATGGGAGTCATGTACGTATAGATACGTCGAGAGGTGAGAGTCAGAGCTAGGCACTCGTGCTCTCGGTATAGTGTATGATACGTACCTATCAGGGTGCCAGTCTTGGTGACAGCACCTGATAGATCAGCATTTCTGTGTCGATGCTTGACGCATTGGTTTCATGATATTTCTTTTTACTCCTATGTATAAATAACAGTGGAATGGGACGCTGTTATATATGCCTTTACACCAATTTTAGTGGAATGGGACGCTAATATATATGTATTGATATCAATTTATATACTTCATCATATTTATTCATGCAAATATACGTAGAATATAAGAGATTCACATGATATTGGATTTAGGACATTTGGGATTACTTAATATTGTACATAAAGGATATATGAGATTCACTTGACTTTGTACATTCAGGATATATGAGATTTATTCGATATTGTACATTAAGGATTTGTGAGACTTATATGATATGAGAGCCAATTTGGGGGCAGATTTGAGGAATTGGGATTTGGATTGTCTTATTGGATTGTGATCCTACCACGATATCAGGATTCTGTGGAAATTACATATTTCATTCCATACTCCACATTTATTGTTTATGCACTGCTTCATGTATTAGTAGTACCTGTTACTGTACCTTTCATGACTGTTGCATTTACATACCTTTATTTATATGCATTGCTTCATGTGTAGTTGTACCTGTAGGGTACCTTTCATGATTGTTGCATATATACATTTTCGTATCATTATTGCATGATTATTGCATGCTGATTGTCATATTACCGCTTCATGTATTCGTAGTACCAGTTAGTGTACTTTTCATGATTATTGCATTCATATGACCTTTTATTGCTATTAATTGCATATGTTATATTCACGCTGTACGTGCATACTAGCGATTACCTGCATATGTTATTTACTATTCACGAGTTGGCAACTCACCCCCGTTGTGCCACAGTTGTTTTGCAGGGTATTTCCCAGAGTAGTCGAGGCAGGCTATTATCACCTATCTTATCATCTTTTGCTATGCATACTGCATCAGCTCATAGTGTGCAGTTTGCTTAGGTGGGTTTTGTGGTTATTCGTTATTGTATTGTATATTCGTTGTATCCTTGTACTCTCTATCTACTATTTTCTTGTTGACTTAAAGTCTTGGTGAGGACGATATTGTATATTATTTTGTGACTTGTTGTCTTTTATACAGTTTCCTTTCTATCGTCTTTTATTTGTTCGCTACGGCGTCGTATATTTGTTGTGGCGGTTGTTTTCCGCCTTTGGTTGTGTATTTGCTGCCGTTTGGGAATACTTTATTTATATTTATGTTGTACCCATTTTTAGGGCAAGTTTTTATAAAAGTGGTGCTGCCAAAATTTTTAATGAAAGAAAAGTTGGACTTTTAAAGAATTTGGGTTGCGATTTCAAAGGTTTTAAAATTGTTCTTATTTCTTACTTTTTTTGATGGTTTAAACATCTGGGTTTTGGCTTTCTTTTACTGCGTTACGTCCATAGACGTTGCGCAGTATTAGGGCCGTCACGTGCCAATTTAGGGTCGTGACAAAGTTGGTATCGGAGCGCTAGTTTTTTACCTTTCGGAGTGTAGGATGACATTGGTATGATGTAGTAGGTAGCTTAAGCAGAGTAACGTAGTGTGTGTATGTCTGCAGCATACTCACGATGCGGTACTCCGCCAAAGTGACCTAAGTACAATTGCTTGAAACTCCTTCCTTGATGATTCATATCTGTGTGATCGATTTCCGTGTTCTTATCGAATCTTATTTCTATTTATAACCTTGCCGCCGATGACTATGGGGACTCAGAGTGATGCAGCGAGGGCAGAGGTCAGAGTTGGTTCGGGTGAGACGAAGACTGACCAGGATGGCACGCTCGATGCACAGGTGCAGATGGATCCGCCTTCAACAGATAGTATCGCTAGGCTTGTGGCAGAGATGCAGGACTTGCGCCAGACGATGAGTTCATTGGTTGAGACCGTTCGAGCGCAGCGATAGGAAGTTGTCACCCCTGTTACTCAGTTTCTCCTTGCGATCAGCATGCTGCAGTTCGTCACCTACATAGCACCAGTAGATGCAGCCCCAGTTTACGAGACTCATCTTCCAGAGACTTTGAGAGTTCCGAAACAGTGGATGAATCGTACTAGTCTACCAACCCAGAGACAGAGGCCTAGTTGTCATGAAAGATTTCGTGATCGTCGTGGGAGTAGCAGAGGCTTAGGGCGAGGACAGTCGTTCAGCTCTCATCCCAAGGAGGATCAGCAGTCATCACGCGGATGTTTTCGATGTGGGAGCCTTCGTCACCTCATCAGGAGTTGTACCCTAACACCTCGTCAGGGGCTTATTCTGAGACGTCAGGGATGCGGAGGGTTCGCTCAGAGGGGTCAGTCTAGCAGAGGAGGAGTTCAGCCTGTTGCGGGTAGGGGGCAGACACGAGAGTTTGCTTCTACTCATCGGGGCGCGAGGGCATCCAATGCAGAGTTTTCAGGTATTCTAAATTCATATGTTCTTGCTTGTACTTGTTTGTTTTACACAATTTGTGCCGTGGTTGGGACGAGAGTCGTGTTAGGTAGATCAGCGGTTTGTTGTGTTAACTTCTGTCAGCGATTCTTTTGTTGCCCGACATGTGATTCGGTCGTATGCCAATCTGATAGGAGATAGGGATTCGTCTGTCGTTTTGATCCTTCTAGACATGTTGGATTTGACGTTCTCCTGGGCACGGACTGGTTATCTACGTGCTAGACGTCTATGGACTACTGTGTGGAAACAGTCAGGTGTTGTTTTCCCCGGCGAGTCAGTTCTTGTTGTACGGGAGGACAGTGGTGCCGCCTCTCACAGCTTGAATTCAGCCTTTTTGCTAGTCGGCTTTTGAGGAGAGGATGTCGAGGATTCTTGGCGTTCTTTCGTGATACCGTAGCCACAATGGGTTTTTTGGACCGGTTTTCCTTCGTGCGAGAGTTTTCCGACGTTGTTCCAGATGAGCCGGCGGAGCTTAAGGAGCTTAAGGATCAGCTGCAGAGTTGTTTGTTGGAGTTTTTGTGCGTCTGAGTGTTTCGCATTAGGGAGCTCATATTTCTGTTCGTCAAGGAGAAAGACGGTAGTTTGAGGTTGTGTATCGATTGATCGTCGATTTAACCGGCTTTCGGTGCGGATAGGTATTCTTTACCTCGCATTGACGATTTCTTCGATCAGCTCCTGAGTGTGAGACATTTTCTAAGTTTATTTAGGATCAGGTCATTATTGTTGCAGGTTCGGAGTGATGAAATTCCGAAGACTGCCTTGTGCGTGCTACGGGCTTTGTGTGTTTTGGTGGTGTCATTGGACTCACCAATGCTCTAGCGGCATTCGTAGATAGGATGAACCAGATTTCTTCAGGCCGTTCCTCGACCAGTTATTGTTGTGTTATTGACAATATTCTGGTCTATTTCAATGTGTTTTGAGGAAAAGGAGCTGCACTTGAGGATTTGTTTTGCAGACATTGGGAGAGCCCCAGCTGTTTGCTAGATTCTCGGAGTGTTCCTTCAGGCTTGCTTTTGTTGATTCCTGGGTCTTGTAGTTATGGGAGACGGTTTTCGTATGGTCCCGAGGAAGATCGAGACTGTACAACTTTGTCCCAGACTTGTGTACGGACGGAGGTCCGTTGATTTTTGGGCTTAGCAAGTTTTTACCGCCGTTTTGTGCAGTATTGCCAGTGTTGTGCTGCACCATTGACTGGGCTAACCGGAAAGGAGGTTCCTTTCCTTTGGACTGAGGCATGCGTGCGGAGTTTTCGGCAGTTGAAGACTCGGTTAACTTCTGTATCAGTTCTTTCTTTGCTTTCTGGTTCGGGCGACTTTATTGTTTAACTGTGATGTTTCGCGAGTGGGGCTCGATTTTGCGTTGATGTAGCATTATAGAGTTATCGCTTTTGCTTCCCTACATTTGAAGAAAGTACGAGCAGGATTTTCCACTCATGATCTAGAGATGGCCGCGGTGGTCGTGCGTTGGAGATTTGGAGACACTACTTGTTCGAGAGTCATGTCAGATTTTTATGGACCACCAGAGCTTAATGTACATCTTCCTGCAGCGGATTTTGATTGTTGAGATAGTCTTCTACAGATTTACAGTTCTTGTGCGATTGTTGAGTACAGCTTTCGCCTCTACTGAGGGTACAGCTTGCTTATGTCTGTGCCCGACCACTTTTCTTTAATCGCTTCCGCGAGGCACTGCCAGCCGATACTCGTTCGTCAGAGATACTTGAGCATATTCGGCTGGGTAATAATTCAGAGTCCTTGATTTGTGACAAGGGTGTGCTACATTTAAGGACGCGTTTGTGTACCTGATACTTTTGGGTAGGGACGTGAAATCCTAGAACAGGAACATCTGTTAACTCTTTGTACTCATTCAAGTTCCACCAACATTGACATGACTTATGAGATAGTTACGGGTGGGCAGGGATGTAAAGAGAAGTTTCGGGTTTCGTTTCAAGGTGTCTGTCTTGTTGTGTGCTTTGGTTGAGCATCTGAGACGGGCTGGAGAGTTACAACCTTTAACCGTTCCGAAGTGGGAGTGGGAGCAGATCTCCATGAATTTCTTTATGGTGTCTACCCAGGTGTAGTCAGGGTATGACTCCATTCGGATGCTTGTCGTCCGGTTATACTCAGTTTGGTCAGTTGTTCTTGTCAAGTTTGTGCGTTGCACGGAGTTCCTTCATGAGTCGTATCCAATGAAGGCACCCGGTTCGCATGCCGTCTTGGGCAGAAGCTTCAGGAAGCCTTGGGTACTAGTTGAGCTTTAGCACCATCTTTCCATCCGCAGGATGATGGTTTTGTGGGAACGGGCTATACCGACTATGGAGGATATGCTTGTGCATACGTACTAATTGCTGTCGGCTGTTAGGATCGTCACTTGCCATTGTTAGGGTTCTCCTTCGGTAGCTGCTATCAGGAGTCACTCCAATTGGCAACCTTTAGGTTTGTTGTTAGGTCGTGTCGATCCCCAGTCAGTTTTTCTGACTCTGCGTAGTAGGATTTTTGGACCCCAGCTAATCTAGAGACTTCGGAGATGATCCAGTTGGTTCAGGTCAGGAGTAGAGTAGCCCAGTGCAGACAGAGGTCTTATGCCGACCGTGATGGTCGCAGACTTGAGTTCGCAGTGGGAGATCATGTATTCCTACGAACTTTCCGATGAATGACGTGTTGAGTTTTGGGAAGCTTTGTTAGTTGTATGTATGCCCTAGAGGCCGGTATTGTACACATGATGTATTTTATATTGGATGCTTGGACATATATAGAGATGACTTTCTTGCTCGATATGATAGTATGCTATCTGGTTACTCTTTATCTTAACATGTTTTCTAGTCTCTTTAAACTGTCTAATAGTTACATGTTGATTAAGCCCTCAGGATGTGTACTTGACTACCTGGACTATGATGCAGATCATACTAGTGGGGACATGGTAGTCCATAAGTACATCCTTCAAGGTCCCTAGTGTTAGTTATATGTATGCCCTAGAGGCCATTACTGTACATAGGATGTATATTGTAGTGGATGCTGGGACATATATAGGGAGGACTTTCTTGCTCGACATGATAGTATGCTATCTGGTTACTCTTTACCTTAACGTGTATGCTGATTGTCTCTCTGTTACATGTTGGTAAAGCCCTTAGGATGTGTACTTGACTACCTGGACTATGATGCGGATCATACTAGTGGGGACATGGTAGTCCATAAGTACATCCTTCAAAGTCCCTAGTCGTGGGTGTATCGAGACGGGGCATCGATATACCAGAGTAGACTAGCTTTTACCTTCTCGACCCATACAGATGGGCGATGGATGATCCCATATCCATCGGTGTTTGACATCAGAGATGATATACGGGTGCTCAGTAGAGACTGGGTACACTGGACGGACTCGCCGAGAACTCCCAGATGGTATTATACCTCACGTCAGATGGCAGTTCTCTGGTGACACTGGTACAGAGTAGTCTGTTGACCCGAGATCGTCATAGAGTCTTGTGTGGTTCCCACTGTGCTTTGATTTCCATCTTACCACGTCCAAGAGGGCATGCAAAACGGTGGTTTTTGGGTACAGTCCCGAGTCACATGGAGGCAATGAGCGATAGGAGGGGATTCGTCTCTCCCGGTATATGGAGTTGATGTTGCGCTGTGTTCGATTGGCTATAACAGGAAATCCCTGGCCAGGGTTGCTGAGATTTACTGGTAAGTGTTACCAATAGTTTCTCGAATTGTTATAGACCTCATATCGACACGACTTATCGAGCTATTGGGGTCTGACGTTTACCACCCCTAGGCGAGATATGCGACATATCAGACGATCAGACCGGACTGTACGGTAGTGTTACTTGTTGGATTCACTGGAGTGTGAGCGGGCTTGCTCGTCGATCTTCAGATCGCTCAATACCCGGGTGGCCGTTACGTTTAGCAGACCGCTTGCGGCTTGTGGGTGTTTGATATGATCATCACCTACTGCCGGCGTATTGACGAGTCTTTAGAGTCCTACACAGAGGTTTCCTGGCTCAAGCGAAACGAAATAGGAGCGCATATGAGATATGTGCGGGACCGAGAATAATGCGTGTATATGATACCGTATTTCATTCCCGCGATGAATGTGTCGAATGGTTGTATGCGATATTACCTAGTTATCGAATCGAGGATTGATTCGATAAGCCGATACATTGGATACTAGTCGGTTATATGCGATATGACCGGATCGTTAAATCAAGTGTTGATTTAATGATTTAATGTATAATTATATATTTGATATATTACTTTGCATTAACTAGTATCGGTTCACTTTGAATGGATTTTCTCACTCGGATGTGCGCATTGTATATGCGATATGATTTTGTGCACATGTTTGTATCATGTTTGATGATGCATGCTTTATTGGTTAAGTGTAGAGATTAAACCATGGTTGTGAATGGTTAGGGTTTTGTTTTCTTTTTCATTTATTTATTTATTATTTAGTTATTCATTTGGAAAAAGAAAAAGGGTGAGAAAAATGGTGGCATTCTTTTAATCTTTCATGAAGCTTCATGAACACTTTGACTATGTCACCATTTTTGTCTCATGCTTAACCCTAACCACTCCACTAACCCTTGTTCACTCTCTACACTTTACCATGGTTACCTTTATGATAAGAATGATTATTCTTTTCTTTTCTAATTAATCTTATCATAATATTCTTCTTCTTCTTCCATTCTTCAAGTGAAGAAAGCAAGCTCCATCAATGGTGATTGATGGAAATGAGTGAGAAATCCAATTCTAAAGTCTACCCACTTCCTATTTCTTCATCCTCTACCTCTTGCCAAGTAGTAGAGTGTGTTTTCTTCACAAGTTTCAACACTTGGTGAAGTTGGAGCTTGATCTAGCGATGCCTCGACGTAGATC
The DNA here is from genome assembly GCA_030015575.1 of Agapanthus africanus. Taxonomy (NCBI): domain Eukaryota; kingdom Viridiplantae; phylum Streptophyta; class Magnoliopsida; order Asparagales; family Amaryllidaceae; genus Agapanthus; species Agapanthus africanus. The sequence goes on along the minus strand of CM057343.1, from coordinate 286,575,071 downwards.
GTCTTCGGCATGGACATCGACGACCTCGCTCGCCATTTCTCCGACGAAGCCGATGCTAGAGCCCGGAATTTGTTTTGGACAGCAAGAGGACTTCATTGCGGAGCTATGGAGGCGGAGCACCGGATCTACAAAGGTTGTATTTCCGTTTCCTTATAGTTAAAGTTGTTAACTAGTTACCTTTTCGCCTAGAAATCTAGCCAACGGTCCGTTCTAGGGTTTCTCGGCACCTAGAATTTTTGAAATTGGCATGGTTGATGCCTTGTGAGACCTCATTAGGGTGCCTAGGAACCCTACAGTGGTATCAGAGTCTAGCTAGAGCCTTAGGCGAAGTCTAGACGGAATTTGAAACCCGAACGAACCCGAAACCCATCTCAAAAATTGCTCTCTGTCCTTTTTTCAAAAACGTGGTTTTTTCAGAATTAAAAATTGCTAAAAAATTCAGCAAGAAAAAATAAGAATTATGATGCAAAAATTGTTCGATGAACAGTATATATTGCGGCGGAACCGCGGCAGAAGCTTAGCTTCTGCGGCGGTTCCGCGGCTATCTGGTGACGTCAGCCCTCAATCTTTGCACAGTAATTCCTGATAAATTATGCTGAGTTTTCTGGGAATTTTTAATATTTATTCAAGAGTTGAATTTTCTGGGATTGTTTTGGGGATTCGGTGTTTCGATCGGAGTATCAAATTTTGTCTATGTGGCTTTCCGGATAAATATTAGAATATGTCAAAAAGTTCGACCGGATATAAATACCCAATTTTTCCCCTGTCGGGAAATTTCCAAGTGTTGGATTTTTCCGTGGTTTAACGACGTTCTAAGTAGTGCAAGAAACGCGATGGACCCTCTAGAAGACAACAAACCTTAACTCGATTATGTGTCCGTCTTGAACTGCCCTTTGAACCTTCGGGTTTGGGGCAGTACGGCGTGCCACATGTGAGGCGTTGGCTTGACCCTTCTACGGCTGGACCGTTGGTACTGAGGCACGAACTGAATGTTTTTAGACTTGTTTCACGTGTTGAGCTGTATCGGGAAAACTTGGGTGTTCGATTGTTCGATCGAAAAGTTTAACGTTTTCTGTTTATCTGGAATGGGATACAATAATTGGAATTCACAAAAGTTATGTGATAACTAAATGAATGTTATAAACGTAGCAGTTTAGTCTCACATGATCGGTTGCCACGGAATTTTGATGTGATCAAAAGTCCGTCGCAATCACGTAGCGTAAGCGGATACTCGCCGGGTAAACTTAATAGACAGCCTCACTCCATAGCCCCGACCAAGTGACTGTAGGAGAACCCCGTCGCCGAAAGCATCCGTCAGGGTGCTCGCGGTAGCGGTGTTCCGCCTTGGTGCACTTCGTCGACGGTATCGGGGGTGCGGCCGTCTACTGAAGTTTGCGACGAGCATTCGATCAGGATGTCGGGAATCCTGTTGAATTGCCCGACTTAATATTGAAAAGTGTTTTCGATAATGAGACTAAAATGCGGGGTTTATAATTGTTAGGCATGCGATGTCTAAGTAATTCATTTGGTCAGGCATGCGATGTCTGAGATGGTTGCGGATTCCAACTGTTGTAGTTTTACACTTTCTTTACTGTGACCGTAAGTGTAATATGTGATATCGCCGGTTTCGTTGCTATATGTCAACGACAATTGGGATGCGCATATTTACTTACGTTGATGACATGTGATGTTATGTGTTGCTGGATATGTTATATTGGATCGTCGTGTTTGAATAGCCGGGGGTTTTTATGTGAGATGAGTGTTTTTCATTTTCATTCATATAAAAACTTGTATGTAATATTTTTTTTTGGGGCACTTCCAGGTTGCGGAAGTTGTCATCGTTGATGTATATTATTTACTTTTCCGCACTAGGATAGACCCAAGGAGTGGAGCACAAGTAACCGGGTTCTGGAGTCCACTGGGAGACCAACTCGAGGAGTCGAGTCCGGGTCTCCTAACTCTAGAATTGGTAGGGTTGCTTGCCGCTCTCGTAGGGGTCTAGGGGTGTGGGTTTGGCTATTCATCGCGACCGTGGAATCCGTGTTTTATACTGGCTCGTATTGAAAACACGGACGTCCTAGTATATCCAATATTTCATATGTTTCTTCTGCTGCGATATCTGTGATGTGATCATGTGATGTTCTGTGATAGATACATTATATAGTATATATGATATATTATATAGACGTTACTTATGTTTTACACCCGCGCTGGCCCTGCCCCGCTTTGTCGTTAGTTACCTAACCTAACGATGCACGAGGGGACATCGAGGCGAATGCGGATGGCATAAGCATACGTCGTATTTATCTGTGATGTTTAGGTAATTAAATGATGGGACTTCATTAATGTGATTAATGAAATAAAAGAAACCTAAGATGTTGTAGAATCGAATTTCAAAATTAAAAAAGGTAGCTACAGTTCTTGCTTTGCACAGCGGTATATGTGATATATCCTGCACCTTATTCGATGAGGAAAGGACCGAGATCCCTTCACCGGGAGTGACTCCTTTAGCAATAACTGGCAGATGCTACACACTCGGTTTGTCTTTTGATTGCTTTTAAGAGTTTTTGCTTTGCACAGTGATATATGTGATATATCCCGCACCTCATTCGACGAGGAAAGGACCGACGATCCCTTCACCGGGAGTGACTCCTTTAGCAAAACTGGAAAAGCCTCAAAAGCACTCCATTTTAAAATCATTTGATTCTACAACGATATCAAGTTCATTACGTAATAGGTTTTCAGAAAAACCGGTCGTAGCCCTCCGTCATTTCAGATAAGTACTAGTTAGTATTCGTGCTACGTTTGTTGACTATGTTAAGGCGTAGTGTGCGGTAGCTAATTAGTGCTTATCTGTATAAGCATATGATGTGTTTGGATTAGGGTAGTCGTGCGACTTTGTTCACTATGTTAAGGGTCGTGCGGGTGGGTTTAATTCAATCGGGAAATGACGTGTTGAACTTGACTAGCATTTATGATTTGTTGACTATGTTAAGGTCATATAGTTGCTAGGGGCAAAATATTATCGGGAATTTCAAGTGTTGAAATTTGCAATGAGATTGCATACCTTCTATGAGATAGTTGGATCCCGATACCCGCTGCGAGTAAGTGTTACTCCTGGGAGAGTTTTATACATTACAATTAGCCGATCAAGTAGGTGTCTAGAAAGGTGTCAACGGGGTTACGCCTCTGGGAAAACGAGGTTTACATTAATTAGGTTCGTGCGAAAGCACGGGGGACCTCCCTCAAAGTACCGACACTGGCCTGGCTGAAAGATTGGCGAACTTGTATCGTGTAATTAATCCCGGCTAGTCTTTCCTTTTAGGGTTTGAAGGAGGATTTGATAAAAAGCAGTGGGAGCCATCCTGATTAGATAAAATAATAACCAATCTATTCTTGCAAGAGCGCACGCTGAGTGTTTTCTTCTCTCTCTTTCCTGGTAGCGACCATATCACGCCTTAATCAAGATAATAAAATGGATTATTGACCGAACCCGCTTGTTATACTGAGCTGGGGAACGTTGGTCCCGCTCCAACTTATAATTGTTATAAGACGGAGCAGGAAATTGGGGAATACCAGAATTCCCGTACCGCCCAAACGAGGAGAGTGCATGATGATGCATCATCTTCGGGTGTGTTCATTACAGAGAACTGTTTCTCAGTATCCTTTACGTCCTGGGTATGTGATACCAGATCAGGATCCCAGATATGTAATTTGTTACATAGGGCTACAGAAAGGTAGAGAACTGAGAACGGGTGATAAGTTTCATGAGGCAGAAAACGGGGCAAGTGTTGCAGCCAAGTCTGTAGGTCACTGTCACCCTGTATTACCAATACATTGATTCTGAACGAATGTTATTAGATACCGAACCTGACATACAAAATCATATCTATCTCTTTATTAGTAAAGAAATGATAAAATTTTGTATTGTTGGATAATGTTTTGAACATTTCCTATATCAAAAGTTGATCCGTTCAGGCACGTTATCTAAAAGCATTGATATTCTAAATCAAACTACAGTTCTTAGTATGTGGAACACACACAAGAGGAAGAGTTCAGAAATGAACGAATCCTTTTTGAGGCATTGTAGACTAGGTCATATCAATGCGACCCGACTAGCTGAAGTTACATGTAGATGCATATTTAAATTAGTTTGAATTTACATCTTATGAAACTTGCCAGTCATGTCACAAAGATAAGATGACCATAGCTCCGTTTAATGGTAACAGAGAAAGAGTTAGTTTACTCTTGGGATGATACATGTTGATGTATGTAGGTCCCCTGTCTACACATGCCAGGACTGGTTCTTTACACTTCATTACGTTCTCCGATAATCTCTCAAGATTCAGACATATGTTCCTGTTGAAACACAAGTCTGAACCTTTTGAGATATTCACAGAATATAAGTTAGAAGTAGAGAACCAATACGGTTATAAGTATTATGTCCTATGATGAGATCAAGGAGGAGAATAGTTGAGCACGGAAATCCTGGACTATTCTAAAGGAGAATGAGATTCTCTCTCAGAATTACTCCTCTGTATACACCATAGCACGATGGTATATCGGGGCAGAGCAATCACACCCTATATGATAAGGTGTACTCTATGATGAGTACTTCTGAGTTACCTATTTCCTTTTGGGAGTTATGCACTTATGAAGCTGCATACCTATTGAATAGGGTTCGAATCAAATCAGTTGCCTACCACTTCATATATGATATGGAAAGGGAAGAGCCCATATCTTAAGTTAGTTAAGATTTGGGGTTGACCGGCCTATGTCTAAAAGCAAAATCCGGACAAGCTCGAGGCAAGGTCTGTAATGTAGAACTGGAAAGGTTCCAGCTATACAAACAGCAGCTGATGATTTGGTAGAACCGAAGGATTCAGTAGTAACCAACGAACCTCAGCCTCTCCGCCGATCTAGTAGGGTTCCTCACCCATCTGAGAGATACTTCTGTTTCTCTATGACAGTGGGAGCGAGGATTGCATCATGAGATGATGACCCAACTAGTTTCGAGCTGGCCATCGGGGGTAAGACTCTGTAAGAATGGCTGGATGCTTAGTGATCTGAGATGGAATCCTTATACACCAACAAAGTATGGACTTTGGTTGCTATATCTGAAGGGTTAAATCCCCATCAGGAGCAGGTATATCGTGAGAAGATAACTTGGTGTACATGGAAAAGTTGAGACTTTCAAAGCTAGACTTGTTAAAGGTTTTCGTCATTAACCAGGCGTGGATAATGATGAAACCTTTTCAAGTAGCTATGCTTAAGTCCATCCGGATCCTACTTGCCACGGCTACATACCATGACTACGATATCTGGCGGTTGGGTGCCAGGACTGCTTTTCTAAATGATGATTTAGAAGAGTGCGTCTGTAAGTACACAGCCAGAGGGCTTCGTAAACAGTGGGAGCAGCGGAAACGTGTGCAAGATGTTTTATCTGATAAAGCAGGCATCGCGGAGTTGGAACGTCTGTTTTGATGTGTTAGTCAAAGAGTTTGACATTATCAAAATGGTAGATGAACCTTATATAAACAAAAAGGTAGTAGGGAGTATAGTGGCGATCCTCGTAGAGTACGTGGATGACATACTCTTGATAGGGAAGAAGTTTCCAATGCTACGCTCGATCAATCTCCGCTTATCACAATGATTTTCCATATAGGATCAAAGTGATACCTACTAAATCTTGGATTTCTGATCTATGAGATAGATCTAATTGGATGTTAGGAATCTCACTAGTAGTAGTGAGATGGTATCAATTGATCCTGGGGAGAATCACTGGAAGTGTTCCAGGGTGATAAAGACGACTGAATGTCAGTCGCAGGCATTGTCTTTACCCTCAGTAACGGGACGGTATGTTGGAAGAGTTCCAAGTTTGATACCGTGACATACTAGACGATAAAGGCAGGATACATCGCTACTTAAGATACTACCAAAGAGGCTGTTTGGGTATATATTGGTTCATAAGATGAACTATGTTCTTCCCATTGTGTGACAATGGAGTTGTGGCTTATGCCAAGGAACGCAGGTCCCATCAGTGATCCAGACATATTCCAAGGCAGTATCACTTGATCATGGAGATGGTTGATCTCCAGGGTGATCAGGGTAAGGAGAGTAGACTCATAGGACAACACGGCGGATCCACTCACAAAGGCTTTTTTCCCAGAGAGAGACTTTTATGGGATGGTTGAGTATGAGATACTGCAACCACTGGTACATATGGCCCTAGTGCAAGTGGGAGATTGTTAGTTATATGTATGCCCTAGAGGCCATTACTGTACATAGGATGTATATTGTAGTGGATGCTGGGACATATATAGGGAGGACTTTCTTGCTCGACATGATAGTATGCTATCTGGTTACTCTTTACCTTAACGTGTATGCTGATTGTCTCTCTGTTACATGTTGGTAAAGCCCTTAGGATGTGTACTTGACTACCTGGACTATGATGCGGATCATACTAGTTGGGACATGGTAGTCCATAAGTACATCCTTCAAAGTCCCTAGTCGTGGGTGTATCGAGACGGGGCATCGATATACCAGAGTAGACTAGCGTGTACCTTCTCGACCCATACAGATGGGCGATGGATGATCCCATATCCATCGGTGTTTGACATCAAAAATGATATACGGGTGCTCAGTAGAGACTGGGTACATTGGACGGACTCGCCGAGAACTCCCAGATGGTATTATACCTCACGTCAGATGGCAGTTCTCTGGTGACACTGGTACAGAGTAGTCTGTTGACCCGAGATCGTCATAGAGTCTTGTGTAGTTCCTACTGTGCTTTGATTTCCATCTTACCACGTCCAAGAGGGCATACAAAACGGTGGTTTTTGGGTACAGTCCCGAGTCACATGGAGGCAATGAGCGATAGGAGGGGATTCGTCTCTCCCGGTATAGGGAGTTAATGTTGCGCTGTGTTCGATTGGCTATAACAGGAAATCCCTGGCCAGGGTTGCTGAGATTTACTGGTAAGTGTTACCAATAGTTTCTCGAATTGTTATAGACCTCATATCAACACGACTTATCGAGCTATTGGGGTCTGACGTTTACCACCCCTAGGCGAGATATGCGACATATCAGACGATCAGACCGGACTGTACGGTAGTGTTACTGGTTGGATTCACTGGAGTGTGAGCGGGCTTGCTCGTCGATCTTCAGATCGCTCAATACCCGGGTGGCCATTACGTTTAGCAGATCGCTTGCGGCTTGTGGGTGTTTGATATGATCATCACCTGCTGCCGGCGTATTGACGAGTCTTTAGAGTCCTATACAGAGGTTTCCTGGCTCAAGCGAAACGAAATAGGAGCGCATATGAGATATGTGCGGGACCGAGAATAATGCGTGTATGTGATACCGTATTTCATTCTCGCGATGAATGTGTCGAATGGTTGTATGCGATATAACCTAGTTATCGAATCGAGGATTGATTCGATAAGCCGATACATTGGATACTAGTCGGTTATATGCGATATGACCGGATCGTTAAATCAAGTGTTGATTTAATGATTTAATGTATAATTATATATTTGATATATTACTTTGCATTAACTAGTATCGGTTCACTTTGAATGGATTTTCTCACTCGGATGTGCCCATTGTATATGCGATATGATTTTGTGCACATGTTTGTATCATGTTTGATGATGCATGCTTTATTGGTTAAGTGTAGAGATTAAACCATGGTTGTGAATGGTTAGGGTTTTGTTTTCTTTTTCATTTATTTATTTATTATTTAGTTATTCATTTGGAAAAAGAAAAAGGGTGAGAAAAATGGTGGCATTCTTTTAATCTTTCATGAAGCTTCATGAACACTTTGACTATGTCACTATTTTTGTCTCATGGTTAACCCTAACCACTCCACTAACCCTTGTTCACTCTCTACACTTTACCATGGTTACCTTTATGATAAGAATGATTATTCTTTTCTTTTCTAATTAATCTTATCATAATATTCTTCTTCTTCTTCCATTCTTCAAGTGAAGAAAGCAAGCTCCATCAATGGTGATTGATGGAAATGAGTGAGAAATCCAATTCTAAAGTCTACCCACTTCCTATTTCTTCATCCTCTACCTCTTGCCAAGTAGTAGAGTGTGTTTTCTTCACAAGTTTCATCACTTGGTGAAGTTGGAGCTTGATCTAGCGATGCCTCGACGTAGATCATCTTCGGCATGGACATCGACGACCTAGCTCGCCATTTCTCCGACGAAGCCGACGCTAGAGCCCGGAATTTGTTTTGGACAGCAAGAGGACTTCATTGCGGAGCTATGGAGGTGGAGCACCGGATATACAAAGGTTGTATTTCCGTTTCCTTATAGTTAAAGTTGTTAACTAGTTACCTTTTCGCCTAGAAATCTAGCCAACGGTTCTAGGGTTCCTCGGCACCTAGAATTTTTGAAATTGGCATGGTTGATGCCTTGTGAGACCTCATTAGGGTGCCTTGGAAGCCTACACCTAGTCGTAGGTGTATCGAGACAGGGCATCGATATACCAGTGTAGACTAGCGTATACGCTTCTCGACCCATGAGATGGGCGATGGATGATCCCATATCCATTGGTGTTTGACATCAGAGATGGTGTACGGGTGCTCAGTGGAGACTGGGTACACTGGAAGGACTCGCCGAGAACTCCCAGATGGTATTATACCTCACGTCAGATGGCAGTTCTCAGGTGACACTAGTACAGGTTAGTCTGTAGACCCGAGATCGTCATAGAGTCTTGTGTGATTCCCACTGTGCTTTGATCTCCACCTTACCACGTCCATGAGGGCGTGCAAAACGGTGGTCTTTGGGTACAGTCCCGAGTCACATGGAGGCAATGAGCGATAGGAGGGGTTTCGTCTCTCCCGGGATTGGGGGTTGATGTTGCGCTGTGCTCGATTGGCCGTAACAGGGAAGTCCCTGGCCAGGGCTGATCAGAGATTTGCTGGTAAGTGTTACCAGTAGTTTCTTGATCCGTTATGGGCCTCATATCGGCATGACTTATCGGTTATTGGGGTCTGACGTTTACCACCCCTAGACTTGATATGCGACATATCAGACGAACAGACCGGACTGTACGGTAAGTGTTACTGGTTGGATTCACAGGAGTATGAGCAGGCTAGCTCGTCGATCTTCTGATCGCTCAATACCCGGATGGCCGTTACGTTTAGCAGACCGCTTGCGGCTTGTGGGTGCTTGATATGATCATCATCTGCTGCCGGCGTATTGACGAGTCTTTAGAGTCCTACACAGAGGTTTCCTGGCTCAAGCAAAACGAAATAGGAGCGCATATGAGATATGTGCAGGACCGAGAATAATGTGTGTATGTGATACCGTATTCCATTCTCGCGATGAATGTTTTGATCGGTTGTATGCGATATAACCTAGTTATCGAATCGTTGATTCGATAAATCGATACATTGTATACTAGTCGGTTATGTGTGACATGACCGGATCATTGAATCAAGTGTTGATTTAATGATTTAATGTATAATTATATATTTGATATATTACTTTGCATTAACTAGTATTGGTTCACTTTAAAGGGATTTTCTCACTTGTATAGCACATTGTATATGTGATATATTTTGTGTGCACTTGATTGTATCATGTTTGATGATACATACTCACTTGGTTTTGTGTAAAGACTTAAACCATGTTTAGTGAATGGTTAGGGTTTCATATTTTCATATAATTATTTCTTTTCATTTTTGTGAAAAAGATATTAGAAAAACAAAATGGTTTCTTTCTTTCATGAAGCTTGTTGAAGCTTCATGAAGCTTTGACCAAGTGACCATTTTGTCTTCATCCTTAACCCTAACCATTCTAACTAACCATGATCTATTCTCTACACTTTACCATGGTTTGCATATGATAAGTATTGATTTTATTTTCATTTTAAAAGGAAAACTTATCATATTCTTTCTTCTTCTTCATCATCTTCATCAAGAAAGAAAGCTTAAGCCCATCAATGGCAACTTGAGCAAAAGTGTGAGAAATCCAATTCTAAAGTGAACCCACCTCCTATTTCTTCATCCTCTACCTCTTGCCAAGTAGTATAGGGTGTTTACTTCACAAGTTTCACAACTTGGTGAAGTTGGAGCTTGATCTTGTGTAACCTCGACGTAGATCATCTTCGGCACAAAGCCGACGACCTAGCTCGCCCATTTCTCCGATGAAGCCGATGCTTGAGTCCGGGATTCGAGACGGACAGCGAGAGGACTTCAACGTGGAGCTAAGGAAGTGGAGAACTGGATCTACAAAGGTTGTAGCATCTTTCTTTTAGTTAAGTAGTTAACTAGTTTCACTTTGTCGCCTAAAATTCTAGTTAACGATCTAGTCTAGGGTTTCTCGGCACCGTAAAATTTGAAATTGGCATGGTTGATGCCTTGTGAGACCTCTTGAGAGTGCCTAGGAACCCTACAGTGGTATCATAGCCTAGCTAGAGCCTTAGGCGAAGTCTAGACGACGTTTGAAACCCGAATACACATCGAAACCCTAACACATCATGCTCTCTGGACTTTTTCCAAAAACTGGAATTTTTCTAGATTAAAAATGCTTAAAAAATTCAGCAGGGAATTCTAAGAACTACGGTGCAAAATTTACCTCATGAACAGTCAAAGGTGCGGCGGAACCGCGGCAGAAGCTTGGCTTCTGCGGCGGTTCCACGGCCAACTAATAGGATCTTCCTGTAATATTTGCACAGTAATTCATCATTTCAGCAGCTGAGTTTTCTGGGAATTTTTAATATGTACTAAAGAGTTGAGTTTTCTGAGGTGTTTTAGAGCTTCGATGTTTCGACCGGTAATTTCAAACGTCGTCAATGTGGTTTCCGGATAATTTTAGAATATGTTCAAAAGTTCGACCGGATGTAAATACCCAATCTTTCCCCTGCCCGGAAATTTCCAATTGTTGGACTTTTCCGTAGTTTAATGACGTTCTAAGTAGTGCAAGTAACGCGATGGTCCCTCTAGATGACAACAAACCTTAACTCGATTATGTGACCGTCTTGAACTGCCATTTGAACCTTCGGGTTTGGGGCAGTACGGCGTGCCACATGTGAGGCGTTGGCTTGACCCTTCTACGGCTGGACCGTTGGTACTGAGGCATGAAGTGAATGTCTTTGAACTTATTTAATGTGTTGAACGGTCTCGGGAAAACTTGGGTGTTCGAATGTTCGATCGGAAAGTTTAATATTTTCTATTTATCCGGAATGGGATACAATAATTGGAATTCACAAACAGTTATGAGATAACTGAATGAATGTTATAAATCTAGCGGTTTAGTCTCACATGATATTGAAAAGAGTTTTCGATAATGGGACTAAAATGCGGGGTTTATAATTGTTAGGCATGTGATGTCTAAGTATTTCATTTGATTAGGCATGCGATGTCTAAGGAGGTTACGGATTCCAACTGTTGTAGTTTTACACTTTCTTTTCTGTGACCGTAAGTGTAATATGTGATATCGCCGGTTTCGTTGCTATATGTCAACGACAATTGGGATGCGCATATTTACTTACGTTGATGACATGTGATGTTATGTGTTGCTGGATATGTTATATTGGATCGTTGGGTTTGAATAGCCGGGGGTTTTTATGTGAGATGAGTGTTTTTCATTTTCATTCATGTAAAAACTTGTATGTAATATTCTTTTATTTGGGGCACTTCCAGGTTGCGGAAGCTGTCACCTTTTGTATATTATTTACTTTTCTGCACTAGGATAGACCCAAGGAAGGGAGCACAAGTAACCGGGTTCTAGGGTCCAGTGGGAGACCATCTCGAGGAGTCGAGTCCGGGTCTCCTAACCCTAGAATTGGTAGGGTTGCTTGCCGCTCTCGTAGGGGTCTAAGGGTGTGGGATTGGCTATTCATCACGACCATGGAATCAGTGTTTTATACTGGCTCGTATTGAAAACACGGACGTCCTAGTATATCCAATGTTTCATATGTTTCTTCTGCTGCGATATCTGTGATGTGATCATGTGATGTTCTATGATAGATACAGTATATAGTATATATGATATATTATATAGACGTTACTTATGTTTTGCACCTGCACTAGCCCTGCCCTGCTCTGTCGTTAGTTACCTAACCTAACGGTGCATGAGGGGACATCGAGGCGAATGCGGATGGCATAAGTGTACGTCGTATTTATCTGTGATGTTTAGGTATTTAAATGATGGGACTTCATTAATGTGATTAATGAAATAAAAGAAACCAAATGATGTTGTAGAATCAAATTTTAAATAAAACAGGTAGCTACAGTTCTTGCTTTGCAAAGCGGTATATATGATATACCCTGCACCTTATTCGATGAGGAAAGGACCGAGATCCCTTCACCGGGAGTAACTCCTTTAGCAATAACTGGAAGATGCTACATACTCGGTCTGCTTTTGATTGCTTCTATAGTTACTGCTTTGCACAGTGATATATATGATATATCCCGCACCTCATTCAACGAGGAAAGGGCCGACGATCCCTTCACCGGGAGTGACTCCTTTAGCAAAACTAGAAAAGCCTCAAAATCACTCCATTTCAAAACTTCATTTGATTCTACAACGATATCAAGTTCATTACGCAATAGTTTTCCAGAAAAACCAGTCGTAGCCCTCCGTCATTTCAGATAAGTACTAGTTAGTATTTGTGCTACGTTTGTTGACTATGTTAAGGCGTAGTGTGCGGTAGCTAATTTGTGCTTATCTGTATAAGCGTATGATGCGATTGGATTAGGGTAGTCGTGCGACTTTGTTGACTATGTTAAGGGTCGTGCGGGTGGGTTTAATTCAATCGAGAAATGACGGGTTGAACTTGACTAGCACTTATGATTTGTTGACTATGTTAAGGTCATATAGCTGCTAGGGGCAAAATATTATCGGGAATTTCAAGTGTTGAAATTTGCAATGAGATTGCATACCTTCTATGAGATAGTTGGATCCCGATACCCACCGTGAGTAAGAGTTACTCCTGGGAGAGTTTTACACATTACAATTAGCCGATCAAGTAGGTGTCTAGAAAGGTGTCAACGGGGTTACGCCTCTGGGAAAACGAGGTTTACATTAATTAGGTTCGTGCGAAAGCACGGGGGACCTCCCTCAAAGTACCGACACTGGCCTGGCTGAAAGATTGGCGAACTTGTAGTGTGTAATTAATCCCGGCTATTCTTTCCTTTTAGGGTTTGAAGGAAGATTTGATAAAAACCAGTGGGAGCCATCCTGATTAGATAAGATAATAACCAATCTGATCTTGCAAGAGCATACGCTAAAGTGTTTTCTTCTCTCTCTCTCCAGGTAGCGACCATGTCATGCCCTAATAAAGATAATAATATGGATGTATTGACTGAACGCGCATGTTATACTGTGCTGGGGAACGTTGGTTCCGTTCTTTCCTATAAGAGTTATAGGACTGAACAGGATATAGGGGAATACCAGGATTCCCATGCCACCCGAATGAAGAAAGTACATGTTGATGCATTTTCTTCGGCTGTGTTCGTTACAGAGAACTGTTTCTCCATTTGCTCTACGTCCTGGGTATTAGATACCGGGTCAGGATCCCATATATGTAATCAGTTACATGGGCTCAGGAAAGGTAGAGAACTTGGAGAAGGTGATAAAGATATTAGAGTTGGAAATGGTGCAATAGTTGCAGCTAAGACTGTCGGGGAATATCACCTTGAATTACCAACTGGTAATACATTGGTTCTGAACGAATGCTATTACATGCCGAACCTGATATGCAACATTATATCGGTTTCTTTGTTGAGTAAGGAGGGATATAATTTTGTATTACAGGATAATGTTATGAACATTCTCCGTAACCAAAAGTTGGTTGGATCAGGCACGCTGTGCAATGGCATTTATGTTCTAAATCAATCAACAGTTCTGAGCATAACAAACACACACAAGAGGAAGAGTTCTGAAATAAAAGAATCCTTCTTGTGGCATTGTAGACTGGGTCACATCAATGCGACACGACTAGCTAAGTTGCATAAAGATGGATATTTAAATCCGTTTGAATTTTCATCTTATGATACATGCCAGTCATGTCTCAAAGGCAAGATGACAAAAACTCCGTTTACGGGACACGGAGAAAGAGTTACTGAACTCTTAGGACTGATACATAGTGATGTATGCGGTCCTATGTCTACACATGCCAGGGATGGTTCTTCATACTTCATTATATTCACTGATGATCTCTCTAGGTTCGGGTATGTGTTCCTGATGAAACACAAATCGGAAGCTTTTGAGAAATTTAGAGAATATAAGCAAGAAGTTGAGAACCAAACCGGAAAAAGTATTAAAATCCTACGATCTGATCGAGGAGGTGAATACTTAAGCAAGGAATTCCTGGACTTCCTAAAAGAGAATGGGATTCTCTCTCAGCTGACTCCTCCATATACACCACAGCACAACGGTGTATCAGAACGGAGGAACCGCACCCTATTAGATATGGTGCGCTCTATGATGAGCACAGCTGAGTTACCTATTTCCTTCTGGGGATATGCACTGGAGACAGCTGCATACCTATTGAATCAAGTTCTATCTAAATCTGTACCTACCACACCATATGAGATATGGAGTGGGAAGAGACCATATTTTAAACGAGTTAAGATATGGGGTTGTCCGGCCTATGTCAAAAAGCAAAATCCAGACAAACTCGAGGCACGGTCAGTTCTTTGCAAGTTTGTGGGATATCCTAAGAATTCACAAGGATATTTTTTCTACCATGCTGAAGAACAAAAGGTGTTTGTTTCTCAATATGCCACCTTTTTAGAAAAGGAATTCCTTGAAAAAGAAATTAGTGGCAAAGTGGTAGAGCTGGAAGAAGTTCCAGATACACAAACCGTAACTGAAGATTTAGTGGAACCAGAAGATTCAGTAGCTCCCAATGAACCTCAGCCTCTCCGCCGATCTAGTAGGGTTCCTCGCCAACCTGAGAGATACTACGGTTTTCTCATGGATGGTGGGAGCGAGGATTGCATCATGGAGGATGATGACCCTACTAGCTTCGAGCAGGCCATCACGAGTAAAGACTCAGAGAAATGGCTGGATGCTATGCGGTCCGAGATGGAATCCATGTACACCAACAAAGTATGGACTTTGGATGTTGCTCCTGAAGGGGTAAAACCCATCGGGAGCAAGTGGATCTTCAAGAAAAAACTTGGTGTAGATGGGAAAGTGGAGACTTTCAAAGCTAGACTTGTAGCAAAGGGTTTTCGTCAAAGACCAGATGTGGACTATGACGAAACCTTTTCTCCAGTGGCTATGCTTAAATCCATCCGGATCATACTTGCCATCGCTGCATATCATGATTACGAAATCTGGAAAATGGATGTTAAGACCGCCTTTCTAAATGGTGATTTAGAAGAGTGCGTGTACATGACTCAGCCAGAGGGCTTCGTAGACAGTGGGAGCAGCGGGAAGGTGTGCAAGCTGCTTAAATCCATTTATGGATTAAAGCAAGTATCGCGGAGTTGGAACATCTGCTTTGACGTCGTTATCAAAGAGTTTGATTTCGTCAAAAACCCATATGAACCTTGTATCTACAAGAAGGTAGCAGAGAGTAAGGTGGTCTTCCACGTATTGTACGTGGACGACATACTCTTGATAGGAAATGATATTCCTATGCTGCAATCGGTCAAGCTCTTCTTATCACAAAGATTCTCAATGAAAGATCTTGGTGATGCCTCCTGCATATTGGGAATTAGGATCTATAGAGATAGATCCAAACGGATATTGGGATTGTCCCAATCCAGGTATATTGACACCATACTAAAGAGGTTTAGTATGGAAGAATCCAAGCGTGGGAACTTGCCCACGATCTCTGGAGTCACTCTCTCCAAAGAGATGTCTCCCAAGACTGATTTGGAGAGAGCTCGCATGCAAGGGATACCCTATGCTTCGGCTGTAGGCTCTATCATGTATGCGATGCTATGTACCAGACCCGATGTAGCATACTCACTAAGTATAGTGAGCAGGTATCAAGCTGATCCTGGAGAGAGTCACTGGACAGCTGTGAAGAGCATTCTCAAGTACTTACGAAGGACTAAAGAGATGCTCTTGGTGTATGGTAATGGAGAACTCCAAGTGGAGTCTTTTACCGATTCGACCTTCCAGAGTGATAAGGACGACTCTAAGTCGCAGTCGGGATTTGTCTTTACCCTTTACGGAGGGGCGGTTAGCTGGAAGAGTTCCAAGCAGGAAACCGTGGCAGACTCGACGATGGAGGATGAATACATCGCTGCCAACGATGCTGCTAAAGAAGCTGTCTGGATCAAGAAGTTCATTGCTGAACTTGGAGTGGTTCCATCCATTGAGCATCCAATACCTTTGTATTGCGATAACAATGGAGCGGTGGCTTTAGCCAAGGAACCCAGGTCCCATCAGCGATCCAGGCATATTCTGAGGCGGTATCACCTGATCCGGGAGATAGTTGATCGCCGGGAGATCGAGGTCAGGAGGGTTGACACGAAGAACAACACGGCGGATCCACTAACGAAGGCCATTCCCCAGATACAGTTTGAGAGACTCTTCGGGATGCTCGGTATGCGATACTACAGCAGCTGGCCCTAGTGCAAGTGGGAGATTGTTAGTTGTATGTATGCCCTAGAGGCCAGTATTGTACACATGATGTATTTTATATTGGATGCTTGGACATATATAAAGATGACTTTCTTGCTCGATATGATAGTATGCTATCTGTTTGCTCTTTATCTTAACATGTTTACTAGTCTCTTTAAACTGTCTAATAGTTACATGTTGATAAAGCCCTTAGGATGTGTACTTGACTACCTGGACTATGATGCAAATCGTACTAGTGGGTACATGGTAGTCCATAAGTACATCCTTCAAGGTCCCTAGTCGTGGGCGTATCGAGACAGGGCATCGATATACCAGTGTAGACTAGCGTATACGCTTCTCGACCCATGAGATGGGCGATGGATGATCCCATATCCATTGGTGTTTGGCATCAGAGATGGTGTACGGGTGCTCAGTGGAGACTGGGTACACTGGACGGACTCGCCGATAACTCCCAGATGGTATTATACCTCACGTCAGATGGCAGTTCTCAGGTGACACTAGTACAGGTTAGTCTGTAGACCCGAGAACGTCATAGAGTCTTATGTGATTCCCACTGTGCTTTGATCTCCACCTTACCACGTCCATGAGGGCGTGCAAAACGGTGGTCTTTGGGTACAGTCCCGAGTCACATGGAGGCAATGAGCGATAGGAGGGGTTTCGTCTCTCCCGGTATTGGGGGTTGATGTTGCGCTGTGCTCGATTGGCCGTAACAGGGAAGTCCCTGGCCAGGGCTGATCAGAGATTTGCTGGTAAGTGTTACCAGTAGTTTCTTGACCCGTTATGGGCCTCATATCGGCACGACTTATCGGTTATTGGGGTCTGACATTTACCACCCCTAGACTTGATATGCGACATATCAGACGAACAGACCGGACTGTACGGTAAGTGTTACTGGTTGGATTCACAGGAGTATGAGCGGGCTAGCTCGTCGATCTTCTGATCGCTCAATACCCGGATGGACGTTACGTTTAGCAGACCGCTTGCGGCTTGTGGGTGCTTGATATGATCATCATCTGCTGCCGGCGTATTGACGAGTCTTTAGAGTCCTACACAGAGGTTTCCTGGCTCAAGCAAAACGAAATAGGAGCGCATATGAGATATGTGCAGGACCGAGAATAATGCGTGTATGTGATACCGTATTCCATTCTCGCGATGAATATTTCGATTGGTTGTATGCGATATAACCTAGTTATCGAATCGTTGATTCGATAAATCGATACATTGTATACTAGTCGGTTATGTGCGACATGACCGGATCATTGAATCAAGTGTTGATTTAATGATTTAATGTATAATTATATATTTGATATATTACTTTGCATTAACTAGTATTGGTTCACTTTAAAGGGATTTTCTCACTTGTATAGCACATTGTATATGTGATATATTTTGTGTGCACTTGATTGTATCATATTTGATGATACATACTCACTTGGTTTTGTGTAAAGACTTAAACCATGTTTAGTGAATGGTTAGGGTTTCATATTTTCATATAATTATTTATCTTTTCATTTTTGTGAAAAAGATATTAGAAAAACAAAATGGTTTCTTTCTTTCATGAAGCTTGTTGAAGCTTCATGAAGCTTTGACCAAGTGACCATTTTGTCTTCATCCTTAACCCTAACCATTCTAGCTAACCATGATCTATTCTCTACACTTTACCATGGTTTGCATATGATAAGTATTGATTTTATTTTCATTTTAAAAGGAAGACTCATCATATTCTTTCTTCTTCTTCATCATCTTCATCAAGAAAGAAAGCTTAAGCCCATCAATGGCAACTTGAGCAAAAGTGTGAGAAATCCAATTCTAAAGTGAACCCACCTCCTATTTCTTCATCCTCTACCTCTTGCCAAGTAGTATAGGGTGTTTACTTCACAAGTTTCACAACTTGGTGAAGTTGGAGCTTGATCTTGTGTAACCTCGACGTAGATCATCTTCGGCACAAAGCCGACGACCTAGCCCTCCCATTTCTCCGATGAAGCCGATGCTTGAGTCCGGGATTCGAGACGGACAGCGAGAGGACTTCAACGTGGAGCTAAGAAAGTGGAGAACCGGATCTACAAAGGTTGTAGCATCTTTCTTTTAGTTAAGTAGTTAACTAGTTTCACTTTGTCGCCTAAAATTCTAGTTAACGATCTAGTCTAGGGTTTCTCGGCACCGTAAAATTTGAAATTGGCATGGTTGATGCCTTGTGAGACCTCTTGAGAGTGCCTAGGAACCCTACAAGCTTACCCCAGAATTGTAGATCCTTTTGAGATCCTTAAAGCGAGTTAGTTTCGTTGCCTTTAATTTGGCACTTCCGCCCAGATTATTGAGTATTCACCCCGTATTCCTTGTGTCGATAATTTGCAATTACCTTCACGACCTTTCTCACATGATTCACCATCAGACCATTTAGTTGAGACGCGATCTTTCATTTACCAGCAGCCAATTGTGTGAATGGCTCGGCAGGTGGAGAAACTTCGGTCAAGGGTCCTGCCATCTGTGAAGGGTTTTGTTGGACGTAGCCGTATAGTGAGGTAATCATTTGGGAGGCTGCGAGCTAGATATAAGAGTTTGTAATCTTCTCTTTGAGGGTACGCTTAGTGAGAATTTTAAATTCAGGGACGAATTTTTATAGGGGGGAGATTGTAACGCATTAGATTTCGGTTAGTGTTCGTTTAGACGTTAATGCGGGTTTACTGTAAAAAGTTTACCAATTCGGGTTCCTCACATTTTATAACATTTAATTAATAATTTATTATTATTTGTTATAAGCATGCATGCACGTGTGCACGCAAATGTGAGGATTTGTTGTGCTAATTTTGATCTTAGCAACCTTGGCACTTAACCTAATCCTTGTTTAAATCCAATCCTTAATCATTTCTCTTGATCTTTTGTGAGAAGAGAGAGATATTTGTTAGAGTGAGGAAATGGCTTGATGAGTTGTATGAAGGCATTAAATGATGAGTTAATGCATTGTTATACTCACCTCTCACCTCACCCTACACTCACCTCTCTCTTTCTCTTTATTCTCTTCTCTCATTATCCCTCACACTTATTCCCTTAGCATTATTTCTTCATCTCTCTCAACTCTATTCTGAACACTCTCCAATTCCTACACAAATTCATCAAATCCTTCACAATTTCTTCAAAGATCGCATCTTTATCTTGGATTTGCCTCTTGGATGCCATGGAGTGTGCAAAACTTGGATCTTTGTGTTCTTTTGGCTAGGTAATGATCTCTATCTCTTCTTTATTTAGTTTTTGTGCTTTGTAGATTGTTAGATTTAGTTTAGATAGTGTAAAGTTAGGTTTTGTGCATAATATCATATTTTTTAGTGTCGATTAGAGACATCTGTGATCTGCAGTGACCCGGAAAGTGTGCGAGAAAACCAAACAATGTAGTTGTGTTTTACCTGAGACCATAGAACCTCACCTGGAGCACGAACCCTATCAGCTCGGACTCGGCCGGCGACTTCTTAAGGGCGACCCGGCGACATCGGCCGTGGGTAGGAGTTAGGGTTTTTCTGGGTAGGTATCTGCAGTGGTTTTGGTGTTTTTGGTCTTGTTTGATTGTTGAGTTTTCTCAGTATGCAAAATCTGGGATCACTTAGGTAGGTTGTAGTGTTTTGTGTTCGCACGACACGTTATACGACACAGATTGTGCGCTTTGTGTGGTTTTACTCTTAGGTTGTTTTCGTCGTGTCTCTACGCACGTTAGCCACAATACGAACATTTGAGAGTATGTTTTGTGTTGTTGCGTCGGTTTAATGTAGTTTGTACGCGTTTTGGGTCTGTTATTAATATATACTTGTTTTATTGTTTTAATGATGCAGGTTCGCAGGCGGGTACTTCGGACACTGCTACAAAAGGAAAACAGGTGGTTGGCTTCATTTAGCCAGGAGCGTTGGTGAGTAGATTTAACATCTACAGGGGAATCGCCCGCATAGCGTTATGCGTCTGGGCTGGAGATGTTACTTTTGTCGCATATTCTATGTCATATTTAGAATTGCAAATTCACCCTGCTGTTTAGTTATTGTTGTACTTGAACTAGTATCCTTAGGACACTGCACATATTATTGATGACTCATGTTGCATGAGCACTGATTGTATGCTACACACACCATCAATAATTGCCAAGTCACGCACAACCCACTTATAGATATGATATTGCTTGGTTAGGGGACATTGTGACATTGATTCATATTTCTTATCGCATAAGACTTATAACATACCTGTATACCTACATGCTTACACATATGCCTTGATATACTTACATGCTAGTTACCTGTATACCTATAGAGTATTGTACCAATAGTGATAGGTACATACACACTTAATGACATAGCTACAGGTATACCTTGCACACATACTTCACTTATATCCAGAGGGTATATTACATCATTGCTCATAGGTAGATACATATATCTTGCTATACTTTATGTTTATGCATATATCAGTTATAGCTACATGTTTACCTTTACTTGATGTTATTTGGAATTGGAGAAAATAGGAACCGCATGATATTTTATATTAACTTGTTGCAGTTAATTAGCGGCTTTTCCTTTATATGCTTACATTACATTTTTATGTGGCGTACATTTTATTCTTGGATTTTCGCATTGAGATATGGATTTTTCTTGATGTTTTCTGGATTTGGGGACCGTGGTGGTTTCATGAAATTATGCATTATTTGAAAAACCCGGTTTCCCTTGATATGATATTTCAGCATCCACCAAGAGATTTATCGGTTCTGATATATAAATAACCCACGCGAGGAAAGGAGGGGTCTGTGTGCGGTTACATGGTGGGGCCCGGAGGTACCCAGGGGCAAGAATCTCAGTGAGGAGATGAGTTAGTGGGGGAAACATACATTCCGGTGACATTACCAATGACTCAGCGGTTATCATGGGGATACCGACGGGAGTCATGTACGTATAGATACGTCGAGAGGCGAGAGTCAAATCTAGGCACTCATGCTTTCGGTATAGCGTATGATACGTACCTATCAGGATGCCAGTCTTGGTGACAGCACCTGATAGATCAGCATTTCTGTGTGGATGCTTGACACATTGGTTTCATGATATTTCTTTTTACTCCTATGTATATATAACAGTGGAATGGGACGCTGTTATATATGCCTTTACACCAATATTAGTGGAATGGGACGCTTATATATGCATATTGATATCAATTTATATATTTCATCATATTTATTCATGCAAATATACCTAGAATATAAGAGATTCACTTGATATTGGATTTAGGACATTTGAGATTACTTGATATTGTACATAAAGGATATATGAGATTCACTTGACTTTGTACATTCAGGATATATGAGATTTATTCGGTATTGTACATTAAGGATTTGTGAGACTTATATGATATGAGAGCCAATTTGGAGGCTGATTTGAGGAATTGGGATTTGGATTGTCTTGTTGGATTGTGATCCTACCACGATGTCAGGATTCCGTGGAAATGACATATTTCATTCCATACTCCACATTTATTGTTTATGTACTGCTTCATGTATTAGTAGTACCTGTTAGTGTACCTTTCATGACTGTTGCATTTACATATCTTTATTTATAAGCAATGCTTCATGTGTAGTTGTACCTGTAGGGTACCTTTCATAATTGTTGCATATATACATTTTCGTATCATTATTGTAAGATTATTGCATACTGATTGTCATATTACCGCTTCATGTATTCGTAGTACCAGTTAGTGTACTTTTCATGATTATTGCATTCATATGACCTTTTATTTCTATTAATTGTATATGTTATATTCACGCTGTATGTGCATACTTGCGATTACCTGCATATGTTATTTACTATTCACGAGTTGGCAACTCACCCCCGTTATGCCACAGTTGTTTTATAGGGTATTTCCCAGAGTAGTCGAGGCAGGCTATTATCACCTATCTTATCATCTTTTGCTATGCATACCGCATTAGCTCATCGTGTGCAGTTTGCTTAGGTGGGTTTTGTGGTTATTCGTTGTTGTATTGAATATTCGTTGTATCCTTGTACTCTCTATCTACTATTTTCTTGTTGACTTAAAGTCTTGGTGAGGACGATATTGTATATTATTTTGTGACTTGTTGTCTTTTATACAGTTTGCTTTATATCGTCTTTTATTTCTTCGCTACGGCGTCGTATATTTGTTGTGGTGGTTGTTTTCCGCCTTTGGGCGTGTATTTGCTCATGTTTGGGAATACTTTATTTATATTTATGTTGTACCTATTTTTGGGGCTAGTTTTTATAAAGGTGGTGCTGCCAAAATTTTTAAAGAAAGAAAAGTTGGACTTTTAAAGAATTTGGGTTGCGATTTCAAAGGTTTTAAAATTGTTCTTATTTCTTACTATTTTTGATGGTTTAGATTTCTGGGTTTTGGCTTTCTTTTACTGCGTTACGCCTGTAGACGTTGCGTAGTATTAAGGCCGTCACGTGCCAATTTCGGGTCGTGACAAATTTTGTATCTGAGCGCAAGGTTTTTACCTTTCGGAGTGTAAGATGACCTTGGTATGATGGAGTACGTAGCTTAAGCAGAGTAACGTAGTGTGTGTATGTCTGCAGCATACTCACGATGCGGTACTCCGCCAAAGTGACCTAAGTACAATTGCTTGAAACTCCTTCCTTGATGATTCATATCTGTGTGATTCGATTTCCGTGTTCTTATCGAATCTTATTTCTATTTATAGCCTTGCCGCCGATGAATATAGGGACTCAGAGTGATGCAGCGAGGGCCGAGGTCAGAGTTGGTTCGGGTGAGATGAAGACTGACCAGGATGGCACGCTCGATGCACAGGTGCAGATGGATCCGCCTTCGACAGATAGTATCGCTAGGCTTGTGGCAGAGATGCAGGACATGCGCTAGACGATGAGTTCATTGGTTGAGACCGTTCGAGCGCAGCGACAGGAGGTTGTCATCCATGTTACTCAGTTGTTCCTTGCGATCAGCATGCAGCAGTCCGTCACCTACATAGCACCAGTAGATGCAGCCCCAGTTTACGAGACACGTCTTCCAGAGACTTTGAGAGTTCCGGAACAGTGGAGGAATCGTACTTGTGTACCAACCCAGAGACAGAGGCCTAGTCGTCAAGACAGATTTCGTGACCGTCGTGGGAGTAACAGAGGCTTAGGGCCAGGACAGTCGTTCAGCTCTCATCCCCAGGAGGGTCAGCAGTCATCGCATGGATGTTTTCGACGTGGGAGCCTTCATCACCTCATCAGGAGTTGTTCCCTAACACCTCGTCAGGGACATATTCTGAGACGTCAGGGACGCAGAGGGTTCGCTCAGAGTGGTCAGTCTAGCAGAGGAGGAGTTCAGCCTGTTGCGGGTAGGGGGCAGACACGAGAGTTTGCTTCTACTCATCGGGACGCGAGGGCGTCCAATGCAGAGTTTTCAGGTATTCTAAATTCATATGTTCTTTCTTGTACTTATTTGTTTTGCACACTTTGTGTCGCGGTTGGGACGAGAGTCGTGTTAGGTAGATCAGCGGTTTGTTGTGTTAATTTCTGTCAGTGATTCTTTTATTGCGCGACATGTGATTCGGTCGTATGCCAATCTGACATGAGATAGAGATTCGTCCGTCGTTTTTATCCTTCTAGAGATGTTGGATTTGACGTTCTCCTGGGCACGGACTGGTTATCTACGTGCTAGATGTCAATGGACTACCATGAGAAAACAGTCAGGTGTTGTTTTCCCCGGCGAGTCAGTTCTTGTTGTGCGGGAGGACAGTGGTGCCGGCTCTCACAACTTGAATTCAGCCTTTGTGCTAGTCGGCTTTTGAGGAGAGGATGTCGAGGATTCTTGGCGTTCGTTCATGATACCGTAGCCACAGTGGGTTTGTTGGACCGGTTTTCCTTCGTGCGAGAGTTTTCCGACGTTGTTCCAGATGAGCCGGCGGAGCTTAAGGAGCATAAGGATCAGCTACAGAGTTGTTTGTTGGAGTTTTTGTGCGTCTGAGTGTTTCGCATTAGGGAGCTCCTATTTCTGTTCGTCAAAGAGAAAGACGGCAGTTTGAGATTGTGTATCGATTGATCGTCAATTTAACCGGCTTTCAGTACGGATAGGTATTCTTTACCTCGCATTGATGATTTCTTCGATCAGCTCCTGAGTGTGAGACATTTTCTAAGTTTGTTTGGGACCAGGTCATCATTGTTGCGGGTTCGGAGTGATGACATTCCGAAGACTGCCTTGTGCGTGCTACGGGCTTTGTGTGTTTTGGTGGTGTCATTGGACTCACCAATGCCCTAGCGGCATTCGTAGATATGATGAACAGATTTCTTCAGGCCGTTCCTCGACCAGTTATTGTTGTGTTATTGACGACATTCTGGTCTATTTCAATGTGTTTTGAGGAACATGAGCTGCACATGAGGATTTGTTTTGCAGACAATGGGAGAGCCCCAGCTGTTTGCTAGATTCTCGGAGTGTTCCTTCAGGCTTGCTTGTGTTGACTCCTAGGTCTTGTAGTTACGGGAGACGGTTTTCATACCTATCAGGGTGCCAGTCTTGGTGACAACACCTGATAGATCAGCATTTCTGTGTCGATGCTTGACACATTGGTTTCATGATATTTCTTTTTACTCCTATGTTTATATAACAGTGGAATGGGACGCTGTTATAAATGCCTTTACACCAATATTAGTGGAATGGGATGCTAATATATGTGTATTGATATCAATTTATATACTTCATCATATTTATTCATGCAAATATACCTAGAATATAAGAGATTCACTTGATATTCGATTTAGGACATTTGAGATTACTTGATATTGTACATAAAGGATATATGAGATTCACTTGACTTTGTACATTCAGAATATATGAGATTTATTCGATATTGTACATTAAGGATTTTTGAGACTTATATGATATAAGAGCCAATTTGGGGGCGGATTTGAGGAATTGGGATTTGGATTGTCTTATTGGATTGTGATCTTACCACGATGTCAGGATTCCGTTGAAATGACATATTTCATTCCATACTCCACATTTATTGTTTATGCTCTGCTTCATGTATTAGTAGTACCTGTTAGTGTACCTTTCATGACTGTTGCATTTACATACCTTTATTTATATGCATTGCTTCATGTGTAGTTTTACCTGTAGGGTACCTTTCATGATTGTTGCATATATACATTTTCGTATCATTTTTGCATGATTATTGCATACTGATTGTCATATTACTGCTTTATGTATTCGTAGTAACAGTTAGTGTACTTTTCATGATTATTGCATTCATATGACCTTTTATTGCTATTAATTGCATATGTTATATTCACGCTGTACGTGCATACTTGCAATTACCTGCATATGATATTTACTATTCACGAGTTGGCAACTCACCCCCGTTGTGCCACAGTTGTTTTGCAGGGTATTTCCCAGAGGAGTCGAGGAAGGCTATTATCACATATCTTATCATCTTTTGCTACGGATACCGCATCAGCTTACATTGTGCAGTTTGCTTATGTGGGTTTTGTGATTATTCGTTGTTGTACTGTATATTCGTTATATCCTTGTACTCTCCATCTACTATTTTCTTGTTGACTTAGAGTCTTGGTGAGGACGATATTGTATATTATTTTGTGACTTGTTGTCTTTTATACAGTTTCCTTTCTATCGTCTTTTATTTCTTAGCTACGGCGTCGTAAATTTGTTGTGGTGGTTGCTTTCCGCCTTTGAGCGTGTATTTGCTCCCGTTTGGGAATGCTTTATTTATATTTATGTTGTACCCATTTTTGGGGCTAGTTTTTATAACGGAGGTGCTGCCAAAATTTGTAAAGAAAGAAAAGTTGGACTTTTAAAGAATTTGGGTTGCAATTTCAAAGGTTTTAAAATTGTTCTTATTTCTTACTATTTTTTATGGTTGAGATTTCTGGGTTTTGGCTTTCTTTTACTCCGTTACGCCTGTAGACGTTGCGTAGTATTAGGGCCGTCACGTGCCAATTTCGGGTCGTGACAGGACGCGTTGCAGCAGTGCGGATCCACTCGTCAGCTTTTATTGCTCTTTTTGCTATGTGGGTTACCTACGTAGTAACCTCCTATTTTGGTATATGTATTTTGGATCTAGTATTATTCCATCAGACCCTGTATATTGACTTAGAACGAAACATGTTGTATATGTTCTAAAATTCGACTGTGTGAGATCATTTAGTTGTATTAACTTAAGCTTTCTTTATATATGCATGAATTTCTTCGCTCAAAGAGTCGTATTATTATTTTGTATTGATTTCTGCCGTTTAGCATTATTTTTCTCCCAACTAGGGATTGCAATTTATTTAAACACCTTATAACTACTTTTATTAATAATTAAAAAGGGAGATGTTGTCAAACTTTTAAATGCTTAAAATCGGTTGTTTAAACTTAAAAACTACATTTTTGATAAATTCCGCAATTTGGGTTTTGGTCTTGGTTTTCTGGCTTACTCAGATTATGTCGGCATCTCTAGGTGTCATACAATCTAAGTGCTGGTCACGGACCAAAATTCGGGTCATGACAAAGTTGGTATCAGAGCTTAGGATTAATCTTACGAAACCGAGTAGTGATTTGGAGTTAGTAGACTTAAGTTTCGTTACGTAGGATGACCTTTGGTTTGATGGAGTTGATGATTTAGGATGAGTAGAGTACCGTACATATGTTCCGCGGCATATTTACGCTACGATACTCAGCCTAAGTAACTTTAGGATGTATATCTTGCTTAATCCTTCCTTTGACCTCCTATTATTGCTGCTCCTATTCGTACACCTTATCAACTCTCGTTTCTTTTTGCTAGTTGCTATGGCTACACGAACTAGGCGAGCCGTAGCCAGGGATGCAGCAAGGGTGAATCCGCCTGTGACGGTGACTGACGCACCGGACATTCCGGCGGTACATGAGCATGTTGATCCTCCTCCTCCAGACAGACTGACTAGGATAGAGGAGGGCATGTTAGGCCTACAGCAAATGGTAGGACAGTTGACTGAGGCCACTCGTGTTCAGAGGCATGATCAGGTACCAATGATGGTATAGCCCGATGTACAACCCATGCAGACTGTCGCACTGGTAGATTCGAGGGTTTTGGAAGTATCTCTTCCAGAGTTCATGAGGTTGAGGCCTCCGGTGTTTACAGGGACCGATGCAGCAGAGGATCCTCAGTCCTTTCTTGATAGGATGGCCAGGATTGGCAGGTCATTGAGATGTTCTGATGTGAAGTCGGTGGAGCTGACCAGTTTTCGATTGGAGGGACTTGCACAGACATGGTGTGAGTCGATGGAGAGAGGGCGAGCCACAGGTCTTCCTTCGATGTCATGGACAGAATTTTCTGAGGTATTCCTTACCAGATTTCTTCCGCAAAGCGTACGTGATGCCAGAGCCAGTAGCTTTGAGGCGTTGTGAAAATCTACATATATGCCGGTGGCAGAGTATGATTTACAGTTCACCCAGTTGTCACGCTATGCTCCATAATTAGTTCCCATGGAGGAGCACCGGGTGAAGAGATTTGTGAGGAGCCTGGATACCCAGCTATTTCTTGATATAGGCTCCCAGCATTTCGATACTTATACGCAGGCCATGGACGCAACTATGCGAGTGGAGGAGCAACTGAACGAGACAGTGATTGTTCATGAGCCGAAGAGAACCAGACCTATTGAGTCAGTTACCAGGCAGTTTTGTAGAGGACGAGGCAGACACACTCCAGGCCGTAGTTTTGGTCGAGGTTGGACTCAGGGCCAGATGTTCAGTTCGTACCCCGATGAGCTGAGGCCGCCACCGACATGTTTTAGTTGTGGACATCCAGGGCATTACGCTAGGGACTGTAGACTCCACGGAGGGACTGGATTTCCACAGGCTGCGTTACCCCCTCCACCTTCTACTTCGATGGCATTACTTCCTCCACCAGTTGGCACTATGCGCCAGGCTGTTGCACCGAGAGGTCGGGGCTTTACAGGACATTTTCAGAGAGGACGAGGAGGCCGGGGAAGAGGACGTCAGGATGCAGGTAGGGGTCAGGCTCGGGTTTTTGCCTTGACTCCACAGGATGCCCAGGCATCCAATGCAGTCGTGACAGGTACTCTTGCAATATGTTCTTTAGATGCACATATTTTATTTGATCCCAGTTCTACGCATTCTTATGTATCTGCACACTTTTCACTTTCTCTGGGGAGGGAGTCGTCGTTGTTAGAGTTACCACTAGTTGTGATTACTCCTGTGGGAGATTCTTTTGTAGCTCGACACGTATTTAGGTCATGTTCGATACGTATTGGTGATAGGGATTCGTTAGTCAATTTGATTCTCCTGGATATGCTAGATTTTGATATACTTCTTGGTATGGATTGGCTGGCCGCTTGTCATGCTTATGTAGATTGCCGGGGGAAAGCGGTCAGATTCTGTTTTCCAGGCGAACCGATTTTTGTTGTGCAGGGAGACTGTAGTATAGCTCCTACCAACATGATTTTTGCTCTTTGTGCGGGACGGCTCTTGAAGAAGGGTTGTCGTGGGTTCTTAGCGTTTGTTCAGGACGTAGAAGCCGCTGAAGTCCCATTGGACCAGGTTCCGATCGTACGAGAATTTTCGGATGTGTTTCCTGCTGAATTACCAGGATTGTCGCCTAATCGCGATATCGAATTTTGCATTGACTTGATTCCGGGTGGGGCCCCTATTTCTATAACACCTTATCGGATGGCCCCGACGGAGTTGAAGGAACTCAAAGGTCAGTTGCAAGAGTTGTTGGATACAGGGATCGTTCGTCCGAGTGTATCGCCGTGGGGAGCTCCTGTCTTGTTCGTTAAAAAGAAGGATGGCAGCATGAGACTGTGCATCGACTACAGGCAGCTGAATAGAGTTACTGTGCGAAATAGGTATCCACTACCTCGTATCGATGACTTATTCGATCAGCTATAGGGAGCTGGCTATTTCTCGAAGAATGATTTGCGGTCAGGGTATCACCAATTGAGAGTTCGGAAGGATGACATTCCGAAGACTGCTTTTCGCACCCGATACGGGCATTACGAGTTTTTGGTGATGTCGTTCGGGCTCACCAATGCCCCAGCAGCTTTCATGGATATGATGAACCGCATTTTCAGGCCATTTCTTGATCAGTTCATTATTGTATTCAATGATGATATCCTTGTTTATTCCCGGAGCCGGGAGGAGCACGAGTAGCACTTGCGTATCACATTGCAGACCATGAATCGCTACATTCTCCAAGTGTGCTTTCTTGCTAGATAGTGTGGATTTCTTAGGTCACGTAGTTACGAGAGATGGTATACGTGTGGACCCAAAGAAGATCGAAGCAGTACAACACTGGCCCAGACCTGTATCAGTTACAGAGGTTCACAGCTTCTTGGGTCTGGCCGGTTACTACCGACATTTTATTCAGGATTTTTCTCGGATCGTTGCACCGCTGACCGGGTTGACCAAGAAGGAGGTTCTATTTCTTTGGACAGATGCATGTGAGCAGAGTTTCCAGCAGTTGAAGACTCGCTTGACGACTGTACCAGTATTATCTTTACCTTCTGGGTCAGGTGGTTTTATTGTTTATTGTGACGCCTCTCGAGTGGGTTTAGGCTGTGTGTTAATGCATCACGGCAGGGTCGTCGCTTATGCTTCTCAGCAGTTGAAGAAGCACGAGCAGAACTATCCGACTGATGACTTAGAGATGGCTCCAGTAGTTTTCGCACTTAAGATTTGGAGGCATTACTTATACGGTGAGTCGTGCCAGATATTTACAGACCACAAGAGTTTAAAGTATATTTTCAGCAGCGGGATCTGAATTTGAGGCAACGTCAATGGATGGAACTCGTGAAGGATTATGATTGAGAGATTCTTTATCATCTGGGCAAAGTGAATGTTGTAGCAGATGCTTTGAGTCGGAGGCCCGGAGGTAGCTTATCTTATTTAAGCACCGTACAGTGACGGTCTTCTGCAGACTGGCAGACTCTATGTGATAGCCGTGTACAGTTTGAGTTCATGTCGACAGGAGGACAGTTCTCTCATATTCGCACACATCCACAGTTACTGGATCGCATCCGAGAGACACAGCCTACAAATGCTTGCTTGTCGGAGATCATAGAGCAGGTTAGACAGGGTAGAGATTCTGAGTTCGTGATCGATGACCGTGGAGTGTTACGATTAGGAACTCGTCTTTGTGTGCCGGATTCTGAGGGGTTGAGACGTGAGATCTTAGAGGAGGCCCATCGGTCAACATATAGTGTTCATTCTGGTTCCACCAAGATGTATCATGACTTGAGAGACGTCTATTGGTGGGAAGGAATAAAAAGAGATGTCACGGAGTTTGTTTCGAGATGCTTGACTTGTCAGCAAGTCAAGGCCGAGCACCAGAGGCCGGCAGGAGAGTTGCAGCCCTTGCCTATTCCGGAGTGGAAATAGGAGCAGATCTCCATGGATTTCATTGTGGGCCTACCCAGGACTAGCAGAGGGTACGATTCCATCTGGGTGATTGTGGATCGATTGACAAAGACAGCTCACTTTCTTCCGGTAAAGACAATGTATGGATATGCGCAGTACGCCCAGATCTATATTAGCGAGATTGTGCGATTGCATGGAGTTCCAACATCCATAGTGTCAGATAAAGGTGCACAATTCACTAGCCGACTATGGCAGAAACTCCAAGAGGCTCTAGGTACCCGATTGAGTTTTAGTACAGCTTTCCACCCACAGACTGATGGTCAGTCAGAGCGGATTATACAGACTCTTGAGGATATGCTTCGAGCCTGCAGTCTTGATTTCGGTAGCAGTTGGGATCGTCACTTGCCTCTAATAGAATTCTCTTACAACAAAAGTTTTCAGGAGACGATCCAGATGGCACCCTTCGAAGCTTTGTATGGGAGAAAGTGTCGATCGCCCGTTTGCTGGACAGAACTCAGTAAGAATAGCATTATAGGACCGCAGATAGTATAGGAGACTACAGAAAAGATCCAATTGATACGGAACAGGATGAGAGCGGCCCAGTGCAGACAGAAATCATATGCTGATCGACGCCGTCGTAGACTCGAGTTTGATGTGGGAGATCATGTGTTCCTTCAGGTATCTCAGGTGAAGGATGTGATGCGTTTCGGGAAAAAGGGGAAGCTCAGCCTCAGATATGTCAGACCCTATAAGATTCTGGAGAGGGTGGGTGCTGTAGCTTATCGTTTAGCACTTCCACCGAGTTTTCCCGATGTGCATCCGATGTTTCATGTGTCTATGCTTCGCAAGTATCTTCACGATCTCTCTCACACGATCCAGCATCAGACCTTACAGCTTGAGCAGGATTTATCCTACACAGTGCAGCCAGTAGCTATTCTAGACCGACAGGCAAAGAAACTGAGATCAATGGTATTTCCGTCCGTAAAGGTTCTTTGGCGAGGACCGAATTGCGAGGAGGTCACTTGGGAGGCCGATGCGATGCGGAAGAAATTTCCACATCTTTTTGAAGGTACGTATAGTTAAGTTTTAAATTCGGGGACCGAATTTTCTTAAGGGGGAATATTGTAACAATTTGAAATAATTAATTAATTAATTTCTTTAATTAAAATGCTAAACTAAATTTAATTGTAATAAAAGACCTTTTTATATATAGTGGGTTAAATTAGTAAGGAAATAGTTTGTTTTTGTAATAAGAAGTATCGTGAGGGGTTTTGTGAAAAGTTTAATTAATTGTGAAAATTGAAAATTTTGTGAGGGTTTATGTGTAAAAGGGTAAAGGTCATGGTTAAGCTTAAATTACACTCATGGTATAACATAACATGGATGACACTTCATGCTTGCATGACATGATTCATAGTGACACATCCTCCTTTCATGCACACTTCATGCATACACCTCATCCTTGCATGAAAACCCCACCATCTTCCATGCTACACCTCCCACTTGCATGGATATACCACATTCTTTCTAGGTGACACCTCCTCCTACAACTCATCACTCGTTTTCCTTATCTTTTCAAATTAGTTCAGTTCATATATCATTTTGAAACAAGTTAATTATTTTAAAAGATAAAGAAATTCTAGAATAACAAAGAATGGAAAAGAGAAGAGAAGAGAGACTGAGTACTAAGGATCATTACCACCACCCTCTTGCTAGGATCTTTGAGCTTGTGCATCTTGGAGGAAACCTTTTCAGTGATCTTTCTGTAGGTATAATTTCAACCCTGCAACTTAAGTTCAGTACTGTTTTATTTTAGAAATCGGATATCGAAAATATCATATTTTGATAAGTATAGGCTCAGTTTTGAATCTGCTATAGTTTAGATAATAATTAACACAATCAAACAGTGCCTTCATCTTATAATTTGGACCTAGAATAAACCCTATGAAGACAAACCATTCCATCGGATTTTGGCCGGCGACATTCAATGGAAATCCGATCTTTCCGGTTTTGTGAGGGAGTTGGGTGTTGGGGTTTTTAGGGTAGCTCTTGTAAGTGCACGGCGGCGCCCCGGCCGTCAATCCGACGGCCAAATGCGGAAACGGTGATAAACTTTAATTTTGCGGACTTAGCAAACCGGCACCACCGCGCACTAAACACCCGGATCGTAACCATTAACAAGTCTAAGCTAACTAGAAGATGGGTTAGAGATATACCGACTGATCCGAGTCCTCCGGTCTTCATCTCCACTCCGATCTCCTCGCGGGATCTCCGGTCTCCACCTCGTCGCCGGAAGGGCACCACGTAGCCGGATTCTTTTACGGGCTCCCACCTCTATACCGAGGCAACTCGGGCGCGAAGTTGGCTAGCCGACGCGCCCAAGATTTGCTGTAGAATGTATAGTATAGTTGTCTCTTTGGGGTTCAGGATAGTTGCCATTATGGAGGAATTTTGTAGACAAGAATTTTTCCATGGATGCTTAAGAAAAATGGAGCATCCATCAAAGATGAGCTCGGCCAGATGCTATTGAGTGCTCACTGGAAATCAATGAAGCCTCATTCTCTCAAGTAAAGAATGTGTGAATGTTGCAAATTAAACCCCAGCCAAAGGAAAAAAAGGAATATTTCTCACAGCACACAAAACTAATGGGGGGCCCACTAATTAAGCATAAAGGAATTAATTCACACACAAATGAACCTCACTCCACACTCACAACAACAGTGGCCGGCCCCTTCTCAATTCATGGGTGGGAAAAAGAATTAAAATCTAAAAGGAAAATTGTCACAACCATTTCCAATCTCATTCTTGTCACATAAATGCAAAAGAATGATGCAAAGAGAATCTCATGATGATGGTCAAATCACAAAGCCACATATGCATGAAAACCCCTCACAAAATGTTAATTGCAAACTTGCAATTAACACCCTCCAACGAAAAGTCCGACCGGGAAGGAAAAAGAGAAAACCGGCCGGAACGGAATGCAAACTGGCAACCCCAGAAAACCGATCCCGTAATAAATTACAGGAAAACCCCGTTACTGCAAATACATGCCCGCATTTGTATTCCCACTGAACACAAATGCAAAGAGACAAAACTACACTGTACTATACTAGGATCCGGCTTAAACCAAAGCCGGCTAGTAATATCCGTCCGATCCTGATCCGTACAATACCGCACGTATCTGATCGAACCCTGCCATATCTCCATACGGCCTCTACAGCGTTTCGCCCGAAAGCTGAGTAACTGAAAGTGTGGTGGACTCTAAAGACTCGTCAATACTATGGCTGTGGATTTAACCACTAGCACGTCAGAGGTATAAGCCAATACGTGACGGGCCACCAGCTATTGACTAAAAGGGACGTCGATGAGCGAACTCATCCTGACACCCTACTGAGCCTGTCAGTGACAATATCCGTACAGTCCGGTCCGTTCGTCTATGAGCATCGCATGTCGGGCCTAGGGGGTTGGTAAAAGTCAGACCCCCAAAAGCGGTACAAGTCGTGTCGGAGTGTAGTCCAGAACACCCTGAGATACTACTGGAATACCTACCAGTAAACCTCCTGCCTTGGCCAAGGACTTTTCATGTTCTGGCTCTCCTAGACACAGCGCTACCTCACCCCCAATACCGGGAGAGACGAACCCCTGAAGATCCGCTCACTGCCTCCATGTGGCTCGGGACTGTACCCAACTAAAACCTGTTTGCACGACTCCTTTGAGCCGTGGTAGGGTAGTAATCAAAGTACAGTGGGAACTTACACGAGACAAATGACGATCCCCAGGTCGATGAACTAACCTGTACACATGTCACCAGGGAACTGCTATCTGACGTCAGGTATAAGACCAACTAGCATGTTCCCGGCGAGTCCTGTCCGGTGTACTCATAACCCAATGAGCACCTGTATACATCTTAGGTGAACCAACTGACACCAGTGGCTTGTGAGACCGGCCACCGCCCCTCGTCGGGGTCTCGACTGTATACACTAGTCTACTCTGGAGTATCGATGCCCTGTCTCGAAACTCCTACGACTAGGGACCTTTTAAGGATGTGCTTATAGACTACCAGCTCCCACGTATATGATCGCCCTCATACTGCCGGTAGTCAAGCAAGAATCCTAGGGGCTCTATCAACGTGCAATAGCGACATGTCAGGTCACCTAAAGCAGTGCACGATGATAAAGGTAAACCAGATAGCATACTATCATCTCGAGTAAGACTGTCCTACCGGGATAGGTTCTCCCTCAATCATTGCAATCACGTGCCTGTGATCCAATAATCGACTCTGAGGGCACTATCTCCAACAATCTCCCACTTGCACTCAAGGCTAATTATTGCGATGTCGCATACTCACAGCCCGTGTGATACCGAACACCCAACTCCTCTACTTGTCAGTCTCACAAATCCCGTTTGTGAAACTATTGCGTTCGAAGAATAGCCTCAGTGAGTGGATCCGCCTTGGTGTTTCTTTCTATGTCTCTCTATATCTCATGTTCGCGGAGAAAACCATCTCCCGAAATGAGCAATACCTGTCTTAGAATGTCTGGATGTCTGATGGGACCTAGCTCATAAATGAACTCCAAATCCAAACTTCTTAGACTGTATCGTCAACTGAACTTAATCAGTATCCTGCGCCATGCCACCCTCAGTATTCCCTTGGACCACCTGTCCAAAATACTGCCCCTCGTCAGAAGGAAAACTATAACTCTGACGATCACCCTGTCATCCATGTCACCTTGGAAGTCTGGAATGATAACTGCCTCCCGAATGAGGTTGTCGTTATCATATCCTTAGAACATCCACTTATGTTCTAAAACTGCTTCCGACTGTTTTTCCAGGATTGGATCAATATCAACTTATTGCATCTAGTGCAAGAACAACATCTGGTGTGGTACTTGACATCTCATGATTGACTCAATTGCCTAAGCAAGTGATCTGCCAATCATGCACATCCCTCTCCCCTTTAGTCTGTAAGACACCTTTAGAGAGGGTGACTCCATTACCTGCAGGTACACCACCATGCCAGGAGTCGTCCATTCTAAATACTCATAGAATGCTGTCAAGGTACCCAGATTAGGAAACCACCCAAATCTAGATCTAAAACCATAGATCTAGTAACCAGTATGTCTGATATAATGTCCAAGTCCTTTGTGGAGAAACCACTGTGTGACGACCAAAGTATAACCGATCGTAGTAAAGGAATATCACTTCCTACTACCTTCTCAACAGATCCATCCCCTATTCTGATGACGTCAAACCTATGACTGTCACATCAGAAATAGATGATCTATCTCCGCTACATCTGCTTTAGTCTATAAATAGACATAAGCCTTATGTCCACCAATGCTTCCGCTGCTCCCACTGACTACGACAACCCTCTGGCAGAGTCATATAGACGTGCACTTCTAAAGCAAGTTTAGAACGACGCTATACTCATCCTCCTGCCGGGTCTCGCAGCCTGGAACAACAACAATGGCAAGTGTGGGTAAACAAGAACTTCCCTGTCACCGTCCTTGAGGCTACCGAAGTACCTCTCGGGTGCCTGAAGTTACCCGCCTTATCTGCGGAGTGGCCAATGGAATGTCAAATCAGATTGAATCTTTAGGTTCCTTATCAAATCTTCAGTAATCGTTTGCGGTTCTGGAATCACTTCCAGTTCTACCATACTCCCACTACTGTTTTCTGAAAAAATCCATTTCTTTTAAAATTGTGGCGAGTGAAGAACAATATCACTATTGATCTTCCAGATGGTAGAAAGTCAACCCTCGTCATAGCCTGGGTCAACCCACAAACAGCCATTACAGAAACGTGCCTTGAGTTATCCAGAGTCTGGTTTTAATCATAAGCCAGACAACTCCCCGTATCGTAACAACGTTAAGATATGAACTGTTCTATATCCAATATAGAACCATAGGCACTGATTTAATTTAACCAGATTCAAATCATGCAGCTGTCTCCAGTGCATGTCAACTAAATGGAGAGAGGCCGATCAGCGTTACTCAACTTAGGAATGCTTCCAATTATGAGTAACCCAAAAGAGAAGCAAGTTCTTTTAATCATTACTATCAACTGAATACCATACACAAGTATCTACATCTTCGATCACTATGAAGAATCCCGATACTTGCAATACCTGGTTCTCTACTTTATTCAAATACCTATAACTTCTCAAAATTCAGACACTGTGTTTCCACGAAACACCTGTCTAAAAACTAGAGAAGTCATAAGTAAACTGAATATAGTACGAGGACCAACCCCTCTGTCCTGATGGACCCTGGACAACATACAATACTCTGTATAAGTCCCTTGAGTCAGATAACTCATTCACTGTGTGTCGTAGGTTGAAAACTGTACTTATGGTTAAGAAGAATTACACCGCTGTTCAATGCTCCTTACCTAACCATCCACTGATATAGGTAAATGTCATCGACATAATATCAAAAGGTATATCTCACTCTATAAAAATAGACGTACAGATATATCAATTTGAAATTGGTGCACAACAGCGGATATTCAAAACCAAATATTTGCCGACCGGCAAACAACCCAGATGATCTCCCCAAATATCACCGATTACAACGAATCCCGATATAATGAGGATGATTACCCTATTCCCAATAACTTACTCCCACTCATCATCTGTAAAACCATACAGATGTGAGAATCATACCTGGTAAATACATACCCTGGACCAAGTGTCTAATCGGGAAATCAGTTTTCCATTAACAGTACACAGTGAAACTGAAACATTGAAATGTTTCGTTGGGGTATCCTGGTATTCCTAGTAATGCCTCATCCATTATCCAGATTCACAACTGTAACCGTATAATTCTTTGCCACCTCTCCAAATCCCTTTATATGTCTTTGATCATTACCTTCTGTACACCCCTTTAGGCCAAATGGTTTTCTTCCTTCCCTACCGTTCGGCACCAGCCTATGGTTTGGAAGAAGACTATCCAAAAAGCATAAAGGGTGTACTGTCCTAATCCTAGGAGCACTCGTAACGCGAGAGAAGGTGAAGATAAAAGACACCTGAATGTGCTTTATTCCTATTTCTCCTGAACCAGGATCCATCCCCGAACTGGAACAAGTTCCTTTCGAGTTCGTATATAACCATACGATGGATTATCCAATAAAATGGGATCTTCATAGTAATACGAAGTGTCCTGGAGAAATACAAAGGTGATTTAGGATTGGCGAAGAAATACTTGGTTTGGTCGTGAATAGCAGTCGCAATTTACTTTGCCCTCTTACTAATCCCTTGCTTTGTCTGAACTTAATACCTTCTGTACACCGTTTAGGCTAACTGGTTTTCTTCATTCCCTACCGGTCGGCACCATCCTATGGTTTGGAAGAAGACTATCCAATTTGCATAATAGGTGTACTACTCCTAAACCAAGGAGTACTCGCAACCTGAGAGAAGGTGAAAGAAAAAGACAACTGAATAGTCCTATCCGTTTTTCTCCAGAACCGGAAACCATCCTCGAATTCCTTCGAGTTCGTATCTAACCATACGATGGTTTTGTCCAATGGAAGTGGATGTTCGCAGTAATACGGGGTGTCCTGGAGAAAAGAGTAAAAGTAGGAGTGGCAATGAGGTTAGCGACTCTGACAATCCAAAAGCCAGTGTTAAGTAGGTTCGGTCAACTTGGTTACTGAGTCAAAGTGTAGGGTCGGGTCAATGGTCGCTGCCAGAGAGAGAGAGAAAAGAAACACTCAGCGTGCACTCTATCCTAGATCAGAATGGTTATCACTTTTTCTAATCAGGAAACCTCCCACTGTACCTCAAATTCTCCTCCAAACCTGAAAGAAGAATTAGTCGGGGTCACCAGAGGAGTAAACCAACTCATCAGTGGGAATCGGGATCCAACTCTCATCGCACGATAACGTGACGGAATCCGCTCACGGTATCACACTCCAGAAGGTATGCGCATATCTGGCAAGTTTCAGTTCTTTTGAAACTCCCGATGTGGATTTTTACCCCATGCTCTTATGACCTTGACTTTGGCCAACAAATCATAAGTCACATGTCAAATTCTGCCCGTCATTCTCCAGGTTAATTTGAGCCCACCCGTACAAGCCCTTGACTTTGGCCAACAAGGCTATACGACTGCCCCAAACCAACGCATCTATCTATGCTGCATATGAATAACCAACAGCTACCAAACACTGTGCCTTGACTTTGGCCAACAAACACAGCTTGAATACTATTGACTACCCATATGAAACGACGGAGGGCTACGAATGGTTTCTGGCGAAAACCTTTAACGTAATGAACTTGATATCGTTGAAGGAACGGATAGCTTTTTAGAAAATATAGTGACGAAAACCTTTACTAAAGAGGTCACTCCCGGTGAAGGGATCTCGGCTCTTTCCCCGTAGAATGGGGTGCAGGATATTCCAAATGAATACCACGATGCAAAGCAAAAGTAATCGGCTATAGTGAAGTTAATGCCCTGACGCAAACTTCTGTCCAAGGGGTCACTCCCGGTGAAGGGATCTCGGCCCTTGCCTCGTCGACTGAGGAGCAGGATATTCCAAATGAATACCACGATGCAAAACAAAAGTGAACGTCCTTGCAATAACAGCTTTTTGAAAAGTGTTCCAACAACATCAGATTAGGTTTGTTTAACTTGCATTGATCCGAATCAACGCAGTCCCATCAATTGATCACACCACAAAGAACGAAAATATACTGACGTACGTATATGCCATCCGCATTCACCACTGGGTCCCGTCATCACCCGTTAGGTTAGCTAACTAACGGCAGAGCGGGGACTGGACTAGCGCGGATGAAAAACATATACTACATCTACTAATATATATACCAATATATTATATTTCGCTCAAGGCGTGAAAAGAAATGCAACATCACAGAAATGTACAGCATCACAGAAAAATACAGATATCTGGGATCCCCGGGTTTCACAGAGCCACTACTGAAACCCGACGTTCCCCTGGTCGTGTGGATAGCCTGTGCAATGAAATCCTAGACCCCTACGGGCGCGGCAAGTTACCCGCCAAAACCTGAAGCGAGGCAGCCCCCTTCAGCGCCGTGAATGGACCACCCAGCACTTCACGGAATCCGGTAACTTGGGCACCCCTCCTGGGTCAACCTGTACCCCCTACGAGTGCGGCGAATAGCCTGCCAATCCAAGAGTGAAGCCCCCTCCGTCTCAATGCCATGAGATGCGGGCTTGTTGCCTTTCAGAACCCGGCTATCCGTGCACTCCTCCGCGGGGTAATCCTAGTACAGAAAGTAAAATATACATACACCGGGTACATCGACCGCAACCAGGTCGTGCCCCAAAAGAATAATACAAACTGGCAGTGACGGCAGTCCACATGTCGGACGCTCGCCCCGCAATATCAAATGTACATAATACAACCGCACTGTACTAGCATTGCATCCAGGCTATCCCCACCGACCGATCCGCAACATCACAGCATAAACATAGAACATCAACGTGAAAGTCACGTTCGCAAATCCGTCTAACCGGGCTATAGCAGTTAGACGGGATTTACCGATCGAGTGACATTCACGGTCGCAGATATAATGTAAATACTGTGAAAAATGTGTTTAAAATATTCCGATTGACCAAAAATTAACAAGTGGCCCATCAAACAATACTGTAGCACTCACAGAAATAATTGGCCTAATTTTAATATTCCAAAACCCCTAAAAATAGCCCAGAAGCCCACTGGAAAAAATTGACGCATTGACAACTCCAATGTGCGGCGGAACAGCGGCCCCAGGGGAGTTTTGGCCGCGGTTCCGCGCTCCAATCGAAGACTGAATGTGTCGAATTTTCCCAGTTGTCTTACAATTTCCAGTACATCACTATTTTACAACCTGAAAAAATTTTTGGACACCAAAAAAATTTAACAGAAAACTGATGTGAGCTAAAATGTAGATTTTGGAATTTTGGTCGATCGGAAATGCAAAACACATCAAACGAAGCTAGACGAAGTTAATGGCGAGGCTCTGATACCACTGTAAGTGCACGGCGGCGCCCCGGCCGTCAATCCGATGGCCAAATGCGGAAACGGTGATAAACTTTAATTTTGCGGACTTAGCAAACCGGCACCACCGCGCACTAAACACCCGGATCGTAACCATTAACAAGTCTAAGCTAACTAGAAGATGGGTTAGAGATATACCGACTGATCCGAGTCCTCCGGTCTTCATCTCCACTCCGATCTCCTCGCGGGATCTCCGCTCTCCACCTCGTCGCCGGAAGGGCACCACGTAGCCGGATTCTTTTACGGGCTCCCACCTCTATACCGAGGCAACTCGGGCGCGAAGTTGGCTAGCCGACGCGCCCAAGATTTGGTGTAGAATGTATAGTATAGTTGTCTCTTTGGGGTTCAGGATAGTTGCCATTATGGAGGAATTTTGAAGACAAGAATTTTTCCATGGATGCTTAAGAAAAATGGAGCATCCATCAAAGAGGAGCTCGGCCAGATGCTATTGAGTGCTCACTGGAAATCAATGAAGCCTCATTCTCTCAAGTAAAGAATGTGTGAATGTTGCAAATTAAACCCCAGCCAAAGGAAAAAAAGGAATATTTCTCACAGCACACAAAACTAATGGGGGGCCCACTAATTAAGCATAAAGGAATTAATTCACACACAAATGAACCTCACTCCACACTCACAACAACAGTGGCCGGCCCCTTCTCAATTCATGGGTGGGAAAAAGAATTAAAATCTAAAAGGAAAATTGTCACAACCATTTCCAATCTCATTCTTGTCACATAAATGCAAAAGAATGATGCAAAGAGAATCTCATGATGATGGTCAAATCACAAAGCCACATATGCATGAAAACTCCTCACAAAATGTTAATTGCAAACTTGCAATTAACACCCTCCAACGAAAAGTCCGACCGGGAAGGAAAAAGAGAAAACCGGCCGGAACGGAATGCAAACTGGCAACCCCAGAAAACCGATCCCGTAATAAATTACAGGAAAACCCCGCTACTGCAAATACATGCCCGCATTTGTATTCCCACTGAACACAAATGCAAAGAGACAAAACTACACTGTACTATACTAGGATCCGGCTTAAACCAAAACCGGCTAGTAATATCCGTCCGATCCTGATCCGTACAATACCGCACGTATCTGATCGAACCCTGCCATATCTCCATACGGCCTCTACAGCGTTTCGCCCGAAAGCTGAGTAACTGAAAGTGTGGTGGACTCTAAAGACTCGTCAATACTATGGCTGTGGATTTAACCACTAGCACGTCAGAGGTATAAGCCAATACGTGACGGGCCACCAGCTATTGACTAAAAGGGAGGTCGATGAGCGAACTCATCCTGACACCCTACTGAGCCTGTCAGTGACAATATCCGTACAGTCCGGTCCGTTCGTCTATGAGCATCGCATGTCGGGCCTAGGGGGTTGGTAAAAGTCAGACCCCCAAAAGCGGTACAAGTCATGTCGGAGTGTAGTCCAGAACACCCTGAGATACTACTGGAATACCTACCAGTAAACCTCCTGCCTTGGCCAAGGACTTTTCATGTTCTGGCTCTCCTAGACACAGCGCGACCTCACCCCCAATACCGGGAGAGACGAACCCCTGAAGATCCGCTCACTGCCTCCATGTGGCTCGGGACTGTACCCAACTTAAATCTGTTTGCACGACTCCTTGAGCCGTGGTAGGGTAGTAATCAAAGTACAGTGGGAACTCACACGAGACAAATGACGATCCCCAGGTCGATGAACTAACCTGTACACATGTCACCAGGGAACTGCTATCTGACGTCAGGTATAAGACCAACTAGCATGTTCCCGGCGAGTCCTGTCCGGTGTACTCATAACCCAATGAGCACCTGTATACATCTTAGGTGAACCAACTGACACCAGTGGCTTGTGAGACCGGCCACCGCCCCTCGTCGGGGTCTCGACTGTATACACTAGTCTACTCTGGAGTATCGTTGCCCTGTCTCGAAACTCCTACGACTAGGGACCTTTTAAGGATGTGCTTATAGACTACCAGCTCCCACGTATATGATCGCCCTCATACTGCCGGTAGTCAAGCAAGAATCCTAGGGGCTCTATCAACGTGCAATAGTGACATGTCAGGTCACCTAAAGCAGTGCACGATGATAAAGGTAAACCAGATAGCATACTATCATCTCGAGTAAGACTGTCCTACCGGGATAGGTTCTCCCTCAATCATTGCAATCACGTGCCTGTGATCCAATAATCGACTCTGAGGGCACTATCTCCAACAGCTCTCTGTATATGTATTAGAATATTTGGTATTGCTAGTTTAAGTTATTTTATCAGTATATGAAATCTGGAAGCTAATATCTGTAATGGGGTTAAAATTCTAAAATACGACACGGATGTTTCGTGACACGTCTCTGTTTTCTGTTACGAACAGCGAAGGGTTAAAATCCAGTTAGTATAAGTATTAGATAGTTTACAATAGACACGCGTAGCTTCTGTAGTATGTAAAACTTGTATTTCCATGTTTTCGTCGTATCGGAGTTTAGCCGTTTCTTATACGAAGTTAATTTCAATATTAGATTCGAATACGGAAACTTCGGAGGCCGCAAGAAAAGGAAAGGGATTGATGATATCTGAGTAGATTCGGTGTATTCCGGTGAGTAGACTAAACATCTACCGGGGGATTTTGTATGGATGGCGTAATACGCCCGTAGATTTAAGTTTAGTTATACTTGTTTCTTTGTGTGTAAAATCTGATTTTTGTAACTTCATCATATGCATTCATATGTATAAATCATCATGTCTAATAATTACCAGTACACTGTACAAATTATCGATGAGTCATGTTACACATGCACATATCTACATGTTACACTACACCTCGTCGATATTAACATGTCACATACACACTTAGTACCTATTATATTAAATATGATTCATATCATATCTTAAGCATCAATAATGATAGTTATTTTGCACAAATGTTAGCATGTTTCTGTAGGGTTACTAGGCACACTCACAAGGTTCTATAAGGCATCAACCATGCCCGATTCAAAATTTAGACGTGCCGAACAACCCTAACCAAGATCTTTAAACTAGAGATTAGGCGAAACAAAGCATGTTAAACACTTTAATATCTAAGAGTTTAGGATTACAACCTTTGTAGTCCGGTCCTTCACTTTATAAGCTCCGTGTTGAGGTCCCTTCACTGCGATCATCAAGAATCCGGACTCTAAAGAAGTTCCACGAAGAGAAAGATGCATGCTTGCTTTCGATCTTCGATAACAAAGATGATCTACCTTGGAGAAACTTTAACTCAAGATCTCACTTATAAATGAAGTGAACACCCTAATCTTAATGGCTAGGATAGATTAGGATGATGAAGTAGGATTTTAGCTCTCATTTATTTTCTTAATCTCACTCAAAATCTTCACTAATGAAAAAGCTAGTAAGCTTTTCCATGAAAGAAGAAGGAAGAAGAAGAAGAACCATTCTCTTTGTGATGAATAATGAATTGTGGTGAGATTAGAAATGCAACCATGGGTTAAGTATGATAACTTAACCCATGTAGAGAATGAACCATGGTCAAGGGTTGAGTTGGGTTAACAAATATCATAACTAAATATCTTTACAAAATATCTTTGCAAAAACAAAAAGCAAAGCTTCTAGAAACTTCTAGAAAAGC
Organism: Agapanthus africanus; assembly: GCA_030015575.1. Lineage (NCBI taxonomy): Eukaryota > Viridiplantae > Streptophyta > Magnoliopsida > Asparagales > Amaryllidaceae > Agapanthus > Agapanthus africanus. Next base: position 286,530,518 of record CM057343.1, on the reverse strand, counting down.
TTAACCCAAATCAAACCCTAACCATGTTTAATCTCTACTAAACATGTTGCATTAATAACCCTAACATGTTACAATAATATATATCACATATACAATATTTATTGTAACAAAATAAAATAATGCAATTAACATATATCGCATATATATCAATGTATTACCCGAGTGAGAAAAAGAATCTTTTAGTGAGCTTATATCAGTTAATGTAATTTAATATATCAAATATATAATTATACATTAAATTATCGAATCAACACTTGATCCGATAATCCTGCTATTTCACAAATAACCGACTAATATAATCTGTATCAGTTCATCGAATCAACACTTGATCCGATGACCCGGCTATATCACATATACCCGGCCGATATCTCATATCGTGAGAATCTAATACGGTATCACATACACGTATTGTTCTCGGTCCCGCACATATCATATATATGCTCCTGCTCCGTTTTGCCTGAGTCAAGAAACCTCTGTGTAGGACTCTAAAGAATCGTCAATACGCCGGTAGTAGGTGATGATCATATCAAACACCCACAAGCTGCAACCGGTCAGCTAAACGTAACAGCCACCCAGGTATTGAGCGATCAGAAGATCAACAAGCAAGCCTGTACATTCACCTGCGAATCCAATCAGTAACACTCCCGTACAGTCCGGTCTCTTCGTCTGATATGTCGCATATCTTGCCTAGGGATGGTAAACGTCAGACCCCAGTAGCTTGATAAGTCGTGTCGATATGAGGTCTATAACAGTTCTAGAAACTACTGATAACACTTACCAGTAAATCTCAGTAACCCTGGCCAGGGATTTCCAGTTATAGCCAATCGAACACAGCACAACATCAACTCCCTATACCGGGAGAGACGAATCCCCTCCTATTGCTCGTTGCTTCCATGTGATTCGGGACTGTACCCAAAAGCCACCTTTTTGCACGCCCTCTTGGACGTGGTATGATGGAAATCAAAGCACAGTGGGAATCACACAAGACTCTATGACGATCTCGGGTCTACAGAGTAACCTGTACCAGTGTCACGAGAGAACTGCCATCTGACGTGAGGTATAATACCATCTGGGAGTTCTCGGCGAGTCCGTCCAGTGTACCCAGTCTCCACTGAGCACCCGTACAACATCCTTGATGTCGAACACCGATGGATATGGGATCATCCATCGCCCATCATATGGGTCAAGATGCGTATACGCTAGTCTACTCCGGTGTATCGATGCCCTGACTCGATACACCCTCGACTAGGAACAGTTATAGGATGTGCTCGTCGACTACCGTGGCCCCACTAGCATTATCTCATCATAATCCCAGTAGTCGAGTACATATCCTAAAGGCTTTATCAACATGTAACATAGAGACAATCAGAGTACATGTTAAGATAAAGAGCAACCAGATAGCATACTATCATGTCGAGCAAGAAAGTCCTCCCTATATATGTCCAAGCATCAACCATGCTCTGATACCATTGTAGGGTTACTAGGCACTCTCACAAGGGTCTATTAGGCATCAACCATGTCCGATTTAAAATTTAGACGTTCCGAACAAGCCTAACTAAGATCTTTAAACTAGAGATTAGGCGTAACAAAACATGTTAAACACTTTAACATCTATGAGTTTGGGATTACAACCTTTATAGTCCGGCCCTTCACTTCATAAGCTTCGTGTTGAGGTCCCTTCACTGCGATCATCATGTACCCGGACTCTAGAGAGGCTTCACGAAGAGAATGATACTAACTTGCTTCCGATCTTCGATAACTAAGATGATCTACCTTGAAGTTTCTTTAACACAAGCTCTCACTTACTAATGAAGTGAACACCCTAATCTAATTGGCAAGAATCGATTAGGATGATGAAGTAGGAATTTAGCTCTCATTTGTTTTCTTAATCTCACTCAAAATCATCATTAATGAAAAAGCTAGAAAGCTTTTCCATTGAAAAAGAGAAGGAAGAAGAAGAACCATTTCTTTTGTGATGAATAATGAGTTTAGAGGCGTTGGGTTGACCTTTCTACGGCTGGACCATTGGTACTGCGGCATGTGATGGATGTTTTTAAACTAATTTCAAGTGTTGAGAACTATTTGGGAAATCTTGGGTGTTTGTTTATTCGATCGGAAAGTTTAACATTATCTATTTATCTGGAATGAGATACAATATTTGGAATCCATAAGTAGTTATGAGATAACTAATTTGAATGTTATAAATCTAGCAGTTCAGTCTCAGATGATCGGTTGCCACGGAATTTTGATGTGATCAAAAGTCCGTCGCAATCACGTAGCGTACGCGGATACTCGCCGGGTAAACTTAATATACAGCCACGCCCCAAAGCCCCGACCAAGTGACTGTAGGAGAACCCTGTCGCCAAAAGCATCTGTTTGGGTGCTTGCGACAGCGGTGTTCCGCCTTAGTGCACTTCGTCGACGACATTCGGGGGTGCGGCCGTCTAGTAAAGTTTGCGACGAGCATTCGATCAGGATGTCGGGAATCTTGTTGAATTGCCCGACTAGGTATTGAAAAGAGTTTTCGATAGAGAGACTTGTAAGTGCACGGCGGCGTCCCGCCCGTCAATCCGATGGCCAAATGCGGAAGCGGTGATAAACTTTAATTTTACTTGAACTGGCAAACCGCCGCGCACTAATACCCGGATCGAACCACTAACTAGTCCTAGCTATCTACAAGAAAGGGAATAGAGATATACCGACGATCCAAGTCCTCCAGTCTTCTCGTCATCGTCCCGATCTCCTGCGGAATGTCCCGTCTCCTCCTCGTCGCCGGAAGTGCACCACATCGCCTACTTCTTTTACGGGCTCCCACCTCAATGCCGAGGCAACTCGGGCACGAAGCCGGCTACTCGACGTGCCCAAGATTTGCTGTAGAATGTAGTGTGGATCTATATGTCTCATTTGGGGTTTGTGGAGTTGCCTTTTTGGTGGAGGAATGATACAAGAACTATATGGAGGGACTTGGGGATTTTTGGAGCATGAAATGAACCAAAAACCCCCTCTTCAAAATTGGGACAGCCCCACCCCCTCAAGAGGCCGGCCATGACATGGTGGTGGAGAGAATGAGAGAGTGGGAGAGTAAATCAAATGGGAGCCATACTCATCTAATACCAAAGAGAGAGAGAGGAAAGCTATCATGCAAAAGAAATGATAGTAAGGAAAATCCAACACTCAAAGCAACAATCATCACTCCAAAAGTCATGCCATCATCAACAACCATGATGACTTTAAAGGTCAAGCCATCATGAGGAAGTCAAGAAGTCAAGGTCAAGGGATGGGGCTATAATCATGATGCAACAAAAATGCAAAGACCCCCTCCACAACCACTTATTTGCAACAATGCAAATAAGCCCTCCTCCACCAAACTTCGGCCATTGAAAGATACAAATGAAAATGGCCGAAACGGAAAGCAAACTGGCAACTCCAGAAAACTGGTCCCGTAATAAATTACAGGAAAACCCCGATACTGTGCATACACACCCGCATCTGTATTTCGACCGAAATACAAATGCAATGAGACAAAATCTACACTGTACTATACTAGGATCCGGCTTAAACCAAAGCTGGCTAGTAATATCCGTTCGATCCTGATCCGTGCAATACCGCACGTATCTGATCGAACCCTGCCATATAACCATACGGCCTATAGTACAAACTGTCCGATCCTGATCCGTGCAATACCGCACGTATCTGATCGGACCTTGCCATATCTCCATACGGCCTCTACAACTTTTCGCCCGAAAGCTGAGTAACTGAATATGGGGGACACTAAAGACTCATCAACACCTTGGTTGTGGATTTAACCACTAGCACGTTAGAGGTATAAGCCAATACATAACGGGCTACCAGGTATTGACCAAAAGGGACGTCTGTGAGCGAACTCAGCCTGACTCCCTACTGAGCCTGTCAGTGACAATATCCGTACAGTCCGGTCCGTTCGTCTATGAGCATCGCATGGCGGGCCTAGGGGGTTGGTAAAAGTCAGACCCCCAAAAGCGGTACAAGTCGTGTCGGAGTGTAGCCCAGAACACCCTGAGATACTACTGGAATACCTACCAGTAAATCTCCTTGCCTCGGCCGAGGGCTTCGTGTAATGGCTCTCCTAGACACAGCACGACCTCACCCCCAATACCGGGAGAGACGAACCCCTGAAGATACGCTCACTGCCTCCATGTGGCTCGGGACTGTACCCAACTAAAACCTGTTTGCACGACTCCTTTGAGCCGTGGTAGGGTAGTAATCAAAGTACAGTGGGAACTCACACAAGACAAATGACGATCCCCAGGTCGATGAACTAACCTGTACACATGTCACCAGGGAACTGCCATCTGACGTCTGGTATATGACCAACTAGCATGTTCCCGGCGAGTCCTGTCCGGTGTACTCATAACCCAATGAGCACCTGTATACATCTTAGGTGATCCAACTGACACCAGTGGCTTGTGAGACCGGCCACCGCCCCTCGTTGGGGTCTCGACTGTATACACTAGTCTACTCTGGAGTATCGATGCCCTGTCTCGAAACTCTCACGACTAGGGACCATTTAAGGATATGCTTATAGACTGCCAGCTCCCACTTATATGATCGCCCTCATATTGCTGGTGGTCAAGCAAGAATCCTAGGGGCTCTACCAACGTGTAATAGCGACTTGTCAGGTCACCTAAAGCAGTACACGATGATAAAGGTAAACCAGATAGCATACTATCATCTCGAGTAAGACTGTCCTACCGGGATAGGTCCTCCATCAATCATTGCAATCACGTACCTGTGACCTAATAATTGACTCTGAGGGCACTATCTCCAACAATCTCCCACTTGCACTCAAGGCTAATTATTGCGATGTCGCATACTCACAGCCCGTGTGATACCGAACACCCAACTCCTCTACTAGTCAGTCTCACAAATCTCGTTTGCGAAACTATTGCGTTCGAGGAATAGCCTCAGTGAGTGGATCCTCTTAGTTGTCTCTTTCCATGTCTCTCTATATCTCATGTTCGCGGAGAAAAACCCATCTCCCGAAATGAGCAATACCTGTCTTAGAATGTGTCTGGATGTCTGATGGGACATAGCTCATAAATGAACTCCAAATCCAAACTTCTTAGACTGTATCGTCAACTGAACTTAATCAGTATCCTGCGCCAAGCCTCCCTCAGTATTGCCTTGGACCAACTGTCCAAAATACTGCCCCTCGTCAGAAGGAAAACTATAACTCTGACAACCTCCTTGTCGTCCATGTCACCTTGGAAGCCTGGAATGATAACTGTCTCCTGCATGAGGCTGTCGTTATCATATCCCTAGAACATCCACTTATGTTCTAAAACTGCTTCCGACTGTTTCTCCAGGATTGGATCAATGTCAACTTATTGCATCTAGTGCAAGAACAACATCTGGTGTGGTACTTGACATCTCATGATTGACTCAATTGCCTGAGCAAGTGATCTGCCAATCATGCACATCCCTCTCCCCTTTAGTCTGTAAGACACCTTTAGAGAGGGTGACTCCATCACCTGCAGGTATACTACCGTGCCAGGAGTCGTCCATTCTAAAATACCCTTAGAATGCTGTCTAAGTACCCAGATTGGGAAACTACCCAAATCTAGATCTAAAACCATAGATCTAGTAGCCAGTATGTCTGATATAAAATCCATTTCCTTTGTGGAGAAACCACTGTGTGACGACCAAAGTATAACCGATTGTAGTTTAGGAGTTTCTTTTCCTACCCTGTGTATGTCATCCAAATACCAGGATATTACACCCTACTACCTTCTCAACAGATCCATCCCCTATTCTGATGAAGTCAAACCTATGACTGTCACGTCAGAAATAGATGATCTATCTCCGCTGCATCTGCTTTAGTCTATAAATAGACAGAAGCTATCTGTCCACCAATGCTTCCGCTGCTCCCACTGACTACGACAACCCTCTGGCAGAGTCATATAGACGTACACTTCTAAAACTAGTTTAGAACGACGCTATACTCATCCTCCCGCCGGGTCTCGCAGCCTGGAACAACAGCAATGGTAATTGTGGGTAAACAAGAACTTCCCTGTCACCGTCCTTGAGGCTACCGTAGTACCTCTCGGGTGCCTGAAGTTACCCACCTTATCTGCGGAGTGGCCAATGGAATGTCAAACCGGATTGAATCTTTAGGTTCCTATGAAATCTTCAGTAATCGTTTGTGGTTCTGGAATTACTTCCAGTTCTACCATACTCCCACTACTGTTTTCTGAAAAAATCCATTTTTAATAAAACTGTGGCGAGTCTGGAAAAATATTTCTATTGTTCATCCGGATGGTAGAAAGTCAACCCTCGTCATAGCCTGGGTCAACCCACAAACAGCCATTACAGAAACGTGCCTTGAGTTATCCAGAGTCTGGTTTTAATCATAAGCCAGACAACTCCCCGTACCTTAACAATGTTAAGATATGAACTGTACTATATCCCATATAGAAACAGAGGCACTGATTTAATTGAACCAGATTCAAATCATGCAGCTGTCCCCAGTGCATGTCAACTAAATGGAAGGAGGCCGATCAGCGTTACTCAACTCAGGAATGCTTCCAATTATGAGTAACCTGAAAGAGAAGCAAGATCTCTTTATCATTACTATCAACTGAATACCATACACAAGTATCTACATCTTCGATCACTTTGAAGAATCCCGATACTTGCGATACCTGGTTCTCTACTTTATTCAAATACCTATAACTTCTCAATATTCGGACCCATTGTTTCCACGAAACACCTGTCTAAAAACTAGAGAAGTCATAAGTAAACCGAATATAGTACGAGGACCAACCCCTCTGTCCTGATGGACACTGGACAACATACAATACTCTGTATAAGTCCCTTGAGTCTGATAACTCAGTCACTGTGTGTCGTAGGTTGAAAACTGTACTTATGGTTAAGAAGAATTACACCGCTGCTTAATGCTCCTTACCTAACCATCCACTGATATAGGTAAATGTCGTAGACATAATTTCATAAAGGTATATCTCACTATATGAAAATAGACGTACACATATATCAATTTGAAATTGGTGCATAACAGCGGATATTCAAAACCAAATATTTGCCGACCGGCAAACTACCCAGGTGACTTCCTCAAATATCACCGATTACAACGAATCCCGATATAATGAGGATGATCACCCAATTCCCAATAACTTACTCCCACTCATCATCTGTAAAACCATACAGATGTGAGAATCATACCTGGTAAATACATACCCTGGAGCAAGTGTCTTAATTGGGAAATCAGTTTTCTTTTAACAGTACACAGTGAGACTGAAACATCGAAATGTTTCGATGGGGTATCCTGGTATTCCTAGTAATGCCTCTTCCAGATTCACGACTGTAACCGTATAATTCTTTGCCACCTCTCCAAATCCCTTCATATGTCTTTAGTCTTTACCTTCTGCACACCCCTTTTGGCCAAATGGTTTTCTTCCTTCCCTACCGTTCGGCACCAGCCTATGGTTTGGAAGAAGACTATCCAATAAGCATAATGGGTGTACTGTCCCAATCCTAGGAACACTCGCAATGCGAGAGAAGGTGAAGATAAAAGACAACCGAATGAACTTAATTCCTATTTCTCCTGGACCAGAATCCATCCCCGAACTGGAACAAGTTCCTTTCGAGTTCGTATATAACCATACGATGGAGTATCCAATAAACTGTGGATCTTCGTAGTGATACGGAGTGTCCTGGAGAAATACAAAGGTGATTTAGGATTGGCGAAGAAATACTTGGTTTGGTCGTGAATATCTGTTGCAATTTACTTTGCCCTCTTATCAATCCCTTGATTTGTCTTAACTTAATACCTTCTGTACACCATCGTTAGGCTAATTGGTTTTCTTCATTCCCTACCGGTCGGCACCAGCCTAAGGTTTGGAAGAAGACTATCCAATTTGCGTAATAGGTGTACTATCTCCTAAACCAAGGAGTACTCGCAACCTGAGAGAAGGTAAAAGGAAAAGACAACTGAATAGTCCTATCCGTTTTCTCCAGAACCGGAAACCATCCTCGAATAAATTCTTTCGAGTTCGTATCTAACCATACGTTGGTTTTGTCCAATGGAAGTGGACGTTCGTAGTAATACGGGGTGTCCTGGAAAAAAGGGTAAAAGTAGGAGTGGCAATGAGGTTCGCAACTCTGACAATCCAAAAGCCAGTGTTAAGAATGTTCGGTCAACTTATCACTGAGTAATAGTCTTAGGGTCGGGTCAATGGTCGCTGCCAAAGAGAGAGAGAAAAGAAACACTCAGCGTGCACTCTAACCTAGATCAGAATGGTTACCAATTTATCTAATCTGGAATCCTCCCACTGTACCTCAAATTCTCCTCCAAACCTAAAAGAAGAATTAGTCGGGAACACCCGAGGAGTAAACTAACTCATCAGTGGGAATCGGGATCCAACTATCATCGCATGATAACGTGACGGAATCCGCTCACATCATCATACTCCAGATGGTATGCGCATATCTGGCAAGTTTCAGTTCTTTTGAAACTCCCGATGTGATTTCTGCCCCATGCTCTTATGACCTTGGCGAAGGTCAACAAATCATAAGTCACATGTCAAGTTCTACCCGTCATTATCCAGGTTAATTTGAATCCACCCATACAAGCCCTTGACGAAGGTCAACAAGGCTATACGACTGTCCCAAACCAACGCATCTATCTATGCAGCAGAAAGGTAACAAGCAGCTACCATACACTATGCCTTGACGAAGGTCAACAAACATAGCATGAATACTACGTGCTACCCGTCTGAAACGACGGAGGGCTACGAATGGTTTCTGGCGAAAACCTTTAACGTAATGAACTTGATATCGTTGAAGGAACGGATAGATTTTTGAAATATAGTGACGAAAACCGTTGCTAAAGAGGTCACTCCCGGTGAAGGGATCTCGGCTCTTTCCCCGTAGAATGAGGTGCAGGATATTCCAGCTGAATACCACGGTGCAAAGCAAAAGTAATCGGCTATAGTGAAGTTAATTCCCTGACGCAACCTTCTGTCCAAGGGGTCACTCCCGGTGAAGAGATCTCGGCCCTTGCCTCGTCGACTGAGGAGCAGGATATTCTAAATGAATACCGCGATGCAAAACAAAAGTGAACGTCTTTGCAATAACATCTTTTTGAAAAGTGTTCCAACAACATCAGATTAGGTTTGTTTTTAACTTGCATTGATCCGAATCAACGCAGTCCCATCAATTGATCACACCAAAAAGAACGAAAATATACTGATGTACGTATATGCCATCCGCATTCGCCACTGGGTCCCGTCATTACCCGTTAGGTTAGCTAACTAACGACAGAGCGGGGACTGGACTAGCGCGGATGCAAAACATATACAACATCTACTAATATATATACCAATATATTATATTCGCTCAAGGCGTGATAAAAAATGCAACATCACAGAGAATGAACAGCATCACAGAAACAATACAGATATCTGGGATCCCCGGGTTTCACAGAGCCGCTGAAACCCGACGTTCCCCTGGTCGTGTGGATAGCCTGTGCAATGAAATCCTAGACCCCTACGGGCGCGGCAAGTCACCCGCCAAAACCTGAAGCGAGGCAGCCCCCTTCAGCGCCGTGAATGGACCACCCAGCACTTCACGGAATCCGGTAACTTGGGCACCCCTCCTGGGTCAACCTGTACCCCCTACGAGTGCGGCGAATAGCCCGCCAATCCTAGAGTGAAGCCCCCTCCGTCCCAATGCCATGAGATGCGGGCTTGTTGCCCTCTAGAACCCGGCTATCCGTGCACCCCTCCGCGGGGCAATCCTAGTACAGAAAGTAAAATATACATACAACGGGTACATCGACCGCAACCTGGCCGTGCCCCAAAATAATAATACAAACAGGCAGTGAAGGCAGTCCACATGTCGGACGCTCGCCCCGCAATATCAAATGTACATAATACAACCACAACTGTACTAGCATTGCATCCAGGCTATCCCCCACGACCGATCCGCAACAACACAGCAAAAACAGAACATCAACGTGAAAGTCACGTTCGCAAATCCGTCTAACCGGGCTATAGCAGTTAGACCGGATTTACCGATCAAGTGACATTCACGGTCGCAGATATAATGTAAATACTGTGAAATAATGTGTTTAAAATATCCGATCGATCAAAAATTAACAAGTGGGCCCCCAAGCATTGCTGTAGCTGTTAGTGTATATGCCCTAGAAGCCATTACTGTATCATACTAGTTTGTATATTACTTAATGGATGCTTGGGATATTCACCTTGTATATACAATCTTGCTCAAAATAGTAGTATGCTACTTGGTTTGTTTCTACTTCAATGTGTACTTGTGTTTATTTCAGTATATCACTTATACGCATTAGTGGAGCCCTTAGGATCTTTGCTTGATTACCAGCGTTGTGATGGCAGTCACACTAGTGGGGGCTGGGTAATCTATAAGCACATCCTTATTCAGGTCCCTGGTCGCAGGACTATCGAGACAGGGCATCGATACTCCGGAGTAGACCAGCGCATGCGCTTCTCATCCCAGTGTGGGAGACGGTCTGTCCCACAGCCGTCAGTACGTCGTACTTGAGATAGTATGCGGGTGCTCGTTAGGTTACGGGTACACTGGACAGGACTCGTCGGGAACTGACTAGTTGGTATTATACCTATCGTCAGTTATCAGTTCCCAGGTGACATGAGTACAGCTTAGTCCGCTGACTTGACACTGTCACTCCGCCTCGAGTGTGTTCCCACTGTACTTTGATCACAACCCTACCACGGCTCAAAGGAGTCGTGCAAACAGGTAGTGATTGGGTGCAGTCCCGAAGCACTTGGAGGCAGTGACGGTTAGACAGGATTCGTCTCTCCCGGTATTGGGGGTTGACATCGCGCTGTGTCTAGGAGAGCCATTACACGAGTAGTCCCTGGCCAGGGCAAACGAGATATACTGGTAGGTTTCCAGTGTTATCTCAGGGTGTATTGGGCTTCACTCCGGCACGACTTGTACCGCTATTGGGGGACTGACGTTTACCGCCCCCTAGGCCCGCCATGCGATGTATCAGACGAACAGACCGGACTGTACGGAGAATGTCACACTCAGGCTTAGTAGGAGTTCAGATGGGTTTCGCCTCGTCGGTCTTCTTGTCGGCATTACCTGGGGACCGTTACGCACAGCTAGTGCCGCTTGCGGTCTGTGGTTAAACCCACTGCCAGCGTAGTGTCGAGTCTTTAGAGTCCCACACAGAAAGCTTTTCGCCTTTAGGAAAAAGAGTAGAGGTCGCATGGTATTGCGACAGGTCGTATGGTTTTGCGATAGGGTTCGGTCACATCCGTGCACTTGTGCACGTACAGTGTCCGGACAGTTTACACTAGCGGGCTTTGGTTTAAGCCAGATCCTAGTGTACCTTATGGGATTGGATTTATCCAGTTTTCATTCGTGTTCCTCGGAACGCGGATGCGGGTGTGTATGCACAGTTGACAGGGAGGCAGAGGCAGCGGATTCTCATTAGGGTTGTTGACAGTTGACCGTTGACTTTTTGACTTTATGCTCAACCCTAATGAGAATATGATATGTGATTAACTATTATATTAATTAAGTATTATGGTGATATGGTTGTTGACTTGTTGACTTTTGTTGACTTGTTGAATTTGTTGACTTGTTGACTTTTGTTGACTTGTTGACCGGTTGACTAGGCTTGACTAGTTGACCATCATGATAACCATGGTTATCATTTCATGCCAAAGACTTTTTCTTGCTTGCTCATTTGAGTAAAATGAGTGCATGACATGATAAGGTTATGGTTGCTTCTAACCATCACATAAGACTTTTTTGATATGATGAGTTATGATCACTTTGGATTATGAGAGGGTGAGAGACAAAATACTTGCTCATTCTTTCTTGCTCATTCTCTCTCTTGTTCTTGAGCTCTCCTCTTGCTCTCATCCTCAACCTCTTGCTCCCTCTCTTGATCTATGGTTCTCTTGTCTCATGAGTTGAGAATCAAGAACCATAGATAAAATCCCATTCTAAATCATCTCTACTCATTCTAGTTCACTAGGTTTAGCAAACCAGGTGAACTAGTTTCTTCAAAGAACGAAGAAGGAGCTAAAGGTTGGAGCTTTCAAGTGGATCTATCTTCGGCGTACGGAGACAACGAGAAGGAGCCATCGAACCACCATCGGAGCTTGAAGAGAAGGAGTTCAAGTTTAGGTATAACCATCTTCATCCGAGTAGCTAAATATCTTTAGCTTAGTATGCTAGTTTTAGTTTAGGTAAAGATCCCGACCTAGCTTAGTCCATGTTGCCTCTTGCGTTAAAATTTTGATTTTATACCGTTTCCGCCTCCCCGTAAGAACCGGGGGTCGCAACGTGGACTTACAGTGGTATCAGAGCCTAACTAAACTTAAACTAGCTTGGTAGTGAAGTGTAACGAAGTTCGGAACCGGAAAAATCCAAAAACCAAACTTTTACAAAAACTGAGTTTCTGTTGAAATTTTTTCTCGTCAAAATGAAAAACTTTACACTTGTAAATTCGGCTCAGGGTTTTGTGTGAACACCCAAGAAAAACGATACAGTAATTCGTCCAAACCGCCGCCCTTCCGCCGCTATTGCTAGGCATCCGCCGCGGAACCGCCGCGCTTTGTCGTCTTCTGTGCATCGTTTTTCGTGCAGTGTGTGTCTGTGTTGGTTTTGGGATTTTTGGAATATATTATATGTGCCCAGATTTTCCAGAAAAGAAATTTCCTTTTGGGGTCCTATAATTCCGTATTTTTCCGAACTTCACTGCACTTTGACTATGATGGTTATATCTGTGATGTTTGCATGTATTGAACGTCGGCTAATCGCTATAAGTCGATTGGCCGGGGTTATACATGATCTGTAATGTGCTGGAATGTGTATATAAATATGTTGGATTATCGCGGGTGAATAGCCGGGGGTTGTGAGACGAGAGTTTTCTTTTCTTGCAATTCATGTAAATTTGTAAATTGATGTAATAATTATTTGTATGGCCGCACAACCGGGTCGGGGTTGTAGCCGTCATTGTATAATTTCTTTTTACTGTTTTTTGCTCCTAGGATAGACCCATGGAGGGGTGCACAAACTACCGGGTATGCCGAAGTGTCGAGTGGCCTACTCATGGAGATGAGGGAGGTTGCTACGCTTCAGATACTTGGCGGGTAGTTTGCCGCACCCGTAGGGGTCTTGGGTGGGGTATTGGCTATTCACCGCGACCGTGTAATCTGTTTTTGTTACAGGCTCGTACAAATTACAGATTCCTAGTATATCCAATGTATTTATCTGTGATCTGAAATGTTTATCATTGCAGTATATCTATATATGATATTATTTAGGCGTTGCTTATGTTTTTCAGACGCGCTAGCCCAGCCCCCGCTCTGTTGTTAGTTAAGTAACCTAACGGGTAATGACGGGGCCCAGTGGCGAATGCGAATGGCATAAGCGTACGTCATATTTTGGTTGTTTTCTGCAATGGTAGGTTTAAATGATGGGACGCATTAAAAGAACTAATGCAAGAATATCACGCATTAAAAGAACTAATGCAAGATAATAAACCAAGTTAAAGTCGTTGGAACACTTTCGAAAAACCACTCGGTTCTTTTCAAAAACAACTTTTAAATGCGGAGCTTGAGCCACTCTTTTTAAAAGCTATCTCGTTCCATCGACCAAATCAAGTTCACTACGTTCACGGTTTTGCCAAAACCATTCGTAGCCCTCCGTCGTTTCGTATGAATATTCAATAGTATTCAAGCTGTGTTTGTTGACCTTCGTCAAGGCATAGTGATTGGTAGCTATTGGGTATTCATATGTAGCATAGATAGATGCGTTGGTTTGGGACATTCGCATTACCTTGTTGACCTTCGTCAAGGGTATATACGGATGGATTCAAATTAACCTGGATAATGACGGGCAGAACTTGACATGTGACTTATGATTTGTTGACCTTCGTCAAGGTCATAAGAGCATGGGGCAAAAATCCACATCGGGAGTTTCATAAGTACTGAAACTTGCTAGATTTGCATACCATTTGGAGTGTGATGATTCTGGTAGGATTCCTTCAGTTTCGTCACGCGATGATATTTGGATCCCGATCCTACTGTGAGTATATGCTACTCCTCGGGAAATTTCTCACTTAACGATCAATGCTATAAACCTAGTAGGTGCCTAGAAAGGTGTTAGCGGGGCTACGCCCCCAGGGAAAAGAGGTTCTTTAATTAAGGAACTTCGCGAAAGCGTTGGAAAACCTCCCTCGAAGTACCGACACCGGCCTGGCTGAACGGTTAAGCAAGTATTGTACGGTGGGATTGATCCTGACTAATTCTTCCTTTATGGTTTGAGGAGGGATTCGAGAAACAGTGGGAGCCATCCTGTTTAGACAAACTAAAAACCACTCTAAACTTGCAAGAGCATCATGCTGAGTGTTTCTTCTTCTCTCTCCTAATTGCAGCGACCAATCAACATGACTGGACTTAAGTTACTCCTAGATAAAAACAAACTGACAGGGCCAAACTACAAAGATTGGCTCAGGAATGTCAAGATAGCAATCACTTATGACAAGCTGGGGTATCTTCTTACCACCAAAGCTCCCCCTGTCCCTGGTCCAACTTCCAGTGTCGCGGATAAGGAAATCCGCAAGACTTGGGAGATTGATAGCGCGAAGGCCAAGTGCCTCCTGCTTGCCTCAATGGACAACGAACATCAGAGGAGGCATGAGAATATGGACATGGAGTCCATATTGCTCCATACAAAAGAACTGTATGGAGAGCAATCACGTATCGCAAGATACGAAGCGTCGAAAATGTTATTTTCGACAAGAATGGCCGTCGGATCATCAGTAGCCGAGCACGTGCTAAAGATGATCGGCTACATTGAGGAGCTCGCTGACCTAGGGATCACATTGGAGAGTGAGCTATATACGGATATAGTTCTCCAGTCCCTTCCTTCCACTTACGCCCAGTTTATACTGAACTTCAACCTACAAGAAAAGGAGGTTGAACTATCGGAGCTCCTCAACATGCTGAGGAGCGCAGAGGGCACCCTACAGAAAGGTAGGGATACATCCACTTTGTTTGTAGGAGGATCATCTTCTTCTAGGTCCAAGGCGAAAGCCAAGGGAAAGAAGAAGAAGGCCCCCGCCAAACCAAGGGGCGGTGTTAGTAAAGTGGATACGAAGGGAAAAGCAAAAGCAACAAAGATAACGGGGAAGCTTGTGGATAAGGAAGAATGCTTCTATTGTCATAAGAAAGGACACTGGAAGAATGATTGCAGGGCCTGGAAGGCCAGAACACAGGAATTGAAGCAGGTTGCAGCTTCAGCTTCAGGTCTGTATGTTATTGAAAACTGTCTTTCAATAAACTCTACTTCCTGGGTATTGGATACCGGATCAGGATCTCATATCTGTAATTCTTTGCAGGCATTGAGAAACCGTAGGGTTTTGAAGGCAGGTGACATGACCCTCAGAGTTGCAAACGGAGCTAGCATGGAGGCTAAAGCCGTGGGGGACTATCACCTGGGAATGTCAGATGGACATGTTTTGGTTTTGCGTAATTGCTTTTTTGTACCCAACGCAACTTGTAATATCATTTCTGTATCTTTAGTTTCTGAAGAAGGTTATGAATTTGCGTTTGTAAGTAATGTTGTAAACATTCACCTTAATCAAGTTCTGATTGGGTCAGGTACATTGAGTAATGGTATATACGTGTTAAACCAACCACAGATTTTCAACGTCCAGAATACACACAAAAGAAAGTCTCCAGAACTAAATCAGACTTTCTTATGGCATTGTAGATTGGGTCACATCAATGAGAGAAGGTTGACTAAGTTACATACAGAAGGATATTTGAATACGTTCGAATATCAATCGTATGCCACTTGTCAATCTTGTCTCAAAGGAAAGATGACAAAGACTCCGTTTACTGGACAAGGAGTAAGAGCGAGCGAGCTCTTGGGACTCGTACACAGTGACGTATGCGGTCCAATGTCTACACATGCCCGAAGCGGACATTCTTACTTCATTACTTTTACGGATGACTTCTCAAGGTACGGTTATGTCTTCTTAATGAAACATAAGTCCGAGGCCTTTGGAAAATTCCAGGAGTATAAGAATGAAGTAGAGAAACAGACCGGCAAAAGTATTAAGATTCTAAGATCGGATCGAGGTGGAGAATACTTAAGTGCCGAGTTCCTGGACTATTTAAAAGAGAACGGAATTCTCTCTCAGCTTACTCCTCCATACACCCCGCAACATAATGGTGTATCGGAGAGACGGAACCGAACCCTATTGGATATGGTTCGGTCCATGATGAGTAACGCTGAGTTACCGCGATCATTCTGGGGATATGCACTAGAAGCAGCTGCATATCTCTTGAACAAGGCTCCCACCAAGACTGTGCCTACCACCCCATATGAGATGTGGACTGGGAAGAAACCCTGTCTAAAGTATCTTAAGGTATGGGGATGTCCAGCTTTTGTAAAAAAGCAGCATGCGGACAAGCTAGAGGCACGTTCAGTACAGTGTAAGTTTGTGGGATACCCAAGGAACTCCAGGGGGTATCTTTTCTATTCCGCTGAGGAACAAAAGGTTTTTGTTTCTCAGCATGCCCGCTTCTTGGAAACTGAGTTTTTGGAAACCCAGATAAGTGGGAGCACAATAGAACTGGAAGAATTTCCAGAACCACAGACTGTTACTGAAAGCTTAGTGGAACCAGAGGGTTCAACAGAACAGGACATTCCTGCGCCACTCCGCAGGAGTAGTAGGCAGTCTCATCCGCCCGAGAGATACAACGGTTTTCTCATAGACGGGGATAGAGAGGATTGCATCATAGATTATGATGAGCCTACTAGCTTCCAGCAGGCCGTTCAGAGCGTTGACTCAGTGAAATGGCTGGATGCAATGCGGACCGAAATGGAGTCCATGTACACCAACAAGGTATGGACGTTGGACATTGCTCCAGACGGGGTAAAACCCGTAGGATGCAAGTGGATCTTCAAAAGGAAGATTGGTGTAGATGGACAGGTTGAGACCTATAAAGCTAGGCTGGTAGCAAAGGGTTTTCGTCAAAGACCTGGCTTGGACTACGACGAAACCTTTTCTCCAGTAGCCATGCTGAAATCCATTCGGATCCTTCTTGCCATTGCTGCCTTCCACGATTATGAGATCTGGCAAATGGACGTAAAGACAGCTTTTCTAAATGGAAATTTAGAGGAGTGTGTCTATATGGACCAGCCAGAGGGTTTCATTCAGAGTGGGAGCAGCGGAAAGGTGTGCAAGTTGCTTAAGTCCATCTATGGTCTAAAGCAGGCATCGCGGAGTTGGAACATCTGCTTTGATGAGACGGTCAAAGAATTTGGCTTTATCAAAAATCCAGATGAACCATGCATCTATAGTAGATTTGTAGCGAGAACTGTAGTATTCCTCGTTTTATACGTGGATGACATTCTCTTAATAGGAAATGACATTCCTATGCTACAATCTGTCAAGGGGTTCTTGTCACACAGGTTCTCCATGAAAGACCTGGGTGATGCCTCATACATTCTGGGTATCCGGATCTACCGTGACAGATCCAAGAGGATATTAGGACTTTCGCAGTCCAGGTACATCGACACCATACTGAAGAGGTTCAGTATGGAAGATTCCAAGCGCGGTAACCTACCGGCTTGTCACGGGATCACCCTCTCTAAAGAGATGTCTCCCAAGACTGATTTGGAGAGGGATCGCATGTCTATTATACCCTACGCTTCTGCGGTAGGCTCTATAATGTATGCGATGTTGTGTACCAGACCGGATGTAGCTTATGCACTGAGTGTGGTAAGCCGGTATCAGTCTAACCCTGGGGAGAAACACTGGATAGCGGTAAAGAACATTCTCAAGTACCTGAGAAGGACTAAGGAGATGTTCTTGGTGTATGGCGGAAAAGACCTCCAGATCGAGGCCTTTGCTGACTCCAGCTTCCAGAGTGACAAGGATGATTCCAAGTCCATGTCGGGTTTTGTCTTTACCCTCAATGGAGGGGCGGTGTGTTGGAAGAGTTCCAAACAGGAAACCGTTGCAGACTCGACGATGGAAGCGGAATACATCGCTGCATCTGATGCCGCAAAAGAAGCTGTCTGGATGAGGAAGTTCTTGAAAGAACTTCAGGTGGTTCCGTCCATTGTTGATCCAATACCTCTGTATTGCGACAACAACGGGGCTATAGCTTTAGCGAAGGAACCCAGGTCCCATCAGAGATCCAGGCACATCTTGAGGCGGTATCACCTGATCAGGGAGATCGTGGATCGCCAGGAGATCGAGGTTCGGAGAGTCGCTTCAGAAGACAACACTGCAGATCCATTCACCAAGGCCTTGCCCCAGACTCAGTTCGAGCGGCTGATCGAGATGATAGGTCTTCGATACGCCAGTACATGGCCTTAGTGCAAGTGGGAGATTGTTAGTGTATATGCCCTAGAGGCCATTACTGTATCATACTAGTTTGTATATTACTTAATGGATGCTTGGGATATTCACCTTGTATATACAATCTTGCTCAAAATAGTAGTATGCTACTTGGTTTGTTTCTACTTCAATGTGTACTTGTGTTTATTTCAGTATATCACTTATACGCATTAGTGGAGCCCTTAGGATCTTTACTTGATTACCAGCGTTGTGATGGCAGTCACACTAGTGGGGGCTGGGTAATCTATAAGCACATCATTATTCAGGTCCCTGGTCGTAGGACTATCGAGATAGGGCATCGATACTCCGGAGTAGACCAGCGCATGCGCTTCTCATCCCAGTGTGGGAGACGGTCTGTCCCACAGCCGTCAGTACGTCGTACTTGAGATAGTATGCGGGTGCTCGTTAGGTTACGGGTACACTGGACAGGACTCGTCGGGAACTGACTAGTTGGTATTATACCTATCGTCAGTTATCAGTTCCCAGGTGACATGAGTACAGCTTAGTCCGCTGACTTGACACTGTCACTCCGCCTCGAGTGTGTTCCCACTGTACTTTGATCACTACCCTACCACGGCTCGAAGGATTCGTGCAAACAGGTAGTGATTGGGTGCAGTCCCGAAGCACTTGGAGGCAGTGACGGTTAGACAAGATTCGACTCTCCCGGTATTGGGGGTTGACATCGCGCTGTGTCTAGGAGAGCCATTACACGAGTAGTCCCTGGCCAGGGCAAACGAGATATACTGGTAGGTTTCCAGTGTTATCTCAGGGTGTATTGGGCTTCACTCCGGCACGACTTGTACCGCTATTGGGGGACTGACGTTTACCGCCCCCTAGGCCCGCCATGCGATGTATCAGACGAACAGACCGGACTGTACGGAGAATGTCACACTCAGGCTCAGTAGGAGTTCAGATGGGTTTCGCCTCGTCGGTCTTCTTGTCGGCATTACCTGGGGACCGTTACGCACAGCTAGTGCCGCTTGCGGTCTGTGGTTAAACCCACTGCCAGCGTAGTGTCGAGTCTTTAGAGTCCCACACAGAAAGCTTTTCGCCTTTAGGCAAAAGAGTAGAGGTCGCATGGTATTGCGACAGGTCGCATGGTTTTGCGACAGGGTTCGGTCACATCCGTGCACTTGTGCACGTACAGTGTTCGGACAGTTTACACTAGCGGGCTTTGGTTTAAGCCAGATCCTAGTGTACCTTATGGGATTGGATTTATCCAGTTTGCATTCGTGTTCCTCGGAACGCGGATGCGGGTGTGTATGCACAGTTGACAGGGAGGCAGAGGCAGCGGATTCTCATTAGGGTTGTTGACAGTTGACCGTTGACTTTTTGACTTTATGCTCAACCCTAATGAGAATATGATATGTGATTAACTATTATATTAATTAAGTATTATGGTGATATGGTTGTTGACTTGTTGACTTTTGTTGACTTGTTGACTTTGTTGACTTGTTGACTTTTGTTGACTTGTTGACCGGTTGACTAGGCTTGACTAGTTGACCATCATGATAACCATGGTTATCATTTCATGCCAAAGACTTTTTCTTGCTTGCTCATTTGAGTAAAATGAGTGCATGACATGATAAGGTTATGGTTGCTTCTAACCATCACATAAGACTTTTTTGATATGATGAGTTATGATCACTTTGGATTATGAGAGGGTGAGAGACAAAATACTTGCTCATTCTTTCTTGCTCATTCTCTCTCTTGTTCTTGAGCTCTCCTCTTGCTCTCATCCTCAACCTCTTGATCTATGGTTCTCTTGTCTCATGAGTTGAGAATCAAGAACCATAGATAAAATCCCATTCTAAATCATCTCTACTCATTCTAGTTCACTAGGTTTAGCAAACCAAGTGAACTAGTTTCTTCAAAGAACGAAGAAGGAGCTAAAGGTTGGAGCTTTCAAGTGGATCTATCTTCGGCGTACGGAGACAACGAGAAGGAGCCATCGAACCACCATCAGAGCTTGAAGAGAAGGAGTTCAAGTTTAGGTATAACCATCTTCATCCGAGTAGCTAAATATCTTTAGCTTAGTATGCTAGTTTTAGTTTAGGTAAAGATCCCGACCTAGCTTAGTCCATGTTGCCTCTTGCGTTAAAATTTTGATTTTATACCGTTTCCGCCTCCCCGTAAGAACCGGGGGTCGCAACGTGGACTTACAGTAGCAGATCAGGAAATTCTGGGCCCAAAATTAATATTCCAAAACCCATATTTTAAGCCCACAAAGACACTGTAGAAATTTGGTGCAGGGATCTACACAGTGCGCGGCGGAAACGCGGCCCAAAGGGGGTTTTGGCCGCGGTTCCGCGCCTCCAATGTCGATTCACCCTGTCGAATTTCTACAGTAGCCTAGTGGTCTCCAGTACATCAATGTTTTACAACCTGAAAAATTTTTGGAGACCAAAAAATTTCAACAGAAAACTGTCGCTTTGAAAAACTCGGTTTTGGAACTTTTGATCGATCGGAAATGCAAATCACATTAAACCAAGCTAGACTAAGTTAATGGTGAGGCTCTGATACCACTGTAAGTGCACGGCGGCGCCCCGGCCGTCAATCCGACGGCCAAATGCGGAAGCGGTGATAAACTTTAATTTTACTTGAACTGGCAAACCGCCGCGCGCTAATACCCGGATCGAACCACTAACTAGTCCTAGCTATCTACAAGAAAGGGAATAGAGATATACCGACGATCCAAGTCCTTCGGTCTTCTCGTCATCATCCCGATCTCCTGCGGAATGTCCCGTCTCCTCCTCGTCGCCGGAAGTGCACCACATCGCCTACTTCTTTTACGGGCTCCCACCTCAATGCCGAGGCAACTCGGGCACGAAGCCGGCTACTCGACGTGCCCAAGATTTGCTGTAGAATGTAGTGTGGATCTATATGTCTCATTTGGGGTTTGTGGAGTTGCCTTTTTGGTGGAGGAATGATACAAGAACTATATGATGGGACTTGGGGATTTTTGGAGCATGAAATGAACCAAAAAACCCCTCCTCAAAATTGGGACAGCCCCACCCCCTCAAGAGGCCGGCCATGACATGGTGGTGGAGAGAATGAGAGAGTGGGAGAGTAAATCAAATGGGAGCCATACTCATCTAATACCAAAGAGAAAGAGAGGAAAGCTATCATGCAAAAGAAATGATAGTAAGGAAAATCCAACACTCAAAGCAACAATCATCACTCCAAAAGTCATGCCATCATCAACAACCATGATGACTTTAAAGGTCAAGCCATCATGAGGAAGTCAAGAAGTCAAGGTCAAGGGATGGGGCTATAATCATGATGCAACAAAAATGCAAAGACCCCCTCCACAACCACTTATTTGCAACAATGCAAATAAGCCCTCCTCCACCAAACTTCGGCCATTGAAAGATACAAATGAAAATGGCCGAAACGGAAAGCAAACTGGCAACTCCAGAAAACTGGTCCCGTAATAAATTACAGGAAAACCCCGATACTGTGCATACACACCCGCATCTGTATTTCGACCGAAATACAAATGCAATGAGACAAAATCTACACTGTACTATACTAGGATCCGGCTTAAACCAAAGCTGGCTAGTAATATCCGTTCGATCCTGATCCGTGCAATACCGCACGTATCTGATCGAACCCTGCCATATAACCATACGGCCTATAGTACAAACTGTCCGATCCTGATCCGTGCAATACCGCACGTATCTGATCAGACCTTGCCATATCTCCATACGGCCTCTATAACTTTTCGCCCGAAAGCTGAGTAACTGAATGTGGGGGACTCTAAAGACTCATCAACACCTTGGTTGTGGATTTAACCACTAGCACGATAGAGGTATAAGCCAATACATAACGGGCTACCAGGTATTGACCAAAAGGGACGTCTGTGAGCGAACTCAGCCTGACTCCCTACTGAGCCTGTCAGTGACAATATCCGTACAGTCCGGTCCGTTCGTCTATGAGCATCGCATGGCGGGCCTAGGGGGTTGGTAAAAGTCAGACCCCCAAAAGCGGTACAAGTCGTGTCGGAGTGTAGCCCAGAACACCCTGAGATACTACTGGAATACCTACCAGTAAATCTCCTTGCCTCGGCCGAGGGCTTCGTGTAATGGCTCTCCTAGACACAGCACGACCTCACCCCCAATACCGGGAGAGACGAACCCCTGAAGATACGCTCACTGCCTCCATGTGGCTCGGGACTGTACCCAACTAAAACCTGTTTGCACGACTCCTTTGAGCCGTGGTAGGGTAGTAATCAAAGTACAGTGGGAACTCACACAAGACAAATGACGATCCCCAGGTCGATGAACTAACATGTACACATGTCACCAGGGAACTGCCATCTGACGTCTAGTATATGACCAACTAGCATGTTCCCGGCGAGTCCTGTCCGGTGTACTCATAACCCAATGAGCACCTGTATACATCTTAGGTGATCCAACTGACACCAGTGGCTTGTGAGACCGGCCACCGCCCTCGTCGGGGTCTCGACTGTATACACTAGTCTACTCTGGAGTATCGATGCCCTGTCTCGAAACTCTCACGACTAGGGACCATTTAAGGATATGCTTATAGACTGCCAGCTCCCACTTATATGATCGCCCTCATACTGCTGGTGGTCAAGCAAGAATCCTAGGGGCTCTACCAATGTGTAATAGCGACTTGTCAGGTCACCTAAAGCAGTACACGATGATAAAGGTAAACTAGATAGCATACTATCATCTCGAGTAAAACTGTCCTACCGGGATAGGTCCTCCATCAATCATTGCAATCACGTACCTGTGACCTAATAATTGACTCTGAGGGCACTATCTCCAACAATACTAAAATGCGGGGTTTATAATTGTTAGGCATGTGGTGTCTAAGGAATTCATTTGGTTAGGGATGCGATATCTAAGGAGGTTGCGGATTCCAACTGTTGTAGTTTTACACTTTCTTTTCTACGACCGTAAGTGTAGTATGTAGTTGTATCGCCGGTTTTCGTTGCTATATATCAACGACAATCGGTGTATGCATACTTACTTACGTTGATGATATGAGATATTATGTGTTGCTGTGATATGTTATATTGGATCGTCGTGTCTGAATAGCCGGGGTTTTATGTGAGATGAGAGTTTTCATTTTCATTCATGTAAAATTCATTTGTATGTAATATTCTTTTATTGGGGCACTTCCGGGCTGAGGATGATGTCACCATTGTATATTATTTACTTTTCCGCATTAGGTAGACCCAAGGCGGGGAGCACAAGTAACCGGGTTCTAGGATCCAGTGGGAGACCATCTCGAGGAGTCGAGACCAGGTCTCCTAACTCTAGAACTGGCAGGGTTACTTATCGTTCTCGTAGGAGTCTAGGGATGTGGGTTTGGCTATTCATCGCGACCGTGGAATCCGTGTTTTATACAGGCTCGTATTAAAAACACGGACGTCCTAGTAAATCCAATATTTCATATATGTTTTTCTGCTGCAATGTTCTGTGATGAGATCATATTACTGCCTGAGACGATTGTTTATATTATATATATGAGATATATATTATATATTATTGATTTCGTTTCATATCTGATGCTTGCGAAGCATAATAAAATGGGACTTCATTAATAAGATTAATGAAATAAAAGAAACCTAAGATGTTGTAGAAACTTGTTTAAAAACTGGTAGCTCTAGTTCTTGGTTTGCATAGCGGTGTTCCTTGTAGAACATCCAGCACCTTATTCGATAAGGAAAGAGCCGAGATCCCTTCACCGGGAGTGACCTCTTTAGCGAAACTGGCAGATACTGCATACTCGGTTTGTCTTTTGATTGCTTCTATAGTTTTTGCTTTGCATAGTGATATTTGTGAAATATCCTGCACCATATTCGATGAGGAAAGAGCCGACGATCCCTTCACCGGGAGTGACCTCTTTAGCAAAACTAGAAAAGGCCTCAAAAACATTCCATTTAAAATTCACTCGATTCTACAACGATATCAAGTTCATTACGCAAAAGGTTTTCTTTAAAACCTGTCGTAGCCCTCCATCATTTCAGATAACTACTACGTAGTATTCGTGCTGTGTTTATTGACCTTAGCTAAGGCGTAGTGTGCGGTAGCTAATTAGTGCTTATCTGTATAAGCATATGATGTGATTGAGTTAGGGTAGTCGTGAGACTTTGTTGACCTTAGCCAAGAGTCGTGCGGGTGGGTTTAATTCAATCGGGAAATGACGGGTTGAACTTGGCTAGCGCTTATGAATTGTTGACCTTAGCCAAGGTCATAAGTTGCTAGGGGCAAAATATTATTGGGAATTTCAAGTGTTGAAATTTGCAATGAGATTGCATACCTTCTATGAGATAGTTGGATCCCAATCCCCGCTGCGAGTAAGCGTTACTCCTGGGAGAGTTTTACACATTACGATTAGCCGATCAAGTAGGTGTCTAGATATGTGTCAACGGGGTTACGCCCCTGGGAAAACGAGGTTTACTTTAATTAGGTCCGTGCAAAAGCACGGGGAACCTCCCTCAAAGTACCGGCACTGGCCTGGCTGAAAGATTGGCGAACTTATAGCATGTAATTAATCCCGGCTAGTCTTTCCTTTTAGGGTTTGAAGGAAAATTTGACTAAAACAGTGGGAGACATCCTGATTAGGTATATTAAATAACCAATCTAATCTTGCAAGAGCATACGCTGAGTGTTTTCTTCTCTCTCTCTCCAGGTAGCGACCATATCACGCCTTAATCAAGATAATAATACGGATGTATTGACCGAACCCGCTTGTTATACTGAGCTGGGGAACATTGGTCCCGCTTCAACTAATAATTGTTATAAGACAGAGTAGGAAATATGGGATTACCAGAATTCCCGTGCCGTCCAAACGAAGAAAGTGCATGTTGATACATCTTCTTCGGGTGTGTTCATTACAGAGAACCGTTTCTCAGTATCCTTTAAGTCCTGGGTATGAGATACCAGATCTGGATCCCGGAAATGTAATCTATTACATGGGCTACAGAAAGGTAGAGGACTGAGAAAGGGTGATAAGTTTCATGAGATAGAAACGGTGCAAGTGTTGCAACCAAGTCTATTGGTAGTTATCACCCTGTATTAAAAAATACATTGATTCTGAACGAATGTTATTAGATGCCGAACCTGATATACAACATCATATCAGTCTCTTTATTAGTAAAGAAGGATATAATTTTGTATTGTTGGATAATGTTTTGAACATTTCCTATATCAAGAGTTGATCGGTTCCGGCACGTTATCTAAAAGCATTGACGTTCTAAATCAAACTACAGTTCTTAGTATACAGAACACACACAAGTGGAAGAGTTCAGAAATTAACGAATCCTTCTTGAGACATTGTAGACTAGGTCATATCAATACGACCCGACTAGCTAAGTTACATTTAGATGCATATTTAAATTAGTTTGAATTTACATCTTGTGAAACTTGCCGGTCATGTCACAAAGATAAGATGACCATAGCTCTGTTTATTGGAAACAGAGAAAGAGTTAGTGAACTCTTGGGATTGATACATGCTGATGTATGAAGGCCCCCTGTCTATACATGCCAAGACCGGTTCTTTGTACTTCATTACATTCTCTGATGATCTCTCAAGATTCAGACATATGTTCCTGTTGAAATACAAGTCCGAAGCTTTTGAGATATTCACAGAATATAAGATAGAAATAAAGAACCAAAATACGGGTATAAGTATTATGTCCTTTGATGAGATCAAGGAAGAGAATACTGGAGCACGTGATTCCTGGACTATTCTAATGGAGAATGAGATTCTCTCTCAGCATTACTCCTCCGTATACACCACAGCACGTAGGTGTATCGGGGCAGAGCAAACATACCCTATTAGATATGGTGCGCTCTATGATGAGTACTACTAAGTTTACTATTTCCTTTTGGGAGTTATGCACTAGAGAAGCTGCAAACCTATTGAATAGGGTTCCAATCAAATCAGTTGCCTACCACTTCATATGTGATATGGAATGGGAATAGCCCATATCTTAAGTATGTTAAGATTTGGGGTTGTCCAGCCTATATCTAGAATCATAATCCGGACAAGCTCGAGGCAAAGTCAGTTCTGTAGAACTTTGTTGGATATTCCAAGCATTCGCAAGGGAATATATTCTACCTAACCGAGGAACAAAAGATGTTTTGTTTCTCAACATGCCACCTTTATGAAAAGGAATTTTTTGTGAAAAATTAGTGGTCATGAGGTAGAACTGGAAAGAGTTCCAGCTATACAAAACTGCAGCTGATGATTTGGTAGAACCAAAGGATTCAGTAGTTTCAAACGAACCTAAGCCTCTCTGCCGATCTAGTAGGGTTCCTCACCCACCTGAGAGATTCTTCGGTTTCTCTGTGACAGTGGAAGCGAGGATTGCATCATGAGATGATGACCCAACTAGTTTCGAGCTGGCCATCAGGAGTGGGACTCTGTAAGAATGGCTGGATGCTTAGTGATCTGAGATGGAATCCTTATACACCAACAAAGTATGGACTTTGGTTGCTTTATCTGAAGGGTTAAATCTCCATCAGGAGCAAGTATATCTTGAGAAGATTACTTGGTGCATATAGAAAAGTTGAGACTTTCAAAGCTATGCTTAAGTCCATCCAGATCCTACTTGCCACTGCTACATACCATAACTACGATATCTGGTGGTTGGGTGTCATGACTGCTTTTCTAAATGATGATTTGGAAATGAGCGTCTATAAGTACACAGCCAGAGAGCTTCGTAGATAGTGGGAGCAGCGGAAACGTGTGCAAGATGTTTTATGTGATAAAGCAGGCATCGTGGAGTTGGAACATCTGTTTTAATGTGGTAGTCAAAGAGTTTGACTTCATCAAAATGGTAGATGAACCTTATATATACAAAAAGGTAGTAGAGAGTATGGTGGTGATCCTCGTAAAGTACATGGATGACATACTCTTGATAGGGAAGGAGTTTCCTATGCTACGCTCGGTCAATCTCCGCTTATCACAAGGATTCTCCATATAGGATCAAAATGATACCTCCTAAATCCTGGGTTTGGATCTATGAGATAGATCTAATTGGATGTTAGGATTATCACTAGTTGTAGTGAGATGGTATCAATCGATCCTGGGGAGAATCACTGGGAAGGTTCCAGGGTGATAAGGACGACTGAATGTCAGTCGCAGGCATTGTCTTTACCCTCAGTGGAGGGACGGTATGATGGAAGAGTTCCAGGATACATACCATGACATACTAGACGATTAAAGGAAAGATACATCGTTACCAAGGATGCTACCAAAGAGGCAGTCTGGATATATATAAGTTCATGAGATGAACTTAGTTCCTGCCATTGTGTGACAATGGAGTTATGGTTTCGGCCTAGGAACCCCCGTCCCATCAGAAATCCAGATATAATTCTTAGGCAGTATCACCTGATCATGGAGACGGTTGATCTCCACGGAGATCGAGGTTAGGAGAGTAGACACAGAGGTCAACAGCGTGGATCCACTCACAAAGGCCTATTTCCCATTAGAGACTTTTATGGGATGGTTGAGTATGAGATATTTCAACCACAGCTAATTGTTGGGTATGTGATACCACAACAGATAGCCCTAATGCAAGTGGGAGATTGTTAGTTATATGTATGCCCTAGAGGCCATTACTGTACATAGTGATGTATATTGTAGTGACCTTTAGGGCATACATATAACTAACAGTTTCATATTCAAATATTAGTAATTTTGATATAAGATGCAATGGATTATTTCAGATTTATGGTTTTGAGTTTGTATACACTATTGAGCAGATTCAGTGATTCTTCATGTTGATGTGAGATGTCCACCATGAGATGTTGTTTTTATGCTTTGGTTTTATTCTGGACCGGGTGGGGGAGCTATAACGGTCGTGGATTTTTACGTTATCCGGACTGAGTGGGGGAGCTATACAGTCGGATTCATGGTGGACCCGGTCGAGACCGAGGGGCAGGAAAGCCATATTTGAGGCGGGGAGCCTAGCGAGGATACTCGATAACGGAGACTATTGTGAAACACGACGGATATCTAGGTGATACCGACCGGTGTTATTGGATGACAGGATCGTTCGGGGAACGATGCCTGATGGAAACAGAACATTTGTGTGAATGTTGGACACGGAAAAATGAATCTTATTTGGAAATAATTGATGAGATTTCAGTTTTGATTTATATATTTAGTAGTTCATGCTCATGCTTCCGCATATTATCATGCATTATATTCATCCTTGTTGATATTAGCTCTAGTTCGTCATACTTACATTATCAGCCGATATATGTTAGTTTTATCCACTGAGTTAGCAACTCACCCCCGTTGTGCCTTAGTTCCTTGGAGGAGTTGTGTGGACGCGTAGCAGCAGTACGGATCCACTCGTCAGCTTTTATCACTCTTTTTGCTAGGTGGGTTACCTACGTACTAACCTCCTATTTTGGTATATGTATTTTGGATCTAGTATTACTCCATCAGACCCTGTATATTGACTTAGAACGAAACATGTTGTATATGTTATAAAATTCGACTGTGTGAGATCGTTTAGTTGTATTAACTTATGCTTTCTTTATATATGCATGAATTTCTTCGCTTAAAGCGTCGTGTTATTATTTTGTATTGATTTCTGCCGTTTGGCATTATTTTGCTCCCAACTAGGGATTGCAATTTATTTAAACACCTTATAACTGCTTTTATTAATAATTAAAAAGGGAGATGTTGTCAAACTTTTAAATGCTTAAAATCGGTTGTTTAAACTTAAAAACTACATTTTTTATAAATTCCGCAATTTGGGTTTTGATCTTGGTTTTCTGGCGTACTCGGATTGTGTCGGCATCTCTAGATGTCATACAATATGAGTGCCGGTCATGGACCAAAATTTGGGTCATGACACCTACTTCGTTTCGCTTGAACCAGAAAACTTATGTGTGGGACTCTAAAGACTCGTCAATATGCCAGCAGTAGGTGATGATCACATCGGTTACCTACAAGCCGTCAGCGGTACTAGCTGGACGTAACGGCTACCCGGGTATTGAACAATATGAAAATCAACAAGCAAGCTTGTCCATACTCTCCATGAAGCCTATCAGTATCACTACCGTACAGTCCGGTCTCTTCGTCTGATATGTCGCATATCATCTCTAGGGGTGGTAAACGTCAGACCCTAGTAACGTGATAAATCATGCCGATGTCTGGCCTATAACAGTTCGAGAAACTACCGATAACTCTTATCAGTTAATCTCAGCAGCAGCCCTGGCCAGGGACTTCCAGTTATAGCCAATCGAGCATAGCGCAACATCAACCCCCAATAGCGGGAGAGACAAAACCCTTCCTATCGCTCATTGCCTTCATATGACTCGGGGCTGTACCCAAAATCCACCTGTTTGAACAACTCCTCTTGAATGTGGTAGGGAGGAAATCAAAGCACAGTGGGAGCCACACAATACTTTATGACAATCTCGGGTCTACAGACTAATCTGTACCAGTGTCACCAGAGGACTGCTATCTGACGATAGGAATACTGCCAACTAAGAGTCCTCGGCGAGTCCGTTCGGTATACCCATTCTCTAATGAGCACCTGTGTACAATCTTTGATGTCACACACCAATGGCTGTGGGATCAACCATCACCCTCTAAGGGATAAGAAACGTACACACTAGTCTACTCTGGAATATCGATGCCATGTCTCGATATCCCTTCGTTAGGAACAGTTAAAGGATGTACTTTTATACCACCCTGGCCCCACTAGTATGATCTCATCATAATCCTGGTAGTCAAGTACATATCCTAAGGGCTTTATTAACATGTAAGAGAAAGACAGTATAATAATACCAGTCTACATGTTAAGATAAAGATAGCCAGATAGCATACTATCATGTCGAGCAAGAAAGTCCTTCATATATATGTCGAAGCACCCACTATATTAACAATAATGGTCTCTAGGGCATACATATTCCTAACGATCTCCCACTTTCACTAAGGCTAGTTGTTGTAGTATCTCATACCCAACATCCTAAAAATCTCTAGAATCGCATTTGGGGGTGGGCCTTTGTGAGTGGATCCGCTCTGTTATCCTCTGTGTCAACTCTCCTGATCTCGATCTCCCGGAGATCAACTATCTCCCTGATCAGGTGATACTGTGTAAGAATATGTCTAGATCGCTAATGGGACCGGGGTTCCTAGGCCAAAACCACAGCTCCATTGTTATCACAATACTCGGTTATTGGATGCTCAATAACAGGAACCAAGTTCATCTTTTGAACTTATTCATCCAGACAGCCTCTTTGGCATCATCGTTGGTAGCGATGTAATCATCATCTATCAACGAGTCTGCTACGGTATATAGCTTGGAACCCTTCCAACATAACGTCCCTCCACTGAGGGTAAAGACAAAACCCGAGACTGATTTTCAGTCGTCCTTATCACTCTGGAAGCTTGAATCGGTAAAGGAATCCACCTGAAGTTTTCCGTTACCATACACCAAGAACATCTCTTTAGTGCTTCTCAAGTACTTAAGATTGTTCTTCACAGCTGTCTAGTGCTTTTCCCTAAGATCTTATTGATACCGACTCACTACACATAGTGAGTAAACTACATCCGGTCTCGTACATAACATCGCATACATGATTGACCTGACTACCGGAAGCACAGGGTATCCCTTGTATGCGAGCCCTCTCCAAATCAGTCTTGGTAGACATCTCTTTGGAGAGAGTGATTCCTGAACAAGCGAGTACATTACCATGCTCAGAATCTTCCATACTATACCATTTTAGCAGGATGTCTGTATACCTGGATTGGGACAAACCCAACATCCGTTTATATCTATCTCTATAAATCTATATCTCCAGGATGTAGGAGGCATCACTTAGATCTTTCATGGAGAACTTATGTCATAAGATGAGCTTGACCGAGTGTAGCATAGGAACATCATTTCCTATCACGAGTATGTCATCCACGTACTGTAGGGTTCCTAGGCACACTAGTGAGGTCTCACAAGGCATCAACCATGCCAATTTCAAATTTTACGGGTGCCGAGAAACCCTAATACGGATCGTTAACTAGATTTTAGGCGAAACTACGAGCTAGTTAACAACTTAACTAAAGTGTACGGAAATACCACCTTTGTAGATCCGGTCCTCCACCTCCACGGCTCTGTGATGAAGTCCTCTCCGCTGTCCAAATCAAATCCCGGGCTCTAGCGTCGGCTTCATCGGAGAAAGAGCGGGCTAGGTCATCGACGACGTGCCGAAGATGATCTACGTCGAGGCATCGCTAGATCAAGCTCCAACTTCACCAAGTCAAGAAAACTTGTGAAGGAAACACACTCTACTACTTGGCAAGAGATAGAGGATGAAGAAATAGGAAGTGGGCAGACTTTTAGAATTGGATTTCTCACTCATTTCATCAATCCACCATTGATGAAGTGAAGCTTCTTCATCTTGAAGAAGAAGAAGAAGATAAAGATTATGATAAGTTATTTTAAAAGAATAATAAAATGATTCTTATCATAAAATTAACCATGGTCAAGTGTAGAGACTAAACTAGGGTTAGTGGGAATGGTTAGGGTTAAGGATGAGATAAGAATGGTTGACTTGATCAAAGCTTCAAGAAGCTTCAACATAAAAACAAAACAAGCCCCCATCCTTAAAACTTTCCAAAATGAATATATAAATAGATAATAAGAGAATAAACAAAACCCTAACCACTCTCACAACCATGGTTTAATCTTCACACAAATCCAAGTTAACATGTATCATCAAACATGACACAATCAAGTGCACAAAAGTATATCACATATACAACTTGTGCAATGCAAGTGAGAAAATCCATTTAAAGTGAACCAATATTAGTTAATGCAAAGTAATATATCAAATATATAATTATACATTAAATCATTAAATCAACACTTGATTTAACGATCCGGTCATATCGCATATAACCGACTAATATCCAATGTATCGATTTATCGAATCAATCCTTGGTTCGATAACTAGGTTATACCGCATACAACCATTCGACACATTAATCGCGAGAATAGAATACGGTATCACATACACGTATTATTCTCGGTCCCGCACATATCTCATATGCGCTCCTATTTCGTTTCGCTTGAGCCAGGAAACCTCTGTGTAGGACTCTAAAGACTCGTCAATACGCCGGCAGCGGATGATGATCATATCAAACATCCACAAGCCGCAAGCGGTCTGCTAAACGTAACGGCCACCCGGGTATTGAGCGATCAGAAGATCGACGAGCAAGCCCGCTCACACTCCGGTGAATCCAACCAGTAACACTACCGTACAGTCCGGTCTCGTCGTCTGATATGTCGCATATCTCGCCTAGGGGTGGTAAACGTCAGACCCCAATAGCTCGATAAGTCGTGTCGATATGAGGTCTATAACAATTCGAGAAACTACTGGTAACACTTACCAGTATATCTCAGCAACCCTGGCCAGGGATTTCCGGTTATAGCCAATCGAACACAGCGCAACATCAACTCCCTATACCAGGAGAGACGAATCCCCTCCTATCGCTCATTGCCTCCATGTGATTCGGGACTGTACCCAAAAACCACCGTTTTGCACGCCCTCTTGGACGTGGTAAGGTGGAAATCAAAGCACAGTGGGAACCACACAAGACTCTATGATGATCTCGGGTCAACAGACTACTCTGTACCAGTGTCACCAGAGAACTGCCATCTGACGTAAGGTATAATACCATCTGGGAGTTCTCGGCGAGTCCGTCCAGTGTACCCAGTCTCTACTGAGCACCCGTATATCATCTCTGATGTCAAACACCAATGGATATGGGATCATCCATCGCCCATCTGTATGGGTTGAGAAGGTATACGCTAGTCTACTCTGGTATATCGATGCCCCGTCTCGATATACCCACGACTAGGGACTTTGAAGGATGTACTTATGGACTACCATGTCCCCACTAGTATGATCCGCATCATAGTCCAGGTAGTCAAGTACACATCCTAAGGGCTTTACCAACATGTAATAGAGAGACAATCAGTGTACACGTTAAGGTAAAGTGCAACCAGATAGCATACTATCATGTCGAGCAAGAAAGTCCTCCCTATATATGTCCAAGCATCCACTACAATATACATCCTATGTATAGTAATGGCCTCTAGGGCATTCATATAACTAACAATCTCCCACTTGCACTAGGGCCATCTGTAGCAGTGGTTGTAGTATCTCATACTCAACCATCCCATAAAATTCTCTCTCTGGGAACAGGCCTTTGTGAGTGGATCCGCTGTGTTGTCCTTTGAGTCTACTCTCCAAACCTCGATCACCCTGGAGATCAACCATCTCCATGATCAAGTGATACTGCCTTAGAATATGTCTGGATCACTGATGGGACGGACGTTCCTTGGCATAAGCCACAACTCCATTGTCTCACAATGGTTGGAACGTGGTTCATCTCATGAACCTGTATACACCCAAACAGCCTCTTTGGTAGCATCTTAAGCAGCGATGTATCCAGCCTTTATTGTCTAGTATGTCACGGTATCTAGCTTGAAACTCTTCCAACATACCGTCCCTTCACTGAGGGTAAAGACAATGCCTGTGACTGACACTCAGTCATTTTTATCACCCTGGAACCTTTCCAGTGATTTTCCCCAGAATCGTTTGATATCATCTCACTACAACTAGTGAGAATCCTAACATCCAATTAAATCTATCTCATAGATCCAAAACACAAGATTTAGGAGGTATCATTTTGATCCTACACGGAGAATCTTTGTGATAAACGGAGATTGATCGAGCGCAGCATAAGAAACTCTTTTCTTATCAAGAGTATGTCATCCACGTACTCTACGAGGATCACCACCATACTCCCTACTACCTTTTTGTTTATACAAGGTTCATCTACCATCTTGATGATGTCAAACTCTTTGACTAATCCATCGAAACAGATGTTCCAACTCCGCGATGCCTGCTTTAATCCTATAAAGCATCTTGCACACGTTTCCGCTGCTCCCACTGTCTACGAAGCCCTCTGGCTGTGTACTTATAGACGCACTCTTCTAAAACATCATTTAGAAAAGCAGTTCTGACACCCAACCGCCAGATATCGTAGTCATGGTATGTAGCCGTGGCAAGTAGTATCTGGATGGACTTAAGCATAGGTACTAGAAAAGGTTTCATCATTATCCATGCCTGGTCGATGACGAAAACCTTTAACAAGTCTAGCTTTGAAAGTCTTACTTTTCCATCTACACCAAGTAATCTTCTCAAGATTTACTTGCTCCTGATGGGTATTTAACCCTTCAGATATAGCAACCAAAGTCCATACTTTGTTGGTGTACATGGATTCCATCTCAGATCGCTAAGCATCCAGCCATTCTTACAGAGTCTCACTCTCGATGGCCAGCTCGAAGCTAGTTGGGTCATCATCTCATGATGCAATCCTCGCTCCCACTGTCATAGAGAAACCGAAATATCTCTCAGGTGGGTGAGGAACCCAACTAGATCGGCGGAGAGGCTGAGGTTCGTTGGTAACTGTTGAATCCTTTGGTTCTGTCAAATCATTAGCTGCAGTTTTGTATAGCTAGAACCTTTCCAGTTCTACATAACAGACCTTGCCTCGAGCTTGTCCGGATTTTTCTTTTCAGACATAGGCCGGACAACCCCAAATCTTAACTAACTTAAGAGATGGGCCCTTTCCCTTATCATATCAAATATGAAGTGGTAGGCAACTGATTTGATTTGAACCCTATTCAATAGGTATGCAGCTTCTCAAGTGCATAACTCCCAAAAAGGAAATAGGTAACTCAGTAGTACTCATCATAGAGCACACCTTATCACATAGGATGCTATTGCTCCGCCCCGATATACCATCATGCTATGGTGTATACGGAGGAGCAATGCTGAGAGAGAATTCCATTCTCCTTTAGAATAGTCCAGGAATTCCGTGCTCAAGTGTTCTCCTCCTTGATCACATCAAAGGACATAATACTTATACCCATATTGGTTCCCTACTTCTAACTTATATTCTGTGAATATCTCAAAAGGTTCGGACTTGTGTTTCAACAGGAACATAGGTCTGAATCTTGAAAGATCATCAGAGAATGTAATGAAGTATAAAGAACCGGTCTTGGCAAGTGTAGACAGGGGACCTACATACATCAACATGTATCATCCCAAGAGTTGACTAACTCTTTCTCTGTTTCCAATAAACAGAGCTGGTGTCATTATATCTTTGTGACATGACTGGCAAGTTTCACAAGATGTAGATTCAAACTGATTTAAATATGCATCTACATGTAACTTCAGCTAGTCGGGTCGCATTGATATGACCTAGTCTACAATGCCTCAAGAAGGATTCGTTCATTTCTGAACTCTTCCTCTTGTGTGTGTTCTGTATACTAAGAACTGTAGTTTAATTTAGAACATCAATGCTTTTAGATAACGTGCCTGAACCGATCAACTTTTGATATAGGAAATGTTCAAAACATTATCCAACAATACAAAATTTTATCATTTCTTTACTAATAAAGAGATAGATACGATTTTGTATATCAGGTTCGGTATCTAATAACATTCGTTCAGAATCAATGTATTGTAATACAGGGTGACAGTGACCAACAAACTTGGCTGCAACACTTGCCCCGTTTTCTGCCTCATGAAACTTATCACCCATTCTCAGTTCTCTACCTATCTGTAGCCCTATGTAACAGATTACATATCTGGGATCCTGATCTGGTATCACATACCCAGGACGCGGAGGATTCTGAGAAACAGTTCTTTTTAACGAACACACCCGAAGATGATGCATCATTATGCACTCTCCTCGTTTGGGCGGCACAGGAATTCTGGTAATCCCCAATTTCTTGCTCTGTCTTATAACAATTATAAGTTGGAGCGGGACCAACGTTCCCCAGCTCAGTATAACAAGCGGGTTCGGTCAAATATCCGTATTATTATCTTGATTAAGGCGTGATATGGTCGCTACCTGGAGAGAGAGAGAAGAAAACACTCAGCGTATGCTCTTGCAAGATCAGATTGGTTATTATTTTATCTAATCAGGATGGCTCCCACTGTTTTTATCAAATTTTCCTTCAAACCCTAAAAGGAAAGACTAGCCGGGATTAATTACACACTACAAGTTCGCCAATCTTTCAGCCAGGCCAGTGTCGGTACTTTGAGGAAGGTCCCCCGTGCTTTCGCACGAACCTAATTAATGTAAACCTCGTTTTTCCAGAGGCGTAACCTCGCTGACACCTTTCTAGACACCTACTTGATCGGCTAATTGTAATGTATAAAACTCTCCCAGGAGTAACTCTTACTCGCAGCGGGTATCGGGATCCAACTATCTCATAGAAGGTATGCAATCTCATTGCAAATTTCAACACTTGAAATTCCCGATAATTTTGCCCCTAACCTCCTATGACCTTGACAAAGGCCAACAAACCATAGGATGCCAGTCAAGTTCAACCCGTCATTTCCTGATTGAATTAAACCCACCCGCATGGCCCTTGACAAAGGCCAACAAGGTCGCACGACTACCCTAACCCAATCTGCATCATATGCATAAGCAGATAAGCACCAGTTAGCTACCGCACACTGCGCCTTGACAAAGGCCAACAAACGCAGCACGAATACTAACTACTACTTATCTGAAATGACGGAGGGCTACGACATGTTTTTCTGAAAACTATTGCGTAATGAACTTGATATCGTTGTAGAATCAAATAATTTTTAAAATGGAGTGTTTTTGAGGTTTTTCTTCTTTTGCTAAAGGAGTCACTCCCGGCGAAGGGATCGTCGGTCCTTTCCTCGTCGAATGAGGTGCGGGATATATCATATATATCACTGTGCAAAGCAAAAACACTTAAAAGCAATCAAAAGACAAACCGAGTGTGTAGCATCTGCCAGTTATTGCTAAAGGAGTCACTCCCGGTGAAGGGATCTCGGTCCTTTCCTTATCGAATAAGGTGCAGGATATATCATATATACCGCTGTGCAAAGCAAGAACTGTAGCTACCTGTTTTAATTTTGAAATTCGATTCTACAACATCTTAGGTTTCTTTTACTTTCATTAATCACATTAATGAAGTCCCATCATATAAGTACCTAAACATCACAGATAAATACGACGTACACTTATGCCATCCGCATTCGCCTCGATGTCCCCTCATGCACAGTTAGGTTAGGTAACTAACGGCAGAGCGGGGCAGGGCTAGCACGGGTGTAAAACATAAGTAACGTCTATATAATATATCATATATACTATATACAGCATTTATCACAGAACATCACATGATCACATCACAGATATCGCAGCAGAAGAATCATATGAAACATTGGATATACTAGGACGTCCGTGTTTTCAATACGAGCCAGTATAAAACACGGATTCCACGGTCGTGATGAATAGCCAAACCCACACCCCTAGACCCCTGCGAGAGCGGCAAGCAACCCTACGAATTCTGGAGTTAGGAGACCCAGACTCGACTCCTCGAGTTGGTCTCCCACTGGACTCCAGAACCCGGTTACTTGTGCCCTCCTCCTTGGGTCTATCCTAGTGCGGAAAAGTAAATAATATACAAAAGGTGACAACTTCCGCAACCTGGAAGTGCCACAATAAAAGAATATTACATACAAGTTTTTACATGAATGAAAATGAAAAACACTCATCTCACATAAAAACCCCCGGCTATTCAAACACGACGATCCAATATAACATATCCAGCAACACATAACATCACATGTCATCAACGTAAGTAAATAAGCGCATCCCAATTGTCGTTGACATATAGCAACGAAACCGGCGATATCACACATTACACTTACGGTCACAGAAAAGAAAGTGTAAAACTATAACAATTGGAATCCGCAACCACCTCAGACATCGCATTCCTGACCAAATGAATTCCTTAGACATCGCATGCCTAACAATTATAAACCCCGCATTTTAGTCTCAAAATCGAAAACACTTTTCAATACCAAGTCGGGTAATTCAACAAGATTCCCGACATTGTGATCGAATGCTCGTCGCAAACTTCAGTAGGCGGCCGCACCCCCGACGCCGTCGACGAAGTGCACCAAGGCGGAACACCGCTACCGCGAGCACCCGAACGGATGCTTTCGATGACGGGGTTCTCCTACAGTCACTTGGTCGGGGCTATGGGGTGTAGCTGTCTATTAAGTTTACCCGGCGAGTATCCGCGTACGCTACGTGATTGCGACGGACTTTTGATCACATCAAAATTCCGTGGCAACCGATCAAGTGAGACTAAAGTGCTTGATTTATAACATTCATTCAGTTATCTCATAACTACTTGTGAATTCCAATTATTGTATCACATTCCGGATAAACAGAAAATGTTAAACTTTCCGATTGAACATTCGAACACCCAAGTTTTCCCAATACAGATCAACACATGAAACAAGTCTAAAAACATTCAGTTCGTGCCTCAGTACCAACGGTCCAGCCGTAGAAGGGTCAAGCCAACGACTCACATGCGGCACGCCGTACTGCCCCAAACCCGAAGGTTCAAAGGGCAGTTCAAGACGGTCACATAATCGAGTTAAGGTTTGTTGTCTTCTAGAGGGACCATCGCGTTACTTGCACAACTTAGAACGTCTTTAAACCACGGAAAAATCCAACACTTGGAAATTTCCCGACAGGGGAAAAATTGGGTATTTATATCCGGTCGAACTTTTTAACATATTCTAAAATTTATCCGGAAAGCCACATAGACAAAATCTGATACTCCGATCGAAACATCGAATCCCCAAAACAACCCCAAAAAATTCAACTCTTGAATTAATATTAAAAATTCCCAGAAAATCCAGCATAATAAAATAGGAGTTACTGTGCAAACAGTGAATGATGATCTCATCATCTTGCCGCGGAACCGCCGCATAAGCTAGGCTTATGCCGCGGTTCCGCCGCTCATTAGAGGGATCATGAGAAAATTTTTGCACCGTAATTCTTAGAATTCCCTGCTGAATTTTTTAAGCATTTTTAATCTGGAAAAATCCCAGTTTTTAGAAAAAGTCCAGAGAGCTTGTCGGATTAGGGTTTCGGGGTTTGTTCGGGTTTCAAACTTCGTCTACGCATCGCCTAAGGCTCTAGCTAGGCTCTGATACTACTGTAGGGTTCCTAGGCACACTAGTGAGGTCTCACATGGCATCCACCATGCCAATTTCAAATTTTACGGGTGCCGAGAAACCCTAATACGGATCGTTAACTAGATTTTAGGCGAAACTACGAGCTAGTTAACAACTTAACTAAAGTGTACGGAAATACTACCTTTGTAGATCCGGTCCTCCACCTCCACGGCTCTGTGATGAAGTCCTCTCCACTGTCCAAATCAAATCCCGGGCTCTAGCGTCGGCTTCATCGGAGAAAGAGCGGGCTAGGTCATCGACGATGTGCCGAAGATGATCTACGTCGAGGCATCGCTAGATCAAGCTCCAACTTCACCAAGTCAAGAAAACTTGTGAAGGAAACACACTCTACTACTTGGCAAGAGATAGAGGATGAAGAAATAGGAAGTGGGTAGACTTTTAGAATTGGATTTCTCACTCATTTCATCAATCCACCATTGATGAAGTGAAGCTTCTTCATCTTGAAGAAGAAGAAGATAAAGATTATGATAAGTTATTTTAAAAGAATAATAAAATGATTCTTATCATAAAATTAACCATGGTCAAGTGTAGAGACTAAACTAGGGTTAGTGGGAATGGTTAGGGTTAAGGATGAGATAAGAATGGTTGACTTGATCAAAGCTTCAAGAAGCTTCAACATAAAAACAAAACAAGCCACCATCCTTAAAACTTTCCAAAATGAATATATAAATAATTAAATAGATAATAAGAGAATAAACAAAACCCTAACCACTCTCACAACCATGGTTTAATCTTCACACAAATCCAAGTTAACATGTATCATCAAACATGACACAATCAAGTGCACAAAAGTACATCACATATACAACTTGTGCAATGCAAGTGAGAAAATCCATTTAAAGTGAACCAATATTAGTTAATGCAAAGTAATATATCAAATATATAATTATACATTAAATCATTAAATCAACACTTGATTTAACGATCCGGTCATATCCCATATAACCGACTAATATCCAATGTATCGATTTATCGAATCAATCCTTGATTCGATAACTAGGTTATATCGCATACAACCATTCGACACCTTCATCGCGAGAATAGAATACGGTATCACATACACGTATTATTCTCGGTCCCGCACATATCTCATATGCGCTCCTATTTCGTTTCGCTTGAGCCAGGAAACCTCTGTGTAGGACTCTTAAGACTCGTCAATACGCCGGCAGCGGATGATGATCATATCAAACATCCACAAGCCACAAGCGGTCTGCTAAACATAACGGCCACCCGGGTATTGAGTGATCAGAAGATCGACGAGCAAGCCCGCTCACACTCCAGTGAATCCAACCAGTAACACTACCGTACAGTCCGGTCTCGTCGTCTGATATGTCGCATATATCGCCTAGGGGTGGTAAACGTCAGACCCCAATAGCTCGATATGTCGTGTCGATATGAGGTCTATAACAATTCAAGAAACTACTGGTAACACTTACCAGTATATCTCAGCAACCCTGGCCAGGGATTTCCGGTTATAGCCAATCGAACACAGCGCAACATCAACACCCTATACCGGGAGAGACGAATCCCCTCCTATCGCTCATTGCCTCCATATGATTCGGGACTGTACCCAAAAACCACCGTTTTGCACGCCCTCTTGGACGTGGTAAGGTGGAATTCAAAGCACAGTGGGAACCACACAAGACTCTATGACGATCTCGGGTCAACAGACTACTCTGTACCAGTGTCACCAGAGAACTGCCATCTGACGTAAGGTATAATACCATCTGGGAGTTCTCGGCGAGTCCGTCCAGTGTACCCAGTCTCTACTGAGCACCCGTATATCATATCTGATGTCAAACACCAATGGATATGGGATCATCCATCGCCCATCTGTATGGGTCGAGAAGGTATACGCTAGTCTACTCTGGTATATCGATGCCCCGTCTCGATATACCCACGACTAGGGACTTTGAAGGATGTACTTATGGACTACCATGTCCCCACTAGTATGATCCGCATCATAGTCCAGGTAGTCAAGTACACATCCTAAGGGCTTTACCAACATGTAACAGAGAGACAATCAGTGTACACGTTAAGGTAAAGTGCAACCAGATAGCATACTATCATGTCGAGCAAGAAAGTCCTCCCTATATATGTCCAAGCATCCACTACAATATACATCCTATGTATAGTAATGGCCTATAGGGCATACATATAACTAACACGTACAATACGAGGAAGAAAACTATACTCTCTATAACATTCTTGTATATACATGGTTCATCTACATTTTTGATGAAGTCAAACTCTTCGACAGCTTCATCAAAATAGACGTTCCATCTCCGCGATACCTGCTTTAATCCGCAGATGGATTTAAGCAGCTTGCACACACTTCCGCTGCTCCCACTATCTACGAAGCCCTCTGGCTGTGTCATATACACGCTCTCTTCTAAATCACCATTTAGAAAAGCGGTTTTGACGTGCAATCTGCCAGATTTCGTAGTTATGGTATGCAGCAATGGCAGGTAGGATCCTGATGGACTTAAGCATAGCGATA
The DNA here is from genome assembly GCA_030015575.1 of Agapanthus africanus. Classification (NCBI taxonomy): domain Eukaryota; kingdom Viridiplantae; phylum Streptophyta; class Magnoliopsida; order Asparagales; family Amaryllidaceae; genus Agapanthus; species Agapanthus africanus. The sequence goes on along the minus strand of CM057343.1, from coordinate 286,488,472 downwards.
GGAGAAAAGGTTTCATCATTATCGACACAAGGTCGTTGACAAAATCTTTTGCTACAAGTCTAGCTTTGAAAGTCTCAAGTTTTCCATTTACACCAAATTATCTTTCTCAAATATCCACTTGTTCCGGATGGGTTTTACCCCTTCAGGAGCAACATCAAAAGTCAATACTTTGTTGGTGTACACGGTTCCATCTCAGATCGTATAGTATCTAGCCATTTCACAGAGTCCCCACTCGTGATGGCCTGCTCGAAACTAGTTGGGTCATCATCGTCCATGATGCAATTCTCTCTCCCACCGTCTATGAGAAAACCGTAGTATCTCTCAGGTGTATGAGGAACGCTACTAGATCTGCGGAGTGGGTGTCGTTCGTTGGGTACTATTGAATTCTCCTGTTCCACCAAATCGTCAGTTGTAGTTTGTACTGCTGGAACATCTTCCAGTTCTACCTCACTGCCACTAATTTCTTTTACAAGAAATTCCTTTTTCTAAAAAGGTGGCATGTCGAGAAACAAACACCTTTTGTTCCTTGATATGGTAGAAGATATACCCTCGCGCATGTTTGGGATATCCTACAAACTTGCACAGAACTTACATTGCCTTAAGCTTGTCCGGATTTTGCTTTTCAACATAACCCGGACAACCCCATATCTTAACTTGTTTAAGAGATGGTCTCTTCCAATTCCATATCTCATATGGAGTGGTAGGCAACAGATTTGGTCGGAACTCTATTCAATAGAAATGCAGCTATCTCAAGTGCATAAACCCAAAAAGGAAATAGGCAACTCAGCAATATTCATTATAGAGCGCACCATATCTAATAGGGTGCGATTCCTCCACCCCGATATACCATTGTGCTGTGGTGTATACGGAGGTGTAAGATGAGAGAGAATCTTATTCTCTTTTAAATAGTCTCAGAATTCCGTGCTCAAATATTCTCCTCCCCAATCATATCGAAGGATATGAATACTTTTACCCATCTGGTTCTCTACTTCGTACTTATATTCCTTGAATTTCTCAAAAGATTCAGATTTGTGTTTCAACAGGAACACATGTCTGTATCTTGAGAGATCATTAGTGAATGTAATAAAGTACGAGGAACCATTCCTGACGTGTGTAGACATAGGACCGCATAATTCACTATGTATCTGTCTAAGAGTTCAGCAGCTCTTTCTCCGTGTCCGGTAAACGGAGATTTGGTCATCTTACCTTTGAGACATGAATGGAAAGTTACATAAGATGTAAATTCGAACGGATTCAAATATGCATCCTTATGCAACTTTAGATAGTCTTGTCGCATTGATATGACCTAGCCTACAATGCCACAAGAAGACTTCGTTCATTTCTGAACTGTTCCTCTTGTGTGTTCTGTATATTCTGAACTGTACTTTGATTCAGAACGTATATACCGTTATACAGCGTTCCATACCCAATAAACACATGATTTAGGAAAACATTCACAATATTTTTGGTACGAAATAACAGTCGCTCAGAATTATTGTATTACTAGTTGGTAATATAAGGTGATGTTCGCCAACTGCCTTGGCTGCAACAATTGCACCATTTCCTACTACTAGAGACATATCACCCTTTCCCAGTTCTCTACCTCTCTATAGCCCATATAACAAATTACGTATGTGGTATCCTGATCCGGTATCAAATACCCAGGACGCAGAGTTAACTGAGAAACAGTTCTTGGTACCGTACACACCCGAAGATAATGCCCAACATGCTTATTCTTCGTTTGGGTGGCATGGGAATCTGGACATTCCCCTATTCCTTTCTCAGACTTATGACAATCATAAGATAGAGCGGAACCTAGCCCAGTATAATAAGTAGGATCGGTCAATACATCCATATTATTATTCTAATTAAGGCATGCCATTGGTCACTACTAGGAGAGAGAGAAGGATAATCACTTTGCATGCGCTCTTTGCAAGATTAGATTGGTTTTTATCTAATCAGGATGGCTCCCACCGTTTTTATCAAATCTTCCTTCAAACCCTAAAAGGTAAGATTAGCCGAGATTAATTACACCCTACAGGTTCGCCAATCGTTCGGCCAAGCAGGTATCGGTACTCCGAGGGAGGTTCCACGTGCTTTCGCACGGACCTAATTAAAATAACCTCATTTCCCTAGAGGCATAACCCCATTGACACCTTTCTAGACACCTACTGGATTAGCTAATTGTAAAGTGCAAAATTCTTCCAGGAGTAACTCTTACTCCCAGAGTGTATCGAGATCCAGCTATCATATAGAAGGTATGCAATCTCATTGCAAATTTCAACACTTGAAATTCCCGATAATGTTTTTACCCCTAGCAACTTATGACCTTGGCTATGGTCAACAAATCATAAGTGCTAGAGAAGTTCAATCCATCATTTCTTGATTGAATCAAACCCACCCGTACGACCCTTGGCTAAGGTCAACAAAGCCGTACGACTACCCTAATCCAATCGCATCATATGCTACAGACAAGCACTAATTAGCTACCTTACACTACGCCTTGGCTATGGTCAACAAACGTAGCACGAATACTAAATAGTGCTTATCTGAAAAGACGGAGGGCTACTCAGGTTTTTAAGAAAACCATGAGCGTAATGAAATTGATATCGTTGTAGAATCTAGTAATTTTGAAAAGGAGTGTTTTTTAGGCTTTTGCTAGTTTCTCTAAAGAGGTCACTCCCGGTGAAGAGATCTCGGCTCTTTCCTCATCGAATGAGGTACTGAATATTCATCAAGGAATACCACTATGCAAAGCAAGAACTAGAGAAGCTATCAAAAACAAAACCGAGTGGGTTGTAGCATTTGCTAGTTTCGCTAAGGAGGTCACTCCCGGTGAAGGGATTTCGGCTCTTTCCCCATCGAATGAGGTGCTGGATATTCATCAAGGAATACCACTTTGCAAAGCAAGAACTAGAGCTACCCTTTTTGAAAATTTGATTCTACAACATCTTTAGGTTTCTTTCTTTTCATTAATCTCGTTAATGAAGTCCCATCATTTAGTGTTTCCTAAACATCACAGAAAAATAGAACGTACGCTTATGCCATCCGTATTCGCCACTGGGCCCCGTCATGCACCGTTAGGTTACTTAACTACCGGCAAAGCGGGGGATGGACTAAAGTGGGTGCAAAACATAAGCAACTTTTATTATATATCATATATATAATATAACATTCGTCTCACACAGTTATATGATCACATCACAGAACCAAGCGGTAGAAGCAACATATGAAATATTGGATATACTAGGATGTCCGTGTTTTAAATTTAGCCAGTAATGTAAAACACGGATTCCACGGTCGTGATGAATAACCAAACCCACATCCCTAGACTCCTACGAGAGCGGCAAGTAACCCTGCCAATTCTAGAGTTAGGATACCCGGTCTCAACTCCTTGATATGGTCTCCCACTGGACTCTAGAACCCGGTTACTTGTGCTCCCTGCCTTGAGTCTATCCTAATGCGAAAAAGTAAATAATATTCATCAATGGTGACATCATCCTCAACCCGGAAGTGCCCCAATAAAAAAATATTACATACAAATTTTACATGAATGAAAATAAAAACTCTCATCTCATATAAAACCCCCGGCTATTCATTCACGGCGATCCAATAAATCATATCACCAGTAACACATAACATCTCATGTCATCAACGTAGGTAAATATGCGTATCCCGAAATTTCGTTGACATATAGCAACGAGGTTCGGGTTACCCCACATATTACACTTACGGTCGCAGAAAAGAAATGGAAAACTATAATAATTAGAATCCGTATATCCTTAGACATCATAAACCCGGAATATTACATATTCCGGATTTCATGCCTAACCTATAAACCTTGTATTTTAGTCTTAAATTGAAAACACTTTTCAATTGCTTTAGTCGGGTAATTCAACAGGATTCCCGACTGCATTATCGAATACTCGTTGGAAACTTCACAAGATGGCCGCACCCCCGATGCCGTCAACGAAGTGCACTAAGGCGGAACACAGTGGCCGCAAGCACCCAAGTGGGTGATTTTGGCAACGGGTTCTCCTACGGTCACTTGGTCGGGGCAATAGGGCATGGCTGTCTACTAGAGTTACCCGGTTAGTGTTCGTGTACTATACACGATTGCGACAGAATTTTGATCTAAATCAAAACTCCGTGGCAACCGATTAACCGAGACTAAAACACTAGATTTACAATATACTAACTAGTTTTCACAAAACTAATTATTTGGATTCTAAATATTGTATCACATATCATCAACATCTGTACAACATTAAACATTTCGATCGGTTTATCAAACTTCCATAAATTCCAGAGACCTCAACAACTTGAGAAGCATTAAAAAAACCAGAAAGTGCATGATGCCAAAATGGAGCAGCATGAGAAAATTGAAACCAGAAAGCCATTAACTAGCCGCGGAACCGCGGACAAACATGGCGTTTGGCCGTGCTTCCGCGGCGGTTTATTGGAATTGGGTCTTCAAATTTCTACAGGCTCCATAAAAACCCTGCAAGATTTTTTGGATATTTTTAATTACGAAAATTTCAACGTTTGAAAAATTCGACAGAAAGTAGTAAAATTTGCGGGTTTCGAAACCGATCGAACACTTTAACATCGTAAAGACCTACCAAAATGTTATAGTTTAGCTCTGATACTATGAAAGTCTATCCTTGCACCACCATGAGGTTTTAATAGCATCAAGCATGCCAAATTTAAATTTTTCTAGGTGCTAAGTTAGACTAACCGAGATCTTAACTAGAAGATTAGGGTCAAAACCTATGATGATATGAAAACTGAAGAGAAGGGAATGAGGTTATAACCTCGTAGTTCGAGTCCTTCTCTTCACAAGCTCCGTGTAATAATCCACGCGACTCCACTAAGCTCCACTTGAGAGTTTGGACGAGCTTCTTCCGATGACCTTCGTGCCGAAGATAATCCACGCGAAGCCCACTAGCTCAAGATACTTCTTCACTAATCTCCTATTAGTGAAGGAAACACGCCACACCAAAATGCTAGTTTGGTGTGGGATGGTGAAGTAGGGGATTTGAAGCTCACTAGTTTGTTCAACGTTCCATGGTTCACATCTCATGTGAGGGGTTGGAACTTTGATGCATGAAGAGGAGGAAGATGAAGATGAAGAGGAGAGTGAGAGCTCAAGCCAAGAAAAAATTAGCAAAGACTAGAATGGTTCATAAAAAATAAACTTACTTATTCAAGCATCCATTTTTTCAATAATAAAAAATGGAACCATGCTTGAATAGTAAATCAAGAGAAATATAAAATTCCATGAAGTATGCTATGCACCATACCCTCCATATCTCCTCAATTTCCACCTCATATCCTATTTTCCAAAAGAATAGAAACACATGCCATGCTTAATATATATATTTATATATATATATATATATATATATATTAATACATATATGAAAATAATTAGTGAGCTAATAATATTAGTTAAGATATAATCATATCAAATATAATATATATCATATTATTAAATCAACACTTGATTTATAATCCGGTTATATCACATATAACCGACTAATATCATTTATCTATATATCACATTATTAAATCAACACTTGATTCGATAATCTGGTTATATCACATATAACCTAACTCGATAACAGATAACTGCCAGATTACAATACGGTATCACATACACGTATTTAATCAGGCCCACACACATATCACATATGTGTCCTACTTCATTTCGCTTGAACCAGGGAACTTCTGTGTGGGACTCTAAAGACTCGTCAATACGCCAGCAATAGGTGATGATCACATCTGTCACCTACAAGCCGTCAGCGGTACTAGGTGGACGTAACGGCTACCCGGGTATTGAGCCATATGAAGATCAACAAGCAAGCTTTTCCACACTCTCTATCAAGCCTATCAGTAATACTACCGTACAGTCCGGTCTCTTCGTCTGATATGTCGCATATCATGTCTAGGGGTGGTAAACGTCAGACCCCAGTAACGTGATAAGTCATGCCGATGTCTGGCCTATAATGGCTCGAGAAACTAATGATAACTCTTATCAGTAAATCTCAGCAGCAGCCCTAACCAGGGACTTCCAGTTATAGCCAATCGAGTATAGCGTAACATCAACCCCCAATACCGGAAAGACAAAACCCCTCCTATCGCTCATTGCCTCCATGTGACTTAGGACTGTACCCAAAATCCACCTGTTTGCATAACTCCTCTTGTGCGTGGTAGGGAGGAAATCAAAGCACGGTGGGAGCCACACAAGATTCTATGACGATCTCGGGTCTACAGACCAACCTGTACCAGTATCACCGGAGGACTGCTTTCTGACGATAGGTATACTACCAACTAGGAGTCCTCGGCGAGTCCGTTTGGTGTACCCATTCTCTAATGAGCACCTGTGTACAATCTTTGATCTCACACACCAATGGTTGTGGGATCAACCATCGCCCTCTAAGGGACAAGAAACGTGCACACTAGTCTACTTTGGAATATCGATGCCCTGTCTCAATATCCCCTCGACTAGAAACAGTTAAAGGATGTACTTTTGGACCACCCAGGCCCCACTGGTATGATCTCATCATAATCCTGGTAGTCAAGTACATATCCTAAGAGCTTTATCAACATGTAAGAAACAAACAGTAAAATAATACCAGTCTACATGTTAAGATAAAGGTAACCAGATAGCATACTATCATATAGAGCAAGAAAGTCCTCTATATATATGTCCAAGCATCCACTATATCAACAATAATGGCCTCTAGGGTATACATATTCCTAACAATACTGTCTCTCTGATACATGTTGATAAAGTCCTTAAGATGTGTACTTGACTACCAGGACTATGATGCAAATCATACTAGTGAGGCTAGGATAGTCTATAAGTACATCCTTTAATGGTTCCTAGTCGAGAGAGTATCGAGACAGGGCATCGATATTCCAGAGTAGACTAGTGTGTACGTTTCTTGACCCTGTATGGGGCGATGGTTGATCCCATAGCCAATGGTGTTTGACATCACAGATTGTACACATGTGCTCATTGGAGAATGGGTACACCGAACAGGACTCGCCGAGAACTCCTAGCTAGTATTATACATATCGTCAGATAGCAGTTCTCTAGTCACACTGGTACAGGTTAGTCTGTAGACCCGAGATCGTTATAGAGTCTTCTGTGGTTCCCATTGTACTTTGATTTTCTCCCTACCACGGCTTAAAGGAGTAGTGTAAACAGGTGGATTTTGGGTACAGTCTCGAGTCACATGGAGGCAATAAGCGATAGGAGGGGTTTTGTCTCTCCCGGTATTCGGGGTTGATGTTGCGCTATGCTCGATTGGTTATAACAGCAAGTCCATGGCCAGGGCTAACGAGATTTACTGGTAAGTGTTATCAGTAGTTTCTCGAATGGTTATATGCCATACATCGACATAACTTATCAAGTTATTGGGTTCTGACGATTCCACCCCTAGACTTGATATGCAACATATCAGACGAAGAGACCAGACTGTACGGTAAGTGTTGCTTATAGGCTTTGCGGAGAGTTTGGACAAGCTTTCTTGTTGATCTTCTATTCGCTCAATACCTGGGTAGCCGTTATGTCCAGCTAGTACCACTGACGGCTTGTGGGTGACTGATGTGATCATTACCTACTACTGGCGTATTGACGAGTCTTTAGAGTCTCACACATAGGTTTCCTAGCTCAAGCGAAACGAAGTAGGGCACATATGTGATATGTGCGGGACCTTGATTAAATACGTGTATGTGATACTGTATTCTAATCTCGCGATATATTATATCGGTCGGTTATATGTGATATGACCAGGTTATTAAATCAAGTGTTTAATTCGATAATGTGATATACATATAAATGATATTAGTCTGTTATATATGATATAACCGGATTATTAAATCAAGTGTTGATTTAATAATTTGATATATAAATATATATTAACTAATATAATGTTCACTAAAGATTTTCTTCTCTTTTAAATGCATTTAATATATATGTGATATATATTTATATGTATTTATATATTGTGTCATGGTAGATGATACATAGGACATGGGTGTATGAGACTTACACCAAACTAAAGATAATAAACGGGTTTTATTTATTAAGAGTTAATTCAAAATTAGGTGGAAATTGACATGGCTTGGATGCTTGTGGAAGCATGTATAGGCCTTGACTAATTCCACTAATTTTTGTTTTACTCTAGATATTTTATAACCCAACCATTATCTTTAGCCATGGTTACCTCTCTACAAAAATATCTATGAGATATTTTCCTCACTCTAGTTCAACACAAGTTCATCTTCTTCATCTCATTCATGCTCTCTAGCTTTGAGTGAGGTGAGAAAGAAGAAAAAGAGAAAGAGTTTTATAAAGTGAGCAAAATTCCTACTTCATCAACCTACTCACATCTAGCCCATTAGTGTAGCTTGTTTGCTTCACTAATTCCTTAGTTAGTGAAAAGGTAACTTGAGTTAGTGATTCCTCAAGGTGGATCATCTTCGGCCTCGAAGATCCTTAAGCAAGCTTGTTCTTTTCACCAAGTAGAGCCTAAGAAGAGTTCGAGGGACCATTACTTGGAGCGAAGGGACTACTACTTGGAGTTTTAGAAGTGAAGGACCGGTCTACAACGGTTATATTCCTTTTTCACTTAGAGTAAAGTTTGTTTACTTCCTTATAAACCATAATTCTCTAGTTCGATTCTAGGTTAATGTTTCTTAGACCTCTAAATTTTTTAAAATTGCATACTCGATCCATGTGGAAACCAAGTAGAGGTGCTAAGAAACACTTTCATTCACTTGTGAAATCATGCTATATACATATATGTTAATTCAACTTGATATATGATAATCATATAGGCGTGACAAGTGTTCAATACGTATACCGGACTTAAACCCTTAATGATAGCAAACTTTTCTAAATCAATAGTTCATCTTACTATTAATGTGTATCATATAAAGAGTTAGGATCGAAAAGATTAAATTTCGCATACGAAACAACGTCCCCAGGATGCGTCGTAAAATCTGATTCCTATCGTGCATGCTACATTGCAAAATTCATATTAAATGGAATATGATTCGTAATGAAACGTTTCATGGCTCTTCTTGAAGTCAACAGATAAACCTACAGCACCACCTACTTTATCTCTGAATTTTTATAAGTTATAAAGACGAAAACTGAGGTGATTCATGGCTCTAGACTGCAGTCCAAAGCCAGAGTCTTAACCTGTACTCGTTTTGGAATGCATGTTTCTCCCTGTTCAAGTGTGAAAGTGTGTTGAATCATGGATAGAAGCGTAGAGGATTGAATTAGCTTTCCAATGGTACTGGTATCATTGCATTACAGTGTCGTTTGATATTTATAACACCTTTTAAACCGTCGATGTGTTCTGCAGTTTCAAGTAGAAACAGAATGCATATCTTAACCTTAGACAGTGCATATGTCCCTGCGTACTGTAATTCGATGTCGTGCACCCCACGTGTTCACGGGGAGGCGGAATTTGCAAAAAATGATTTTTACGGGCTTCGCAACACCGACTAGAACCAAGGATCGTCCATAAACCCTAGCTAGCAAACTACATGAGGATTAACTATTCGGAAAGAATGTTATACCTCATGATACAAGTCCTTTAGGTCTTCTCCACTGTCCTCCTCGTCGTCGTAGGCTCCAAGGATTGATCCGTATCGTAGCTTTTTCGACGGCCTCCTCGAGTCAAAGACGATCCACCCGAGAGTCTATAGTCCGAGCTCCACCTCAAAACCGAGGTAACTAGGACAACAAGCTTGCTAAACTTGATGGCCTTGGTGATGTAGAGTATGAAGATGGATTTATTTGTCTCTTGAAACCCTAGTATTCTCAAAACATGAGAGCTTTTAGGGTTTTGATGTGAGGAAGAAGAAGAGAGCTAGCTTGAGGAAAGAGAAATGATTTTTGATAATGATAATGATAAAATGAAATGGCTACCTTGACTTGACTACAAGCATGGCATGAAAAATATCTCATCCAAAATATCTAGTGCCACAAAATATCTCACAAGAAATATCTAGTCAAAGAGTCAAACCAAGTCAAGTGCTCAAACCAATTCAAATGGTCAAACAAAGTCAAGTAGTCAAAACAAGTAGCCATGCCTCAATTATCATTTATAAAAATAAAAAATACTTTCCTTCACCTCATAATTGTTTTAATCAAGTAAATGGTTAAAACCCTAATGAGGTGTCTCCTTCTATGCCCCTCTCATCCATATATACATACCCGCATTCGTGTTCCGAGAAATACGAATACAAAAAGACGAAACTGATCCATTAATATAATACTAGGATCCAGCTTAAACCAAAACCTACAAGTATTATCCGCCCGAACATCATACACGCACAAATGCACGTAAGTGATCGAAGCCCTGCAAAACCATACGGCATCTACACCTTTTGCCCGGTGCTGGGAAACTCTCTATATGGGACTCCAAAGACTCGACACTACGCTGGCAGTGGGTTTAACAATAGGCTGCAAGCGGTACTAGCTGCACGTAACGGTCCCCAGGTAGATGTCGATAAGAAGGCTGATGAGGGAAACCCATCCGAACTCCTACTAAGCCTGAATGTGACAATCTCTGTACAGTCCGGTCTGTTCTTCTAAGAGTATCTCATATCGGGCCTAGGGGGCGGTAATCGACAGACCCCTAATAGCGCAATAAGTCATACCGGAGTGTATCCCAAAACAACCTGAGAAACTACTGGAATACCTACCAGTAAATCTCGCTTGCCCTGGCCAGGGACTTTGTGTAATGGCTCTCCGAACACAGCACGATATCAACCCCTAATACCGGGAGAGACGAATCCTATCTAACCACCCCTGCCTCCAAGTGGTACGGTACTGCACCCAACTACTACCTGTTTGCATGACTCCTTTGAGCCGTGGTAGGGTAGTAATTAAATTACAGTGGGAACACACTCGAGGAAAATTAGCAGTGTCAAGTCGACGGACTAAGCTGTACTCATGTCACATGGGAACTGCTACCCGATGATAGGTATAATACCAACCAACAGTTCCCGACGAGTCCTATCCAGCGTACTCGTAACCTAACGAGCACCTGCATACTATCTCCAGTACGACGTACTAATGGCTGTGGGACAGACCATCTCCCCTGCTAGGATGAGAAGTGTATACACTAGTCTACTACGGAGTATCGATGCCCCGTCTCGATAATCCTACGACTAGGGACCTGTATAAGGATGTGCTTGTAGATTACCCAGCCCCCACTAGTGTGACTGCCATCATAACACTGGTAATCAAGCAAAGATCCTAAGGGCTCTACTAATATGTATAAGCGATATGCTAAAAGAAACACATGCACATATTGAAGTAGAAACAAACCAAGTAGCATAATACCATTTTGAGCAAGACTGTCAATACAACTGTGAATATCCCAAGATTCCATTGAATAATATACAAACCAGTATGATACAATAATGGCCTCTAAGGCATATACACTAACAATCTCCCACTTGCACTAGGGCCATGTATTGGCATATCGCAGACCTATCGTCTCGATTAACCTCTCGAACTTTGTCTGAGGGATGGCCTTCATGAGTGGATCTGCAGTGTTATTCTCCAAATCTACTCTCATCACCTCGATCTCCCGGCGATCAACGATCTTCCTGATCAGGTGGTACCACCTCAAAATGTGTCTGGACTTCTGATGGGACCTGGGTTCCTTCGCTAAAGCTATAGTGTCGTTGTTGTCACAATAAAGGGGTATTGGATTAACAATGGTTGGAACCACCTGAAGTTCCGTAAGGAACTTCTTCATCCAGACAGCTTCTTTTGCGGCATCGCAAGCAGCTGTGTACTCCGCTTCCATCGTCGAGTCAGCAACGGTGTTCTGCTTGGAGATCTTTCAACAGTCCGCCCCTCCATTGAGGGTAAAGACATAATCCGACATGGACTTGGAGTCATCCTTGTCACTCTAGAAGCTGGAGTTTGCAAAGGCCTCGATCTGGAGGTTTTTTCCGCCATACACCAAAAACATCTGCTTAGTCCTTCTCAGGTACTTGAGAATATTCTTTACTGCTATCCAGTGCTTCTCCCATGGGTTTGACTGATACCGGTTTACAACGCTCAATGCGTACGCTGCATCTGGTCCGATACACAACATCGCATACATTATAGAGCCTACCGCAGATGCGTAGGGTATAGTTGACAAGCAAGCCCTTTCCAAATCAATCTTTGGAGACATCTCTTTGGAGAGGGTGATTCCGTGACAAGCCGGTAGATTACCGCGCTTTGAATCTTCCATACTGAATCTTCCATACTGAATCTTTTCAGTACGGTGTCAATGTACCTTGACTGCGAAAGTCTCAACATTCTCTAAGATCTATCACGATAGATCTGGATCCCTAGAATGTAGATGGCATCACCCAGGTCTTTCATGGAGAACCTCTGTGAAAAGAATCCTTTAACTGATTGTAGCATAGGAATGTCATTTCCTATCAAGAGAATGCCATCCTCGTACATGACGAAGAATACCAGATTTCTCCCTACAATCTTACTATATATGCATGGTTCATCTGAATTTTTGATAAAATTGAATTCTTTGACTGTACCATCAAAACAGATGTTCCAACTCCGCGATGCCTGCTTTAGTCCATAAATGGACTTAAGCAACTTGCACACTTTCCCGCTGCTCCCACTCTGAATGAAACCCTCTGTCTAATCCATATAGACGCACTCTTCCAAATTTCCATTTAGAAAAGCCGTCTTTACACCCATCTGCCAGATCTTATAATCGTGGAAGGCAGCAATGGCAAGAAGGATCCGAATGGATTTGAGCATAGCCACTGGAGAAAAGGTTTCATCATAGTCCAAACCAGGTCTTTGACGAAAACCTTTTGCAACAAGTCTAGCCTTATAGGTTTTAACCTATCCATCTACACCAATCTTCTTTCTGAAGATCCATTTGCAGCCTACGGGTTTTACCCCTTCTGGAGCAATGTCCAAAGTCCATACTTTGTTGGCGTACATGGACTCCATCTCGGTTCATATTGCATCCAGCCATTTTACCGAGTCGCCGCTCTGAATGGCTTGCTGGAAGCTAGTAGGCTCATCATTGTCAATGATGCAATCCTCTCGATCCCCGTCTATGAGAAAACCGTAGTATCTCTCGGGCGGATGAGACTGCCTACTACTTCTACGGAGTGGTGCGGGGATGTCCGGTTCTTCTGAAATCTCTGGTTCTACCAAGCTTTCAGTAATAGTTTGTGGTTCTGGAATTTCTTCCAGTTCTATTGCGCTCCCACTTTTTTGATTTTATAAAAATTCAGCTTCCAAGAAGTGGGGATGTTGAGAAACAAAAACCTTTTGTTTCTCTGCGTAATAGAAAAGATACCCCCTTGAGTTCTTAGGGTATCCCACAGACTTACACAGTACTGAGCATGCTTCGAGCTTGTCCGCATGCTCCTTTTTTACAAAAGCTGGACATCCCCATGTCTTAAGGTACTTAAGACAGGGTTTCTTCCCACTCCACATCTGATATGGTGTGGTAGGCACTGACTTAGTTGGAACCTTGTTCAAAAGATATGCAGCTGATTCTAGTGCATAACCCTAGAAGGATCGCGGTAACTCAGCTTTACTCATCATGGAACGAACTATGTCTAATAGGGTTCGATTCCTTCTTTCTGATACAACGTTGTGTTGTGGAGTGTATGGAGGAGTAAGCTGAGAGAGAATTCCATTCTCTTTCAAGTAGTCCAGGAACTCGGCACTTAAGTATTCTCCACCTCGATCAGATCTCAGTGTCTTGATACTTTTACCTGTTTTTTTTCCACTTCATTCTTGTATTCCTGGAATCTCTCAAAGGCCTCGGATTTATACTTCATCAAGAAGACATGTCCATACCTAGCGAAATCATCCGTAAAAGTAATAAAATAGGAATAACAACTTCGTGCATGTGTAGACATTGGACCATACACATCGCTGTGTATGAGTCCCAAGAGCTCGCTCGCTTTTACTCCGTGTCCAGTGAACGGAGTCTTTGTCATCTTTCCCATGGGACAAGATTGACAAGTTGCATAAGACTGATATTCGAACGGATCAAAATATCCCTCTCTATGTAGCTTCGTCAACCATGTTTCATTGATGTGACCCAGTCTGCAATGCCATAAGAAAGCCTGATTTAATTCCGGAGACTTTCTTTTAAGTGTGTTCTGGACACTGAAAACCTGAGCTTCATTTAATACGTATATACCGTTATCTAATGTACCTGACCCAATCAGAGTTTGATTTAGGTATATGTGGACCACATCACTTACAAATGTAAAATCATATCCTTCCTTTGAAAGTAAAGATACAGATATGATATTACAAGTTAGACTAGGTACATACAAACAGTTACGTAGAATCAATATCTGCCCACTCGTCAATCCAAGGTGATATTCCCCTACGGATTCTGTGTCCACGCTCATTCCGTTAGCCATCCTAAGAGTCATATCACCTACCCTAATAACTCTACGGTTTCTCAAAGCCTGTAATGAATTACAGATATGAGATCCTGATCGGATATCTAGTACCCAGGAAGTAGAGTTAATTGACAGACAGTTTTCAATTACAAACACATTCGAAGACGAAGCCACAACGTGCTTTGAATCCTGGCTACTGGATTTATAACCCTGTAATCCCTCTGCTAATGTCCTTTCCCGTAACAATAGGAACATCCCTCCTTCCCTACTGTTAGCCCCGAAACTTTTGCCCTTCCCTGTCTTTCTACCATACTGACACCGCATATCAGCTTTGTGGAGGTCTTCTTCTTCTCACCCTTGGCATCCGCCTTAGATCGAGAAGAGGAAGATTCCCCAATAAGCAGAGCGGGTGTCTCCCTGGTTTCCTTCAGGATGCCCTTAACTGGATAACTTTCTTCCCCTGGGCATGAGTAGAAGGTAGGGACTGTAGAATCAAGTTAGTATGTGACTCGTTCTCCAACGTGGTCTCCAGTTCCGTGAGCTTATTAATATAGCTAGTCATCTTAAGGACATTGTCCCATACGTATGACCCGACAGCCAACCTCGCCTGAAGAAATTCCTTCGAGGTCTCATATCTTGCGATACAAGATTGATCTCCATATAAATCTTTTTTATGGAGGAAGATGGAAGCGAAGTCCATCTTCTCGTGATGCCTCTGGTTTACACCATCTACTGAGGCCAACACGAGGCACTTGGCATTCACACTATCTTCTTCCGATGTCTTACGAATATCAATATCCGTGACGGTGAAACTGGACCTGAGACAGCGGGGGTTTTTATTAGTAAAGAGGTGTCCCAGCTTGTCATAGGTAATGGACATCTGGACAGACCTTTGCCAGTCATTATAGTCAGATTCGGTCATTTTATTATCTAGATGTAATCTAGTCTTGGTCACTGGGTCGCTACAATTTAAGAGAGAGAGAAGAAAACACTTAGCATGATACTCTTGCAAGTTTAGATTGGTTTTTAATTTATCTAAACAGGATAACTCCCACTGTTTCTCGAATCCTTTCTCAAACTAAAAAAGAAGAATTAGTCAGGATTGATCTCACCGTACAATTCTTTCTTAACCGTTCAGCCAGGCTAGTGTCGGTACTTCGAGGGAGGTTTTACGACGCCTTCGCGAAGTTCCTTAATTAAATAACCTCTTTTCCCTAGAGGCGTAGCCCCGCTAACACTGTTCTAAACACCTACTTGGTTTATAGCATTGATCGTTAAGTGAAAAATTCTCCCGACGAGTAGCGGATACTCATAGTAGGATCGGGACCCAAATATCATTGTGTGATAATGCTGAAGGAATCCTACCAAAATTATCAAACTCCAAATGGTTTGCAGCACTGGCAAGTTTCAGTTTCTTTAGAAACTCCCGATGTGGATTTTTTCCCCATGTTCTTATGACCTTGACGAAGGTCAACAAATCATAAGTCGCATGTCAAGTTCTACCCATCATTGTCCAGATTAATTTGAACCCACCCGTATATACCCTTGACGAAGGTCAACAAGGTAATACGACTGTCCCAAACCAACGCATCTATTTATGCTATATATGAAAACCCAGCAGCTACCAATCATTATACCTTGATGAAGGTCAACAAATATAGCTTGAATACTATTGAATATTCATATGAAATGATGGAGGGCTACGGATAGTTTTAGCGAAACCGTGAACGTAGTGAACTTGATAGAATCGAAGGAACCTGATAGCTTTTAAAAGGAGTGGTTTAAGCTCCGCATTTAAAAGTCTGTTGTTTTAAAATAACCGAGTGGTTTTAAAATTTGTTCCTACGATTCAGCTTTGTTTGTTTGCTTTGCATTAATTTAATGCAGTCCCATCAATTAACCTACCATTGCAAAAAACAACGAAAATACAACGTAGGCTTATGCCATTCGCATTTGCCACTGGGCCCCGTCATCACCTGTTAGGTTACTTAACTAACGATAGAGCTGGGGCTGGACTAGCGCAAATGCAAAACATAAGCAACGTCTATTATATAATATATATATATATATATATAATAATATCCATTCGTCAGACGCAATGATAAGCATTCCAGATCACAGATGAACACATTGGATATACTAGGAATTCCGCATTTCGTTTTAGCCTGTAACGAAAGACAGATTCTACGGTCGTGATGAATAGCCAAACCCCACCCTATACCCCTACGGGTGCGGAAAACTCCCCGCCAAATACCCGAAGTGAAGCAACCTCCCTCAAAAAAGTGAGTAGGCCACTCGGCACCTCAAAATACTCGGTAGTTTTTGCACCCCACCTTGGGTCTATCCTTGGAGCAAAAACAGTAAAGAAATAATACAACGGTGGCTACAAGCTCAACCCGGATGTGCTCCGCAAAAATAATATTACATCACTTTACAATTTTTATATTGAATGAAAGAATGAAAACCCTCATCTCACATCCCCGTCTATCCATTCACGACGATCCAACAAGTTCATGTACACAAACCATCACAACAACATCATAGATATGTGCAACCCCGACTTATCAACGTATAGCAATTAGTTGACGTTTCCAAACACATATATACATCACAAAGCTTGCAAAGTAACTATGACATTAGAATTCTGCACGCAATTAGCAAACTTAACCAATTTTCCAAGACTTGAAAATCCAGTGAGCTAAAGTTCCAAAAAACGATAGTTTTGAGCCAATTCGGAAGTCCGAATCTAAACGAAACATGCCCGAACCTTAGCGAGAAGTTAGAGCACGAAATTAACTTTGAGTCGAGG
Organism: Agapanthus africanus; assembly: GCA_030015575.1. Classification (NCBI taxonomy): domain Eukaryota; kingdom Viridiplantae; phylum Streptophyta; class Magnoliopsida; order Asparagales; family Amaryllidaceae; genus Agapanthus; species Agapanthus africanus. The sequence goes on along the minus strand of CM057343.1, from coordinate 286,471,221 downwards.
GCCTGGAGGGGGTACCTGATTGATCGTTTCTTTGTGTGTCGGTTTAGAAAATGAATAGAAATCACAATCAAAGAATTATTTGACCGCAATCAATAATGGTGTCGGTTTGTAGCGCGTTAGTAAGTGCGGATCGTCCACAAGGATTGTGCGATTCGTTCGTATTTTGTTTTGTTTGAATTGAAAATTTAATAGAAAAGAAAAGCAAAACGATTCAAGATTTATATCGATGAATTTCAAGAATCAACTAAATCTAATCAAGAATCAAGAAAACGTTAAACATCAAGAATCAAGAATTGATAGAATTCCAATCGATTTAAATTTCAAGATTTGAAGTAAAGCTCGTAGGAATCGATTAGATCATAGATGTGAAGAAGACTAGCAATTACCGTTTATTATCCATTAACGAATTGTTGCTAAATCGATGTAGATTTATCGAGGATTAAGGATCTTGCGAAGAATTAGGGTTCCTCATCCTATCCTTTGTCCTTTCGATGAATCACATTCACAAGATAGCTTCTAAGAAATCGAATGATCGATCGTTGATCTCTAGATCGTGCGAAAACAATCAAGAATGCATTTCACATCGATCTAGATCATCGATCATTCAATTTTCAAGAATTTACAATCGTTATAGGACTTAAGAAAACGTTTAAAGATTCATCAACATCATCATTCTACCGATCATCTTGACTCCTCCACGAGCGGAGTTTTATTCAAGCATCATCACAAAGAATACATTCAAGAATCGAAGTTGAATCATAATGCTTGAATTGAAATATAAGCAAGTTAAAAGAATCTTCACCTTTATTTATTCCACAATTTGTTACAGATTGCTCAAGACTACAAGAATTTGAGAAGGAACAAGATTGTCGAATCTAGCGTTGCATCGGCTCCTTGAGTCGCGGATCGGCTTGGATCTCATGCTCCGATGAAGTCCGGCTTCGCTTCTAAAGGATGGTTGAAAGCTTGCTTTGCTAGAACTCAAAGGATCTTGAATTTGGTTTCTTGATTGGATTAGGGTTAGTGTTTGGAGGTGGCAAGAGTTGGGGTTGAAGGGATGATTGAATTTTCCACAACAATCAACAACCTTTCAACTGAGGCCTAGGGCCCTTTTATAGGCTTAGGAGTGATTAGCTTCCTTAAGAAGCTTGGATTAAGTTAGCTTCCCTTGTAAGCTAGTTAGTTGGGTAGAAGTCTCTAGAACTAGTTAGTTAGGGCTTAGCTTCTAGCTTAAGCTAGGAAGTTAGGGAGAAGGTTCTAGGCTCTTAATGTAGTTTAGGTGAAGCTTGTTTAGGAAGCTAGGACATCATTAGTTTAGATCAAAGGGCATTTGCTGATCTGGAAGAAAGTTCAGGAATGTTCTAGAAATTGCAGTAGCTTGATGAAGTGTAGGACCATAGAGAAGAACACTGCACTAAAATTGAAGCGATGACGTGGTAAAACAGCCGCGGATCCGCGGCCCAATAGGAGAGCTAAGGCTTCCAATTCTCTACAGTGCTTTGGTCTGTCTTCAAGTGTACTTTCTGATATGTGGATTCCCTGAATGCCTTCTAGATCACTACCAGATTTCACATCCTTGAGTTGGCGTATTCTTTAACAGCACTATTATACAAATTTGACCATTCTTCTGGAATTTCCTGCACAGACTTCGAAACACAAGTTGCGCTACACAAGAATGATGCAATGCCATGAAACACAGTCAATTTCCCTAAAAATGCCGGTTTTAGTATACAGTACTGGTAATTCAGTATTTTACAGGTGTTTTACTAATGTGTGCAATATGAATACCGAACACCTCTACATGAATGCAAAAGATAGGGAATTTGCCGTGTTAAAAATGCAGTATTTTCGACTGATCAAATTCCCCCAAACTTATTTTCGATCGTCTCGAGCGAATGGTTTTATTAAAAAGAGAAGGAGAAAATAAGAAAAGAGAAAAACTAACTAGCACACTTTCGTAGGCAACACGATTGCACTGAGCACGTGCAACAAGCCTTTAAACCTCTAGGTGTCCCTAGTAGGAGGAGTGTTGTCTCCTGAGGGTTTTCAGCGGATTGCACCCACAAAATCCTAATAATAAAAGGAAGATCTTGAATATTACATTTAAAGAAAAGAATCGTAAAAGAAAAGCCTTAAAAATTAGGGTTTCCAACTAAGCTAGCTTTTCGGTTGTCATGAGCCCTATCTTAATAGTCATGAAAAGATGTCAGAAATCTCGTCCTCCCTCAATAAAACATCGTCTTATTCTTCATTCCTATCTTTCTTCCAAACATCGATCATATCACCCTGCGTGTGTGTAAAGGACATCCCTATACCCGGAGAATTCAATTCAAGCTATCATACTCTTGCCCATCAGCCTCAGTACTTTTTAATTAATGAATATTTAGATGAGATTGCTCACACACTTTCATGCGACCGTTAATACTTCTTGAGGTACCAACCGACCGATTACTCATGTGCATGCTTATTTTGTGTATTTTCCTCGTCTTGCACCACCTATGGCTTAGCAGTGACTCCAAGACCAGTTGGCCTTAGGGCACTAGGTGAAGAGGCACCCTCGCTATTTTTTTTTATTGATGCCTTGGCGATAACAAAACCAGTGTCCATTTTTCTCACCACTTTATATTTTCTTAATTTTTTTTTATTTCCTCCATACATCGGCTTTTAGACAAGAGCATTTCAAGGTATCCTCTACTATCCCGAGTTTGAAGACGTGTGTAACTGCGAATAGCAGGGTATCAACGTTCAAAATGTTTGGCATCCAGAATAGGAACTATTTTTCAGACTTATTTTTATCCTTAGATTAGTGACTTCCTTCATCTTACTAACCCTTGGGACAACGGCTCATAACTACTTATTACTAGTTCATATAAGAAAACTTCTAATTTTCTTAGTTTTCTTAAATTTTTCTAATCTCATGGATGTAATTTTTCACTATCTAAACTTTTATTATCTTATTTATGTACAAAAAATGTTTAAATATTAAATATTTTTATATTTCGAAAAATTTTAAATTTTTATGGGTTTTGAAATTTTTTATATTTTTATGGGTTTTAAAAGGAATGTTTTGTGCTTATGCAAATGATATGCAAATGATGCAAAAATAAGCATAAACCTTCCCCAAACTTGTTTTCAACAATGTCCTCACTGTTGCCAACCGCTATACCTACAAAACCTGTAAGTCTGGGAGGAATTTATTAGTAGGGGCAAAATATATAAGTGAAGATCCTCCCCCAAACTTAATCTTTTCACTCACCTCCATTGAAAAGATGATACAGTAATATACAGGACATGGAGGTGAGACGGAGGAATTTTAATCCAAATAAAATGGCTCCTGTAAGAACAGGAGCTCCTCCGTGGGCTCAGTGGAAAAATACGGTTTTAGTCTATGTCCATTCACTTTGAAAAATGTGCCGTTTTTAACATTTTCTACTTCTACTGCCCCGTGCGGGTATACAGACCGCACAATAAAAGGTCGCTTCCACCGAGATCGAAGCTTACCCGCGTGAAGGTGTAGTCGTGAATCATAAAGAACGACTTGCTGACCAGGTGTAAATGTTTTCCTCAAAATGTTTTTATCGTGAAAAATCTTGGTCCTATTCTTTACGATTACCGCGTTATCATAAGCTTCATCGCGGATTTCTCTTAGCTCATTTGATTGCAGCTTCCGAAAGTTGCAGGCTTGGTTTAAGTCAAAGTTGATTTCCTTAATAGCCTGTTAGTGTATATGCCCTAGAGGCCATTACTGTATCATACTACTTTGTATATTACTTAATGGAAGCTTGGGATATTCATAGTTGTACAGACAATCTTGCTCAAAATGGTAGTATGCTACTTGGTTTGTTTCTATTTTAATGTGTGCATGTGTTTATTTTAGTATATCACCTATACACATTAGTGGAGCCCTTAGGATCTTTACTTGATTACCAGCGTTATGATGGCAGTCAAACTCGTGGGTGCTGGGTAATCCACAAGCACATCCTTATACAGGTCCCTAGTCATAGGACTATCGAGACAGGGCATCGATACTCCAGAGTAGACTAGCGTATGCGCTTCTCATCCCAGCAGGGGAGACGGTCTTTCCCACAGCCGTCAGTACGTCGTACTTGAGATAGTATGCGGGTGCTCGTTAGGTTACGGGTACACTGGACAGGACTCGTCGGGAACTGATTGGTTGGTATTATACCTATCGTCAGTTATTAGTTCCCAGGTGACATGAGTACAGCTTAGTCCGCTGACTTAACACTGTCCACTTCGCCTCGAGTGTGTTCCCACTGTTACTTTGATTATTACCCTACCATGGCTCAAAGGAGTCGTGCAAATAGGTAGTAGTTAGGTGCAGTCCCGAAGCACTTGGAGGCAGTGACGGTTAGACAGGATTCGTCTCTCCCGGTATTGGGGGTTGATATCGCACTGTGTCTGGGAGAGCCATTACACAAGTTGTCCTGGCCAGGGCAAGCGAGATATACTGGTAGGTTTCCGGTGTTATCTCAGGGTGTTCTGGGGCTACACTCCGACACGACTTGTACCGCTATTATGTAAGTCCACGTTAGCGCCCCGGCCGTCTAAACAGACGCCAAATGCAGAACAAAAAACATTTTTACAACTGGCGCTATCGCATACCGTAACCCCGGATCTGCCATTAAAGCTAAACTAACAAATTACAAATGGGTAGAAACGTTATACCGAATGATCCGAGTCCTTCGGTCTTCAAACCATCATCCACGCTTTGTTGCGGCTGCTCCGATCTCCTCGATCTCTTACTTGTCGTCCAGGTGGCACCATGTCGACGGATCTTTAAACGGGCTCCCGCCTCTGAACCGAGGCAACTCGATCGTCAAGTTTGCTAAAAGAGACGACCAAGATGAAGTAGAGAATGAGTGGAACACTTTGTCTCGTTACGTCCAAGGCTATGGACGAACGGTTAATGAAGTTGCCTTTTGGAATCGGGTGAAAATGAGAAATGAGGCTTATCTAATTTCCATGAGTCCAAAACAATACCAATCTTTTTTCTAGCAACCATCTCAATCCTCATCATAGAATGGCCGGCCACTTTTATAGCAAGAGGGAGGTGAGTGTATGATACAAGAGAGTGACCATTAGCACTAAACCAAAACAATGAGTCACAAGACACCTTGTATGAATGCATTAAATGATAACCAATGAACTTAAACCTAGTCACAAAAGCATTTAATGCAATAATCAATGCACTAATGACTCACCAAGATGCATGAACCTAGTCAACACCTTCTAGAAGCTTCTACACTCATCCAAAGGAAAGATAAATCCGCATTTTAACCGAATATCAAATACGGCAAATAGAAAACTGGAAACTGGAAACTTCCAAAAGTGATCCTGAAACGAATTTCAGGATAACCCCGTATCAGTATAAACATACCCGCATTTGTATTACTACCGAATACAAATGTATCTGTGACAAAGATATTATATGTACACAGTATAATATTGGGTTCCGGCTTAAACCAAAGCCTACCAGTATTATCTGCCCGAAAAAACGACACGTGCGAAAAACGCACGTGTTTTTTCCGAACCTTGCCATATCACCATACGACCTCTACAACGTTTCGCCCGAACTTGGGAAAGTTTCTGCGGGGGACTCTAATGACTCATTAACACACTGGGCACTAGGTATAACCCCTAGCACGTCAGAGGTACAAGCAGTACGTAACGGTTTTGCCTATGTATTGATTGGAAGGGAAGCTGACGAGCGAACTCATCTATAGACCCTACTGAGCCTGACAGTGACAATGTATAAACAGTCCGGTCCATTCGTCTAAAAAGTATCGCATATCGAGTCTAGGGGGGTGGATAAAGTGAGACCCCTAATAACGCGATAAATCGTGTCGGCATGAATCTCATCACCACCTGAGAAAATACCGATCCAAATCAGTAATTCCCCACTACCTCGGTCGAGGATTCCTAGTGATGGCCACCCGTGCACTGCGCGACATCAACCCCCATTACCAGGAGAGACGAATCCCCGACGATCCGCTCACTTGCTTCCAATGTGGCTCGGGACTGTACCCAACTAAAACCTGTTTGCACAACTCCTTTGAGCGTGGTAGGGTAGTAATCTAAGCACAGTGGGAACTCACACGAGACAAATGACGATCTCAGGTCGATGAACTAACCTGTACACATGTCACCAGGGAATTGCTATCTGACGATATGTATAATACCAACTAGCAGATTCCCGGCGAGTCCTGTCCGGTGTACTCATAACCCAATGAGCACCTGTATACATCTTAGGTGATCCAACTGACACCAGCGGCTTGTGAGACCGGCCACCGCCCCTCGTCGGGGTCTCGACTGTATACACTAGTCTACTCTGGAGTATCGATGCCCTATCTCAAAACTCCCACGACTAGGGACACTTTTAAGGATATGCTTACAGAACCCAGCTCCCACGTATATGATCGCTATCATACTGCTGGTAGTCAAGCAAGAATCCTATGGGCTCTATCATCATGCAATAGTGAATTAAAGCATGTATACGATGATAAAGACAAACCAGATAGCATACTATTATCTCGAGCAAGACTGTCATATCGGTGTAGGTCCTGCCTCAATCATTGCAATCACGTACCTGCGATCCAATAATTGACTTTGAGGGCACTATCTCCAACAATCTCCCACTTGCACTTAAGGCTAATTATTGCGATGTCGCATACTCACAGCCCGTGTGATATCGAACACCCAATTCCTCTACTAATCAGTTTCACAAAACTAGTTTGTAAAACTCTTGTGTTCGAGAAATAGCCTCAGTGAGTGGATCCGCACTGATGTTTCTTTCTATGTCTCTCTTAATCTCAAGTTCGCGGAGAAAGCCATCTCCCGAATCGAGTAATACTTGTCTTAGAATATGTCTGAATATCTGATGGGACCTAGTTCATAAATGAACTCCAAATTCAAACTTCTTAGACTGTATCGATAACTGAACCTAATCAGTATCGAGCACAAAGCCTCCCACAGTATCCTCTTGGACCACATGTCCATAATACTGTCCCTCGTCAGAGGGAAAACTATAACTCTGACAATCACTCTGTCATCCATGTCACCTTTAAAGCCTGGAATGATAACCGTCTCCCGAAAGAGGCTGCCGTCATCAAATCCATAGAACATGCACCTTATGTTCTAAAACTGCTTCCTTATGTTTCTTCAGGATTGGATTAATATAAACTTATTGCATCAAGTGCGAAAACTACATCTGGTGTGGTACTTGACATCTCATGATTGACTCAATTGCCTAAGCAAGTGATCTGCCAATCATGCACATCCCTCTCTCCTTTAGTCTCTAAGACACCTTTAGAGAGGGTGACTCCATCACCTGCAGGTACACCACCATGCCAAGAGTCATCTATTCTAAAATACCATTAGAATACTGTCAAAGTAACCATATTAGGAAACTACCCAAATCTAGATCTAAAACCATAGATCTAGTAACCAGAATGTCTAATATTATATCCATATCCTTTGCGGAGAAACAACTGTGTGACGACCACAGTACAACCGATCGTAGTATAGGAATTTTACTTCCTATTCTGTGTATGTCATCCAAATACCAGGACATCACACCCTACTTCCTTCTTAACAGATCCATCCCCTATTCTGATGAAGTCAAAGCTATGACTGTCTCATCAAAATTAGATGATCTAATCTCCGCTATATTTGCTCAAGAACCTCCCTGTCACCGTCATTGAGGCTACCGGAGTACCTCTCGGGTGTCTGAGGTTACCCACCATGTCTGCGGAGTGGCTATTGGAATGTCAAACCTGTTTGAATATATAGGTCCTATTAAATTTTCCGTAATCGTTCGCGGTTCTGAAATCACTTCCAGTTCTATCATACTCCCAATACTGTTTTCTGAAAAAGTCCATTTTAATAAAACTGTGGCGAGTCAAGAACAATATCACTATTGATCTTCCAGATGGTAGAAAATTAACCCTCGTCAAAACCAGGGTCAACCCACAAACAGCCATTACAGAAACGTGCCTTGATTTATCCAGTGTTTGGTTTTAAGCATAAGCTGGACAACTCCCCGTATCTTAACATCGTTAAGATATGAACCATTCTATATACAATATAGAAATAGAGGCACTAATTTAATTACAATCAGATTCAAATCATGCAGCTGTCTCCAGTGCATATCAACTTAATGGAGAAAGGCTAATCATCATTACTCAACTTAGGAATCCATCCAATTATGAGTAACCTGAAAGAGAAACAAGTTTTTTCAAAACCATTACTATTAACTGAATGCCAATCACAAGAATCTGTATCTTCAATCTCTTTGAAGAATCCCGATACTTGTGACACCTGGTTCTCTACTTTATTCTTATACCCACAACTTCTCAAAACTTAGACATTGTATTTCTGTGAAACACTTGTCTAAAAAATAGAGAAGTTACAAGTAAACAAAACATAGTATGAGGACCTGCCCCTTTGTTTTGACGGACACTGGACAACATACAATACTCTGTATAAGTCCTCTGAGTTTAATATCTCAAAACCTTGTGCGTCGTAGGTTGAAAACTGTACCCAGCCGATTTCCACAAATATCACCAATTACAACGAATTCCGATATAATGAGGATGATCACCTAATTCCCAATAACTTACTCCGACTCATCATCTGTAAAACCATACATATATGAGAATGAAACCTGGTAAATACATACCCTGGAGTAAGTATCTAATCGGGAAATCAGTTTTCCTTTAACAATGCACAGTGATACTGAAACATGAAAATGTTTCGTAGGGGTATCCTGGTATTCCTAGTAGTGCCTCTTCCATAATCATATTCATGACTTTAACCGTATATTTCTTTGCCATCTCTCCAAATCCCTTTATTTGTCTTTAGTCGTTACCTTTTGTACACCATCGTTAGGCTAAATGGTTTTCTTCCTTCCCTACCGTTCGGCACCAGCCTATGGTTTGGAAGAAGACTATCCAGTAAGCATAACAGGTGTACCCTCCTAAACCAAGGAGTACTCGTAACTTGAGAGAAGGTGATGATAAAAGACAACTGAATAATACCTTATTCCATTAAAGGTGAAATAGGAGTGGCGATGAAGTACGCGGTTTGGTCGTGAATGATAACAGTCGCAATTTACTTTGCCCTCTTTCTAATCCCTTTACTTTGTCTTTCAAATTACCTTCTGTACACCCTACTTAGGCTAATTGGTTTTCTTCATTCCCTACCTTTCGGCACCTGCCTATGGATTGGAATAAGACTATCCAATAAGCGTAATAGGTGTACTCTCCTAAACTAAAGAGCCCTCGCAACCTGAGAGAAGGTGATAATAAAAGACAACTGAATAAACCAATTCTATTTCTCCTGAACCTGGATCCATCCTCAATGAAATCCCTTCGAGTTCGTATATAACCATACGAAGGATCTATCCAATGGAAGTGGATATCCGTAGTAATACGGGGTGTTCTGAGAAATGCAAAGGGTATAAGAAGGAGTGGCAATGACTTATGCAACTATAGACAATCCAAAAGCCAGTATTTTAAGAAGGTTCGGTCAACTTGGTCACTGAGTCATAGTCTAGGGTCAGTCAAAGGTCGCTGCCAAAGAGAGAGAGAGAAAAGAAACACTCTGCGTGCACTCTAACCTAGATCAGAATGGTTATCACTTTATCTAATCAGGAAACCTCCCACTGTAATCTCAAATTCTCCACCAAACCTGAAAGAAGAATTAGTCGGGATCACCCGAAGAGTAAACCAACTCATCAGTGAGAATCGGGATCCAACTATCTGTTAGTGTATATGCCCTAAAGGCCATTACTGTATCATACTAGTTTGTATATTACTTAATGAAAGCTTGGGATATTCACCTTGTATATACAATCTTGCTCAAAATAGTAGTATGCTACTTGGTTTGTTTCTACTTCAATGTGTACATGCGTTTATTTTAGTATATCGCCTATACACATTAGTGGAGCCCTTAGGATCTTTGCTTGATTACCAGCGTTGTGATGGCAGTCACACTAGTGGGGCTGGGTAATCTATAAGCACATCCTTATGCAGGTCCCTGGTCGCAGGACTATCGAGACAGGGCATCGATACTCCGGAGTAGACTAGCGCATGCGCTTCTCATCCCAGTGTGGGAGACGGTCTGGCCCACAGCCGTCGGTACGTCGTACTTGAGAGAGTATGCGGGTGCTCGTTGGGTTACGAGTACACTGGACAGGACTCGTCGGGAACTGACTAGTTGGTATTATGCCTATCGTCAGTTATCAGTTCCCAGGTGACATGAGTACAGCTTAGTCCGCTGACTTGACACTGTCACTTCGCCTCGAGTGTGTTCCCACAGTACTTTGATTACTACCCTACCACGGCTCAAAGGAGTCATGCAAACAGGTGGTTATTGGGTGCAGTCCCGAAGCACTTGGAGGCAGTGACGGTTAGACAGGATTCGTCTCTCCCGGTATTGGGGGTTGACTTCGCGCTGTGTCTAGGAGAGCCATTACACGAGTAGTCCCTGGCCAGGGCAAACGAGATATACTGGTAGGCTTCCAGTGTTATCTCAGGGTGTTTTGGGCTTCACTCCGACACGACTTGTACCGCTATTGGGGGACTGACGTTTACCGCCCCCTAGGCCTGCCATGCGATGTATCAGACGAACAGACCGGACTGTACGGAGAATGTCACATTCAGGCTCAGTAGGAGTTCAGATGGGTTTCGCCTCGTCAGTCTTCTTGGCGGCATCTACCTGGGGACCGTTACGCACAGCTAGTGCCGCTTGCGGTCTGTGGTTAAACCCACTGCCAGCGTAGTGTCGAGTCTTTAGAGTCCCACACAGAAAGCTATTCGCCTTTAGGCAAAAGTGTAGAGGTCGCATGGTTTTGCGACATGTCGCATGGTTTTGCGACAAGGTTCGGTCACATCCGTGCACTTGTGCACGTACAGTGTCCGGAAAGTTTACACTAGCGGGCTTTGGTTTAAGCCAGATCTTAATGTACCTTTTGGGATTGGTTTTATCCAGTATGCATCCGTGTTCCTCGGAACGCGGATGCGGATGTGTATGCACAGTTGACGGAGAGACAGAGGCAGAGGATTCTCATTAGGGTTGTTGACCGTTGACTATTGAATTTTTGCTCAACCCTAATGAGAGTATGATATATGATTAACAATTATATTAATTAAGTATTATGGTGACATGGTTGTTGAGGGATTGACTTTGTTGACTTGTTGACTTTTGTTGACTTGTTGACTTTGTTGACCGGTTGACTAGTTGACCATCATGATAACTATAGCTATCATTTCATGGCAAAGACTTTTGCTTGCTTGCTCTTTTATGCAAAATGAGTGCATGAAATGATATGGCTATGGTTGCTTAAACCATCACATAATACTTGATTGATATGAGGTGTTATGATTGTTTTGGATTATGAGAGCCAAATGAAAAAAGTCTTCCCTCGTTCTTTCTTGCTCATTTCTCTCTCTTGTTCTTGAGCTCTCATCTTCCTCCTCTTGCTCTCCCTCTCTTGACTCTATGGTTCACTTGTCTCATGAGTTGAGAACCAAGAACCATAGATAAAATCCCATACAAACTCTTTTCTACTCACTCTAGTTCACAAGGTTTAGCAAACCGAGTGAACTAGTTTCTTCAAAGTTCGAAGAAGGAGCCAAAGGTTGAAGCTTTCAGGTGGATCTATCTTCGGCGCAAGGAGACGACGGGGAGAAGCCGATTCGGACAACCATCGAAGCTTGAAGACGAAGGAGTTCGAGAAAAAGAAAGGTATAACCCCCTAACCGAGTAGTTAGCAACTCGTAGTTAGGTTGTTAGTTAGATGTTTAACAAAGATCCGGTTTTGAGTCCATGTTACCACCTCTAAGAAAATCGTTTTTCACCAAATTCCGCATGCCCGAAAGTACCGGGAGAGGTAGCATGACTTACACTATCATCGCATGATAACTTGATGGAAGCCACTCAAGTTATCACACTCCAGAAGATATGCGCATATCTGGCAAGTTTGCTTTATGTTTGAAACTCCCGATGTGATTTTTGCCTCATGCTCTTATAACCTTAGCGTTGGTCAAAATGTCATAAGTCACATGCCAAGTTCTACCCGTCATTGTCCTGGTCAATTTGAACCCACCCGCACATGCCCCCGACGTTGGCCAAATGGCAGAACGACTGTCCCAAACCAACTCATCTATCTATGCAACAAATGAAATACCCCAGCAGCTACCAAACACTATGCCCTTGCGTTGGTCAAATGCATAGCTTGAATACTACTGACTATCTATAAGAAATGACGGAGAGCTACGGCTGGTTTTTGGCGAAAAACCTTTAACGTAATGAACTTTATCTCGTTGAAGGAAACTGATAGCTTTTTATAAAAATATAGTGATGAAAACGTTTTGCTAAAGAGGTCACTCCCGGTGAAGGGATCTCGGCTCTTTCCTCGTGGAATGAGGTGCAGGATATTCTAACTGAATACCGTGATGCAAAGCAACTTATAATCGACTATATTGAAGTTATTATCCTGACGTAAACTTCTGACCAAGGGGTTTTTCCCGGTGAAGGGATATCAGCCCTTGCCTCGTCGAATGAGGTGCAGGATATTCCAACTGAATATCACTATGCAAAACAAAAGTAAACATCTTTGTAATAACACCTTTTAAAATTTGTTCCAACAACATCAAATATAGGTTTGTTTTATCCTTGCATTGATAAGAATCAATGCAGTCCCATCAATCAATCACACCAGAAAAGAACGAAAATATAATATATGTATATGCCATCCGCATTCGCCACTAGGTCCCGTCATCACCCGTTAGGTTACTTAACTAACGACAGAGCGGGGGCTGGACTAGCGCGGGTGTAAAACATATACAACATCTAATAGTATATATAACAATATACAATAATCGCTCCAGGCGTGATAATATGCAACATTACAGAAAAGTAATAAGCATCAAAGAACAATACAGATAATCTGGGATCCCCGGGTTTCAAAGAGCCGCTACTGAAACCCGACGTTCCCCTGGTCGTGTGGATAGCCTGTGCAATGAAACCTAGACCCCTATGGGTGCGGCAAGTTATCTGCCAAAACCTGAAGCGAGGTAGTCCCCACAACATAGTGAATGGAACCCCCGGCACTTCACGGAATCTGGTAAATTGAGCACCCCTCCTTGGGTTAACCTGTACCCCCTACGAGTGCAGCGAATAGTCTACCAATTACAGAGTAAGGTCCCTTTGCCTCTCAAAGCCATGAGATACGGACCCGTTGCCCTCCAGAACCCGGCTATCCGTGCACTCCTTCACAGGATAAACCTAGTACAGAAATAAAAATATGTACAACGGGTACATCGACCTCGACCCAGTCGTGCCCCAAAAGAATATTATACAAATAGGCAGTAACGGCAGTCCACATGTTGGACGCTCGCCCCGCAATATCAAATGTACAAATAAATCCAAACCGCACTATCATTGCACCCTGCTATCCACAACGACAAATCCGCAACAATACAGCACAACACAGAACATCAACGCGAATGTCACGTTCGCAAACCCGTCTAAAAGAACTATAGCAGTCAGACGCGGTTTACCGATCAAATGACATTCCCGGTCGGAAATATAATGTAAATTCTGTAAACTAACAAGTTTAAAATTTCGATCGACTAAATTTCCCGAAGTGGGCCCCACGTACATCTGCTGTACAGTAATAAAATCTGGGCCCAAAAGAAATATTCCAGAAGCCACAATTTCCAACAAAGAAACACTAGAAGAAATTTGACCCTCTGAAGCTCCAAGATGGCCGCGGATCCGCGGCCAAAGCATGGCTTTGGCGGCAGTTCCGCGGCCGTACGGACGATTCAGAGGATCGTATTTCTTCTATTTTCTTAAAAAAGCCTGCTTGTTTTTCTGTGATGGTCAAAATAATTTTTAGACACCTTTTAAAATCGACAGAAACTTTAAAACTGAAAATTGTGATTTTGGAAAATACATTCGATCGATGTTTTAAACGCGTTAGCACAAGTTAGTATAGCTTAATGGTGAGGCTCTGATACCACTGTAAGTCCACGGTAGTGCCCCGACCGTCTAAACAGACGCCAAATGCGGAACAAAAACTTTTTACAACTGGCGCTATCGCGTACCGTAAACCGGATCTGCCATTAAAGCTAAACTAACAAATTACAAATGGGTAGAAACGTTATACCGAATGATCCGAGTCCTTCGGTCTTCAACCATCATCCCACGCTTTGTTGCGGCTGCTCCGATCTCCTCGATCTCCAGTCTTGTCGTCCAGGTGGCACCACGTCGACGGATTTTTAAACGGGCTCCCACCTCTGAACCGAGGCAACTCGATCGTCAAGTTTTCTAAAAGAGACGACCAAGATGAAGTAGAGAATGAGTGGAACACTTTGTCTCGTTACGTCCAAGGCTATGGACGAACGGTTAATGAAGTTGCCTTTTGGAATCGGGTGAAATGAGAAATGAGGCTTATCTAATTTCCATGAGTCCAAAACAGTACCAATCTTTTTCTAGCAACCATCTCATCCTCATCATAGAATGTCCGGCCACTTTATAGCAAGAGGGAGGTGAGTGTAGGATACAAGAGAGTGACCATTAGCACTAAACCAAAAGAATGAGTCACAAGACACCTTGTATGAATGCATTAAATGATAACCAATGAACTTAAACCTAGTCACAAAAGCATTTAATGCAATAATCAATGCACTAATGACTCACCAAGATGCATGAACCTAGTCACCACCTTCTAGAAGCTTCTACACTCATCCAAAGAAAAGATAAATCCGCATTTTAACCGAATGTCAAATACGGCAGATAGAAAACTGGAAACTGGCAACTTCCAAAAGTGATCCTGAAACGAATTTCAGGATAACCCCGTATCAGTATAAACATACCCGCATTTGTATTACGACCGAACATAAATGTATCTGAGACAAAGATATTATATCTACACAGTATAATACTGGGTTCCGGCTTAAACCAAAGCCTACCAGTATTATCTGCCCGAAAAACGACTCGTGCGAAAACGCATGTGTTTTTTCCGAACCTTACCATATCACCATACGGCCTCTACAACGTTTCGCCTGAACTTGGAAAAGTGTTTGTGGGGGACTCTAATGACTCATCAACACACTGGCACTGGGTATAACCCCTAGCACGTCAGAGGTACAAGCTGTACGTAACGGTTTGCCTATGTATTGATTGGAAGGGAAGCTGATGAGCGAACTCATCTATAAACCCTACTGAGCCTGACAGTGACAATGTATAAACAGTCCGGTCCATTCGTCTAAAGAGTATCGCATATCAAGTCTAGGGGGGTTGATAAAGTCAGACCCCTAATAATGCGATAAATCGTGTCGGCATAAAGCCCATCACCACTTGAGAAACTACTGATCCAAATCAGTAATTCCCCACTACCTCGGTCGAGGATTCCTAGTGATGGCCACCCGTGCACTGCGCGACATCAACCCCCAATACCAGGAGAGACAAATCCCCGACGATCCGCTTACTTGCCTCTAATGTGGCTCGGGACTGTACCCAACTAAAACCAGTTTGCACAACTCCTTTGAGCGTGGTAGGGTAGTAATCTAAGCACAGTGGGAACTCACACAAGACAAATGACGATCTCAGGTCGATGAACAAACCTGTACACATGTCACCAGGGAATACATATCTGACGATATGTATAATACCAACTAGCAGATTCCCGGCGAGTCATGTCCGGTGTACTCATAACCCAATGAGCACCTGTATACATCTTAGGTGATCCAACTGACACCAGTGGCTTGTGAGACCGGCCACCGCCCCTCGTCGGGGTCTCGACTGTATACACTAGTCTACTCTGGAGTATCGATGCCCTATCTCGAAACTCCCACGACTAGGGACACTTTTAAGGATATGCTTACAGACCCCAGCTCCCATTTATATGATCGCCATCATACTGCTGGTAGTCAAGCAAGAATCCTATGGGCTCTATCATCATGCGATAGTGAACTAAAGCATGTATATGATGATAAAGACAAACAAGATAGCATACTATCATCTCGAGCAAGACTGTCATATCGGTATAGGTCCTGCCTCAATCATTGCAATCACGTACCTGCGATCCAATAATTGACTTTGAGGGCACTATCTCCAACATATTAGAGGACTGACGTTTACCGCCCCCTAGGCCCGCCATGCGATATTCTCAGATGAACAGACCGGACTGTACGGAGACTGTCACATTCAGGCTCAGTAAGAGTTCAGATGGGTTTCACCTCGTCCGTGTTCTTATCGGCATCTACCTGGGGGCCGTTACGCACAGCTAGTGCCGCTTGCGGTCTGTGGTTAAACCCACTGCCAGCCTAGTGTCGAGTCTTTAGAGTCCTTCATAGAGAGCTATTC
Source organism: Agapanthus africanus (assembly GCA_030015575.1). Classification (NCBI taxonomy): domain Eukaryota; kingdom Viridiplantae; phylum Streptophyta; class Magnoliopsida; order Asparagales; family Amaryllidaceae; genus Agapanthus; species Agapanthus africanus. Next base: position 286,454,826 of record CM057343.1, on the reverse strand, counting down.
GCCTTTAGGCAAAAGAGTAGAGGTCGCATGGTTTTGCGAGAGGTCGCATGGTTTTGAGACAGGGTTCTGTCACATCCGCGCACTTGTGCACGTTTAGTGACCGGGCAGTTATTACTAGCGGGCTTTAGTTTAAGCCAGATCCTAGTATATGTTTTGGGATTGGTTTTATCTCAGTTGTATTCGTGTTCTCCGGAATGCGGATACGGGTGTGTATGCACAGTTGACAGAGACAGAGGCAGAGGATTCTCATTAGGGTTGTTGACTGTTGACTTTTGCTTAACCCTAATGAGAATTAGAAATATAATTAACAATAATATTAATTAAGTATTATAGTGATATGGTTAGGGTTGAAGGGTTGACCTTGTTGACTTGTTGACTTTTGTTGACCGGTTGACTAGGTTGGACTTGTTGACCACCATCATGACAATGGCTATCATTTGTTTGCATTGACTTTGGCTTGCTTGTTTTGTTCACAAATTGCATTTAATGCAAGAAATGATATTGCCATTTGATATGATAACAACCATCATATAATACTCAATTATCATTATTTGTTATCATGATTTTGGATTATGAGAGGTTGGATGGAAAAAGTCTTGCTCACTTTTCATTTTGCTTTCTCTCTCTTGAGCTCTCTCATCCTCAAGCTCTCCCTCTTCGTCTTGCTCTCTCTCTAGTTCATGGTTCCACTTGTCTCATGTGTTGAGAAGCAAGAACCATATAAATAAAACCCAAAACACTCCTCTACTCATCCTAGTTCACAAGGCCTAGCAAGCCAAGTGTTCTAGTTTCTTCAAGTTTGAAGTAGAAGCCAAAAGGTAGAAGCTTTCGGGTGGATCCATCTTCGGCGCGAGGAGACGACGAGGTGAGGCCGATCCTGTTAGTTGTATGTATGCCCTAGAGGCCAGTATTGTACAGATGATGTATATTATATTGGATGCTTGGACATATATAGAGACGACTTTCTTGCTCGATATGATAGTATGCTATCTGGTTGCTATTTATCTTAACATGTACACTTGTCTCTTTAAACTGTCTTATAGTTACATGTTGGTAAAGCCCTTAGGATGTGTACTTGACTACCTGGACTATGATGCAGATCATACTAATGGGGACATGGTAGTCCATAGGTGTATCCTTCAAGGTCCCTAGTCGTGGGTGTATCGAGACGGGGCATCGATATACCAGTGTAGACTAGCGTATACGCTTCTCGACCCATGAGATGGGCGATGGATGATCCCATATCCATTGGTGTTTGACATCAGAGATGGTGTACGGGTGCTCAGTGGAGACTGGGTACACTGGACGGACTCGCCGAGAACTCCCAGATGGTATTATACCTCACGTCAGATGGCAGTTCTCAGGTGACACTTATGCAGGTTAGTCTGTAGACCCGAGATCGTTATAGAGTCTTGTGTGATTCCTACTGTGCTTTGATCTCCACCTTACCACGTCCATGAGGGCGTGCAAAACGGTGGTCTTTGGGTACAATCCCGAGTCACATGGAGGCAATGAGCGATAGGAGGGGTTTCGTCTCTCCCGGTATTGGGGGTTGATGTTGCGCTGTGCGCGATTGGCCGTAACAGGGAAGTCCCTGGCCAGGGATGATCAGAGATTTGCTGGTAAGTGTTACCAGTAGTTTCTCGACCCGTTATGAGCCTCACATCGGCACGACTTATCGGTTATTGGGGTCTGACGTATACCATCCCTAGACTTGATATGCTACATATCAGACGAACAGACCGGTCTGTACGGTAAGTGTTACTGGTTGGATTCATAAGAGTGTGAGCGGGCTAGCTCGTCGATCTTCTGATCGCTCAATACCCGGTTGACCGTTATGTTTAGCAGACCGCTTGCGGCTTGTGAGTGATTGATATGATCATCATCTGCTGCCGGAGTATTGACGAGTCTTTAGAGTCCTACACAGAGGTTTCCTGGCTCAAGCGAAACGAAATAGGGGCGCATATGAGATATGTTCGGGACCGAGAATGATGCCTGTATATGATACCGTATTCCATTCTCGCGATCAATGTTTCGATTGGTTGTATGCGATATGACCTAGTTATCGAATCATTGATTCGATAAATCGATACATTGGATACTAGTCGGTTATGTGCGACATGACCGGATCATTGAATCAAATGTTGATTTAATGATCTAGTGTATAATTATATATTTGATATATTACTTTGCATTAACTAGTATTGGTTCACTTTAAATGGATTTTCTCACTTGAAGTTCACAAGTTGTATATGTGATATACTTTTGTGCACTTGATTGTATCATGTTTGATGATGCATGAATATTGGCTTTGTGTAAAGAATTGTACCATGGTTATGATAATAGTTAGGGTTTTGATTTATTCACTCATTTGTTTAACCATTCTTTATTTATTTAAATGGACAAATGAAAATAAAATGGTTTCTTTTTTATCATGAAGCTTGTTGAAGCTTCATGAAGCTTTGACTAAAGAGACCATTTTGTCTTCATGCTTAACCCTAACCATTCCCACTTACCATGGTCTATTCTCTACACTTGACCTTAGTTAGGATATGATAAGTATTGATTTCTTTTCTATTATGAAATACTTTTATCATATTCTATCTTCATCTTCTCCTTCTTCTTCAAGAAAGAAAACTAGACTCCATTAATGGCATCTTGAGTTCTAAAGTGAGAAATCCAATTCTAAAGTGAACCCACCTCCTATTTCTTCATCCTCTACCTCTTGCCAAGTGGTTTTGGGTGTTTTCTTCATAAGTTTCACAACTTGGTGAAGTTGGAGCTTGATCTTGTGCAACCTCGACGTAGATCTTCTTCGGCATCGTAGCCGACGACTTGTCCGCTTATTTCTCCGATGAAGCCGATGCGAGAGTCCCGGATCCGAGATGGACAGCGAGGGGACAACTACGAAGAGCTAAGGAAGTGGATAACCGGATCTACGAAGGTTATAGTTTCCTACTTTTAGTTAAGTTGTTAACTAGTTTTTCTTTTCGCCTAAAATTCTAGTTGACGATCCGTATTAGGGTTTCTCGGCACCCATAAAATTTGAAATTGGCATGGTTGATGCCTTGTGAGACTTCATTAGCGTGCCTAGGAACCCTACAGTGGTATCAGAGCCTAGCTAGAGCCTTAGGCGAAGTGTAGACGACGTTTGAAATCCGAACGAATCGAAACCCTAATCCCAAACTTGCTCTCTGGACTTTTTTCAAAAACTGGGTTTTTTCCATATTAAAAATATGCAGAAAAATCAGCAGGTGATTGTAAGCGTTACTATAAAATTCGATAGCCTAATGCCACAGAAGCGCGGCGGAACCGCGGCATTAGCATGCCTAATGCGGCGGTTCCGCGGCCATCTAGTCTCCTCTGTTGTTCAATTTTGCACAGTAATTCCTATGTTGCAGTGTTGGTTTTCCTGGGAATTTTTAATCTGAACTCAAGAGTTGAGTTTTCTGGGTTGTATTAGGAGTTCGTAGATTCGATCGGATTATCAAACTTTGTCTATGTGTTTTTCCGGATAATTTTAGAATATGTTAAAAAGTTCGACCGGATGTAAATACCCAATCTTTCCCCTGCCCGGAAATTTCCAATTGTTGGACTTTTCCGTAGTTTAATGAAGTTCTAAGTAGTGCAAGTAACGCGATGGTCCCTCTAGAAGACAACAAACCTTAACTCGATTATGTGACCGTCTTGAACTGCCCTTTGAACCTTAGGGTTTGGGGCAGTACGGCGTGCCACATGTGAGGCGTTGGCTTGACCCTTTTACTGCTGGACCGTTGGTACTGAGGCATGAAGTGAATGTCTTTGAACTTATTTTATGTGTTGATCGGTTTCGGGAAAACTTGGGTGTTCGAATGTTCGATCGGAAAGTTTAATATTTTCTATTTATCCGTAATGGGATACAATGATTGGAATTCACAAACAGTTATGAGATAGCTGAATGAATGTTATAAATCTAGCGGTTTAGTCTCACTTGATATTGAAAAGAGTTTTCGATAATGGTACTAAAATGCGGGGTTTATAATTGTTAGGCATGTGATGTCTAAGTATTTTATTTGATTAGGCATGCGATGTCTAAAGAAATTGCGGATTCCAACTGTTGTAGTTTTACACTTTCTTTTCTGTGACCGTAAGTGTAATATGTGATATCGCCGGTTTCGTTGCTATATGTCAACGACAATTGGGATGTGCATATTTACTTACGTTGATGACATGTGATGTTATGTGTTGCTGGATATGTTATATTGGATTGTCGTATTTGAATAGCCGGGGGTTTTTATGTGAGATGAGTGTTTTTCATTTTCATTCATGTAAAAAACTTGTATGTAATATTCTTTTATTGGGGCACTTTCAGGTTGCGGAAGTTGTCACCTTTTGTATATTATTTACTTTTCCGCATTAGGATAGACCCAAGGAGGGGAGCACAAGCAACCGGGTTCTAGGGTCCAGTGGGAGACCATCTCGAGGAGTCGAGTCCGGGTCTCCTAACCCTAAAATTGGCAGGGTTGCTTGCCACCCTCGTAGGGGTCTAAGGGTGTGGGATTGGCTATTCATCACGACCGTGGAATCCGTGTTTTATACTGGCTCGTATTGAAAACACGGACGTCCTAGTATATCCAATATTTCATATGTTTCTTCTGCTGCGATATCTGTGATCTGATCATGTGATGTTCTGTGATAGATACTGTATATAGTATATATGATATATTATATAGCCGTTAATTATGTTTTACACCCGCGCTAGCCCTACCCCGCTCTGCCGTTAGTTAACTAACCTAACGGTGCACGAGGGGACTTCGAGGCGAATGCGGATGGCATAAGTGTACGTCGTATTTATCTGTGATGTTTAGGTATTTAAATGATGGGACTTCATTAATGTGATTAATGAAATAAAAGAAACCTAAAAATGTTGTAGAATCAAATTTTAAAATAAAACAGGTAGCTACAGTTCTTGTTTTGCATAGCGGTATATATGATATACCCTGCACCTTATTCGATGAGGAAAGGACCGAGATCCCTTCACCGGGAGTGACTCCTTTAGCAATAACTGACAGACGCTACACACTCGGTTTGTTTTTGATTGCTTCTATAGTTTCTGCTTTGCACAGTGATATATATGATATATCCCGCACCTCATTCGACGAGGAAAGGGCCGACGATCCCTTCACCGGGAGTGACCCCTTTAGCAAAACTAGAAAAGCCTCAAAATCACTCCATTTCAAAACTTCACTTGATTCTACAACGATATCAAGTTCATTACGAAATAGGTTTTCAGAAAAACCTGACGTAGCCCTGCGTCATTTCAGATAAATCCTACTTAGTATTCGTGCTACGTTTGTTGACCTCCGTCAAGGCGTAATGTGCGGTAGCTAACTAGTATTTATCTGCTTAATGCATGTGATGCAGATTGGATTAGGGTAGCCGTACGACCTTGTTGACCTCCGTCAAGGGTCGTGCGGGTGGGTTTGATTCAATCAAGAAATGACGGTTGAACTTGACTTGCACCCTGTGGTTTGTTGACCTCCGTCAAGGTCATAGGATGCTTGGGGCAAAATATTATCGGGAATTTCAAGTGTTGAAATTTGCAATGAGATTGCATACCTTCTATGAGATAATTGGATCCCGATACCCACTGCGAGTAAGAGTTACTCCTGGGAGAGTTTTACACATTACAATTAGCCGATCAAGTAGGTGTCTAGAAAGGTGTCAACGGGGTTACGCCTCTGGGAAAACGTGGTTTACATTAATTAGGTTCGTGCGAAAGCACGGGGGACCTCCCTCAAAGTACCGACACTGGCGTGGATGAAAGATTGGCGAACTTGTAGTGTGTAATTAATCCCGGCTAGTCCTTCCTTTTAGGGTTTGAAGGAAGATTTGATAAAAACCAGTGGGAGCCATCCTGATTAGATAAGATAATAACCAATCTGATCTTGCACGAGCAGGCGCTAAAGTGTTTTTTTCTCTCTCTCTCCAGGTAGCGACCATTTCATGCCCTAATCAAGATAATAATATGGATGTATTGACCGAACCCGCATATTACACTGTGCTGGGGAACGCTGGTTCCGTTCATTCCTATAAGAGTTATAAGACTGAACAGGATATAGGGGAATACCAGGATTCCCATGCCACCCGAATGAAGAAAGTGCATGTTGATGCATTTTCTTCGGGTGTGTTCGTTACAGAGAACTGTTTCTCCATTTGCTCTACGTCCTGGGTATTAGATACCGGGTCAGGATCCCATATATGTAATCAGTTACATGGGCTTAAGAAAGGTAGAGAACTTGGAGAAGGTGATAAAGACATTAGAGTTGGAAATGGTGCAATTGTTGCAGCTAAGACTGTCGGGGAATATCACCTTGTATTACCAACTGGTAATACATTGGTTCTGAACGAATGCTATTACATGCCGAACCTGATATGCAACATTATATCGGTTTCTTTGTTGAGTAAAGAGGGATATAATTTTGTATTACAGGACAATGTTATGAACATTTTCCGTAACCAAAAGTTGGTTGGATCAGGCACGTTGTGCAATGGCATTTATGTTCTAAATCAATCAACAGTTCTAAGCATAACAAACACACACAAGAGGAAGAGTTCTGAACTGAACGAATCCTTCTTATGGCATTGTAGACTGGGTCACATCAATGCGACACGACTAGCTAAGTTGCATAAAGATGGATATTTAAATCCTTTTGAATTTTCATCTTATGACACTTGCCAGTCATGTCTCAAAGGCAAGATGACCAAAACTCCGTTTACGGGACACGGAGAAAGAGTTACCGAACTCTTGGGACTGATACATAGTGATGTATGCGGTCCCATGTCTACACATGCCAGGGATGGTTCTTCGTACTTCATTACATTCACTGACGATCTCTCTAGATTCGGATATGTGTTCCTGATGAAACACAAATCAGAAGGTTTTGGGAAATTTAGAGAATATAAACAAGAAGTCGAGAACCAAACCGGAAAAAGTATTAAAATCCTTCGATCTGATCGAGGAGGTGACTACTTGAGCATTGAATTCCTGGACTTCCTAAAAGAGAATGGAATTCTCTCTCAGCTGACTCTTCCATATACACCACAGCACAACGGTGTATCAGAACGGAGGAACCGCACCCTATTAGATATGGTGCGCTCTATGATGAGCACAGCTGAGTTTCCTATTTCCTTCTGGGGATATGCGCTGGAGACAGCGGCATACCTACTGAATAGGGTTCCCACCAAATCTGTGCCTACCACACCATATGAGATATGGGAAGGGAAGAGACCATATCTTAATTTTATTAAGATCTGGGGTTGCCCGGCCTATGTCAAAAGACAAAAACCGGACAAACTCGAGGCAAGGGCTGTTTTGTGCAAATTTGTTGGATATCCCAAACATTTGTGAGGGTATATCTTCTACCACAGTGAGGAACAAAGAGTTTTTGTTGCTCAACATGCCACCTCTTTAGAAAAGGAATTTCTTGCAAAAGAGATTATTGGCTCTGAGGTAGAACTGGAAGAGGTTCCAGCTGAACAAAACACAACAGAAGATTTAGTGGAACCAGAGGATTCAGTAGCTCCCAATGAACCTCAGCCTCTCCGCCGATCTAGTAGGGTTCCTCGCCAACCTGAGAGATACTACGGTTTTCTCATGGATGGTGGGAGAGAGGATTGCATCATGGAGGATGATGACACAACTAGCTTCGAGCAGGCCATCACGAGTAGGGACTCAGTGAAATGGCTGGATGCTATGCGGTCCGAGATGGAATCCATGTACACCAAAAAAGTATGGACATTGGATATTGCTCCTGAAGGGGTAAAACCCATCGGGAGCAAGTGGATCTTTAAGAAAAAACTTGGTGTAGATGGGAAAGTGGAGACTTTCAAAGCTAGACTTGTAGCAAAGGGTTTTCGTCAAAGACCAGGTGTGGACTATGACGAAACCTTTTCTCCAGTGGCTATGCTTAAATCCATCCGGATCATGCTTGCCATCGCTGCATATCATGACTACGAAATCTGGCAAATGGATGTTAAGACCGCCTTTCTAAATGGTGATTTAGAAGAGTGCGTGTACATGACTCAGCCAGAGGGCTTCGTAGACAGTGGGAGCAGCGGGAAGGTGTGCAAGCTGCTTAAATCCATTTATGGATTAAAGCAAGCATCGCGGAGTTGGAACATCTGCTTTGACGTCGTTATCAAAGAGTTTGATTTCGTCAAAAACCCAGATGAACCGTGTATCTACAAGAAGGTAGCAGAGAGTAAGGTGGTCTTCCTCGTATTGTACGTGGACGACATACTCTTGATAGGAAATGATATTCCTATGCTGCAATCAGTCAAGCTCTTTTTATAACAAAGATTCTCAATGAAAGATCTTGGTGATGCCTCCTGCATATTGGGAATAAGGATCTATAGAGATAGATCCAAACGGATATTGGGATTGTCCCAATCCAGGTACATTGACACCGTACTAAAGAGGTTTAGTATGGAAGAATCCAAGCGTGGGAACTTGCCCACGATCTCTGGAGTCACTCTCTCCAAAGAGATGTCTCCCAAGACTGATTTGGAGAGAGCTCGCATGCAAGGGATACCCTATGCTTCGGCTGTAGGCTCTATCATGTACGCGATGCTATGTACCAGAACCGATGTAGCATACTCACTAAGTGTAGTGAGCAGGTATCAAGCTGATCCTGGAGAGAGTCACTGGACAGCCCTGAAGAGCATTCTCAAGTACTTGCGAAGGACTAAAGAGATGCTCTTGGTGTATGGTAATGGAGAACTCCAAGTGGAGTCCTTTACCGATTCGAGCTTCCAGAGTGATAAGGACGACTCTAAGTCGCAGTCGGGATTTGTCTTTACCCTTTACGGAGGGGCGGTTAGCTGGAAGAGTTCCAAGCAGGAAACCGTGGCAGATTCGACGATGGAGGCTGAATACATCGCTGCCAACGATGCTGCTAAAGAGGCTGTCTGAATCAAGAAGTTCATTACTGAACTTGGAGTGGTTCCATCCATTGAGCATCCAATACCTTTGTATTGCGATAACAATGGAGCGGTGGCTTTGGCCAAGGAACCTAGGTCCCATCAGCGATCCAGGCACATTCTGAGGCGGTATCACCTGATCTGGGAGATAGTTGATCGCCGGGAGATCGAGGTCAGGAGGGTTGACACGAAGAACAACACGGCGGATCCACTCACGAAGGCCATTCCCCAGATACAGTTTGAGAGACTCTTCGGGATGCTCGGTATGCGATACTACAGCAGCTGGCCCCAGTGCAAGTGGGAGATTGTTAGTTGTATGTATGCCCTAGAGGCCAGTACTGTACAGATGATGTATATTATATTGGATGCTTGGACATATATAGAGATGACTTTCTTGCTCGATATGATAGTATGCTATCTGGTTGCTCTTTATCTTAACATGTACACTTGTCTCTTTAAACTGTCTTATAGTTACATGTTGGTAAAGCCCTTAGGATGTGTACTTGACTACCTGGACTATGATGCAGATCATATTAATGGGGACATGGTAGTCCATAGGTGTATCCTTCAAGGTCCCTAATCGTGGGTGTATCGAGACGGGGCATCGATATACCAGTGTAGACTAGCGTATACGCTTCTCGACCCATGAGATGGGCGATGGATGATCCCATATCCATTGGTGTTTGACATCAGAGATGGTGTACGGGTGCTCAGTGGAGACTGGGTACACTGGAAGGACTCGCTGAGAACTCCTAGATGGTATTATACCTCACGTCAGATGGCAGTTCTCAGGTGACACTTTTGCAGGTTAGTCTGTAGACCCGAGATCGTCATAGAGTCTTGTGTGATTCCCACTTCTTTGATCTCCACCTTACCACGTCCATGAGGGCGTGCAAAACGGTGGTCTTTGGGTACAGTCCCGAGTCACATGGAGGCAATGAGCGATAGGAGGGGTTTCGTCTGTCCCGGTATTGGGGGTTGATGTTGCGCTGTGCTCGATTGGCCGTAACAGGGATGTCCCTGGCCAGGGCTGATCAGAGATTTGCTGGTAAGTGTTACCAGTAGTTTCTCGACCCGTTATGAGCCTCACATCTGCACGACTTATCGGTTATTAGGGTCTGACGTATACCACCCCTAGACTTGATATGCGACATATCAGACGAACAGACCGGACTGTACGGTAAGTGTTACTGGTTGGATTCATAGGAGTGTGAGCGGGCTAGCTCGTCGATCTTCTGATCGCTCAATACCCGGGTGGCCGTTACGTTTAGCAGACCGCTTGCGGCTTGTGGGTGATTGATATGATCATCATCTGCTGCCAGAGTATTGACGAGTCTTTAGAGTCCTACACAGAGGTTTCCTGGCTCAAGCGAAACGAAATAGGGGCGCATATGAGATATGTGCGGGACCGAGAATGATGCGTGTATGTGATACTGTATTCCATTCTCGCGATCAATGTTTCGATTGGTTGTATGCGATATGACCTAGTTATCGAATCATTGATTCGATAAATCGATACATTGGATACTAGTCGGTTATGTGCGACATGACCGGATCATTGAATCAAATGTTGATTTAATGATCTAGTGTATTTGATATATTACTTTGCATTAACTAGTATTGGTTCACTTTAAATGGATTTTCTCACTTGAAGTTCACAAGTTGTATATGTGATATACTTTTGTGCACTTGATTGTATCATGTTTGATGATGCATGAATATTGGCTTTGTGTAAAGAATTGTACCATGGTTATGATAATGGTTAGGGTTTTGATTTATTCACTCATTTGTTTAACCATTCTTTATTTATTTAAATGGACAAATGAAAATAAAATGGTTTCGTTTTTATCATGAAGCTTGTTGAAGCTTCATGAAGCTTTGACTAAAAAGACCATTTTTTCTTCATGCTTAACCCTAACCATTCCCACTTACCATGGCCTATTCTCTACACTTGACCTTAGTTAGGATATGATAAGTATTGATTTCTTTTCTATTACGAAATACTTTTATCATATTCTATCTTCATCTTCTCCTTCTTCTTCAAGAAAAAAAACTAGACTCCATTAATGGCATCTTGAGTTTTAAAGTGAGAAATCCAATTCTAAAGTGAACCCACCTCCTATTTCTTCATCCTCTACCTCTTGCCAAGTGGTTTTGGGTGTTTTCTTCACAAGTTTCACAACTTGGTGAAGTTGGAGCTTGATCTTGTGCAACCTCGACGTAAATCATTTTCGGCATCGTAGCCGATGACTTGTCCGCTTATTTCTCCGATGAAGCCGATGCGAGAGTCCCGGATCCGAGATGGACAGCGAGGGGACAACTACGAGGAGCTAAGGAAGTGGATAACCGGATCTACAAAGGTTGTAGTTTCCTACTTTTAGTTTAGTTGTTAACTAGTTTTTCTTTTCGCCTAAAATTCAAGTTGACGATCCGTATTAGGGTTTCTCGGCACCCATAAAATTTGAAATCGGCATGGTTGATGCCTTGTGAGACTTCATTTGCGTGCCTAGGAACCCTACAGATCCGACCACCGCAACGAGTTGAAGACGAAGGAGTTCAAGTTATGGTATAACCCTCTAACCGAGTTGGTAAAACTCCTAGTTAGGTTGTTAGGTAGTTGTTTAACAAAGATCCGTATTTTGAGTCCATGTTACCACCCTAAGAAAAATCATTTTTCACCATTTCCGCAACCCCAAAGAACCAGGGACGGGTATCATAGACTTACATAGCCCACAATGCTTTATGCTCAATCTCGACCGGTAAGTGACATGCCTTCCCAAACACTAGCCTATATGGAGACATCCCTAGATCGGTTTCATATGCAGTTCTGAATGCCCAAAGAGCATCCGTCAGTTTGGTCGACCAATCTTTTTTATTCTTCGCAACAGTCTTCTCCAGGATTTGTTTGATCTGTCTATTCGAAATCTTTGGGTGCCCGCTCGTTTGGGGATGATAGGGTGTAGAAAGTCTGTGGTTGATTGTGTATTTCCGCATCAGAGTCTCGAAAGACCTGTTACAGAAATGTGTCCCGTTATCGCTAATGATAGCGCATTGGTGTCCAAATTGTGAAAAGATGTTTTCTTTTAAGAACTTAATGACAACCTTCTTGTCATTAGTGCGACATGGAATGGCTTCAACCCACTTTGAGACATAATCAACCGCAAGCAGTATGTACAAATTCGCAAAGGAGTTGGGAAAAGGACCCATAAAGTCAATACCCCAAACATCGGAAATTTCAACCACTAAGATGGGTTGCTGAGGCATCTCATTTCTCCGGGAAATCCTACCCGTGTGTTGACACTGTGTACAAGTTTTGCAATAGTCAAATGCGTCCTTGAATAAGGTCGGCCAAAAAAAACCGCATTGCAAAACCTTCTCCGCTGTCTTTCTAGGACCGAAGTGACCCCCACAGGCATGATCATAACTAAAAGATAGAACACTCTTGAACTCCTCATTCAGGACACACCGGCGAATGATCTGATCAGGACAATACTTAAACAGGTAGGGTTCATCCCAGTAAAAGTATTTTACTTGGAATAGAAAACGATATTTGTCCTGTTTTGACCAATCGCTGGGTATCAGTCCCGTGGCAAGATAGTTCACAATATCCCTGAACCAAGGTTCATTGGATACGCTCAAGAGTTGTTCGTCTGGGAAAGAATCATTGATCGGCAGGGTCACAGGGGAAGAAGAGATGCATGAAAGATAGTCGGCTACAACGTTTTCACATCCTTTCTTATCTTTGATAACAAGATCAACTTCTTGTAATAGAAGGATCCAACGTATTGGCCTAACTTTTGCATCTTTCTTCGCCAGAAGATGTTTCAAGACGTAGTGGTCAGTGTACACAACTATTGATGAGCCAATCAAGTAAGGCCTGAATTTTTCTAATGCAAATACAACTGCCAAAAGTTCTTTTTCGGTAGTTGTATAGCTAATTTGAGCATCATTCAGGATCTTACTTGCGTAATAGATCACGTGTGGCATCTTTTCAATGTGCTGTCCTAAGACTGCACCAATTGCAAAATCCGATGCATCACACATAAGCTTAAAGGGGTAGTCCCAATTTGGAGACGATAGAACGGGGGCTGTAGTGAGGGAGTGTTTGAGTGAGTCGAATGCTGCCTCACAATCCGAGTCAAAGTGGAAGGTCGTATCCTTGGACTAGAGAAGAGTTAAAGGTCTAGCAATTTTGCTAAAATCCTTAATGAATCTCCTATAAAAGCCCGCATGGCCAAGAAATGATCGGATATCCTTGACGCTTTTGGGATGAGGAAGGTTTTGAATGACATCTTTCTTAGCTCTGTCAACCTCAATGCCTTTCGTGAAATAACATGTCCAAGCACAATTCCCTCTTGGACCATGAAATGGCATTTTTCCCAATTCAAGATGAAGTTCTTCTCTTTGCAACGAGTAAGAACTGCGTCAAGATTCGTTAGGCAGTCAAAAAAAGAGTCTCCGAAAATTGAGAAATCGTCCATAAAAATCTCCAAAAAATTCTCGACCATGTCAGAGAATATCCCCATCATACACCGCTGAAAGGTAGCGGGAGCATTGCATAACCCAAAGGGCATGCGTCTATAAGCAAAGGTACCAAAAGGACAAGTAAAAGTGGTTTTATCTTGATCCTTTTTGGCTATGGGGACCTGATTATAGCCAGAGTATCCGTCCATAAAGCAATAATACGCACGTCCAGCTAAGCGTTCCAGCATCTGATCAATGAAAGGTATAGGAAAGTGGTCTTTCCTCGTAGCGGCATTGAGTTTTCTGTAATCAATACATACACGCCACCCAGTTTGGGCGCGTGTCTGAATCAACTCATTTGCCTCATTGGTAATAACAGTGATGCCAGATTTCTTAGGGACGACATGTATTGGACTCACCCATTGGCTATCGGAGATTGGGTATATAATACCATTATCAAGGCATTAGACGATCTCTTTCATCACCGCTTCCTTCATGACGGGGTTCAACCGTCTCTGTGGTTCTCGGGTTGGTCTGGCATCATCCATCACATGTATATGATGTTCTACAATCAAGGGACTAATCCCTTTGATGTCCGCCATGGTCCAACCGAACGCCTCCCTATTAGATCTCAATCCCGATAAAAGTGCATTCTCTTGCTCTTATGCTAGAAAAGCGGATATGATAACCGGTAAAGACTCATTCTCACCTAAATAAGCATATTTAAGATGAGAAGGTAAAATTTTGAGATCTAATGCTGGCGGAGAAATAATAGAAGGTGGGATCATCGAGTGATTTTCGGAGTCACAAAGAAGCTCATAGCCTGTGAAAGATACAGACTCGGGTGGTGATGAGTCAGGAGTGTCGGACTCAAGCGTGGAAATGGTGTCCTCACTAAGATCATGTGTAAGATCAAACAGTGATGTGGTAGTATCGTCGAGATCTATAAAGCAAAGTTCATCAACTCCGCAACTTTCGGGAGCAATCTCGTGGACAGAGCACACATCAAGAATATAAGCAGAGGGTTCTGATCGCTGACTTCCAACTTTGTAGATGTTCTGTTCAATGGTCATATTTCCAAATGATAAGTTCATTGAACCGTTTTTATAGTTAATGACAGCATTAGAAGTGGCAAGGAATGGTCGACCCAAAATCACCGGAATTTGGCTCCGGGGGTTTGCTACAGGTTGTGTATCGAGAACAATGAATTCCACAGGGAATACAAATTCCCCGACCTTTATCAACACATCCTCTAGTTCACCCCTAGGTTTGGTGATCGAACGGTCTGCCATTCGGAGAGTGCAGTGAGCTGGTTTCAACTCTCCAATCCCTAGCTGCTCATAGACAGAATATGGAAGTAGGTTAACACTTTCGCCAAGGTCTAAAAGAGCACGGTTTATGTTTTTACCCCCAATAGAAATCGATATCGTAGGACATCCTGGGTCCTTACGTTTCTTTGGTAGCTGTGGGATAAAAGCAGTGCTAATATTATTAGACATGAAGACCTTCTTTGGCACTTGAGTCTTCCTCTTCCTAGTGCACAAGTCTTTAAGAATTTTCGCATAAGCGGGGACTTGTTGAATCGCATCTAGGAGAGGGATGTTGATGTTAACCTGTTTGAACATTTCCATAATTTTCTCCATATGTGGACTCGATTTGTTACCCCTTAACCGATTCGGGTAAGGAGCTTTAGCAATAAGCGCTGGGTCCATCATAGGAGAAGGAAGTGGGGGTAAACGTGATCCCGAAAGAGGATTGGGGATCATCTGTGGAGAACTAGAAGAGGGTTGATAAGGTGTCGAGCCTAGAGGGAAATGGAGAATAGGCTCGTAAGAAGGTGGTGGTGTAGAAGAACAAGGATCAGAAGTAGAAGTGTGTGTGTGAGGAAAGGTCTCAGCCGGGGTGTTGATAGGATTTTCAATATCATCAACTTCTTCCCCAACATGGTTATTCAGCACTCTTCCTGATCTCAACGTTGTGACGGCATTGACATTGTAATGCCCAGGATTCGGTAGGGGTTGAGATGGAAGTTTCCATTTTTCTCTCGCACTCATTTCGGCTTTAAGTCGTGCAATTTCAGCTTCCATCGATCTAATACTCTCAGCTTGGGACGCTGAGTTTTTCTTTATCTCACTGACGGAAGATCTAACCTCAGCAGACACCTCTATGAAATTTGACAAAAGTGATTTCATGGTTTGAGTGAATTGAGAGAACTTGTCAGAACAGGTCATAGGATTAGACGGTGCAGGAGTGTTGACCTGGTTTTGGAAATTTTGTGACTGGTAGGGTTGCTGAGTGAGTTGAAGTGGTTGCTGTTGTGGAGGAAGAGCCCTTTGGAAATGATTCGGGTTTGGAACCGTGTTTTGAGATTGAGATTGGTTCCAAGCAAAGTTCGGGTGATTCCTCCAACCCTGATTGTACGTGGAAGAATATGGATCGTTTCTAGGTCTTTGTAATGCGGCATTGGTATGCTCGTGACCTTGAAACGGAGTGTTTAATGGACATTCTTCCGTTAAGTAAGAAGGATCAGAATAGCACCCATATACAATTTTGGGGAGCGACATTGGGTTTAGGGAGGCTGCTAAAAATTTGTGTTCCATAGCTTCGAGCTTCTTTTGCATTGTGCCATCTCAGCTCGAACACCTATGGACACATCGATTTGGTGTACGCCACCCTTAGACGATGACTGTGTTCCACTCTCCTACTGTAAGGATTTTTCAGCGAACTCTTCTAAAAATTTCCAAGCTTCCCCATCATCCTTGGTCATAAAGATGCCTTGACACATGTTTTCAAGGTTTTGTTTAGTGTTTGGGTTAATGCCCTCATAAATGATTCGGCACAGATCCCATCTCGGGATGCCGTGATGAGGACATTGAACCAAAAGATCCTTGAAGCGTTCAAAGCATTTCGAGAATGGTTCGGTCGGAAGCTGGGTGAATTGATTTAGTTCGCTACGGATTCGAGATGTCTTTTGCATAGGGTAGAATTTCTTAAGGAATGCCGCAACGAATTCTTCCCAATTCGTAATGGAATGTGCGGTAGTGTTATATAGCCACTTCTCGGCTATATCGCACAAGGTAAATGGAAGAAGTCGTAGACGCATAGCATCCACTGAAAGTTGTGACGTACCCATCATTGCGCAAACATTTTCAAATTTCGTGATAAACACGTATGCGTCCTCAGACTCGAGACAGTGGAATTTGGGTAGAAGATTGATGTACTGGGGTTTAATCTCAAAATTATCCCCGTTGGCTGGTGGTGTGGATAAGCAGGTCGAAAGAGGACCTTGAATAGGATAGCACCTCTCTTGGAGAGAGATGCGGGGTGGATTCTGCGCACCAACGGATGACGGCAGAGTAGTGGTAAAGAAATTTGATGGAGTAGGATCCATCGGTGTGGGTGTGGTGGTGGGTAAAAAAAAGGTAAATGTAGAAATACCGACTTCGGAGTCGATCGGGGGGACGCGGGCTAAACGGGCACTAGAATCCCGTGTCCAGCCTATCTTGTACTAAAAAGGATTAGTACAAGTTGCAGCGTGACTTATAATTAGGGGAATGAATGAATGCTGGTGTTTGTTTTGAAAAATTATACGGATTTTTGAAAAAATGATGCGAGCACAACAAATGCAACAAGCAATACCCTAAAATCTAGTGGTCACCTAGGTCAGGCTCTAGACCGCTCCTAACTGCCAAAAGACAAGTCACAGGATCAATCCTCCACTGCCTCTTTGTCCCCCTGTGGCCAGGTAAGTGCCAGGTAAGTGGGAAGGTACTCCACTACGTAAGTAGTGGTCCTAATTAATAACCACCAGCCTTAGACACACTTGTCTTAGACACCACAAAGAAACGCGGATAAACAATGAATTACCCACGGCCTTCTCTTGTCCTAAGTTAGCGCGACGGTCCTTAGAGTCATCTCTAGATATTTTTTAGTTAATGAGGGTAAATGCGGATGCAAGTTTGTGATTTTTGGGGCTTAGGAAGGGTAATGAACTCCCCACCTAATCTGGATTTGGCCGTGCCCCTTAATATCCATATTAGAATGCAAACAACCAAGAAACAAAAACACGCACAATTTTATTTTGCTTTTTGCGGCACTGCGATTTTTGCAAGGAAGCCTGCAGAAATTTGTTAATTAGAGCAGACAGAGGAGGAGATAACAAAGTTAGAGATCACCTGAGAAAAAATTGCACAGAGAACACTTCACGGAGGCGCAAAACCGCCGCAGATGGTGGCTCAGACCGCGGGTGCCCGGTCGTAGGTACTGTTCTGTGTACCAAATTTCCACAGCAAGCTGCTGTTCACTCCTTGAGCTCTCTGGAAATGTCTGAAAAAAATTTCACTTTCTCCACAGCTTCCAGAATTCCTCGCAATAAAATCACAACAACACGTTTAGATTTTTGTGCGAATTTTGATCTCAAAATTGTAATGGAATAATTCTTTCAATTCAAATTTCAACAAAGAATGAATTAGCGCACGATCCCCGGCAACGGCGCCATTTGATTGATCGTTTCTTTGTGTGTCGGTTTAGAAAATGAGTAGAAATCACAATCAAAGAATTATTTGACCGCAATCAATAACGGTGTCGGTTTGTAGCGTATTAGTAAGTGCGGATCGTCCACAGGGATTATGCGATTCGTTCGTATTTTGTTTTGTTTGAATTGAAAATTTAATAGAAAAGAAAAGCAAAACGATTCAAGATTTATATCGATGAATTTCAAGAATCAACTAAATCTAATCAAGAATCAAGAAAACGTTAAACATCAAGAATCAAGAATTGATAGAATTCCAATCGATTTAAGTTTCAAGATTTGAAGTAAAGCTCGTAGGAATCGATTAGATCATTGATGTGAAGAAGAGTAACAATTACCATTTCTTATCCATTAACGAATTGTTGCTAAATCGATGTAGATTTATCGAGGATTAAGGATCTTGCGAAGAATTAGGGTTCCTCATCCTATCCTTTGTCCTTTCGATAAATCACATTCACAAGATAGCTTCTAGGAAATCGAATGATCGATCGTTGATCTCTAGATCGTGCGAAAACAATCAAAAATGCATTTCGCATCGATCTAGAACATTGATCATTCAATTTTCAAGAATTTACAATCGTTATAGGACTTAAGAAAACGTTTAAAGATTCGTCAACATCATCATTCTACCGATCATCTTGACTCCTCCACGAGCGGAGTTTTATTCAAGCATCATCACAAAGAATACATTCAAGAATCGAAGTTGAATCATAATGCTTGAATTGAAATATAAGCAAGTTAAAAGAATCTTCACCTTTATTTATTCCACAATTTGTTACACATTGCTCAAGACTACAAGAATTTGAGAAAGAACAAGATTGTCGAATCTAGCGTTGCATCGGCTCCTTGAGTCGCGGATCGGCTTGGATCTCATGCTCCGATGAAGTCCGGCTTCGCTTCTAAAGGATGGTTGAAAGCTTGCTTTGCTAGAACTCAAAGGATCTTGAATTTGGTTTCTTGATTGGATTAGGGTTAGTGTTTGGAGGTGGCAAGAGTTGGGGTTGAAGGGATGATTGAATTTTCCACAACAATCAACAACCTTTCAAGTGAGGCCTAGGGCCCTTTTATAGGCTTAGGAGTGATTAGCTTCCTTAAGAAGCTTGGATTAAGTTAGCTTCCCTTGTAAGCTAGTTAGTTGGGTAGAAGTCTCTAGAAATAGTTAGTTAGGGCTTAGCTTCTAGCTTAAGCTAGGAGGTTAGGGAGAAGGTTCTAGGCTCTTAATGTAGTTTAGGTGAAGCTTGTTTAGGAAGCTAGGACATCATTAGTTTAGATCAAAGGGCCTTCGCTGATCTGGAAGAAAGTTCAGGAATGTTCTGGAAATTGCAGTAGCTTGATGAAGTGTAGGACCATAGAGAAGAACACTGCACTAAAATTGAAGCGATGACGTGGTAAAACAGCCGCGGATCCGCGGCGCAAGCTGGCTCCTGCCGCGGATCCGCGGCCCAATAGGAGAGCTAAGGCTTCCAATTCTCTACAGTGCTTTGGTCTGTCTTCAAGTGTACTTTCTGATATGTGGATTCCCTGAATGCCTTCTAGATCACTGTTGCGCCATGGCAGCGCCCCGGCCGTCTATCCGAGGCCAAAATGCGGAATCAAAATTTTTCTTAACTTTAAACTAGCGCTACCGCGGACAATATACCCGGATCGAAACCATTAACCTATACTAGCTAACTACAGATGGGGTGAGAGATGTACCGAGCGATCCGAGTCCTCCGGTCTTCTCGTCGTCGTCCCGATCTCTCGCGGAAACTCCGGTTGTCGCATCCTTGCCGGAAGGGCACCACATCGTCTGCATCTTTTACAGGCTCCCACCTCAATACCGAGGCAACTCGGGCACGAAGCTGGCTAGTCGACGTGCCCAAGGTTTGCTGTAGAATGAGTAGTGCTTTGTCTCTTTGGGGTTATGTCGCCTTGATGGAGGAATCAACAAGATATGAACTTGGGGATTTTTGTGGCAATGGAAAAATGATATGAATGATTAATTTTTCCCACACCCTCACAAAATGAAATGAACCACTCTCATTTTTCTCCCCTCTCTCAAAGTGGCCGGCCAAGCTTGCTAGGAAAATGGTGGAGGGAATAGAATTTGTAGCATGAAGGGAGGTGATGGTAGGAGAAGAGAAAATGGTGACCATATCCAAACATTATCATCACAAGCTTACATCCAAACCATACCCTCTCAAATCACAATTAATGCAAGTGATGGTGCAAAAGAAAAGATGCCATCATAATCAAAGCATTTGCAAGAAACCCCTCCACTAAGTGTTATTTGCAAACTTGCAAATAACCCCTCCATCGGAAAAGTCCGGCCGGGAAAGAACAAAGGAAAACCGGCCGGAACGGAATGCAAACTGGCAACTCCAGAAAACTGGTCCCGTAATAAATTACAGGAAAACCTCGATACTGTGCATACACACCCGCATCTGTATTCCGTCCGGATACACATGCAAAGAGGCAAAATCTACACTGTACTAAACTAGGACCGGCGTAAACCAAAGCCGGCTAGTAATATCCGTTCGATCCTAATCCGTGCAATACCGTACGTATCGGATCGAACCCTGCCATATATCCATACGGCCACTAGTACAAACCGTCCGATCCTGATCCGTGCAATACTGCACGTATCTGATCGGACCCTGCCATATCTCCATACGGCCTCTACAGCGTTTCGCCCGAAAACTTGAGTAACTGAAAGTGTGGTGGACTCTAAAGACTCGTCAATACAATGGCTGTGGATTTAACCACTAGCACGTCAGAGGATAAGCCAATACGTGACGGGCCACCAGCTATTGACCAAAAGGGACGTCGATGAGCGAACTCATCCTGACACCCTACTGAGCCTGTCAGTGACAATATACGTACAGTCCGGTCCGTTCGTCTATGAGCATCGCATGGCGGGCCTAGGGGGTTGGTAAAAGTCAGACCCCCAAAGGCGGTACAAGTCATGTCGGAGTGTAGCCCAGAACACCCTGAGATACTACTGGAATACCTACGAGTAAATCTCCTGCCTCGGCCGAGGGCTTTGTGTAATGGCTCTCCTAGACACAGCGCGACCTCACCCCCAATACCGGGAGAGACGAACCCCTGCAGATCCGCTCACTGCCTCCATGTGGCTCGGGACTGTACCCAACTAAAACCTGTTTGCACGACTCCTTTGAGCCGTGGTAGGGTAGTAATCAAAGCACAGTGGGAACTCACACGAGACAAATGACGATCTCAGGTCGATGAACTAACCTGTACACATGTCACCTGGGAACTGCTATCTGACGTCTGGTATAATCCCAACTAGCAGGTTCCCGGCGAGTCCTGTCCGGTGTACTCATAACCCAATGAGCACCTGTATACATCTTAGGTGAACCAACTGACACCAGTGGCTTGTGAGACCGGCCACCACCCCTCGTCGGGGTCTCGACTGTATACACTAGTCTACTCTGGAGAATCGATGCCCTGTCTCGAAACTCCCACGACTAGGGACCTTTTAAGGATGTGCTTATAGACCACCAGCTCTCACGTATATGATCGCCATCATACTGCCGGCAGTCAAGCAAGAATCCTAGGGGCTCTATCAGCGTGTAATAGCGACCTGTAAGGTCACCTGAAGCAGTACACGATGATAAAGGTAAACCAGATAGCATACTATCATCTTGAGTAAGACTGTCCTACCGGGATAGGTCCTCCCTCAATCATCGCAATCACGTGCCTGTGATCCAATAATTGACTCTGAAGGCACTATCTCCACCAATCTCCCACTTGCACTCAAGGCTAATTATTGCGATGCCGCATACTCACAGCCCGTGTGATACCGAACACCCAACTCCTCTACTAGTCAGTCCCACAAAGCTCGTTTGCGAAACTATTGCGTTTGAGGAATAGCCTCAGTGAGTGGATCCGCTGTGATGTTTCTTTCTATGTCTCTCTATATCTCAAGTTCGCAGAGAAAGCCATCTCCCGAAATGAGCAATACCTGTCTTGGAATGTCTGGATGTCTGATGGGACCTAGTTCATAAATGAACTCCATATCCAAACTTCTTAGACTGTATCGTCAACTGAACTTAATCAGTATCCTGCGCCATGCCTCCCTCAGTATTGCCTTGGACCACCTGTCCAAAATACTGCCCCTCGTCAGAAGGAAAAACTATAACTCTGATAGCCACTCTGCTATCCATGTCACCTTGGAAGCCTGGAATGATAACCGTCTCCTAAAGGAGGCTGCTGTTATCATATTCCTAGAACATCAACTTATGTTCTAAAACTGCTTTCGACTGTTTCTCCAGGATTGGATCAATATAAACTTATTGCATCTACTGCAAGAACAACATCTGGTGTGGTACTTGACATCTCATGATTGACTCAATTGCCTAAGCAAGTGATCTGCCAATCATGCACATCCTCTCCCCTTTAGTCTGTAAGACACCTTTAGAGAGGGTGACTCCATTACCTGCAGGTATACTACCGTGCCAGGAGTCGTCCATTCTAAATACTCATAGAATGCTGTCAAAGTACCCAGATTGGGAAACCACCCAAATTTAGATCTAAAACCATAGATCTAGTGACCAGAATGTCTGATATAATATCCAAGTCCTATGTGGAGAAAACACTGTGTGACAACCAAAGAATAACCGATCGTAGTATAGGAATATCACTTCCTACTCTGTGTATGTCATCCAAATACCAGGACATCACACCCTACTACCTTCTTAACAGATCCATCCCCTATTCTGATGACGTCAAACCTATGACTGTCACATCAGAAATAGATGATCTATCTCTGCTATATCTGCTTTAGTCTATAAATAGACATAAGCCTGATGTCCACCAATGCTTCCGCTGCTCCCACTGACTACGACAACCCTCTGGCAGAGTCATATAGACGCGCACTTCTAAAGCTAGTTTAGAACGATGCTATACTCATCCTCCCACCGGGACTCGCAGCCTGGAACAACAGCAATGGCAAGTGTGGGTAAACAAGAACTTCCCTGTCACCGTCCTTGAGGCTACCGGAGTACCTCTCGGGTGCCTGAAGTTACCCACCGTATCTGCGGAGTGGCCAATGGAATGTCAAATCAGATTGAATCTTTAGGTTCCTTATCAAATCTTCAGTAATCGTTTGCGGTTCTGGAATCACTTCCAGTTCTACCATACTCCCACTACTGTTTTTCTGAAAAATAACCATTTCCTTTTAAAATGTGGCGAGTTAAGAACAATATCACTATTGATCATCCAGATGGTAGAAAGTCAACCCTCGTCATAGCCTGGGTCAACCCACAAACAGCCATTACAGAAACGTGCCTTGAGTTATCCAGAGTCTGGTTTTAATCATAAGCCGGACAACTCCCCGTACCTTAACAATGTTAAGATATGAACTGTACTATATCCAATATAGAACCAGAGGCACTGATTTAATTGAACCAGATTCAAATCATGCAGCTGTCTCCAGTGCATGTCAACTAAATGGAGAGAGGCCGATCAGCGTTACTCAACTTAGGAATGCTTCCAATTATGAGTAACCTGAAAGAGAAGCAAGTTCTCATTACTATCAACTGAATACCATACACAAGTATCTACATCTTCGATCACCTTGAAGAATCCCGATACTTGCAATACCTGGTTCTCTACTCTATTCTTATACCAATAACTCCTCAAAACTCAGACCCTGTGTTTCTACGAAACATATGTCTAAGAACTAGAGAAGTTAAAAGTAAACAGAATATAGTAGAAGGACCAACCCCTCTGTCCTAATGGACACTGGACAACATACAATACTCTGTATAAGTCCGCCGTGTCTAACAACTCTTTCACTGTGTGTCGTAGGTTGAAAACTGTACTTATGGTTAGGAAGAATTACACCGCTGTTTAATGCTCCTTACCTAACCATCCACTGATATAGGTAAATGTCATCGACATAATATCAAAAGGTATATCTCACTCTATTAAAATAGACGTACAGATATATCAATTTGAAATTGGTGCACAACAGCGGATATTCAAAACCAAATATTTGCCGACCGGCAAACAGCCCAGGTGATCTCCTCAAATATCACCGATTACAACGAATCCCGATATAATGAGGATGATCACCCAATTCCCAATAACTTACTCCCACTCATCATCTGTAAAACCATACAGATGTGAGAATCAAACCTGGTAAATACATACCCTGGAGCAAGTGTCTAATCGGGAAATCAGTTTTCTTTTAACAGTACACAGTTGAACTGAAACATTGAAATGTTTCGATAGGGTATCTTGGTATTCCTAGTAATGCCTCTACCATTATCCAGATTCACAACTGTAACCGTATATCTCTTTGCCATCTGTCCAAATCCCTTTATATGTCTTTAGTCATTACCGTCTGCACACCCCCTTAGGCCAAATGGTTTTCTTCCTTCCCTACCGTTCGGCACCAGCCTATGGTTTGGAAGAAGACTATCCAATAAGCATAATGGGTGTACTGTCCTAATCCTAGGAGCACTCGCAATGCGAGAGAAGGTGAAGATAAAAGACAACCGAATAAACCTTATTCCTATTTCTCCTGGACCAGAATCCATCCCCGAACTGGAACAAGTTCCTTTCGAGTTCGTATATAACCATACGATGGAGTATCCAAATAAACTGTGGATCTTCGCAGTGATACGGAGTGTCCTGGAGAAATACAAAGGTGATTTAGGTTTGGCGAAGATATACTCGGTTTGGTCGTGAATAGCAGTCGCAATTTACTTTGCCCTCTTACTAATCCCTTGCTTTGTCTTAACTTAATACCTTCTGCACACCATCGTTATGCTAATTGGTTTTCTTCATTCCCCACCGTTCGGCACCAGCCTAAGGTTTGGAAGAAGACTATCCAATTTGCATAATAGGTGTACTATCTCCTAAACCAAGGAGTACTCGCAATGAGAGAAGGTGAAAAGAAAAGACAACTGAATAATCCTATTCGTTTTCTCTAGAACCAGAAACCATCCTCGAAGTCCTTCGAGTTCGTATATAACCATACGATGGTTTTGTCCAATGGAAGTGGACGTTCGTAGTAATACGGGGTGTCCTGGAGAAAAGGGTAAAAGTAGGAGTGGCAATGAGGTCTGCAACTCTGACAATCCAAAAGCCAGTGTTAAGAAAGTTCGGTCAACTTGGTCACTGAGTCATAGTCTAAGGGTCGGGTCAATGGTTGCTGGCAAAGAGAGAGAGAAAAGAAACACTCAGCGTGCACTCTAACCTAGATCAGAATGGTTATCACTTTATCTAATCTGGAAACCTCCCACTGTATCTCAAATTCTCCTCCAAACCTTAAAGAAGAAATAGTCGGGATCACCCGAGGAGTAAACCAACTCATCAGTGGGAATCGGGATCCAACTATCATCGCATGATAACGTGACGGAATCCACTCACGTCACAACACTCCAGAAGGTATGCGCATGTCTGGCAAGTTTCAGTTCTTTTGAAACTCCCGATGTGATTTTTACCCCTAGGACCCAAGTGACCTTGACGAATAATCAACAAATCAAAAGGTCCTAGTCAAGTTCAGCCCGTCATTATCTTGATTGCGTTAAACCCACCCGCACGACCCTTGACGAATAATCAACAAAGTCGTACGACTTTCCTAACCAATCCACATATCCATGGGACAGAATAGCACAACAAAGCTACCGCACACTACGCCTCGGCGAATAGCAACGACAAACGCAGCGCGAATACTAAGCAATACTGATCTGAAATGACGGAGGGCTACGACTGGTTTTTGGCGAAAAACCTTTAACGTAATGAACTTGATATCGTTGAAGGAACTGGATAACTTTTTATAAAAATATAGTGACGAAAACCTTTACTAAAGTGGTCACTCCCGGTGAAGGGATCTCGGCTCTTTCCCCGTAGAATGAGGTGCAGGATATTCCAACTGAATACCACGATGCAAAGCAAAAGTAATCGGCTATAGTGAAGTTAATGCCCTGACGCAAACTTCTGTCCAAGGGGTCACTCCCGGTGAAGGGATCTCGGCCCTTGCCTCGTCAACTGAGGAGCAGGATATTCCAAATGAATACCACGATGCAAAACAAAAGTGAACGTCCTTGCAATAACAGCTTTTTGAAAAGTGTTCCAACAACATCAGAATAGGTTTGTTTAACTTGCATTGATCCGAATCAACGCAGTCCCATCAATTGATCACACCACAAAGAACGAAAATATACTGACGTACGTATATGCCATCCGCATTCGCCACTGGGTCCCGTCATCACCCGTTAGGTTAGCTAACTAACGGCAGAGCGGGGACTGGACTAGCGCGGATGAAAAACATATACAACATCTACTAATATATATACCAATATATTATATTCGCTCAAGGCGTGAATAAAATGCAACATCACAGAAATGTACAGCATCACAGAACAATACAGATATCTGGAAGCCCCGGGTTTCACAGAGCCGCTGCTGAAACCCGACGTTCCCCTGGTCGTGTGGATAGCCTGTGCAATGAAAACCTAGACCCCTACGGGCGCGGCAAGTCACCCGCCAAAACCTGAAGCGAGGCAGCCCCCTTCAGCAACGTGAATGGACCACCCAGCACTTCACGGAATCCGGTAACTCGGGCACCCCTCCTGGGTCAACCTGTACCCCCTACGAGTGCAGCGAATAGCCCGCCAATCCTGGAGTGAAGCCCCCTCCGTCCCAATGCCATGAGATGCGGGCTTGTTGCCCTCCAGAACCCGGCTATCCGTGCACCCCACCGCGGGGCAATCCTAGTACAGAAAGTAAAATATACATACACCGGGTATATCGACCGCAACCAAGTCGTGCCCCAAAAGAATAATACAAACAGGCAGTGACGGCAGTCCACATGTCGGACGCTCGCCCCGCAATTATCAAATGTACATAATACAACAACACTGTACTAGCATTGCATCCAGGCTATCCCCTACGACCGATCCGCAACAACACAGCATAAACATAGAACATCAACGTGAAAAGTCACGTTCGCAAATCCGTCTAACCGGGCTATAGCAGTTAGACCGGATTTACCGATCGAGTGACATTCACGGTCGCAGATATAATGTAAATACTGTGAAATAATGTGTTTAAAATATCCGATCGATCAAACATTAACAAGTGGGCCCCCAAGCAATACTGTAGCATTCACAGAAAATCTGGGCCCAATATTAATATTCCAAAACCCCAAAAATTATCCCAGAAGCCCACTGGAAAAATATGATACAGAGAAGACACCAATGCGCGGCGGAACCGCGGCCCAAGGGGGGTTTGGCCGCGGTTCAGCGCTTCAGTCATCGACTGACAGTGTCGAATTTTCCCAGTAGTCTTAGAATTTCATGTACATCAATTTTCTACAACCTGAAAAATTTTTAGAGCCCGGAAAAATTCGACAGAAAACTGATGCATGCAAAAACGCGGTTTTTGGAATTTTGGTCGATCGGATAAGTAAAACACATTAGAACAAGCTAGACAAGGTTAATGGCGTGGCTCTGATACCATGTTGCGCCACGGCAGCGCCCCGGCCGTCTATCCGAGGCCAAAATGCGGAATCAAAATTTTTCTTAACTTTAAACTGGCGCTACCGCGGACAATATACCCGGATTGAAACCATTAACCTATACTAGCTAACTAGAGATGGGGTGAGAGATGTACCGAGCGATCCGAGTCCTCCGGTCTTCTCGTCGTCGTCCCGATCTCTCGCGGAAACTCCGGTTGTCGCATCCTTGCCGGAAGGGCACCACATCGTCTGCATCTTTTACGGGCTCCCACCTCAATACCGAGGCAACTCGGGCACGAAGCTGGCTAGTCGACGTGCCCAAGGTTTGCTGTAGAATGAGTAGTGCTTTGTCTCTTTGGGGTTATGTCGCCTTGATGGAGGAATCAACAAGATATGAACTTGGGGATTTTTGTGGCAATGGAAAAATGATATGAATGATTAATTTTTCCCACACCCTCACAAAATGAAATGAACCACTCTCATTTTTCTCCCCTCTCTCAAAGTGGCCGGCCAAGCTTGCTAGGAAAATGGTGGAGGGAATAGAATTTGTAGCATGAAGGGAGGTGATGGTAGGAGAAGAGAAAATGGTGACCATATCCAAACATTATCATCACAAGCTTACATCCAAACCATACCCTCTCAAATCACAATTAATGCAAGTGATGGTGCAAAAGAAAAGATGCCATCATAATCAAAGCATTTGCAAGAAACCCCTCCACTAAGTGTTATTTGCAAACTTGCAAATAACCCCCTCCATCGGAAAAGTCCGGCCGGGAAAGAACAATGGAAAACCGGCCGGAACGGAATGCAAACTGGCAATTCCAGAAAACTGGTCCCGTAATAAATTACAGGAAAACCCCGATACTGTGCATACACACCCGCATCTGTATTCCGTCCGGATACAAATGCAAAGAGACAAAATCTACACTGTACTAAACTAGGACCGGCTTAAACCAAAGCCGGCTAGTAATATCCGTTCGATCCTAATCCGTGCAATACCGCACGTATCGGATAGAACCCTGCCATATATCCATACGGCCACTAGTACAAACCGTCCGATCCTGATCCGTGCAATACCGCACGTATCTGATCGGACCCTGCCATATCTCCATACGGCCTCTACAGCGTTTCGCCCGAAAACTTGAGTAACTGAAAGTGTGGTGGACTCTAAAGACTCGTCAATACAATGGCTGTGGATTTAACCACTAGCACGTCAGAGGTATAAGCCAATACGTGACGGGCCACCAGCTATTGACCAAAAGGGACGTCGATGAGCGAACTCATCCTGACACCCTACTGAGCCTGTCAGTGACAATATCCGTACAGTCCGGTCCGTTCGTCTATGAGCATCGCATGGCGGGCCTAGGGGGTTGGTAAAAGTCAGACCCCCAAAGGCGGTACAAGTCGTGTCGGAGTGTAGCCCAGAACACCCTGAGATACTACTGGAATACCTACCAGTAAATCTCCTGCCTCGGCCGAGGGCTTTGTGTAATGGCTCTCCTAGACACAGCGCGACCTCACCCCCAATACCGGGAGAGACGAACCCCTGCAGATCCGCTCACTGCCTCCATGTGGGTCGGGACTGTACCCAACTAAAACCTGTTTGCACGACTCCTTTGAGCCGTGGTAGGGTAGTAATCAAAGCACAGTGGGAACTCACACGAGACAAATGACGATCTCAGGTCGATGAACTAACCTGTACACATGTCACCTGGGAACTGCTATCTGACGTCTGGTATAATCCCAACTAGCAGGTTCCCGGCGAGTCCTGTCCGGTGTACTCATAACCCAATGAGCACCTGTATACATCTTAGGTGAACCAACTGACACCAGTGGCTTGTGAGACCGGCCACCGCCCCTCGTCGGGGTCTCGACTGTATACACTAGTCTACTCTGGAGAATCGATGCCCTGTCTCGAAACTCCCACGACTAGGGACCTTTTAAGGATGTGCTTATAGACCACCAGCTCTCACGTATATGATCGCCATCATACTGCCGGCAGTCAAGCAAGAATCCTAGGGGCTCTATCAGCGTGTAATAGCGACCTGTAAGGTCACCTGAAGCAGTACACGATGATAAAGGTAAACCAGATAGCATACTATCATCTTGAGTAAGACTGTCCTCCCGGGATAGGTCCTCCCTCAATCATCGCAATCACGTGCCTGTGATCCAATAATTGACTCTGAGGGCACTATCTCCAACAATCACTACCAGATTTCACATCCTTGAGTTGGCGTATTCTTTAACAGCATTGTTATACAAATTTGACCATTCTTCTGGAATTTCCTGCACAGACTTCGAAACACAAGTGGCGCTACACAAGAATGATGCAATGCCATGAAACACAGTCAATTTCCCTAAAAATTCCGGTTTTAGTATACAGTACAGGTAATTCAGTATTTTACTGGTGTTTTGCTAATGTGTGCAATATGAATACCGAACACCTCTAGATGAATGCAAAAGATAGGGAAATTGTCGTGTTAAAAATGCAGTATTTTCGACTGATCAGTACCCCACCCTGTAGGCCACCACGAGGTGGCCAGGGGGTGAGGCAGACCTGAAACTGCCCAAGGTGGGGCAGTTTCGGGTCCTCGCCGTCAAGACCACCTTGTGGTGGTCTTGGGGAGTGGGCCCAGCCATTCGGCCCCCCGGAGGGTCCCCGAGGTGCACACGCTCCACCACACGACTTCTCGGTTCAAACCGTGAGCCCACGGGGTGTGCAAACCACTCAAAACTTCACTTTTGAAAACTGTTTTTCGGCAGTTTTTGCGCGACAAAAACCGACAGAATTCTAACATCGCTACAAGCTATCTAGGGTTTATGAGAGGCTCTGATACCACTGTAAGTCGATGTCGCACACCCCGCGTGTTCGCGGGGAGGCGGAATTTGCAAAAAATGATTTTTACGGGCTTCGCAACACCGACTAGAACCAAGGATCGTCCATAAACCCTAGCTAGCAAACTACATGAAGATTAACTACTCGGAAAGAATGTTATACTTCATGATACAAGTCCTTCAGGTCTTCTCCGCTGTCCTCCTCGTCGTCGTAGGCTCCAAGGATCGATGTGGATAGTAGCTTCTTCGACGGCCTCCTCGAGTCAAAGACGATCCACCCGAGAGTCTATAGTCCGAGCTCCACCTCAAAACCGAGGTAACTAGGGCAGCAAGCTTGCTAAACTTGATGGCCTAGGTGATGTAGAGTATGAAGATAGATTTATTTGTGTCTTAAAACCCTAAGATTCTCAACACATGGGAGCTTTTAGGGTTTTGATGTGAGGAAGAAGAAGAGAGCTAGCTTGAGGAAAGAGAAATGATTTTTGGTAATGATAATGATAAAATGAAATGGCTACCTTGACTTGACTACAAGCATGGCATGAAAAATATCTCATCCAAAATATCTAGTGCCACAAAATATCTCACAATAAATATATAGTCAAAGAGTCAAACCAAGTCAAGTGCTCAAACCAAGTCAAATGGTCAAATAAAATCAAGTAGTCAAAACAAGTAGTCATGCCTCAATTATCATTTACAAAAATTACAAATACTTTCCTCCACCTCATAATTGTTTTAATCAAGTAAATGGTCAAAACCCTAATGAGGTGTCTCCTTCTATACCCTTCTCATCCGTATATACATACCCGCATTCGTGTTCCGAGAAACATGAATACAAAGAGACGAAACTGATCCATCAATATAATACTAGGATCCGGCTTAAACCAAAGCCCACTAATATTATCCGCCCGAACATCATACGCGTACAAATGCACGTAAGTGATCGAAGCCCTGCCGTAAAACCATACAGCCTCTACACCTTTTGCCCGGTGCAACGAAACTCTCTATGTGGGACTTTAAAGACTCGACACTACGCTGGCAGTGGGTTTAACCACAGGCCGCAAGTGGTACTAGCTGCACGTAACAGTCCCCGGGTTGATGTCGATAAGAAGGCTGATGAGGAAAACCCATCCGAACTCCTACTGAGCCTGAATGTGACAATCTCCGTACAGTCGGGCCTGTTCATCTAAGAGTATCGCATATCGGGCCTAGGGGCGGTAATCGTCAGACCCCTAATAGCGCAATAAGTCATACCGGAGTGTAGCCCAAAACACCCTGAGAAGCTACTGGAATGCCTACCAGTAAATCTCGCTTGCCCTGGTTAGGGACTTTGTGTAATGGCTCTCTGAACCCAGCACGATATCAACCCATAATGCCAGGAGAGACGAATCCTATCTAACCGCCACTGCCTCCAAGTGCTTCGGGACTGCACCCAACTACTACCTGTTTGCACGACTCCTTTGAGCCATAGTAGGATAGTAATCAAAGTACAGTGGGAACACACTCGAGACAAAGTAGCAGTGTCAAGTCGACGGACTAAGCTATACTCATGTCACCTGGGAACTGCTATCCGACGATAGGTATAATACCCACCAACAGTTCTGTAACACCCGAGTTCACTTATACCAATTCCAGTTCTGGTATTTCTTTATTCGTGATATTCTTGATTTAACATATCTTGGGTGCGAATGGTAAATTTTACACTTTATACTGCATTCGACCCGACCCGCTTGCTTTAACCTGTTTGATTCTTTTTTATAGATTACATTGACTTGTTGCATGGACACGTGTATCTCATGATTAGTACATACAGGCATTTTACCTGGTATTGTATCTTTTATCATGAAACATTTTAGATCACGGTAAATAAATTAAAATTGCATTTCATGGCCTGCATGATACCCCTAACCCTGTGGTTGCGTCCGTGCATCTTGTTTTCGTCCCGTTCAGTGAAACGGACGTGTTTGGATGGCTACGCGCATGTACATGCCTTCGTTCTTGGGGGTATGCTTTTTCATTATATAATCATTCATTTTAAATTTTGGACCTTGCATAAAATTTTCGTATTTCAAATCCAAAATTTTGGACCCGACCCGGGCGCATTTATGAAATACTTTTGTATCTCGCCAAAAATCATTCATTTGAGATATTTTTATTATTAAACGAAAATATATTCTTCTGTTTACCAACGAATAAAAATCTTTTAAAATATTTTCTTTAAAATATTTTAACCACTAAAAATCTTTTCACGTTATTTTTCAGAACCCTTTTTCATAACCCAGCTTCTTTTTTCTTTTCCCAGGCCCCACCGCGAGCCAATCGTATCCCTTTCCTTCTTTGCACCGGGCCCCACACGTATTCCTCTCTCTTCTTTCCCTTTCTCCGTCTCTCTCTTCTGCCGCAGATCTCTCTCTTTCTCTTTCTCTCTCACCCCCATTAAAATACAGTTTCACCTTTCCTCTTCTTTCTCTCTCCTCTCGCCTTCTCTCTATCTCTCTCATCTCGTACCCCCTCTCTCTTCTCGCGGTGAACGCGAGTCCCAGCACCGCCTCCCCTCCTTAATGTCACCGCCTATTCTTTTCTTCTCCTTCTTCTATATTTTTACCCAGCACCACAAAAACCCACAGCAGGTGAAGCCCTAGCCCTAGCCCATCGCCTCTGCCTCACCGTCGCTCGCCCCTCGCCGCCACTCGCCCCTCGCCGTCACCATCTCGACCTCTCCTTATCCTCATCTTCCTTCTCTCTCTCTCCCCAACACCTCGCCTACACCCACTAACCCTGTACACACCCATTGCCTCCTCACCGTCGTCTCCTCACGCCAACGACCTCCCTCACCATTTTCTCATCTCCTCCGCTCACCCTCTCCACCTTCTTCTTCTTCATTCTCCTTACCGAGCCTCTCTCCTCTTTCTCGAGCATCTACTGCAACGCCCACAAACCCACCAAACCCATCTCCTCGTCACCGGCAATCCTTCGACCTCGCCGTCACCACCATTCTCCTCTCACCTCCACCATCATCATCTTCTCCTCATCTCCTCTTCCCACTCACCAAAACCTGCACAATCGAGCCTAAACAGCTCAAACCCTAACCTAACCCTAAACCCACAGAAACCCCTGCACCCTTGCCGGCAACTCACCTCCGGTGACCCCGACATCGCCATTATCTCGTCTCCCCGTTACCATTTGCCGGAATCCGGTCGTGCCGACGACGACCCCGACGACCTAGCGAGCATCTCCGACCCGTGTGATCCCCTTGTGCATTGTTTGGACTCGTTCCGTGTACCGTGCGCGCGTCGTGACTTTTCCCGCCGACGCATGAGGTTCCGTATGCCCGCTTCGTGATCTGTCGAGGCAAATAAAACTTGCTACATGCTATTGTATTATTTTATACATATTCAACTGCATATTGAATCTGTAGATTGAATTTAATGCAGCATGTCCCATGCTATCATTTCAATGTCCATTATATCATTTTAGATTTATAGCTCGAAACATACCATGTTGCATTTAGTTTACTATACATAGTACCAACATCCATATTTAAATCATATAACACTTATTTGCATAGCCCATAGTACTCCTTTAATAGTTTATACTCTATCGGACGACCGTTTATATACAGCTAGCCTAATTTATATTCAATTGCATCTCAAGATTATTTAGTACATATTAACATGATTTTAACATTCATATTTGTTATACTGTATTTAAGTAATGTTGAAACTATCCCTAAACCTAAACTGATAACCGTGCATCTACATACCTTAATCTACACCTAATTGCATATCACATTCCAATGTTCCATTTTATTGTTCCACTAGTACCCCATGCTTGTCATGTTTACTCATGCCTATGTTAGTTTGATTATGAGCACCCACATGACATTTTGTGCACCCCTGACATGACTTGTTACACCTACTACTTGACACAACATGGTACCGTGCAACTCTTGACATGATATGATACCTATATACTACCTGGCTTGACCTGATGTACCATGGCTTTACCTATTACCTGATCTTGTGTCTAATGCCAACAAACCTGTCCCGTTGTCCTTACGGACAGTTCCTGTTGTCTATCCAGACAAACCTGTACCTGCCTGATCCTATGTTGGCATTAGCTCTAGATTACTTAATACCTGACTTGAACACATATAACTTGGGGGTATGGGGAAATCAATTATGAAACCTGACTTGTAACTCGACGGTTCGCTACCTTTACTGATCAGTTTTAGAGCCTAGGCCAGCCTTGGGATGATACTGCTGACAACATCCATCGTTATCCACTACCATTTTAGAGGCTAGGCCAGCCTTGGGATGATGACATAGACATCATTCATCGTTACCCTTTTCCTTTTAGTGCCTAGCGGCATGTCTCGGTTTTAGCCCGAGAATCTTCACCGTGATCCCGGGCATGCACGGGATACTATTGAGTTACATTGATGATTCATCAAATTGATTTCAAAGACTTGAGAATAATTAACCCAATAGACCAGTTTAGATTACTCACTACACACTATCTTTCACTGCCCTGATTTATATTACTGCTACACCTGCTTTACCCTTTTAAAATCATACTTGCATGTCTTGCTACCCTGTTTATATATTATTGCTTGATGTTATGACGCGCTGACGTCTTGGTTTTGCATGGCCCAGATCCTCTACCTTTGTTGCCGACTGATCAGGAGTATTTCTGCTGTTAGACCGAGCGGTGAGGATTCTGTTGGTATGCATTTTACTTTCCAGGTGTAGTATTTATTGGATCTTTTGCTTCCGCATATTATCATTTCTTGACTCATTTATTCCGGCTCATGGACATGTACTAGATAGTTTAGTTTACTTTCCTGTTCTGGATATCTCTACAGCCGTAATGTGACTGTGGAGGGATTTTTCCTATCCACAGGTAGCATGGTTGGCTATGTCACATGCCTATCTTAGCGTATTGTGGGAAGCGGGGCGTGACATGGTTCTTTTGTTATCAGAGCCATAGGATATATGTTAATCGAGTTTGATTCTTTTGTAGTTGGGTATTGGACCCAATACACGAATCAGACTACTCGTGATTAGGAACATGTCCTGCCACCTTATTATCGTGATTCTTAAATCATATCTTTCTCTTGATCCTTGTCTTGACGATATGCAAACGACTTTGCATCTCAATAGTCACCCGGGAAAAATCCCTCCTTGTTGCATTTAGTTCACTATACATAGTACCAACATCCATATTTAAATCATATAACACTTATTTGCATAGCTCATAGTACTCCTTTCATAGTTTATACTCTATCGGACGACCGTTTACATACAGCTAGCCTAATTTATATTCAATTGCATCTCTAGATTATTTAGTACATATTAACATGATTTTAACATCCATATTTAAACCGGGTGACTATTGAGAATAAGTACCCGATCCCTCGCATTGGCGAATTGTTTGAGCAGCTTAATGGCGCGAGGGTATTCTCGAATCTGGATTTGCGATCCGGATAAAGAAGATATTTTGCAAGACAGCGTTCCGAACTCGGTATGGACTTTACAAGTATTTAGTGATGCCATTCGGAGTCATGAGTGCACCGGCGATATTTATGGATTTGATGAACCGAATATTTTCACCGTTCTTGGACCAGTTTATAGTGGTGTTCGTTGATGATACTCTGGTCTACTCAAAGGAGTTTTGAAGAGCATGCAAAGCATTGAAGATCGCACTGCAGACATTGAGGCAAGAAAGATTGTATGCAAAGATGAGCAAGTGCGAGTTTTTGGCTGGAAGAAGTAAAGTTTGGGGCATAACGTGTCCGGAGATGGAATCGTTGTTGACCCCGAAAAAATTGCAGCAGTTCGAGATTGGCCGATTCCGAAGATTGTCACAGAGATAAGAAGCTTTCTTGGACTAGCCGGGTATTACAGAAGGTTCGTAGAGAACTTTGCTCGTTTGGCAGAGCCTCTGACTAAGCTTACGGGCAAGGAAGTACCATTTGTGTGGACAAATAAGTGTGCGTCAGCTTTTGAGGCGTTGAAGCAAAGGTTGATAATCGCTCTTGTTTTAACTGTGCCAGACAATTCCGGAGGATTGGTGATTCACGGCAACGCATCTGGGAAAGGATTGGGATGTGTTTTGATGCAGCATGGGAAGGTTGTTAGACCGAGCGGTGAGGATTCTATTGGTATGCATTTTACTTTCCAGGTGTAGTATTTATTGGATTTTTTGCTTCCGCATATTATCATTTCTTGACTTATTTATTCTGGCTCATGGACATGTACTAGATAGTTTAGTTTACTTTCCTGTTCTGGATATCTCTACAGCCGTAATGTGACTGTGGAGGGATTTTTCCTATCCACAGGTAGCATGGTTGGCTATGTCACGTGCCTATCTTAGCGTACTCTGGGAAACGGGGCGTGACATGGTTCTTTTGGTATCGGAGCCATAGGATATAGGTTAATTGAGTTTGATTCTTTTGTAGTTGGGTATTGGACCCAATACACGAATCAGAATACTCGTGATTAGGAACATGTGCTGCCACCTTGTTACCGTGATTCTTGATTCATATCTTTCTCTTGATCCGTGTCTTGACGATATGGAAACGACTTTGCATCTCAATAGTCACCCGGGAAAAATCCCTCCTTGTTGCATTTAGTTTACTATACATAGTACCAACATCCATATTTAAATCATATAACACTTATTTGCATAGCCCATAGTACTCCTTTCATAGTTTATACTCTATCGGACGACCGTATACATACAGCTAGCCTAATTTATATTCAATTGCATCTCTAGATTATTTAGTACATATTAACATGATTTTAACATCCATATTTAAACCGGGTGACTATTGAGAATAAGTACCCGATCCCTCGCATTGGCGAATTGTTTGAGCAGCTTAATGGCGCGAGGGTATTCTCGAAGCTGGATTTGCGATCCGGATATCATCAGGTCCGAGTTAAAACAGAAGATATTTTGCAAGACTGCGTTCCGAACTCGGTATGGACTTTACAAGTATTTAGTGATGCCATTCGGAGTCACGAGTGCACCGGCGATATTTATGGATTTGATGAACCGAATATTTTCACCGTTCTTGGACCAGTTTATAGTGGTGTTCGTTGATGATACTCTGGTCTACTCAAAGGAGTATTGAAGAGCATGCAAAGCATTGAAGATCGCACTGCAGACATTGAGGCAAGAAAGATTGTATGCAAAGATGAGCAAGTGCGAGTTTTTGGCTGGAAGAAGTAAAGTTTGGGGCATGTCGTGTCCGGAGATGGAATCGTTGTTAACCCCGAAAAAATTGCAGCAGTTCGAGATTGGCCGATTCCGAAGAATGTCGCAGAGATAAGAAGCTTTCTTGGACTAGCCGGGTATTACAGAAGGTTCGTAGAGAACTTTGCTCGTTTGGCAGAGCCTCTGACTAAGCTTACGGGCAAGGAAGTACCATTTGTGTGGACAAATAAGTGTGCGTCAGCTTTTGAGGCGTTGAAGCAAAGGTTGATAATCGCTCTTGTTTTAACCGTGCCAGACAGTTCCGGAGGATTGGTGATTCACGGCAACGCATCTGGGAAAGGATTGGGATGTGTTTTGATGCAGCATGGGAAGGTTGTTAGACGGAGCGGTGAGGATTCTATTGGTATGCATTTTACTTTCCAGGTGTATTATTTATTGGATCTTTTGCTTCCGTATATTATCATTTCTTGACTCATTTGTTCTGTCTCATGGACATATACTAGATAGTTTAGTTTACTTTCTTGTTCTGGTTATCTCTAGAGCCGTAATGTGACTGTGGAGGGATTTTTCCTATCCACAGGTAGCATGGTTGGCTATGTCACGTGCCTATCTTAGTGTACTCTGGGAAGCGGGGCGTGGCATGGTTCTTTTGGTATCAGAGCCATAGGATATAGGTTAATCGAGTTTGATTCTTTTGTAGTTGGGTATTGGACCCAATACACGAATCAGAATACTCATGATTAGGAACATGTCCTGCCACCTTATTATCGTGATTCTTGAATCATATCTTTCTCTTGATCCTTGTCTTGACGATATGCAAACGACTTTACATCTCGACTGAAAATCTTTTGGTTCCCTATTGTTTCTCCCTGTTCTTTGATTCTGATACTAGGATTTGGGCGACTTGAGTAGAGTTATGTAGTTGTACCCATGAACTGCAGCATGGTTACAATGCGGTACTCTATTTAAGTAACTTGGATGTCCTGGTCTTGATTCACTTCCTTATTCCATGGTCGTTATATTACCTTGCTTCTCTCGGTTTCATTGCTTACCAGTTCTTGTTTTATCGCCAGCTTGAATCATGTTTACCGTGCTTAATCCTCTTCAGTATCTTGACTTCGGATGAAGTCATCTCGGTATCTTACTTGTTCATGTCTTTCCCGCATTAGAATTATTCAATTCTAGTGCATTCCTTTGTTTGTGGTTGTCTTGGGAATGGATTTTCTCGGCACTGTCCACGCTTACATTGATTGTAGGACAAAGGAAGTAATTTTCCAGATTCCCGGACATCCAGAGTTTGTTTTGCTGGAGGAAGCGGTTCTGTCGGGCCAGTCGAGTTTAGGGCTAGGCCGACAAATAATGTTCTTTCGCCGATGGAAGTGGATAAGGAAGAAGCGCCGGCTATATTTCGAGAGTTTCATGGACGTGTTTGAAGACATATCAGGTTTCCCGCCGAAGCGAGACGTGGAGTTCGCGATTGATCTTGTTCCTGGTGCAGCGCCAATCTCAAAGGCGTATTACCCGATGGCACCAGTGGAGTTGGAAGAAGTCAAGAAACAGGTTGCCGAATTGCTAGAGAAGGAGTGGATTCGCAGCAGCAACTCACTTTGGAGAGCTCCAGTTCTTCTAGTAAAGAGGAAAGATGGCCCAAGGAGGATGTGCATCGATTATCGAGAATTTAAACCGGATGACTATTGAGAATAAGTACCCGATCCCTCGCATTGGCGAATTGTTTGTGCAGCTTAATGGCGCGAGGGTATTCTCGAAGCTGGATTTGCGATCCGGATATCATCAGGTCCGAGTTAAAACAGAAGATATTTTGCAAGACTGTGTTCCGAACTCGGTATGGACTTTACAAGTATTTAGTGATGCCATTCGGAGTCACGAATGCACCGGTGATATTTATGGGGTTTGATGAACCGAATCTTTTCACCGTTCTTGGACCAGTTTATAGTGGTGTTCGTTGATGATACTCTGGTCTACTCAAAGGAGTATTGAAGAGCATGCAAAGTATTTAAGATCGCGCTGCAGACATTGAGGCAAGAAAGATTGTATGCAAAGATGAGCAAGTGCGAGTTTTTGGCTGGAAGAAGTAAAGTTTGGAGCATGTCTTGTCCGGAGATGGAATCGCTGTTGACCCCGAAAAGATTGCTGCAGTTCGAGATTGGCCGATTCCGAAGAATGTCGCGGAGATAAGAAGCTTTCTTGGACTAGCCGGGTATTACAGAAGGTTCGTGGAGAACTTTGCTCGTTTGGCAGAGCCTCTGACTAAGCTTACGGGCAAGGAAGTACTATTTGTGTGGACAAATAAGTGTGCATCAGCTTTTGAGGCGTTGAAGCAATGGTTGATAACCGCTCTTATTTTAACCATGCCAGACAGTTCCGGAGGATTGGTGATTCACAGCAACGCATCTGGGAAAGGATTGGGATGTGTTTTGATTTAGCATAGGAAA
Organism: Agapanthus africanus; assembly: GCA_030015575.1. Lineage (NCBI taxonomy): Eukaryota > Viridiplantae > Streptophyta > Magnoliopsida > Asparagales > Amaryllidaceae > Agapanthus > Agapanthus africanus. Next base: position 286,414,895 of record CM057343.1, on the reverse strand, counting down.
GTTGTAGCTTACGCGTCGAGACAGTTGAAGATCCATGAGAATAATTACCCAAATCAACACTTGGAGCTTGCGGTTGTGATATTCGCTTTGAAGATTTGGAGACACAATCTATTGGGCGAAAGAGTCGAAGTATTCACCGACCACAAAAGCCTAAAGTACGTGTTCACTCAGAAGGAGCTAAATATGAGACAGCGAAGAGGGTTGAAGCTAATGGCTGACTACGATCTTGGTCTTAAGAACCATCCGGGGGGAAAGTTAATGTAGTGCCGGATGCGCTTAGTCGGTTACCAGCAATTCGGATGTTGACTGCACAAAAGGAGCTTATCGAAGATTTTCGGAGATTCGAGTTGGAGATCGTGTTACTGCATTCTTCAAGACAGTTGTTGCAGCTGCAAGTACAGTTGTCGTTGAACAAGAATATTAAAGCAGAGCAATTGCAGGACCTAAGATTGCAGAAGTTTCGAGAACAGGTTGAAGCTGGACTTTGAACGGACTTATTGGTTAATGAAGATAGTTCGTTGCGATATGGTAGTCGTTTGTGTGTGCCAAAAGGAGACATCCGCGAAGAAGTTATGAAGGAGGCACACAGTTCAGCATATTCCGTACATCCAGGAGGCACGAAGATGTACCGAGATATACGACAGCAATTCTGGTGGGAAGGCATGAAACGGGAGATTGCCCGCTTTGTAGCAAAGTGCTTAGTGTGTCAGCAAGTTAAGGCTGAACATCAAAGGGTTGCTGGTTTATTACAGCCACTTCCGATTCCTCAGTGGAAGTGGGAACATATAACCATGGATTTCATGACGGCTTTACCGCAGAGTCCAAAGGGCAATAATGCAGTTGGGTGATTATGTTAGTGTATATGCCCTAGAGGCCATTACTGTATCATACTAGTTTGTATATTACTTAATCGAAGCTTGGGATAATCACAGTTGTATATACAATCTTGCTCGAAATGGTAGTATGCTACTTGGTTTGTCTCTGCTTTAATATGTGCATGTGTTTCTTTTAGCATATTGCTGATATACAAATTAGTAGAGCCCTTAGGATCTTTGCTTGATTACCAGCGTTGTGATGGCGCTCACACTCGTGGGAGCTGGGTGATCTATAAGCACATCCTTATACAGGTCCCTAGTAGTTGGACTATCGAGACAGGGCATCGATACTCCGGAGTAGACTAGCGTATGCGCTTCTCATCCCAGCGTGGGAGACGGTCTGTCCCACAGCCGTCAGTACGTCGTACTTGAGATAGTATGCGGGTGCTCGTTAGGTTACGAGTACACTGGACAGGACTCGTCGGGATCTGTTGGTTGGTATTATACCTATCGTCAGTTATCAGTTCCCAGGTGACATGGGTACAGCTTAGTCCGCTGACTTGACACTGTCACTTCGCCTCGAGTGTGTTCCCACTGCACTTTGATTGCTACCCTACCACGGCTCAAAGGAGTCGTCCAAACAGGTAGTTTTTGGGTGCAGTCCCGAAGCACTTGGAGGCAGTGACGGTTAGACAGGATTCGTCTCTCCCGGTATTGGGGGTTGACATCGCGCTGTGTCCAGGAGAGCCATTACACGAGTTGTCCCTGGCCAGGGCAAGCGAGATATACTGGTAGGTTTCCAGTGTTATCTCAGGGTGTTCTGGGCTACACTCCGACACGACTTGTACCGCTATTAGGGGACTGACGTTCACCGCCCCCCTAGGCCCGCCATGCGATGTATCAGACGAACAGACCGGACTGTACGGAGATTGTCACATAAAGGCTCAGTAGGAGTTCGGATGGGGTTCACCTCGTCAGTCTTCTTATCGACATCTACCTGGGGACCGTTACGTACAGCTAGTGCCGCTTGCGGTCTGTGGTTAAACCCACTGCCAGCGTAGAGTCGAGTCTTTAGAGTCCCACACAGAGAGCTATTCGCCTTTAGGCAAAATGAGTAGAGGTCGCATGGTTTTGCGACAGGGTTCGTTCACATTCGCGCACTTGTGCACGTTTGCTGTCCGGACAGTTTATACTAGCGGGCTTTGGTTTAAGCCGGATCCTAGTATATGATTTGGGATTTGTTTTTCTCATTGTATTCGTGTTCCTCGGATCATGAATGCGGGTGCGTATGCACAGTTGCTTGAGATTGAGGGAGAGGACCTTGATTAGGGTTAATGGCTATTGTCATTTTATTAACCCTAATTCTTATGTGTGTGTTATAGTTAATTGGTAATTAGTTTTATGATTGTGCATGGTTATGGTTGTTGACCATTTGACCTCCCTGACTTATTGACCTAGGTTGACACTTTGACCATCATCATTTCTTTTGGAAGATGCTTTTTGATCCTTGCAAATTGAAATGATAATGGTCATGTCATGATTAACCATGACAATTATCTAGCTAATTATTTAATTAAAATAATATACACATATTAGTGAGAATGGTTCATATTATTCTCATTCTATCATATCTTTTCTCTCTCTTGTTCTTCCTCTCCCTCAAGCTCTCTCCCTCTCATGTGTTGAGAAACACTTGAGCTTGAGAAAAACCCTCTCTTGATCATTTTTACTCTCATCTAGGGTTCAAGGACTAGCACTTCTTGCACCCTAGTTACTTCTAGCTTGGAGTTGAAGCAAAAGGTTGAGGCTTTCGGGTGGATCTTTCTTCGACGTGAGAAGACGACCAAGGTGACCTCCTTCCACCACTCCAAGGAGCAAGAAGAGAAGGACTTAAAGCCCAAGGTATAACCTTTCTAGCACTTAGCTAGTTACTAGTTAGCTTTAGCAAGTTTTTGTTTAGCAAAGATCCTTCTAGCTCTAGTCCATGTTGCCTAAGCTCATAAAAATCCGATTTTTATTCCGTTTTCCGCCTCCCCGCAAGCACCGGGACGGGCAACGTAGACTTACAGTGGTATCAAAGCCTAACTAAACATAAACTAGCTAGGTAGTGAAGTGTGTCGAAGTTCGAAACGGAAAAATCGAAAAACCAAAATATCAAAACCCTAGTTTTCTGTTAAAATTTTTTCTGGTCAAAACAAAATTTGTTTTACTCCAAAAATAGTCTCAGGGTTTTTTAAAGATAGCCACCAAAAACGATCAAGTGATTCGACCAACGTGCCGCGGTTCCGCGGCAATAGCAAGCTATTGCCGCGCAACCGCGGCCTTCTTGGCTCTTCAGTTGGTCGAGTTTGGTGCAGTGTATCTCTGGCTTGGTTTGAGGATTTTTAAGATGGTTTATATGTGCCCATATTTTCCAGAATAGAAATTTGTTTTTGGGGGCCTATAAATCCGTATTTTTTCCGAACTTCAATACACTTTGACTAAAAGGTTATATCTGTGATGTTTGAATGTATTGAACGTCGGCTAATCGCTATATGTCGATTAGTCGGGGTTATACATATCTGTGATCTGTGATTGATGATGGTATGTGTATATGAATGGGTTGGATTGTCGCGGATGAATAGCCGGGGTGGATGTGAGACGAGTGTTGCTTTTTCTTTCATTCATTGTAATATGTAAATTGATGTAATATTATTATTTGTTTGGCCGCACAACCGGGTCGGGGTTGTAGCCGTCATTGTATAATTCTTTTTACTGTTTTTGCTCCTAGGATAGACCTATGGAGGGGGTGCACAAACTACCGGGTATCTCGAAGTGCCGAGTGGCCTACTCACGGTGGTGAGGGAGGTTGCTTCGCTTCGGGTACTTGGCGGGTAGTTTGCCGCACCCGTAGGGGTCTTGGGTGGGGTATTGGCTATTCACCGCGACCGTGTAATCCGCTTTTCGTTGCAGGCTCGAACGGATTGCGGATTCCTAGTATATCCAATGTATTCATCTGTGATCTGTAATGTCTATCATTGCTATATATTTATATATGATAACTATTTAGGCGTTGCTTATGTTTTACAACCGCGCTAGCCCAGCCCCCGCTCTGTCGTTAGTTAAGTAACCTAACGGGTGATGACGGGCCCCGTGGCGAATGCGAATGGCATAAGCGTACATCATATTTTGGTTGTTTTCTGCAATGGTAGGATTAAATGATGGGATGCATTAAAAGAACTAATGCAAGAAAATAAACCAAGTAAAATTCGATTGGAACACTTTGAAAACCACTCGGTTCTTTTCAAAACTAAACTTTTAAACGTGGAGCTTGAACCACTCTTTTTAAAAGCTATCTCGTTCCATCGATTAGATCAAGTTCACTACGTTCACGGTTTCGCCAAAACCATTCGTAGCCCTCCGTCATTCCACATGAATGGTCAAAAAGTATTCAAGCTATGTATTTTGGCCAAAGTCAAGGCATAGTGATTGGTAGCTATTGGGTATTCATGTGCAGCATAGATAGATGCGTTGGTTTAGGACAGTCGTGCTGCCATTTTGGCCAAAGACAAGGGTAGGTACGGGTGGGTCCAAATTAACCAGGAGAATGACGGGTAGAACTTATCATGTGACTTATGATATTTTGGCCAAAGTCAAGGTCATAAGAGCATGGGGCAAAAATCCACATCGGGAGTTTCATAAGTACTGAAACTTGCTAGCGTTGCATACCATTTGGAGTGTGATGATTCCGGTAGGATTCCTTCGGTTTTAACACGCGATGATATTTGGATCCCGATCCTACTGTGAGTATATGCTACTCCTCGGGAAAACTCTCACTTAACGATCAATGCTATAAACTTAGTAGGTGTCTAGAAAGGTGTTAGCGGGGCTACGCCCACAGGGAAAAGAGGTTACTTAATTAAGGAACTTCGCGAAAGCGTTGGAAAACCTCCCTCGAAGTTCCGACACTGGCCTGGCTGAACGGTTAAGCAAGTATTGTATGGTGAGATTGATCCTGACTAATCCTTTCTGTACGGTTTGAGAAGGGATTCGAGAGACAGTGGGAGCCATCCAGTTTAGACAAATTAAAAACCACTCTAAACATGCAAGAGCATCATGCTAAAGTGTTTATTTTCTCTTTCCTAATTGCAGCGACCATTCAACATGACCGGACTTAAGTTATTACTAGGTAAAAACATATTGACAGGGCCAAACTACAAAGATTGGCTCAGGAATGTCAAGATGGCAATCACTTACGACAAGTTGGGGTATGTCCTTACTACCAAAGCTCCCCCTGTCCCAGGTCCCAAAACCAGTGTCGTAGATAGGGAAATCTACAAGACCTGGGAAATAGATTGCGCGAAGGCCAGATGCCTCGTACTAGCCTTGATGGACAACGAACATCAGAGGAGGCACGAGAATATGGACCCGAGTCCATATTTCTTCATACAAAAGAACTGTATGGAGAGCAGTCTCGTATCGCGAGATACGAAGTGTCGAAGAAGTTGTTTTCGGCAAGGTTGGCCGTCGGATCATCGGTAGCGGAACACGTGCTTAGGATGATTGGCTACATTAAGGAGCTCGCGGACCTTAAGACCACGTTGGAGAATGAACTCTATACTGATTTGATTCTCCAGTCCCTTCCTTCCACTTACGCCCAGTTTATTCTTAACTTCAACATGCAAGGAAAGGAGGTTGAACTTTCCGAGCTTCTGAACATGTTGAGGAGTGCTGAGGGCACCCTACAGAAGGGTAGGGAGACATCCACTTTGTTTGTAGGAGGATCTTCCTCTTCTAAGTCCAGGGCGAAAGCCAAGGGCAAGAAGAAGAAAGCCCCCGCCAAACTAAGAGGCGGTGTCGGTAAAGTGGATACGAAGGGAAAAGGAAAAGCAACAAAGGTAGCGGGAAAGCTGGTGGGGAAGGAAGAATGCTTCTATTGTCACAAAAGTGGTCACTGGAAACAGGATTGCAAGGCTTGGAAAGCCAGAACACAGGATTTGAAGCGAGTTGCAGTTTCAGCTTCAGGTGTGTATGTTATTGAAAACTGTCTATCAATAAACTCTACATCCTGGGTATTGGATACCGGATCAGGATCTCATATCTGTAATTCTTTGCAGGCGTTGAGAAAGCGTAAAGTTTTGAAGGCAGGTGACATGACCCTCAGAGTTGCAAACGGTGCTAGCATGGATGCTGAGGCCGTGGGGGACTATCACCTGGGATTGTCGGATGGACATTTTTTGGTTTTGCGTAGTTGTTATTATGTACCAAATGCAACCTGTAATATCATTTCTGTATTTTTATTATCTAAAGAAGGTTATGAATTTGCATTTGTAAGTAATGTAGTGAACATTCACATTAATCAAGTTTTGATTGGGTCAGGTACATTGAACAACGGTATATACGTATTAAACCAGCCACAGATTTTCAATGTCCACAATACACACAAAAGAAAGTCTCCAGAAATCGATAAAACTTTCTTATGGCATTGTGGACTGGGTCACATCAATGAGAGAAGGTTGACTAAGTTACATGCAGAAGGATATTTGGATTCGTTCGAATATCAATTGTATGCAACTTGTCAATCCTGTCTCAAGGGAAAGATGACAAAGACTCCGTTCACTGGACACGGAGTAAGAGCGAGCGAGCTCTTGGGACTCGTGCACAGCGACGTGTGCGGTCCAATGTTTACACATGCGCGAAGCGGTTATTCTTACTCCATTACTTTTACGGATGACTTTTCAAGGTACGGTTATGTCTTCTTAATGAAACATAAATCCGAGGCTTTTGAAAAATTCCAGGAATATAAGAATGAAGTAGAAAAACAAACAGGCAAAAGTATCAAGGCACTGAGATCTGATCGAGGTGGTGAATACTTAAGTGCCGAGTTCCTGGGTTACTTAAAAGAGAATGGAATTCTCTCTCAGCTTACTCCTCCATACACTCCGCAACATAACTGTGTATCGGAGAGACGGAACCGAACCCTATTGGATATGGTACGGTCCATGATGAGTAATGCTGAGTTGCCGCGATCGTTCTGGGGATATGCGCTAGAATCAGCTGCATACCTTTTGAACCGAGTTCCAACTAAGACTGTGCCTACTACACCATATCATATGTGGTGTGGGAAGAGACCCTATCTTAATCACATTAAGACATGGGGATGTCCAGCTTTTGTAAAAAAGCAGCATGCGGACAAGCTCGAGGCACGCTCAGTACAGTGCAAGTTTGTGGGATATCCAAAGAGCTCCAAGGGATATTACTTCTATTGCGAAGAGGAACAAAAAGTCCTTGTTTCTCGCCATGCCCACTTTCTAGAACACCGGTTCATAGAAAAAGATTTAAGTGGGAGCGCAATAGAACTGGAAGAAATTCCAGAACCACGAGCTATTACTGAATGCTTGGTTGAACAAGAGGGTTCGAAAGATCAGGACATTCCCACACCACTCCGGAGGAGTAGTAGGCAGTCTCATCCGCCCGAGAGATACTACGGTTTTCTCATTGACGGGGATAGAGAGGATTGCATCATAGACTTTGATGAGCCTACTAGCTTCCAGCAAGCCATTCAGAGCGTCGACTCGGTAAAATGGCCGGATGCAATGCGGACCGAAATGGAGTCCATGTACACCAACAAAGTATGGACGTTGGACATTGCTCCAGATGGGGTAAAACCCGTAGGATGCAAGTGGATCTTCAAAAGGAAGATTGGTGTAGATGGACAGGTTGAGACCTATAAAGCTAGACTGGTAGCAAAGGGTTTTCGTCAGCGACCTGGTTTGGACTATGACGAATCCTTTTCTCAAGTAGCTATGCTGAAATCCATTCGGATCCTTCTTGCTATTGCTGCCTTCCACGATTATGAGATTTGGCAGATGGACGTAAAGACAGCTTTTCTAAATGGATATTTAGAGGAGTGTGTCTATATGGATCAGCCAGAGGGTTTCATTCAGAGTGGGAGCAGCGGAAAGGTGTGCAAGTTGCTTAAGTCCATTTATGGACTAAAGCAGGCATCGCGGAGTTGGAACATCTGTTTTGATGAGACGGTCAAGGAATTTGGCTTTATCAAAAATCTAGATGAACCATGCATCTATTGTAGATCTGTAGCGAGAACTGTGGTATTCCTCGTTTTATACGTGGATAACATTCTCTTAATAAGAAATGACATTCCTATGCAACAATCTGTCAAGGGGTTCTTGTCACACAGGTTCTCCATGAAAGACCTGGGTGATGCCTCATACATTCTGGGTATCCGGATCTACCGTGACAGATCCAAGAGGATATTAGGACTTTCGCAGTCCAGGTACATCGACACCATACTGAAGAGATTCAGTATGGAAGATTCCAAGCGCGGTAATCTACCGGCTTGTCACGGGATCACTCTCTCCAAAGAGATGTCTCCCAAGACTGATTTGGAGAGGGATCGCATGTCTATTATACCCTACGCTTCTGCGGTAGGCTCTATAATGTATGCGATGTTGTGTACCAGACCGGATGTGGCTTATGCACTGAGTGTGGTAAGCAGGTATGAGTCAAACCCTGGGGAGAAACATTGGATTGCAGTAAAGAACATTCTCAAGTACCTGAGAAGGACTAAGGAGATGTTCTTGGTGTATGGTGGAAAAGACCTGCAGATTGAGGCCTTTGCTGACTCCAGCTTCCAGAGTGACAAGGATGATTCCAAGTCCATGTCGGGTTTTGTCTTTACCCTCAATGGAGGGGCGGTGTGTTGGAAGAGCTCCAAACAGGAAACCGTTGCTGACTCGACTATGGAAGCGGAATACATCGCTGCATCTGATGCCGCAAAAGAAGCTGTCTGGATGAGGAAGTTCTTGAGAGAACTTCAGGTGGTTCCGTCCATTGTTGACCCAATACCCCTGTATTGCGACAACAACGGGGCTATAGCTTTAGCGAAGGAACCCAGGTCCCATCAGAAATCAAGACACATCTTAAGGCGGTATCACCTGATCAGGGAGATCGTAGATCGAAAGGAGATCGAGGTCCGGAGAGTTGCATCAGAGGATAACACTGCAGATCCATTCACCAAGGCCTTGCCCCAGACTCAGTTCGACCGGCTGATCGAGATGATAGGTCTTCGATACACCAGTACATGGCCTTAGTGCAAGTGGGAGATTGTTAGTGTATATGCCCTAGAGGCCATTACTTTATCATACTAGTTTGTATATTACTTAATGGAAGCTTGGGATATTCACAGTTGTATATACAATCTTGCTCGAAATGGTTGTATGCTACTTGGTTTGTCTCTGCTTTAATATGTGCATGTGTTTCTTTTAGCATATTGTTGATATACATATTAGTAGAGCCCTTAGGATCTTTGCTTGATTACCAGCGTTGTGATGGCGCTTACACTCGTGGGAGCTGGGTGATCTATAAGCACATCCTTATACAGGTCCCTAGTCGTTGGACTATCGAGACAGGGCATCGATACTCCAGAGTAGACTAGCGTATGCGCTTCTCATCCCAACGTGGGAGACGGTCTGTCCCACAGCCGTCAGTACGTCGTACTTGAGATAGTATGCGGGTGCTCGTTAGGTTACGAGTACACTGGACAGGACTCGTCGGGAACTGTTGGTTGGTATTATACCTATCGTCAGTTATCAGTTCCCAGGTGACATGAGTACAGCTTAGTCCGCTGACTTGACACTGTCACTTCGCCTCGAGTGTGTTCCCACTGCACTTTGATTGCTACCCTACCACGGCTCAATGGAGTCGTGCAAACAGGTAGTTTTTAGGTGCAGTCCCGAAGCACTTGGAGGCAGTGACGGTTAGACAGGATTCGTCTCTCCCGGTATTGGGGGTTGACATCGCGCTGTGTCCAGGAGAGCCATTACACGAATAGTCCCTGGCCAGGGCAAGCGAGATATACTGGTAGGTTTCCAGTGTTATCTCAGGGTGTTCTGGGCTACACTCCGACATGACTTGTACCGCTATTAGGGGACTGACGTTCACCGCCCCCCTAGGCCCGCCATGCGATGTATTAGACGAACAGACCGGACTGTACGGAGATTGTCACATACAGGCTCAGTAGGAGTTCGGATGGGGTTCACCTCGTCAGTCTTCTTATCGACATCTACCTGGAGACCGTTACGTACAGCTAGTGCCGCTTGCGGTCTGTGGTTAAACCCACTTCCAGCGTAGTGTCGAGTCTTTAGAGTCCCACACAGAGAGCTATTCGCCTTTAGGCAAAATGGGTAGAGGTTGCATGGTTTTGCGACAGGGTTCGTTCACATTCGCGCACTTGTGCACGTTTGCTGTCCGGACAGTTTATACTAGCGGGCTTTGGTTTAAGCCGGATCCTAGTATATGATTTGGGATTGGTTTTTCACATTGTATTCGTGTTCCTCGGATCACGAATGCGGGTGCGTATGCACAGTTGCTTGAGATTGAGGGAGAGGACCTTGATTAGGGTTAATGGCTATTGTCATTTTATTAACCCTAATGCGTATGTGTGTGTTATAGTTAATTGGTAATTAGTTTGATAATTGTGCATGGTTATGGTTGTTGACCATTTGACCTCCTTGACTTGTTGGCCTAGGTTGACACTTTGACCGTCATCATTTCTTTTGGAAGATGCTTTTTGATCCATGCAAATTGAAATGATAATGGTCAAGTCATGATTAACCATGACAATTATCTAGCTAATTATTTAATTAAAATAATATACACATATTAGTGAGAATGGTTCATATTATTCTCATTCTATCATATCTTTTCTCTCTCTTGTTCTTCCTCTCCCTCAAGCTCTCTCCCTCTCATGTGTTGAGAAACACTTGAGCTTGAGAAAAACCCTCTCTTGATCATCTTTACTCTCATCTAGGGTTCAAGGACTAGCACTTCTTGCACCATAGTTACTTCTAGCTTGGAGTTGAAGCCAAAGGTTGAGGCTTTCGGGTGGATCTTTCTTCGACGTGAGAAGACAACCAAGGTGACCTCCTTCCACCACTCCAAGGAGCAAGGAGAGAAGGACTTAAAGCCCAAGCTATAACCTTTCTAGCACTTAGCTAGTTACTAGTTAGCTTTAGCAAGTTTTTGTTTAGCAAAGTTCCTTCTAGCTCTAGTCCATGTTGCCTAAGCTCATAAAAATCCGATTTTTATTCCGTTTTCCGCCTCCCCGCAAGCACCGGGACGGGCAACGTGGACTTACAGATTAATGATTCTTGGTCATTCAACTGAAGCTTTGGCAGAACGGTACATGCAGGAGATTTTAAGATTGCATGGAGTACCGGTGAGCATCGTGTCCGACCGTGACACTCGTTTCTTATCACACTTTTGGAGGAGCTTACAGGAAAGTTTAGGGACTCGATTGAAGTTTAGCACAGCTTATCATCCTCAGACAGATGGCCAGCCAGAGAAAACGATCCAAACTCTTGAAGATATGTTGAGAGCTTGCATGTTGGACTTCAAGGGTTCATGGGAGGATCATCTACATTTGGTGGAGTCTTCTTACAACAACAGTTTCCAGGCGACTATACAGATGGCTCCATTCGAAGCTTTATATGGTCTCAAGTGTCGTTCACCTGTTTGTTGGGGACGATGTCGATGAACGAAGATTGTTGGGACAAGATTTGGTTGTACAGACAGTTGAGAAGGTTAATACTATTTGGAATCATATTAAAGCAGCACAAGACCGACAAAGAGTTGGGCAGATACGTTGAGAAGACCTCTAGAGTTCGCCGTTGGTGATTTGGCATTCTTGAAGGTATCACCGACTAGAGGGGTGATTCATTTCGGAAGTCGAGGAAAGTTTAGTCCTCGATTCGTTGGACCATTCGAGATTTTGGGAGCATGTTGGAGAAGTGGCGTATCGTTAGGCGTTACCGCTATCTTTGGCGAGTGTTCATGACGTGTCTCATGTATCTCAACTCCGTAAGTATGTTCGAGATGAAGCACACGTGCTGGATCATTCAGAGCTAACTGTATGAGAAGATTTAGCCTGTAAGGAACGACTGATGTCGATTGTGGATCGAAAGGAAAAGGTTCTTAAGAACAAGGTTATCCCTCTTGTACTTGTTTCTTGGGGAAATCACTCACATGGAGGATTAACTTGGGAACGAGAAGATGATATCCGACAGAAGTTTCCACATCTATTCTTGTAGTTGTTGGAGATAGTGCCCTCAGAGTCAATTATTGGATCACTGGCACGTGATTGCAATGATTGAGGGAGGACCTGTCCCAGTAGGACAGTCTTACTCAAGATGATAGTATGCTATCTGGTTTATCTTTATCATCGTGTACTGCTTTAGGTGACCTTACGAGTTGCTATTGCACGTTGATAGAGCCCCTAGGATTCTTGCTTGACTACCAGCAGTATGAGGGCGATCATATACGTGGGAGCTGGGGTCTATAAGCACATCCTTAAAAGGTCTCTAGTCATGGGAGTTTGAGACAGGGCATCGATACTCCAGAGCAGACTACTGTATACAGTCGAGACCCCAACGAGGGGCGGTGGCCGGTCTCACAAGCCACTGGTGTCAGTTGGTTCACCTAAGATGTATGCAGGTGCTCATTGGGTTATGAGTACACCGGACAGGACTCGCCGGGAACCTGCTAGTTGGGATTATACCAGACGTCAGATAGCAGTTCCCTGGTGACATGTGTACAGGTTAGTTCATCGACCTGAGATCATCATTTGTCTCGTGTGAGTTCCTACTGTGCTTTGATTACTACCCTACCACGCTCAAAGGAGACGTGCAAACAGGTTTTAGTTGGGTACAGTCCCGAGCCACATGGAGGCAGTGAGCGGATCTACAGTGGTTCGTCTCTCCCGGTATTGGGGGTGAGGTCACGCTGTGTCTAGGAGAGCCTGTACATGAAAGTCCTTGGCCAAGGCAGGAGATTTACTGGTAGGTATTCCAGTAGTATCTCAGGGTGTTCTTGGTTACTCTCCGACACGACTTGTACCGCTTTTGGGGGTCTGACTTTTACCAACCCCCTAGGCCCGCCATGCGATGCTCATAGACAAACGGACCGGACTCTACGGTTATTGTCACTGACAGGCTCGGTACGGTGTCAAGATGAGTTCGCTCATCGACGTCCCTTTTGGTCAATACCTGGTAGCCCGTTAAGTATAGGCTAATACCTCTGACGTGCTAGTGGTTAAATTCACAACCAAAGTATTGACGAGTCATTAGAGTCCCCCAAAGACCAGTTTCTCAAGATTCCGGCGAAACGCTGTAGAGGCCGTATGGAGATATGGCAGGGTTCGATCAGATACGTGCGGTATTGCACGGATCATGATCGGACGAATTATACTAGCGGACTTTGGTTTAAGCCGGATCCTAGTATTGTACAGTGTAGATTTTGTCTCATTGCATTTGTATTCGGTCGCAATACAAATGTGGGTATGTATATACAGTAGCGGGGTTTTCCTGTAATTTATTATGGGATCAGTTTTTGGAGTTGCCAGTTTGCTTTTCGTTTCGGCCATTTTCCTTTATATCTTTCCTTAGCTGAAAGTTGGTGGAGGAGGGCTTATTTGCATTTGTGCAAATTAGCATTGTGGACGATGGTCTTTGCATATTGTTGCTTCATGATGGCTGCACCATCATTTGACTTCTTCACTCATCATTGCTTGACTTTTGTGGTATGATGATGGGTTTATGAGTGTTGGACTTTTGGAGTTATCATGGTTGTTGATGATGAGAAGAGTGATGGTTGTTGTTGAGGTGACTTTCTTCATTATATTAATATTTCCTCTTCCTTGCATTATTATTGCTCCCTCTCCTTGATCTCTCTCTCTCTCTCATTCTTATGTGAAAAAAGGGGCCGGCCAATCTTTAGGAAGGGGGCTGAAATTTTTGGAGGGGATTTTGGGTTCTCTTCATGTTTGCAAAATCCCCAAGTTCATCCACAAAAAATTCCACATCTCATTCCTCCACCAAATGGCAACATCTTTAAACCCCAAGAGACAAAGAGCACTACACTATTCTACAGCATCCTTGGGCACGTCGACTCGCCAACTTCGTGCCCGAGTTGCCTCGGTCGAGAGGTGGGAGCCCGTAAAAGAACTCGGCGATGTGGTGCCCTTCCGACGAGGAGTTGAAGATCGGAGATTCCGCGGGGAGATCGGGACGACGGCGAGAAGACCGAAGGACACAGATCGCTCGGTATATCTCTCTACCCCTTCTCTAGTTAGCTAGGATTAGATTAATGGCCCGATCCGGGATTTTTGTGCACGGTGGTGCCGGTTCAAAGTTTAAACTAAAGTATCGTTTCCGCATTTTGGCCTCGTTCAGACAGCCGGGGCGCCGCCGTGCACTTACACTCGTATCAGAGCCACGCCATTAACCTAGTCTAGCTTGCTCTAACGTGTTTACAAGTTCGATCGAACGAATTTCCAAAAACCACATTTTCCATGCATCAGTTTCTGTCGAATTTTTCCATTCGTCAAAAAATTATTTGGTACATTGGAAATTACGTGCAGGGTTTTTTGAGAATTCTGTGAAAATTTGGGCTGCTGATATTACTGTAGCGTGGCGGATCCGCGGCCAAAACCATGTTTGGCCCACGGATTCGCCATCGTTTTGTGTCCAAACGGCACCAAATTTTCACAGTGAGCTTCTGACATGGAAATAGGGCTTTTGATATATTGTTTTTGGGCCCAGATGTTTTTGAGTGCTACAGTAGTGCTTGGGGCCCACTTCGGTAAATTTTGTCGATCGAAAATTTTAAACATGTTAGTTCACAGTATTTACATTATATCTGCGACCGTGAATATCATTTGATCGGTAAATCCTGTCTAACTGCTATAGCCCTTTTAGACGGATTTGCGAACGTGACATTCACGTTGATGTTCTGTGTTGTGCTGTGATGTTGCAGATTGGTCGTGGGGAATAGCCTGGATGCAATGTTAGTACAGTTTTGTTTTATATGTAAATTTGATATTGCGGGGCGAGCGTCCGACATGTGGACTGTCGTCACTGCCTGTTTGTATATTATTCTTTTGGGGCACGACCGGGGTGAGGTCGATGTACCCGTTGTATGTATATTTTACTTTCTGTACTAGGATTACCCCAAGGTGAGATGCACAGATAGCCGGGTTCTAGAGGGCAACGGGCCCGCATCTCATGGCATTGAGATGGAGGGGGCTTCACTCTAGAATTGGCGGGCTATTTGTCGCACTCGTAGAGGGTACAGGTTGACCCAGGAGGGGTGCCCAAGTTACCGGATTCCGTGAAGTGCTGGGTGGTCCATTCACATTGCTGAAGGGGGCTGCCTCGCTTCAGGTTTTGGCGGGTAACTTGCCGCGCCCATAGGGGTCTAGGATTTCATTGCACAGGCTATCCACACGACCAGGAGAACGTCGGGTTTCAGTAGCGGCTCTATGAAACCCGGGGATCCCAGATATCTGTATTGTTCTGTGATGTTTATTACATTTCTGTGATGTTACATTTTATCACGCCTTGAGCGAATATTATATATTGATATATATACTAGTAGATATTGTATATGTTTTGCATCCGCGCTAGTCCAGTCCCCGCTCTGTCGTTAGTTAAGTAACCTAACGGGTGATGACGGGACCCAGTGGCGAATGCGGATGGCATATACGTACATCATTATTTTCGTTCTTTATTGGTGTGATCAATTGATGGGACTGCGTTGATTCGGATCAATGCAAGCTAAACAAACCTATTCTGATGTTGTTGGAACATTTTTCAAAAAAGCTGTTATTGCAAGGACGTTCATTTTTGTTTTGCACAGTGGTATTCAGTTAGAATATCCTGCTCCTCAGTCGACGAGGCAAGGGCCGAGATCCCTTCACCGGGAGTGACCCCTTGGACAGAAGTTTGCGTCAGGGCAATAACTTCACTATAGTCGTTTACTTTTGCTTTGCATCATGGTATTCAGTTGGAATATCCTGCACCTCATTCTACGGGGAAAGAGCCGAGATCCCTTCACCGGGAGTGACCTCTTTAGCAATGGTTTTCGTCACTATATTTTTAAAAAGCTATCCGGTTCCTTCAACGATATCAAGTTCATTACGTTAAAGGTTTTCGCCAGAAACCATTCGTAGCCCTCCGTCGTTTCATATGAATAGTCAATAAGTATTCAAGCTG
This sequence comes from Agapanthus africanus, assembly GCA_030015575.1. NCBI lineage: Eukaryota > Viridiplantae > Streptophyta > Magnoliopsida > Asparagales > Amaryllidaceae > Agapanthus > Agapanthus africanus. Next base: position 286,399,030 of record CM057343.1, on the reverse strand, counting down.
TGCATGTTGGCCACAGTGAAGGCACAGTGATTGGCAGCGATTGGGTATTCATATGCAGCATAGATAGATGTGTTGGTTTGCGACAGTCGTACTACTATTTTGGCCAAAGTCAAGGGTATGTACGGGTGGGTTCAAATTAACCTGGAAAATGACGGGTAGAACTTGACATGTGACTTATGATATGTTGGCCAAAGTCAAGGTCATAAGAGCAAGGGGCAAAAATCACATCGGGAGTTTCTAAAGAAACTGAAACTTGCCAGATATGCGCATACCTTCTAGAGTGTGATGACATGAGCGGATTCCGTTATGTTATCATGCGATGATAGTTGGATCCCGATTCCCACTGAAGAGTTAGTTTGCTCCTCGGGTAATCCCGACTAATTCTTCTTTTAGGTTTGGAGGAGAATTTGACGGTACAGTGGGAGGTTTCCTGATTAGATAAAGTGATAACCATTCTGATTTAGGTTAGAGTGCACGCTGAGTGTTTCTTTTCTCTCTCTTTGGAAGCGACCATTGACCCGACCCTAGACTATGACTCAGTGACCAAGTTGACCGAACCTTCTTATAAGACTGGCTTTTGGATTGTCAGAGTTGCATACCTCATTGCCACTCCTGCTTTTACCCTTTTCTCCAGGACACCTCGTATTACTACGAATGCCACTTCCATTGGATAAAACCATCGTATGGTTATATACAAACTCGAAGGAATTTATTCGAGGATGGTTTCTGGTTCTGGAGAAAACGAATAGGACTATTCAGTTGTCTTTTCCTTCTACCTTCTCTCAAGTTGTGAGTGCCCCTTAGATTAGGGGATAGTACACCTATTACGCAAATTGGATAGTCTTCTTCCAAACCATAGGCAGGTGCCGACCGGTAGGGAATGAAGAAAACCAATTAGCCTAACGATGGTGTACAGAAGGTATTGTGTAAAGACAAATAAAGGGATCAGAAGGAGGGCAAAGTAAATTGCAACTACTATTCACGACCAAACCAAGTATTTCATTACCACTCCCACTTCACCTTTGTATTTCTCCAGAACTCTCCGTATCACTACGAAGATCCACAGTTTATTGGATATTCCATCATATGGTTATATACGAACTCGAAAGGAACTTGTTCCAGTTCGGGGATGGATTCTGGTTCAGGAGAAATAGGAATAAGGTTTATTCGGTTGTCTTTTATCTTCACTTTCTCTCGCATTGCGAGTGCTCCTAGGATTAGGACAGTACACCCATTATGCTTATTGGATAGTCTTCTTCCAAACCATAGGCTGGTGCCGTACGGTAGGAAAGGAAGAAAACCATTTGGCCTAAAGAGGTGTACAGAAGGTAATGACTAAAGACATATGAAGGGATTTGGAGAGATGGCAAAGAAATATACGGTTACAGTTGTGAATCTGGATAATGGAAGAGGCATTACTAGAAATACCAGGATACCCCTACGAAACATTTCAATGTTTCAGTTTCACTGTGTACTGTTAAAACAAAACTGATTTCCCAATTAGACACTTGCTCCAGGGTATGTATTTACCAGGTATGATTCTCACATCTGTATGGTTTTACAGATGATGAGTGGGAGTAAGTTGTTGGGAATTAGGTGATCGTCCTCATTATATCAGAATTCATTGTAATTGGTGATATTTGAGAAAATCTCCTGGGCTGTTTGCCGGACTGCAAGTATTTGGTTTTGAATATCCGCTGTTATGCACCAATTTCAAAATTGATATATCTGTGCGTCTATTTTTATAGAGTGAGATATACCTTTTTTGAAATTATGTCTATGACATTTACCTATATCAGTGGATGGTTAGGTAAGGAGCATTGAACAGCGGTGTAATTCTTCTTAACCATAAGTACAGTTTTCAACCTACGACACACAGTGAATGAGTCACTAGACTCAGGGGACTTATACAGAGTATTGTATATTGTCCAGTGTACATTAGGACAGAGGGGTTGGTTCTCGTACTATATTCTGTTTACTTGTGACTTCTCTAGTTCTTAGACATGTGTTTCGTAGAAATGCATGTTCTGAGTTTTGAGAAGTTATAGGTATAAGAGTAAAGTAGAGAACCAGGTGTTGCAAGTATCGGGATTCTTCAAGGTGATCGAAGTTGTAGATACTTGTGAATGGTATTCAGTTGATAGTAATGATTAAGAGATCTTGCTTCTCTTTCAGGTTACTCATAATTGGAAGCATTCCTAAGTTGAGTAACGCTGATCGGCCTCCTTCTATTTAGTTGACATGCACTGGAGACAGCTGCATGATTTGAATCTGGTTCAATTAAATCAGTGCCTCTGTTTCTGTATTGGATATAGAACAGTTCATATCTTAACGATGTTAAGGTACGGGGAGTTGTCCAGCTTATGCTTAAAACCAGACTCTGGATAACTCAAGGCACGTTTCTATAATGGCTGTTTGTGGGTTGACCCGGGCAATGATGAAGGTTGACTTTCTACCATCTGGAAGATCAATAGTGATATTGTTCTTGATTCGCCACAATTTTAATAAAAATGGGAGTATGGTAGAACTGGAAGTGATTCCAGAACCGCAAACGATTACAGACGATTTGATAAGAACCTAAAGATTCAATCTGGTTTGACATTCCATTGGCCACTCCGCAGATATGATGGGTAACCTCAGGCACCCGAGAGGTACTCCGGTAGCCTCAAGGACGGTGACAGACAGGCTCTTGTTTACCCAGGCTTTCCATTGCTGTTGCTCCAGACTGTGAGACCCGGCAGGAGGATGAGTATAGCGTCGTTCTAAACTGGCTTTAGAAGCGTACGTGTATATGACTCTGCCAGAGGGTTGTCGTGGTCAGTGGGAGCAGCGGAAGCATGGTGGACAAGTGGCTCATGTCTATTTATAGACTAAAGCAGATATAACGGAGATAGATCATCTATTTCTGATGTGACAGTCATAGGTTTAACTTCATCAGAATAGGGGATGGATCTGTTAAGAAGGTAGTAGGGTATGATTTCCTAGTATTTGGATGACATACACATAGTAGGAAGTGAGATTCCTATACTACGATCGGTTATACTTTGGTTGTCACACAGTGGTTTCTCCAGATAGGATATTGATCCAGTCCTGGAGAAACATTCGGATGCAGTTTTAGAACATAAGTTGATGTTCTAGGGAAATGATAACGGCAGCCTCCTTTGGGAGACAGTTATCATTCCAGGCTTCCAAGGTGACCTGGATGACAGAGTGGCTGTCAGAGTTATAGTTTTCCCTCTGACAAGGGGCGGTATTTTGGACGGGTGGTCCAGGTGGATACTGAGGGAAGGATGGCGCAGGATACTGATTAAGTTCAGTCGACTATACAGTCTAAGAAGTTTGGATTTGGAGTTCATTTGTGAACTAGGTCCCATCAGACATCCAAACATATTCTAAGACAGGTATTGCTCATTTCGGGAGATGGGTTTCTCCGCAAACTTGAGATAAAGAGAGACATAGAAAGAAACATCACAGCAGATCCACTCACTGAGGCTATTCCTCGAACGCAATAGTTTCGCAAACGAGCTTTGTGAGACTGACTAGTAGAGGAGTTGGGTGTTCGGTATCACACGGGCTGTGAGTATGCGACATCACAATAATTAGCCTTGAGTGTAAATGGGAGATTGTTGGAGATAGTGACCTCAGAGTCAATTATTAGATCACAGGCACGTGATTGCAATGATTGAGGGAGGACCTATCCCAGTAGGACAGTCTTACTCAAGATGATAGTATGCTATCTGGTTTATCTTTATCATCGTGTACAGCTTTAGGTGACCTTACGAGTCGCTATTGCACGTTGATAGAGCCCCTACGATTCTTGCTTGACTACCAGCAGTATGAGGGCGATCATATACGTGGGAGCTGGGGTCTATAAGCACATCCTTAAAAGGTCCCTAGTCGTAAGAGTTTCGAGACAGGGCATCGATACTCCAGAGTAGACTAGTGTATACAGTCGAGACCCCGACGAAGGGCGGTGGCCGGTCTCACAAGCCACTGGTGTCAGTTGGTTCACCTAAGATGTATACAGGTGCTCATTGGGTTATGAGTACACCGGATAGGACTCGTCGGGAACCTGCTAGTTGGGATTATACCAGACGTCAGATAGCAGTTTCCTGGTGACATGTGTACAGGTTAGTTCATCGACCTGAGATTGTCATTTGTCTCGTGTGAGTTCCCACTGTGCTTTGATTACTACCCTACCACGCTCAAAGGAGACGTACAAACAGGTTTTAGTTGGGTACAGTCCCGAGCCACATGGAGGCAGTGAGCGGATCTGCAGGGGTTCGTCTCTCCCGGTATTGGGGGTGAGGTCGCGCTGTGTCTAGGAGAGCCAGTACATGAAAGTCCTTGGCCAAGGCAGGAGATTTATTGATAGGTATTCCAGTAGTATCTCAGGGTGTTCTGGGTTACTCTCCGACACGACTTGTACCGCTTTTGGGGGTCTGACTTTTACCAACCCCCTAGGCCCGCCATGCGATGCTCATAGACGAACGGACCGGACTGTACGGATATTGTCACTGACAGGCTCAGTAGGGTGTCAGGATGAGTTCGCTCATCGACGTCCCTTTTGGTCAATACCCGGTAGCCCGTTACGTATAGGCTAATACCTCTGACGTGCTAGTGGTTAAATCCACAACCAAAGTATTGACGAGTCTTTAGAGTCCCCCACAGACCAGTTTCTCATGTTTCGGGTGAAACACTGTAGAGGCCGTATGGAGATATGACAGGGTTCGATTAGATACGTGCGGTATTGCACGGATTATGATCGGACGAATTATAATAGCGGGCTTTGGTTTAAGCCGGATCCTAGTATTGTACAGTGTAGATTTTGTCTCATTGCATTTGTATTCGGTCACAATACAAATGAGGGTATGTATATACATTAGCGGGGTTTTCCTGTAATTTATTACGGGATCAGTTTTTGGAGTTGCCAGTTTGCTTTCCGTTTCGGCCATTTTCCTTTGTATCTTTCCTTGGCTGAAAGTTGGTGGAGGAGGGCTTATTTGCATTTGTGCAAATTAGCATTGTGGAAGGTGGTCTTTGCATATTGTTGCTTCATGATGGCTGCACCATCATTTGACTTCTTCACTCAACATTGCTTGACTTTTGTGGTGTGATGATGGGTTTATGAGTGTTGTACTTTTGGAGTTATCATGGTTGTTGATGATGAGAAGAGTGATGGTTGTTGTGTTAGTGTATATGCCCTAGAGGCCATTACTGTATCATACTAGTTTGTATATTACTTAATGGATGCTTGGGATATTCACCTTGTATATACAATCTTGCTCAAAATAGTAGTATGCTACTTGGTCTGTTTCTACTTCAATGTGTACATGTGTTTATTTTTGTATATCGCCTATACACATTAGTAGAGCCCTTAGGATCTTTGCTTGATTACCAGCGATGTGATGGCCGTCACACTAGTAGGGCTGGGTAATCTATAAGCACATCCTTATGCAGGTCCCTGGTCGCAGGACTATCGAGACAGGGCATCGATACTCCGGAGTAGACCAGCGCATGCGCTTCTCATCCCAGTGTGGGAGACGGTCTGTCCAACAGCCGTCAGTACGTCGTACTTGAGATAGTATGCGGGTGCTCGTTAGGTTACGGGTACACTGGACAGGACTCGTCGGGAACTGACTAGTTGGTATTATACCTATCGTCAGTTATCAGTTCCCTGGTGACATGAGTACAGCTTAGTCCGCTGACTTGACACTGTCACTCCGCCTCGAGTGTGTTCCCACTGTACTTTGATCACTACCCTACCACGGCTCAAAGGAGTCGTGCAAACAGGTAGTGGTTGGGTGCAGTCCCGAAGCATTTGGAGGCAGTGACGGTTAGACAGGATTCGTCTCTCCCGGTATTGGGGGTTGACATCGCGCTGTGTCTAGGAGAGCCATTACACGAGTAGTCCCTGGCCAGGGCAAACGAGATATACTGGTAGGTTTCCAGTGTTATCTCAGGGTGTTTTGGGCTTCGCTCCGGCACGACTTGTACCGTTATTGGGGGACTGACGTTTACCGCCCCCTAGGCCCGCCATGCGATGTATCAGACGAACAGACCGGACTGTACGGAGAATGTCACACTCAGGCTCAGTAGGAGTTCAGATGGGTTTCGCCTCGTCGGTCTTCTTGTCGGCATTACCTGGGGACCGTTACGCACAGCTAGTGCCGCTTGCGGTCTGTGGTTAAACCCACTGCCAGCGTAATGTCGAGTCTTTAGAGTCCCACACAGAAAGCTTTTCGCCTTTAGGCAAAAGAGTAGAGGTTGCATGGTATTGCGACAGGTCGCATGGTTTTGCGACAGGGTTCGGTCACATCCGTGCACTTGTGCACGTACAGTTTACACTAGCGGGCTTTGGTTTAAGCCAGATCCTAGTGTACCTTATGGGATTGGATTTATCCAGTTTGCATTCGTGTTCCTCGGAACGCGGATGCGGGTGTGTATGCACAGTTGACAGGGAGGCAGAGGCAGCGGATTCTCATTAGGGTTGTTGACAGTTGACCGTTGACTTTTTGACTTTATGCTCAACCCTAATGAGAATATGATATGTGATTAACTATTATATTAATTAAGTATTATGGTGATATGGTTGTTGACTTGTTGACTTTTGTTGACTTGTTGACTTTGGTGACTTGTTGACTTTTGTTGACTTGTTGACCGGTAGACTAGGCTTGACTAGTTGACCATCATGATGACCATAGCCATCATTTCATGGCAAAGACTTTTGTTTACTTGCTCATTTGTGTAAAATGAGTGCATGAAATGATATGGTTGTGGTTGCTTCTAACCATCACATAAGACTTTTGTTAATATGATGAGTTATCATTGCTTTGGATTATGAGAGGGTGAGAGACAAAATACTTGCTCATTTTTCTTTCTTGCTCATTCTCTCTCTTGTTCTTGAGCTCTCCTCTTGCTCCCTCTCTTGATCTATGGTTCTCTTGTCTCATGAGTTGAGGATCAAGAACCACAGATAAAATCCCATTCTATTTCCTCTCTACTCATTCTAGTTCACTAGGTTTAGCAAACCAAGTGAACTAGTTTCTTCAAAGAACGAAGAAGGAGCTAAAAGTTGGAGCTTTCAAGTGGATCTATCTTCGGCGTACGGAGACGACGAGAAGGAGCCATCGAACCACCATCGGAGCTTGAAGAGAAGGAGTTCAAGTTTAGGTATAACCATCTTCATCCGAGTAGCTAAATATCTTTAGCTTAGTATGCTAGTTTTAGTTTAGGTAAAGATCCCGACCTAGCTTAGTCCATGTTGCCTCTTGCGTTAAAATTTTGATTTTATACCGTTTCCGCCTCCCCGTAAGAACCGGGGGTCGCAATGTGGACTTACAGTGGTATCAGAGCCTAACTAAACTTAAACTAGCTTGGTAGTGAAGTGTAACGAAGTTCGGAACCGGAAAAATCCAAAAACCAAACTTTTACAAAAACTGAGTTTCTGTTGAAATTTTTTTGGCTCAAAATGAAAAACTTTGCACTTGTAAATTCGGCTCAGGGTTTTGTGTGAACACCCATGAAAAACGATACAGTAATTCGTCCAAACCGCCGCCCTTCCGCCGCGTGAGCTAGGCATCCGCCGCGGAAGCGCCGCGCTTTGTCGTCCTCTGTGCATCGTTTTTCGTGCAGTGTGTGTCTGTGTTGGTTTTGGGATTTTTGAAATATATTATATGTGCCCAGATTTTCCAGAAAAGAAATTTCCTTTTGGGGTCCTATAATTCCGTATTTTTTTCCGAACTTCACTGCACTTTGACTATGATGGTTATATCTGTGATGTTTGCATGTATTGAGCGTCGGCCAATCGCTATAAGTCGATTGGTCGGGGTTATACATGATCTGTAATGTGCTGGAATGTGTATATAAATATGTTGGATTGTCGCGGGTGAATAGCCGGGGGTTGTGAGACGAGAGTTTTCTTTTCTTGCCATTCATGTAAATTTGTAAATTGATGTAATAATTATTTGTATGGCCGCACAACCGGGTCGGGGTTGTAGCCGTCATTGTATAATTTCTTTTTACTGTTTTTGCTCCTAGGATAGACCCATGGAGGGGTGGACAAACTACCGGGTATGCCGAAGTGTCGAGTGGCCTACTCATGGAGATGAGGGAGGTTGCTACGCTTCGGGTACTTGGCGGGTAGTTTGCCGCACCCGTAGGGGTCTTGGGTGGGGTATTGGCTATTCACCGCGACCGTGTAATTTGTTTTTGTTACAGGCTCGTACAAATTACAGATTCCTAGTATATCCAATGTATTTATCTGTGATCTGAAATGTTTATCATTGCAGTATATCTATATATGATATTATTTAGGCGTTGCTTATGTTTTTCAGACGCGCTAGCCCAGCCCCCGCTCTGTCGTTAGTTAAGTAACCTAACGGGTAATGACGGGGCCCAGTGGCGAATGCGAATGGCATAAGCGTACGTCATATTTTGGTTGTTTTCTGCAATGGTAGGTTTAAATGATGGGACGCATTAAAAGAACTAATGCAAGAATATCACGCATTAAAAGAACTAATGCAAGATAATAAACCAAGTTAAAGTCGTTGGAACACTTTCGAAAAACCACTCGGTTCTTTTCAAAACAACTTTTAAATACGGAGCTTGAGCCACTCCTTTTAAAAGCTATCTCGTTCCATCGACCAAATCAAGTTCACTACGTTCACGGTTTTGCCAAAACCATTCGTAGCCCTCCGTCGTTTCGTATGAATATTCAATAGTATTCAAGCTGTGTTTGTTGACCTTCGTCAAGACATAGTGATTGGTAGCTATTGGGTATTCATATGTAGCATAGATAGATGCGTTGGTTTGGGACATTCGCATTACCTTGTTGACCTTCGTCAAGGGTATATACGGGTGGATTCAAATTAACCTGGATAATGACGGGCAGAACTTGACATGTGACTTATGATTTGTTGACCTTCGTCAAGGTCATAAGAGCATGGGGCAAAAATCCACATCGGGAGTTTCATAAGTACTGAAACTTGCTAGATTTGCATACCATTTGGAGTGTGATGATTCTGGTAGGATTCCTTCAGTTTCGTTACGCGATGATATTTGGATCCCGATCCTACTGTGAGTATATGCTACTCCTCGGGAAATTTCTCACTTAACGATCAATGCTATAAACCTAGTAGGTGCCTAGAAAGGTGTTAGCGGGGCTACGCCCCCAGGGAAAAGAGGTTCTCTAATTAAGGAACTTCGCGAAAGCGTTGGAAAACCTCCCTCGAAGTACCGACATCGGCCTGGCTGAACGGTTAAGCAAGTATTGTACGGTGGGATTGATCCTGACTAATTCTTCCTTTATGGTTTGAGGAGGGATTCGAGAAACAGTGGGAGCCATCCTGTTTAGACAAACTAAAAAACCACTCTAAACTTGCAAGAGCATCATGCTGAGTGTTTCTTCTTCTCTCTCCTAATTGCAGCGACCAATCAACATGACTGGACTTAAGTTACTCCTAGATAAAAACAAACTGACAGGGCCAAACTACAAAGATTGGCTCAGGAATGTCAAGATAGCAATCACTTATGACAAGCTGGGGTATCTTCTTACCACCAAAGCTCCCCCTGTCCCTGGTCCAACTTCCAGCGTCGCGGATAAGGAAATCCGCAAGACTTGGGAGATTGATAGCGCGAAGGCCAAGTGCCTCCTGCTTGCCTCGATGGACAACGAACATCAGAGGAGGCATGAGAATATGGACATGGAGTCCATATTGCTCCATACAAAAGAACTGTATGGAGAGCAATCACGTATCGCAAGATACGAAGCGTCGAAAAAGTTATTTTCGACAAGAATGGCCGTCGGATCATCAGTAGCCGAGAACGTGCTAAAGATGATCGGCTTCATTGAGGAGCTCGCTGACCTAGGGATCACATTGGAGAGTGAGCTATATACGGATATAGTTCTCCAGTCCCTTCCTTCCACTTACGCCCAGTTTATACTGAACTTCAACTTACAAGAAAAAGAGGTTGAACTTTCAGAGCTCCTCAACATGCTGAGGAGCGCAGAGGGCACCCTACAGAAAGGTAGGGATACATCCACTTTGTTTGTAGGAGGATCATCTTCTTCTAGGTCCAAGGCGAAAGCCAAGGGAAAGAAGAAGAAGGCCCCCGCCAAACCAAGGGGCGGTGTTAGTAAAGTGGATACGAAGGGAAAAGGTAAAGCAACAAAGATAGCGGGGAAGCTTGTGGATAAGGAAGAATGCTTCTATTGTCATAAGAAAGGACACTGGAAGAATGATTGCAGGGCCTGGAAGGCCAGAACACAGGAATTGAAGCAGGTTGCAGCTTCAGCTTCAGGTGTGTATGTTATTGAAAACTGTCTTTCAATAAACTCTACTTCCTGGGTATTGGATACCGGATCAGGATCTCATATCTGTAATTCTTTGCAGGCGTTGAGAAACCGTAGGTTTTTGAAGGCAGGTGACATGACCCTCAAAGTTGCGAACGGAGCTAGCATGGATGCTAAAGCCGTGGGGGACTATCACCTAGGAATGTCAGATGGACATGTTTTGGTTTTGCGTAATTGCTTTTTTGTACCCAACGCAACTTGTAATATCATTTCTGTATCTTTAGTTTCTAAAGAAGGTTATGAATTTGCGTTTGTAAGTAATGTTGTAAACATTCACCTTAATCAAGTTTTGATTGGGTCAGGTACATTGAGTAATGGTATATACGTGTTAAACCAACCACAGATTTTCAACGTCCAGAATACACACAAAAGAAAGTCTCCAGAAATGAATCAGACTTTCTTATGGCATTGTAGATTGGGTCACATCAATGAGAGAAGGTTGACTAAGTTACATACAGAAGGGTATTTGAATGCGTTCGAATATCAGTCGTATGCCACTTGTCAATCCTGTCTCAAAGGAAAGATGACAAAGACTCCGTTTACTGGACATCGAGTAAGAGCGAGCGAGCTCTTGGGACTCGTACACAGTGACGTGTGCGGTCCAATGTCTACACATGCCCGAAGCGGACATTCTTACTTCATTACTTTTACGGATGACTTCTCAAGGTACGGTTATGTCTTCTTAATGAAACATAAGTCCGAGGCCTTTGGAAAATTCCAGGAGTATAAAAATGAAGTAGAGAAACAGACCGGCAAAAGTATTAAGATTCTAAGATCGGATCGAGGTGGAGAATACTTAAGTGCCGAATTCCTGAATTACTTAAAAGAGAATGGTATTCTCTCTCAGCTTACTCCTCCATACACTCCGCAACATAACGGTGTATCGGAGAGACGGAACCGAACCCTATTGGATATGGTTCGGTCCATGATGAGTAACGCTGAGTTACCGCGATCATTCTGGGGATATGCACTAGAAGCAGCTGCGTATCTCTTGAACAAGGCTCCCACCAAGACTGTGCCTACCACCCCATATGAGATGTGGACTGGGAAGAAACCCTGTCTTAAGTATCTTAAGGTATGGGGATGTCCAGCTTTTGTAAAAAAGCAGCATGCGGACAAACTTGAGGCACGTTCAGTACAGTGTAAGTTTGTGGGATACCCAAGAAACTCCAGGGGGTATCTTTTCTATTCCGCTGAGGAGCAAAAGGTCTTTGTTTCTCAGCATGCCCACTTCTTGGAAACTGAGTTTTTAGAAACCCAGATAAGTGGGAACACAATAGAACTGGAAGAAGTTCCAGAACCACAGACTGTTACTGAAAGCTTAGTGGAACCAGAGGGTTCAACAGAACAGGACATTCCTGCGCCGCTCCGTAGGAGTAGTAGGCAGTCTCATCCGCCCGAGAGATACTACGGTTTTCTCATAGACGGGGATAGAGAGGATTGCATCATAGATTATGATGAGCCTACTAGCTTCCAGCAGGCCGTTCAGAGCGTTGACTCAGTGAAATGGCTGGATGCAATGCGGACCGAAATGGAGTCCATGTACACCAACAAGGTATGGACGTTGGACATTGCTCCAGACGGGGTAAAACCCGTAGGATGCAAGTGGATCTTCAAAAGGAAGATTGGTGTAGATGGACAGGTTGAGACCTATAAAGCTAGGCTGGTAGCAAAGGGTTTCCGTCAAAGACCTGGCTTGGACTACGACGAAACCTTTTCTCCAGTAGCCATGCTGAAATCCATTCGGATCCTTCTTGCCATTGCTGCCTTCCACGATTATGAGATCTGGCAAATGGACGTAAAGACAGCTTTTCTAAATGGAAATTTAGAGGAGTGTGTCTATATGGACCAACCAGAGGGTTTCATTCAGAGTGGGAGCAGCGGAAAGGTGTGCAAGTTGCTTAAGTCCATCTATGGACTAAAGCAGGCGTCGCGGAGTTGGAACATCTGCTTTGATGAAACGGTCAAAGAATTTGGCTTTATCAAAAATCCAGATGAACCATGCATCTATAGTAGATTTGTAGCGAGAACTGTAGTATTCCTCGTTTTATACGTGGATGACATTCTCGTAATAGGAAATGACATTCCTATGCTACAATCTGTCAAGGGGTTCTTGTCACACAGGTTCTCCATGAAAGACCTGGGTGATGCCTCGTACATTCTGGGTATCCGGATCTACCGTGAAAGATCCAAGAGGATATTAGGACTATCACAGTCCAGGTACATCGACACCATACTGAAGAGATTCAGTATGGAAGATTCCAAGCGTGGTAACCTACCGGCTTGTCACGGGATCACCCTCTCTAAAGAGATGTCTCCCAAGACTGATTTGGAGAGGGATCGCATGTCTATTATACCCTACGCTTCTGCGGTAGGCTCTATAATGTATGCGATGTTGTGTACCAGACCGGATGTAGCTTATGCACTGAATGTGGTAAGCCGGTATCAGTCTAACCCAGGGGAGAAACACTGGATAGCGGTAAAGAACATTCTCAAGTACCTGAGAAGGACTAAGGAGATGTTCTTGGTGTATGGCGGAAAAGACCTCCAGATCGAGGCCTTTGCTGACTCCAGCTTCCAGAGTGACAAGGATGATTCCAAGTCCATGTCGGGTTTTGTCTTTACCCTCAATGGAGGGGCGGTGTGTTGGAAGAGTTCCAAACAGGAAACCGTTGCAGACTCGACGATGGAAGCGGAATACATCGCTGCATCTGATGCCGCAAAAGAAGCTGTCTGGATGAGAAAGTTCTTGAAAGAACTTCAGGTGGTTTCGTCCATTGTTGATCCAATACCTCTGTATTGCGACAACAACGAGGCTATAGCTTTAGCGAAGGAACCCAGGTCCCATCAGAGATCCAGGCACATCTTGAGGCGGTATCACCTGATCAGGGAGATCGTAGATCGCCAGGAGATCGAGGTTCGGAGAGTCGCTTCAGAAGATAACACTGCTGATCCATTCACCAAGGCCCTGCCCCAGACTCAGTTCGAGCGGCTGATCGAGATGATAGGTCTTCGATACGCCAGTACATGGCCTTAGTGCAAGTGGGAGATTGTTAGTGTATATGCCCTAGAGGCCATTACTGTATCATACTAGTTTGTATATTACTTAATGGATGCTTGGGATATTCACCTTGTATATACAATCTTGCTCAAAATAGTAGTATGCTACTTGGTTTGTTTCAACTTCAATGTGTACATGTGTTTATTTTTGTATATCGCCTATACACATTAGTAGAGCCCTTAGGATCTTTGCTTGATTACCAGCGATGTGATGGCCGTCACACTAGTGGGGCTGGGTAATCTATAAGCACATCCTTATGCAGGTCCCTGGTCGCAGGACTATCGAGACAGGGCATCGATACTCCGGAGTAGACCAGCGCATGCGCTTCTCATCCCAGTGTGGGAGACGGTCTGTCCCACAGCCGTCAGTACGTCGTACTTGAGATAGTATGCGGGTGCTCGTTAGGTTACGGGTACACTGGACAGGACTCGTCGGGAACTGACTAGTTGGTATTATACCTATCGTCAGTTATCAGTTCCCTGGTGACATGAGTACAGCTTAGTCCGCTGACTTGACACTGTCACTCCGCCTCGAGTGTGTTCCCACTGTACTTTGATCACTACCCTACCACGGCTCAAAGGAGTCATGCAAACAGGTAGTGGTTGGGTGCAGTCCCGAAGCATTTGGAGGCAGTGACGGTTAGACAGGATTCGTCTCTCCCGGTATTGGGGGTTGACATCGTGCTGTGTCTAGGAGAGCCATTACACGAGTAGTCCCTGGCCAGGGCAAACGAGATATACTGGTAGGTTTCCAGTGTTATCTCAGGGTGTTTTGGGCTTCGCTCCGGCACGACTTGTACCGCTATTGGGGGACTGACGTTTACCGCCCCCTAGGCCCGCCATGCGATGTATCAGACGAACAGACCGGACTGTACGGAGAATGTCACACTCAGGCTCAGTAGGAGTTCAGATGGGTTTCGCCTCGTCGTTCTTCTTGTCGGCATTACCTGGGGACCGTTACGCACAGCTAGTGCCGCTTGCGGTCTGTGGTTAAACCCACTGCCAGCGTAATGTCGAGTCTTTAGAGTCCCACACAGAAAGCTTTTCGCCTTTAGGCAAAAGAGTAGAGGTTGCATGGTATTGCGACAGGTCGCATGGTTTTGCGACAGGGTTCGGTCACATCCGTGCACTTGTGCACGTACAGTGTCCGGACAGTTTACACTAGCGGGCTTTGGTTTAAGCCAGATCCTAGTGTACCTTATGGGATTGGATTTATCCAGTTTGCATTCGTGTTCCTCGGAACGCGGATGCGGGTGTGTATACACAGTTGACAGGGAGGCAGAGGCAGCGGATTCTCATTAGGGTTGTTGACAGTTGACCGTTGACTTTTTGACTTTATGCTCAACCCTAATGAGAATATGATATGTGATTAACTATTATATTAATTAAGTATTATGGTGATATGGTTGTTGACTTGTTGACTTTTGTTGACTTGTTGACTTTGGTGACTTGTTGACTTTTGTTGACTTGTTGACCGGTTGACTAGGCTTGACTAGTTGACCATCATGATGACCATAGCCATCATTTCATGGCAAAGACTTTTGTTTACTTGCTCATTTGTGTAAAATGAGTGCATGAAATGATATGGTTGTGGTTGCTTCTAACCATCACATAAGACTTTTGTTAATATGATGAGTTATCATTGCTTTGGATTATGAGAGGGTGAGAGACAAAATACTTGCTCATTTTTCTTTCTTGCTCATTCTCTCTCTTGTTCTTGAGCTCTCCTCTTGCTCTCACCCTCAACCTCTTGCTCCCTCTCTTGATCTATGGTTTTCTTGTCTCATGAGTTGAGGATCAAGAACCATAGATAAAATCCCATTCTATTTCCTCTCTACTCATTCTAGTTCACTAGGTTTAGCAAACCAAATGAACTAGTTTCTTCAAAGAACGAAGAAGGAGCTAAAGGTTGGAGCTTTCAAGTGGATCTATCTTCGGCGTACGGAGACGACGAGAAGGAGCCATCGAACCACCATCGGAGCTTGAAGAGAAGGAGTTCAAGTTTAGGTATAACCATCTTCATCCGAGTAGCTAAATATCTTTAGCTTAGTATGCTAGTTTTAGTTTAGGTAAAGATCCCGACCTAGCTTAGTCCATGTTGCCTCTTGCGTTAAAATTTTGATTTTATACCGTTTCCGCCTCCCCGTAAGAACCGGGGGTCGCAACGTGGACTTACATGTTGTTGAGGTGACTTTCTTCATTATATTAATATTTCCTCTTGCTTGCATTATTATTGCTCCTTCTCCCTGATCTCTCTCTCTCTCATTCTTTTGTGAAAAAAATGGACCGGCCATTCTTTAGGAAGGGGGCTGAAATTTTTGGAGGGGATTTTGGGTTCTCTTCATGTTTGCAAAATCTCCAAGTTCATCCACAAAAAATTCCACATCTCATTCCTCCACCAAATGGCACCATCTTTAAACCCCAAGAGACAAAGAGCACTACACTATTCTACAGCATCCTTGGGCACGTCGGCTCGCCAACTTCATGCTCGAGTTGCCTCGGTCCAGAGGTTGGAGCCCGTAAAAGAACCCGGTGATGTGGTGCCCTTCCGACGAGGAGTTGAAGACCGGAGATTCCGCGGGGAGATCGGGACGACGACGAGAAGACCGAAGGACACGGATCGCTCGGTATATCTCTCTACCCCTTCTCTAGTTAGTTAGGACTAGATTAATGGCCCGATCCGGGATTTTTATGCGCGGTGGTGCCGGTTCAAAGTTTAAAGTAAAGTATCGTTTCCGCATTTTGGCCTCGTTCAGACGGCCGGGGCGGCGCCGTGCACTTACAGTAGTGTTGATTGTTTATCCTTTCCCGTTCTTAGAATTTCATGGACGAAATTCTTTTCGTAGTTGGGTATAATGTAACACCCGAGTTCACTTATACCAATTCCAGTTCTCGTATTTATTTATTCGTGATATTCTTGATTTAACATATCTTGGGTGCGAATGGTAATTTTTACACTTTATATTGCATTCGACCCGACCAGCTTGCTTGAACCTGTTTGATTCTTATTTATAGATTACATTGACTTGTTGCATGGACACGTGCATCTCATGATTAGTACATACAGGCATTTTACCTAGTATTGCATCTTTTATCATGTAACATTTTAGATCACGGTAAATAAATTAAAATTGCATTTCATGGCCTGCATGATACCCCTAACCCTGTGGTAGCGTCCGTGCATCTTGTTTTTGTCCCGTTCAGTGAAACGGACGTGTTTGGATGGCTACGCGCATGTACGTGAGTCCGTTCTTGGGGGTATGCTTTTTCGTTACATAATCATTCATTTTAAATTTTGGACCTTGCATAAAATTATCGTATTTCAAATCCAAAATTTTGGACCCGACCCGGGCGCATTTCTGAAATACTTTTGTATCTCGCCAAAAATCATTCATTTGAGATATTTTTATTATTAAACGAAAATATATTCTTCTGTTTACCAACGAATAAAAATCTTTTAAAATAATTTAACCACTAAAAATCTTTTCACTTTATTTTTCAGAACCCTTTTTCATAACCCAGCTTCTCTTTTCTTTTCCCTGGCCCCACCGCGAGCCAATCGTATCCCTTTCCTTCTTTGCACCGGGCCCCATACGTATTCCTCTCTCTTCTTTCCCTTTCTCCTTCTCTCTCTTCCGCCGCAGATCTCTCTCTTCTCTCTCTTTCTCTTTCTCTCTCACCCCCACTAAAATACAATTTCATCTCTCTTCTTCTTTCTCTCTCCTTTCGCCTTCTCTCTATCTCTCTCATCTCGCGCCCCCTCTCTCTCTCATCTCACGGTGAACGCGAGTCCCAGCACCGCCTCCCCTCCTTAATGTCACCGCCCATTATTTTCTTCTCCTTTTTCTATATTTTTACCCAGCACCAAGAAAACCCACAGCAGGTGAAGCCCTAGCCCTAGCCCATCGCCTCTGCCTCGCCGTCGCTCGCCCCTCGCCGCCACCATCTCGACCTCTCCTCGTCTTCATCTTCCTTCTCTCTCTCCCCCCAACACCTCGCCTGCACCTACTAACCCTGCACACACCCAACGCCTCCTCACCATCATCTCCTCACGCCGACGACCTCCCTCACCATTTTCTCATCTCCTCCGCTCACCCTATCCACCTTCTTCTTCTTCTTTCTCCTTCCCGAGCCTCTCTCCTCTTTCTCGAGCATCTACTGCAATGCCCACAAACCCACCAAACCCATCTCCTCGTCACCGGCGATCCTTCGACCTCGCCGTCACCACCATTCTCCTCTCACCTCCACTTTCATCATCTTCTCCTCATCTCCTCATCCCACTCACCAAACCCTGCACACTCGAGCCTAAACAGCTCAAACCCTAACCTAACCCTAAACCCACAGAAACCCATGCACCCATGCCGGCAACTCACCTCCGGTGACCCCGACATCGCCATTATCTCGTCTCTCCGTTACTATTTGCCGGAATCCGGTCGTACCGACGACGACCCCGAAGACCTAGCGAGCATCTCTGACCCGTGTGATCCCCTTGTGCGTTGTTTGGACTCGTTCCGTGTACCGTGCGCGCGTCGTGACTTTTCCCGCCGACGCGTGAGGTTCCGTATACCTGCTTCGTGATCTGTCGAGGCAAGTAAAACTTGCTACATGCTATTGTATTATTTTATACTTATTCAACTGCATATTGAATCGGTAGATTGAATTTAATGCTGCATGTCCCATGCTATCATTTCGATGTACATTATATCATTTTAGATTTATAGCTCGAAACATACCCTGTTGCATTTAGTTTACTATACATAGTACCAACATCCATATTTAAATCATATAACACTTATTTGCATAGCCTATAGTACTCCTTTCGTAGTTTATACTCTATCGGACGGCCGTTTACATACAGCTAGCCTAATTTATATTCAATTGCATCTGTAGATTATTTAGTACATATTCAATTGCATACAGCTAGCCTGATCCTGTGTTGGCATTAGCCCTAGATTACTTAATTCCTGACTTGAACACATATAACTTGGGGGTATGGGGAAATCAATGATGAAACCTGACTTGTAACTCGACAGTTCGCTACCTTTACTGATCAGTTTTAGAGGCTAGGCCAGCCTTGGGATGATGCTGCTGACATCATCCATCGTTATCCACTACCATTTTAGAGGCTGGGCCAGCCTTGGGATGATGCCATGGACATCATTCATCGTTACCCTTTTTCCTTTTAGTGCCTAGCGGCATGTCTCGGTTTCAGCCCGAGAATCTTCACCGTGATCCCAGGCACGCACGGGATACTATTGAGTTACATCGATGATTCATCAAATTGATTTCAAAGACTTGAGAATAATTAACCCAATTGACCAGTTTAGATTACTCACTGCACACTACCTTTCACTGCCCTGATTTATATTACTGTTACACCTGCTTTACCATTTTAAAATCATACTTGCATGTCTTGCTACCCTGTTTATATATTATTGCATGATGTTATGACGCGCTGACGTCTGGGTTTTGCATGGCCCAGATCCTCTACCTTTGTTGCCGACTGATCAGGAGTATTGCCGCTGTTAGACCAAGCGGTGAGGATCTTGTTGGTATGCATTTTACTTTCCAGGTGTATTATTTATTGGATCTTTTGCTTCCGCATATTATCATTTCTTGACTCATTTATTCTGGCTCATGGACATGTACTAGATAGTTTAGTTTACTTTCCTATTCTTGATATCTCTACAGCCGTAATGTGACTGTAGAGGGATTTTTCCTATCCACAGGTAGCATGGTTGGCTATGTCACGTGCCTATCTTAGCGTACTCTGGGAAGCGGGGTGTGACATGGTTCCCGACGAGTCGTGTCCCGTGTACTCGTAACCTAACGAGCACCTGCATACTATCTCCAGTACGACATACTAATGGCTGTGGGGCAGACCATCACCCCTGCTGGGATGAGAAGCGTATACACTAGTCTACTCCGGAGTATCGATGCCCCGTCTCAATAATCCTACGACTAGGGACCTGTATAAGGATGTGTTTGTAGATTACCCTGCCCCCACTAGTGTGACTGCCATCACAATGCTCGTAATCAAGCAAAGATCCTAAGGGCTCTACTAATATGTATAAGCAATATGCTAAAAGAAACACATGCACATATTGAAGTAGAAACAAACCAAGTAGCATAATACCATTTTAAGCAAGACTGTCAATACAACTGTGAATATCCCAAGCTTCTATTAAGTAATATACAAACCAGTATGATACAATAATGATCTCTAGGGCATATACACTAACACGTACAGCGAATATTATTGATCCGTCTGATGTGTTGGAAACATAACAGATAAATATAAATATTATCTTTCTGTAACATAACCTAATTATGATCCCAACAGGGAGTAAAACGTGTTACGAAATGGACTTCCAGTTCAGAAATTGGATTTTCAGCAGTAAACACTTAAAATGAAATGACCATAACTCACAAACCTGAAACCCGATTGACTCGAAACTAATTTTTCTGTAGATATAATTTAATACACTGTTTACGCTTTTTATATTGTTTTGCCAAATTATGCACGTGTGATTTTATGCGATTTTTCTAATCCAACCGACACCAGTTGCTCATATGTATTCAATAGTGCATTTACTGTATCCCCATCATGTTGCATGACTGTTATACCTTTGCAAATAGTGTTCATCTGCATCGACATCGTAGTGACCATGTTACATTACCAAGTGATAAATGTTAGTAATTGGATTGTGGCAAGTACGTTAATGTAAAAACGTGATTGAATAATGGAAGCGACACGTACTTGTACATAATCAGCGGAACCGGTTAATTATTGCATTGTCGACACCTATGGGGCATATATAAGTATAAATATAACTGGTATAGGGCGGGTGTCACGACCCAAATTAGGAGCGCGACCGACACTTAAATCACGCAATGTCTAACGGCGTAATGTAATTCAAGTAAGCCGAAAACCCAGAAATCTAAACCATAAAAGATAAAATGGGAACATTTAAAACATTTGTCAAAAACATTTAGAAATCTCAAGTTATAAA
The DNA here is from genome assembly GCA_030015575.1 of Agapanthus africanus. Classification (NCBI taxonomy): domain Eukaryota; kingdom Viridiplantae; phylum Streptophyta; class Magnoliopsida; order Asparagales; family Amaryllidaceae; genus Agapanthus; species Agapanthus africanus. The sequence continues at coordinate 286,378,603 of CM057343.1, read as the reverse complement.
TATTAAGTTTAATTTATTTTCTTAAAAATTTCGGCAGCACCTTCTTTGTAAAAACTAGCCCCGAACAGGTACAAGCAAAGAATAAATATAAAGCATCCCCAAACGGGAGTAACTCACGCCAAAAGGCGGAACACAGCCACAACAAGTATATACGACGCCATAGCGAAGGAATAAGCAAGGAAGGAGTGAAAACAAAATCACAACATAATTAAAGTAAAGTCGGCTCATACGAGCTCGACACCTAGAATCATAATATAAAACAATATGGATCCTCACAAATCTCGTCTCTAAGTCAAATACATGAAAGTGGTAGATGGAGAGTACTAGATACAATAAGATATACAATGAGATCATACGGATACCCGCAAACCACCCACCTATCCAAAATCACGACCAACGATAGCGGTATCCGCAGAAGTAGATGCAATGAGAAGCCCTGCCGCGACTACACTGAGGGTCAAACCTGCAAAACACCGTGGCACAACGGGGGTGAGTTGCCAACTCGTGAATAGAAAATAACATCATACAGATAATCGCAAGTATGCACGAAAGCGATAGTCTGCAATATATAAGCTAATGGCATAAGCATAACAGTATGGATATGCAGTAATATCATGATCAAGGTACACCTCCAGGGTACAATAACTATATGAAACAATGCATGTTAAATAAATCCTGAGTAGGGGATAACACATAAAACCTCATGTATGAATCATCATCATGGGAAACCGGCGTCCATCAACGACACCCCAAATCCCAAAATCTCAGGCGTCGTCACTCAAATCGGCCCTCATATCCATCAGTCTCATGGAACCTGAGTGTCCAACATCGACACTCAAAACATCATGAACACCCGTGTCCAGCATTGATACGTAAATACTCATATCTCAGGCGCCGCATACTCAGATCGGCCCTTATATATATCTCATATCATAACTCCAAAACGGTATCCTCCGGATATCCGTCGAGTTCTATACAACCACCGGTAGGTAGTACTGCCTCCGCTTGGCTCATTGCCTATACAAGTATTCTTGCCCTAGGGTACCTCACCGGGTCCACCATGTACCTGCAGACGGTGCCTACTGCTCTTCGAATCGGGTATACTTATAGCTCAGAACCGAGAAAACTCATAGTGGACGTCTCTAAATATCATATCAAAAGAAACCGCGTTTTTTTAAAGTAACATATCATTCCCTTTTAAAATATATTCGCGGTTCTCAAATCCAGAAACCACATGAAATCGGTACCTCAATGCATATATCCATGAAATACGATGTATGCAACTACGGAACAGTAATGTGAGTATATCAAGGGAAAACCGCTCTTTTAAATATATCAAGTTTTCAAAGGTATCTTGCGGTTTCCTAAATCTACGAAATCGAAATACAACATCTTATGAAAGTAACAGGTGACTATAGCAATATATGTATGTATGCATGTATGTATGATGCAATTTATATGCGCAATAGAAAAAGATTTAACATCTAAGTATTAGTGATAAAGGAGGTAGTATAATAAGTTATCCATGGTAATTTCTATAGTGTGCGTGTCATGGAATTACTAACGGTGTGTGTGGCATACAGTTTGGTGCTCGTGCAATATGAACCGTTAGTAATAGCGTTGTGTCTCATTAATGCTATGTCCATACACAATAAGAAACGGGTTATACAACAATGATACGCATGCATAATTGATGCATACACACACACACACACACACACACACTCATAAACAATAGTCATATCACTGAATCTAACCCTCGACGCATAACGCCATACGGGCGATTCCCCGTAGATATTAAATCTACTCACCGATGATCTCGAGCTAGGTAAATCCAACCACCTGCTTTCCTTTCCTTGTAGCGTCTGAAGTCCCCGCAATTTATCCTAATTTCACACAACAACATAACAAGTGCAATTTAGAAAATTACGATAACACACGAATACAACGGCAACAAACTAACCGACTCCTACAAGCTACCAAGTGTTCGCTTAGCGGATAAACGCGTGCAGCGACATCTCAGACCAACCCACGACTGCAAGCTACCAGAAACACTTAAACCAAGTCAGATTATTCGTATCGCGCGTTGCCGATGTTAGTGTATATGCCCTAGAGGCCATTACTGTATCATACTAGCTTGTATATTACTTAATGGAAGCTTGGGATATTCACAGTTGTATATACAATCTTGCTCAAAATGGTAGTATGCTACTTGGTTTGTTTCTACTTTAATATGTGCATGTGTTTCTTTTAGCATATCGCTTATACATATTAGTAGAGCCCTTAGGATCTTTGCTTTATTACCAGCGTTGTGATGGTAGTCACACTCGTGGGGGCTGGGTAATCTATAAGCACATCCTTATGCAGTTCCCTAGTCGCAGGACTATCGAGACAGGGCATCGATACTCCGGAGTAGACTAGCATATGCGCTTCTTATCCCAGCTTGGGAGACGGTCTGTCCTACAGCCGTCAGTACGTCGTACTTGAGATAGTATACGGGTGCTCGTTAGGTTACGAGTACACTAGACAGGACTCGTCGGGAACTGTTGGTTGGTATTATACCTATCGTCAGTTATCAGTTCCCAGGTGACATGAGTACAGCTTAGTCCGCTGACTTGACACTGTCACTTCGCCTCGAGTGTGTTCCCACTGTACTTTGATTACTACCCTACCACGGCTCAAAGGAGTCGTGCAAACAGGTAGTTTTTGGGTGCAGTCCCAAAGCACTTGGAGGCAGTGACGGTTAGACAGGATTCGTCTCTCCCGGTATTGGGGGTTGACATCCCGCTGTGTCTAGGAGAGCCATTACACGAGTAGTCCCTGGCCAGGGAAAGCGAGATATACTAGTAGGTTTCCAGTGCTATCTTAGGGTGTTCTGGGCTTCACTCCGACACGACTTGTACCGCTATTAGGGGACTAACGTTTACCGCCCCCTAGGCCCGCCATGCGATGTATCAGACGAACAGACCGGACTGTACGGAGATTGTCACATTCAGGCTCAGTAGGAGTTCAGATGGGTTTCACCTCGTCAGTCTTCTTGTCGGCATCTACCTGGAGACCGTTACGCACAGCTAGTGCCGCTTGCGGTCTGTGGTTAAACCCACTACCAGCGTAGTGTCGAGTCTTCAGAGTCCCACACAGAAAGTTATTCGCCTTTAGGCAAAAGAGTAGAGGTCGCATGGTTTTGCAACAGGTCGCATGGTTTTGCGACAAGGTTCGGTCACATCCGTGCACTTGTGCACGTTTAGTGACCGGACAGTTAACACTAGCGGGCTTTGGTTTAAGCAAGATCCTAGTGTACATTTTGGGATTGGTTTTATCTCGTTTGTATTCGTGTTCCTCGGAACGCAGATGCGGGTGTGTATGCACAGTTGACAGAGAGACAGAGGCAGAGGATTCTCATTGGGGTTGTTGACTGTTGACTGTTGACTATTGACTTTTTGCTAAACCCTAATGAGAATAAGAAATATAATTAACAATAATATTAATTAAGTATTATGGTAACATGGTTGTTGAGGGGTTGACTTTGTTGACTTGTTGACTTTGTTGACCGGTTGACTAGGTTGGACTTGTTGACCATCATCATGACAATGGCTATCATTTCATGGCAAAGACTTTTGCTTGCTTGTTTGTTTTTGCAAAATGAGTGCATGAAATGATATAGCCATTTTGACTTGAACCATCACATAATACTTGATTACTATTTTTGTTATGATGTTTTTGGATTATGAGAGCTTGGATGGCAAAAGAGTTGCTCATTCTCTCATTTCATTTCTCTCTCTTGCTTGAGCTCTCCCTCTTGCTTTTCCTCTTGATCTCTCTCTAGCTCAAGGCAACACCCTCTCATGAGTTGAGAAACATTGCCTTAGAGATAAAAGAAAACCCATATCACTTCTCTACTCATCCTAGTTCACAAGGTTTAGCAAACCAAGTGTTCTAGTTTCTTCAAGTTCGAAGAAGAAGCCAAAGGTAGAAGCTTTCAGGTGGATCTATCTTCGGCGCAAGGAGACGACGAGGTGAGGCCGATCCGTACACCGGAAAGAGTTGAAGGCGAAGGAGTTCAAGAAAGGTATAACCCCCTAACCGAGTAGGTAAAACTCTTGTTAGGTTTGTTAGTTAGTTGTTAAACAAAGATCCGTATTATGAGTCCATGTTACCACCTCTTGTCAAATCGTTTTTCATCATTTCCGCAAGCCCGTAAGTACCGGGAGAGGTAGCATGGACTTACAGTGGTATCAGAGCCTAGTTAAACACTATATAACATGTTAGCAAAGTAAGTAGAAGTTCGATCGGAGAAAATATCACGAAACATACCCGAATAGCATAGTTTCTGCCGATTTTTCCCTCTGTTCAAAAAATAATAAATCATACATGAAAAATCGGCTCAGGCTTTTATTTAAACACCCAAGAAAATTGGTCCAATGAACCGGTCAAATCGCTGCGGTTCCGCGGCCGAGTTGACTCGGCCGTGGCACAATTTTGCTGCAGTGTGTTTCTGGGGTTGTTTTGGGATTTTTAAAATATGTTTTTTCTGCCCAGATTTTCCAGAAAGAAAAATTTGTGTTTGGGGCCTAGAAATTCGTATTTTGATCGAACTTCTAAAAACTTAAGCTGACAGGTATATATCTGTGATGTGATATATGTATTGAACGTCCGCTAATCGCTATACGTCGATTAGTGGGGGTTATACATATCTGTGATCTGTAATGTTGATGGTATGTGTATATGAATTCATTGGATTGTCGCGGATGAATAGCCGAGGGGTTGTGAGATGAGAGTTTTCTTTTATCTTTCAATTCATGTAATATGTAAATTGATGTAATATTATTTGTATGGACGCACAACCGGGTCGGGGTTGTAGCCGTCATTGTATAATTTCTTTTTACTGTTTTTGCTCCTAGGATAGACCCAAGGTGGGGTGCACAAACTACCGGGTATCTCGAAGTGCCGAGTGGCCTACTCACGAGTTGAGGGAGGTTTCTTCGCTTCGGGTACTTGGCGGGTAGTTTGCCGCACCCGTAAGGGTCTAGGGTGGGGTTTGGCTATTCACCGCAACCGTGTAATCCGCTTTTCGTTACAGGCTCGTACGAATTGTGGATTCCTAGTATATCCAATGTGTTCATCTGTGATCTGAAATGGCTATCATTCCAATATATCTATATATGATATTATTTAGGCGTTGCTTATGTTTTGCATCCGCGCTAGTCTAGCCCCCCGTTCTGTCGTTAGTTAAGTAACCTAACGGGTAATGACGGGGCCCCGTGGCGAATGCGGATTGCATAACCGTACGTCATATTTTGGTTGTTTTTTGCAATGGTAGGAATAAATGATGGGACGCATTGGAATTAATGCAAGAAAAATAAACCAAGTAAAAGTCGTTGGAACACTTTGAAAACCACTCGGTTCTTTTCAAAACCAAACTTTTAAATGCGGAGCTTGAACCACTCCTTTTAAAAGCTATCTCATTCCATCGATTATATCAAGTTCACTACGTTCACGGTTTCGCCAAAACCATTCGTAGCCCTCCGTCATTTCAGTTAAATATTCAGTAGTATTCAAGCTATGTATTTTGACCTTCGCCAAGGCATAGTGATTGGTAGCTGCTGAATGTTTATCTGTAGCATAGATAGATGCGTTGGTTTGGGACAGTCATACTACTATTTTGGCCTTCGTCAAGGGTATGTACGGGTGGGTTCAAATTAACCTGGACAATGACGGGTAGAACTTGACATGTGACTTATGATATGTTGGTTTTCGTCAAGGTCATAAGAGCATGGGGCAAAAATCCACATCGGGAGTTTCAAAAGAACTGAAACTTGCTAGCGCTGCATACCATTTGGAGTGTGATGATTCTGGTAGGATTCCTTCAGTTTTGTCACGCGATGATATTTGGATCCCGATCCTACTGTGAGTATATGCTACTCCTCGAGAATTTTCTCACTTAACGATCAATGCTATAAACCAAGTAGGTGTCTAGAAAAGTGTTAGTGGGGCTACGCCCACAGGAAAAGAGGTTATTTAATTAAGGAACTTCGCGAAAGCGTTGGAAAACCTCCCTCGAAGTACCGACACTGGCCTGGCTGAGCAGTTAAGCAAGAATTGTACGGTGAGATTGATACTGACTAATTCTTCCTTTATGGTTTGAGGAGGGATTTGAGAGACAGTGGGAGCCATCCTGTTTAGATAAATTAAAAACCAATCTAAACTTGCAAGAGCATCATGCTGAGTGTTTTCTTCTCTCTCTCTTAATTGCAGCGACCAAGTGACCGCACCTAGGTTACATCTAGATAATAAAATGACTGAATCTGACTGTTATAACTGGCAAAGGTCTGTCCAGATGTCCATTGCCCATAACAAGCTGGGACACCTCTTAACTAATCCAACCCCTGCCGTCTCAGGTCCAGTTTCCCCTGTCATGGATGTTGATATCCATAGGACATCGGGAAAAGACTGTGCGAAAGCCAAGTGCCTCGTGTTAGCCTCAGTTGGTGGTGCATACCAGGGGCAGCACGAGAAGATGGACTTAGTTTCTATCTTCCTCCATAACAAAGATTTATATGGAGAGCAATCTCGTAACGCAAGATATGAGACCTCGAACGAATTGCTTCCAGCGAGGTTGGCTATCGGGTCATCTGTAGAGGGCAACGTCCTTACAGAGACCAGCTCTTTTGAGCTCACGGTCCTGAAGACCACGTTGAAGAACGGGTCAGATGCTGACTTAGTTCAACAGTCCCTACCTACTACCCTGAATGAAACCAGGGAAGTAGAAAGAAAGGGAAGGGCAGAAGTTTCGGGACTGGATGTAGTAAAAGGGGGATGTTCCTATTGTTACAGGAATGAACATTGGCAGAAGGATTGCAGGGCTAGCATAGCCAGTAGCCAGAATTCGAAGCATGTTGTGGCTTCGGCTTCAGGTGTGTTTGTAATAGAGAACTGTATGTCAGTTAACCCTACTTCCTGGGTATTGGATACTGGATCAGGATCTCATATCTGTAATTCGTTACAGGCTCTGAGAAACCGTAGGGTTATCAAGAAAGGTGATATGACTCTCAGGGTTGCTAACGGAATGAGCATGTACGCTAAATCTGTAGGGGAATATCATCTTGGACTGACAACTAGGCAGATATTGATTTTGAGCAACTATTTTTATGTACCAGGTGCGACTTGTAATATCATATCTGTATCCTTACTTTCTAGGGAAGGATATGATTTTACTTTTGTAAGCGATGTAGTAAATATCCACCTAAATCAAGTTCTGATTGGGTCAGGTACATTGAAAAACGGTATATATGTTTTGAATCAAGCTCAGGTCTTCAGTGTCCAGAACACACTTAAAAGAATGTCTACGGAATTAAATCAGGCTTTCTTATGGCATTGTAGACTGGGTCACATCAATGAGACACGGTTGACAAAGTTACATAAAGAAGGATACCTGGATCCGTTCGAGTACCAGTCTTATGCCACTTGTGAATCTCGTCTCATGGGAAAGATGGCAAAGACTCCGTTCACTGGACACGAAGAAAGAGCGAGCGAGCTCTTGGGACTCATACACAGTGACGTGTGTGGTCCAATGTCTACACATGCACGAAGTGGTTATTCATACTTCATTACTTTCACAGATGATTTCTCTAGGTATGGGCATGTCTTCTTGATGAAGCACAAATCCGAGGCCTTTGAGAAATTTCGGGAATACAAGAATGAAGTTGAAAAACAAACAGGCAAAAGTATCAAGACACTGAGATCTGATCGAGGTGGTGAATAATTAAGTGCCGAGTTTCTGGGCTACTTAAAAGAGAATGGAATTCTCTCTCAGCTTACTCCTCCATACACACCACAACACAACAGTGTATCGGAAAGGAGGAATCGAACCATATTGAATATGATTCATTCCATGATGAGTAAGGCTGGGGCTACCGCGATCCTTCTAGGGTTATGCACTAGAATCAACTGCATATCTTTTGAACAAGGTTCCCTCCAAGACTGTGCCTACCACACCATATCAGATGTGCTGTGGGAAGAAACCCCATCTTCAATATCTGAAGATATGGAGATGTCCAGCTTTTGTTAAAAAGCAGCATGTGGACAAGCTCGAGGCACGCTCAGTACTGTGTAAGTTTGTGGGATACCCAAAGAACTCCGGGGGGTATTTTTTCTATTACGCAGAGGAACAAAAGGTTTTTGTTTCTCGTCATGCCCACTTTCTGGAACATCAGTTTTTGGAAAAAGAGACAAGTGGGAGTGTAGTAGAACTGGAAGAAATTCCAGAACCACAAGCTATTACTGAAAGCTTGGAAGAACCCGAAGTTTCAAGAGAACCGGACATCCCAGCGCCACTCCGCAAGAGTAGTAGGTAGTCTCATCCGCCCGAGAGATACTACGGTTTTCTCATAGACGGGGATAGAGAGGATTGCACTATGGATTATGGTGAGCCTACTAGCTTCCAGCAAGCCATTCAGAGCGGTGACTCGGTAAAATGGCTGGATGCAATGCGGACCGAGATGGAGTCCATGTACACCAACAAAGTTTGGACTTTGGACTTTGCTCCAGAAGGGGTAAAACTCGTAGGCTGCAAATGGATCTTCAGAAAGAAGATTGGTGTAGATGGGCAGGTTGAGACCTATAAAGCTAGACTTGTTGCAAAGGGTTTTCATCAAAGACCTGGTTTGGACTATGCCGAGACCTTTTCTCTAGTGGCTTTGCTGAAATCCATTCGGATCCTTCTTGCCATTGCTGCCTTCCACGATTATGAAATCTGGCAGATGGACGAAAAGACGGCTTTTCTAAATAGAAATTTAGAGGAGTGCGTCTATATGGATCAGCCAGAAGGATTCATTCAGAGTGGGAGCAGCGGTAAAGTGTGCAAGTTGCTCAAGTCCATCTTTGGACTAAAGCAGGCATCGCGGAGTTGGAACATCTGCTTCGATGATACTGTCAAAGAATTCGACTTTATCAAAAACCCAGATGAACCATGCATTTACAGTAAGATTGTAGGGAGAACTGTGGTATTCCTCGTCTTGTACGTGGATGACATTCTCCTAATAGGAAATGATATTCCTATGCTGCAGTCCGTCAAAGGATTCTTGTCGCAGAGGTTCTCCATGAAGGACCTGGGCGATGCCAACTACATTCTGGGGATCCAGATCTATCGTGATACATCTAAAAGAATGTTGGGACTTTCACAGTCAAGGTACATCGACACCATACTGAAAAGATTCAGTATGGAAGATTCCAAGCGCGGTAATTTACCGGCTTGTCACTGGATCACCCTCTCCAAAGAGATGTCTCCCAAGACTGATTTGGAAAGGGATCGCATATCTATTATACCCTACGCTTCTGCGGTAGGCTCTATAATGTATGCGATGTTATGTACCAGACCAGATGTAGCATACGCATTGAGCGTTGTAAGCCGGTATCAGTCGGACCCAGGGGAGAAACACTGGATAGCGGTAAAGAACATTCTCAAGTACCTGAGAAGGACTAAGGAGATGTTCTTGATGTATGGCGGAAAAGACCTCCAGATCGAGGCCTTTGCTGACTCCAGCTTCCAGAGTGACAAGGATGACTCCAAGTCCATGTTGGGTTATGTCTTTACCCTCAATGGAGGGGCGGTTTGCTGGAAGAGTTCCAAGCAGGATACCGTTGCTGACTCAACTATGGAAGCGGAGTATATAGCTGCTTGCGATACCGCAAAGGAAGCTGTCTGGATGAAGAAGTTCCTCACGGAGCTTCAGGTGGTTCCTACCATTGTTGATCCAATACCGCTGTATTGTGACAACAACGGAGCTATAGCTTTAGCGAAGGAACCCAGGTCCCATCAGAAGTCCAGGCACATTTTGAGGCGGTACCACCTGATCAGAGAGATCGTAGATCGCCGGAAGATCGAGGTGAAGAGAGTAAATACGGAAGATAACACTGCTGATCCATTCACGAAGGCCATACCCCAGACTCAGTTCGAGCGGCTGATCGAGATGATAGGTCTTCGATACGCCAGTACATGGCCCTAGTGCAAGTGGGAGATTGTTAGTGTATATGCCCTAGAGGCCATTACTGTATCATACTAGCTTGTATATTACTTAATGGAAGCTTGGGATATTCACAGTTGTATATACAATCTTGCTCAAAATGGTAGTATGCTACTTGGTTTGTTTCTACTTTAATATGTGCATGTGTTTCTTTTAGCATATCTCTTATACATATTAATAGAGCCCTTAGGATCTTTGCTTTATTACCAGCGTTCTGATGGCAGTCACACTCGTGGGGGCTGGGTAATCTATAAGCACATCCTTATGCAGGTCCCTAGTCGCAGGACTATCGAGACAGGGCATCGATACTCCGGAGTAGACTAGCGTATGCGCTTCTTATCCCAGCTTGGGAGACGGTCTGTCCCACAGCCGTCAGTACGTCGTACTTGAGATAGTATACGGGTGCTCGTTAGGTTACGAGTACACTGGACAGGACTCATCGGGAACTGTTGGTTGGTATTATACCAATAATCAGTTATCAGTTCCCAGGTGACATGAGTACAGCTTAGTCCGCTGACTTGACACTGTCACTTTGCCTCAAGTGTGTTCCCACTGTACTTTGATTACTACCCTACCACGGCTCAAAGGATTCGTGCAAACAGGTAGTTTTTGGGTGTAGTCCCGAAGCACTTGGAGGCAGTGACGGTTAGACAGGATTCGTCTCTCCCGGTATTAGGGGTTCACATCGCGCTTTGTCTAGGAGAGCCATTACACGAGTAGTCCCTGGCCAGGGCAAGCGAGATATACTGGTAGGTTTCCAGTGCTATCTCAGGGTGTTCTGGGCTTCACTCCGATACGACTTGTACCGCTATTAGGGGACTAACGTTTACCGCCCCCTAGGCCCGCCATGCGATGTATCAGACGAACAGACCGGACTGTACGGAGGTTGTCACATTCAGGCTAAGTAGGAGTTCAGATGGGTTTCACCTCATCAATCTTCTTGTCGGCATCTACCTGGGGACCGTTACGCACAGCTAGTGCTGCTTGCGGTCTGTGGTTAAATCCACTTCCAGCGTAGTGTCGAGTCTTTAGAGTCCCACACAGAAAGCTATTCGCCTTTAGGCAAAAGAGTAGATGTCGCATGGTTTTGTGACAGGTCGCATGGTTTTGCGACAGGGTTCGGTCACATCCGTGCACTTGTGCACGTTTAGTGACCGGACAGTTAACACTAGCGGGCTTTGGTTTAAGCCAGATCCTAGTGTACATTTTGGGATTGGTTTTATCTAATTTGTATTCAGGTTCCTCGGAACGCGGATGCGGGTGTGTATGCACAGTTGACAGAGAGACAGAGGCAGAGGATTCTCATTGGGGTTGTTGACTGTTGACTATTGACTATTGACTTTTTGCTAAACCCTAATGAGAATAAGAAATATAATTAACAATAATATTAATTAAGTATTATGGTGACATGGTTGTTGAGGGGTTGACTTTGTTGACTTGTTGACTTTTGACTAGGCTGGACTAGTTGACCATCATCATGACAATGGCTATCATTTCATGGCAAAGACTTTTGCTTGCTTGTTTGTTTTTGCAAAATGAGTGCATGAAATGATATAGCCATTTTGACTTGAACCATCAAATAATACTTGATTACTATTTTTGTTATGATGTTTTTGGATTATGAGAGCTTGGATGGCAAAAGAGTTACTCATTCTCTCATTTCATTTCTCTCTCTTGCTTGAGCTCTCCCTCTTGCTCTTCCTCTTGCTCTCTCTCTAGCTCAAGGCAACACCCTCTCATGAGTTGAGAAACATTGCCTTAGAGATAAAAGAAAACCCATATCACTTCTCTACTCATCCTAGTTCATAAGGTTTAGCAAACTAAGTGTTCTAGTTTCTTCAAGTTCGAAGAAGAAGCCAAAGGTAGAAGCTTTCAGGTGGATCCATCTTCGGCGCAAGAAGACGACGAGGTAAGGCCGATCCGTACACCGGAAAGAGTTGAAGACGAAGGAGTTCAAGAAAGGTATAACCCCCTAACCGAGTAGGTAAAACTCTTGTTAGGTTTGTTAGTTAGTTGTTTAACAAAGATCCGTATTATGAGTACATGTTACCACCTCTTGTCAAATCGTTTTTCATCATTTTCGCAAGCCCGTAAGTACCGGGAGAGGTAGCATGGACTTACAGCCGAAACACTAAAACACTAGCTAAGTGGTTCCAAATTTTTCTACACAAAGAATTAGTGAGAGTTGCACTAACCACAAGCCTACAAATAACCCCGGAGACCTTACGACAAAGATACAAAACCCCAGTCCCCAGTCTGGCCGAAATTTACGGCCAGAATCAATAAATTTGCGGCCAAAAGTGGAGGGGGTGGTCTCAGGTTTTCACGGTATCTTTTAGGTCTCCAAACTAGGTCTCTGTGATGGCAACTTCTCAAACAAAAACCTGGTTTGATAGCAGATTCAAAAAGATACAAAAACTTAACCAAAATACGATATTTCGCTTACAGTTAAAACTTTAAGGTTTAAACCAGAAACTAGTAAGCAACACAACATCCTTAGAGCCTATAGAACAGTTAGAGATCACTACCTCACGAAACTTGCTTGAAGACCCTAACTTTCCAAGCTCCAAGTCATCTCAAGAGGGTTAACTTGACTTGTGAGGGGGTTTTGTGAAGGTTGATGGATATTTTGGCTTTAGGATTTGGTGGTGAAGGTTTCAGCTGAAGACTTGTGAAAGAGGAGCAGAAATGAGAGAATGAGGAAATGAGATAGGGTTAAGGGGAAAATGAGGGAGTTGGTGAGAGGATAAGGGTGATTGTGAACCATAGCTCTCTCTCTCCTTCATTAATGCACCCCATGACATGTTCCCCACCCATGTCCCCTAGCCTCATCATTCCCATTCTACACAATTCCTTTTATTTTTAAAAAAGAAATAAAAACCTTTTATTAGTTAAAACATATATATATAAATATCCATTTGTGTCATGCTACAAAATTATGGTTAACATGCACAAGTGTGTGCATGTTCTAAAAATAATAATAAAATATTGTTTAAAATGATAAGATATATTAAAATAATTATTGGTTAAATTTCATTAAAAACCCGCATTATCGCTTAACTACACTAACTGCATTCTAAGGTGTTACAATCTTCCCCCTTAAAGAAATTCGGTCCCCGAATTTAGAAATCATACTATGCGTACATTCGAAGAGATGAGGGACTTTCTTTCGCATCTCGCTCTCGGCTTCCCATGTGACCTCTTCATTGTTCAGGCCACGCCAAAGTACATTTATGGACGGCAAGACCTTTGACCGAAGTTTCTTCACCTGCCAATCCAATATAACTATCGGTTGCTCGGTGAACGAAAGATCGCGCTCAAGCAGAATAGTCTGGTGCTGTATCATGTGGGAAGGGTCATGAAGGTACTTGCGAACCATCGATACATGAAATACGTGGTGAACATCTGGAAAACTGGGCAGAAGTGACAAACGATAGGCAACGGTACCAACTCGCTCAAGGATCTCAAAAGGACCCACAAATCTGGGACTAAGCTTCCCCTTCTTCCCAAATCTCATCACCCCTTTCATCGGAGAAATCCGTAGGAATACATGATCACCCGCCGCGAACTCAAGTCTGCGACGACGACGGTCGGAATAATACTTCTGCCTGCACTGGGCTGCTCTCATACTGTCCTGAATCAACTGGATCTTCTCCCTAGTCTCCTGAACTAGCTAGGGTCCCAAAATCCTGCTCTCGCTGAGTTCAGTCCAACAGACAGGCGATCGACACTTTCTACCACACAAAGCCTCAAAAGGTGCCATCTGAATCGTCTCCCGATAACTGTTATTGTAGGAGAACTCTATCAACGGCATGTGACGATCCTAACTTCCACCAAAATCAAGCACGCACGCACGAAGCATATCCTCCATAGTCTGTATAGTCCGCTCTGACTGACCATCGATCTTCGGATGGAAAGAGGTGGTAAAACTCAACCGGGTACCCAAAGCTTCCTGAAGTTTCTGCCAAATACGGCTAATAAACTGGGTGCCCCTGTCGGATACGATGCATATAGGAACGCCGTGCAAACGCACAATCTCATCAATGTACAACTGAGCATACTGAGCATATCCGAAAGTGGTCTTCACTGGAAGGAAGTGAGCCACTTTCGTCAACCGGTCAACAATCACCCAAACAGAGTCATACTCTCGACTGGACCTGGGTAGACCCACAACAAAATCCATAGAGATCTGCTCCTATTTCCACTCTTGAACGGGTAAAGGCTGCAACTCTCCTGCCGGTCTCTGATGCTCCGCCTTGACTTGCTGACAAGTCAGGCATCTCAAAACGAAGTCCGAAACTTCCCTCTTCATCCCTTCCCACCAGTAGACATCTCTCAAGTCACGATACATCTTGGTGGAACCTGGATGAACACTATAAGCTGACTGATGTGCCTGCTCTAGGATCTTGCGTCTCAGCCCTCCGGTAACTGGTACACATAAACGAGTCCCAAAACGTAGCACACCCTGGTCATCAATCAAGAACTCCGACTCTCTTCCCTGCCTAACATGCTCTAAAATCTTAAGCAAACGAGCATCGTCAGGCTGCGCCTCACGGATATGATCAGGTAGAAGTGGACGGGCGCGGACATAAGCAAGTTGTCCACCAGTGGAAGTGAATTCGAACTGCACTCTACTGTCGGACAAGATCTGCCAATCTGCAGAAGACTGTCTCTGAACCGTGCTCAACTGGGACAAGCTACCTCTGGGCCTACGACTCAAAGCATCAGCTACCACATTCGCCTTGCCCGGGTGATAAAAGATCTCACAATTATAATCCTTCACAAGCTCCATCCAACGACGCTTCCTCAGATTCAGATCCCGCTACTGGAAGATATACTTCAAGCTCTTATGGTCCGTGAAGATCTGACACGACTCTCCGTACAAGTAGTGTCTCCAAATCTTAAGGGCAAAGACCGCCGCGGCCATCTCAAGATATTGTGTGGGGTAGTTCTGCTCATGCTTCTTCAGCTGCCGAGAAGCATATGCAATAACTCTATCATGTTGCATCAATACATAACTGAGCCCCACTCGAGAAGCATCACAGTAAACGACATAGCATCCCAATCTAGAAGGCAAGGATAGAACTGGTGCAGTCGTCAACCGAGTTTTCAACTGCTGGAAACTCTGCTCATATGACTCAGTCCAAAGAAAAGGAACCCCCTTTCAGTTAAGTCTGGTCAGCGGTGCAACGATACTCGAGAAATCCTGCACGAAACGGCGGTAATAACCGGCTACGCCCAAGAAGCTGCAAACCTTCGTCACAGACACGGGTCTTGGCCAAAGCTATACGGCCTCCATCTTTCTCGGGTCCACATGAATACCGTCTCCCGTAACCACGTGACCCAAGAAGTCAACACTATCAAGCCAGAATGCACACTTCGAGAATTTAGCAAACAGCTGGTGCTCTCTAAATGTCTGCAAAGCAATCCTCAAGTGCTACTCATGCTCCTCTCGACTTCTAGAATAGACCAGAATGTCATCAATAAACACAATAATGAACTGGTCGAGGAACGGCCTGAAAATCCGGTTCATTAAATCCATGAATGCTGCTGGGGCATTGGTGAGTCCGAACGACATCACAAAAAACTCATAATGCCCATAGCGCGTACGAAAAGCAATCTTCAGAATGTCATCATTACGAACCCTCAACTGATGATAACCCGATATAACAACTCCAATTTTTATATAGATAAATTTGATTTAAATTTGAAGTATACTTGGAGTATTTAATGTTGCTGTTACCACATTAAGTATTTATTTTCCCACAATAATTACAAGAAGGAGCTTGTAGCTCATTGGTAATACCTTGCACTGCTGAACCAAGCCACCAGAGTTCAAATCCCATGCCCCACATTATTTTTAGATTATTTTTCTTTTAAAATTCTTGGAAGCCCAACAGTCCATAGGCCATAACTCCCAAAAGTTGAACTGAACCCTAAAAAGTAAAAATACCAGGAACTACGTCTGAAGACCCCCCACCCAAAGACCACCAGACTCGGCCGGGATAGGCCGAGTCGGCCGGCGGACCGGCCGACTCGGGCAGGCGCCGCCGACCGGACTCGGCCGGACGGCCGAGTCCCCAAAACGAAACTTGTGACTTTTTTTCTTCTCAACTCCCCTGTATACTCTAAATGCTTGGATCGGTTCCCGAATCTTAAATACACCCTATTTACTACAAATTTTAATGTTTTTTCTTTAATTTTTATAATTTTTTAAATAAAAACCTTTCACCTACCCTACCCTAGCCTACCCTATAAATACACCCCCTACCCTCTACCCTCTCATCCCAAAACACTAGGTTTACTCTCTCAAAATTTTTACAAGAAGGGTGTACCTTGAAATCGAGTTCACGGCGAAGCTCTGACGGAATTCCGGCGACATTTTTGAAACAACCGGCAACGAAGCAACGCCTCGGCAACTCATCTAGTTCCCCTATACTCTTTAGTATAGATCGAAACCCGTAAGTCCCATTCTATCTACCTTTCTAATTCTCAAAAATACGAAATTATGAAATCCGACGGAATCGGAACAAATCCGATTTCCAATTCAGTTTTCTATAAAATTTCACTTCTAATCAATTCAATCATGTCTAAACATCTTTATCATGATTATTAAACTTGTAAAAATCAATTTGAATAAGTTTTCACACATGAAATGATAGCCTTTTCAATTTACCGTATTTTTTCACTTTAATACCATCATGTTTCAATTTCACATTTAACCCTTTAACATTGCTATACCTTAAAATAGATCACGAGGTAATGACCTACCTCCTCACACACACATATGCAACCATAATATGCTATCTTGAAAACTCCTAATACGATAAAACAAGATTTTACATTAAAATACCATTTCCTTAATAAAACCTTTTATAAAAGTTTAGGTTTGATACATTTGTTTAAACAATATCTTTAATAGGAAAAATACGATAAGTTGTGGACATCGATCATTTATCTAAACCTGACTTTGTGGTGTCTAGGCAAGTGTGTCTAAGGCAAGTGGTTACTTAATTAGGGCCACTACTTGTAGTGGAGAGCCTCCCACTTACCTGGCACTTACCTGGCCGCAATTGGCGGTGAAGAGACGATTTGAGGCTTCTAACGACTTGTCGTTTAAACCATTTAGACATAGGCTAGTTGGCTTAGGAAACCCTAGAATCTAAAATACGGAAAATTACACTTTGCAAATAAATACCTTTTACTTTATAAAACCGTTTTCTAAAGGATTAGTATTTTACAATCTTTTCAAAGTGCCGCTACAACCCATCTTTGGGGAACTCGTTCGGGATCGTGCGGTTTATCGCGCACCCTCGGGCTAGTAGTGCGAGATTCAGACCTCCGCAAGGAGCATTCGGTCTCGAAAGGTTTAAAATACGACATCTTAAGAAAATGAGATTTTTGGAATATAAAATATTTATTAAAACTATTTTTGTATAAATATATGTATATTTATCATTTAAATATCTATTTTATTATAATATAAATATTCCACCGTTTTCTAAAAATCACAAGAATAAATTTTACACTAAAATACCATGAACTTCAAATAATCAATATTACAAATAGATACCCTTATTTATAAACCTAGGATATTTTCACTAGAAATGTCACAACATAAAATCCACCCTCATTACAACTCTAAAGACGAGTATTATTACTTGAGGTGTATTTTGAAAAGTATATAAAATTATTTTTACATAAAACCCCCTCAAGTTTATAAATTACCCTATGGACCCTAGCAATTATAAGACTTCGATTCACTTTTCTGATTGTCTGACTCGGCTTTGAGTCTGATTAATCTGACTTGAATATGATTCAAGTCAATCTATAATCTATAAGATTCTAAGCCAATATGAACACATGAATCCATGAATACAATTATCAATTTACACAACTTGGCCGAACCGAACCATAGATATATATTTCTTTTACATGATTCTCAGTATTCCATTTACATGACTCTACGGTTATAACCGTTTCCTGATATTATGGTTTCGGTCAGTCAGTCAATCAATCATACAACCAACACAATTTACAAGATAACAATACAAACAAGACATCGCGGGGTTTAAGGGGTAGATTGGTACGGAAGGTGTTAAAGGTGGCACGAGGTGGTCAGATTTAACACACCTAACATGAATCCAGTTGTTGTTGTACCATGGCATAAACGGTTCCTTGTACTATACGTGCCCCTAGTCTCTGGCATATAGAGACTCCCCTCGTATACACTGGCATCCTTCTGTACCAAGCTACAAACAACAGCGTTTACATAACATTACAACAATAGTTTACACTTTAAAATGTATCTTCTTATTCTGTCTTTTTTCTACTTCCCTCTTACCTTTGGGACTTACCGAGCGACCTGTTCGCTGACGACATTCTGTTTCTCTCTTCTTTGAATGTCGTCAGGTGATTTGGACCCGGCAGAGGTTGAGCCATCGCAAGAAGACTTGGAGCTGTTTACTGAAGACCCTGCACGGCAGTTTCATTGTACACATTTCCTTTCTGTACTTTTCATTTCTTGTTATGCCGCTGTTTAGGCATCTTATTATTTCAGCTGTATTTCCTTTTCATGTATTGTACAAAGAATGTTAATAAATAAAAGTTGTTGTTCTTTTTATTCTTGTTTCTTGTGTATTTATTTTATATTGCTTAGATACACTTAGCGTATGTACTTCTGAGTATATACGTAGCGGACCTCATCGCGTCCCCTTCGCCGTACACTGGGAAGCGAGGCGTGACAGGTTTTGTTGTGGCCCATGCAGGTCAGAGTTGTATGAATCCTTATCATGCGGTTCTGTTGTGCGTGAAAACCTAAGCAATATAACACAAGAACCAGCAACTAAAACATTCTTTACAATTCATGTTCCTTGAATCTTCCAAGTCCATATTACTCGAATCTTATCATTTCAAGTACTTGAATCTTTCCTAACCCAAATTTTTCTTCAAGGTTATGGATTCCCCAAACAACACCAGCACCAACGTCAACAACACACCTCCAGCACTACCTCTCACACCAGCTGTTCCTGCGCCACCTACCGAGCAAACAGTGCTACTTGAAGCAATCCGCAGCCTTCTCGAGGGACAGCAACAACTCCTGAACCGTCCCGAGACTGGCGCTCCGGGGGTAAAGCAATTCAGGGCTTTACATCCGAAGCAGTTCTCAGGAAAGGGGAGCCCACTGGAAGCTGAGGAATGGGCTCAAAGCATAGAAGATGATCTGGCCGCAGCATAAGTGCCAGACATCGCTTGGGTCCGTGTAGCGAAACTACTGCTCACGGACAATGCTCGTAATTGTTGGAAGGCGGAAGAAAGCCGTCTTGCACAGCCTATTGAATGGAAATCTTTTCGTGAGAAGTTCGACGCGAAATAATTCCCTGTGACTGCCAGGTTTTCCATGGAGCAGCAGTTCATTCATCTACAGTAAGGATCGATGTGGGACAAATCGGTAGACGAATACGACGCTGAATTCACCATCTTAAGCCGGTAAGATATGTCGCAATAGTTCATTTTTAAATATCACATATCACACAACTAACACTATCCTTGAACAGATTCGCGGCACATTTGATACCGACGGACGAGATCAGAGCCCGTCGCTTTCAACAAGGACTGGATACAGAGATTCATGCTGCTCTAGCCACAGGAAAAATTTTGACTCATGAGGATGCTCTGGAAGCTGCCCACAGTTATGAGGCAGTGATAAAAGCAAGGGGCAGACCTCAGTCTGCAGGAGTCAAGCGCCCTGCCAACCAGATGGCAGGTGGAGCCTCGTCTAGACCACCTTTTGTGCCATGACGTCCTGGAGCACCAATCAGCAGGCCCAGCCCAGCATTTTGTAACTACTGCAAGAGAAATGGGCATCTGGCGAGAGATTGCCAGCATGCGAACAACCTTTACTTGATCTGCGGCTCGGCTGCTCATGGTATTAGGGATTGTCCTCATAAACAAAACCCAGTTGCTGCACCCAGTCCAGCAAACAATTATCCACAGCGTCCAGCCATCCAAGCCCCTGCTCCAAGACTTGTACTGCCTGCACCACCCAGAGGACCATAAGCTGCACCACCTCCTTGTCAGTTCCATCAAGCTCAAAGGAACGTTCCGAGGAATGCTCCTCAGACCAGGAGGAATATACCCAAGCACCAGGCTTTCACGATGTCTGTGGAAGAAGCTGAGGCCACTGGCCAAGTCATTACTGGTAAACTTTCCTTCTCAAACTTATCTTTTAGTCCTGGTTATATACACACTTTCCCTATACCTAAAACATATCCCATATACCTTAGGTACAATCCTAGTAGCTTCACTACCTTTACTTGCACTGTTTGATACTGGAGCATCCCGCTGCTTTATGTCGCAACGGTTTGTCCGAACCCATGCGATTCCAGTCTCACCGCTTGTATCCAGCTAGAATGTCAGTTCCGAAAAAGGCGTTCTAAAGGCAACTATGGGATACAGCCTGTGTCCAGTCGTCGTCTGCAGTCGAGAGCTTTATGTGGACTTCAAGGTACTGGACATACCGAACTTCGATGTGGTTCTAGGAATGGATTGTCTTGGAACCTTTTATGCTACCATCGACTGTCGTTAAAGGTGGTTAGTATTCGAGATTCCAGACCATCCGGTCTTCTATTTCAAGAGCGGAGATCGTACCCTGGAGCCAGGTACCTACAAAGTGAAGCCAAGGGAAGCAGTAGTTGCGGCAGCTCAAGCGGAAGAAGAATTAAGACCAGAGGTAGTTCGAGAGTTCGACGATGTATTTCCTGACGATATATCAGGTTTGCCTCCCGATCGAGCTCTTGAATTCAGTATTGATTTAGTACCAGGAGCACAACCGGTGATCAAAGCACCTTATAGACTAAGTCTGGAAGGATTGAAGGAAGTCCGAACACAGTTGGACAAATTATTGGCGAAAGGATGGATTCGTCCCAGCACTTCAAGTTGGGGAGCACCTGTACTACTGGTGAAGAAGAAGGAAGTTTCATACAGAATATGCATCGATTATAGGGCCTTGAACGAAGTCACTATAAAGAACAAGTATCCACTCCCGTGCATCGATGATTTATTCGATCAGCTAAGTGGATCTTATGTTTTCTCTAAATTGGATCTTCATTCAGGTTATCATCAAGTGAAGGTCAAGGAAGCTGATATTCACAAAACAGCTTTCAAAACTCGCTATGGACATTACGAATTTCTGGTGATGCCATTTGGAGTGACCAATGCACCAGTAATATTCATGACCTAATGAATCAAGTTTTCCGGGAGTATTTAGACAGCTTTGTTGTCATCTTCATCGACGACATCCTGGTATATTCTAAGAGTCGGAAAGAGCATGCAGAGCATCTACGAATTGTCCTAGAAACTCTTCGACAACAAAAGCTTTATTCCAAGTACAACAAGTGCGAGTTTTGGCTAAATCAAGTTGGTTTTCTTGGACATATCGTATCAGGAGAAGGAATTTCTGTGGATCCAGCCAAAGTTTCAGCAGTTAGCGAATGGCCTACACCAAAGTCAGTGAAAGACATTCGGAGTTTCTTGGATTTAGCTGGATATTACAGAAGGTTCATTGAAGGATTCTCAAAGATAGCAACACCCCTGACCAAGCTCACACGAAAAGATGAAGAATTTGTGTGGTCAGAAGCATGCGAACAAGCTTTCGTAGAACTCAAGTCAAGATTGACATCTGCACCTATTCTCGTAATACCGGATCAATTTGGAGGATTCGAAGTGCATTGTGATGCATCCGGTAAGGGATTAGGATGTGTTCTACATCAGCAGGTAAGGTTGCGGCTTATGCTTCAAGACAACTGAAGACTCATGAGCGTAATTATCCGACGCATGATCTGGAGTTGGCAGCCGTCATCTTTGCTCTCAAGATTTGACGCCACTACTTACTTGGTGAACGAGTAAACATCTACACAGATCATAAAAGTATGAAGTACGTGTTTACTCAGAAGGAGTTAAATATGCGGCAGAGAAGATGGTTAGAACTCATGGCGAACTTTGATATTAACTTGCAATATCACCCAGAGAAGGTGAACGTAGTACCTGATGCTCTTAGTCGCCAACCCTTATCGATGAATCTCACCGCTCAGTGGAAGCTTCAGCAAGACTTGCATCAGATGGAGATTGAAGTAGTCGTGCCAGGTAATGCTTCAAGTTTGATGAATCTACAAGTTCAATCAAACATTGTCAATCAGATCAAAGCAGCTCAAGCAAGTGATGCTAAGTTGCAAAGGATCAGAGAACAAGTGGAGAATGGACTCAGAACAGACTTCATCATCCATGAAGACGGATCTTTGAGATACGGTAGCAGATTGTGTGTACCAAAAGGTCCTGTTCGGAAAGAGTTAATGAAAAAAGCTCACAGCTCTCCCTACTCGGTACATCCTGGAGGTACCAAAATGTACAAAGATCTGCGTCAGAATTATTGGTGGCATGGAATGAAGCGTGAAGTAGCCAGAAGCGTCGCAAAATGTTTGGTGTGTCAGCAAGTAAAGGCTGAACATCACAGGACAGCTGGACTACTTCAACCGTTACCAATCACAGAATGGATGTGGCAGCATATCACGATGGACTTTGTGACTGCTCTTCCTCTCAGCACAAAGGATAACGATGCTATATGGGTTATCGTGGATCGACTCACAAAGTCGGCTCACTTCATCCCATTTCGGGTTGGTCAATCAACTGAGACACTAGCAAAGAAGTACATGGAGGTAATAATCTAATTACTATTTAAACTCTTCATAATGTACTATCTCTGATACCCATGAACTCATACAGGAAATTGTGAGACTTCATGGAGTACCGGTCTGCATTGTCTCCGATCGTGACACCAGGTTCCGATCGCAATTTTGGCAGAGTCTGTAAGCTAGCTTGGGAACAAGTCTGAACTTCAGCACGGCTTATCATCCACAAACAGATGGTCAGTCGGAACAAACTATTCAGATCTTGGAGGATATGCTCAGAGCGTGTATGCTAGACTTCAAAGGATCGTGGGAAGATCACCTGCATCTTGTGGAGTTCGCGTACAATAACAGCTACTAAGCAACCATAGGAATGGCACCTTTTGCAGCATTATATGGAAGGAAGTGTCGATCACCATTAAGTTGGGACGATATCGGAGATAGGGAACTTCTTGGACCAGAGATGATAGTAGCGACCGTTCATGTGGTTCGTACTATCAGGGAAAGAATGCGCATAGCCCAAGATCGACAGAAACACTAGGCTGATGCAAAGAGACGACACTTGGAGTTCCAGCCAGGAGACCATGTATTCTTGAAGATATCTTCGAACCGCGGAGTGATCCGATTTGGAAGACAGGGTAAATTGAGTCCGAGATATATTGGACCGTTCGACATACTCGAACGAGTCGGTGAAGTGGCATACCGCTTAGCGCTTCCACCCTCATTGGAAGGAGTGCATAACGTGTTTTACATATCCCAACTCAGAAAGTATGTGAGTGACCCCAGCCATGTACTTGATCATTCCGAGCTCACTATACAGCCCGACTTGTCTTGTGAGCAACAACCTGTGGAGATCCTGGACAGGAAAGTGAAGACACTTCGGAACAAGGAAGTTAACTTGGTCCGGGTAATATGGAGGAAAGACACTCTAGGAGAATCCACGTGGGAAAAGGAAGATGAAATGCGTGCAAGATATCCTCACCTCTTTGTAAAGTAGTCCTCAAATAAAAATTGTAAATTTCGAGAACGAAATTTTTGTAAGGAGGGTAGATTGTAACAACTCCAATTTTTATATACATAAATTTGATTTAAATTTGAAGTATATTGGGAGTATTTAATGTTGCTGTTACCACTTTAAGTATTTATTTTCCCACAATAATTACAAGAAGGAGCTTGTAGCTCATTGGTAATACCTTGCACTGCTGAACCAAGCCACCAGAGTTCAAATCCCATGCCCCACATTATTTTTAGATTATTTTTCTATTAAAATTCTTGTAAGCCCAACAGTCCACAGGTCATAACTCCCAAAAGTTGAACTGAACCCTAAAAACTAAAAATACCAGGAGCTATGTCTGAAGACCCCCCACCCAAAGACCACCGGACTCGGCCGGGATCGGCCGAGTCGGCCGGCGGACCGGTCGACTCGGGCCGGCGCCGCTGGCCGGACTCGGCCGGACGGCCGAGTCCCCAAAACGAAACTTGTGTCTTTTTGTCTTCTCAACTCCCCTGTATACTCTAAATGCTTGGATCGGTTCCCGAATCTTAAATACACCCTATTTACTACAAATTTTAATGTTTTTTCTTTAATTTTTAAAATTTTTTAAATAAAAACCTTTCACCTACCCTACTCTAGCCTACCCTATAAATACACCCCCCTACCCTCTACCCACTCATCCCAAAACACTAGGTTTACTCTCTCAAAATTTTTACAAGAAGGGTGTACCTTGAAATCGATTTCACGGCGAAGCTCTGACGGAATTCCGGCGACGTTTTTGAAACAACCGGCAACGAAGCAACGCCTCGGCAACTCATCTAGTTTCCCTATACTCTTTAGTATAGATCGAAACCTGTAAGTCCCATTCTATCTACCTTTCTAATTCTCAAAAATACGAAATTACGAAACCCGACGGAATCGGAACAAATCCGATTTCCGATTCAGTTTTCTATAAAATTTCACTTCTAATCAATTCAATCATGTTTAAACATCTTTATCAAGATTATTAAACTTGTAAAAATCAATTTGAATAAGTTTTCACACATGAAATGATACCCTTTTCAATTTACCGTATTTTTTCACTTTAAAACCATCATGTTTCAATTTCACATTTAACCCTTTAACATTGCTATACCTTAAAATAGATCACGAGGTAATGACCTACCTCCTCACACACACATATGCAACCATAATACGCTATCTTGAAAACTCCTAATACGATAAAACAAGATTTTACATTAAAATACCATTTCCTTAATAAAACCTTTTATAAAAGTTTAGATTTGATATATTTGTTTAAACAATATCTTTAATAGGAAAAATACGATAAGTTGTGGACATCGATCGTTTATCTAAACCTGATTTTGTGGTGTCTAGGAAAGTGTGTCTAAGGCAAGTGGTTACTTAATTAGGGCCACTACTTGTAGTGGAGAGCCTCCCACTTACCTGGCACTTACCTGGCCGCAATTGGCGGTGAAGAGACGATTTGAGGCTTCTAATGACTTGTCGTTTAGACCATTTAGACATAGGCTAGTTGGCTTAGGAAACCCTAGAATCTAAAATACGGAAAATTACACTTTGCAAATAAATACCTTTTACTTTATAAAACCGTTTTCTAAAGGATTAGTATTTTACAATCTTTGTAAAGCGCCGCTACAACCCATCCTTGGGGAACCCGTTCAGGATCGTACGGTTTATCGCGTACCCTCGGGCTAGTGGTGCGAGATTCAGACCTCCGCAAAGAGCATTCGGTCTCGAAAGGTTTAAAATACGACATCTTAAGAAAATGAGATTTTTGGAATATAAAATATTTCTTAAAACTATTTTTGTATAAATATATGTATATTTATCATTTAAATATCTATTTTATAATAATATAAATATTCCACCTTTTTCTAAAAATCACAAGAATAAATTTTACAATAAAATACCATGAACTTCAAATAATCAATATTACAAATAGATACCCTTATTTATAAAACTAGGATATTTTCACTAGAAATGTCACAACATAAAATCCACCCTCATTACAACTCTAAAGACGAGTAATAAATACTTGAGGTGTATTTTGAAAAGTATATAAAAGTATTTTTATATAAAACCCCCTCAAGTTTAAAAATTACCCTAAAGACCCTAGCAATTATAAGACTTCGATTCACATTTCTGATAGTCTGACTCGGGTTTGAGTCTAATTAATCTGACTTGAATATGATTCAAGCCAATCTATAATCTACAAGATTCTAAGCCAATATGAACACATGAATCCATGAATACAATTATCAATTTACACAACTTGACTGAACCGAATCATGGATATATATTCCTTTTACATGATTCTCAGTATTCCATTTATATGACTCTATGGTTATAATCGTTTCCTGATATCATGGTTTCGGTCAGTCAGTCAATCAATTATACAACCAACACAATTTAC
Source organism: Agapanthus africanus (assembly GCA_030015575.1). Classification (NCBI taxonomy): domain Eukaryota; kingdom Viridiplantae; phylum Streptophyta; class Magnoliopsida; order Asparagales; family Amaryllidaceae; genus Agapanthus; species Agapanthus africanus. The sequence goes on along the minus strand of CM057343.1, from coordinate 286,352,470 downwards.
AAGATAACAATACAAACAAGACATCGCAGGGTTTAAGGGGTAGATTGGTACGGAAGGTGTTAAAGGTGACACGAGGTGGTCAGATTTAACACACCTAACATGAATCCAGTTGCTGTTGTACCGTGGCATAAACGGTTCCTTGTACTATACGTGCCCCTAGTCTCTGGCATATAGAGACTCCCCTCGTATACACTAGCATCCTTCTGTACCAAGCTACAAACAACAGCGTTGACATAACATTACAACAATTGTTTACACTTTAAAATGTATCTTCTTATTCTGTCTTTCTTCTACTTCTCTCTTACCTTTGGGACTTACCGAGCGACCTGTTCGCTGACGACATTATGTTTCTCTCATCTTTGAATGTCGTCAGGTGATTTGGACCCGGCAGAGGTTGAGCCATCGCAAGAAGACTTGGAGCAGTTTACTGAAGACCCTGCACTGTAGTTTCATTGTACACTTTTTCTTTCTATACTTTTCATTTCCTGTTATGCCACTGTTTAGGCATCTTATTATTTCAGTTGTATTTCCTTTTCATGTATTGTACAAAGAATGTTAATAAATAAAAGATGATGTTCTTTTTATTCTTTTTTCTTGTGTATTTATTTTATATTTCTTAGATACGCTTAGCGTATGTACTTCTGAGTATATAAGTAGCGGACCTCGTCGCCTCCCCTTCGCCGTACACTGGGAAGCGGGGCGTGACACTCGACCTCAAATCAATATTGGAAAAATGTCCCGCACCCTGCAGCTGATCAAACAAATCGTCAATGCGAGGTAACGGGTATCTATTCCGCACCGTAACACGGTTCAATTGACGATAATCAATGCACAACCTCATACTGCCGTCCTTCTTCTTGACAACAAAACAGGAGCTCCCCAAGGCGAAACACTCGGACGCACAAGTCCCTTATCAAGCAACTCTTGCAACTGATCCTTAAGCTCTTTAAGCTCCGTCGGGGCCATCCGATAATGCGGTATAGAAATAGGCCCCGCGCCGGGAATCAAATCAATGCAAAATTCGATATCGCGCTTTAGCGGCAATCCCGGTAACTCATCAAGAAATACATCGGAAAACTCTCTCACAATAGGAACCCGGTCTAACGAATCTACTTTGGCTCCGGTATCATGAATAAAAGCTAAGAATCCCTGAAATCCTCTCCTCAAGAGTCGACTAACGCAAAGGGCGGAAATCAAACTGTGAGGGGCGGCACTACGGTCCCCCTGCACAACAAGAACTGACTCGCCTGGAAAACAAAACCCAAGTGCCTTCCTACGGCAGTCCACAGACGCATAGCAAGTAGATAATGTAGGTTCCTAGGCACTCTAAGGAGGTCTCACAAGGCATCAATCATGCCAATTTCAAATTTTACGGTGCCGAGAAACCCTAGACTAGATCGTTAACTAGAGATTAGGCGAAACATGCAAGTAGTAAACAGTTTTACTGCTAAGTGAACGGGGCTACAACCTTTGTAGATCCGGTCCTCCACCTCCATAGCTCCGTGATGAAGTCCCTCCGCTGTACCCATCGGATCCCGGACTCTCGCGGTGGTTTCATCGAAAGAATGATCGGGCTAGGTCGTCGACTTCGATGCCGAAGATGATCTACGTCGAGGCAACACAAGATCAAGCTCCCACTTCACCAAGTCATGAAACTTGTGAAGAAAACACCCTATACTACTTGGCAAGAGGTAGAGGATGAAGAAATAGGAAGTGGGTTCACTTTAGAATTAGATTTCTCACTCTTTTTCTCAAGTTGCCATTAATGGTAGCAAGCTTTTCTTCATTGTTGAAGAAGAAGAAGAAGAAGAAAAGAATTATGATAAGAATAAAAAGAATTATCTTATCATATAACAACCATAGTTAGGTGTAGAGAATAAACTAAGGTTAGGTTAAGGCTAAGAGACAAAATGGTCAAAGCTTCAAAGCTTCATGAAGTTTCATGAAAGAAACAAAAACTAGCCACCATTTTATTCTTGCCTTAAAATGAATTAATAAAAATAAATAGATAAGTAAATCAAAACCCTAACCATTAAAATAACCATGGTTTAATCATACACGCTCAAGTTTGCATGTATCATCAAACATGATACAATCATGTGCACAAAAGTATATCACATATACAACTTGTATACATCAAGTGAGAATATCCATCTAAAGTGAACAATATTAGTCAATGTAAAGTAATATATCTAATATATAATTATACATTAAATCATTAAATAAATACTTCATTTAACGATCCAGTCATATCACATATAACCGACTAATATCAATAGTAACAACTTATCGAATCAACACTTGATCCGATAACACGGCTATATCGCATATAACCGATCAATGTCACAAATCGCGAGAATCGAATACAGTATAACATACAGGTATTAATCTCGGTCCCGCACATATCTCATATGCGCTCCTATTTCGTTTCGCTTGAGCCAGGAAACCTCTGTGTAGGACTCTAAAGACTCGTCAATACGCCGGCAGCAGGTGATGATCATATCAAGCACCCACAAGCCGCATGCGGTCTGCTAAACGTAACGGCCACCCGGGTATTGAGCGATCAGAAGATCGACGAGCAAGCCCGCTCACACTTCTGTGAATCCAACCAGTAACACTTACCGTACAGTCCGGTCTGTTCGTCTGATATGTCGCATATCTCGCCTAGCGGTGGTAAATGTCAGACCCCAATAGCTCGATAAGTCGTGTCGATATGAGGTCTATAACAGTTTGAGAAACTACTAGTAACACTTACCAGTAAATCTCAGCAACCCTGGCCAGGGATTTCCGGTTATAGCCAATCGAACACTGCGCAACATCAACTCCCTATACCGGGAGAGACGAATCCCCTCCTATCGCTCATTGCCTCCATGTGATTCGGGACTGTACCCAAAAACCACCATTTTGCACGGCCTCTTAGACGTGGTAAGGTGGAAATCAAAGCACAGTGGGTATCACACAAGACTCTATGATGATCTCGGGTCTACAGATTAACCTGTACCAGTGTCACCAGAGAACTGCCATCTGACGTAAGGTATAATACCATCTGGGAGTTCTCGGAGAGTCCGTCCAGTGTACCCAGTCTCCACTGAGCACCCATATATCATCTCTGATGTCAAACACCAATGGATATGGGATCATCCATCGCCCATCTGTATGGGTCGAGAAGGTATACGCTAGTCTACTCTGGTATATCGATGCCCCGTCTCGATACACCCACGACTAGGGACCTTGAAGGATGTACTTATGGACTACTATGTCCCCACTAGTATGATCTGCATCATAGTCCAGGTAGTCAAGTACACATCCTAAGGGCTTTACCAACATGTAACAGAGAGACAATCAGTATAGACGTTAAGGTAAAGAGTAACCCGATAGTATACTATCATGTCGAGCAAGAAAGTCCTCCCTATATATGTCCCAGCATCCACTACAATAAACATCCTATGTACAATAATGGCCTCTAGGGCATACATATAACTAACAATCTCCCACTTGCACTAGGGCCATCTGTAGCAGTGGTTGTAGTATCTCATACTCAACCATCCCATAAAAGTCTCTCTCTGGGAAAAGTCCTTTGTGAGTGGATCCGCCGTGTTGTCCTCTGAGTCTACTCTCTTAACCTCGATCACCTTGGAGATCAACCATCTCCATGATCAGGTGATACTGCCTTAGAATATGTCTGGATCACTGATGGGACGTGTTAGTTGTATGTATGCCCTAGAGGCCAGTATTGTACAGATGATGTATATTATATTGGATGCTTGGACATATATAGAGATGACTTTCTTGCTCGATATGATAGTATGCTATCTGGTTGCACTTTATCTTAACATGTATACTAGTCTCTTTAAACTGTCTTATAGTTACATGTTGATAAAGCCCTTAGGATGTGAGTAGGGTTCCTAGGCACCCTAGTGAGGTCTCACAAGGCATCGAACATGCCATTTTCAAAAAATCTAGGTACCGAGAGACCCGACTACGGATCGTTTGCTAGAAAACTAGGCGAAAAAGCTAACTAGTTAACACTTAACTATGAGATACGGAAATACAACCTTTGTAGATCCGGTGCTCCACCTCCATAGCTCCGCAACGAAGTCGTCTCCGCTGTCCAAAAAGAATCCGGGCTCTAGTGTCGGCTTCGTCGGAGAAATGGCGAGCTAGGTCGTCGATGTCCATGCCGAAGATGATCTACGTCGAGGCATCGATAGATCAAGCTCCACCTTCACCTAGCTTTGAAAACTTGTGAAGGAAACACACTCTACTACTTGTCAAGAGGTAGAGGATGAAGAAATAGGAAGTGGGTAGACTTTAGAATTGGATTTCTCACTCATTTCATCAATCCACCATTGATGCAAACAAGCTTTTTCAAGTGAAGAAAAGAAAGAAGAAGAAGAAGCTTGTTATGATAAGAATTAATTTAATTAGAAAAGAAACTCATTCTTATCATAACATGACCATGGTTAGTTGTAGAGAGTGAACTAGGGTTAGTGGAGTGGTTAGGGTTAAGCATGAGACAAAATGGTTAACTAAGTCAAAGCTTCATGAAGATTCATGAACAAAACAAAATAGCAACCATTTTTCCCTTTTTGCTTTTAATTTTCTCTTCCAAATGAATAACTAATAAATAAATAAATGAAAAAGAAAACATAACCCTAACCATTCACAACCATGGTTTAATCTTTACACTTAACCAATTTAGCATGCATCATCAAACATGATACAATCATGTGCACAAAATCATATCGCATATATAATGCGCACACCCGAGTGAGAAAATACATTTTAAAGTGAACCGATACTAATTAATGAAAAGTAATATATCAAATATATATAATTATACATTAAATCATTAAATCAACACTTGATTTAACGATCCGGTCATATCGCATATAACCGACTAGTATCCAATGTATCAGCTGATCGAATCAATCCTTGATTCGATAACTAGGTTATATCACATATAACCATTCGATACATTCATCTCGAGAATGGAATACGGTATCACATATACGCATTATTCTCGGTCCCGCACATATCTCATATGCGCTCCTATTTCGTTTCGCTTGAGCCAGGAAACCTCTGTGTAGGACTCTAAAGACTCGTCAATACGCCGGCAGCAGATGATGATCATATCAAACATCCACAAGCCGCAAGAGGTCTGCTAAACGTAACGGCCACCCGGGTATTGAGCGATCAGAAGATCGACGAGCAAGCCCGCTAACACTCCTGCGAATCCGACCAGTAACAATACCATACAGTCCGGTCTGATCGTCTGATATGTCGCATATCCCGCCTAGGGGTGGTAAACGTCAGACCCCAATAGCTCGATAAATCGTGTCGATATGAGGTCTATAACAATTCGAGAAACTACTGGTAACACTTACCAGTAAATCTCAGCAACCCTGGCCAGGGATTTCCTGTTATAGCCAATCGAACACAGCGCAACATCAACCCCCTATACCGGGAGAGACGAATCCCCTCCTATCGCTCATTGCCTCCATGTGACTCGGGACTGTACCCAAAAACCACCATTTTGCACGCCTTCTTGGACGTGGTAAGATGGAAATCAAAGCACAGTAGGAACCACACAAGACTCTATGACGATCTCGGGTCAACAGACTACTCTGTACCAGTGTCACCAGAGAACTGCCATCTGACGTGAGGTATAATACCATCTGGGAGTTCTCGGCGAGTCCGTCCAGTGTACCCAGTCTCTACTGAGCACCCGTATATCATCTCTGATGTCAAACACCAATGGATATGGGATCATCCATCGCCCATCTGTATGGGTCGAGAAGGTACACGCTAGTCTACTCTGGTATATCGATGCCCCGTCTCGATACACCCTCGACTAGGGACTTTGAAGGATGTACTTATGGACTACCATGTCCCCACTAGTATGATCCGCATCATAGTCCAGGTAGTCAAGCACACATCCTAAGGGCTTTACCAACATGTAACAGAGAGACAATCAGTATACACGTTAAGGTAAAGTTCAACCAGATAGCATACTATCATGTCGAGCAAGAAAGTCCTCCCTATATATGTCCCAGCATCCACTACAATATACATCCTATGTACAGTAATGGCCTCTAGGGCATATATATAACTAACAATCTCCTACTTGCACTAGGGCCATCTGTAGCAGTGGTTGTAGTATCTCATACTCAACCATCCCATAAAAGTCTCTCTCTGGGAACAGGCCTTTGTGAGTGGATCCGCTGTGTTGTCCTCTGAATCTACTCTCCTAACCTCGATCACCCTGGAGATCAACTATCTCCATGATCAGGCGATACTGCTTTAGAATAAGTCTGGATCACTGATGGGACGGACGTTCCTTGGCATAAGCCACAACTCCATTGTCTCACAATGGTAGGAACGTAGTTCATCTCATGAACCAATATACACCCAAACAGCCTCTTCGGTAGCATCTTAAGCAGCGATGTATCCTGCCTTTATCGTCTAGTATGTCACGGTATCTAGCTTGGAACTCTTCCAACATACCGTCCCTTTACTGAGGGTAAAGACAATGCCTGTGACTGAAATTCAGTCGTCTTTATCACCCTGGAACCATTCCAGTGATTCTCCCCAGGGTCGATTGATACCTTCTCACTACAACTAGTGAGAATCCTAACATCCATTTAGATCTATCTCATAGATCCAAAACCCAGGATTTAGTAGGTATCACTTTGATCCTATGTGGAGAATCATTGTGATAGGCGGAGATTGATCGAGCGTAGCATAGGAAACTCTTTCCCTATCATGAGTATGTCATCCACGTACTCTACGAGGATCACCACCATACTCCCTACTACCGTTTTATTTATACAGGGTTCATCTACCATTTTGATGATGTCAAACACTTTGACTAATCCATCAAAACAGATGTTCCAACTCCGCGATGCCTGCTTTATCCTATAAAATATCTTGCACACTTTTCCGCTGCTCCCACTGTCTACGAAGCCCTCTGGCTATGTACTTATAGACGCACTCTTCTAAAACATCATTTAGAAAAGCAGTCATGACACCCAACCACCAGATATCGTAGTTATGGTATGTAGCCGTGGCAAGTAGGATCTGGATGGACTTAAGCATAGCCACTTGAAAAGGTTTCATCATAATCCACGCTTGGTCGATGACGAAAAGCTTTAACAAGTCTAGCTTTGAAAGTCTCAACTTTTCCATTTACCCCAAGTAATCTTCTCAAGATATACTTGCTCCTGATGGGGATTTAACCCTTCAGATATAGCAGCCAAAGTCCATACTTTGCTGGTGTACATGGATTCCATCTCAGATCACTAAGCATCCAGCCATTCTTACAGAGTCACACTCCTGATGGCCAGCTCGAAACTAGTTGGGTCATCATCTCATGATGTAATCCTCGCTCCCACTGTCATAGAGAAACCGAAGTATCTCTCAGGTGGGTGAGGAACCCTACTAGATCGGTGGAGAGGCTGAGGTTCGTTGGTATCTACTGAATCCTTCGGTTCTACCAAATCATCTGCTGTAGTTTGTATAGCTGGAACCTTTCCAGTTCTACATAACAGACATTGTCTCGAGCTTGTCCGGATTTTGCTTTTAGACATAGGCCGGACAACCCCAAATCTTAACTAACTTAAGATATGGGCTCTTCCCTTTCCATATCACATATGATGTGGTAGGCAACTGATTTGATTCGAACCTTATTCAATAGGTATGCAGTTTCTCAAGTGCATAACTCCCTAAAAGAAATAGGTAACTCAGTAGTACTCATCATAGAGCACACCATATCATATAGGGTGTATCTGCTCCGCCGCGATATACCATCGTACTATGGTGTATACGGAGGAGTAATGCTGAGAGAGAATCTCATTCTCCTTTAGAATAATCCAGGAATTCCGTGCTCAAGTATTCTCCTCCTTGATCTCATCAAAGGACATAATACTAATACCCGTATTTCGGTTCTCTACTTCTTACTTATATTCTATGAATATCTCAAAAGGTTCGGACTTGTGTTTCAACAGGAACATATGTCTGAATCTTGAGAGATTATCAGAGAACGTAATGAAGTATAAAGAACCAGTCCTGGCATGTGTAGACAGGGGACCTACATACATCAACATGTATCATCCCAAGAGTTTACTAACTCTTTCTCTGTTTCCAGTAAACGGAGCTATGGTCATCTTATCTTTGTGACATGACTGGCGAGTTTCACAAGATGTAAGTTCAAACTAATTTAAATATGCATCTTTATGTAACTCTAGCTAGTCGGGTCACATTGATCTGACCTAGTCTACAATACCTCAAGAAGAATCCGTTCATTTCTGAACTCTTCCTCTTGTGTGTGTTCTGTATACTAAGAACTGTAGTTTGATTTAGAACATCAATGCTTTTAGATAACGTGCCTGAACCGATCAACTTTTGATATAGGAAATGTTCAAAACATTATCCATCAATACAAAATTATATCCTTTCTTTACTAATAAAGAGACTGATATGATTTTGTATATCAGGTTCGGTATCTAATAACATTCGTTCAGAATCAATGTATTGGTAATACAGGGTGACATTGACCGACAGACTTGGCTGCAACTCTTGCCCCGTTTTCTGTCTCATGAAACTTATCACCCATTCTCAGTTCTCTACCTAGCTGTAGCCCAATGTAACAGATTACATATCTGGGATCCTGATCTGGTATCACATACCCAGGATGTAGAGGATACAGAGAAACAGTTCTTTGTAATGAACACACCCGAAGATGATGCATCAGCATGCACTCTCTTCGTTTGGGTGGCACGGGAAATCTGGTATTCCCCAATTTCCTGCTCTGTCTTATAACAATTATAAGGTGGAGCGAGACCAACGTTCCCCAGCTCAGTAAAACAAGCGGGTTCGGTCAATAATCCGTATTATTATCTTGATTAAGGCGTGATATGGTCGCTACCAGGAGAGAGAGAGAAGAAAACACTCAGCGTGCGCTCTTGCAAGAATAGATTGGTTTTTATTTTATCTAATCAGGATGGCTCCCACTGCTTTTTATCAAATCTTCCTTCAAACCCTAAAAGGAAAGACTAGCCGGGATTAATTACACACTACAAGTTCGCCAATCTTTCAGCCAGGCCAGTGTCGGTACTTTGAGGGAGGTCCCCCGTTCTTTCGCACGAACCTAATTACTGTAAACCTCGTTTTCCCAGAGGCGTAACCTCGTTGACACCTTTCTAGACACCTACTTGATTGGCTAATTGTAATGTATAAAACTCTCCCAGGAGTAACTCTTACTCGCAGCGGGTATCGGGATCCAACTATCTCATAGAAGGTATGCAATCTCATTGCAAATTTCAACACTTGAAATTCCCGATAATATTTTGCCCCTAGCTCGCTATGACCTTGACGGAGGCCAAACAACCCATAGTCCGCTAGTCAAGTTCAACCCGTCATTTCCTGATTGAATTAAACCCACCCGCACGACCCTTGACGGAGGCCAAACAACGCCGTACGAATACCCTAATCCAATCGCATCCTATGCTAGCAGATAAGCACTAGTTAGCTACCGTACACTACGCCTTGACGGAGGCCAAACAACCGCAGCACGAATACTAACTAGTACGTATCTGAAATGACGGAGGGCTACGACAGGTTTTTCTGAAAACCTATGCGTAATGAACTTGATATCGTTGTAGAATCAAATGAATTTTGAAATGGAGTGTTTTTGAGGCTTTTCTAGTTTTGCTAAATGAGTCACTCCCGGTGAAGGGATCGTCGGTCCTTTCCTCGTCGAATGAGGTGCGGGATATATCACATATATCACTGTGCAAAGCAAAAACTCTTAAAAGCAATCAAAAGACAAACCGAGTGTGTAGCATCTGCCAGTTATTGCTAAAGGAGTCACTCCCGGTGAAGGGATCTCGGTCCTTTCCTCATCGAATAAGGTGCAGGATATATCACATATACCTCTGTGCAAAGCAAGAACTGTAGCTACCTGTTTTATTTTGAAATTCGATTCTACAACATCTTAGGTTTCTTTTATTTCATTAATCACATTAATGAAGTCCCATCATTTAAGTACCTAAACATCACAGATAGATATGACGTACACTTATGCCATCCGCATTCGCCTCGATGTCCCCTCGTGCACCGTTAGGTTAGGTAACTAACGACAGAGCAGGGCAGGGCTAGCGCGGGTGTAAAACATAAGCAACGTCTATATAATATATCATATATACTATATACTATATCCATCACAGAGTATCACATGATCACATCACAGATATCGCAGCAGAAGAATCATATGAAATATTGGATATACTAGGACGTCCGTGTTTTCAATACGAGCCAGTATAAAACACGGATTCCACGGTCGTGATGAATAGCCAAACCCACACCCCTAGACCCCTACGAGAGCGGCAAGCAACCCTAGCAATTCTGGAGTAAGGAGACCCGGACTCGACTCCTCGAGTTGGTCTCCCTCTGGACTCCAGAACCCGGTTACTTGTGTCCTCTCCTTGGGTCTATCCTAGTGCGGAAAAGTAAATAATATACAAACGGTGACAACTTCCGCAACTTGGAAGTGCCCCAAATAAAAGAATATTACATACAAGTTTTTACATGAATGAAAATGAAAAACACTCATCTCACATAAAAAACCCCGGCTATTCAAACACGACGATCCAATATAACATATCCAGCAACACATAACATCACATGTCATCAACGTAAGTAAACATGCGTATCCCAATTGTCGTTGACATATAGCAACGAAACCGGCGATATCACATATTACACTTACGGTCACAGAAAAGAAAGTGTAAAACTACAATAGTTGGAATCCGCAACCACCTCAGACATTACATGCCTGACCAAATGAATTCCTTAGACATCGCATGCCTAACAATTATAAACCCCACATTTTAGTCTCATTATCGAAAACTCTTTTCAATATCAAGTCGGGTAGTTCAACAAGATTCCCGACATCCTGATCGAATACTCGTCGCAAACTTCAGTAGGCGGCCGCACCCCCGATACCGTCGACGAAGTGCACCAAGACGGAACACCGCTACCGCGAGCACCCGGACGGATGCTTTCGGCGACGGGGTTCTCCTACAGTCACTTGGTCGGGGCTATGGAGTGAGGCTGTCTATTAAGTTTACCCGGTGAGTATCCGCGTACGCTACGTGATTGCGACGGACTTTTGATCACATCAAAATTCCGTGGCAACCGATCAAGTGAGACTAAAGTGCTATGTTTATAACATTCATTCAGTTATCTCATAACTTATTGTGAATTCCAATTATTGTATTCCATTCCAGATAATTAGAAAATGTTAAACTTTCCGATCGAACAATCGAACACCCAAGTTTTTCCGATACAGATCAACACATGAAACAAGTCTAAAGACATTCAGTTCGTGCCTCAGTACCAACGGTCCAGCCGTAGAAGGGTCAAGCCAACGCCTCACATGTGGCACGCCGTACTGCCCCAAACTCGAAGGTTCAAAAGGCAGTTCAAGACGGTCACATAATCGAGTTAAGGTTTGTTGTCTTCTAGAGGGTCCATTGCGTTACTTGCACTACTTAGAACGTCGTTAGACTACGGAAAAATCCAACACTTGGAAATTTCCCGACAGGGGAAAAATTGGGTATTTATATCCGGTCGAACTTTTCAACATATTTTAAAAATTTATCCGGAAAGCCACATAGACAAAGTTTGACAATCCGATCGAAACACCGAATCCCCAAAACAACTCCAGAAAATTCAACTCTTGGAAAACTATTAAAAATTCACAGAAAAATCACCACTGGAATCTAAGAAATACTGTGCAAAAAAGTTTAAATAATATGGCCGTACGGACGCGGAACCGCCGCATGAGCCTTGCTCATACCGCGGATCCGCGGTGGAAAAGATGAATTGGGCCTCCAAATTTCACAGTAACTCTTATATATTCCTGATGTGTTTCCTGCATATTTTTAATATGGAAAAATCCCAGAATTTGGAAAACGTCCAGAGAGCAATTTTAAGGTTGGGGTTTCGGGTCGTTCGGACTTCAAAATCCGTCTAGACTTCGTCTAAGGCTCTAGCTAGGCTCTGATACCACTGTAGGGTTCCTAGGCACCCTAGTGAGGTCTCACAAGGCATCGAACATGCCATTTTCAAAAAATCTAGGTGCCGAGAGACCCGACTACGGATCGTTTGCTAGAAAACTAGGCGAAAAAGCTAACTAGTTAACACTTAACTATGAGATACGGAAATACAACCTTTGTAGATCCGGTGCTCTACCTCCATAGCTCCGCAATGAAGTCGTCTCCGCTGTCCAAAAAGAATCCGGGCTCTAGTGTCGGCTTCGTCGGAGAAATGGTGAGCTAAGTCGTCGATGTCCATGCCGAAGATGATCTACGTCGAGGCATCGATAGATCAAGCTCCACCTTCACCTAGCTTTGAAAACTTGTGAAGGAAACACACTCTACTACTTGGCAAGAGGTAGAGGATGAAGAAATAGGAAGTGGGTAGACTTTAGAATTGGATTTCTCACTCATTTCATCAATCCACCATTGATGCAAACAAGCTTTTTCAAGTGAAGAAAAGAAAGAAGAAGAAGAAGCTTGTTATGATAAGAATTAATTTAATTAGAAAATAAACTCATTCTTATCATAACATGACCATGGTTAGTTGTAGAGAGTGAACTAGGGTTAGTGGAGTGGTTAGGGTTAAGCATGAGACAAAATGGTTAACTAAGTCAAAGCTTCATGAAGATTCATGAACAAAACAAAATAGCAACCATTTTTCCCTTTTTGCTTTTAATTTTCTTTTCCAAATGAATAACTAATAAATAAATAAATGAAAAAGAAAACATAACCCTAACCATTCACAACCATGGTTTAATCTTTACACTTAACCAATTTAGCATGCATCATCAAACATGATACAATCATGTGCACAAAATCATATCGCATATATAATGCGCACACCCGAGTGAGAAAATCCATTTTAAAGTGAACCGATACTAGTTAATGAAAAGTAATATATCAAATATATATAATTATACATTAAATCATTAAATCAACACTTGATTTAACGATCCGGTCATATCGCATATAACCGACTAGTATCCAATGTATCAGGTGATCGAATCAATCCTTGATTCGATAACTAGGTTATATCACATATAACCATTCGATACATTCATCGCGAGAATGGAATACGGTATCACATACACGCATTATTCTCGGTCCCGCACATATCTCATATGCGCTCCTATTTCGTTTCGCTTGAGCCAGGAAACCTCTGTGTAGGACTCTAAAGACTCGTCAATACGCCGGCAGCAGATGATGATCATATCAAACATCCGCAAGCCGCAAGCGGTCTGCTAAACGTAACGGCCACCCGGGTATTGAGCGATCAGAAGATCGACGAGCAAGCCCGCTAACACTCCTGCGAATCCGACCAGTAACACTACCGTACAGTCCGGTCTGATCGTCTGATATGTCGCATATCCCGCCTAGGGGTGGTAAACGTCAGACCCCAATAGCTCGATAAGTCGTGTTGATATGAGGTCTATAACAATTCGAGAAACTACTGGTAACACTTACCGGTAAATCTCAGCAACCCTGGCCAGGGATTTCCTGTTATAGCCAATCGAACACAGCGCAACATCAACCCCCTATACCGGGAGAGACGAATCCCCTCCTATCGCTCATTGCCTCCATGTGACTCGGGACTGTACCCAAAAACCACCGTTTTGCACGCCCTCTTGGACGTGGTAAGATGGAAATCAAAGCACAGTGGGAACCACACAAGACTCTATGACGATCTCGGGTCAACAGACTACTCTGTACCAGTGTCACCAGAGAACTGCCATCTGACGTGAGGTATAATACCATCTGGGAGTTCTCGGCGAGTCCGTCCAGTGTACCCAGTCTCTACTGAGCACCCGTATATCATCTCTGAGGTCAAACACCAATGGATATGGGATCATCCATCGCCCATCTGTATGGGTCGAGAAAGTACACGCTAGTCTACTCTGGTATATCGATGCCCCGTCTCGATACACCCTCGAATAGGGACTTTGAAGGATGTACTTATGGACTACCATGTCCCCACTAGTATGATCCGCATCATAGTCCAGGTAGTCAAGCACACATCCTAAGGGCTTTACCAACATGTAACAGAGAGACAATCAGTATACACGTTAAGGTAAAATTCAACCAGATAGCATACTATCATGTCGAGCAAGAAAGTCCTCCCTATATATGTCCCAGCATCCACTACAATATACATCCTATGTACAGTAATGGCCTCTAGGGCATATATATAACTAACAATGTGTACTTGACTACCTGGACTATGATGCAGATCATACTAGTGGGGACATGGTAGTCCATAAGTACATCCTTCAAGGTCCCTAGTCGTGGGTGTATCGAGACGGGGCATCGATATACCAGTTTAGACTAGCGTATATGCTTCTCGACCTATGAGATGGGCGATGGATGATCCCATATCCATTGGTGTTTGACATCAGAGATGGTATACGGGTGCTCAGTGGAGACTGGGTACACTGGACGGACTCGTCGAGAACTCCCAGATGGTATTATACATCACGTCAGATGGTAGTTCTCAGGTGACACTTGTACAGGTTAGTCTGTAGACCCGAGATCGTCATAGAGCCTTGTGTGATTCCCACTGTGCTTTGATCTCCACCTTACCACGTCCATGAGGGCGTGCAAAACGGTGGTCTTTGGGTACAGTCCCGAGTCACATGGAGGCAATGAGCGATAGGAGGGGTTTCGTCTCTCCCGGTATTGGGGGTTGATGTTGCGCTGTGCTCGATTGGCCGTAACAAGGAAGTCCCTGGCCAGGGCTGATCAGAGATCTGCTGGTAAGTGTTACCAGTAGTTTCTCGACCCGTTATGAGCCTCACATCGGCACGACTTATCGGTTATTGGGGTCTGACGTTTACCACCCCTAGACTTGATATGCGACATATCAGACGAACAGACCGGACTGTACGGTAAGTGTTACTGGTTGGATTCACAGGAGTGTGAGCGGGCTAGCTCGTCGATCTTCTGATCGCTCAATACCCGGGTGGCCGTTATGTTTAGCAGACCGCTTGCGGCTTGTGGGTGCTTGATATGATCATCATCTGCTACCGGCGTATTGACGAGTATTTAGAGTCCTACACAGGGGTTTCCCGGCTCAAGCGAAACGAAATAGGAGAGCATATGAGATATGTGCGGGACCGAGAATAATGCGAGTATGTGATACCGTATTTCATTCTCGCGATGAATGTTTCGATTGGTTGTATGCGATATAACCTAGTTATCGAATCGTTGATTCGATAAATCGATACATTGTATACTAGTCGGTTATGTGCGACATGACCGGATCATTGAATCAAGTGTTGATTCAATGATTTAATGTATAATTATATATTTGATATATTACTTTGCATTAACTAGTATTGGTTCACTTTAAATGGATTTTCTCACTTGATGTTCATAAGTTGTATATGTGATATACTTTTGTGCACTTGATTGTATCATGTTTGATGATACATTCTCACTTGGATTTGTGTAAAGACTTAAACCATGTTTAGTGAATGGTTAGGGTTTCATGTTTTCACTTAATTATTTATCCATTCTTTTATGAGAAATAGATAAAAAGAAAACAAAATGGTTTCTTTTTATCATGAAGCTTGTTGAAGCTTCATGAAGCTTTGACTAAAGTGACCATTTTGTCTTCATCCTTAACCCTAACCATTCCCACTAACCATGGTCTATTCTCTACACCTAACCAAGGTTAGAAGTTGATAAGTATTCATTTTTATTATTCTTTTCAATAATACTCATCATATTCTATCTTCTTCTTCATCTTCTTCTTCAAGAAAGAAAACTTGCCACCATCAATGGCAACTTGAGCAAAAGTGTGAGAAATCCAATTCTAAAGTGAACCCACCTCCTATTTCTTCACCCTCTACCTCTTGCCAAATAGTATAGGGTGTTTTCTTCACAAGTTTCACAACTTGGTGAAGTTGGAGCTTGATCTAGTGCAACCTCGACGTAGATCATCTTTGGCATCGTAGCCGACGACTTGTCCGCTCATTTCTCCGATGAAGCCGATGCTAGAGTCCGAGATCCGACTTGGACAGCGAGAGGACGTCTACGTGGAGCTAAGGAAGTGGAGAACCGGATCTACAAAGGTTGTAGCTTCTCACTTTTAGTTAAGTTGTTAACTAGTTTCCTTTTTCGCCTAAAATTCTAGTTAACGATCCGTATTAGAGTTTCTCGGCACTTGTAAAGTTGAAATTGGCATGGTTGATGCCTTGTGAGACCTCTTGGGAGTGCCTAGGAACCCTACAGTGGTATCAGAGCCTAGCTAGAGCCTTAGGCGAAGTCTAGACGACGTTTGAAACCCGAATGAACATCGAAACCCTAAAACAAATTGCTCTCTGGACTTTTTTCAAAAACTGGGTTTTTTCCAAATTAAAAATGCTTAAAAAATTCAGCTGGGAATTCTAAGAATTACGGTGCAGAAATTATCTCATGATGCCTCTAAAGCGCGGCGGAACCGCGGCAGAAGCCTGGCTTCTACGGCGGTTCCGCGGCCACTTGATGGGATTTGCCTCCAAACTTTGCACAGTAATTCATGTTTTCAGGTGCTGAGTTTTCTGGGAATTTTTAATTTTCACTCAAGAGCTGAGTTTTCTGGGGTGTTTTGGAGCTTCGATTATTCGATCGGATTATCAAATTTTTTCTATGTGTTTTTCCGGATAATTTAAGAATATGTTAAAAAGTTCGACCGGATATAAATACCCAACTTTCCCCTGCCGGAAAATTTCCAAGTGTTGGATTTTTCTGTGGTTTAAGGACGTTCTGAGTAGTGCAAGTAACGCGATGGTCCCTCTAGAAGACAACAAACCTTAACTCGATTATGTGACCGTCTTGAACTGCCCTTTGAACCTACGGGTTTGGGGCAGTACGGCGTGCCATATGTGAGGCGTTGGCTTGACCCTTCTACGGCTGGACCGTTGGTACTGAGGCATGAAATGAATGTCTTTGAACCTATTTCATGTGTTGAACGGTTCCGGGAAAACTTGGGTGTTCGAATGTTCGATCGGAAAGTTTAATATTTTCTATTTATCCGGAAAAGGATACAATAATTGGAATTCACAATCAGTTATGAGATAACTGAATGAAAGTTATAAATCTAGCGGTTTAGTCTCACTTCATATTGAAAAGATTTTTCGATAATGGGACTAAAATGCGGGGTTTATAAGTGTTAGGCATGCGATGTCTAAAGAGGTTGCGGATTCCAACTATTGTAGTTTTACACTTTCTTTTCTGTGACCGTAAGTGTAATATGTGATATCGCCGGTTTCGTTGCTATATGTCAACGACAATTAGGATGCGCATATTTACTTACGTTGATGACATGTGATGTTATGTGTTGCTGGATATGTTATATTGGATTGTCGTGTTTGAATAGCCGGGGTTTTTTATGTGAGATGAGTGTTTTTTTATCTTCATTCATGTAAAAACTTGTATGTAATATTCTTTTATTGGGGCACTTCCAGGTTGCGGAAGCTGTCACCCTTTGTATATTATTTTCTTTTCCGCATTAGGATAGACCCAAGGAGGGGAGCACAAGTAACCGGGTTCTAGGGTCCAGTGGGAGACCATCTCGAGGAGTCGAGTCCGGGTCTCCTAACCCTAGAATTGGTAGGGTTGCTTGCCGCTCTCGTAGGGGTCTAGGGGTGTGGGATTGGCTATTCATCACGACCGTGGAATCCGTGTTTTATACTGGCTCGTATTGAAAACACGGACGTCCTAGTATATCCAATGTTTCATATGTTTCTTCTGCTGCGATATCTGTGATGTGATCATGATATGTTCTGTGATGGATACTTTATATAGTATATATGATATATTATATAGATGTTACTTATGTTTCGCACCCGCACTAGCCCTGCCCTGCTCTGTCGTTAGTTACCTAACCTAACGGTGCATGAGGGGACATCGAGGCGAATACGGATGGCATAAGTGTACGTCGTATTTATCTGTGATGTTTAGGTACTTAAATGATGGGACTTCATTAATGTGATTAATGAAAGAAAAGAAACCTAAGATGTTGTAGAATCAAATTTTAAACAAAACAGGTAGCTACAGTTCTTGCTTTGCATAGCGGTATATATGATATACCCTGCACCTTATTCGATGAGGACAGGACCGAGATCCCTTCACCGGGAGTGACTCCTTTAGCAATAACTGGCAGATGCTACACACTCGGTTTGACTTTTGATTGCTTCTATAGTTTCTGCTTTGCACAGTGATATATATGATATATCCCGCACCTCATTCGACGAGGAAAGGGCCGACGATCCCTTCACCGGGAGTGACCCCTTTAGCAAAACTAGAAAAGCCTCAAAATCACTCCATTTCAAAACTTCATTTGATCCTACAACGATATCAAGTTCATTACGCAATAGGTTTTCAGAAAAACCTGTCGTAGCCCTCCGTCACTTCAGATATGAACTGTTTAGTATTCGTGCTGCGTTTGTTGGCCTTTGTCAAGGCGTAGTGTGCGGTAGCTGAATAGTACTTATCTGCTTGTGCATGTGATGCAGATTGTTTCAGGGTAGTCGTACGACCTTGTTGGCCTTTGTCAAGGGCCGTGCGGGTGGGTTTGATTCAATCAAGAAATGACGGGTTGAACTTGACTAGCAGACTATGATTTGTTGGCCTTTGTCAAGGTCATAGGACGCTAGGGGCAAAATATTATCGGGAATTTCAAGTGTTGAAATTTGCAATGAGATTGCATACCTTCTATGAGATAGTTGGATCCCGATACCCATTGCGAGTAAGAGTTACTCCTGGGAGAGTTTTACACATTACAATTAGCCGATCAAGTAGGTGTCTAGAAAGGTGTCAACGGGGTTACGCCTCTAGGAAAACGAGATTTACATTAATTAGGTTCGTGCGAAAGCACGGGGGACCTCCCTCAAAGTACCGACACTGGCCTGGCTGAAAGATTGGCGAACTTGTAGTGTGTAATTAATCCCGGCTAGTCTTTCCTTTTAGGGTTTGAAGGAAGATTTGATAAAAACCAGTGGAAGCCATCCTGATTAGATAAGATAATAACCAATCTGATCTTGCAAGAGCAAACGCTAAAGTGTTTTCTTCTCTCTCTCTCCAGGTAGCGACCATTTCATGCCCTAATAAAGATAATAATATAGATGTATTGACCGAACCCGCATGTTATACTGTGCTGGGGAACGTTGGTTCCATTCTTTCTTATAAGAGTTATAGGAATGAACAGGACATAGGGGAATACCAGGATTCCCATGCCACCCGAATGAAGAAAGTACATGTTGATGCATTTTCTTCGGGTGTGTTCGTTACTGAGAACTGTTTCTCCATTTGCTCTACGTCCTGGGTATTAGATACTGGGTCAGGATCCCATATATGTAATCAGTTACATGGGCTAAGGAAAGGTAGAGAACTTGGAGAAGGTGATAAAGACATTAGAGTTGGAAATGGTGCAATTGTTGCAGCTAAGACTGTCGGGGAATATCACCTTGCATTACCAACTGGTAATACATTGGTTCTGAACGAATGCTATTACATGCCGAACCTAATATGCAACATTATATCAGTTTCTTTATTGAGTAAAGAGGGATATAATTTTGTATTACAGGATAATGTTATGAACATTTTCCGTAACCAAAAGTTGGTTGGATCAGGCACGTTGTGCAATGGCATTTATGTTCTAAATCAATCCACAGTTCTGAGTATAACAAACACACACAAGAGGAAGAGTTCTGAACTGAACGAATCCTTCTTATGGCATTGTAGACTGGGTCACATCAATGCGACACGACTGGCTAAGTTACATAAGGATGGATATTTAAATCCATTTGAATTTTCATCTTATGACACATGCCAGTCATGTCTCAAAGGCAAGATGACCAAAACTCCGTTTACGGGACACGGAGAAAGAGTTACAGAACTCTTGGGACTAATACATAGTGATGTATGCGGTCCCATGTCTATACATGCCAGGGATGGTTCTTCGTACTTCATTACATTCACTGACGATCTCTCTAGATTCGGATATGTGTTCCTGATGAAACACAAATCAGAAGCTTTTGAGAAATTTAGAGAATATAAACAAGAAGTCGAAAACCAAACCGGAAAAAGTATTAAAACCCTTCGATCTGATCGAGGAGGTGAATACTTAAGCAATGAATTCCTGGACTTCCTAAAAGAGCATGGGATTCTCTCTCAGCTGACACCTCCATATACACCACAGCACAACGGTGTATCAGAACGGAGGAACCGCACCCTATTAGATATGGTGCGCTCTATGATGAGCACAGCTGAGTTACCTATTTCCTTCTGGGGATATGCGCTGGAAACAGCAGCATACCTTTTGAATCAAGTTCCAACTAAATCTGTACCTACCACACCATATGAGATATGGAGTGGGAAGAGACCATGTCTTAAACGAGTTAAAATATGGGGTTGCCCGGCCTATGTCAATAGGCAAAATCCGGACAAACTCGAGGCACGGTCAGTTCTTTGCAAGTTTGTGGGATATCCTAAACATTCACATGGATATCTTTTCTACCATGCAGAGGAACAAAAAGTGTTTGTTTCTCGACATGCCACCTTTTTGGAAAAGGAATTTCTTGCAAAAGAAATTAGTGGGGATAAGGTAGAACTGGAAGAAATTCCGGCTACACAAACTCAAACTGAAGATTTAGTGGAACCAGAGGATTCAGTAACTCCCGATGAACCTCAGCCACTCCGCCGATCTAGTAAGGTTCCTCGCCAACCTGAGAGATACTACGGTTTTCTCATGGATGGTGGGAGCGAGGATTGCATCATGGAGGATGATGACCCAACTAGCTTCGAGCAGGCCATCACGAGTAGGGACTCAGTGAAATGGCTGGATGCTATGCAGTCCGAGATGGAATCCATGTACACCAACAAAGTATGGACTTTGGATGTTGCTCCTGAAGGGGTAAAACCCATCGGGAGCAAGTGGATCTTCAAGAAAAAACTTGGTGTAGATGGGAAAGTGGAGACTTTCAAAGCTAGACTTGTAGCAAAGGGTTTTCGTCAAAGACCAGGTGTGGACTATGACGAAACCTTTTCTCCAGTGGCTATGCTTAAATCCATCCGGATCATGCTTGCCATCGCTGCATATCATGATTACGAAATCTGGCAAATGGATGTTAAGACCGCCTTTCTAAATGGTGATTTAGAAGAGTGCGTGTACATGACTCAGCCAGAGGGCTTCGTAGACAGTAGGAGCAGCGGGAAGGTGTGCAAGCTGCTTAAATCCATTTATGGATTAAAGCAAGCATCGCGGAGTTGGAACATCTGCTTTGACGTCGTTACCAAAGAGTTTGATTTCGTCAAAAACCCAGATGAACCTTGTATCTACAAGAAGGTAGCAGAGAGTAAGGTGGTCTTCCTCGTATTATACGTGGACGACATACTCTTGATAGGAAATGATATTCTTATGCTGCAATCGGTCAAGCTCTTCTTATCACAAAGATTCTCAATGAAAGATCTTGGTGATGCCTCCTGCATATTGGGAATAAGGATCTATAGAGATAGATCCAAACGGATATTGGGATTGTCCCAATCCAGGTACATTGACACCATACTAAAGAGGTTTAGTATAGAAGAATCCAAGCGTGGGAATTTACCCACGATCTCTGGAGTCACTCTCTCCAAAGAGATGTCTCCCAAGACTGATTTGGAGAGAGCTCGCATGCAAGGGATACCCTATGCTTCGGCTGTAGGCTCTATCATGTATGCGATGCTATGTACCAGACCCGATGTAGCATACTCACTAAGTATAGTGAGCAGGTATCAAGCTGATCCTGGAGAGAGTCACTGGACAGCTGTGAAGAGCATTCTCAAGTACTTGCGAAGGACTAAAGAGATGCTCTTGGTGTATGGTAATGGAGAACTCCAAGTGGAGTCCTTTACCGATTCGAGCTTCTAGAGTGATAAGGACGACTCTAAGTCGCAGTCGGGATTTGTCTTTACCCTTTACGGAGGGGCGGTTAGCTGGAAGAGTTCCAAGCAGGAAACCGTGGCAGACTCGATGATGGAGGCTGAATACATCGCTGCCAACGATGCTGCTAAAGAGGCTGTCTGGATCAAGAAGTTCATTACTGAACTTGCAGTGGTTCCATCCATTGAGCATCCAATACCTTTGTATTGCGATAACAATAGAGCGGTAGCTTTGGCCAAGGAACCCAGGTCCCATCAGCGATCCAGGCATATTCTGAGGCGGTATCACCTGATCCGGGAGATAGTTGATCGCCGGGAGATCGAGGCTAGGAGGGTTGACACGAAGAATAACACGGCGGATCCACTCACGAAGGCCATTCCCCAGATACAGTTTGAGAGACTCTTCGGGATGCTCGGTATGCGATACTATAGCAGCTGGCCCTAGTGCAAGTGGGAGATTGTTAGTTGTATGTATGCCCTAGAGGCCAGTATTGTACAGATGATGTATATTATATTGGATGCTTGGACATATATAGAGATGACTTTCTTGCTCGATATGATAGTATGCTATCTGGTTGCACTTTATCTTAACATGTATACTAGTCTCTTTAAACTGTCTTATAGTTACATGTTGATAAAGCCCTTAGGATGTGTACTTGACTACCTGGACTATGATGCAGATCATACTAGTGGGGACATGGTAGTCCATAAGTACATCCTTCAAGGTCCTTAGTCGTGGGTGTATCGAGACGGGGCATCGATATACCAGTTTAGACTAGCGTATATGCTTCTCGACCCATGAGATGGGCGATGGATGATCCCATATCCATTTGTGTTTGACATCAGAGATGGTATACGGGTGCTCAGTGGAGACTGGGTACACTGGACGGACTCGCCGAGAACTCCCAGATGGTATTATACCTCACGTCATATGGCAGTTCTCAGGTGACACTTGTACAGGTTAGTCTGTAGACCCGAGAACGTCATAGAGTCTTGTGTGATTCCCACTGTGCTTTGATCTCCACCTTACCACGTCCATGAGGGCATGCAAAACAGTGGTCTTTGGGTACAGTCCCGAGTCACATGGAGGCAATGAGCGATAGGAGGGGTTTCGTCTCTCCCGATATTGGGGGTTGATGTTGCGCTGTGCTCGATTGGCCGTAACAGGGAAGTCCCTGGCCAGGGCTGATCAGAGATCTGCTGGTAAGTGTTACCAGTAGTTTCTCGACCCGTTATGAGCCTCACATCGGCACGACTTATCGGTTATTGGGGTCTGACGTTTACCACCCCTAGACTTGATATGCGACATATCAGACGAACAGACCGGACTGTATGGTAAATGTTACTGGTTGGATTCACAGGAGTGTGAGCGGGCTAGCGCGTCGATCTTCTGATCGCTCAATACCCGGGTGGCCGTTACGTTTAGAAGACCGCTTGCGGCTTGGGGTGCTTGATATGATCATCATGTGCTACCGGCGTATTGACGAGTCTTTAGAGTCCTACACAGGGGTTTCCTGGCTCAAGCGAAACGAAATAGGAGCGCATATGAGATATGTGCGGGACCGAGAATAATGCGAGTATGTGATACCGTATTTCATTCTCGCGATGAATGTTTCGATTGGTTGTATGCGATATAACCTAGTTATCGAATTGTTGATTCGATAAATCGATACATTGTATACTAGTCGGTTATGTGCGACATGACCGGATCATTGAATCAAGTGTTGATTTAATGATTTAATGTATAATTATATATTTGATATATTACTTTGCATTAACTAGTATTGGTTCACTTTAAATGGATTTTCTCACTTGATGTTCACAAGTTGTATATGTGATATACTTTTGTGCACTTGATTGTATCATGTTTGATGATACATTCTCACTTGGATTTGTGTAAAGACTTAAACCATGTTTAGTGAATGGTTAGGGTTTCATGTTTTCACTTAATTATTTATCCATTCTTTTATGAGAAATAGATAAAAAGAAAACAAAATGGTTTCTTTTTATCATGAAGCTTGTTGAAGCTTCATGAAGCTTTGACTAAAGTGACCATTTTGTCTTCATCCTTAACCCTAACCATTCCCACTAACCATGGTCTATTCTCTACACCTAACCAAGGTTAGAAGATGATAAGTATTCATTTTTATTATTCTTTTCAATAATACTCATCATATTCTATCTTCTTCTTCATCTTCTTCTTCAAGAAAGAAAACTTGCCACCATCAATGGCAACTTGAGCAAAAGTGTGAGAAATCCAATTCTAAAGTGAACCCACCTCCTATTTCTTCACCCTCTACCTCTTGCCAAGTAGTATAGGGTGTTTTCTTCACAAGTTTCACAACTTGGTTAAGTTGGAGCTTGATCTAGTGCAACCTCGACGTAGATCATCTTTGGCATCGTAGCCGACGACTTGTCCGCTCATTTCTCCGATGAAGCCGATTCTAGAGTCCAAGATCCGACTTGGACAGCGAGAGGACGTCTACGTGGAGCTAAGGAAGTGGAGAACCGGATCTACAAAGGTTGTAGCTTCTCACTTTTAGTTAAGTTGTTAACTAGTTTCCTTTTTCGCCTAAAATTCTAGTTAACGATCCGTATTTGAGTTTCTCGGCACTTGTAAAGTTTGAAATTGGCATGGTTGATGCCTTGTTAGACCTCTTGAGAGTGCCTAGGAACCCTACAGGACGGACGTTCTTTGGCATAAGCCACAACTCCATTGTCACACAATGGGAGGAACTAAGTTCATCTCATGAACAAATATACATCCAGACTGCCTCTTTGGTAGCATCTTAAGTAGCGATGTATCCAGCCTTTATCGTCTAGTATGCCACGGTATCTAGCTTGGAACTCTTCCAACATACCGTCCCTTTACTAAGGGTAAAGACAATGCCTGTGACTGACATTCAGTCGTCATTATCACTCTGGAACCTTTCCAGTGATTTTCCCCAGGATCGATTAATACCATCTCACTACAACTAGTGAGAATCCTAACATCCAGCTACTTCTATCTCATAGATCAAAACTCAGGATTTAGGAGGTATCACTTTGATCCTATACGGAGAATCCTTGTGATAAGCGGAGATTGACCGAGCGTAGCATAGGAAACTCCTTTCTTATCAAGAGTATGTCATCCACGTACTCTACGAGGATCACCACCATACTCCCTACTACCTTTTTGTATATACAAGGTTCATCTACCATTTTGATGAAGTCAAACTTTTTGACAACTACATCAAAACAGACGTTCCAACTCCGCGATATCTGCTTTATCCTATAAAGCAACTTGCACACGTTTCCGCTGCTCCCACTGTCTACGAAGCCCTCTGGCTGTGTACTTATAGACTCTCTTTTCTGAAACATCATTTTAGAAAAGCAGTCATGACACCCAACCACCAGATATCGTAGTCATGGTATGTAGCCGTGGCAAGTAGGATCTGGATGGACTTAAGCATAGCCACTGGAAAAGGTTTCATCATTATCCACGCCCGGTCGATGACGAAAACCTTTAACAAGTCTAGCTTTGGAAGTCTCAACTTTTCCAAGTACACCAAGTAATCTTCTCAAGATATACTTGCTCCTGATGGGGATTTAACCCTTCAGATAAAGCAACTAAAGTCTATACTTTGTTGGTGTATAAGGATTCCTTCTCAGATCGCTAAGCATCCAGCCATTCTTACAGAGTCTCACTCCTGATGGCCAGGTCGAAACTAGTTGGGTCATCATCTCATGATGCAATCCTCGCTCCCACTGTCATCGAGAAACTGAAGTATCTCTCAGGCGGATGAGGAACCCTACCAGATCGGCGGAGAGGCTGAGGTTCGTCGGTAACTATTGAATCCCTTGGTTCTTTCAAATCATCAGCTGCAGTTTGTATAGCTGGAACATTTCCAGTTCTACATAACAGACCTTGCCTCGAGCTTGCCCGGATTTTGCTTTTAGACATTGGCCGGACAACACCAAATCTTAACTAACTTAAGATATGGGCTCTTCCCTTTCCATATCACATATGAAGTGGTAGGCAACTGATTTGATCGGAACCCTATTCAATAGGTATGCAACTTCATAAGCGCATAACTCCCTAAAAGGAAATAGGACACTCAGTAATACTCATCATAGAGCGAACCATATCACATAGGGTGCTATTGCTCCACCCCGATATACCATCGTGCTATGGTGTATACGGAGGAGTAATGCTGAGAGAGAATCTCATTCTGCTTTAGAATAGTCCAGGAATTCCGTGCTCAAGTATTCTCCTCCCTGATCGCATCAAAGGACATAATACTTATACCCTCATTTTGGTTATCTACTTCTAACTTATATTCCGTGAATATCTCAAAAGGTTCGGACTTGTGTTTCAACAGGAACATATGTCTGAATCTTGAGAGATCATCAGAGAATGTAATGAAGTATAAAGAACTGGTCTTGGCATGTGTAGACAGGGGACCTTTATACATCAACATGTATCATCCCAAGAGTTCACTAACTCTTTCTCTGTTTCCAATAAACAGAGCTGGTGTCATTATATCTTTGTGACATGACTGGCAAGTTTCACAAGATGTAAATTCAAACTGAATAAAATATGCATCTACAAGTAACTTCAGCTAGTCGGGTCGCATTGATATGACCTAGCCTACAATGCCCCAAGAAGAATTCGTTCATTTCTGAACTCTTCCTCTTGTGTGTGTTCTGTATACTAAGAACTGTAGTTTGATTTAGAACATTAATGCTTTTAGATAACGTGCCTGAACCGATCAACTTTTGATATAGGAAATGTTCAAAACATTATCCAACAATACAAAATTTTATCATTTCTTTACTGATAAAGAGACTGATATGATTTTGTATATCTGGTTCGGTATCTAATAACATTCGTTTAGAATCAATGTATTTGTAATACAGGGTGACAGTGACCAACAGACTTGGCTGCAACACTTGCCCCGTTTTCTGCCTCATGAAACTTATCACCCGTTCTCAGTTCTTTACCTATCTGTAGCCCATGTAACAAATTACATATGCGGGATCCTGATCCGGTACCAAATACCTAGGACGTAGAGGATACTGAGAAACAGTTCTGTATAATGAACTCACCCGAAGATGATGCATCAGCATGCATTCTCTTCGTTTGGGCGGCACGGGAATTCTGGTAATCCCCAATTTCCTGCTC
The DNA here is from genome assembly GCA_030015575.1 of Agapanthus africanus. Classification (NCBI taxonomy): domain Eukaryota; kingdom Viridiplantae; phylum Streptophyta; class Magnoliopsida; order Asparagales; family Amaryllidaceae; genus Agapanthus; species Agapanthus africanus. The sequence continues at coordinate 286,325,305 of CM057343.1, read as the reverse complement.
TGTCTTATAACAATTATAAGTTGGAGCGGGACCAACGTTCCCCAGCTCAGTATAACAAGCGGGTTCGGTCAATAATCCGTATTATTATCTTGATTAAGGCGTGATATGGTCGCTACCTGGAGAGAGAGAGAAGAAAACACTCAGCGTGCGCTCTTGCAAGAATAGATTGGTTATTATTTTATCTAATTAGGATGGCTCCCACTGTTTTAATTAAATCTTCCTTCAAACCCTAAAAGGAAAGACTAGCCGGGATTAATTACACACTACAAGTTCGCCATTCTTTCAGCCAGGCCAGTGTCGGTACTTTGAGGGATGTCCCCCGTGCTTTCGCACGAACCTAATTAATGTAAACCTCGTTTTCCCAGAGGCGTAACCTCGTTAACACCTTTCTAGACACCTACTTGATCGGCTAATTGTAATGTGTAAAACTCTCCCAGGAGTAACTCTTACTCGCAGCAGGTATCGGGATCCAACTATCTCATAGAAGGTATGCAATCTCAATGCAAATTTCAACACTTGAAATTCCTGATAATATTTTGCCCCTAACGTCCTATGACCTTGACGGAGGTCAACAAACCATAGGCTACTAGCAAGTTCAACCTGTCATTTCTTGATCGAATCAAACCCACCCGCACGACCCTTGACGGAGGTCAACAAAGTCGCACGACTACCCTAATCCAATTTGCATCATATGCATAAGCAGATAAATACTAGTTAGCTACCGCACACTACGCCTTTACGGAGGTCAACAAACGTAGCACGAATACTAAGTAGGACTTATCTGAAATGACGGAGGGCTACGACAGGTTTTTCTGAAAACCTATTGCGTAATGAACTTGATATCGTTGTAGAATCAAATGATTTTAAAATGGAGTGTTTTTGAGGCTTTTCTAGTTTTGCTAAAGGGGTCACTCCCGGTGAAAAGATCGGCGGCCCTTTCCTCGTCGAATGAGGTGCGGGATATATCATATATATCACTGTGCAAAGCAGAAACTATAGAAGCTATCATAAGACAAACCGAATGTGTAGCATCTGCCAGTTATTGCTAAAGGGGTCACTCCCGGTGAAGGGATCGTCGGCCCTTTCCTCATCGAATAAGGTGCAGGATATATCATATATACCGCTGTGCAAAGCAAGAACTGTAGCTACCTGTTTTATTTTTGAAATTCGATTCTACAACATGTTTAGGTTTCTTTTACTTTCATTAATCATATTAATGAAGTCCCATCATTTAAGTACCTAAACATCACAGATAAATACGACGTACACTTATGCCATCCACATTCGCCCCGATGTCCCCTCATGCACCGTTAGGTAAGGTAACTAACGACAGAGCGGGGCAGGGCTAGCGCGAGTGTAAAACATAAGTAATGCCTATATAATATATCATATATACTACATACAGTATCTATCACAGAACATCACATGATCACATCACAGATATCGCAGCAGAAGAAACATATATGAAATATTGGATATACTAGGACGTCCGTGTTTTAGTATGAGCCAGTATAAAACACGGATTCCACGGTCGCGATGAATAGCCAAACCCACACCCCTAGACCCCTACGAGAGTGGCAAGCAACCCTACCAATTCTAGAGTTAGGAGACCCGGACTCGACTCCTCGAGTTGGTCTCCCACTGGACTCCAGAACCCGGTTACTTATGCCCTCCTCCTTGGGTCTATCCTAGTGCGGAAAAGTAAATAATATACAAAGGGTGACATCTTCCGCAACCTGGAAGTGCCCCAATAAGAGAATATTACATACAAGTTTTTACATGAATGAAAATGAAAAAACACTCATCTCACATAAAAAAACCCGGCTATTCAAACACGACGATCCAATATAACATATCCAGCAACACATAACATCACATGTCATCAACGTAAGTAAATATGCCCATCCCAATTGTCGTTGACATATAGCAACGAAACCGGCGATATCACATATTACACTTATGGTCACAGAAAAGAAAGTGTAAAACTACAACAGTTGGAATCCGCAACCTTCTTAGACATCGCATGCCTAATCAAATGAATTCCTTAGACATCGCATGCCTAAAAATTATAAACCCTGCATTTTAGTCTCATTATCGAAAACTCTTTTCAATATCAAGTCGGGCAATTCAACAAGATTCCCGACATCCTGATCGAATACTCGTCGCAAACTTTAGTAGGCAGTCGCACCCCCGACGCCGTCGACGAAGTGCACCAAGGTGGAACACCGCTGCCGCGAGCACCCGAACGGATGCTTTCGGCGACGGGGTTCTCCTACAGTCACTTGGTCAGGGCTATGGGGTGAGGCTGTCTATTAAGTTTATCCGGCGAGTATCCGCATACGCTACGTGATTGCGATGGACTTTTGATCGCATCAAAATTCCGTGGCAACCGATCAAGTGAAACTAAAGTGCTATGTTTATAACATTCAAATCAGTTATCTCATAACTACTTATGGATTCTAAATATTGTATCACATTCCGGATAAATAGAAAATGTTAAACTTTCCGATCGAACAATCGAACACCGAAGTTTTCCCGAAACAGCTCAACACATGAAATATGTTTAAAAACATTCACTTCGTGCCTCAGTACCAACGGTCCAGCCGTAGAAGGGTCAAGCCAACGCCTCACATGTGGTACACCGTACTGCCCTAAACCCGAAGGTTCAAAGGGCAGTTCAAGACGGTCACATAATCAAGTTAAGGTTTGTTGTCTTCTAGAGGGTCCATCGCGTTACTTGCACTACTTAGAACGTTATTAAACCACGGAAAGATCCAACACTTGGAAATTTCCCGACAGGGGAAAAAGTGGGTATTTATATCCGGTCGAACTCATTAACATACTCAAAAATTACCCGGAAAGACACATAGACAAAGTCTGATAATCCGATCGAATCTACGAACTCCCAATACAACCCAGAAAACTCAACTCTTGAGTAAACATTAAAAATTCCCAGAAAACTCAGCACTTGAAGAGACAAATTATTGTGCAAAAATGGAAGCCTAATCTCATAATTTGGCCGCGGAACCGCCGCAGAAGCCATGCTTCCGCCGCGGTTCCGCCGCGCTTTAGCCGTATCACTTGGTCATTTTTGCACCATAATTCTTAGAATTTCCTGCTGAATTTTTTAAGCATTTTTAATCTGGAAAAAACCCAGTTTTGTAAAAGTGTCCAGAGAGGGTTGAAATTTAGGGTTTCGGGGTTCGATCGGGTTTCTAACATCGTCTACGCATCGCCTAAGGCTCTAGCTAGGCTCTGATACCACTGTAGGGTTCCTAGGCACTCTAAGGAGGTGTCACAAGGCATCAATCATGCCAATTTCAAATTTTACGGTGCCGAGAAACCCTAGACTAGATCGTTAACTAGAGATTAGGCGAAACATGCAAGTAGTAAACAGTTTTACTGCTAAGTGAACGGGGCTGCAACCTTTGTAGATCCGGTCCTCCACCTCCATAGCTCCGTGATGAAGTCCCTCCGCCGTACCCATCGAATCCCGGACTCTCGCGGTGGTTTCATCGAAAGAATGATCGGGCTAGGTCGTCGACTTCGATGTCGAAGATGATCTACGTCGAGGCAACACAAGATCAAGCTCCCACTTCACCAAGTCATGAAACTTGTGAAGAAAACACCCTATACTACTTGGCAAGAGGTAGAGGATGAAGAAATAGGAAGTGGGTTCACTTTAGAATTAGATTTCTCACTCTTTTTCTCAAGTTGCCATTAATGGTAGCAAGCTTTTCTTCATTGTTGAAGAAGAAGAAGAAGAAGAAAAGAATTATGATAAGAATAAAAAGAATTATCTTACCATTTAGCAACCATAGTTAGGTGTAGAGATTAAACTAAGGTTAGGTTTAATGGTTAGGTTAAGGCTAAGAGACAAAATGATCAAAGCTTCAAAGCTTCATGAAGTTTCATGAAAGAAACAAAAACTAGCCACCATTTTATTCTTACCTTAAATTGAATTAATAAAAATAAATAGATAAGTAAATCAAAACCCTAACCATTAAGATAACCATGGTTTAATCATACACACTCAAGTTTGCAGGTATCATCAAACATGATACAATCATGTGCACAAAAGTATATCACATATACAACTTGTGTACATCAAGTGAGAATATCCATCTAAAGTGAACAATATTAGTCAATGTAAAGTAATATATCTAATATATAATTATACATTAAATCATTAAATCAATACGTGATTTAACGATCCGGTCATATCACATATAACCGACTAATATCAATAGTAACAACTTATCGAATCAACACTTGATCCGATAACACGGCTATATCGCATATAACCGATCAATATCACAAATCGCGAGAATCGAATACAGTATCACATACTGGTATTATTTTCGGTCCCGCACATATCTCATATGCGCTCCTATTTCGTTTCACTTGAGCCAGGAAACCTCTGTGTAGGACTCTAAAGACTCGTCAATACGCCGGCAGCAGGTGATGATTATATCAAGCACCCACAAGCCGCAAGCGGTCTGCTAAACGTAACGGCCACCCGGGTATTGAGCGATCAGAAGATCGACGAGCAAGCCCGCTCACACTTCTGTGAATCCAACCTGTAACACTTACCGTACAGTCCGGTCTGTTCGTCTGATATGTCGCATATCTCGCCTAGTGGTGGTAAACGTCAGACTCCAATAGCTCGATAAGTCGTGTCGATATGAGGTCTATAACAGTTCGAGAAACTACTGGTAACACTTACCGGTAAATCTCAGCAACCCTGGCCAGGGATTTCCGGTTATAGCCAATCGAACACTGCGCAACATCAACTCCCTATACCGGGAGAGACGAATCCCCTCCTATCGCTCATTGCCTCCATGTGATTCGGGACTGTACCTAAAAACCACCGTTTTGCACGCCCTCTTGGACATGGTAAGGTGGAAATCAAAGCACAGTAGGTATCACACAAGACTCTATGACGATCTCGGGTCTACAGACTAACCTGTACCAGTGTCACCAGAGAACTGCCATCTGACGTAAGGTATAATACCATCTGGGAGTTCTCGGCGAGTCCGTCCAGTGTACCCAGTCTCCACTGAGCACCCGTATATCATCTCTGATGTCAAACACCAATGGACATGGGATCATCCATCGCCCATCTGTATGGGTCGAGAAAGTACGCTAGTCTACTCTGGTATATCGATGCCCCGTCTCGATACACCCACGACTAGGGACCATGAAGGATGTACTTATGGACTACTATGTCCCCACTAGTATGATCTGCATCATAGTCCAGGTAGTCAAGTACACATCCTAAAGGCTTTACCAACATGTAACAGAGAGACAATCAGTATACACGTTAAGGTAAAGGGTAACCCGATAGCATACTATCATGTCGAGCAAGAAAGTCCTTCCTATATATGTCCCAGCATCCACTATAATATACATCCTATGTATAGTAATGGCCTCTAGGGCATACACATAACTAACAGATAACCATTCCATGCCAAGGAGAACGTCGAAGTCCAACATATCAAGAAGGATCAAGTCAACGGACGAATCTCTATCTCCAATACGAACGGCAAACGACCGAAACACATATCGCGCAACAAAAGACTCACCAACGAGAGTAGTCACGACAAGTGGCTGATCTAGCAAGGACGACTCTCGGCCCAACCTTGGCACGAAGTGTATAGAAACATACAAGTGCGTAGATCCCGGATCAAATAATACACGCTCATCGAAAGAACATACTGAAAAAGTACCTGAAACTATTGCATTCTACGCCTGCGCGTCCTGATGAGTCAAAGCAAATACTCGAGCCTGCCCTCTACCGGCGACTGGCTATCATTCGCCTCTGCTACCCCGTCCTCTCAGAACAAAATCTCCGCGACCACGACCTCTCTAAGAATAAGTCTGACGCGGCGCAATAACAGGCGTAAGAGGCAACGCTCTCTAAGGTCGAGAAGGTGGTAAGGGAATATGTGGAACCGCTGCCTCGCCCTAGCGTACCTCAGTACAATCTCTGACGCGATGATGTGGACTCCCACACCCAAAACATCTCGACGGGTGCTGGCTCTGTGGGTACAAGCTGTTAGTGTGATATGCCCTAGAGGCCATTATTGTATAGTACTAGTTTGTATATTACATTTTGGAAGCTTGGGATATATACACGGATTGACATTCTTGCTCAATATGATAGTATGCTACTTGGTTTGTGTGTATCTTAATATGTGTATGTGTTTCTTTTTAACATATCGTTAATACATATTGATAGAGCCCTTAGGATCTTTGCTTGACTACCAGCGTTGTGATGGCAGTCACACTAGTGGGGGCTGGGTAGTCTACAAGCACATCCTTATACTGGTCTCTGGTCGTAGGATTATCGAGACAAGGTATCGATACTCCTGAGTAGACTAGTGTATACGCTTCTCATCCCAAGAGGGGAGATGGTCTGTCCCACAGCCATCAGTACGTCGTACTGGAGATAGTATGTAGGTGCTCGTTAGGTTACGAGTATACTGGACAGGACTCGCTGGGAACTGTTGGTTGGTATTATACCTATCGTCAGTTATCAGTTCCCAGGTGACATGAGTACAACTTTGTCCATTGACTTGACACTGTCACTTCGCCTCGAGTGTGTTCCCATTGTTCTTAGATTACTACCCTACCACGGCTCTATTGAGTCGTGCAAACAGGTAGTAGTTGGGTGCAGTCCCGAAGCACTTGGAGGCAGTGACGGTTAGACAGGATTCGTCTCTCCCGGTATTGGGAGTTGATATCGCGCTGTGTCTAGGAGAGCCATTACACAAAGTTCCTGGCCAGGGAAAGCGAGATTTACCGGTAGTGTTTCCAGTAGTTTCTCAGGGTGTTCTGGGCTACACTCCGACACGACTTGTACCGCTATTAGGGGACTGATGTTTACCGCCCCCTAGGCCCGACATGCGATACTCTTAGATGAACAGACTGGACTGTATGGAGATTGTCACATACAGACTCAGTAAGAGTTCGGATGAGTTATGCTCATCGGCTTTCTTATCGACAATACCTAGGGACCGTTACGTATAACTAGTACCGCTTGCGGCCTGTGGTTAAACCCACTGCCAGTGTAGAGTCGAGTCTTTAGAGTCCCATACAGAGCGTTTCCCTGCATCGGGCAAAACGTGTAGATATCGTATGGTTTTACGAAAGGGTTCGATCACGTACGTACACTCGTGCAAGCTCGATGAGTCAGACGGACAATACTAGTGGGCTTTGGTTTAAACCGGATCCTAGTATTGTACTGATGGATTTTCTTCGTCTTCGGTATTCGTATTTTTCGGAATACGAATGCAGGTACGTATGTACGGACGAGGGGGCATTTTTGTAATTTATTCAAAGATGCTTCTAGAAGATGATATTTCATATATGTGTTTTTCATTTTGGATTAAATGATTTATGCATTATGACATGGTAGAAATGAGGTGGAAATTGCATGATATTGAGCATGGGTAAATGTGACACATGGCGGATTTTGAAGCCATGACTCATTTGGTTGTAAATTGAACTCTAATGACTATTATTCATTTAATTTATTAGATGAAAAATAGAAAGTGTTCAGTTTAGAACCATAAGTTAGCTACACTCTCTCTCATACTTTTTCTTCACTAGCTTTTTCTAAAACATCTTCTTCTTCCTCAAACCCTAGGATACTCATGTGTTGAGTTACCTAAGAAGAAATAGAAAGATTCCTCAATCTATCTACACCATCTACACAACCTAGATCATTTAGATTAGCAATCTACTTGATCTAGTTTCTTTGGTTTAGAAGATAAGCTTGGTGCACAAGCATTCGGGTGGATCATCTAGGATTCGAGCAAGCCGACGAGGAGACGAGATCCGTACCACTTCGAGGAGTTCGTGCAGGTGAGGAGGACAGCGAGATAAGGAGAAGAAGGACCAGGTTTCTTGAAGTATAATTTCTGTACTTAGTTTATACTTCTTTTGCTTTTGCTAGATACGGTTTAAATTACGATCATGGCTTACAGTCGATGTTATGTTGCTAAAATTATCGTTTTTTACACCTTCCGCCTCCCCGCGATTCCGCGGGGTGCATAGCATCGACTTACAGTGGTATCAGAGCCAACTAAACCTAATCTAGCAGATTAGCAAGTAGTAGAATTTCGATCGTCGGAAAAACCGGAAAACTAAATACGGAAAACCCCAGTTTCTGTCGTTTTTCAAAACTGTCTGTAAAATCATTTCGGTATCATGAAAAATACATGCAGGGTTTTCTAAGATGACACAAGAAATTCGAGCCTCTGAATCGCCAAGACAGCCGCAAATCCGCGGTAGAATCGTCTTTCTACGGCAGAACCGCGGCCGAGTCGTGGACGATTCAACTCGGATTTATTCTGTTATATCTTATTTTTGGTATTATGATTTCTGGAATATTTGGTATCTACCCAGTATGTTTCTGAGTGCTGGTTTGCATTTGGGGTAGATACGGAAAATATGTTTCGATCGAATTCCTATTGTACTTATCTAATTGGTTCTTCTGTATTGTTATATGTATTTTAAACGTCGACTAATTGCTATACGTCGGTTAGTCGAGGTTGCACATATCTGTTGGTTTGTGTATATAAACATTTTCTGATTGTCGATGATGAATAGCCGGGGTTGTGGGATGAGCGTTTTTTTATCTTTCATTCATGTAAATTGTAAAATTGATGTAATATTATTTCACGGGGCACATCGAGTTGAGGTTGTAACCACCGTTATATTATTTTCTTTTTACTGTTTTCTGCTCCTAGGATAGACCCAAGGTGGGGTACACAAACTAACGGGTTCTTTGAAGTGCCGAGTGGCCTACTCACTATCTTGAGGGAGGCTGCTTCACTTCTGGAATTTGGCGGGTAGTTTGCCGTACCCGTAGGGGTCTGGGGTGGGGTTTGGCTATTCATCACGACCGTAGGATCCGTTTTTCATTGCAGGCTTAAACGAAACGCGGCATTCCTAGCATATCTGAAATGTTTATCTGTGACTGGAATGTTTATTATTACATGAGATGATTGTAAAATATCTATGTATGGTATATAGTAGGCGCCACTTATGTTTTACATCCGTGCTAGCCCAGCCCCCGCTCTGTCGTTAGTTAAGTAACTTAACGGGTGATGACGGGGCCCAGTGGCGAATGCGGATGGCATAAGAGGACGTGATATTTTTTTCAATTCTCTCTATAATGATAGGAGTAAATGATGGGACGCATTATATAAATGCATAGAAAACAAACCAAAGTTGAATCGTTGGAACAATTTCAAAACCACTCGGTTATTTCCATAACAGCAAAACTTTTAAAATGCGGAGATTAACCCACTCCTTTTAAAAGCTATCAGGTTCTTTCGATTATATCAAGTTCACTACGTTCACGGTTTCGCCAAAACCATTCGTAGCCCTCCGTCATTTCAGTTAAATATTCAGTAGTATTCAAGCTATGTATTTTGTCCTTCGCCAAGGCATAGTGATTGGCAGCTGCTAAATATTTATCTGTTGCATAGATAGATGCGTTGGTTTGGGACAGTCGTACTGCCATTTTGGCCTTCATCAAGGGTATTTATGGGTGGGTTCAAATTAACCTGGATAATGACGGGTAGAACTTGACATGTGACTTATGATATGTTGCCCTTCTTCAAGGTCATAAGAGCATGGGGCAAAAATCCACATCGGGAGTTTCTAAAGAAACTGAAACTTGCTAGTATTGCATACCATTTGGAGTGTAATGATTTTGGTAGGATTCCTTCAGCTTTATCACACGATGATATTTGGATCCCGATCCTACTGTGAGTATATGCTACTCCTCAGGAGATTTTTTTTCACTTAACGATCAATACTATAAACCAAGTAGGTGACTAGAAAGGTGTTAGCGGGGCTACGCCCACAGGGAAAAGAGGTTATTTAATTAAGAAACTTCGCGAAAGCGTCGTAAAACCTCCCTCGAAGTACCGACACCGGCCTGGCTGAACGGTTAAGCAAGTATTGTACGGTGAGATCAATCCTGACTAATTCTTCTTTTATGGTTTGCGGAAGGATTCGAGAAACAATGGAAGCCATCCTGTTTAGACAAACTAAAAACCACTTGTTCCCGCCAAAATTTTGGCTCACAACCTGCACCCTTATAAAAAAAATAATAAATAAATAAATAATAATAATAAAATAAAAAAATAGAGGGAAAAACTCCACATGCAAAGAATGTAAATGTTTCAGCGCTGAGAGTCAAAGACTCTGTTATAGCGCACCACGAGCAAAGCACGTGTGCGCTAGCACTCTAAGCAGCGCACCACGTGTCAAGCACGGGTGCGCTAGCGCAATGTGCGCTGCCCTTTAAGCAGCGCACCACGTGTAAAGCACGGGTGCGCCAGCGCTGGAATTAAAAATTCCCCACCCTTAGATCAAAAGATCTAATAAATAATGATAAATCATTAATTAATCAGAAACTAAATTCTGTTAAGGAAAGATTCCTCAAAATCTTTCCAAATAATAAAATTGTACTCTGTAAATCAGAGCACGGTTGGATCAATGATACAATGGTAAATAAAAATTACCAAAAGACAGAATAAATTCTGTATGGAAAGATTTATCAATCTTGTTAAAAAGAAGAAAATTGCCTTCTGTAAATCAGAAGCCCTAGGATCAAAGATCCAACAGTGGGGAAACATCCCCAAATCAATTAGAGAAAGATCTCTTTAACCGATTTAACAAATCAATTTGCCCTATATAAAGGCCCCAAGACTTCAAGTCTGATATAGAGAAATCCCCCTGCAAACTTTGAGAAAACTCAAAGAGAAAAGAAAGAAGAGCAAGCTCTTAGAAAAAGAAGATCGATTCTTCAAGGTAAAGAATTAATTCTTGAACAACAGAGATGAAATTATCTCATAAAAACAGAAGAATTATCTTCTTAAAAAGATTATAGATCTACAACAGACCAAGGCCTTTGATAAAAAAAAAGAGATCAGAGATCTTATTATAAAAACTAAAAAGAAGTATTCACTTCATTCACAGATCCTTGATCTATAAAGGCAGTGCCTTTTTTATAAATAAGAACTTTTTGTTCTTGAACCTTGAGACAAGGCCTCCTTTAAAAGAAGAACATAAACTTGTTCTTTGATCACAAATTTGATCAAGTGCGCTCTGCGCTATTGAAAAGTGCCTTGCACTCATGAACTGCGCTTTTGCGCTCCTTGGACCGGCGCTCAGTGCCAAATCAAGCCACGTGTCAACCACAGACACCGCTTGCGCTTTGCGCTTCTGAAACAGAGCACTGCGCTCATAGGTTGGTGCTTAGTGCCAAGTGCGCCACGTGTCACTCACCGGTGCGCCACTAAACCAGCGCAAAGCGCTCATAAATTGAAAGCGCAATGCGCTAATAAACTAGTGCTAAGCGTGACACGTGTCATCTTCGTGTGCGCTACCCGACAGAAGCGCAATGCGCTCTTTGATTGGCACAAAGCGCCTGGTGCGCCACGTGGCGCACTGTCAGAACACACATTGTTCTGATAAATGCTATGCATTCAATACAAGACAAAAATGTCAAAACCCAATGCTTAGCATTATTAAAAGGGCCAAGCCCAAATAAAGGCTCAATAGCCAGAACAATAAAATGTTCAACTCATATCAACTGAGCCCATGTGCTCATAAATCTTTTAACAGACTTTAGTCCCAAATTGGACTATAGATCTTCCAACCAAAATTGGTTCGAGGGTACATATCTGAACTCCTCTGATATTTGTCGTTGTAATCCTTCAACGTCTTCAGAGAGGTGACGGGTCTCGACAGCCATACATTCCACAGACTATGATGTCTTTAAACAGGACTGTGAGGTCCTTAAACCCATGGACTACGATGTCCTTAACCCGGACTGTGGGGTCCTTAAACTCATGGACTATGATGTCCTTAAACTTTATAGGCAATGATGTCTTTAAACCGGACTGTGGGGTCCTTAAGCCCATAGACTATGATGTCCTTAACCTTGGACTGTGGGGTCCCTTTAAACCCACGGACTACGATGTCCTTAACCTGGACCACCATGTCCTTAAACTGGTAATCGACCGCAATGTCGCTAAACTAACCAATAGAGTCCAAATGCTCCGTTGTTGGATCTAAATGATCCTGTTAACTTGATCTTAGTCTAGAAATTAGACTAACGTATCCTTAACAAACGTTTAAGTTGATCTTAGTCCCAAATGAGGCTAACGTATCCTTAAACCAAAACCCCAAACCCAAATCTAAGAAGATACAGATTTGGACTAATACACGCCCTACGGGCGACAACATAAATTAGTCTCCGTATACAATCCATGGGCAACCAAAAACAAAACAAACACCCACGACATGAAGTGGCCATCTGGAGAAAGAGAAAGTTGTTACCGCGATGCGGTAGCGTAATTAACTGCAGGGGCTTGCGCCTGCAGGGAAGAGCGTCCCCACAATAAAAAAAACCCCTCAAACGAGGGGGAATCTGACGAGGTCTGCTACATCGGTCGCATCCGTTTAAACCTTCGATACATGGTGCCATAAATCAACTTGGCATCTTCGGAGAGGTGAACGGATAGCACAAATTAGCATCTGCCCCGAATTTCAAGAAAGACAAACCTGCGCGGTCGTGTCTCTGTGTTCGGCGGGGAACAGATTCTGGCACGGCCGGTGGGACCTTTTCCTCTTTCCACTCCACACTTCGTGTGTCGTGTTCGCGAACGAATCGCTGTTTTATATGGTTGCATGTGGATTTGAGATACTTAGATTTGGTGCCTTACTCCGTCCAGAAGACAGAAGATCAATGGCTTCAAACTGCACTAACTGCAACTGCAACTCTTGCTCCATCCCGTCCGGAGGAGTGACTTACGGGCCCCAAGCAACCTCCATCTTCGCTATGCCGGTGGAACTGGTCACTCAGGCCACCACTAGATTGTTTTTCGGGACTATACTCCCGCCAACGAACTTCAGCGCTCCTATACCAACACCAAAAGCTTCCAAGAAGTCGGTCTTTGGTCGGCTTGCTACTACTACAGCCCCTCTCAACGGGTCGTCCAGCTCCAGCGCCTCGGTCTTCGGCAGATTGGGCCAAAGTTCCTGTGGGCCCATGATGAAGCCCGCAATTCAAGAAAAGGTTATTCCGAAGAGAGTAACCATCCCTGCTCCTGAAGTCGTCAAGGCGGCTTCCCCTAGTAAAGGGTCGGTCTTTACGAGACTAACTGTTCCGGCTCCAACTCCAGCTCCCGCTCCCGCTCAAAAGTCTGTATTTGACAGGCTAGACACCGCTGCTGAACGGAACTCGGTCTTCACGAGGCTGGTGCTAGCAACGCCTCACCTGAACAGGGGGCAAGACAAAGCCATCCCCATCACCGAACCAACACCATCGGCTCGACACGCTCGACGTCACTACTGGCGCCGAGTGAGGAAGGCTGGAGGCAACTCCCCCTCTGGGCTAACTCCACCAGCCCCAACGGTGGAAGTCAATGCTGCTGTTCCAACCGGGAACAGCTTTGAATTGCTGAACAGCACGCGCAGGAACTCTCTTACCGCCGTATTGAAAAGATCTCCTCCACCTGTGGAGAATGTTATAGAAATAAATCTGGATCAGCCCTCTCAGCGGCTTTCTTCCAAAGTTTACAAAGTCTAGCGACAGGTCCAAGAGTCAGTGATCGATCAGGACTATCTCCGCCGACAGAAGAAGCTGAAGGTTCAGCAGGAAGAGAACCGACCTAGCAAGCAACAAAGGACACAGCCACCTGGGTGCCCGCTGCAACGACCCCCTCAACATCAACTGCTCAAAAGAAAAAGAGGCCAGAGAAAGCCCCTATGACTACGGTAGATCACAAAAACGCTGAGCCCAAACGCCCTAAGTCTGGGGGCATAACGGTGCATACCGTTTACATGGCTTCCGGAAAAGAAGAAAGCCGCACTTCGATGGGCCACCGACTGCTCACCCGATCAATAACAAGGGCTCAGGAACAATAACTGCAGAAGCTTCAAGAGATGCTGACTGCAATGGGCGCACTTACTGGGCCGAAAGAAACTCCAGAGACCTCGGAACAGCGTCGGGAACAAGAAACTGGCACCGAGTTCCTCCGAAGAATGCTCGAGAGGAAAGAAAAAAAGGCTACAGAACAGGCAGCCAATATAAAACGAATGGCGCTTCTCTTCCAAGACATGGTCGGGATGATGTTACAGCCGGATCCTTCAGCTGAAGACCCTCCGATCATCATTGAAGACGACCGAGCGGAGACGTCAAATCCCCTTCCGGCTTGTTCAGCAGCCAAAGAGGAGACCATCTCAAAAGCTGCGCTCGATGATTATATAGCTCAGCAAATATGAGCTCACCAAGCGAACGAAGCTGCCGGTCAAGTTGTTAAAACCAGGCGACCATATCCAGGCTGGTATGACCAAATAAAGTACCCGCCGGGATACACGATCCCCAAATTCCATGTGTACAAGGGGACATGCAATCCCTATCAATATGTCGCTTATTTCAGGGCTGTATGCGGCAATACTGGAGGCGACGACAAACTGTTGCTTCGCCAATTCGTCGGCAGCCTACCAGAAACGGCCTTCGAATGGTATTCGGAGCTGTCTAACGACTCTGTCAAAACATTTGCGGAGATGGAGCTGCTGTTTACACAAAGATTTACAAGCGCCAGCAAGCGCACCCCGATCATCGCATTGATCAACGCCAGGGTAAGGCCAGGAGAAACGTGGGTTCAATATGCAATACGGTGGCGAAACTTATGGTCGAAGTGCGAACAACGCATCGAGGAAGCGCCGGCAGTGGGCATGTTCTTGGGCACTCTGGACCCTCTTGCAACTATTTCCCAGTTCATGATGTTTTTCAAGCCGACTACTTTCCAGGCCTTGATTGACAAGTTGGCTTAAATGGACCAGATGGGTCATAGACCATCTCCCCGAAAAACGGGTCCTCGAAATGAAAAAGGGAAAGGAAAAGCAACTTTCATCGCCAGTACTCAACAATAGCCGAGCAACTTAAAGCCAGCTGTTCGCCAAAGCAATATGCGTCCACGCCCATCCCTCGAGGAGAGGCTAGGACGTCCTTACTCGTTTCCTCAAGATAAAACGAGAAGACTGTTCGAGCTGGCATTGTGCAACAGGCTCATAAATTTGCCGGACTCAAAACGTCCGTTGCAGCTAAACGACGTCAATGATCCCAATTACTGCCCCTACCACCGAGTATTGGGCCATCCGATCGAGGACTGCTATGTCTTCAAAAACTGGGTTGAAGACCAATACCAACAAGGCAAGTTCGCGTTATCGGAAAACTGGAAGGTGAGCCCACTACAACCTCACGCCCCTAAAAAAGTGGACGTGCCGGGGGCATCGTGCTCATTCATAAGGGAAGCCTTATGGGAGGTCGCACTTTCACCCAAAACTAAAAGAATGCTGAAAGATCTCCAAACGTGCCCGGCAATCAGGTGGAAAAATCCACTGGAACCCGAGATTGTCGAGGGAATGCTAAAACCGTGCCCAATTACAAAAATTGGTGGTGATAGTCAAAGCACTCGCAACCAGCCGTCAAAGTCTTCGAAGAAGAAGAAGACCCAAAAGCCTGTGAAGCCTGGTGACAAGCACACAGACCTGCAAAAGCATATTGACGCGCCGGAAGAGTATAACCAGAAGGCGCGGACTCCAGTCACACTCTAAGAGTTTCTCAGCCACGTCCTTGAGAACGAAGATGAAGGAGAATACTCGCCGAATGAATCTGAAGATTACGTAGCAAGCTGCCATGTGATCTCTCACTCGTCAATAGAAAATGAGGAAACTCCTTGCCCCGAGAAACTGGGGGCAAGATCGAAGCCAAAACCCTTGGAGCTGTCTGACGAGATGATCGACTTGCTACTGAACGAAGCCCGTCAAAAAAGCAAAGCCAATCGAGAGCGTGAATTGACTATATTCAAAAATTGGTGGTGATAGTCAAAGCACTCGCACCCATCCGTCAAAGTCTTCGAAGAAGAAGAAGAAGAACCAAAAGCCCGTGAAGCCTGGTGATAAGCGCATGGACCTGCAAAAGCAGGTTGACGCGCTGGAAGAGTATAACCAGAAGGCGCGGACTCCAGTCACACTCTAAGAGTTTCTCAGCCACGTCCTTGAGAACGAAGATGATGGAGAAGACTCGCCGAATGAATCTGAAGATTACGTAGCAAGTTGCCATATGATCTCTCACTCGTCAATAGAAAATGAGGAAACTCCTTGCCCCGAGAAACTGGGGGCAGGATCGATGCCAAAACCCTTGGAGCCGTCTGACGAGATGATCGACTCGCTACTGAACGAAGCCCATCAGAAAAGCAAAGCCAATCGAGAGTGTGAATTGACTATATTCAAAAAAGCCAAACGCCGACGACTGGAGAAAAACGTCGAAACACCTCAACGGGAGCAAAGCATCCCGATTGCCAACAAAAGCAATCTTAAAGTAAGGAAATGATTTGCTAGGGCCCTGGCAATAGGAATGAAGTTGCCCTCTCTTAAAGGAAATTCCCCTGGCTATATACGTCTTGAGGAAGCGGACGTACATCCTAACTTCTGCCTATACCACCAGAAGATTGCATACCCTACCGAGGAGTGCATTGCCTTTAAAAACTGGTGGCAGGGATATGTTGCCCATCGACGACAGGTTCAACGAGTGTAGCGCAAGGCTCGTCGGGAACATAAAAGCACGACAGATGAGCGCGAAAGAGCTACTAGCAACCGTCACATTGCCGACACCAAGGGATCGCAAGTTATCACCTTTGGAAGCGACTCTGACAAAGAAATCGTCCTCAGCCCTCTCTTCAAGGAACCCACCTCCGACACAAAACATGTGAAGATTTGTGGCAAAATCTAGCTGCGTAATCGTACGTTGACTCATGACCAAAACGTCGTTAAACTACTACCAACCCGCAGCATCCTCAGGCTGACGCGGTAAGAAAAAAGAAGAAGAAAAAAAGAAAAACGGTATGTCCATAAGCAAAATGGGCACGGATGAAAACCCGAAAGGGCTCCGTGAGTAAAAACAGCATGGCTACCGGCGACTTTTGTGAAAACCCGAAAGAGCGCAACCTCATTAGAATAAAAAAAAAGAGAACAAAGAAAACGGTATGTCCATAAGCGAAAAGGGCACGGATGAAAACTCGAAAGGGCTCCGTGAGTAAAAACAGCAGGGCTACCGGCGAGTTTTGTGAAAACCCGAAAGAGCGCAATCTCGTTAAAAAACACTTGCAATGTCCTCTGACCTTGTGAGGAGAAACCACCTGCGTGAGATCCTTACGACTCATAAGGGAACAACACACTTAGGGATCCCCACGATTCCTAAGAAGAAATTACACTTGCGAGATCCTCACGACTCGTAAGGAGAACCCTCTTATGAAACCCTCACGGCTCATAAGATTCAAAAGTCTTAAGCTACAGTGATCTGAACCTGTTCTTAAGCAGCCACCACAACTTCCAATACTGCCCTACAAACGGCTCAATGCTGACCCTTGTATACAATCCACGGGCACGAATAAACATTTCCCTAACAAAGTCTCATCCATGACTAGGGATATGTCTACACGGTGAACAGTCCTTGCAAGTCCTCTCGACTTATAAGGAGAAAGCACTCTTTTAAGATCCTTACGACTTATAAGAGACCATACACTTAGGGATCCCCATGATCCCTAAGGAGAAAACACACCTACGAGATCCTCACGACTTATAGGGAGAAATACCTTTATGAGACCCTTACGGCTCATGAAGTCAAAAGCCTTAGTCGACAGGATCCTAACCCTGTTCGCTAAGCCACCTTTGTTCGACATCGATAGAGGCAAATGATGATTCGCTCCTGCCAATATTCCAGTTGTAGCGGTGCTGATGCCGAAATCGGTGTCTAATTCCAAGCTTGCAGCAAGAAGCTAGCGAGCCACAATGCATACGAAATAGCCGAAATGATGGGGCAACTTGCAACAAAAACAGCAAGTAAAAATGTATGCATGCAAAATAGCCGAAATGATTGGGCTGCTCGCAATAAAAAGCAGCGAGTAAAAATAAAATAAATAGCCAAAATGATTGGGCAGCTCGCAATAAAAAGCAGCGAGTAAAAATAAAATAAATAGCCGAAATGATTGGGCGCCGCGAAAAATAGCCGAAATGATTGGGCAATCGCGACCTTCGCGATATAAAAGCTGAAATGATAGAGCATCGCGGAAAGAAATATAAAAAATGAAATTTATGCCCTACAGGTGATATCACATCAATCCTGTATATAATCCAGGGACGCAAACAAAGAAGAAATCACACCTTCCCTCCCCAGGCTCCATCAGAAAACGAAGCCAAATCTCGATGGTTCCTGGACAACCTGGGGACCACTTCGATATTTGTCTCATTACAACATATGCAACGTCATCCAAATGACCCCGTCCCAGAAATACGTCATCTACATGACCCCGTTTCGGAAATACATCATCCACATGACCCCGTTTCGGAAATACGTCATCCACATGACCCCGTTTCGGAAATACGTCATCCACATGACCCCGTGCGGAAATACGTCATCCAACGACTCCGTGGAACACGGCCAAAGTCAACCAACCCTGGGGAAAGCAGGGTCCTTGGCAAAACCTCGATTCAGAGAAATCAGTGTCTCTGCATGAATATGCAACGTCAATGAAAGACCTCACGGTCGAAACAAAGCGGAGTGACGGCTCCACCTCAGCATTCGTCTTGTTACACCAGACGCAATGTCTACAATGGCGTTCCCTCGCAGTCTAGCAGGATGCAGATGCAACGTCAATGAAAGACCTCACGGTCGAAACAAAGCGGAGTGATGGAAAAATCCCAGCTCCACCTCAGCAGCCGTCTCATTACACAAGACGCAATGTCAACAACGACGTTCCCTCGCAGTCCAGCAGGATGCAGATGCAATGTCAATGAAAGACCTCACGGTCGAAACAAAGTGGAGTGATGGAAAAATCCCAGCTCCACCTCAGCATTCGTCTCATTGCACCAGACGCAATGTCTACAATGGCGTTCCTTCGCAGTCCAGCCGGAGGCGGATGCAACGCCAACGAAAGACCTCACGGAGTGACGGCAAAATCCTAACTCCACCTCAGCATTCGTCTCGTTACACCAGACGCAATGTCAATGACACCGTTCCTTCGCAGTCCGGCAGGATGCAGATGCAACGTCAATGAAAGACCTCAGGGTCAAAACAACGGAGCTACGGCAAAATCCCTAGTTCCAAGACTCGACGGTTCACCAACAACCTAGAGACAACCGCGACATTCGTCTCGATACAGAAGACGCAATGCCTGCAAACGAAGCAAAGGGCGAATTCCTAGCTTCAGGGTCTTGACGACAACTCATAAAAAACCTGAAAGACTGTCGGAGATCATCCCGCACCAGCGCGGAGGGGTCACCACCTCGACATTCGTCTCGATACAGCAGACGCAATGCCTGCAAACGAAGCAAAGGCCAAATTCCTAGCTTCAGGGTCTTGACAGCAACTCATATAAAACCTGAAAGACTATCGGAGATCATCCCACACCAGCATGGAGTGGTCACCACCTCGACGTTCATTTCGATACAACAAACGAGATGTCACTACAGCGTCCTTCCTCCAATAGGATTCGGACACGCCAAAGCAAACGAAGCCAAATTCCTAGCTTCAAGGTCTTGACGGTAACTCATATAAAACCTGAAAGACCATCGGAGATCATCCCACGCTAGCGCGGAGTGGTCACCACCTCGACGTTCGTCTCGATACAGCAGACGAGATGTCACCATAGCGTTCTTCCTCCAGCAGGATTCAGACGCGACAATCAAACAACGGAGCCACGACAAAATCCCTAGTTCCAAACCTCGACGGTTCACCAGCGACCTAGAGACAACCACGACATTCGTCTCGATACAGCATACGCAATGCCTGCAAACGAAGCAAAAGCCAAATTCCTAGTTTCAGGGTCTTGACGGCAACTCATATAAAACCTGAAAGACAATCGGAGATCATCCCATACCAGCGCGGAGTGGTTATGACTCATCGGGGCTCTCCAAAATGAGCCTAACCTCAAGTAAAAAGCGGCATGGCAAAATTCCTAACGCTTGCTCTTCCGACGGTCAAACTACCAAGGAGGATTGCTTGAAGACGTCTTGTTCAGCCCTCGAAGGGATCAGAGACACGATAGTCGCAAGGCTACTCGAACAGCAAGATTGCCTATCGAGGAATCCATCAGCCAACGCGACGGTACGATGGACAAAACCCTAGTACCACAGACCCTAACGGACCTCTGTCGTAAAGAGTAGAGGTTAACTGTGACGTTAGGAAATTCCTGCGAGAACTGCTCGATTCGTCTCGACTCGTGAGGAAATTAGTGTCTTTGCGAGAACTTCTCGATTCGTCTCGACTCGTAAGGAAAAGCCTTAGGCAACGGGGATTAAAAAAACTGTTTCCTAAGCACTGGGGCCCTACAAGTCGGTCCAAAAAGGACTCTTGCATACTATTCACGGGCCACACTCTCCAAAGTCGAATCTCGACAAGGAGGGAAATAACAACTTACGAGTCCTCTCGACTTGTAAGCGGGAAAAATTCTCTTGTGAGATCCTTACGACTCTCAAAAGAAAACACACACTTAGGAGTCCTCACGACTCATAGGGAGAAAATACACCTACGGGATCCTCTCGACTCGTAGGGAGAAAAGTCTTTATGAGACCCTCACGGCTCATAAAGTTGGAAAGCCTTAGGTGACAGATCTGAACCTGTCTCCTAAGCCATCGCTTCCTTATAAAGAGTTCAAGATGAAATGTCTTCTACCATCTATGGGCTGTATTTGCTAAAGCCACATTCACCGCTGAAGTAAAGAAGCTACTTACGGATCCTCACGATTCGTAAGGAAAAATACCCGAGTGAGATCCTTACGACTCACGGAGGTAATGAACACTTAGAAATCCTCACGATTTCTATGGAGAATTTGCACCTATGAGATCCCCTCGACTCGTAGGGAGAAAAACCTTCTTGAGACCCTTACGAACCATGAAGACGAAGAAAGTCTTAGGCTACAAGGACCCTAAACTTGTCTCCTAAGCCCTCAATTCTGTGGCCATGCATAACTCTACACTACTTCACCCACGTACATACTTACGTGGGCAAAGTAGTGGGGGGCATTTATTCCAGCCAAAATTTTGGCTCACAACCTGCGCCCTTATAAAAAAAATAATAAATAAATAAATAATAATAATAATAAAATAAAAAAATAGAGGGAAAAACTCCACATGCAAAGAATGTAAATGTCTAAGAGCTGAGAGTCAAAGACTCTGTTGTAGCGCGCCACGTGCAAAGCACGTATGCGCTGAGCTCTAAGCAGCGCACCACGTGTCAAGCACGGGTATGCTAGCGCAATGTGTGCTGCCCTTTAAGCAGCGCACCACGTGTAAAGCACGGGTGCGTCAGCGGTGGAATTAAAAATTCCCCACCCTTAGATCAAAAGATCTAATAAATAATGATAAATCATTAATTAATCAGAAACTAAATTCTGTTAAGGAAAGATTCCTCAAAATCTTTCAAAATAATAAAATTGTGCTCTGTAAATCAGAGCACCGTTGGATCAATGATCCAATGGTAAATAAAAATTACCAAAAGACAGAATAAATTCTGTATGGAAAGATTTATCAATCTGGTTAAAAAGAAGAAGATTGCCTTCAGTAAATCAGAAGCCCTAGGATCAAAGATCCAACGGTGGGGAAACATCCCCAAATCAATCAGAGAAAGATCTCTTTAACCGATTTAACAAATCAATTTGTCCTATATAAAGGCTCCAAGACTTCAAGTATGATATAGAGAAACCCCCCTGCAAACTCTGAGAAAACTCAAAGAGAAAAGAAAGAAAAGCAAGCTCTTAGAAAAAGAAGATCATTTCTTCAAGGTAAATAATTAATTCTTGAACAACAGAGATGAAATCATCTCATAAAAATAGAAGAATTATCTTCTTAAAAAGATCATAGATCTACAACAGACCAAGGTCTTTGATAAAAAAAAAGAGATCAGGGATCTTATTATAAAAACTAAAAAGAAGTATTCACTTCATTCACAGATCCTTGATCTATAAAGGCAGTGCCTTTTTTTATAAATAAGAACGTTTTGTTCTTGAAACTTAAGGCAAGGCCTCCTTTAAAAGAAGAATATAAACTTCTTCTCTGATCACAAATTTGATCAAATGCGCTCTGCGCTATCGAAAAGTGCCTTGCACTCATGAACTGGGCTTTTGCGCACCTTGGACCGGCGCTCAGCGCCAAAACATGCCACGTGTCAACCACAGACACCGCTTGCGCTTTGTGCTTCTGAAACAGAGCACTGCGCTCATAGGTTGGCGCTCAGCGCCAAGTGCGCCACGTGTCACTCACCGGTGCGCCACTAAACCAGCGCAAAGCGCTCATAAATTGAAAGCGCAATGCGCTAATAAACTAGCGCAAAGCGTGACATGTGTCATCTTCGTGTGCGCTACCCGACAGAAGCGCAACGCGCTCTTTGATTGGCGCAAAGCGCCTGGCGCGCCACATGGCGCACTGTCAGAACACACATTGTTCTGATAAAAGCTATGCATTCAATACAAGACAAAAAAATGTCAGAACCCAATACTTAGCATTATTAAAAGGGCCAAGCCCAAATAAAGGCTCAATAGCCAGAACAATAAAATGTTCAACTCATATCAACTGAGCCCATGTGCTCATAAACCTTTTAACAGACTTTAGTCCTAAATTGGACTATAGATCTCCCAACCAAAATTGGTTCGAGGGTATATATCTGAACTCCTCTGATATTTGTCGTTGTAATCCTTCAACGTCTTCAGAGAGGTGACGGGTCCCGACAGCCATACATTCCACAAACTATGATGTCTTTAAACTGGACTGTGGGGTCCTTAAACGCATGGACTACGATGTCCTTAACCTGGACTTTGGGGTCCTTAAACTCATGGACTATGATGTCCTTAAACTTTATAGACTACGATGTCTTTAAACCGGACTGTGGGGTCCTTAAGCCCACGGACTATGATGTCCTTAACTTTGGACTGTGGGGTCCCTTTAAACCCATGGACTACGATGTCCTTAACCTGGACCACCATGTCCTTAAATTGGTAATCGACCGCAATGTTCCTAAACTAAATAATAGAGTCCAAATGCTCTGTTGTTGGATCAAAATGATCATGTTAAGTTGATCTTGTAAGTCCATGCTACCCTTCCCCGGTACTTAAGGGGTTGCGGAAGTGATAAAAAATGATTTTCAAGAGAGTGGTAACATGGACTCAAAATACGGATCTTTGTTAAACAACTAACTAACAACCTAACTAGAGTTTTACCTACTCGGTTAGGGGGCTATACCTTTCTTGAACTCCTTCATCATCCACTCTTTCCGGTGTACGGATCGGCCTCACCTCGTTGTCTCCTTGCGCCGAAAATGGATCCACCTGAAAGCTTCTACCTTTGGCTTCTTCTTCGAACTTTGAAGAAACTAGAACACTTGGCTTGCTAGGCCTTGTGAACTAGAATGAGTAGAGGATTATTTTGGTGTCTTTTTATCTCTAAGCCAATGAGTCTCAACACATGAGAATGGTTTGCCTTGAGCTAGAGAGAGCAAGAGGAAGAGGGAGAGCTTGAGAATGAGAGAGCTCAAGAGAGAGAAAGCAAATGAAAGAATGAGCCTCTCTTTTCTCATCCACCCTCTCATAATCCAAAAGCCATCATAACAAAAATAGTAATCAAGTATTGTATGATGGTTTAAGTCAAAATGGCTATATCATTTCATGCACTCATTTAGCATAAATAAACAAGCAAGCAAAAGTCTTTGCCATGGAATGATAGCCATTGTCATGATGATGATCAAATAGTCCAACATAGTCAATCGGTCAATAAAGTCAACAAGTCAACAAAGTCAACCCCTCAACAACCATGTCACTATAATACATAATTAATATTATTGTTAATCATATATCTTATTCTTATTAGGGTTTAGTCAAAAGTCAATAGTCAACAGTCAACAACCCCAATGAGAATCCTCTGCCTCTGTCTCTCTGTCAACTGTGCATACACACCCGCATCCGCGTTCCGAGGAACACGAATACAAACGAGATAAAACCAATCCCAAAACGTATACTAGGATCTGGCTTAAACCAAAGCCCGCTAGTGTTAACTGTCCGGACACCAAACGTGCACAAGTGCACGGATGTGACCGAACCCTGTCGCAAAACCATGCGACCTGTCGCAAAACTATGCGACCTCTACTCTTTTGCCTAAAGGAGAATAGCTTTCTGTGTGGGACTCTAAAGACTCGACACTATGCTGGTAGTAGGTTTAACCACAGACCGCAAGCGGCACTAGCTGTACGTAACGGTCCCCAGGTAGATGCCGACAAGAAGACGGACGAGATGAAACCCATCTGAACTCCTACTGAGCCTGAATATGACAATCTCCATACAGTCCGGTCTGTTCATCTGATACATCGCATGGCGGGCCTAGGGGGCGGTGAACGTCAGTCCCCTAATAGCGGTACAAGTCGTGTCGGAGTGAAGCCCAGAACACCCTGAGATAACACTGGAAACCTACCAGTATATCTCGCTTGCCCTGGTCAGGGACTACTCGTGTGATGGCTCTCCTAGACACAGCGCGATGTCAACCCCCAATACCGGGAGAGACGAATCCTGTCTAACCGTCACTGCTTCCAAGTGCTTCGGGACTGCACCCAAAAACTACCTGTTTGCACGACTCCTTTCAGCCATGGTAGGGTAGTAATCAAAGTATAGTGGGAACACACTCGAGGCGAAGTGACAGTGTCAAGTCAGTGGACTAAGCTGTACTCATGTCACCTGGAAACTGATAACTGACGATAGTTATATTACCAACCAACAGTTCCCGACGAGTCCTGTCCAGTGTACTCGTAACCTAACGAGCACCCGCATACTATCTCAAGTACGACGTACTGACGGCTGTGGGACAGACCGTCTCCCACACTGGGATGAGAAGCGCATACGCTAGTCTACTCCGGAGTATCGATGCCCTGTCTCGATAGTCCTGCGACTAAGGACCTGCATAAGGATGTGCTTATAGATTACCCAGCCCCCACGAGTGTGACTGCCATCACAACGCCGGTAATCAAGCAAAGATCCTAAGGGCTCCACTAATGTGTATAGGTGATATGCTAAAATAAACACATGTACACATTAAAGCAGAAACAAACCAAGTAGCATACTACTATATTGAGCAAGATTGTCTATACAAGGTGAATATCTCAAGCTTCCATTAAATAATATACAAACTAGTATGATACAGTAATGGCCTCTAGGGCATATACACTAACAATCTCCCACTTGCACTAAGGCCATGTACTGGCGTATCAAAGACCTATCATCTCGATCAGCCGCTCGAACTGAGTCTGGGGTAAGGCCTTTGTCAGTGGATCAGCAGTGTTATCTTTCGTAGAAACTCTCCGAACCTCGATCTCCTTGATTAGATGATACCGCCTCAAGATGTGTCTGGATCTCTGATGGGACCTGGGTTCCTTCGCTAAAGCTATAGCCCCGTTGTTGTCGCAATACAGAGGTATTGGATCAACAATGGACGGAACCACCTGAAGTTCAGTTAAGAACTTCCTTATCCAGACGGCTTCTTTTGCGGCATCTGCAGCAGCGATATATTCCACTTCCATCGTCGAGTCAGCAACGGTTTCCTGTTTGGAACTCTTCCAACGCACCGCCCCTCCATTGAGGGTAAAGTCATAACCCGACATGGACTTGGAATCATCCTTGTCACTCTGGAAGCTGGAGTCAGCAAAGGCCTCGATCTGGAGGTCTTTTCCGCCATACACCAAGAACATCTCCTTAGTCCTTCTCAGGTACTTGAGAATGTTCTGTACCGCTATCCAGTGTTTCTCTCCAGTGTTTGACTGATACCGGCTTACCACACTTAGTGCATAAGCAACATCTGTTCTGGTACACAACATCGCATACATTATATAGCCTACCGCAGAAGCGTAGGGTATAATAGACATGCGATCCCTTTCCAAATCAGTCTTGGGAGACATCTCTTTGGAAAGGGTGATCCCGTGACAAGCCGGTAGATTACCGCGCTTGGAATCTTCCATACTGAATCTTTTCAGTAGTCGATGTACCTGGACTGTGAGAGTCCCAGTATCCTCTTGGATTTGTCACGATAGATCCGGATCCCCAGAATGTATGAGGCATCACCCAGGTCTTTCATGGAGAACCTGTGTGGCAAGAACCCCTTGACAGATTGTAGCATAGGAATGTCATTTCCAATTAAGAGAATGTCATCCACGTATAAAACGAGGAATACTACAGTTCTCACTACAAATCTACTATAGATGCATGGTTCATCTGGATTTTTGATAAAGCCAAATTCTTTGACCGTCTCATCAAAACAGATGTTCCAACTCCGCGATGCCTGCTTTAGTCCGTAGATGGACTTAAGCAACTTGCACACCTTTTCGCTGCTCCCAATCTGAATGAAACCCTCTGGCTGGTCCATATAAACACACTCCTCTAAATTTCCATTTAGAAAAGCGGTCTTTACGTCCATCTTCCAAATCTCATAATCCTGGAAGGCAGCAATGGCAAGAAGGATCCGAATGGATTTCAGCATCGCTACTGGAGAAAAGGTCTCGTCATAGTCCAAACCAGGTCTTTGACGAAAACCCTTTGCAACCAGTCTAGCTTTATAGGTCTCAACCTGTCCCTCTACACCAATCTTCCTTTTGAAAATCAACTTGCATCCTACGGGTTTTACCCCATCTGGAGCAACGTCCAACGTCCATACTTTGTTGGTGTACATGGACTCCATTTCGGTCCGCATTGCATCCAGCCATTTTACCGAGTCAACACTCTGAATGACCTGCTGGAAGCTAATCGGCTCATCATAATCAATGATGCAATCCTCTCTATCCCCGTCTTTGAGAAAACCGTAGTATCTCTCGGACGGATGAGACTGCCTACTACTCCTGCGGAGCGGCGTAGGAATGTCATGTTCTTTTGAACCCTCTGGTTCTACTAAGCTTTCAGTAATAGCTCGTGGTTGTGGAATTTCTTCCAGTTCTATTGCGCTCCCACTTATCTGATTCTCCAAAAACTGAGTTTCCAAGAAGTGGGCATGCCGAGAAACAAAAACCTTTTGTTCCTCTTCGCAATAGAAGAAATATCCCTTGGAGTTCTTTGGATATCCCACAAACTTGCACTGTACTGAGCGTGCCTCGAGCTTGTCTGCATGCTGCTTTTTGACAAAAGCTGGACTTCCCCATGTCTTAATGTGATTAAGATAGGGTCTCTTCCCACACCACATCTGATATGGTGTAGTAGGCACAGTCTTAGTTGGAACTCAGTTCAAAAGGTATGTAGCTGATTCTAGTGCATATCCCCAGAATGATCGTAGTAACTCAGCGTTACTCATCATGGACCGTACCATATCCAATAGGGTTCGGTTCCGTCTCTCCGATACACCGTTATGTTGCGGAGTGTATGGAGAAGTAAGCTAAGAGAGAATTACATTCTCTTTTAAGTAATCCAGGAACTCGGTACTCAAGTATTCACCACCTCGATCCGATCTCAGTGTCTTGATACTTTTGCCGGTTTGTTTTTCTACTTCATTCTTATATTCCTAGAATTTTCCAAAGGCTTCGGATTTATGTTTCATTAAGAAGACATAACCGTACCTTGAAAAGTCATTCGTAAAAGTAATGAAGTAAGAATAACCGCTTCGCGCATGTGTAGACATTGGACCGCACACGTCGTTGTGTACGAGTCCCAAGAGCTCGCTCGCTCTTACTCCGTGTCCAGTGAACGGAGTCTTTGTCATCTTTTCTTTAAGACAGGATTGACAAGTGGCATACGATTGATATTCGAACGAATTCAAATATCCTTCTGTATGTAACTTCGTCAACCTTCTCTCATTGATGTGACCCAGTCTATAATGCCATAAGAAAGTCTGATTTATTTCCAGAGACTTTTTTTTGTGTGTATTCTGGACATTGAAAATCTGTGGTTGGTTTAATACGTATATACCATTGCTTAATGTACCTGACCCAATCAGAACTTGATTAAGGTGAATGTTTACAACATTACTTACAAACGCAAATTCATAACCTTCTTTAGAAACCAAAGATACAGAAATGATATTACAAGTTGCGTTGGGTACAAAAAAGCAATTACGTAAAACCAAAACATGTCCATCTGACATTCCCAGGTGATAGTCCCACACGGCCTTAGCATCCATGCTAGCTCCGTTAGCAACTTTGAGGGTCATGTCACTTGCCGTCAAAACCCTACGGTTTCTCAACGCCTGCAAAGAATTACAGATATGAGATCCTGATCCGGTATCCAATACCCAGGAAGTAGAGTTTATTGATAGACAGTTTTCAATAACATACACACCTGAAGCTGAAGCCGCAACTTGCTTCAGATCCTGTGTTCTTGCTTTCCAAGCCCTGCAATCCTTCTTCCAGTGTCCACTCTTATGACAGTAAAAGCATTCTTCCTTATCCACAAGCTTCCCTGCTTTTTTTGTTGCTTTTGCCTTTCCCTTCGTATCCACTTTACTAACACCGCCCTTTGGTTTGGCGGGGGTTTTCTTCTTCTTTCCCTTGGCTTTCTCCTTGGACCTAGAAGAGGAAGATCCTCCTACAAAAAAAGTGGATGTTTCCCTACCTTTCTGGAGGGTGCCCTCTGCACTCCTCAGCATGTTGAGGAGCTCTGAAAGATCAACTTCCTTTTCTTGCAAGTTGAAATTCAGGATGAACTGGGCGTAAATGGAAGGAAGGGACTGAAGAATCAAGTCCGTATAGAGCTCATTCTCCAACGTGGTCCCAAGGTCCGCGAGCTCCTCTATGAAGCTAATCATCTTAAGCACGTGTTCCGCTACCGATGATCCGACGGCGAACTTTGCCGAAAATAACTTCTTCGACACTTCGTATCTTGCGATACGAGATTGCTCTACATAGAGTTCTTTTGTATGGAGAAATATGGATTCGAGGTCCATATTCTCGTGCCTCCTCTGATGTTCGTTGTCCATAGAGGCAAGCACGAGGCACTTGGCCTTCGCGCAATCGATTTCCCCGGTCTTACGGATTTCCCTATCCGCGACGCTGGTTTTGGGACCTGGGACAGGGGGAGCTTCGGTGGTAAGGAGATACCCCAACTTGTCATAAGTGATTGCCATTTTGACATTCCTGAGCCAATCTTTGTAGTTTGGCCCTGTCAATATATTTTTATCTAGTAGTAACTTAAGTCCGGTCATGATTTTGGTCGCTGCAATTAAGAGAGAGAGAAGAAACACTTTAGCATGATGCTCTTGCAAGTTTAGAGTGGTTTTTAATTTGTCTAAACAGGATGGCTCCCACTGTCTCTTGAATCCTACCTCAAACCAAAAAGGAAGAATTAGTCAGGATCAATCTCACCGTACAATACTTGCTTAACCGTTCGGCCAGGCTGGTGTCGGTACTTCGAGGGAGGTTTTCCAACGCTTTCGCGAAGTTCCTTAATTAAATAACCTCTTTTCCCTGGGGGCGTAGCCCCGCTAACACCTTTCTAGACACCTACTTGGTTTATAGCATTGATCGTTAAGTGAGAAATTTCCCGAGGAGTAGCATATACTCACAGTAGGATCGGGATCCAAATATCATTGCGTGACAAAACTGAAGGAATCCTACCAGAATCATCACACTCCAAATGGTATGCAGCGCTAGCAAGTTTCAGTTCTTTTGAAACTCCCGATGTGGATTTTTGCCCCATGCTCTTATGACCTTGGCGTGAGGTCAAAATGTCATAAGTCACATGTCAAGTTCTTCCCATCATTATCCAGGTTAATTTGAACCCACCCGTACCTACCCTTGACGTAGGCCAAAATGGCAGTACGACTGTCTCAAACCAACGCATTCTATCTATGCAACAGATAAATATCCGGCAGCTACCAATCACTATGCCTTGGCGTGAGGTCAAAATACATATCTTGAATACTACCGAATATTTAACTGAAATGATGGAGGGCTACGGATGGTTTTGGCAAAACCTTGAACATAGTGAACTTGATATGATCGATGGAACGAGATAGCTTTTAAAAGGAGTGGCTTAAGCTCCGCGTTTAAAAGTTCTTTTTGAAAAGAAACCGAGTGGTTTTTGAAAGTGTTCCAACGAATTTTACTTGGATTATTTTCTTCCATTAGTTCTTTTAATGCGTCCCATCATTTAATCCTACCATTGCAGAAAACAACCAAAATATGACGTACGCTTATGCCATTCGCATTCGCCACGGGGCCCCGTCATTACCCGTTAGGTTACTTAACTAACGACAGAGGGGGGGCTGGGCTAGCGCGGCTGAAAAACATAAGCAACGCCTAAATAATATCATATATAGATATATTGCAATGATAGCCATTTCAGATCACAGATGAACACATTGGATATACTAGGAATCCTCAATTCATATGAGCCTGTAACGAAAAGCGGATTACACGGTCGCGGTGAATAGCCAAACCCCACCCTAGACCCCTACGGGTGCGGCAAACTACCTGCCAAGTACCCGAAGCGAAGCAACCTCCCTCAACTCGTGAGTAGGCCACTCGGCACTTCGAGATACCCGGTAGTTTGTGCACCCCACTTTGGGTCTATCCTAGGAGCAAAAATAGTAAAAAGAAATTATACAATGACGGCTACAACCCCGACCCGGTTGTGCGGCCATACAAATAATATTACATCAATTTACATATTACATGAATTGAAAGAAAAGAAAACTCTCATCTCACAACCCCCCGGCTATTCATCCGCGACAATCCAATGAATTCATATACACATACCATCAACATCACAGATCACAGATATGTATAACACACACTAATCGACGTATAGCGATTAGCGGACATTCAATACATATAACACATCACAGATATATACCCGTCAGCTTAAGTCTTTAGAAGTTCGATAAAAATACGGATTTTCAAGCCCCAAAAACAAATTTTTCTTTCTGTAAAATCTGGGCAGAAAAACATATCCCAAAAATCCCAAAACAGCCCCAGAAACACTCTGCAAGAAACATTTTCCTCGACCGAGTCAACTCGGCCGCGGAACCGCGGCGGGAGCATGCTCCTGCCACGTTTCCGCGGTGCTTTGATCGATTCGATGGACCAAATTTCTTGGGTGTTTAACAAAAAGCCTGAACCGATTTTTAAGATAAGATTTATCATTTTTTTGGACAGAAAAAATTTTGGCAGAAACTTGAATTTCCGGGTTCGTTTCGCGACTTTTTCTTTGATCGAACTTCTAGTTACTTTGCTAACATGTTAGATAGTGTTTAACTAGGCTCTGATACCACTGTAAGTCCATGCTACCCTTCCCCGGTACTTACGGGGTTGCGGAAGTGATAAAAAACGATTTTCAAGAGGGTGGTAACATGGACTCAAAATACGGATTTTTGTTAAACAACTAACTAACAACCTAACTAGAGTTTTACCTACTCGGTTACGGGGCTATACCTTTCTTGAACTCCTTCGTCTTCCACTCTTTCCGGTGTACGGATCGGCCTCACCTCGTTGTCTCCTTGCACCGAAGATGGATCCACCTGAAAGCTTCTACCTTTGGCTTCTTCTTCGAACTTTGAAGAAACTAGAACACTTGGCTTGCTAGGCCTTGTGAACTAGAATTAGTAGAGGATTATTTTGGTGTCTTTTTATCTCTAACACAATGAGTCTCAACACATGAGAATGGTTTGCCTTGAGCTAGAGAGAGCAAGAGGAAGAGGGAGAGCTTGAGAATGAGAGAGCTCAAGAGAGAAAGCAAATGAAAGAATGTGCCTCTCTTTTCTCATCCACCCTCTCATAATCCAAAAGCCATCATAACAAAAATAGTAATCAAGTATTGTGTGATGGTTTAAGTCAAAATGGCTATATCATTTCATGCACTCATTTTGCATAAATAAACAAGCAAGCAAAAGTCTTTGCCATGGAATGATAGCCATTGTCATGATGATGGTCAACTAGTCCAACCAAATCAACCGGTCAACAAAGTCAACAAGTCAACAAAGTCAACCCCTCAACAACCATGTCACTATAATACTTAATTAATATTATTGTTAGTCATATATCTTATTCTCATTAGGGTTTAGTCAAAAGTCAATAGTCAACAGTCAACAACCCCAATGAGAATCCTCTGCCTCTGTCTCAACTGTGCATACACACCCGCATCCGCGTTCCGAGGAACACGAATACAAACGAGATAAAACCAATCCCAAAACGTACACTAGGATCTGTCTTAAACCAAAGCCCGCTAGTGTTAACTGTCCGGACACCAAACGTGCACAAATGTACGGATGTGACCGAACCCTGTCGCAAAACCATGCGACCTGTCGCAAAACTATGCGACCTCTACTCTTTTGCCTAAAGGTGAATAGCTTTCTGTGTGGGACTCTAAAGACTCGACACTATGCTGGCAGTGGGTTTAACCATAGACCGCAAGCGGCACTAGCTGTACGTAACGGTCCCCAGGTAGATGCCGACAAGAAGACGGACGAGGTGAAACCCATCTGAACTCCTACTGACCCTGAATGTGACAATCTCCATACAGTCCGGTCTGTTCGTCTGATACATCGCATGGCGGGCCTAGTAGGCGGTGAACGTCAGTCCCCTAATAGCAGTACAAGTCGTGTTGGAGTGAAGCCCAGAACACCCTGAGATAACACTGGAAACCTAGCAGTATATCTCGCTTGCCCTGGCCTGAGACTACTCGTGTAATGGCTCTCCTAGACACAGCGCGATATCAACCCCCAATACCGGGAGAGATGAATCATGTCTAACCGTCACTGCCTCTAAGTGCTTCGGGACTGCACCCAAAAACTACCTGTTTGCACGACTCCTTTGAGCCGTGGTAGGGTAGTAATCAAAGTACAGTGGGAACACACTCGAGGCGAAGTGACAGTGTCCAGTCAGCGGACTAAGCTGTACTCATGTTACCTGGGAACTGATAACTGACGATAGGTATAGTACCAACCAACAGTTCCCGACGAGTCCTGTCCTGTATACTCGTAACCTAACGAGCACCCGCATACTATCTCAAGTACGACGTACTGACGGCTGTGGGACAGACCGTCTCCCACACTTGGATGAGAAGCGCATACGCTAGTCTACTCCGGAGTATCGATGCCCTGTCTTGATAGTCCTGCGACTAGGGTCCTGCATAAGGATGTGCTTATAGATTACCCAGCCCCCACGAGTGTGACTGCCATCACAATGCCGGTAATCAAGCAAAGATCCTAAGGGCTCCACTAATGTGTATAGGTGATATGCTAAAATAAACACATGTACACATTAAAGCAGAAACAAACCAAGTAGCATACTACTATATTGAGCAAGATTGTCTATACAAGGTGAATACCCCAAGCTTCCATTAAGTAATATACAAACTAGTATGATATAGTAATGGCCTCTAGGGCATATACACTAACAGATCTTAGTCTAGAAATTAAACTAACATATCCTTAACAAACGTTTAAGTTGATCTTAGTCCCAAATGAGGCTAACGTATCCTTAAACCAAAACCCCAAACCTAAATCTAAGAAGATACGGATTTGGACTAATCCCCGCCCTACGGGCGACAACATAAATTAGTCCCCGTATACAATCCACGGGCAACCAAAAAGAAAACAAACACCCACGACACGAAGTGACCATCTGGAGAAGGAGAAAGTTGTTACCGCGATGTGGTAGCGTAATTAACTGTAGGGGCTTGCGCCTGCAGGGAAGAGCGTCCCCATAATCAAAAATCCCTCAAACAGGGGGGAATCTGACAAAGTCTACTACATCGGTCGCATCCGTTTAAACCTTCGATACATGGTGCCATAAATCAACTTGGCATCTTCAGAGAGGTGGACGGATAGCACCAATTAGCATCTGACCCGAATTTCAGGCAAGACGAACCTGCGCGGTCGTGTCTTTGTGTTCTGCGGGGAACACCACTCTAAACTTACCAGAGCATCATGCTAAAGTGTTTCTTCTCTCTCTCCTAATTGCAGCAGCCAAATATCATGACGGGCCTTAAGTTACTATTATATAAAAACATACTGATAGGGCCAAACTATAAAGATTGGTTCAGGAATGTCAAAATGGCAATCACTTATGACATGTTGGGCTATGTTCTTACTACAAAAGCCCCGCCGTCCCAGGCCCAGACTCCAGTGTCGTGGACAGGGAAATTCGTAAGACCTGAGAGATTGACTGCGTTAAGGCCAAATGCCTTGTGCTTGCCTCTATGGACAATGAACATCTGAGGAGGCACGAGAATATGGACCTAGAATCCATATTTCTCCATACTAAGGAACTATATGGAGAGCAATCCCGTATCGCAAGATATGAGACCTTGAAGAAGCTATTTTCAGCGAGGTTGGCCGTCGGATCATCTGTAGCGGAACACGTGCTTAAGATGATTGGCTACATTGAGGAGCTCGCGGACCTCAGGACCACGTTAGAGAACGAGCTCTACACTGACTTGATTCTCCAGTCCCTTCCTTCCACCTTGACTCGTCAACCGCCGACTGACCATGTACCGAGAGCTCCTCCCCCGAACCCCCTCTCTCTGAAGACTCGCTAAGCCCAGTTTATCCTGAATTTCAACATGCAAGGAAAAGAAGTTGAACTTTCGGAACTCCTCAACATATTGAGGAGTGCAGAGGGCACCCTGCAGAAAGTCAGGGAAACACCCGCTTTGTTTGTTGGAGGAGCTTCCTCTTCTAGGTCCAAGGAGAAAGCCAAAGGAAAGAAGAAGAAGGCCCCCACCAAACCAAGGGGCAGTGTTAGTAAGGTGGAAGCTAAGTGAAAAGCAAAGGTAGCAGGACAGATTGTGGGAAAGGAAGAATGTTTTTATTGTCATAAGAAAGGATACTGGAAGAAAGATTGCAGGGCTTGGAAGGCCAAGAACCAGGACCCGAAGTAAGTTGTGGCTTTGGCTTCAGGTGTGTATGTTATTGAAAACTGTCTGCCAATCAACTCTACTTCCTGGGTATTGGATACCGGATCAGGATCTCATATCTATAATTCTTTGCAGGCACTGAGAAGCCGTAAGGTTTTGAAGGCGGGTGATATGACCCTCAGAGTTGCAAACGGAGCAAGCATGGATGCTGAGTCCGTGGGGGACTATCACTTAGGATTGACAGATGGACATGTTTTGGTTTTGCGCAACTGTTATTTTGTATCCAGTTCGACTTGTAATATCATATATGTATCTTTAATGTCTAAAGAAGGTTATGATTTTGCATTTGTAAGCAATGTTGTAAACATTCACCTTAATCATGTTTTGATTGGGTCGGGTACATTAAGCAACGATATATACGTTTTAAACCAACCGCAGATTTTCAATATCTAGAATACACACAAAAGAAAGTCTCCAGAATTAAATCATGCTTTCTTATGGCATTGTAGACTGGGTCACATCAATGAGACAAGGTTAACTAAGTTACATAAAGAAGGATATTTGGATCTGTTCGAATATCATTCTTATGCAACTTGTCAATCATGTCTCAAAGGAAAGATGACAAAGACTCCGTTTACTGGACACGGAGTAAGAGTGAGCGAGCTTTTGGGACTCGTACACAGCGACGTGTGTGGACCAATGTCTACACATGCAAGAAGTGGTTTTTGTTGCGCCACGGCAGCGCCCCGGCCGTCTTACCGAGGCCAAAATGCGGAATCAAAAATTTTCCTTACTTGGAAACTGGCGCTACCGCGGACAAGGAAACCCGGATCGTTAACCATTAACCTATACTAGCAATCAAGAGAAGGGGTGAGAGATATACCGAGTGATCCGAGTCCTCCGGTCTTCTCGTCGTCGTCCCGATCTCCCGCGGAAACTCCGGTCGTCGCATCCTTGCCGGAAGGGCACCACATCGTCTGCATCTTTTACGGGCTCCTACCTCAATACCGAGGCAACTCGGGCACGAAGTTGGCAAGCCGACGCGCCCAAGATTTGCTGTAGAAGTAGTGTAGAATGGTTGTCTCATTTGGGGTAGTGAAGTTGCCTTTGATGGAGGAATCAATATGAACTTTGGAGAGGAGAAGGATTTCTTTGTGGCAAGCATGCAAATGAGATAAAGATAATTCCCTCATGAAAAATGAATTCCTCACATTTCACTCCAAGATGTGGCCGGCCTTAACAAGGAGGAAAAAGAACAAAGGGGTGAGTGTAATAAAAGCATATGGTGACCATATCAAAAAGCAAAGCTCACATCAACACCTTAATCAACCCATACCCACTCATATCTCAATTAATGCAAGTGATGTAAAGAGAATGAGGATGGTCAAATCATAATCCCACATATGCAAGAAACCCCCTCCCCAAAAGTAATTTGCAAAACTGCAAATTACCCCCTCCATCGGAAAAGTCCGGCCGGGAAAGAACAAAGGAAAACCGGCCGGAACGGAATGCAAACTGGCAACTCCAGAAAACGGGTCCCGTAATAAATTACAGGAAAACCCCGATACTGTGCATACACACCCGCATCTGTATTCCGACCGGATACAAATGCAAAGAGACAAAATCTACACTGTACTAAACTAGGATCCGGCTTAAACCAAAGCCGGCTAGTAATATCCGTCCGATCCTGATCCGTGCAATACCGCACGTATCCGATCGAACCCTGCCATATATCCATACGGCCACTAGTACAAACCGCCCGATCCTGATCCGTGCAATACCGCACGTATCTGATCGGACCCTGCCATATCTCCATACGGCCTCTACAGCGTTTCGCCCGAAAGCTTGAGTAATTGAAAGTGTGGTGGACTCTAAAGACTCGTCAATACTATGGCTGTGGATTTAACCACTAGCACGTCAGAGGTATTAGCCAATACGTGACGGGCCACCAGCTATTGACCAAAAGGGACGTCGATGAGCGAACTCATCCTGACACCCTACTGAGCCTGTCAGTGACAATATCCGTACAGTCCGGTCCGTTCGTCTATAAGTATCGCATGGCGGGCCTAGGGGGTTGGTAAAAGTCAGACCCCCAAAAGCGGTACAAGTCGTGTCGGAGTGTAGCCCAGAACGCCCTGAGATACTACTGGAATACCTACCAGTAAATCTCCTGCCTCGGCCGAGGGCTTTGCGTAATGGCTCTCCTAGACACAGCGCGACCTCACCCCCAATACCGGGAGAGACGAACCCCTGAAGATCCGCTCACTGCCTCCATGTGGCTCGGGACTGTACCCAACTAAAACCTGTTTGCACGACTCCTTTGAGCCGTGGTAGGGTAGTAATCAAAGCACAGTGGGAACTCACACGAGACAAATGACGATCTCAGGTCGATGAACTAACCTGTACACATGTCACCTGGGAACTGCTATCTGACGTCTGGTATAATCCCAACTAGCAGGTTCCCGGCGAGTCCTGTCCGGTGTACTCATAACCCAATGAGCACCTGTATACATCTTAGGTGAACCAACTGACACCAGTGGCTTGTGAGACCGGCCACCGCCCCTCGTCGGGGTCTCGACTGTATACACTAGTCTACCCTGGAGAATCGATGCCCTGTCTCGAAACTCCCACGACTAGGGACCTTTTAAGGATGTGCTTATAGACCACCAGCTCTCACGTATATGATCGCCATCATACTGCCGGCAGTCAAGCAAGAATCCTAGGGGCTCCATCAGCGTGTAATAGCGACCTGTAAGGTCACCTAAAGCAGTACACGATGATAAAGGTAAACCAGATAGCATACTAACATCTCGAGTAAGACTGTTCTACCGGGATAGGTCCTCCCTCAATCATTGCAATCACGTGCCTGTGATCCAATAATTAACTCTGAGGGCACTATCTCCAACAATCTCCCACTTGCACTCAAGGCTAATTATTGCGATGTCGCATACTCACAGCCCGTGTGATACCGAACACCCAACTCCTCTACTAGTCAGTCGCACAAAGCCTGTTTGCGAAACTATTGCGTTCGAGGAAAAGCCTTAGTGAGTGGATCCTCCTAGATGTTTCTTTCTATGTCTCTCTATATCTCAAGTTCGCGGAGAAAACCATCTCCCGAAATGAGCAATACCTGTCTTGGAATGTCTGGATGTCTGATGGGACCTAGTTCATAAATGAACTCCAAATCCAAACTTCTTAAACTGTATCGTCAACTGAACTTAATCAGTATCCTGAGCCATGCCTCCCTCGGTATCTGCCTTGATCACCTGTCCAGAATACTGTCCCTCGTCAGAGGGAGAACTATAACTCTGACAACCTTCTTGTCGTCCATGTCACCTTGGAAGCCTGGAGTGATAACCGTCTCCTAAAGGAGGCAGCCGTTATCATATCCCTAGAACATTCACTTATGTTCTAAAACTGCTTCCGACTGTTCCTCCAGGATTGGATCAATATCAACTATTGCATCTAGTGCAAGAACAACATCTGGTGTGGTACTTGACATCTCATGATTGACTCAATTGCCTAAGCAAGTGATCTTCCAATCATGCACATCCCTCTCTACTTTAGTCTATAAGACACCTTTAGAGAGGGTGACTCCATTACCTGCTGGTACACTACCATGCCAGGAGTCGTCCATTCTAAATACTCTTAAAATGCTGTCAAAGTACCCTGATTGGGAAACCACCCAAATCTAGATCTAAAACCATAGATCTAGTAACCAGTATGTCTGATATAATGTCCAAGTCCCTTGTGGAGAAACCACTGTGTGACGACCAAGGTATAACCGATCGTAGTATAGGAATATCACTTCCTACTACCTTCTCAACAGATCCATCCCCTATTCTGATGACGTCAAACCTATGACTGTCACATCAGAAACAGATGATCTATCTCTGCTATATCTGCTTTAGTCTATAAATAGACATAAGCCTGATGTCCACCAATGCTTCCGCTGCTCCCACTGACTACGAAAACCCTCTGGCAGAGTCATATAGACGTGCACTTCTAAAGCTAGTTTAGAACGACGCTATACTCATCCTCCTGCCGGGTTTCGCAGCCTGGAACAACAACAATGGCAAGTGTGGGTGAACAAGAACTTCCTTGTCACCGTCCTTGAGGCTACCGGAGTACCTCTCGGGTGCCTGAAGTTACCCACCTTATCTGCGGAGTGGCCAATGGAATGTCAAAACAGATTGAATCTTTAGGTTCCTTATCAAATCTTCAGTAATCGTTTGCGGTTCTGGAATCACTTCCAGTTCTACCATACTCCCACTACTGTTTTTGAAAAAATCCATTTTTATTAAAACTGTGGCGAGTCAAGAACAATATCACTATTGATCTTTCTTATGGTAGAAAGTCAACCCTCGTCATAGCCTGGGTCAACCCACAAACAGCCATTACAGAAACGTGCCTTGAGTTATCCAGAGTCTGGTTTTAATCATAAGCCGGACAACTCCCCGTACCTTAACAATGTTAAGATATGAACTGTACTATATCCAATATAGAACCAGAGGCACTGATTTAATTGAACCAGATTCAAATCATGCAGCTGTCTCCAGTGCATGTCAACTAAATGGAGAGAGGCCGATCAGCGTTACTCAACTTAGGAATGCTTCCAATTATGAGTAACCTGAAAGTGAAGCAATTTCTCTTTATCATTACTATCAACTGAATACCATACACAAGTATCTACATCTTCGATCACCTTGAAGAATCCCGATACTTGCTAAACCTGGTTCTCTACTCTATTCAAATACCTATAACTCCTCAAAACTTAGACTCTGTGTTTCTACGAAACATATGTCTAAGAACTAGAGAAGTTAAAAGTAAACAGAATATAGTATGAGGACCAACCCCTCGGTTCCAATGGACACTGGACAACATACAATACTCTGTATAAGTCCGCTGAGTCTAACAACTCTTTCACTGTGCGTCGTAGGTTGAAAACTGTACTTATGGTTAAGAAGAATTACACCGCTGTTTGATGCTCCTTACCTAACCATCCACTGATATAGGTAAATGTCATCGACATAATATCAAAAGGTATATCTCACTCTATGAAAATAGACGTACAGATATATCAATTTGAAATTGGTGCACAACAGCGGATATTCAAAACCAAATATTTGCCGACCGGCAAACAGCCCAGGTGATCTCCTCAAATATCACCGATTACAACGAATCCCGATATAATGAGGATGATCACCCAATTCCCAATAACTTACTCCCACTCATCATCTGTAAAACCATACAGATGTGAGAATCAAACCTGGTAAATACATACCCTCGAGCAAGTGTCTAATCAGGAAATCAGTTTTCTTTTAACAGTACACAGTTGAACTGAAACATTGAAATGTTTCGATGGGGTATCCTGGTATTCCTAGTAATGCCTCTACCATTATCCAGATTCACAACTATAACCGTATAATTCTTTGCCACCTCTCCAAATCCCTTTATATGTCTTTAGTCATTACCTTCTGCACACCCCTTTAGGCCAATTGGTTTTCTTCCTTCTCTACCGTTCGGCACCAGCCTATGGTTTGGAAGAAGACTATCCAATAAGCATAATGGGTGTACTGTCCTAACCCTAGGAGCACTCGCAATGCGAGAGAAGGTGAAGATAAAAGACAACCGAATAAACCTTATTCCTATTTCTCCTGGACCAGAATCCATCCCCGAACTGGAACAAGTTCCTTTCGAGTTCGTATATAACCATACGATGGAGTAACCAATAAACTGTGGATCTTCGTAGTGATACGGAGTGTCCTGGAGAAATACAAAGGTGATTTAGGATTGGCGAAGAAATACTTGGTTTGTTCGTGAATATCAGTCGCATTTTACTTTGCCCTCTTACTAATCCCTTGCTTTGTCTTAATCTTAATACCTTCTGCACACCGTTTAGGCTAATTGGTTTTCTTCATTCCCTACCGTTCGGCACCAGCCTAAGGTTTGGAAGAAGACTATCCAATTTGCATAATAGGTGTACTATCTCCTAAACCAAGGAGTACTCACAATGAGAGAAGGTGAAAAGAAAAGACAACTGAATAATCCTATTCGTTTTCTCCAGAACCAGAAACCATCCTCGAAGTCCTTCGAGTTCGTATATAACCATACAATGGTTTTGTCCAATGGAAGTGGACGTTCGTAGTAATACGGGGTGTCCTGGAGAAAAGGGTAAAAGTAGGAGTGGCAATGAGGTTTGCAACTCTGACAATCCAAAAGCCTGTGTTAAGAAGGTTCGGTCAACTTGGTCACTGAGTCATAGTCTTAGGGTCGGGTCAATAGTCGCTGCCAGAGAGAGAGAAAAGAAACACACAGCGTGCACTCTAACCTAGATCAGAATGGTTATCACCCTATCTAATCTGGAAACCTCCCACTGTACCTCAAATTCTCCTCCAAACCTTAAAGAAGAATTAGTCGGGATCACCCGAGGAGTAGACCAACTCATCAGTGGGAATCGGGATCCAACTATCATCGCATGATAACATGACGGAATCCACTCACGTCACCACACTCCAGAAGGTATGCGCATGTCTGGCAAGTTTCAGTTCTTTTGAAACTCCCGATGTGATTTTTACCCCAAGCGGTTTATGACCTTGACTAGGTCAACAAACCATAAACCGCCAGTCAAGTTCAACCCGTCATTATTCTGGATTGCATTAAACCCACCCGTACGTGCCCTTGACTAGGTCAACAAGGCCGCACGACTATCTTAACCAATCCCACTTATGCAACAAACAAGTACCACTTAGCTACCGAACACTACGTCTTGACTAGGTCAACAAACGCAGCACGAATACCAAATAATACCTGTAGGAAATGACGGAGGGCTACGGCTGGTTTTTGGCGAAAAACCTTTAACGTAATGAACTTGATATCGTCGAAGGAACTGCATAGCCTTTTATAAAACTATAGTGACGAAAACCTTTGCTAAAGAGGTCACTCCCGGTGAAGGGATCTCGGCTCTTTCCCCATAGAATGAGGTGCAGGCTATTCCAACTGAATACCACGATGCAAAGCAAAAGTAATCGGCTATAGTGAAGTTAATGCCCTGACGCAAACTTCTGTCCAAGGGGTCACTCCCGGTGAAGGGATCTCGGCCCTTGCCTCGTCGACTGAGGAGCAGGATATTCCAAATGAATACCACGATGCAAAACAAAAGTGAACGTCCTTGCAATAACAGCTTTTTGAAAAGTGTTCCAACAACATCAGAATAGGTTTGTTTATCTTGCATTGATCCGAATCAACGCAGTCCAATCAATTGATCACACCACAAAGAACGAAAATATACTGACGTACGTATATGCCATCCGCATTCGCCACTGGGTCCCGTCATTACCCGTTAGGTTAGCTAACTAACGACAGAGCGGGGACTGGACTAGCGCGGATGCAAAACATATACAACATCTACTAATATATATACCAATATATTATATTTCGCTCAAGGCGTGATAAAATGCAACATCACAGAAATGTACAGCATCACAGAACAATACAGATATCTGGAAGCCCCGAGTTTCACAGAGCCGCTGCTGAAACCCGACGTTCCCCTGGTCATGTGGATAGCCTGTGCAATGAAAACCTAGACCCCTACGGGTGCGGCAAGTCACCCGCCAAAACCTGAAGCGAGGCAGCCCCCTTCAGCACCGTGAATGGACCACCCAGCACTTCACGGAATCCGGTAACTTGGGCACCCCTCCTGGGTCAACCCGTACCCCCTACGAGTGCGGCGAATAGCCCGCCAATCCTGGAGTGAAGCTCCCTCCGTCCCAATGCCATGAGATGCGGGCTTGTTGCCCTCCAGAACCCGGCTATCCGTGCACCCCACCGCGG
Source organism: Agapanthus africanus (assembly GCA_030015575.1). Classification (NCBI taxonomy): domain Eukaryota; kingdom Viridiplantae; phylum Streptophyta; class Magnoliopsida; order Asparagales; family Amaryllidaceae; genus Agapanthus; species Agapanthus africanus. The sequence continues at coordinate 286,282,574 of CM057343.1, read as the reverse complement.
GGCAATCCTAGTACAGAAAGTAAAATATACATACACCGGGTACATCGACCGCAACCAGGTCGTGCCCCAAAAGAATAATACAAACAGGCAGTGATGGCTGTCCACATGTCGGACGCTCGCCCCGCAATATCAAATGTACATAATACAACAGAAACTATACTAGCATTGCATCCAGGCTATCCCCACGACCGATCCGCAACAACACAGCATAAACACAAAACATCAACGTGAAAGTCACGTTCGCAAATCCGTCTAACCGGGCTATAGCAGTTAGACCGGATTTACCGATCGAGTGACATTCACGGTCGCAGATATAATGTAAATACTGTGAAATAAAGTGTTTAAAATATCCGATCGATCAAAAATTAACAAGTGGGCCCCCAAGCAATACTGTAGCACTCACAGAAAATCTGGGCCCAATATTAATATTCCAAAACCCCTAAAATAAGCCCACAAGCCCACTGCAAAAAAACGATGACATGATCCCTCATTTCTGCGGCGGATCCGCGGCCTAAGAAAGGTCAACGGCCGCGGTTCCGCGGTCTTACTGAGGGATCGTGTTGTCGAATTTTTCCAGTGTTCTTAGAACTCCCTGCACATCATTCTGAGACAACCTGAAAAATTTTTGGAGTTCAAAAACTTTCAACAGAAAAATGATGTGAACAAAAAAGCAAGTTTTGGAATTTTGGTCGATCGGAAATGTAAAACACATTAGAACAAGCTAGGCAAGGTTAATGGCGTGGCTCTGATACCATGTTGCGCCACGGCAGCGCCCCGGCCGTCTTACCGAGGCCAAAATGCGGAATCAAAAATTTTCCTTACTTGGAAGCTGGCGCTACCGCGGACAACGAAACCCGGATCGTTAACCATTAACCTATACTAGCAATCAAGAGAAGGGGTGAGAGATATACCGAGTGATCCGAGTCCTCCGGTCTTCTCGTCGTCGTCCCGATCTCCCGCGGAAACTCCGGTCGTCCCATCCTTGCCGGAAGGGCACCACATCGTCTGCATCTTTTACGGGCTCCCACCTCAATACCGAGGCAACTCGGGCGCGAAGTTGGCAAGCCGACGCGCTCAAGATTTGCTGTAGAAGTAGTGTATAATGGTTGTCTCATTTGGGGTAGTGAAGTTGCCTTTGATGGAGGAATCAATATGAACTTTGGAGAGGAGAAGGATTTCTTTGTGGCAAGCATGCAAATGAGATAAAGATAATTCCCTCATGAAAAATGAATTCCTCACATTTCACTCCAAGATGTGGCCGGCCTTAACAAGGAGGAAAAAGAACAAAGGGGTGAGTGTAGTAAAAGCATATGGTGACCATATCAAAAAGCAAAGCTCACATCAACACCTTAATCAACCCATACCCACTCATATCTCAATTAATGCAAGTGATGTAAAGAGAATGAGGATGGTCAAATCATAATCCCACATATGCAAGAAACCCCCTCCCCAAAAGTAATTTGCAAAACTGCAAATTACCCCCTCCATCGGAAAAGTCCGGCCGGGAAAGAACAAAGGAAAACCGGACGGAACGGAATGCAAACTGGCAACTCCAGAAAACTGGTCCCGTAATAAATTACAGGAAAACCCCGATACTGTGCATACACACCCGCATCTGTATTCCGACCGGATACAAATGCAAAGAGACAAAATCTACACTGTACTAAACTAGGATCCGGCTTAAACCAAAGCCGGCTAGTAATATCCGTCCGATCCTGATCCGTGCAATACCGCACGTATCCGATCGAACCCTGCCATATATCCATACGGCCACTAGTACAAACCGTCCGATCCTGATCCGTGCAATACCGCACGTATCTGATCGGACCCTGCCATATCTCCATACGGCCTCTACAGCGTTTCGCCCGAAAGCTTGAGTAACTGAAAGTGTGGTGGACTCTAAAGACTCGTCAATACTATGGCTATGGATTTAACCACTAGCACGTCAGAGGTATTAGCCAATACGTGACGGGCCACCAGCTATTGACCAAAAGGGACGTCGATGAGCGAACTCATCCTGACACCCTACTGAGCCTGTCAGTGACAATATCCGTACAGTCCGGTCCATTCGTCTATGAGTATCGCATGGCGGGCCTAGGGGTTGGTAAAAGTCAGACCCCCAAAAGCGGTACAAGTCGTGTCGGAGTGTAGCCCAGAACGCCCTGAGATACTACTGGAATACCTACCAGTAAATCTCCTGCCTCGGCCGAGGGATTTCCGTAATGGCTCTCCTAGACACAGCGCGACCTCACCCCCAATACCGGGAGAGACGAACCCCTGAAGATCCGCTCACTGCCTCCATGTGGCTCGGGACTGTACCCAACTAAAATCTGTTTGCACGACTCCTTTGAGCCGTAGTAGGGTAGTAATCAAAGCACAGTGGGAACTCACACGAGACAAATGACGATCTCAGGTCGATGAACTAACCTATACACATGTCACCTGGGAACTGCTATCTGTCGTCTGGTATAATCCCAACTAGCAGGTTCCCGGCGAGTCCTGTCCGGTGTACTCATAACCCAATGAGCACCTGTATACATCTTAGGTGCACCAACTGACACCAGTGGCTTGTGAGACCGGCCACCGCCCCTCGTCGGGGTCTCGACTGCATACACTAGTCTACTTTGGAGAATCGATGCCCTGTCGCGAAACTCCCACGACTAGGGACCTTTTAAGGATGTGCTTATAGACCACCAGCTTTCATGTATATGATCGCCATCATACTGCCGGCAGTCAAGCAAGAATCCTAGGGGCTCCATCAGCGTGTAATAGCGACCTGTAAGGTCACCTAAAGCAGTACACGATGATAAAGGTAAACCAGATAGTATAATAACATCTCGAGTAAGACTGTTCTACCGGGATAGGTCCTCCCTCAATCATTGCAATCACGTGCCTGTGATCCAATAATTGACTCTGAGGGCACTATCTCCAACAGTTTTTCCTATTTCATTACTTTTACGGATGATTTCTCCAGGTATGGACATGTCTTCTTAATGAAGCATAAATCCGAGGCTTTTGAGAAATTCCAGGAATTTAAGAATGAAGTAGAAAAATAAACCGGCAGAAGTATCAAAACATTTAGATCTGATCGAGGTGGTGAATACTTAAGTGCCGAGTTCCTGGCTTACCTAAAAGAGAATGGAATTCTCTCTCAGCTTACTCCCCCATACACTCCACAACACAACGGTGTATCGGAGAGACGGAACCGAACCCTACATCATTTATCTTTTTCCCTCACCCACACTCACCCACACCCTCTCTCCTCTCCCCAAATCAGCAGCCCCAAGCTGTCCCTCCTCATTTCCCCACAAAAAAAGTCAAAGCAAGCAAAGAAAAGAAAAGAAAATGAATAAAGAAAGGCAATAATGAAAGAGGTATGGTTTTTTTTGACTTGGGGTAAATTAATCACACACATTTCACTTTCTCTCTCCTCTCCTCTCACTTGGCCGAGCCCTTCCACATCAGCCCCAAATTTTCTCCACCTCTTTTCCTCTTCAAAAAAATCCACAAATTGCTACAAAAATCCACATAAAAGCTCACAAAATCAAAATCTAATCCCTACCCATTTTTACTTGACCATTCTAGTATAGATCTAGGGATCAAGATGGCATTTTGGATGGCTAGATTTCAAGTTGGATCAATGGGTTGTGAGGTATAAAAATCTTGACCTTTTTGTTAAATTGTTGGTTATTGCTTTAATCTAGCTTATTTAGGAAATGAATTGTGGTTCTAATTGAAAGATTGGGTTTTTAAGAGAAGGATTAAATTATAGTTAGGGTTTTTGTTGTGTGATTATTGTTGCAAAGTGGAATTCATCATTTTGTGAAATGTGAGACATAACCAAGTTGTTAGTTTGCAAATTGTTAAGTTGGAATTGTAATAATTAAGCTATATTGCTAACTAGGTTTTTGTAAACCATGTTTTTTATTAAGAGAAAAATGTAATTAGGGTTTTTATGACTTCATTAACATTATAAAACGTAGTTTAATGCTTTAGATTATGCAAATCCAAGGTAGATTGTTGTATATGCATTTTTTGCTATAAAATTGTTAAAATTGGTTAATTTGTAAACTAGAATTTTGGAGCTAAAGAAATTTAATGAGATTAAATTATGGAAATGGTTTTTATGACTTATTTAAGATGTTTAATAAGTATTATGGCCATTAGATTTGTTTAAACGTCGAGTTTTGTACTAAAACGGGTAATTTTTGCTTGCTAGATTTTCGGAAAAATGGCTTTTAAAGTGAATTTGGGGTTTTTGTGAATTTTAACCAACTTTATATTATAATTAGTGTTCGTGAATGTGCAAATGAGTGTGTTTGGGTTTTTCTCGATGGTTTGGCGTTTGTACGCCGACGTCGAGGGTTTTTGGGTTGATTTGTGAAAGCAACCATAGGTTTCGACCTATGTGGGATTCGTGTGTCGTTTTGGTCATGAGTCGGATTTTAATGCGATACGGTGCGTTATGATATGTAGGTACCCCATGTGGACTTTGAGACGACAAGCAAGCGCGTGGCGACGTCGGCACCGGCGAGCGAGGACCAGGTGAGTAGATTTATATCTACGGGGAGAAGTCGGGTGGATGGCGTATAGCACCCCCGCAGTCCGTAGTATAGTTCATATATATATGTTTATATAAGTGTTTTATGATACGAGAATGTTTATTCATGATATGATTATGTGTTCATGGATTAGCTTTGGGTTAGTTGCGAAACCCTGGAGTAGTTGTTATACCCACATACGCACACACAGACTTGCATATATTACTTTCTTGTGCGTAGATGGGGATGTGTATATATGTATATACGCGTGGGTATGGGACTATGCATATGTATATTCATATACACATGCATGGATGATGAGGATAGTACTTGGGATTTGAGATGATTCGATGAGATCGGTGATATGGCAGAGTTCGTATTTGAGATACGACATGACGTTGTAGCGGGTCCTTGACGTAGTGTTTCACACACGTGCATGCATACTTAGGCGGTATCAGTATTGTACTAGACGTAGATCAGTACCCCGATCATGATATTTGATAAAGAGGATACCAGATGAATAGTATGATGAATGTGATATTGACCCGTACCCAGATTTGGGATGCCGTACGACGGATTTACGTACGAGCTATATATTGATGATTGATCCGCACTCTTGACTTGGGAATGTCTGATTATAGATATGGTATCGGATGTGATATTATTGAGGCGGGATCACCGACTAATATATATATATATATATATACGTATGTATATATATATGTATATGTATATACGTATGTATATATGTATATATATATACGTATGTATATATGTATATATATATACGTATGTATATATATATGTATGTATGTATCGACTCAGATGTTCGGCGGTTTCCTTACCTTCAGTTAGCCTGTTAGCTTAGCCCTATCGTTTAGTATAGTAGGTAGATTAGATTCGACTCCTACCTATTTCAATAGCTAACGAATCGCGGGTATTTTAAAAGACAGGTTAAGAGATTCTACGGATATTTCAAAAGACGTATCTTTTCTTAAAAATGTAAGTCCGCGGCGGCGCCCCGGCCGTCGATCCGATGCCGGAAACGCGGAAACAAAAACTTTGCAAACTAGCAAACCGACACCACCGCGCAGTTTTCACCCGGATCGGGCCATTAACCTAGCAAAATACAAGATAGGTAGAGAAGTATACCAAGTGATCCGTGTCCTTCGGTCTTCGTCTCTACTCACATCTCCCGCGGAAGCTCCGTCCATCACCTCCTCGTCGGAAAGGGCACCACGTAGCCGGAATCTTTTACGGGCTCCCACCTCTTGACCGAGGCTACTCAGGCGCGAAGTTGGCTAGCCGACGCGTCCAAGGTTTGTTGTAGACTAGTGTAGAAACTTGTCTCTTTGGGGCTTATGGAAGTTGCCATGGAGGGATCAAGAAAGAACTTTGAAGATAGGTACATGAATTGTGTAGCAAGGAAAAATGAAATGAACAAAGTTTTCCCTCATCCAAAATGAACTCACCCTCTCTCCTATCATCTAGAGGCCGGCCTCATCCTCCATGGTGGAGATAATGGAATGAATTAATCCAAGGAGAAAAAGAAAAGATAATGCTAAATAAAGTCACACCAATTTCAACTCACATCCATTCATAAACCATCACATGAAAAGCCAAGGAAAAGACCATAAAAGAATCTCATGATTATGCTAGTCTCATCATATAGCCACAAATGCAAGAAAACCCCTCACAAGAAAGTTAATTGGAAACTTGCAATTAACCCCCTCCAACGAAAAGTCCGGCCGTGAAGGAACAAAGAAAAACCGGCTGGAACGGAATGCAAGCTGGCAACTTCAGAAAACTGACCCGTGATAAATTACAGGAAAACCCCACTACTGCAAATACATGCCCGCATTTGTATTCCCACTGAACACAAATGCAAAGAGACAAAACTACACTATCTCATACTAGGATCCGGCTTAAGCCAAAGCCGGCTAGTAAAAACCGTCCGATCACGATCCGTGCAATACCGCAAGTATCTGATCGAACCCTGCCATATCTCCATACGGCCTCTACAGCGTTTCGCCCGAAACCTGAGTAACTGAGTGTGGTGGACTCTAAAGACTCGTCAATACAATGGCTGTGGATTTAACCACTAGCACGTCAGAGGTATAAGCCAATACGTGACGGGCCACCAGCTATTGACCAAAAGGGACGTCGATGAGCGAACTCATCCTGACACCCTACTGTGCCTGTCAGTGACAATATCCGTACAGTCCGGTCTGTTCGTCTATGAGCATCGCATGGCGGGCCTAGGGGGTTGGTAAAAGTCATGCCCCCAATAGCCGTACAAGTCGTGTCGGAGTGTAGCCCAGAACACCCTGAGATACTACTCGAATACCTACCAGCAAATCTCCTGCCTTGGCCAAGGACTTTTCATGTTCTGGCTCTCCTAGACACAGCACGACCTCACCCCCAATACCGGGAGAGACGAACCCCTGCAGATCCGCTCACTGCCTCTATGTGGCTCGGGACTGTACCCAACTAAAACCTGTTTGCACGACTCCTTTGAGCCGTGGTAGGGTAGTAATCAAAGTACAGTGGGAACTCACACGAGACAAATGACGATCTCAGGTCGATGAACTAACCTGTACACATGTCACCAGGGAACTGCTATCTGACATCAGGTATAATCCCAACTAGCAGGTTCCCGGCGAGTCATGTCCGGTGTACTCATAACCCAATGAGCACCTGTATACATCTTAGGTGAACCAACTGATACCAGTGGCTTGTGAGACCGGCCACCGCCCCTTGTAGGGGTCTCGACTGTATACACTAGTCTACTCTGGAGAATCGATGCCCTGTCTCGAAACTCCCACGACTAGGGACCTTTTAAGGATGTGCTTATAGACTCCAGCTCTCACGTATATGATCGCCCTCATACAGCTGGTAGTCAAGTAAGAATCATAGGGGCTCTATCAACGTGTAATAGCGACTCGTAAGGTCACTTAAAACAGTACACGATGATAAAGATAAACCAGATAGCATACTATCATCTCGAGTAAGACTGTCCTACTGGGATAGGTCCTTCCCCCAATCATTGCAATCACGTGCCTGTGATCCAATAATTGATTTTGAGGGCACTATCTCCAACAATCTCCCACTTGCAATCAAGGGTAATTATTGCGATGTCGCATACTCACAGCCCGTGTGATACCGAACACCCAACTCCTTTACAAGTCAGTCTCATAAAGCTCGTTTACGAATTTATTGCGTTCAAGGAATAGCCTTAGTGAGTAGATCCGCTCTGGTGTTTCTTTCTATGTCTCTCTTTATCTCAAGTTCGAGGAGAAAGCCATCTCCCGAAATGAGCAATACCTGTCTTAGAATGTGTCTGGATGTCTGATGGGACCTAGCTCATAAATGAACTCCAAATTCAAACTTCTTAGACTGTATCGACAACTGAACTTAATCAGTATCCTGCGCCATGCCTTCCCTCAGTATCCACTTGGACCATCTGTCCAAAATACTGCCCCTCGTCAGAGGGAAAACTATAACTCTGGCAGTCACTCTGCCATCCATGTCACCTTGGAAGCCTGGAATGATAACTGTCTCCCGAAGGAGACTGCCGTTATCATATCCCTAAAACATCCACTTATGTTCTAAAACTGCTTCCGACTGTTTCTCCAGGATTGGATCATTATCAACTTATTGCATCTACTGCAAAAACATCTGGTGTGGTACTTGACATCTCATGATTGACTCAATTGCCTATGCAAGTGATCTGCCAATCATGCGTATCCCTCTCCCCTTTAGTCTGTAAGACAGCTTTAGAGAGGGTGACTCCATCAACTGCAGGTACACCACCATGCCAGGAGTCGTCCATTCTAAATACTCTTAGAATGCTGTCTAAGTACCCAGATTGGGAAACCACCCAAATCTAGATCTAAAACCATAGATCTAGTAACCAGAATGTATGATATAATATCCAAGTCCTATGTGGAGAAACCACTGTGTGACGACCAAAGTATAACCGATCGTAATATAGGAATATCACTTCCTACTCTGTGTATGTCATCAAATACCAGGACATCACACCCTACTACCTTCTTAACAGATCCATCCCCTATTCTGATGAAGTCAAACCTATGACTGTCACATCAGAAATAGATGATCTATCTCCGCTATATCTGCTTTAGTCTATAAATAGACATAAGCCTGATGTCCACCAATGCTTCTTCTGCTCCCACTGGCTACGACAACCCTCTGGCAGAGTCATATAGATGTACACTTCTAAAGCTAGTTCAGAACGACGCTATACTCATCCTCCTGCCGGGTCTCACAGTCTGGAACAACAGCAATGGCAAGTCTGGGTAAACAAGAACCTCCCTGCCACAGTCCTTGAGCATACCGAAGTACCTCTCGGGTGCCTGAGGTTACCCACTTTATCTGCGGAACGGCCAATGGAATGTCAAACCAGATTGAATCTTTAGGCTCTTATCAAATCTTCAGTAATCGTTTGCGGTTCTGGAATCACTTCCAGTTCTACCATACTCCCACTACTGTTTTCTGAAAAAAAATCCATTTTTGTTAAACTTGTGGCAAGTCAAGAACAATATCACTATTGATCTTCCAGATGGTAGAAAGCCAACCCTCGTCATAGCCCGGGTCAACTCACAAACAGCCAGTACTGAAACGTGTCTTGAGTTATCCGGAGTCTGGTTTTAAGCATAAGCCGGACAACTCCCCGTATCTTAACAATGTCAAGATATTAACTGTTCTATATCCAAGAAACAGAGGCACTGATTTAATTGAACCAGATTCAAATCATGCAGCTGTCTGCAGTGCATGTCAACTAAATGGAAGGAGGCCGATCAGCGTTACTCAAATTAGGAACGCTTCCAATTATGAGTAATCTGAAAAAGAAGCAAGTTCTCTCAACCATTACTATCAACTGAATACCTTATACAAGTATCTACATCTTCGATCACCTTGAAGAATCCCTATACTTGCAATACCTGGTTCTCTACTTTATTCATATACCTATAACTCATCAAAACTTAGACCCTATGTTTCTACGAAACACATGTCTAAGAACTAGAGAAGTTAAAAGTAAACAGAATATAGTAAGAGGACTAACCCCTCTGTCCTAATGGACAATGGACAATATACAATACTCTGTATAAGTCCCCTGAGTTTAGCAACTCATTCACTGTGTGTCGTAGGTTGAAAACTGTACTTATGGTTAAGAAGAATTACATCGCTGTTCAATGCTCCTTACCTAACCATCCACTGATATAGGTAAATAACATAGACATAATTTCAAAAAGTTATATCTCACTCTATAAAAATAGACGTATAGATATATCAATTTGAAATTGGTGCACAACAACGGATATTCATAACCAAATATTTGCCGACCGGCAAACAACCCAGGTGACTTCCTCAAATATCAACAATTACAACGAATTCCGATATAATGAGGATGATCACCTAATTCCCAATAACTTACTCCTACTCATCATCTGTAAAACCATACAGATATGAGAATCCAACCTGATAAATACATATCCTGGAGCAAGTGTCTAATTGGGAAATCAGTTTTCTTTTAACAGTACACAGTGAAACTGAAACATTGAAATGTTTTGATGGGGTATCCTGGTATTCCTTGTAATGCCTCTTCCATTATCCAGATTCACAACTATAACCGTATAATTCTTTGCCATCTCTCCAAATCCCTTTATATGTCTTTAGTCATTACCTTCTGTACACCCCTTTAGGCCAAATGGTTTTCTTTCTTTCCTACCGTTCGGCACCAGCCTATGATTTGGAAGAAGACTATCCAATAAGCATAATGGGTGTACTGTCCTAATCCTAGGAGCACTCGCAATGCGAGAGAAGGTGAGGATAAAAGACAACCGAATGAACTTAATTCCTATTTCTCCTGAACTAGGATCCATCCCCGAACTGGAACAAGTTCCTTTCGAGTTCGTATATAACCATACGATGGATTATCCAATAAACTTGGGATCTTCGTAGTGATACGGAGTGTCCTGGAGAAATACAAAGGTGATTTAGGATTGGCGAAGAAATACTTGGTTTGGTCATGAATAGCAGTCGCAATTTACTTTGCCCTCTTACTAATCCCTTGCTTTGTCTTAATTTAATACCTTCTGTACACCGTTTAGGCTAATTGGTTTTCTTCATTCCCCACCGTTCGGCACCAGCCTAAGGTTTGGAAAAAGACTATCCAATTTGCGTAATAGGTGTACTATCTCCTAAACCAAGGAGTACTCGCAACCTGAGAGAAGGAAAAAGGAAAAGACAACTGAATAGTCCTATTCGTTTTCTCCAGAACCGGAGACCATCCTCGAATTCCTTCGAGTTCGTATATAACCATACGATGGTTTTGTCCAATGGAAGTGGACGTTCGCAGTAATACGGGGTGTCCTGGAGAAAAGGGTAAAAGTAGGAATGGCAATGAGGTTTGCAACTCTGACAATCCAAAAGCCAATGTTAAGAAGGTTCGGTCAACTTGGTCACTGAGTCATAGTCTAGGGTCGGGTCAATGGTCGCTGCCAAAGAGAGAGAAAAGAAACACTCAGCGTGCACTCTAACCTAGATCAGAATGGTTATCACTTTATCTAATCTGGAAACCTCCCACTGTAACGTCAAATTCTTCCCCAAACCTGAAATAAGAATTAGCCGGGATCACCCGAGGAGTAAACCAACTCATCAGCGGGAATCGGGATCCAACTATCATTGCATGATAACATGACGGAATCCGCTCACGCTATCTCACTCCAGAAGGTATGCGCAAATCTGGCAAGTTTCAGTTCTTTTGAAACTCCCGATGTGGATTTTTGCCCCATGATCTTATGACCTTGACTTTGGCCAACATATCATAAGTCACATGTCAAGTTCTACCCGTCATTCTCCTGGTTAATTTGAACCCACCCGTACCTACCCTTGACTTTGGCCAAAATGGCAGTACGACTGTCCCAAACCAACGCATCTATCTATGCTGCATATGAATACCCAATAACTACCAAACACTGTGCCTTGACTTTGGCCAACATACACAGCTTGAATACTATTGACTATCCATATGCAACGACGGAGGGCTACGAATGGTCTCTGGCGAAAACCTTTAACGTAATGAACTTGATATCGTTGAAAGAACGGATAGCTTTTTAGAAAAATATAGTAACGAAAACCTTTGCTAAAGAGGTCACTCCCGGTGAAGGGCTCTCGGCTCTTTTCACGTAGAATGAGGTGCAGGATATTCCAACTGAATACCACGATGCAAAGCAAAAGCAATCGGCTATAGTGAAGTTATTGCCCTGACGCAAACTTCTGTCCAAGGGGTCACTCCCGGTGAAGGGATCTCGGCCCTTGCCTCGTCGACTGAGGAGCAGGATATTCCAACTGAATACCACGATGCAAAACAAAAGAGAACGCCCTTGCAATAACAGCTTTTTGAAAAAGTGTTCCAACAACATCAATTAGTTTGTTTATCTTGCATTGATCCGAATCAACGCAGTCCCATCAATTGATCACACCATAAAAAGAACGAAAATAATGATGTACGCATATGCCATCCGCATTCGCCACTGGGTCCCGTCATCACCCGTTAGGTTACTTAACTAACGACAGAGCGGGGACTGGACTAGCGCGGATGCAAAACATATACAACATCTACTAATATATATACCAATATATTATATTTCGCTCAAGGCGTGATAAAAAGCAGCATCACAGAAATGTATAGCAACACAGATCAATACAGATATCTGGGATCCCCGGGTTTCCCAGAGCCGCTGAAACCCAACGTTCCCCTGGTCGTGTGGATAGCCTATGCAATGAAATCCTAGACCCCTACGGGCGCGGCAAGTCACCCGCCAAAACCTGAAGCGAGGCAGCCCCCTTCAGCAACGTGAATGGACCACCCAGCACTTCACGGAATCCGGTAACTTGGGCACCCCTCCTGGGTCAATCCTATACCCCCTACGAGTGCGGCGAATATCCCGCCAATTCTAGAGTAAAGCCCCCTCAGTCTCAACGCCATGAGATGCGGCCTCGTTGCCCTCTAGAACCCGGCTATCCGTGCACCCCTCCGCGGGGTAATCCTAGTACAGAAAGTAAAATATACATATAACGGGTACATCGACCGCAACCTGGTCGTGCCCTAAAAGAATAATACAAACAGGCAGTGACGGCAGTCCACATGTCGGACGCTCGCCCCGCAATATCAAATGTACATATAAAACAAAACTGTACTAACATTGCATCCAGGCTATCCCCCACGACCGATCCGCAACAACACAGCACAATCACAGAATATCAACGTGAATGTCACGTTCGCAAATCCGTCTAAAAGGGCTATAGAAGATAGACTGGATTTACCGATCGAGTGGCATTCACGGTCGCAGATATAATGTAAATACTGTGAACTAGCATGTTTAAAATATCCGATCGAACAAATTTTATCAAGTGGGCCCCAAGCAGTACTGTAGCACTTACAGAAAATCTGGGCCCAAAAAATAATATCCCAAAATCCCTATTTACAAGTCCAAAGCCTACTGGGAAATTTTGGTGCAATGAGCACACCTACCCGCCGCGGAACCGCGGCCAAACCAGTGGTTTGGCCGCGTTTCCGCGGCCGTACTAATCGATCACTGTATCAAATTTTACCAGAATTCTTACAATTTCTTGCATGTCTTTCTGCAATGACCTGAAAAATTTTTGGAGCAGAAAAAAATTTCGACAGAAAACACAATGCATTGAAAATACGGTTTTTGGGGATTTTTGTTCGATCGAGTTCTAAACATACTAGAGCAAGCTAGGCATGGTTAATGGCGTGGCTCTGATACCAATGTAAGTCCGCGGCGGCGCCCCGGCCGTCGATCCGACGCCGGAAACGCAGAAAAAAAAACTTTGCAAACTAGCAAACCGACACCACCGCGCACTTTTCACCCGGATCGGGCCATTAACCTAGCAAAATACAAGATGGGTAGAGAAGTATACCAAGCGATCCGTGTCCTTCGGTCTTCGTCTCCACTCACATCTCCCGCGGAAGCTCCGTCCATCACCTCCTCGTCGGAAAGGGCACCACGTAGCCAGAATCTTTTACGGGCTCCCACCTCTTGACCGAGGCAACTTGGGCACGAAGTTGGCTAGCCGACGCGTCCAAGGTTTGCTGTAGACTAGTGTAGAAACTTGTCTCTTTGGGGCTTATGGAAGTTGCCATGTATGGAGGGATCAAGAAAGAACTTTGAAGAGAGGTACATGAATTGTGTAGCAAGGAAAAATGAAATGAACAAAGTTTTCCCTCATCCAAAATGAACTCACCCTCTCTCCTATCATCTAGAGGCCGGCCTCATCCCCCATGGTGGAGATAATGGAATGAATTAATCCAAGGAGAAAAAGAAAAGATAATGCTAAATAAAGTCACACCAATTTCAACTCACATCCATTCACAAACCATCACATGAAAAGCCAAGGAAAAGACCATAAAAGAATCTCATGATTATGCTAGTCTCATCATATAGCCACAAATGCAAGAAAGCCCCTCACAAGAAAGTTAATTGCAAACTTGCAATTAACCCCCTCTAACGAAAAGTCCGGCCGTGAAGGAACAAATAAAAACCGGCTGGAACGGAATGCAAGCTGGCAACTTCAGAAAACTGATCCCGTGATAAATTACAGGAAAACCCCACTACTGCAAATACATGCCCGCATTTGTATTCCCACTGAACACAAATGCAAAGAGACAAAACTACACTATCTCATACTAGGATCCGGCTTAAGCCAAAGCCGGCTAGTAAAAACCGTCCGATCACGATCCGTGCAATACCGCAAGTATCTGATCGAACCCTGCCATATCTCCATACGGCTTCTACAGCGTTTCGCCCGAAACCTGAGTAACTGAGTGTGGTGGACTCTAAAGACTCGTCAATACAATGGCTGTGGATTTAACCACTAGCACGTCAGAGGTATAAGCTAATACGTGACGGGCCACCAGCTATTGACCAAAAGGGACGTCGATGAGCGAACTCATCCTGACACCCTACTGAGTCTGTCAGTGACAATATCCGTACATCCGGTCCGTTCGTCTATGAGCATCGCATGGCGGGCCTAGGAGGTTGGTAAAAGTCAAACCCCCAATAGCTGTACAAGTCGTGTCGGAGTGTAGACCAGAACATCCTGAGATACTACTGGAATACCTACCAGCAAATCTCCTGCCTTGGCCAAGGACTTTTCATGTTCTGGCTCTCCTAGACACAGCACGACCTCACCCCCAATACCAGGAGAGACGAACCCCTGCAGATCCGCTCACTGCCTCCATGTGGCTCGGGACTGTACCCAACTAAATCCTGTTTGCATGACTCCTTTGAGCCGTGGTAGGGTAGTAATCAAAGTACCGTGGGAACTCACACGAGACAAATGACGATCTCAGGTCGATGAACTAACTTGTACACATGTCACCAGGGAACTGCTATCTGACATCAAGTATAATCCCAACTAGCAGGTTCCCGGTGAGTCCTGTCCGGTGTACTCATAACCCAATGAGCACCTGTATACATCTTAGGTGAACCAACTGACACCAGTGGCTTGTGAGACCGGCCACCGCCCCTCGTCGGGGTCTCGACTGTATACACTAGTCTACTCTGGAGAATCGATGCCCTGTGTCGAAACTCCCACCACTAGAGACCTTTTAAGGATGTGCTTATAGACTCCAACTCTCACGTATATGATCGCCCTCATACTGCTGGTAGTCAAGCAAGAATTCCAGGGGCTCTATCAACGTGTAATAGCGACTCGTAAGGTCACCTAAAACAGTACACGATGATAAAGATAAACCAGATAGCATACTATCATCTCGAGTGAGACTGTCCTACTGGGATAGGTCCTTCCCCCAATCATTGCAATCACGTGCCTGTGATCCAATAATTGACTTTGAGGGCACTATCTCCAACAAAAAACACCGTAGCCCTTATTTTCAAAACACCGCGATTCGTGTTATTTTTAAAAGGCAACATTGTTTGACTTATAGTTATCGTTGTGTCTAGTATTCTGCTCCCGCACATTATTGCTATTCGCTCCGCATCGCATATTCATATTGTGATTTCATATGCCATTGTTGATATTATGCTGTTAGGACACCAGCACCATTACCGATGATGCGTATGTACCACGTACACTTACTTGCCGGCTCACACACATCTTCATCGGTAATTGCCATGTCACGTACACTTAAAAAATACTATTACATTGACATAGCTTGTTAGCTAATAGTTTAGACATGATATTAGTGTACTTGCCTTATATGCTAGTTCAGACATTGTAGTTATTACCTGCTAGTTCATGCATATTATTATTCACTGTTATGCCGCATTCATGGATTCTCATGCCTATATTCACTGTTTATATGCTATTGAGGATTTGGATTCGGATTTCATGAGATTTCCTGGATTTGGGGGAAAACCGCAAAAACATTTATAAACTTCTTTTCTCTCTTTTAAATGAAAAGTGTGGTTTTCCCATGATGTATGAGTCGTCCACCATGAGTTTGCTGATGGATTTCGAGACCCGATTCGAGGAGTTGGATGAACCGTTTCGGGTACATGGTGGGCCCGGTGCGGTACCCCGGGGCGAGAAGACCGTGTTGTTGACGTTGAGCCTGGCAAGGGAGCACTACCGATCGGTGATTTTACCCGACGCGTCGGATATCCGGAGGATACCGTCGTGGTCTTGAGATTGATGGTAGGGGCCGGTCAGGACTGACGGCGCCCTAGATAGTGAGATTGATACTGAGATTTTGAGATATTGAGGTACTGAGATTTGATGATACAGGTCAGTCCGGATAGCCCGAGCCTCGGATTTTTAAGACATTGGGATTTATGTTTTGTGTCGATGCTAGACACTGTTTATGCTGATTTCATTTATGATACCTCGCTTTAAAAATAAAGTAATCTCACAAAGTTATTAAAGCAGTTTCTTCAGTACATGTATTCTGTTTTCATGCATTCCTACATCATCCATATGATATATTGCTATCTGAGGCACTGACACGAGCACTTGGTATTACTGTTGTTTAGTGGTATACCCTATCCATGGTTATAGGCTGCTGGTTATATTTTGAGGATATATTATGATCGTATGACCTAGGATTGCATCATACATGCGATTTCTGTTCGTAGATGTATTCTATTCACGAGTTGGCAACTCACCCCCGTTGTGCCACAGTTCTTGCAGGTTTTGCCGTGCAGGTTCCATTACGGCTTTGCTGGCACTAGTTCCACTTCCGGGTGATTTGCTAGTAGGTGGGTTTATTTGTATCGTACCCATCATTATACCTTGTATACCATTATTCTGTTGTATCTAGAAGTTCCATCAACCAAACATGTATTTATTTTTTGAGATAGAGACCAGTGATATTATTCTTTCGACCTTAGAGTCGCGCGTTATATTTCTGTGGATTTCTTGTTGTTTTGAGCTTCCTTTTGAGTTTTGATCCTCGCCCTTGGCGTTGTATATTATATTGCTTGTGTTGTTGTGACCGTCGATTAACGAAGAGCTAGCTCCCGCTTGGGGATGCCTTTTATTGATTTCGTATACTATTCATGTTGTATCCCGTTTGGTGGCCAGTATTTACAAAGGAGACTCTGCCGAAATTTTCAGGAAATATTTGATGTTTTTAAAAAAAACGCATAATTCGGCTTATGCTATTAAAACTACTTGATTTAAATTGGTTTTCCTTCACTCTACTACTTTTCTTGGTTTTGGATTTCTGGGTTTTCGGCTTACTTAGATTATGTACGCCTCGAGACGTTTCGTAGTCTAAGTGCCGGTCGTGTTCCGTACTTTCGGGTCGTGACAACACTGCAGATCCATTCACAAAGGCCATTCCTCAGACACAGTTCGAGATGATAGGTCTGCGATATGCCAGCACATGGCCTTAGTGCAAGTAGGAGATTGTTAGTGTGATATGCCCTAGAGGCCATTATTGTATAGTACTAGTTTGTATATTACATTGTGGAATCTTGGGATATATACACGGATTGACATTCTTGCTCAATATGGTAGTATGCTACTTGGTTTGTGTCTATCTTAATATGTGTATGTGTTTCTTTTTAACATATCGCTAATACATATTGATAGAGCCCTTAGGATATTTGCTTGACTACCAGCGTTGTGATGGCAGTCACACTAATGGGGGCTGGGTAGTCTACAAAAACATCCTTATACTGGTCCCTAGTCGTAGGATTATCGAGACAGGGCATCGATACTCCAGAGTAGACTAGTGTATACGCTTCTCATCCCAAGAGGGGGGATGGTCTGTCCCACAGCCATCAGTACGTCGTACTGGAGATAGTATGCAGGTGCTCGTTAGGTTACGAGTATACTGGACAGGACTCGCTGGGAACTGTTGGTTGGTATTATACCTATCGTCAGTTATCAGTTCCCAGATGACATGAGTACAGCTTAGTCCGTTGACTTGACACTGTCACTTCGCCTCGAGTGTGTTCCCACTGTTCTTAGATTACTACCCTACCACGGCTCTATCGAGTCGTGCAAACAGGTAGTAGTTGGGTGCAGTCCCGAAGCACACGGAGGCAGTGACGGTTAGACAGGATTCGTCTCTCCCGGTATTGGGAGTTGATATCGCGCTGTGTCTAAGAGAGACATTACACAAAGTCTATGGCCAGGGCAAGCGAGATTTACTGGTAGTGTTTGCAGTAGTTTCTCAGGGTGTTCTGGGCTACACTCCGACATGACTTGTACCGCTATTAGGGGACTGACGTTTATCGCCCCTAGGCCCGACATGCGATACTCTTAGATGAACAGACCGGACTATATGGAGATTGTCACATACAGACTCAGTCGGAGTTCGGATGAGTTATGCTCATCGGCTTTCTTATCGACACTACCTGGGGACCATTACGTACAGCTAGTACCGCTTGCGGCCTGTGGTTAAACCCACTACCAGCGTAGAGTCGAGTCTTTAGAGTCCCACACAGAGCGTTTCCCTGCATCGGACAAAACGCGTAGATATCGTATGGTTTTACGAAAGGGTTCGATCACGTACGTACACTCGTACACGCACGATGAGTCGGATGGACAATACTAGTGGGCTTTGGTTTAAACCGGATCCTAATATTTTACTGATGGATTTTCTTCGTCTTCGGTATTCGTATTTTTCGGAATACGAATGCAGGTACATATGTATGGACGAGGGGCGTTTTTGTAATTTATTCAAAGATGCTTCTAGAAGATGATATTTCATATATGTATTTTTCATTTTGGATTAAATGATTTATGCATTATGACATGGTAGAAATGAGGTGGAAATTGCATGATATTGAGCATGGCTAAATGTGACACATGGTGGATTTTGAAGCCATGACTCATTTGGTTGTAAATTGAACCCTAATGACTATTATTCATTTAATTTATTAGATGAAAAATAGAAAGTGTTCAGTTTAGAACCATAAGTTAGCTACACTCTCTCTCATACTTTTTCTTCACTAGCTTTTTTCTAAAACATCTTCTTCTTCCTCAAACCTTAGGATACTCATGTGTTGAGTTACCTTAGAAGAAATAGAAAGATTCCTTAATCCATCAACACCATCTACACAACCTAGATCATTTAGATTAGCAATCTCCTTGATCTAGTTTCTTTGGTTTAGAAGATAAGCTTGGTGCACAAACGTTCGGGTGGATCATCTAAGATTCAAGCAAGCCGACGAGGAGACGGCATCCGTACCACTTCGAGGAGTTCGTGCAGCTGAGGAGGACAACGAGATAAGGAGAAGAAGGACCAGGTTTCTTGAGGTATAATTTGTGTCCTTAGTTTATACTTCTTTTGCTTTTGCTAGATACGGTTTAGATTACGATCATGGATTACAGTCGATGTTATGATGCTAAAATTATCATTTTTTACACCTTCCGCCACCCCCGCGATTCTGCGGGGTGCATAGCATCGATTTACACAAGCTATATGTCTCGCCCCGTCTCACGCTCCGGCTACCCGCACGGCCTATAGCGAATCCGCCGCGGCCTCTGCCAAACTGCCTCTGAGCTGATACATTCGTATGAATCCTCTTCGGTCCCGGAACGACCGAAGTCTCGGAAAGACGCTCCTCAACCAGTAGGGCTGCGTTCACCGCGGCTGCATATGTGTCAAAATGCTGGGCGCCGATAGAAAGGTACAACTGGGTAATCAGGGCTTGTACAAATCTCGACCCGCCTCTCTTCAGTATCTACTAAATACGGAGCATATACGGATAGCTGGGTGAACTGAATGTCATACTCCGCCACTGTCATATCTGAAGCCTGGCGCAACAACTCAAATCTGCGAGCTCGAGCATCTCTAACGCTCTGCGGAAAGAAACGAGCCAGAAACACTATCGTAAACTCAATCCAGGTCATAGGAAGAAGACCTGCGGCTCGACCTCTCTCTAGAGACGCGCACCAAGTCTGGGAAAGACCTTCTAGACGAAAACTAGAGAACTCCACCCATCTCGCTTCGGAGCATCTCAACGAACGACAGATCCTGGTCATCCAATCCATGAACGACTGTGGATCCTCAGCTGCGTCGGTGCCTGTGAAAACCGGAAGGTTCAGCCTCATGAACTCAGATAAGGATACGGTGATAACCTCTTTAGCGGTAGGTATGTCTGTCTGAATAGTAGGTACCACCACGGTCTCCGTAATAGGTGGAATAACCTCCGATCTCTGCGTCCGACTGGTCTCAACTAACGATCCCACCCCATGACGCAAATCCTGTATATTGGCCTCCGGTCTAGTAATACGATCTGGCGAAGGTAGATCAATCTGCTCCTGTAGAATAAGCGTGTCGTCCTGGTCGGTCCTCGTCTCTAACGAGCCTGCCCTGACCTCGGCTCTAGCGGAAGCTCTCTGTGCCCTCGTAGTCTTCGGCGGCATAATGGCTGGAATAGGAAAACAGGATTCGATAAGAACATAGAAATCGAATCACAAGGATATATAGAACCAAGGAAGGAATTACAAGCAATATGTCCTAAGGTCACTTAGGCGGAGTACCGTGTCGTAAGTATGCCGCGGAACATACACACGCCACGTCACTCTGCTTAAGATACTTACTCCATCATACCAAGGTCATCCTACACTCCGAAAGGTAAAACCTAGCGCTCTGATACCAACTTTGCCACGACCCAAATTAGGAGCGCGATCGGCACTTAAATAACGCAACATCTAATGGCGTAACGTAATTCAAGTAAGCCGAAAACCCAGAAATCTAAACCAGAAAAGATAAAATGGGAACATTAAAAACATTTGTCAAAAACATTTAGAAATGTCAAGTTATAAATATTAAGTTTAATTTATTTTCTTAAAAATTTCGGCAGCACCTTTGTAAAATTTAGCCTCGAACGGGTACAAGCAAAGAATAAATATAAAGCATCTCCAAACAGGAGCAACTCACGCCAAAAGGCGGAACACAACCACAACAAGTTTATATGACATAGTAGCGAAGAAATAAGCAAGAAAAGAGTGAAAACAATATCACAACATAATTCAAGTAAAGTCGGCTCCCACGAGCTCGACACCCAGAGTCATAATATAAAACAATATCGATCCTCAAAAATCTCGTCTCTAAATCAAATACATGAAAACGGTAGATGGAGAGTACTAGATACAATAAGATATACAATGAGATCATACGGATACCCGCAAAACCACCCAGCTATCCAAAATCACGACCAACAGTAGCGGTATCCGCAGAAGTAGATGCAATAAGAAGCCCTGCCGTGACTACACTGAGGGTCAAACCTGCAAAACACCGTGGCACAACGGGGTGAGTTGCCAACTCGTGAATAGAAAATAACATCATACAGATAATCGCAAGTATGCACGTAAGCGATAGTCTGCAATATATAAGCTAATGGCATAAGCATAACAGTACGGATATGCAGTAATATCATGATCAAGGTACACCTCCCGGGTACAATAACTATATGAAACAATGCATGTCAAATAAATCCTGAGTAGGGGATGACACATAAAACCTCATGTATGAATCATCATCATGGAAAACCGGTGTCCATCAACGACACCCAAAATCCCAATATCTCAGGCGTCGTCACTCAAATCGGCCCTTATATCCGTCAGTCTCATGGAATTTGAGTGTCCGACATCGATACTCGAAACATCATGAACACCCGTGTCCAGCATCGATACGTAAATACTCATATCTCAGGCGCCGCATACTCAGATCGGCTCTCATATATATCTCATATCATATCTCCAAAGCGGTATCCTCCAAATATCCGTCGAGTTCTATACAATCACCGGTAGGTAGTACTCCCTCCGCCAGGCTCACCGCCTATATATACGAGTCTTCTTGCCCTGGGGTACCTCACCGGGTCCACCATGTACCCGCAGACAGTGCCTACCGCTCCTCGAATCAGGTATACTCATAGCCCAGAACCGAGAAAACTCATGGGGGACGCCTCTAAATATCATATCAAGAGAAACCGCGTTTTTTTAAAATAACATATCATTCCCTTTTAAAATATATTCGCGGTTCTCAAATCCAGAAATCGCATGAAATCAGTACCTCAATGCATATATCCATGAAATACGATGTATGCAACCATGGAACAATAATGTGAGTATATCAAGGGAAAACCGCTCTTTTAAATATATCAAGTTTTCAAAGGTATCTTGCGGTTTCCCAAATCTACGAAATCGAAATACAACATCTTGAGAAAGTAACAGGTGACTATAGTAATGTATATATGTATGTATGTATGCATGTATGTATGATGCAATTTATATGCGCAATAGAACAAGATTTAACATCTAACTATTAATGATAAAAAAAGCAGTACAATAAGTTATCCATGGTAATTTCTATAGTGTGCGTGTCATGGAAATTACTAACAGTGTGTGTTGCATACAGTTTGGTGCTCGTGCAATATGAACCGTTAGTAATAGTGTTGTGTCTCATTAATGCTATGTCCATACACAACTGGAAATGGGATATACAACAATGATACTTATGCACAATTGATGCATATATATATATACACACACTTATAAACAATAGGCATATCACTGAATCTAACCCTCGACGCATAACGCCATACGGGCGACTCCCCCGTGGATGTTAAATCTACTCACCGATGATCTCGAGCTAGGTAAATCCAACCACCTGCTTTCCTTTCCTTGTAGCGTCTGAAGTACCCGCAATCGATCCTAATTTCACACAACAACATAACAAGTGCAATTTAGAAAATTACGATAACACACGAATACAACGGCAACAAACCAACCGACTCCTACAAGCTACCAAGTGTTCGCTTAGCGGATAAACGCGTGCAGCGACATCTCAGACCAACCCACGACTGCAAGCTACCAGAAACATTTAAACCAAGTCGGATTATTCGTATCGCACGTTGCCGAAACACTAAAAAAACTAGCTATGTGGTCCCAGATTTTGCTACACAAAGAATTAATGAAAATTGCACTAACCACAAGCTTACAAATAACCCCAGAGACCCTACGACAAAGATACAAAACCCCAGTCCCCAGTTTGGCCGCAATTTGCGGCAAGAATCAATAAATTTGTGGCCAAAAGTGGAGGGGGTGGTCTCAGGTTTCCAGGGTATTGTCTAAGTCTCCAAACTAGGTCTCTTTGATGGAAACTTCTTAAACAAAAACCTGGTTTGATAGCAGATTCAACAAGACACAAAAACTTAACCAAAATACGATATTTCGCTCATAGTTAAAACTTTAAGGTTTAAACCAGAAACTAGTAAGCAACACAACATCCTTAGAGCCTATAGAACAGTTAGAGATCACTACCTTACGAAACTTGCTTGAAGACCCTAGCTTTCCAAGCTCCAAGTCATCTCAAGAGGGTTAACTTAACTTGTGAGGGGTTTTTGTGAAGGTTGATGGAGATTTTGGCTTTAGGATTTGGTGGTGAAGGTTTCAGCTGAAGACTTGTGAAAGAGGAGCAGAAATGAGGGAATGAGGAAATGAGATTGGGTTAAAGGGAAAATGAGGGAGTTGGTGAGAGGATAAGGGTGATTGTGAACCATAGATCTCTCTCTCCTTCATTAATGCACCCCATGACATGTTCCCCACCCATGTGCCCTAGCCTCATCATTCCCATTGTACACAATTCCTTTTATTTTTGAAAAAGAAATAAAAACCTTTTATTAGTTAAAACACACACACACACACACATATATAAATATCCATTTGTGTCATGCTACAAAATTATGGTTAACATGCACAAGTGTGTGCATGTTCTAAAAATAATAATAAAATATTAGTTTAAAATGATAAGATATATTAAAATAATTATTGGTTAAATTTCATTAAAACCCCGCATTATCGATTAACTACACTACCCACATTCTAAGGTGTTACAACGGGTTTGGAAGCACTTATATTAGCGTCATAGGTAAGACATCGAGTACTGTCCATTTATCTTGGATACCAGTCGAGACATGCTTGATGGAGACCCTGTCTCTAATTCTCGCGTAGACTTGTCATGGAGCGACTAGTATTCAGATTCATGGTCGGTGTTTGATGTAGACCGCGGGGTGGGGTAGTTTGAGCATGAGTTCGATCAACGGAATATCAGGAGTCCCACTGCCGGCATATTTCGTGATTTCATAATGATCGTGTTACTGATTCTTACTGATCGTGATTCGGGCCTGTGTTTCCCTGCCGCTGGGGCTTACCTTTGGGTTGGGGATACTTCTGCGGTGGTTGACGCTCACACTTGGACTGACGATAGATTTAGTGACTTGGACATTGAGACTTAGAAACTGACAGCTTTAGTGACTTGGACATTGTATTGATTACTGATTCGATACACATGCTTTACTGTTGACCTGTACCAGTTTTTTCATGCTCACATCATTACTCTATGTTTCCCGCTTCATGTTTATCATCATTGCACGTATTACATATATGTATATATATGCATTGCTATTGTTGGTGTATATGCCCTAGAAGCCATTACTGTATCATACTAGTTTGTATATTACTTAATGGAAGCTTGGGATATTCACAGTTGTATAGACAATCTTGCTCAAAAATGGTAGTATGCTACTTGGTTTGTTTCTACTTAAATATGTTCATATGTTTCTTTTAGCATATCGCTTATACATATTAGTGGAACCCTTAGGATCTTTACTTGATTACCAGCGTTGTGATGGCAGTCACACTAGTGGGGGTTAGGTAATCTATAAGCACATCCTTATACAGGTCCCTAGTCGTAGGATTATCGAGACGGGGCATCGATACTCCGGAGTAGACTAGTGTATGCGCTTCTCATCCCAGCAGGGGAGATGGTCTGACCCACAGCCATTAGTACGTCATACTGGAGATAGTATACGAGTGCTCGTTAGGTTACGAGTACACTGGACAGGACTCACTAGGAACTGTTGGTTGGTACTATACCTATCGTCAGTTATCAGTTCCTAGGTGACATGAGTACAGCATAGTCCGTTGACTTGACACTGTCACTTCGCCTCGAGTGTGTTCCTACTGTTCTTAGATTACTACCCTACCACGGTTCAAATGAGTCGTGCAAACAGGTAGTGGTTGGGTGCAGTCCCGAAGCACTTGGAGGCAGTGACGGT
The DNA here is from genome assembly GCA_030015575.1 of Agapanthus africanus. NCBI lineage: Eukaryota > Viridiplantae > Streptophyta > Magnoliopsida > Asparagales > Amaryllidaceae > Agapanthus > Agapanthus africanus. The sequence goes on along the minus strand of CM057343.1, from coordinate 286,257,439 downwards.
TAGACAGGATTCGCCTCTCCCGGTATTGGGAGTTGATATCGCGCTGTGTCTAGGAAAGCCATTACACAAAGTCCCTGGTCAGGGCAAGCGAGATTTGCTGGTAGTGTTTCCAGTAGTTTCTCAGGGTGTTCTGGGCTACACTCCGACACGACTTGTACTGCTATTAGGAGACTGACGTTTACCGCCCCTTAGGCCCGACATGCGATAGTCTAAGACAAACAGACCGGACTGTATGGAGATTGTCACAATCAGGCTCAGTAGGAGTTTGGATGGGTTCACCTCATCGGTCTTCCTATCGGTATCTACCTGGGGACCGTTACGTACAGCTAGTACCGCTTGCGGCCTGTGGTTAAACCCACTGCCAGCGTAGTGTCGAGTTTTTAGAGTCCCACACAGAGGGTTGTTCGCCTTTGGGCAAAACAGAGTAGAGGTCGCATGGTTTTGCGACATGGTTCGTTCACATACGCGTACTTGTGCACGTTTGGTGTCCGGGCAGTTTTTACTAGCGGGCTTTGGTTTAAGCCAGATCCTAGTATTTGTTTAGGGATTGGTTTTGTCTCATTGTATTCGTGTTTCTCGGAACACGGATGCGGGTGTGTATGCACAGTTGACAGAGGCAGAGGAACCTCATTAGGGTTATTGACCGTTGACTTTTTCTAAATCCTAATGAGAATGAGAAATATGATTAATAATATTAATTAAGAATAATTGTGCCATGGTTGAGGTTGGGTTGACCATTTGACTTTTGTTGACCATTTGACCACGATCATTTCTTTTGCAAGATGCTTCTTGAAGCTTGCAATTAGCATTAAATGTGAATGATAATGGTCACTTCAACTAACCATCATAATTTTCTTTAGTTATTATTATTATTCTCATATTCTCTTATATGAGAGCATGGTTGTTATTTTTTCTCTCATTCTCTCTTTCTCTCTCATGCAAAGCGCCCCTCTTCCTCTCTCATGCAAAGCTCCCCCTCTTCCTCTCTCAAAGCTCTCGTCTATCATGTGTTGAAAAACATGAGTTTTGTGAGATAAAACCATCAAGACATCTCTGTACTCATTCTAGGGTTCTTAGCCTAGCAAGCCAAGCACTCTAGTTACTTCTTGGTTGAGATAGGAGCTCAAGGTAGAGGCCTTCGGGTGGATCTTTCTTCAGCAAAGAGAAGACAGCGAGGAAGAGCCATCTACACCACTCCAAGGAACTAGCAACAAAGAGGACCACAACAAGAAGAGAAGGAGTTCAAGAACTAGGTATAACCATCTTACCTAGTAGCTAAAACTTTTAATTAGTTTGTTAGTTTTTGTTTAGCAAAGATCCTCTAATTTTAGTCCGTGTTACTTTGTGTTAAAAATCCGTTTTTTACCTATTCCGTCTCCCCGTAAGCACCGGGGTGGGTAACGTGGTCTTATAGTGGTATCAGAGCCTGGCTAAACAACAACTAACATGTTAGCAAAGTTTTTAGAACTTCGATCCGAAAAAAAATCGCAAAATACATCAAAATCTTGTACTTTCTGCCGTTTTTTAAAACAAGTCTAAAAATATTTCCACACACCTGAAAAATACGTGCAGGGTTTTTTAGGAATACCCAAGAAAACCGAGCCCATGACTCGATCAGACTGCCGCGGAAGCGCGGCGAAACCAAGCGTTTCGCCGCGGATTCGCAGCCGAGTCGACTTGGTCTCGACTCGTTTTTCCAGCAGTGTGTTCAGACTGATGTTTTGTGATTTTTAAGATGATTTGTTTCTGCCCAGATTCTTCAGAGAACAGTATTGTATTTGGGGTAGTTTCAAATTGGAATATTGATCGAAATTCTATAAACTTTAGCAAATTGGTTATATCTGTAACGTCGACTAATCGCTATACGTCGATTAGTGGGAGTTGTGCATATCTGTGATCTGTGATATTGGATTGTGTATATGAACTTGTTGGATTGTTGCGGATGAATAGCCGGGGTTGTGAGATGAGAGTTTCTTTATCTTTCATTTGATGTAAATTGTAAATTGATGTAATATTATTTTTATGGCCGCACATCCGGTTTGAGGTTGTAGACGCCATTGTATATTATTTCTTTTACTGTTTTTTATCCTAAGATAGACCCAAGGTAGGGTGTACGAACTACCGGGTACTTTGAAGTGCCGAGTGTTAGTTATGTATATACCCTAGAGGCCATTATTGTACATATGATGTATATTATAATGGATGGTTGGATATATATAGAGAAGACTTTCTTGCTCGTCATGATAGTATGCTATTTTGTTTCACTTTATCTTAACATGTTGACTTATATTGATTTACTGTCTTACTCTCACATGTTGATAAAGCCCTTAGGATATTTACTCGACTACGGGGACTATGATGAGATCATACTAGTGGGGCCAGGGTAGTCGATGAGTACATCCTATAACTGTTCCTAGTCGATGGTGTGTCGAGACAGGGCATCGATACACCAGAGTAGACTAGCGTATATGTATCTTGACCCATATGATGGGCGATGGATGATCCCATATCCATCGATGTTTGACATCAAAGATAGTGTACGGGTGCTCAGTGGAGACTGGGTACACTGGACGGACTCGCCGAGAACTCCCAGATGGTATTATACCTCACGTCAGATGGCAGTTCTCCGGTGACACAGGTACAGGGTAGTCTGTAGACCCGAGATCGTCATAGAGTCGTGTGTGATTCCCACTGTGCTTTGATTTCCACCTTACCATGTCCAAGAGGGCGTGCAAAACGGTGGCTTTTGGGTGCAGTCCCGAATCACATGGAGGCAAAGAGCGATAGGAGGGGATTCGTCTCTCCCAGTATAAGGAGTAGATGTTGTGCTGTGTTCGATTGGTTATAACTGGAAGTCCCTGCCCAGGGCTGATATAGAGACTTACTTGTAAGTGTTACCAGTAGTTTCTCGACCCGTTATGAGCCTCACATCGACACGACTTATCGGTTACTGGGGTCTGACGTATACCACCCCTAGACTAGATATGCGACATATCAGACGTAGAGACCGGACTGTATGGGAGTGTTACTGGTTGGATTCACAGGAGAATGTACAGGCTTGCTTGTTGATCTTCTGATCGCTCAATACCTGGGTGGCTGTTACGTTTAGCTGACCACTTACAACTTGTGGGTGTTTGATATGATCATCACCTGCTACCGGCGTATTGACGATTCTTTAGAGTCCTACACAGAAGTTTCTTGACTCAGGAAAAACGGAGTAGGGGCACATATGTGATATGTGCACGACCGAGGATAATGCGATATCAGATACCGTATTATATTCTCGCGATATTTTGATATGAGCCGGATCATCGGATCAAGTGTTGATTCGATGAATCGGTACATGATATATTAGTCGGTTATGTAAGTGCACGGCGGTGCCCCGGCTGTCAATCCGACGCCGAAATGCGGAAGCGGGGATTTACAATAAATTTTTGAACCGGCACCACCCACACTAAAAAACCCGGATCGGGCCATTAACCTAACTACTAGCTAACTACAAGATGGGAAGAGAGATATACCGAGCGATCCGTATCCTTCGGTCTTCTCGTCGTCGTCCCGATCTCCCCGCGGAATCTCCGGTCTCCACCAAGTCGCCGGAAGGGCACCACGTCGCCGGCTTCTTTTACGGGCTCCCACCTCTGCTCCGAGGCAACTCGGCACGAAGTTGGCGAGTCGATGTGCCCAAGATTTGCTGTAGAATATAGTGTAGAAAACTATGTCTCATTTTGTGGTATTGGAAGTTGCCTTTGGTGGAGGAAAAGAACTTAGACTTTTGGAGATGAAACTTGGGATTTTTGTGAAGCCAAAAGACCAAATGTCCCACTTGCAAAATTTGGACAGCTCCATCAAAGAATTGGCCGGCCATCTCTCATTGTGGAAGTGAGAAGAAGAGAGAGAGAGCCTCACAAGAATAATGCAAGAGAAAGGTCAAATGTTATCATGAAACATGATCACAATCAAAGCCTACACTCCACCAACCAATCAACAACCATGATTGCTTTAAAAAGTCAAGCAATCATGGACTCAAGAAAGTCAAGGGAGGCTAAACCATTATGAAGCAAGGATATGCAAATAACACCCTCTAAATTGCTTATTTGCATAAATGCAAATAAGCCCTCCTCCACCAATCTTCGGCCAATGATAGATACAATGGAAAATGCCCGAAACGGAAAAAAAACTGGCAACTCCAAAAAACTGATCCCGTAATAAATTACAGGAAAACCCCGCTACTGTATATACATACCCGCATTTGTATTCCGACCGAAATACAAATGCAAAAAGACAAAATCTACACTGTACTATACTAGGATCCGTCTTAAACCAAAGCCCGCTAGTATTAACTGTCCGATCCTGATCCGTGCAATACTGCACGTATTTGATCGAACCCTGCCATATCTCCATACGGCCTCTACAGCGTTTCGCCTGAAACTTGAGAAACTGGTCTGTGGGGGATCTAAAGACTCGTCAATACATTGGTTGTGAATTTAACCACTAGCACGTCAGTGGTATTAGCCTATACGTAACGGGCAACCAGGTATTGACCAAAAGGGACGTCTGTGAGCGAACTCAGCCTGACACCCTACTGAGCCTGGCAGTGACAATATCCGTACAGTCCGGTTCGTTCGTCTTTGAGCATCGCATGGCGGGCCTAGGGGGTTGGTAAAAGTCAGACCCCCAAAAGCGGTACAAGTCGTGTCGGAGTGTAGCCCAGAACATCCTGAGATACTACTGGAATACCAACCAGTAAATCTCCTGCCTTGGCCAAGGACTTCGTGTAATGGCTCTCCTAGACACAGCGCGACCTCACCCCCAATACCAGGAGAGACGAACCCCTGAAGATCCGCTCACTGCCTCCATGTGGCTCGGGACTGTACCCAACTAAAACCTGTTTGCACGTCTCCTTTGAGCGTGGTAGGGTAGTAATCAAAGTACGGTGGGAACTCACACGAGACAAATGACGATCCCCAGGTCAATGAACTAACCTGTACACATGTCACCAGGGAACTGCTATCTGACGTCAGGTATAAGACCAACTAGCATATTCCCGACGAGTCCTGTCCGGTGTACTCATAACCCAATGAGCACCTGTATACATCTTAGGTGAACCAACTGACACCAGTGGCTTGTGAGACCGGCCACCGCCCCTCGTCGGGGTCTCGACTGTATACACTAGTCTACTCTGGAGTATCGATGCCCTGTCTCGAAACTCCCACGACTAGGGACCTTTTAAGGATGTGCTTATAGACTGCCAGCTCCCACGTATATGATTGCCCTCATACTGCTGGCAGTCAAGCATGAATCCTAGGGGCTCTATCAACGTGTAATAGCGACCTGTCAGGTCATCTAAAGCAGTACACGATGATAAAGGTAAACCAGATAGCATACTATCATCTTGAGTAAGAATGTCCTACCGGGATAAGTCCTCCCTCAATCATTCCAATCACGTGCCTGTGATCCAATAATTGACTCAGAAGGCACTATCTCCAACAATCTCCCACTTGCACTCAAGGCTAATTATTGCGATGTCGCATACTCACAGCCCGTGTGATACCGAACACCCAAATCCTCTACTAGTCAGTCTCACAAAGCTCGTTTGTGAAACTATTGCGCTCGAGGAATAGCCTCAGTGAGTGGATCCACTTTGATGTTTCTTTCTATGTCTCTCTATATCTCAAGTTCGCGGAGAAACCCATCTCCCGAAATGAGCAATACCTGTCTTAGAATATGTCTGGATATCTGATGGGATCTAGCTCATAAATGAACTCCAAATCCAAACTTCTTAGACTGTATCGTTAACTGAACTTAATCATTATCCCACGTAATACCTCCCTTAGTGTCCGCTTGGATCACCTGTCCAAAACACTGCCCCTCGTCAGTGGGAAAACTGTAACTCTGACGGCCACCCTGTCGTCCAGGTCACCTTGGAAGCCTGGAATGATAACTGTCTCCCGAATGAGGCTGTCGTTATCATATCCCTAGAACATCCACTTATGTTCTAGAACTACTTCCGATTGTTTCTCCAGGATTGGATTAATGTCAACTTCCTGCATCTACTGCAAAAGCAACATCTGGTGTGGTACTTGACATCTCACGATTGACTCAATTGCCTAAGCAAGTGATCTGCCAATCATGCACATCCCTCTCCCCTTTAGTCTGTAAGACAGCTTTAGAGAGGGTGACTCCATCACCTGCAGGTATACTACCGTGCCAGGAGTCGTCCATTCTAAATACTCATAGAATGCTGTCTAAGTACCCTGATTGGGACACTTCCCAAATCTAGATCTAAAACCATCGATCCAGTAACCAGAATGTCTGATATTATATCCAAGTCCCGTGTGGAGAAACCACTGTGTGACAACCAAAGTATAACCGATCGTAGTATAGGAATATCACTTCCTACTCTATGTATGTCATCCAAATACCATGACATCACACCCTACTACCTTCTCAACCGATCCATCCCCTATTCTGATGAAGTCAAACCTATGACTGTCACATCAGAAATTAATGATCTATCTCCGCTATATCTGCTTTAGTCTATAAATAGACATAAGCCACTTGTCCACCATGCTTCCGCTGCTCCCACTGACCACGACAACCCTCTGGAAGAGTCATATAAACGTACACTTCTAAAGCTAGTTTAGAACGACGCTATACTCATCCTCCTGCCGGGTCTCACAGTCTGGAACAACAGCAATGGTATGTCTGGGTAAACAAGAACCTCCCTGTCACCGTCCTTGAGGCTACCGGAGTACCTCTCGGGTGCCTGAGGTTACCCACCGTATCTGCGGAGTGGCCAATGGAATGTCAAACCAGATTGAATCTATAGGTTCCTATCAAATCTTCAGTAATCGTTTGTGGTTCTGGAATCACTTCCAGTTCTACCATACTCCCACTACTGTTTTCTGGAAAAAAATCCATTTTTATTAAAACTGTGGCGAGTTAAGAACAATATCACTATTGATCTTCCAGATGGTAGAAAGTCAACCCTCGTCATAGCCTGGGTCAACCCACAAACAGCCATTACAGAAACGTGCCTTGAGTTATCCAGAGTCTGGTTTTAAGCATATGCCAGACAACTCCCCGTACCTTAACATCGTTAAGATAGGAACCGTTCTATATCCAATATAGGACCAGAGGCACTGATTTAATTGAACCAGATTCAAATCATGCAGCTGTCTCCAGTGCATGTCAACTAAATGGAAGGAGGCCGATCAGCGTTACTCAACTTAGGAGTGCTTCCAATTATGAGTAACCTGAAAGAGAAGCAAGTTCTCTTAATCATTACTATCGACTGAATATCATACACAAGTATCTAAATCTTCGATCAACTTGAAGAATCCCGATACTTGCAACACCTGGTTCTCTACTTTATCCATATACCTATAACTTTTCAAAACTTGGACCCTGTGTTTCTACGAAACACCTGTCTAAAAACTAGAGAAGTCATAAGTAAACCAAATATAGTACGTGAACCAACCCCTCTGTCCTCATGGACACTGGACAATATACAATACTCTATACAAGTCTTTTGAGTCTAAAAACTCACTCCCTATGTGTTGTAGGTTGAAAACTGTACTTATGGTTAAGAAGAATTACACCGCTGTTTAATGCTCCTTACCTAACCATCCACTAATATAGGTAAATGTCATCGACATAATTTCAAAAAGGTATATCTCACTCTATAAAAAATAGACGTACAGATATATCAATTTGAAATTGGTGCATGACAGCGGATATTCAAAACCAAATATTTGCCGTCCGGCAAACAACCCAGGTGACTTCCTCAAATATCACCAATTACAACGAATTCCGATATAATGAGGATGATCACCTAATTCCCAATAACTTACTCCCACTCATCATCTGTAAAACCATACAGATGTGAGAATCAAACCTGGTAAATACATACCCTGGAGCAAGTGTCTAATTGGGAAATCAGTTTTCTATTAACAGTACACAGTGAAAATGAAACATTGAAATGTTTCGATGGGGTATCCGGGTATTCCTAGTAATGCCTCTTCCATTATCAGATTCACAACTGTAACCGTATATTTCTTTGCCATCTCTCCAAATCCCTTTATATGTCTTTAGTCATTACCTTCTGTATACCCTCTTAGGCTAAATGGTTTTCTTCCTTCCCTACCTTTTGGCACCAGCCTATGGTTTGGAAGAAAACTATCCAATAAGCATAATGGGTGTACTGCCCTAATCCAAGGAACACTCGCAATGCGAGAGAAGGTGAAGATAAAAGACAATCGAACAAACCTTATTTCTATTTCTCCTGAACCTGAATCCATCCCCGAACTGGAACAAGTTCCTTTCGAGTTCGTATATAACCATACGATGGAGTATCCAATAAACTGTGGATCTTCATAGTGATACGGAGTGTCCTGGAGAAATACAAAGGTGAAGTGGGAGTGGTAATGAAATACCTGGTTTGGTCGTGAATATCAGTCGCAGTTTACTTTGCCCTCTTACTAATCCATTTCTTTGTCTTTACATAATACCTTCTGTACACCATCGTTATGCTAATTGGTTTTCTTCATTCCCTACCGGTCGGCACCAGCCTAATGTTTGGAAGAAGACTATCTAATTTGCTTAATAGGTGTACTATCTCCTAAACCAAGGAGTACTCGCAACCTGAGAGAAGGTAAAAAGGAAAAGACAACTGAATAGTCCTATTCGTTTTCTCCATAACCGGAAACCATCCTCGAATAAATTCCTTCGAGTTCGTATATAACCATACGATGGTTTTGTCCAATGGAAGTGGACGTTGGTAGTAATACGGGGTGTCCTGGAGAAAAGTGTAAAAGTAGGAGTGGCAATGAGGTTTACAACTCTGACAATCCAAAAGCCAGTGTTTAAGAAGGTTCGGTTAATTTGGTCACTGAGTCATAGTCTAGGGTCGGGTCAATGGTCGCTGCCAAAGAGAGAGAGAAAAGAAACACTCAGCGTGCACTCTAACCTAGATCAGAATGGTTATCAATTTATCTAATCTGGAAACCTCCCACTGTACCGTCAAATTCTCCTCCAAACCTGAAAAAAGAATTAGTCGGGATCACCCGAGGAGTAAACCAACTCATCAGTGGGAATCGGGATCCAACTATCATCGCATGATAACGTGACGGAATCCGCTCACGTCATCACACTCCAGAAGGTATGCGCATATCTGGCAAGTTTCAGTTTCTTTTGAAACTCCCGATGTGATTTTTGCCCCATGCTCTTATGACCTTGACTTTGGCCAACAAATCATAAGTCACATGTCAAGTTCTACCCGTCATTCTCCAGGTTAATTTGAGCCCACCCGCACAAGTCCTTGACTTTGGCCAACAATGCTATACGACTGCCCCAAACCAACGCATCTATCTATGCTGCACATGAATACCCAATAGCTACCAATCACTATGCCTTGACTTTGGCCAACAAACATAGCTTGAATACTGATTGACTATCCATGTGAAATGACGGAGGGCTACGAATGGTTTCTGGCAAAAACCTTTAACGTAATGAACTTGATATCGTTGAAGGAACGGATAGCTTTTTAAAAATATAGTGACGAAAACCTTTGCTAAAGAGGTCACTCCCGGTGAAGGGATCTCGGCTCTTTCCCCGTAGAATGAGGTGCAGGATATTCCAACTGAATACCAAGATGCAAAGCAAAAGTAATCGGCTATAGTGAAGTTATTGCCCTGACGCAAACTTTTGTCCAAGGGGTCACTCCCGGTGAAGGGATCTCGGCCCTTGCTTCGTCGACTGAGGAGCAGGATATTCCAACTGAATACCACGATGCAAAACAAAAGTGAACGTCCTTACAATAACAGCTTTTTGAAAAATGTTCCAACAACATCATAATTAGGTTTGTTTTTAACTTGCATTGATTCGAATCAACACAGTCCCATCAATTGATCACACCACAAAGAACGAAAATATACTGATGTACGTATATGCCATCCGCATTCGCCACTGGGTCCCGTCATTACCCGTTAGGTTAGCTAACTAACGACAGAGCGGGGACTGGACTAGCGCGGATGCAAAACATATACAACATCTACTAGTATATATATAATATATAATTTTCGCTCAAGGCATGATAAAATGCAACATCACAGAAATGTACAGCATCACAGAACAATACAGATATCTGGGATCCCCGGGTTTCACAGAGCCGCTACTGAAACCCGACGTTCCTCTGGTCGTGTGGATAGCCTGTGCAATGAAAATCCTAGACCCCTACGGGCGCGGCAAGTTACCTGCCAAAACCTGAAGCGAGGCAGCCCCTTTCAGCAACATGAATGGACCACCCAGCACTTCACGGAATCCGGTAACTTGGGCACCCCTCCTGGGTCAACCTGTACCCCCTACGAGTGCGGCGAATAGCCCGCCAATTCTAGAGTGAAGCCCCCTCCGTCTCAATGCCATGAGATGCGGTCTTGTTGCCTTCTAGAACCCGGCTATCCGTGCACCTCACCTTGGGGTAATCCTAGTACAGAAAGTAAAATATACATACAACGGGTATATCGACCGCAACTTGGTCATGCCGCAAAATAATTATACAAACAGGCAGTGACGGCAGTCCACATATCGGACGCTCGCCCCGCAATATCAAATGTACATAATATAACAAAAAAACTGTACTAGCATTGCATCCAGGCTATCCCCCACGACCAATCCGCAACATCACAGCACAATCACAGAACATCAACGTGAATGTCACGTTCACAAATCTGTCTAACCGGGCAATAGCAGTTAGACAGGATTTACCGATCAAGTGACATTCACGGTCGCAGATATAATGTAAATACTGTGAACTAATGTGTTTAAAATTTTCGATCGATCAAATATTCCAAAGTGGGCCCCCAAGTACTACTGTAGCACATAAAGAAATTCTGGGCCCAAAAAGAATGTTCCAAAAACCCTATTTTCAACCCAGGAGGCCTCTGTAAAATTTTGGGGCCATGAACAGTGAAAATAGCGGCGGAACCGCGGCCCAAGCATGGGTTTGGCCGCGGTTCCACGGTGGTTTAGACTGTTCACGAGACCAAATTTTACCAGAACTCTTAAAATTCCTTGCACATCATTCTGCAACAACCTGAAAAATTTTTGGAGCTAAAAAAATTTCGACAGAAACTGATGCTTGAGAAAAACGCGGTTTTAGAATTTTTGTTCGATCGAAAATGTAAACACGTTAGACCAAGCTAGACTAGGTTAATGGCGAGGCTCTGATACCACTGTAAGTGCACGGCGGCGCCCCGGCCGTCAATCCGACGCCGGAATGCGGAAGCGGCGATTTACAACAACTTTTTGAACCGGCACCACCGCGTACTATAAAACCCGGATCGGGCCATTAACCTAACTACTAGCTAACTACAAGATGGGAAGAGAGATATACCGAGCGATCCGTGTCCTTCGGTCTTCTCGTCGTCGTCCCGATCTCCCTGCGGAATCTCCGGTCTCCACCAAGTCGCCGGAAGGGCACCACGTCGCCGGCTTCTTTTACGGGCTCCCACCTCTGGTCTGAGGCAACTCGGTCACGAAGTTGGCGAGTCGACGTGCCCAAGATTTGCTGTAGAATATAGTGTAGAAAACTATGTCTCATTTTGGGGTATTAGAAGTTGCCTTTGGTGGAGAAAAAGAACTTAGACTTTTGGAGATGAAACTTGGGATTTTTGTGAAGCCAAAAGACCAAATATCCCACTTGCAAAATTTGGACAGCCCCATCAAAGAATTGGCCGGCCATCTCTCATTGTGGAAGTGAGAAGAAGAGAGAGAGAGAGCCTCACAAGAATAATGCAAGAGAGAGGTCAAATGTTATCATGAAACATGATCACAATCAAAGCCCACACTCCACGAACCAATCAACAACCATGATTGCTTTAAAAAGTTAAGCAATCATGAACTCAAGAAAGTCAAGGCAGGCTAAACCATCATGAAGCAAGGATATGCAAATAACACCCTCCAAATTGCTTATTTGCATAAATGCAAATAAGTCCTCCTCCACCTATCTTCGGCCAATGATAGATACAATGGAAAATGGCCGAAATGGAAAACAAACTGGCAACTCCAAAAAACTGATCCCGTAATAAATTACAGGAAAACCCCGCTACTGTATATACATACCCGCATTTGTATTCCGACCGAAATACAAATGCAAAGAGACAAAATCTACACTGTACTATAGTAGGATCCGGCTTAAACCAAAGCCCGCTAGTATTAACTGTCCAATCCTGATCCGTGCAATACCGCACGTATCTGATCGAACCCTGCCATATCTCCATACGGCCTCTACAGCGTTTCGCCCGAAACTTGAGAAACTGGTCTGTGGGGGACTCTAAAGACTCGTCAACACATTGGTTGTGGATTTAACCACTAGCACGTCAGAGGTATTAGCCTATACGTAACGGGCAACCAGGTATTGACCAAAAGGGACGTCTGTGAGCGAACTCAGCCTGACACCCTACTGAGCCTGTCAGTGATAATATCCGTAAAGTCCGGTCCGTTCGTCTATGAGCATCGCATGGCGGGCCTAGGGGGTTGGTAAAAGTCAGACCCCCAAAAGCGGTACAAGTCGTGTCGGAGTGTAGCCCAGAACACCTTGAGATACTACTGGAATACCTGCCAGTAAATCTCCTGCCTTGGCCAAGGACATCGTGTAATGGCTCTCTTAGACACAGCGCGACCTCACCCCCAATACCGGGAGAGACGAACCCCTGAAGATACGCTCACTGCCTCCATGTGGCTCGGGACTGTACCCAACTAAAACCTGTTTGCACGTCTCCTTTGAGCGTGGTAGGGTAGTAATCAAAGTACAGTGGGAATTCACATGAGACAAATGACGATCCCCAGGTCGATGAACTAACCTGTACACATGTCACCAGGGAACTGCTATCTGACGTCAGGTATAAGACCAACTAGCATGTTCCCGGCGAGTCCTGTCCGGTGTACTCATAACCCAATGAGCACCTGTATACATCTTAGGTGAACCAACTGACACCAGTGGCTTGTGATACCAGCCACCGCCCCTCATCGGGGTCTCGACAGTATACACTGTTAGTTATATGTACGCCCTAGAGGCCATTACAGTACATTGGATGTATATTGTAGTGGATGCTGGGACATATATAGGTAGGACTTTCTTGCTCGACACGATAGTACGCTATCTGGTTGCTCTTTATCTTAACATGTATACTTTCTGTCTCTCTGATTACATGTTGATAAAGCCCTTAGGATGTGTACTCGACTTCCAGGACTATGATGCAGATTATACTAGTGGGGCCTGGGTAGTCAATGAGTACATCCTTCATTGTTCCTAGTCGTAGGAATATCGAGACAGGGCATCGATATTTCAGAGTAGACTAGCGTATATCTTCTCGACCCATGTGATGGGCGATGGATGATCCCATATCCATTGGTGTTTGACATCAGAGATGGTATACGGGTGCTCAGTAGAGACTGGGTACACTGAACGGACTCGCCGAGAACTCCCAGATGGTATTATACCTCACGTCAGATGGCAGTTCTCTGCTGACACTGGTACAGCATAGTCTGTTGACCCGAGATCGTCATAGAGTCTTGTGTGTCTCCCACTGTGCTTTGATTTCCACCCTACCACGGCTCTACTGAGTCGTGCAAACAGGTGGTTTTTGGGTACAGTCCCGATTCACATGGAGGCAATGAGCGATAGGAGGGGATTCGTCTCTCCCGGTATTGGGGGTTGATGTTGCGCAATGCACGACTGGCCATAACAGGAAATCCCTGGCCAGGGTTGCTGTGATATACTGGTAAGAGTTATCAGTAGTTTCACGAAAGTTATGGACCCTACGTCGACATGACTTATCAAGCTATTGGGGTCTGACGTTTACCACCCCTAGGCGAGATATGCGACATATCAGACGAACAGACCGGACTGTACGGTAAGTGTTACTGGTTGGATTCACAGGAGTGTGAGCGGGCTTGCTCGTCGTTCTTCTGATCGCTCAATACCCGGGTGGCCGTTACGTTTAGCAGACCGCTTGCGGCTTGTGGATGCTTGATATGATCATCATCTGCTGCCGGCGTATTGACGAGTCTTTAGAGTCCTACACAGGGGTTTCCTGGCTCAAGCGAAACGAAATAGGAGCGCATATGAGATACGTGCGGGACCGAGAATAATGCGTGTATGTGATACCATATTCCATTCTCGCGATGAATGTATCGAATGGTTATATGCGATATAACCTAGATATCGAATCAAGGATTGATTCGATAAGCCGATACACAGGATACTAGTCGGTTATATACGATATGACCGGATCGTTAAATCAAGTATTGATTTAATAATTTAATGCATAATTATACATTTCATATATTGCTTTGCATTAACTAGTATTGGTTCACTTTAAATGGATTTTCTCACTTGAATTGTGCAAGTTGTATATGTGATATACATTTGTGCACATGATTGTATCATGTTTGATGATACATGCTTACTTGGTTAAGTGTAAAGAATTAAACCATGGTTAAACTAATGATTAGGGTTTTGTTTTTTCATTTACTTATTTATCTATTTATTTATCTTTTTCATTTTGGAAAGGAGAATGACAAATGGTGGATTTTCTTTGTTTGCTAGTTGAAGGTTCTTGAAGCTTTGAACTAGTCGACCATTCTTGTCTTATACTTAACCCTAACCATTCAAGTTAACCATGGTCCATTCTCTACAATTAATCAAGGGTTAATATATGATAAGTATTGATTTATTTATCTCATTATTCAACACTTAATATATCTTCTTCTTCTTCATCTTCTTCTTCCATGAAGAAAAGCTTGCTACATCAATGGCAAGTGATGAAAACAAGTGAGAAATCCAATTCTAAAGTGAACCCACCTCCTATTTCTTCATCCTCTACCTCTTGCCAAGTAGTATAGGGTGTTTCCTTCACAAGTTTTCAAGGCTTGGTGAAGTTGGAGCTTGATCTTGTGATGCCTCGACGTAGATCATCTTCGACATCGAACCGACGACCAAGCCCGCCCATTTCTCCGATGAAGTCGATGCTAGAGTCATGGATTTGATTTGGACAGCGGAGGGACCTCATCATGGAGCCTAGGACGTGGAGGACCGGATCTACAAAGGTTGTAGCTTCTTTCCTTTAGTTAAAAGTCGTTAACTTGCATCGCATAGCCTATATATCTAGTTAACGATCCGTATTAGGGTTTCTCGGCACTTGTAAAATTTAAATTGGCCGTGTTTGATCACTTGCAAGACTTCATTAGTGTGCCTAGGAACCCTACAGTGGTATCAGAGCCTAGCTAGAGCCTTAGACGATGCGTAGACGGAATTAGAAGTCCGATCGAATCAAAACCCAAACCCAAAAATGCTCTCTGTACATTTTTGAAATTCGTGGTTTTTTTAGAATTAAAAATATGCAGAAAAATCAGCAGGAGAATCTAAGAGTTACTGTGAATTTCGATGGACTAATTCCATCAAAAAGCCGCGGTTCCGCGGCACGAGCATGGCTCGTGCGGCGGTTCCGCGGCCGTTTAGTCGTATTTTGTATTTAATTTTGCACAGTAATTCTTAGTTTGCAGTGCTGGTTTTCCTGGGAATTTTTAATATTTATTCCAGAGTTGAAATTTCTGGGTTGTATTGCGGCCTCGGTGTATCGATCGGATTGTCTAATTTTGTCAGTGTGTTTTTCCGGGTAATTTTAGAATATGTTAAAAAGTTCGACCGGATATAAATACCCACTTTTTCCCTTGCCGGGAAATTTCCAATTGTTGGATTTTTCTATAGTTTAATCACGTTCTAAGTAGTGCAAGTAACGCAATGGTCCCTCTAGAAGACAATAAACCTTAACTCGATTATGTGACCGTCTTGAACTGCCCTTTGAATCTTCGGGTTTGGGGCAGTACAGCGTGCCATATGTGAGGCGTTGGCTTGACCCTTCTACGGCTGGACCGTTGGTACTGAGGCATGAACTGAATGTTTTTAGACTTATTTCATGTGTTGAGCTGTATTGGGAAAACATGGGTGTTCGATTGTTCGATCGGAAAGTTTAACATTTTCTGTTTATCCGGAATGTGATACAACATTTGGAATTCACAAGTAGTTATGAGATAACTGAATGAATGTTATAAATCTAGTAGTTTAGTCTCACGTGATCGGTTGCCACGGAATTTTGATGTGATCAAAAGTCCGTCGCAATCACGTAGCGTACGCGGATACTCGCCGGGTAAACTTAATAGACAGCCTCACTCCATAGCCCCGACCAAGTGACTGTAGGAGAACCCCGTCGCCGAAAGCATCCGTTCGGGGTGCTCGCGGCAGCGGTGTTCCGCCTTGGTGCACTTTGTCGACGGCGTCGGGGGTGCGGCCGCCTACTAAAGTTTGCGACGAGCATTCGATCATGATGTCGGGAATCTTGTTGAATTGCCCGACTTGATGTTGAAAAGAGTTTTCGATTTTGAGACTAAAATGCGGGGTTTATAATTGTTAGGCATGCGATGTCTAAGGAATTCATTTTATTAGGCATGCGATGTCTAAAGAGTTTGCGGATTCCAACTGTTGTAGTTTTACACTTTCTTTTCTGTGACCGTAAGTGTAATATCTGATATCGCCTGTTTCGTTGCTATATGTCAACGACAATTGGGATGGGCATTTTTACTTACGTTGATGACATGTGATGTTATGTGTTGCTGGATAGGTTATATTGGATCGTCGTGGTTGAATAGCCGGGGGTTTTTTATGTGAGATGAGTGTTTTTTCATTTTCATTCATGTAAAAACTTGTATGTAATATTCTTTTGTTGGGGCACATCCAGGTTGCGGAAGATGTCACCATTTGTATATTATTTACTTTTCCGCATTAGGATAGACCCAAGGAGGGGAGCACAAGTAACCGGGTTCTAGGGTCCAGAGGGAGACCATCTCGAGGAGTCGAGTCCGGGTCTCCTAACCCTAGAATTGGTAGGGTTGCTTGCCACTCTCGTAGGGGTCTAGGGGTGTGGGATTGTCTATTCATCACGACCGTGGAATCCATGTTTTATACTGGCTTGTATTGAAAACACGGACGTCCTAGTATATCCAATATTTCATATGATATTTTCTGCTGCGTTATCTGTGATGTGATAATGAGATTTGTTCAGATAGATATATTATATAGTATATATGATATATTATATAAACTTTGCTTATGTTTTACACCCGCGCTAGCCCTGCTTCACTCTGGCGTTAGTTACCTAACCTAACGGTGCAGACGGGACATCGAGGCGAATGCGGATGGCATAAGCGTACGTTATATTTATCTGTGATGTTTAGGTGGACTTAAATGATGGGATATTCATTAATGATATTAATGAAAGAAAATAAACCTAATTGATGTTGTGGAATCGAATTTCAAAATAAAACAGGTAGCTACAGTTCTTGCTTTGCATCGCGGTGTTCCTTGTAGAACATCCTGCACCTTATTCGATGAGGAAAGGACCGAGATCCCTTCACCGGGAGTGACTCCTTTAGCAATAACCGGCAGATGCTACACACTCGGTTTATCTTTTGATCGCTTCTATAGTTTCTGTTTTGCACAGTGATATATATGATATATCCCGCACCTCATTCGACGAGGAAAGGGCCGACGATCCCTTCACCGGGAGTGACCCCTTTAGCAAAACTAGAAAAGCCTCGAAAACATCCCATTTAAAAACCATTTGATTCCGCAACGAGATCAAGTTCAAAGCGTTAAAGGTTTTCATAAAAACCATTCGCAGCCCTCCATCATTTTAGGAAGTAGAGTACTTAGTATTCGTGCTACGTTTGTCGACCATAGCCGAGGCGTAGTGTGCGGTAGCTAAGTGATGTCTTCCTACACAGCATATGATGCCATTAGTTAGGACAGCCATGTGGCTTTGTTGACCTTAGCCAAGGGTCATGTGGGTGGGTCTAATTAATCACGAAATGACGGGTAGAACTTGACTAGTACCTATGATTTGTTGACCTTAGCCAAGGTCATAGGTGCTAGGGGTAAAAACCATTATCGGGAGTTTGAAGTGTTGAAATTTGCAATGAGATTGGATACCTTCTATGTGATAGTTGGATCCCGATACCCACTGCGAGTAATTGTTACTCCTGGGAGAGTTTTGCACTTTAAAATTAGCCGATCAAGTAGGTGTCTAGAAAGGTGTCAACGGGGTTACGCCTCTGGGAAAACGAGGTTTACTGTAATTAGGTCCGTGCGAAAGCACGGGGAACCTCCCTCAAAGTACTGACACTGGCCTGGCTGAAAGATTGGCGAACTTGTAGAGTGCAATTAATCCCGGCTAGTCTTTCCTTTTAGGGTTTGAAGGAAGATTTGATAAAAACAGTGGGAGCCATCCTGATTAGATAAAATAATAACCAATCTATTCTTGTAAGAGCGCACGCTGAGTGTTTTCTTCTCTCTCTCTCCAGGTAGCGACCATATCACGCCTTAATCAAGATAATAATATGGATGTATTGACCGAACCCGCTTGTTATACTGAGCTGGGAAACGTTGGTCCCGCTCCAACTTATAATTGTTATAAGACAGAGCAGGAATTAGGGGAATACCAGGATTCCCATGCCGCCCAAACGAAGAAAGTGCATATGATGCATCTCCTTCGGATGTGTTCATTACAAAGAACTGTTTCTCAGTATCCTCTGCATCCTGGGTATATGATACCGGATCAGGATCCCAGATATGTAATCTGCTACATAGGGCTACAAAAGGGTAGAAAAACTGAGAACGGGTGATAAGTTTCATGAGACAGAAAACGGGGCAAGTGTTGCAGCCAAGTCTGTTGGTCACTATCACCCCGTATTACTAATACATTGATTCTGAACAAATGCTATTAGATACCGAACCTGATATACAAAATCATATCAGTCTCTTTATAAGTAAAGAATTGATAAAATTTTGTATTGATGATGTTTTGAACATTTCCTATATCAAAAGTTGATCGGTTCAGGCACGTTATCTAAAAGCATTGACGTTCTAAATCAAACTACAGTTCCTCGTATACAGAACACACACAAGAGGAAGAGTTCAGAAATGAACGAATCATTCTTGTAGCATTGTAGACTAGGTCATATCAATACGACCCGACTGGCTGAAGTTGCATTTTAGATGCATATTTAAATCAGTTTGAATTTACATCTTGTGAAACTTGCCAGTCATGTCACAAAGATTAAATGACCATAGCTCTGTTTATTGGAAATAAAGAAAGAGTTAGTGAACTCTTGGGATTGATACATGATGATGTATGTAAGGTCTCCTGTCTACACATGCCAGGACTGGTTCTTTATACTTCATTATATTCTCTGATAATCTCTCAAGATTCAGACATATGTTCCTGTTGAAACACAAGTCTGAACCTTTTGAGATATTCACAGAATATAAGTTAGAAGTAGAGAAACCAAAATACGGGTATAAGTATTATGTCCTATGATGAGATCAGGGAGGAGAATACTTGTGCATGGAATCCTTGGACTGTTCTAAAGGAAAATGAGATTCTCTTTCAGTATTACTCCTCTGAATACACCACAGCACAACGGTGTATCGGGACGGAGCAATCACACAATATTAGATATCGTGTGCTCTATGATGAGTATTACTGAGTTACCTATTTCCTTTTAAGGAGTTATGCGCTTGAGAAGCTGCATGCCTATTGAATTAGGTTCGAATCAAATCAGTGCCTACCACTCCATATTAGATATGGTATGTGAAGAGCCTATCTCTTAAGTAAGTTAAGATCTGGGGTTATCCGGCCTATGTCTAAATGCAAAATCCGGACAAGCTCGAGGCAAGGTCAGTTATGTAGAACTGGAAATGTTCCAGCTATACAAACTGAAGCTGATGATTTGGTAGAACCAAAGCATTCAATAAAATCCAACGAACCTCACCCTCTCCGCCGATCTAGCAGGGTTCCTCACCTGCTTGAGAGATACTTCGGTTTCTCGATGACAGTGGGAGCAAGGATTGCATCATGAGATGATGACCCAACTAGTTTCGAGCAGGCCATCAAGAGTAGGGACTCTATAAGAATGGCTGGATGCTTAGCAATCTGAGATGGAATCCATGTACACCAACAAAGTATGGACTTTAGTTGCGATATCTGAAGGGTTAAATCCCCATCAGGAGCAAGTATATCTTAAGAAGATTACTTGGTGTAAATGGAAAAGTTGAGACTTTCAAAACTAGACTTGTTAAAGGTTTTCGTCATCGACCAAGAGTGAAAAATGATGAAACCTTTTCCAGGGACTATACTTAAGTCCATCCAGATCCTACTTACCATTGCTGCATACCATGACTGCGAAATCTGGTGGTTGGGTGTCATGACTGCTCTTCTAAATACTGATTTAGAATAGAAAGTCTATAAGTACACAGCCAGAGGGCTTCGTAAACAGTGGGAGCAGCGGAAACATGTGCAAGCTGCTCTACATAATGAAGCAGGCATCGCGGAGTTGGAACATCTGTTTTGATATGATAGTCAAAGTGTTTGACTTCATCAAAATGTAGACGAACCTTGTATATACAAAAAGGTAGTAGAGAGTAAGGTGGTCATTTTCGTAATGTACGTAGACAACATACTCTTGATAGGAAAAGAGTTTCCTATACTGCGATCGGTCAATCTCCTATTATCACATGGATTCTCCAAATAGGATAAAGGTGATACCTTCTCGATCCTGGGGAGAATCACTGGAAAAGTTCCAGAGTGATAAGGACGACTGAATGTCAGTCGCAGGCATTGTCTTTACCCTCGGTAAAGGGACGGTATGTTGGAAAGTTCCAAGCTAGATACCGTGGCAAACTAGACGATAAAGGGTGGTAACATCGCTATTAAAGATACTACCAAAGAGGCAGTTTGGGTGTATATTGGTTCATAAGATGAACTAGGTTCCTACCATTGTATGATAATGGAACTATGGTTTTGGCCAAGGAACCCTGGTCCCATCAGTGACCCAGACATATTCTGAGGCAGCATCACCTGATCATGGAGATAGTTGATCTCCAGGGTGATCGAGGTTGGGAGAGTAGACTCAGAGGACAACACGGCGGATCCACTCACGAAGGCATTTTCCCAAAGAGAGACTTTTAGGGGATGGTTGAGTATTAGATACTACAACCACTGCTACAGATGGCCCTAGTGCAAGTGGGAGATTGTTAGTTATATGTATGCCTTAGAGGCCATTACTGTACATTGGATGTATATTGTAGTGGATGCTGGGACATATATAGGTAGGACTTTCTTGCTCGACATGATAGTACGCTATCTGGTTGCTCTTTATCTTAACATGTATACTTTCTGTCCCTCTGATTACATGTTTATAAAGCCCTTAGGATGTGTACTCGACTTCCAGGACTATGATGCAGATCATACTAGTGGGGCCTGGGTAGTCAATGAGTACATCCTTCATTGTTCCTAGTCGTAGGAATATCGAGACAGGGCATCGATATTCCAGAGTAGACTAGCGTATATCTTCTCGACCCATGTGATGGGCGATGGATGATCCCATATCCATTGGTGTTTGACATCAGAGATGGTATACGGGTGCTCAGTAGAGACTGGGTACACTGAACGGACTCGCTGAGAACTCCCAGATGGTATTATACCTCACGTCAAATGGCAGTTCTCTGGTGACACTGGTACAGCTTAGTCTGTTGACCCGAGATCGTCATAGAGTCTTGTATGTCTCCCATAGTGCTTTGATTTCCACCCTACCACGGCTCTACTGAGTCGTACAAACATGGGGTTTTTGGGTACAGTCCCGATTCACATGGAGGCAATGAGCGATAGGAGGGGATTCGTCTCTCCCGGTATTGGGGGTTGATGTTGCGCAATGCACGACTGGCCATAACAGGAAATCCCTGTCCAGGGTTGCTGTGATATACTGGTAAGAGTTATCAATAGTTTCACGAAAGTTATGGACCCTACGTCGACATGACTTATCAAGATATTGGGGTCTGACGTTTACCACCCCTAGGCGAGATATGCGACATATCAGACGAACAGACCGGACTGTACGGTAAGTGTTACTGGTTGGATTCACAGGAGTGTGAGTGGCCTTGCTCATCGTTCTTCTGATCGCTCAATACCCGGGTGGCCGTTACGTTTAGCAGACCGCTTGCGGCTTGTGGATGCTTGATATGATCATCATCTGCTGCCGGCGTATTGACGAGTCTTTAGAGTCCTACACAGGGGTTTCCTGGCTCAAGCGAAACGAAATAGGAGCGCATATGAGATACGTGCGGGACCGAGAATAATGCGTGTATGTGATACCGTATTCCATTCTCGCGATGAATGTATCGAATGGTTATATGCGATATAACCTAGATATCGAATCAAGGATTGATTCGATAAGCCGATACATAGGATCCTAGTCGGTTATATACGATATGACCGGATCGTTAAATCAAGTATTGATTTAATGATTTAATGCATAATTATACATTTGATATATTGCTTTGCATTAACTAGTATTGGTTCACTTTAAATGGATTTTCTCACTTGAATTGTGCAAGTTGTATATGTGATATACATTTGTGCACATGATTGTATCATGTTTGATGATACATGCTTCCTTGGTTAAGTGTAAAGAATTAAACCATGGTTAAACTAATGATTAGGGTTTTGTTTTTTCATTTACTTATTTATCTATTTATTTATCTTTTTCATTTTGGAAAGGAGAATGACAAATGGTGGATTTTCTTTGTTTGCTAGTTGAAGGTTCTTGAAGCTTTGAACTAGTCCACCATTCTTGTCTTATACTTAACCCTAACCATTCAAGTTAACCATGGTCCATTCTCTACAATTAACCAAGGGTTAATATATGATAAGTATTGATTTATTTATCTCATTATTCAACACTTAATATATCTTCTTCTTCTTCATCTTCTTCTTCCATGAAGAAAAGCTTGCTACATCAATGGCAAGTGATGAAAACAAGTGAGAAATCCAATTCTAAAGTGAACCCACCTCCTATTTCCTCATCCTCTACCTCTTGCCAAGTAGTATAGGGTGTTTCCTTCACAAGTTTTCAAGGCTTGGTGAAGTTGGAGCTTGATCTTGTGATGCCTCGATGTAGATCATCTTCGGCATCGAACTGACGACCAAGCCCGCCCATTTCTCCGATGAAGCCGATGCTAGAGTCATGGATTTGATTTGGACAGCGGAGGGACCTCATCATGGAGCCTAGGACGTGGAGGACCGGATCTACAAAGGTTGTAGCTTCTTTCCTTTAGTTAAATGTCGTTAACTTGCATCGCATAGCCTATATATCTAGTTAACGATCCGTATTAGGGTTTCTCGGCACTTGTAAAATTTAAATTAGCCGTGTTTGATCACTTGCAAGACTTCATTAGTGTGCCTAGGAACCCTACATACACTAGTCTACTCTGGAGTATCGATGCCCTGTCTCAAAACTCCCACAACTAGGGACTTTTTAAGGATGTGCTTATAGACTACCAACTCCCACGTATATGATCGCCCTCATACTGCTGGCAGTCAAGCATGAATCCTAGGGGCTCTATCAACATGTAATAGCGACCTGTCAGGTCACCTAAAGCAGTACACGATGATAAAGGTAAACCAGATACCAAACTATCATCTTGAGTAAGACTGTCCTACCGGGATAAGTCATCCCTCAATCATTGCAATCACGCGCCTGTGATCCAATAATTGACTCTGATGGCACTATCTCCAACAGGTTATATTCGATATAGCCGGATTGTCGGATCAAGTGTTGATTCGATGATTTAATGTATAATAATATATATGATATATTGCATTACATTATGTAATATTGGCTCGCTTTATTATTTCATTTTCTCACCGGGTAATACATTGATATATATGCGATTTATGTTAATTGTATTATTTTCTTTTGTTACAAAATATATTATATATGTGATATATAATATTGTAACATGATATGATTACTAATGCAACATGTTTAGTGGAGATTAAATAAGGTTAGGGTTTGATTTGGATTAGTTCTTTCATGAACCTTCTAGAAGGTTTTCTTTTGTTTTGTGTTAAGATATTATGGTTGATATTTTCTAGTGACTCATTGTTTAACCCAACCCAAACCCTAGCCCTAGTTAAATCTCTACATGAGTTATCCTTGTCATCCTTGACCATGGTTGCATTATTAATCATATATCATTTCATTATTCATCACAAAAGGAATTAATTCATTTTTCTTCTTCTTCTTCTTCAACCTTGAGCTTTGAGAAACCTTTCTAGGTTTTCATTTTGTGATGATTAAGAGTGAGAATTTGATATAAAAAGAAAGCATAAATACTACTCCATCATCCTCATCTAATTTAACCAATTAGATTAGGGTGTTCACCTCATTAGAGAGAGAGAGAGCTTGAGTTATATAAACTTCGAGGTAGATCATTGGAGAAAAGAAAGACTACAAGCTAGCATGGATCGTTCGAGTTGTGGAGCCTCTCTTGAGTCCGGGAGATCATGGATCGCGGGAAAGGGACTTCTACTCGGAGCTTATGAAGCGAAGGAGCGGACTACAAAAGTTGTAATCCCTCACTTTTAGTTGTAAAGATGTTTACTTGCATGTGTAACCCTAATTATCTAGCAAAGTCCTGGCTTTGGGTTGTTCGGCACATCTAAATTTTTATTCGGGCATGGTTGATGCCTTATTAACCTTTGTAAGAGTGCCTAGGAACCCTACAGTGGTATCAGAGCCTAACTAGAGTATCAGGCGACGTGTATACGAAGTTAAAACTCTGATCGAACCCCGAAACACCAATTTTGACCCCCTCTCTGGACAATTTTAAAAATGTGATTTTTTCAGCATTAAAAATACTTTCAAAAATTAGCAGGGAATTCTAAGGATAACCCTAAAACACGTGCCCCCAAGGCTCTCAAAGAGCCGCGGAACCGCGGCAAGAACATGCTTGCCGCGGCGGTTCCGCGGCCAAAAGAGGGGCTTGGGGACACTTGTTGGTACAGTAATGTCCGTAGCTGTTCCTACATATTTCTGGGTATTTTTAATCTGACTCAAGTGTTGAGTGTTCTGGGGATTATTTTGAATTCGTTGATTCGATCAGAAAATTTAATTTCGTTCTTTTTCCGGATAATTTAGAAACTGTTAAAATGTTCGAACGGATATCATTAACTCACTTTTTCCCGGCACGAAAAACTTTCAAGTATTGAATTTTTCTTGAGTTTAAATCTTTCGGAAAAACGTGCAAGTAACACGGTGGACCCTCTAGAAGAACACAAACCTTAACTCGATTATGTGACCGTCTGAACTGCCTCTAAATCTTAAGGTTTGGGGCAGTACGGCGTACCACATGTGAGGCGTTGGCTTGACCCTTCTACGGCTGGACCATCGGTACTGTGACATATTCTGGGACTTTTTGGACTCTACTCAAGTGTTGAGCTATTTAGGAAATCTTGGGTATTTGATTATTCGATCGGAAAATTTAATATTGTCTATTTATCTAGAATGTGATACAATATGTGGAATTCATATAGTTAGGCATGAAATGCGAAGTATGTGATATTTCGGATTTACGATGTCTAAAGAGATTGTGGATTCCAAATGTTGTAGTTTTACACTTTCTTTTCTGTGACCGTAAGTGTAGTATGTAGTTGTATTGCCCGTTTTCGTTGCTATACATCAACGATGATCGGTGTATACATACTTACTTACATTGATGATATGAGATATTATGTGATGCTGTGATATGTTATATTGGATCGTCGTGTTCTGAATAGCCGGGGGTTTTATGTGAGATGAGGGTTTTTATTTTCATTCATGTAAAATTCATTTGTATGTAATATTCTTTTATTGGGGCACTTCCGGGATGAGGTTAATGTCACCAGTGTACATTATTTACTTTTCCGCATTAGGTAGACCCAAGAAGGGGAGCACAAGTAACCGGGTTCTAGGGTCCAGTGGGAGGCCATCTCGAGGAGTCGAGATCGGGTCTCCTAACCCTAGAATTGGCAGTGTTGCTTGCCGCTCTCGTAGGGGTCTAAGTGTAAGTCCATGCTACCTCTCCCGGTACTTTCGGGAATGCGGAATTTGAAGAAAAACAATTTTCTACAGGCGGTAACATGGACTCAAAACCGGATCTTTGTTAAACATCAAACTAATAACCTAACTAGGAGTTGTTAACTACTCGGTTAGGGGGTTATACCTTTCTTTCTTGAATTCCTTCGTCTTCAAACCTCGATGGTGTACGGATCGGCTTCACCCCGTTGTCTCCTTGCGCCGAAGATCGATCCACCCGAAAGCTTCTACCTTTGACTTCTTCTTCGAGCTTTGAAGAAACTAGTTCACTCGGTTTGCTAAATCTTGTGAACTAGAGTGAGTAGAGAAGAGTGTGTTTGGATTTTTCTCTATGGTTCTTGGTTCTCAACACATGAGACAAGTGAACCATAGACTAAAGAGAGGGAGAGCAAGAGGAAGAGGATGAGAGCTCAAGAACAAGAGAGAGAATGAAAAAAATAGAAATGAGCAAGACTTTTCTCTCTTGGCTCTCATAATCCAAAACCGTCATAACCAATAATAGCAATCAAGTATTAGTGATGGTTTAAGCTACAATAGCCATATCATTTCATGCACTCATTTTGCACAAGAGAACAAGCAAGCAAAAGTCTTTGCCATGAAATGATAGCTATTGTCATCATGATGGTCAACTAGTCCAACCTAGTCAACCGGTCAACAAAGTCAACAAGTCAACAAAGTTAACCCCTCAACAACCATGCCACTATAATACTTAATTAATATTATTGTTAATTACATATCATATTCTCATTAGGGTTGAGCAAAAAGTCAATAGTCAACAGTCAACGGTCAACAACCCTAATAAGAATCCTCTGCCTCTGTCTCTCTGTCAACTGTGCATACACACCCACACCCGCGTTCCAAGGAACACGAATACATACTAGATAAAACCAATCCCAAAACATACACTAGGATCTGGCTTAAACCAAAGCCCGCTAGTGTTAACTGTCCGGACACTGTACGTGCACAAGTGCACGGATGTGACCGAACCCTGTCGCAAAACCATGCGACCTCTACTCTTTTGCCTAAAGGCGAATAGCTTTCTGTGTGGGACTCTAAAGACTCGGCACTACGCTGGCAGTGGGTTTAACCACAGACCGCAAGCGGCACTAGCTGTGCGTAACGGTCCCCAGGTAGATGCCGACAAGAAGACTGACGAGGTGAAACCCATCTGAACTCCTACTGAGCCTGAATATGACAGTCTCCGTACAGTCCGGTCTGTTCGTCTGATACATCGCATGGCGGGCCTAGGGGGCGGTAAGCGTCAGTCCCCTAATAGCGGTACAAGTCGTGTCAGAGTGAAGCCCAAAACACCCTGAGATAACACTGGAAGCCTACCAGTATATCTCGCTTGCCCTGGCCAGGGACTACTCGTGTAATGGCTCTCCTAGACACAGCGCGATGTCAACCCGCAATACCGGGAGAGACGAATCCTGTCTAACCGTCACTGCCTCCAAGTGCTTCGGGACTGCACCCAACTACTACCTGTTTGCACGACTCCTTTGAGCCATGGTAGGGTACTAATCAAAGTACAGTGGGAACACACTCGAGGCGAAGTGACAGTGTCAAGTCAGCGGACTAAGCTGTACTCATGTCACCTGGGAACTGATAACTGACGATAGGTATAATACCAACCGGTCAGTTCCCGACGAGTCCTGTCCAGTGTACTCGTAACCCAACGAGCACCCGCATACTATCTCCAGTACGACGTACTGATGGCTGTGGGACAGACCATCTCCCACACTAGGATGAGAAGCGCATACGCTAGTCTACTCCGGAGTATCGATGCCCTGTCTCGATAGTCCTGCGACTAGGTGTTAGTTATATGTATGCCCTAGAGGCCATTACTGTACATTGGATGTATATTGTGGTGGATGCTGGGACATATATAGGTAGGACTTTCTTGCTCGACATGATAGTACGCTATCTGGTTGCTCTTTGTCTTAACGTGTATACTTTCCGTCTCTCTGTTACATGTTGATAAAGCCCTTAGGATGTGTACTCGACTTCCAGGACTATGATGCAGATCATACTAGTGGGGCCTGGATAGTCCATGAGTACATCCTTGAAATGTTCCTAGTCGAGGGAATATCGAGACGGGGCATCGATATTCCAGAGTAGACTAGCGTATATCTTCTCGACCCATGCGATGGGCGATGGATGATCCCATATCCATTGGTGTTTGACATCGACGATGGTATGCGGGTGCTCAGTGGAGACTGGGTACACTGAACGGACTCGCCGAGAACTCCCAGATGGTATTATACCTTACGTCAGATGGCAGTTCTCTGGTGACACTGGTACAGCTTAGTCTGTTGACCCGAGATCGTCATAGAGTCTTGTGTGTCTCCCACTGTGCTTTGATTTCCACCCTACCACGGCTCTACTGAGTCGTGCAAACAGGTGGTTTTTGGGTACAGTCCCGATTCACATGGAGGCAATGAGCGATAGGAGGGGATTCGTCTCTCCCGGTATTGGGGGTTGATGTAGCGCAATGCACGACTGGCCATAACAGGAAATCCCTGGCCAGGGTTGCAGTGATATACTGGTAAGAGTTATCAGTAGTTTCACGAATGTTATGGACCTCAAGTTGGCATGACTTATCGAGCTATTGGGGTCTGACGTTTACCACCCCTAGGCGAGATATGCGACATATCATACGAACAGACCGTACTGTACGGTAAGTGTTACTGGTTGGATTCACAGGAGTATGAGCGGGCTTGCTCGTCGATCTTCTAATCGCTCAATACCCGGATGGCCGTTACGTTTAGCAGACCGCTTGCGGCTTGTGGGTGCTTGATATGATCATCATCCGCTAACGGCGTATTGACGAGTCTTTAGAGTCCTACACAGAGGTTTCCTGGCTCAAGCGAAACGAAATAGGAGCGCATATGAGATATGTGCGGGACCGAGAATAATGCGTGTATGTGATACCGTATTTCATTCTCGCGATTAATGTGTCGAATGGTTGTATGCGATATAACCTAGTTATCGAATCAAGGATTGATTCGATAAGCCGATACGTTGGATACTAGCCGGTTATATGCGACATGACCGGATCATTGAATCAAGTGTTGATTTAATTATTTAATGTATAATTATATATTTGATATATTACTTTGCATTAACTAGTATTGGTTCACATTAAATGGATTTACTCACTTGGTTTGTGCACATTGCATATGTGATATATTTTGTGCACATGATTGTATCATGTTTGATGATACATGCAAGCTGGGGTTAGTGTAAAGAATTAGACCATGGTTAAGATTATGATTAGGGTTTTCTTTTTTTCTTATTTATTTATTTATTTATTTTGAAAAACGATGAGAAAAGAATGGTTGCTATTTTTGTTTGCTAGTTGAAGATTCTTGAAGCTTTGAATTAGTCCACCATTCTTGTCTCATCCTTAACCCTAACCATTCAAGTTAACCATGGTCCATTCTCTACAACTAACCAACGGTTAGTAAATGATAAGTATTGATTTATTTATCATTTACTTAATACTTATTATATATTTTTTTCTTCATCTTCTTCTTCTTCAACATGAGAAAAAGCTTGCTACATCAATGGTGATTGATGAAAAAGTGTATGAAATCCAAAACTAAAGTCTACCCAATTCCTATTTCTTCATCCTCTACCTCTTGCCAAGTAGTATAGGGTGTTTCCTTCGCAAGTTTTCAAGGCTTGGTGAAGTTGGAGCTTGTTCTTGTGATGCCTCGACGTAGATCATCTTCGGCATCGAACCGACGATCAAGCCCGTCCATTCTTCGATGATGCCAATGCTAGAGTCAAGGGTTCGATTTGGACAGCGGAGGGAGATCATCGTGGAGCTTAGGAAGTGGTCGACCGGATCTACAAAGGTTGTAGCCCCTTTCCTTTAGCTATATTTCCATTTACTTGCTTGCTTCGCCTATTTATCTAGTTAACGATCCGTATTAGGGTTTATAGGCACTTGTAAAATTTGATTTGTGCATGTTTGATCACTTGTGAGACTCCATTAGAGTGCCTAGGAACCCTACATTGGTATCAGAGCCTAGCTAGAGCCTTAGGCGAAGTCCCGACGGAATCAGAAGTCCGATCGACCCAAAACCCGACTTGAAAAATGCTCTCTGGACTTTTCTGTAAAATGTGGATTTTTGTAGATTAAAAATATTCAGAAATATCAGCAGGAAGATACAAGGGTTACTGTAAAATTCGAGCGCCTGATTCCATAAAGGAGCCGCGGATCCGCGGCATGAGCATGCTCATGCGGCTGATCCGCGGCCATTTTGTCTTTTTGTGCATCCTATTTTGCACAGTAATTCTTAGTTGTCTGTGCTGGTTTTCCTGGGGATTTTTAATAATTTTTCCAGAGTTGCATTTTCTGGGTTGTATTGGGAACTCGGTGTATCGATCCGATTGTCTAATTTTGTCGGTGTGTTTTTCCGGATAAATCTTAGAATATGTTAAAAAGTTCGACCGGATATAAATACCCACTTTTTCCCCTGCCGGGAAATTTCCAATTGTTGGATTTTTCCGTAGTTTAACGACGTTCTAAGTAGTGCAAGTAACGCGATGGACCCTCTAGAAGACAACAAACCTAACTCGATTATGTGACCGTCTTGAACTGCCCTTTGAACCTTCGGGTTTGGGGGAGTATGGCGTGCCACATGTGAGGGGTTGGCTTGACCCTTCTACGGCTGGACCGTTGGTACTGAGGCACGAACTGAATGTTGTTAGACTTATTTCATGTGTTGAGCTGTATCGGGAAAACTTGGGTGTTCGACTGTTCGATCGAAAAGTTTAGTATTTTCTATTTATCCGGAATGTGATACAATAATTGGAATTCACAAATTGTTATGAGATAACGGAATGAATATTATAAACGTAGCAGTTTAGTCTCACTTGATCGGTTGCCACGGAATTTTGATGTGATCAAAAGTCCGTCGCAATCACGTAGCGTACGCGAATACTCGTCGGGTAAACTTAATAGACAACCTCACTCCATAGCCCCGACCAAGTGACTGTAGGAGAACCCCGTCGCCGAAAGCATCCGTTCGGGTGCTCGCGACAGCGGTGTTCCGCCCTGGTGCACTTTGTCGACGGCGTCGGGGGTGCGGCCGCCTACTAAAGTTTGCGACGAGCATTCGATCAGAATGTCGGGAATCCTGTTGAATTACCCGACTTGATATTGAAAAGTGTTTTCGATAATGAGACTAAAATGCGGGGTTTATAATTGTTAGGCATGCGATGTCTAAAGAATTCATTTGATCAGGCATACGATGTCTGAGGTGGTTGCGGATTCCAACTGTTGTAGTTTTACACTTTCTTTTCTGTGACCGTAAGTGTAATATGTGATATCGCCGGTTTCGTTGCTATATGTCAACGACAATTGGGATACGCATGTTTGCTTACGTTGATGACATGTGATGTTATGTGTTGCTAGATATGTTATATTGGATCGTCGTGTTTGAATAGCCGTGGTTTTTTATGTGAGATGAGTGTTTTTCATTTTCATTCATGTAAAAATTTGTATGTAATATTCTTTTATTGGGGCACTTCCAGGTTGCGGATGTTGTCACCATTTGTATATTATTTACTTTTCTGCACTAGGATAGACCCAAGGAGGGGAGCACAAGTAACCGGGTTTTGGGGTCCAGTGGGAGACCATCTCGAGGAGTCGAGTCCGGGTCTCCTAACTCTAGAATTGGTAGGGTTGCTTGCCGCTCTCGTAGGGGTCTAGGGGTATGGGATTGGCTATTCATCACGACCGTGGAATCCGTGTTTTATACTGGCTCGTATTGAAAACACGGACGTCCTAGTATATCCAATATTTCATATGTTTCTTCTGCTGTGTTTTATCTGTGATGAGATCATGTGATGTTCCGTGACAAATATTATATATAGTATATATGATATATTATATAGACATTGCTTATGTTTTACACCCGCGCTAGCCCTACCCCGCTCTGCCGTTAGTTACCTAACCTAACGGTGCAGACAGGACATCGAGGCGAATGCGGATGGCATAAGCGTACGTTATATTTATCTGTGATGTTTAGGTGGACTTAAATGATGGGATATTCATTAATGAGATTAATGAAAGAAAATAAACCTAATTGATGTTGTAGAATCGAATTTCAAAATAAAAACAGGTAGCTACAGTTCTTGCTTTGCATCGCGGTGTTCATTATAGAACATCCTGCACCTTATTCGATGAGGAAAGGACCGAGATCCCTTCACCGGGAGTGACTCCTTTAGCAATAACTGGCAGATGCTACAACCCTCGGTTTGTCTTTGATCGCTTCTATAGTTTCCGCTTTGCACAGTGATATATATGATATATCCCGCACCTCATTCGACGAGGAAAGGGCCGACGATCCCTTCACCGGGAGTGACCCCTTTAGCAAAACTAGAAAAGCCTCGAAAACATTCCATTTAAAAACCATTTGATTCCGCAACGAGATCAAGTTCAAAGAGTTAAAGGTTTTCACAAAAACCATTCGCAACCCTCCGTCATTTTAGGAAGTAGAGTACTTAGTATTCGTGCTGTGTTTGTTGACCATAGTCAAGGCACAGTGTACGGTAGCTAAGTGATGTCTTCCTACACCGCATATGATACGATTAGTTAGGACAGTCACGTGACTTTGTTGACCTTAGTTAAGGGTCATGTGGATGGGTCTAATTAATCACGAAATGACGGGTAGAACTTGACTAGTACTTATGATTTGTTGACCATTGTTAAGGTCATAGGTGCTAGGGGTAAAAACCTTTATCGGGAGTTTCAAGTGTTGAAACTTGCAATGAGATTGCATACCTTCTATGTGTTAGTTGGATCCCGATACCCACTGCGAGTAATTGTTACTCCTGGGAGAGTTTTGTACTTTACAATTAGCCGATCAAGTAAGTGTCTAGAAAGGTGTCAACGGGGTTACGCCTCTGGGAAAACGGGGTTTACTGTAATTAGGTCCGTGCGAAAGCACGGGGAACCTCCCTCAAAGTACCGACACTGGCCTGGCTAAAATGTTGGCGAACTTGTAGAGTGTAATTAATCCCGGCTAGTCTTTCCTTTTAAAGTTTGAAGGAATATTTGATAAAAACAGTGGGAGCCATCCTGATTAGATAAAATATATAACCAATCTGATCTTGCAAGAGCGCACGCAGAGTGTTTTCTTCTTTCTCTCTCTCCTGGTAGCGACCATATCACGTCTTAATCAAGATAATAATACGGATGTATTGACCGAACCCGCTTGTTATACTGAGCTGGGGAACGTTGGTCCCGCTCCAACTTATAATTGTTATAAGACAGAGCAGGAAATTGTGGAATACCAGAATTCCTATGCCGCCCAAACGAAGAAAGTGCATATGATGCATCTCCTTCGGGTGTGTTCATTACAAAGAACTGTTTCTCAGTATCCTCTGCATCCTGGGTATATGATACCGGATCTGGATCCCAGATATGTAATCTGTTACATAGGGCTACAAAAGGGTAGAAAAACTGAGAACGGGTGATAGGTTTCATGAGACAGAAAACGGGGCAAGTGTTACAGCCAAGTCTGTTGGTCACTGTCACCCTGTATTACGAATACATTGATTCTGAACAAATGCTATTAGATACCGAACCTGATATACAAAATCATATCAGTCTCTTTATTAGTAAAGAAAGGATATAATTTTGTATTGATGGATAATGTTTTGAACACTTCCAATATCAAAAGTTGATCGGTTCAGGCACGTTATCTAAAAGCATTGACGTTCTAAATCAAACTACAGTTCCCTGTATATTGAACACACACAAGAGGAAGAGTTCAGAAATGAACAAATTCTTCTTGAGGCATTGTAGACTAGGTCATATCAATGCGACCCGACTGGCTGAAGTTACATTTAGATGTATATTTAATCAGTTTGAATTTACATCTTGTGAAAACTTGCCAGTCATGTCACAAAGATAAGATGACCATAGCTCTGTTTAAAGGAAACATAGAAAGAGTTAGTGAAATCTTGGGATGATACATGTTGATGTATGTAGGTCCCCAGTCTACACATGCCAGGACTGGTTCTTTATACTTCATTATATTCTCTGATAATCTCTCAAGATTCAGTCGTATGTTCCTGTTGAAACATAAGTCCGAAGCTTTTGAGGTTTTCACAGAATATAAGTTGGAAGTAGAGAACCAAAATACGGGTATAAGTATTATGTCCTTTGATGTGATCGAGGAGGAGAATACTTGAGCACGGAATTCCTGGATTATTCTAAAGGAGAATGAGATTCTCTCTCGGCATTACTCCTCCGAATACACCATAGCATGATGGTATGTCGGGGCGGAGCAGATACACCCTATTTGATATGGTGTGCTCTATGATGAGTACTACTGAGTTACCTTTTTCCTTTGGGAGTTATGCGCTTGAGAAGCTGCATACCTATTGAATTAGGTTCGAATCAAATCAGTGCCTACCACTCCATATAAGATATGGTGCGGGAAGATCCTATCTCTTAAGTAAGTTAAGATTTGGGATTGTCCGTCTTATGTCAAAAGCAAAATCCGGACAAGATCGAGGCAAGATCAGTTCTGTAGAACTGGAAAGGTTCCAGCTGTACAAAACTGCTAATGATTTGACAGAACCAAAGGATTCAATAGTTTCCGACGAACCTCAGCCTCTCCGCCGATCTAGTAGGGTTCCTCACCCACCTGAGAGATACCTCGGTTTCTCGATGACAGTGGGAGCGAGGATTGCATCATGAGATAATGACCCAACCAGTTTCGAGCAGGCCATCGAGAGTAGGGACTCTGTAAGAATGGCTGGATGCTTAGTGATCTGAGATGGAATCCTTATACACCAACAAAGTATGGACTTTGGTTGCTATAACTGAAGGGTTAAATCCCCATCAGGAGCAAGTATATCTTGAGAAGATTTCTTGGTGTACATGGAAAGGTTGAGACTTTCAAAGCTAGACTTGTTAAAGGTTTTCGTCATGAACCAGGCACGGATAATGATGAAACCTTTTCCAGGGACTATGTTTAAATCCATCCAGATCCTACTTGCCACGGCTACATACCATGACTACGATATCTGGTGGTTGGGTGTCATGACTACTTTTTTAAATACTGATTTAGAAGAGAACGTCTATAAGAACAAAGCCAGAGGTCTTCATAAAACAGTGGGAGCAGCGGAAACGTGTCCAAGTTGCTTTACATAATGAAGCAGGCATCGCGGAGTTGGAACGTCTGTTTTGATGTGATAGTCAAAGTGTTTGACTTCATCAAAATGGTAGACGAACCTTGTATATACAAGAGGGTAGTAGAGAGTAAGGTGGTCATCTTCGTATTGTACGTAGACAACATACTTTTGATAGGAAAAGAGTTTCCTATACTACGATCGGTCAATCTCCTATTATCACTAGGATTCCCCAAATAGGATCAAAGTGATACCTCCTAAATCCTGAGTTTTCATCTATGAGATAGATGTAATTGGATGTTAGGATTCTCACTAGATGTAGTGAGATGGTATCAATCGATCCTAGGGGGAATCACTGGAAGAGTTCCAGGATGATAAAGACGACTGAATGTCAGTCACGGGCATTGTTTTTAACCTCAGTAGAGGGACGGTATGTTGGAAGAGTTCCAAGCTAGATACCGTGGCAAACTAGACGATAAAGGCTGGTAACATCGCTATTAAAGATACTACCAAAGAGGAAGTTTGAGTGTATATTGGTTCATAAGATGAACTAGGTTCCTGCCATTGTATGACAATGGAAGTGTGGCTTTGGCCCTGGAACCCTGGTCCCATCAGTGACCCAGACAAATTCTGAGGAAGCATCACCTGATCATGGAGATAGTTGATCTCCGGGGTGATCGAGGTTAGGAGAGTAGACTCAGAGGACAACACGGCGGATCCACTCACGAAGGCCTTTTCCCAAAGAGAGACTTTTAGGGGATGGTTGAGTATGTGATACTTCAACCACTGCTACAGATGGCCCTAGTGCAAGTGGGAGATTGTTAGTTATATGTATGCCCTAGAGGCCATTACTGTACATTGGATGTATATTGTGGTGGATGCTGGGACATATATAGGTAGGACTTTCTTGCTCGAAATGATAGTACGCTATCTGGTTGCTCTTTGTCTTAACGTGTATACTTTTCGTCTCTCTGTTACATGTTGATAAAGCCCTTAGGATGTGTACTCGACTTCCAGGACTATGATGCAGATCATACTAGCGGGGCCTGGATAGTCCATGAGTACATCCTTGAAATGTTCCTAGTCGAGGGAATATCGAGACGGGGCATCGATATTCCAGAGTAGACTAGCGTATATCTTCTCGACCCATGCGATGGGCGATGGATGATCCCATATCCATTGGTGTTTGACATCGAAGATGGTATGCGGGTGCTCAGTGGAGACTGGGTATACTGAACGGACTCGCCGAGAACTCGCAGATGGTATTGTACCTTACGTCAGCTGGCAATTCTCTGGTGACACTGGTACAGCTTAGTCTGTTGACCCGAGATCGTCATAGAGTCTTGTGTGTCTCCCACTGTGCTTTGATTTCCACCCTACCACGGCTCTACTGAGTCGTGCAAACAGGTGGTTTTTGGGTACAGTCCCGATTCACATGGAGGCAATGAGCGATAGGAGGGGATTCGTCTCTCCCGGTATTGGGGGTTGATGTTGCGCAATGCACGACTGGCCATAACAGGAAATCCCTGGCCAGGGTTGCAGTGATATACTGGTAAGAGTTATCAGTAGTTTCACGAATGTTATGGACCTCATGTCGGCATGACTTATCGAGCTATTGGGGTCTGACGTTTACCACCCCTAGGCGAGATATGCGACATATCAGACGAACAGACCGGACTGTACGGTAAGTGTTACTGGTTGGATTCACAGGAGTGTGAGCGGGCTTGCTCGTCGATCTTCTGATCGCTCAATACACGGGTGGCCGTTACGTTTAGCAGACCGCTTGCGGCTTGTGGGTGCTTGATATGATCATCATCCGCTAACGGCGTATTGACGAGTCTTTAGAGTCCTACACAGAGGTTTCCTTGCTCAAGCGAAACGAAATAGGAGCGCATATGAGATATGTGCGGGACCGAGAATAATGCGTGTATGTGATACCGTATTTCATTCTCGCGATGAATGTGTCGAATGGTTGTATGCGATATAACCTAGTTATCGAATCAAGGATTGATTCGATAAGCCGATACATTGGATACTAGCCGGTTATATGCGACATGACCGGATCATTGAATCAAGTGTTGAATTAATGATTTAATGTATAATTATATATTTGATATATTACTTTGCATTAACTAGTATTGGTTCACTTTAAATGGATTTACTCACTTGGTTTGTGCACATTGCATATGTGATATATTTTGTGCACATGATTGTATCATGTTTGATGATACATGCAAGCTAAGGTTAGTGTAAAGAATTAGACCATGTTTAAGATTATGATTAGGGTTTTCTTTTTTCTTATTTATTTATTTATTTATTTTGGAAAAAGATGAGAAAAGAATGGTTGCTATTTTTGTTTGCTAGTTGAAGATTCTTGAAGCTTTGAATTAGTCCACCATTCTTGTCTCATCCTTAACCCTAACCATTCAAGTTAACCATGGTCCATTCTCTACAACTAACCAAGGGTTAGTAAATGATAAGTGTTGATTTATTTATCATTTGCTTAATACTTATTATATTTTTTTCTTCATCTTCTTCTTCTTCAACATGAGAAAAAGCTTGCTACATCAATGGTGATTGATGAAAAAGTGTGGGAAATCCAAAACTAAAGTCTACCCAATTCCTATTTCTTCATCTTCTACCTCTTGCCAAGTAGTATAGGGTGTTTCCTTCACAAGTTTTCAAGGCTTGGTGAAGTTGGAGCTTGTTCTTGTGATGCCTCGACGTAGATCATCTTCGGCATCGAACCGACGATCAAGCCCGTCCATTCTTCGATGATGCCAATGCTAGAGTCAAGGGTTCGATTTGGACAGTGGAGAGAGATCATCGTGGAGCTTAGGAAGTGGTGGACCGGATCTACAAAGGTTGTAGCCCCTTTCCTTTAGCTATATTTCCGTTTACTTGCTTGCTTCGCCTATTTATCTAGTTAACGATCCGTATTAGGGTTTATAGGCACTTGTAAAATTTGATTTGTGCATGTTTGATCACTTGTGAGACTCCATTAGAGTGCCTAGGAACCCTACACTAGGGACCTGCATAAGGATGTGCTTATAGATTACCCAGCCCCCACTACTGTGACTGCCATCACAACGCTGGTAATCAAGCAAAGATCCTAAGGGCTCCACTAATGCGTATAGGTGATATAATAAAATAAACACATGTACACATTGAAATTGAAACAAACTAAGTAGCATACTACTATTTTGAGCAAGATTGTTTATACAAGGTGAATATCCCAAGCTTCCATTAAGTAATATACAAACTAGTATGATACAGTAATGGCCTCTAGGGCATATATACTAACAATCTCCCACTTGCACTAAGGCCATGTACTGGCGTATCGAAGACCTATCATCTCGATCAGCCGCTCGAACTGAGTCTGGGGCAAGGCCTTGGTGAATGAATATGCAGTGTTATCTTCTGAATCAACCCTCCGAACCTCGATCTCCTGGCGATCCACGATCTCCCTGATCAGGTGATACCGCCTCAAGATGTGTCTGGATCTCTGATGGGACCTGGGTTCCTTCGCTAAAGCTATAGCCCCGTTGTTGTCGCAATACAGAGGTATTGGATCAACAATGGACGGAACCACCTGAAGTTCTTTCAAGAACTTCCTCATCCAGACAGCTTCTTTTGCAGCATCAGATGCAGCGATGTATTCCACTTCCATAGTCGAGTCAGCAACGGTTTCCTGTTTGGAACTCTTCCAACACACCGCCCCTCCATTGAGGGTAAAGACAAAACCCGACATGGACTTGGAATCATCCTTGTCACTCTGGAAGCTGGAGTCAGCAAAGGCCTCGATCTGGAGGTCTTTTCCGCCATACACCAAGAACATCTCCTTAGTCCTTCTCAGGTACTTGAGAATGTTCTTTACCGCTATCCATTGTTTCTCCCCGGGGTTTGACTGATACCGGCTTACTACACTAAATGCATAAGCTACATCCGGTCTGGTACACAACATCGCATACATTATAGAGCCGACCGCAGAAGCGTAGGGTATAATAGACATGCGATCCCTCTCCAAATCAGTCTTGGGAGACATTTCTTTAGAGAGGGTGATCCCGTGACAAGCCGGTAGGTTACCGCGCTTGGAATCTTCCATACTGAATCTTTTCAGTATGGTGTCGATGTACCTGGACTGCGAAAGTCCTAATATCCTCTTGGATCTATCACGATGGATCCGGATCCCCAGGATGTATGAGGCATCACCCAGGTCTTTCATGGAGAACCTGTGTGACAAGAACCCCTTGACAGATTGTAGCATAGGAATGTCATTTCCTATTAAGAGAATCTCATCCACGTATAAAACGAGGAATACTACAGTTCTCGCTACAAATTTACTATAGATGCATGGTTCATCTGGATTTTTGATAAAGCCAAATTCTTTGACCGTCTCATTAAAGCAGATGTTCCAACTCCGCGATGCCTGCTTTAGTCCATAGATGGACTTAAGCAACTTGCACACCTTTCCGCTGCTCCCACTCTGAATGAAACCCTCTGGCTGGTCCATATAGACACACTTCTCTAAATTTCCATTTAGAAAAGCGGTCTTTACGTCCATCTGCCAAATCTCATAATGGTGGAAGGCAGCAATGGCAAGAAGGATCCGAATGGATTTCAGCATAGCCACTGGAGAAAAGGTTTCGTCATAGTCTAAACTAGGTCTTTGACGAAAACCCTTTGCAACAAGTCTAGCTTTATAGGTCTCAACCTGTCCATCTACACCAATCTTCCTTTTGAAGATCCACTTGCATCCTACGGGTTTTACCCCGTCTGGAGCAATGATTAACGTCCATACTTTGTTGGTGCACATGGACTCCATTTCGGTCCGCATTGCATCCAGCCATTTTACCGAGTCAACGCTCTGAACGGCCTGCTGGAAGCTAGTAGGCTCATCATAATCTATGATGCAATCCTCTCTATCCCCGTCTATGAGAAAACCGTAGTATCTCTCGGGCGGATGAGACTGCCTACTACTCCTGCGGAGCGGCGTAGGAATGTCCTGTTCTTTTGAACCCTCTGGTTCTACTAAGCTTTCAGTAATAGTCTGTGGTTCTGGATTTTCTTCCAGTTCTACTGCGCTCCCACTAATTTCCTTTTCCAAGAACTGGTGTTCTAAAAGTGGGCACTACGAGAAACAAGGACTTTTTGTTCCTCTGCGTGGTAGAAAAGATACCCCCTGGTGTTCTTTGGGTATCCCACAAACTTGCACAGTACTGAGCGTGCCTCGAGTTTTTCCGCATGCTGCTTTTTGACAAAAGCTGGACATCCCCAAATCTTTAGATATTGAAGATAGGGTTTCTTCCCACTCCATAACTCATATGGTGTGGTAGGCACAGTCTTAGTGGGAACTCGGTTCAAAAGGTATGCGGCTGATTCTAGCGCATATCCCCAGAATGATCGCGGTAACTCAGCGTTACTCATCATGGACCGTACCATATCCAATAGGATTCGGTTCCGTCTCTCCGATACAACGTTATGTTGCGGAGTGTATGGAGGAGTAAGCTGAGAGAGAATTCTATTCTCTTTTAAATAGTCCAGGAACTCGGCACTCAAGTATTCACCACCTCGATCCGATCTTAGGATCTTGATACTTTTGCCGATTTGTTTTTCTACTTCATTCTTATATTCCTGGAACTTTCCAAAGGCTTCGGATTTATGTTTCATTAAGAAGACATGTCAGAACCTTGAAAAATCATCCGTAAAAGTAATGAAGTAAGAAAAACCGCTTCGCGCATGTGTAGACATTGGACCGCACACGTCGCTGTGTACGAGTCCCAAGAGCTCGCTTGCTCTTACTCCGTGTCTAGTCAACGGAGTCTTTGTCATCTTTCCTTTGAGACAGGATTGACAAGTGACATATGATTGATATTCGAACGAATTCAAATATCCTTCTGTATGTAACTTCGTCAACCTTCTCTCATTGATGTGACCCAGTCTACAATGCCATAAGAAAGTCTGATTTATTTCCGGAGACTTTCTTTTGTGTGTATTCTGGACATTGAAAATCTGTGGTTGGTTTAATACGTATATACCATTGCTCAATGTACCTGACCCAATCTAGACTTGATTAAGGTGAATGTTTACAACATTACTTACAAACGCAAATTCATAACCTTCTTTAGAAACCAAAGATACAGAAAAGATATTACAGGTTGCGTTGGGTACAAAAAAGCAATTACGTAAAACCAAAACATGTCCATCTGACATTCCCAGGTGATAGTCCCCCACGGCCTTAGCATCCATGCTAGCTCCGTTTGCAACTTTGAGGGTCATGTCACCTGCCTTCAAAAACCTACGGTTTCTCAACGCCTGCAAAGAATTACAGATATGAGATCCTGATCCGGTATCCAATACCCAGGAAGTAGAGTTTATTGAAAGATAGTTATCGATAACATACACACCTGAAGCTGAAGCTGAAGCCGCAACTTGCTTCAGTTCCAGTGTTCTGGCTTTCCAAGCACTGCAATCATTCTTCCAGTGTCCCTTCTTATGACAATAGAAGCATTCTTCTTTATCCACAAGCTGCCCCGCTTTCTTTGTTGCTTTTGCTTTTGCCTTTCCCTTGTTGGTGATAGTGCCCTCATAGTCAATTATTGGATCGCAGGTACGTGATTGCGATGATTGCGGAGGACCTATACCGGTAGGACAGTCTTACTCAAGATGATAGTATGCTATCTGGTTTGTCTTTATTAGTCGTGTACATGTTCAGGTGACTGATTACATGTTACACTTTGATAGAGCCCTTAGGATCTTGCTTTACTACCAACAGTATGATGGCGATCATATACGTGAGAGTTGGGTAGTTTATCAGCATATCCTTAATTGTGGTCCCTAGTCGTGGGAGTTTCGAGACAGGGCATCGATACTCCGGAGTAGACTAGTGTATACAGTCGAGACCCCGACGAGGGACGGTGGCCGGTCTCATAAGCCACTGGTGTCAGTTGGATCACCTAAGATGTATACAGGTGCTCATTGGGTTATGAGTACACCGGACAGGACTCGCCGGGAACCTGCTAGTTGGTATTATACATATCGTCAAATAGCAGTTCCCTGGTGACATGTGTACAGGTTAGTTCATCGACCTGAGGTCGTCATTTGTCTCGTGTGAGTTCCCACTGTGCTTTGATTTCTACCCTACCACGGATCAAAGGAGTCATGCAAACACGTAGTTTTTGGGTACAGTCCCGAGCCATATGGAGGCACGTGAGCGGATCGGCAGGGGATTCGTCTCTCCCGGTATTGGGGGCGAGATCGTGCTGTGTCTAGGAGAGCCATTACACATAGCCCATGGCCGTGGCAGGAGATTTACTGGTAGGTACTCCAGTAGTATCTCAGGGTGTTATTGGGCTTCACTCCGACACGACTCATACTGCTATTGGGGGTCTGACGTTACTAGCCCCCTAGGCAGATATGCGATACTCATTGACGAACGGACCAGACTGTATATACATTGTCACTGTTAGGCTCAGTAGGGTTTCCGGGTGAGTTCGCTCATCGGCCTCCCTTGAGGTCAGTCCATGGGCAGCCGTTACGCATTGCTAGTGCCGCTGACGGTTTGTGGTTAAACCCACTGCCAGAGTAATGACGAGTCATTAGAGTCCCCCACAGACAGTTTCCCAAGTTCGGGCGAAACGTTGTAGAGGCCGTATGGTTTTATGGCAGGGTTCGAAAAATGCACGTGCGTTTACGCACGTGTCAGTTTTCGGACAGATGATACTGGTCGGCTTTGGTTTAAGCCGGATCCGAGTATTATATTGAGTAGATATAATATCTTTGTCTCAGTTGCATTTGTATTCGGTCGTAATACAAATGCGGGTATATTTATACAGTTACGGGGTTATCCTGAAATTTGTTTCGGGATCACTTTTGGAAGTTGCCAGTTTCCAGTTTTCTATCAGCCGTCTTTTAACATTCGGTTAAAGACGGATTTATCTTTTCTTGAGATGAGTGTGGAAGATTCTAGAAGCATCTA
Source organism: Agapanthus africanus (assembly GCA_030015575.1). NCBI lineage: Eukaryota > Viridiplantae > Streptophyta > Magnoliopsida > Asparagales > Amaryllidaceae > Agapanthus > Agapanthus africanus. Next base: position 286,214,274 of record CM057343.1, on the reverse strand, counting down.
GAAGGTGGTGGCAATGCTTATGACTCACTTGTTCCTTATTGGTTGCTTTTGGTGTGTTCACACTTTGTGTTCACACTTGAGATATTTTCTTGTGTTCACACTTGATATTTTTTCTTATGGTCACTCTCCTCTCTCCTACACTCACCCCCCCATTCCTATAAGATGGCCGGCCCCCTCCTCTCACTCTCACTTGATGTTTTTCACTTTGTAGAAAAAGATTATGATAGTTTTCGGTGTATGGAATTTCACAGCTCATTTCATTCCATCACTCGATTCCCACGGCAACTTCATTAACCGTTCGTCCATGGTTTTGGACGAAGCGAGACAAAGTATTCCACTCATTCTCTACATCAATCTTGGAGGTCTCTTTTAGCAAACTTGACGACCGAGTTGTCTCGAGTCAGAGGCGGGAGCCCGTTTAAAGAATCGTTGACGTGGTGCCACCTGGACGAGCAGATCGGAGATCGACGAGATCAGAGCAGCCGCAACGGAGCGTGGGATGATGGTTAAAGAACGAAGGACTCGGATCGTTCGGTATAACCTTTCTACACTCTTTACAGTTTGTTAGTTTAGCAATAATGGCATATCCGGGTTAAAGTATACGATAGCGCCAGTTAAAAGTTTTTTGTTCCGTATTTGGCGTCTGTAGACGGCCGGGGCGCTACCGTAGACTAACATCCCTTCGTATCCACTTTACTAACACCGCCTCTTCGTTTGGCGGGGGCTTTCTTCTTCTTTCCCTTGGCTTTCGCCTTGGACCTAGAAGAAGAAGATCCTCCTACAAACAAAGTGGATGTTTTCCTACCTTTCTGTAGGGTGCCCTCTGCGCTCCTCAGCATGTTGAGGAGTTCTGAAAGTTCAACTTCCTTTTCTTGTAAGTTGAAGTTCAGGATAAACTGGGCGTAAGTGGAAGGAAGGGACTGGAGAATCAAATCCGTATAGAGCTCATTCTCCAACGTGGTCCCAAGGTCCGCGAGCTCCTCAATGTAGCCAATCATCTTAAACACGTGTTCCGCTACCGATGATCCGACGGCCAATCTTGCCGAAAATAACTTCTTCGACACTTTGTATCTTGCGATACGAGATTGCTCTCCATACAGATCTTTTGTATGGAGAAATATGGACTCGAGGTCCATATTCTCGTGCCTCCTCTGATATTCGTTGTCTATAGAGGCAAGCACGAGGCACTTGGCCTTCGCGCAGTCCAGTTCCCAGGTCTTACGGATTTCCTTATCCGCGACGCTGGTTTTGGGACCTGGGACAGGGGGAGCTTTGGTGGTAAGAAGATACCCCAGCTTGTCGTAAGTGATTGCTATCTTGACATTCCTGAGCCAATCTTTGTAGTTTGGCCCTGTCAGTATGTTTTTATCTAGAAGTAACCTAAGTCCAGTCATGTCGATTGGTCGCTGCAATTAGAAGAGAGAAGAAACACTCAGCATGATGCTCTTGCAAGTTTAGAGTGGTTTTTAGTTTATCTAAACAGGATGGCTCCCACTGTCTCTCGAATCCCTCCTCAAACCAAAAAGGAAGAATTAGTCAGGATCAATCTCACCGTACAATTCTTGCTTAACCGTTCGGCCAGGCTGGTGTCGGTACTTCGAGGGAGGTTTTCCAACGCTTTCGCGAAGTTCCTTAATTAAATAACCTCTTTTCCCTGTGGCCGTAGCCCCGCTAACACCTTTCTAGACACCTACTTAGTTTATAGCATTGATCGTTAAGTGAGAAATTTCCCGAGGAGTAGCATATACTCACAGTAGGATCGGGACCCAAATATCATCGCGTGACAAAACTGAAGGAATCCTACCAGAATCATCACACTCCAAATGGTATGCAGCGCTAGCAAGTTTCAGTACTTATGAAACTCCCGATGTGGATTTTTTGCCCCATACTCTTATGACCTTGGCGTGAGGTCAAAATGTCATAAGTCACATGTCAAGTTCTTCCCATCATTATCCAGGTTAATTTGAACCTACCCGTACCTACCCTTGACGTAGGCCAAAATGGCAGTACGACTGTCTCAAACCAACACATTCTATCTATGCTACAGATAAATATCCGGCATCTACCAATCACTATGCCTTGGCGTGAGGTCAAAATACATAGCTTGAATACTACCGAATATTTAACTGAAATGATGGAGGGCTACGGATGGTTTTGGCGAAACCGTGAACGTAGTGAACTTGATATAATCGATGGAACGAGATAGCTTTTAAAAGGAGTAGCTCAAGCTCCGCATTTAAAAGTTGGTTTTGAAAAGAACCGAGTGGTTTTTCGAAAGTGTTCCAACGACTTTTACTAGGTTTATTTTTCTTGCATTAGTTCTTTTAATGCGTCCCATCATTTAATCCTACCATTGCAGAAAACAACCAAAATATGACGTACGCTTATGCCATTCGCATTCGGCACGGGGCCCTGTCATTACCCGTTAGGTTACTTAACTAACGACAGAGCGGGGGCTGGGCTAGCGCGGCTGTAAAACATATGCAACGCCTAAATAATATCATATATAGATATATTGCAATGATAGCCATTTCAGATCACAGATGACCACATTGGATATAATAGGAATCCGCAATTCGTACGAGCCTGTAACGAAAAGCAGATTACACGGTCGCGGTGAATAGCCAAAACCCTACCCAAGACCCCTACGGGTGCGGCAAACTACCCGCCAAGTACCCGAAGCGAAGCAACCTCCCTCAACTCCGTGAGTAGGCCACTCGGCACTTCGGGATACCCGGTAGTTTGTGCACCCCCTCCATGGGTCTATCCTAGGAGCAAAAACAGTAAAAAGAAATTATACAATGACGACTACAACCCCGACCCGGTTGTGCGGTCATATAAATAATTATTACATCAATTTACAAATTTACATGAATTGAAAGAAAAGAAAACACTCGTCTCACAACCCCCCGGCTATTCACCCGTGACAATCCAATGAATTCATATACACATTCCAGCAACATTACAGATCATAGATTTGTATAACCCCCATTAATCGACATATAGCGATTAGCAGACGTTCAATACAAATATCATATCATAAATAAAAACCCGTCAGCTTAAGTTTTTAGAAACTCGATCGAAATACGGTTTTTAAAGCCCTAAAAACAAAATTTTCTTTCTGGAAAATCTGGGCTGAAAAAACATATACAAAAATTCCCAAAATACCCCACTGAACAAACTGCAACCAAAATTTCCCACAGCCGAGTCAACTCGGCCGTAGAACCGCGGCGGGAGCACGCTCCCGCCGCGTTTCCGCGACGCTTTGATCGGATCAGTGGATGAAATTTTTGCAGTTTGCTATAAAAACCCTGAGCCGAATTTTAAAGGATGATTTATCATTTTTGGAACAGAGGAAAAATTCGACAGCAAGCATGAATTCCGGGTTCATTTCGGGACTTTTTCTCCGATCGAATTTCTAGCTACTATGCTAACATTTAGGTAGTGTTTAACTAGGCTCTGATACCACTGTAAGTCCATGCAACCTCTCCCGGTACTTTCGGGCATGCGGAATTTGAAGAAAAATAATTTTCTATAGGCGGTAACATGGACTCAAAACCGGATCTTTGTTAAACATCTAACTAACAACCTAACTAGGAGTTATTAACTACTCGGTTAGGGGGTTATACCTTTCTTTCTTGAACTCCTTCGTCTTCAAACCTCGATGGTGTACGGATCGGCTTCACCCCGTCGTCTCCTTGCACCGAAGATCGATCCACCCGAAAGCTTCTACCTTTGGCTTCTTCTTCGAGCTTTGAAGAAACTAGTTCACTCGGTTTGCTAAACCTTGTGAACTAGTGTGAGTAGAGAAGAGTGTGTTGGGATTTTTCTCTATGGTTCTTGGTTCTCAACACATGAGACAAGTGAACCATAGACTAAAGAGAGGGAGAGCAAGAGGAAGAGGATGAGAGCTCAAGAACAAGAGAGAGAATGAAAAAAATAGAAATGAGCAAGACTTTTCTCTCTTGGCTCTCATAATCCAAAACCATCATAACCAAAAATAGCAATCAAGTATTAGTGATGGTTTAAGCTACAATAGCCATATCATTTCATGCACTCATTTTGCACAAGAGAACAAGCAAGCAAAAGTCTTTGCCATGAAATGATAGCCATTGTCATCATGATGGTCAACTAGTCCAACCTAGTCAACCGGTCAACAAAGTCAACAAGTCAACAAATTCAACCCCTCAACAACCATGCCACTATAATACTTAATTAATATTATTATTAATTACATATCATATTCTCATTAGGGTTGAGCAAAAAGTCAATAGTCAACAGTCAACGGTCAACAACCCTAATGAGAATCCTCTGCCTCTGTCTCTCCGTCAACTGTGCTTACACACCTGCACCCGCGTTCCAAGGAACACGAATACATACTGGATAAAACCAATCCCAAAACGTACACTAGGATCTGGCTTAAACCAAAGCCCGCTAGTGTTAACTGTCCGGACACTGTACGTGCATAAATGCACGGATGTGACCGAACCCTGTCGCAAAACCATGCGACCTGTCGCAAAACCATGCGACCTCTACTCTTCTGCCTAAAGGAGAATAGCTTTCTGTGTGGGACTCTAAAGACTCGACACTACGCTGGCAGTGGGTTTAACCACAGACCGCAAGCGGCACTAGCTGTGCGTAACGGTCCCCAGGTAGATGCCGACAAGAAGACTGACGAGGTGAAACCCATCTGAACTCCTACTGAGCCTGAATGTGACAGTCTCCGTACAGTCCGATCTGTTCGTCTGATACATCGCATGGCGGGCCTAGGGGGGCGGTAAATGTCAGTCCCCTAATAGCGGTACAAGTCATGTCGGAGTGAAGCCCAAAACACCCTGAGATAACACTGGAAGCCTACCAGTATATCTCGCTTGCCATGGCCAGGGACTACTCGTGTAATGGATCTCCTAGACACAGCGCGATGTCAACCCCCAATACCGGGAGAGACGAATCCTGTCTAACCGTCACTGCCTCCAAGTGCTTCGGGACTGCACCCAACTACTACCTGTTTGCACGACTCCTTTGAGCCGTGGGATGGTAGTAATCAAAGTACAGTGGGAACACACTCGAGGCGAAGTGACAGTGTCAAGTCAGTGGACTAAGCTGTACTCATGTCACCTGGGAACTGATAACTGACGATAGGTATAATACCAACCGGTCAGTTCCCGATGAGTCCTGTCCAGTGTACTCGTAACCCAACGAGCTCCCGCATACTATCTCCAGTACGACGTACTGATGGCTGTGGGACAGACCATCTCCCACACTGGGATGAGAAGCGCATACGCTAGTCTACTCCGGAGTATCGATGCCCTGTCTCGATAGTCCTGCGACTAGGGACCTGCATAAAGATGTGCTTATAGATTACCCAGCCCCCACTAGTGTGACTGCCATCACAACGCTGGTAATCAAGCAAAGATCCTAAGGGCTCCACTAATGGGTATAGGTGATATAATAAAATAAACACATGTACACATTGAAGTAGAAACAAACCAAGTAGCATACTACTATTTTGAGCAAGATTGTTTGTACAAGGTGAATATCCCAAGCTTCCATTAAGTAATATACAAACTAGTATGATACAGTAATGGCCTCTAGGGCATATACACTAACACTAGGGATGTGGGTTTGGCTATTCATCGCGACCGTGGAATCCGTGTTTTATACAGGCTCGTATTAAAACACGGACATCCTAGTATATCCAATATTTCATATATGTTCTTCTGCTGCAATGTTCTATGATGAGATCATATTACTGCCTGAGACAAATGCTTATAGTATATATATGCTGATATATAAATATTACTGCTTTCGTTTCTTCTGTGATGCTTAGGAAGCATAAGCTGATGGGATATATTAATGAGATTAATAAAAGAAAAGAAACCTAAAAGATGTTGTAGAATCAAAACTTTATAAAAAAGGGGAGCTACAGTTTTGCCCTGCACAGCGGTAAATATGATATACTCTGCACCTTATTCGATGAGGAAAGAGCCGAGATCCCTTCACCGGGAGTGACCTCTTTAGCGAAACTGGCAGATGCTATAAACTCACGGTTTAGTTTTTGACAGCTTACATAGTTCTTTCTTTGCACAACGGTATATATGATATACCCTGCACCTTATTCGATGGGGAAAGAGCCGAGATCCCTTCACCGGGAGTGACCTCTTTAGAGAAACTAGAAAAGCCTCAAAAACACTCCTTTTCAAAATCACTTGTTTCTACAATGATATCAAGTTCATTACGCTCATGGTTTTTCTGAAAAAACCTGCGTAACCCTCCGTCATTTTAGGAAAATAGAGTACTTAGTATTCGTGCTGCGTTTGTTGACCATAGTTAAGGCGCAATGTACGGTAGCTGAGTGATGTTTTTCTATATAACATATGATGTGATTAATTAGAACAGTCATACGACTTTGTTGAGCATAGTTAAGGGTCGTGTGGGTGGGTCTAAATTAATCACGAAATGACGGGTAGAACTTAACTAGTACTTATGATTTGTTGACCATAGTTAAGGTCATAAGTCACTAGGGGTAAAAGCATTATCGGGAATTTCAAGTGTTGAAATTTGCAATAAGATTGCATACCTTCTATGAGATAGATAGATCCTGATACCCAATACGAGTAAGAGTTACTCCTGGGAGAATTTTGCACAGGACAATTAGCCAATCAAGTAGGTGTCTAGAAAGGTGTTAACGGGGTTAAGCCTCTGGGAAGACGAGGTTTATTTTAATTAGGTCCGTGCGAAAGCACGGGGAACCTCCCTCAAGTACCAACACTGATTTGGCTAAAAGATTGATGAAATTGTAGAGTGTAATTAATCCCGGCTAATCTTACCTTTTAGGGTTTGAAGGAAGATTTGATAAAAACAGTGGGAGACATCCTGATTAGATAAGATAATAACCAATCTAATCTTGCAAGAGCATACGCTAAAGTGTTTCCTTCTCTCTCTCTCTAGGTAGCGACCATGTCAGGACTTAATCAACATAAAAATATGGATGTATTGACTGAACCTACTTATTATACTGAGTAGGGGATCGTTGGTCCCATTCTTTCTTATAAGAGTTATAAGACTAAGCAGGAAACAGGAGAAAATCTGGATTCTCACGCCGCCCAAACGAAGAACAAGCATGTTGATGCATCTTCTTCGGGTGTGTTAGTTATTGAGAAATGTTTCTCAGTTCACCCTACGTCCTGGGTATTGGATACCGGATTGGGATCCCACATATGTAAATTGTCACGTGGGCTACGTAAAGGTAGAGAACTGGGAAAGGGTGATCATTCTGTACAAGTAGGGAATGGTGCAAGTATTGCAGCCAAAGAAGTTGGCGAATGTCACCTAGTATTACCAAGTAGTAATACACTGATTCTGAATGAGTGCTATTATATACCGAACATGATGTGCAACATTATATCAGTTTCTTTATTAAGTAAAGAAGGATATAATTTTGTAGTAAAGGATAATATTATGAACATCTTCCTAAATAAAAAGTTGATTGGATCAGGCTCGTTACATAATGGCATATTCATTCTCAATCAAAATACAGTCCTTAATATACAAAACACACACAAGAGGAAGAGTTCAGAAATGAACGAATCCTTCTTGTGGCATTGTAGACTTGGTCATATCAATGCGACACGGCTAGCTTGTTGGATATAGTACCCTCAAAGTCAATTATTGGATCACAGGCACGTGATTGCAATGATTGAGGAGGACCTATGCCGGTAGGACAGTCTTACTCGAGATGATAGTATGCTATCTGGTTTATCTTTATCATCGTGTACTGCTTTAGGTGACCTTACGAGTCGCTATTACACGTTGATAGAGCCCCTAGGATTCTTGCTTGACTACCAGCAGTATGAGGGCGATCATATACGTGAGAGCTGGAGTCTATAAGCACATCCTTAAATGGTCCCTAGTCGTGGGAGTTTCGAGACAGGGCATCGATACTCCAGAGTAGACTAGTGTATACAGTCGAGACCCCGACGAGGGGCGGTGGCCGGTCTCACAAGCCACTGGTGTCAGTTGGTTCACCTAAGATGTATACAGGTGCTCATTGGGTTATGAGTACACCGGACAGGATTCACCGGGAACCTGCTAGTTGGTATTATACCTGATGTCAGATAGCAGTTCCCTGGTGACATGTGTACAGGTTAGTTCCTTGACTTGAGATCGTCATTTGTCTCGTGTGAGTTCCCACTGTGCTTTGATTACTACCCTACCACACTCAAAGGAGACGTGCAAACAGGTTTTAGTTGGGTACAGTCCCGAGCCACATGGAGGCAGTGAGCGGATCTTTAGGGGTTCGTCTCTCCCACTATTGGGGGTGAGGTCGCGCTGTGTCTAGGAGAGCCAGTACATGAAAAGTCCTTGGCCAAGGCAGGAGATTTACTGGTAGGTATTCCAGTAGTATCTCAGGGTGTTCTGGGCTACACTCCGACACGACTTGTACCGCTATTGGGGGTCTGACTTTTACCAACCCTCTAGGCCCGCCATGCGATGCTCATAGACGAACGGACCGGACTGTACGAATATTGCCACTGACAAGCTCAGTAGGGTGTCAGGACGAGTTCGCTCATCGACGTCCCTTTTGGTCAATAGCTGGTGGCCCGTCACGTATGGCTAATACCTCTGACGTGCTAGAGGTTAAATCCATAGCCATAGTATTGACGAGTCTTTAGAGTCCACCACACACACAGTTACTCAAGTTTCGGGCGAAACGCTGTAGAGGCCGTATGGAGATATGGCAGGGTTCGATCAGATACGTGCGGTATTGCACGGATCGTGATCGGACGGGTTTTTACTAGCCGTCTTTGGTTTAAGCCGGATCCTAGTATTAGATAATGTAGTTTTATCTCTTTGCATTTGTGTTCAGTGGGAATACAAATGCGGGCATGTATTTGCAGTAACGGGGTTTTCCTGTAATTTATTACGGGATCAGTTTTCTGAAGTTGCCAGTTTGCATTTCGTTCCGGCCGGTTTTCCTTTGTTTCTTCGCGGCCGGACTTTTCGATGGAAGGGGGTTATTTGCACATTTGCAAATAACTTATTTGTGGAGGGGTATCTTGCATAAGTGTGGCTTCATGATTATTCTTTCATCATGAGATGCTTTTTGAGTCATTCCTTTGCTTTTCATGTGATGGTTTATGAGTGGATTGAAAAAGGAAATAGGTGTGACCATTTTCTCATACATTCATTCCCTTTCTTCTCTTGGATTTATTTATTCATTTTTCTCCACCATGAGAATAGGGGGCCGGCCACTTCACTAGAGGAGAGAGAGGGAGTTCATTATTTTGATGAGGGAAAATGATTCATTCTAATTTTAGCTTTGCTTGCTTCAAAATTCCTATGCTCATTCCCTCCATCCAAAGGCAACATAAACCCTAAAGAGACATGTGATTCTACACTTGCCTACAGCAAATCTTGGACGCGTCGGCTAGCCAACTTCGCGTCCGAGTTGCCTCGGTCCAGAGGTGGGAGCCCGTAAACGAACCCGGCTACGTGGTGCCCTTTCCGACGAGGACGTGACGGACGGAGATTCCGCGGGAGATCGGAGTGGAGCCGAAAACCGAAGGACACGGATCGCTTGGTATAGCTTCTCTACTCTTTTCTAGTATGCTAGTTGCTAGGTTAATGGCCCGATCCGGGTCAAAAGTGCGCGGTGGTGCCGGTTTGCTAGTTTGCAAAGTTTTTGTTTCCGCGATTCCGGCGTCGGATCGACGGCCGGGGCGCCGCCGCGGACTTACATTGGTATCAGAGCCACGCCATTAACCTACCTAGCTTGCTCTAGTATGTTTAAAGCCTCGATCGATCAAAATCCCAAAAACCGTATTTTTGTACATGTGTTCTCTGTCGAAATTTTTTCAGCTCTAAAAATTTTTCGGGTTGTTCAAGAATACTGTGCAAGGAATTATAAACAATCTGTGAAAAATTGATCATGTGATCTCACCATACCGCCGCGGAACCGCGGCCAAACCCATGCTTGGGCCGCGGTTCCGCCGCGCTTTTGATTGATCACTTGACCAAAATTTTGCAGATTACTTCTGAGTTGAAAATAGGGGTTTTGGGATATTCTTTTTGGACCCAGATTTTCTGTAAGTGCTACAGTAGTGCTTGGGGCCCACTTCGATAAATTTGTTCGATCGGATATTTTAAACATGCTAGTTCACAGTATTTACATTATATCTGCGACCGTGAATGTCACTCGATCGGTAAATCCAGTCTATCTGCTATAGCCCTTTTAGACGGATTTGCGAACGTGACATTCACGTTGATATTCTGTGTTGTGCTGTGATGTTGCGGATCGGTCGTGGAGGATAGCCTGGATGCAATGTTAGTACAGTTTTGTTTTATATGTACATTTAATATTGCGGGGCGAGCGTCCGACATGTGGACTGCCGTCACTACCTGTTTGTATTATTCTTTTGGGGCACGACCGGGTCGAGGTCGATTTACCCGTTGTATGTATATTTTACTTTCTGTACTAGGATTACCCCGCGGAGGGGTGCACGGATAGCCGGGTTCTAGAAGGCAACAAGCCCGCATCTCATGGCGTTGAGACGGAGGGGGCTTCACTCTAGAATTGGCGGGCTATTCGCCGCACTCGTAGGGGGTACAGGTTGACCCAGGAGGGGTGCCCAAGTTACCGGATTCCATGAAGTGCTGGGTGGTTCATTCACGTTGCTGAAGGGGTCTGCCTCGCTTCAGGTTTTGGCGGGTAACTTGCCGCGCCCGTAGGGGTCTAGGATTTCATTGCACAGGCTATCCACACGACCAGGGGAACGTCAGGTTTCAGTAGCGGCTCTATGAAACCCGGGGATCCCAGATATCTGTATTGTTCTGTGATGCTGGTTACATTTCTGTGATGTTGCATTTTATCGCGCCTTGAGCGAAAATTATATATTATATATATACTAGTAGAAGTTGTATATGTTTTGCATCCGTGCTAGTCAAGTCCCCGCTCTGTCGTTAGTTAGCTAACCTAACGGGTGATGACGGGACCCAGTGGCGAATGCGGATGGCATATACGTACGTCATTATTTTCGTTCTTTGTGGTGTGATCAATTGATGGGACTGCGTTGATTCGGATCAATGGAAGATAAACAAAGCTATTCTGATGTTGTTGGAACATTTTTCAAAAAGCTGTTATTGCAAGGGCGTTCACTTTTGTTTTGCATCGTGGTATTCAGTTGGAATATCCTGCTCCTCAGTCGACGAGGCAAGGGCCGAGATCCCTTCACCGGGAGTGACCCTTTGGACAAAAGTTTGCGTCAGGGTAATAACTTCACTATAGCCGATTACTTTTGCTTTGCATCGTGATATTCAGTTGGAATATCTGCACCTCATTCCACGGGGAAAGAGCCGAGATCCCTTCACCGGGAGTGACCTCTTTAGCAAAGGTTTTCGTTACTATATTTTTCTAAAAAGCTATCCGTTCCTTCAACGATATCAAGTTCATTACGTTAAAGGTTTTCGCCAGAAACCATTCGTAGCCCTCCGTCGTTTCATATGGATAGTCAATAGTATTCAAGCTATATTTCTTGGCCAAAGTCAAGGCACAGTGTTTGGTAGCTGTTGGTTATTCATATGCAGCATAGATAGATGCGTTGGTTTGGGACAGTCGTATAGCCTTGTTGGCCAAAGTCAAGAGCTTGTGCGGGTGGGTTCAAATCAACCTGGAGAACGACGGGTAGAACTTGACATGTGACTTATGATTTGTTGGCCAAAGTCAAGGTCATAAGAGCATGGGGCAAAAATCACATCAGGAGTTTCTAAAGAAACTGAAACTTGCCAGATATGCGCATACCTTCTGGAGTGTGATAACGTGAGCGAATTCCGTCACGTTATCATGCGATGATAGTTGGATCCCGATTCCCACTGATGAGTTGCTTTACTACTCAGGTGATCCCGGCTAATTCTTCTTTCAGGTTTGGGGAAGAATTTGACGTTACAGTGGGAGGTTTCCATATTAGATAAAGTGATAACCATTCTGATCTAGATTAGAGTGCACGCTGAGTGTTTCTTTTCTCTCTCTCTTTGGCAGCGACCATTGACCTGACCCTAGACTATGACTCAGTGACCAAGTTGACCGAACCTTCTTAACATTGGCTTTTGGATTGTCAGAGTTGCAGACCTCATTGCCACTCCTACTTTTACCCTTTTCTCCAGGACACCCCATATTACTACGAACGTCCACTTCCATTGGACAAAACCATCGTATGGTTATATACGAACTCGAAGGAATTTATTCGAGGATAGTTTCTGGTTCTGGAGAAAACGGATAGGACTATTCAGTTGTCTTTTCCTTTTACCTTTTCTCAGGTTGCGAGTACTCCTTGGTTTAGGAGATATTACACCTATTACGCAAATTGGATAGTCTTCTTCAAAACCATAGGCTGGTGCCGAACGGTGGTGTAACGTGTTAAAAATGATTAAATAAATAATTAAATGAATAAAAGTGTTTAAGTGAATTTTAGGATTTTCGGTAAAGTAAAATGTATTTTTCGTAAAACCAAACCGCGATTGTTTTTCATTATAAATTCAAAAATACCTATTTTAATTATGTAATTACTAGTAAATGGTGTTTATTTAGCCACTTCTAAATTTTTAGTTTAATAAAATATTTTTCCTAAATTAATTATTTTAAATATTAATATAAGCTTTATTTTTACACTAAATTAGTTTAAATTACAAATTTAAATGGTTTTAATTTGTAAAAATGAACCATGGCATATTAGAAATTAGTGTGTATCATGCAAAATTTATTTGCAAATTTTTCCTATTTTCTAGAGCTTTCTTGAGTTGCTATAGTAAAGGAATAAATAAATAAATAAATAAAGCATGAAAAGACTTTTAGTGTTGTTTCTCTTCTTGAAACTTCTACACAACATCACTCTCTTCTTTCTCTCCCTCACCTCCCTCTAGGCCGGCGACAAACCCCCCATGGCAGCCCTCCCCTTTTTCCACCTCATTTTTATTCAAAATTCATTAAAAATACATCAAAAATTCCATTAAAATTCCACAAAATCCTATTTATTTCATACTCTTTATTCCTTGCTCATTTTTATATGAAATTTGGAGATGGAAGGAATGCATTTTGGAGGCTCATTTCTTGTTTGGATTTCATATTTTGGGAGGTATAATTTCTTTCTTTTGATTTATTGTTTTAGATGTTCATTTAAGCTTAATTAGATTTAATGAATTAATTCTATGTTTTTTTTTAAAATTCAAGTTAGGGTTTGTAAATTCAAGTTATGATTTTTGTTAATTATTTAGGGTTATAATAGTTAGTTTAACACTTTTAGAATTGGAAAATATTGCATGGTTGTTGAATTGTAAAATTTTCATTTAAAATTGTTTTAAATTAGGAATTTAGTTAACTAGGTTTTTGCAAAATGTGTTTGTGGTTAATATAAAATTCTAATTTGGGTTGTTATCATTGGATTATAGTTTTAGTGGAAATGTTAGCATGTTAATGGAAAGAAAAACTTAGTTTGATTGCTAGTTTCAATGGATAATTGATAAATTGTGATAAAAAAATTGCTAATTTTGTAAACTAGATTTTAGAAATTCCTATATAAATGAGATTAAAAATATAATTATGGTTTCATTATATCATTATCATTATGAATTGTGGTTTAAGTCATTAATTTATGCAAAATCATGTTTTGTGGTGGAATTGTGGTATTTTGCTTGAAAAATGTTGAAAATTGTTAAAGAGTGCAAACTAGAAATTTCAAATTTATACAAGTTTGTGTAATAAAAATATAGTAATAGTTTGTATAGTCTAGTTATGCTATTTAATGAGTTTTATGACCGTTGGTTTCATTTAAATGTTAAGTTTTGATGAAAAACGGTTAACTGGCATTTTCGGGTTTTGCGAAATTGGACGGTTTGATAGATTTTCGGGTTTCGATGGATTTAATCATGTTTTATAGTATAAGTAATGTGTTTTAAAACTACAAGTTGTTTGTTGATGTTATCTCGATCCATCGGAGTTTGTATGCCGATATCGAGCGGTATTTGGTTCTTTTGCGTGGACGGGACATAGGTTTTAATCTATGCTTGTTCCTTGTATCGTTTGACTTTTGTAAGTGATTCGGTTTACGATGTTATTTATATGTTTGCATTTAGGTACCCCTCACGTGGACTGCGGGTGATGAAGAGGAGGATGGCGACACCGTCTTCGGCAGACATGGACCAGGTGAGTAGATGTATATCTACGGGGGGAAGTCGGGTGGATGGCGTTTAGCACCCCCGCAATGTAGAATAGGAATAGTACTTATTGACATTAGAAAACCCGATGTGACCCTAGAATCTTACTGAGCAGGACCCTAGTAATGACCCTAGGCGGGACTAGACTGATTTAGGAAAACCATACCTGAGGATGAATACTTTGGGAGAGGTTCGTAGGTTTCTGATAGAAACACACACGCACACACTAAAACTTGACATGGCGTATACGTATATGTGTGTATATATATAAAACTAGGTATAGGTGTATATATATATATACAACACGTATATGGGATTCATTGATGTGATATGATATCTGAGGTATGATGAAACAGTATAACTGGGCTTGATGCCGTGATTCTTGACTATACAGTCGTATTAAAGTGTTAGCGGATCATTAGAGAATGAGATAATGAACATGAATATATAAATTATAAAGAGTGGTGGTGATATTGATGTACATGGGATGCTAGAATAGTACTCGGGCTGTAGCTTGTGACTGATCACGATATGATATATGTATGACTTAATCACAATATGACACATGTGACATGATATTTCTGAGGATAAACTAAGGATTATTCTATGATGGTAATGATATACGATTGATGTATAGCACCTTGATCATGAGATGTGTTGATGATGACATTATACGAATGAGGAGACACCTAGGAGATACTTGACCGTACCTCGATATTGGGATGCCGTACGATTGATTTTACCGTACGAGGCTTAGATTTGATGATTGATCCGCACTCTTGATTCGAGGAAGCCGTGCTACGTACGTGACGCTATTGAGGCGGGATCGCCGACTATTAGAGATATTGATGCAGACCTTAGGTAGACTCTAGTTTCTTACTGACTAGTCTATTAGGTTTAGTTCCTTAGGATGTTAGATGGACACTGGTTTAGGTTCGACTCACATAGTGGTAGTTGTACTCGTTTCTTGCAGAGGAATGGATAATGCACATCTGTATTTGCATTCATAATGTAATTATCATGGTGCATGTTCTTACATATGTTGCTATAATCAGTATAAACCTTACCTGTTAGGACACCCGCACCATTACCGATGATGCGCATATTCCACACACACTTATTTGCCGGCTCACACACATCATCATCGGTAATTGCTATGTCACGTACACTTTAGATCATATTATCTTTTATTGATAGAATCAGTTAACAACTAAACCGATATAATATTGTGATTACTCTCTGATGTTAGTATAAGACATGATATTTACTACTTAGACATTCATGCATTCATATTTTCATGTTATCGCACAGTAGTATGGGCATATGCCGACACTTATCATATACTTACTCATGATTTTAAGATTTGGATTTCTATGAGATTTCTGGATTTTTGGGGAAAACCACAAGAAATTATAAAACCTTCTCTCTCTCTCTCCTCCTCTCTTTTTAAAATAAGATGCGGTTTTCTCATGATGTATGTGTCGTCCACCATGAGATTTCATGTTTTCTGTTGGATTTCGAGAGCCGATTCGAGGAGTGGATGAACCGTCTCGGGTACATGGTGGGCCCGGTATGGTACCCTGGGGCAAGAAGATCGAGTTGTAGACGATGATCCTGGCAGGGGAAGACTACCTACCGGTGATGTCTGGCGTGGCGGATATCCGGAGGATACCGACCGTTGTCGTGAGATTTGATGATATGGGCCGATCCGGACTGACGGAGCCCGACATATTGAGACTTGAGGTTACATGTGTTGTGTCGATGCTTGACACGGATTTCTATGGATTTCATTGTTGAGATTTCAGATGCTTATACACACTTTACTATGATAACAGCTAAAGAGTTCTTATACATATATTTCTGGATTTCAGGATTTGTTACTTTACATTCATGGTGCATGCATTTCATTTCATATGACATAGTACTATATGAGGCACTGACACGACACGGAGTATTTGCACTTACACGTAGTATTACCCTGCTATTACTAGATGTTTGGGATATAGTAGTGTATTATTATGACCTAGGATAGCGTCGTGCATTCGATTTCTTTTCATAGATGTCTTCTACTCACGAGTTGGCAACTCACCCCCGTTGTGCCAAATTTTATTACAGGTTCGATGTACAGGTTTCCCTGGCAGCTTGCTGGCACATCTATTCTTTCAGGGTGATTTGCACGGTAGGTTGGTTCACTTGTATCCGAACCAGCATTGTACTTTTATTCTTTCATTTGTATCTACTAAGCTCCATCAACCATATTTGTATTACTTGATAAGTTTATTGGACCAGTCTTTTATTTCGACCTTAGAGTCGCGCATGTATTATTCTGATCTGGTGGTTTTGTTTTCTTTTGAGTTTTGAGCCTCGCCTATTGGCGTTGTATATTATTGTGCTTGTTGTGGTTGTTTCCGCCTGTTGGCGTTGATGCTAGCTCCCGTTTGGGGATGCTTTTTATTGTTTATTTATATTATACTTGTTGTACCCGTTTGGGGGCCAGTTTTTACAGAGGAGACTCTGCCGAAATTTTTGAGAAAATTTGCTGATGTTTTTATACTTGTTTTCTTTTCTTTTCTTCTTTTTCTTCTTTTATGGTTTAGATTTCTGGGCTTCGGATTACTTAGGTCACGTGGCGCCTCTAGACGCTTCGTAATCTAAGTTCCGGTCACGTTCCGTACTTTCGGGTCGTGACAATATTGGTATCAGAGCGCTAGGTTTAACCTTGTATAAGTCTAGGTGACCCTTGGTTGATGGAGTAGGCAATTTAGGTAGAGTAACGTACCGTGGGTATGGTCCGCGGCATACTTACGATACGCTACTCTACATGAGGAGCCCTAGGATTTACATTGTTTGCACCGTATTTCATTCGTTCCTTTAATCTATCTTCATCAATGTCGGATGGTGGTTTCTGTTACCACGGGCAGAGGGAGCTGCGGCTCGAATGCGATAACCATTAGAGTATTGGTTATTATTGAGGATTGAAGCATTGTTTAGCGTGCGGATGAAGGGTATTCACATGCCGTCCGGATGAAGTTAAAGGGTTCGAACGATTATCAGAAAACCATGTTCCTAAGTTTAAGGTATTCGGAAGAACATGCAGGTATTTCGATGGACCCTCTAGAAGAATGAAACCCTAACTCGACATAATGACCACGAGAACGCCCTTGAACCTTAGGGTTTACGGCAGTTCCGCGATGCCATTAGTGAGGCTTGAGTTTGCCCTTCTACGGCTGGATCATCGATGCTGGGGTATGTACCGGATATTTTTAAACAGTACTTGAGTGTTGAGCTCTCGGGGAATTATGGGATTTTGATGGATCATTCGAAAAGTTTAATGTAGTCCGGATATCAGGTGAAGGGATCGACTACGTGGGAGACTCTAGATATGACTATTGCCGTTGGTAGCGCAGTCAGCACAGCTACGAAGAGACTTGTTCGAAGCAACCGACATCAGAGGAAAGAGGCGGACATTGACGATTGTGTTTACGATTGTGATTTAGTGATTTGAATTTCATATTTTCTGTTATTGGATTTTGGCATTTTGAGGAGTTCGTTTTACGATTGGTATTTCATGTGTGTACCTTCATTACATTCTAGTTGTGTTTCATATACCGGTTGTATTGATATTGTTTAGTACATACCCAGTACACTTGATTTGGTTTTAATACCTTTTGTGATTTTGATTTGATTTCGTGCATATGGGTTACACATGATTTTGATATATGCTTCGACCTAGTTTTTATCCATTTTCGTACTGTGATTCGAGTCTGATATTCGATGTATGTTTTCGTGCACCATGTGCACCTGATTAGGATTCTTGCGCATACTTGGCGCACTTGATGCGATTTTGTGCACACCAGATGCACTAAATCGGGGTTTTGTGCAGATTAGATGCACCTGATTTTGAGTCGTGCACGCCCGTTGCACTTGACAGTTGTTTTTGGTGCACACCTGTTGCACTTAGTTTTGTTTTGTGGGTATTCATGGTTTCTGCATTTGGTTTCGATTTCAGTGCGCACCGGACGCACATGACATTTTATTGATGTGATTGGGATTGATTTTAGTTTGAGCAGTATGTTTTCATAATCATTATTATTTGATTTAGTAACCAGGCGGGACGTGTATGTTAAATAAAAGATATATATATATATATAGTTATTTTTAAAAAAAATAATTTAAAAAATTAAACGTCCGCTACTTATGCCGTGACACGTGCATTGCACGGCGATTTTCAAGAGGGGTTTTTGTATGCTTCTTTATTATGATGATACGGCGATTTTACTAGGATGCGAACTATATATAAGTTATAGATTGATGTATATTATGATGGTTTTTATATTGAGTTTTGAAATTTTATTATCGCCATAACTCCGATGATTGCGTCATGCTTGACGGAGTTGATTTTTGTTATGTATTGATGATTTCGGAGCCCCGACGATTTGAATGTTTTGTTAAACGTTTTAGTATTTGGAGGGGGAGTTTTAATTTAAATTCGGGGACCGAATTTCTAAAAGGGGGGAAGATTGTAACGTGTTAAAAATGATTAAATAAATAATTAAATGAATAAAAGTGTTTAAGTGAATTTAAGGATTTTCGGTAAAGTAAAATGTATTTTTCGTAAAATCAAACCGCGATTGTTTTTCATTATAAATTCAAAAATACCTATTTTAATTATGTAATTACTATTAAATGGTGTTTATTTAGCCACTTCTAAATTTTTAGTTTAATAAAATAATTTTCCTAAATTAATTATTTTAAATATTAATATAATCTTTATTTTTACACTAAATTAGTGTAAATTACAAATTTATATGGTTTTAATTTGTAAAAATGAACCATGGCATATTAGAAATTAGTGTGTATCATGCAAAATTTATTTGCAAATTTTTCCTATTTTCTAGAGCTTTCTTGAGTTGCTATAGTAAAGGAATAAATAAATAAATAAATAAAGCATGAAAAGACTTTTAGTGTTGTTTCTCTTCTTGAAACTTCTACACAACATCACACTCTCATCTTTCTCTCCCTCACCTCCCTCTAGGCCGGCCACAAACCCACCATGGCAGGCCCCCCCTTTTTCCACCTCATTTTTATTCAAAATTCATTAAAAATACATCAAAAATTCCATTAAAATTCCACAAAATCCTATTTATTTCATACTCTTTATTCCTTGCTAATTTTTATATGATATTTGGAGATGGAAGGCATGCATTTTGGAGGCTCATTTCTTCTTTGGATTTCATATTTTGGGTGGTATAATTTCTTTCTTTTGATTTATTGTTTTAGATGTTCATTTAAGCTTAATTAGATTTAATGAATTAATTCTATGTTTTTTTTTAAAATTCAAGTTAGGGTTTGTAAATTCAAGTTATGATTTTTGTTAATTATTTAGGGTTATAATAGTTAGTTTAACACTTTTAGAATTGGAAAATATTGCATGGTTGTTGAATTGTAAAATTTTCATTTAAAATTGTTTTAAATTAGGAATTTAGTTAACTAGGTTTTTGCAAAATGTGTTTGTGGTTAATTTAAAATTCTAATTTGTGTTGTTATCAGTGGATTATAGTTTTAGTGGAAATGTTAGCATGTTAATGGAAAGAAAAACTTAGTTTGATTGCTAGTTTCAATGGATAATTGATAAATTGTGATAAAAAAATTGCTAATTTTGTAAACTAGATTTTAGAAATTCCTATATAAATGAGATTAAAAATATAATTATGGTTTCATTATATCATTATCATTATGAATTGTGGTTTAAGTCATTAATTTATGCAAAATCATATTTTGTGGTGGAATAGTGGTATTTTGCTTGAAAAATGTTGAAAATTGTTAAAGGGTGCAAACTAGAAATTTCAAATTTATACAAGTTTGTGTAATAAAAATATAGTAATAGTTTGTATAGTCTAGTTATGCTATTTAATGAGTTTTATGACCATTGGTTTCATTTAAATGTTATGTTTTGATGAAAAACGGTAAACTGGCATTTTCGGGTTTTGCGAAATTGGACGGTTTGATAGATTTTCGGGTTTCGATGGATTTAATCATGTTTTATAGTATAAGTAATGTGTTTTAAAACTACAAATTGTTTGTTGATGTTATCTCGGTCCATCGGAGTTTGTATGCCGATATCGAGCGGTATTTGGTTCTTTTGCGTGGACGGGACATAGGTTTTAATCTATGCTTGTTTCTTGTATCGTTTGACTTTTGTATGTGATTCGGTTTACGATGCTATTTATATGTTTGCGTTTAGATACCCCTCACGTGGACTGCGGGCGATGAAGAGGAGGATGGCGACACCGTCTTCGGCAGACATGGACCAGGTGAGTAGATGTATATCTACGGGGGGAAGTCGGGTGGATGGCGTATAGCACCCCCGCAACGTAGAATAGGAATAGTACTTATTGACATTAGGAAACCCGATGTGACCCTAGAATCTTACTGAGCAGGACCCTAGTAATGACCCTAGGCGGGACTAGACGGATTTAGGAAAACCATACCTGAGGATGAATACTTTGGGAGAGGTTCGTAGGTTTCTGATAGAAACACACACGCACACACTAAAACTTGACATGGCGTATACGTATATGTGTGTATATATATAAAACTAGGTATAGGTGTATATATATATATACAACACGTATATGGGATTCATTGATGTGATATGATATCTGAGGTATGATGAAACAGTATAACTGGGCTTGATGCCGTGATTCTTGACTATACAGTCGTATTAAAGTGTTAGCGGATCATTAGAGAATGAGATAAAGAACATGAATATATAAATTATAAAGAGTGGTGGTGATATTGATGTACATGGGATGCTAGAATAGTACCCGGGCTATAGCTTGTGACTGATCACGATATGATATATGTATGACTTAATCACAATATGACACATGTGACATGATATTTTTGAGGATAAACTAAGGATTATTCTATGATGGCAATGATATATGATTGATGTATAGCACCTTGATCATGAGATGTGTTGATGATGACATTATACGAATGAGGAGACACCTAGGAGATACTTGACCGTACCCCGATATTGGGATGCCGTACGATGGATTTTACCGTACGAGGCTTAGATTTGATGATTGATCCGCACTTTTGATTCGAGGAAGCCGTACTACGTACGTGACGCTATTGAGGCGGGATCACCGACTATTTGAGATATTGATGCAGACCTTAGGTAGAATCTAGTTTCTTACTGACTAGTCTATTAGGTTTAGTTCCTTAGGATGTTAGATGGACACTGGTTTAGGTTCGACTCACATAGTGGTAGTTGTACTCGTATCTCGCAGAGGAGTGGATAATGCACATCTGTATTTGCATTCATTCTGTAATTATCATGGTGCATGTTCTTACATATGTTGCTATAATCAGTATAAACCTTACCTGTTAGGACACCCGCACCATTACCGATGATGCGCATATTCCACGCACACTTATTTGCCGGCTCACACAGATCATCATCGGTAATTGCTATGTCACGTACACTTTAGATCATATTATCTTTTATTGATAGAATCAGTTAACAACTAAACCGATATAAGATTGTGATTACTCTCTGATGTTAGTATAAGACATGATATTTATTACTTAGACATTCATGCATTCATATTTTCATATTATCGCACAGTAGTATGGGCATATGCCGACACTTATCATATACTTACTCATGATTTTAAGATTTGGATTTCTATGAGATTTCTGGATTTTTGGGGAAAACCGCAAGAAATTATAAAACCTTCTCTCTCTCTCTTCTCCTCTCTTTTTAAAATAAGATGCGGTTTTCTCGTGATGTATGTGTCGTCCACCATGAGATTTCATGTTTTCTGTTGGATTTCGAGACCCGATTCAAGGAGTGGATGAACCGTCTCGGGTACATGGTGGGCCCGGTATGGTACCCCGGGGCAAGAAGTTCGAGTTGTAGACGATGAGCCTAGCAGGGGAAGACTACCTACTGGTGATGTCAGGCGCGGCGGATATCCGGAGGATACCGACCGTTGTCGTGAGATTTGATGATATGGGCCGATCCGGACTGACGGAGCCCGACATATTGAGACTTGAGGTTACATGTGTTGTGTCGATGCTTGACACGGATTTCCATGGATTTCATTGTTGAGATTTCAGATGCTTATACACACTTTACTATGATAACAGCTAAAGTGTTCTTATACATATATTTCTGGATTTCAGGATTTGTTACTTTACATTCATGGTGCATGCATTTCATTTCATATGACATAGTACTATATAAGGCACTGACACGACACGGAGTATTTGCACTTACACGTAGTATTACCCTGCTATTACTAGATGTTTGGGATATAGTAGTGTATTATTATGACCTAGGATAGCGTCGTGCATTCGATTTCTTTTCATAGATGTCTTCTACTCACGAGTTGGCAACTCACCCCCGTTGTGCTAAATTTTATTACAGGTTCGATGTACAGGTTTCCCTGGCAGCTTGCTGGAACATCTATTTTTTCAGGGTGATTTGCACGGTAGGTTGGTTCACTTGTATCCGAACCACCATTGTACTTTTATTCTTTCATTTGTATCTAGTAAGCTCCATCAACCATATTTGTATTACTTGATAAGTTTATTGGACCAGTCTTTTATTTCGACCTTAGAGTCGCGCATGTATTATTCTGATCTAGTGGTTTTGTTTTCTTTTGAGTTTTGAGCCTCGCCTATTAGCGTTGTATATTATTGTGCTTGTTGTGGTTGTTTCCGCCTGTTGGCGTTGATGCTAGCTCCCGTTTGGGGATGCTTTTTATTGTTTATTTATATTATACTTGTTGTACCCGTTTGGGGGCCAGTTTTTACAGAGGAGACTCTGCCGAAATTTTTGAGAAAATTTGCTGATGTTTTTATACTTGTTTTCTTTTCTTTTCTTCTTTTTCTTCTTTTATGGTTTAGATTTCTGGGCTTCGGCTTACTTAGGTCACGTGGCGCCTCTAGACGCTTCGTAATCTAAGTGCCGGTCACGTTCCGTACTTTCGGGTCGTGACAGGTGGGGAATGAAGAAAACCAATTAGCATAACGATGGTGTACAGAAGGTATTAAGTTAAGACAAAGAAAGAGATTAGTAAGAGGGCAAAGTAAATTGCGACTGCTATTCACGACCAAACCAAGTATTTCTTCGCCAATCCTAAATCACCTTTGTATTTCTCCACGACACTCCGTATCACTACGAAGATCCCAAGTTTATTAGATACTCCATCGTATGGTTATATACGAACTCGAAAGGAACTTGTTCCAGTTCAGGGATGGATCCTCGTTCAGGAGAAATAGGAATAAGGTTTATTCGGTTGTCGTTTATCTTTACCTTCTCTCGCATTGCGAGTGTTCCTAGGATTAGGACAGTACACCCATTATGCTTATTGGATAGTCTTCTTCCAAACCATAGGCTGGTGCCGAACGGTAGGGAAGGAAGAAAACCATTTGGCCTAAAGGGGTGTATAGAAGGTAATGACTAAAGACATATAGAGAGATTTGGAAAGATAGCAAAGAATTATACGGTTATAGTTGTGAATCGGATAATGGAAGAGGCATTACTAGGAATACCCAGATACCCCATCGAAACATTTCAATGTTTCAGTTTCACTGTGTACTGTTAAAAGAAAACTGATTTCCCAATTAGACACTTGCTCCAGGGTATGTATTTACCAGGTTGGATTCTCACATCTGTATGGTTTTACAGATGATGAGTGGGAGTAAGTTATTAGGAATTAGGTGATCATCCTCATTATATCGGAATTCATTGTAATTGGTGATATTTGAGGAAGTCGCCTGGGTTGTTTGCCGGACGGCAAATATTTGGTTTTGAATATCCGTTGTTATGCACCAATTTCAAATTGATATATCTGTACGTCTATTTTTATAGAGTGAGATATACCTTTTTGAAATTATGTCTATGACATTTACCTATATCAGTGGATGGTTAGGTAAGGAGCATTGAACAACGGTGTAATTCTTCTTAACCATAAGTACAGTTTTCAACCTACGACACACAGTGAATGAGTTACTAGACTCAGGAGACTTATACAGAGTATTGTATATTGTCCAGTGTCCATTAGGACAGAGGGGTTGGTCCTCGTACTATATTCGGTTTACTTATGACTTCTCTAGTTTTAGACAGGTGTTTCGTAGAAACACAGAGTCTGGGTTTTGAGAAGTTATAAGTATAAGATTAAAGTAGAGAACCAGGTATTGCAAGTATCGGGATTCTTCAAGGTGATCGAAGATGTAGATACTTGTGTATGGTATTCAGAAAATAGTAATGGTTAAGAGAACATGCTTCTCTTTCAGGTTACTCATAATTGGAAGTTCTCCTAAGTTGAATAACGCTGATCGGCCTTCTTCAATTTAGTTGGCATGCACTGGAGACAGATCATGATTTGAATCTAGTTCAATTAAATTAGTGCCTATATTTCTATATTGGATATAGAACAGTTCATATCTTAACGATGTTAAGGTACGGGGAGTTGTCCAGCTTATGCTTAAAACCAGACTCTGGATAACTCAAGGCACGTTTCTGTAATGGCTGTTTATGGGTTGACCCGGGCTATGACGAGGGTTGACTTTCTACCATCTGGAAGATCAATAGTGATATTGTTCTAGACTCGCCACAGTTTTAACAAAAATGGATTTTTTCAGCAAACAGTAGTGGGAGTATGGTAGAACTGGAAGTGATTCCAGAACCGCAAACGATTACTGAAGATTTGATAAAGAACCTAAAGATTCAATCTGGTTATACATTCCATTGGCCACTCCGCAGATAAAGTGGGTAACCTCAGGCACCCGAGAGGTACTTCGGTATGCTCAAGGACGGTGGCAGGGAGGTTCTTGTTTACCCAGACTTGCCATTGCTGTTGTTCCAGACTGTGAGACACGGCAGAAGGATGGGTATAGCATCGTTCTAAACTAGCTTTAGAAGTGTACGTCTATATGACTTTGCCAGAGGGTTGTCGTGGTCAGTAGGAGTAGCGGAAGCATTGGTGGACAGGAGGCTTATGTCTATTTATAGACTAAAGCAGACATAGCGGAGATAGATCATCTATTTCTGACGTGACAGTTATAGGTTTGACTTCATCAGAATAGGGGATGGATCTGTTAAGATGGTAGTAGCGTGTGATGTCCTGGTATTTGGATGACATACACAGAGTAGGAAGTGATATTCCTATACTACGATCGGTTATTCTTTGGTCGTCACACAGTGGTTTCTCCACATAGGACTTGGATATTATATCAGACATTCTGGTTACTGGATCTATGATCTAGATTTGGTTAGTTTCCCAATCTGGGTACTTTGACTGCATTCTATGAGTATTTAGAATGGACGACTCCTGGCACGGCAGTGTACCTGCAGGTAATGGAGTCACCCTCTCTAAAGGTGTCTTACAGACTAAAGTAGAGAGGGATGCACATGATTGGCAGATCACTTGCTTAGGCAATTGAGTTGATCATGAGATGTCAAGTACTACACCAGATGTTGTTCTTGCAGTAGATGCAATAAGTTGATATTGATCCAATCCTGGGAAAACAGTCGGAAGCAGTTTTAGAACATAAGTGCATGTTCTTGGGATTTGATAACGGCAGCCTCTTTTAAGAGACGGTTATCATTCCAGGCTTCCAAGGTGACATGGACGACAGGGTGGCCATCAGAGTTATAGTTTTCCCTCTGACGAGGGGCAGTATTTTGGAGAGATGGTCCAGGTGGATACTGAGGGAAGGCATGGCGCAGGATACTGATTAAGTTCAGTTGACAATATAGTCTAAGAAGTTTGGATTTGGAGTTCATTTATGAGCTAGGTCTCATCAGACATCAAGACATTCTAAGACAGGTATTGCTCATTTCGGGAGATGGCTTTCTTCGCGAACTTCAGATATAGAGAGACATAGAAAGAAACAAAACAGCGGATCCACTCACTGAGGCTATTCCTCGAACGCAATAGTTTCGCAAACGAGCTTTGTGAGACTGACTAGTAGAGGAGTTGGGTGTTCGGTATCACACGGGCTGTGAGTATGCGACTTCGCAATAATTAGCCTTGAGTGCAAGTGGGAGATTGTTGGATATAGTGCCCTCAGAGTCAATTATTGGATCACAGGCACGTGATTGAAATGATTGAGGAGGACCTATACCGGTAGGACAGTCTTACTCGAGATGATAGTATGCTATCTGGTTTATCTTTATCATCGTGTACTGCTTTAGGTAACCTTACGAGTCGCTATTACACGTTGATAGAGCCCCTAGGATTCTTGCTTGACTACCAGCAGTATAAGGGCGATCATATACGTGAGAGCTGGAGTCTATAAGCACATCCTTAAATGGTCCCTAGTCGTGGGAGTTTCGAGACAGGGCATCGATACTCCAGAGTAGACTAGTGTATACAGTCGAGACCCCGACGAGGGGCGGTGGCCGGTCTCACAAGCCACTGGTGTCAGTTGGTTCACCTAAGATATATACAGGTGCTCATTGGGTTATGAGTACACCGGACATGACTCGCCGGGAACCTGCTAGTTGGTATTATACCTGATGTCAGATAGCAGTTCCCTAGTGACATGTGTACAGGTTAGTTCATCGACCTGAGATCGTCATTTGTCTCGTGTGAGTTCCCACTGTGCTTTGATGACTACCCTACCACTCTCAAAGGAGACGTGCAAACAGGTTTTAGTTGGGTTCAGTCCCAAGCCACATGGAGGCAATGAGCGGATCTTCAGGGGTTCGTCTCTCCCGGTATTGGGGGTGAGGTCGTGCTGTGTCTAGGAGAGCCAGTACATGAAAAGTCCTTGGCCAAGGCAGGAGATTTACTGGTAGGTATTCTAGTAGTATCTCAGGGTGTTCTGGGCTATACTCCGACACGACTTGTACCGCTATTGGGGGTCTGACTTTTACCAACCCCCTAGGCCCGCCATGCGATGCTCATAGACGAACGGACTGGACTGTATGGATATTGTCACTGACAGGCTCAGTAGGGTGTCAGGATGAGTTCGCTCATCGACGTCCCTTTTGGTCAATAGCTGGTGGCCCGTCACGTATGGCTGATACCTCTGACGTGCTAGTGGTTAAATCCACAGCCATAGTATTGACGAGTCTTTAAAGTCCACCACACACACAGTTACTCAAGTTTCGGGCGAAACGCTGTAGAGGCCATATGGAGATATGGCAGGGTTCGATCAGATACGTGCGGTATTGCACGGATCGTGATCGGACGGGTTTTTACTAGCCTGCTTTGGTTTAAGCTGGATCCTAATATTAGACAGTGTAGTTTTGTCTCTTTGCATTTGTGTTCAATGGGAATACAAATGCGGGCATGTATTTGCAGTAACGGGGTTTTCCTGTAATTTATTACGGGATCAGTTTTCTGAAGTTGCCAGTTTGCATTCCGTTCCGGCCGGTTTTCCTTTGTTCCTTCGCGGCCGGATTTTTCGATGGAAGGGGATTATTTGCACATTTGCAAATAACTTATTTGTGGAGGGGTATCTTGCATAAGTGTGGCTTCATGATTATTCTTTCATCATGAGATGCTTTTTGAGTCCATTCCTTTGCTTTTCATGTGATGGTTTATGAGTGGATTGAAAAAGGAAATAGGTGTGACCATTTTCTCATACATTCATTCCCTTTCTTCTCTTAGATTTATTTATTCATTTTTCTCCACCATGAGAATAGGGGGCCGGCCACTTCACTAGAGGAGAGAGAGGGAGTTCATTATTTTGATGAGGGAAAATGATTCATTCTAATTTTAGCTTTGCTTGCTTCAAAATTCCTATGCTCAATCCCTCCATCCAAAGGCAACATAAACCCCAAAGAGACATGTGATTCTACACTTGCCTACAGCAAATCTTGGACGCGTCGGCTAGCCAACTTCGCGCCCGAGTTGCCTCGGTCCAGAGATGGGAGCCCGTAAACGAACCCGGCTACGTGGTGCCCTTTCCGACGAGGACGTGACGGACGGAGATTGCGCGGGAGATCGGAGTGGAGACGAAGACCGAAGGACACGGATCGCTTGGTATAGCTTCTCTACTCTTTTCTAGTATGCTAGTTGCTAGGTTAATGGCCCGATCCGGATCAAAAGTGCGCGGTGGTGCCTTTTTTCTAGTTTGCAAAGTTTTTGTTTCCGCGTTTCCGGCGCCGGATCGACGGCCCCGGCGCCGGATCGACGGCCGAGGCGCCGCCGTGGACTTACATAGCTAAGTTACATAAGGATGGATATTTGAATCCATTCGAATTGTCATCTTATGATACTTGTCATTCATGTCTCAAAGGTAAAATGACCAAAACTCCGTTTAGTGGACACGGAGAAAGAGTTGAGGAACTCTTAGGGCTGGTACATAGTGATGTATGCGGTCCTATGTCCACACATGCCAAGAACGGTTCTTCCTACTTTATTACATTCACTGACGATCTCTCAAGATTTGGACATGTGTTCCTGATGAAACACAAGTCTGAAGCTTTTAAGAAATTCAGAGAATATAAGCACGAAATAGAGAACCAAACGGGCAAAAGTATTAAGATCCTTCGATCTGATCGAGGAGAAGAATACTTGAGCAATGAGTTCCGGAATTACCTAAAAGAGAATGGGATTCTCTCTCAACTTACTCCTCCTTATACACCACAGCACAACGGTGTATCGGAACGGAGGAATCGCACCCTATTAGATATAGTGCGCTCTATGATGAGCAATGCTGAGTTACCTATCTCCTTTTGGGGTTATGCGCTGGAGACAGCCACATACCTATTGAATAGAGTTCCAACTAAATCAGTGTCTACCATTCCATATGAGATTTGGAATGGGAAGAGACCATCTCTTAAACGAGTTAAGATATGGGGTTGTCCGGCCTATGTTAATAAGCAAAATCTGGACAAGCTCGAGGCAAGATCAGGTCTATGTAAGTTTGTATGATATCCAAAAGATTCCTATGGATATACATTCTACGACGGTGAGGAACAAAAGGTGTTTGTTTCTCAATATGCCACCTTTTTAGAAAATGAATTTCTCGCAAAAGAAATTAGTGGCAAAGAGGTAGAGCTGGAAGAAGTTCCAGCACCACAAACTACAATTGATGATTTATTGGAGCCAGAGGTTCAGTAGTACCCGACGAACCCCAGCCTCTCCGCCGATCTAATAGGGTTTCTCATCCACCTGAGAGATACTACGGTTTTCTCATTGATGGTGGAAGTGAGGATTGCATCATGGAAGATGATGACCCGACTAGTTTCAAGCAGGCCATCACGAGTAGTGACTCTGTGAAATGGCTGGATGCAATGCGATCTGAGATGGAATCCATGTACACCAACAAAGTATGGACTTTGGAAAATGCTCCTGAAGGGGTAAAACCCATTGAGAGCAAGTGGATCTTTAAAAAGAAAATTGGTGTAGATGGAAAAGTTGAGACTTTCAAAGCTAGACTTGTTGCAAAGGGTTTTCGTCAACGACCAGGTGTGGATTATGACGAAACCTTTTCTCTAGTGGCTATGCCTAAGTCCATCCGGATCTAACTTGCCATTGCTGCATACCATGGCTATGAAATCTGGCAAATGGATGTTAAGACCGCCTTTCTAAACGGTGATTTAGAAGAGTGCGTGTACATGACTCAGCCAAAGGGCTTCGTAGATAGTGGGAGCAGCGGAAAGGTGTGCAAGCTGCTTAAATCCATTTATGGGTTAAAGTAAGCATCGCGGAGTTGGAACATCTGTTTTGATGTTGTAGTCAAAGAGTTTGACTTCATCAAAAATATAGATGAACCTTGTATCTATAAGAAGGTTGCAGAGAGTAAGGTTGTATTCCTCGTATTGTACGTGGATGACATGCTCTTGATAGGAAATGATGTTCCTATGCTGCAATCAGTCAAGCTCTTCTTATCACAAAGATTCTCAATGAAAGATCTAGGTGATGCCTCCTGCATATTGGGAATCATGATCTATAGAGATAGATCTAAACGGATACTGGGATTGTCCCAATCCAGGTACATTGACACCATACTAAAGAGGTTTAGTATGGAAGAATCCAAGCGTGGGAACCAACCCACGATCTCTGGACTCACTCTCTCCAAAGAGATGTCTCCCAAGACTGATTTGGAGAGAGCTCGCATGCAAGAGATACCCTATGCTTCGGCAGTAGGCTCTATCATGTATGCGATGCTGTGTACCAGACCCGATGTAGCATACTCACTAAGTGTAGTGAGTCGGTATCAAGAAGATCCTGGAGAGAGTCACTGGACAGCTGTGAAGAACATTCTCAGGTAGTTACGAAGGACTAAAGAGATGTTCTTGGTGTATGGTAACGGAGAACTCCAGGTGGAGTCCTTTACCGATTCCAGCTTCCAAAGTGATAAGGACGACTTTAAGTCGCACTCGGGATTTGTCTTTACCCTCAATGGAGGGGCGGTATGTTGGAAGAGTTCCAAACAGGATACCGTTGCAGACTAGACGATGGAGGCTGAATACATCGCTGCCAACGATGCTGCTAAAGAGGCTGTATGGATAAAGAAGTTCATTAGTGAGCTTGGTGTGGTTCCATCCATTGAACATCCAATACCTCTGTATTGCGATAACAATGGAGCTGTGGCTTTGGCCAAGGAACCCAGGTCCCATCAGAAGTCCAGACATATTCTAAGGCGGTATCACCTGATCAGGGAGATAGTTAATCGCCGGGAGATCAAGGTCAGGAGAGTAGATACGAAGGACAACACTGTGGATCCACTCACGAAGGCCATTCCCCAGATACAGTTTGAGAGATTATTCGGGATGCTAGGTATAAGATACTACAACAGCTGGCCTTAGTGCAAGTAGGAGATTGTTAGTTATGTATATACCCTAGACGCCATTGTTGTACATATGATGTATATTATAATGGATGCTTGGATATATATAGAGAGGACTTTCTTGCTCGTCATGATAGTATGCTATTTGGTTTCACTTTATCTTAACATGTTGACTTATATTGATTTACTGTCTTACTCTCACATGTTGATAAAGCCCTTAGGATATGTACTCGACTACTGGGACTATGATGAGATCATACTAGTGGGGCCAGGGTAGTCGACGAGTACATCCTATAACTGTTCCTAGTCGAGAGTGTGTCGAGATAGGGCATCGATACACCAGAGTAGACTAGCGTATACGTATCTTGACCCATATGATGGGCGATGGATGATCCCATATCCATCGGTGTTTGACATCAAAGATAGTGTACGGGTGCTCAGTGGAGACTGGGTACACTGGACGGACTCGCCGAGAACTCCCAGATGGTATTATACCTCACGTCAGATCGCAGTTCTCCGGTGACACAAGTACAGGGTAGTTTGTAGACCCAAGATCGTCATAGAGTCTTGTGTGATTCCCACTGTGCTTTGATTTCCACCTTACCACGTCCAAGAGGGTATGCAAAATGGTGGCTTTTGGGTGCAGTCCCGAATCACATGGAGGCAATGAGCGATAGGTTGGGATTCGTCTCTCCCGGTATAGGGAGTAGATGTTGTGCTGTGTTCGATTCGCTATAACTGGAAGTCCCTGGTCAGGGATGATATAGAGATTTACTGGTAAGTGTTACCAGTAGTTTCTCGACCCGTTATGAGCCTCACATCGACACGACTTATCGGTTACTGGGGTCTGACGTATACCACCCCTAGACTAGATATGTGACATATCAGACGAAAAGACCGGATTGTACGGGAGTGTTACTGTTTGGATTCACAGGAGAATGTACAGGCTTGCTTGTTGATCTTCTGATCGCTCAATACCTGGGTGGCTGTTACGTTTAGCTGACCGCTTGCAGCTTGTGGGTGTTTGATATGATCATCACCGGCTACCGGCGTATTGACGATTCTTTAAAGTCCTACACAGAGGTTTCTTGACTCAGGTAAAACGGAGTAGGGGCACATATGTGATATGTGCACGACCGAGGATAATGCGATATGAGATACCGTATTATATTCTCGCGATATTTTGATATAAGCCGGATCATCGGATCAAGTGTTGATTCAATGAATCGGTACATGATATATTAGTCGGTTATATTCGATATAGCCGAATTGTCGGATCAAGTGTTGATTCGATAATTTAATGTATAATAATATATATGATATATTGCATTACATTATCTAATATTGGCTCGCTTTATTATTTCATTTTCTCACCGGGTAATACATTGATATATATGCGATATATGTTAATTGTATTATTTTCTTTTGTTTCAAAATATATTATATATGTGATATATAATATTGTAACATGATATGATTACTAATGCAACATATTTAGTGCAGATTAAATAAGGTTAGGGTTTGATTTGGGTTAGTTCTTTCATGAACCTTCTAGAAGGTTTTCTTTCGTTTTGTGTTAAGATATTATGGTTGATATTTTCTAGTGACTCATTGTTTAACCCAACCCAAACCCTGGCCCTAGTTAAATCTCTACATGAGTTATCCTTGTCATCCTTGACCATGGTTGCATTATTAATCATATATCATTTCATTATTCATCACAAAAGGAATTAATTCATTTTTCTTCTTCTTCTTCAACCTTGATCTTTGAGAAAGCTTTCTAGGTTTTCATTTTGTGATGATTAAGAGTGAGAATTTGATATAAAAAGAAAGCATAAATACTACTCCATCATCCTCATCTAATTTAGCCAATTAGATTAGGGTGTTCACCTCATTAGAGAGATAGAGAGAGAGAGAGAGCTTGAGTTATAGAAACTTCAAGGTAGAACATCGGAGAATAGGAAGACTACAAGCTAGCATGGATCGTTCGAGTTGTGGAGCCTTTCTTGAGTCCGGGAGATCGTGGATCACGGCAAAGGGACTTCTACTCGGAGCTTATGAAGCGGAGGAGCGGACTACATAGGTTGTAACCCCTCACTTTTAGTTGTAAAGATATTTATTTGCATGTGTAACCCTAATTATCTAGCAAAGATCCCGGCTTTGGGTTGTTCGGCACATCTAAATTTTTATTCGGGTATGGTTGATGCCTTATTAACCTTTGTAAGAGTGCCTAGGAACCCTACACCGAGTGGCCTACTCACGTTGTTGAGGAAGGTTGCTTCACTTCGGGTACTTGGCGGGTAGTTTGCCGCACCTGTAGGGGTCTAGGGTAGGGTTTGGCTATTCATCGCGACCGTGTAATCCGTCTTTCGTTGCAGGCTCGAACGAAACGCAGATTCCTAGCATATCCAATGTGTTCATCTGTGATCTGGAATGGCTATCATTGCATCTGATGAATGTATATATCTATATATGATATCTAGTAAGGGTTGCTTATGTTTTGCATCCGCGCTAGTCCAGCCCCCGCTCTGTCGTTAGTTAAGTAACCTAACGGGTGATGACAGGGCACAGTGGCGAATGCGGATGGCATAAGCGTACATCATATTTTCATTGTTTTTTGCAATGGTAGGATTAATTGATGGGACGCATTAAATTAATGCAAAGAAAACAAACCAAAGTTAAATCGTTGGAACAATTTCAAAACCACTCGGTTTTTTCCAAAAACAGAAAACTTTTAAAAACACGGAGCTTAAACCACTCCTTTTAAAAGCTATCAAGGTTCCCTCGATTATATCAAGTTCACTACGTTCACGGTTTCGCCAAAACCATTCGTAGCCCTCCGTCATTTCAGTTAAATATTCAATAGTATTCAAGCTATGTATTTTGACCTTCGCCAAGGCATAGTGATTGGTAGCTGCTGAATATTTATCTGTAGCATAGATAGATGTGTTGGTTTGGGACAGTCGTACTACTATTTTGGCCTTCGTCAAGGATATGTACGGGTGGGTTCAAATTAACCTAGATAAATGACGGGTAGAACTTGACATGTGACTTATGATATGTTGGCCTTCGTCAAGGTCATAAGAGCATGGGGCAAAAATCCACATCGGGAGTTTCTAAGAAAATTGAAACTTGCTAGTGATGCATACCATTTGGAGTTTGATAATGTTGGTAGGATTCCTTCAGCATTATCACACAATGATATTTGGATCCCGATCCTACTGTGAGTATCCGCTACTCCTCGGGAGACTTTTCACTTAACGATCAATGCTATAAACCAAGTAGGTGTCTAGAAAGGTGTTAGCGGGGCTACGCCCATAGGGAAAAGAGGTTATTTAATTAAGGAACTTTGCGAAAGCATCATAAAACCTCCCTCGAAGTACCGACACCAGCCTGGCTTAACGGTTAAGCAAGTATTGTATGGTGAGATCAATCCCGACTAATTCTTCTTTTATGGTTTGAGGAAGGATTCGAGAAATAGTGGGAGCCATCCTGTTTAGATAAACTAAAAAACAATCTAAACTTGCAAGAGCATCATGCTAAGTGTTTTCTTCTCTCTCTCTTAATTGCAGCGACCCAGTGACCAGACATAGGTTACATCTAGATAATAAAATGACAGAATCTGACTGTTATGACTGGCAAAGGTCTTTCCAGATGTCCATTACCCATGACAAGCTGGGACACCTCCTAACTAATCAAACCCTTGCCATCTCAGGACCAGTTTTCCCTGTCACGGATATTGATATCTGTAAGACATCGGAAAAGGACTGTGCGAATGCCAAGTGCCTCATGTTGGCCTCGGTTGATGGTGCATACCAGAGGCAGCACGAGAAGATGGACTTAGCTTCTGTCTTCCTCCATAACAAAGATTTATATGGAGAGCAATCTCGTATCACAAGATATGATACCTCGAACGAATTGCTTCATACGAGGTTGGCTTTTGGGTCATCTGTAGGGGACAACGTCCTTACAGAGACTAGCTATTTTGATGAGCTCACGGACCTGAAGACCACGTTGAAGAACGGGTCAAGAACTGACTTGATTCTACAGTCTCTGCCCTCTACTTATACCCTGAAGGAAACCAGGGAAGAAGAAGGAAAGGGAAGGGCAAAAGATTCGGGACTGGATGTAGTAAAGGAGGGACGTTCCTATTATTACGGGAAAGGACATTGGCATAAGGATTGCAGGGCTAGAAAAACCAGTAGCCAGGATTCGAGGCATGTGGTGGTTTCGGTTTCGGGTGTGTTTGTAATAGAAAACTGCATGTCAATTAACCCTACTTCCTGGGTATTGGATACCAGATCAGGATCTCACATCTGTAATTCATTACAGGTTTTGTGAAACCGTAGAGTTATCAGGATAGGTGATATGACTCTCAGGGTTGCCAACGGAATGAGCAGGGACGCTGAATCCGTAGGAGAATATCACCTTGGATTGACAAGTGGGCAGATATTGATTCTGCGTAACTGTTTGTATGTACCTAGTATGGCTTGTAATATCATATCTGTATCCATACTTTCTAAGCAAGGATATGATTTTACTTTTGTAAGCGATGTGGTCCATATCCACCTAAATCAAGTTCTGATTGGGTCAGGTACATTAGAAAACGGAATATACGTACTGAATCAAGCTCAGGTTTTCACTGTCCAGAACACATTTAAAAGAAAGTCTCCGGAAACAAATCATGCTTTCTTATGGCATTGTAGACTGGGTCACATTAATGAGACACGGTTAACAAAGTAACATAAAGAGGGATACTTGAATCTGTTCGAGTATCAGTCTCATGCTACTTGTGAATCTTGTCTCATGGGAAAGATGACAAAAACTCCGTTCACTGAACACAGAGTAAGAGCAAGCGAGCTCTTGGAACTCATACACAGTGACGTGTATGGTCCAATGTCTACACATGCGCGAAGTGGTTATTCATACTTCATTACTTTTACGGATGATTTCTTTAGGTACGGACATGTCTTCCTGATGAAGCATAAATCCGAGGCCTTTGAGAAATTTCGGGAATACAAGAATGAAGTTGAAAAACAAACAGGCAAAAGTATCAAGACACTGAGATCTGATCGAAGTGGTGAATACTTAAGTGCCGAGTTTCTGGACTACTTAAAAGAGAATGGAATTCTCTCTCAGCTTACTCCTCCATACACACCACAACACAACGGTGTATCTGAAAGGTGGAATCGAACCCTATTGGATATGGTTCGTTCCATAATGAGTAAGGCTGAGTTACGGCGATCTTTCTGGGGTTATGCACTAGAATCAGCTGCATATCTTTTGAACAAGGTTCCCTCCATGACTGTGCCTACCACACCATATCAGATGTGGTGTGGGAAGAAACCCTATCTTCAATATCTGAAGATATGGGGATGTCCAGCTTTTGTTAAAAAGCAGCATGCGGACAAACTCGAGGCACGCTCTGTACTGTGTAAGTTTGTGGGATAACCAAAGAACTCTAAGGGGTATCTTTTCTATTATCCAGAGGAACAAAAGGTTTTTGTTTCTCGTCATCCTCACTTTCTGGAACATCAGTTTTTAGAAAAGGAAACAATTGGGAGCACAATAGAACTGGAAGAAATTCCAGAAGCACAAGCTATTACTGAAAGCTTGGTAGAACCAGAGGTTTCAGGAGAACTGAACATCCCAGCGCCACTCCACAGGAGTAGTAGGCAGTCTCATCCGCCCGAGAGATACTACTGTTTTCTCATAGATGGGGATTGAGAGGATTGCGTCATTGAATATAATGAGCCTACTAGCTTCCAGCAAGCCATTCAGAGCGGTGACTCTGTAAAATGGCTGGATGCAATGCGGACCGAGATGGAGTCCATGTACACTAACAAAGTTTGGACTTTGGACATTGCTCCAAAAGGGGTAAAACCCGTAGGCTGCAAATGGATCTTCAGAAAGAAGATTGGTGTAGATGGGCAGGTTGAAACCTATAAAGCCAGACTTGTTGCAAATGGTTTTCGCCAAAGACCTGGTTTGGACTATAACGAAACCTTTTCTCCAGTGGATATGCTCAAATACATTCGGATCCTTCTTGCCATTGCTGCCTTCCACGATTATGAGATCTGGCAGATGGACGTAAAAACGGCTTTTCTAAATGGAAATTTGGAAGAGTGCGTCTATATGGATAAGCCGGAGGGTTTCATTCAGAGTGGGAGCAGCGGTAAAGTGTGCAAGTTGCTTAAGTCTATTTATGGACTGAAGTAGGCACCGCGGAGCTGGAACATCTGCTTTGATGATACTGTCAAAGAATTCGACTTTATCAAAAATCCGGATGAACCATGCATTACAGTAAAATTGTAGGGAGAACTGTGGTATTCCTCGTCTTGTACGTGGATGACATTCTTCTAATAGGAAATGACATTCCTATGCTACAGTCAGTCAAAGAATTCTTGTCACAGAGGTTCTCCATGAAGGACCTGGGCGATGCCAACTACATTTTGGGGATCCAGATCTATCGTGATAGATCTAAGAGGATGTTGGGACTTTCGCAGTCCAGATACATCGACACCATACTGAAACGATTCAGTATGGAAGATTCAAAGCACGGTAATCTGCCGGCATGTCACGGAATCACCCTCTCCAAAGATATGTCTCCCAAGACTGATTTAGAAAGGGCTCGCATGTCATCTATACCCTACGCATCTGCGGTAGGCTCTATAATGTATGCGATGTTATGTACCAGACCAGATGTAGCACACGCATTAAGCGTTGTAAGCCGGTGTCAGTCGGGCCCAGGGGAGAAACACTGGATAGCAGTAAAGAACATTCTCAAGTACCTGAGAAGGACTAAGGAGATGTTCTTGGTGTATGGCGGAAAAGACCTCCAGATCGAGGCCTTTGCTGACTCCAGCTTCCAGATTGACAAAGATGACTCCAAGTCCATGTCGGGTTATGTCTTTACCCTCAATGGAGGGGCGGTTTGCTGGAAGAGCTCCAAGCAGGAAACCGTTGCTGACTCAACTATGGAAGCGGAGTACATAGCTGCTTGCGATGCCGCAAAGGAAGCTGTCTGGATGAAGAAGTTCCTCACGGAGCTTCAGGTGGTTCCTACCATTGTTGATCCAATACCACTGTATTGTGACAACAACGGCGCTATAGCTTTAGCGAAGGAACCCAGGTCCCATCAGAAGTCCAGACATATTTTGAGGCGGTACCACCTGATCAGGGAGATCGTAGATCGCCGGGAGATCGAGGTGAAGAGAGTAGATTCGGAGAATAACACTGCAGATCCATTCACGAAGGCCATATCCCAGACTCAGTTTGAGCGGCTGATTGAGATGATAGGTCTTCGATACGCCAGTACATGGCCCTAGTGCAAGTGGGAGATTGTTAGTGTATATGCCCTAGAGGCCATTACTGTATCATACTAGTTTGTATATTATTTAATAGAAGCTTAGGATATTCACAGTTGTATAGACAATCTTGCTCAAAAATGGTAGTATGCTACTTGGTTTGTTTCTACTTAAATATGTGCATGTGTTTCTTTTAGCATATCGCTTATACATATTAGTGGAGCCCTTAGGATCTTTGCTTGATTACTAGCGTTGTGATGGCAGTCACACTAGTGGGGGCTGGGTAATCTACAAGCACATCCTTATACAGGTCCCTAGTCGTAGGATTATCGAGACGAGTTATCGATACTCCGGAGTAGACTAGCGTATGCGCTTCTCATCCTAGCAGGGGAGATGGTCCGTCCCACAGCTATTAGTATGTCGTATTGGAGATAGTATGCGGGTGCTCGTTAGGTTATGAGTACACTGGACAGGACTCGCTGGGAACTATTGGTTGGTACTATACCTATCGTCAGTTATCAGTTCCCAGGTGACATGAGTACAGCTTAGTCCGTTGACTTGACAATGTCAGTTCGTCTCGAGTGTGTTCCTACTGTTCTTAGATTACTACCCTACCACGGCTCAAATGAGTCGTGCAAACAGATAATAGTTGGGTGCAGTCCCGAAGCACTTGGAGGCAGTGACGGTTAGACAGGATTTGTCTCTCCCGATATTGGGAGTTGATATCGCGCTGTGTCTAGGAGAGCCATTACACAAAGTCCCTGGCCAGGGCAAGCGAGATTTGCTCGCAGTATTTCCAGTAGTTTCTCAGGGTGTTCTGGGCTACACTCCGACACGACTTGTACCGCTATTAGGGGACTGACGTTTACTGTGACCCCCTAGGCCCGACAAGCGATACTCTCAGACGAACAGACCGGACTGTACGGAGATTGTCACATTCAGGCTCAGTAGGAGTTCGAATGGGTTCACCTCATCGGTCTTCCTATCGGTATCTACCTGGGGACCGTTACGTACAGCTAGTACCGCTTGCGGCCTGTGGTTAAACCCACTGCCAGCATAGTGTAACATTTCAAAAAAATATATATATTATTTTTGGGAATTTTTTTAATTTAATATTATTTTAATGAATATTTTAATATTTCGGTATAATTAAATACCGATAAATGGGGAAAATTTTGGAAAAATTATGGAAAATTCTAAAATAGGGTATTTTATAGAATTTTGCCATTTTTAAGTTTTTATAGTTAGTTATATGCTAATTTAGTGCTAATCGCGATTAAAAATCGCTAATCGAGTTTTTAGCATTTTTGGTGCAAAACATGCACATTATCATTTTTCTACACTTGTCACATTTTCTTTCATGTTGTGGGTAGATGGTGGCCTAGGTTACCATTGAGTGAGAAGGAATAAAAGAGAAAGGAAGAGAAAAGAAATGGTAAAGTATGATGATGAGAGAGAGAGAGAGTAGGTTACTTTTGACTTGTTTGACCCTTCCCTTATCATTTTATCATCTCATTTCTCTCTCCCCCTCCATGAGCTGCTGCCGCTCCTGCCCTTTCCCTCTTCCTCCTCCCTCTTCAAGCCTAGATCTACCATTAATACAACCCCGAAACCCCATTCCCACTTCACAAAACTTTCTCCCAAGCCCACTAGCTATACACATTGGACTAAGAAAGAGCTGATTTGGAGGACTTTGAGCAACTCAAGAAAATTCTTGAGTTACCAAAGGAGGTAATTTCTACACCCTTAGCGTAGTATTTCGATTTCTTGTGCATCTATACTAGTTTCATGTCGATATAGCGTGTTTTGATGAACTTGGAAATTTCGAGTTAGGGTTTAGGGTTTGATCTGAAATCGAAAGTGATTTGCGGTGTAATTAGAGGTAACAACCCCAGTGGTGATTGATTGGAGACCCAAACTAGAGACTAGAACCCAGTATACGGATTTACGGAATCGATATCGGGAAAAACTGTAATTCTGTGGCTGTTTTTGGAAATCTGCTTTAACCCGAGACACCTGAAAATAAAATTGACTTGACAGAGAGATGTGCGGGCACCTTGAAACCACCAAACAAAGCCCTAGCCCCTAATTCCTTGTTCAAGCCACAGATAAATCCCATCTGGCCGCAATTTGCGGCCAGAGCAGGTGGGTTTGGCCTCGTTTTTGGTGCAGGGCCCTATCTCCAGTAAACTTGACCCCTGGCATGTGCAGTTTTGTCTGATTCCATTTAGGGTAAAATCTGGGTTAGTTTTCTTGAGTTGGCGCATGGTTTACGACTTGTTTTAGCATGGATTTTAGTATTTGATGATTCGTTTCTGTCGGATGGCGTTTGAACGTCAACGGCAAAGGGTTATTGATCGTGTTTGCATGCGAGACTATAGGTTTTTACCTATGAGCATAGCGTATGCCGTTTTGGCTTTCGATATGATTTTCATGTGCTTTAGCGTTTGTGATATCCTTGTAGGTACCCCACGTGACGTCGAGGCGTTGAAGATGGAGATGGAGACATCGGCATCGGAACACGAGAAGCAAGGTGAGTAGATTTATATCTACGGGGAGAAGTCGGGTGGATGGCGTATAGCACCCCCGCAGTTCATGGTGATGTATACGAATACGTATACACACATATATTGATTATATATTGTTTGAGATTATTGATGATAAAGATAGATTCTAGGTGTGATTGGATTGGTTTAGTGTTGCGAAACACTAGAGTAGTGGTTGCACCACACATACACACACACCCATACTTGCATACATTCTTCTTTCATATGTGCTCTTAGTGTATATGCCCTAGGGGCCATCATTGTATCATACTAGTTTGTATATTACTTAATGGAAGCTTGTGATATTCACAGTTATATAACAGTCTTGCTAAACATGGTAGTATGCTACTTGGTTTTATCTATCTTAATATGTATGTTCGTATTGATAGAGCTCTTAGGATCTTGCTTGACTACCAGCGTTGTGATGGCAGTCACACTAGTGGGGGCTGGGTAGTCTACAAGCACATCCTTTTCCAGGTCCTTAGTCATAGGATTATCGAGACAGGGCATCGATACTCCGGAGTACACTAGTGTGTACGCTTCTCATCCCAGTTGGGGAGATGGTCTGTCCCACAGCCATCAGTACGTCGTACTGGAGATAGTATATTTATTTTATCAGTTGTATCTAGTAATTCCATCAACCAAACTTGTATTTTGTTTCAGACTTAGAAAACCAGTGATGTATTATTTCGACCTTAGAGTCGCGCGTTGTAGTATTATGGTTTTCATGCTGATTTTGAGTTTTTCTTTGAGTTTTGATCCTCGCCCTTCGGCGTTGTATATTATACTGCTTGCGTGGTTGTGACCGTCAATTGACGAAGAGCAAGCTCCCGCTTGGGGATGCCTTTTATCATTGTACATATATTATTCTTGTGGTACCCCGTTCGGGGCTAGTATTTACAAAGGAAATTCTGCCGAAATTTTCAGAAAGACATGAGATTTTTAAAATGCATATTCGGCTTATGTTATTTAAAAATCCCTTGTTTTAAAACATGTTTTCTTCGCTTCATTAAAACTAGTTTTCCTTTATTTATTACTTAAAATGGTTTTAGATTTCTGGGCTTTTGGCTTACTTGAGTTAGATGAGGTCCCCTAGGCTTCATATGATTCAAGGGCCCGTCACGTGCTATTTCGGGTCGTGACAAAGTTGGTATCAGAGCGCTAGGTTAACCTTGCTTCGAGTCTAAGTTTGACTATGCGGAGCCTAGAGCGTTTATATATATACGGAACTTAGGCTTGACCTTACGGAACTTAGACTTAGTCGAGGGGGTACTATACCCGAACGTTCGTCACGTAGGATGACCCTTGGTTGATGGAGTAGGTAGCTTGAGTAGAGTGACGTACCGTACGTATGTTCCGCGGTATACTTACGATACGCTACTCCGCTTAAGAAACCTTAGGATGTACATTTCCTTGCACCGTATTATATTCATTCCTATGATCTATCCTCATCGATACTGGTTCTGATTTTGCTGCCACGATTAAACGGGCAGAGAGAGCTACGGCTAGAATTGCGTCAGCATGAGCTCGTCATGGACAAGGACTGAAGGCATGGTTCCAGAGACATACGATTGCATAGAGAGTTGTCGTTTTAGTGTGTTTCCGCGCCATGAGCGTTTGACAGATCGCTTTTACGAGATTTCTCGGACGTGCAGATTAGCACCAGATGATCAGGCTGCTACTAGAGGCCAGCCAGAATGTGATGACCATTGATATATCGCTTACTTAGGATGATTGAGGTGCTGTTTAGTGTACAGACGAATGAGCCAGTTGCTCCTGCAAATGACGAGATATCGCTCAGATGTTGGAGCTACTGCAGCATGGGTATATACTAACAGATATGATGGAAGGTCGCTAGTCACCCGAGGATGAATGACTAGGACATATGGTTCGTTCGCTTACCCCGATGCGAGGTCATCAAATTGATTGATTCCAGCTAGAGACGACTTCACGCAGGTTCGTTGGTAGTCGATGAAGGCGATCGAATGTCAGAAACCCATATTCCAAGTTTAAAGTATTCGGAAAGACATGCAAGCGATTCTATAGACCCTCTAGAAAAATAAAATCCTAACTCGACATAATGACCATGTGAAAGCCTTCGAACCTTAGGGTTTGCGGCAGTTCCGCGGCGCTATTAGTGAGGCTTGGGTTTGCCCTTCTACGGCTGGTCCACCGATGTTGTGGTATGTACTCGATACTATTAAGCTGTACCCAAGATGTTGAGCTCTTGGAGGGTTTATGAGGTTTT
Source organism: Agapanthus africanus (assembly GCA_030015575.1). Taxonomy (NCBI): domain Eukaryota; kingdom Viridiplantae; phylum Streptophyta; class Magnoliopsida; order Asparagales; family Amaryllidaceae; genus Agapanthus; species Agapanthus africanus. The sequence goes on along the minus strand of CM057343.1, from coordinate 286,171,195 downwards.
GACGAATCGATCAAATGGTTCGACATCTTTCGGATGACATGTGGTGGGATGCATTTCTTAGGAGACTCCAGAAACAAGTATAGCCGTTGGAGCACAATCCATGCAGCCACGAAGAGACGAGTCCGAAGCAGTCGACAGCAGATAAAAGTGGAGAAAAGAGTTCGCACGAGATTTCGACGAGATGACGTTCCACTCCGCTGACGTCAGAGATATGATACGCATGCAGAGGCGTTGATTATAAATATATCTTCCAGAAGGAGTCGCGATGAGTATGCAGCCGTTCCAGAACAAGAATTAGCTTTAGTAAAGGACGATGACTTCCGGGCAATCGGCAGAAACAAGAATTGAGAGAGACTTCGACAGGACCTTTCTGGAATACTATACGAGAAGACTTGGGCCCAGGAGCGGTCATATTGCGCACACCCTGCATGCCAGAGTTCGGCATCGTCAACGAGATAGTTGGCCAGAGATCTGTAGAGGATGTGCCAGAGCAGTACTGTTTCCGTCGTCATTCCATATTGGGCCGTTGAGCCGAGGATCTATATATCTAGCAATGCACAGTGAGAGACAAGAGCCTAAAAGCACCAGGCGCCAGATCATGAACAGGAGGCAAGTAGATATCTTGCTCTGCTAGCATTGGATGCACCGACACCTTCTCGACTTTGAAGGAGGATATATCGATGGCGGTATTTATGATTTGTGATTTTGTAATTCATTTATCATGTATCCGTCACCTTGGATTCAGTATTTTGGGCGATCTATTCGCAGATTTGGTCATGATGGCTGAGTTCCATGATTTCTATTTTCGTACACCATGGTTGCACCTACTGGGTATTTATATTTTGTGCATCGTTATTACGCTTGTGGTATTGATTGTGATTTCATGCCTATTTTATGCCTGTGATTTGATTTATGCTTCGAGCATAGTTTTCAAGCAATTTTAGTGTTTTGATTTGATTTGTGCACGCTGATGCACATGGTTGTGAGCTTATATACCGCGGTATACCTGATTTGGATTGAGCTGTATTGTATACCGTCGATTTTGATTCTGATATTGATGTTGATTTCTTGCACTCCGTGCATATGATTTGGATTTTTGCGCGTGTTGAGCGCAAGTTATGAGATACGATTTTGGTGCACACCAGATGCGCTAAATCGAGATTCTTCATGCATAACAGATGCACCTAATTTTGCCGTCAGGCACACACGTTGCCTATGACAGATGTTTCGTGCACACCCGTTGCACCTAGATGATGTTTTTGTGCACGTGTATGGCACATATATGGATTTTGATTTCCGTGCGCACCAGACGCATAGGGTATTCTTATATTCATTTTGGGATTTATTCCTTATGGAGCAGTATGTTTTTATGATATTTGCTATATGTTTTCGTACTGAGCAGGACTAGTCAGAGGATAGTACCTGGACAGACTTTGCATGCGTTGATAGTTATCGAGGTGATTTCTAAAAAGCGAGCTATAGACCAAGTATTTACCTACGTGTCTGATATAACACAAAACATTTAAACAAAGAAACCCTTCTAAATTTTCAAAACGGCGGAACGTATATATTAAACAAAAGATATATACATGTATGGTTATTTTCTTACAACAGACGTCCTCCACTGTGCAGTGTTATGTGCATCGCACAGCGACTTAAAAAGGTTTGGCATGCATTTCCTTCAGTTATTTACCTATATGGATTTGATGTGTACATGTATAGTTCTAATTTATATCATATTTGTTTTAATTTGGATTTGACATTTGTGTCTATACCATGACTCCGATGATTGCGGGATGCTTGACGGAGTGTTGATTTCAAGTTATCTGCTCATTGTTCATGCGTTTGCATTGCGCTATGATGCGTTTTATGTATTGATGATTTCGGAGCCCTGCCGACTTGGACTTTTTACTGAAATGTATTAGTATTGAGGGGTTTAAATTTAAATTCGGCGACCGAATTTCTTTAAGGGGGAAGATTGTAACATTTCAAAAAAATAAAATATTATTTTTGGGAATTTTAAAAATTAAATAATAAAATATTGAATATTTTAGTAAGGCGGTATAATTAAATACCGATAAATTGGGAAAAAAATTTGAAAAAAATTATGGAAATTATTAAAAGAGGGTGTTTTATGTGAATTATGCAAATTTTAAGTTTTTATGATTTATTATACACTAATTTTGTGCTAATCGCGATTAAAAATTGCTAATCGCGCTTTAAGCGTATTTTGTACAAAACATGTACCATATCTTTTTGTTAAAACTTGTTACATTTTTACTACATGTTTTGGGTGCATGGCTTTTGTTTTGGGGTTACTATTGAGGTGCGAAAGAAATAGAAAAGAAAAAGGAAATGAGTAAGGAATTAGGTATGGTTAGGAGAGAGAAAGAGAGGGTGAGGGGTCAACCTTGTCTTGATCCATTCCCCTCCATTCCTTCACTCATTCCTCTCCCCACTCCTCATCATTTGCTGCTGCTGCTGCTGCCCTCCTCCTCCACCATCTTCAACCCTCTCAAACTCCATGAAAAACACCTCAAAACCCCATTCCCTTTTCACAAAAATGGTGCACAAGCTCACAAGCTACCAATTGGACCAAGAAAGTTCGCATTTTGGCGCTGTAGAGGATTTGTGAGTGTCAAATGAGGTATATCTTTTACATTAATTGTAGTATTCCCTTTGTTTTAGCCACTATTCAAGTTTAGTATCAATTTCGTGTAGTTTTGTGCACTTTGGACATTTCTAGAGAGGGTTAGGGTTAAGTTGAGATTTCGTGGTGAACTTGAGTGTTTTAAGTGACCTTAAACCCAGCCGTGATGTTACAAACCCAGAACGTACACTATATTAAAACTGAAACCCAAAATACGGAAAAACAGAAACTTTTGATGTCGGTTTGTGAACTTTGAGCGTGCAGGCAAATCTGGAATGAACTGGGATTTTTACTGGAAAAGTAAATAACACCATAGGACTAGAATTGACCCTAGGAACCCCCTGTAGAAAGACGAACCTCATAGGATCATGTAGGGCCGGCGAGATCGGTCTTCCTTGAGAGGGGGCTCGGCCACTTGGTGAGGGTATGGGTCCAGGTTACTTCTGTAGAACATATATACCCTATATATCACCCTAGTGTTGTTTGCTCACACTGTTTTCACCCTCTTCAAAATATGGAACTAAAAACTTGATTTGCTGTTTTCATTCGAGTTATGGTTTTACGTATTCTAAATACTGTATTTTTGTATTTGTGCTTTATCTCGATCATGTGACGTTTGTACGTCTATATCGAGTGATATCGAGTTGATTTGCAGAGCTAACCATAGGTTCTAACCTATAGGCTTTTTAAGCGTATCGTTTTGGTTTCAATTTGGTTTTAATGTGATGCGATACGTGTGACATGTAGGTACCCCCACGATGATTAGAGAAGATGAAGAAGATGGTGGCGACATCGACATCGGCAAGCAAGATCAAGCTGAGTAGATTATATCTACGGGGGAAGTCGGGTGGATAGCGTATAGCAACCCCGCAGTTTGATACTTAGTATACTAGATATATACTATATTTATTTGTATTATAGCATTATGTGTCACATGGATTTTCGGATGTGATTAGGTGTATTATGGATAGATTAAGGTTTAGAAGTAAACTAGTATAGTTTCCTAGTTGCGAACCCTAGAATAGGTATACACCGACACGCACACACATACTCATTTGTTATACCTTTACTTGGATGATGAGGATAGCGGATGATATTTGGAGATGAGTCGAGGAGATTGGGCATAGCGCCATGAGATCGGTGATATGATGTGATTCGTATTTGGGATACGACATGTGATTTTAGCGGGTTTTTGGACGTGTGTTTCACACACGCATTTATATTTATATAGATGGTGTCGATTTGTACTAGACTTAGATCAGTAACCCAGTTCATGTGATATGATGATAAGGATACCAGATAATTGATGGGATGAATGTGATATTGACCCGTAGCCAGCTTTTGGGATGCCGTACGATGATTTACCGTACGAGCTTATTATTGATGATAGATCCGCACTCATGACTCGAGGATGTCATATGATATTGTATCGTACGCGGTACCTTTGAGGCGGGATCACCGACTATATATATATATATATATATATGTATCGACTCAGATTTAGGTGGTTTCCATATCCCTCCCGATTGACTTGTTAGTTAGAGCCGTAGTTTTGAGAGTAAATGTTAGGTTAGGCCGATGTCATACCTATTTCAAAAACTAACGAATCAGGAGTATTTTAAAGACAGGCAAAGGAATCCTACGGATATTTTCAAAAGACGCATCCTTTCTTAAAAACACCATAGCTCTTATTTTCCTAAAAACACCGATTCGTCCTCTTTCAAATGGCAAAACAGTATGACATAGGTACATTGATGTAGATACTGCACTGTTGTGTTACTAATCATTTGCCGCATATTCTTGCTTTTCGCATCGCATCGCATGTTTAAATATGTTATTGTTATATCAAAACCATGCTGTTAGGACACCAGCACCATTATCGATGATACAAATGTTCCACGTACACTTGCTTGCCGGCTCATACACTTCATCATCGATAATTGCCATGTCACTACACTATAGGACTGTTGCATTCAGGATATGACCCCTTGCATGACAAAATTGAGTACACCCATACTTGCATACATATGTATTTGCACATACATAGATGATTCTGTCTTGATTTGGAGATTTCGGAACCGCAAGATATATCTTAAAACTGTTTTCATTTTAAAAGAGCGGTTTCCCTCCATATGTGAATATTACTATTCCATATTGCATGACATACTGATATGCTTACTTTCTTTTATACGTCGCATACATCATGCTTTATGATTATACGCATTGAGATACATTGTTTCCATGATATTTCTGGATTTGGAAACCGTGGGTATTTTAAAAGAGAGTATGTATTGTTTTAAAAACCCGTTACCCTTGATATGATATTTCAGTGCGTCCACCCTGCGTTTTATCGGTTCTGAGACGTGTGCTTGAATCCCGATTAGAGAAGTTGGACGATCCGTTTGCGGGTTCATGGTGGACCCGGTATGGTTCCCCGGGGTAAGAAATGTTTTTCATGGAGCAGACGATGAGCATGGCAGGGTGGCGAGTACCTACCGATGATTGTATTTGATCTCGGTGGATATCCGGAGGATACCGACCGGAGTTGAGAGATGATATGGGCCAATCAAGACTGACGGAGCCCGATATATAAGGATTTACGTGCCGATGCTAGGCACATGTTTCATGATGTTTTCGAGTGTCGATGCTTGACACTCAGGTTCCATGATTTGATATGTCCCGAGCGACACATGTTGATTTACATCCTCATACTTCCATGCATATGTTTACGATATTTACATGCATGATGCTTATTTTCATTGGGTGACACATGGACGATTTCCACATATATATATTGACATTGATGATATTGATCACACAGTTGGATGATATCCACATATTCATAGACTTCATGATATAGTCGACATTGATCATACCTCTTATTTATGATATGTTATTACCTGAGACACTGGCACTGGCACGAGCACTTGACACTACACCCATGTATTGATGTTATATTGCAACCTTATCATGCTTCAGACTTATTCATTAAGGTTTATATATATTGATCGTATTGACCTAGGACTGTGTTATACATACGATTTCCGCTCTGTGATGTTTTCTATTCACGAGTGTAAGTTGACGTTGTACACCCCACGACTTGTGAGGAGGCGGAAATATGAAAAACAATCATTTTGTTTAAACTAACATCGACTAACCAGAAGGATCTTTGCTAAACTATAACTAACACTAACATAGGAGTAATTAGCTACTATGAAAGAAGATTATACCAAATGAACCAAGTCCTTCTTCTTCTCATTAACCACCTCCACATCGGCTTCCTCTTTGTAATAGACGATCCACCCGAGAGATTCCACTTCAAGCTTTGCCTCTAATCTTGAGGTAACTAGGTTTCTCAAAGTGCTAATCTAAGCAACCTAGGTAATATAGTGTGTGATTATGGATTAATATGTCTTGCTAACCCTTGATCTCAACACATGAGAGGGTAGGGTTAGGGTTTGAAGAGAGAGAGCTTGAGGAGAGAGAAGGTGAGAGTGAGATTGAAATGAAATAATATCTCATCTTGAATATATGAAGTATAATGATTTATTAAATGAATAAATCAAATGATTTACCAACCATGCTTCATTTATTCACTTTGTGTGATTCATCACATGAGTCATTAAACATTAAATGCAACACTAACTCCTTTGTATGAATCACACCATGAGCCATTAAATCAATAAATGCAAATGCCATCTTAGCCCCCAAGTCATTATCCTTCTAGAAGCTTCTCGCCAAATTACGAGAACGCCCATCCTATCTGTGAAAACACGGAAAAACTTTAGACTGTATAAATCCAATAATCTGATACTAGAATCTGGCTTAAACCAAAGCTGGCTAGTAAAAACTGTCCGAACATCGTACGTGCATAAATGCACGTGCGTGTCCGAACCCTGTCGTAAAACCATACGACCTCTATATCTTTTCGCCCGGAGCGGGGAAACTCTCTGTGTGGGACTCTAAAGACTCGACTACTACGCTGGCAGTTGGTTTAACCACAAACCGCAAGCGGCACTAGCTGTACGTAACGGTCCCCAGGTAGATGTCGATAAGAAGGCTGATGAGGAAACCCATCCGAACTCCGACTAAGCCTGATATGACAATCTCCGTCCAGTCCGGTCTGTTCGTCTAGGATTATCGCAAATCGGGCCTAGGGGGCGGCAACCTTCAGTCCCCTAAAAGCGGTATAAGTCGTGTCGGAGCGTAGCCCATTACACCTTGAGAAACTACTGGAAAACCTACCAGTAAATCTCGCTTGCCCTGTCCAGGGACTTTGCGTAATGGCTCTCCAGACACAGCGCGATATCAACTCCCAATACTGGGAGAGACGAATCCTGTCTAACCGCCACTGCCTCCAAGTGCTTAGGACTGCACCCAACTGCTACCTGTTTACATGACTCCTTTGAGCCGTGGTAGGGTAGCAATCTAAGAACAGTGCGATACACTCGAGGAGAAGTAGCAGTGTCAAGTCTGCGGACTATGCTGTACACATGTCACCTGGGAACTGTTAACTGACGACGGGTATAATACCAACCAACAGTTCCCTGCGAGTCCTGTCCGGTATACCCGTAATCCAACGAGCACCTGTATACTATCTCCAGTATGACGCACTGATGGCTGTAGGATAGACCATCTCCCCAATTGGGATGAGAAGCGTACACACTAGTCTACTCCGGAGTATCGATGCCCTGTCTCGATAATCCTATGACTAGGGACCTGAAAAAGGATGTGCTTGTAAACTACCCAGCCCCCACTAGTGTGACTGCCATCACAACGCTGGTAGTCAAGCAAGATCCTAAGGGCTCTATCAATACGTACACACATATTAAGATAGATAAAACCAAGTGGCATACTACCATGTTTAGCAAGACTGTTAATATAACTGTGAATATCCCAAGCTTCCATTAAGTAATATACAAGTTAGTATGATACAATAATGGCCCCTAGGGCATATACGCTAACAATCTCCCACTTGCACTAGGGCCATGTACTGGAATATCGAAGACCGATCATCTCGAGTAGCCTCTCGAACTGAATCTGAGGTAAGGCCTTTGTCAATAGATCAGCAATGTTCTCCTCTATAGCAACTCTCCAGACCCCGATCTCCCGACGATCTATGATCTCCCTGATCAGGTGATACCGCCTTAAGATGTTTCTGGACTTCTGATGGGACTTGGGTTCCTTCTTTAAAGCTATAGCTCCGTTGTTGTCGCAATACAGAGGTATTGGATCAACAATGGTAGGAACCACCTGAAGTTCTGTGAGGAACTTCTTCATCCAGATCGCTTCTTTTGCGGCATCGTAAGCAGCAATATACTCCGCTTCCATCGTCGAGTCTGCAACGGTGTCCTGCTTGGAGCTCTTCCAGCACACCGCCCCTCCATTGAGGGTAAAGACATAACCCTACATGGACTTGGAATCATCCTTATCACTCTGGAAACCGGAATCAGCAAAGGCCTCTAACTTGAGGTCTTTTCCGCCGTAAACCAAGAACATCTCCTTAGTCCTTCTTAGGTACTTGAGAATGTTCTTTACTGCTATCCAGTGCTTCTCCCCTGGGTCTGACTGATACCTGCTTACCACGCTTAGTGCGTAAGCTACATCTGGTCTGGTGCACAACATCGCATACATTATAGAGCCTACCGTAGAAGCGTAGGGTATAATAGACATGCGTTCCCTTTCCAAATCAGTCTTGGGAGACATCTCTTTGGAGAGGGTGATTCCGTGACAAGCCGGTAGATTACCGCGCTTAGAATCTTCCAAACTGAATTTTTTCAGTATAGTGTTGATATACCCGGACTGCGAAAGTCCCAACATCCTCTTGGATCTTGTAACATTTCAAAAAAATAAAATATTATTTTTGGGAATTTTTATAATTTAATATTATTTTAATGAATATTTTAATATTTTGGTATAATTAAATACCGATAAATGGGGAAAATTTTGGAAAAATTATGGAAAATTCTAAAATAGGGTATTTTGTGGAATTAAGCCATTTTTAAGCTTTTATGGTTAATTATATACTATTTTAGTGTTAATCGCGATTAAAAATCGCTAATTGGATTTTTAGCATTTTTGTGCAAAAATGTGCACATATCATTTTTCTACACTTGTTACACTTGTTACATGTTTTGGGAGCATGGTTACTTAGGGTTTACCATGGGGTGAGAGGAAATAAAGAAAAGAAAAGAAAAGGAAAAAGTGAGAGAATGATGATCAGAGAGAAAGAGAGAGTCAACCCTTCTTTTGAATCATACTCCCATCATTCTCACCCCCATTTTTCTCTCCCTCTCCTGATTAGTCGAAAATATTGCATCTTTTAACCGGCAATTTCCCTATCATTAGCATTCATATAGAAGTATTCGACATTCATATAACACATATTAGCAAAACAGTAGTAAAATATCAGATTACATGTGTTAGACCATAAAACCGGCATTTGTAGGGAAATTGACTGCATTTCATAGCATGGCATCATTCCTATATATCGCAACTTGTGTTTCGAAGTCCGTGCAGGAAATTCCAGAAGAACGGTCAAATTTACAAATGAAGACTGCTAAAGAATACGCCAACTCATGGATTTTGAATCTGGTATTGATCTAAAACGAATTCAGAGATTCAACATATCAGAAAATACTAAAGAAGACAGTAGAAGGCAGCACATGAAGTATGAAGCTTCAACTCAGCTACTTGGCCGCGTAACCGCGGCCTAAGCCGCTTTGTGCCGCGGTTCCGCGGCGGTCTTGCCTCTTCACCCCATCTGCTTGGCACCACAACTCTTCCCTATGGCCCTACACCTCAAAAAGACACTGCAATTTCCAGAAAGCCCCAGAACCTTCTGCCAGATCAGCAAACCCTTGGATCTAAACTAAACTAGCCTTTTATTCTAGAACCTTCTCCCTAAACCCTAGCTTAAACCCTAAGCTAAGCTCCTAACTACCTACTTCTAGAAGCCTTTCAACAAACTTTTGGAGGGAAGTTCTATTTCAAATCAAAGACCTAGGGTTTGGAAATCTATAAATAGGACCCTAGGCTCACTTGTAAAAGAATTATTCATTCATTGTTGATTGTGAGGGATTGTAATTCAATTGTGAGAGCATTCATTGTTGTTGAGTGTAAAAACCCTAGTTCTTCATCTACCCAACAACAACCACCTCCAAACCCTAACCCTAATCCAATCTACAAATACCCAATTCAAGATTCATGGAGTTCAAGAAAAGCAAGTCTTCGACGACCCTTTAGAAGCAAAGCCGAACTTCATCGGAGCACGAGATCGAAGCGATCCAAGACTCAAGAAGCCGAACGATGCAAGATTCGACGAGCAAAGTTCCTTCCTCTTGTAATTCTTGAGAGTTGTAACTTCTTGTTGATATAATAAAGGTGAAGATTCTTTAAACTTGTTTACATTTCAATTCTAGCATCAATATTTCATTTCGATTCTTGAATGTATTCTTTGTGATGATGTGTGAATAAACTCCGCTCGTGGAGGAATCGAGATGATTGTAGAATGATGATGTTGATAAATCGTTAAACGTTTTCTTAAGTCCTATAGCAATTGTGAATTCTTGAAAATAGAATGATCAATGTGAAATGGGCTCTTAATTCTTTTCACACGATCTAGAGAATCAACGATCGATCATTGTATTTTCAAGAAGCTATCTAGTGAATGTGATTCATCGAAAGGACAAAGGATAGGATGAAGAACCCTAATTCTTCGCAAGATCCTTAAACCTCGATCAATCGACATCGAGTTAGCATCAATTCGCTAATGGATAAGAAACGTTGATTTCTAGTCTTCATCACATCTACAATCTAATCGATTCCTACGAGCTTTACTTCAAATCTTGAAACCCTAAGTGATTGGAATTCTATCGAAACTCGATTCTCAATGTTTATCATTTTCTTGATTCTTGATTAGAATAGTGACACTTGAAACCATTGATAAAAATCTTGAATCATGTTTTCGTTTCTTTTCTATTAACTTTTCAATTCAAAACAAAACAAATTAGAACGAATCGCACAATCCATGTAGACGGTCCGCACTTGCTAACGAAATCTATACACGACACCGTTATTGATTGCGGTCAAATAATTCTTTGATTGTGAATTCTATTCATTTTCTAAACCGACACAAAGATATAGATCAACCAAATGGTACCATTATCGGGGATCATTTGATTCGATACTACACAACAAGAATTTCATTCAATCAAATGGCGCCGTCGCCGGGGATCGCGCGCTAATTCGTTATTTATTTGAAATTTGAATTGAAAGATTTATTCCATTACATTTTTGAGATCAAAATTCGCACAAACCCTAAATGATTTGTTGTGGTTTATTGCAAGGAGATCTGGAGCTTGCTGGGAAATTGAAAAATTATTTGGAGAATTCCAGAGGACTAGGGAAGTGATCAGGAGTATTCTGTAGATTTTCTTTTCAAGAAATCCAACTAAGACACCGCGGAAGCGCGGTTTAAGGACCATGTGCGGCAGAACCGCGGCATCCTTGAGGGTTCTCTGTGAAATTTTTCTTTCAGGTAATTTCTTACCTTCTTCTCTCTCCCCTTTTAGCTCCAACTAACAAATTTCTGCAGGATTCTTTGCAAAAATTGCAGCGCCGCAAAAAGCAAAATTAAATTTGTGCGTGTTTTTGTTTCTTGGTTGTTTGCATAACTAATACGGATATTAAGGGGCACGGCCAAATCCAAATTAGGTGGGGAGTTCATTACCCTTCCTAGGCCCCAAAAATCGGAAAACTTGCATCCGCATTGGCCCATATTAACTAAAAAATATCTAGATATGACTCTAAGGACCGTCGCGCTCACTTAGGACAGAAGAAGGCCGTGGGCAATTCATTGCTTATCCGCGTTTTCTTGTGGTGTCGAAGGCAAGTGTGTCGAAGGCTAGTGGTTATTAATTAGGCCCACTACTTATGTAGTGGAGTACCTTCCCACTTACCTGGCACTTACCTGGTCACAGGGGGAAAAAGAGGCAGTGGAGGATTCTATCCTGCGACTTATCTTTTGGCAGTTAGGAGCGGTCTAGAGCCGGACCTAGGTGACCACTAGATTCTAGGGTTTTTTTTGCTGCATTTGTTGTGTCGCATCATTTTTTCAAAATCAGTCCCTTTTTCAAAGCAAACACCGCATTCATTCATACCCCTAATAATAAGCCACACTGCCACTTGTACTAACCCTTTTTAGTGCAAGATAGGCTGGACACGGGATTCTAGTGCCCGTTTAGTCCGCGTACCTCCTATCGACTCCGAAGTCGATATTTCTACATTTACCTTTTCTTTACCCACTACCATACCCACACCGATGGATCCGACTCCATCAAATTTCTTTTCCACTAATCTGCCACCGTCCGTTGGTGTGCAGAATCCACCTCGCATCTCACTCCAAGGGAGGTGCTATTCCACACGAGGCCCCCTTTCCACCTGTCTTTCCACTCCACCAGCCAACGGGGAAAATTTTCAGATTAAACCCCAATACATCAACCTTCTACCAAAATTTCACGGTCTTGAGACTGAAGACGCATACGTGTTTATCACGAAATTTGAAAATGTATGCGCAATGATGGGTACCTCACAGCTGTCTGTGGATGCTATGCGTCTTCATCTTCTCCCATTCACCTTGTGCGATTTAGCCGAGAAGTGGCTATATAACACTACCGCACATTCCATTTCAAATTGGGAAGAATTCGTCAATGCATTCCTTAAGAAATTTTACCCACATCACAAAACAGCTCTAGTCCGTAGCGAAATATATCAATTCACCCAGCTTCCAAATGAAACATTTTCACAATGTCTTGAACGCTTTAAGGATCTGATAGTCCAATGTCCTTATCACGGAATCCCCAAATGGGAACTGTGCCGAATCATTTATGAGGGCATTAATCCTAAAACAAGACAGATCCTTGAATCCATGTGTCAAGGCAACTTCATGACCAAAGATGATGGGGAAGCCTGGAAATTCCTAGAAGATTTCGTTGAAAAGTCTTTACAGTGGGAGGGTGTGAGTCAATCGTCTACGGCTGGCAATAACCAATCGGATGTTTCCATAGGAGTTAGAGCTGAAATTTCAGCTATGCAAAAGAAACTCGAGACTATGGAAAACAAATTTTTAGCCGCCGCCCTAAGTCAAATGTCACTCTCCAAAACTGTATGTGGATGCTGTTCTGATCCATCGCATCTCACGGAAGAATGTCCACTAAATTCTCCGTTTCTAGGTCATGAGCATACCAATTCTGCTTTCCAACAAAAACATAGAAACGATCCATCTTCTTCCACATATAATCAGGGTTGGAGGAATCACCCTAACTTTGCATGGAACCAATCACAATCTCAAAACACGGTTCCAACCCAACACAATTTCCAAAGGGTCCCTCCACCACAACAGCAACCACCACATTCATTGAGTCAGCACCTCTTCCAATCACAAAACTTCCAAAATTCGGTCAAGACTTTTGCACCACATGAAAACTCTTTGCAATTGACCGGTACTGATAATTCCTCTGCACTAGCACAAACCTTGGACACTTTCATGAAACAATCCATCCAAGGGACGACAAGTTTGCAATCTTCCATCTAGAATGTGATGAAGAGCATTGTCTCTCAAAATGAGAATATCAAATCGATGGAAGAACAAATTGCACAACTAAAAGCCGAAATGAGTGCAAGAGAGAAAGGGAAACTTCCAGCTCAACCTTTACCGAATCCTGGGCATTACAATGTAAATGCCATCACAACGTTGAGATCAGGAAGAGTGCTGAACAACCATGTTGGGGAAGAATTTGATGATATTGGAAATCATATCAACACCCCGGCTGAGACCTTTCCTCACACACACACTTCTCCTTCTGATCCTTGTTCTTCTACCACACCACCGTCTAGCGAGCCTATTCTCCATTTCCCTCTAGGCTCGACACCTCAATATAGCCCTTCTAGTTCTCCACAGACGATCCCCACACCTCTTTTGGGATCTCGTCTACCCCCTCTTCCTTCTCCTTTGATGGACCCGACACTTATTGCGAAAGCTCCTTACCCGAATCGGTTAAGGGGTAACAGAACGAGTCCTCATATGGAGAAAATTATGGAAATATTCAAACAGGTTAACATCAATATCCCTCTCATAGATGCGATTCAACAAGTCCACGCTTATGCGAAAATTCTTAAGGACTTGTGCAGTAGGAAGAGGAAGACTCAAGTGCCGAAGAAGGTCTTCATGTCTAATAATATTTGCACTGATTTTATTCCCCAGCTACCAAAGAAACGAAAGGACCCAGGATGTCCTACAATATCGATTTCTATTGGGGGTAAAAACATAAATCGTGCTCTTTTAGACCTTGGCGCAAGTGTTAACCTACTTCCATATTCTGTATATGAGCAACTAGGGATTGGAGAGCTGAAACCTGCTAACTGCACTCTCTAAATGGCAGACCGTTCAATCACCAAACCAAGGGGTGAACTAGAGGATGTGTTGATAAAGGTCGGGGAATTTGTATTCCCTGTAGACTTCATTGTACTTGATACACAACCTGTAGTAAACCCCCGGGGCCAAATTCTGGTGATTCTGGGTCGTCCTTTCCTTGCCACTTCCAACGCTGTTATAAACTATAGAAATAGTTCAATGAACTTATCATTTGGAAATATGACCATTGAACTAAACATCTACAAAGTTGGAAGTCAGCCATCAGAACCCTCTGCTCATATTCTAGAAGTGTGCTCTGTCCACGAGATCGCTCCCGATAGTTGCGGAGCTGAGGAACTATGCTTTACTGATCTCGACAACATTACCACATCTCTGTTTGATCTCACACATGATCTTAGTGAGGACACTTTTCCTACACTTGAGTCCGACACTCCTGACCTATCTCCACCCGAGTCTGTATCTTTCACAGGCTCTGAGCTTCTTTGTAATTCCAAAAATCACTCGATGATCCCTCCTTCTATCATTTCTCCGCCTGAATTAGATCTAAAAATTTTACCTTCTCATCTTAAATATGCTTATTTAGGTGAGAATGAGTCTTTACCGGTTATCATATCCGCTTCTCTAGTATCAGAGCAAGAGAATGCACTTTTATCGGTATTGAGATCAAATAAAGAGGCGTTTGATTGGACTATGGCGGACATCAAAGGGATTAGTCCCTTGATAGTTGAACATCATATACATGTGATGAATGATGCAAGACCAGCCCGAGAACCACAGAGACGATTAAATCCCGTCATGAAGGAAGCGGTGATGAAAGAGATCGTCAAATGCCTAGATAATGGTATTATATACCCCATCTCCGATAGCCAATGGATGAGTCCTATACATGTCGTCCCTAAGAAATCCGGCATCACTGTTATAACCAAAGAGGCAAATGAGTTGATTCAGACATGCGCCCAAACTGGGTGGCGTGTATGTATTGATTATAGGAAACTCAATGCTGCCACGAGGAAAGACCACTTTCCTCTACCATTCATTGATCAAATGCTGGAACGCTTAGCGGGACGAGAGTATTATTGTTTTCTGGACGGATACTCAGGCTATAATCAGGTCCCCATCGCTAAAAAGGATCAAGATAAAACCACTTTTACTTTTCCTTTTGGTACCTTGGCTTACAGTCGCATGCCCTTTGGGTTATGCAATGCTCCCGCTACCTTTCAGCGGTGTATGATGGGGATATTCTCTGATATGGTAGAGAATTTTGTAGAGATCTTTATGGACGATTTCTCGATTTTTGGAGACTCTTTTTCTGATTGCCTATCAAATCTTGACGCAGTTCTTACTCGTTGCAAAGAGAAGAATATAATTTTGAACTGGGAAAAATGCCATTTCATGGTCCAAGAAGGAATTGTACTTGGACATGTTATTTCACAGAAAGGCATTGAGGTTGACAGAGCTAAGATAGATGTCATTCAAAACCTCCCTCATCCCTAAAGCGTCAAAGATATTCGATCTTTCCTTGGCCATGCGGACTTTTATAGGAGATTCATTAAGGATTTTAGCAAAATTGACTCACTTAAACACTCACTCACTTCACCCCCCGTTCTATCGTCTCCAAATTGGGACAACCCCTCTGAGCTGATGTGTGACGCATCCGACATTGCAGTAGGTGCAGCCTTAGGACTGTACATTGAAAAGATGCCACACATGATATACTATGCGAGTAAGACCCTGAATGATGCGCAAATCAACTATACAACCACCGAGAAAGAACTTTTAGCGGTTGTATTTGCATTAGAAAAATTCAGGCCTTACTTAATTGGCCCTCCTATAGTTGTGTACACTGACCATTCCGCCTTAAAACATCTTCTGGCGAAGAAAGATGCAAAAGGTCGACTAATACGTTGGATCCTACAGTTACAAGAATTTGATCTTGTTATCAAAGATAAGAAAGGATGTGAAAACGTTGTAGCCGACCATCTTTCACGCATCTTTTCTTCCCCTGTGACCTTGCCGATCAATGATTCGTTTCCTGATGAACAACTTTTGAGCGTATCCAAAGAACCTTGGTTCAGGGATATTGTGAACTATCTTGTCATGGGACTTATACCCAGCGATTGGTCTAAACAGGATAAATACCGTTTTCTATCCCAAGTAAAACACTTTTACTGGGATGATCCATATTTGTTTAAATATTGTCCTTATTAGATCATTCGCCGGTGTGCCTCGAAAGAAGAGTTCAAGAGTGTTCTTTCTTTTTGTCATGATCAGGCCTGTGGGGGTCACTTCGGTCCTAAAAAGATGGCGGAAAATGTTTAGCAATGTGGTTTTTATTGGCCGACCTTATTCAAGGATGCATTTGACTATTGCAAAACCTGTACACAATGTCAGTACACGGGTAGAATCTCCCGGAGAAATGAAATGCTTCAGCAACCCATTCTGCTTGTTGAAATATTCGATGTTTGGGGCATTGATTTTATGGGTCCCTTTCCCAGCTCCTTTGGGAATTTGTACATACTGCTGGCGGTTGATTACGTCTCAAAGTGGGTTGAAGCCATTCCATGTCGCACTAATGACAGGAAAGTTGTCATTAAGTTCTTGAAAGAGAATATCTTTTCGCGATTTAGACACCCACGCGCTATTATTAGCGATAATGGGACACATTTCTGCAACAGTTCCTTCCAGACTCTGATGCGGAAATAATCAATCAACCACCGACTTTCTACACCCTATCATCCTCAAACGAGCGGGCAGGCTGAGATCTCAAACAGACAGATCAAACTTATCCTGGAGAAGACTGTTGCTAAGAATAGAAAAGACCGGTCGACCAAATTGACGGATGCTCTTTGGGAATTCCGAACTGCATATAAAACCGACCTAGGGATGCTCCATATAGGATAGTGTTTGGGAAGGCATGTCATTTACCTGTTGAGATTGAGCATAAAGCATTGTGAGCTATTAAGGAAATAAACTTTGACCTCAACCAAGCCTGCAACCTTCGGAAGCTGCAACTTAATGAGCTAAGCGAACTCCGCGATGAAGTTTATGATAATGCTGTAATTGTAAAGAATAGGACTAAGGTTTTTCACGATAAAAACATTTTGAGGAAAACATTTTCACGTGGTCAACAAGTCCTTCTTTATGATTCATGATTACACCTTCATGCGGGTAAGCTTCGATCTCGGTGGAAGGGACCTTTTGTTGTGCGGTCTGTATACCCGCAAGGGGCAGTAGAAGTAGAAAATGTTAAAAACAACACCTTTTTCAAAGTGAATGGACATAGATTAAAGCCGTATTTTTCCACTGACCCTACGGAGGAGCTCCTGTTCTTACAGGAGCCATTTTATTTGGATTAAAATTCCTCCGTCTCACCCCATGTCCAGTATATCATTGCATCATCTTTTGAATGGAGGTGAGTGAAAAAAGTATGTTTGGGGGAGATTCTTCACTTATATATTTTGCTCCCACTAATAATTCCTCTCAGGCTTACAGGTTTTGTAGATATAGCTGTTGGCAACAGTGAGGACACTGTTGAAAATAAGTTTGGGGGAGGTTTGTGCTTATTTTTGCATCATTTGCATATCATTTGCATAAGCACAAAACATTTCTTTAAAAAAAACTAGAAAAATTTAAAAAAATTTCAAAAACCATAAAAATTTAAAAATTTTGAAATATAAAAATATTTTAATATTTAAACTTTTTTGTATATAAATAAGATAATAAAAGTTTAGATAGTGAACAATTATATCCATGAGATTAGAAAAATTTAAGAAAACTAAGAAAATTAGAAGTTTTCTTATACGAACTAGTAATAAGTAGTTATGAGCCGTTGTCACAAGGGTTAGTAAGATGAAGGACGTCACTAATTTGAGGATAAAACTAAGTCTGAAAAATAGTTTCTATTCAGGAAGCCAAACATTTTGAATGTTCCTACCCTGCTATTCGCACTTACACATGTCTTGAAACCTGGGATAGTAGAGGATACCTTGAAATGCTCTTGTCTTAAAGCCGATGTATGAAGGAAATAAAAAAAGAAAAGAAAAGTGAATAAAAAAATATAAAAGTGGTGAGAAAAATGGACACTGGTTTTTTTATCACCGAGGATAATAAAAAATGTATAGCAAGGGTGCCTCTTCACCTAGTGCCCTAAGGCCAACTGTTCTGGGAGTCACTGCTATGCCTGAGGTGGTGCAAGACGAGGAAAATACACCAAATAAGCAAGCACATGAGTAATCGGTCGGTTAGTACCTCAAGAAGTATTAATGGTCGCATGAAAGTGTGTGAGCAATCTCATCTAAATATTCATTAATTAAAAAGTACTGAGGCTGATGGGCAAGAGTATGATAGCTTGAATTGAATTCTCTGGTGTAGGGATGTCCTTTACACACACGCAGGGTGATATGATCGATGTTTGGAAGAAAGATAGGAATGAAGAATAAGATGATGTTTTATTGAGGGGGGACGTGATTTCTAACATCTTTTCATGACCATTAAGATAGGGCTCATGAAAACCGAAAAGCTAGCTTAGTTGGAAACCCTAATTTTCAAGGCTTTTCTTCTACGATTCTTTTCTTTAAATGTAATATTCATGATCTTTCTTTTATTATCGGATTTTGTGGGTGCAATCCGCTGAAAACCCTTAGGAGACAGCACTCCTCCTACTAGGGACACCTAGAGGTTTAATAGCTTGTTGCACGTGCTCAGTGCAATCGTGTTGCCTACGAAAGTGTGCTAGTTAGTTTTTCTCTTTCTTTATTTTCTCCTTCTCTTTTTAATAAAAAGTTCGCTCGAGATGATCGAAATTAAGTTTGGGGGAATTTGATTAGTCGAAAATATTGCATCTTTTAACCGGCAATTTCCCTATCATTTGCATTCATATAGAAGTATTCGACATTCATATAACACAAATTAGCAAAACAGTCGTAAAATATCAGATTACATGTGTTAGACCTTAAAACCAGCATTTCTATGGAAATTGACTGCATTTCATAGCATGGCATCATTCCTATATATCGGAACTTGTGTTTCGAAGTCCGTGCAGGAAATTCCAGAAGAACGGTCAAATTTACAAATGAACACTGCTAAAGAATACGCCAACTCAAGGATTTTGAATCTGGTATTGATCTAAAACGAATTCAGAGATTCAACATATTAGAAAATACTAAAGAAGACAGTAGAAGGCAGCACATGAAGTAAGAAGCTTCAACTCAGCTACTTGGCCGCGGAACCGCGGCCTAAGCCGCCTTGTGCCGCGGTTCCGCGGCGGTCTTGCCTCTTCACCCCATCTGCTTGGCACCACAACTCTTCCCTATAGCCCTATACCTCAGAAAGACACTGCAATTTCCAGAAAGCCCCAGAACCTTCTGCCAGATCAGCAAACCCTTGGATCTAAACTAAACTGGCCTTTTATTCTAGAACCTTCTCCCTAAACCCTAGCTTAAACCCTAAGCTAAGCTCCTAACTACCTACTTCTAGAAGCCTTTCAACAAACTTTTAGAGGGAAGTTCTATTTCAAATCAAAGACCTAGGGTTTGGAAATCTATAAATAGGACCCTAGGCTCACTTGTAAAAGAATTATTCATTCATTATTGATTGTGAGGGATTGTAATTCAATTGTGAGAGCATTCATTGTTGTTGAGTGTAAAAACCCTAGTTCTTCATCTACCCAACAACAACCACCTCCAAACCCTAACCCTAATCCAATCTACAAATACCCAATTCAAGATTCATGGAGTTCAAGAAAAGCAAGTTTTCGACGACCCTTTAGAAGAAAAGCCGGACTTCATCGGAGCACGAGATCGAAGCGATCCAAGACTCAAGAAGCCGAGCGATGCAAGATTCGATGAGCAAAGTTCCTTCCTCTTGTAATTCTTGAGAGTTGTAACTTCTTGTTAATATAATAAAGGTGAAGATTCTTTAAACTTGTTTACATTTCAATTCTAGCATCATGATTTCATTTCGATTCTTGAATGTATTCTTTGTGATGATGTGTGAATAAACTCCGCTCGTGGAGGAATCGAGATGATTGTTGAATGATGATGTTGATAAATCTTTAAACGTTTTCTTAAGTCCTATAGCAATTGTGAATTCTCGAAAATAG
Organism: Agapanthus africanus; assembly: GCA_030015575.1. Lineage (NCBI taxonomy): Eukaryota > Viridiplantae > Streptophyta > Magnoliopsida > Asparagales > Amaryllidaceae > Agapanthus > Agapanthus africanus. Next base: position 286,151,011 of record CM057343.1, on the reverse strand, counting down.
AATGATCGATGATCTAGATCGATGTGAAATGGGCTCTTGATTCTTTTCGTACGATCTAGAGAATCAACGATCGATCATTGTATTTTCAAGAAGCTATCCATTGAGTGTGATTCATCGAAAAGACAAAGGATAGGACGAAGAACCCTAATTCTTCGCAAGATCCTTAAACCTCGATCAATCGACATCGAGGTAGCATCAATTCGCTAATGGATAAGAAACGTTGATTTCTAGTCTTCATCACATCTACAATCTAATCGATTCCTACGAGTTTTACTTCAAATCTTGAAACCCTAAGTGATTGGAATTCTATCGAAACTCGATTCTCGATGTTTATCATTTTCTTGATTCTTGATTAGAATAGTGACACTTGAAACCATTGATAAAAATCTTGAATCATGTTTTCGTTTCTTTTCTATTAACTTTTCAATTCAAAACAAAAGAAATTAGAACGAATCGCACAATCCCTGTGGACGATCCGCACTTGCTAACGAAATCTATACACGACACCGTTATTAATTGCGGTCAAATAATTCTTTGGTTGTGAATTCTATTCATTTTCTAAACCGACACAAAGATATAGATCAATCAAATGGTACCATTATCGGGGATCATTTGATTCGATACCACTCAACAAGAATTTCATTCAATCACCTCCTATATGAGCTGCTGCTACTCCTGCCCTTCCCTTTCCCCTCCTTCATCTTCAATCCCCAAATCTACATGAAATCAAACACAAAACCCCATTTCGACTTCACAAAACTTGCTCACAAGCTCGAGAGGATCGCATTGGACCTAGAAAAAGTGGATCTTGAGGACTTTGAGCAACTCAAGAATTTTCTTGAGTTGCCAAAGGAGGTAAATTCTGCACCCAAAGAGTAGTATTTCCATTTCTTATGTATCTATGCTTGTTCATGTCGATATGGTGTAGTTTTGATGGACTTTGGGAATTCAAGTTAGGGTTTAGGGTTGGATCTGAAATCTAAAGTGAAATTGAGGCTTGTGGTGACCTTAGAACCCCTGTTGTGATGATGTATTGGACAATACCTGGAACAAGAACCCGGAATACGGATTTATGAGACTATATCGGGGAAAAACTGTAAATCTGGGGTTGTATTTGGGAATCTGCTTTCACCCGAGACACCTAAAAATAAAATTGACTTGACAGAGAGATGTGCAGGCACCCTGGAACCACCCCACAAAACCCTAGCCCCCACCTCCTTGTTCAGGACGCAGATAAATTCCATCTGGCCACAATTTGTGGTCAGAGCAGGTGGGATTGGCCTCGTTTTTTGTGTATGGCCCTATTTCCAGTAAACTTGACCATTGGCATGTGCAATTTTGTCTGATTCCACCTTGGGTAAAATCTGGGATTATATTCTTGTGTTGGCACATGATTTACGACTTGTTTTAGCATGGATTTTGGATTTTTGGTGATTCGTTTCTGTCGGGTGGCGTTTGAACGTCAACGGCAGGGGATTTTTGATCGTGTTTGCATGAGAGACTATAGGTTTTTACCTATGGGCGTAGAGTATGTCGTTTTGGTTTCCGATATGATTTTCATGTGCTTTAGCGTTTGTGATATCCTTGTATGTACCCCACGTGACGTCGAGGCGTTGAAGATAAAGATGGAGACATCGACATCGGTACGCATGAAGCAAGGTGAGTAGATCTATATCTACCGGGGAAGTCGGGTGGATGGCGTATAGCACCCCCGCAAATTTCTGATGGAAAACCGATTTATAGAGTATGGTTAGGAAACATAGATTAGGAAACTAGGGTTAGAATATAGATAGCTATGTAGTCATATTAGAAACTAGAGGATAGTTAAGCGTGATATGCTACTACTACTACCCTAGGTTGACGTTTAGCGATATTACCGCTTAGGGTACTGTAGGACTAGATAGTCGATGTAGATGCGTCATCCGAACCATACCTTTTTTCTAAACCAATGAATCGTATGTATCTTTTAAATGTATATATTGAGGGATGTTACGGATTTTCAAATGATATCTTTTCTTTAAAAACACCGTAACCCCTGTTTTCAAAACTACGATTCACTTCTTTAAAAGTTTGATTGTATGGTTCGGGTGTGTTTATTAGATTAGGTACTTATACTTAGTAGAGATAGCATGTTTATTTAAACTTGACATGATATGAGACATAAATGCGATGAAAGAATACAAGACGAATTTGATGATATGATGAGATGATATGATGGTATACGGATGCGAGTCGATCGAAATGATTTATACCCTGCCGGTCCCGTGATATGAGATTATTGCAGATGCGACCTGGGACATAGGTATATAGGGTTATATATATATATAGAATGTTGTGAATCATAGATGATAGGCCGTATGTGAAATTAGGCCGTACCCTCATTTGTCGTATAGGATGATAGGATCCTTTTTAGTATAATGCCGCCGCACGATGATATTCCGTGCGTGATGAGTTTGACTTGATGATTGATCCTTAACCTTGACTAGAGGTTGCCGTACGATGGATTATACCGTACGCGGTGTTGATGGGATAGATGCTGATTGATAGATTCACCGACTCGGACACATGATAGTTACGTATACCTTATAGCTGTTAGCTGATGATTTACCTTGTGCTGCATTCATGATATTATTATTGCATCGCCTATACATATGATTGTACACCTGCACCATTATCGATGATGCGTATGTTACACGTACACATATTTGCCGGCTCACACACTTCATCATCGATAAATGCCATGTCACTACACAGTAGTTTTGTTGCATCATGATATGACTCTTCGCATAACCTGCTTGCACATATACATTGATACATTCATACTTGCGGATATACACATTCGTATATCCATATTGGTGTACATATACCTCGATACACCCATACTTGTGCACATACACATTGTATATTCATATTTGTACACACATACATGGTACATCTATACTTGCGTATATACATATTGTACCTACATAGATAACCGGTTTTATTGTAAAATTGGGAACCGCATGTTATACTAAAAAATAACTGGAATCATTTTAAAAGAGCGGTTTTCCCCTTAATATGTCATATCACTATTCCATATTGCATGATACACGGATATGCTCGCATTTCTTTTTACATGTCGCATACATCATGCTCTATTATTTTACACATTGAGATATGCTGTTTTCATGAGATTTCTGGATTTGGGAACCGTGGACATTTTAAAAGAGATTATGTGTTGTTTTTAAAACCCGGTTTCTCTTTATATAATATTTCAGTGCGTCCACCATGGGTTTTCTCGGTTCTGAGAGTGGCATGTGAAACCCGATTCGAGGAGTGGTTGTTAGTTATATGTATGCCCTAGAGGCCATTACTGTACATTGGATGTATATTGTAGTGGATGATGGGACATATATAGGTAGGACTTTCTTGCTCGACATGATAGTACGCTATCTGGTTGCACTTTATCTTAACATGTATACTTTCTGTCTCTCTGATTACATGTTGATAAAGCCCTTAGGATGTGTACTCGACTTCCAGGACTATGATGTAGATCATACTAGTGGGGCCTGGGTAGTCCATGAGTACATCCTTGAAATGTTCCTAGTCGAGGGAATATCGAGACGGGGCATCGATATTCCAGAATAGACTAGCGCATATCTTCTCGACCCATGCGATGGGCGATGGATGATCCCATATCCATTGGTGTTTGACATCGAAGATGGTATGCGGGTGCACAGTGGAGACTGGGTACACTGAACGGACTCGCCGAGAACTCCCAGATGGTATTATACCTCACGTCAGATGGCAGTTCTCTGGTGACACTGGTACAGCTTAGTCTGTTGACCCGAGATCGTCATAGAGTCTTGTGTGTCTCCCACTGTGCTTTGATTTCCACCCTACCACGGCTCTACTGAGTCGTGCAAACAGGTGGTTTTTGGGTACAGTCCCGATTCACATGGAGGCAATGAGCGATAGGAGGGGATTCGTCTCTCCCGGTATTGGGGGTTGATGTTGCGCAATGCTCGACTGGCCATAACAGGAAATCCCTGGCCAGGGTTGCAGTGATATACTGGTAAGAGTTATCAGTAGTTTCACGAATGTTATGGACCTCAAGTCGGAATGACTTATCGAGCTATTGGGGTCTGACGTTTACCACCTCTAGGCGAGATATGCGACATATCAGACGATCAGACCGGACTGTACGGTAAGTGTTACTGGTTGGATTCACAGGAGTGTGAGCGGGCTTGCTCGTCGATCTTCTGATCGCTCAATACCCGGGTGGCCGTTACGTTTAGCAGACCGCTTGCGGCTTGTGGGTGTTTGATATGATCATCATCTGCTTCCGGCGTATTGACGAGTCTTTAGAGTCCTACACAGAGGTTTCCTGGCTCAAGCGAAACGAAATAGGAGCGCATATGAGATATGTGCGGGACCGAGAATAATGCGTGTATGTGATACCGTATTCCATTCTCACGACGAATGTATCGATTAGTTATATGCGATATAATCTGGTTATCGAATCAAGGATTGATTCGAGAAGCCGGTACATTGGATACTAGCCGGTTATATGCGATATGACCGGATAATTGAATTAAGTGTTGATTTAATGATTTATTGTATAATTATATATTTGATATATTACTTTGCATTAACTAGTATTGGTTCACTTTAAATGGATTTTCTCACTTGAATTGTGCAAGTTGTATATATGATATACTTTTGTGCATATGATTGTATCATGTTTGATGATACATGCTTATTTGGTTAAGTGTAAAGAATTAAACTATGGTTAAGTTAATGATTAGGGTTTTGTTTACTTAATTACTTATTCATTTATCTTATTTATTTATATCCATTTTGGAAAATGAGGCTTGTTTTGTTTTTAGTTGAAGATTCTTGAAGTTTTGACTTAGTCTCCATTCTTGTCTTATACTTAACCCTAACCATTTAAACTAACCCTAATTCATTCTCTACACTTAACTAAGGTTAGATTATGATAAGTATTATATTTATTTTCTATTCTAAAAATACGTATCATATCTTTTTCATCTTCTTCTTCATGAGCAAGAAGAAGAAAAGCTTTCTACACCAATGGAAACTTGAGAAATCAAGTGAGAAATCCAATTCTAAAGTCTACCCACTTCCTATTTCTTCATCCTCTACCTCTTGCCAAGTTGTATAGGGTGTTTACTTCACAAGTTTTCAAAGCTTGGTGAAGTTGGAGCTTGTTCTTGTGATGCCTCGACGTAGATCATCTTCGGCATCGAACCGACGATCAAGCCCGTCCATTCTTCGATGATGCCAATGCTAGAGTCAAGGGATCGATTTGGACAGCGGAGGGAGATCATCGCGGAGCTTAGGAAGTGGTGGACCGGATCTACAAAGGTTGTAGTCACTTTCCTTTAGCTATATTTCCGTTTACATGCTTGCTTAGCCTATTTATCTAGTTAACGATCCGTATTAGGGTTTCTCGGCACCGTAATTTTTAGAAATTGACATGTTTGATCACTTGTGAGACTCCATTAGAGTGCCGAGGAACCCGACAGTGGTATCAGAGCCTAGCTAGAGCCTTAGGAGAAGTCCCGATGGAATCAGAAGTCCGATCGACCCAAAACCCGACTTGAGAAATGCTCTCTGGACTTTTTTGAAAAACGTGGTTTTTTGTAGATTAAAAATATTCAGAAAAATCAGCAGGATAATCTAAGAGTTTCTGTGAATTTCGATGGACTAATTCCATCAATGAGCCGCGGATCCGCGGCACGAGCATAGCTCGTGCGGCGGTTCCACGGCCATTTTGTCGTTTTGTGTATTTAATTTTTCACAGTAATTCTCAGTTTTCTGTTCTGGTTTTCCTGGGAATTTTTAATATTTATTCAAGAGTTGAATTTTCTGGGGTTGTTTTGGGGATTCGGTGTTTCGATCGGAGTATCAGATTTTGTCTATGTGGCTTTCCGGATAAATTTTAGAATATGTTAAAAAGTTCGGCCGGATATAAATACCCAATTTTTCCCCTGCCGGGAAATTTCCAATTGTTGGATTTTTCCGTAGTTTAACGACGTTTTAAGTAGTGCAAGTAACGCGATGGTCCCTCTAGAAGACAACAAACCTTAACTCGATTATGTGACCGTCTTGAACTGCCCTTTGAACCTTCAGGTTTGGGGCAGTACGGCGTGCCACATGTGAGGCGTTGGCTTGACCCTTCTACGGCTGGACCGTTGGTACTGAGGCACGAACTGAATGTTGTTAGACTTATTTCATGTGTTGAGCTGTATCGGGAAAACTTGGGTGTTCGATTGTTCGATCGAAAAGTTTAGCATTTTCTATTTATCCGGAATGTGATACAATACTTGGAATTCGCAAATAGTTATGAGATGACTGGATGAATGTTATAAACATAGCAGTTTAGTCTCACTTGATCGGTTGCCACGAAATTTTGATATGATCAAAAGTCCGTTGCAATCACGTAGCGTACGCGGATACTCGCCGGGTAAACTTAATAGACAGCCTCACCCCATAGCCCCGACCAAGTGACTGTAGAAGAACCCCGTCGCCGAAAGCATCCGTCCGGGTGCTCGCGGCAGCGGTGTTCCGCCTTGGTGCACTTCGTCGACGGTATCAGGGGTGCGGCCGCCTACTAAAGCTTGCGACGAGCATTCGATCAGAATGTCGGGAATCCTGTTGAATTGCCCGACTTGATATTGAAAAGAGTTTTCGATAATGAGACTAAAATGCGGGGTTTATAATTGTTAGGCATGCAATGTCTAAAGAATTCATTTGGTCAGGCATGCGATGTCTGAGGAGGTTGCGGATTCCAACTGTTGTAGTTTTACACTTTCTTTTCTGTGACCGTAAGTGTAATATGTGATATCACCGGTTTCGTTGCTATATGTCAACGACAATTGGGATGCGCATATTTACTTACGTTGATGACATGTGATGTTATGTGTTGCTGGATATGTTATATTGGATCGTCGTGTTTGAATAGCCGGGGGTTTTTATGTGAGATGAGTGTTTTTCATTTTCATTCATGTAAAAACTTGTATGTAATATTCTTTTATTGGGGCGCTTCCGGGTTGCGGAAGATGTCACCGTTGATGTATATTATTTACTTTTCCGCATTAGGATAGACCCAAGGAGGGGAGCACAGGTAACCGGGTTCTGGGGTCCAGTGGGAGACCATCTCGAGGAGTCGAGTCTGGGTCTCCTAACCCTAGAATTGGTAGGGTTGCTTGCCGCTCTCGTAGGGGTCTAGGGGTGTGGGATTGGCTATTCATCACGACCGTGGAATCCGTGTTTTATACTGGCTCGTATTGAAAACACGGACGTCCTAGTATATCCAATATTTCATATGTTTCTTCTGCTGTGATTTATCTGTGATGAGATCATGTGATGTTCTGTGACAGATATTATATATAGTATATATGATATATTATATAGACGTTGCTTATGTTTTACACCCGCGCTAGCCCTGCCCCGCTCTGCCGTTAGTTACCTAACCTAACGGTGCAGACAGGACATCGAGGCGAATGCGGATGGCATAAGCGTACGTTATATTTATCTGTGATGATTAGGTGGACTAAAATGATGGGATATTCATTAATGATATTAATGAAAGAAAATAAACCTAACTGATGTTGTGCAATCGAATTTCAAAATAAAAACAGGTAGCTACAGTTCTTGCTTTGCATCGCGGTGTTCATTATAGAACATCTTGCACTTTATTCGATGAGGAAAGGACCGAGATCCCTTCACCGGGAGTGATTCCTTTAGCAATAACTGGCAGATGCTACAACCCTCGGCTTGTCTTTTGATCGCTTCTACAGTTTCTGCTTTGCATAGTGATATATATGATATATCCCGCACCTCATTCGACGAGGAAAGGGCCGACGATCCCTTCACCGGGAGTGACCCCTTTAGCAAAACTAGAAAAGCCTCGAAAACATTCCATTTAAAAACCATTTGATTCCGCAACGAGATCAAGTTCAAAGCGTTAAAGGTTTTCACAAAAACCAGCCGCAACCCTCCGTCATTTTAGGAAGTAGAGTACTTAGTATTCGTGCTGTGTTTGTTGACCATAGTCAAGGCACAGTGTACGGTAGCTAAGTGATGTCTTCCTACACCGCATATGATACGATTAGTTAGGACAGTCGCGTGACTTTGTTGACCTTAGTTAAGGGTAAAGTGGGTGGGTCTAATTAATCACGAAATGACGGGTAGAACTTGACTAGTACTTATGATTTGTTGACCATAGTTAAGGTCATTGGTGCTAGGGGTAAAAACCTTTATCGGGAGTTTCAAGTGTTGAAATTTGCAATGAGATTGAATACCTTCTATATGATATTTGGATCCCGATACCCACTGCGAGTAATTGTTACTCCTGGGAGAGTTTTGCACTTTGCAATTAGCCGATCAAGTAGGTGTCTAGAAAGGTGTCAACGGGGTTACGCCTCTGGGAAAACGAGGTTTACTGTAATTAGGTCCGTGCGAAAGCACGGGGAACCTCCCTCAAAGTACCGACACTGGCCTGGCTGAAAGATTGGCGAACTTGTAGAGTGTAATTAATCCCGGCTAGTCTTTCCTTTTATGGTTTGAAGGAAGATTTGATAAAAACAGTGGGAGCCATCCTGATTAGATAAAATACATAACCAATCTAATCTTGCAAGAGCGCACGCAGAGTGTTTTCTTCTCTCTCTCTCCTGGTAGCGACCATATCACTCCTTAATCAAGATAATAATACGGGATTTTGACCGAACCCGCTTGTTATACTGAGCTGGGGAACGTTGGTCCCGCTCCAACTTATAATTGTTATAAGACAGAGCAGGAAATTGGGGAATACCAGAATTCCTATGCCGCCCAAACGAAGAAAGTGCATATGATGCATCTCCTTCGGGTGTGTTCATTACAAAGAACTGTTTCTCAGTATCCTCTGCATCCTGGGTATATGATACCGGATCAGGATCCCAGATATGTAATCTGTTACATAGGGCTACAAAAGGGTAGAAAAACTGAGAACGGGTGATAAGTTTCATGAGACAGAAAACGGGGCAAGTGTTGCAGCCAAGTCTGTTGGTCACTGTCACCCTGTATTACGAATACATTGATTCTGAACAAATGCTATTAGATACCGAACCTGATATACAAAATCATATCAGTCTCTTTATTAGTAAAGAAAGGATATAATTTTGTATTGATGGATAATGTTTTGAACACTTCCTATATCAAAAGTTGATCGGTTCAGGCACGCTATCTAAAAGCATTAACGTTCTAAATCAAACTACAGTTCCTAGTATACTGAACACACACAAGAAGAAGAGTTCAGAAATGAACGAATTCTTCTTTAGGCATTGTAGACTAGGTCATATCAATGCGACCCGACTGGCTGAAGTTACATTTAGATGTATATTTAAATCAGTTTGAATTTACATCTTATGAAACTTGCCAGTCATGTCACAAAGATAATATGACCATAGCTCTGTTTATTGGAAACAGAGAAAGAGTTAATGAACTCTTGGGACTGATGCATGATGATGTATGTAAGGTCTCCTGTCTACACATGCCAGGACTGGTTCTTTATACTTCATTATATTCTCTTATGATCTCTCAAGATTCAGTCATATATTCCTGTTGAAATATAAGTCCGAACCTTTTGAGGTATTCATAGAATATAAGTAGGAAGTAGAGAACCAAAATACGGGTATAAGTATTATGTCCTATGATGAGATCAGGGAGGAGAATACTTGTGCATAGCATTCCTGGACTATTCTAAAAGAAAATGAGATTCTCTCTCAGCATTACTCCTCCGTATAAACCATAGCACGATGGTATATCGGGGCGGAGCAATCACACCCTATATGATAAGGTGTGCTTATGATGAGTACTACTGAGTTACCTATTTCCTTTTTGGGAGTTATGCGCTTGAGAAGCTGCATACCTATTGAATAGGGTTCCAATCAAATCAGTTGCCTACCGCTTCATATGTGATATGGAAAGGGAACAGCCCATGTCTTAAGCTAGTTAAGATTTGTGGTTGACCGGCCTATGTCTAAAATCAAAATCCGGACAAGCTCGAGGCAAGGTCTGTAATGTAGAACTGGAAAGGTTCCAGCTATACAAACTACAGCAGATGATTTGACAGAACCAAAGGATTCTATAGTCCCCGACGAACCTCAGCCTCTCCGCCGATCTGGTAGGGTTCCTCGCCTGCCTGAGAGATACCTCGGTTTCTCGATGACAGTAGGAGAAAGGATTGCATCATGAAATGATGACCCAACTAGATTCGAGCAAGCCATCAAGAGTAGGGACTCTGTAAGAATGGCTGGATGCTTAGCGATCTGAGATGGAATCCATATACACCAGCAAAGTATGGACTTTGGTTGCGATATCTGAAGGGTTAAATCTCCATCAGGAGCAAGTATATCTTGAGAAGATTACTTGGTGTAGATGGACAAGTTGAGACTTTCAAAGCTAGACTTGTTAAAGGTTTTCGTCATCGACCAGGCACGGATAATGATGAAACCTTTTCCAGGGACTATGCTTAAGTCCATCCAGATCCTACTTGCCACGGCTACATACCATGACTACGATATCTGGTGGTTGGGTGCCATGACTACTTTTCTAAATATTGATTTAGAAGAGAACGTCTATAAGAACACAGCCAGAGTTCCTCATAGACAGTAGGAGCAGCGGAAACGTGTGCAAGATGCTTTATAGGATAAAGCAGGCATCGTGGAGTTGGAACATCTGTTTTGATGGATTAGTCAAAGAAGTTGACATCATCAAAATGGAAGATGAACCTTGTATAAACAAAAAGGTAGTAGGGAGTATGATGTCGATCCTCGTAGAGTACATGGATGACATACTCTTGTTAGGGAAGGAGTTTCCTATGCTACGCTCGATCAATCTCCACTTATCACAATCATTTTCCATATAGGATCAAAGTGATACATACTAAATCCTAAGCTTTGGATCTATGAGATAGATTTAATTGGATGTTAGGATACTCACTAGTTGTAGTGAGATGGTATCAATCGATCCTGGGGAGAATCACTGGAAGAGTTCCAGGGTGATAAAGACGACTGAATGTCAGTCACAGGCGTTGTCTTTACCCTTAGTAAAGGGACGGTATATTGGAAGAGTTCCAAGCGAGATACCGTGGCAAACTAGACGATAAAGGCTGGTAACATCGCTATTAAAGATACTACCAAAGAGGCAGTTTGGGTGTATATTGGTTCATAAGATGAACTAGGTTCCTACCATTGTGTGACAATGGAAGTGAGGCTTCGACCCTGGAACCCTGGTCCCATCAGTGACCTAGACATATTCTGAGGCAGCATCACATGATCATGGAGATAGTTGATCTCCAGGATGATCGAGGTTAGGAGAGTAGACTCAGAGGACAACACGGCGGATCCACTCACGAAGGCCTTTGCCCAAAGAGAGACTTTTATGGGATGGTTGAGTATGTGATACTGCAACCACTGCTACAGATGGCCCTAGTGCAAGTGGGAGATTGTTAGTTATATGTATGCCCTAGAGGCCATTACTGTACATTGGATGTATATTATAGTGGATGCTGGGACATATATAGGTAGGACTTTCTTGCTCGACATGATAGTACGCTATCTGGTTGTACTTTATCTTAACATGTATACTTTCTGTCTCTCTGATTACATGTTGATAAAGCCCTTAGGATGTGTACTCGACTTCCAGGACTATGATGTAGATCATACTAGTGGGGCCTGGGTAGTCCATGTGTACATCCTTGAAATGTTCCTAGTCGAGGGAATATCGAGATGGGGCATCGATATTCCTGAGTAGACTAGCGCATATCTTCTCGACCCATGCGATGGGCGATGGATGATCCCATATCCATTGGTGTTTGACATCGAAGATGGTATGCGGGTGCTCAGTGGAGACTGGGTACACTGAACGGACTCGCCGAGAACTCCCAAATGGTATTATACCTCACGTCAGATGGCAGTTCTCTGGTGACACTGGTACAGCTTAGTCTGTTGACCCGAGATCGTCATAGAGTCTTGTGTGTCTCCCACTGTGCTTTGATTTCCACCCAACCACGGCTCTACTGAGTCGTGCAAACAGGTGGTTTTTGGGTACAGTCCCGATTCACATGGAGGCAATGAGCGATAGGATGGGATTCGTCTCTCCCGGTATTGGGGGTTGATGTTGCGCAATGCTCGACTGGCCATAACAGGAAATCCCTGGCCAGGGTTGCAGTGATATACTGGTAAGAGTTATCAGTAGTTTCACGATTGTTATGGACCTCAAGTCGGCATGACTTATCGAGCTATTGGGGTCTGACGTTTACCACCCCTAGGCGAGATATGCGACATATCAGACGATCAGACCGGACTGTACGGTAAGTGTTACTGGTTGGATTCACAGGAGTGTGAGCGGGCTTACTCGTCGATCTTCTGATCGCTCAATACCCGGGTGGCCGTTACATTTAGCAGACCGCTTGCGGCTTGTGGGTGTTTGATATGATCATCATCTGCTGCCGGCGTATTGACGAGTCTTTAGAGTCCTACACAGAGGTTTCCTGGCTCAAGCGAAACGAAATAGGAGCGCATATGAGATATGTGCGGGACCGAGAATAATGCGTGTATGTGATACCGTATTTCATTCTCGCGACGAATGTATCGATTAGTTATATGCGATATAACCTGGTTATCGAATCAAGGATTGATTCGAGAAGCCGGTACATTGGATACTAGCCGGTTATATGCGATATGACCGGATCATTGAATCAAGTGTTGATTTAATGATTTGTTGTATAATTATATATTTGATATATTACTTTGCATTAACTAGTATTGGTTCACTTTAAATGGATTTGCTCACTTGAATTGTGCAAGTTGTATATGTGATATACTTTTGTGCACATGATTGTATCATGTTTGATGATACATGCTTATTTGGTTAAGTGTAAAGAATTAAACTATGGTTAAGTTAATGATTAGGGTTTTGTTTACTTAATTACTTATTCATTTATCTTATTTATTTATATCCATTTTGGAAAATGAAAAAGATAAATGAATGGTTGCTTGTTTTGTTTTTAGTTGAAGATTCTTGAAGTTTTGACTTAGTCTCCATTCTTGTCTTATACTTAACCCTAACCATTTAAACTAACCCTAATTCATTCTCTACACTTAACTAAGGTTAGATTATGATATGTATTATATTTATTTTCTATTCTAAAAATACTTATCATATCTTTTTCATCTTCTTCTTCATGAGCAAGAAGAAGAAAAGCTTTCTACACCAATGGCAACTTGAGAAATCAAGTGAGAAATCCAATTCTAAAGTCTACCCACTTCCTATTTCTTCATCCTCTACCTCTTGCCAAGTTGTATAGGGTGTTTACTTCACAAGTTTTCAAAGCTTGGTGAAGTTGGAGCTTGTTCTTGTGATGCCTCGACGTAGATCATCTTCGGCATCGAACCGACGATCAAGCCCGCCCATTCTTCGATGATGCCAATGCTAGAGTCAAGGGTTCGATTTGGACAGCGGAGGGAGATCATCGCGGAGCTTAGGAAGTGGTCGACCGGATCTACAAAGGTTGTAGTCACTTTCCTTTAGCTATATTTCCGTTTACATGCTTGCTTCGCCTATTTATCTAGTTAACGATCCGTATTAGGGTTTCTCGGCACCGTAATTTTTAGAAATTGGCATGTTTGATCACTTGTGAGACTCCATTAGAGTGCCTAGGAACCCTACAGTGGTAGGCACCGATTGCGGGTACATGGTGGACCCGGTATGGTACCCCGGGGCGAGAACGGATCGCTGTGTAGTAGACGGTGAGCCTGGCAGAGGGACTACTACCTACCGGTGATAGTATTTGGGCTCAGCGGATATCCGGAGGATACCGACCGGAGTCAAGAGATGATATGGGCCGATCTGGACTGATGGAGCCCGTGGGCCGATCCAGATTGATGGAGCCCGATATATGAGGATTTACGTGCCGATGCTGGGCACTGTTTTCATGATGTTTTTGAGTGTCGATGCTAGGCACTCAGGTTCCATGATTTTGATGTGTCGGGAGGGACACCGTTGATATACATCCTCATACTTTCATGCACACTCTTTTATGACGTTTACATGCATGATGTTGTTGCGTCATTGGTTGACGTGTAGACTGGACCCACATACATACATACATACATACATTGATTTTACTATTGGAGGTTATACACATGCTTATAGACATTGATTCATGGGTGGACGAGATCCACATATCTGCATACCTCGATTATGGTTGGACGATACCCATATACATGCATTGATTATTACTGTTGGATGTTAGCCGCATGCATATAGATATTGACTACCTTGTTGGCACATATACGACCCGGTCACCCTAGATATTATAGTATTACCTTATGATATACTTGACGTAGGAGTCGTTGTTTATTCGATTTCTACTTGTAGATATATTTCTATTCACGAGTTGACAACTCACCCCCGTTGTGCAACAGTTCTTGCAGGTTGACCGCTTGGACCAGTAGCGGCTTCGCTGGCATACAGTTCCATTCGGGTGTTTTGCATTGGTAGGTGGGACATTGTATCGTACCCACTCTTGTATTATATTTCGTATTGTATCTAGTTAACTCCATCAATCAATCAAAAGTTGTAATTGTATAAGTAATGAGACTTAGTGAGACTTGTAGTTGCGAGATTTGAGCGATGGGTTTTATTTTCCCTTTGGGATTATATCTTGCTCTTTTCTTTATCTTTTTGTGGTGAACTTCGCCGTTGGGCGTCGTATACTTATTTATACTGTGTTGCGTGGTTCTGATCCGCCGTTTGGCAAAGAGCTAGCACCCGCTTGGGAATGCCATTATTCTTGCTATGTATTTGTAGTTTTGGATCAAAATATACAAAGGAGGTGCTGTCAAATTTTTTTTTAAAAGACGAAACATGTTTTCAAACTAGAAAATTTCATTTGCATCATTCATGTTTCTTTCTATGCATTATGCACACTTGATTTTATTATACCATTATTTCAAAAACTCCACCTCCTTTATTTTCTTAAAAGTGTTTAGATTTCTGGGGTTCAGCTTACTTGAATTCCGTTACGCCTTTAGACGTTGCGTGATTCAAGTGCTGGTCATGAGCTAATATTTTGGGTCGTGACAAATCTATCACGATAGATCCGGATCCCCAGAATGTAAGAGGCATCACCCAGGTCTTTCATGGAGAACCTGTGTGACAAGAATCCTTTGACAGATTATAGCATTGGAATGTCATTTCCTATCAATAGAATGTCATCCACGTACAAGACGAGGAATACGACAGTTCGTGCTACAACTTTACTATATATACATGGTTCATCTGGATTTTTGATAAAGTCATATTCGTTGAACGTTTCATCAAAACAGATGTTCCAACTCCGCTATGCCTGCTTTAGTCCATAAATGGACTTAAGAAACTTTCACACTTTTCCACTGCTCCCACTCTGATTGAAGCCTTCTGGCTGATCCATATTGACACACTCTTCCAAATTACTATTTAGAAAAGCCGTCTTTACGTCCATCTGCCAGATCTCATAATCATGGAAGGTGGCAATAGCAAGAAGGACCCGAATGGATTTGAGCATAGCCACTGGAGAAAAAGTTTCATCATGGTCCAAACCAGGTCTTTGACGAAAACCCTTTGCAATAAGTCTAGCCTTATAGGTTTCCACCTGTCCATCTACACCAATCTTTTTCTTGAAGATCCATTTGCATCCTATGGGTTTTAACCCATCTGGAGCAAAGTCTAAAGTCCATACTTTGTTGGTGTATATGGACTCCATCTCGGTCCGCATTGCATCAAGCCATCGTACCGAGTCGCTGCTCTGGATGGCCTGCTGGAAGCTAGTAGGTTCATCATCATCAACGATGCAATCCTCTCTATCCCCATCTATGAGAAAACCGTAGTATCTCTCAGGCGGATGAGACGGCCTACTACTCCTGCGGAGGGGTGCGGGAATGTCCTGTTCTTCTTAAACTACTGGTTCTACCAAACTTTCAGTAGTAGTTTGTGGTTCTGGAATTTCTTCCAGTTCTATTTCGCTCCGACTTATTTCCTTTTCTAAAAATTGATGTTCTAGAAAATAGGAATTATGAGAAACAAAAACCTTTTGTTCCTCTGCGTAATAGAAATAATACCCCCTGGAGTTCTTTGGATATCCTACAAACTTACACTGTACTGATCGTGCCTCGAGTTTGTCCGCATGCTGCTTTTTAACAAAAGCTGGACATCCTCATATCTTTAGATACCGAAGATAGGGTTTCTTCCCACTCCACATCTGATATGGCGTGGTAGGCACAGTCTTAGTAGGAACTATGTTCAAAAGATATGCTGCTGATTCTAGCGCATAACCACAGAAAGCTCGCGGTAACTCAGCATTACTGATCATGGAACGTACCATATCCAATAGGGTTCGATTCCGTCTCTCCGATACACCGTTATGCTGTGGAGTGTATAGAGGAGTAAGCTGAGAGAGAATTCCTTTCTCTTTTAGGTAACCTAGGAACTCGGCACTTAAGTATTCACCACCTCGATCAGATCTCAGTGTCTTGATACTTTTGCCGGTTTGGTTTTCTACTTCATTCTTATACTCTTGGAATTTCTCAAAAGCCTCGGATTTATGTTTAATCAAGAAAATGAATCTGTACCTAGAGTAATCATCCGTAAAAGTAATGAAATAGGAAAAACCACATCTTGCATGTGTAGACATTGGACCACATACATTACTGTGTATGAGTCCTAAGAGCTCGCTTGCTCTTACTCCATGTCCAGTGAATAGAGTCTTTGTCATCTTTCCTTTGAGACATGATTGACAAGTGGCATAAGTTTGATATTCGAACGAGTCCAAATATCCTTCTCTATGTAACTTAGATAACCTTGTCTCATTGATGTGACCTAGTCTACAATGCCATAAGAAAGCCTTATTTAAATCTGGAGACTTTCTTTTTAGTGTGTTCTGGACATTAAAAATCTGTAATTGGTTTAAGACATATATATCGTTATCCAGTGTACCGGACCCAATCAAGCCATGATTAAGGTGGATGTTAACAACATCGCTTACAAACGTGAAATCATAACCATTATTTGATAACAAGGAAACTGATATGATATTACACGTTAAACTGGGTACACAAAAACAGTTATGCAAAACCAAAATATGTCCACTCGTCAATCCAAGGTGATAATCCCCTATGGACACAGCACTCACGCTAGCTCCGTTAGCAACCTGGAGGGTCTTATCACCAACCTTCAGCACCCTACGGTTTCTCAGTGCCTGCAATGAATTGCATATATGAGATCCTGATCCGGTACCCAATACCCAGGAAGTAGAGTTGATTGACAGATAATTCTCAATTACAAACACACCTGAAGTCGAAGCTACAGCTTGCTTCGGTTCCTTGTTCTTAGCGTTCCACGCCTTGCAATCTTTCTTCCAGTGCCCTTTTCTATGACAGTGGAAGCACTCATCCTTTGCCACTACTGGCACCTCAATCTTTTTCTTTCCCTTCACTCCCAACTTACTAACACCACCTCTAGGTTTGGTAGCGGCCTTATTCTTCCTTCCTTTGGCCCGAGCCTTGGACCTGGAAGAAGAAGCACCGCGAACAAAAATAGCGGGTGTTTCCCTTACCTTCTGCAAGGTGCCCTCTGCACTCCTCAACATGTTAAGGAGTTCTGGAAGTTCAACTTGTTTTCTTTGAATGTTGAAATTCAGAATAAACTGGGCGTAGGTGGAAGGAAAGGACTGGAGAATCAAGTCTGTATAGAACTCGTTCTCCAAAGTCGTCCCCAGGTCTGCGAGCTCTTCTATATAGCCAATCATCTTTAGGACATGTTCTCCTACAGATGATCCGATGGCCAACCTCGCCTGAAACAGGTTCTTCGAGGTCTCGTATCTTGCTATACGAGATTGCTCCCCATACAGATCCTTTGTATGGAGAAATATGGATTCAAGATCCATATCCTTATGCCTCCTCTGATGTTCATTATTCATCGAGGCAAGCACGATGCACTTGGCCTTCGCACAATCTAATTCCCATATCTTGTGGATTTCCTTATCCACAAGACTTGATTTAGGACCAAGGACAGCAGGTGCCTTAGTAGTAAGGACATACCCCAATTTGTCATAAGTTAAAGCCATTTTGACATTCCGTAGCCAATCTTTATCATTTGCTCTGTCAATATATTTTTCTCTAATAGTAACTTAAGGCCAGTCATGTTTTGGGTCGCTGCAATGAGAGAGAGAGAGAACACTTTAGCATGATGCTCTTGCAAGTTTAGAGTGGTTTTTAGTTTATCTAAACTGGATGGCTCCCACTATTTCTCGAATCCCTCCTCAAACCAAAAAGGAAGAACTAGCCAGGACTATTCTCACTATATAATACTTGCTTAACCGTTCAGCCAGGCCGGTGTCGGTACTTCGAGGGAGGTTTCCCAATGCTTTCGTGAAGTTCCTTAATTAAATAACCTCTTTTCTCTGGGGCCGTAGCCCCACTGAAACTTTTCTCGACACCTACTTGGTTTATAGCATTGATCGTTAAGTGACGAATCTCCTGATGAGTAGCATATACTCACAGTAGGATCGGGATCCAAATATCATCGTATGATAATGCTGAAGGAATCCTACCAACATTCATCAAACTCCAAATGGTATGCATCTCTTTGCAAATTTCAGTTTCTTTAGAAATTCCCGATATAAATTTTTCCCCATGCTCTTATGACCTTGGCGTTAGGTCAAAATGTCATAAGTCACATGTCAAGTTCTACCCATCATTATCTTGCTAATTTGAACCCATCCGTACATACCCCTGACGTTGGCCAAATGATAGTATGACTGTCCCAAACTAACTCATCTATCTATACAACAAATGAATACCTAGCAGCTACCAAACACTATGTCTTGGCGTTAGGTCAAAATACATAGCTTGAATACTACTGAATACCCAAATGAAATGACGGAGGGCTACGAATGGTTTTAGCGAAACCGTGAACGTAGTGAACTTGATATGATCGAAGGAACCTGATAGTTTTTAAAAGGAGTGGTTAAAGCTCCGCAATTTAAAAAATATCCTCTGTTTTAAAATAACCGAGTGGTTTCTTTTAAACTGTTCCAACGATTCAACTTTGGTTTATTTTCTTTGCATTATTATAATGCGTCCCATCAATTAACCTATCATTGCAGAAAACAACAAAAATACAACGTCCTCTTAAGCCACCAGCATTCGCCACTGGGTCCCGTCATCACCCGTTAGGTTACTTAACTAACGACAGAGCGCGGGCTGGGCTAGCGCGGTTGTAAAACATAAGTGACGTCTAAATAGCTATCATATATAGATATTGTACATTCGTCAAACGCAATTATAGGCATTCCAGATCACAGATGAACATTATTGGATATACAAGCAATCCACATTTCTTTTGAGCCTGCAACGAAAGACGGATTACACAGTTGTGATGAATAGCCATTACCCCACCCTAGACCCCTACGGGTACGACAAACTACCGGCCAAGTACCCGAAGTGAAGCGGTCTCCCTCAACAATATGAGTCACTAAACACTTCAAAGTACCTGGTAGTTTGTGCACCACACCTTGGGTCTATCCTAGGAGCAAAAACAGAAAATGAAATAATACAACGGTGGCTACAACCGCAACCTGGATGTGCCCCGCAAAAGAATATTACAACATATTACAATTTACATCGAATGAATGAATATTAAAACCCATCTCAAACCCCGGCTAATCATCACAACTATCCAATCAAGTTCATAAACACAAACAGTAAAATCATTACAGAAATGTGCAACCCCCTGCCAACCGACATACTAGCTGTTATGGGAGGTTTACGAACACATTATACAAATCACAGTTATAATCTAATTAGCCAAATATCGTAGAATTTCGATCGAGCAAACACAATTGATTCCACTCCAAAAACTTCTCTGCGTACCTGAGACTTGAGCAGAAACAAAACATTCCAGAAAGAACAAAAACATCACAGAAGAATTACTAGGCAATTTTGAGTCAACTCGGCTTCAACTCGGCGGCGGATCCGCGGCGGTTTGGCCGAGTTAGGACCTCAAAATTCTCTAATGTTCTTATATTTTCCTGAATGTAATTTTAAGGGTCCCTGAAAAATTTTTAGACCCCGTTTTAAAATCGACAGAAACTTGGTCAAATTGATGTTTTTTCCGGTTCGTTTTGTGATCGAATTTCGAACGACTTTGCTAATAAGTTAGTTATGGTTTAGCAAGGCTCTGATACCAGTGTAAGTCGACGTTGTACACCCCACGACTTGCGGGGAGGCGGATATATGAAAAACAGTCATTTTGTTTAAACTAACATCGACTAACCGAAAGGATCTTTGCTAAACTATAACTAACACTAACATAGGAGTAATTTGCTACTATGAAAGAAGATTATACCTAATGAACCAAGTCCTTCTTCTTCTCGTTAACCACCTCCTCGTCGGCCACCTCTTTGTAATAGACGATCCACCCAAGAGCTTCTACTCCAAGCTTTGCCTCTAATCTTGAGGTAACTAGGTTTCTCAAAGTGCTAATCTAAGCAACCTAGGTAATATAGAGTTTGATTATGGATTAATATGTCTTGCTAACCCTTGATCTCAACACATGAGAGGGTAGGGTTAGGGTTTGAAGAGAGAGAGCTTGAGGAGAGAGAAGGTGAGAGTGAGAATGAAATGAAATAATATCTCATCTTGAATATATGAAGCATAATGATTTATTAAATGAATAAATCAAATGATTTATCAACCATGCTTTATTTATTCACTTTGTATGATTCATCACATGAGTCATTAAACATTAAATGCAACACTAACTCCTTTGTATGAATCACACCATGAGTCATTAAATCAATAAATGCAAATGCCACCTTAGCCCCCAAGCCATCATCCTTCTAGAAGCTTCTCGCCAAATTACGAGAACGCCCCTCCTATCCGTGACAACACGGAAAAACTTTAGATTGTATAAATCAAATAATCCGATACTAGAATCTGGCTTAAACCAAAGCCAGCTAGTAAAAACCGTCCGAACATCGTACGTGCATAAATGCACGTGCGTGTCCAAACCCTGTCGTAAAACCATACGACCACTATATCGTTTCTCCAGGAGCAGGGAAACTCTTTGTGTGGGACTCTAAAGACTCGACTACTACGCTGGCAGTGGGTTTAATCACAGACCGCAAGCGGCACTAGCTGTACGTAACGGTCCCCAGGTAGATGTCGATAAGAAGGCCGATGAGGAAACCTATCCGAACTCCTACTGAGCCTGATGTGACAATCTCCGTACAGTCCGGTCTGTAATTCTAGGACTATCGCATATCGGGCCTAGGGGGGCGGCAAGCGTCAGTCCCCTAAAAGCGGTATAAGTCGTGTTGGAGCGTAGCACATTACACCTTGAGAAACTACTGGAAAACCTACCAGTAAATCTCGCTTGTCCTGGCCAGGGACTTTGCGTAATGGCTCTCCAGACACAACACGATATCAACTCCCAATACCGGGAGAGAAGAATCCTGTCTAACCGCCACTGCTCTAAGTGCTCGGGACTGCACCCAACTGCTACCTATTTGCACGACTCTTTTGAGCCGTGGTAGGGTAGCAATCTAAGAACAGTGGGACACACTCGAGGTGATGTATCAGTGCCAATTCTGCGGACTATGTTGTACACATGTCACCTGGGAACTGTTAATTGACGACGGGTATAATACCAACCTACAGTTCCCTGCGAGTCCTGTCCGGTGTACCCGTAACCCAACGAGCACATATATACTATCTCCAGTACAACGTACTGATGGCTGTAGGACAGACCATCTCCCCTACTGGGATGAGAAGCATACACACTAGTCTACTCCGGAGTATCAATGCCCTGTCTCGATAATCCTACGACTAGGGACCTGAAAAAGGATGTGCTTGTAGACTACCCAGCCCCCACTAGTGTGACTGCCATCACAACGCTGGTAGTCAAGCAAGATCCTAAGGGCTCTATCAATACGTACACACATATTAAGATAGATAAAACCAAGTAGCATACTACCATGTTTAGCAAGACTGTTAATATAACTGTGAATATCCCAAGGTTCCATTAAGTAATATACAAGCTAGTATGATACAATAATGGCCCCTAGGGCATATACACTAACAACGAGTTGGCAACTCACCCCCGTTGTGCCACAGTTTCTTGCAGGTTTTGCCGTACAGGTTCATTGCGGCTTTTCTGGCACACTACATCCTTTCTGGGTGATTGCATTGGTAGGTGGGTTCGCTCGCATCGTGACCACCCTTGTATTTATTTTATCAGTTGTATCTAATAATTCCATCAACCAAACTTGTATTTTGTTTCAGACTTAGAAAACCAGTGATGTATTATTTCGACATTAGAGTCGCGCGTTGTAGTATTATGGTTTTCACGCTGATTTTGAGTTTTCCTTTGAGTTTTGATCCTCGCCCTTTGGCGTTGTATATTATACTGCTTGCGTGGTTGTGACCGTCGATTGATGAAGAGCTAGCTCCCTCTTGGGGATGCCTTTTATCATTGTACATATATTATTCTTGTTGTACCCCGTTCGGGGCCGGTATTTACAAAGGAAACTCTGCCGAAATTTTCAGAAAGACATGAGATTTTTAAAATGCATATTCGGCTTATGTTATTTAAAAACCCCTTGTTTTAAAACATGTTTTCTTCGCTTTTTTAAAACTAGTTTTCCTTTATTTATCACTTAAAATGGTTTTAGATTTCTGGGCTTTTGGCTTACTTGAGTTAGATGAGGTCCTCTAGACTTCATATGATTCAAAGGCCAATCACGTGCTATTTAGGGTCGTGACATCTCTACTACCTTTTCGTATATACAAGGTTCATCTACCATTTTGGTGAAATCAAACGCTTTGACTACCACATAAAAATAGATGTTCCAACTCCGCGATGCCTGCTTTAATACATAAAGCAACTTGCACACGTTTTCGCTGGTCCCACTGTCTACGAACCTCTCTGGCTGTGTACTTATAGACGCTCTCTTCTAAATCACTATTTAAAAAAGCAGTCATGACACCCTACCGCCAGATATCGTAGTCAAGGTATGTAGCAATAGCAAGTAGGATCTGGATGGACTTAAGCATAGCCACTGGAGAAAATGTTTCATCATCATCCACACCTGGTCGATGATGGGAACCTTTTGCAACAAGTCTTAGCTTTGAAAGTCTCAACTTTTCCATCTACACCAAGCAATCTTCTCAAGATATACTTTCTCCTGATGGGGATTTAACCCTTCAGATATAGCAACCAAAGTCCATACTTTGTTGGTGTATATGGATTCCATCTCAGATCGCTTAGCATCCAGTCATTCTTACAGAGTCCCCACTTTTGATAGCATGCTCGAAATTAGTTAGGTCTTCATCTCATGATGCAATCCTCGCTCCCACTGTCATAGAGAAAACCGAAGTATCTCTCAAGTGGATAAGGAACCCTACTAGATCGGCGGAGAGGCTGAGATTCGTTCGGAACTATTGAATTCTCCGGTTCTACCAAATCTTCAGCTACAATTTGTATAGCTGGAACTCCTTCCTGTTCTACCTCATGACCGCAAATTTGTTTCCAAAATAAAATCCTTTTCTGAAAAGGTGGCATGCCGAGAAATAAAACACTTTTTGTTCCTCGGTGCGGTAGAAGATATTCCCTTGCGAATGCTTGGGATATCCAACAAACTTCTACAGAACTGACCTTGCCTCGAGCTTGTCCGGATTTTGCTTTTGACATAGGCCGGACAACCCCAAATCTTAACTTACATAAGAGATGGGCTCTTCCCATACTATATCGCATATGGATTGGTAGGCACCTGATTTGGTTAGAACCCTATTCAATTGGTATGCACCTTCTCAAGTGCATAACCCCCAAAAGGAAATAGGCATCTCAGTAGTACTCATCATAGAGCGCCCCATATCACATAGGGTGCGATTGCTCCGCCCCGATACACCGACGTGCTGTGGTGTATACAGAGGAGTAATGGTGAGAGAGAATCTCATTCTCCTTTAGAATAGTCCATGATCTCCATGCACATGTATTCTCCTCCCTGATCACATCAAAGGCATAATACTTATACCTATTTTTGTTCTCTATTTCTAACTTATATTCTTTGAATTTCTCAAAATTTTCAGACTTGTGTTTCAACAGGAACATATGTCCGAATCTTGAAAGATCATCTGTGAATGTAATGAAGTACAAAGAAGCAGTTCTGGCATGTATAGACAGGGGACGTACATACATCATCATGTATCAATCCCAAGAGTTCATTAACTCTTTCTTTGTTTCCAATAAACAGAGCTATGGTCATCTTATCTTTGTGACATGACTGGCATGTTTCACAAGATGTAAATTCAAACTGATTTAAATATGCATCTAAATATAACTTGGCTAGTCGGGTCACATTGATATGACCTAGTCTACAATGCCTCAAGAAGGATTCGTTCATCTCTGAACTCTTCCTCTTGTGTGTATTCTGTACGTTAAGAATTGTAGTTTCATTTAGAACGTATATGCTTTTAGATAACATGCATGAACTGATCAACACTTGATATAGGAAATGTTCAAAACATTCTCCATCAATACAAAATTATATCCTTCTTTACTAAATAAAGAGACTGATATAATGTTGTATATCAGGTTCGGTATCTAATAACATTCGTTCGGAATCAATGCACTTAATAATACAAGGTGATAACCGCCAATACCTTGGCTGCAACAATTGCACCGTTTCTAACTCTTAAAACTTATCACCCATTCTCAGTTCTCTACCTTTCTTTAGCCTATGTAACAGATTACATATATGGGATCCTGATCCGTTATCTCACACCCAGGACGTAAAGGAAACTGAGAAACAGTTCACTGCAATGAACACACCCGAAGAAGATGCATCATCATGCACTTTCTTCGTTTGGGCAGTACGGGAATCCTAGTAATCCCCTATTTCCTACTCGGTCTTATAGCAATTATAAGTTGGAGCGGGACCAACGTTCCCTAGCTCAGTATAACAAGCGGGTTCAGTCAATACATCCGTATTATTATCTTGATTAAGGCGTGACATGGTCGCTACCTGGAGAGAGAGAGAAGAAAAACACTCAGCGTATGCTCTTACAAGATTAGATTGGCTATTATTTTATCTAATCAGGATGGCTCCCACTGTTTTTATCAAATCAACCTTCAAACTCTAAAAGGTTAGACTAGCCGGGATTAATTACACCCTACAAATTCGCCAATCTTTCAGCCAGGCCAATGCCGGTACTTTAGGGGAGGTTCCCTGTGCTTTCGCACAGACCTAATTAAAATAAACCTCGTTTTCCCAGGGGTAACCCCTGTTAACACATTTCTAGACACCTACTTGATCGGCTAATTGTAATGTTTAAAACTCTTCCAGGAGTAACTCTTACTCGCAGTGGGTATCGGGATCTAACTATCTCATAGAAGGTATGCAATCTCATTGCAAATTTCAACACTTGAAATTCCTGATAATATTTTTCCCCTAGCAACTTATGACCTTAACAAGGTCAACAAATCATAAGCGCTAGCCAAGTTCAACCAGCCATTTCCTGATTGAATTAAACCCACCCGCACGACCCATAACAAGGTCAACAAAGTTGCACGACTACCCTAATCCAATCGCATCATATGCTTATGCAAATAAGCACTAATCATTTACCGCACACTACGTCTTAACATAGTCAACAAACATAGCACGAATACAAAGTAGGACTTACCTGAAATGACGGTGGGCTACGACAGGTTTTTAAGAAAACCTTTTGCGTAACGAACTTGATTTCATCATAGAATCGAGTGATTTAAAATGTAGTGTTTTGAGGCATTTACTAGTTTTGCTAAAGAGGTCACTCCCGGTGAAGAGATCTCGGCTCTTTCCTTATCAAATAAGGTGCAGGATATTTCATAAATACCACTATGCAAAGCAAAAATTATAGAAGCAATCAAAAGACAAACCGAGTGGGTTGTAGCATCTGCTACTTTCGCTAAAGAGGTCACTCCCGGTGAAGGGATCTCGGCTCTTTCCTTATCGAATAAAGTGCTGGATATTCTACAAGGAATACCGCTATGCAAAGCAAGAAATAGAGCTGCCAGTTTTAAACAAGTTTCTACAACATTTTTATGTTTCTTTTTGTTTCATTAATCTCATTAATGAAGTCCCATCATTTAAGTTACCAAAGCATCACAGATAAATACAACATATGCTTATGCCATCCGCATTCGCCTCGATATCCCTTCATGCACCATTAGGTTAGGTAAACTAACGGTAGAGCGAGGCAGGGCTAGCGCGGGTGTAAAACATAAGCAACGTCTATATAATATATCTCATATACTATATACTGTATCTATCTCATCATATACAGTGATCACAACACAGAATATCGCAGCAGAAAACAACATATGAAATATTGGATATACTAGGATTTCCGTGTTTTAGATTAAGCCAGTATAAAACTTGGATTCCACGGTCGCGATGAATAGCCAAACCCACATCCCTAGACCCTTATGAGAGCGGCATGCAATCCTACCAATTCTAAAGTTAGGAGACCCGGTCTCGACACCTCGAGATGGTCTCCCACTGGACCCTAAAACCCAGTTACTTATACTCCCCGCCTTGGGTCTATCCTAATGCGAAAAAGTAAATAATATACATCAACGGTGACATCTTCCTCAACCCTGAAGTGCCCCAATAAAAGAATATTACATACAAGTTCTTACATGAATGAAAATGAAAAACTCTCATCTCACATAAAAAAACCCGGCTATTCAAACACGACGATCCAATATAATATATCACAACAACACATAATATCACATGTCATCAACGTAAGTAAATATGTGTATCCCAATTGTCGTTGACGTATAGCAATGAAACCGGCGATACACTATATATTACTTACGGCCGCAGAAAAGAAAGTGAAAACTATAACAATTGGAATCCGCAACCACCTTAGACATCATAAACCTAATGTATCACATACTTTGGATTTCATGCTTAACCAAATGAATTTCTTAGACATCGCATGCCTAACAATTATAAACCCCACATTTTAGTCTCAATATTGAAAACACTTTCTAATAACATGTCGGGTAATTCAACAAGATTCCTGATAACCTGATCGAATGCTTGTCAGAAACTTTAGCAAATAGCCGGCGGAACACCGCGGTCGTGAGTACCCGGAAGGATGCTTTTGGCAACGGGGTTCTCCTACAGTCACTTGGTCGGGGCTATTGGGCGTGGCTATCTAGTAAGGTTACCCGACGAGTATCCGCATACGCTACGTGATTGCGACAGACTTTTGATCACATCAAAATCCCATGGCAACCGATCAAATGAGACTAAACTGATAGATTTATAAAATTCAAACTAGTTATCTCAAAACTACATTTGTAGATTCCAAATATGGTATCCCATCACATAATATACGGACGACGTTAAACTTTTCGATCGATTCATTAAAGTCCCATAATTCCCCGACAGCTCAACACTTGAGCACAGTTCAATAATACCCAGAACATGCCACGGTACCTATGCACCAGCCGTAGAAGGGCAGACCCAAGCCTCATTAATGGCACCGTAGAACTGCCGCAAACCCTAAGGTTCGAAAGCGTTTCCATGGTCATTATGTCGAGTTAGGGTTTCATTCTTCTAGTGGGTTCACAGAATTACTTGCATGATTATCCGAATACGTTAAACTTGGAAAAATGGGTTTTTGATAATCGTTGGAACTTTTTAACTTCACCTAGACAACATGTGAATCCCCGAAATAATGTTAAACTATGAATACGAAACACTCCTAATTGCTTATAGTGTAAGATCACATGACATGCACACTTAGAAAAAACAAACAACACCTGAAATACCAAAACCCAGATTCTGGAACACACCCAAAAATTTAACCGAAAATGCCACTAAGTGGCCGAGCAAGCCGGAATTCCGAGGCATGTGGCCGGCCATTTATCGAGGGAAGGGGCTAAAATTTTTACCGCGTTCATGTTGCATCCCATACAACATTCTGCAATTGTTTAAAAAAATTTTGGAGGACTTTTTAAAATCGACAGAAACTAGGGTTTCGTGTTGCAAGTTTCGGAGTAGTTTCGGTTTTGTAATCTTACCAAAATCCGTCTAATTTTCTAGCATGTCTCTGATACCACTGCAGGCCTGTCTAGAATGGCAACAAGGTTTCAGAAGGCATCTTCCATGCCATATTAAAATTTTAGCCGTTCTAGCTAACCCTAACCTAGAATCGTATACTAGAAAATGTGACGAAATGAAATGCAAACAACTTTGCAACTAAAGCGAACAAGGAATACAACCTTTGTAGACCGGTCCTTCACATTAATAGCTCCGTGTAGTAGTCCCTTCGCTGCGATCACGAACTCCCGGGCTGTAGAGAGGCTCCCATGAGGAAATGAACAAGCTTGTATCGAAGTCTTCGAGGCCGAAGATGATGTATGTCGAGGAGACACTAACCCAAGCTACCTCTTCACTAATTGTATAATTAGTGAAGCAAACACCATAAATTAAATGGAAAGTAGTAGACGATGATGAAGTAGGAATTTTTCTCACATTAGAAATCATTTTCTCACTCAATTTTCTCATCTCCATTGAAGCTAGTGAGCTTGAGGAAGAAGATGAAGAAAACTCTTATGAAATTAATCAATTAGATAATGGCAACCATGGGTAAGTTTAATATCATATACTTAACCTTTGTAGAGACTTAACCATGGCTAGGATAATGGGTTGGGTTAATAAATATCTTAGGCAAAACAAAACCTGTGGACTTAGTCAATGCAATCCAAGCTTCTCCAAGCTTCTTGCCATGAAAAAAATGCCACCATTTTGATTTACCAAAATAAATTAAAACCCTTCATTATACATAGCATGGTGTAAGTCACACATACACCCTTGTTGCATGTATCATCAAACATGACACATTACTTTGTACACTAATATATATCACATATATACACATACACAAAACTAGTGAGAAAACAAATCTTAAGTGAGCTAATACTAGTTAATGTAAATTAATATATCAAATATATAATTATACATTAGATTATCAAATCAACTCTTGATTTAATAATCCGGCTATATCACATATAACCGACTAATATCATATGTAACAACTTATCGAATCAACACTTGATCCGATAACCCGGCTGTATCACATATAACCGACCGATGTCATAATTCACGAGAATAGAATACGGTATTACATATCATATAAATCTCGGTCCCGCACATATCACATATGTGCTCCTACTCCGTTTCGCTTGAGCCAGGAAAACTCTGTGTAGAACTCTAACGATTCGTCAATAAGCCGGCAGTAGGTGATGATCATATCAAACACCTACAAGCCGCAAGCGGTCTGCTAAACGTAACGGCCACCCGGGTATTGAGCAATCATAAGATCAACAAGCATGCCTGCTCATACTCCTGCGAATCCAATCAGTAACACTACCGTACAGTCCGGTCTCTTCGTCTGATATGTCATATATCTCGTTTATGGGTGGTAAACGTCAGACCCCAGTAACTCGATAAGTCGTACCGATGTGAAGCTCATAATAGGTCGACAAACTACTGATAACACTTACCAGTATATCTCAGAAGCAGCCCTGGCTAAAGACTTCCTATTATAGCCAATCGAGCACAGCACAACAACAACTCCTAATAGAGGGAGAGACGAAACCCCTCCTATCGCTCATTGCCTCCATGTGATTCGGGACTGTACCCAAAAGCCACCGTTTTGCACGTTTTCTTGAACGTGGTAAGGTGGAAATCAAAGCACAGTGGGAATCACACAAGTCTCTATGACGATCTCGGGTCTACAGACTAACCTGTACCAATGTCACCGGAGAACTGCTATCTGGCGATAGGTATAAAACTATCTAGGTGTTCTCGGTGAGTCCGTTCAGTGTACCCAGTCTCCACCGAGCACCCGTATACCATCTATGATGTCAAACACCAATGGATATGGGATCATCCATCGCCCATCTACATGGGTCGAGAAGCTACACGTTAGTCTACTCTGGTATATCGATGCCCTGTCTCGATACACCTACGACTAGGAACATTTGAAGGATGTTCTTGCCGACTACTCTGTCCCCACTAGTATGATCTGCATCATAATCCTCGTAGTCAAGTACTCATCCTAAGGGATTTATCAACATGTAACATAGAGACAATCAGTATACATGTTAATATAAAGAGCAACTAGATAGCATACTATCATATCCAGCAAGAAAGTTCTCCCTATATATGTCCAAGCATCCACTACAATATACATTATATGTAAGGTAATGGCCTATATCGCACACATATAACTAATAATGTTATCCTTCGTGTCAACTCTCCTGACCTCTTTGGATATATGTATGCCCTAGAGGCCATTATATGATAGTGTATGTACTGAGGGGTGTGTGTGTGTGTGTGTGTGTGTGTATTCAGAGAACAGTCTTGCTCGACATGATAGTATGTTATCTGGTTTCTCTTTATCATATGTTCACTTGATCATGTTTTTATTCATTTGGTACATGTTGATAAAGCCCTAAGGATATTGGCTTGACTACTGGAATTATGATGTGGATCATACTAGTAGGACACCTGTAGTTTATAACCATATCCTTGAAATGTTTCTAGTCGTAGGTATATCGAGACAGGGTATCGATATTCCAGTATAGACTAGAGTATACTATTCTTGTTCCATTTGATGGGCGATGGATGATCCCATATCCACCTGGTGTGGTGACACCAAAGATTGTATAGGGGTGCTCCGTGAGACTGGGTACACTGAACGGACTCACCAAGAACTCCTATATAGTATTATATCAAACATCGGATAGCAGTTCTCAGGTGACACTGGTACAGGTTAGTCTGTAGACCCGAGATCGCCATAGAGTCTTGTGTGTCCTCCCACTAGATCTTGATGTCCACCCTACTACAGCTCTACTGAGTCATACAAACAGGTGATTTTGGGTACAGTCCCGAAGCATATGGAGGCAATGAGAGATAGGAGGGGTTTCATCTCTCCCGATATTGGGGGTTGATGTTGTGCTGTGCACGATTGGCTATAACAGGAAGTCCCTAACCAGGGCTGCTGAGATATTACGGATAAGTGTTAGCAGTATTTTCTCGATGTGTTGTAGACCATATACCGGCAAGACTTATTGAGTTATTGGGGTCGACGATTCCATCCCTAGACTCGATATGCAGCATATCTGACGAAGAGACCGGACTGTACGGTAAGTGTTTCCAGTTGGATTGACGGGAGTTTTGACCGGTTCACTTATTCTTCTTCTGATCGCTCAATACCCGGGTAGCCGTTACGTTTAGCTGACTGCTTGCGGCTTGTAGGTGTTTGATGTGATCATCACCTACTGCCGGCGTACTGACGAATCTTAGAGTCCTACATAGGAGTTTCCTAGCTCAGGCAAAACGATGTGGTGTACATATGAGGTATGTGCAGGAGCTCGATTAAATACTTATATGATGCCGTATTTTAATCGGGTGTTTTATATTGGTCGGGTCGTATGAGATATGATCGGTTTATTAAATCAAATGTTGATTTAATATTTACTTTTATCTCATTTAAATAAACATTTTCTTTATGATGGATGAATGCATGTATATGTACATGTTGATGTGCATACACAACTACATACATGCATTAGTATCATGGTTGATGATACATCAAAGATGGCAATATAAGAAATACATGGAAAGTAAATATATTTATATATATTAGAATGAGAAAAAGAAAATTGATTTTAAATCATTGTTGACTTTTCTTTACCCGACCAAAATTAAACCATGGTTTCTTTTTCATTTGTTAATTTTGTTGGAGATAGTGCCCTCAGAGTCAATTATTAGGTCACAGGTACGTGATTGTAATGATTGAGGGAGGACCTATCCAGGTAGGACAGTCTTACTCGAGATGATAGTATGCTATCTGGTTTACCTTTATCATCGTGTACTGCTTTAGGTGACATGACACGTCGCTATTACACGTTGATAGAGCCCCTAGGATTCTTGCTTGACCACCAGCAGTATGAGGGCGATCATATAAGTGGGAGCTGGGGGTCTACAAGCATATCATTAAAAGGTCCCTAGTCGTGGGAGTTTCGAGACCGGGCATCGATACTCCATTAGTAGACTAGTGTATACAGTCGAGACCCCGACGAGGGGCGGTGGCCGGTCTCACAAGCCACTGGTGTCAGTTGGATCACCTAAGATGTATACAGGTGCTCATTGGGTTATGAGTACACCGGACAGGACTCGCCGGGAACATGCTAGTTGGTCATATACCAGACGTCAGATGGCAGTTCCCTGGTGACATGTGTGCAGGTTAGTTCATCGACCTGGGGATCGTCATTTGTCTCGTGTGAGTTCCCACTGTACTTTGATTACTACCCTACCACGGCTCAAAGGAGTCGTGCAAACAGGTTTTAGTTGGGTACAGTCCCGAGCCACATAGAGGCAGTGAGCGTATCTTCAGGGGTTCGTCTCTCCCGGTATTGGGGGTGAGGTCGTGCTGTGTCTAGGAGAGCCATTACACAAAGTCCTTGGCCAAGGCAAGGAGATTTACTGGTAGGTATTCCAGTAGTATCTCAGGGTGTTCTGGGCTACACTCCGACACGACTTGTACCGCTTTTGGGGGTCTGACTTTTACCAACCCCCTAGGCCCGCCATGCGATACTCATAGACGAACGGACCGGACTGCACGGATATTGTCACTGACAGGCTCAGTAGGGTGTCAGGATGAGTTCGCTCATCGACGTCCCTTTTGGTCAATAGCTGGTGGCCCGTTACGTATTGGCTTATACCTCTGACGTGCTAGTGGTTAAATCCACAGCCATAGTATTGACGAGTCTTTAGAGTCCACCACACTTTCAGTTACTCAAGTTTCGGGCGAAACGCTGTAGAGGCCGTATGGAGATATGGCAGGGTCCGATCAGATACGTGCGGTATTGCACGGATCAGGATCGGACGGTTTGTACTAGTAGCCGTATAGGTATATGGCAGGGTTCGATCAGATACGTGCGGTATTGCACGGATCAGGATCGAACGGATATTACTAGCCGGCTTTGGTTTAAGCCGGTCCTAGTTTAGTACAGTGTAGATTTTGTCTCATTGCATTTGTATCCGGACGGAATACAGATGCGGGTGTGTATGCACAGTATTGGGGTTTTCCTGTAGTTTATTACGGGACCAGTTTTCTGGAGTTGCCAGTTTGCATTCCGTTCCGGCCGGTTTTCCTTTGTTCTTTCCCGGCCGGACTTTTCCGATGGAGGGGGTTATTTGCAATTGTGCAAATAACATTTGTGGAGGGGGTTTCTTGTAAATGTTTGATTATGATAGCTATCATTTTCTTTTCAACCATGCTTTTGCTTTATGAGATTTGATTGTGATAAAGTGAGGGTATGGGTTTAATAGTGAAAGGCATGGTTGTATGTTTCTTTGTCCCTTGATGTGGTCACCTCTTCTCATCTCCTACACTCACCTCCCTTATTGCTTCATATTCTTTCCTCCTCCATTTTCTAAGTTCATAAGTTTTTTCATGGTTGAGTGAGAAGAAAAAAAAGAGAAGGAGAGAGCTTCATCCTTGAGAGTGTTTTTCATTCTTGATCTCTTTTCATGCCAAGAAAAATGAAAGCACCATTTTTCATACCTTCATTCCTCCATCTTCAAAAGGCAACCAAAACCCCAATGAGACATAAACCCTACACATCCTACAGCGAGCCTTGGGCATGTCGAGTTGCCGGCTTCATGCGCGAGTTGCCTCGGTATAGAGGCGGGAGCCCGTAAAAGTACCCGGCTTCGTGGTGCCTTTTCCGACGAGGAGGAGACGGACGGAGATCCCGCGAGGAGATCGGAGTGGAGATGAAGACCGGAGGACTTGGATCGTCGGTATACATCTCTTCCCTTTCTTATTGTAGCGTAGACTTGTTAATGGTTACGATCCGGAGTTTAGTGCGCGGTGGTGCCGGTTTGCAAAGTCCGCAAAAATTTAAGTTTATCACCGTTTCCGCATTCCGGCGTCGGATTGACGGCCGGGGCGCCGCCGTGCACTTACAGTGGTATCAGAGCCTCGCCATTAACTTCGTCTAGCTTTTGTGTAATGTGTTTAACGTTTCCGATCGAACAAAATCCCGAAAACACGTATTTCAAGCACATCAGTTTCTGTCGAATTTTTTTTGAGTCCAAAAATTTTTCAGGTTGTCTCAGAATGATGTGCAGGGAAATATAAGCATTCTGTAAAAAATTGGTACCATGATCTCACTGTTCCGCCGCGGAAGGGCGGCCAAACCCCTGCTTGGGCCGCGCTTCCGCGGCGATTTTAACTGTTCATGCTCCCAAATTTTTGTAGTATGTTCCTATGTGATAAATGTGGTTTCTGGAATATTAAAATTGGGCCCAGGTTTTCTGTGGTTGCTACAGTTTTGTTTGGGGGCCCACTTGTTAATGTTTGATCAATCGGAAAATTTTTAACACATTTTTCACAGTATTTACATTATATCTGCGACCGTGAATGTCACTCGATCGGTAAATCCCGTCTAACTGCTATAGCCCGGTTAGACGGATTTGCGAACGTGACTTTCACGTTGATGTTCTATGTATTTGCTGTGATGTTGCGGATCGGTCGTGGGGGATAGCCTGGATGCAATGCTAGTACTGTTTTGTTGTATTATATACATTTGATATTGCGGGGCGAGCGTCCGACATGTGGACTGCCGTCACTGCCAGTTTGTATTATTCTTTTGGGGCACGACCTGGTTGCGGTCGATGTACCCGGTGTATGTATATTTTACTTTCTGTACTAGGATTGCCCCGCGGAGGGGTGCACGGATAGCCGGGTTCTAGAAGGCAACAAGCCCGCATCTCATGGCATTGGGACGGAGGGGGCTTCACTCCAGGATTGGCTGGCTATTCGCCGCACTCGTAGGGGGTATAGGATTTCATTGCATAGGCTATCCACATGACCAGGGGAACGTCGGGTTTCAGTAGTGGCTCTGTGAAACCCGGGGATCCCAGATATCTGTATTGTTTCTGTGATGCTGTACATTTCTGTGATGTTGCATTTTATTCACGCCTTGAGCGAATATAATATATTGGTATATATATTAGTAGATGTTGTATATGTTTTACATCCGCGCTAGTCCAGTCCCCGCTCTGTCGTTAGTTAGCTAACCTAACGGGTAATGACGGGACCCAGTGGCGAATGCGGATGGCATATACGTACATCAGTATATTTTCGTTCTTTTTGGTGTGATCAACTGATGGGACTGCATTGATTCGGATCAATGCAAGTTAAAAACAAACCTAATCTGATGTTGTTGGAACACTTTTTCAAAAAAAGCTGTTATTGCAAGGACGTTTACTTTTGTTTTGCATCGTGGTATTCATTTAGAATATCCTGCTCCTCAGTCGACGAGGCAAGGGCCGAGATCCCTTCACCGGGAGTGACCCCTTGGACAAAAAGTTTGCGTCAGGGCATTAACTTCACTATAGCCGATTACTTTTGCTTTGCACCGTGGTATTCAGTTGGAATATCCTGCACCCCATTCTACGGGGAAAGAGCCGAGATCCCTTCACCGGGAGTGACCTCTTTAGCAACGGTTTTTCGTCACTATATTTTTAAAAGCTATCAGTTCCTTCAACGATATCAAGTTCTTTACGTTAAAGGTTTTCGCCAGAAACCATTCGTAGCCCTCCGTCGTTTCAGACGGGTAGCACGTAGTATTCATGCTATGTTTGTTGGCCTTCGTCAAGGCATAGTGTATGGTAGCTGCTTGTTGCCTTTCTGCAGCATAGATAGATGCGTTGGTTTGGGACAGTCGTATAGCCTTGTTGGCCTTCGTCAAGGGCTTGTGCGGGTGGGTTCAAATCAACCTGGAGAATGACGGGTAGAACTTGACATGTGACTTATGATTTGTTGGCCTTCGTCAAGGTCATAAGAGCATGGGGCAGAAATCACATCGGGAGTTTCAAAAGTACTGAAACTTGCCAGATATGCGCATACCTTCTGGAGTGTGATACCGTGAGCGGATTCCGTCACGTTATCATGCGATGAGAGTTGGATCCCGATTCCCACTGATGAGTTAGTTTACTCCTCGGGTGACCCCGACTAATTCTTTTTTCAGGTTTGGAGGAGAATTTGAGGTACAGTGGGAGGATTCCAGATTAGATAAATTGGTAACCATTCTGATCTAGGTTAGAGTGCACGCTGAGTGTTTCTTTTCTCTCTCTCTCTGGCAGCGACCATTTGACCCGACCCTAGGACTTTGACTCAGTGACCAAGTTGACCGAACCTTCTTTAACACAGGCTTTTGGATTGTCAGAGTTGCAGACCTCATTGCCACTCCTACTTTTACCCTTTTCTCCAGGACACCCCGTATTACTGCGAACGTCCACTTCCATTGGACAAAACCATCGTATGGTTAGATACGAACTCGAAGGGATTCGAGGATGGTTTCCGGTTCTGGAGAAAACGGATAGGATTATTCAGTTGTCTTTTCTTTTTCACCTTCTCTCAGGTTGCGAGTACTCCTTGGTTTAGGAGTAGTACACCTATTACGCAAATTGGATAGTCTTCTTCCAAACCATAGGCTGGTGCCGACCGGTAGGGAATGAAGAAAACCAGTTAGCCTAAACGGTGTACAGAAGGTATTAAGTTCAGACAAAACAAGGGATTAGTAAGAGGGCAAAGTAAATTGCGACTGCTATTCACGACTGAACCAAGTATTTCTTCGCCAATCCTAAATCACCTTTGTATTTCTCCAGGACACTCCGTATCACTACGAAGATCCCATTTTATTGGATAATCCATCGTATGGTTATATACGAACTCGAAAGGAACTTGTTCCAGTTCGGGGATGGATCCTGGTCCAGGAGAAATAGGAATAAAGTACATTCAGGTGTCTTTTATCTTCACCTTCTCTCGTGTTGCGAGTGTTCCTAGGATAGGGACAGTACACCCATTATGCTTATTGGATAGTCTTCTTCCAAACCATAGGCTGGTGCCGAACGGTAGGGAAGGAAGAAAACCATTTGGCCTAAAGGGGTGTGCAGAAGGTAAAGACTAAAGACATATGAAGGGATTTGGAGAGGTGGCAAAGAATTACAAGGTTACAGACGTGATGATGGAAGAGGCATTACTAGGAATACCAGGATACCCCATCGAAACATTTCAATGTTTCAGTTTCACTGTGTACTGTTAATAGAAAACTGATTTCCCGATTAGATACTTACTCCAGGGTATGTATTTACCAGATACGATTCTCACATCTGTATGGTTTTACAGATGATGAGTGGGAGTAAGTTATTGGGAATTGGGTGATTATCCTCATTATATCGGGATTCGTTGTAATCGGTGATATTTGAGGAAATCACCTGGGTTGTTTGCCGGTCGGCAAATATTTGGTTTTGAATATCCGCTGTTATGCACCAATTTCAAATTGATATATCTGTACGTCTATTTTCATAGAGTGAGATATACCTTTCTGAAATTATGTCTACGACATTTACCTATATCAGTGGATGGTTAGGTAAGGAGCATTAAACAGCGGTGTAATTCTTCTTAACCATAAGTACAGTTTTCAACCTACGACACACAGTGAATGAGTTATAAGACTCAAGGGACTTATACAAAGGATTGTATGTTGTCCAGGGTCCATCAGGACAGAGGGGTTGGTCCTCGTACTATATTCAGTTTACTTATGACTTCTCTAGTTTTTAGACAGGTGTTTCGTGGAAACACAGGGTCCGAATTTGGAGAAGTTATAGGTATTTGAATAGAGTAGAGAACCAGGTATAGCAAGTATCGGGATTCTTCAAAGAGATCGAAGATGTAGATACTTGTGTATGGTATTCAGTTGATAGTAATGATAAAGAGATCTTGCTTCTCTTTCAGGTTACTCATATTTGGAAGCATTCCTAAGTTGAGTAACGCTGATCGGCCTCCTTCCATTTAGTTGACATGCGCTGGGGACAGCTGCATGATTTGAATCTGGTTCAATTAAATCAGTGCCTCTGTTTCTATATTGGATATAGAACAGTTCATATCTTAACGATGTTAAGGTACGGGGAGTTGTCCGGTTTATGATTAAAACCAGACACTGGACAACTCAAGGCACGTTTCTGTAATGGCTGTTTGTGGGTTGACCCAGGCTATGACGAGGGTTGATTTTCTACCATCTGGATGAACAATAGCGATATTGTTCTAGACTCGCCACAATTTTATTAAAAATGGATTTTTTTTTCAGAAAACAGTAGTGGGAGTATGGTAGAACTGGAAGTGATTCCAGAACCACAAACGATTACTGAAGATTTGATAAGGAACCTAAAGATTCAATCTGGATTGACATTCCATTGGCCACTCCGCAGATATGGTGGGTAACTTCAGGCACCCGAGAGGTACTACGGTAGCCTCAAGGACGGTGACGGGGAAGTTCTTGTTTACCCACTATTACCAATGCTGTTGTTCCAGGCTGCGAGACCCGGCGGGAGGATGAGTATAGCGTCGTTCTGAACTCGCTTCAGAAGTGTACGTGTATATGACTCTGCCAGAGGGTTGTCGTAGTCAGTGGGAGCAGCGGAAGCATTGGTGGACAGGTTGCTTATGTCTATTTATAGACTAGAGCAGATGTAGCGGAGATAGATCATCTATTTCTGACGTGACAGTCATGGGTTTGACTTCATCAGAATAGGGGATGGATCTGTTGAGAAGGTAGTAGGGTGTGATATCCTGGTATTTGGATGATATACACAGAGTAGGAAAAGAAGC
Source organism: Agapanthus africanus (assembly GCA_030015575.1). Classification (NCBI taxonomy): domain Eukaryota; kingdom Viridiplantae; phylum Streptophyta; class Magnoliopsida; order Asparagales; family Amaryllidaceae; genus Agapanthus; species Agapanthus africanus. The sequence continues at coordinate 286,112,171 of CM057343.1, read as the reverse complement.
TCCTGCACTACGATCGGTTATACTTTGGTCGTCACACAGTTGTTTCTCCACAAAGGACTTGGACATTATATCAGACATACTGGTTACTAGATCTATGGTTTTAGATCTAGATTTGGGTGGTTTCCCAATCAGGGTACTTGACAGCATTCTAAAAGTATTTAGGATGGACGACTCCTGGCACGGTAGTGTACCTGCAGGTAATGGAGTCACCCTCTCCAAAGGTGTCTTACAGACTAAAGGGGAGAGGGACGGGCATGATTGGCAGATCACTTGCTCAGGCAATTGAGTCAATCGTGAGATGTCAAGTACCACACCAGATGTTGTTCTTGCACTAGATGCAATAAGTTGACATTGATCCAATCCTGGAGAAACAGTCGGAAGCAGTTTTAGAACATAAGTGGATGTTCTAGGGATATGATAACGACAGCCTCATTCAGGAGACGGTTATCATTCCAGGCTTCCAAGGTGACATGGACGACAAGGAGGTTGTCAGAGTTATAGTTTTCCCTCTGACGAGGGGCAGTATTTTGGACAGGTGATCCAAGGCAATACTGAGGGAGGCATGGCGCAGGATACTGATTAAGTTCAGTTGACGATACAGTCTAAGAAGTTTGGATTTGGAGTTCATTTATGAGCTATGTCCCATCAGACATCCAGACACATTCTAAGACAGGTATTGCTCATTTCGGGAGATGGGTTTCTCCGCGAACTTGAGATATAGAGAGACATAGAAAGAAACAACTAAGCGGATCCACTCACTGAGGCTATTCCTCGAACGCAATAGTTCCGCAAACGAGCTTTGTGAGACAGACTAGTAGAGGAGTTGGATGTTCGGTATCACACGGGCTGTGAGTATGCGACATCACAATAATTAGCCTTGAGTGCAAGTGGGAGATTGTTGGAGATAGTGCCCTCAGAGTCAATTATTAGGTCACAGGTACGTGATTGTAATGATTGAGGGAGGACCTATCCAGGTAGGACAGTCTTACTCGAGATGATAGTATGCTATCTGGTTTACCTTTATCATCGTGTACTGCTTTAGGTGACATGACACGTCGCTATTACACGTTGATAGAGCCCCTAGGATTCTTGCTTGACCACCAGCAGTATGAGGGCGATCATATAAGTGGGAGCTGGGGGTCTACAAGCATATCCTTAAAAGGTCCCTAGTCGTGGGAGTTTCGAGACCGGGCATCGATACTCCATTAGTAGACTAGTGTATACAGTCGAGACCCCGACGAGGGGCGGTGGCCGGTCTCACAAGCCACTGGTGTCAGTTGGATCACCTAAGATGTATACAGGTGCTCATTGGGTTATGAGTACACCGGACAGGACTCGCCGGGAACATGCTAGTTGGTCATATACCAGACGTCAGATGGCAGTTCCCTGGTGACATGTGTGCAGGTTAGTTCATCGACCTGGGGATCGTCATTTGTCTCGTGTGAGTTCCCACTGTACTTTGATTACTACCCTACCACGGCTCAAAGGAGTCGTGCAAACAGGTTTTAGTTGGGTACAGTCCCGAGCCACATGGAGGCAGTGAGCGTATCTTCAGGGGTTCGTCTCTCCCGGTATTGGGGGTGAGGTCGTGCTGTGTCTAGGAGAGCCATTACACAAAGTCCTTGGCCAAGGCAAGGAGATTTACTGGTAGGTATTCCAGTAGTATCTCAGGGTGTTCTGGGCTACACTCCGACACGACTTGTACCGCTTTTGGGGGTCTGACTTTTACCAACCCCCTAGGCCCGCCATGCGATACTCATAGACGAACGGACCGGACTGCACGGATATTGTCACTGACAGGCTCAGTAGGGTGTCAGGATGAGTTCGCTCATCGACGTCCCTTTTGGTCAATAGCTGGTGGCCCGTTACGTATTGGCTTATACCTCTGACGTGCTAGTGGTTAAATCCACAGCCATAGTATTGACGAGTCTTTAGAGTCCACCACACTTTCAGTTACTCAAGTTTCGGGCGAAACGCTGTAGAGGCCGTATGGAGATATGGCAGGGTCCGATCAGATACGTGCGGTATTGCACGGATCAGGATCGGACGGTTTGTACTAGTAGCCGTATAGGTATATGGCAGGGTTCGATCAGATACGTGCGGTATTGCACGGATCAGGATCGAACGGATATTACTAGCCGGCTTTGGTTTAAGCCGGTCCTAGTTTAGTACAGTGTAGATTTTGTCTCATTGCATTTGTATCCGGACGGAATACAGATGCGGGTGTGTATGCACAGTATTGGGGTTTTCCTGTAGTTTATTACGGGACCAGTTTTCTGGAGTTGCCAGTTTGCATTCCGTTCCGGCCGGTTTTCCTTTGTTCTTTCCCGGCCGGACTTTTCCGATGGAGGGGGTTATTTGCAATTGTGCAAATAACATTTGTGGAGGGGGTTTCTTGTAAATGTTTGATTATGATAGCTATCATTTTCTTTTCAACCATGCTTTTGCTTTATGAGATTTGATTGTGATAAAGTGAGGGTATGGGTTTAATAGTGAAAGGCATGGTTGTATGTTTCTTTGTCCCTTGATGTGGTCACCTCTTCTCATCTCCTACACTCACCTCCCTTATTGCTTCATATTCTTTCCTCCTCCATTTTCTAAGTTCATAAGTTTTTTCATGGTTGAGTGAGAAGAAAAAAAAGAGAAGGAGAGAGCTTCATCCTTGAGAGTGTTTTTCATTCTTGATCTCTTTTCATGCCAAGAAAAATGAAAGCACCATTTTTCATACCTTCATTCCTCCATCTTCAAAAGGCAACCAAAACCCCAATGAGACATAAACCCTACACATCCTACAGCGAGCCTTGGGCATGTCGAGTTGCCGGCTTCATGCGCGAGTTGCCTCGGTATAGAGGCGGGAGCCCGTAAAAGTACCCGGCTTCGTGGTGCCTTTTCCGACGAGGAGGAGACGGACGGAGATCCCGCGAGGAGATCGGAGTGGAGATGAAGACCGGAGGACTTGGATCGTCGGTATACATCTCTTCCCTTTCTTATTGTAGCGTAGACTTGTTAATGGTTACGATCCGGAGTTTAGTGCGCGGTGGTGCCGGTTTGCAAAGTCCGCAAAAATTTAAGTTTATCACCGTTTCCGCATTCCGGCGTCGGATTGACGGCCGGGGCGCCGCCGTGCACTTACAATTTTCTTCTCATTCTAAAATATCTAGATATTTTATTAACCATGGTTTCAAAAGAGATATTTATTCTTGATATTTATCCTTCTCTCATTTATCTTTCATTATTATCATTTCATCCAAAAGATAAATGAGAAAATTGTTAGTTATGTATATGCCCTAGAGGCCATTATTGTACATATGATGTATATTATAGTGGATGCTTGGATATATATTGAGAGGACTTTCTTGCTCGACGTGATAGTATGCTATTTGGTTTCACTTTATCTTAACATGTTGACTTGTATTAGTTTACTGTCTTGCTCTCACATGTTGATAAAGCCTTTAGGATATGTACTCGACTACTGGGACTATGATGAGATCATACTAGTGGGGCCAGGGTAGTCAACGAGTACATCCTATAACTGTTCCTAGTCGAGGGTGTATCGAGATACACCAGAGTAGACTAGCGTATACGCATCTTGTACCATATGATGGGCGATGGATGATCCCATATCCATCGGGGTTTGACATCAAAGACGGCGTACGGGTGCTCAGTGGAGACTGGGTACACTGAAGAGACTCGCCGAGAACTCTCAGATGGTATTATATCTCACGTCAGCTAGCAGTTCTCCGGGGACACTAGTACAGGTTAGTCTGTAGACCCGAGATCGTCATAGAGTCTTGTACGATTCCCACTATGCTTTGATTTCCAGCTTACCACGTCTAAGAGGGCGTGCAAAACGGTGGCTTTTGGGTACAGTCCCGAATCACATGGAGACAATGAGCGATAGGAGGGGATTCGTCTCTCCTGGTATAGGGAGTTGATGTTGTGCTGTGTTCGATTGGCTATAACTGGAAGTCCCTGGCCAGGGCGGATATGGAGTGCTACTGGTAAGAGTTATCAGTAGTATCTCGACCCTTTATGAGCCTCACATCGACACTCCTTATCGGTAACTGTGATCTGACGTTTACCACCCCTAGACTAGATATGCAACATATCAGACGAATAGACCGGACTGTACGGTAGTGTTACTGATTGGATTCACAGGAGAATGTACAGGCTTGCTTGTTGATCTTCTGATCGATCAATACCTGGGTGGCTGTTACGTTTAGCTGACCGCTTGCAGCTTGTGGGTGATTGATATGATCATCACCTACTGCCGGCGTATTGACGATTCTTTAGAGTCCTACACAGAGGTTTAATGACTCAGGAAAAACAGAGTAGGAGCACATATGTTATATGTGCGGGATCGAGAATAATACGATATGAGATACCGTATTCTATTCTCACGATATATGATATAGCCGGGTCATCGGATCAATTGTTGATTCGATGAATCGGTACTTGTTATATTAGTCGGTTATATGCGATATAGCCGGATTGCCGGATCAAGTGTTGATTCGATAATTTAATATATAATTATATATGTGATATATTACATTACATTATCTAAAATAAGCTCACTTTATTGATTCATTTTCTCACCGGATAATACATTGATATATATGCGATATATGTTAATTGTATTATTTTCTTTTGTTACAAAAATATATTATATATGTGATATATAATATTGTAACAATTTATGATTACAAATGTAACATGATTTGTGGAGATTAAACATGGTTAGGGTTTGATTTGGGTTAGCTTTTTCATGAAGCTTCTAGAAGCTTTATTTTTGTTTTAAGCAAAGATATTTTGTGTTGATATTTTGGAGATATTATTTAACCCAACCCAAACCCTTAACACTAGTCAATTCTCTACATGAGTTAATACTTGATATTATTAACTCAAGGTTGTTTTGTAACCATAGTAAAAATTTCATTATTCATCACAAAAGGTTTCATCTTCTTCTTCCTCCTTGAAAAGCTTTCTAGCTTTTGGTTTTGTGATGATTTGGTGTGAGAATTTGAAAATAAAAGAGAGCTAAATTCCTACTTCATCATCCTCATCTATTCTAGCCACTTAGATTAGGGTCTTCACTTCTCTAATACTTGATTAGAGAAGTGAGAGCTTGAGTTAAAGATTCTTCGAGGTAGATCATCTTCGAAAAGGAAGAATTCAAGCAAGCATGGATCGTTCGGCTTGTGAAGACTCTCTAGATTCCGGAAGTTCATGGATCGCGGCGAAGGGACTACTACTCGGAGCTTATGAAGCGAAGGAGCGGACTACAAAGGTTGTAATCCCTCTCTCTTAGATGTAAAGTTGTTTACATGCTTTGTTAACCCTAATTATCTAGCAAAGATCCTCGCTTCAGGTTGTTCGGCACTTGAATTTTTTAAATTCGGCATGGTTGATGCCTTGTAGACCTTTGTGAAAGTGCTTAGTAACCCATCAGTGGCAGCAAAGCTAAGCTAGAGCATTAGGCGACGTGTAGACAAAGTTTAAAGTCCGATCAAACCCCGAAACTTCATTTTTGACCCCCTCTCTGGAATTTTTTTTTAAATTTGGTTTTTTCCGTATTAAAAATACTCAAAAAATTAAGCAGGGAATTCTAAGGATTACTTTGAAATACGAACCCCTAATTCCCTCAAGTCGCCGCGGAACCGTGGCAATAACATGCTTTGCGCGGCGGTTCCACGGCCGTACTTGGGTACTAGGGACATGTATTTGTAGGTAATATCCGTAGGTATTACTACATGCTTCTGGGAATTTTTAATCTTACTCAAGAGTTGAGTTTTCTGGAGATATTTTGTATTCGTTGATTCGATCGGAAAGTTTAACTTCGTTTAGTTTTCCAGAAAATTTAGAACGTGTTAAAATGTTCGAACGGATATCAATAACTCACTTTTTCCCGACACGAAAAACATTCAAGTGTTGAATTTTTCTTGAGTTTATAATTTTCGAAGAAACATGCTGGCGTATCTGTGGACCCTCTAGAAGAATGTAACCTTAACTTGATTTTGTAACCGTCAAAACTGCCACTGAACCCTTAGGTTTGTGGTAGTTTAGCGTTGTCACATGTGAGGCGTTGGGTTGACCCTTTTACGGCTGGTTCATTGGGGCTGTGACATGTTCTGGGATTTTTAAACTCCGCTCAAGTGTTGAGCTATTTGGGAAATCTTGGGTGTTTGATTATTCGATCAGAAAGTTTAACATTGTATATTTATCTAGAATGTGATACAATATGTGGAATTCATATAGTTAGGCATGAATTGCGAAGTATGTGATATTTCGGATTTAAGATGCCTAAAGTGATTGTGGATTCCAAATGCTGTAGTTTTACACTTTCTTTTCTGTGACCGTAAACGTAGTATGCAGTGTATCGCCAGCTTCATTACTATATATCAACGACAATCGGGATACGCATACTTTCTTACGTTAATAATATGTGATATTATGTGTTGCTGTGATATGTTATATTAGATCGTCGTGTTCTGAATAGCCGGGGTTTTATATGAGATGAGGGTTTTTTTTTATTTTCATTTATGTAAAATTCATTTGTATGTAATATTCTTTTATTGGGGCACTTCCGGGTTGAGGTTGATGTCACCATTGTATATTATTTACTTTTCCGCATTAGGATAGACCCAAGACAGAGAGCACAAGTAACCGGGTTCTTGGGTCCAGTGGGAGGCCATCTCGAGGAGTCGAGACCGGGTCTCCTAACCCTTGAATTGGCAGGGTTACTTGTCGCTCTCGTAGGGGTCTAGGAATGTGAGTTTGGCTATTCATCACGACTGTGGAATTCGTGTTTTATACAGGCTCGAAATAAAACACGGACGTCCTAATATATCCAATATTTCATATGTTATCTTCTGCTGCAATGTTCTGTGATGAGATCATATTACTGCCTGAGATGAATGCTTATACTATATATGTTAGATATGTATGCCCTAGAGGCCAGTATTGTATAGGATGCTAGGCATGTATGTGTGCAGAAACAATCTTTGCTCAAAATAATAGTATGCTATCTGGTTTATCTTCATCTTGTGTTATATTTCATATCTTTATATGCATGTTGATGAAACCCTTAAGATTATGCTTGACTACCAGGATTATGATGAGATCATACTAGCGGGGCCTGGATAGTCTATAAGCATATCCTTTAATAGTCCTAGTCAAGGGTATATCGAGACAGGGCATCGGTATTACCAAGTTAGACTAGTGTGTACATTTCCTGACCCTGTGGGGCGATGGTTGATTCCACAACCATTGGTGTTTGACATCAAAGATTGTACACATGTGCTCATTGGAAAATGGGTACACCGAACAGGACTCGCCGAGAACTCCTAGATGGTATATATACCTATTGTCAGATAGTAGTTCTCTGGCGACACTTGTACAGATTAGTCTATAGACCCGAGATCGTCATGGAGTCTTGTGTGGTTCCCACTGTACTTTGATTTCCACCCTACCGCGGCTCTATTGAGTCGTGCAAACAGGTGGAATTTGGGTACAGTCCCGAATCACATGGAAACAGTGAGCGATAGGAGGGGTTTCGTCTCTCCCGGTATAGGGAGTTGATGTCGTGCTATGTTTGATTGGCAATAACACCTAAATCCCTGGTAAGGGTTCTTGAGGTTTACTGATAAGGGTTATCTGTAGTTCCTCGAACTGTTATGAGCCGTAAGTCAGCATGACTTATAAAGTTACTGGGGTCTGACATGTACCACCCCTAGACTTCATATGCGACGTCTCAGACGAAGTGACTAGACTGTACGGTATGTGTTGCTTGCAGGCTCGTTGGGGTTATGATGAGTTCGCTTATCGGCCACCTTTTCGTCATGTACCTAGGTAGCCATTACGCACAGCTAGTGCCGCTGACGTGATTGTGGTTAAACCCACTGCCAGTGTACTATCAAGTCTTTAGAGTCCCATACAGTGGGTTCCTTCATTCAGGTGAAAGATGTAGAGGCCGTAAGTTGTTATGGCAGCCGCAAGGTATTGCGGCAGGGTTTCGATTATGTTCGTGTAATTGTTATAGGAATAATAATTGGAACGATAATACTGGTAGGCTTTGGTTTAAGCCGGATACCGGTATTATATTATTGGATTATTGGTATTCGTATTTTTCGGAATTCGGATACGGGTATACGGTATACGGGATACGGTATACGGAGGAGGGGTATTCTTGTAATTGTTACAAGAATACCTTCTAGAAGATGCCAACTCATAATACATTATTTATTTTATGAAAATGAATAAATGAGGTGGAAATTAGAAAGTCCAAGCATGGTTGAATGAATGTGTTATTTTATTTTATATTGTTTTGGAGTTACTATTGAAGCATGGTGCTAATTTTATAATGCATGCTTCAATTATTTCACTTGAGCCATATCTAATTTCCACGCTTGAATTTTTCTTATAATGAAAAACTCTTTCTTTCTCCTTCTTCTTTCCTCCTTCTTCTTCCTTGCTTTAACATTCACATGAGATGTGAATCAAAAGCCAAGGTTCAATGATAATCCAATACACTAATCTCTACATCATCCTAGTGACCATTTTTAGCAAACTTGATCTCTAGGTTTAGCTCTTAAGAAGGGTTTTAGCTTGCATGGCAATTATCACGTGGATCATCTAGGTCTTGGGGTGGCCGGAGATCGAGCATACCGACAACATCCAAGGAGCCAAGGAGATCATCAAAGAAGACCCGAAAGACCGGATCATCAAGGTATAACCCCTAACATAGTAGATAAGACCTGTAGTTAGGGTTTTCTAGTTGTGGTTTAGACAATATCTAATGGAAAGTGCTTGTTGTATGGAAGAAAATTTTCGTTTATCACTTCCGCTTCCTCACAAGAGTTGTGGGATCATGCAACATGCACTAACATGGTATCAGAGCCTAACTAAACCATAATTAGATTGTTAGCCAAAAGTTAGAACTTCGATCGACGCAAGTTTTCCCGGAAAACACGATTTCAGTCCCCGTTTTCTGTCGATTTTTAAAGTGTTCAAAAAATCATTTCAGTGGCCTTAAAAATACATGCAAGGTTTTCTAAGCATACTGTAGAAAAACGAGACTCTAACTCGCCATGAACGCTGCGGATCCACGGCCAAACTCAGTGTTTGGCCGCGGATCCGCGGCCGAGTCGTGGCCGAGTTGACTCGTTTTTCAGCAGTTTGCTTAGATTAAGGAAATAGTGTTTCTGGGATATCTGGAATTTTCACAAAGTTGTTTGTGTGCTGGAACATGTCAAGTGTTGGCATGGTTTAAAATAATCGATCAAAATTCTAATTGATTGGCAAATCGGGTTTGTTGTTTTTCGATGTGTGTTTGAAACGTCGACTAATTGCTATAAATCGATTAGTCGGGGTTGCACACTTCTTTGATGGTATGTGTATATGAATATGTTGGATCGTCGTGATGAATGGCCGGGGGATGTGAGAAGAGCGTTTTTCTTTTCTTTCATTCAATGTAATTTGTAAAAAGCAATGTAATATTATTTTGCAGGGCACATCCGGGTTGAGGTTGCAGCCACCGTTGTATAATTTCCTTTTATTGTTTTTGCTCTTAGGATAGACCCAAGGTGAGGTGCACAAACTACCGGGTTTTCGAAGTGCCGAGTAGCCTACTCACTTTGTTGAGAGAGGTTGCTCCACTTCGGGAATTTGGCGGGTAGTTTGCCGCACCCATAGGGGTCTAGGGTGGGGTTTTGGCTATTCATCACGATCGTGGAACCCGTCTTTCATTAAGGCTTGAATGAAATGCGGAATTCCTAGTGTATCCAATGTATTCATCTGTGATCTGTAATGGCCATATTTATATATGAGATATATAAAAAAAGTTGCTTATGTTTTGCACCCGTGCTAGCCCAGCCCCCGCTCTGCCGTTAGTTAAGTAACCTAACGGTGCATGACGGGACACCGTGGCGAATGCGGTTGGCATAAGCGTACGTTCTATTTTCGTTTCTTTTTTTTGATGTTTTTGAAACGTAAATGATGGGACAACATTAATCTGATTAATGTTAAGAAAAAGAAACCTAAAGACGTTTTAGAATCAAATTTTTTAAATGGGTAACTCTAGTTTTTGCTTTGCATAGTGGTATTCTTGAATATCCGGTACCTCATTCGACGAGGAAAGTGCCGAGATCCCTTCACCGGGAGTGACCCCTTTAGCGAAAGTAGCAAATATTACAAAGACTCGATTGTTTTTATAGTTGATCTAACTTTTGCTTTGCATCGTGGTATTTACATATCCAGCACCTTATTCGATAAGGAAAGAGCCGAGATCCCTTCACCAGGAGTGACCTCTTTAGAAAAATTAGAAAGATACTATAAAACCATTCGATTTTTAAACTGGAGCTTAAACCACTCTTTTCACTCGATTCTACAACGATATCAAGTTCAAAACGTCAAAGGTTTTCACAAAAACCATCCGTTGCCCTCCGCCATTTTAGGAAGCAGAGTACTTAGTATTCGTGCCACGTTTGTTGACTATAGTTAAGGCGTGGTGTACGGTAGCTAAGTGATGTATTACTACAAAGCGATTTATGCGATCGATTAGGACATTCACATGACTTTGTTGATCATAGTTAAGGGTCTTGCGGGTGGGTCTAAATCAATCCCGAAATGGCGGGTAGAACTTGGCTAGTGCTTATGATTTGTTGACCATAGTTAAGGTCATAAGACACTAGGGGTAAAAATTGTTGGATATATGTATGCCCTAGAGGCCATTATGAGATAGTGTATGTACTGATGTATATATATATATATTTCGGGGACAGTCTTGCTCAAAATGATAGTATGCTATCTGGTTTTTACTTTATCATATGTTCACTTGATCATGTTTATATTCATTTGATGCATGTTGATAAAGCCCTAAGGATATTGGCTTGACTACTGGAATTATGATGCGGATCATACTAGTGGGACATCTGTAGTTTATAAGCATATCCTTGAAATGTTCCTAGTCGTAGGTATATCGAGACAGGGCACCGATATTCCAGCTTAGACTAGCGTATACCATTCTTGTTCCATATGATGGGCGATGGATGATCCCATATCCGTCTGGTGTGTTGACACCGAAGATAGTATACGGGTGCTCAGTGAGACTGGGTACACTGAACGGACTCACCGAGAACTCCTATATGGTATTATATCATACGTCGGATAGCAGTTCTCAGGTGACACTGGTACAGGTTAGTCTGTAGACCCGAGATCGTCATAGAGTCTTGTGTGTCCTCCCACTGTACTTTGATCTCCACCCTACTGCGGCTCTACTGAGTCGTACAAACAGGTGGATTTTGGGTATAGTCTCGAGGCATGTGGAGGTAGTGAGCGATAGGAGGGGTTTCGTCTCTCCCGGTATTGGGGGTTGATGCTGTGCTGTGCACGATTGGCTATAACAGGAAGTCCCTGGCCATGGCTGCTGAGATATTACTGATAAGTGTTATCAGTAAGTTTCTCGATCTGTTATAGACCATATACCGGCATGACTTATTGAGTTATTGGGGTCGACGATTCCATCCCTAGACTCGATATGCAGCATATTTGACGAAGAGACCGGACTGTACGGTTAGTGTTGCCGGATGGATTGACAGGAGTTTTGACAGGTTCGCTTGTTCTTATTCTGATCGCTCAATACCCGGGTGGCCGTTACGTTTAGCTGACCGCTTGCGGCTTGTAGGTGTTTGATATGATCATCATCTGCTGCTGGCGTATTGACGAGTCTTAGAGTCCTACATAGAAGTTTCTCGGCTCTGGCGAAACGAAGTGGTGCACATATGAGATATGCACGGAGCCTCGATTAAATACTAGTATATGATACTGTATTTTAATCGGGCATTTAATATTAGTCGGGTCGTATAAGATATGACCAATTTATTAAATCAAGTGTTGATTTAATATTGGCTTTAATTATTTAAATCCTTTTCTTCTTATGGATACATGCATGTATATGTACATGATGATGTGCATACATACATACATGAAATGTATCATGGTTGATGATACAAAGAGGATGGCAATATAAGAATCATATTGAAGATAAAATGATATATATTGATATTTTCAATAAAGATAAAAGGCAAAAGAAAAATGATAATGATTCATTTCTTTTCCACACTCTTCTACATAATTCCATGGTTGAATTTGACTCAACCATGGTTACTTTTCCTTTTGACCTTTAACCTTAGTTGAAATATCTAGATATTATCTTAACCATGGTTGTGGTTATGATAAGATCTTTTTCTCTCTCACATTTTCATTTATCATTATCAATATTATGATTCCAAAAGAAATGAGAGCCATCTTCTTCCTCAAAAAACCCTAGCTCTCTTTTAAATGTTAAAAAGGAGTTAGAAATAGAAAAGAAAATGTAATAAATAAGAATAGCAACCACTTCATCATCCTACACAACCATAGCTATCTTGTGTAGGGTGTTGTGCTTCAAGTTTGTCAAAGATCGAAGGAAGCATCAAGCTTAGGGCAAAGTGCTTCGGGTGGATCGTCGTGGACGAGGAGTTGATCAAGTGAACCTTTTCAAAGCCAAGGAGTCTTCCAAAGAGGTCTACAAAGGTTGTAGTCTCATCACTTAGCAAAACTTAACTCTTAATCTTGATACTATTAATTGTTACTTCATATATTCTAGTTCGATTCTTTGTATAGTTTGCTTAGCACCTCAAAAATTTTATTGTTATAGCATGTATGATGCTTCTAAACCTTACTAGAGGTGTTAAGAAAACCCTACATGGTATCAGAGCCAAGCTAGAACTTTGTGGTAACCTAAACGACGTTAAAAACATCGAACGGACGAAAATCGACACCCGGGGAGTGCTCTCTGGAAATTTTTTAAAAACCTGGAATTTTTCAAATTAAAAATATGTAAAAAATTAAGCAGGGAAATATAAGAGCTCACCAGAAAAACGATCGCATAAATCAACCATACGGCCGCGGAACCGCGGCGCTAGAGTCTTTATGCGGCGGTTCCGCGGCGGTATAGTTGACTCATGGGCCGTAATTTCTTGTGCTGGCCCGTATGTGTTCTCTGTTATTACTGGTATTTTTATAATCTGCCCAGGTGTTGAGCTTTCAGAGCAGTTGTGATTGTTTAATTTGTTTGATCGGATGTTCCAACGTCGCTTAGTTTAATAGTATGTGTTACAATAATTGAAATCTACAAATTTGTTTGTTGCGTGTAAATCTAGCAGTTCGGTCTCGGGATTAACGGAAATCTTGTTGAATTATCCGGTTTGTTTTGAAAAGGTGTTTTTTTGAATGAGACCCAAATGCGAGCTTTACATTATTTAGGCATGAAATCTTGTATATGTGATATTCCGGATTTGTGTTGTCTAAAGGCGGTTAAAGATTCCAATTGTTGTATTTTTCCATTTTTATTTCTCTGTGTCGTTGAGATTTGATATGCAGGATTGTCGCAATGAATAGCCGGGGGTTTTCTTTTTATGTGAGATGAGAGTATTCTTTCAATTCATGTAATATTAATTTGTATGTAATATTCTTTTATTTGGGGCACTTCCGGGGTGAGGTTGTTGTCACCAGTGTTGTATATTATTTACTTTTCCGCATTAGGACAGACCCAAGGAGGAGGGCACAAGTGACCGGGTTCTTGGGTTCAGTGGGAGGCCATCTCGAGGAGTCGAGACCGGGTCTCCTAAACTCAAGAATTGGCAGGGTCGCTTGCCGCTCTCGTAGGGGTCTAAGGGTGTGGGCTTTGGCTATTTATTGCGACCGTGGAATCCGTATTTTTATTGCTGGCTAAATATAAAATACGGACCTCCTATATATCCTTTATGTGCTTCTGCTGTTTTCATTATCTGATGTGATCTTTTAATGCATGTCTGAGACGAATGAAATTTTATATATGATATATTTTAAACGTTACTTATGTTTTACACCCGCACTAGCCCCGTCCCGGTATGCCGTTAGTTAAGTAACCTAACGGTGCATATCAGGACACTGTGACGAATGCGAGTGGCATAAGTGTACGTTATATTTTCGTTTCTCTCTGTAATGGCTTAGGATTTAAATGATGGGACTACATTAATGAGATTAATGTAAAAGATAAATGAACCTAAAAGGATATTGTAGAATCAAGATTTGAAACACACTCGGCTTTTTTCAAAAAGCAAGTTTCTAAATGCGGAGCTTAAGCCACTCCTTTTAAAAACCCATTAGATTCAACAATGATATCAAGATCAAAGCGTCAAAAGTTTTCTTAAAAACTGTCCTCCACTCTCCGTCATTTTAGGAAGCAGAGTACTTAGTATTCGTGCTGCGTATTTTGACTTTAGTTAAGGCGCAGTGAACGGTAGCAGAGTGATGTCTTCCTACCCTGCATATGATGCAGATTAGTTAGGACATTCATATGATTATGTTGACTTTAGTTAAGGGTCATATGAGTGGGTCTAGTTAATCACGAAATAACGGGAAGAACTTGACTAGTATTTATGATATGTTGACTTTAGTTAAGGTCATAAGTACTAGGGGTAAAAATCATATCGGGAATTTCAAGAGTTGAAAATTACAATGAGATTGTATACCTACTATATGATAATAGGATCCCGATCCCACTGCGAGCAAATGTTGCTCCCGGGAGAATTTTGCACTTTACAATTAGCTGACTCGGTAGGTGTCTAGAAAGGTGCTAAACGGGGCTACGCCTCTGGGAAGACGAGGTTTACTTTAATTAGGTCCGTGCGAAAGCACGGGGAACCTCCCTCAAGTACCGGCACTGGCCTGGCTGAGTGGTTGGCGAAGTTGTAGAATGTAATTAATACCGGCTAGTTTTCTTTTTAAAAGGTTTTAAAGAAAATTTGATAAAAACAGTGGGAGACATCGATTAGACAAGATAATAACCAATCTGATCTTTGCAAGAGCATTCGTTAAGTGTATTCTTTTCTCTCTCTTAATGGCAGATACCCATGACAGGACTTAAGCTTCTATTAGATAAAAACAAGCTGAATGGGACCAACTATAAAGACTGGCTGAGGAATTTAAACATAGCCTTGACTTATGATAAAGTATCATATGTCCTTACAGCCCCAGCCTTGTCCCCCCTAGGTCCTAAACCTTCAGTTGCGGATATAGAAATCCACAAGACATGGGACGCTGACTGTGCCACGGCTAAATGCCTCGCGCTTGCATCGATGGATAACACACATCAGAAGCAGCACGAGAATATGGACGTACAAGCCATATTCCTCCATACAAAAGAGTTGTAAGGAGAGCAATCCCGCGTATTACGATACGAAGCGTCTAAGAAACTGTTTCAGATGCGCATGACCGCTGGCACAGCAGTAGGAGACCATGTTCTGAAAATGATAGCTCTTATAGAAGAGCTTGAGAACCTTGAGTGGACAATGAACAATGAACAGTATACAGATATTATTCTACAGTCTCTCCCCTCCACCTTTGCTCAGTTCATCGTTAACTTCAACATGCACAACATGGAGAAGGAACTGCCTGAACTCCTTAATATGTTAAGGAGTGCAGAGAGCACACTGAAGTCAGTAAAGACTCCCGTTATGTCTGTTGGGTAATCCTCCTCATCTTACCCAAAAGCTAAGGCCAAGGGAAAGATGAAGAAGAAACCCACCAAACCTAAGGGTGGAGTCAAAAAGGTAAAGGGAAAAGGCATGTCCAAGGTTGGGGCAACAGAGAAAGGTGAATGTTTCCATTGCAAGAAGACGGGACACTGGAAGAGGAACTGTATTGAGTACCTAGCACTCAAGAAGAAGCATGGTGATGCTTCAGCTTCAGGTGTGTTCGTAATTGAAAACTGTTTTTCTATTAATTCTGCTTCCTGGGTATTGGATACCGGTTCGGGTTCTCATATTTGCAATTCTGTGCAGGCGTTGAGAAATAGCAGAGTTCTGAAGACCGGTGATCATACTCTCCAAGTTGGAAATGGTTCCAATGTAAATGCAGTTTCAGTAGGAGAGTATCACCTAGGTTTGCCTTCGGGTTGTATATTGGTTTTGAACCCGTGTTATTTTGTACCGAGTATGCTTTGTAATATTATATCTGTTTCCTTGTTAGACAATGAAGGGTATCATTTTGCTGTACAACACAATGTTATGAACATTAGACTGAATCAAGAGTTGATTGGTTGTGGTACATTAAATAACGGGATATACGTCCTTAATCAACACACAGTTTTCAACGTACAACACAAAAATAAAAGAAAATTTTCAGAGATAAATGAAGCTTTTCTTTGGCATTGTAGACTTGGTCATATTAATGAAACAAGACTAAACAAGCTTCATAAAGATGGATATTTAAATTCATTTGAGTATAAATCTTATGCAACTTGCTAGTCTTTTATCAAAGGTAAAATGACCAAAACCCCGTTTACAGGACACGGAGAAAGAGATACTGAGCTCCTAGGCCTCATACATAGTGATGTATGCGGACCAATGTCTACACATGCAAGAGGCGGTTTTTCATACTTCATAACTTTTACTGATGATTTCTCAAGATTTGGTCATGTATATTTGATAAAACATAAATCTGAAGCTTTCGAGAAATTCAAGGAGTATAAACATGAAGTAGAAAACCAAACGGGAAAGAGTATCAAGATACTTCAATCAGATCGAGGTGGAGAGTACTTAAGTACTGAGTTCTTAGACTTCCTAAAAGAGAATGGGATTCTCTCTCAGCTCACTCCACCTTACACACCACAGCACAACGGTGTGTCAGAACGAAGGAACCGTACCCTATTAGATATGGTACGATCCATGATGAGTGATGCTGAGTTACCTCTCTCGTTTTGGGGGCATGCATTGGAAACAGCAGCTTTTCTGTTAAACAAAGTTCCAACCAAAACCGTGTCTACCACTCCATATGAGATATGGCATGGAAAGAAACCATCTCTTAAAAGAGTTAAGATTTGGGGTTGTCCGGCTTTTGTTAAAAAACAGAATCCAGACAAACTCGAGACACGATCAGTCAAATGTATATTTGTAGGATATCCTAAACATTCGTTTGGGTATCTTTTTTACCACAAAGAGGAACAAAAGGTGTTTGTTTCTCAGTATGCCACCTTTTTAGAAGATGAGATTTTTTCAAACAATACAAATGGCAATGTGGTAAATCTAGAAGAAGTTCTAGAAACACAAGTTACAAATGACAACTTGGCTGAACCTGAAGTCATAACAGAATCTAATGAACCTCAGCCACTCCGTAGATCTGGCAGGATTTCTCGCCCACCGGAGAGATACTACGGTTTTCTCGTTGATGGTGATAGAGAAGATTGCATCATGGATGATGATGATCCTTCCAGTTTTCATCAGGCTATCACGAGTGGTGACTCTGTGAATTGGCTGGATGCCATGAGATCCGAAATGGAGTCCATGTACACCAACAAAGTATGGACTTTGGAAGATGTACCCTCCGGGATAAAACCTGTGGGATGAAAATGGATCTTTAAAAGAAAGATCGGTGTAGATGGACAGGTAGAGACCTATAAGGCAAGGTTGGTAGCGAAAGGTTTTCGTCAAAGACCAGGTTTGGACTATGACGAGACTTTCTCTCCGGTAGCCATGCTTAAATCCATTCGGATCCTACTTGCTATTGCTGCTCACTACGACTATGAAATCTGGCAGATGGACGTTAAAACTGCATTCCTAAATGGTGATTTAGAGGAATGCGTTTATATGGATCAACAAGAGGGATTCATTGATAGTGGGAGCAGCGGTAAAGCATGTAAGCTACTTAAATCCATTTATGGATTAAAGCAGGTATCACGGAGTTGGAACATCTGTTTTGATGATGTTATCAAAGAGTTTGATTTCATCAAAAATCCAGATGAACCTTGTGTTTATAAGAAGACTGTAGGAAGAAATGTCGCAATCCTCGTATTGTACGTAGATGACATACTTCTGATAGGAAATGACATTCCTATGCTACAGTCGGTCAAATCATTCTTATCACAAAGGTTCTCCATGAAGGACCTGGGAGATGCCACATACATATTGGGTATACGGATCTATAGGGATAGATCCAAACGGTTATTGGGATTGTCCCAAACCAAGTACATAAACACCATCCTAAAGAGATTTAGTATGGAAGACTCCAAGCGGGGTGCCTTACCCGCTTGCCATGGAGTCACTCTCTCAAAAGAAGATTGCCCAAAGTCTGACATAGAGAGAGCTCGCATGAGCATTATTCCCTATGCTTCGGCAGTGGGATCGATAATGTATGCAATGTTATGTACACGCCCTGATGTTGCTTATGCACTTAGTGTAGTAAGCAGGTATCAATCTAACCCAGGGGAGAATCACTGGATTGCTGTAAAGAACATTCTTAAGTACTTGCGAAGGACTAAAGAATTGTTCTTAGTGTATGGTAATGGAGATCTCCAAATGGAGGCCTTTACCGATTCGAGCTTCCAGAGTGACAAGGATGACAGCAAGTCTATCTTAGGGTTTGCATTTACCCTCAATGGAGGGACGGTGAGTTGGAAGAGTTCCAAACAGGATACCGTTGCAGACTCAACGATGGAAGCTGAATATATTGCTGCAAATGATGCTGCCAAGGAAGCCGTCTGGATGAGAAAGTTCATCGTGGAGCTAGGAGTAGTTCCAACCATTATTGATCCAATATCTCTGTATTGTGACAATAATGGGGCTATGGCGTTGGCCAAAGAGCCCAGGTCCCATCAGAAGTCCAGACACATCCTGAGGCGATATCATGTGATCCGGGAGATAGTTGATCGCCGCGAGATCGAGATTAAGAGAGTAGACACAAAGAACAACGCTGCGGATCCATTCACCAAGGCCCTCCCTCAGCCGCAGCATGAGCGACTTTTTGAGATGTTAGGTATGAGATATGCAAATAACTGGCCTTAGTGCAAGTGGGAGATTATTGGATATATGTATGCCCTAGAGGCTATTATGAGATAGTGTATGTACTGATGTATATATATATATATATATTTCAGGGACAGTCTTGCTCAAAATGATAGTATGCTATATGGTTTTTACTTTATCATATGTTCACTTGATCATGTTTATATTCATTTGATGCATGTTGATAAAGCCCTAAGGATATTGGCTTGACTACTGGAATTATGATGCGGATCATACAAGTGGGACATCTGTAGTTTATAAGCATATCCTTGAAATGTTCCTAGTCGTAGGTATATCGAGACAGGGCACCGATATTCCAGCTTAGACTAGCGTATACCATTCTTGTTCCATATGATGGGTGATGGATGATCCCATATCCGTCTGGTGTGTTGACACCGAAGATAGTATACGGGTGCTCAGTGAGACTGGGTACACTGAACGGACTCACCGAGAACTCCTATATGGTATTATATCATACGTCGGATAGCAGTTCTCAGGTGACACTGGTACAGGTTAGTCTGTAGACCCGAGATTGTCATAGAGTCTTGTGTGTCCTCCCACTGTACTTTGATCTCCACCCTACTGCGGCTCTACTGAGTCGTACAAACAGGTGGATTTTGGGTATAGTCTCGAGGCATGTGGAGGCAGTGAGCGATAGGAGGGGTTTCGTCTCTCCCGGTATTGGGGGTTGATGCCGTGCTGTGCACGATTGGCTATAACAGGAAGTCCCTGGCCAGGGCTGCTGAGATATTACTGATAAGTGTTATCAGTAAGTTTCTCGATCTGTTATAGACCATATACCGGCATGACTTATTGAGTTATTGGGGTCGACGATTCCATCCTTAGACTCGATATGCAGCATATTTGACGAAGAGACCGGACTGTACGGTTAGTGTTGCCGGATGGATTGACAGGAGTTTTGACAGGTTCGCTTGTTCTTATTCTGATCGCTCAATACCCGGGTGGCCGTTACGTTTAGCTGACCGCTTGCGGCTTGTAGGTGTTTGATATGATCATCATCTGCTGCTGGCGTATTGACGAGTCTTAGAGTCCCACATAGAAGTTTCTCGGCTCTGGCAAAACGAAGTAGTGCACATATGAGATATGCGCGGAGCCTCGATTAAATACTAGTATATGATACTGTATTTTAATCGGGCATTTAATATTAGTCGGGTCGTATAAGATATGACCAATTTATTAAATCAAGTGTTGATTTAATATTGGCTTTTATATTATTTATTTAAATCCTTTTCTTCTTATGGATACATGCATGTATATGTACATGATGATGTGCATACATACATACATGAAATGTATCATGGTTGATGATACAAAGAGGATGGCAATATAAGAATCATATTGAAGATAAAATGATATATACTGATATTTTCAATAAATATAAAAGGCAAAAGAAAAAGGATAATGACTCATTTCTTTTCCACACTCTTCTACACAATTCCATGGTTGAATTTGACTCAACCATGGTTACTTTTCCTTTTGCCCTTTAACCTTAGTTGAAATATCTAGATATTATCTTAACCATGGTTGTGGTTATGATAAGATCTTTTTCTCTCTCTCATTTTCTTTTATCATTATCAATATTATCATTCCAAAAGAAATGAGAGCCATCTTCTTCCTCAAAAAACCCTAGCTCTCTATTAAATGTTAAAAAGGAGTTAGAAATAGAAAAGAAAAGGTTATAAATAAGAATAGCAACCACTTCATCATCCTACACAACCATAGCTATCTTGTGTAGGGTGTTGTGCTTCAAGTTTGTCAAAGATCGAAGGAAGCATCAAGCTTAGGGCAAAGTGCTTCGGGTGGATCGTCGTGGACGAGGAGTTAATCAAGTGAACCTTTTCAAAGCTAAGGAGTCTTCCAAAGAGGTCTACAAAGGTTGTAGTCTCATCACTTAGCATAACTTAACTCTTAATCTTGATACTATTAATTGTTACTTCATATATTCTAGTTCGATTCTTTGTATAGTTTGCTTAGCACCTCAAAAATTTTATTGTTATAGCATGTATGATGCTTCTAAACCTTACTAGAGGTGTTAAGAAAACCCTACAAAAATCATATCGGGAATTTCAAGAGTTGAAATTTACAATGAGATTGCATACCTTCTATATAATAGTTGGATCCCGATCCCACTGTGAGTAAAGGTTACTCCCGGGAGGGTTTTGCACTTTACAATTAGCTAATCCAGTAGATGTCTAGAAAGGTGTCAACAGGGTTACACCTCTAGGAAAACGAGTTTTACTTTAATTAGGTCCGTGCGAAAGCACGGGGAACCTCCCTCGAAGTACCGACAATGGCCTGGCCGACCGGTTAGCGAACTTGTAGATTGCAATTAATCCTGGCTAGTTTTCCTTTTAAAAGGTTTAAAGGAAAATTTGATAAAAAGCAGTGGGAGACATCAGTTAGATAAGATTAATAACCTATCTAATTATGCAAGAGCAATCGCTGAGTGTCTTCTTTTCTCTCTCCTAATGGCAGATACCTATAACGGGACTTAAGCTTTAATTAGACAAAAATAAACTCACGGGACCGAATTACAAAGATTGGCTAAGGAACGTGAATATTGCCCTGACCTATGATAAGGTCGGATACGTCCTGACTACTCCAGCCCTTCCTATCCCAGGCCCCGATTCTTCAATTGCGGATAAAGAAATCCGCAAGACATGGGATATAGACTGCGCCACAGCCAAGTGCCTCGCGCTTGCTTCTATGAACAATGAACATCAGAAGCAGCACGAGAAGATGGATGTTCAATCCATCTTTCTCCATACAAAGGAGTTGTATGGAGAGCAATCTCATACTCTCCGATACGAGGCATCTCGAAAGTTGTTTCAGATGCGAATAGCTGTTGGCACGTCTGTAAGTGACCATGTATTGAAGATGATTGGACTTATCGAAGAACTTGAGGACCTGGGTTGGACCATGGAGAACGAGCAGTATGTTGATATTGTTCTACAGTCCCTTTCCCCTGCCTTTGCTCAATTCATTGTAAACTTCAACATGCACAACATGGAGAAGTCTTTGCCTGAACTCCTCAATCTGTTTAGGAGTGCAGATAGCACACTAAAGGTAGCGAAAACTCCCGCTCTTATTGCTGGGCCATCTTCTTCCTCCGTCCCAAAAGCTAAATCCAAGTGAAAGGGAAAGAAGAAGAATCCCATCAAGTAGAGAGGCGGAGTGAAAAAGGCACCGGGAAGGGATAAGAAAGAGGCTGCTGCGACAGGACGAGGGGAATGTTTCCACTGCTACTAGACTGGGCACTGGAAGAGAAACTGCGTTGGATACTTGGCCGACCATAAGAAGAAGAAGCAGGGTGAAGCTTCCACTTCAGGTGTGTTTGTAATAGAAAACTGTTTTTCAATTAACTTTGCTTCCTTGGTATTAGATACTGGGTCAGGATCTCACATCTGCAATTGTTTGCAGGGGCTGAGAAATAGCAGGTTTTTGAAGAAAGGTGAACACACTTTCTGGTTTAGGAATGGTTCCTCAATACATGCTATAGTAGTGGGAGAGTATCACCTTGGTTTGTCGTCGAGTTGTATATTGGTTTTGAACCCGTGTTATTTTGTACCCTCTATGTTATGTAATATTATATATGTATCGGTGTTGGACGTACAGGATATAATTTTTTATTGCAATCTAATGTTATGAACATTAACCTTAATCAAGAGTTGATTGGGTCCGGTACATTAAATAACGGGATATACGTCCTAAACCAACATACAGTTTTTAACGTACAACACACAAACAAAAGGAAGGTTTCAGACATAAATGAAGCTTTCATTTGGCATTATAGACTTGGTCATATTAACGAAACAAGACTAACCAAGCTACTTAAATATGGATATTTAAACTCGTTTGAATATAAATCTTATGCGACTTGCCAGTCTTGCATCAAAGGTAAAATGACCAAAACTCCGTTTACAGGACACGGAGAGAGAGCTACTAAACTCCTAGGCCTCACACATAGTGATGTATGTGGACCAATGTCTACACATGCAAGAGGTGGTTTTTTATACTTCATAACCTTTACTGATGACTTCTCAAGATTTGGACATATGTTCTTAATAAAACACAAGTCTGAAGCCTTCGAAAAGTTCAAGGAGTATAAATCTGAAGTAGAAAAACAAACAGGACAAAGTAACAAGAAACTTCGATCAGATCGAGGAGGTGAGTATCTAAGCTCAGAGTTTCTAGATTTCCTAAAAGGGAATGGGATTCTCTCTCAGCTCACTCCTCCGTACACACCACAGCACAATGGAGTATCGGAAAGGAGGAATCGCACCCTGTTAGATATGGTACGATCTATGATGAGTGATGCTGAGTTACAAATATCATTCTGGGGGCACGCATTAGAGACTGCGATTAATCTTTTGAACAGGATGCCAACCAAAACCGTGTCTACCACTCCATACGAGATATGGTATAGGAAGAGACCATCTCTTAAAAGATTTAGGATATGGGGTTGTCCGGCTTATGTGAGAAAGCAGAATCCAGACAAACTCGAGACACGATCGGTTTTGTGTAGATTTGTTGGATATCCAAAACACTCGTATGGATATCTCTTCTACCACAAGGAGGAACAAAGGGTGTTTGTTTCTCAGTATGCCACATTTTTAGAAAATGAATTTTTTGCAAATGATACTATTGGCTATGCGGTAGAACTGGATGAAATTCTAGATACGCAAACAATTACCGATGATTTGGTTGAATCTGAGATTTCAATAGAACCTGACGAACCTCAGCCACTTCGTAGATCTAGTAGGACTTCTCGTCCACCTGATAGATACTACGGTTTTCTAATTGATGGTGATAGAGAAGATTGCATCATGGATGATGATGACCCTACTAGTTTTCAGCAAGCTATCACGAGTAGTGACTCAGTGAAGTAGCTGGATGCCATGAGATCCGAAATGGAATCCATGCACACCAACAAAGTATGGACTTTGGAGGTTGCACCTTATGGAGTAAAACCCATAGGGTGCAAATGGATCTTTAAAAGAAAGATCAGTGTGGATGGTCAGGTGGAGACCTATAAAGCTAGGCTTGTAGCAAAAGGATTTCGTCAAAGACCAGGACTGGACTATGAAGAAACCTTTTCACCAGTCGCGATGCTCAAATCCATTCGGATCCTGCTTGCTATAGCTGCTCACTATAATTATGAGATATGGCAGATGGATGTTAAAACGGTATTCCTAAATGGTGATTTAGAAGAATGCGTTTTTATGGATCAGCCAGAAGGCTTCATTGATTGTGGGAGCAGCAGAAAAGCATGCAGGCTGCTTAAATCCATCTATGGATTAAAGCAAGCATCACGGAGTTGGAACATCTGCTTTGATGATACAATCAAAGTGTTTGGTTTTATCAAAAATGTGGATGAACCATGCATTTATAAAAGGATTGTAGAGAGTACAGTTACATTCCTCGTATTGTACATGGACGATATTCTCTTAATAGGAAATGATATTCCTATGCTATGATCGGTCAAACTATTCTTATCACAAAGGTTCTCCATAAAAGACTTGGGCGATGCCTCGTACATTCTGGGGATTATGATCTAAGAGATAGATCTATGAAATTATTGGGATTGTCCTAATTGAGATACATTGACACCATACTAAAGAGGTTTAGTATGGAAGATTCCAACAGGGGTAATTTACCCGCTTGTCATGGGATCACCCTCTCCAAAGAGATGTCTCCAAAGACTGATGAAGAGAGGGCTCACATGAGCATTATTCCCTACGCTTCAGTAGTAGGATCTATAATGTATGCGATGTTGTTTACTCGCCCAGATGTAGCTTATGCACTAAGTGCAGTAAGCAGGTATCAATCCAACCCAGGAGAGAAACACTGGACTGCTGTGAAGAACATTCTGAAGTATTTGAGAAGAACTAAAGAAATGATCTTGGTGTATGGTAACAGAGATCTCCAAATGGAAGGATTTACCGACTCCAGCTTCCAGAGCGACAAGGATGATAGTAAGTCCATCTCAGGGTTTGTATTTACCCTAAACGGAGGGGCGGTATGTTGGAAGAGTTCCAAACAAGATACCGTCGCTGACTCGACGATGAAAGCTGAGCATATTGCTGCTAATGATGCCGCAAAAGAGGCAGTCTGGATGAGGAAGTTCATTTCCGAACTTCAAGTGGTTCCATCCATTGCTAATCCAACACCTCTGTATTGCGATAACAATGGAGCCATGGCTTTGGCAAAGGAACCGAGGTCCCATCAGAAATCCAGACATATCTTGAGGCGGTATCACCTCATCAGGGAGATAGTGGATCGCCAGGACATCGAGGTACGGAGAGTAGACACGAAGGACAACACAGCAGATCCATTCACGAAGGCCATCCCTCAAGTCCAGTTTGAGAAACTGTTCGAGCTGTTGGGCATGCGGAACGCAGGCAACTGGTTCTAGTACAGACAGTTGGTACTTATTGCATCAACTATAGGCCTTAGTGCAAGTGGAAGATTGTTAGATATGTATGCCCTAGAGGCCTGTATTGTATAGGATGCTAGGCATGTATTTGTGCAGAAACAATCTTTACTCGAAATAATAGTATGCTATCTGTTTTATCTTCATCTTGTGTTATATTTCATATCTTTATATGCATGTTGATGAAGCCCTTAAGATTATGCTTGACTACCAGGATTATGATGAGATCATACTAGTGGGGCCTGGATAGTCTATAAGCATATCCTTTAATAGTTCCTAGTCGAGGGTATATCTAGACAGGGCATCGGTATTACCAAGTTAGACTAGTGTGTACGTTTCCTGACCCTGTGGGGCGATGGTTGATTCCACAACCATTGGTGTTTGACAACAAAGATTGTACACAGGTGCTCATTAGAGAATGGGTACAACAAACAGGACTCGCCGAGAACTCCTAGATGGTATATATAACTATTGTCATATAGCAGTTCTCTGGTGACACTTGTACATGTTAGTCTATAGACCCGAGATCGTCATGGAGTCTTGTGTGGTTCCCACTGTACTTTGATTTCCACCCTTCCACGGCTCTAATGAGTCGTGCAAACTGGTGGACTTTGGGTACAGTCCCGAATAACATGGAGACAGTGAGCGATAGGAGGGCTTTCGTCTCTCCCGGTATAAGGAGTTGATGCTGTGCTATGTTTGATCGGCTATAACACCTAAATCCCTGGCCAGGGTTCTCGAGGTTTACTGATAAGTGTTATTAGTAGTTCCTCGAACTGTTATGAGCCGTAAATCAGCATGACTTATAAAGTTACTTGGGTTTGACATTTACAACTATTAGACTTCATATGCAACGTATCAGACGAAAAGACCGGACTGTACGGTAAGTGTTGCTTGCAGGCTCGTTGGGGTTGTGATGAGTTCGCTCGTCGGCCACCTTTTCTTCATGTTCCTGGGTAGCCGTTATGCACAGCTACTGCCGCTGACATGATTGTGGTTAAACCCACTTCCAGCGTACTGTCGAGTCTTTAGAGTCCACACAGAGGGTTCTCTCGTTCAGGAGAAGGATGTAGAGGCCGTAAGTTGTTACGGCAGCCGTAAGGTGTTGCGGCAGGGTTTCGATTATGTTCGTGTAATTGTTACAGGAATAATAATCGGAACGATAATACTGGTAGGATTTGGTTTAAGCCAGATACTGATATTATATTATTGGATTATTGGTATTCGTAATTTTCGGAATTCGGATACGGGTATACGGTATACGGGATACGATATACGGAGGAGGAGTATTCTTGTAATTGTTACAAGAATACCTTCTAGAAGATGGCACTTCATAATACATTATTTATTTTATGAAATGAATAACTTAGGTGGAAATTAGAAAGTCTAAGCATGGTTGAAAGAATGGGTTATTTTATTTTATATTGTTTTGGAGTTACTATTGAAGCATGGTGCTAATTTTATAATGCATGCTTCAATTATTTCACTTGAGCCATATCAAATTTCCATGCTTGAATTTTTCTTATAATGAAAAACTCTTTCTCTCTCCTTCTTCTCTCCTCCTTCTTCTTCCTTGCTTTAACACTCACATGAGATGTGAATCAAAAGCCAAGGATCAAAGATAATCCAATACACTAATCTCTACATCATCCTAGTGACCATTTTTAGCAAACTTGATCTCTAGGTTTAGCTCTTGAGAAGGGTTTTAGCTTGCATGACAACTCTCGCGTGGATCATCTGGGTTTTGGGGTGGTCAGAAATCGAGCACACTGACAACATCCAAGGAGCCAAGGAGATCATCAAAGAAGACCCGAAGGACCGGATCATCAAGGTAAATTGCTTAACATAGTAGATAAGACCTCTACTTAGGGTTTTCTAGTTGTGCTTTAGACAAGATCTAATGGAAAGTGCATGTTGTATGCAAAGAAAATTTTCGTTTATCACTTCCGCTGTCTCACAAGAGTTGTGGGAGCATGCAACATGCACTAATAATATATATATGATGATATATAAATATTACTGCTTTCGTTTCTTCTGTGATGCTTAGGAAGCATAATTGATGGGATTTATTAATGAGATTAATAAAAGAAAAGAAACCTAAAAGATGTTGTAGAATCAAACTTTATAAAAATGGTAGCTACAGTTTTGCTTTGCATAGCGGTATAAATGATATACCCTACACCTTATTCGATGAGGAAAGAGCCGAGGTCCCTTCACCGGGAATGACCTCTTTGGCAAAACTGCAGATGCTACAAGCTCGCGGTTTTGTTTTTGACTGCTTCTATAGTTCTTACTTTGCCTAATGGTATATATGATATACCCTGCACCTTATTCGATGAGGAAAGAGCTGAGATCCCTTCACCGGGAGGGAGCTCTTTAGAGAAATTAGAAAAGCCTCAAAAACACTCCTTTTCCAAAATCACCTGTTTCTACAACGATATCAAGTTCATTACGCTCATAGTTTTCTGAATAACCTGCGTAGCCCTCCGACATTTCAGATAAGTAATACTCAGTATTCGTGCTACGTTTGTTGGCTTTCGTCAAGGCGTAGTGTGCGGTAGCTAACTATTGCTTATCTGCAGCATATGATGCGATTGAGTTAGGGTAGTCTTACGGCTTTGTTGGCTTTCGTCAAGGGTCGTGCGGGTGGGTTTAATTCAATCAAGAAATGTACGGGTTGAACTTGACTAGCAGACTATGGTTTGTTGGCATTTGTCAAGGTCATAGCACGTTAGGGGTAAAAGCATTATCGGGAATTTCAAGTGTTGAAATTTGCAATGATATTGCATACCTCCTATGAGATAGTTGGATCCCGATACCCACTGCGAGTAAGAGTTGCTCCTAGGAGATTTTTACACAGGACAATTAGCCGATCAAGTAGGTGTCTAGAAAAGTGTTAATGGGGTTACGCCTCTGGGAAAATGAGGTTTACTTTAATTAGGTCCGTGCGAAAGCACGGGGAACCTCCCTCAAGTACCAACACTGGCCTGGCTGAAAGATTGGCGAACTTGTAAGCTGTGATTAATCCCGTCTAGTGTTACCTTTTAGGGCTTGAAGGAAGATTTGATAAAAACAGTGGGAGATATCCTGATTAGATAAGATAATAACCAATCTAATCTTGCAAGAGTATACGCTAAAATGTTTTCTTCTCTCTCTTTCCAGGTAGCGACCATGTCAGGCCTTAATCAAGATAATAATATGGATGTATTGACTGAACCCGCTTATTATACTGAGCAGGAGAACGTTGGTCCCGTTCTTTCTTATAAGTGTTATATGACTGAACAGGAAATAGGAAAATATCTAGATTCTCACACCGCCCAAACGAAGAATAGGCATGTTGATGCATCTTTTTCTGGTGTGTTAGTTATCGAGAACTGTTTCTCAGTTCATTTTACATCCTGGGTATTAGATACCGGATCGGGATCTCACATATGTAATATGTTACATAGGCTGCGAAAAGGTAAAGAACTGGGAATAGGTGATCATTCCGTAAGAGTAGGGAATGGTGCAGATGTTGCAGCCAAGGCAGTTGGCGAATATCACCTTATATTACCAAGTAGTAATACATTAATTTTGAACGAATGCTATTATATACTGAACATGATATGCAGCATTATATCACTTTCTTTATTGAGTAACGAAGGATATGATTTTGTAATACAAGATAATGTTATGAACATCTTCCTAAATCAAAAGTTGATTGGATCAGGCTCGTTACATAATGGCATATACGTTCTCAATCAAGCTACAGTCCTTAATATACAAAACACACACAAGAGGAAGAGTTCAGAAATGATCGAATCCTTCTTGTGACATTGTAGACTAGGTCATATCAATGTGACACGGCTAGATAAGTTACATAAGGATGGATATTTGAATCCGTTCGAATTTTCATCTTATGATACTTGCAAGTTATGTCTCAAAGGCAAGATGACCAATACTCCGTTTAGTGGACACGGAGAAAGAGTTACAGAACTCTTAGGGCTGATACATAGTGATGTATGTGGTCCCATATTTACACATGCCAGGAACGGTTCTTCCAACTTTATTACATTTACGGATGATCTCTCAAGATACGGACATGTGTTCCTGTTGAAATATAAGTCTGAAGCTTTTGAGAAATTTAGAGAATATAAACACGAAGTAGAGAACCAAACGTGCAAAAGTATTAAGATCCTTCGATCTGATCGAGGAGGAGAATACTTGAGCAATGAGTTCCTGGACTATCTAAAAGAGAATGGGATTCTCTCTCAGCTTACTCCTCCTTATACACCACAACACAATGGTGTGTCGGAGCGGAGGAATCGCACCCTATTAGATATGGTACGCTCTATGATGAGCAATGCTGAGTTGCCTATTTCCTTCTGGGGGTATTTGCTTGAAACAGCCATACACCTATTGAATATGGTTCCTACAAAATCAGTGCCAACCACTGCATATGAGATATGGAAGGGGAAGAGACCATCTCTTAAGTATGTTAAGATATGGGGTTGTCCGGCCTATGTCAAAAGGCAAAATACAGACAAACTCGAGGCAAGGTCTGTCCTATGGAAGTATGTAGGATATCCTAAGAACACACAAGGGTATATCTTCTACCATAATTAGGAACAAAAAGTGTTTGTTTTTCAACAGGCCACCTTTTTAGAAAAGGAATTTCTTGCAAATGAAATTTGTGAAGAGGAGGTAGAACTGGAAGAAGTTCCCGCAACACAAACTACGATAAAAGATTTAGTGGAACCAGAGGATTCAGTAGTCCCTGACGAACCCCAGCCTCTCCGCCGATCTAGTAGGGTTTCTCATCCACCTAAGAGATACTATGGTTTTCTCGTTGATGGTGGGAGCGAGGATTGCATCATGGAAGATGATGACCCAACTAGTTTCGAGCAGGCCATCACGTGTAGGGACTCTGTGAAATGGCTGGATGCAATGTGATCTGAGATGGAATCCATGTACATCAACAAAGTATGGACTTTGGAAGTTGCTCCTGAAGAGGTAAAACCCATTGGGAGCAAATGGATCTTTAAAAAGAAACTTGGTGTAGATGGAAAAGTTGAGACTTTCAAAGCTAGACTTGTTGCAAAGGGTTTTCGTCAATGACTAGGTGTGGATTATGACGAAACCTTTTCTCCAGTGGCTATCCTTAAGTCAATCCGGATCCTACTTGCCATTGCTGCATAGCATGACTATGAAATCTGGCAGATGGATGTTAAGACCGCCTTTCTAAATGGTGATTTAGAATAGTGCGTATACATGACTCAGCCAGAGGGCTTGGTAGACAGTGGGAGCAGCGGAAAGGTATACAAGCTGCTTAAATCCATCTACGGATTAAAGCAGGCATCGCGGAGTTGGAACATCTGCTTTGATGTTGTAGTCAAAGAGTTTGACTTCATCAAAAACGTAGATGAACCTTGTATATATAAGAAGGTTGCAGAGAATAAGGTTGTCTTTCTCGTATTGTACGTCGATGACATACTCTTGATAGGAAATGATGTTCCAATGCTGCACTCGGTCAATCTCTTCTTATCACAAAGATTCTCAATGAAAGATCTTGGTGATGCCTCCTGCATTTTAGGAATTATGATCTATAGAGATAGATCTAAACGGATACTGGGATTGTCCCAATCCAGGTACATTGACACCATACTAAAGAGGTTTAGTATGGAAGAATCCAAGCGTGGGAACCAACCCACGATCTCTGGACTCACTCTCTCTAAAGAGATGTCTCCCAAGACTGATTTGGAGAGAGCTTGCATGCAAGGGATGTAGGGTTCCTAGGCACACTAGAGAGGTCTCACAAGGCATCAACCATGCCAATTTCAAATTTTAACGTGCCGAGAAACCCTAAACTACGGATCGTTTGCTAGAAAACTAGGCGAAAAAGCTAACCAGTTAACACTTAACTATGAGAATCGGAAATACAACCTTTGTAGATCCGGTGCTCCACCTCCATAGCTCCGCAACGAAGTCGTCTCCGCTGTCCAAAAGGAATCCGGGCTCTAGAGTCGGCTTCGTCGGAGAAAAAGCGAGCTAGGTCGTTGATGTCCATGCCGAAGATGATCTATGTCGAAGCATCGCAAGATCAAGCTCTCACTTCACCAAGTCAAGAAACTTGTGAAGGAAACACAGTCTACTACTTGGCAAGAGGTAGAGGATGAAGAAATAGGAAGTGGGTTAACTTTAGAATTGGATTTCTCACTCAAAAACATCAATCACCATTGATGAGGTAAGCTTTTCTTCACTTGAAGCAAGGAAGAAGAAGAAGAATAATATGATAAGATTATTATATTGGAAAAGAAAATGAATACTTATCATATTAGAACCATGGTCAAGTGTAGAGAATTAACTAAGGTTAGATTAATGGTTAGGGTTAAAGATGAAGACAAGAATGGTTACAAAGTCAAAGCTTCATGAAGCTTCAACTAAACTCCAAAATTAGCAACCATTCTTTTCTTATCTATTCAAAATAAATAAATAAGTAAGAATAGAAAACCCTAATCATTAGTTTAACCATGGCTTAATCCATTACACTTAACTATAGTTAAACATGTATCATCAAACATGATACAATCAAGTGCACAAAAGTATATCACATATACAATGTGTACAATCCGAGTGAGAAAATCCATTTAAAGTGAACCAATACTAGTTAATGCAAAGTAATATATCAAATATATAATTATGCATTAAATCATTAAATCAACACTTGATTTAACGATCCGGTCATATCGCATATAACCGACTAGTATTCTATGTATCGGCTTATCGAACCAACCCTTGATTCGATAACTAGGTTATATCGCATACAACCTTTCGATACATTCATCATGAGAATGGAATACGGTATCACATACACGCATTATTCTCGGTCCCGCACATATCTCATATGCGCTCCTATTTCGTTTCGCTTGAGCCAGGAAACCTCTGTGTAGGACTCTAAAGACTCGTCAATACGCCGGCAGCAGGTGATGATCATATCAAGCACCTACAAGCCGCAAGCGGTCTGCTAAACATAACGGCCACCCGGGTATTGAGCGATCTGAAGATCGACGAGCAAGCCCGCTCACACTCCAGTGAATCCGACCAGTAACACTACCGTACAGTCCGGTCTGATCGTCTGATATGTCGCATATCTCGCCTAGGGGTGGTAAACGTCAGACCCCAATAGCTCGATAAGTCGTGTCGATATGAGATCTATAACTGTTCGAGAAACTACTGGTAACACTTACCAGTAAATCTCAGCAACCCTGGCCAGGGATTTCCTGTTATAGCCAATCGAACACAGCGCAACATCAACTCCCTATACCGGGAGAGACGAATCCCCTCCTATCGCTCATTGCCTCCATGTGACTCGGGACTGTACCCAAAAACCACCGTTTTGCATGCCCTCTTGGACGTGGTAAGATGGTAATCAAAGCACAGTGGGAACCACACAAGACTCTATGACGATCTCGGGTCAACAGACTACTCTGTACCAGTGTCACCAGAGAACTGCCATCTGACGTGAGGCATAATACCATCTGGGAGTTCTCGGCGAGTCCGTCCAGTGTACCCAGTCTCTACTGAGCACCCGTATATCATCTCTGATGTCAAACACCAATGGATATGGGATCATCCATCGCCCATCTGTATGGGTCGAGAAGGTACACGCTAGTCTACTCTGGTATATCGATGCCCCGTCTCGATACACCCACGACTAGGGACTTTGAAGGATGTACTTATGGACTACCATGTCCCCACTAGTATGATCCGCATCATAGTCCAGGTAGTCAAGTACAGATCCTAAGGGCTTTACCAACATGTAACAGAGAGACAATCAGCATACACGTTAAGGTAAAGGGTAACCAGATAGCATACTATCATGTCGAGCAAGAAAGTCCTCCCTATATACGTCCCAGCATCCACTACAATATACATCCTATGTACAGTAATGGCCTCTAGGGCATACATATAACTAACAATCTCCCACTTGCACTAGGGCCATCTGTAGCAGTGGTTGAAGTATCTCATACTCAACCATCCCATAAAAGTCTCTCTCTGGGAACAGGCCTTTGTGAGTGGATCCGCTGTGTTGTCCTCTGAGTCTACTCTCCTAACCTCGATCTCCCTGGAGATCATCCGTCTCCATGATCAAGTGATACTGCCTTAGAATATGTCTGGATCACTGATGGGACCTGCGTTCCTTGGCATAAGCCACAACTCCATTGTCACACAATGGGAGGAACATAGTTCATCTCATGAACCAATATACACCCAAACAGCCTCTTTGGTAGCATCTTTAGTAGCGATGTATCCTGCCTTTATCGTCTAGTATGTCACGGTATCTAGCTTGGAACTCTTCCAACATACCGTCCCTTTACTGAGGGTAAAGACAATGCCTGCGACTGACATTCAGTCGTCTTTATCACCCTGGAACCCTTCCAGTGATTCTCCCCAGGATCAATTGATACTATCTCACTACAACTAGTGAGTATCTAACATCCATTTAGATCTATCTCATAGATCCAAAATCCAGGATTTAGTAGGTATCATTTTGATCCTATTGGAGAATCATTGTGATAAGCGGAGATTGACCGAGCGTAGCATAGGAAACTCTTTCCCTATCAAGAGTATGTCATCCACGTACTCTATGAGGATTTTCACCATACTCCCTACTACCTTTTTGTTTATACAAGGTTCATCTACCATTTTGATGATGTCAGACTCTTTGACTAACACATCAAAACAGACGTTCCAACTCCGTGATGCCTGCTTTATCCTATAAAGCATCTTGCACACGTTTCCGCTGCTCCCACTGTCTACGAAGCCCTCTGGCTGTGTACTTATAGACGCTCTCTTCCAAAACATCATTTTAGAAGAGCTGTCATGACACCCAACCACCAGATATCGTAGTCATGGTATGTAGCCGTGGTAAGTAGGATCTGGATGGACTTAAGCATAGATACTTGAAAAGGTTTCATCATTATCCACGCCTGGTTGATGACGAAAACCTTTAACAAGTCTAGCTTTGAAAGTCTCAACTTTTCCATGTACACCAAGTAATCTTCTCAAGATATACTTGCTCCTGATGGGGATTTAACCCTTCAGATATAGCAACCAAAGTCCATACTTTGTTGGTGTATAAGGATTCCATCTCAGATCACTAAGCATCCAGCCATTCTTACAGAGTCTTACTCCTGATGGCCAGCTCGAAACTAGTTGGGTCATCATCTCATGATGCAATCCTCGCTCCCACTGTCATAGAGAAACCGAAGTATCTCTCAGGTGGGTGAGGAACCCTACTAGATCGGCAGAGAGGCTGAGGTTCGTTGGAATCTACTGAATCCTTTGGTTCTACTAAATCATCTGCTGTAGTTCGTATAGCTGGAACCTTTCCAGTTCTACATTACAAACCTTGCCTCGAGCTTGTCCGGATTTTGCTTTCAGACATAGGCCGGACAACCCCAAATCTTAACTAACTTAAGAAATGGGCTCTTCCTTTTCCATATCACATATGAAGTGGTAGGCAACTGATTTGATTGGAACCCTATTCAATAGGTATGCAACTTCGTAAGTGCATAACTCCCAAAAGGAAAAAGGTAACTCAGTAGTACTCATCATAGAGCACACCATACCAAATAGGGTGTATCTGCTCCGCCCCGATATACCATCGTGCTATGGTGTATACGGAGGAGTAATTCTGAGAGAGAATCTCATTCTCCTTTAGAATAGTTCAAGAATTTCCGTGCTCAAGTATTCTCCTCCTCGATCACATCAAAGGACATAATACTTATACCCGTATTGGTTCTCTACTTCTAACTTATATTCTGTGAATTTCTCAAAAGGTTCGGACTTGTGTTTCAACAGGAACATATGTCTGAATCTAAAGAGATCATCAGAGAATGTAATGAAGTACAAAGAACCGGTCTTGGCATATGTAGACTGGGGACCTTTATACATCAACATGTATCATCCCAAGAGTTTACTAACTCTTTCTCTGTTTCCAGTAAACGGAGCTCTGGTCATCTTATCTTTGTGACATGACTGGCAAGTTTCATAAGATGTAGATTCAAACTGTTTTAAATATGCATCTACATGTAACTTCAGCTAGTCGGGTCACATTGATCTGACCTAGTCTACAATACCTTAAGAAGGATCCGTTCATTTCTGAACTCTTCCTCTTATGTGTGTTCCATATACTAAAGAACTGTAGTTTGATTTAGAACATCAATGCTTTTAGATAACGTGCCTGAACCGATCAACTTTTGATATAGGAAATGTTCAAAACATTATCCAACAATACAAAATTTTATCATTTCTTTACTAATAAAGAGACTGATATGATTTTGTATATCAGGTTCGGTATCTAATAACATTCGTTCAGAATCAATGTATTGGTAATACAGGGTGACAGTGACCGACAGACTTGGCTGCAACACTTGCCCCGTTTTCTGCCTCATGAAACTTATCACCCGTTCTCAGTTCTCTACCTTTCTGTAGCCCTATGTAACAGATTACATATCTGGGATCCTGATCTGGTATCACATACCCAGGACGTAGAGGATACGGAGAAACAGTTCTCTGTAATGAACACACCCGAAGATGATGCATCAGCATGCACTCTCTTCGTTTGGGCGGCACGGGAAATCTGGTATTCCCCAATTTCCTGCTCTGTCTTATAACAATTATAAGTTGGAGCAGGACCAACGTTCCCCAGCTCAGTATAACAAGCGGGTTCGGTCAAATAATCCGTATTATTATCTTGATTAAGGCGTGATATGGTCGCTACCAGGAGAGAGAGAGAAGAAAACACTCAGCGTGCGCTCTTGCAAGAATAGATTGGTTATTATTTTATCTAATCAGGATGGCTCCCACTGCTTTTTATCAAATCTTCCTTCAAACCCTAAAAGGAAAGACTAGCCGGGATTAATTACACACTACAAGTTCGCCAATCTTTCAGCCAAGCCAGTGTCGGTACTTTGAGGGAGGTCTCCCGTGCTTTCGCACGAACCTAATTAATGTAAACCTCGTTTTCCCAGAGGCATAACCCCGTTGACACCTTTCTAGACACCTACTTGATCGGCTAATTGTAATGTATAAAACTCTCCCAGGAGTAACAATTACTCGCAGCGGGTATCGGGATCCAACTATCTCATAGAAGGTATGCAATCTCATTGCAAATTTCAACACTTGAAATTCCCGATAATGTTTTGCCCCTAGCAGCTATATGACCTTAACATAGTCAACAAATCATAAGTGCTAGTCAAGTTCAACCCGTCATTTCCCGATTGAATTAAACCCACCCGTACGACCCTTAACATAGTGAACAAAGTCGCACGACTACCCTAATCCAATCACATCATATGCTTATGCAGATAAGCACTAATTAGCTACCGCACACTACGCCTTAACATAGTCAACAAACGTAGCACGAATACTAACCAGTACTTATCTGAAATGACGGAGGGCTACGACAGGTTTTTCTGAAAACCTATTGCGTAATGAACTTGATATCGTTGTAGGATCGAATGAATTTTGAAATGGAGTGTTTTTGAGGCTTTTTTAGTTTTGCTAAAGGAGTCACTCCCGATGAAGGGATCGTCGGTCCTTTCCTCGTCGAATGAGGTGCGGGATATATCATATATATCACTGTGCAAAGCAAAAACTCTTAAAAGCAATCAAAAGTCAAACCGAGTGTGTAGCATCTGCCAGTTATTGCTAAAGGAGTCACTCCCGGTGAAGGGATCTCGGTCCTTTCCTTATCGAATAAGGTGCAGGATATATCACATATACCGCTGTGCAAAGCAAGAACTGTAGCTACCTGTTTTATTTTGAAATTCGATTCTACAATATCTTAGGTTTCTTTTATTTCATTAATCACATTAATGAAGTCCCATCATTTAAAATGTACCTAAACATCACAGATAAATACGACATACACTTATGCCATCCGCATTCGCCTCGATGTCCCCTCGTGCACCGTTAGGTTAGGTAACTAACGGCAGAGCAGGGCAGGGCTAGCACGGGTGTAAAACATAAGTAACGTCTATATAATATATCATATATACTATATACTGTATCTATCACAGAACATCACATGATCACATCACAGATATCGCAGCAGAAGAAACATATGAAATATTGGATATACTAGAACGTCCGTGTTTTCAATACGAGCCAGTATAAAACACGGATTCCACGGTCGTGATGAATAGCCAAACCCACACCCCTAGACCCCTACGAGAGCGGCAAGCAACCCTACCAATTCTAGAGTTAGGAGACCCGTACTCGACTCCTCGAGTTGGTCTCCCACTGGACTCCAGAACCCGGTTACTTGTGCCCTCCTCCTTGGGTCTATCCTAGTGCGGAAAAGTAAATAATATACAAAAGGTGACTACTTCCGCAACCTGGAAGCGCCCCAATAAAAGAATATTACATACAAGTTTTTACATGAATGAAAATGAAAAACACTCATCTCACAAAAAAAAACCCGGCTATTCAAACACGACGATCCAATATAACATATCCAGCAACACATAACATCACATGTCATCAACGTAAGTAAATATGTCCATCCCAATTGTCGTTGACATATAGCAACGAAACCGGCGATATCACATATTACACTTACGGTCACAGAAAAGAAAGTGTAAAACTACAACAGTTGGAATCCGCAACCACCTCAGACATCTCATGCCTGACCAAATGAATTACTTAGACATCGTATGCCTAACAATTATAAACCCCGCATTTTAGTCTCATTATCGAAAACTCTTTTCAATATCAAGTCGGGCAATTCAACAAGATTCCCGACATCCTGATCGAATGCTCGTCGCAAACTTTAGCAGGCAGCTGCACCCCCGACGCCGTCGACCAAGTGCACCAAGGCGAAACACCGCTACCGCGAGCACCCGAATGGATGCTTTCGGCGACGGGGTTCTCCTACAGTCACTTGGTCGGGGCTATGGAGTGAGGCTGTCTATTAAGTTTACCCGGCGAGTATCCGCGTACGCTACGTGATTGCGACGGACTTTTGATCGCATCAAAATTCCGTGGCAACCGATCAAGCGAGACTAAAGTGCTATGTTTATAACATTCATTCAGTTATCTCATAACTTCTTGTGAATTCCAATTGTTGTATCCCATTCCAGATAAACAGAAAATGTTAAACTTTTCGATCGAACAATCGAACACCCATGTTTTCCCGATACAGATCAACACATGAAATAAGTCTAACAACATTCAGTTCGTGCCTCAGTACCAACGGTCCAGCCGTAGAAGGGTCAAGCCAACGCCTCACATGTGGCACGCCGTACTGCCCCAAACCCGAAGGTTCAAAGGGCAGTTCAAGACGGTCACATAATCGAGTTAAGGTTTGTTGTCTTCTAGAGGGTCCATCGCGTTACTTGCACTACTTAGAACGTCGTTAAACTACGGAAAAATCCAACAATTGGAAATTTCCCGGCAGGGGAAAAAGTGGGTATTTATATCCGGTCAAACTTTTTAACATATTCTAAAAATACCCGGAAAAGCACACCGACAAAATTAGACAGTCCGATCGAATACACCGAGTCCCCAATACAAATCAGAAAATACAACTCTGGAATAAAATATTAAAAATCCCCAGAAAAACCAGCACAGAAAGCTAAGAAATACTGTGCAAAATTTGATGCACAAAGCGACAAAATCGCCGCGGATCCGCCGCTTGAGCCTACTGTAGGGCCGCGGATCCACGCCACTTTTGTGGAATCAGGACCACGAATTTTCCAGTATTTCTTAGATCTTTCTGCTGAGTTTTCTGAATATTTTTAATCTTGAAAAAACCACAATTTACAGAAATGTCCAGAGAGCAATATTCGGGTCGGGGTTTTGGGTCGATCGGACTTCTAACTTCGTCGGGACTTCGCCTAAGGCTCTAGCTAGTCTCTGATACCACTGTAGGGTTCCTAGGCACACTAGAGAGGTCTCACAAGGCATCAACCATGCCAATTTCAAATTTTAACGTGCCGAGAAACCCTAAACTACGGATCGTTTGCTAGAAAACTAGGCGAAAAAGCTAACTAGTTAACACTTAACTATGAGAATCGGAAATACAACCTTTGTAGATCCGGAGCTCCACCTCCATAGCTCTGCAACGAAGTCTTCTCCGCTGTCCAAAAGGAATCCGGGCTCTAGAGTCGGCTTCGTCGGAGAAAAAGCGAGCTAGGTCGTCGATGTCCATGCCGAAGATGATCTACGTCGAAGCATCGCAAGATCAAGCTCTCACTTCACCAAGTCAAGAAACTTGTGAAGGAAACACACTCTACTACTTGGCAAGAGGTAGAGGATGAAGAAATAGGAAGTGGGTTAACTTTAGAATTGGATTTCTCACTCAAAAACATCAATCACCATTGATGAGGTAAGCTTTTCTTCACTTGAAGCAAGGAAGAAGAAGAAGAATAATATGATAAGATTATTATATTGGAAAAGAAAATGAATACTTATCATATTAGAACCATGGTCAAGTGTAGAGAATTAACTAAGGTTAGATTAATGGTTAGGGTTAAAGATGAAGACAAGAATGGTTACAAAGTCAAAGCTTCATGAAGCTTCAACTAAACTCCAAAATTAGCAACCATTCTTTTCTTATCTATTCAAAATAAATAAATAAATAAATAAGTAAGAATAGAAAACCCTAATCATTAGTTTAACCATGGCTTAATCCATTACACTTAACTATAGTTAAACATGTATCATCAAACATGATACAATCAAGTGCATAAAAGTATATCACATATACAATGTGTACAATCCGAGTGAGAAAATCCATTTAAAGTGAACCAATACTAGTTAATGCAAGTAATATATCAAATATATAATTATGCATTAAATCATTAAATCAACACTTGATTTAACGATCCGGTCATATCGCATATAACCGACTAGTATTCTATGTATCGGCTTATCGAACCAACCCTTGATTCGATAACTAGGTTATATCGCATACAACCTTTCGATACATTCATCGCGAGAATGGAATACGGTATCACATACACGCATTATTCTCGGTCCCGCACATATCTCATATGCGCTCCTATTTCGTTTCGCTTGAGCCAGGAAACCTCTGTGTAGGACTCTAAAGACTCGTCAATACGCCGGCAGCAGGTGATGATCATATCAAGCACCTACAAGCCGCAAGCGGTCTGCTAAACGTAACGGCCACCCGGGTATTGAGCGATCTGAAGATCGACGAGCAAGCCCGCTCACACTCCAATGAATCCGACCAGTAACACTACCGTACAGTCCGGTCTGATCATCTGATATGTCGCATATCTCGCCTAGGGGTGGTAAACGTCAAACCCCAATAGCTCGATAAGTCGTGTCGATATGAGGTCTATAACTGTTCGAGAAACTACTGGTAACACTTACCAGTAAATCTCAGCAACCCTGGCCAGGGATTTCCTGTTATAGCCAATCGAACACAGCGCAACATCAACTCCCTATACCGGGAGAGACGAATCCCCTCCTATCGCTCATTGCCTCCATGTGACTCGGGACTGTACCCAAAAACCACCGTTTTGCACGCCCTCTTGGACGTGGTAAGATGGTAATCAAAGCACAGTGGGAACCACACAAGACTCTATGACGATCTCGGGTCAACAGACTACTCTGTACCAGTGTCACCAGAGAACTGCCATCTGACGTGAGGCATAATACCATCTGGGAGTTCTCGGCGAGTCCGTCCAGTGTACCCAGTCTCTACTGAGCACCCGTATATCATCTCTGATGTCAAACACCAATGGATATGGGATCATCCATCGCCCATCTGTATGGGTCGAGAAGGTACACGCTAGTCTACTCTGGTATATCGATGCCCCGTCTCGATACACCCACGACTAGGGACTTTGAAGGATGTACTTATGGACTACCATGTCCCCACTAGTATGATCCGCATCATAGTCCAGGTAGTCAAGTACAGATCCTAAGGGCTTTACCAACATGTAACAGAGAGACAATCAGCATACACGTTAAGGTAAAGGGTAACCAGATAGCATACTATCATGTCGAGCAAGAAAGTCCTCCCTATATATTGTTAGTTATATGTATGCCCTAGAGGCCATTACTGTATATAGGATGTATATTGTAGTGGATGCTGGGACATATATAGGGAGGACTTTCTTGCTCGACATGATAGTATGCTATCTGGTTGATCTTTACCTTAACGTGTACACTGATTGTCTCTCTGTTACATGTTGGTAAAGCCCTTAGGATCTGTACTTGACTACCTGGACTATGATGCGGATCATACTAGTGGGGATATGGTAGTCCATAAGTACATCCTTCAAAGTCCCTAGTCGTGGGTATATCGAGACGGGGCATCGATATACCAGAGTAGACTAGCGTATACCTTCTCGACCCATACAGATGGGCGATGGATGATCCCATATCCATTGGTGTTTGACATCAGAGATGATACACGGGTGCTCAGTAGAGACTGGGTACACTGGACGGACTCACCGAGAACTCCCAGATGGTATTATACCTCACGTCAGATGGCAGTTCTCTGGTGACACTGGTACAGAGTAGTCTGTTGACCCGAGGTCGTCATAGAGTCTTGTGTGGTTCCCACTGTGCTTTGATTTCCATCTTACCACGTCCAAGAGGGCGTGCAAAACGGTGGTTTTTGGGTACAGTCCCGAGTCACATGGAGGCAATGAGCGATAGGAGGGGATTCGTCTCTCCCGGTATAGGGGGTTGATGTTGCGCTGTGTTCGATTGGCTATAACAGGAAGTCCCTGGCCAGGGATGATCAGAGAATTGCTGGTAAGTGTTACCAGTAGTTTCTCGAACCGTTATGAGCCTCATATCGACACGACTTATCGAACTATTGGGGTCTGACGTTTACCACCCCTAGGCGAGATATGTGACATATCAGACGATCAGACCGGCCTGTACGGTAGTGTTACTGGTCGGATTCACTGGAGTGTGAGCGGGCTTGCTCGTCGATCTTCAGATCGCTCAATACCCGGGTGGCCGTTACGTTTAGCAGACCGCTTGCGGCTTGTGGATGTTTGATATGATCATCATCCGCTGCCGGCGTATTGACGAGTCTTTAGAGTCCTACACAGAGGTTTCCTGGCTCAAGCGAAACGAAATAGGAGCGCATATGAGATATGTGCGGGACCGAGAATAATGCGTGTATGTGATACCGTATTTCATTCTCG
Source organism: Agapanthus africanus (assembly GCA_030015575.1). Taxonomy (NCBI): domain Eukaryota; kingdom Viridiplantae; phylum Streptophyta; class Magnoliopsida; order Asparagales; family Amaryllidaceae; genus Agapanthus; species Agapanthus africanus. Next base: position 286,069,677 of record CM057343.1, on the reverse strand, counting down.
CGATGAATGCATCGAATGGTTGTATGCGATATAACCTAGTTATCGATTCAAGCGTTGATTCGATAAGCCGATACATTGTATACTAGTCGGTTATATGCGATATGACCGGATCGTTAAATCAAGTGTTAATTTAATGATTTAATGCATAATTATATATTTGATATATTACTTTGCATTAACTAGTATTGGTTCACTTTAAATGGATTTTCTCACTCGGATTGTACACATTGTATATGTGATATACTTTTGTGCACTTGATTGTATCATGTTTGATGATACATGTTTAACTATAGTTAAGTGTAATGGATTAAGCCATGGTTAAACTAATGATTAGGGTTTTCTATTCTTACTTATTTATTTATTTATTTATTTTAAATAGATAAGAAAAGAATGGTTGCTAATTTTGGAGTTTAGTTGAAGCTTCATGAAGCTTTGACTTTGTAACCATTCTTGTCTTCATCTTAAACCCTAACCATTAATCTAACCTTGGTTAATTCTCTACACTTGACCATGGTTCTAATATGATAAGTATTCTTTTTCTTTTCAAAATATAATTAACTTATCATATTTCTTTCTTCTTCTTCTTCTTCATCTTCTTCACATGAAGAAAGTTCACTTCATCAATGGTGATTGATGAAAACAAGTGAGAAATCCAATTCTAAAGTCTACCCACTTCCTATTTCTTCATCCTCTACCTCTTGCCAAGTAGTAGAGTGTGTTCTCTTCACAAGTTTTTGGACTTGGTGAAGTCGGAGCTTGATTTAGCGATGCCTCGACGTAGATCATCTTCGGCATGGACATCGACGTCCTAGCTTGCCCATTCTCCGATGAAGCCGACGCTTGAGCCCGGATTTGATTTGGACAGCGGAGAGGACCTCGTTGCGGAGCTGTGGAGGTGGAGGACCGGATCTACAAAGGTTGTATTTCCGATTCTTATAGTTAAGTGTTAACTAGTTAGCTTTTTCGCCTAGATTTCTAGCAAACGATCCGTAGTCGGGTCTCTCGGCACCCGTAAAATTTTAATTTGGCATGATCGATGCCTTGTGAGACCTCATTAGGGTGCCTAGGAACCCTACAGTGGTATCAGAGCCTAGCTAGAGCCTTAGGCGAAGTCTAGACGGAATTTGAAGCCCGAACGAACCCGAAACCCACCCGGCAATATGCTCTCTGGACGATTTCGTAAAACGTGGATTTTTCCATATTAAAAATTGCTAAAAAATTCAGCAGGGAAAAATAAGAATTACCATGCAAATCTTTTTGGATGAACAGTAAATCTCGCGGCGGAAGCGCGGCAGATGCCTGCATTCTGCGGCGGTTCCGCCGCATCTTGATGACGTCATCCTCCACTATTTGCACTGTAACTCTTATTATTTTATTCTGGATTTTCTGGGAATTTTTAATACAGTTTCCAGAGTTGTATTTTCTGGGATTGTTTTGGGGATTCGGTGTTTCGATCGGGGTATCAAATTTTGTCTATTTGACTTTCCGGATAATTTTTAGAATATGTTAAAAAGTTCGACCGGATATAAATACCCAATTTTTCCCCTGTCCGGAAATTTCCAAGTGTTGGATTTTTCCGTAGTTTAACGACGTTCTAAGTAGTTCAAGTAACGCGATGGACCCTCTAGAAGACAACAAACCTTAACTCGATTATGTGACCGTCTTGAACTGCCCTTTGAACTTTCGGGTTTGGGGCAGTACGGCGTGCCACATGTGAGGCGTTGGCTTGACCCTTCTACGGCTGGACCGTTGGTACTGAGGCACGAACGGAATGTTGTTATACTTGTTTCATGTGTTGATCAGTTTCGGGAAAACTTGGGTGTTCGATTGTTCGATCGGAAAGTTTAACATTTTCTATTTATCCGGAATGTGATACAATAATTGGAATTCACAAATTCTTATGAGATAACGGAATGAATATTATAAACGTAGCAGTTTAGTCTCACTTGATCGGTTGCCACGGAATTTTGATGTGATCAAAAGTCCGTCGCAATCACGTAGCGTACGCGGATACTCGCCGGGTAAACTTAATAGACAGCCTCACCCCATAGCCCCGACCAAGTGACTGTAGGAGAACCCCGTCGCCGAAAGCATCCGTTCGGGTGCTCGCGGTAGCGGTGTTCCGCCTTGGTGCACTTCGTCGACGGTATCGGGGGTGCAGCCGTCTACTGAAGTTTGCGACGAGTATTCGATCAGGATGTCGGGAATCTTGTTGAATTGCCCGACTTGATATTGAAAAGTGTTTTCGATTTTGAGACTAAAATGCGGGGTTTATAATTGTTAGGCATGTGATGTCTAAGTAATTCATTTGGTCAGGCATGCGATGTCTGAGGTGGTTGCGGATTCCAACTGTTGTAGTTTTACACTTTCTTTTCTGTGACCGTAAGTGTAATATATGATATCGCCGGTTTCGTTGCTATATGTCAACGACAATTGGGATGCGCATATTTACTTACGTTGATGACATGTGATGTTATGTGTTGCTGGATATATTATATTGGATCGTCGTGTTTGAATAGCCGGGGTTTTTTTATGTGAGATGAGTGTTTTTCATTTTCATTCATGTAAAAACTTGTATGTAATATTCTTTTTTTTTGGGCCGCTTCCAGGTTGCGGAAGTTGTCACCTTTTGTATATTATTTACTTTTCCGCACTAGGATAGACCCAAGGAGGGGAGCACAAGTAACCGGGTTCTGGAGTCCAGTGGGAGACCAACTCGAGGAGTCGAGTCCGGGTCTCCTAACTCTAGAATTGGTAGGGTTGCTTGCCGCTCTCGTAGGGGTCTAGGGGTGTGGGTTTGGCTATTCATCACGACCGTGGAATCCGTGTTTCATACTGGCTCGTATTGAAAACACGGACGTCCTAGTATATCCAATATTTCATATGTTTCTTCTGCTGCGATATCTGTGATGTGATCATGTGATGTTCAGTGATAGATACAGTATATAGTATATATGATATATTATATAGACGTTACTTATGTTTTACACCCGCGCTAGCCCTGCCCCGCTCTGCCGTTAGTTACCTAACCTAACGGTGCACGAGGGGACATCGAGACGAATGCGGATGGCATAAGTGTACGTCGTATTTATCTGTGATGTTTAGGTACTTAAATGATGGGACTTCATTAATGTGATTAATGAAATAAAAGAAACCTAAGATGTTGTAGAATCGAATTTCAAAATAAAACAGGTAGCTACAGTTCTTGCTTTGCACAGCGGTATATGCGATATATCCTGCACCTTATTCGATGAGGAAAGGACCGAGATCCCTTTACCGGGAGTGACTCCTTTAGCAATAACTGGTCGATGCTACACACTCGGTATGTCTTTTGATTGCTTTTAAGTGTTTTGCTTTGCACAGTGATATATACGATATATCCCGCACCTCATTCGACGAGGAAAGGACCGACGATCCCTTCACCGGGAGTGACTCCTTTAGCAAAACTAGAAAAGCCTCAAAAGCACTCCATTTCTAAAATCATTTGATTCTACAACGATATCAAGTTCATTACGCAATAGGTTTTCAGAAAAACCTGTCGTAGCCCTCCGTCATTTCAGATACGTACTAGTTAGTATTCGTGCTGCGGTTGTTTGGCCTCCGTCAAGGCGTAGTGTACGGTAGCTAACTAGTGCTTATCTGCTAGCATATGATGCGATTGGATTAGGGTATTCGTACGGCGTTGTTTGGCCTCCGTCAAGGGTCGTGCGGGTGGGTTTAATTCAATCAGGAAATGACGGGTTGAACTTGACTAGCGGACTATGGGTTGTTTGGCCTCCGTCAAGGTCATAGCGAGCTAGGGGCAAAATATTATCGGGAATTTCAAGTGTTGAAATTTGCAATGAGATTGCATACCTTCTATGAGATAGTTGGATCCCGATACCCGCTGCGAGTAAGAGTTACTCCTGGGAGAGTTTTACACATTACAATTAGCCGATCAAGTAGGTGTCTAGAAAGGTGTCAACGGGGTTACGCCTCTGGGAAAACGAGGTTTACATTAATTAGGTTCGTGCGAAAGCACGGGGGACCTCCCTCAAAGTACCGACACTGGCCTGGCTGAAAGATTGGCGAACTTGTAGTGTGTAATTAATCCCGGCTAGTCTTTCCTTTTAGGGTTTGAAGGAAGATTTGATAAAAAGCAGTGGGAGCCATCCTGATTAGATAAAATAATAACCAATCTATTCTTGACAGAGCGCACGCTGAGTGTTTTCTTCTCTCTCTCTCCAGGTAGCGACCATATCACGCCTTAATCAAGATAATAATACGGATTATTGACCGAACCCGCTTGTTATACTGAGCTGGGGAACGTTGGTCCCGCTCCAACTTATAATTGTTATAAGACAGAGCAGGAAATTGGGGAATACCAGATTTCCCGTGCCGCCCAAACGAAGAGAGTGCATGCTGATGCATCATCTTCGGGTGTGTTCATTACAAAGAACTGTTTCTCAGTATCCTTTACGTCCTGGGTATGTGATACCAGATCAGGATCCCAGATATGTAATATGTTACATAGGGCTACAGAAAGGTAGAGAACTGAGAACGGGTGATAAGTTTCATGAGGCAGAAAACGGGGCAAGTGTTGCAGCCAAGTCTGTTGGTCACTGTCACCCTGTATTGCCAATACATTGATTCTGAACGAATGTTATTAGATACCGAACCTGATATACAAAATTATATCAGTCTCTTTAGTAGTAAAGAAATGATAAAATTTTGTATTGTTGGATAATGTTTTGAACATTTCCTATATCAAAAGTTGATCGGTTCAGGCGCGTTATCTAAAAGCATTGATGTTCTAAATCAAACTACAGATCTTAGTATATGGAACACACATAAGAGGAAGAGTTCAGAAATGAACGGATCCTTCTTCAGGCATTGTAGACTAGGTCATATCAATGCGATACGACTGGCTGAAATTACATTTAGATGCATATTTAAATCAGTTTGAATTTACATCTTGTGAAACTCGCCAGTCATGTCACAGAGATAAGATGACCATAGCTCCATTTATTGGAAACGGAGAAAGAGTTAGTGAACTCTTGGGATGATACATGTTGATGTATGTAGGTCCCCTGTCTACACATGCCAAGACCGGTTCTTTATACTTCATTATATTCTCTGATAACCTCTCAAGATTCAGACATATGTTCCTGTTGAAACACAAGTCCGAACCTTTTGAGATATTCACAGAATATAAGTTAGAAGTAGAGAACCGATACGGGTATAAGTATTATGTCCTTTGATGAGATCAAGGAGGAGAATACTTGAGCACGGAATTCCTGGACTATTCTAAAGGAGAATGAGATTCTCTCTCAGCATTACTCCTCCGTATAAACCATGGCACGATGGTATATCGGGGCGGAGCAATCACACCCTATATGATATGGTGTGCTCTATGATGAGTATTACTGAGTCACCTATTTCCTTTTGGGAGTTATGCACTTGAGAAGCTGCATACCTATTGAATAGGGTTCGAATCAAATCAGTTGCCTACCACTTCATATGTGATATGGTATGGGAAGAGCCCATGTCTTAAGCCAGTTAAGATTTGGAGTTGTCCGGCCTATGTCTAAAAGCAAAAACCGGACAAGCTCGAGGCAAGATCTGTTATGTACAACTGGAAAGGTTCCAGCCATACAAGCGACAGCAGATGATTTGATAAAACCAAAGGATTCAGTAGATACCAACGAACCTCAGCCTCTCCGCCGATCTAGTAGGGTTCCTCACCCACCTGAGAGATACTTCGGTTTCTCTATGACAGTGGGAGCGAGGATTACATCATGAGATGATGACCCAACTAGTTTCGAGCTGGCCATCAGGAGTAAGACTCTGTAAGAATGGCTGGATGCTTAGTGATCTGAGATGGAATCCTTATACACCATCAAAGTATGGACTTTGGTTGCTATATCTGAAGGGTTAAATTCCCATCAGGAGCAAGTATATCTTGAGAAGATTACTTGGTGTACATGGAAAAGTTGAGACTTTCAAAGCTAGACTTGTTAAAAGTTTGCATCATTGACCAGGTGTGGATAATGGTGAAACCTTTTCAAGTAGTTATGCTTAAGTCCATCCAGATCCTACTTTTCACGGCTACATACCATGACTACGATATCTGGTGGTTGGGTGTCATGACTGCTTTTCTAAATGATGTTTTAGAAGAGTGAGTCTATAAGTACACAGCCAGAGGGCTTCGTAGACAGTGGGAGCAGCGGAAACATGTGCAAGATGCTTTATAGGATAAAGCAGGCATCGCGGAGTTGGAACATCTGTTTTGATGAATTAGTCAAAGAGTTTGACATCATCAAAATGGTAGATGAACCTTGTATAAACAAAAAGGTAGTAGGGAGTATGGTAATGATCCTCGTAGAGTACGTGGATGACATACTCTTGATAGGGAAGGAGTTTCTTATGCTACGCTCGATCAATCTCCGCTTATCACAAAGATTCTCCGTGTAGGATCACAATGATACCTACTAAATCCTGGGTTTTGGATCTATGAGATAGATCTAAATGGATGTTAGAATTCTCACTAGATGTAGTGAGACGGTATCAACCGATCCTGGGGAGAATCACTGGAAGGGTTCCAGGGTCATAAAGACGACTGAGTGTCAGTCACAGGCATTGTCTTTACCCTCATTAAAGGGACGGTATGTTGGAAGAGTTCCAAGCTAGATACCATGGCATACTAGACGATAAAGGCTGAATACATCGCTACTTAAGATGCTACCAAAGAGGCAGTCTGGGTGTATATTGGTTCATGAGATGAACTACGTTCCAACCATTGTGAGACAATGGAGTTGTGGCTTATGCCAAGGAACGTCCGTCCCATCAGTGATCCAGACATATTCTAAGGCAGTATCACCTTATCATGGAGATAGTTGATCTCCAGGGTGATCGAGGTTTGGAGAGTAGACTCAGAGGACAACACAGCGGATCCACTCACAAAGGGCTGTTCCCATAGAGAGACTTTTATGGGATGGTTGAGTATGAGATACTGCAACCACTGCTATCAGATGGCCCTAGTGCAAGTGGGAGATTGTTAGTTATATGTATGCCCTAGAGGCCATTACTGTACATAGGATGTATATTGTAGTGGATGCTGGGACATATATAGGGAGGACTTTCTTGCTCGACATGATAGTATGCTATCTGGTTGATCTTTACCTTAACGTGTACACTGATTGTCTCTCTGTTACATGTTGGTAAAGCCCTTAGGATCTGTACTTGACAACCTGGACTATGATGCGGATCATACTAGTGGGGACATGGTAGTCCATAAGTACATCCTTCAAAGTCCCTAGTCGTGGGTATATCGAGACGGGGCATCGATATACCAGAGTAGACTAGCGTATACCTTCTCGACCCATACAGATGGGCGATGGATGATCCCATATCCATTGGTGTTTGACATCAGAGATGATACACGGGTGCTCAGTAGAGACTGGGTACACTGGACGGACTCGCCGAGAACTCCCAGATGGTATTATACCTCACGTCAGATGGCAGTTCTCTGGTGACACTGGTACAGAGTAGTCTGTTGACCCGAGGTCGTCATAGAGTCTTGTGTGGTTCCCACTGTGCTTTGATTTCCATCTTACCACGTCCAAGAGGGCGTGCAAAACGGTGGTTTTTGGGTACAGTCCCGAGTCACATGGAGGCAATGAGCGATAGGAGGGGATTCGTCTCTCCCGGTATAGGGGGTTGATGTTGCGCTGTGTTCGATTGGCTATAACAGGAAGTCCCTGGCCAGGGCTGATCAGAGAATTGCTGGTAAGTGTTACCAGTAGTTTCTCGACCCGTTATGAGCCTCATATCGACACGACTTATCGAACTATTAGGGTCTGACGTTTACCACCCCTAGACGAGATATGCGACATATCAGACGATCAGACCGGACTGTACGGTAGTGTTACTGGTCGGATTCACTGGAGTGTGAGCGGGCTTGCTCGTCGATCTTCAGATCGCTCAATACCCGGGTGGCCGTTACGTTTAGCAGACCGCTTGCGGCTTGTGGATGTTTGATATGATCATCATCCGCTGCCGGCGTATTGACGAGTCTTTAGAGTCCTACACAGAGGTTTCCTGGCTCAAGCGAAACGAAATAGGAGCGCATATGAGATATGTGCGGGACCGAGAATAATGCGTGTATGTGATACCGTATTTCATTCTCGCGATGAATGCATCGAATGGTTGTATGTGATATAACCTAGTTATCGATTCAAGCGTTGATTCGATAAGCCGATACATTGTATACTAGTCGGTTATATGCGATATGACCGGATCGTTAAATCAAGTGTTGATTTAATGATTTAATGCATAATTATATATTTGATATATTACTTTGCATTAACTAGTATTGGTTCACTTTAAATGGATTTTCTCACTCGGATTGTACACATTGTATATGTGATATACTTTTGTGCACTTGATTGTATCATGTTTGATGATACATGTTTAACTATAGTTAAGTGTAATGGATTAAGCCATGGTTAAACTAATGATTAGGGTTTTCTATTCTTACTTATTTATTTATTTATTTATTTTGAATAGATAAGAAAAGAATGGTTGCTAATTTTGGAGTTTAGTTGAAGCTTCATGAAGCTTTGACTTTGTAACCATTCTTGTCTTCATCTTAAACCCTAACCATTAATCTAACCTTGGTTAATTCTCTACACTTGACCATGGTTCTAATATGATAAGTATTCATTTTCTTTTCAAAATATAATTAACTTATCATATTTCTTTCTTCTTCTTCTTCATCTTCTTCACATGAAGAAAGTTCACTTCATCAATGGTGATTGATGAAAACAAGTGAGAAATCCAATTCTAAAGTCTACCCACTTCCTATTTCTTCATCCTCTACCTCTTGCCAAGTAGTAGAGTGTGTTCTCTTCACAATTTTTTGGACTTGGTGAAGTCGGAGCTTGATTTAGCGATGCCTCGACGTAGATCATCTTCGGCATGGACATCGACGACCTAGCTTGCCCATTCTCCGACGAAGCCGACGCTTGAGCCCGGATTTGATTTGGACAGCGGAGAGGACCTCGTTGCGGAGCTGTGGAGGTGGAGGACCGGATCTACAAAGGTTGTATTTCCGATTCTTATAGTTAAGTGTTAACTAGTTAGCTTTTTCGCCTAGATTTCTAGCAAACGATCCGTAGTCGGGTCTCTCGGCACCCGTAAAATTTTAATTTGGCATGATCGATGCCTTGTGAGACCTCATTAGGGTGCCTAGGAACCCTACATATATGTCCCAGCATCCACTACAATATACATCCTATGTACAGTAATGGCCTCTAGGGCATACATATAACTAACAAGGGATACCCTATGCTTCGTCAGTAGGCTCTATCATGTATGCGATGCTATGTACCAGACCCGTTGTAGCATACACAGTAAGTGTAGTGAGTCGGTATAAAGAAGATCCTGGAGAAAGTCATTGGAAAGCTGTGAAGAACATTCTTAAGTACTTGCGAAGGACTAAGGAGATGTTCTTGGTGTATGGTAACGGTGAACTCCAGGTGGAGTCCCCTACCGATTCCAGCTTCCAGAGTGATAAGGATGACTCTAAGTCGCACTCAGGATTTGTCTTTACCCTCAATGGAGAGTCGGTGTGTTGGAAGTGTAAGTCTACGGTAGCGCCCCGGCCGTCTATCCGAGACCAAAATGCGGAAAACAAAACTTTTTCATGACTTGAAACCGGCGCTAGCGTATGCTTAAATCCAGGATCGGACCATTAACCTGCTACTAGCTAACTAGAGAGAGGGTAGAGAGCTATACCGAGCGATCTGTGTCCTTCGGTCTTCGTCCACCATCCCAAGCTCCTCGCGGCATCTCCGGTCTCGATCTCCTCATCGGAAAAGGCACCACATCGAGAAGTCTTTTTACGGGCTCCCGCTTCGTCCGAAGCAACTCGGGCACGAAGTGTGCTAGCCGACGTGTCCAAGGTGTTGTAGAGAATGTTTGTGATAACTTTGCCTCTTGCATCCATTGATTGGATGGAGGTTAGAGATATTGCCATTAATGGAGAATGCAAGCTAGAGAAAGCAAAAGAAGAAGAGAAGGCTTTTTCTTCTTTTCGTTTTTGTGATTGAATGAGAGTGAGAGAGTGTTATGAAAATAATACAAGACCAAAAGCTTAACTCATGGCAGCCCCCCTCTCTCTCTCCTCCTCTCTTATCAACCCAAAAACATCATATAATGTGACATTAACACATAAAAAGAGACCATGAGTCACTAATGTGTCCATGTCACATTTAATGCATGTCATGATGAAATCTAGCTTACAATTTCTATTATCTAAACATTAATCCAAATGTTTGGTCCAACAAAAAGTTACGGCAACATCTAAAGTAAACTCGTGACAGATCACAAGGATACCCCTCACCTGTATATACATACCTGCATCCGCATTCCGACTGAATGCGAATGCGATGAGACTAAAATAATCCAACAAATCTAATACTAGGATCCGGCTTAAACCAAAGCCCACTAGTATGATCCATCCGATCATGATCAGTGCAATACCGTATGTCTAAGATTGAACCCTGCCATATATCATACTGCCTCTACAACATTTCACCCGAAACTTAAGAAACTGTCTGTGGGGGACTCTAAAGACTCGTCAATATTTTGGCTATGGATTTAACCACCAGTACGTCAGAGGTACTAGCTATACGTAACGGGCTACCAGGTATTGACAAAAAGGGAGGTCGATGAGCGAACTCATCCTGACACCCTACTGAGCCTGTCAGTGACAATATCCGTACAGTCCGGTCCGTTCGTCTATGAGTATCGCATGGCGGGCCTAGGGGGTTCGTAAAAGTCTGACCCCCAAAAGCGCTACAAGTAGTGTCGGAGTGTAGCCAAAACACTCTGAGATACTACTGGAATACCTACCAGTAAATCTCCTGCCTTGGCGAAGAACTTCATGTAATGGCTCTCCTAAACACAGCGCAACCTCACCCCCAATACCAGGAGAGACGAACCCCTGCCGATCCGCTCACTGCCTCCATGTGGCTCGGGACTGTACCCAATTAAAACCTGTTTGCACGACTCCTTTGAGCCGTGGTAGGGCAGTAATCAAAGTACAGTGGGAACTCACACGAGACAAATGACGATCTCAGGTCGATGAACTTACCTGTGCACATGTCACCAGGGAACTGCTATCTAACGCAAGGTATAATACCAACTAGCATGTTCCCGGTGAGTCCTGTCCGGTGTACTCATAACCCAATGAGCACCTGTATACATTTTAGGTGAACCCACTGACACCAATGGCTTGTGAGACCGGCCACCGTTCCTCGTCGGGTTCTCGACTGTATACACTAGTCTACTAATGGAGTATCGATGCCCAGTCTCGAAACTCCCACGACTAGGGACCTTTTAAGGATGTGCTTATAGACCCCAGCTCTCACGTATATGATCGCCATCATACTGCTAGTCGTCAAGCAAGAATCCTAAGGGCTCTATCAACGTGTAATAGTGACCTGTAAGGTCACTTGAAGCAGTACACGATGATAAAGATAAACTAGATAGCATACTATCATCTCAAGTAAGACTGTCCTACCGGCATAGGTCCTCCCTCAATCATTGCAATCACATGCCTGTGATCCAATAATTGATTCTGAGGGAACTATATCCAACAATCTCCCACTTGCACTCAAGGCTAATTATTGTGATGTCGCATATTCACAGCCCATGTGATACCGAACACCCAACTCCTCTACTAATCAGTCTAACAAGGCCCGTTTGCGAAACTATTGCGTTCGAGGAATAGCCTCAGCGAGTGGATCCACCCTGATGTTTCTTTCTATGTCTCTCTTTATCTCAAGTTCGCGGAGAAAGCCATCTCCCGAAATAAGCAATACCTGTCTTAGAATATGTCTGGATATCTGATGGGACGTAGTTCATAAATGAACTCCAAATCCAAACTTCTTAGACTGTATTGTCAACTGAAACCAATCAGTATCTTGCGCCATGCCTCCCTCAGTATCCCCTTGGACCACCTGTCCAAAATACTGCCCCTCGTAAAAGGGAAAACTATAACTCTGACAGCCACTCTGTCATCCAGGTCACCTTGGAAGCCTGGAATGATAACCGTCCCCGAAGGAGGCTGTTGTTATCATATCCCTAGAACATCCACTTATGTTCTAAAATTACTTCCGAATGTTTCTCCAGGATTGGATCAATATCATCTTATTGCATCTACTGCAAAAACAACATCTAGTGTGGTACTTGACATCTCATGATTGACTCAATTGTCTAAGCAAGTGATCTGCCAATCAAGCACTTCCCTCTCCCTTTTAGTCTGTAAGACACCTTTAGAGAGGGTGACTCCATGACCTGCAGGTACACTACCGTGCCAGGAGTCGTCCATTCTAAAACACCTGTAGAATGCTGTCTAAGTACCCAGATTGGGAAACTACCCAAATTTAGATCTAAAACCATAGATCTAGTAACCAGAATATCTGATATAATATCCATATCCTATGTGGAGAAACCTGTGACAACCAAAGTATAACCGATCGTAGTATAGGAATATCATTTCCTACTTTGTGTATGTCATCCAAATACCAGGACATCACACCCTACTACCTTCTTAACAGATCCATCCTCTATTCTGATAAAGTAAAACCTATGACTATCACATCAAAAATAGATGATCTATCTCCTCTATACCTGCTTTAGTCTATAAATAGACATAAGCTACTTGTCCACTATGCGTCCGCTGCTCCCACAGACTACGACAATCCACTGGCAGAGTCATATACACGTGCACTACTAAAGCCAGTTCAGAACGACTCTATACTCATCCTCCTGCCGGGTCTCACGGTCTGGAACAACAGCAATAGCAAGTCTGGGTAAACAAGAACCTCCCTGTCACCGTCCTTGAGGCTACCGGAGTACCTCTCGGGTGCCTGAGGTTACCCACCATATCTGCGGAGTGGCCAATGGAATGTCAATCCAGATTTAATCTTTAGGTTCTTATCAAATTTTCAGTAATCGTTTGCAATTCTGGAATCACTTCCAGTTCTACCATACTCCCACTACTGTTTTCTGAAAAAAATCCATTTTACTAAAATTGTGGCGAGTCAAGAACAATATCACTATCGATCTTCCAGATGGTAGATAGTCAACCCTCGTCATAGCCCGGGTCAACCCACAAACAACCATTACAGAAACGTGTCTTGAGTTATCCAGAGTCTGGTTTTAAGCATAAGTCGGACAACTCCCCGTACCTTAACATTTTTAAGATATAACTATTCTATATCCAATATAGAAATAGAGGCACTGGTTTAATTGGAACCAGATTCAAATCATGCAGCTGTCTCCAGTGCATGTTAACTAAATGGAGAGAGGCCGATCAGCATTACTCAACTTAGGAATACATCCAGATATGAGTAACCTGAAAAAGAAGCAAGTTCTCTTAATCATTACTATCATCTGAATATCATACACAAGTATCTACATCTTCGATCATCTTGAAGAATCCTGATACTTGCAATGCCTGGTTCTCTACTTTATTCTTATACCTATAACTTCTCAAAACTTGGACCTTGCATTTCTACGAAACACATGTCTAAGAACTAGAGAAGTCACAAGTAAACAGAATATAGTACGAGTACAAACCCCTCTGTCCTTATGGACACTGGACAACATACAATACTATGTACAAGTCCCTTGAGTCTAATAACTCATTCCACGTGTGTCCTCTGTTGAAAACTATACTTATTAAGAAGAATTACACCGCTGTTTAATGCTCCTTACCAAACCATCCACTGATATAGGTAAATGTCATGGACATAATTTCAAAAAGTTATATCTCACTTTATAAAAATAAACGTACAGATATATCAATTTGAAATTGGTGCATAACAACGGATATTCAAAACCAAATATTTGCCGTCCGGCAAAACAACCCAGGCGATTTCCTCAGATATCACCAATTACAACGAATCCCGATATAATAAGGATAATCACCCAATTCCCAATAACTTACTCCCACTCATCATCTGTAAAACCATACAGATGTGAGAATCAAACCTGGTAAATACATACCCTGGAGCAAGGGCTAATTGGGAAATCAGTTTTCTTTTAACAATACACAGTGAAACTGAAACATATAAATGTTTCGAAGGGGTATCCTGGTATTCCTAGCAATGCCTCTTCCATTATCAGATTCACAACTGTAACCGTATATTTCTTTGGCATCTCTCCAAATCCCTTTATATGTCTTTTAGTCATTACCTTCTCCACACCCCTTTAGGCTAAATGGTTTTCTTCCTTCCCTACCGTTCGACACCAGCCTATGGTTTGGAAGAAGACTATCCAATAAGCATAATGGGTGTACTTTCCTAATCCTAGGAGCACTCGCAACCTGAGAGAAGGTGAAGATAAAAGACAACTGAATAAACCTTATTCCTATTTCTCCTGAACCAGAATCCATCCCCGGACTGGAACAAGTTCCTTCGAGTTTGTATATAACCATACGATGGAGTATCCAAATAACTGTGGATCTTCGTAGTGATACAGAATGTCCCGGAGAAATACAAAGGTGAAATAGGAGTGGCGATGAAATACTTGGTTTGGCAGTGAATAGCAGTCGCAGTTTATTTTGCCCTCTTACTAATCCCTTTATTTGTCTTTACTTAATACCTTATGTACACCTTTTAGGCTAAATGGTTTTCTTCATTCCCTACCGTTCGGCACCTGCCTATGGTTTGGAAGAAGACTATCCAATTAGTGTAACAGGTGTACCGTCCTAATCCAAGGAGCACTCGCAACTTAAGAGAAGGTAAAAGGAAAAGACAACTGAATAGTCCTATCGTTTTCTCCAGAACCAGAAACCATCCTCGAATCTGGAACAAGTACCTTCAAGTTCATATATAACCATACGATAGTTTTATCCAATGGAAGTGGACGTTCGTAGTAATACGGGGTGCCCAGGAGAAAAGGGTAAAAGTAGGAGTGGCAATGAGGTATGCAACTCTGACAATCCAAAAGCCATTGTTTTAAGAAGGTTCGGTCAACTTGGTCACCGAGTCGTAGTCAAGGGTCGGGCTGTGGTCGCTGCCAAAGAGAGAGAGAAAAGAAACACTCAGCGTACACTCTAACCTAGATCAGAATGATTATCACTTTATCTAATCAGGAAACCTCTCACTGTATCGTCAAATTCTCCTCCAAACCTGAAAGAAGAATTAGTCGGGATAATCCGAGGAGTAAACCAACTCATCAGAGGGAATCGTGATCCAACTATCATCGCATGATAATGTGACAGAATCCACTCACGTTATCATACTCTAGAAGGTATGCGCATACCTTGCAAGTTTCAGTTTCTTTAGAAACTCTCGATGTGATTTTCACCCCATGCTCTTATGATCTTGACTTTGGCCAACAAATCATAAGTCACATATCAAGTTCTACACGTCATTATCCAGGTTAATTTGAACCCACCCGTACCTACTATTGACTTTGGCCAACAAAGCAGTACGACTGTCCCAAACCAACGCATCTATCTATGCAACAGAAAAGTAACAAATAGCTACCATACACTATGTCTTGACTTTGGCCAACAAACATAGCATGAATAGTAAGTGCTACCTGTCTGAAATGACAGAGGTCTACGAATGATTTTTGGCGAAAAACCTTTAACGTAATGAACTAGATATCGTTGAAGGAACCGGATAGGTTTTTATAAAAATATAGTGGCGAAAACCTTTGCTAAAGAGGTCACTCCCGGTGAAGGGATCTCGGCTCTTTCCCCGTAGAATGAGGTGCAGGATATTCCAACTGAATACAACGATGCAAAGCAAAAGGCAATCGGCTATAGTGAAGTTATTACCCTGACGCAAACTTCTATCCAAGGGGTCACTCCCTGTGAAGGGATCTCGGCCCTTTCCTCGTCGACTGAGGTGTTGGATATTCATAACCGAATACCACTGTGCAAAAAAAAGAGAACGTCCTTGCAATATCACCTTTTTTTTGAAAAAAGTTCCAACAACATCAGAATAGGTTTGTTTAGGTTGTATTGATCCTAATCAATGCAGTCCCATCAATTAATAACACCACAAAAGAATGAAAATACAAGGTACGTATATGCCATCCGCATTCGCCACTGGGTCCCGTCATCACCCGTTAGGTTACTTAACTAACGACAGAGCGGGGACTAGACTAGCGCGGGTGCAAAACATATACAACATCTACTAGTTTATATATCAATATATAATAATCGCTCAAGGCGTGATAAAATGCAACATCACAGAAATGTAATAAGCATCACAGAACAATACAGATAATCTGGGATCCCCGGGTTTGATAGAGCCGCTACTGAAACCCGACGTTCCCTTGGTCATGTAGATAGCGTGTGCAATGAAATCCTAGACCCCTACGGGCGCGTCAAGTAACCCGCCAAAACCTGAAGCGAGGCATCCCCCTTCAACAACGTGAATGGACCACCCAGCACTTCACGGAATCCGGTAACTTAAGCACCCCTCCTTGTGTCAACCTGTACCACCTACGAGTGCAGTGAATAGCCCGCCAATTCTAGAGTAAAGGCCCCTCCATCTCAAAGCCATGAGATGCGGGCTTGTTGCCCTCTAGAACCCGGCTACCCGTGCACCCCTCCGCGAGGTAATCCTAGTACAGAAAGTAAAAATATACAACAGGTACATCGACCTCAGCCCGGTCGTGCCCCAAAAGAATAATATACAAATAGGCAGTAACGGCAGTCGATATGTCGGACGCTCGGCCCGCAATATCAAATGTACATATACAACCAAACTGTACTACCATTGCATCCAGGCTATCCTCCACGACAAATCCGCAACATCACAACACAACATAGAACATCAACATGAATGTCACGTTCGCAAATTCGTCTAAAAGAACTATAGCAATTAGACAGGATTTACCGATCAAATGACATTCACGGTCGCAGATATAATGTAAATACTGTGAACTAACATGTTTAAAATTTTTGATCGACTAAATTTCCCGAAGTGGGCCCCAAGCAAAACTGTAGCACTCAAAATAAATCTGCGCCCAAACAGAATATACCAAAAACCCTATTTCCAAGTCAGAGACTCCTGTAGAAAATTTTGTGCAGCAAAGAGTTAGAATGGCGGCGGAACCGCGGCCAATGCATGGGTATGGCCACGGTTCCGTGGTGGAACAGTGCCAACAAGCTAACAAATTTTCACAGAATTCTTAAAAAACCATGCACGAATTTCTGCAATATACTAAATGATTTTTTGACCACAGAAAAAATTCGACAGAAACTGTGACTTGAAAATGCGGTTTTTAGAAATTTCGTTCGATCGAACTTGTAAACACGTTAGAGAAAGCTAGTAAAGCTTAATGGCATGGCTCTGATACTATGTAAGTCTACGCTAGCGCCCCGGCCGTCTGTCCGATGAAAAAATGCGGAAACGAAAACTTTTTCAAACCAGAAAAACGGCGCTACCGTGACCATTAACCTACTACTAGCTAACTAGAGAGAGGGTAGAGAGCTATACCGAGCGATCCGTATCTTTCGGTCTTCGGCCACCATCCCAAGCTCCTCGCGGCATCTCCGGTCTCGATCTCCTCGTCGGAAAGGGCACCACATCGAGAAGTCTTTTTACGGGCTCCCGCTTCGTCCGAAGCAACTCGGGCACGGAGTGTGCTAGCCGACGTGTCTAAGGTGTTGTAGAGAATGTTTGTGATCACTTTGCCTCTTGCATCTATTGCTTGGATAGAGGTTAGAGATATTTCCATTAATGGAGAATGCAAGCTAGAGGAAGAAGAAGAAGAAAAGAAGGCTTTTTCTTCTTTTCTTTTTTGTGATTGAATGAGAGTGAGAGAGTGTTATGAAAATAATACAAGACCAAAAGCTTAACTCATGGCAGCCCCTCTCTCTCTCTCCTCTTCTCATATCAACCCAAAAACATCACATAATGTGACATTAACACATAAAAAGAGACCATGAGTCACTAACGTGTCCATGTCACATTTAATGCATATCATGATGAAATCTAGCTTACAATTTCCATAATCCAAACATTAATCCAAATGTTTGGTCCAACAAAAAGATCCAGCAACATGTAAAGTAAACTCGTGACGGATCACAAGGATACCCCTCACCTGTATATACATACCTGCATCCGCATTCCGACTGAATGCGAATGCAATGAGACTAAAATAATTTAACTAATCTAATACTAGGATCCGGCTTAAACCAAAGCACACTAGTATGATCCGTCCGATCATGATCCGTGCAATACCGCACATATAAGATCAAACCCTGCCATATATCATACGGCCTCTACAACGTTTCACCCAAAACTTGAGAAACTGTCTGTGGGGGACTCTAAAGACTCGTCAATAGTTTGGCTGTGGATTTAACCACCAGCACGTCAAAGGTACTAGCTATACGTAACGGGCTACCAGTTATTCACCAAAAGGGAGGTCGATGAGCGAACTCATCCTGACACCCTACTGTACCTGTCAGTGACAATATCCGTACAGTCCGGTACGTTCGTCTATGAGTATCGCATGGCGAGCCTAGGAGGCTCGTAAAAGTCAGACCCCCAAAAGCGGTACAAGTCGTGTCAGAGTGTAGCCCTAAACAGCCTGAGATACTACTGGAATACCTACCAGTAAATCTCCTGCCTTGGCCAACGACTTCGTGTAATGGCTCTCCTAGACACAACGCAACCTCACCCCCAATACCGGGAGAGACGAACCCCTGCCGATCCGCTCACAGCCTCCATGTGGCTCAGGTCTGTACCCAACTAAAACCTGTTTGCACGACTCCTTTGAGCCTTGGTAGGGTAGTAATCAAAGCACAGTGGGAACTCACACGAGACAAATGACGATCTCAGGTCGATGAACTTACCTGTACACATGTCACCAGGGAACTGCTATCTGATGCTAGGTATAATACCAACTAGCATGTTCCCGGAGAGTCCTGTCCGGTGTACTCATAACCCAATGAGCACCTGTATACATCTTAGGTGAACCAACTAACACCAATGGTTTGTGAGACCGGCCACCGCCCCTCGTCGGGGTCTCGACTGTATACACTAGTCTACTAATGGAGTATCGATACCCAGTCTCGAAACTCCCACGACTAGGGACCTTTTAAGGATGTGCTTATAGACCCCAGCTCCCACGTATATGATCGCCATCATACTGCTGTCGTGAAGAAAGAATCCTGAGGGCTCTATCAACGTGTAATAGTGACCTGTAAGGTCACCTGAAGCAGTACACGATGATAAAGATAAACCAGATAGCATACTATCATCTCGAGTAAGACTGTCCTACTGGCATAGGTCCTCCCTCAATCATTGCAATCATGTGCCTGTGATCTAATAATTGACTCTGAGGGCACTATATCCAACAGGAAGAGTTCCAAATAGGAAAACGTTGCAGACTCGACGATGGAGGCTGAAAACATCGCTGCCAACGATGATGCCAAAGAGGCTGTCTGGATAAAGAAGTTCATCACTGAACTTGGTGTGGTTCCGTCCATTGAGCATCCAATACCTTTGTATTATGATAACAATGGAGCTGTGGCTTTGGCCAAGGAACCCAGGTCCCATCAGAAGTCCAGACATATTCTGAGGCGGTATCACCTGATCCGGGAGATAGTTGATCGCCGGGAGATCAAGGTCAGGAGAGTTGATACGAAGGACAACACTGCGGATCCACTCACGAAGGCCATACCCCAGATTCAATTTGAGAGATTATTCGGGATGTTAGGTATGAGATACTACAACAGCTGGCCTTAGTGCAAGTTGGAGATTGTTAGTTATGTATTTGCTCTAGAGGCCATTATTGTACATATTATGTATATTATAGTGGATGCTTGGATATATATATAGAGGACTTTCTTGCTCGACATGATTGTATGCTCTTTAGTTTCACTTTATCGTAACATGTTGACTTGTATTAGTTTACCGTCTTGCTCTCATATGTTGATAAAGCCCTTAGGATATGTACTCGACTACTGGGACTATGATGAGATCATACTAGTGGGGCCAGGGTAGTCAACGAGTACATCCTATAACTGTTCTTAGTCGAGGGTGTATCGAGACAGGGCATCGCTACACCAGAGTAGACTAGCGTATACGCATCTTGTCCAATATGATGGGCGATGGATGATCCCATATCCATCGGTGTTTGACATCAAAGATGGTGTATGGGTGCTCAGTGGAGACTGGGTACACAGAACGGACTCGCCGAGAACTCCCAGATGGTATTATACCTCACGTCAGATGGCAGTTCTCCGGTGACACTGGTACAGGTTAGTTTGTAGACCCGAGATCGTCATAGAGTCTTGTGTGATTCCAACTGTGCTTTGATTTCCACCTTACCACGTCCAAGAGGGCGTGCAAAACGGTGGCTTTTGGGTACAGTCCCAATTCACATGGAGACAATAAGCGATAGGAGGGGATTCGTCTCTCCCGGTATAGGGAGTTAATGTTGTTCTGTGTTCGATTGGCTATAACTGGAAGTCCCTGGCCAGGGCTGATATGCAGTGCTACTGGTAAGAGTTATCAGTAGTTTCTCGACCCGTTATGAGCCTCACATCGACACGACTTATCGGTTACTGGGATCAGACGTTTACTACCCCTAGACTAGATATGCAACATATCAGACGAAGAGATCGGACTGTACGATAGTGTTACTGATTGGATTCACAGGAGAATGTACAGACTTGCTTGTTGATCTTCTGATCGATCAATACCTGGGTGACTATTACATTTAGCTGACCGCTTGCAGCTTGTGGGTGTTTGATATGATCATCACCTACTGCCGGCGTATTGACGATTCTTTAGAGTCCTACATAGAGGCTTCATGACTCAGGCAAAACGGAGTAGGAGCACATATGTGATGTGTGCGGGACCGAGAATAATACGATATGAGATACCGTATTATATTCTCGCGATATATGATATAGCAGGGTCATCGGATCAAGTGTTGATTCGATGAATCGATACTTGTTATATTAGTCGGTTATATGCGATATAGCCAGATTGTCGGATCAAGTGTTGATTCGATAATTTAATGTATAATTATATATGTGATATATTACATTACATTATCTAATATAAGCTCACTTTATTGATTCATTTTCTTACCGGATAATACATTGATATATATGCGATATGTTAATTGTATTGTTTTCTTTTGTTACAAAAATATATTATATATGTGATATATAATATTGTAACAAGTTATGATTACAAATGCAACATGATTTGTGGAGATTAAACATGGTTAGGGTTTGATTTGGGTTAGCTTTTTCATGAAGCTTCTAGAAACTTTATTTCTGTTTTAAGCAAAGATATTTTGTGTTGATATTTTGGAGATATTATTTAACCCAACCCAAACCCTTAACACTAGTCAATTCTCTACATGAGTTAATACTTGATATTATTAACTCAAGGTTGTTTTGTAACCATAATAACAATTTCATTATTCATCACAAAAGGTTTCATCTTCTTCTTCCTTCTTGAAAAGCTTTCTAGCTTTTGGTTTTGTGATGATTTAGTGTGAGAATTTGAAAATAAAATAGAGTTAAATTCCTACTTCATCATCCTCATCTATTCTGGCCACTTAGATTAGGGTGTTTACTTCTCTAATACTTGATTAGAGAAGTAAGAGCTTGAGTTAAAGATTCTTCAAGGTAGATCATCTTCGAAAAGGAAGACTTCAAGCAAGCATGGATCGTTCGGCTTGTGAAGACTCTCTAGATTCTGGAAGTTCATGGATCGCGGCGAAAGGGACTACTACTCGGAGCTTATGAAGCGAAGGAGCGCACTACAACGGTTGTAACCCCTCTCTCTTAGATGTAAAGTTGTTTACATGCTTTGTTAACCCTAATTATCTAGCAAAGATCCTCGCTTCAGGTTATTCGGCCCTTGAATATTTTAAATTCGGCATGGTTGATGCCTTGTAGACCCTTGTGAAAGTGTCTAGTAACCGATCAAAAATGGTTGCCATCTTCATCTTCCTCTCTCTAGCTCTCTCTTGAGTTTGAAAAGTGAGTTAGGTTAAAAGAAAGAAAGGGTTTTTATATGAGAACACAACCATATCATCAAACTACACTTGTTTAGCCCCTTGGTGTAGTTTGTTTGCTTCATCATCTTTGTGATCTATTGGAGCAAGGAGCTTTGAACAAAGGAACTCCGGGTGGATCGTCGTGGACGTGGAGGAGGTTCAAGCTAGCTCGTTCAAACCCTAGGAGGTCTACAAAGGTTGTAGCTTCTCCACTTAGTCATAGATTAACTTTAGTATGTGATACTATAAGTGTTGCCCTATATTTCTAGTTCGATTCCTAGTTAAGTTTGTTTAGCACCTCTTAAAATTTAAATTGTGGCATGTGTGATGCTTCCAAACCTATATGAGGTGATAAAGAAACCCTACAGTAGTATCAGAGTCAAGCTAGAGCTTTAGAGTAACCTAGACGACGTTAAAAACCTCGAACGAATGAAAATCGACGCCTGAAGGGTGCTCTCTGGACATTTTTCAAAAACGTGGATTTTTCACATTAAAAATACTCAGAAAATCATGCAGGGTATTTTATGGTCCCATAAGAAGAATGAAGACCTAACTCGACTATACGACCGCGGAACCGCGGCCAAAATGGTCATTCTGCAGCAGTTCCGCGGCGCCGTTGGTGAGGCTTGGACTATGCTTTCTTGCGCTAGCCTGTATGTACTTCTAACAGTCTCTGGTAATTTTTAAAACTGCTTAAGTGTTGAGCTTTCTAAGAAGTCTTTGGGTGTTCAATCGTTCGATCGAATGTTTTAACTGCGCCTAGTTTATTAGTATGTGATACAATAATTGGAATCTACAAATTTGTTTGTTGCGTGTAAATCTAGCAGTTCGGTCTCGGGAATAATTGGAAATCTTGTTGAATTATACGACTTGTTTTGAAAAAGTGTTTTCATGGGTGAGACCTAAATGCGAGCTTTTCATTGTTAGGCATTGTAACGTTTTGAAAATCGTTTCGGTGAAATTTCGGAAAATCGGTAAAATAAGGGGGTTTCTGTAAAAAGTCAAAATATAAATATCTTTATTATAAAATTAAAAATATATATTCTAGCTATGAAATTGCTAGTGTTTGGTGTTTATTGATCCACTGGTAAAATTTCCAATTTTCTGAAAATTTTTCCGAAAATAATTATTTTAATATTATTTGAAGCCGTCACTAATACAGTTAATTAGGGAAAATTATAAATTGGAATGGGTTGAAACAAATTTTGTGCATCATAACACATTAAACAAAATTTTAACATGTTGTTTTTTGAAATGAAATGGTTTGCCAAAACGGTTTTAGAAATATCGAAGAAAAAGGTCTTAATTAGTGAAATTAGTGTTAATGGAAATTGGGGTATAATATTTATCTTTTTGTTTTCCCCACTTGCACTCACACACACCCCCATTTTTCCTTATGGCCGAGTCCCCCTTGACAGCCCCAACATCTTGGGCCCCTCATTTCACAAAAGAGAAAGAAAAACAAAGAAAGAAAGTTAAATGAGTATTGGGCTTTTACTTTTGGGTTGACTTGGACTTTTCTTGAGTTGGCATTCTCTCACCTCACTCTCTCACCTCTCCTCCCCAATGTGGCTGACCCTAGCAGCAACAGTAGCCCCCCATTTCTCCTTTTTTCTGTTCACAAATCCATCTAAAATGCTTCCAAATCCACAAAAAAATCAAGCTAAAATCCAAATCCAATCCCTACCCATTTCTCTTTTTCCTATCTAGCATGGATCTAGGGAACAAGTTGGCATTTTAGAGACTTTGATTTCCATATTTGATCTCTTGATCATGAGATATAATTCTAACATTTTTACTCAATTGGTTGTTAATTGCTTTAGATTAGCTTAATTAAGTGTTTAATCATGTTTTAAGTGGTTCTAATTGCATGTTGTAAAATTCAAGAGAGGGTTTTAAATTCAAATTGGGGTTTTGTGTTGTGAGATTATGGTTGTGTGATCTATTTGACATATTAATGTTATGCTAAATCAAATCAAGTTGCTAGTTTGCATTTTTGTTAATTTAAATTGTGATAATTATATAAATTGCAAACTAGGTTTTAAAAATATTTATATTTTGGTGAGATAAAATTCTAATTAGGGTTTCATGGTATTATTAACATTATAATTTGTGGTTTAATACTTTAGTATATGCAAAACCAAGCTTAATTGTAAAATTGTGAATTTTACTTTAAAAAGAGTTAGAATCGGTATTTTTGCAAACTAAGAATTTGGAATTTATACAAATTGATGAGAATAAATTATTGAAATGGTTTATATGACTTGGTTATGATAGTGAGTGGATATTGCGGCCGCTAGATTTGTTTAAACGTCGAGTTTTGTACTAAAACGGTCAATTTTGCTTGCTAGATTTTCGGAAAAATAGCTTTTAAAGTGAGTTTGAGGTTTTTGTGAATTTTAAGCAATTTCATATTATAATGAGTGTTTGTGAATGTACAAATGGATGCGTTTGGGTTTTTTTCCTCGATGGGTTGATGTTTGTACATCGACATCGAGGGTTGGTTTTTCTATTCTTGCATGCGTAGGCGATAGGTTTTGACCTATACGTGATGTGCGTGCCAATTTGGTTTTCGTATGCCATTTCGATTTCGAATTGGGCTTTTATGCGACACGATGCATTGTGACATGTAGGTACCCCTATGTGGATTTCGAGACGACAAGCAAGCGCGTGGCGACGTCGGCAACGGCGAGCGAGGACCAGGTGAGTAGATTTATGTCTACGGGGAGAAGTCGGGTGGATGGCGTATAGAACCCCCGAAGTTCGTAATATAGCATATATAATGGATAAATATATGTGGTTTATGATACGTGGATGATATTCAGGATATGGTTATGTGTTCATGGATTTGTAGTGTTACTTGCGAAACCCTAGAGTAGTTGTTGCACCCACACACGCACACACACTTGCTTACATTCATTCTTTTACATGTGCGTATATGGGGATATGTGTTTATGTGTTCACATAGGTATGGGACTATGCGTTCATATACTGGATTTGAGGATAGTACTTGGGATTTGAGATTAGTCGATGAGATTTGATTTGAGGCCGTGAGATCGGTGATATGGCAGGGTTCGTATTAGAGATACGACATGACGTTGTAGCGGGTCCTTTGACGTAGTGTTTCACACACGTGCATGCATACTTAGGCGGCATCAGTATTGTACTAGACGTAGATCAGTTCCCCGATCATGATATTTGATAAAGAGGATACCAGATGAATAGTATGCTGAATGTGATATTGACCCGTACCCAGATTTGGGATGCCGTACGATGGATTTACATACGATCTATGTATTGATGATTGATCCGCACTCTTGACTTGGGAATATTTGATTATAGATATGGTATCGGATGTGATACTATCGAGGCGGGATCACCGACTAATATATATATATATATGTATCGACTCAGATGTTAGGTGGTTTCCTTACCTTCAGTTAGCTTATTAGTTCAGCCGTATAATTTTGTGTAGTTGTTAGACTAGGTTAGATTCCTACCTTTTTCAAAACTAACGGATCGTGGGTCTTTTAAAAGACAGGTCAAGGGATTCTACGGATATTTCAAAAGACGTATCTTTTCTTAAAAACACCGTAACCCTTATTTTCAAAACCCCACGATTCGTGTTATTTCAAATGGCACCACTGTGGAACTCATATTTTATTAAATGCATATTAGTTATCATTGTGTTTAGTATTCAGCTCCCGCACATTATTGCTGTTCGCTCCGCATTGCATACTTATTTTGTGATTCATATACCGTTATTGATATCATGCAGCTAGGACACCAGCACCATTACCGATGACGCGTATGTACCACGTACACTTACTTGCCGGCTCCACACATCTTCATCGGTAATTGCCATGTCACGAACACTTTAGAAAATACTATTTCATTGATATAGTTTGTTAGCTAATAGTTTAGACATGATATTAGTGTACTTGCCTTATATGCTAGTTTAGACATTGTAGTTATTACTTGCTACTTCATGCATGTTATTATTCACTGTAATGCTGCATTCATGGATTTTTATGCCTATATTCACTGTTTACATGCTATTGGGGATTTGGATTCGGATTTTCCTGAAATTTCCTTGATTTGGGGGAAAACCGCAAAAACATTTATAAACTTCTTTTTTCTCTCTTTTTAAATGAAAAGTATGGTTTTCCCATGATGTATGAGTCGTCCACCATGAGTTTGCTGATGGATTTCGAGACCCGATTCGAGGAGTTGGATGAACCATTTCGGGTACATGGTGGGCCCGGTAAGGTACCCCGGGGCAAGAAGTTCGAGTAGTAGACGATGAGCCTGGCAGGGGAGGACTACCTACCGGTGATTTTACCCGACGCGTCGGATATCCGGAGGATACCGTCTTGGTCTTGAGATTGATGGTAGGGGCCGGTCTGGACTGACGGCACCCTAGATAGTGAGATTGACACACAGAGATTTTGAGATATTGAGGTACTGAGATTTGATGATACCGGCCAGTCCGGATAACCGGAGCCTGAGATATTGAGATATTGGGATTTATATTTTGTGTCGATTCTAGATACTGTTTATGCTGATTTCATTTATGATACCTCGTTTTGAAAATACAGAAATCTCACTAAATTATGAAAGCAGTTTCTTCATTTACATGTATTCTGTTTTCATGCATACATACCTCATCCATATGATATATTGTTACCTGAGGCACTGACACGAGCACTTGGTATTACCGTTATTTAGAGGTAAACCCTAGCCATTGTTATAGACTGCAGATTATATATTTGAGGCTATATTTGTAAGTGTATATGCCCTAAGGGCCATTATTGTATCATACTAGTTTGTATATTACTTAATGGAAGCTTGGGATATTCACAGTTGTATAACAGTCTTGCTAAACATGGTAGTATGCTACTTGGTTTTATCTATCTTAATATGTATGTTCGTATTGATAGAGCCCTTAGGATCATGCTTGACTACCAGCGTTGTGATGGCAGTCACACTAGTGGGGGCTGGGTAGTCTGTAAGTCCATGTCACGCACCCCACGAACTTGCGGGGAGGCGGAATATATGAAAAATGATTATCAAAGCTTCGTATCACGGACTTGAGCGCATGAATCGTTTCTAAACCATTGCTAACTACCAACTACAGGTTTAACTACTCGGATACGAAGTAATACCTCACGATACTGGTCCTTCGGGTCTTCATCGCGGTCCTCCACTCCTCGTAGGCTCCTTGGAACATCGGCACCTCAACGACCTCCTCGAATCAAAGACGATCCACCCGAAAGCTCCTACGCCAAGCTTAATCTCAAACTTGAGATAACTAAGTTGCTTAAAGTGCTAATCTAAGCTACCTAGGGGATATAGAGTGAGGTTATGGAAGTATTAGTCTAGCTAACCCTGGATCTCAATACATGAGAGGTTAGGGTTTGAAGAGAGAGTGAGCTTGAGGAGAGAGAAGGTGAAGATGAGAATGAAATGAGATAATGATGTTATCATAATATATATGAAGCATTATTATTTATCCAAAAATGAAATAATTGAATTAACAACCATGCTTCATAAATATCTATGAGTGATTCATCACCATGAGTCATTAAGCATTTATGATGCATTAATGACATGGATGAATCACATAAATGAGTCACTAATCTCATTTAATGCAATGCCACCTTAACCCCTTAGTCACCACTCTTCTAGAAGCTTCCCGACAAATTACGAGAATGCCCTACCAATCCGTGAAAACACGGAAAAACTTTAGACTGTATAAATCCAATAACCCGATACTAGAATCTGGCTTAAACCAAAGCCGGCTAGTAAAAACTGTCCGAAAAGTCGTACGTGCGTAAACACACTTACGCGTCCGAACCCTTGTTGTAAAACCATACGACCTCTATATCGTTTCGCCTGGAGAAGGGAAACTCTCTGTGTGGGACTCTAAAGAATCGACACTACGCTGGCAGTAGGTTTAACCACAGACCGCAAGCGGCACTAGCTGTACGTAACGGTCCCCAGGTAGATGTCGATAAGAAGGCCGATGAGGAAAATCATCCGAACTCCCACTGAGCCTGATGTGACAATCTCCGTACAGTCCGGTCTGTTCGTCTAAGACTATCGCATATCAAGCCTAGGGGGCGGCAAGCGTCAATCCCCTAATAGCTGTATAAGTCGTGTCAGAGCGAAGCCCATTACACCCTGAGAAGCTACTGGAACCTACCAGTATAGCTCGCTTGCCTTGGCCAGGGACTTTGCGTGATGGCTCTTTGACACAGTGCGATATCATCTCCCAATACCGGGAGAGACGAATCCTATCTAACCACTACTGCCTTCAAGTGCTCGGGGCTGCACCCAACTGCTACCTATTTGCACGACTCCTTTGAGCCATGGTAGGGTAGCAATCTAAGAACAGTGGGACACACTCGAGGCGAAGTAGCAGTGTCAAGTCTGCGGACTATGCTGTACTCATGTCATCTGGGAACTGTTAACTGACGATGGGTATAATACCAACCAATCAGTTCCCCTGCGAGTCCTGTCCGGTGTACCCGTAACCTAACGAGCACCTGTATACTATCTCTAGTACGACGTACTGATGGCTGTAGGACAGACCATCTCCCCAACTGGGATGAGAAGCATATACACTTAGTCTACTCCGGAATATCGATACCCTATCTCGATTATCCAATGACCAGGGACCTGTATAGGATGTTGCTTACAGACTACCCAGCCCCTATTAGTTTGACTGCCATCACGACGCTGGTAATCAAGCAAAGATCCTATGGGCTCTACTAATATGTATAAGTGATACGTTACAAGAAACATATGCACATATTAAAGTAGACACAAACCAAGTAGCATACTACCATTTTTAGCAAGACTGTATATATAACTGTGAATATCCCAAGCTTCCATTAAGTAATATACAATCTAGTATGATACAATAATGGCCCCTAGGGCATATACACTAACAATCTCCCACTTGCACTAGGGCCATGAGCTGACATATCGTAGACCTATCATCTCGAATAGCCTCTCGAACTGCGTCTGAGGAAGGGCCTTTGTGAATGGATCAGGAATGTTATTCTCCGTCTCTACTCTCTTCACCTCGATCTCCCGGCGATCTACGATCTTCCTGATCAGGTGATGCCGCCTTAAGATGTGTCTGGATTTCTGATGGGACCTGGGTTCCTTCGCTAAAGCTATAGCACCGTTGTTGTCACAATACAGAGGTATTGGACCAACACTGGAAGGAACCACCTGAAGTTCTGTGAGGAACTTCTTCATCCAGACAGCTTCTTTTGCGGCATCGCAAGCAGCTATGTACTCCGCTTCCATCGTTGAGTCAGCAACGGTCTCCTGTTTGGAACTCTTCCAACAGACCGCCCCTCCATTGAGGGTAAAGACATAACCCGACATGGATTTCGAGTCATCTTTGTCACTCTGGAAGCCGGAGTCGGCAAAGGCCTCCATCTGGAGGTCTTTTCCGCCATATACCAAGAACATCTCCTTAGTCCTTCTCAAGTACTTGAAAATGTTCTTCACGGCTATCCAGTGCTTCTCCCCTGGGTTTGCTTGATACCGGCTTACTACGCTCAATGTGTATGCTACATCTGGTCTGGTACATAACATTGCATACATTATAGAGCCTACCGCAGAAGCGTAGGGTATAATCAACATGCGATCCCTTTCCAAATCAGTCTTGGGAGACATCTCTTTGGAGAGGGTGATTCCATGACAAGCCGGTAGGTTACCGCGCTTAGAATCATCCATACTGAATCTCTTCACTATGGTGTCTATGTACCTGGACTGTGAAAGTCCCAACATCCTCTTTGATCTATCACGATAGATCTGGATCCCCAGAATGTAGGTGGC
Organism: Agapanthus africanus; assembly: GCA_030015575.1. NCBI lineage: Eukaryota > Viridiplantae > Streptophyta > Magnoliopsida > Asparagales > Amaryllidaceae > Agapanthus > Agapanthus africanus. The sequence continues at coordinate 286,039,776 of CM057343.1, read as the reverse complement.
ATCACCCAGGTCTTTCATGGAGAATTTATGTGACAAGAATCTTTTGACTGACTGTAACATAGGAATATCATTTCCTATTAGGAGAATGTCATCCACGTACAAGACGAGGAATACTACAACTCTCCCTACAATCTTACTGTATATGCATGGTTCATCTGGATTTTTGATAAAGTCAAATTCTTTGACATCATCATCAAAACAGATGTTCCAACTCCGCGATGCCTGCTTTAGTCCATAAATGGACTTAAGCAGCTTGCATACTTTGCTGCTGCTCCCACTCTGAATGAATCCTTCTGGCTGATCCATATAGACGCTTTCTTCCAAATTTCCATTTAGAAAAGCCGTCTTTACGTCCATCTGCCAGATCACATAATCGTGGAAGGCAGCAATAGCAAGAAGGACCTGAATGGATTTCAGCATAGCCACTGGAGAAAAGGTTTCATCATAGTCCAAGCCAGGTCTTTGACGGAAACCTTTTGCAACAAGTCTAGCCTTATAGGTTTCAACCTGTCTATCTACACCAATCTTCTTTTTGAAGATCCATTTGCATCCTACGGGTTTTACCCCATCTGGAGCAATGTCTAAAGTCCATACTTTGTTAGTGTACATGGACTCCATTTCGGTCCGCATTGCATCTAGCCTTTATACTGAGTCACCGCTCTGAATGGCTTGCTGGAAGCTAGTAGGCTCATCATAATCAATAGTGCAATCCTCTCTATCCCCGTGTATGAGAAAACCGTAGTATCTCTCGGGCGGATGAGACTGCCTACTATTCCTGCGGAGTGGCGTCGGGATGTCCCTTTCTTCTGAAACCTCTGGTTCTACCATACTTTCAGTAACAGTTTGTGGTTCTGGAATTTCTTCCAGTTCTATTGCGCTCCCACTCTTCTGATTTTTCAAAAATTCAGTTTCCAAGAAGCTGGCATGAACTGAAACAAAGACCTTTTGTTCCTCTGCGTAATAGAAATAATATCCCTTGGAGTTCTTTGGATATCCTACAAATTTACATTTTACTGAGCGTGCCTCGAGCTTGTCCGCATGCTGCTTCTTTACAAAAGCTGGACATCCCCATGTCTTAAGATACTTAAGACTGGGTTTCTTCCCACTCCACATCTGATATGGTGTGGTAGGCACAGTCTTGGTTGGAACTCGGTTCAAAAGATATGCAGCTGATTCTAGTGCATATCCCCAGAATGATCGCGGTAACTCAGCATTACTCATCATGGAACGAACCATATCCAATAGGGTTCAATTCCTCCTTTCTGATACACCGTTATGTTGTGGTGTGTATGGAAGAGTAAGCTGAGAGAGAATTCCATTCTCTTTTAAGTAACCTAGGAATTCGGCACTTAAGTATTCACCACCTCGATCAGATCTCAGTGTCTTGATACTTTTGCCGGTCTGTTTTTTTACTTCATTCTTGTATTCTTGGAATTTCTCGAAGGCCTCGGATTTATGTTTGATTAAGAAGATATATCCATACCTAGAGAAATCATCCGTAAAAGTAATGAAGTAGGAATAACCACCTTACGCATGTGTAGACATTGGACCGCACACGTCACTGTGTACGAGTCCTAAGAGCTCGCTCCCTCTTACTCCATGTCCGGTAAATGGAGTCTTTGTCATCTTTCCTATGAGACAAGATTCACAAGTAGTATAAGATTGATATTCGAACGGATTCAAATATCATTCTCTATGTAACTTAGTCAACCTTCTCTCATTGATGTGACCTAGTCTACAATGCCATAAGAAAGCTTGATTTAATTCCGGAGACTTTCTTTTAAGTGTGTTCTGGACACTGAAAATCTGAGCTTGATTTAATACGTATATTCCGTTTTCTAATGTACCTGACCCAATCAAATCTTGATTTAGGTGGATGTGAACCACATCTTTTGTAAAAGCAAAATCATATCCTTCCTTAGAAAGTAAGGGTACAGATATGATATTACAAGTCGTACCTGCTACATAAAAACAGTTACGCAGAATCTGTTGGATATATGTATGCCCTAGAGGCCATTATGTGATAGTGGATGTATCTATACATGTATATATATATATATATTCAGTATGCATTCTTGCTCGACATGATAGTATGCTATCTGGTTCTTCTTTATCTGACATGTTGATTTGATCATGCTTGTTATTTACTCATACATGCTGATAAAGCCCTGAGGATATTGGCTTGACTACTCTGATTATGATGGAGATCATACTAGTGGGACATCTGTAGTCTATAAGCATATCCTGGAAAGTCCCTAGTCGTAGGTATATCGAGACGGGGCATTGATATACCAGAGTAGACTAGCGTATATGATACTAGACCCATGTGATGGGCGATGGATGATCCCATATCCATTGGTGTTTGACATCAAGATCATATACGGGTGCTCAGTGGTGACTGGGTACACTGGACGGACTCGCCGAGAACTCCTATATGGAATTATATCTATCGTCGGATAGCAGTTCTCAGGTAACACTGGTACAGGTTAGTCTGTAGACCCGAGATCGTCATGGAGTCTTGTGTGCTCTCCTACTATACTTTGATTGCCACCCTACCATGGCTCAATTGAGTCGTGCAAACAGGTGGCCGTTGGGTACAGTCCCGAGACACACGAAGGCAATGAGCGATAGGAGGGGTTTCGTCTCTCCCGGTATTGAGGGTTGATGCTGTGCTGTGCCCGACTGGTTATATCAGTAAGTCCCTGGCCAGGGCTGCTGAGATTTGCTGATAAGTGTTATCGGTAGTTTCTCGATCTGTTATAGACCATTCACCGGCATGACTTATTTAGTTATTAGGGTCGACGTGACCATCCCTAGGCTCGATATGCAGCATATCTGACGAAGAGACCGGACTGTACGGTAGTGTTGCCGGATGGCTCGACGGGAGTTGTAGCAGGTTCGCTTGTTTTCTTCTGATCGCTCAATACCCGGGTGGCCGTTACGTTTAGCTGACCGCTTGCGGTTTGAGGGTACCTGATATGATCATCACCCTCTGCCGGCGTATTGACGAGTCTTAGAGTCCCACAAAGGAGTTACCCAGTCCAGGCGAAACGTTGTGGTGCGCGTATGCGACATGCGCATGCACCCGATTAAAATGTGCGTATATGATACCGAACATTGATCGGGTGGCCTGCTTTTGGTGGGGTCATATGAGATATGACCGGATTGATAAGTTAAGTGTTGATTTATCATCTAACCATTAGTTTTCTCACTTGAAACCTTTCTAGGGTTTGATGGATGTATGCATGCATGCATGTGTTTCTTTCTTTCATTCTAGTTTCATGCACATGTGGATGTGCATACATGCATACATACATACACCCATCCATCATGGTTGTTAGAATATGGAAATGGTGGCAATATAAGACTCACACCATGGATTAAATTATGGATTATTATTTAATTTTGGTTTTAAAACAAAATGAAAAGGAAAGGATAATCATTCTAGCTTCTACATTCTTCTTCTAACCTAACCAAGCTCAACTACCATTAACCTGTTGCACCACGGCAGCGCCCCGGCCTCGTACTCGAGGCCAAATTGCGGAATCAAAATTTTTCCTTACTCGGAAACCGGCGCTACCGCGGACAAAGAAAACCCGGATCGTAACCATTAACCTAATGCTAGCAAACAAGAGATAGGGTGAGAAGTATACTGAGTGATCCGAGTCCTCCGGTCTTCTCGTCATCGTCCCGATCTCCCGCGGAAAGTGTAGTCTCCATATCGTCGCCTCCTCGCCGGAAAGGGCACCACATCGCCTGCGTCTTTTACGAGCTCCCGCCTCAATACCGAGGCAACTCGAGCATGAAGCCGGCAACTCGACATGCTCAAGATATGCTGTAGAATGTGTAGTGTAGTGTCTCACTTGGGGTTTGTTGCCATTTGAAGATGATGGAGGAAATGAGATAAGAAAAATGGTGCTTGCATTTTTCTAGCATGAATGAGATCAAGAAATGAAACTCTCAAGAAGAAGGTCTCTTCTTCTTCTTCTCTCTCTTTTTTTTTCTCTCATGAAAACTTATCATATTCATCAAGTGAAGAATAAGGTGGAGGAAATGTATGTATATGAAACAAGAGGGAGGTGAGTGTAGGAGAGCAAGAAGGGTGACCACATCCTAAACCATCATCACAACCTCACATCAACTCTAATCAAAAATCAAATCCTTTCTCATCACTTCTAATCAACCAAAAGCAAGTGATGAGAATGGTATCTAAAGATTCTATCATAATAAATACATTTGCAAGAAAAACCTCCACAAAGTGTTATTTGCAAAACTGCAAATAACCCCCTCCAACAGAAAAGTCCGGCCGGGAAAGAACAAAGGAAAACCGGCCGGAACGGAATGCAAACTGGCAACTCCAGAAAACTGGTCCCGTAATAAATTACAGGAAAACCCCTATACTGTGCATACACACCCGCATCTGTATTCCGACCGGATACAAATGCAATGAGACAAAATCTACACTGTACTAAACTAGTACCGGCTTAAACCAAAGCCGACTAGTAAAATCCGTTCGATCCTGATCCGTGCAATACCGCACGTATCAGATCGAACCTTGCCATATAACTATACGGCCACTAGTACAAAACTGTTCGATCCTGATCCGTGCAATACCGCACGTATCTGATCGGACCCTGCCATATCTCCATACGGCCTCTACAGCGTTTCGCCCGAAAGCTTGAGTAACTGTAAGTGTGGTGGACTCTAAAGACTCGTCAATACTATGGCTGTGGATTTAACCACTAGCACGTCAGAGGTATAAGCCAATACGTGACGGGCCACCAGCTATTGACCAAAAGGGACGTCGATGAGCGAACTCATCCTGACACCCTACTGAGCCTGTCAGTGACAATATCCGTACAGTCCGGTCCGTTCGTCTATGAGTATCGCATGGCGGGCCTAGGGGGTTGGTAAAAGTCAGACCCCCAAAAGCGGTACAAGTCGTGTCGGAGTGTAGCCCAGAACGCCCTGAGATACTACTGGAATACCTACCAGTAAATCTCCTGCCTCGGCCGAGGGCTTTGCGTAATGGCTCTCCTAGACACAGCGCGACCTCACCCCCAATACCGGGAGAGACGAACCCCTGAAGATCCGCTCACTGCCTCCATGTGGCTCGGGACTGTGCCCAACTAAAACCTGTTTGCACGACTCCTTTGAGCCGTGGTAGGGTAGTAATCAAAGCACAGTGGGAACTCACACGAGACAAATGACGATCCTCAGGTCGATGAACTAACCTGTACACATGTCACCTGGGAACTGCTATCTGACGTCAGGTATAAGCCCAACTAGCAGGTTCCCGGCGAGTCCTGTCCGGTGTACTCATAACCCAATGAGCACCTGTATACATCTTAGGTGAACCAACTTACACCAGTGGCTTATGAGACCGGCCACCGCCCCTCGTCGGGGTCTCGACTGTATACACTAGTCTACTAATGGAGTATCGATGCCCTGTCTCGAAACTCCTACGACTAGGGACCTTTTAAGGATGTGCTTATAGACTACCAGCTCCCACGTATATGATCGCCATCATACTGCTGGTAGTCAAGCAAGAATCCTAGGGGCTCTATCAACGTGTAATAGCGACATGTCAGGTCACCTAAAGCAGTACACGATGATAAAGATAAACCAGATAGCATACTATCATCTCGAGTAAGACTGTCCTGCCGGGATAGGTCCTCCCTCAATCATTGCAATCACGTGCCTGTGATCCAATAATTGACTCTGAGGGCACTATCTCCAACAATCTCCCACTTGCACTCAAGGCTAATTATTGCGATGTCGCATACTCACAGCCCGTGTGATACCGAACACCCAACTCCTCTACAAGTCAGTCTCACAAAGCTCATTTGTGAAACTATTGCGTTCGAGGAATAGCCTCAGTGAGTGGATCCGCTCTGATGTTTCTTTCTATGTCTCTCTAAATCTCAAGTTCGCGGAGAATACCATCTCCCGAAATGAGCAATACCTGTCTTAGAATGTCTGGATGTCTGATGGGACTTAGCTCATAAATGAACTTCAAATCCAAACTTCTTAGACTGTATCGTCAACTGAACTTAATCAGTATCCTGCGCCATGCCTCCCTCAGTATTGCCTTGGACTACCTGTCCAAAATACAGTCCCTCATCAGAGGGAGAACTATAACTCTGACAACCTCCTTGTCGTCTATGTCACCTTGGAAGCCTGGAGTGACAACCGTCTCCTAAAGGAGGCAGCCGTTATCATATCCCTAGAACATTCACTTATGTTCTAAAACTGCTTCCGACTGTTCCTCCAGGATTGGATCAATATCAACTTATTGCATCTAGTGCAAGAACAACATCTGGTGTGGTACTTGACATCTCATGATTGACTCAATTGCTTAAGCAAGTGATCTGTCAATCATGCGTATCCCTCTCCCCTTTAGTCTGTAAGACACCTTTAGAGAGGGTGGCTCCATCAACTGCAGGTGCACTACCCTGTCAGGAGTCGTCCATTCCAAATACTCATAGAATGCTGTCAAGGTACCCAGATTGGGAAACCACCCAAATCTAGATCTAAAACCATAGATCTAGTAACCAGTATGTCTGATATAATATCCAAGTCCCTTGTGGAGAAACCACTGTGTGACGACCAAAGTATAACCGATCGTAGTATAGGAATATCACTTCCTACTACATTCTCAACAGATCCATCCCCTATTCTGATGACGTCAAACCCATGACCGTCACATCAGAAACAGATGATCTAACTCCGCTATATCTGCTTTAGTCTATAAATAGACATAAGCATGAAGTCCACCAATGCTTCCGCTGCTCCCACTGATTACGACAACCCTCTGCTAGAGTCATATAGACGTGCACTTCTAAAGCTAGTTTAGAACGACGCTATACTCATCCTCCCGCCGGGTCTCGCAGCCTGGAACAACAGCAATGGTAAGTGTGGGTAAACAAGAACTTCCCTGTCACCGTCCTTGAGGCTACCGAAGTATCTCTCGGGTGCCTGAAGTTACCCACCGTATCTGCGGAGTGGCCAATGGAATGTCAAATCAGATTGAATCTTTAGGTTCCTTATTAAATCTTCAGTAATCGTTTGCAGTTCTGGAATCACTTCCAGTTCTACCATACTCCCACTGCTGTTTTTGAAAAATCCATTTTTAATAAAACTGTGGCGAGTCTAGAACAATATTTCTATTGATCTGCCAGATGGTAGAAAGTCAACCCTCGTCATAGCCTGGGTCAACCCACAAACAGTCATTACAGAAACGTGCCTTGAGTTATCCGGAGTCTGGTTTTAAGCATAAGCCGGACAACTCCCCGTACCTTAACATCGTTAAGATATGAACTGTTCTATATCCAATATAGAACCAGAGGCACTGATTTAATTGAACCAGATTCAAATCATGCAGCTGTCTCCAGTGCATGTCAACTAAATGGAAGGAGGTCGATCAGTGTTACTCAACTTAGGAATGCTTCCAATTATGAGTAACCTGAAAGAGAAGCAATCTGTCTTCATCATTACTATCAACTGAATACCATACACAAGTATCTACATCTTCGATCACCTTGAAGAATCCTGATACTTGCTACACCTGGTTCTCTACTCTATTCAAATACCTATAACTCCTCAAAACTTAGACCCTGTGTTTCCACGAAGCACATGTCTAAGAACTAGAGAAGTTAAAAGTAAACAGAATATAGTATGAGGACCAACCCCTCTGTCCTAATGGACACTGGACAACATACAATACTCTGTATAAGTCCGCTGAGTCTAACAACTCTCTCACTGTGCGTCGTAGGTTGAAAACTGTACTTATGGTTAAGAAGAATTACACCGCTGTTTAATGCTCCTTACCTAACCATCCATTGATATAGGTAAATGTCATCGACATAATATCAAAAGGTATATCTCACTCTATGAAAATAGACGTACAGATATATCAACTTGAAATTGGTGCACAACAGCGGATATTCAAAACCAAATATTTGCCGACCGGCAAACAACCCAGGTGACTTCCTCAAATATCACCGATTACAACGAATCCCAATATAATGAGGATGATCACCCAATTCCCAATAACTTACTCCCACTCATCATCTGTAAAACCATACAGATGTGAGAATCATACCTGGTAAATACATACCCTGGAGCAAGTGTCTAACTGGGAAATCAGTTTTCCATTAACAGTACACAGTTGAAACTGAAACATTGAAATGTTTCGATGGGGTATCCTGGTATTCCTAGTAATGCCTCTACCATTATCCAGATTCACAACTGTAACCGTATATCTCTTCGCCACCTCTCCAAATCCCTTTCTATGTCTTTAGTCATTACCTTCTGTACACCCCTTTAGGCCAAATGGTTTTCTTCCTTCCCTACCGTTCGGCACCAGCCTATGGTTTGGAAGAAGACTATCCAAAAAGCATAAAGGGTGTACTGTCCTAATCCTAGGAGCACTCGCAACGCGAGAGAAGGTGAAGATAAAAGACACCTGAATGTACTTTATTCCTATTTCTCCTGAACCAGAATCCATCCCCGAACTGGAACAAGTTCCTTTCGAGTTCGTATATAACCATACGATGGAGTATCCAATAAAATGGGATCTTCGTAGTGATACGGAGTGTCCTGGAGAAATACAAAGGTAATTTAGGATTGGCGAAGAAATACTTGGTTTGGTCGTGAATATCAGTCGCAATTTACGTTGCCCTCTTACGAATCCCTTGCTTTGTCTTAACTTAATACCTTCTGCACACCATCGTTATGCTAATTGGTTTCCTTCATTCCCTACCGGTCGGCACCAGCCTAAGGTTTGGAAGAAGACTATCCAATTTGCGTAATAGGTGTACTACTCCTAAACCAAGGAATACTCGCAACCTGAGAGAAGGTGAAAAGAAAAGACAACTGAATAATCCTATCCGTTTTCTCCAGAACCAGAAACCATCCTCGAAGTCCTTCGAGTTCGTATCTAACCATACGATGGTTTTGTCCAATGGAAGTGGACGTTCGTAGTAATACGGGGTGTCCTGGAGAAAAGGGTAAAAGTAGGAGTGGCAATGAGGTCTGCAACTCTGACAATCCAAAAAGCCAGTGTTAAGAAGGTTCGGTCAACTTAGTCACTGAGTCATAGTCCAGGGTCGGGTCAATGGTCGCAGCCAGAGAGAGAGAAAAGAAACACTCAGCGTGCACTCTAACCTAGATCAGAATGGTTATCACTTTAACTAATCTGGAAACCTCCCACTGTACCTCAAATTCTCCTCCAAACCTGAAAGAAGAATTAGTCGGGATCACCCGAGGAGTAAACCAACTCATCAGTGGAAATCGGGATCCAACTATCATCGCATGATAACTTGACGGAATCCACTCAAGTCACCACACTCCAGAAGGTATGCGCATGCCTGGCAAGTTTCAGTTCTTTTGAAACTCCCGATGTGATTTTACCCCTAGGACCCAAGTGACCTTGACAATGCCAACATATCAAAGAGTCCTAGTCAAGTTCTGCCCGTCATTATCTTGATTGCATTAAACCCACCCGTACGAGTCCTTGACAATGCCAACATAACTGTACGACTGTCCTAACCAATCAACTTATCCAAGCGACAGAAAAATATTACACAGCTACCGAACACTACGCCTCGGCAATGCACGACATACGTAGCACGAATACTAAGTAATACTAATCTGAAATGACGGAGGGCTACGGATGGTTTTTGGCGAAAAACCTTTTACCGTAATGAACTTGATATCGTTGAAGGAACTGGATAACCTTTTAGAAAATATAGTGACGAAAACCTTTACTAGAGAGGTCACTCCCGGTGAAGGGATCTCGGCTCTTTCCCCGTAGAATGAGGTGCAGGATATTCCAACTGAATACCACGATGCAAAGCAAAAGTAAACGGCTATAGTGAAGTTAATGCCCTGACGCAAACTTCTGTCCAAGGGGTCACTCCCGGTGAAGGGATCTCGGCCCTTGCCTCGTCGACTGAGGAGCAGGATATTCCAAATGAATACCACGATGCAAAACAAAAGTGAACGTCCTTGCAATAACAGCTTTTTGAAAAGTGTTCCAACAACATCAGAATAGGTTTGTTTATCTTGCATTGATCCGAATCAATGCAGTCCCATCAATTGATCACACCACAAAGAACGAAAATATACTGACGTACGTATATGCCATCCGCATTCGCCACTGGGTCCCGTCATCACCCGTTAGGTTAGCTAACTAACGGCAGAGCGGGGACTGGACTAGCGCGGATGAAAAACATATACAACATCTACTAATATATATATACCAATATATAGTATTTCGCTCAAGGCGTGAATAAAATGCAACATCACAGAAATGTACAGCATCACAGAACAATACAGATATCTGATAGCCCCGGGTTTCACAGAGCCGCTGCTGAAACCCGACGTTCCCTTGGTCGTGTGGATAGCCTGTGCAATGAAATCCTAGACCCCTACGGGCGCGGCAAGTCACCCGCCAAAACCTGAAGCGTGGCAGCCCCCTTCAGTACCGTGAATGGACCACCCAGCACTTCACGGAATCCGGTAACTTGGGCACCCATCCTGGGTCAACCTGTACCCCCTACGAGTGCGGCGAATAGCCCGCCAATCCTGGACTGAAGCCCCCTCCGTCTCAATGCCCTGAGATGCGGGCCCGTTGCCCTCCAGAACCCGGCTATCCGTGCACCCCACCGCGGGGCAACCCTAGTACAGAAAGTAAAATATACATACACCGGGTACATCGACCGCAACCAGGTCGTGCCCCAAAAGAATAATACAAACAGGCAGTGACGGCAGTCCACATGTCGGACGCTCGCCCCGCAATATCAAATGTACATAATACAACAAAACTGCACTAGCATTGCATCCAGGCTATCCCCCACGACCGATCCGCAACAACACAGCATAAACATAGAACATCAACGTGAAAGTCACGTTCGCAAATCCGTCTAACCGGGCTATAGCAGTTAGACCGGATTTACCGATCGAGTGACATTCACGGTCGCAGATATAATGTAAATACTGTGAAATAATGTGTTTAGGATTTTCCGATTGATCAAACAATTAACAAGTGGGCCCCAAAGAAAACTGTAGCACTCACAGAAATAATTGGCCCAATTTTAATATTCCAAAACCCCTAATTTAAACCCAAAAGCCTACTGGAAAAACACGAAGCATTGACCTCACCAACCTGCGGTGGAAGGGCGGCAGAAATGGGGTTTGTGCCGTGCTTCCGCGCTCGAGGTAAGGGATCAATGTCTCGTTTTTTCTCAGAGTTCTTAGAACTCCCTGCACATCTTTCTGAGACCACCTGAAAAATTTTTAGACTTCAAAAAATTTCGACAGAAACTGATGTGCTAGAAAAATACGGTTTTTGGAAATTTTGGTCGATCGGAAACGCAAACACATCAAACGAAGCTAGGTAAGGTTAATGGCGTGGCTCTGATACCATGTTGCGCCACGGCAGCGCCCCGGCCTCGTACTCGAGGCCAAATTGCGGAATCAAAATTTTTCCTTACTCGGAAACCGGCGCTACCGCGGACAAAGAAAACCCGGATCGTAACCATTAACCTAATGCTATCAAACAAGAGATAGGGTGAGAAGTATACCGAGTGATCCGAGTCCTCCGGTCTTCTCGTCATCGTCCCGATCTCCCGCGGAAAGTGTAGTCTCCATATCGTCGCCTCCTCGCCGGAAAGGGCACCACATCGCCTGCGTCTTTTACGGGCTCCCGCCTCAATACCGAGGCAACTCGAGCATGAAGCCGGCAACTCGACATGCTCAAGATATGCTGTAGAATGTGTAGTGTAGTGTCTCACTTGGGGTTTGTTGCCATTTGAAGATGATGGAGGAAATGAGATAAGAAAAATGGTGCTTGCATTTTTCTAGCATGAATGAGATCAAGAAATGAAACTCTCAAGAAGAAGGTCTCTTCTTCTTCTTCTCTCTTTTTTTTTTTCTCTCATGAAAACTTATCATATTCATCAAGTGAAGAATAAGGTGGAGGAAATGTATGTATATGAAACAAGAGGGAGGTGAGTGTAGGAGAGCAAGAAGGGTGACCACATCCTAAACCATCATCACAACCTCACATCAACTCTAATCAAAAATCAAATCCTTTCTCATCACTTCTAATCAACCAAAAGCAAGTGATGAGAATGGTATCTAAAGATTCTATCATAATAAATACATTTGCAAGAAAAACCTCCACAAAGTGTTATTTGCAAAACTGCAAATAACCCCCTCCAACAGAAAAGTCCGGCCGGGAAAGAACAAAGGAAAACCGGCCGGAACGGAATGCAAACTGGCAACTCCAGAAAACTGGTCCCGTAATAAATTACAGGAAAACCCCTATACTGTGCATACACACCCGCATCTGTATTCCGACCGGATACAAATGCAATGAGACAAAATCTACACTGTACTAAACTAGTACCGGCTTAAACCAAAGCCGACTAGTAAAATCTGTTCGATCCTGATCCGTGCAATACCGCACGTATCAGATCGAACCTTGCCATATAACTATACGGCCACTAGTACAAAACTGTTCGATCCTGATCCGTGCAATACCGCACGTATCTGATCGGACCCTGCCATATCTCCATACGGCCTCTACAGCGTTTCGCCCGAAAGCTTGAGTAACTGTAAGTGTGGTGGACTCTAAAGACTCGTCAATACTATGGCTGTGGATTTAACCACTAGCACGTCAGAGGTATAAGCCAATACGTGACGGGCCACCAGCTATTGACCAAAAGGGACGTCGATGAGCGAACTCATCCTGACACCCTACTGAGCCTGTCAGTGACAATATCCGTACAGTCCGGTCCGTTCGTCTATGAGTATCGCATGGCGGGCCTAGGGGGTTGGTAAAAGTCAGACCCCCAAAAGCGGTACAAGTCGTGTCGGAGTGTAGCCCAGAACGCCCTGAGATACTACTGGAATACCTACCAGTAAATCTCCTGCCTCGGCCGAGGGCTTTGCGTAATGGCTCTCCTAGACACAGCGCGACCTCACCCCCAATACCGGGAGAGACGAACCCCTGAAGATCCGCTCACTGTCTCCATGTGGCTCGGGACTGTGCCCAACTAAAACCTGTTTGCACGACTCCTTTGAGCCGTGGTAGGGTAGTAATCAAAGCACAGTGGGAACTCACACGAGACAAATGACGATCCTCAGGTCGATGAACTAACCTGTACACATGTCACCTGGGAACTGCTATCTGACGTCAGGTATAAGCCCAACTAGCAGGTTCCCGGCGAGTCCTGTCCGGTGTACTCATAACCCAATGAGCACCTGTATACATCTTAGGTGAACCAACTTACACCAGTGGCTTGTGAGACCGGCCACCGCCCCTCGTCGGGGTCTCGACTGTATACACTAGTCTACTAATGGAGTATCGATGCCCTGTCTCGAAACTCCTACGACTAGGGACCTTTTAAGGATGTGCTTATAGACTACCAGCTCCCACGTATATGATCGCCATCATACTGCTGGTAGTCAAGCAAGAATCCTAGGGGCTCTATCAACGTGTAATAGCGACATGTCAGGTCACCTAAAGCAGTACACGATGATAAAGATAAACCAGATAGCATACTATCATCTCGAGTAAGACTGTCCTACCGGGATAGGTCCTCCCTCAATCATTGCAATCACGTGCCTGTGATCCAATAATTGACTCTGAGGGCACTATCTCCAACATAACCTAGGGTTATCCTTCTCTTTATCATTTAAAACCCAAGTTAAATTAACTCTCCATAATTTAATCGTGGTTGAATGCAAGAAGGAAATAAATATATATAGTGATATATATTTCATTTTCCTTTTTAACTAAGGGTTATTTTTTCTTCACCTCTTGTTAAAAATAGCCACCATCTTCATCCTCCTTCACCTTTTCCTCTCTAGTTTTTTCTAGTGAGTTAAACACAATTAAAGAAAGGTTTTTGAAGTGAGATCCTTAGCCACAACATCATTCTACTCAAGTCTAGCCAACTTGATTAGAGTGTTCTCTTTGCTTCTACAAAGTTGCAAGCTTGGATGGGAAACTTCGGGTGGATCGTCGTGGACGAAAGAGGACTACAAGTGGACCTTCTTCCAACACCCTAGAGATCAAGGAGTCAAGCTAAAGGGGAGCTACAAAGGTTGTAGCCTTCAAACCCTAATTTTTATTAGCTTACAGTTTTGTAACCCTAATTTTCTAGGATCGATTCCTTTGCGTGTTTGTTTAGCACCTTAAAAATACATACTTTGACACATGTGATGCTTCAAAACTCTTCATAGGGTGCTAGGCAAACCTTACATTGGTATCAGAGCTACTAGGCATTGGATGTCGACCTATGGGGGGTTCTCACTGTGTGACAGTGTGGCGAAGCATAGGCTCTTACCCCCAGGATGTCCCGAGACCGGAAGGTGTTCCGGCGGGTTGTAGTCCTCGTGAGGGGGCATGCGTAAAAAGTAGCTGCTGAGGGACCCGTTGGTGCCACGGAGACCCCATTGGATGGGGTTGCTGCCTGACCAACATTGGTATCAGAGCCGACCTAGAACATTAGGCGTCGCTTTTACGAAGTAAAAATCCCGATCGGACAAAAATACGGTTTTCTTGGACCCTCTCTGGACAAATTTTAAATCTGACCTTTTTCAGAATTAAAAATACTTAAAAAATACAGCAGGGAAATATAAGAATTATGGTGAAATACGAAGACATGAACAGTTAATTTGGCCGCTGAACCACGGCAAATCCTTGCTTAGGCTGCGGTTCCGCGGCCGTACTGTAGTATTATTGCATGGGAATTTCACTGTAATTCATATTTCTGCTTGTATAGTGTTTTAGGTATGTTTAATCTGAATGTTGTACTGTATTATCTGGAGATGGTTTTGGACGCGTTATTTTGATCGGTATTTTCATTTCGTAGCTTTTCTGGGTAAATAAGAAAGTATTGAAGTGTTTGAACGAGTATCATTTGCTCACTATTCACGGGGTTTAAATGCTTTGGAGATACGTGCAAGTCTTGTTGTGGTGGTCCCTCTAGAAGACAACAAACCTTAACTCGATTATGTGACCGTCTTGAACTGCCCTTTGAACCTTAGGGTTTGGGACCGTACGGCATGCCACATGTGAGGCGTTGGCTTGACCCTTCTACGGCTGGACCGCTACTACTATGTCACACTCCAGGTGTTTGAACTCTGCTCAAGTGTTGGGCTTTAGTGAATCCTGGGTATTTGATCGTTCGTTCGAAAACTTCGATACTGTCTGTTTATCCGGAATGTGATGCAATGTGTGGAATTCATATTACTAGACATGAAATACGGATTATGTGATATTTTGCATTTGTGATGTCTAAAGAGAATGTGGATTCCAGATATTGCAGTTTTACACTTTCTTTTCTGTGACCGTAAGTGTAGTATGTATGATATCGCCGATTTCGTTGCTATACATCAACGACAATTGGGGTATGCATACTTACTTACGTTGATGATATGAGATATTATGTGTTGCTGAGATATGATGTGTAGGATTGTCGCGATTGAATAGCCGGGGGTTTTTATATGAGATGAGAGTTTTATATTTTCATTCATGTAAATTCAAATGTAATGTAATATTCTTTTATTTGGGGCACTTCCGGGTTGAGGTTGTGTTACCAGTGTTGTATATTATTTACTTTTCCGCATTAGGATGTACCCAAGGAGGGGAGCACAGGTGACTGGGTTCTGGGGTTCAGTGGGAGGCCATCTCGAGGAGTCGAGACCGGGTCTCCTAAACTCCAGAATTGGCAGGGTCACTTTCCGCTCTCGTAGGGGTCCAGGGTGTGGGCTTGGCTATTCATCGCGACTGTGGAATCCGTATTTTCTATTCTGGCTAAATACTAAATACGGACGTCCTAGTATATCCCACGTTATATCTATATTTCTGCTGCCTGTGTTCTGTGATATCTGAGACGAATGACATATTATATATATATGATATATAGTAGACGTTGCTTATGTTTTTCACGCGCGCTAGTCCCGTCCCGGTATGCCGTTAGTTAAGTAACCTAACGGTGCATAACGGAATATTGCGGCGAATGCGGATGGCATAAGCGTACGTGTTATTTTCTGTGATTGGCTTAAGGACTTAAATAATGGGATTACATTAATGTGATTAATGTAAAGAAAATAAACCTAAAAGATGTTGTATAATCGGATTTGAAAACCACTCGGCTATTTATGAAAAAGCTATATTTCAAAACTGCGGAGCTTAAGCCACTCCTTTTTGAAAACCATTTGATTCTACAACGATATCAAGTTCAAAGCGTTAAAGATTTTCTTAAAAATCATCCGCAACCCTCCGTCATTTTAGGAAGTAGAGTACTTAGTATTCGTGCTACGTTTGTTGACCTTAGCCAAGGCGTAGTGTACGGTAGCTAAGTGATGTCTTCCTATAAATGCATATGATGCAGATTAATTAGGACGGGCATATGACTTTGTTGACCTTAGCCAAGGGTCATGTGAACGGGTCTAATTAATCAAGAAATGACGGGTTGAGCTTGACTAGTACTCGTGATTTGTTGACCTTGTTGGAGATAGTGCCCTCAGAGTCAATTATTGGGTCACAGGCACGTGATTGGAATGATTGAGGGGAAGACCTATCCCGGTAGGACAGTCTTACTCGAGATGATAGTATGCTATCTGGTTTATCTTTATCATCGTGTACTTCTTTAGGTGACCTTTCGAGTCGCTATTACACGTTGATAAAGCCCCTTGGATTCTTGCTTGACCACCAGCAGTATGAGGGCGATCATATAAGTAGGAGCTGGGGGTCTACAAGCATATCCTTAAAAGGTCCCTAGTCGTGGGAGATTCGAGACAGGGCATCGTTTCTCCAGAGTAGATTAGTGTATACAGTCGAGACCCCGACGAGGGGCGGTGGCCGGTCTCACAAGCCACTGGTGTTAGTTGGTTCACCTAAGATGTATACAGGTGCTCATTGGGTTATGAGTACACCGGACAGGACTCGCCGGGAACCTGCTAGTTGGGATATACCAGACGTCAGATAGCAGTTCCCAGGTGACATGTGTACAGGTTAGTTCATCGACCTGAGACCGTCATTTGTCTCGTGTGAGTTCCCACTGTGCTTTGATTACTACCCTACCACGGCTCAAAGGAGTCGTGCAAACAGGTTTTAGTTGGGTACAGTCCCGAGCCACATGGAGGCAGTGAGCGGATCTGCAGGGGTTCGTCTCTCCCGGTATTGGGGGTGAGGTCGTGCTGTGTCTAGGAGAGCCAGAACATGAAAAGTCCTTGGCCAAGGCAGGAGATTTGCTGGTAGGTATTCCAGTAGTATCTCAGGGTGTTCTGGGCTACACTCCGACACGACTTGTACCGCTTTTAGGGGTCTGACTTTTACCAACCCCCTAGGCCCGCCATGCGATGCTCATAGACGAACGGACCGGACTGTACGGATATTGTCACTGACAGGCTCAGTAGGGTGTCAGGATGAGTTCGCTCATCGACGTCCCTTTTGGTCAATAGCTGGTGGCCCGTCACGTATGGCTAATACCTCTGACGTGCTAGTGGTTAAATCGACAGCTATAGTATTGACGAGTTTTTAGAGTCCACCACACAGACAGTTACTCAAGTTTCGGGCGAAACGCTGTAGAGGCCGTATGGAGATATGGCAGGGTTCGATCAGATACGTGCGGTATTGCACGGATCATGATCGGAAGGTTTTTTACTAGCCGGCTTTGGCTTAAGCCGGATACTAGTATTAGATAGTGTAGTTTTGTCTCTTTGCATTTGTGTTCAGTGCGAATACAAATGCGGGCATGTATTTGCAGTAGTGGGGTTTTCCTGTAATTTATTACGGGATCGGTTTTCTGAAGTTGCCAGTTTGCATTCCGTTCCGGCCGGTTTTCCTTCATTCCTTCTCGGTCGGACTTTCTTGGTGGAGGGTGTTAATTGCAAGTTTGCAATTAACATTTGGTGGAGGGTTTTCTTGCATATGTTGCATTATGATGAGACTCTTATCATCATGAGATGCCTTTCTTGTCTCTTTCTTAGCTTTTCATGTGATGGTTATGTGATGATGAGATTAGATGAGGAATTGATTTGGATTGGAATTGATGTGAGCCTTTTGTTGATTTATCATTTCTTTTTCTCATGATATTTCTTGGAGAGGTTTTCTTTTTCTCTCTCCAATCTCATTCTAGAGAGAGAGGGCCGGCCATTCTTGAGGGAGAGAGATGAGAGGATCATTTTTCTAGTGGTGGAAATATATCATCTCATTCTTATGCTTGCTTGCTTACTTAAAAAAGATTACACAATTCCCTCCATAGCTTCATTCCTTTCCTCCTTCCATCAAGGCAACTTGAAGAACCCCAAGAGACATGCCTACTACACTATTCTATAGCAAGTCTTGGACGCGTCGGCTAGCCAACTTCGCGCCCGAGTTGCCTCGGTCAAGAGGCGGGAGCCCATAAAAGATTCCGGCTACGTGGTGCTTTTCCGACGGGCGAGGAGGTGACGGAGATTCCGCAGGAGATCGGAGTGGAGACAAAGACCGAAGGACACGGATCGCTTGGTATTGCATCTCTACTCTTTTCCTTTTTGCTAGCTAGCTAGGTTAATGGCCCGATCCGGGTAAAAAGTCCGCGGTGGTGCCGTTTTGCAAAGTTCGCAAAGTTTTTGTTTTCCGCGTTTCCGGCGTCGGATCGACGGCCGGGGCGCCCCCGCGGGCAGACCTTAGCCAAGGTCACGAGTATTAGGGGTAAAAACCACATCGGGAATTTCAATAGTTGAAATTTGCAATGAGATTGCATACCTTCCATGTGATGGTTGGATCCCGATCCTACTGTGGGCAATAGTTGCTCCTATGAGAGTTTTACAGTTTACAATTAGCTAACTCATTAGGTGTCTAGAAAGGTGTTAACGGGGCTCCGCCTCTGGGAAAACGAGGTTTACTCTAATTAGGTCCGTGCGAAAGCACGGGGAACCTCCCTCAAGTACCGACACTGGCCTAGCTGAACGGTTAGCGAAGTTGTAGACTGTAATTAATCCTGGCTAGTTTTTCTTTTTAAGGTTTGAAAGAAAAACTCGATAAAAAGCAGTGGGAAACATCGATTAGACAAGATAATAACCAATCTAATATATGCAAGAGCTTTCGCTGAGTGTATTCTTTTCTCTCTCTTAATGGCAGATACCCATGACTGGACTCAAGCTTTTACTAGATAAAAACAAACTGAATGGGACCAACAATAAAGACTGGCTGAGGAATCTGAAAATCGCCTTGACTTATGATAAAGTATCATATGTCCTCACGGCTTCAGCCCCGCCCCTCCCTGGTCCAAAATCCTCAGTTGCGGACATTGAAGTCCGTAAGACATGGGACGCTGACTGTGCCACGGCCACTTGCCTCGCGCTTGCATCGATGGATAACACACATCAAAAGCAACACGAGGACATGGACATTCACGGTATATTGCTCCATACAAAGGAGTTGTATGGGGAGCAATCCCGCGTATTACGATACGAAGCATCAAAGAAATTGTTTCAGATGCGAATGGCCCCTGGCACACCAGTAGGAGACCATGTTCTGAAGATGATAGCTCTTATAGAAGAGCTTGAGGACCTTGGATGGACGATGGACAATGAACAATATATAGATTTTATTCTGCAGTCCCTCCCCTCCACCTTTGCTCAGTTCATAGTGAACTTCAACATGCATGGCATGGAGAAGGACCTCCCTGAACTCCTTAATATGTAAAGGAGTGCAGATAGCACTATGAAGTTAGCAAAAACTCCCGTTATGACTATTGGACAGTCTTCCTCTTCTCGCCCGAAAGCCAAGGCCAAGGGAAAGAAAAAGAAGAAACCCACTAATCTTAAGGGCGGAGTTAAAAAGGTGAACGGAAAGGGAAAGTCCAAGGCTGGAGACTCGGGGAAGGGCGAATGTTTTCACTGCCACAAGACAAGACATTGGAAGCGCAATTGCACGGAGTACTTAAGTCTCAAGAAGAAGCATGGTGATGCTTCTGCTTCAGGTGCATTTGTGACTGAAAACTGTTTTTCTATAAACTCTGCTTCCTGGGTATTGGATACCGGTTCAGGTTCTCACATTTGCAATTCTATGCAGGGGCTGAGAAATAGCAAGGTTTTGAGCACAGGTGACCATACTCTCCGCGTTGGAAATGGTTCCAATGTACATACAGTCGCAGTGGGAGAGTATCACTTGGGGTTGCCATCTGGATGTATTTTGGTTTTAAATCCATGTTATTTTGTACCAAGTATGCTATGTAATATAATATCCATTTCTTTGTTGGACAATGAAGGGTATAATTTTGTATTGCAGAACAATGTTATGAACATTAACCTGAATCAAATGTTGGTTGGGTATGGTACGCTTAACAACGGAATATATGTCCTAAATCAACACACAGTTTTCAGTATACAACACACTAATAAAAGAAAATTTTCAGAGTTAAATGAAGCTTTTCTTTGGCACTGTAGACTTGGTCATATTAACGAAACAAGACTTAACAAGTTACACAAAGATGGATATTTAAATTCTTTTGAATATAAATCTTATGCGACTTGCCAGTCCTGTATCAAGGGTAAAATGACCAAAACTCCGTTTACCGGACACGGAGAAAGAGCTACTCAGCTCCTGGGCCTCATACATAGTGATGTATGTGGGCCTATGTCTACACAGGCTAGAGGCGGTTTTTCATACTTCATTACATTCACTGATGATTTCTAAAGATTCGGTCATGTATTTTTATTAAAACACAAGTCCGAAGCTTTCGAGAAATTCATTGAATATAAACAAGAAGTAGAAAAACAAACCGGCTTGAGTATCAAAATGCTTCGATCAGATCGAGGTGGTGAGTATCTCAGTGCAGAATTTGCAAACTTCCTAAAAGAGAATGGGATTCTCTCTCAACTCACTCCTCCTTACACACCACAGCACAACGGTGTGTCAGAAAGATGGAATAGGACCCTATTAGATATGGTCCGGTCCATGATGAGTGACGCTGAGTTACCGGTCTCGTTTTGGGGGCATGCATTGGAGACTGCAGCGTTTCTGCTAAACAAGGTTCCAACCAAAACCGTGTCTACCACTCCATATGAGATATGGCATGGGAAGAGACCATCTCTTAAGAGAATTAAGATTTGGGGTTGCCCGGCCTATGTTAAAAAGCAGAATCCGGACAAACTCGAGACACGGTCAGTCATGTGTAACTTTGTAGGATATCCAAAGAGTTCTTATGGATATCTATTCTACCACAAAGAGGAACAAAAAGTGTTCGTTTCTCAACATGCCACATTCTTGGAAAAAGAGTTTTTCACAGACAAAGATGATGGCAAGGTGGTGGATCTAGAAGAGGTTCTAGAGACACAAACTACAAATGACGATTTGGTTGAACGGGCTGTTACAGCAGAAACTGAAGAACCTCGGCCACTCCGTAGGTCTGGTAGGACTTCTCGCCCACCGGAGAGGTACTACGGTTTCCTCATTGATGGTAACGGAGAAGATTGCATCATGGATGATGATGATCCTACCAGTTTTCAGCAAGCTATCACGAGTAAAGACTCTGTGAAGTGGCTGGATGCCATGAGATCTGAAATGGAGTCTATGTACACCAACAAAATGTGGACTTTGGACGTTGTACCCCCTGGGGTAAAACCTGTAGGGTGCAAATGGATCTTTAAAAGAAAGATTGGTGTAGATGGGCAGGTAAAGACCTATAAAGCAAGACTTGTGGCGAAGGGTTTTCGTCAAAGATCAGGTTTGGACTATGACGAGACTTTTTCTCCCGTAGCCATGCTTAAATCCATTCGGATCCTACTTGCTATTGCTGCTCACTACGACTATGAAATCTGGCAGATGGACGTTAAAACCGCATTTCTAAATGGAAATTTGGAAGAATGCGTTTATATGGATCAGCCAGAGGGCTTCATTGACAGTGGGAGCAGCGGGAAAGCATGTAAATTGCTTAAATCCATATATGGGTTAAAGCAGGCATCACGAAGTTGGAACATCTGTTTCGATGATGTCATCAAAGAGTTTGATTTCATCAAAAATCCAGATGAACCATTTGTTTATAAGAAGGCTGTAGGGAGAGCTGTCACATTCCTCGTATTGTACGTGGACGACATTCTTCTGATAGGAAATGATATTCCTATGCTACAGTCGGTCAAATCTTTCTTATCACTGAGGTTCTCCATGAAGGACCTGGGTGATGCCACGTACATTCTGGGCATAAGGATCTATAGGGATAGATCTAAAAGGTTATTGGGATTGTCCCAAACCAGGTACATTGACACCATCCTAAAAAGGTTTAGTATGGAAGACTCCAAGCGGGGTGCCTTACACGCTTGCCATGGGGTCACTCTCTCCAAGGATTCTTGCCCAAAGACCGATGAAGAGAGAGCTCGCATGAGTATTATACCCTATGCTTCGGCAGTAGGATCTATAATGTATGCAATGTTATGTACACGCCCAGATGTAGCTTATGCACTTAGTGTTGTAAGCAGGTATCAATCCAACCCAGGGGAGAATCACTGGACAGCTGTGAAGAACATTCTTAAGTACTTGCGAAGGACTAAAGAATTGTTCTTGGTGTATGGTAATGGAGATCTCCAAATGGAGGCCTTTACCGATTTGAGCTTCCAGAGCGATAAGGACGACAGCAAATCTGTCTCTGGGTTTGTATTTACCCTCAATGGATGGCCGGTGAGTTGGAAGAGTTCCAAACAAGATACCATTGCAGACTCTATGATGGAAGCTTAGTACATTGCTGCAAATGATGCCGCCAAGAAAGCCGTCTGGATGAAGAAGTTCGTCTTGGAGCTAGGAGTAGTTCCAACCATTATTGATCCAATACCTTTGTATTGTGACAATAATGGGGCTGTGGCGTTAGCTAAGGAGCCCAGATCCCATCAACGGTCCAGACACATCCTGAGGCGTTTTCATTTGATCCGGGAGATTGTAGATCGCCGCGAGATCGAGATTAGGAGGGTAGACACAAAGAATAACGCCGCGGATCCATTCACCAAGGCCCTACCTCAGCCGCAGCATGAGCGACTTTTTGAGAAGTTGGGTATGAGATACGCCAATAACTGGCCTTAGTGCAAGTGGGAGATTGTTGGATATATGTATGCCCTAGAGGCCATTATGTGATGGTGGATGTATCTATACATGTATATATATATATATTCATTATGCATTCTTGCTCGACATGATAGTATGCTATCTGGTTCTTCTTTATCTGACATGTTGATTTGATCATGCTAGTTATTCACTCATACATGCTGATAAAGCCCTGAGGATATTGGCTTGACTACTTAGATTATGATGGAGATCATACTAGTGGGACATCTGTAGTCTATAAGCATATCCTGGAAAGTCTCTAGTCGTAGGTATTTCGAGACGGGGCATTGATATACCAGAGTAGACTAGCGTATATGATACTAGACCCATGTGATGGGCGATGGATGATCCCATATCCATTGGTGTTTGACATCAAGATCATATACGGGTGCTCAGTGGTGACTGGGTACACTGGACGGACTCGCCGAGAACTCCTATATGGAATTATATCTATCGTCAGATAGCAGTTCTCAGGTAACACCGGTACAGGTTAGTCTGTA
The DNA here is from genome assembly GCA_030015575.1 of Agapanthus africanus. NCBI lineage: Eukaryota > Viridiplantae > Streptophyta > Magnoliopsida > Asparagales > Amaryllidaceae > Agapanthus > Agapanthus africanus. The sequence continues at coordinate 286,016,175 of CM057343.1, read as the reverse complement.
GACCCGAGATCGTCATGGAGTCTTGTGTGCTCTCCCACTGTACTTTGATTACCACCCTACCACGGCTCTATTGAGTCGTGCAAACAGGTGGCCATTGGGTACAGTCCCGAGACACACGAAGGCAATGAGCGATAGGAGGGGTTTCGTCTCTCCCGGTATTGGGGGTTGATGCTGTGCTGTGCCCGACTGGTTATATCAGTAAGTCCCTGGCCAAGGCTGCTGAGATTTGCTGATAAGTGTTATCGGTAGTTTCTCGATCTATTATAGACCATTCACCGGCACGACTTATTGAGTTATTAGGGTCGATGTGACCATCCCTAGGCTCGATATGCAGCATATCTAACGAAGAGACCGGACTGTACGGTAGTGTTGCCGGATGGCTCGACGGGAGTTGTAGCAGGTTTGCTTGTTTTCTTCTGATCGCTCAATACCCGGGTGGCCGTTACGTTTAGCTGACCGCTTGCGGTTTGAGGGTACCTGATATGATCATCACCCTCTACCGGCGTATTGACGAGTCTTAGAGTCCCTCAAATGAGTTACCCAGTCCAGGCGAAACGTTGTGGTGCGCGTATGCGATATGCGCATGCATCCAATTAAAATGTGCGTATATGATACCGAACATTGATCGGGTGGCCTGCTTTTGGTGTGGTCATATGAGATATGACCGGATTGATAAGTTAAGTGTTGATTTATCATCTAACCATTAGTTTTCTCACTTGAAACCTTTCTAGGGTTTGATGAATGTATGCATGCATGTATGTGTTTCTTTCTTTCATTCTAGTTTCATACACATGTGGATGTGCATACATGCATACATACATACACCCATCCATCATGGTTGTTAGCATATGGAAATGGTGGCAATATAAGACTCACACCATGGATTAAATTATGGAATATTATTTAATTTTGGTTTTAAAACAAAATGAAAAGGAAAGGATAATCATTCTAGCTTCTACATTCTTCTTCTAACCTAACCAAGCTCAACTACCACTAACCTAGGGTTATCCTTCTCTTTATCATTTAAAACCCAAGTTAAATTAACTCTCCATAATTTAATCATGGTTGAATGCAAGAAGGAAATAAATATATATAGTGATATATATTTCATTTTCCTTTTTAACTAAGGGTTGTTTTTTCTTCACCTCTTGTTAAAAATAGCCACCATCTTCATCCTCCTTCACCTTTTCCGCTCTAGTTTTTTCTAATGAGTTAAACACAATTAAAGAAAGGTTTTTGAAGTGAGATCCTTAGCCACAATATCATTCTACTCAAGTCTAGCCAACTTGATTAGAGTGTTCTCTTTGCTTCTACAAAGTTGCAAGCTTGGACGGGAAACTTCGGGTGGATCGTCGTGGACGAAAGAGGACTACAAGTGGACCTTCTTCCAACACCCTAGAGATCAAGGAGTCAAGCTAAAGGGGAGCTACAAAGGTTGTAGCCTTCAAACGCTAATTTTTATTAGCTTAAAGTTTTGTAACCCTAATTTTCTAGGATCGATTCCTTTGCGTGTTTGTTTAGCACCTTAAAAATACATACTTTGACACATGTGATGCTTCAAAACTCTTCATAGGGTGCTAGGAAAACCTTACAGAATCAATATCTGTCCAGGTGTCATTCCAAGATGATATTCCCCTACGGATTCAGCGTCCATGCTCATTCCGTTAGCAACCGTGAGGGTCATATCACCTATCCCGATAACCCTATGATTTCTCAGAGCCTGTAATGAATTACAGGTGTGAGTTCCTGATCCGGTATCCAATACCCAGGAAGTAGGATTAACTGACATACATTTCTCTATCATAAACACACCCGAAGTCGAAGCCATAACATGCTTCGTATCCTGGCTACTGGCTTCTAAAGCCCAGCAATCATTCTGCCAATGTCCAATCCAACAACAATAGGAATGTCCCTTAATAGGCTGGTCCAGCTTGTCATAGGCAATGGACATCTGGACAGACTTTTGCCAGTCAAATAAGTCAGATTCAGTCAATTTATTATCTTGATGTAACCTATGTGTGGTCACAAGGTCACTGCAATTAAGAAAGAGAGAGGAGAAAACTATTTTAGCATGATGCTGTTACAAGCTTAGATTGGTTTTAATTTATCTAAACAGGATGGCTCCCACTATTTATCGAATCCTTCCTCAAACCATAAAAGAAGAATTAACCAGGACTATTATCACCGTACAATACTTGCTTAACCGTTCAGCCAGGCCAGTGTCGATACTTCGAGGGAGGTTTTCCAACGCTTTCACGAAGTTCCTTAATTAAATAACCTCTTTTCTCTGGGGGCGTAGCCCCGCTGACACCTTTCTAGGCACCTACTTGGTTTATAGCATTGATCGTTAAGTGATGAATCTCCTGATAAGTAGCATGTACTCACAGTAGGATCGGGATCCAAAATATCATCGTATGTTAGTGTTGAAGGAATCCTACCAACATTCATCAAACTCAAAAATGGTATGCATCTCTCTGCAAATTTCAGTTTCTTTTGAAACTCCCGATATGGATTTTTGCCCCATGCGCTTATGACCTTGTCTTTGGCCAACAAATCATAAGTCACATGTCAAGTTCTACCCGTCATTGTCAAGGTTAATTTGAACCCATCCGTACATACCCTTGACTTTGGCCAACAAAGCAGTACGACTGTCCCAAACCAACGCATCTTTCTATGTTGCATATGAATATTCAATAGCTAACAAACACTGTGCCTTGACTTTGGCCAACAAACACAGCTTGAATACTATTGAATACCCAAATGAAATGACGGAGGGCTACGAATGGTTTTGGCAAAACCGTGAACATAGTGAACTTGATATAATCGAAGCAACCTGATACTTTTTAAAAGGAGTGGCTAAAGCTCCGCAATTAAAAATTCTACTCTTTTAAAATAACCGAGTGGTTTCTTTTAAATTTGTTCCAACGATTTAAACTTTGGTTTATTTTCTTTGCATTATAATAATGCGTCCCATCATTTATCCTATCATTGCAGAAAGCAACGAAAATACCACGTCCTCTTATGCCATCCGCATTCGCCACTGGGTCCCGTCATCACCCGTTAGGTTACTTAACTAACGACAGAGCGGGGGCTGGGCTAGCGCGGGTGTAAAACATAAGTGGCGTCTAATAGCTATCATATATAGATATTGTACATTCTTCAGACGCAATAATAAGCATTCCAGATCACAGATAAACTTTATTGGGTATGCAAGCAATCCGCGTTTCTTTTGAGCCTGCAAGGAAAGACGGATTACACAGTTGTAATGAATAGCCATTACCCCACCCTAAACCCCTACGGGTACGGCAAACTACCCGCCAAGTACCAGAAGTGAAGCGCTCTCCCTCAACACTTCAAAATACCCGGTAGTTTGTGCACCCCACCTTGGGTCTATCCTAGGAGCAAAAACAGTAAAAAGAAATAATACAACGGTGGCTACAACCGCAACCTGGATGTTCCCCGCGAAAGAATATTACATCAAATTACATTTACATTGAATGAATGATTATAAAATATATCTCAAACCCCGGCTAATCATCACAACAGTCCAATTCAGTTCATATACACAAAAAGTTAAAAAACATCACAGATATGTGCAACCCCCTGCCAACCGACATACTAGCAGTTAGGGGAGGTTTACGAACACATAAAACATTACAGATAATAACCCGATTGGCAATTAACTTAGAACATCGATCAATCACCTTTATCCGTGTCTACCCCAAAAGCAAGTCAGTACAGAGGCAACCTGGGCAGAAAAAGAACATACAAGGAAACAGAAAACAACAAAATAGGAATTACTGAGAAAATCTGAGTCAACTCGGCATTGACTCGGCGGCGGATCCGCTGCACAAGCTCTCTATTGCCGCGGATCCGCGGCCGTTTTGCCGATTCAGTGACTCGTTTTTTCCCAGTATTCTTAAAATACCCTGTTGTGAATTTTAAAGCATGTCAAATAATTTTTCGGACACATTTAAAATTAACAGAAACTTAGGGTTTCGAAATTCTGTTTTCGTGTTTATCTGTCGATCGAACTTCTAATCATTTGCTAACAAGCTAGTAATGGTTTAGTTGGCTCTGATACCACTGTAAGTCCATGTCACGCACCCTACGAACTTGCGGGGAGGCGGAATATATGAAAAATGATTATCAAAACTTCGTAACACGTACTTGAGCGCATGAATCGTTTCTAAACCATTGCTAACTACCAACTAGAGGTTTAACTACTCGAATACGAAGTTATACCTCACGATACTAGTCCTTCGGGTCTTCATCGCGGTCCTCCACTCCTCGTAGGCTCCTTGGAACATCGGCACCTCAACGGCCTCCTCGAATTAATGACGATCCAACCGAAAGCTCCTACGCCAAGCTTAATCTCAAACTTGAGATAACTAGGTTGCTTAAAGTGCTAATCTAAGCTACCTAGGGGATATAGAGTGAGGTTATGGAAGTATTAGTCTAGCTAACCCTTGATCTCAACACATGAGACGTTAGGGTTAGGGTTTGAAGAGAGAGTGAGCTTGAGGAGAGAGAAGGTGAAGATGAGAATGAAATGAGATAATGATGTTATCATAATATATATGAAGCATTATTATTTATCCAAAAATGAAATAATTGAATTAACAACCATGCTTCATAAATCTCTATGAGTGATTCATCACCATGAGTCATTAAGCATTTATGATGCATTAATGACATGGATGAATCACACAAATGAGTCACTAATCTCATTTAATGCAATGCCACCTTAACCCCTTAGTCACCACACTTCAAGAAGTTTCCCGACAAATTACGAGAATGCCCCTCCAATCCGTGAAAACACGGAAAAACTTTAGACTGTATAAATCCAATAACCGATACTAGAATCTGGCTTAAACCAAAGCCGGCTAGTAAAAACTGTCCGAAAAGTCGTACGTGCGTAAACACAAGTACGCATCCGAACCCTTGTCGTAAAACCGTACGACCTTTATATCGTTTCGCCTGGAGCAGGGAAACTCTTTGTGTGGGACTCTAAAGACACGACACTACGCTGGCAGTAGGTTTAACCACAGACCGCAAGTGGCACTAGCTGTACGTAACGGTCCCCAGGTAGATGTCGATAAGAAGGCCGATGAGGAAAATCATCCGAACTCCCTCTGAGCCTGATGTGACAATCTCCGTACAGTCCGGTCTGTTCATCTAAGACTATCGCATATCAAGCCTAGGGGGCGGCAAGCGTCAGTCCCCTAATAGCTGTATAAGTCATGTCGGAGCGAAGCCCATTACACCCTGAGAAGCTACTAGAACCTACCAGTATATCTCACTTGCCCTGGCCAGGGACTTTGCATAATGGCTCTCTGACACAGTGCGATATCATCTCCCAATACCGGGAGAGACGAATCCTATCTAACCACTACTGCCTCCAAGTGCTCGGGACTGCACCCAACTGCTACCTGTTTGCTCGACTCCTTTGAGCCGTGGTAGGGTAGCAATCTAAGAACAGTGGGACACACTCGAGGCGAAGTAGCAGTGTCAAGTCTGCGGACTATGCTGTACTCATGTCATTTGGGAACTGTTAACTGACGATGGGTATAATACCAACCAATCAGTTCCCCTGCGAGTCCTGTCCGGTGTACCCGTAACCTAACGAGCAATTATAAACTATCTCTAGTACGACGTACTGATGGCTGTGGGACAGACCATCTCCCCAACTGAGTTGAGAAGCATACACACTTAGTCTACTCCGGAATATCGATGCCCTATCTCGATAATCCAATGACCAGGGACCTGTATAGGATGTTGCTTACAGACTACCCAGCCCCCACTAGTGTGACTGCCATCACGACGCTGGTAATCAAGCAAAAATCCTATGGGCTCTACTAATATGTATAAGTGATACGTTACAAGAAACATATGCACATATTAAAGTAGACACAAACCAAGTAGCATACTACCATTTTTAGCAAGACTGTATATATAACTGTGAATATCCCAAGCTTCCATTAAGTAATATACAATCTAGTATGATACAATAATGGCCCCTAGGGCATATACACTAACATAGTCTACAAGCACATCCTTTTCCAGGTCCCTAGTCGTAGGATTATCGAGACAGGGCATCGATACTCCTGAGTAGACTAGTGTGTACGCTTCTCATCCTTGTTGGGGAGATGGTCTGTCCCACAGCCATCAGTACGTCGTACTGAAGATAGTATACAGGTGCTCGTTGGGTTACGGGTACACCGGACAGGACTCCCGGGGAACTATTGGTTGGTATTATACCCGTCGTCAATTAACAGTTCCCAGGTGACTTGAGTACAGCATAGGCCGCAGAGTTGACACTACTATTTCGCCTCGAGTGTGTCCTACTGTTCTTAGATTGCTACCCTACCACAGCTCAAAGGAGTCGTGCAAACAGGTAGCAGTTGGGTGCAGTCCCGAGCACTTGGAGGCAGTAGCGGTTAGACAGGATCCGTCTCACCCGATATTGGGAGTTGATATCGCGCTGTGTCAGAGAGCCATTACGCAAAGTCCCTGGCCAGGGCAACCGAGATTTACTGGTAGGTTCCAGTAGTTTCTCAAGGTGTAATGGGCTACGCTCCGACACGACTTATACCGCTATTAGGGGACTGACGCTTGCCGCCCCCTAGGCCCTATATACGATAGTCTTAGACGAACAGACCGGACTGTACGGAGATTGTCACATCAGGCTCAGTAGGAGTTCGGATGGGTTTCCTCATCGGCCTTCTTATCGACATCTACCTGGGGACCGTTACGTACAGCTAGTGCCGCTTGCGGTCTGTGGTTAAACCCACTGCCAGCGTAGTAGTCGAGTCTTTAGAGTCCTACACAGAGAGTTTCCCTGCTCCAGGCGAAACGATATAGAGGTTGTATGGTTTTACGACAAGGGTTCGGACGCATACGTGTGTTTACTCACGTACGACATTCGGACAGTTTTTACTAGCCGGCTTTGATTTAAGCCAGATTCTAGTATCGGGTTATTGGATTTATACATTCTAAAGTTTTTCCGTGTTTTCACGGATAGTTGGGGCGTTCTCGTAATTTCACGAGAAGCTTCTAGAAGGATGGTGACTTGGGGTTTAGGTGGCATTTGCATTTTTTGTTTTAATGACTCATTTATGTGATTCATCCATGGAGTTAATGCTTCATTAATTGTTCTAATGACTCATGAGATGAATCACTCATATGAATAAATGAAGCATGGTTGTTAAATCATTTATTTATTTATTTGATAAAAGATAGTCCTTCTTATATATTCAAATGAGTTCATTATCTCTTCTCATTCTCATGCTCACCTTCTCTCTCCTCAAGCTCTCTCTCTTCAAACCCTAATCCTCCCCACTCATGTGTTGAGATCAAAGATTAGATAGACTAATTAATCCATAACCTCACTCTATATCACCTAGGTGCCTTTGATTAGCAACTAAAGAAACCTAGTTACCTCAAGTTTAGAGGTGAAGCTTGGAATATAAGCTCTCGGGTGGATCGTCTATTACATAGAGGAGGCCAAGGAGGAGGTGGAGAACGAAAAGACGAAAGACTAGGTTCACTAGGTATAATCTCTTTTCATAGTAGTTAAGAACTCCTATGCTTGTGTTAGTTATAGTTTAGCAAAGATTCTTCGGTTAGTCAATGTTAACTCAAAGAACAAGGATCGTTTTTCATATTTCCGCCTCGCCGCAACTCGTGGGGTGTTGTACATCGACTAACAATATTATGAACGTATGACTCAGGATTGCGTTGTTCAAGCTATTTTTGTTCGAGGATGGTTTTTACTCACGAGTTGACAACTCACCCCCATTGTACCATAGCTTCTTGCAGGTTTGCCGTACAGGTTTCGTTACGGCTTTGCTGGCACTACTTCCTTTTCCGGATGATTTGCTAGTAGGTAGGTTCACTTGCATCATGATCATCATTATACATTGTATATTATTATTCTGATGTATCTAGAAGCTCCATCAACCAAACATGTATTTATTTCAGATAGAGACCAGTGATGTTTATTCTTTCGACCTTAGAGTCGCGCATTGTATTTCTATGGATTTCATGCTGTTTGAGTTTTCTTTTCTGTTGTGATCCTCGCCCTTCGGCGTTGTATATTATATTGCTTGCATGGTTGTGACCGTCGATTGACGAAGAGCTAGCTCCCGCTTACGGATGCCTTTTATTGATTTCGTATACTATTCATGTTGTATCCCGTTTGGGGGCCAGTATTTACAAAGGAGACTCTGCCGAAATTTTCAGAAAATACTTGATGTTTTTTTTAAAAAAGCGCATAATTCGGCTTATGCTATTAAAACTACTTGCTTTTAGTTGGTTTTTCCTTCACTCTACTGCTTCTTTGGTTTTGATTTCTGGGTTTTGGCTTACATAGATTACGTACGCCTCGAGACGTCCGTAATTTAAGTGCCGGTCATGTTCCGTATTTTTGGGTCGTGACAAAGTTGTTATCAGAGCGTTAGGTTTTACCTTCGGAGCGTAGGATGACCCTTGGTTGATGGAGTAGGTAGCTTGAGTAGAGTGACGTACCGTACGTATGTTCCGCAGCATATTTACGATACGCTACTCCACTTAAGAAGCCTTAGGATGTACATTTCTTTGTTCAGTATTATATTCATTCATGATCTAGCCTCATCGGTACCAGTTATGGTTTCGTTACCATGGTTACACGGGCGTGGAGTGCTACGACTAGAGTTGCGGTCAGTACGAGCTCGTCATGAATGAGGACTGACTAGGGCATAATTTCGGCGACACACGATTGCAGAGATGTGTCTTTTTATAGTGTCTTTGCCCCACGAGCGTTGATGGATCACTGTATGAGATTACTCGGACGTGCAGATCAGCACCAGAGGATTGGGCCACTGATAGAGGAAAGCCATATTTTGATGATCGTTGATGTATTACGTATTCATGATGATTGAGGCACTGTTCAGCGTGCAGACAAGTGAGCCAGTTATTGCGGCGACCGATGAAGTATCGCCCCAGATGTTGGAGCTATTGCAGTACGAGTGGTACTAAGAGATGATAGAAGGTCGTTAGTCATCGAGGATAAATGACCAGGACATGTGGTTCGCTCGCCAACCCCGATGCGAGGTCATCAGATAGATTGATTTCAGCTAGAGACGACTTCACGCGGATATGTTGAGAGTCGACAGAGGCGATCGAATGTCAGAAACCCATATTCCAAGTTTAAAGTATTCGGAAAGACATGCAGGCAATTCTATGGACCCTCTAAAAGAATGAAACCCTAACTCAACATAATGACCGTATGAAAGCCTTTGAACCTTAGGGTTTGCGGCAGTTCCGCGGCGCCATTAGTGAGGCTTGGGTTTGCCCTTCTACGGCTGGTCCACCGATGCTGTGGTATGTACTCGATACTATTAAACTGTACCCAAGATGTTGAGCTCTTAGGGGATTATGAGGTTTTGACGAATCGGTTGAATGGTTCGACTTCATTCGGATGCTATGTGATGGGATGCATTGCTTGTGAGATTCCATATACGAGTATAGCCGTTGGAGCACAGTCCATGCAGGCACGATGAGGCGAGTCCGAAGCAGTCGACATTAGAGAAAAGTGGAGTAAGAGGTTCGTACGAGATCTTGATGAGGTGACGTTCCACTCTGCCGACATCTCGGATGTGATACGCAAGCAGGAACGTTGACTATAGATATATATTCCAGGAGGAGTCGTGATGAGTATGTAGCCATTCAGGAATAAGAAATAGATATAGTAAAAGGATGATCACTTCCGGGAAGTTCGGCAGAAACGAGACTTGGGAGAGACTTCGACAGGACCTTTCTGGAGATACTGAATGAGAAGAACTGGACCAAGGAGCGGTCATATGACGCACACCCAGTAGGCCAAAGTTTGGCATCGTCGACGAGAAATGTTATGAGTAACCATGATAGTTGGCCAGAGATCTTTAGAGGATGTGTCAGAGCGGACTGCTTCCATTATCGTTTCTATATTGGAATGTTGAGCCGAGGAGCTATGTACTTAGAAATTTGCAGTGAGAGACGAGAGCCTAAGGGCACTAGGCGACATGCCATGATTAGAAGGCAAGCAGATATCTTGCTCTGCTAGCATTGGATGCACCGACACCATCTCGACTTTAAAGGACGGACATATTGACGACAGTATTTAAGAGTTGTGATTTTTTGATTGACCATCATGTATCCGTCACTTTAGATTTCGGTATTTTTGGGTGATTTATTTCATGACTGAGTTTTGATGACCGAGTTTCATGATATTTGATTTCATGCCTAAGGCATGCATATGATTTGACTTATGCTTTCGGCATAGTTTTCATGCACTTTTAGTATTTGATTGGCTTTTGTGCACGCCGATGCACAGGATGGTGAGATTTTATACCACGGTATACTTGATTGGGATTTTGACTGAAGTGTGTTGTGTACCGTCGATTTCGATAGTGATATTCGATATTCGTTTTCATGCACATTGTGCACTTTATTTGGATTTTGCGCATACTTAAAGCACTTGATGCGATTTAGGTGCACACCAGATGCACTAAATCGAGATTTTTCGTGCATATCAGATGCACCTGGTTTTGTTGTCAGGAACCACGTTGCCTTTGACAGGTGTTTTCGTGCACACTCGTTGCACTTAGATTTGGTTTTTGGTGCACATGTATGGTACATTCACGGATTTCGATTTCCGTGCATACCAGACACGCGTGGCATTCATATATTTTGGGATTGATTTCTTTTGGAGCAGTATATTTTATGATACTTGCTATTTGGTTTAGTACCGAGCAGGACTAGTCAGAGGACAGTACCTGAGTATATTTGGCATGCATTGCTTCCAGATGTTTTAATGATGTTTACCTATATAGTTTTGGCGTTTACAAGTATAGTTTTGATGTATATCATATTGATTTTCGTTTTGGATCTTGACATTGGTGTCTTCATCATAACTCTGATGATTGCGGGATGGTTGACGGAGTTTTTATTTTTGGTTTATATATCTATTTTTCGTGCGCATGCATTGCGCTACGATGTGTTTTATGTATTTATAATTTCGGAGCCCCGACTTGATGGTTTCGCTGAAATGTTTTAGTATTTGGGGGGAGTTTTAATTTAAATTTGGGGACCGAATTTCTTTAAGGGGGAATATTGTAACGTTTTGAAAATCGTTTCGGTGAAATTTCGGAAAATCGGTAAAATAAGGGGGTTTTCTGTAAAAAGTCAAAATAAAAATATCTTTATTATAAAATTAAATATACATATTCTAGCTATGAAATTGCTAGTGTTTGATGTTTATTGAGCCACTGGTAAAATTTCTAATTTTCTGAAAAATTTTCCGAAAATAATTATTTTAATATTATTTTAAGCCGTCACTAATACATTTAATTAGGGAAAATTACAAATTGGAATCGGTTGAAACAAATTTTTTGCATCATAACATATTAAACAAAATTTTAACATGTTGTTTTTTGAATTGAAATAGTTTGCCAAAACGGTTTTAGAAATATCGAAGAAAAATAGCTTAATTAGTGAAATTAGTGTTAATGGAAATTGGGGTATAATATTTATCTTTTTGTTTTCCCCACTTGCACTCACACACCCCCCCCATTTTTCCTTATGGCTGAGCCCCCCTTGACAGCCCCAACATCTTGGGCCCCTCATTTCACAAAAGAGAAAGAAAAACAAAGAAAGAAAGAAAGTTAAATGAGTATTGGGCTTTTACTTTTGGGTTGACTTGGACTTTTCTTGAGTTGGCATTCCCTCACCTCACTCTCTCACCTCTCTTCCCCAATATGGCCGACCCTAGCAGCAGTAGCAGCCCCCCATTTCTCCTTCCCTTTTCTCTTCAAAAATCCATCTAAAATGCTTGCAAATCCACAAAAAAATCAAGCTAAAATCCAAATCCAATCCCTACCCATTTCTCTTGTTCCTATCTAGCATGGATATAGGGAACAAGTTGGCATTTTAGAGACTTTGATTTCCATATTTGATCTCTTGATCATGAGGTATAATTCTAACATTTTTGCTTAATTGGTTGTTAATTGCTTTAGGTTAGCTTAATTAAGTGTTTAATCATGTTTTAAGTGGTTCTAATTGCATGTTTTAAAATTCAAGAGAGGGTTTTAAATTCAAATTGGGGTTTTGTGTTGTGAGATTATGGTTGTGTGATCTATTTGACATATTAATGTTATGCTAAATCAAATCAAGTTGCTAATTTGCATTTTTGTTAATTTAAATTGTGATAATTATATAAATTGCAAAGTAGGTTTTAAAAATATTTATATTTTGGTGAGATAAAATTCTAATTAGGGTTTCATGGCATTATTAACATTATAATTTGTGGTTTAATACTTTAGTATATGCAAAACCAAGCTTAATTGTAAAATTATGAATTTTACTTTAAAAATAGTTAAAATCGGTATTTTTGCAAACTAAGAATTTGGAATTTAGAAAAATTGATGAGAATAAATTATTGAAATGGTTTATATGACTTGGTTATGATATTGAGTGGATATTGCGGCCGCTAGATTTGTTTAAACGTCCAGTTTTGCACTAAAACGGTTAATTTTGCTTGCTAGATTTTCGGAAAAATAGCTTTAAAAGTGAGTTTGAGGTTTTTGTGAATTTTAAGCAATTTCATATTATAATGAGTGTTTGTGAATGTACAAATGGGTGCGTTTGGGTTTTTTTTCTCGATGGGTTGATGTTTGTACATCGACATCGAGGGTTGGTTTGTCTATTCTTGCATGCCTAGGCGATAGGTTTTGACCTATACGTGATGCGCGTGCCGATTTGGTTTTCGTATGCCATTTCGATTTCGAATTGGGCTTTTATGCGATACGATACATTATGACATGTAGGTACCCCTATATGGACTTCGAGACGACAAGCAAGCGCGTGGCGACATCGGCACCGGCGAGTGAGGACCAGGTGAGTAGATTTATGTCTACCGGGAGAAGTCGGGTGGATGGCGTATAGCACCCGCGCAGTTCGTAATATAGCATATATAATGGATATATATATGTGGTTTATGATACATGGATGATATTCAGGATATGGTTATGTGTTCATGGATTTGTAGTGTTACTTGCCAAACCCTAGAGTAGTTGTTGCACCCACACACGCACACACACTTGCTTACATTCATTCTTTTACATGTGCGTATATGGGGATATGTGTTTATGTGTTCACATGGGTATGGGATTATGTGTTCATATACTGGATTTGAGGATAGTACTTGGGATTTGAGATGAGTCGATGAGATTTGATTTGAGGCCGTGAGATCGGTGATATGGCACGGTTCGTATTTGAGATACGACATTTACGTTGTAGCGGGTCCTTTGACGTAGTGTTTCACACACGTGCATGCGTACTTAGGCGGCATCAGTATTGTACTAGATGTAGATCAGTACCCCGATCATGATATTTGATAAAGAGGATACCAGATGAATAGTATGATGAATGTGATATTGACCCGTACCCAGATTTGGGATGCCGTACGACGGATTTACGTACGAGCTATATATTGATGTTTGATCCGCACTCTTGACTTGGGAATATCTGTTTATAGATATGGTATCGGATGTGATATTATCGAGGCGGGATCACCGACTAATACACACACACACACACACACACATATATATATATATATGTATCGACTCAGATGTTAGGCGGTTTCCTTACCTTTAGTTAGCTTATTAGTTCAGCCGTATAATTTAGTGTAGTTGTTAGACTAGGTTAGATTCCAACCTATTTTAAAACTAACGGATCGTGGGTATTTTAAAAGACAGGTAAAGGGATTCTACGGATATTTCAAAAGACGTATCTTTTCTTAAAAACACCGTAGCCCTTATTTTCAAAACCCCACGATTCGTGTTATTTCAAATGGCACCACTGTGGAACTCATATTTTATTAAATGCGGATTAGTTATCATTGTGTTTAGTATTCAGCTCCCGCACATTATTGATGTTCGCTCCGCATCGCATACTTATTTTGTGATTCATATACCGCTATTGATATCATGCTGCTAGGACACCAGCGACATTACCGATGACGCATATGTACAACGTACACTTACTTGCCGGCTCACATACATCTTCATCGGTAATTGCCATGTCACAAACACTTTAGAAAATACTATTTCATTGACATACTTTGCGAGCTAATAGTTTAGACATGATATTAGTGTACTTACCTTATATGCTAGTTTTGACATTGTAGTTATTACTTGCCACTTCATGCATGTTATCATTCACTGTTATGCTCCATTCATGGATTTTTATGCATATATTCACTGTTTACAAGCTATTGAGGATTTGGATTCGGATTTTCTTGAGATTTCCTGGATTTGGGGGAAAACCGCAAAAACATTTATAAACTTCTTTTCTCTCTCTTTTTAAATGAAAAGTGCGGTTTTCCCATGATGTATGAGTCGTCCACCATGAGTTTGCTGATGGATTTCGAGACCCGATTCGAGGAGTTGGATGAACCGTTTCGGGTACATGGTGGGCCCGGTAAGGTACCCTGGGCAAGAAGTTCGAGTAGTAGACGATGAGCCTGGCAGGGGAGGACTACCTACCGGTGATTTTACCCGACGCGTCGGATATCCGGAGGATACCGTCGTGGTCTTGAGATTGATGGTAGGGGCCAGTCTGGACTGACGGCGCCCTAGATAGTGAGATTGACATACAAAGATTTTGAGATATTAAGGTACTGAGATTTGATAATACAGGCCAGTCCGGATAGCCGGAGCCTGAGATATTGGGATTTATGTTTTGTGTTGATGCTAGACACTGTTTATGCTGATTTCATTTTTGATACCTCGTTTGGAAAATACAGAAATCTCACAAAATTATGAAAGCACTTTCTTCATTTACATGTATTCTGTTTTCATGTATTCATACCTCATCCATATGATATATTGTTACCTGAGGCACTGATACGAGCACTTGGTATTACCGTTGTTTAGAGGTATACCCTAGCCATTGTTATAGGCTGCAGATTATATATTTGAGGATATATTATGATCGTATGATTTAGGATTGCGTTGTCCATGCGATTTCTATTCGTAGATTGTTTTACTCACGAGTTGGCAACTCACCCCCGTTGTGCCATAGCTTCTTGCAGGTTTGCCGTTCAGGTTTCGTTACGGCTTTGCTTGCACTACTTCCTTTTCTGGGTGATTTGCTAGTAGGTGGGTTCACTTGCATCGTGACCATCATTATACTTTGTATATTATTATTCTGTTGTATTTAGAATCTCCATCAACCAAACATGTGTTTATTTCAGATAGAGACCGGTGATGTTTATTCTTTCGACCTTAGAGTCGTGCGTTGTATTTCTATGGATTTCATGCTGTTTGAGTTTTCTTTTCTGTTGTGATCCTCGCCCTTCGACGTTGTATATTATATTGCTTGCGTGGTTGTGACCGTCGATTGACGAAGAGCTAGCTCCCGCTTAGGGATGCCTTTTATTGATTTCATATACTATTCATGTTGTATCCCGTTTAGGGGCGAGTATTTACAAAGGAGATTCTGCCGAAATTTTCAAAAAATACTTGATGTTTTTTCTTAAAAACGCACTATTCGGCTTATGCTATTAAAACTACTTGCTTTTAGTTGGTTTTTCCTTCACTCTATTACTTCTTTGGTTTTGATTTCTGGATTTTGGCTTACTTATATTACGTACGCCTAGAGACGTCCGTAATTTAAGTGTCGGTCATGTTCCGTACTTTCGGGTCGTGACAGGCATGAAATCTTGGTTTTGTGATATTCTGGGTTTATGTTGTCTAAAGGCAGTTACGATTCTAATTGTTGTAGTTTTTCATTTTATTTGTCTGTGACCGTAAGTGTAGTATATGGTGTATCACCGGTTTCGTTGATATACATCAACGACAATCGGGGTACGCATACTTACGTACGTTGATGATATGTGATATTATGTGTTGCTGAGATATGATGTGCAGGATTGTCGTGATTGAATAGCCTGGGGTTTTAAGTGAGATGAGATTTTTCTTTTCATTCATGTAAAATTAAATTGTATGTAATATTCTTTTATTTGGAGCACTTCCGGATTGAGGATGATGTCACCAGTGTTGTATATTATTTACTTTTCCGCATTAAAATAGACCCAAGAAGGAAAGCATAAGTGACTGGGTTCTAGGGTTTAGTGGGAGGCCATCTCGAGGAGACGAGACCGGGTCTCCTAAACTCCATAATTGGTAGGGTCACTACCCGCTCTCGTAGGGGTCTAGGGGTGTGGGCTTGGCTATTCATCGTGACCATGAAATTCGTATTTTCTATTGATGGCTAAATACAAAATACGGACCTCCTTGATATCCTATATTTAATGTGCTTCTGCTGCTTTTATTATGTAATGTGATCATTTAATAAATATCTAAGACGAATGCAATATTATGTATATGATATATAATAGACGTTGCTTATGCTTTGCACTCGCGCTAGCCCCGTCCCGGTATGCCGTTAGTTAAGTAAGCTAATGGTGCATAACGGGGCACAGTGACGAATGCGAGTGACATAAGCGTACGTTATATTTTCGTTTCTTTCTCTAATGGCTTTAGGACTTAAATGATGGGACTACATTAATGAGATTAATATGAAGAAAAATGAACCTAAAAAGATATTGTACAATCGGATTTAAAACACACTCGGCCTTTTTATGAAAAAGCAAGTTTCAAAATGCAGAGCTTAAGCCACTCCTTTAAAACCCATTGGATTCTACAACGATATCAGGTTCAAAACGTTAAAAGTTTTCTTAAAAACTATCCGCTGCCCTCCATCATTTTAGGAAGTAGAGTACTTAGTATTCGTGCTGCGTATTTTGACTTTAGTTAAGGCGCAGTGTACGGTAGCTAAGTGATGTCTTCCTACACTGCATATGATGCAGATTAGTTAGGACATTCATATGATTATGTTGACTTTAGTTAAGGGTCATGTGGGTGGGTCTAGTTTATCACGAAATGACGGGAAGAACTTGACTAGTATTTTTGATATGTTGACCATAGTTAAGGTCATGAAGTACTAGGGGTAAAAATAATATCGGGAATTTCAAGAGTTGAAATTTGCAATGAGATTGCATAGCTTCTATATGATAGTAGGATCCCGATCCCACTGGGAGCAAAAGTTGCTCCCGGGAGAGTTTTGCACTTTACAATTAGCTAACCCATTAGGTGTCTAGAAAGGTGTCAAACGGGGCTACGCCTCTGGAAAGACGAGGTTTATTTTAATTAGGCCCGTGCGAAAGCACGGGGAACCTCTCTCAAGTACCGGCACTGGCCTGGCTGAACGGTTAGCGAAGTTGTAGAATGTAATTAATCCCGGCTAGTTTTCTTTTTAAAAGGTTTTAAAGAAAATTTGATAAAAACAGTGGGAGACATCGATTAGGCAAGATAAGAACCAAACTGATCTTTGCAAGAGCTTTCGCTGAGTGTGTCCTTTTCTCTCTGTTAATGGCAGATACCAATGTCAGGACTCAAGCTCCTACTAGATAAAAATAAACTGAATGGGACCAATTATAAAGACTGGCTGAGGAATATCAACATTTCCTTGACTTATGATAAGGTATCATATGTCCTCACGGCTCCAACCCCGCCCATCCTAGGTCCTAAACCTTCAGTTGCGGATATGGAAATCTGTTAGTTATATGTATGCCCTAGAGGCCATTACTGTACATAGGATGTATATTGTAGTGGATGCTGGGACGTATATAGGGAGGACTTTCTTGCTCGACATGATAGTATGCTATCTGGTTGAACTTTACCTTAACGTGTATACTGATTGTCTCTCTGTTACATGTTGGTAAAGCCCTTAGGATCTGTACTTGACTACCTGGACTATGATGCGGATCATACTAGTGGGGACATGGTAGTCCATAAGTACATCCTTCAAAGTCCCTAGTCGTGGGTGTATCGAGACGGGGCATCGATATACCAGAGTAGACTAGCGTATACCTTCTCGACCCATACAGATGGGCGATGGATGATCCCATATCCATCGGTGTTTGACATCAGAGATGATACACGGGTGCTCAGTAGAGACTGGGTACACTGGACGGACTCGCCGAGAACTCCTAGATGGTATTATACCTCACGTCAGATGGCAGTTCTCTGGTGACACTGGTACAGAGTAGTCTGTTGACTCGAGATCGTCATAGAGTCTTGTGTGGTTCCCACTGTGCTTTGATTTCCATCTTACCACGTCCAAGAGGGCGTGTAAAACGGTGGTTTTTGGGTACAGTCCCGAGTCACATGGAGGCAATGAGCGATAGAAGGGGATTCGTCTCTCCCGGTATAGGGGTTGATGTTGTGCTGTGTTCGATTGGCTATAACAGGAAATCCCTGGCCAGGGTTGCTGAGATTTACTGGTAAGTGTTACCAGTAGTTTCTCGAATTGTTATAGACCTCATATCGACACGACTTATTGAGCTATTGGGGTCTGACGTTTACCACCCCTAGGCGAGATATGCGACATATCAGACGATCAGACCGGACTGTACGGTAGTGTTACTGGTCGGATTCACTGGAGTGTGAGCGGGCTTGCTCGTCGATCTTCAGATCGCCCAATACCCGGGTGGCCGTTACGTTTAGCAGACCGCTTGCGGCTTGTGGGTGTTTGATATGATCATCATCTGCTGCCGGCGTATTGACGAGTCTTTAGAGTCCTACACAGAGGTTTCCTGGCTCAAGCGAAACGAAATAGGAGCGCATATGAGATATGTGCGGGACCGAGAATAATACGGTATGTGATACTGTATTCGATTCTCACGATGTGACATTGATCGGTTATATGCGATATAGCCGGGTTATCGGATCAAGTGTTGATTCGATAAGATGTTACTAATGATACCAGTCGGTTATGTGCGTCATGACCGGATCGTTAAATCAAGTGTTGATTTAATGATTTAATGCATAATTATATATTTGATATATTACTTTGCATTAACTAGTATTGGTTCACTTTAAATGGATTTTCTCACTCGGGTGTGCGCATTGCATATGCGATATGATTTTTGTGCACTTGATTGTATCATGTTTGATGATATATATCTTTTTTGTTAAGTGTAATGAATTAAACCTAGGTTAAGTAAATGATTAGGGTTTTCTTTTATTCATTCATTTATCTTTTCATTTGCATTTAAAAGATAAATGAGAAAAGGAAAAGAAGTCAAAAATGGTGGCTAGTTTTGTTTTCAACATGAAGCTTCATGAAGCTTTCATCATGTCACCATTTTTGTCTCATCTCCTTAACCCTAACCATTCTTTAACCTTGGTCAATTCTCTACACTTAACTTAGGTTAATATTATGATAAGAATAAATTTATTTTTCTTTTCATAATAACTTATCATATCATTTTCTTCTTCTTCTTCCTTCGACTCAAGAAGAAAACCTAAGGTCATCAATGGTGATTGATGATAAAGAGTGAGAAATCCAATTCTAAAGTCTACCCACTTCTTATTTCTTCATCCTCTACCTCTTGCCAAGTAGTAGAGTGTGTTTCCTTCACAAGTTTTTAGGGCTTGGTGAAGGTGGAGCTTGATTTAGCGATGCCTCGACGTAGATCATCTTCGGCATGGACATCGACAACCTAGCTCGCTTTTTCTCCGACGAAGCCGACTCTAGAGCCCGGATTCCTTTTGGACAGCGGAGACGACTTCGTTGCGGAGCTATGGAGGTGGAGCACCGGATCTACAAAGGTTGTATTTCCGATATCCCATTAGTTAAGTTGTTAACTAGATTGTTTTTCGCCTAGTTTTCTAGCAAACGATCCGTAGTCGGGTCTCTCGGCACCTAGATTTTTTGAAAATGGCATGTTCGATGCCTTGTGAGACCTCTTGAGAGTGCCTAGGAACCCTACAGTGGTATCAGAGACTAGCTAGAGCCTTAGGCGAAGTCTAGACGCAATTTGAAGTCCGATCGAACCAAAACCCGACCCCGGATCATGCTCTCTGTCCTTTTTTCAAAAACTGGGATTTTTCCAAATTAAAAATTGCTAAAAAAATTCAGCAGGGAAAAATAAGAATTACGGTGCAAAAAGTTTCTGGTGAACAGTGATTTGTGCGGCGGAACCGCGGCAGAAGCTTGGCTTCTGCGGCGGTTCCGCAGCCTTATGGTGACGTCAGCCCTTATGTTTTGCACAGTAATTCCTGATAAATTATGCTGAGTTTTCTGGGAATTTTTAAATTGATTCAAGACTTGAATTTTTCTGCTGTGTTTTTGGGGATTCGGTGTTTCGATCGGAGTATCAAATTTTGTCTGTGTGGCTTTCCGGATAAATTTTAGAATATGTTAAAAAGTTCGACCGGATATAAATACCCAATTTTTCCCCTGTCGGGAAATTTCCAAGTGTTTGATTTTTCCGTAGTTTAACGACGTTCTAAGTAGTGCAAGTAACGCGATGGACCCTCTAGAAGACAACAAACCTTAACTCGATTATGTGACCATCTTGAACTGCCTTTTGAACCTTCGGGTTTGGGGCAGTACGGCGTGCCACATGTGAGGCGTTGGCTTGACCCTTCTACGGCTGGACCGTCGGTACTGAGGCACGAACTGAATGTTGTTAGACTTATTTCATGTGTTGATCTGTATCGGGAAAACTTGGGTGTTCGAATGTTCAATCGGAAAGTTTAACATTTTCTGTTTATCTGGAATGGGATACAATAATTGGAATTCACAATAGTTATGAGATAACTGAATGAATGTTATAAATCTAGCAATTTAGTCTCACTTGATCGGTTGCCACGGAATTTTGATATGATCAAAAGTCCGTCGCAATCACGTAGCGTACGCGGATACTCGCCGGGTAAACTTAATAGACAGCCTCACTCCATAGCCCCGACCAAGTGACTGTAGGAGAACCCCGTCGCCGAAAGCATCCGTTCGGGTGCTCGCGGCAGCGGTGTTCCGCCTTGGTGCACTTCGTCGACGGTATCAGGGGTGCGGCCGCCTACTGAAGTTTGCGACGAACATTCGATCAGGATGTGGGGAATCCTGTTGAATTGCCCGACTTGATATTGAAAAGAGTTTTCGATTTTGAGACTAAAATGCGGGGTTTATAATTGTTAGGCATGCGATGTCTAAGTAATTCATTTGGTCAGGCATGCGATGTCTGAGGTGATTGCGGATTCCAACTGTTGTAGTTTTACACTTTCTTTTCTGTGACCGTAAGTGTAATATGTGATATCGCCGGTTTCGTTGATATATGTCAACGACAATTCGGATGCGCATATTTACTTACGTTGATGACATGTGATGTTATGTGTTGCTGGATATGTTATATTGGATCGTCGTGTTTGAATAGCCGGGGGTTTTTATGTGAGATGAGTGTTTTTCATTTTCATTCATGTAAAAACTTATATGTAATATTCTTTTATTGGGGCACTTCCAGGTTGCGGAAGTTGTCACCCTTGTATATTATTTACTTTTCCGCACTAGGATAGACCCAAGGAGGAGGGCACAAGTAACCGGGTTCTGGAGTCCAGTGGGAGACCAACTCGAGGAGTCGAGTCCGGGTCTCCTAACTCCAGAATTGGTAGGGTTGCTTGCCGCTCTCGTAGGGGTCTAGGGGTGTGGGTTTGGCTATTCATCGCGACCGTGGAATCCGTGTTTTATACTGGCTCATATTGAAAACACGGACGACCTAGTATATCCAATATTTCATATGATTCTTCTGCTGCGATATCTGTGATATGATCATGTGATGTTCTTTGATAGATACAGTATATAGTATATATGATATATTATATAGATGTTACTTATGTTTTACACCCGCGCTAGCCCTGCCCTGCTCTGCCGTTAGTTACCTAACCTAACGGTGCACGAGGGGACATCGAGGCGAATGCGGATGGCATAAGTGTACGTCGTATTTATCTGTGATGTTTAGGTATTTAAATGATGGGACTTCATTAATGTGATTAATGAAATAAAAGAAACCTAAGATGTTGTAGAATCGAATTTCAAAATAAAACAGGTAGCTACAGTTCTTGCTTTGCACAGCGGTATATACGATATATCCTGCACCTTATTCGATGAGGAAAGGACCGAGATCCCTTCACCGGGAGTGACTCCTTTAGCAATAACTGGCAGATGCTACACACTCGGTTTGTCTTTTGATTGCTTTTAAGTGTTTTTGCTTTGCACAGAGATATATATGATATATCCCGCACCTCATTCGACGAGGAAAGGACCGACGATCCCTTCATCGGGAGTGACTCCTTTAGCAAAACTAGAAAAGCCTCAAAAGCACTCCATTTTAAAATTATTTGATTCTACAACGATATCAAGTTCATTACGCAATAGGTTTTCAGAAAAACCTGACGTAGCCCTCCGTCATTTCAGATACGTACTAGTTAGTATTCGTGCTGCGGTTGTTTGGCCTCCGTCAAGGCGTAGTGTACGGTAGCTAACTAGTGCTTATCTGCTAGCATATGATGCGATTGGATTAGGGTATTCGTACGGCGTTGTTTGGCCTCCGTCAAGGGTCGTGCGGGTGGGTTTAATTCAATCAAGAAATGACGGGTTGAACTTGACTAGCGGACTATGGGTTGTTTTGCCTCCGTCAAGGTCATAGCGAGCTAGGGGCAAAATATTATCGGGAATTTCAAGTGTTGAGATTTGCAATGAGATTGCATACCTTCTATGAGATAGTTGGATCCCGATACCCGCTGCGAGTAAGTGTTACTCCTGGGAGAGTTTTATACATTACAATTAGCCGATCAAGTAGGTGTCTAGAAAGGTGTCAACGAGGTTACGCCTCTGGGAAAACGAGGTTTACATTAATTAGGTTCGTGCGAAAGCACGGGGGACCTCCCTCAAAGTACCGACACTGGCCTGGCTGAAAGATTGGCGAACTTGTAGTGTATAATTAATCCCGGCTAGTCTTTCCTTTTAGGGTTTGAAGGAAGATTTGATAAAAAGCAGTGGGAGCCATCCTGATTAGATAAAATAATAACCAATCTATTCTTGCAAGAGCGCACACTGAGTGTTTTCTTCTCTCTCTCCTGGTAGCGACCATATCACGCCTTAATCAAGATAATAATACGGAATATTGACTGAACCCGCTTGTTATACTGAGCTGGGGAACGTTGGTCCCGCTCCAACTTATAATTATTATAAGACAGAGCAGGAAATTGGGGAATACCAGATTTCCCGTGCCGCCCAAACGAAGAGAGTGCATGCTGATGCATCATCTTCGGGTGTGTTCGTTACAGAGAACTGTTTCTCAGTATCCTTTACGTCCTGGGTATGTGATACCAGATCAGGATCCCAGATATGTAATCTGTTACATAGGGCTGCAGAAAGGTAGAGAGCTGAGAACGGGTGATAAGTTTCATGAGGCAGAAAACGGGACAAGTGTTGCAGCCAAGTCTGTTGGTCACTGTCACCCTGTGTTACCAATACATTGATTCTGAACGAATGTTATTAGATACCGAACCTGATATACAAAATCATATTTGTCTCTTTATTAGTAAAGAAACGATAAAATTTTGTATTGTTGGATAATGTTTTGAACATTTCCTATATCAAAAGTTGATCGGTTCAGGCACGTTATCTAAAAGCATTGACGTTCTAAATCAAACTACAGTTCTAAGTATACGGAACACACACAAGAGGAAGAGTTCAGAAATGAACGAATTCTTCTTGAGGCATTGTAGACTAGGTCAGATCAATGTGACCCGACTAGCTAGAGTTACATATAGATGCATATTTAAATCAGTTTGAATTTACATCTTGTGAAACTCGCCAGTCATGTCACAAAGATAAGATGACCATAGCTCTGTTTATTGGAAACAGAGAAAGAGTCAGTAAACTCTTGGGATGATACATGTTGATGTATGTAAGGTCCCCTGTCTACACATGCCAGGACAGGTTCTTTGTACTTCATTACATTCTCTGATAATCTCTCAAGATTCAGACATATGTTCCTGTTGAAACATGAGTCTGAGCCTTTTGAGATATTCACAGAATATAAGTTAGAAGTAGATAACCAAAATACGGGTATAAGTATTATGTCCTTTGATGTGATCGAGGAGGAGAATACTTGAGCACGAAAATCCTGGATTATTCCAAAGGAGAATGAGATTCTCTCTCAGCATTACTCCTCCGCATACACCATAGCACGATGGTATATCGGGGCGGAGCAAAAACACCCTATATGATAAGGTGTGCTCTATGATGAGTACTACTGAGTTACCTATTTCCTTTTGGGAGTTATGCACTTGAGAAGCTGCATACCTATTGAATAGGGTTCAAATCAAATCAGTTGCCTACCGCTTCATATGTGATATGGAAAGGGAAGAGCCCATATCTTAAGTTAGTTGAGATTTGGGGTTGTCCAGCCTATGTCTGAAAAGCAAATTCCGGACAAGCTCGAGGCAAGGTCTGTAATGTAGAACTGGAAATGTTCCAGCTATACAAACTACAGCAGATGATTTGATAGAACCAAAGGATTCAGTAGATACCAACGAACCTCAGCCTCTCCGCAGATCTAGTAGGGTTCCTCACCCACCTGAGAGATGCTTTGGTTTCTCTATGACAGTGGGAGCGAGGATTGCATCATGAGATGATGACCCAACTAGTTTCGAGCTGGCCATCAGGAGTAAGACTCTGTAAGAATGGCTGGATGCTTAGCGATCTGAGATGGAATCCATATACACCAACAAAGTATGGACTTTGGTTGCTATATCTGAAGGGTTAAATCCCCATCAGGAGCAAGTATATCTTGAGAAGATTACTTGGTGTATATGGAAAGGTTGAGACTTTCAAAGCTAGACTTGTTAAAGGTTTTCGTCATCAACCAAGCGTGGATAATGATGAAACATTTTTTTCAAGCAACTATGCTAAAGTCCATCCAGATCCTACTTGCCACGGCTACATACCATGACTGCGATATCTGGTTGTTGGGTGTCTTGACTGCATTTTTAAATGATGATTTAGAAGAGAGCGTCTATAAGTACACAGCCAGAGGGCCTCGTAGACAGTGGGAGCAGCGGAAACGTGTGCAAGATGTTTTATATGATAAAGCAGACATCGCGGAGTTGGAACATCTGTTTTTGATGAATTAGTCAAAGAGTTTGACATCATCAAAATGGTAGATGAACCTTGTATAAACAAAAAGGTAGTAGGGAGTATGGTGGTGATCCTCGTAGAGTACGTGGATGACATACTCTTGATAAGAAAGGAGTTTCTTATGCTACGCTCGGTCGATCTCCGCTTATCACTAGGATTCTCCATATAGGATCAAAGTGATACCTCCTAAATCCTGGGTTTTGGATCTATGAGATAGATCTAAATGGATGTTAGGATTCTCACTAGTTGTTGTGAGAAGGTATCAATCGATCCTGGGGAAAATCACTGGAAGTGTTCCAGGGTGATAAAGACGACTGAGTGTCAGTCGCAGGCATTGTCTTTACCCTCAGTAAAGGGACGGTATGTTGGAAGAGTTCCAAGCTAGATACCGTGACATACTAGACGATAAAGGCAGGATACATCGCTACTTAAGATGCTACCAAAGTGGCTGTCTGGGTGTATATTGGTTCATGAGATGAACTTAGTTCCTCCCATTGTGTGACAATGGAGTTATGGCTTATGCCAAGGAACGCCCGTCCCATCAGTGATCCAGACATATTCTAAGGCAGTATCACTTGATCATGGAGATGGTTGATCTCCAGGGTGATCGAGGTTTGGAGAGTAGACTCAGAGGACAACACAGCGGATCCACTCACAAAGGCCTGCTCCCAGAGAGAGACTTTTATGGGATGGTTGAGTATGAGATACTACAACCACTGCTATCAGATGGCCCTAGTGCAAGTGGGAGATTGTTAGTTATATGTATGCCCTAGAGGCCATTACTGTACATAGGATGTATATTGTAGTGGATGCTGGGACGTATATAGGGAGGACTTTCTTGCTCGACATGATAGTATGCTATCTGGTTGAACTTTACCTTAACGTGTATACTGATTGTCTCTCTGTTACATGTTGGTAAAGCCCTTAGGATCTGTACTTGACTACCTGGACTATGATGCGGATCATACTAGTGGGGACATGGTAGTCCATAAGTACATCCTTCAAAGTCCCTAGTCGTGGGTGTATCGAGACGGGGCATCGATATACCAGAGTAGACTAGCGTATACCTTCTCGACCCATACAGATGGGCGATGGATGATCCCATATCCATCGGTGTTTGACATCAGAGATGATACACGGGTGCTCAGTAGAGACTGGGTACACTGGACGGACTCGCCGAGAACTCCCAGATGGTATTATACCTCACGTCAGATGGCAGTTCTCTGGTGACACTGGTACAGAGTAGTCTGTTGACCCGAGATCGTTATAGAGTCTTGTGTGGTTCCCACTGTGCTTTGATTTCCATCTTACCACGTCCAAGAGGGCGTGCAAAACGGTGGTTTTTGGGTACAGTCCCGAGTCACATGGAGGCAATGAGCGATAGGAGGGGATTCGTCTCTCCCGGTATAGGGGGTTGATGTTGCGCTGTGTTCGATTGGCTATAACAGGAAATCCCTGGCCAGGGTTGCTGAGATTTACTGGTAAGTGTTACCAGTAGTTTCTCGAATTGTTATAGACCTCATATCGACACGACTTATTGAGCTATTGGGGTCTGACGTTTACCACCCCTAGGCGAGATATGCGACATATCAGACGATCAGACCGGACTGTACGGTAGTGTTACTGGTCGGATTCACTGGAGTGTGAGCGGGCTTGCTCGTCGATCTTCAGATCGCTCAATACCCGGGTGGCCGTTACGTTTAGCAGACCGCTTGCGGCTTGTGGGTGTTTGATATGATCATCATCTGCTGCCGGCGTATTGACGAGTCTTTAGAGTCCTACACAGAGGTTTCCTGGCTCAAGCGAAACGAAATAGGAGCGCATATGAGATATGTGCGGGACCGGGAATAATACGGTATGTGATACTGTATTCGATTCTCGTGATGTGACATTGATCGGTTATATGCGATATAGCCGGGTTATCGGATCAAGTGTTGATTCGATAAGATGTTACTAATGATACCAGTCGGTTATGTGCGTCATGACCGGATCGTTAAATCAAGTGTTGATTTAATGATTTAATGCATAATTATATATTTGATATATTACTTTGCATTAACTAGTATTGGTTCACTTTAAATGGATTTTCTCACTCGGGTGTGCGCATTGCATATGCGATATGATTTTTGTGCACTTGATTGTATCATGTTTGATGATACATATCTTTTTTGTTAAGTGTAATGAATTAAACCTAGGTTAAGTAAATGATTAGGGTTTTCTTTTATTCATTCATTTATCTTTTCATTTGCATTTAAAAGATAAATGAGAAAAGGAAAAGAAGTCAAAAATGGTGGCTAGTTTTGTTTTCAACATGAAGCTTCATGAAGCTTTCATCATGTCACCATTTTTGTCTCATCTCCTTAACCCTAACCATTCTTTAACCTTGGTCAATTCTCTACACTTTACTTAGGTTAATATTATGATAAGAATAAATTTATTATTCTTTTCATAATAACTTATCATATCATTTTCTTCTTCTTCTTCCTTCAACTCAAGAAGAAAACCTAAGGTCATCAATGGTGATTGATGATAAAGAGTGAAAAATCCAATTCTAAAGTCTGCCCACTTCCTATTTCTTCATCCTCTACCTCTTGCCAAGTAGTAGAGTGTGTTTCCTTCACAAGTTTTTAGGGCTTGGTGAAGGTGGAGCTTGATTTAGCGATGCCTCGACGTAGATCATCTTCGGCATGGACATCGACGACCTAGCTCGCTTTTTCTCCGACGAAGCCGACTCTAGAGCCCGGATTCCTTTTGGACAGCGGAGACGACTTCGTTGCGGAGCTATGGAGGTGGAGCACCGGATCTACAAAGGTTGTATTTCCGATATCCCATTAGTTAACTTGTTAACTAGATTGTTTTTCGCCTAGTTTTCTAGCAAACGATCCGTAGTCGGGTCTCTCGGCACCTAGATTTTTTGAAAATGGCATGTTCGATGCCTTGTGAGACCTCTTGAGAGTGCCTAGGAACCCTACAAAATCCACAAGACATTGAACGCTGACTGTGCCACGGCCAAATGCCTCGCGCTTGCATCGATGGATAACACACATCAGAAGCAGCACAAGAATATGGACGTCAAAGCTATATTCCTCCATACAAAAGAGTTGTATGGAGAGCAATCTCGCGTATTACGATACGAAGCATCCAAAAAGCTGTTTCAGATGCGAATGGCCCCTGGCACAGCAGTAGGAGACCATGTTCTGAAGATGATAGCTCTCATAGAAGAGCATGAGGACCTTGGGTGGACAATGGAAAATGAGCAATATACGGATATTATTCTGCAGTCTCTCCCTCCACCTTTGCTCAATTTATACTTAACATCAACATGCACAACATGGAGAAGGAACTGCCTGAACACCTTAATAAGTTAAGGAGTGCAGAGAGTACGTTGAAATCAGTGAAGACTCCCGTTTTGAGTGTTGGGCAATCTTCCTCCTTTCTCCCGAAGGATAAAGCCAAGTGAAAGATGAATAAGAAACCCACCAAACTTAAGGGTGGAGTCAAAAAGGTTAAGGGGAAAGAAAAGTCCAAGGTTGGGGAATCGGGGAAAGGAGAATGTTTCCACTGCAACAAGATGGGACACTGGAAGAGGAATTGTACTAAGTACCTTGAACTCAAGAAGAAGCATGTTGATACTTCAGCTTCAGGTGTATTCGTAATTGAAAACTGTTTTTCTATTAACTCTGCTTCCTAGGTATTAGATACCGGTTCGGGTTCTCATATTTGCAATTCTGTGCAGGCGTTGAGAAATAGCAGTGTTTTGAAGACAGGTGATCATACTCTCCAGGTTGGAAATGGTTCCAATGTAAATGCAGTTTCAGTGGGCGAGTATCACCTAGGGTTGCCGTCGGGTTGTATATTGGTTTTGAACCCATGTTATTTTGTGCCAAGTATGCTTTGTAATATTATATCCGTTTCTTTGTTAGACAATGAAGGATATCATTTTGCTGTGCAACATAATGTTATGAACATTAGACTTAATCAAGAGTTGATTGGTTATGGTACACTAAATAACAGGATATACGTCCTTAATCAACATACAGTTTTCAACACTCAACACACAAGTAAAAGAAAATTTTCAGATATAAATGAAGCTTTTCTTTGGCATTGTAGACTTGGTCATATTAATGAAACAAGACTAAACTAGCTTCATAAAGATGGATATTTAAATTTTTTTTAGTATAAATCTTATGCAACTTACCAGTCTTGTATCAAAGGTAAAATGACCAAAACTCCGTTTACTAGACACGGAGAAAGAGCTACTGAGCTCCTAGGCCTCATACATAGTGATGTATGTGGGCCAATGTCTACACATGCAAGAGGCGGTTTTTCCTACTTCATAACTTTTACTGATGATTTCTCAAGATTCGGTCATGTGCTTTTGATAAAGCATAAGTCTAAAGCTTTCGAGAAATTCAAGGAGTACAAACTTGAAGTAGAAAACCAAACAGGAATGAGAATCTAGATACTTCGACCAGAGAGAGGTGGAGAGTACTTAAGTACTATGTTCTTGGACTTCCTAAAAGAGAATAGGATTCTCTCTCAGCTCACTCCCCCTTATACACCACATCACAACGGTGTGTCAGAGCGGCGGAATCGTACCCTATTAGATATGGTACGATCCATGATGAGTGATTTTGAGTTACCCCTCTCCTTTTGGGGACATGCATTGTAAACTGCAGCTTTTCTGTTAAACAAAGTTCCAACCAAGACCGTGTCTACCACACCATATAAGATATGACATGAGAAGAGACCATCTCTTAAACGAGTTAAGATTTGGGGTTGTTCGGCTTTTGTCAAAAAGCAGATACCAGACAAACTGGAGACACGATCGGTCAAATGTATATTTGTGGGATATCCAAAACATTCGTTTGGGTATCTTTTCTTCCATCAGCAGGAACAAAAGGTGTTTGTTTCTCAGTATGCCACAATTTTAGAAAATGAGATTTTTCCAAATGTTACTGATGGCATTGTGGTAGATCTAGAGGAGGTTCTAGAAACACAAGTTACAAATGACGACTTGGCTGAAACTGATGTTGCAACAGAATCTACTGACCTCAGCCACTCCGTAGATCTGGTAGGACTTCTTGCCCACCGGAGAGATACTACTGTTTTCTCATTGATGGTGATAGAGAAGATTGCATCATGGATGATGATGATCCTGCCAGTTTTCATCAAGCTATAACGATTGGTGACTCTGTGAAATGGCTGGATGCCATGAGATCCGAAATGGAGTCCATGTACACCAACAAAGTATGGACTTTGGAGGATGTACCCTCCGGGATAAAACCTGTAGGCTGCAAATGGATCTTTAAAAAAAAGATCGGTGTAGATGGACAGGTGGAGACCTATAAGGCAAGGTTGGTAGCGAAAGGTTTTCGTCAAAGACCAGGTTTGGACTATGATGAGACTTTCTCTCCAGTAGCCATGCTTAAATCCATTCGGATCCTACTTGCTATTGCTGCTCACTACGACTATGAAATCTGGCAGATAGACGTTAAAACTGCATCTCTAAATAGTGATTTAGATGAATGTGTTTATATGGATCAGCCAGAGGGCTTCATTGACAGTGGGAGCAGCAGAAAAGCATGTAAGTTGCTTAAATCCATTTCTGGATTAAAGCAGGCATCGTAGAGTTGGAACATCTATTTTGATGATGTTATCAAAGAGTTTGATTTCACCAAAAATGCAGATGAACCTTGTGTTTATAAGAAGACTGTAGGAAGAAATTTCGCATTCCTCGTATTGTACGTCGATGACATACTTCTGATAGGAAATGACATTCCTATGCTACAGTCGGTCAAATCATTCTTATCACAAAGGTTCTCCATGAAGGACCTGGGTGATGCCAGGTACATATTGGGTATACGGATCTATAGGGATAGATCCAAACGGTTATTGGGATTGTCCCAAACCAAGTACATCAACACCATCCTAAAGAGGTTTAGTATGGAAGATTCCAAGCGGGGTGCGTTACCCGCTTGCCACGGAGTCACTCTCTCCAAGGACGATTGCCCAAAGTCTGATAAAGAGAGAGCTCGGAAGAGCATTATTCCCTATGCTTCGGCCGTAGGATCGATAATGTATGCGATGTTGTGTACACGCCCTGATGTAGCTTATGCACTTAGTGTAGTAAGCAGATATCAGTCAAACCCTGGGGAGAATCACTGGACTGCTGTGAAGAACATTCTTAAGTACTTGCGAAGGACTAAAGAATTGCTCTTGGTGTATGGTAATGGGGATCTCCAAATGGTGGCCTTTACCGATTCGAGCTTCCAGAGTGACAAGGATGACAGCAAGTCTATCTTAGGGTTTGCATTTACCCTCAATGGAGGGATGGTAAGTTGGATGAGTTCCAAACATGATAACGTTGCAGACTCAACGATGGAAGCTGAGTACATTGCTGCAAATGATGCCGCCAAGGAAGCCGTCTGGATGAGGAAGTTCATATCGGAGCTAAGAGTAGTTCCAACCATTATTGATCCAATACTTTTGTATTATGACAATAATGGGGCTATGTCGTTGGCCAAAAGCCCAGGTCCCATCAGAAGTCCAGACACATCCTAAGGCGATATCAAGTGATCCGGGAGATAGTTGATCGCCATGAGATAGAGATTAAGAGAGTAGATACAAAGAACAACACTGCGGATCCATTCACTAAGGCCCTCCCTCAGCCGCAGCATGAGCGACTTTTTGAGATGTTGGGTATGAGATACGCTAATAATTAGCCTTAGTGCAAGTGGGAGATTGTTGGATATATGTATGCCCTAGAGGCCATTATATGATAGTGTGTGTACTGATTTGTGTGTGTGTGTGTGTGTGTGTGTATTCAGAGGACAGTCTTGCTCTACATGATAGTATGCTATCTGGTTTCTCTTTATCATATGTTCACTTGATCATGTTTTTATTCATTTGGTACATGTTGATAAAGCCCTACGGATATTGTCTTTACTACTGGGATTATGATGTGGATCATACTAGTGGGACACCTGTAGTTTATAAGCATATCCTTCAAATGTTACTAGTCGTACATATATCGAGATAGGGTATCGATATTCCAGTGTAGACTAGCATATATTATTCTTGTTCTATATGATGGGCGATGGATGATCCCATATCCGTCTGATGTGGTGACACCAAAGATTGTATACGGGTGCTCAGTGAGACTGGGTACACTAAACGGACTCACCGAGAACTCTTATATGGTATTATATCATACATCGGATAGCAGTTCTCAGGTGACACTGGTACAGGTTAGTCTGTAGACCCGAGATCTCCATAGAGTCATGTGTGTCCACCCACTGTATCTTGATCTCCACCCTAATACGGCTCTGCTGAGTCGTACAAATAGGTGGATTTTGGGTACAGTCCCGAGGCATATGGAGGCAATGAGCGATAGGAGAGGTTTCGTCTCTCTCGGTATTGGTGGTTGATGTTGCGCTGTGCACGATTGGCTATAACAGGAAGTCCCTGGCCAGGGCTGCTGAGATATTACTGATAAGTGTTATCAGTAGTTTCTCGATCTGTTGTAGACCATATAATGGCATGACTTATTGAGTTATTGGGGTCGAAGATTCCATCCCTAGACTCGATATGCAGTATATCTGACGAAGAGACCGGACTGTACGGTAAGTGTTGCCAGTTGGATTGACGGTGTTTTGACAGGTTCACTTGTTCTTCTTCTGATCGCTCAATACCCGGGTAGCCGTTACGTTTAGCTTACCGCTTATGGCTTGTAGGTGTTTGATGTGGTCATCACCTACTGCCGGCGTATTGACGGGTCTTAAAGTCCCACATAGGAGTTTCCTGGCTCAGGCGAAACGATGTGGTGTACATATGAGATATGTGCAGGAGCTCGATTAAATACGTGTATATGATGCCGTATTTTAATCGGGCGTTTTATATTGGTCGGGTCGTATGAGATATGACCGGTTTATTAAATCAAGTGTTGATTTAATATTGACTTTTATCTCATTTAAATAAACCTTTTCTTTATGATGGATGCATGCATGTATATGTACATGTTGATGTGCATACACACATACATACATGCATTAGTATCATGGTTGATTATACATCAAAGATGGCAATATAAGAAATACAAGGAAAGTAAATATATTTATATATATTAGAATGAGAAAAAAATTGATTTTAAATCATTGTTGACTTTTCTTTACTTGACCAAAATTAACATGGTTTCTTTTTCATTTGTTATTTTCTTCTCATTCTAAAATATCTAGATATTTTATTAACCATGGTTTCAAAAGAGATATTTATTCTTGATATTTATCCTTCTCTCATTTATCTTTCATTATTATCTTTTCATCCAAAATAAAAATGAGAAAATGGTTACTATTTTCATCTTCCTCTCTCTAACTCTCTCTTGAGTTTCAAAAGTGAGTGAGGTTAAAAGAAAGAAAGGGTTTTTATATGAGAACACAAACATATCATCACACTACACTTGTTTAGCCCCTTGGTGTAGTTTGTTTGCTTCATCATTTTTGTGATCTATTGGAGCAAGGAGCTTTGAGCAAAAGAACTCCGAGTGGATCGTCGTGGACGTGGATGAAGTTCAAGCTAGCTCGTTCAAACCCTAGGAGGTCTACAAAGGTTGTACTCTCTCTACTTAGTCATAGATTAACTTTAATATGTGATACTATAAGTGTTAACCTATATTTCTAGTTTGATTCCTAGTTAAGTTTGCTTAGCACCTCTTAAAATTTAAATTGTGGCATGTATGATGCTTCTAAATCCTATATGGGGTGATAAGGAAACCCTACAATCTCAATCTCCCGGCGATCTACTATCTCCCTGATCAGGTGATACCGCTTCAGAATATGTGTGGATCTTTGATGGGACCTGGGTTCCTTAGCCAAAGCCACATCTCCATTGTTATCACAGTATACAGGTATTAGATGCTCAATTGATGGAGCCACACCAAGCTCAGCAATGAACTTCATCCAGACAGCCTCTTTGGCAGCATCGTTGGCAGCGATGTATTCGGCCTCCATCGTCGAGTCTGCTACGGTGTCTTGCTTGGAACTCTTCCAACACTCCGCCCCTCCATTAAGGGTAAAGAAAAAACACGAGACCGAATTACTGTCGTTCTTATCACTCTGGAAGCTCGAATCGGTAAACGACTCTACCTGGAGTTCACCGTTACCATACACCAAGAACATTTCTTTTGTCCTTCTCAAGTAATTAAGAATGTTCTTCAGAGCTATCCAGTGGTTTTCCCCAGGATCTAATTGATACCTGCTCACTACAATGAGTAAGCTACATCTGGTCCGGTACATAACATCACATACATGATAGAGCCTACTGCCGAAGCATAGGGTATCCCTTGCATGCAAGCCCACTCCAAATCAGTCTTGGGAGACATCTCTTTGGAGAGAGTGATTTCTGAAAAAACGGGTAAATTACCCCGCTTGGAATCTTCCATACTAAACCTCTTTAGTATTGTGTCAATGTACCTGGATTGGGACAATCCAAAAATCCATTTAGATCTATCTCTATAGATCTTTATCCTTAGGATGTAGGAGGCATCACCAAGATCTTTCATGGAGAACTTGTGTGATTTGAAGTGCTTGACCGAGTGTAGCATAGGAACATCGTTTCCTATCAAGAGTATGCCATCCATGTACAATACGAGGAAGACTACCTTGCACTCTACAGCCTTCTTATATATACAAGGTTCATCCACATTTTGATGAAGTCAAACTCTTTGATAGCTTCATCAAAACAGATGTTCCAACTCTGCAATACCTGCTTTAATTTGTAGATGGCTTTACGCAGCTTGCACACCTTTCCGCTGCTCCCACTGTCTACGAAGCCCTCTGGCTGTGTCATGTAGACGCTCTCTTTAAATCACCATTTAGATAAGCGGTCTTGACGTCCATCTGCCAGATTTCGTAGTCATGGTATGCAGCAATGGCAAGTAGGATCCTGATGGACTTAAGCATAGCGACAGGAGAAAATGATTCATCTTAGTCGATGCCAGGCCGTTGACGAGAACTTTTTGCTACAAGTCTAGCCTTGAAAGTCTCAACTTTTCCATCTACACCAATCTTCTTTTTGAAGACCCACTTGCTCCCAATGGGTTTTATCCCTTCAGGAGCAACATCCAAAGTCTATACTTTGTTGGTGTACATGGATTCCATCTCGGATCGCATAGCATCCAGCCATTTCACAGAGTCTCCATTTCTGATGGCCTGCTCGAAACTAGTAGGGTCATCATCTTCCATGATGCAATCCCCACTCCCACCGTCTATGAGAAAACTATAGTATCTCTCAGGTGGGTGAGAAACCTTATTAGATCCGTGGAGTGGCTGGAGTTCGTTGGGTACTATTGGATCCTCCGGTTCCACCAAATCATCAGTTATAGTTTTTGTTGCTGGAACTTCTTCCAGTTCTACCTCATTGCCACTAATTTCTTTTACAAGAAATTCCTTTTCTAAGATGGTGGCATGTCGAGAAACAAACACCTTTTGTTCCTCTGAGTTATAGAAGATATACCATCGCGAATTCTTAGGATATCCTACAAACTTGCATAGAAATGACCTTGCCTCGAGCTTATCCGGATTTTGTGTTTTTACATAGGCCGGACAACCCCATAGCTTAACTATATTAAGACATGGTCTCTTCCCTTTCCACATCTCATATGGAGTGGTAGGTATAGATTTGTTGGGAACCATATTAAATAGGTACATGGATGTCTCAAGCGCATAATCCCAAAAGGAAATAGGTAACTCAGCAGTACTCATCATAGAGCGCACCATATCTAATAGGGTGCGATTCCTCCGCTCCGATACACCGTTGTGTTGTGGCGTATACGGAGGAGTAAGCTGATAGAGAATCCCATTCTTTTTTAGATAATCACGGAATTACGCGCTCAAGTATTCTCCTTCCCGATCATATCGTAGGCTTTTAATACTTTTGCCCGTATGGTTTTCAACTTCGCTCTTATATTCCTTGAATTTCTCAAAAGCTTCAGACTTGTGTTTCAACAAGAACACATGTCCGAACCTTGAGAGATCATCGATGAATGTAATAAAGTATGAATAACCATTCCTGGCATGTGTAGACATAGGACCGCATACATCACTATGTATGAGTCCTAAGAGTTCCGTAGCTCTTTCTCCGTGTCCAGTAAATGGAGTTTTGGTCATCTTGCCTTTGAGACGTGACTGGTAAGTTTCATAAGATGAAAATTCGTACGGATTCAAATATCCATCTTTTTGCAACTTAGCCAGTCTTGTCACATTAATATGACCCATTCTACAATGCCACAAGAAGGCTTCGTTCATTTCTGAACTTTTCTTCCTGTTTGTGTTCTGTACGTTAACAACTGCACTTTGATTAAGAACGTATATACCGTTACATAACGTACCAAATCTAATCAACACTTGATTCTGGAAAATGTTCATAACATTATCCTCTAATGTGAGATTATATCTTTCTTTAGTTAGCAAAGAAACCGATATAATGTTGCACACCATTTTTGGTATGTCGTAACAGTCGTTCAGAATCAATGTATTACCAGTTGGTAATACAAGGTGATATTCGCCAACTTCCTTGGCAGCAATAATTGCACCATTCCCCACTGTTAGGGATTTATCACCCTTCCCCAGTTCTCTACCTTTCTATAGCCCATGTAATAAATTACATACGTGTGATCCTGATCCGATATCCAACACCCAGGACGTAGAACAAACAGAGAAACAGTTCTCAGTAAAGAACACACCCGAAAAAGATGCATCAACATGCCGTTTCTTCGAACGGGTGGCGCGGGAATCCTAATATCCCCATATTCCAAAGGAACCATGTTCCCCAGCTCAGTATATTAAGTGGGTTCGGTAAATACATCCATATTATTATCTTGATTAAGGTGTGACATTGGTTGCTGCCTGGAGAGAGAGAGAGAGAAGGAAACGCGTTAGCGTGCGCTCTTTCTAAGATTAGATTGGTTATTATCTTATCTAATCAGGATGGCTCCCACTGTTTTTTATGAAATCTTCCTTCAAACCATAAAAGGTAAGACTAGCCGGGATTAATTACACTCCAAGTCCGCCAATCGTTCGGCCAGGCTAGTGTCGGTACTTTGAGGGAGGTTCCCCGTGCTTTCGCACGAACCTAATTAAAATAAACCTTATTTTCCTAGAGGTATGACCCCATTGACACCTTTCTAGATACCTACTTGATCAGCTAATTGTAAAGTGCAAAACTCTCCCAGGAGTAACTCATACTCGCAGTGGGTATCGGGATCTAACTATCATATAGAAGGTATGCAATCTCATTGCAAATTTCAACACTTTAAATTCCCGATAATAGTTTTTACCCCTAACTTCCTATGACCTTGACGTTGGCCAAAAACTCATACGCCGCTAGTCAAGTTCAACCAGTTCATTTCTTGATTGAATTAAACCCACCCGCACGACCCTTGACACTTGCCAACAAAGTCGTACGACTACCCTAATCTAATCGCATCTCATGCCGCAGATAAGTACTAATCAGCTACCGCACACTACGCCATGAAGCTGGCCAAAAAACGCAGCATGAATACTAAATAGTATTTATCTGAAATGACGGAGGGCTACGCAGGTTTTTAAGAAAACCATGAGCGTAATGAACTTGATATCGTTGTAGAATCTAATGGTTTTGAAAAGGAGAGTTTTTTTATGCTTTTGCTAGTTTCGCTAAAGAGGGCACTCCAGGTGAAGGGGTCTCGGCTCTTTCCTCATCGAATGAGGTGCTAGATATTCATCAAGGAATACCACTATGCAAAGCAAGAACTAGAGAAGAAATCAAAAGACAAAACCGAGTGGGTTGTAGAATTTTCTATTTTCGCTAAAGAGGTCACTCCCGGTGAAGGGATCTCGGCTCTTTCCTCATCGAATGAGGTGCTGGATATTCATCAAGGAATACAAAAATGCAAAGCAAAAACTAGAGCTACCCTTTTTGAAAATTTGATTCTACAACATATTTATGTTTCTTTCTTTTCATTAATCACATTAATGAAGTCCCATAATTTAATGTTTCCTAAACATCACAGAAAAATTAAACGAAAATAGAACATATGTTTATGCCATCCGCATTCGCCACTAGGCCCTGTCATGCACTATTAGGTTACTTAACTACCGGCAGAGCGGGTGCTGGACTATCGCTGGTGCAAAACATAAGCAACGTTTTTTATATATCATATATATAATATTACATTCGTCTCACGCAGTTATATGATCAACATCACAGAATCAAGCAGCAGAAGCAACATATGAAATATTGGATATACTAGTATGCCCGTGTTTTAAATTTCGCCAGTGATGTAAAACACGGATTCCACGGTCGTGATGAATAGCCAAACCTACATCCCTAGACCCCTACGAGAGCGGCAAGTAACCCTGTCAATTCTAGATTTAGGAGACTCGGTCTCAACTCCATGAGATGGTTTCCCACTGGACTCTAGAACCCGGTTACTTTTGCTCCCCGCCTTGGGTCTATCCTAATGCATAAAAGTAAATAATATACAACAATGGTGAAATCATCATCAACCCGGAAGTGCCCCAATAAAAGAATATTACATACAGATTTTACATGAATGAAAATAAAAACTCTCATCTCATATAGAACCCCCCGGCTATTCTTTCACGACGATCCAATAAATCATATCAACAGCAACATATGATATCATATATCATCAACGTAAGCAAATATGTGTATCCCTAAAACTTGTTGATATATAGCAACGAGATTAGGATACCCAACATATTACACTTACGGTAGCAGAAAAGAAAACAAAAAACTACAATAATTAGAATCTGCAATATCCTTAGACACCATAAACCCGGAATATCTCATATTCCGGATTTCATGCCTAACTTATAAAACTTGCATTTTAGTCTCAAATTGAAAACTCTTTTCAATTGGTTGTCGGATAATTCAAAAAGATTCCCGACTTAGTGATCCTGTACACTACGCAATTGCTACAGAGTTTTGATCTGAATCAAAACTTCGTGGCAATCGATCAATTGAGACTAAACGGCTAGGTTTACAATATACTAACTAGTTTTCATAAAACTAATTAATCCGAATTCTAATAATTGTATCACACATCACTAAGCTTGTAAAGTAACCACGACATAAGAATTCTGCATGCAATTAGCAAACTTAACAAATTTTTCCAAGACATGAAAATCCAGTAAGCTAAAGTTTCAAAACTGATCGTTTTAAGCCACTCCGGGAGTCGAAACGGATCGTAACCCGCTCGAATCTTCGCGACGGAGAAGATCCCAAAATTAACTATCGAATGGGGGGCTCAGGGGGGTACCCACCCCGAGGGGCCACCTTGAGGTGGCCCCTAGGGGAAGGCAGACCCAAGAGCACCCAGTTGGGGTGCTCTCGGGTCACCTACCCCTAAGGCCACATTGTGGTGGTCTAGGGGTATGGGTCGGGCCTATGGTCCCCCGAGGGTGTCCCCGGGGTGCACATGCTCTACCCTACGGCTTCTCGGTTCAAACCGTGAGCCGGCGAAGTGTGCAAACAACTTGAAACATCATTTTGGAAACTGTTTTTATCGGCAGTTTTTGCGCGACAAAAACGGCGGATTTCTAACGTCGCTATAATCTGCCCTGATGTTCTAGCTTGGCTCTGATACCATGAAAGTCGACCTTAGCACCACCATGAGGTTCTAGTGACATCAAGTATGCCAAATTCAAATTTTATTAGGTGCTAAGCTTGACTAACAAGATCTTTACTAGATTATTAGTGTTTGCCTATGATGATGTGATGAACTAAATAAAAGAAAAGAGCATACAACATTTGTAGTTCAAGTCCTTCTCTTCAAAAGCTCCGGGTTGTGGTCCACGCGACTCCACTAGGCTCCTCTTTAAGATGAAAGAACTTCCTTCGTGATCTTTGCGCCAAAGACGATCCACTCGAAGTCCACAAGCTCAAGCTAACCCTTCACTAAACTCATTAGTGAAGGCAACACTCCACATCAAATTACTAATCTAATTTGTGATGGTGAAGTAGGGGTTTAATTTGCTCACTAGGGTTTTCACAAGTTCAATTATTCACATCACATGTGAGGGTTTGAACTTGGAAGTGAGGTGAAGAAAATTGTAGAGAGCAAGAGAGAGCTAGAGCTCAAGAAATGGATAAGGCATGAACTCAAGAGAGAGTGCAAGCATAGAATGAGAAAATGAATATCTATCTCCTAACTTATTCAAGCATGGAATAAAATGCAATAATAAATTTCAACCATGCTTGAATAGTGAGTCAAGAGTAATTTACAAATAATAAAACCCATGCCTTACCCATTCCACAAATATCTCCACAATTTACACCTCATTTTGTATTTTCTAAAAAGATAGAAAATAGATGCCATGCTTCGTATAATATATATATATATACACATTTATCATATATATATATATAAATATATATTAAGAAACATAATTAGTGAACTAATAATATCAGTTAAGATATAATTATATCACATATAATATATATCACATTATTCAATCAACACTTGATCTAATAATCCGGTTATATCATATATAACCGACTATTATCATTAATCTGAATATCACATTATCAAACAACACTTGATTCGGTAATCCGGTTATATCACATATAACTTGACCGACATCAGATAACTGCTAGATTATAATATGGTATCACATACTCATATTTAATCAGGCCCACACCCATATCAATATATGTGCCCTACTTTATTTCGCTCGAACCAGGAAATTTCTGTGAGGGACTCTAAGTACTCGTCATTACGCCAGCAGTAGCTGATGATCACATCAATCACCTATAAGCCGTCAGCGGTACTAGCTGGACATAACGGCT
Source organism: Agapanthus africanus (assembly GCA_030015575.1). Lineage (NCBI taxonomy): Eukaryota > Viridiplantae > Streptophyta > Magnoliopsida > Asparagales > Amaryllidaceae > Agapanthus > Agapanthus africanus. The sequence continues at coordinate 285,975,255 of CM057343.1, read as the reverse complement.
ACCCCGGTATTGAGCGATATGAATATAAACAAGCAAGCTCGTCCATACTCTCCATGAATCCTATCAGTAACACTACCATACAGTCCGTTCTCTTTGTCTGATATGTCGCATATCATGTCTAGGGGTGGTAAACGTCAGACCCCAGTAACGTGATAAGTCATGCCGATGTCTGGCCTATAACGGTTTGAGAAACTACTGATAACTCTTATCAGTAAATCTCAGCAGAATCCCTGGCCAGGGACTTCCAGTCATAGCCAATCGAGCATAGCGAAACATCAACCCCCAATACCTGGGGAGACGAAACCCCTCCTATCGCTCATTGCCTCCATGTGACTCGGGACTGTATCCAAAATCCACCTGTTTGCACGACTCCTTTGAGCCGTGGTAGGGAGGAAATCAAAGCACAGTGGGAGCCACACAAGACTCTATGACGATCTCGAGTCTACAGACTAACTTGTACTAGTGTCACCAGTGGACTGCTATTTGACGATAGGTATACTACTACATAGGAGTCATCGGCATGTCCTATTCGGTGTACCCATTCTCCAATAAGCAACGGTGTATAATCTTTGATGTCACACACCAATGGTTGTGGGATCAACCATCACCCTCTAAGTGTAGGGTTATATAGCGTAGCAGCAAGGTTTCCGGAGGTATCATCCATGCCGTTTTCAAATTTTTTCCATACTAAAGAACCCTAACCCTAGATTCTTAACTAGAGATTTAGACGAACTAGCAATGTAAACAACTTTACATCTAAGTGAATGAGGATTACAACCTTTGTAGACCGGTCCTTCTCTTCTAAAGCTCCATGTAGTAGTCCCTTCGCTCTAAGTTGTGAACACCCGAACTCTAGTAAGGGTTCATGATTGATATGATATTCTTGGATTGGATGAAAATGTAAGTATCGAATCAGATGATTCCCGATAACGGTTTCATTTGATCGATAAGAGTTTCTTGTGTGTCGGTATTTATAAAATTTTATATAGAAATCATAACCAAAAATATTTGACCGCAATCAATAACGGTGTCGAATGTAGCGCGTTAATAAGTGCGGATCGTCCACAGGAAAAGTGTAATCGTTCGTCTTTTGAATTAGATGACTTGAAACTTTAAAGAAAATAAAACAAAACAATTTATAATTTATATTTGAAGTTCAAGAATTAGAAAATCTAGATCTAATAACAAGAAAAGATAGAATCAAGAATTGATAGTTTGATAATTTTTCCAACCAAATATCAAGAATCTAAATGAGGCTCGTAGAAATCGATCGGATCTATAGATGTGATGTAATCTTACAATTACATATTCTTATCCTTCGATGAATTGATACTAGATCGATCAAGAATTAGGGATTTCTTATGAAACTAGGGTTTCATCTTATCCCTTGTTCTTTCGTCGATATCATTCACATTTTAGCCTCTAGTAAATTCAAGAAACGATCATAGATCCCTAATTTCGAGCGATCACAATCAAGAAAGCATCGCTACGAAACTAGGTCATCGATTCTTGAACTTGCTAGGGTTTACAAAACTCGTAGGACTCAAGAATCGTTTAAAGATTTGTTACATCATCATTCCATTGATAGTCTCGACTCCTTAACGAGCGGAGTTTTACTCAAACATCACAACAAGAACTACAATTACAAATTGAGATCTAATCATTATGCAAGAATTACAAGAAAGCAAGATTAAAGAATTTCACCTTTTATTTATATCTACAATTTCATTACAATCGCTCAAGAACAATAAGAGGAAGAACTCGATCGTCGATTTGGCATCGCTCGGCTCCGTGAGTCGCGGATCGGTTTGGATCTCTTTCTCCGATAGAATCCGGCGTCGCTCCTAAAAGGTTGAAAGGCTTCTCGCTTGATTGGTACTCGGGATCATAAATTTGGAGTGGAATTAGGGTTAGGGTTTCGCACAAGCCTTGTCACTAGACTTGTGGAATAAGATGAAGAATTGAAGAATGAGGAAGATTAACAAAGATTTCCTAACTAAAGATTAGCCTTTAACCCTAGGACTAGGCTTCTATTTATAGACTTCCTCAAACCCTAGATCTAGGATTAGAGTTTGAATTTCCCTCCAAAACTTTGTTAGCAAGATTTGAATTTCCCTCCAAAAGTTTGTTAAGGAGAGGCTTCTAGAAGTAGTTAGTTAGGAGCTTAATCATGTTTAGCTTAATTTAATGATCGTTGCTGATCTGGAAGAAGCTTCGAGGGTTTTCTGGAATTTGACGTATATGAAAGGAATGTGGGCCCAGAGGTAAGAATTGTGCACTAAAAATTGAGCGCTGATGTGGCAATACCGCCGCGGATCCGCGGCTCAAGCCGGCTCCCGCCGCGGTTCCGCGGCACTTTGGGGGCTTCATGGCTTGGGCTCTCTTCTGATGTTTTGGGCTGATGTTTGGGCCTTTCTTTGATTTGTTTATTTATATATTTCCTTCTGAATTGCTACCAGATCTGAAAACATGGAGTTGGTGTATTTTTGATCAGCTTCTTTTGACTTTGCTCCTGCAATTTCCTGCACAAATCTCGAAACAAGTGTTGCGCAATACAGGGATGATGCGATGCCATGAAATGCAGTCAATTTCCTTTATAGTGTCGGTTTTAAAGTCTAACACATGCAATCTGATATTTAACGACTGATTTGCTAATATGTGAAATATGAATGCCGAACACTTCTAGATGAGTGCAAATGATAGGGAAATTGCCGGGTTAAAAATGCAGTATTTTCGACTGATCAAATTCCCCCAAACTTAATTTCGATCATCTCGAGCGAACTGTTTTATTAAAAAGAGAAGGATAAAATAAAGAAAGAAAAAACTAACTAGCACACTTTCGTAGGCAACACGATTGCACTGAGCACGTGCAACAAGCCTTTAAACCTCTAGGTGTCCCTAGTAGGAGGAGTGTTGTCTCCTGAGGGTTTTCAGCGGATTGCACCCACAAAATCCAATAATAAAAGAAAGATCATGAATATTACATTTAAAGACAAGAATCGTAAAAGAAAAGCCTTGAAAATTAGGGTTTCCAACTAAGCTAGCATTTCGGTTGTCATGAGCCCTATCTTAATGGTCATGAAAAGATGTCAGAAATCGCGTCCTCCCTAAATAAAACATCGTCTTATTCTTCATTCCTATCTTTCGTCCAAACATCGATCATATAACCCTGCGTGTGTGTAAAGGACATCCTTACACCCGGAGAATTCAATTCAAGCTATCATACTCTTGCCCATCAGCCTCAGTACTTTTTAATTAATGAATATTTAGATGAGATTGCTCACACACTTTCATGCGACCGTTAATACTTCTTGAGGTACTAACCGACCGATTACTCATGTGCTTGCTTATTTAGTGTATTTTCCTCGTCTTGTACCACGTTAGGCATAGCAATGACTCCCAGACCAGTTGGCCTTAGGGCACTAGGTGAAGAAGCACCCTGGCTATATATTTTTTATTGCCCTCGGTGACAACAAAACCAGTGTCTATTTTTCTCACCACTTTATATTTTCTTCATTCACTTTTTTTTTTATTTCCTTCATACATCGGCTTTAAGACAATAGCATTTCAAGGTATCCTCTATTATCCCGAGGTTCAAGACTTGTGTAAGTGCGAATAGCAGGGTATCAACGTTCAAAATGTTTGGCTTCCAGAATAGAAACTATTTTTCAGACTTATTTTTATCCTCAGATTAGTGACGTCTTTCATCTTACTAACCCTTGGGAAACGGCTCATAACTACTTATTACTAGTTCGTATAAGAAAACTTCAAATTTTCTTGGTTTTATTAAATTTTTCTAATCTTATGGAAGTAATTTTTTCACTATCTAATCTTTTATTATCTTATTTATATACAAAATATTTTTATCTTTTGAAATTTTTCTAAATTTTTATAGGTTTTCAAAAATGTTTTGTGCTTATGCAAAGTTTGATGCAAATGATGCGAAAATAAGCACAAACCTCCCCCAAACTTGTTTTCAACAGTGTCCTCACTGTTGCCATCAGCTAAATCTCGAAAAATCTGTAAGCTTGGGAGGAATTTATTAGTGGGGGCAAAATATTTAAGTGAAGAACCTCCCCCAAACTTTTTTTTTGGCTCAAAATTTTGTAAAAATTTTCTTTTCAGGAGCCCGATCATACCCCCCCAAACTTGAGTTATGCAATGTTAATCTTTGAAAATCATATGAGGGGGTCAAAAATCAATGGTCGATGCCAAGCTTTGCAAAAACCAAACGTTAACACCAACCATTCAAAAATTTTATCAATGCAGTGCTCTGGTTGGTGGAAGAAGAAGTGGGGAAAGGTTAAGTGGTGGAAGAGAGTGTGTGTGCGTCTCATTTTGGAGAGACGATGCATTGAATGTGATGGATTACTCGCATTCTTTTTACAGTTCAGAAGAAAGGGTGGAGGTTCAATTTCAATGATTGGGACATGATTCATCTCAACACCCATGTTATTCAGAAATGCGAGTTCATCAGCGAAGATCTCCTCAAAAGTTTCATCAATACCCCGAAGAATAATATCATCACAAAGTGCGGGGTGATCTTCAGACTCTAAGAACAGTTCATAATCCGTGTTAATTGTTGACCCGGACTTCTCAGTGGAAGAGTCCGTATGTTTATGATACATAGTTGGGTCAAAAAATAACGTATGAAAAGAGTCAAGATCGGTATCAGGAGGATCATCAAATTCGCTGCTGTCGACATCCATTAAGTCAACAGAACAGACATGAGCAGTAGGTTCGGAGGGTACACTTCCCAACTTGTAAATGTTTAGCTCTATTGACCTATTCCCGAAGGATAGGGTCATAGAGCCATTATGACAGTTGATGATAGCATTGGAAGTAGCCAAAAAGGGGCGAGCTAAAATCACCGGAATTTGATTCCGTGGGTTCGCTACAGGCTGTGTATCAATTACAATAAAATCCATAGGGAATATAAATTCCCCGATTTTTATTAATACATCCTCCAGTTCACCCCTAGGTTTGGTGATTGATCGGTCAGCCATCTGGAGAGTGCAATGGGTTGGCTTCAACTCTTCGATACCTAGTTGCTCGTAGACTGAGTATGGAAGTAAGTTAACACTAGCGCCAAGGTCTAGTAGAGCACGGTTAATGTGTTTTCCCCTAATGGAAATGGAAATAGTAGGATATCCAGGATCCTTACGTTTCCTCGGTAATTGTTGGGGAAAGGCTGTGTCTACTGTTTTTTCCATGAATATCTTCTTAGGCACTTGAGTCTTCCTCTTCCTAGTGCACAAGTTCTTAAGAGTTTTCGCATAGGACGGAACTTGTTGGATGGCATCTAGGAGAGGGATGTTGATGTTAACTTGCTTGAAAATGTCCATAATCTTCTCCATATGCGGACTCGATGTGTTAGCTCTTAACCGATTAGGATAAGGTGCTTTAGCAATAAGCGCTGGGTCCATCATAGGAGAAGGAAGTGGGGGTAGACATGATCCTAAAAGAGGAGTGGGGATCGTCTGTGGAGAACTAGAAGAGATGGGCTGAGGTGGCGAGCCTTGTGGGAAACGAAGAATAGGCTCGCAAGAAGGTGGTGGGGTAGAAGAACTGGGGTCAGAATTAGAAGTGTGTGTGTGAGGAAAGGTCTCAGCCGGGGTGTTATTGATTGATTTATCTGTGTCATCAAACTCTTCCCCAACGTGATTGTCAAGAACTCTTCCAGATCTCAACGTGATTTCATCCACATGATGTGAATAGCCAGGATTGGGTAAGGGTTGAGCTGGAAGTTTCCCTTTTCTCTCTTGCACTCATTTCGGCTTTTAATCGTGAAATTTCTGCTTCCATCGATTTAATACTCTCAGCTTGGTACGCTGAGTTTTTCTTTATATCATCGATAGAAGTCTTTATTTCAGCCGATACTTGCATGAGATTTGTCAGAAGCAAGTTTATGAATGAAGAGGATTCATTAGTCCCGGTCAACTGCAACGGACTAGATGGTGCGGGTGTGTTGGCCGGATTTTGGAAGTTTTGTGATTGGAAGGGGTGCTGACTCAATTGAAGTGGTGGATGCTGTTGTGGTGGAGGGACCCTTTGGAAATTGTTTTGGGTTGGAACCGTGTTTTGAAATTGTGATTGGTTCCAAGCAAAATTAGGGTAATTCCTCCAACCCTGATTATATGTGGAGGAAGATGGATCGTTTCTAGGTCTTTGAAATGCGGCATTGGTATGCTGATGACCTTGAAACGGACATTCTTCCGTCAAATGAGTAGGATCAGAACAGTAGCCACATACAGTTTTGGAGAGTGATAATTGACTTAGGGCGGCTAAAAATTTGTTTTCCATAGTCTCGAGTTTCTTTTGCATAGCCGAAATATCAACTCTAACTGCTATGGAAATATCATTGCCTTCCCTAAACGATTGACTCACACCCTCCTACTGTAAAGATTTTTCAGCGACATCTTCTAAGAATTTACAGGCTTCCCCATCATCTTTGGTCATAAAATTGCTTTGACACATGGATTCAAGGGTCTGTCTTGTGTAAGGAGTAATGCCCTCATAAATGATTCGGCACAATTCCCATCTCGGGATGCCGTGATGTGGACATTGGACTAACAGATCCTTGAAACGTTCAAGACATTTTGAAAATGTTTCATTTGGAAGCTGGGTGAATTAATAGATTTCGCTACGGACTCGAGCTGTCTTTTGGTGTGGGTAGAATTTCTTAAGGAATGCTTAGACGAATCCTTCCCAATTTGAAATGGAATGTGCGGTAGTGTTATATAGCCACTTCTCGGCTAAATCGCACATGGTAAATAGGAGAAGACGAAGACGCATAGCATCCACAGAAAACTGTGAGGTACCCATCATTGCGCATACATTTTCAAATTTCGTGATAAACACGTATGCGTCCTCAGACTCGAGACCGTGAAATTTTGGTAGAAGGTTGATGTATTGGGGTTTAATCCGAAAATTTTCCCCGTTGGCTGGTGGAACGGAAAGACAGATGGAAAGGGGGCCTCGTGTAGGATAGCACCTCTCTTGGAGAGAGATGCGAGGTAGATTCTGCGCACCAACGGACGGCGGCAGAGTAGTGGAATAGAAGTTCGATGGAAACGGATCCATCGATGTGGTTGTGGTGGTGGGTAAAGAAAGGGTAAGTGTAGAAATACCAAATTTTGGGCCGATCGGGGGACGCGGACTAACAGGCACTAGAATCCCGTTGTCCAGCCTATCTTGTACTAAAAAGGGTTAGTACAAGTGGCAGCGTGAATTTATAATTAGGGGAATGATGAATGAATGCGGTGTTTGTTTTGAAAAGTGGACGGATTTTTTAAAAAATGATGTAACACAACAAATGCAACAACAAAACCCTAAAATCTAGTGGTCACCTAGGTCCGGCTCTAGACCGCTCCTAACTGCCAAATGACAAGTCGCAGGATAGAATCCTCCACTGCCTCTTTGTCTCTCTGTGGCCAGGTAAGTGCCAGGTAAGTGGGAAGGTACTCCACTACGTAAGTAGTAGGCCTAATTAATAACCACTAGCCTTCGACACACTTGCCTTAGACACCACAAGAAAACGCGGATAAGCAATGAATTACCCATAGCCTTCTTCTATCCTAAGTCAGCGCGACGGTCTTTAGAGTCATCTCTAGATTTCTTTTAATTAATGAGGGTAAATGCGGATGCAAGTTTGTGATTTTCGGGGCTTAGGAAGGGTAATGAACTCCCCACCTAATCTGGATTTGGTGTTTGCCCCTTAATGTCCGTATTAATTATGCAAACAACTGCAAGAAATCAAAACAAGCACAATTTAATTTTTGCAATTTGCGCGCTGCGATTATTTGCAAAGAAACCTGCACAAAATTGTTAATGGAGTAGATGAGGGGAGAGATAAGAAAGAGTAGAAGTATACCTGAAATTTTGATGCAGAGATGAAGTTAAACTGCGGCAGAACCGCGGTTTTAGTTGCTTATTGCCGCGGAATGGTGGTGGAAAACACTGTTCACGTCACCAAAATTTTTCAGGCTGCTACTGTTACCTCCTTGAGCTCTCTCGAAATTTCTGGAAAAAAATTCACCATCTCCAATAATTCCAGAATTCCTCGCAATCAAATCACAACACACGTATTAGGGTTTGTGCGAGTTTAGATCTAAAAATTATAATGGAATAAATTTTTCAACTCAAATTTCAAAATACGAACAATTAGCGCACTATCCCCGGCAACGGCGCCATTTGATTGGTTGAAATTTTCCGATTGTGTGTAAGTATATCAAATGATCCCTGGCGCCATTTGATTAATGATTTTTTGTTGTGTATTAGAGAAAATTGTAAAGAAATCACAACCAAAAATATTTGACCGCAATCAATAACGGTGTCGAATGTAGCGCGTTAGTAAGTGCGGATCATCCACAGGGAAAGTGTAATCGTTCGTCTTTTGAATTAGATGAGTCGAAACTTTAAAGAAAAGAAAACAAAACAATTCATGATTTATATTTGAAGTTCAAGAATTAGAAAATCTAGATCTAATAACAAGAAAAGATAGAATCAAGAATTGATAGTTTGATGATTTTTCCAACCAAATATCAAGAAACTAAATGAGGCTCATAGGAATCGATCGGATCTATAGATGTGATGTAATCTTATAATTACGGTATTCTTAGCCTTCGATGAATTGATACTAGATCGATGATGATCGATCAAGAATTAGGGATTTCTTATGAAACTAGGGTTTCATCTTATCCCTTGTTCTTTCGTCGATATCATTCACATTCTAGCCTCTAGTAAATTCAAGAAACGATCGTAGATCCCTAATTTCGAGCGATCACAATCAAGAAAGCATCGCTACGAAACTAGGTCATCGATTCTTGAACTTGCTAGGGTTTACAAAACTCGTAGGAGTCAAGAATCGTTTAAAGATTTGTTACATCATCATTCTATTAATCGTCTCGACTCCTTAACGAGCGGAGTTTTACTCAAACATCACAACAAGAACTACAATTACAAATTGAGATCTAATCATGATGCAAGAATTACAAGAAAGCAAGATTAAAGAATTTCACCTTTTATTTATATCAACAATTTCATTACAATCGCTCAAGAACTACAAGAGGAAGAACTCGATCGTCGATTTGGCTTCGCTCGGCTCCATGAGTCGCGAATCGGCTTGGATCTCTTGCTCCGATGGAATCCGGCGTCGCTCCTAAAAGGTTGAAGGGCTTCTCGCTTGATTGGTACTCGGGATCTTAAATTTGGGGAGGAATTAGGGTTAGGGTTTCGCACAAGCCTTGTCACTAGACTTGTGGAAGAAGATGAAGAATTGAAGAATGAGGAAGATTAACAAAGATTTCCTAACTAAAGATTAGCCTTTAACCCTAGGTCTAGGCTTCTATTTATAGGCTTCCCCAAACCCTAGATCTAGAATTAGAATTTGAATTTCCCTCCAAAAGTTTGTTAGCAAGATTTGAATTTCCCTCCAAAAGTTTGTTAAGGAGATGCTTCTAGAAGTAGTTCGTTAGGAGCTTAATCATGTTTAGCTTAATTTAATGATCTTTGCTGATCTGGAAGAAGCTTCGAGGGTTTTCTGGAATTTGACGTATATGAAAGGAATGTGGGCCCAGAGGTAAGAATTATGCACTAAAAATTTGTTAGTTATATGTATGCCCTAGAGGCCATTACTGTACATTGGATGTATATTGTAGTTGATGCTGGGACATATATAGGTAAGACTTTCTTGCTCTATATGATTGTATGCTATCTGGTTGCTCTTTATCTTAACATGTATACTTTCTGTCTCTCTAATTACTTGTTGATAAAGCCCTTAGGATGTGTACTCGACTTCCAGGACTATGATGCAGATCATACTAGTGGGGCCTGGGTAGTCCATAAGTACATCCTTTAAGGTCCCTAGTCGTAGGTGTATCGAGATGGGGCATCGATATACCAGAGTAGACTAGCGTATACCTTCTCGACCCATACAGATGGGCGATGGATTATCCCATATCCATTGGTGTTTGACATCAGAGATGATATACGGGTGCTCAGTAGAGACTGGGTACACTGAATGGACTCGCCGAGAACTCCCAGATGGTATTATACCTCACGTCAGATGGCAGTTCTCTGGTGACACTGGTACAGCTTAGTCTGTTGACCTGAGATCGTCATAGAGTCTTGTGTGTCTCCCACTGTGCTTTGATTTCCATCCTACCACGGCTCTACTGAGTCGTGCAAACAGGTGGTATTTGGGTACAGTCCCGATTCACATGGAGGCAATGAGCGATAGGAGGGGATTCGTCTCTTCCGGTATTGGGGGTTGATGTTGCGCTATGCTCGACTGGCCATAACAGGAAATCCCTTGCCAGGGTTGCAGTGATATACTGGTAAGAGTTATCAGTAGTTTCACGATTGTTATGGACCTCACGTCGGCATGACTTATCGAGCTATTAGGGTCTGACGTTTACCACCCCTAGGCGAGATATGCGACATATCAGACGAACAGACCGGACTGTACGGTAAGTGTTACTGGTTGGATTCACAGGAGTATCAGCAGGCTTGCTCGTCGATCTTCTGATCGCTCAATACCCGGGTGGCCGTTACGTTTAGCAGACCGCTTGCGGCTTGTGGGTGTTTGATATGATCATCATCTGCTGCCGGCGTATTGACGAGTCTTTAGAGTCCTACACAGAGGTTTCCGGGCTCAAGCGAAACGAAATAGGAGCGCATATGAGATATGTTCAGGACCGAGAATAATGCGTGTATGTGATACCATATTCTATTCTCGCGATGAATGTATCGGATGGTTGTATGCGATATTGTTGGAGATAGTGCCCTCAGAGTCAATTATTGGATCACAGGCACGTGATTGCAATGATTGAGGGAGGACCTATCCCGGTAGGACAGTCTTACTCGAGATGATAGTATGCTATCTGGTTTACCTTTATCATCGTGTACTGCTTCAGGTGACCTTACATGTCACTATTACACGTTGATAGAGCCCATAGGATTCTTGCTTGACGGCCAGCAGTATGAGGGCGATCATATAAGTGAGAGCTGGAGTCTATAAGCACATCCTTAAAAGGTCCCTAGTCGTGGGAGTTTCGAGACAGGGCATCGATACTCCAGAGTAGACTAGTGTATACAGTCGAGACCCCGACGAGGGGCGGTGGCCGGTCTCACAAGCCACTGGTGTCAGTTGGTTCACCTAAGATGTATACAGGTGCTCATTGGGTTATGAGTACACCGGACAGGACTCGCCGGGAACCTGCTAGTTGGGATTATACCATACGTCAGATAGCAGTTCCCAGGTGACATGTGTACAGGTTAGTTCATCGACCTGAGATCGTCATTTGTCTCGTGTGAGTTCCACCTGTGCTTTGATTACTACCCTACCACGGCTCAAAGGAGTCGTGCAAACAGGTTTTAGTTGGGTACTGTCCCGAGCCACATGGAGGCAGTGAGCGGATCATCAGGGGTTCGTCTCTCCCGGTATTGGGGGTGAGGTCGCGCTGTGTCTAGGAGAGCCATTACACAAAGCCCTCGGCCGAGGCAGGAGATTTACTGGTAGGTATTCCAGTAGTATCTCAGGGTGTTCTGGGCTACACTCCGACACGACTTGTACCGCCTTTGGGGGTCTGACTTTTACCAACCCCCTAGGCCCGCCATGCGATGCTCATAGACGAACGGACCGGACTGTACGGATATTGTCACTAACAGGCTCAGTAGGGTGTCAGGATGAGTTCGCTCATCGACGTCCCTTTTGGTCAATAGCTGGTGGCCCATCACGTATTGGCTAATACCTCTGACGTGCTAGTGGTTAAATCCACAGCCATAGTATTGACGAGTCTTTAGAGTCCACCACACTTTCAGTTACTCAGCTTTCGGGCGAAACGCTGTAGAGGCCGTATGGAGATATGGCAGGGTCCGATCAGATACGTGCGGTATTGCACGGATCAGGATCGGACGGTTTGTACTAGTGGCCGTATGGATATATGGCAGGGTTCGATCCGATACGTGCGGTATTGCACGGATTAGGATCGAACGGATTTTACTAGCCGGCTTTGGTTTAAGCCGGTCCTAGTTTAGTACAGTTTAGATTTTGTCTCATTGCATTTGTATCCGGTCGGAATACAGATGCGGGTGTGTATGCACAGTATCGGGGTTTTCCTGTAATTTATTACGGGACCAGTTTTCTGGAGTTTCCAGTTTGCATTCCGTTCCGGCCGGTTTTCCTTTGTTCTTTCCCGGCCGGACTTTTCCGATGGAGGGGGTAATTTGCAGTTTTGCAAATTACATTTTGTGGAGAGGTTTTCTTGCATATGATGGCTTCATGATACTTCCTTCATGATTATATTCTTTTTCCATCACCTCATTTGCTTTATGTGATTAGAAGTGATAAGAATGGTTGATGTGAGTTTTGTTATGATGATGTTTGGTTGTGGTCACCCATTCTCTTCTCCTACACTCACCTCCCTTCTTGTTATGTTTGATATATTCTTTCCTCGACCATTCTAACATGATAAGGTTTTCATTTTTGAGAGAGAAGAAGATGAGAGTTTCATTCTTGATCTCATTTCATGCTAGAAAAATGCAAGCACCATTTTTCTTATCTTGATTCCTCCATCATCTTCAAAGGCAACAAAACCCCAAATGAGACATAACTTCAACCCTACACATTCTACAGCAAATCTTGGACGCGTCGGCTAGCCTACTTCGCGCCCGAGTTGCCTCGGTATTGAGGTAGGAGCCCGTAAAAGATACAGGCGATGTGGTGCCCTTTTCGGCAAGGAGGCGATGATATGGAGACAGGACTTTCCGCGGGAGATCGGGACGATGACGAGAAGACCGAAGGACTCGGATCACTTGGTATACTTCTCTTCCCATCTCTTGTTTGCTAGTATAGGTTAATGGTTAACGATCCGGGTTTTATTGTCCGCGGTAGCGCCAGTTTCCAAGTAAGGAAAATTTTTGATTCCGCATTTTGGCCTCGGTAAGACGGCCGGGGCGCTGCCGTGGCGCAACATGGTATCAAAGCCACGCCATTAACCTTTTCTAGCTTTGTTTGATGTGTTTTTGCATTTCCGATCGACCAAAATTCCAAAAACTACATTTTAGCTCACATCAGTTTTCTGTTGAAAATTTTTGGTCTCAAAAAATTTTTCAGGTTGTATAAAACTAATGTACTGGAAATTATAAGACTGCTGTAAAAATTTGACGCACTCAGTCGATGGATGAAGCGCGGAACCGCGGCCAAACCCCCCTTGGGCCGCGGTTCCGCCGCACTTTACTGTCCTCACTGTGTCCAATTTTTACAGTGGGCTTGTGGGCTGATTTTGGGGGTTTTGGGATATTAAATTTGGGCCCAGATTTTCTGTGAGTGCTACAGTATTGCTTGGGGGCCCACTTGTTAATTGTTTGATCGATCGGATATTTTAAACACATTATTTCACAGTATTTACATTATATCTGTGACCGTGAATGTCACTTGATTGGTAAATCCTGTCTAACTGCTATAGCCCGGTTAGACGGATTTGCGAACATGACTTTCACGTTGATGTTTTGTGTTTTTGCTGTGATGTTGCGGATCGGTCGTGGCGGATAGCCTGGATGCAATGCTAGTACAGTGTTGTTGTATTATGTACATTTGATATTGCGGGGCGAGCGTCCGACATGTGGACTGCCGTCACTGCCTGATTGTATTATTCTTTTGGGGCACGACCTGGTTGCGGTCGATGCACCCGTTGTATGTATATTTTACTTTCTGTACTAGGATTACCCCGCGGAGGGGTGCACGGATAGCCGGGTTCTAGAGGGTAACGGGCCCGCATCTCAGGGCATTGAGATGGAGGGGGCTTCAGTCTGGAATTGGCGGGCTATTCGCCGCACTCGTAGGGGGTATAGGTTGACCCAGGAGGGGTGCCCAAGTTACCGGATTCCGTGAAGTGCTGGGTGGTCCATTCACGGTGCTGAAGGGGGCTGCCTCGCTTCAGGTTTTGGCGGGTGACTTGACGCACCCGTAGGGGTCTAGGTTTTCATTGCACAGGCTATCCACATGACCAGGGGAACGTCGGGTTTCCGCAACGGCTCTGTGAAACCCGGGGCTTCCAGATATCTGTATTGTTCTGTGATGCTGTACATTTCTGTGATGTTGCATTTTATTCACGCCTTGAGCGAAATATAATATATTGGTATATATATTAGTAGATGTTGTATATGTTTTTCATCCGCGCTAGTCCAGTCCCCGCTCTGCCGTTAGTTAGCTAACCTAACGGGTGATGACGGGACCCAGTGGCGAATGCGGATGGCATATACGTACGTCAGTATATTTTCGTTCTTTGTGGTGTGATCATTTGATGGGACTGTGTTGATTCGGATCAATGCAAGATAAACAAACCTATTCTGATGTTGTTGGAACACTTTTCAAAAAGCTGTTATTGCAAGGACGTTCACTTTTGTTTTGCATCGTGGTATTCATTTGGAATATCCTGCTCCTCAGTCGACGAGGCAAGGGCCGAGATCCCTTCACCGGGAGTGACCCCTTGGACAGAAGTTTGCGTCAGGGAATTAACTTCACTATAGCCGATTACTTTTGCTTTGCATCGTGGTATTCAGCTGGAATATCCTGCACCTCATTCTACGGGGAAAGAGCCGAGATCCCTTCACCGGGAGTGACCTCTTTAGTAAAGGTTTTCGTCACTATATTTTCTAAAAAGGTTATGCAGTTCCTTCAACGATATCAAGTTCATTAGGTTCAAGGTTTTTCGCCAAAAACCAGTCGTAGCCCTCTGTCATTTCAGATTAGTATTACTTAGTATTCGTGCTGCGTATGTCGTGCTTAGCCGAGGCGTAGTGTTCGGTAGCTATGTAGTGCTTTTCTGTTGCATGGATATGAGATTGGTTAGGACAGTCGTGCGGTCATTTTGGCTCAGTCAAGGATTCGTGCGGGTGGGTCTAATGCAATCAAGATAATGACGGGTTGAACTTGACTAGGATCCTTTGATATGTTGGCTCAGTCAAGGTCACTTGGGTCCTAGGGGTAAAAATCACATCGGGAGTTTCAAAAGAACTGAAACTTGCCAGACATGCGCATACCTTCTGGAGTGTGGTGACGTGAATGGATTCCGTCATGTTATCATGCGATGATAGTTGGATCCCGATTTCCACTGATGAGTTGGTTTACTCCTCGGGTGATCCCCACTAATTCTTCTTTCAGGTTTGGAGGAGAATTTGAGATACAGTGGGAGGTTTCCAGATTAGATAAAGTGATAACCATTCTGATCTAGGTTAGAGTGCACGCTGAGTGTTTCTTTTCTCTCTCTCTTTGGCAGCGACCTTTGACCCGATCCTAGACTATGACTCAGTGACCAAGTTGACCGAACCTTCTTAACACTGGCTTTTGGATTGTCAGAGTTGCAAACCTCATTGCCACTCCTACTTTTACCCTTTTCTCCAGGACACCCCGTATTACTACGAACGTCCACTTCCATTGGACAAAACCATCGTATGGTTATATACGAACTCGAAGGACTTCGAGGATGGTTTCTGGTTCTGGAGAAAACGAATAGAATTATTCAGTTGTCTTTTCTTTTCACCTTCTCTCATTGCGAGTACTCCTTGGTTTAGGAGATAGTACACCTATTATGCAAATTGGATAGTCTTCTTCCAAACCTTAGGCTGGTGCCGACCGGTAGGGAATGAAGAAAACCAATTAGCATAACGATGGTGTGCAGAAGGTATTAAGTTAAGACAAAGAAAGGGATTAGTAAGAGGGCAAAGTAAATTGCGACTGCTATTCACGACCAAACCGAGTATTTCTTCGCCAATCCTAAATCACCTTTGTAATTCTCCAGGACACTCCGTATCACTACGAAGATCCACAGTTTACTTGGATACTCCATCGTATGGTTATATACGAACTCGAAAGGAACTTGTTCCAGTTCGAGGATGGATTCTGGTTCAGGAGAAATAGGAATAAAGTTTATTCGGTTGTCTTTTATCTTCACCTTCTCTCGCTTTGCGAGTGCTCCTAGGATTAGGACAGTACACCTTTTATGCTTATTGGATAGTCTTCTTCCAAACCATAGGCTGGTGCCGAACGGTAGGGAAGGAAGAAAACCATTTGGCCTAAGGGGTGTGCAGAAGGTAATGACTAAAGACATATAAAGGGATTTGGAGAGGTGGAAAAGAACTATACGGTTACAGTCGTGAATCTGGAAGAGGCATTACTAGGAATACCAGGATACCCCATCGAAGCATTTCAATGTTTCAGTTCAACTGTGTTCTGTTAAAAGAAAACTGATTTCCCGATTAGACACTTTCTCCAGGGTATGTATTTACCAGATTCGATTCTCACATCTGTATGGTTTTACAGATGATGAGTGGGAGTAAGTTATTGGGAATTGGGTGATCATCCTCACTATATCGGGATTCGTTGTAATCGGTGATATTTGAGGAGATCACCTGGGCTGTTTGCCGGTCGGCAAATATTTGGTTTTGAATATCCGCTGTTGTGCACCAATTTCAAATTGATATATCTGTACGTCTATTTTCATAGAGTGAGATATACCTTTTGATATTATGTCGATGACATTTACCTATATCAGTGGATGGTCAGGTAAGGAGCATCAAACAGCGGTGTAATTCTTCTTAACCATAAGTACAGTTTTCAACCTACGACGCACAGTGAAAGAGTTGTTAGACTCAGCGGACTTATATAGAGTATTGTATGTTGTCCAGTGTCCATTGGGACAGAGGGGTTGGTCCTCATACTATATTCTGTTTACTTTTAACTTCTCTAGTTCTTAGAAATGTATTTCGTAGAAACACAGGGTCTAAGTTTTGAGGAGTTATAGGTATTTGAATAGAGTAGAGTACCAGGTGTAGCAAGTATCGGGATTCTTCAAAGTGATCGAAGATGTAGATACTTGTGTATGGTATTCAGTTGATAGTAATGATAAAGAGAAATTGCTTCTCTTTCAGGTTACTCATAATTGGAAGCATTCCTAAGTTGAGTAACGCTGATCAGCCTCCTTCCATTTAGTTGACATGCACTGGAGATAGCTGCATGATTTGAATCTGGTTCATTTAAATCAGTGCCTCTGGTTCTATATTGGATATAGAACAGTTCATATCTTAACGATGTTAAGGTACGGGGAGTTGTCCGGCTTATGATTAAAACCAGACACTGGACAACTCAAGGCACGTTTCTGTAATGGCTGTTTGTGGGTTGACCCAGGCTATGACGAGGGTTGACTTTCTACCATCTGGAAGATCAATAGTGATATTGTTCTTAACTCGCCACATTTTAAAAAGAAATGGTTATTTTTTCAGAAAACAGTAGTGGGAGTATGGTAGAACTGGAAGCGATTCCAGAACCGCAAACGATTACTGAAGATTTGATAAGGAACCTTAAGATTAAATCTGTTTTGACATTCCATTGGCCACTCCGCAGATAAGGTGGGTAACTTCAGGCACCCGAGAGGTACTCCGGTACCCTTAAGGACGGTGACAGGGAAGTTCTTGTTAACCCACACTTGCCATTGTTGTTGTTCCAGGCTGCGAGACCCGGCAGGAGGATGAGTATAGCGTCGTTTTAAACTAGCTTTAGAAGTGCACGTCTATATGACTCTGCCAGAGGGTTGTCGTAGTCAGTGGGAGCAGCGGAAGCATTGGTGGACATCAGGCTTATGTCTATTTATAGACTAAAGCAGATATAGCGGAGATAGATCATCTATTTCTGATGTGACAGTCATAGGTTTGACGTCATCAGAATAGGGGATGGATCTGTTGAGAAGGTGGTAGGGTGTGATATCCGGGTTTTGGATGACATACACAAAGTAGGAAGTGACATTCCTATACTACGATCGGTTATACTTTGGTCGTCACACAGTGGTTTCTCCACATGGGACTTGGACATTATATCAGACATACTGGTTACTAGATCTATGGTTTTAGATCTAGATTTGGGTGGTTTCCCAATCAGGGTACTTTGACAGCATTCTAAGAGTATTTAGAATGGACGACTCCTGGCATGGTAGTGTACCTGCAGGTAATGGAGTCACCCTCTCTAAAGGTGTCTTATAGACTAAAGTAGAGAGGGATGTGCATGATTGGCAGATCACTTGCTTAGGCAATTGAGTCAATCATGAGATGTCAAGTACCACACCAGATGTTGTTCTTGCACTAGATGCAATAAGTTGATATTGATCCAATCCTGGAGGAACAATTGGAAGCAGTTTTAGAACATAAGTGAATGTTCTAGGGATATGATAACGGCTGCCTCCTTTAGGAGACGGTTATCACTCCAGGCTTCCAAGGTGACATGGACGACAAAGAGGTTGTCAGAGTTATAGTTCTCCCTCTGACGAGGGACAGTATTCTGGACAGCTGATCCAGGAAGATACTGAGGGAGGCATGGCGCAGGATACTGATTAAGTTCAGTTGACGATACAGTCTAAGAAGTTTGGATTTGGAGTTCATTTATGAACTAGGTCCCATCAGACATCCTGACATTCCAAGACAGGTATTGGTCATTTCGGGAGATGGTTTTCTCTGCGAACTTGAGATATAGAGAGACATAGAAAGAAACATCACAGCGGATCCACTCACTGAGGCTATTCCTCGAACGCAATAGTTTCGCAAACGAGCTTTGTGAGACTGACCAGTAGAGGAGTTGGGTGTTCGGTATCACACGGGCTGTGAGTATGCGACATCGCAATAATTAGCCTTGAGTGCAAGTGGGAGATTGTTGGAGATAGTGCCCTCAGAGTCAATTATTGGATCACAGGCACGTGATTGCAATGATTGAGGGAGGACCTATCCCGGTAGGACAGTCTTACTCGAGATGATAGTATGCTATCTGGTTTACCTTTATCATCGTGTACTGCTTCAGGTGACCTTACATGTCACTATTACACGTTGATAGAGCCCATAGGATTCTTGCTTGACGGCCAGCAGTATGAGGGCGATCATATAAGTGAGAGCTGGAGTCTATAAGCACATCCTTAAAAGGTCCCTAGTCGTGGGAGTTTCAAGACAGGGCATCGATACTCCAGAGTAGACTAGTGTATACAGTCGAGACCCCGACGAGGGGCGGTGGCCGGTCTCACAAGCCACTGGTGTCAGTTGGTTCACCTAAGATGTATACAGGTGCTCATTGGGTTATGAGTACACCGGACAGGACTCGCCGGGAACCTGCTAGTTGAGATTATACCATATGTCAGATAGCAGTTCCTAGGTGACATGTGTACAGGTTAGTTCATCGACCTGAGATCGTCATTTGTCTCGTGTGAGTTCCCACTGTGCTTTGATTACTACCCTACCACGGCTCAAAGGAGTCGTGCAAACAGGTTTTAGTTGGGTACAGTCCCGAGCCACATAGAGGCAGTGAGCGGATCATCAGGGGTTCGTCTTTCCCGGTATTGGGGGTGAGGTCGCGCTGTGTCTAGGAGAGCCATTACACAAAGCCCTCGGCCGAGGCAAGAGATTTACTGGTAGGTATTCCAGTAGTATCTCAGGGTGTTCTGGGCTACACTCCGACACGACTTGTACCGCCTTTGGGGGTCTGACTTTTACCAACCCCCTAGGCCCGCCATGCGATGCTCATAGACGAACGGACCGGACTGTACGGAAATTGTCACTGACAGGCTCAGTAGGGTGTCAGGATGAGTTCGCTCATCGACGTCCCTTTTGGTCAATAGCTGGTGGCCCGTCACGTATTGGCTAATACCTCTGACGTGCTAGTGGTTAAATCCACAGCCATAGTATTGACGAGTCTTTAGAGTCCACCACACTTTCAGTTACTCAGCTTTCGGGCGAAACGCTGTAGAGGCCGTATGGAGATATGGCAGGGTCCGATCAGATACGTGCGGTATTGCACGGATCAGGATCGGACGGTTTGTACTAGTGGCCGTATGGATATATGGCAGGGTTCGATCCGATACGTGCGGTATTGCACGGATTAGGATCGAACGGATTTTACTAGCCGGCTTTGGTTTAAGCCGGTCCTAGTTTAGTACAGTGTAGATTTTGTCTCATTGCATTTGTATCCGGTCGGAATACAGATGCGGGTGTGTATGCACAGTATCGGGGTTTTCCTGTAATTTATTACGGGTCCAGTTTTCTGGAGTTTCCAGTTTGCATTCCGTTCCGGCCGGTTTTCCTTTGTTCTTTCCCGGCCGGACTTTTCCGATGGAGGGGGTAATTTGCAGTTTTGCAAATTACATTTTGTGGAGGGGTTTTCTTGCATATGATGGCTTCATGATACTTCCTTCATGATTATATTCTTTTTCCATCACCTCATTTGCTTTATGTGATTAGAAGTGATAAGAATGGTTGATGTGAGTTTTGTTATGATGATGTTTGGTTGTGGTCACCCATTCTCTTCTCCTACACTCACCTCCCTTCTTGTTATGTTTGATATATTCTTTCCTCCACCATTCTAACATGATAAGGTTTTCATTTTTGAGAGAGAAGAAGATGAGAGTTTCATTCTTGATCTCATTTCATGCTAGAAAAATGCAAGCACCATTTTTCTTATCTTGATTCCTCCATCATCTTCAAAGGCAACAAAACCCCAAATGAGACATAGCTTCAACCCTACACATTCTACAGCAAATCTTGGACGCGTCGGCTAGCCTACTTCGCGCCCGAGTTGCCTCGGTATTGAGGTGGGAGCCCGTAAAAGATACAGGCGATGTGGTGCCCTTTTCGGCAAGGAGGCGATGATATGGAGACAGGACTTTCCGCGGGAGATCGGGACGATGACGAGAAGACCGAAGGACTCGGATCACTTGGTATACTTCTCTTCCCATCTCTTGTTTGCTAGTATAGGTTAATGGTTAACGATCCGGGTTTTATTGTCCGCAGTAGCGCCAGTTTCCAAGTAAGGAAAATTTTTGATTCCGCATTTTGGCCTCGGTAAGACGGCCGGGGCGCTGCCGTGGCGCAACAGATATAACCTAGTTATCGAATCAAGGATTGATTCGATAAGTCGATAAATTGGATACTAGTCGGTTATATGCGACATGACCGGATCATTGAATCAAGTGTTGATTTAATGATTTAATGTATAATTATATATTTGATATATTACTTTGCATTAACTAGTATTGGTTCACTTTAAATGGATTTTCTCATTTGAAATGCACATTGTATATGTGTATATTTTTGTGCACAAGATTGTATCATGTTTGATGATACATTCTAACTTAGGTTTGTGTAAAGAATTAAACCATGGTTAGTTAATGGTTAGGGTTTCATTTGATTTACTTATTCATTTATTTATTTATTTTGGCAAAAGAAAATGATATGGTGGCTTTCTTTGTTTGCTTGTTGAAGCTTCATGAAGCTTTGAACAAGTCCACCATATTTGTCTCATACTTAACCCAAACCATTCCACCTAACCATAGTCTATTCTCTACACGTAACCATGGTTAGTATATGATAAGTATTCATATTATTTTCTCTTTGGAAAATACTTATCATAATTCTTTTTCTTCTTCTTCTTCATCATCAACAAGAAGAAACCTTGCCTCCATCAATAGCAACTTGAGAAAAAGAGTGAGAAATCCAATTCTAAAGTGAACCCACTTCCTATTTCTTCATCCTCTACCACTTGCCAAGTAGTATAGGGTGTTTTCTTCACAAGTTTCATGGCTTGGTTAAGTTGGAGCTTGATCTTGTGTTGCCTCGACGTAGATCATCTTCGGCATCGAAGTCGACGACCTAGCCCGCCCATTTCTCCGATGAAGCCGATGCTAGAATCTGGGATCCAATATGGACAGCGGAGTGACGTCATCACGGAGCCTAGGAGGTGGAGGACCGGATCTACAAAGGTTTTAGTCACTTTCCTCTTGCAATAAAGTAGTTTACTTGCTTGCATCGTCTCTTTATCTAGTTAACGATCCGTATTAGGGTTTGTAGGCACATGAAATTTTTTGAATTGGCCATGTTTGATGGTTTGTAGAACCTCTAGTGTGTGCCTAGGAACCCTACAGTGGTATCAGAGCCTAGCTAGAGCTTTAGGCGATGTGTAGACGAAGCTAGAAGTCCGATCGAACCCGATATTCCCCGATTTCAACCCTCTCTGTACAAATTTTCAAACAGTGGATTTTTGTGAATTAAAAATTCCCAAAAAATTATGCAGGAAAAACTAAGAATTACTGTGATTTACGGTCCCCTAATTCAACAATTTGACCACGGAACCGCGGCGAAACCATGGGTTTTGCGGCGGTTCCGCGGCCAAAATTTGGACTTAGTCTCTAAAATTTCATATATTTATTCTTAGGTCCTTTCTTGGCAATTTTTTTTGTGAATATTTTAATTCCACTCAAGTGTTGAGTATTCTAGGGTTTTATTGGGGACTCGTTAATTTGATCGGATAATTTAACTTCGTTTAAGTTTTTCCGCATATTTTAGAAACTGTTAAAAAGTTCGACCGGATATAAATACCCACTTTTTCCCCTGCCGGGAAATTTCCAAGTGTTGGATCTTTTCGTAGTTTACGAACGTTCAAAGTAGTGCAAGTAACGCGATGGTCCCTCTAGAAGACAACAAACCTTAACTCGATTATGTGACCGTCTTGAACTGCCCTTTGAACCTTAGGGTTTGGGGCAGTACGGCGTGCCACATGTGAGGCGTTGGCTTGACCCTTCTACGGCTGGACCGTTGGTACTGAGGCATGAACTGGATGTTTTTAAACTTATTTCATGTGTTGAGCTATTTCGGGAAAACTTGGGTGTTTGAATGTTCGATCGGAAAGTTTAACATTTTCTATTTTATCTGGAATGTGATACAATAATTGGAATTCACAAGTGGTTATGAGATAACTGAATGAATGTTATAAATCTAGCGGTTTAGTCTCAATTGATCGGTTGCCACGAGATTCTGATGTGATCAAAAGTCCGTCGCAATCACGTAGCGTACGCGGATACTCGCCGGGTAAACTTAATAGACAGCTACACCCCATAGCCCCGACCAAGTGACTGTAGGAGAACCCCGTCGCCGAAAGCATCCGTTCGGGTGCTCGCGGCAGCGGTGTTCCGCCTTGGTGCACTTCGTCGATGGCGTCGGGGGTGCAGCTGCCTACTAAAGTTTGCGACGAGCATTCGATCAGAATGTCGGGAATCTTGTTGAATTGCCCGACTTAATATTGAAAAGGGTTTTCGATAATGAGACTAAAATGCAGGGTTTATAATTATTAGGCATGCGATGTCTAAGGAATTCATTTGATTAGGCATGCGATGTCTGTGCAGGTTGCGGATTCCAACTGTTGTAGTTTTACATTTTTTTTCTGTGACCGTAAGTGTAATATGTGATATCGCCGGTTTCGTTGCTATATGTCAACGACAATTGAGATACGCATGTTTACTTACGTTGATGACATGTGATGTTATGTGTTGCTGGATATGTTATATTGGATCGTCGTGTTCGAATAGCCGGGGTTTTTTTATGTGAGACGGGTGTTTTTTCATTTTCATTCATGTAAAAACTTGTATGTAATATTCTTTTATTGGGGCACTTCCGGGTTGCGGATGATGTCACCATTTGTATATTATTTACTTTTCTGCACTAGGAGAGACCCAAGGTGGAGGGCACAAGTAACCGGGTTCTAGGGTCCAGTGGGAGACCAACTCGAGGAGTCGAGTCCGGGTCTCCTAACCCTAGAATTGGTAGGGTTGCTTGCCGCTCTCGTAGGGGTCTAGTGGTGTGGGATTGGCTATTCATCACGACCGTGGAATCCGTGTTTTATACTGGCTCGTATTAAAAACACGGACGTCCTAGTATATCCAATATTTCATATGATATTTTCTGCTGCGTTATCTGTGATGTGATCATGTGATTTGTTCAGATAGATGTTATATATAGTATATATAATATATTATATAGACGTTGCTTATGTTTTACACCCGCGCTAGCCCTGCCTCGCTCTGGCGTTAGTTACCTAACCTAACGGTGCAGATGGGACATCGAGGCGAATGCGGATGGCATAAGCATACGTTATATTTATCTGTGATGTTTAGGTGGACTTAGATGATGGGATATTCATTAATGAGATTAATGAAAGAAAATAAACCTAATTAATGTTGTGGAATCGAATTTCAAAATAAAACAGGTAGCTACAGTTCTTGCTTTGCATCGCGGTGTTCATTGTAGAACATCCAGCACCTTATTCGATGAGGAAAGGACCGAGATCCCTTCACCGGGAGTGACTCCTTTAGCAATAACTGGCAGATGCTACAGCCCTCGGTTTGTCATTTGATTGCTTCTATAGTTTCTGCTTTGCAAAGTGATATATATGATATATCCCGCACCTAATTCGACGAGGAAAGGGCCGACGATCCCTTCACCGGGAGTGACCCCTTTAGCAAAACTAGAAAAGCCTAAAAAACATTCCATTTAAAAACCATTTGATTCCGCAACGAGATCAAGTTCAAAGCGTTAAAGGTTTTCTTAAAAACCATTCGCAACCTTCCGTCATTTTAGGAAGTAGAGTACTTAGTATTCGTGCTACGTTTGTCGACCATAGACGAGGCGTAGTGTGCGGTAGCTAAGTGATGTCTTCCTACACAGCATATGATGCGATTAGTTAGGACAGTCATGTGGCTTTGTTAACCTTAGCCAAGGGTCATGTGGGTGGGTCTAATTAATCACGAAATGACGGGTAGAACTTGACTAGTACCTATGATTTGTTGACCTTAGCCAAGGTCATAGGTGCTAGGGGTAAAAACCATTATCGGGAGTTTCAAGTGTTGAAACTTGCAATGAGATTGCATACCTTCTATGTGATAGTTGGATCCCGATATCCACTGCGATTAATTGTTACTCCTGGGAGAGTTTTGCACTTTACAATTAGCCGATCAAGTAGGTGTCTAGAAAGGTGTCAACGGGGTTACGCCTCTGGGAAAACGAGGTTTACTGTAATTAGGTCCGTGCGAAAGCACGGGGAACCTCCCTCAAAGTACCGACACTGGCCTGGCTGAAAGATTGGCGAACTTGTAGAGTGTAATTAATCCCGGCTAGTCTTTCCTTTTAAGGTTTGAAGGAAGATTTGATAAAAACAGTAGGATCCATCCTGATTAGATAAAATATATAACCAATCTAATCTTGCAAGAGCGCACGCAGAGTGTTTTCTTCTCTCTCTCTCCAGGTAGCGACCATATTACGCCTTAATCAAGATAATAATATGGATGTATTGACCGAACCCGTTTGTTATACTGTGCTGGGGAACGTTGGTCCCGCTCCAACTTATAATAGTTTTAAGACAGAGCAGGAAATAGGAAAATACCAGAATTCCCATACCACCCAAACGAAGAAAGTGCATGAGATGCATCTCCTTCGGGTGTGTTCATTATAAAGAATTGTTTCTCAGTATCCTCTGAATCCTGGGTATTTGATACCGGATCAGGATCCCAGATATGTAATCTGTTACATAGGGCTACAAAAAGGTAGAAAACTGAGAACGGGTGATAAGTTTCATGAGACAGAAAACGGGACAACTGTTGCAGCCAAGTCTGTTGGTCACTGTCACCCTGTATTACCAATACATTGATTCTGAACAAATGCTATTAGATACCGAACCTGATATACAAAATCATATCAATCTCTTTATTTATTAAAGAAATGATAAAATTTTTTATTGATGGATAATGTTTTGAACATTTCCTATATCAAAAGTTGATCGGTTCAGGCGCGTTATCTAAAAGCATTGATGTTCTAAATCAAACTACAGTTCCTA
Source organism: Agapanthus africanus (assembly GCA_030015575.1). Taxonomy (NCBI): domain Eukaryota; kingdom Viridiplantae; phylum Streptophyta; class Magnoliopsida; order Asparagales; family Amaryllidaceae; genus Agapanthus; species Agapanthus africanus. Next base: position 285,949,565 of record CM057343.1, on the reverse strand, counting down.
GTATACAGAACGCACACAAAAGGAAGACTTCAGAAATGAACGGATTCTTCTTGAGGCATTGTAGACTAGGTCACATCAATGCGACCCGACTGGCTGAAGTTACATTTTAGATGCATATTTAAATCAGTTTGAATTTACATCTTGTGAAACTTGCCAGTCATGTCACAAATGATTAGATGACCAAAGCTCTGCTTATTGGAAACAGAGAGAGAGTTAGTGAACTCTTGGGACTGATACATGATGATGTATGTAAGGTCTCCTGTCTACACATGCCAGGACCGGTTCTTTATACTTCATTACGTTCTCTGAGGATCTCTCAAGATCCAGACATATGTTCCTGTTGAAACATAAGTCCGAACCTTTTGAGACATTCACAGAATATAAGTTAGAAGTAGAGAACCAAAATACGGGTATAAGTATTATGTCCTATAATAAGATCAGGGAGGAGAATACTTGTGCATAGAATTTCTGGACTATTCTAAAGGAGAACGAGATTCTCTCTCAGCATTACTCCTCCGTATACACCATAGCACAACGGTGTATCGGGGTGGAGCAACCGCACCATATTAGATATGGTATGCTATATGATGAATACTACTGAGTTACCTATTTCCTTTTGGGGTTATGCACTTGAGAAGCTGCATACCTATTGAATTAGGTTCGAATCAGATCACTGCCTACCACGCCATATAAGATATGGTATGGGAAGAGCCTATCACTTAAAAAAGTTAAGATTTGGGATTGTCCGGCCTGTGTCAAAAGCAAAATCCGGACAAGATCGAGGCAAGGTCAGTTCTGTAGAACTGGAAAGGTTCCAGCTATACAAAACTGCAGCTGATTTGACTGGACTAAAGGATTCTATAGTCCCCAACGAACCTCAAGCCTCTCCGCCGATCTGGTAGGGTTCCTCACCTGCCTGAGAGATACTTCGGTTTCTCGATGACAGTGGGACCGAGGACTGCATCATGAAATGATGACCCAACTAGATTCGAGCAGGTCATCAAGAGTAGGGACTCTGTAAGAATGGCTGGATGCTTAGCGATCTGAGATGGAATCCATATACACCAACAAAGTATGGACTTTGGTTGCAATATCTGAAGGGTTAAATCCCCATCAGGAGTAAGTATATCTTGAGAAGATTACTTGGTGTAGATGGAAAAGTTGAGACTTTCAAAGCTAGACTTGTTAAAGGTTTTCGTCATCGACCAGGCGTGGATAATGATGATACCTTTCCCAGTGGCTATGCTTAAGTCCATCCGGATCCTACTTGCCACGGCTATATACCATGACTACGATATCTGGCGGTTGGGTGCCATGACTACTTTTCTAAATAATGATTTAGAAGAGAATGTCTATAAGTACACAACCAGAGGGCTTCGTAAACAGTGGGAGCAGCGGAAACGTGTGCAAGTTGCTTTACAGAATAAAGCAGGCATCGCGGAGTTGGAACGTCTGTTTTGATGTGATAGTCAAAGTGTTTGACTTCATCAAAATGGTAGACGAACCTTGTATATACAAAAAGGTAGTAGAGAGTAAGGTGGTCATCCTCGTATTGTACGTAGACAACATACTCTTGATAGGAAAAGAGTTTCCTATGCTACGCACGGTCAATCTCCTCTTATCACATGGATTCTCCATATAGGATCAAAGTGATACCATCTAAATCCTGGGTTTTGGATCTATGAGATAAATCTAGATGGATATTAGGATTCCCACTAGTTATAGTGAGATGGTATCAATCGATCCTGGGGAGAATCACTGGAAGTGTTCCAGGGTGATAAAGACGACTGAATGTCAGTCACTGGCATTGTCTTTACCCTCAGTAAAGGGACGGTATGTTGGAAGAGTACCAAGGTAGATACCGTGGCAAACTAGATGATAAAGGCTGGTAACATCGCTATTAAAGATACTACCAAAGAGGCAGTTTGGGTGTATATTGGTTCATAAGATAAACTATGTTCCTACCATTGTATGACAATGGAAGTGTGGCGTTAGCCAAGGAACACCGATCCCATCAGTGACCCAGACATATTCTGAGGAAGCATCACCTGATCGTGGAGATAGATGATCTCCAGGGTGATCGAGGTTAGGAGAGTAGACTCAGAAGACAACACGGCGGATCCACTCACTAAGGCCTTTTCCCAAAGAGAGACTTTTACGGGATGGTTAAGTATGTTATACTGCAACCACTGCTACAGATGGCCCTAGTGCAAGTGGGAGATTGTTAGTTATATGTATGCCCTAGAGTCCATTACTGTACATTGGATGTATATTGTAGTGGATGCTGGGACATATATAGGTAGGACTTTCTTGCTCGACATGATAGTACGCTATCTGGTTGCTCTTTATCTTAATATGTATACTTTCTGTCTCTCTGATTACTTGTTGATAAAGCCCTTAGGATGTGTACTCGACTTCCAGGACTATGATGCAGATCATACTAGTGGGGCCTGGGTAGTTCATAAGTACATCCTTCAAGGTCCTTAGTCATAGGTGTATCGAGACGGGGCATCGATATACCAGAGTAGACTAGCGTATACCTTCTCGACCCATACAGATGGGCGATGGATGATCCTATATCCATTGGTGTTTGACATCAGAGATGATATACGGGTGCTCAGTAGAGACTGGTTCACTGAACGGACTCGCCGAGAACTCCCAGATGGTATTATACCTCACGTCAGATGGCAGTTCTCTGGTGACACTGGTACAGCTTAGTCTGTTGACCCGAGATCGTCATAGAGTCTTGTGTGTCTCCCATTGTGCTTTGATTTCCACCATACCACGGCTCTACTGAGTCGTGCAAACAGGTGGTTTTTGGGTACAGTCCCGATTCACATGGAGGCAATGAGCGATAGGAGGGGATTCGTCTCTCCCGGTATTGGGGGTTGATGTTGCGCTATGCTCGACTGGCCATAACAGGAAATCCCTGGCCAGGGTTGCATTGATATACTGGTAAGAGTTATCAGTAGTTTCACGATTGTTATGGACCTCACGTCGGCATGACTTATCGAGCTATTGGGGTCTGACGTTTACCACCCCTAGGCGAGATATGCGACATATCAGACGAACAGACCGGACTGTACGGTAAGTGTTACTGGTTGGATTCACAGGAGAGTGAGCGGGCTTGCTCGTCGATCTTCTGATCGCTCAATACCCGGGTGGCCGTTACGTTTAGCAGAACGCTTGCGGCTTGTGGGTGTTTGATATGTTCATCATCTGCTGCCGGCGTATTGACGAGTCTTTAGAGTCCTACACAGATGTTTCCTGGCTCAAGCGAAACGAAAGAGGAGCGGATATGAGATATGTGCGGGACCGAGAATATTGCGTGTATGTGATACCGTATTCTATTCTCGCAACGAATGTATCGGATGGTTGTGTGCGATATAACCTAGTTATCGAATCAAGGATTGATTCGATAAGTCGATACATTGGATACTAGTCGGTTATATGCGACATGACCGGATCATTGAATCAAGTGTTGATTTAATGATTTAATGTATAATTATATATTTGATATATTACTTTGCATTAACTAGTATTGGTTCACTTTAAATGGATTTTCTCACTTGAAATGCACATTGTATATGTGATATATTTTTGTGCACAAGATTGTATCATGTTTGGTGATACATGCTAACTTGAGTTTGTGTAAAGAATTAAACCATGGTTAGTTAATGGTTAGGGTTTCATTTGATTTACTTATTCATTTATTTATTTATTTTGGCAAAAGAAAATGATATGGTGGCTTTCTTTGTTTGCTTGTTGAAGCTTCATGAAGCTTTGAACAAGTCCACCATATTTGTCTCATGCTTAACCCTAACCATTCCACCTAACCATAGTCTATTCTTTACACCTAACCATGGTTAGTATATGATAAGTATTCATATTATTTTCTATTTGGAAAATACTTATCATAATTCTTTTTCTTCTTCTTCTTCATCATCAACAAGAAGAAACCTTGCCTCCATCAATGGCAACGTGAGAAAAAGAGTGAGAAATCCAATTCTAAAGTGAACCCACTTCCTATTTCTTCATCCTCTACCACTTGCCAAGTAGTATAGGGTGTTTTCTTCACAAGTTTCATGGCTTGGTGAAGTTGGAGCTTGATCTTGTGTTGCCTCGACGTAGATCATCTTCGGCATCGAAGGCGACGACCTAGCCCGCCCATTTCTCCGATGAAGCTGATGCTAGAGTCCGGGATTCAATATGGACAGCGGAGTGACGTCATCACGGAGCCTAGGAGGTGGAGGACCGGATCTACAAAGGTTGTAGTCACTTTCCTTTTGCAATAAAGTAGTTTACTTGCTTGCATCGTCTCTTTATCTAGTTAACGATCCGTATTAGGGTTTGTAGCACATGAAATTTTTTTAATTGGCCATGTTTGATGGTTTGTAGAACCTCTAGTGTGTGCCTAGGAACCCTACAAAATTGAGCGCTGATGTGGCAATACCGCCGCGGAACCGCGGCTCCAGCCGGCTCCCGCCGCGGTTCCGCGGCACTTTGGGGGCTTCATGGCTTGGGCTCTCTTCTGATGCTTTGGGCTGATGTTTGGGCCTTTCTTTGATTTGTTTATTTATATATTTCTTTCTGAATTGCTACCAGATCTGAAAACATGGAGTTGGTGTATTTTTGATCAGCTTCTTTTGACTTTGCTCCTGCAATTTCCTGCATAAATCTCGAAACAAGTGTTGCGCAATACAGGGATAAGTCCATATTGCGACCCCCGGTTCTTACGGGGAGGCGGAAACGGTATAAAATCAAAATTTTTATCGCAAGAGGCAACATGGACTAACTTATGGTCGGGATCGTTACCTAAACTAAAACTAGCAAACTAAGCTAAAGATGTTTAGCTACTCGGATGAAGATGGTTATACCTAAACTTGAACTCCTTCTCTTCAAGCTCCGGTGGTGGTCCGATGGCTCCTTCTCGTCGTCTCCGTACGCCGAAGATAGATCCACTTGAAAGCTCCAACCTTTAGCTCCTTCTTCGGTCTTTGAAGAAACTAGTTCACTTGGTTTGCTAAACCTAGTGAACTAGAATGAGTAGAGAGGAAGTAGAATGGGATTTTATCTATGGTTCTTGATTCTCAACTCATGAGACAAGAGAACCATAGATCAAGAGAGGGAGCAAGAGGTTGAGGGTGAGAGCAAGGGGAGAGCTCAAGAACAAGAGAGAGAATGAGCAAGAAAGAATGAGGCTCACTTTTCTCTCTCACCCTCTCATAATCCAAAGTGATCATAACTCATCATATCAAAAAAGTCTTTTGGTGATGGTTAGAAGCAACCATAAGGTTATCATATCATGCACTCATTTTACTCAAAAAGCAAGCAAGAAAAAAGTCTTTGGCATGAAATGATAACCATGGTTATCATGATGGTCAACTAGTCAAGCCTAGTCAACCGGTCAACAAGTCAACAAAAGTCAACAAGTCACCAAAGTCAACAAGTCAACAAAAGTCAACAAGTCAACAACCATATCACCATAATACTTAATTAATATAATAGTTAATCACATATCATATTCTCATTAGGGTTGAGCAAAAAGTCAAAAGTCAACGGTCAACTGTCAACAACCCTAATGAGAATCCACTGCCTCTGCCTCCCTGTCAACTGTGCATACACACCCGCATCCGCGTTTCGAGGAACACGAATGCAAACTGGATAAATCCAATCCCATAAGGTACACTAGGATCTGGCTTAAACCAAAGCCCGCTAGTGTAAACTGTCCGGACACTGTACGTGCACAAGTGCACGGATGTGACCGAACCCTGTCGCAAAACCATGCGACCTGTCGCAATACCATGCGACCTCTACTCTTTTGCCTAAAGGCGAAAAGCTTTCTGTGTGGGACTCTAAAGACTCGACACTACGCTGGCAGTGGGTTTAACCACAGACCGCAAGCGGCACTAGCTGTGCGTAACGGTCCCCAGGTAATGCAAACAAGAAGACCGACGAGGCGAAACCCATCTGAACTCCTACTGAGCCTGAGCGTGACATTCTCCGTACAGTCCGGTCTGTTCGTCTGATACATCGCATGGCGGGCCTAGGGGGCGGTAAACGTCAGTCCCCCAATAGCGGTACAAGTCGTGCCGGAGTGAAGCCCAATACACCATGAGATAACACTGGAAACCTACCAGTATATCTCGTTTGCCCTGGCCAGGGACTACTCGTGTAATGGCTCTCCTAGACACAGCGCGATGTCAACCCCCAATACCGGGAGAGACGAATCCTGTCTAACCGTCACTGCCTCCAAGTGCTTCGGGACTGCACCCAACCACCACCTGTTTGCACGACTCCTTTGAGCCGTGGTAGGGTAGTGATCAAAGTACAGTGGGAACACACTCGAGGCGGAGTGACAGTGTCAAGTCAGCGGACTAAGCTGTACTCATGTCACCTGGGAACTGATAACTGACGATAGGTATAATACCAACTAGTCAGTTCCCGACGAGTCCTGTCCAGTGTACCCGTAACCTAACGAGCACCCGCATACTATCTCAAGTACGACGTACTGACGGCTGTGGGACAGACCGTCTCCCACACTGGGATGAGAAGCGCATGCGCTGGTCTACTCCGGAGTATCGATGCCCTGTCTCGATAGTCCTGCGACCAGGGACCTGAATAAGGATGTGCTTATAGATTACCCAGCCCCCACTAGTGTGACTGCCATCACAACGCTGGTAATCAAGCAAAGATCCTAAGGGCTCCACTAATGCGTATAAGTGATATACTGAAATAAACACAAGTACACATTGAAGTAGAAACAAACCAAGTAGCATACTACTATTTTGAGCAAGATTGTATATACAAGGTGAATATCCCAAGCATCCATTAAGTAATATACAAACTAGTATGATACAGTAATGGCCTCTAGGGCATATACACTAACAATCTCCCACTTGCACTAAGGCCATGTACTGGCGTATCGAAGACCTATCATCTCGATCAGCCGCTCGAACTGAGTCTGGGGCAGGGCCTTGGTGAATGGATCAGCAGTGTTATCTTCTGAAGCGACTCTCCGAACCTCGATCTCCTGGCGATCTACGATCTCCCTGATCAGGTGATACCGCCTTAAGATGTGCCTGGATTTCTGATGGGACCTGGGTTCCTTCGCTAAAGCTATATCCCCGTTGTTGTCGCAATACAGAGGTATTGGATCAACAATGGACGGAACCACCTGAAGTTCTTTCAAGAACTTCCTCATCCAGACAGCTTCTTTTGCGGCATCAGATGCAGCGATGTATTCCGCTTCCATCGTCGAGTCTGCAACGGTTTCCTGTTTGGAACTCTTCCAACACACCGCCCCTCCATTGAGGGTAAAGACAAAACCCGACATGGACTTGGAATCATCCTTGTCACTCTGGAAGCTGGAGTCAGCAAAGGCCTCGATCTGGAGGTCTTTTCCGCCATACACCAAGAACATCTCCTTAGTCCTTCTCAGGTACTTGAGAATGTTCTTTACCGCTATCCAGTGTTTCTCCCCAGGGTTTGACTGATACCGGCTTACCACACTCAGTGCATAAGCTACATCCGGTCTGGTACACAACATCGTATACATTATAGAGCCTACCGCAGAAGCGTAGGGTATAATAGACATGCGATCCCTCTCCAAATCAGTCTTGGGAGACATCTCTTTAGAGAGGGTGATCCCATGACAAGCTGGTAGGTTACCACGCTTGGAATCTTCCATACTGAATCTTTTCAGTACGGTGTCGATGTACCTGGACTGAGAAAGTCCCAATATCCTCTTGGATCTATCACGATGGATCCGGATCCCCAGGATGTATGAGGCATCACCCAGGTCTTTCATGGAGAACCTTTGTGACAAGAACCCCTTGACAGATTGTAGCATAGGAATATCATTTCCTATTAAGAGAATGTCATCCACGTATAAAACGAGGAATACTACAGTTCTCGCTACAAATCTACTATAGATGCATGGTTCATCTGGATTTTTGATAAAGCCAAATTCTTTGACCGTCTCATCAAAGCAGATGTTCCAACTCCGCGATGCCTGCTTTAGTCCATAGATGGACTTAAGCAACTTGCACACCTTTCCGCTGCTCCCACTCTGAATGAAACCCTCTGGCTGGTCCATATAGACACACTCCTCTAAATTTCCATTTAGAAAAGCTGTCTTTACGTCCATTTGCCAGATCTCATAATCGTGGAAGGCAGCAATGGCAAGAAGGATCCGAATGGATTTCAGCATGGCTACTGGAGAAAAGGTTTCGTCGTAGTCCAAGCCAGGTCTTTGACGAAAACCCTTTGCTACCAGCCTAGCTTTATAGGTCTCAACCTGTCCATCTACACCAATCTTCCTTTTGAAGATCCACTTGCATCCTACGGGTTTTACCCCGTCTGGAGCAATGTCCAACGTCCATACCTTGTTGGTGTACATGGACTCCATTTCGGTCCGCATTGCATCCAGCCATTTCACTGAGTCAACGCTCTGAACGGCCTGCTGGAAGCTAGTAGGCTCATCATAATCTATGATGCAATCCTCTCTATCCCCGTCTATGAGAAAACCGCAGTATCTCTCGGGCGGATGAGACTGCCTACTACTCCTGCGGAGCGGCGTAGGAATGTCCTGTTCTGTTGAACCCTCTGGTTCCACTAACCTTTCAGTAATAGTCTGTGGTTCTGGAATTTCTTCTAGTTCTACTGCGCTCCCACTAATTTCCTTTTCCAAGAACTGGTGTTCTAGAAAGTGGGCATTACGAGAAACAAGGACTTTTTGTTCCTCTGCGTAGTAGAAAAGATACCCCCTGGTGTTCTTTGGGTATCCCACAAACTTGCACAGTACTGAGCGTGCCTCGAGTTTGTCCGCATGCTGCTTTTTGACAAAAGCTGGACATCCCCAGATCTTCAGATATTGAAGATAGGGTTTCTTCCCACTCCACATTTCATATGGGGTGGTAGGCACAGTCTTAGTCGGAACTCGGTTCAAAAGGTATGCTGCTGATTCTAGCGCATATCCCCAGAATGATCGCGGCAACTCAGCGTTACTCATCATGGACCGCACCATATCCAATAGGGTGCGGTTCCGTCTCTCCGATACACCGTTATGTTGCGGGGTGTATGGAGGAGTAAGCTGAGAGAGAATTCCGTTCTCTTTTAAATAGTCCAGGAACTCGGCACTTAAGTATTCTCCACCTCGATCCGATCTTAGAATCTTAATACTTTTGCCGGTCTGTTTCTCTACTTCATTCTTATACTCCTGGAATTTTCCAAAGGCCTCGGACTTATGTTTCATTAAGAAGACATAACCGTACCTTGAGAAGTCATCCGTAAAAGTAATGAAGTAAGAATGTCCGCTTCGGGCATGTGTAGACATTGGACCGCACACGTCACTGTGTACGAGTCCCAAGAGCTCGCTCGCTCTTACTCCATGTCCAGTAAACGGAGTCTTTGTCATCTTTCCTTTGAGACAAGATTGACAAGTGGCATACGATTGATATTCGAACGCATTCAAATATCCTTCTGTATGTAACTTAGTCAACCTTCTCTCATTGATGTGACCCAATCTACAATGCCATAAGAAAGTCTGATTTATTTCCGGAGACTTTCTTTTGTGTGTATTCTGGACATTAAAAATCTGTGGTTGGTTTAACACGTATATACCATTACTCAGAGTACCTGACCCAATCAATACTTGATTAAGGTGAATGTTTACAACATTACTTACAAACGCAAATTCATAACCTTCTTTAGAAACTAAAGATACAGAAATGATATTACAAGTTGCGTTGGGTACAAAAAAGCAATTACGCAAAACCAAAACATGTCCATCTGACATTCCCAGGTGATAGTCCCCCACGGCTTTAGCATCCATGCTAGCTCCGTTCGCAACTTTGAGGGTCATGTCACCTGCCTTCAAAACCCTACGGTTTCTCAACGCCTGCAAAGAATTACAGATATGAGATCCTGATCCGGTATCCAATACCCAGGAAGTAGAGTTTATTGAAAGACAGTTTTCAATAACATACACACCTGAAGCTGAAGCTGCAACCTGCTTCAATTCCTGTGTTCTGGCCTTCCAGGCCCTGCAATCATTCTTCCAGTGTCCTTTCTTATGACAATAGAAGCATTCTTCTTTATCCACAAGCTTCCCCGCTATCTTTGTTGCTTTGCCTTTTCCCTTCGTATCCACTTTACCAACACCGCCCCTTGGTTTGGCGGGGGCCTTCTTCTTCTTTCCCTTGGCTTTCGCCTTGGACCTAGAAGAAGATGATCCTCCTACAAACAAAGTGGATGTTTCCCTACCTTTCTGTAGGGTGCCCTCTGCGCTCCTCAGCATGTTGAGGAGCTCTGATAGTTCAACCTCTTTTTCTTGTAGGTTGAAGTTCAGTATAAACTGGGCGTAAGTGGAAGGAAGGGACTGGAGAACTATATCCGTATATAGCTCACTCTCCAATGTGATCCCTAGGTCAGCGAGCTCCTCAATGAAGCCGATCATTTTTAGCACATGCTCGGCTACTGATGATCCGACGGCCATTCTTGTCGAAAACAACTTTTTCGACGCTTCGTATCTTGCGATACGTGATTGCTCTCCATACAGTTCTTTTGTATGGAGCAATATGGACTCCATGTCCATATTCTCATGCCTCCTCTGATGTTCGTTGTCCATCGAGGCAAGCAGGAGGCACTTGGCCTTCGCGCTATCAATCTCCCAAGTCTTGCGGATTTCCTTATCCGCGACACTGGAAGTTGGACCAGGGACAGGGGGAGCTTTGGTGGTAAGAAGATACCCCAGCTTGTCATAAGTGATTGCTATCGTGACATTCCTGAGCCAATCTTTGTAGTTTGGCCCTGTCAGCTTGTTTTTATCTAGGAGTAACTTAAGTCCAGTCATGTTGATTGGTCGCTGCAATTAGGAGAGAGAAGAAGAAACACTCAGCATGATGCTCTTGCAAGTTTAGAGTGGTTTTTAGTTTGTCTAAACAGGATGGCTCCCACTGTTTCTCGAATCCCTCCTCAAACCATAAAGGAAGAATTAGTCAGGATCAATCCCACCGTACAATACTTGCTTAACCGTTCAGCCAGGCCGGTGTCGGTACTTCGAGGGAGGTTTTCCAACGCTTTCGCGAAGTTCCTTAATTAGAGAACCTCTTTTCCCTGGGGGCGTAGCCCCGCTAACACCTTTCTAGGCACCTACTAGGTTTATAGCATTGATCGTTAAGTGAGAAATTTCCCGAGGAGTAGCATATACTCACAGTAGGATCGGGATCCAAATATCATCGCGTGACGAAACTGAAGGAATCCTACCAGAATCATCACACTCCAAATGGTATGCAAATCTAGCAAGTTTCAGTACTTATGAAACTCCCGATGTGGATTTTTGCCCCATGCTCTTATGACCTTGGCGTGAGGTCAAAATGTCATAAGTCACATGTCAAGTTCGTCCCATCATTATCCAGGTTAATTTGAATCCACCCGTACATACCCTTGACGTAGGCCAAAATGGCAGTACGACTGTCTCAAACCAACGCATTCTATCTATGCAACAGATAAATATCCGGCAGCTACCAATCACTATGCCTTGGCGTGAGGTCAAAATACATAGCTTGAATACTACCGAATATTTAACTGAAATGATGGAGGGCTACGGATGGTTTTGGCAAAACCGTGAACGTAGTGAACTTGATTTGGTCGATGGAACGAGATAGCTTTAAAATGGAGTGGCTCAAACTCCGTATTTTAAAAGTTTGTTTTGAAAAGAACCGAGTGGTTTTTCGAAAGTGTTCCAACGACTTTAACTTGGTTTATTATCTTGCATTAGTTCTTTTAATGCGTGATATTCTTGCATTAGTACTTTTAATGCGTCCCATCATTTAATCCTACCATTGCAGAAAACAACCAAAATATGACGTACGCTTATGCCATTCGCATTCGCCACTGGGCCCCGTCATTACCCGTTAGGTTACTTAACTAACGACAGAGCGGGGGCTGGGCTAGCGCGTCTGTAAAACATAAGCAACGCCTAAATAATATCTTATATAGATATACTGCAATGATAAACATTTCAGATCACAGATAAATACATTGGATATACTAGTAATCTGTAATTTGTACGAGCCTGTAACAAAAACAGATAACACGGTCGCGGTGAATAGCCAATACCCCACCCAAGACCCCTACGGGTACGGCAAACTACCCGCCAAGTACCCGAAGCGTAGCAACCTCCCTCATCTCCATGAGTAGGCCACTCGACACTTCGGCATACCCGGTAGTTTGTGCACCCCTCCACGGGTCTATCCTAGGAGCAAAAACAGTAAAAAGAAATTATACAATGACGGCTACAACCCCGACCCGGTTGTGCGGCCAAACAAATAATTATTACATTAATTTACAAATTTACATGAATTGCAAGAAAAGTAAACTCTCGTCTCACAACCCCCGGCTATTCACCCGCGACAATCCAACATATTTATATACACATTCCAGCACATTACAGATCATGTATAACCCCGACTAATCGACTTATAGCGATTAGCCGACGTTCAATACATGCAAACATCACAGATATAACCATCATAGTCAAAGTGCAATGAAGTTCGGAAAAAATACGGAATTATAGGACCCCAAAAGGAAATTTCTTTTCTGTAAAATCTGGGCACATATAATATATCTCAAAAATCCCAAAACCAACACAGACACACACTGCACGAAAAACGACGCACTAAAGACAACAAACCGCGGCGCTTCCGCGGCGGCAAAGAAGGGTCACGCGGCGGAAGCGCGGCGGTTTAGACGAATTGGTGAATCGTTTTTCATGGGTGTTCTAACAAAACCCTGAGACGAATTTAGGAGTATGAATTTTTTCATTTTGACCAGAAAAAATTTCAACAGAAACTCAGTTTTTGTAGTTTTCCGGTTTTGTGATTTTTTTCGGTTCCGAACTTCGTTACACTTTACTACCTAGCTAGTTTAAGTTTAGTTAGGCTCTGATACCACTGTAAGTCCATATTGCGACCCCCGGTTCTTACGGGGAGGCGGAAACGGTATAAAATCAAAATTTTTATCGCAAGAGGCAACATGGACTAACTTATGGTCGGGATCGTTACCTAAACTAAAACTAGCAAACTAAGCTAAAGATGTTTAGCTACTCGGATGAAGATGGTTATACCTAAACTTGAACTCCTTCTCTTCAAGCTCCGGTGGTGGTCCGATGGCTCCTTCTCGTCGTCTCCGTACGCCGAAGATAGATCCACTTGAAAGCTCCAACCTTTAGCTCCTTCTTCGGTCTTTGAAGAAACTAGTTCACTTGGTTTGCTAAACCTAGTGAACTAGAATGAGTAGAGAGGAAGTAGAATGGGATTTTATCTATGGTTCTTGATTCTCAACTCATGAGACAAGAGAACCATAGATCAAGAGAGGGAGCAAGAGGTTGAGGGTGAGAGCAAGGGGAGAGCTCAAGAACAAGAGAGAGAATGAGCAAGAAAGAATGAGGCTCACTTTTCTCTCTCACCCTCTCATAATCCAAAGTGATCATAACTCATCATATCAAAAAAGTCTTTTGGTGATGGTTAGAAGCAACCATAAGGTTATCATATCATGCACTCATTTTACTCAAAAAGCAAGCAAGAAAAAAGTCTTTGGCATGAAATGATAACCATGGTTATCATGATGGTCAACTAGTCAAGCCTAGTCAACCGGTCAACAAGTCAACAAAAGTCAACAAGTCACCAAAGTCAACAAGTCAACAAAAGTCAACAAGTCAACAACCATATCACCATAATACTTAATTAATATAATAGTTAATCACATATCATATTCTCATTAGGGTTGAGCAAAAAGTCAAAAGTCAACGGTCAACTGTCAACAACCCTAATGAGAATCCACTGCCTCTGCCTCCCTGTCAACTGTGCATACACACCCGCATCCGCGTTCCGAGGAACACGAATGCAAACTGGATAAATCCAATCCCATAAGGTACACTAGGATCTGGCTTAAACCAAAGCCCGCTAGTGTAAACTGTCCGGACACTGTACGTGCACAAGTGCACGGATGTGACCGAACCCTGTCGCAAAACCATGCGACCTGTCGCAATACCATGCGACCTCTACTCTTTTGCCTAAAGGCGAAAAGCTTTCTGTGTGGGACTCTAAAGACTCGACACTACGCTGGCAGTGGGTTTAACCACAGACCGCAAGCGGCACTAGCTGTGCGTAACGGTCCCCAGGTAATGCCGACAAGAAGACCGACGAGGCGAAACCCATCTGAACTCCTACTGAGCCTGAGCGTGACATTCTCCGTACAGTCCGGTCTGTTCGTCTGATACATCGCATGGCGGGCCTAGGGGGCGGTAAACGTCAGTCCCCCAATAGCGGTACAAGTCGTGCCGGAGTGAAGCCCAATACACCCTGAGATAACACTGGAAACCTACCAGTATATCTCGTTTGCCCTGGCCAGGGACTACTCGTGTAATGGCTCTCCTAGACACAGCGCGATGTCAACCCCCAATACCGGGAGAGACGAATCCTGTCTAACCGTCACTGCCTCCAAGTGCTTCGGGACTGCACCCAACCACCACCTGTTTGCACGACTCCTTTGAGCCGTGGTAGGGTAGTGATCAAAGTACAGTGGGAACACACTCGAGGCGGAGTGACAGTGTCAAGTCAGCGGACTAAGCTGTACTCATGTCACCTGGGAACTGATAACTGACGATAGGTATAATACCAACTAGTCAGTTCCCGACGAGTCCTGTCCAGTGTACCCGTAACCTAACGAGCACCCGCATACTATCTCAAGTACGACGTACTGACGGCTGTGGGACAGACCGTCTCCCACACTGGGATGAGAAGCGCATGCGCTGGTCTACTCCGGAGTATCGATGCCCTGTCTCGATAGTCCTGCGACCAGGGACCTGAATAAGGATGTGCTTATAGATTACCCAGCCCCCACTAGTGTGACTGCCATCACAACGCTGGTAATCAAGCAAAGATCCTAAGGGCTCCACTAATGCGTATAAGTGATATACTGAAATAAACACAAGTACACATTGAAGTAGAAACAAACCAAGTAGCATACTACTATTTTGAGCAAGATTGTATATACAAGGTGAATATCCCAAGCATCCATTAAGTAATATACAAACTAGTATGATACAGTAATGGCCTCTAGGGCATATACACTAACAGATGCGATGCCATGAAATGCAGTCAATTTCCTTTATAGTGCCGGTTTTAGAGTCTAACACATGCAATATGATATTTAACGATTGATTTGCTAATATGTGAAATATGAATGCCGAACACTTCTAGATGAGTGCAAATGATAGGGAAATTGCCGGGTTAAAAATGCAATATTTTCGACTGATCAGTTCACATGAAGAAATGAACAAGCTTGCTCGAAGTCTTCGAGGCCGAAGATGATCTACGTCGAGGAGACTCAAGCTCATGCTACCTCTTCACTAAATTAGGGTTTAGTGAAGTAAACACCCTAAACTAAATGGCTAATATAGTAAAGGATGATGAAATAGGAAGTGGGCTCACTTTAGATTTAATTTTCTCACAATATTTCTTCATCTCTCCAAACCCTAGAAAACTCTTTTCATTGAGGATGAAGAAGATGAAGAGAGTAGTGAATGAAACTCTCATGAGGTGAGAATTGCAACCATGGGTGAGTTAGTGTCATAAACTAACTCATGTAGAGACTTAACCATGGGTGAGGATAATGGTTAGGTTAATAAATATCTACAAGTGAAAAAAAAATGGTGAACTTGGTCAATGGTTCTACAAGCTTCTACAAGCTTGTAGGCATAACAATTTCCATCCAATTTTTGGATTACTTTGATAAATATAAACACCTCATTATATCAAGCATGGTGTGAGTCTCATACAGCCATGTAGCTTGTGGCATCAAGCATGACACAAATAAAATGCACATTAATATATATCACATATATACTAGATGCACATGAGTGAGAAAAAGAATACTTAGTGAGCTAATATTAGTTAATGTAAGTTAATATATCAAATATATAATTATATATTAAATTATCAAATCAACACTTGATTTAATAATCCGACATGTCACATACAACCGACTAATATAATATGAATCAACTTATCGAATCAACACTTGATCTGATAACCCGGCTATATCTCATATAACCGTCCGATATGACATATCGCGAGAATAGAATGCGGTATCACATACGCGCAATAATCTCGGTCTCGCACATATCACATATGTGCTCCTACTTCGTTTCGCATGAACCAGAAAACCTCTATGTAGGACTCTAAACACTCGTCAATACGGCGGCAGTAGGTGATGATCATATCAAACACCCACAAGCCGCAAGAGGTCTACTAAATGTAACGGCCACACGGGTATTGAGCGATCAGAAGCTCAACAAGCAAGCCTGCTCATACTCCTGCGAATCCAATCAGTAACACTACCGTACAATCCGGTCTTTTCGTCAGATATGTCGCATATCAGAGCCAGGGGGGTATAACGTTAGACCCCAATAGCCTGATAAGTCATGCCAATAGAAGGTCGATAACGGTTCAAGAAACTACTGATAACACTTACCAGTAAATCTCAACAACCCTGGCCAAGGATTTACTGTTATGGCCAATCGAGCATAGCGCAACATCAACTCCCAATACCGGGAGAGATGAATCCCGTCCTATCGCTCATTGCCTCCATGTGACTCGAGACTGTATCCAAAAAACCACCTTTTTGCACGATCTCTTGACCGTGGTGTGGTAGAAATCAAAGCACAGTGGGAATCACACAAGACTTTATGACGATCTCGGGTCGACAGACTAACCTGTACCAGTATTACTAGTGAACTGCTATCTGACGATAGGTATACCATCTAGGAGTACTCAGTGAGTCCGTTCAGGGTACCCAGTCTCCACTGAGCACCCGTATACCTTATCTGATGTCAAACACTAATGGATATGGGATCATCCATCACCTATCATATGGGTCGAGAAGCGTATGAGTATCGATGCCTTGTCTCGATACTCCCACGACTAGGAACATTTGAAGGATGTGCTTACCGACTACCTCTGCCCCACTAGGCATCATAATCCTGGTAGGCAAGTACTCATCCTAAGGGCTTTATCAACATGTAATAGAGAGACAATAAGTGTACATGTTAAGATAAAGAGCAACCAGATAGCATACTATCATATCGAGCAAGAAAGTCCTCACTATATATGTCCAAGCATCCACTACAATATACATCGCATATACATTAATGGCCTCTAGGGCATACATATAACTAACAATCTCCCACTTTCACTAAGGCCATTTATTGCAGTATCTCATACTCAACGTCCTATAGAAGTCTCTCTAGGGTAAGGCCTTTGTGAGTGGATCCGCTATGTTATCCTTCACGTCGACTCTCCTAACCTCGATCTCTTGGAGATCAACTATCTCCATGATCAGGCGATACTTGCCTCAGAATATGTCTGGAACGCTGATGGGACCTGCGTTCCTAGGCCAAAACCACAACTTCAATGTTGTCACAATAACAGTTATTGGACGCTCAATGGTAGGAACCTTGTTCATCTCATGAACAAGAAATGTCCAGACAACCTCTTTGGTAGCATCGTTGGTCGCGATGTATCTAGCCTTTATCGTCTAGTATGCCTCGGTATATAGCTTGGAACTCTTCCAACATACCGTCCCTCTATTGAGGGTAAAGAAAATTCCCGTGACTGACTTTCAGTCGACCTTATCACTCTGGAAGCACGAAACAAGAACATTCATTTAGTGTTTCTCAAGTACTTAAGAATGTCCTCCACAGCTGTCCAGTGATTCTCCCAAGATCCGATTGATTCCTGTTCACTACACCTAGTGAGTCATCTACATCTGGTCTAGTACATAACATCGCATACATGATAGAGACTACTGCCGAAGCATAGGGTATCCCTTTCACGCGAGCTCTCTCCAAATCAGTCTTGGAAGACATCTTTTTAGAGAGAGTGATTCCTCAGTAAGTGGGCGAACCACCACGCTTAGAATCATCTATACTAAACCCCTTTAGTATGGTGTTAGTGTACCTGGATTTGGGACACTCCTAACATCCACTTATATATATCACCATATATCATAATCTACAAGATGTAGTAGGTATCATCCAAATCTTCTATGGATAATCCTCGTGATAAGAGGAGCTTGACCGATTGTAGCGTAGGAAACACTTTCCTATCAAGAGTATGTCATCCACGTACAATACGTTTAAGACAACCTCACTCTCTACAACCTGCTTGTATATACAAGGTTCATCTACCATTTTGATGAAGTCAAACTCTTTGACTGCCACATCAAAACAGATGTTCCAACTCCGCGATGCGCGCATTGATCCAGATGGACTTTAGCATAGCTTTGAAAGTCTCAACTTTTCCATCGACACCAAGAATCTTCTCAAGATCCACTTGCTCCTGATGGGTTTTACCCCTTCAGGTACAACATTCAAAGTCATACTTTGTTGGTGTACATGGATTCCATCTTTGATCGCATAGCATCCAGCCATTTCACAAAATCTCCACTTGTGATGGCATGTCTGAACCTAGTTGGGCCATCATCTACCATGATGCAATCCTCGCTCCCACTGTCACCGACAAGACCGTAGTATCTCTCAAGTGCATGAGGAACCCTGCCAGATTCACGGCGAGGTTGGGGTTCGTTGGAGACTATTGAATCCTTTGGTTTTACCAAATCATCAGATGTTAGTTTGTATAGCTGGAACTCTTTCCAGTTCTACCCCATGACCACTAATTTCTTCATAAGAAATTGCTTTTCTAAAAAGGTGGTATGCTCAGAAACAAAACACATTTTGCTCCTCAGTTGTAACGTTTTGAAAATCGTTTAGGTGAAATTTCGGATAATCAGTAAAATAACGGGTGTTTTCCGTAAAAATCAAGATATAATTATCTTTCATCATAAAATCAAATATACATATTCTAGCTATGTAATTGCTAGTATTTGGTGTTTATTGAGCCACTTGTAAAATTTCTAGTTTACTGAATTTTTTTTCCGAAATTAATTATTTTAATATTATTTTAAGCCGTCACTAATACATTTAATTAGGGATAATTATAAATTGGAATGGGTTAATACAGGTTTTGTGCATCATGACATATTAAACCAACATTTTACATGTGGTTTTTGTAATGAAAAGAAATCATCAAAATGATTTTAGAAAATATAAAATATAAAGGCTTAAATGGGAAAATAAACTAAATAGAAATGATAATTGGGCTTGTTAACTTGTGGTTTTGGGTTGTTTTTGTTTTAAAAAAGTTTCCCACAAACCCACACACCCCCACCCATATTCTGGCTAAGACCAATAGGCAGCCCAAATTCCTCCCATTGCTTTCCCACTTGGAGTAAAAAAGAAAAGAAAACAAAGGAAATAAAGAATAGAATAATGAAATGAGCGTGGGCTTTTAATATTAAGATATGGGGTATTGTTTTGACTTGGAAATTTCTCACCTCACTCTCTCTCTCCCTCTCCCCTCCTCTGGCCGAAATCCAGCAGCAGCCCCCTTCATTTTCCCCCAAGTTTCCACTTCATTTCATCTCCAAAACCTCACAAAAATCCATCAAAAATCACACAAAATCAAAATCCAATCTCTACCCATTTCTTCTTGACCTATTCTAGTGTGGATCATGGATCAAGAAGCCATTATGGAGGCCAAGATTTTCATGTTAGATCTTCAAATTTGTGAGGTATAATCTTACACTAATTATACCCTCTTAGTATTTATTGTAGTCTAAGCTAATTAGGTGTTTAAATTGTGCTTTTAATTGAAAGTTGAAATTTTAAAGAGAAGGGTTTGAACTAAGTTAGGGTTTATGTCAATTGATCATGGTCTAATTGTGTGTTTAACATCAAGTGGGCATGCTAAAACCAAGCTAGTTGCTAGTTTGCTAATTGTATTTTTAAATTTGTTCTAATTATACTAATTTTGCTAACTAGGTTTTTGGAAATTTATTAAATGATTTAGATTAAAATATAATTAGGGTTTCATGACATTATTAACATTATAAATTGTAGTTTAATAATTTGGATCATGCAAAACCAAGCTTAGTTGTTGTTTTGTGCATTTTTACTTTGAAATTGTTAAAATTGGATAAAATTGCAAACTAGAATTTTGGGTTTTATAAAAATTGATGAGATTAAATTATGGTGATGGTTTGTATGACTTGGTTATGATATTTAGTGAATATTATGGCTATTAGTTTTGTTAAAACATCAAGTTTCGAATTAAAACGGTTAATTTTGCTTACTAGGTTTTCGGAAAAATAGCTTTTAAAGCGAATTTGAAGTTGATGATTTAAAGCCCTATTTCATATATATGTTTAGTGATTTGTGAAACCACGATTGGTGTGTTTGGATTTTCTCGATCAATCGGCGGTTGTACGCCGATGGCGAGGGTTATTGTGTTATTTTGCATGAGCGGACCATAAGTTTTGACCTATGTGAGATTCGTGTGTTGTTTGGTCATGAGTCGGACTTTAATGCGATACGATGTGTTATGATATGTAGGTACCCTCACGAGGACTTCGAGACAACAAGTAAGCGTGTAGCGACATCAGCATCGGCAAGCGAAGATCAAAGTGAGTAGATTATTATCTACGGGGGAAGTCGGGTGGATGGCGTATAGCACCCCCGCAAATTCGTAAGAAATGTTATATGGTATAGATATACGTTTATGTGTGATTGTGAGATATGGATACTTAGAAAGCAAGCATTTAGGGGATCATGGATTAGTTTTAACGAGATTTGAGGAATGTGGTTTAGTGGATTTCTTAGTCGCTAAACCCTAGAGTAAGGATTTTCATGCACTCACATACACGCACTCGCATACATTTACTTGTGCGTATTGGGGACATATATATATTCGTATTCATATGTATGGATGATGAGAATAGTGTATGGTATTTGGAGATGGGTCGATGAATTTGAGCATGGTGCCATGAGATCGGTGATGTGATCGGTTCATATTAGGAGATACGATGTGATTTTAGCGGATTGATTAGGCGATGTGTATTTGCACACACGCTTACATTTATGTTGATGATATTAATATAGTACTAGACTTAGATCAGTACCCCATGTTCACGATATGTGATGATAAGGATATCAGATGAGTAATGAGATAAATATGATATTTGACCCGTACCCAGATTTGGGGATGCCGTACGATAGATTTACCGTACGAGATATATTTATGATGTTAGATCCGCACTCTTGACTCGAGGATGTCATATATATCTATATATATATATATAATGTATCGTACGTGATACTATTGAGGCGAGATCACCGAGTACTAGATATATATATAGATCGACTCAGACTTAGGTGGATTCCCTGACCCTTTTTACTAGACTCGAGTCATACTCATTTTCAAAAGTGGAGAATCGTGAGTATTTTAAATACCAAACTGTTTGACTCGTATTTTGGGTAGGTATATTTTTCAGTGTTGCTGTTACTACATCACTTTCTGTATATTCATGATTTTTCATCGCATTGCATGCTTGTACATATGTTATCTGTAATTATCATGAAACCCTGCTGTCAGGACACCAGCACCATTACCGATGATGCGTATGTTCCATGTACACCTGCTTGCCGGCTCACACACATCATCATCGGTAATTGCCATGTCACGTACACTTTAGAAAATACTATTCATTGACATAACTTGCTAGTTGATAGTTGCGATATGTTATAGTTCATATGCTAGTTTAACTATTGTATTCATTACATGATATCAGATGCATTCATATATTCATTGGTCATGCAGTATTATCGAGATTTATGCCGATATTCATTGTTTGCTTACTCTTGATTTTCGATTTCGGATTTTCATAAGATTTCGGGATTTGGGGGAAACCGCAACATTATATATAAACTTCTCTTTCTCTCTTTTTAAAATGCAAGTTACGGTTTTCTCAAGATATATGAGTCGTCCACCCTGAGTTTTCATGATAGCTGTTGGCTTTCGAACCCGTTTCGAGGAGTAGTATGAACCGTCTCGGGTACACGGTGGACCCGGTATGGTACCCCGGGGCGAGAGTGATTTCATGGAGGATGATGTGCCTGGCAGGGGCAGACTGCCTACCGGTGATTGTTTGGCGCGGCTGATATCCGGAGGATACCGTCCGTGGTCGTGTGATTTGATGATATGGGCCGATCCGGACTGATGGAGCCTTAGATATTGAGATATTAGGATTTGAGACACTGAGATTTTGAGATTTGAGATATTGAGATACAGAGATTTATGTTTTGTGTCGATGCTTGACACTGATTTCTCTGTTGATTTCATGATGTATTCTGTTTCCATTCGTCATGCATTCATACATCATAGCTCTGATATGTTGCTATCTTAGGTACTGACACGAGCATGTAGTATTACACTTATACAAAGATGGACCAGGATATATATTTGAGGATATTATTTGATATGACCTAGGATTGTGTCATACATGCGATTTCTGCTCTGTGATGTTTTCTACTCACGAGTTGGCAACTCACCCCCGTTGTGCCACAGTTCCTTGCAGGTTTTGCCATACAGGTTCATTACGGCTTTGCTGGCACACTGTTCCTTCCGAGTGATTGCTTTGACAGGTGGGTTCTTTGCATCAGGACCACCATTGTATATTTGTTATTTCAGTTGTATCTAGTAAAACTCCATCAACCAAATTTGTATATTTTATAGAGATAGAAGACCAGTGTATATTCTTTTGACCTTAGAGTCGCATGTTGTATTATTATGGTTTTCATGTTGATTTTGGTTTTCTTTTGAGTTTTGATCCTCGCCCTTCGGCGTTGTATATTATATTGCTTGCATGGTTGTGACCGTCGATTGACGAAGAGCTAGCTCCTGCTTGGGGATGCCTTTATTCATTATATATATGCTTTATCAGGTTTGTACCCGTTTGGGGTCAGTTTTTACAAAGGAAACTTTGCAGAAATTTTCAGAAAACACTTGAGATTTTAAAATGCATATTTCGGCTTATGTTGCTAAACGACTTAATTTAAATTGGTTTTCCTTCACTCTACTGATTTATTTGGTTTTGTTTTCTGGGTTTTGGCTTACTTAGATTACGTACGCCTCAAGACGTTTCGTAATTTAAGTGTCGGTCATGTTCCGTACTTTTCGGGTCGTGACAAAGCTGGTATCAGAGCGTTAGGTTTTACCTTCGGAGTGTAGGATGATCCTTGGTTGATAGAGTAAGTAGCTTGAGTAGAGTGACGTACCATACGTATGTTCCGCGGCTTATTTACGATACGATACTCCTCTTAAGAAGCCTTCGGATGTACATTTCATTGTACAGTATTATATTCATTCCTATGATCTATCCTCATTAGTACCAGTTTATAGTTTTGTCGCCACGGTTTTACGGGCGTGGAGAGCTACGGCTAGAGTTGCGGTCAGCACGAGTTCGTCACAGATGAGGACTGACCAGGGCGTGATTCCAGAGAAATACGATTGCATAGAGGCGTCATTTTATTGTGTTTTCACGCCATGAGCGTTTGATGGGTCGCTTTTACGAGATTTCTCGGACGTGCAGATCAGTGCCAGAGGATGGGGCCACTGAAAGAGGCCAGCCAGAATGTGACGACGGTCATTACACTATGATTCTTGATGATTGAGGCACTGTTTAGCGTGCGGACGAATGAGCCAGTTGTTGCTGCGAATGAGGAGATATCGTCCTAGATGTTTGAAGCTAATGCCGCACGAGTTATACTTCGAGATATGATAGAAGAATCGATAGTCACCAAAGATGAAAGACTGGGACATGTGATTCATTGTCTACCCCGATGCGAGGTCATCAGGTTGATTGATTCCAGCTAGAAAAGACTTCATGCTGATATGTTGAGAATCGATATCGACGATCGAATGTCAAGATCCCATTTTCCAAGTTTAAAGTATTCGAAAAACAATGCAAGTAATTCTACGGATCCTCTAGAAGAATGAAACCCTAACTCGACTTATTGACCATGGAACGCCGGTGAACCTTAGGATTTGCGGTAGTTCAGCAGTGCCATTAATGAGGCTTGAGTTTGCCCTTCTACGGTTGGTCCATAGGTGTTGTGGCATATATTCGATACTATTAAACTGTACCCAAGATGTTGAGCTCTTGGGGGATTATTGAACCTCGACGAATCGATCGAAAAGTTTGACATCATTCGAATATCATGTGATGGGATACATTGCTTGGGAGACTCCAGATACGAGTATAGCTGTTGAAGCGCAGTCCATGCAGCCACGAAGAGACGAGTCCGAATCAGTCGACATTAAAGAAAAGTGGAGTAAGAGGTTCGTACGAGATCTTGATGAGAGGACGTTCCACTCCGCTGACATCAGAGATGTGATATGCATACAGAGTGTAGGGTTCCTAGGCACCCTAATTAGGTCTCACAAGGCATCGAACATGCCATTATAAAATTTTACGGGTGCCGAGAGACCCGACTACGGATCGTTTGCTAGATTTCTAGGTGAAAATGCAAACTAGTTAACACTTAACTAAGGGATACGGAAATACAACCTTTGTAGATCCGTTTGTCCACCTCCATAGCTCCATGAAGAAGTCATCTCCGCTGTAAAAATCCGATCTTGGACTCTCGCGTTCGCTTCATCGGAGAATAGACCGGGCTAGGTCGTCGACAACGTGCCGAAGATGATCTACGTCGAGGCATCGCTAAATCAAGCTTCGACTTCACCAAGTCAAGAAACTTGTGAAGAAAACACACTCTACTACTTGGCAAGAGGTAGAGGATGAAGAAATAGGAAGTGGGTTCAATTTAGAATTGGATTTCTCACTCTTTATCATCAATCACCATTGATGACCTCAAGGTTTTCTTCTTGAGTTCAAGGAAGAAGAAGAAGAAAAAGATATGATAAGTTTATGATAAGAATTAAAGAATAAATAAATATCCATTCTTATCATAATTCTCACCATGGTTAGGTGTAGAGAATTAACTTGAGTTAATTGAATTGGTTAGGGTTAAGCATGAGACAAAATGGTGACTAAGTCAAAAGTTCATGAAGCTTCATGAAAGAAAACAAAAGAAAGCCACCATTCTATTTTATGCAATTTATTTTCCAAAAATAAAAACAAATGAATAAATGAATAATCAAATAAAAACCCTAACCATTTCTTTAACCAAGGTTTAATTCTTTACACAAACCTTAATTTGCATGTATCATCAAATATGATACAAACAAGTGCACAAAATCATATCGCATATGCAATGCGCACAACCGAGCGAGAAAATCCATTTAAAGTGAACCGATACTAGTTAATGCAAAGTAATATATCAAATATATAATTATGCATTAAATCATTAAATCAACACTTGATTTAACGATCCGGTCATGACGCACATAACCGACTGGTATCATTAGTAACATCTTATCGAATCAACACTTGATCCGACAACCCGGCTATATCGCATATAACCGATCAATGTCACATCGCGAGAATCGAATACAGTATCACATACTCATATTATTCTCGGTCCCGCACATATCTCATATGCGCTCCTATTTCGTTTCGCTTGAGCCAGGAAACCTCTGTGTAGGACTCTAAAGACTCGTCAATACGCCGGCAGCAGGTGATGATCATATCAAACACCCACAAGCCGCAAGCGGTCTGCTAAACGTAACGGCCACCCGGGTATTGTGCGATCTGAAGATCGACGAGCAAGCCCGCTCACACTCCAGTGAATCCGACCAGTAACACTACCGTACAGTCCGGTCTGATCGTCTGATATGTCGCATATCTCGCCTAGGGGTGGTAAACGTCAGACCCCAATAGCTCGATAAGTCGTGTCGATATGAGGTCTATAACAATTCGAGAAACTACTGGTAACACTTACCAGTAAATCTCAGCAACCCTGGCCAGGGATTTCCTGTTATAGCCAATCGAAAACAGCGCAACAACAACTCCCTATACCGGGAGAGACGAATCCCCTCCTATCGCTCATTGCCTCCATGTGACTCGGGACTGTACCCAAAAACCACCGTTTTGCATGCCCTCTTGGACGTGGTAAGATGGAAATCAAAGCACAGTGGGAACCACACAAGACTCTATGACGATCTCGGGTCAACAGACTACTCTGTACCAGTGTCACCAGAGAACTGCCATCTGATGTGAGGTATAATACCATCTGGGAGTTCTCGGCGAGTCCGTCCAGTGTACCCAGTCTCTACTGAGCACCCGTATATCATCTCTGATGTCAAACACCAATGGATATGGGATCATCCATCGCCCATCTGTATGGGTCGAGAAGGTACACGCTAGTCTACTCTGGTATATCGATGCCCTGTCTCGATACACCCACGACTAGGGACTTTGAAGGATGTACTTATAGACTACCATGTCCCCACTAGTATGATCCGCATCATAGTCCAGGTAGTCAAGTACAGATCCTAAGGGCTTTACCAACATGTAACAGAGAGACAATCAGCATACACGTTAAGGTAAAGGGTAACCAGATAGCATACTATCATGTCGAGCAAGAGAGTCCTCCCTATATATGTCCCAGCATCCACTACAATATACATCCAATGTACAGTAATGGCCTCTAGGGCATACATATAACTAACACAGAGTCGTTGAGATACGACCAGTTCTTGAGGAGAAGTTATGCTGAGAAACGCAGATGTCTAGAAAACGAGAAAGGATTAGGCAAGAGTACTGGCCTCTGTACAGTTCGGCATAAGCAAGATCGGAAGAGACCTGAGCAGGTTCTTCCCAGGACACTGCTGCAATGAGATTTGCACCAAGGATCAGATGTGTGACGTATATTCAGAGGATCAGAGGCCGACGCCAGGGACGTTCTGCTTGATGAGTGGTCGTGTTAATTGGCCGTGAGAGGACCAGAGGAGTACGAGAGCAGATCGTTTCGATTAGTACACTGGACCAGGCCGACGAGCCGATGGATTGCCAGATCAGTAATCCACAGAGACAGAGGACGCGAGACCATGGGCAAGAGGCAAGTGGATGTTCTTGCTCTGCCAATTTTGGGCGTACCGACACTTTTTCGACATTGTAGGAGGTGTACCTCAATGTCATTTGTTGCGATTTGCATTTGTGATTCGAGTATCACGCTTATATCGCTTGGATTTGAGTTTTGATGATGAGTTTCCTGATATTGATTTCGTGGACCATGGCTGCACCTACTGGGTATTTACACATTTGTGCATAGTTATTTCACTTGAGATATGTTTTTATACACCGCTGTGTTGATTTATGATTTATTCGTATTTATTGCACTTGATGTTGATTTTGTCCCTGGGCTGCATATGTTTATGTTTTCGTGGATTTCATGCGAATGATTTAATTTTTGTGCATGTGGTACGCACCCGATTTGGTTTCTGCACTCGGTATAGCTCTTAGGTGCTTGAATTGCATTAGTACGTGTTTCGTGCATGCAGTTGCATGCGTTTTTGTATTTTATACACCTTGGTACACTCAGTGTTGTTTTTATACGCCTTTGAGTTATTGATGCATTTTCGTGCACTGGATGCACACTATTTGGTATTTCGTGCACTGGATGCACTGTATTTGGTATTTTGTGCACTGGATGCATTATATTTGGTCCTTTGTGCACTTGATTTAGATTTTATCCGTGCATATTGGATGCGATTTCAATCGTGTGGGATAGATGCACTTAATTTGGATTTTCGCGCATGTTGAGCGCATGATATGAGGTTTGATTTTGGTGCACACCTGATGCACAAAATCGGGATTCTTTATGCATAGCAGATGCACTTGATGCTGCTGCCAGGCACACCCGTTGCCATTGATAGGTTTTTTCATGCACACCTGTTGCACTTATCTTTGGTTTTTGTGTACATGTATGGCACATTCATTGATTTCGGTTTTCGTGCGCACCAGACGAACGTGGCATTCTTAAACGTATTCCGGGATTAATTTTCCTTTGAGCAGATGTGTTTTGATATTTACTATTTGGGATAGTAGCTGAGCAGGACAAGTCCGAGGACAGTACCCGGTTATGTTTTTACATGCATCGATAGTTATCGAAGGGATTTCCAAGAGGGAGCTATAGTCTCAGTATTTATCTACGTGTCTGAGATGACACGAAAAGTTTAAACAAGGAAATCCTTCTAATTTTTTCTCAAAACGGCGGGACGTGTATGTTAAACAAAGGATATATATATATATAGTTATTTTCTCATAATGAACGTCCGCCACTGAGCAGTGATACACACATCGTACAACGATTTGAAAAAGGTTTGGCATGCATTGCTTCCAGATGATTTAATGATGTTTAGATGTATAGTTCGATGTATATCATGTTGGTTTTCGTATTGGATATTGACATTGGTGTCTTCACCATAACTCCGATGATTGCGGGATGCTTAACGGAGATTTGATTTTTGAGTTATACACTCTTTTTCATACGCATGCATTGCGCTATGGTGTGTTTTATGTATTTATAATTTCGGAGCCCCGATGACTTGATTGTTTTGCTGAAATGTTTTAGTATTTGAGGGAGTTTTAATTTAATCGGGGACCTAATTTCTTTAAGGGGGGAAGATTGTAACATTTTTAAAATCGTTTAGGTGAAATTTTGGATAATCGGTAAAATAACGGGTGTTTTCCGTAAAAATCAAGATATAATTTTCTTTCATCATAAAATCAAATATACATATTCTATCTATGTAATTGATAGTATTTGGTGTTTATTGAGCCACTTGTAAAATTTCTAGTTTACTAAAAAAATTTCCGAAATTAATTATTTTAATATTATTTTAAACCGTCACTAATACATTTAATTAGGGATAATTACAAATTGGAATGGGTTAATACAAGTTTTGTGTATCATGACATATTAAACCAACTTTTAACATGTGGTTTTTCTATTGAAAAGAAGTCGTCAAAATGATTTTAGAAAATATAAAATATAAAGGCTTAAATGGGAAAATAAACTAAATAGAAATGATAATTGGGCTTGTTAACTTGTGGTTTTGGGTTGTTTTTCTTTTAAGAAAGTTTCCCACAGACCCACACACCCCAACCCATGTTCTGGCCAAGCCCAATGGGCAGCCCTAATTCCCCCCAATGCTTTCCCACTTCAAGTTAAAAAGAAAAGAAAACAAAGGAAATAAAGAATAGGATAATGAAATTATCATGGGCTTTTAATATTAAGGTATGGGGTATGGTTTTGAATTGGAAATTTCTCACCTCACTCTCTCTCTCCCTCTCCCCTCCTCTGGCCGAAAATCCAGCAGCAGTAGCCCCTCATTTTCCCCTAAGTTTCCACTTCATTTCATCTCCAAAACCTTACAAAAATCCATCAAAAATCCCACAAAATCAAAATCCAATCTCTACCCATTTATTCGTGACCTTTTCTAGTGTGGATGATGGATCAAGATGTCATTTTAGAGGCCAAGATTTTCATGTTAGATCTTCAAATTTGTGAGGTATAATCTTACACTAATTGTACCTTATTAGTTTTTATTGTAGTCCAAACTAATTAGGTGTTTAAATTGTGGGTTTAATTGAAAGTTGAAATTTTAAAGAGAAGGGTTTGAACTAAGTTAGAGTTTATGTCAATTGATCATGGTCTAATTGTGTGGTTAACATCAAGTGGGCATGCTAAAACCAAGCTAGTTGCTAGTTTGCTAATTGTATTTTTAAATTTGTTCTAATTATGCTAATTTCGCAAACTACATTTTTGGAAATTTATTAAATGATTTAGATTAAAATATATTTAGGATTTCATGACATTATTAACATTATAAATTGTAGTTTAATACTTTGGATCATGCAAAACCAGGCTTAGTTGTTGTTTTGTGCTTTTTTACTTTGAAATTGTTAAAATTGGATAAAATTGCAAACTAGAATTTTGGGTTTTATAAAAATTGATA
Organism: Agapanthus africanus; assembly: GCA_030015575.1. Lineage (NCBI taxonomy): Eukaryota > Viridiplantae > Streptophyta > Magnoliopsida > Asparagales > Amaryllidaceae > Agapanthus > Agapanthus africanus. The sequence goes on along the minus strand of CM057343.1, from coordinate 285,919,683 downwards.
AGATTAAATTATAGTGATGGTTTGTATGATTTAGTTATGATATTTAGTGAATATTATGGCTATTAGTTTTTATAAAACATCAAGTTCCGAATTAAAACTGTTAATTTTGTTTACTAGGTTTTCGGAAAAATAACTTTTAAAGCGAATTTGAAGTTGATGATTTAAAGCCCTATTTCATATATATGTTTAGTGATTTGTGAAACCACGATTGGTGTGTTTGGATTTTCTCGATCAATCGGAGGTTGTACGCCGATGTCGAGGGTTATTGGGTTATTTTGCATGAGCGGACCATAGGTTTTTATCTATGTGAGATTCGTTTGTCGTTTGGTCATGAGTCGGACATTAATACGATACGATGTGTTATGATATGTAGGTATCCTCACGAGGACTTCGAGATGACAAGCAAGCGCATGGCGATATCGGCATCAGCCAGCGAAGATCAAGGTGAGTAGATTCATATCTACGGGTGAAGTCTGGTGGATGGCGTATTGCACCCCCCAAATTCGTAAGAAATGATGTGATATGGTATAGATATACGTTTATATGTGATTGCGAGATATGGATACTTAGTAAGAAAGCATTTAGGGGATCATGGATTAGTTTTAACGAGATTTGAGGAATGCGGTTTAGTGGATTTCTTAGTCGCGAAACCCTAGAGTAAGGATTTGCATGCACGCACATACACGCACTCGCATACATTTACTTCCTTGTGCGTATTGGGGACATATATATATATATTCGTATACATATGTATGGATGATGAGAATAGTATATGGTATTTGGAGATGAGTCGATGAGTTTGAGCATGGTGCTATGAGATCGGTGATGTGATCGGTTCGTATTAGGAGATACGACGTGATTTTAGCGGATTGATTGGGAGATATGTATTTGTACACACGCTTACATTTATGTTGATGATATTAGTATGGTACTAGACTTAGATCAGTACCCCCTGTTCACGATATGTGATGATAAGGATATCAGATGAGTAATGAGATAAATATGATATTTGACCCGTACCCAGATTTGGGGATGCCGTACGATAGATTTACCGTACGAGATATATTTATGATGTTAGATCTGCACTCTTGACTCGAGGATGTTATATATATATATATATTGTATCGTACGTGATACAATTGAGGCGAGATCACCGAGTACTAGATATATATATAGATAGACTCAGACTTAGGTGGATTCCCTGACCCTTTTGACTGGGCTTGAGTCATACTCATTTTCAAAACTGGGGAATCATGAGTATTTTAAATACCAAACTGTTTGACTCGTATTTTGGGTAGGTATATTTTTCAGCGTTGCTGTTACTACATCACTTTCTGTATATTCATGATGTTTCATCGCATTGCATGCTTGTACATATGTTATCTGTAATTATCATGAAACCCTACTGTCAAGACACCAGCACCATTACCGATGATGCGTATGTTCCATGTACACCTGCTTACCGGCTCACACACATCATCATCGGTAATTGCCATGTCACGTACACTTTAGAAAATACTATTCATGGACATAGCTTGCTAGTTAATAGTTGCGATATGTTATAGCTTTCATATGCTAGTTTAACTATTGCATTAATTGCATGATATCAGATGCATTCATATATTCATTGTTCATGCAGTATTATGGAGATTTATGTCAATATTCACTGTTTACTTACTCTTGATTTTGGATTTCGGATATTCATGAGATTTCGGGATTTTGGGGGAAAACCGCAAGATTATATATAAACTTCTCTCTCTCTTTTTAAAATGCAAGTTGCGGTTTTCTCGTGATGTATGAGTCGTCCACCATGAGTTTTGATGATAGCTGTTGGATTTCGAGACCCATTTTGAGGAGTAGTGTGAACCGTCTCGGGTAAACGGTGGACCCGGTATGGTACCCTGGGGCGAGAATGATTTCATAGTGGATGATGAGCTTGGCAGGGGCAGATTGCCTACCAGTGATTGTTTGGCGTGACGGATATCCGGAGGATATCATCTGTGGTCGTGTGATTTGATGATATGGGCCGATCCGGACTGACGGAGCCCTAGATATTGAGATATTTAGATATTGGGATTTGAGAAACTGAGATTTCAAGATTTGAGATATTGAGATACTGAGATTTATGTTTTGTGTCGATGCTTGACACTGATTTCTCTGTTGATTTCATGATGTATTCTGTTTCCATTCGTCATGCATTCATACATCATATATCTGAAATGTTGCTATCTGAGGTACTGGCAGCCTGCAATCCGAACTGAGGACGGGTTTTTGGAGTTAGCTCACCCACGCGGGTTGGATCCTTCTGGTAAAAAAGATACGAGCATGTAGTATTACACTTATACATAGATGGACCAGGATATTTATTTGATATAACCTAAGATAGCGTCATACATGCGATTTCTGCTCTGCGATGTTTTCTACTTACGAGTTGGCAACTCACCCCCGTTCGGCCGCAGTTTATTGTAGGTTTTTCCGTACAAGTTCATTACGGCTTTGCTGGCACACTGTTCCTTCCGAGTGATTGCTTTGACAGGTAGGTTCTTTGCATCAGGACCACCATTGTATATTTGTTATTTCAGTTGCATCTAGTAAAACTGCATCAACCAGATTTGTATATTTGATAGAGATAGAAGAGAAGTGTATATTCTTTCGACCTTAGAGTCGCGTGTTGTATTATTATGGTTTTCATGTTGATTTTGGGTTTCTTCTGAGTTTTGATCCTCGCCTTCGGATTTGTATATTATATTGCTTGCGTGGTTGTGGCCGTCGATTGACGAAGAGCTAGCTACTGCTTGGGGATGCCTTTATTCATTATATATATGCTTTATCAGGTTTGTACCCATTTGGGGTCAGTTTTTACAAAGAAGACTCTGCTGAAATTTTCAGAAAACACTTGAGATTTTAAAATGCATATTTCGGCTTATGTTGCTAAACGACTTGATTTAAATTGGTTTTGCATCACTCTACTGATTTATTTGGTTTTGTTTTCTGGGATTTGGCTTACTTAGATTACGTACGCCTCAAGACGTTTCGTAATTTAAGTGCAGGTCATGTTCCGTACTTTTCGGGTCGTGACATCAGTATGGTAGATGATATTCCCTTGCGAATGTTCGTAATATCCAACAAACTTATACAGAACTGACCTTGCCTCGAGCTTGTCCGGATTTTGCTTTTCAACATAGTGCGGCTACATGTTCAAGGGGTGTGGATTGAAAGGGACTCGGCTACGGTGGTATCTTGGCTACAACAAAGAAGGACTTCAGTTCATCGGTGCGTTAGTGACATACTAAATGGGGCGGACACTTTCGCTAACCTAACGAAAAGGCTCCCCGTTTTCTTGCCATGAAAACCAATATCGCGCTAGCGCTCACTCCGTCGTTAGGGTAAGGCTTCGATTGCTGGAGAAGCGGAATGGGAATAGCGAATGCAGGCACAAAAGAAACGGTAATTGACCTTCTGGGATGAATTCTGTCTTGCCGGGACGTTTTCTAACTCATCTTAGGAGCACACAAATTGGCTAATTCCCAGACAACCCCAAATCTTAACTAGTTTAAGACATGGTCTCTTCCCATTTCATATCTCATATGGAGTGGTAGGCACTGATTTGTCAATAGGTATGAAGCTTCTCAAGTGCATAACACCAGAAAGGAAACAGGTAACTCAGCAGTACTCATCATAGAGCGCACCATATCTTATAGGGAGCGAAACCTCCACCTCGATCACCGTTGTGCTGTGGTGTATACGAAGGAGTAAGCTGAAAGAGAATCTCATTCTCCTTTTAGAAACTCTAGGAACTCCATGCGCATGTATTCTCCTCCTTGATCACATCGAAGGACTTTAATACTTCTACCTGTTTGGTTCTCTACTTCGTACTCATATTCCTTGAATTTCTCAAAAGTTTCAGACTCGTGTTTCAAAAGAAACACATGTCCGAATCTTTAGAGATCGTCGATGAATGTAATGAAGTAAAAAGAACCAACCTTGGTATTTGTAGACATAGGATTGTATACATCATCATGTATCTGTCCCAAGAGTTCATTAACTCTTTCTCCGTTTCCGGTAAACGGAGTATTGGTCATTTTACCTTTGAGTCAAGAATGGTAAGTATCATAAGATGAAAATTCGAACAGATTCTAATATTCATCGTTATATAACTTAACTAGTTGTGTCGCATTGATATGACCTAGTCTACAATGCCACAAGAAGGATTCGTTCATTTTTGAACTACTCCTCTTGTGTGTGTTCTATATACTTTGAACTGTGGTTTGATTTAGAATGTATATGCTATTATATAACGTGTTTGATCCAATCAACTCTTGATTCAAGAAAATGTTCACAACATTACCCTTCAATACAGAATAATATCCTTCTTTAACTTAATAAAGAATCTGATGTAATGTTGTATATCAGGTTCGGTATCTAATAGCATTTGTTCAGAATCAATGTATTTACTATTTGGTAATATAAGGTGATATTTGCCAACAAGTTTGACTGCAACAATTGCACCATTCTCTACACTAGAGAACAATCACCTATTCTCAGATCTCTACCTGTCTGTAGCCCATGTAACAGATTACATATATGGGATCCTAATCTGGTATCTCATACCTAGGACGTAGAGGATACTGAGAAACGGTTCTCGGTAACGAACACACCCGAAGAATATGCATCATCATGCTCATTCCTCAATTGGGTGGCATGGGAATCCGGATATTCCCTTATTTCCTGCTCGGATTTATAACAATTATAAGATAGAGCGGAACCAACATTCCCCAGCTAAGTATAATAAGCAAGTTCGGTTAATGCATCCATATTATTATCCTTATTAAGGCGTGATATGGTCGCTACCAGGAAAGAGAGAAGAAAACACTCTGCGTGCGCTCTTGCAGGATTAGATTGGTTATTAATTTATCTAATCAGAATGGCTCCCACTGTTTTTATCAAATCTTCCTTCAAACTCTAAAAGGTAAGATTAGCCGGGATTAATTACACCTTACAAGTTCGCCAATCTTTCGGCCATGCCAGTGTCGGTACTTTGAGGGAGATTCCCCGTGCTTTCGCATGGACCAAATTAAAATAAACCTCATTTTCCCAAGGACGTAACCCCGTTAACATCTTTCTAGACACTTACTTGATTGGCTAATTATAATGTGTAAAACTCTCCCAGGAGTAACTCTTACTCGCAGTGGGTATCGGGATCCAACTAATCTCATAGAAGGTATGCAATCTCATTGCAAATTTCAACACTTGAAATTCCTGATAATATTTTGCCCCAAGCGTCCTCTGACCTTGACGCAAGCTAAAAAACCATAGTCTGCTAGTCAAGTTCAACCCGTACATTTCATGATTGAATTAAACCCACCCGCACGACTCTTGACGCAGGCCAATAAAGTCGCATGACTACCCTAATCCAATCGCATCGTATGCAGCATATAAGCACTAGTTAGCTACTGCACACTACGCCTTAAGGCAGGCCAACAAACGTTGTACGAATACTAAGTAGTACATATCTGAAATGACGGAGGGCTATGGCAGGTTTTTAAGAAAACCCTTTGCGTAATGAACTTGATATCGTTGTAGAATCGAGTGATTTTGAAAAGGAGTGTTTTTGAGCCTTTTACTAGTTTTGCTAAAGAGGTCACTCCCGTTGAAGGGATCTTGGCTCTTTCCTTATCGAATAAGGTGCAGGATATTTCATAAATACAGCTATGCAAAGCAAAAATTATAGAAGCAATCAAAAGACAAACCGAGTAGATTGTAGCATCTGCTAGTTTCGCTAAAGAGAGCATTCCCGGTGAAGGGATCTCGACTCTTTCCTTATCGAATAAGGTGCGGGATATTCTATAAGGAATACCGCTATGCAAAGAAGAACTAGAGCTACCAGTTTTTAAGCAAGTTTCTACAACATCTTTAGGTTTCTTTTATTTCATTAATCTCATTAATGAAGTCCAATAAATTTATGCTTCCTAAGCATCACAAAAGAAACGAATGCATCAATATTTATTATATCTCATATATATAATATAAGCAATCGTCTCAGCATATCAAGTGATCACATCACAGAAGATCAGCAGCAGAAGAATCACATATGAAATATTGGATATACTAGGAATTCCGTGTTTTAATAAAGCCGGTAAAAAACACGGATTCCACGGTCTCGATGTATAGCCAAACCCGCATCCCTAAACCCCTACGAGAGCGGCAAGCAACCCTACTAATTCTTGAGTTAGGAGACCCGGTCTCGATTCCTCGAGATGGTCTCCCACTGGACCCTAGAACCCGGTTACTTGTGCTCTCCTCCTTGGGTCTATCCTAATGCGGAAAAGTAAATAATATACATCAATGGTGAAAACATCCTCAACCCGGAAGTGCCCCAATAATAGAATATTACATACAAGCTTTTACATGAATGAAAATGAAAAACTCTCATCTCACATAAAAAACCCGGCTATTCAAAACACGACAATCCAATATAACATATCACAGCAACACATAATATCACATGTCATCAACGTAAGTAAATATGTGTATCCCAATTGTCGTTGACATATAGCAACGAAACCGGCGATACACCACATATTACACTTACGGTTGCAGAAAAGAAAGTGAAAAACTACAACAATTGGAATCCGCAACCATCTTAGACATCATAAACCCAATGTATCTCATACTTTGGATTTAATGCCTTACCAAATGAATTCCTTAGACATCACATGCCTAACAATTATAAACCCTGCATTTTAGTCTCGATATTGAAAACACTTTACAATAAACAGTCGTGTAATTCAACAAGATTCCCCATAACCTGATCGAATGCTCGTCGGAAACTTTAGTAGACGGCCGCACCCCTAATGCTGTCGACGAAGTGCACTAAGGAGGAACACCGCTGCCGTGAGCACCCGAATGGATGCTTTTGGTGACGGGGTTCTCTTACAGTCACTTGGTCAGGGCTATAGGGTGTGGCTATCTAGTAAGGTTACCCGGCGAGCATCCGCGTACACTACGTAATTGTGACGGACTTTTGATCCTCATCAAAATTCCATGGCAACCAATCAAATGAGACTAAACTGCTAGATTTTCAAAATTCAAACTAGTTATCACATAACTAATTATATGGATTCCAAATATTGTATCACAATCACAGATAGCTAGACGAAGTTAAACTTTTCGATCGAATAAACAGACACCCAAAATTTCCCGAAAAGCTCAACACTTCAGCGGAGTTCAAAAAGTACCCAGAAACTGCAACAGCTCCTATGAACCATCTATAGAAGGGCCAACCCATGCTTCACTCTTGTCGCTATGGAACTGCTGCAAACCTTAATTTATGACCGCGGTTCCGCGATCTAAGAAGTCGAGTTTGGGTACCATTTTTCTAGAGGGTCCACAGAATCGCTTGCATGATTTTCTGAAGATTTTAAACTCGAAAAAAATCCAACTCTTGGAAAATTTCCAGCGAGGGAAAATATGAGTTATTGATATCCGTTTGAACTTTTTAACGTTGTCTAAATAACCCGAATAGATATTAGAATTACGATTACAAAACACACCGAATTTCCTTTGCACAAAGATAACATCACATGTAAATTTAGCAAAAACTTGCAACACCTGAAACACCAAAACCCAGAGACTGGAACACACTAGAAATTTGAACCTAGAAGCCCACCCAAAAACTGAGTTGACCGGATTTTATAGGTTTATGGCCGGCCATATTCCGGCAAGGGGGGTGAATTTTCTACTATGTTCATGTTATATCACATAGAACATTATGCAGCTGCTAAAAAAATTTTTACAGGCCATTTAAAATTCGACAGAAACTAGGATTTCTTGTTTCAAGTTTCGGAGTAGTTTCGGTTTCGTAATCTAACAAACATCGTTTAAATCTCTAGCCTGGCTCTGATACCACTGTAGGGTAACGTAGCGCGGCAAATTTTTGCCGTACTAAAGAACCCTAACCCTAGAATCTTAACTAAAGATTTAGACGAACTAGCAAATATAAAAAACTTTACATCTAAGTGAATGAGGAATACAACCTTCGTAGACCGGTCCTTTACTTCTAAAGCTTCGTGTAGTAGTCCCTTCGCTCCAAGTAGTGAACACCCGAACTCTAGTAAGGGTTCACATGAAGAAATGAACAAGCTTGCTCGAAATCTTCGAGACCGAAGATGATCTACATCAAGGAGACTCAATCTCATGCTACCTCTTCACTAAATTAGGGTTTAGTGAAGAAAACACCCTAAACTAAATGTCTAATATAGTAGAGGATGATGAAGTAGGAAGTGGGCTCACTTCAGATTTATTTTTCTCACAATATTTCTTCATCTCTCCAAAACCTAGAAAACTCTTTTCATTGAGGAAGAAGAAGATGAAGAGAGTAGTGAATGAAACTCTCATGAGGTAAGAATTGCAACCATGGGTGAGTTAGTGTCATACACTAACTCATGTAGAGACTTAACCATGGGTGAGGATAATGGTTAGGTTAATAAATATCTATATGTGAACCAAAAATGGTGGACTTGGTCAATGGTTCCACAAGCTTCTACAACCATGTAGCCATCACAATTTCCATCCAATTTTTCAATTATTTAGATAAATATAAACCCTCATTATATCAAGCATGGTGTGAGTCTCATACACCCATGTAGCTTGTGGCATCAAGCATAACACAAATAAAATGCAAATTAATATATATCACATATATACTATATGCACATGAGTGAAGAATACTTAGTGAGCTAATATTAGTTAATGTAAGTCAATATATCAAATATATATACATTAAATTATCAATTCAACACTTGATTTAATAATCTGGCTATATCATGTACAACCGACTAATATCATATGAATCAACACTTGATTCGATAACCTGGCTATATCTCATATAACCGTCCGATATCACATATCGCGAGAATAGAATGCGATATCACATACGCGCATTAATCTCAGTCCGACACATATCACATATGTGCTCCTACTTCATTTTGCATGAACCAGGAAACCTCTGTGTAGGACTCTAACGACTCGTCAATACACCGGAAGTAGGTGATGATCATATCAAACACCCACAAGCTGCAAGCGGTCTGCTAAAAGTAACGGCCACTCGGGTATTGAGAGATCAGAAGATCAACAAGCAAGCCTGCTCATACTCCTGCGAATCCAATCAGTAACACTACCATAGAGTCCGGTCTCTTCGTCAGATATGTCGCATATCAGAGCCTGGGGGTGGTATAACATCAGACCCCAATAGACTAATAAGTCATGCCAATACAAGATCCATAATGGTTCGAGAAACTACTAATAAAACTTACCAATAGATCTCAGCAATCAAGGCCAGGGATTTCCTGTTATGGCCAATCGAGCATAGCGCAACAACAACTCCTAATACCGGGAGAGACGAATCCCCTCCTATCGCTCATTGCCTCCATGTGACTCGGGACTGTACTCAAAAACCACCTTTTTGTACGATCTCTTGACAGTGGTATGGTGGAAATCAAAGAACGGTGGGAATCACATAAGACTCTATGACGATCTCGGGTCGACAGACTAACCTGTACCAGTGTCACCAGAGAACTGCTAGCTGACGATAGGTATTATACAAACTCGGAGTTCTCGGCAAGTCTGTTCAGTGTACCCAGTCTCCACTAAGCACCCGTATACCTTCTCTGATGTCAAATACCAATGGATATGAGATCATCTATCGCCCATCATATGGGTCGAGAAGCGTATACGCTAGTCTACTCTGGAGTATCGATGCCCTGTCTCGATACTCCCACGACTAGGAACATTTGAAGGATGTAATTACCGACTACCTCTGCCCCACTAGTATGATCTATATCATAATCCTGGTAGTCAAGTACTCATCCTAAGGGCTTTATCAACATATAATATTGAGACAATAAGTGTACATGTTAAGATAAAGAGCAATCAAATAGCATACTATCATGTCGAGCAAGAAAGCCCTCCCTATATATGTCTAAGCATCCACTATAATATACATCGCATGTACAGTAATGGCCTCTAGGGCATACATATAACTAATACTAAGGGACTAGAAACGTACACACTGGTCTACATTGAAATATCGATGCCTTGGTCTCGTTATTCCGACGACTAGGAACTGATTAAAGGATGTACTTATGGACCATCCTGGCCCCACTAGTATGATCTCATCATAATCCTGGAAGTCAAGTACATATCCTAAGGGCTTTATCAACATATGAGAGCAAGACAGTAAAGAATAACAGTCAACATGTTAAGATAAAGAGTAACCAGATAGCTACCTATCATGTCGAGCAAGAAAGTCCTCTATATATATGTCCAAGCATCCACTGGAATATACATCACATGTACCATAATGGCCACTAGGGCATACATATTCCTAACAATACCTACGTATATATATCTCATGTCATATCCTTATCGATCTCATATCCTGACATTAACAATCTCATTTCATATCTAGGCATATATATTTAAATATCTACATCGCCTCACATCCTGATATCAGTCATATCCGCTCATATCCTCTTATATCATCTGATTGACATCTCAATTAACGTCAACTTGCATTAGTCATAATATCTCATACTAACTCTTTTGACCATATCCATAAGTTTGTAGTATAGGTTTTTTCCGACTATATTCTATATATCGGTTTCCATTTTTTAATTGTGGGGGTGCTATATGCCATCCACCCGATTTTCCCCATAGATAAAAATCTACTCACCTGCAATCTCTTTGCTTAATCGAAGTCGATGTGCTTCGTCATCTCAGAAATCCACGCGAAGGTACCTACAATCAATACACAATCGTAATGCTATTAAAATCAAGTCCGAAAAACCAATACGGCACACGAAGTGCTCATAGGATAGAACCTATAGCCTACGCATGAAAAACAACCAAATATCCCTCATCGTTGACGTATAAACGTCCAATGACGGAATCCAAACTCAAATACCAAAACTTAAGTTTTAGAAATCTGAAAACACAAAATCAGCAACATAGGAAATCTCTCCCAGATTCTACCCTAGGTCAAACTAAGACATTTTACATATAGGGTTGTTCTAAATATCAGATAATGGAACCCTGGAACAAAAATCCCACAAATCCACCATGACCAAGCCGCAAATTGCGGCCTGGGGGAATTTATTTGCGGCCCTGCATTGGAGTAGGTGTCTCGGTTCTTGGGGAAAAACTCTAGGTAGAATGCACGTATCACTATGATGGCAACTTAAATTATGGTGGTCTCGGGTCATCCCAGATTCCAATATAACATCACAAACTGTCAAATATTCGATGTCGGGAAAATTCTAAGATCGTGTTTTGGTTTCTAGTCTCCTAGTTCGTCCAGAATATCATCACTAAGGGTTTGTAAACACTCACTACACCTCAATTACAACTCCCCAAGTCAAGACATCCACTAAACATCAACTTAGAAATTTCTAAGATCACTAAACAAACTTAAACGATCTCTAAACTAAACTAGAAGGCAATGAAACAATTTAACATGAAGAGAAGTGAAGTTATATGTAACAATTTGAAAATTTTAGATAGTTAATTAAGTTATTTAGTTAAACAGATAATGTTATTTAATTTTTTTATTTTAGTAAAGAGGGCTATCTAAATTAAAATGAAATTAAATTAGTAAAGAGAATAGTGTTTTTATAATAACATGAGTAATGAGGGTTATGTGAGAAAGTTAGTGTTATTCTGCTAATTAAGGTAGTATGAGGGGTTTTGTGAAGAGTTAGGTAATTGTGAAAGTTTAGAATTTGTGAGGGTTTATGTGCAAAAGGATAAGGTCAAGTTTAAGCTTAAGTTATACTTATGTCATAATATATCCTAGGTGACACCTCATGCACACACTTCATCCTTGCATGAAAACCCTACCATCTTCCATGCTACACATCCTACTTGAATGAAACTACCACATCCTTGCAAGGTGACACCTCCTCCTACCAACCTCACTCACTCTCCTTATCTTGTTCAGTTCACTAATCAATTGAAATAAGAATTAAACTTAAAAGAAAGAAGAAAAACTTTAGAAAAACAACAAGAGAAAAGAAAAAAGAGAAGAGAAGAGAGCTAAGGGCTAAGGGCTTTCACCAATACCTTCAAGCTAGGAGCTAAAAGCATGTGCATCTTGGTGGAAGACTTTTCTGTAATCTTTAGTAGGTATAATCTCTAAACCCTATAGGATTTTAGTTTTGTAACAGTTTAAATGTAGAATCGGATATCGGATATATCGTATTTTAGGAAAATTAAACTCTGTGTTAAATCTGCTATAATTTAGATGAAATTTAACATAATCAAACCGTTAGATCATCTTATAAACTAGACCTAGAATTAACCCAAGGAAGACGAACCCTGTTGCTCTGATTTTGGCCGGCGACAATAACAAATTTTCCGAGCTCGGCGGATTTCTTGAGGATTTTGGTGTTGTGGTTTTTAGGGTAGGTCTCTGTATATGTATGAAGATGTTTGGTATTGTTTGTTTAAGCTATTTTAGCAGTATATGAAATCTGGAAGCTAATATCTGAAATAGGGGTGAAAATTCTAAAACACGACACGGAAGTTTCGTAACGCGTTTCAGATTTCTGTTGCAAACAGCAAAGGGTTAAAATCCAGTTAGTATAAGTATTAGATAATCTACCATAGTCGTACGTAGTATAGAATACGTAAAACTTGTATTTTCATATTTTCGCTGTATCGGAGTTTTAGCCGTTTCTTATACATGTTAATATCGATGTTAGATTTCAGTACGGGAACTTCGGAGGCAGCAAAGAAAGGAAAGGGATTGGTGATATATGAGTTGACTCGATGTATTCTGGTGAGTAGATTAAATATCTACCGGGGGATTTTGTATGAATGGCGTGATATGCCCGTAGTTTAAGTTTAAAAAACAAGTATGTCTTTGTATATAAAGTGATCATATGCATTCATATATCTATACATCTTCATGTTAATAATTGTTAGGACACTACGCAATTATCGACGAGTTATGCCGTACATGCACATATCTACATGTTACACTACACATCGTCAATATTAACATGTCACCTGCACACATAGTAATGATTATGTCAAATATGATTTCTATTATACTTTAAGCATCAATAATGGTAGTTACTTGCATAAATGATATCATGCTTCATATTCAAGTGTTAGTAATTTGATCTAAGATGCATTGGATTATTGAGGATTTATGGTTTTGAGTTTTTATATACTATTGAGTAGACTCAGTGATTCTTCATGTTGATGTGAGATGTCCACCATGAGATGTTGTTTTTATGATTTGGTTTTATTCCAGACCGAGTGAGGGAGCTATACGGTCGCGGATTTTTGCGTTATCCTGACTGAGTGGGGGAGCTATACAGTCGGATTCATGGTGGACCCGGTCGAGACCGAGGGGCAGGAAAGCCGCATTTGAGGCGGGGAGCCTAGCGTGGATAATCGATACAGGAGACAGTTATAAACACGACGGATATTTGAGTGATACCGACCGGTTTTATTGGATGACAGGATCATTCAGGGAACGATGCCTGATGGAAACAGAAGATTTATGTCGATGTTGGACACGGAAAAGAATAAACCTTATTGGAATTAATTGATGAGATTTCCTTCATGATTTTATACTTAGTAGTTCATGTTCATATTTCCACATGTTATCATGCATTATATTCATTCTTTTTTATGTTAGCTCTAGTTCATCAAACTTACATTATCAGCCGATAAATGTTAGTCTTATTCATTGAGTTGGCAACTCACCCCCATTGTACCTTAGTTCCTTGCAGGATTCCTGTGGACGTGTAGCAGCAGTGCAGATCCACTCATCAGCTTTTACCGCTCATTTTGCTAGGTGGGTTACGTATGTAGTAACCTCCTATTTTCAATATGTATATTTTGGATCTAGTATTACTCCATCAGACCATATATATTTGACTTAGAACGCGATGTGGTTATATGTATATTATTTTGACTTATGAAATCGTTTAGTTGTGTTAAGTTATAGTTCTTGTACTTATACGTGAGATTCTTCATTTCGAGTGTCATATTATTATTTTGTATTGATTTCCGCTGTTGTCTTTGTTTTGCTCCCAACTAGGGATGCAACCTATTCATACACCCTATAACTATTTTATTAATAATTAAAAAGGGAGTACTGTCGAAGTTTTAAACCCAGTTGTGTAAACTTTTATTATTTAAAAACCTTTCGGCATGCTACTTCATTCTTTTACTTAAAAACTAAAATTTGTCTAAATTCCACAAAAAGGGTTTTGATCTTGGTTTTTGGCTTACTCAAATTGTGTCGATATCTTTAGATATTATACAATCTAAGTGCCGGTCACATCCAAATTTTGGGTCGTGACAAAGTTGGTATCAGAGCTTAGGTTTAACATTACGGAACCGAGTAGAGATTTGGAGTAAGTAGACTTAAGTTTCGTTACGTAGGATGACCTTTGGTTGATGGAGTAGGTGATTTAGGATGAGTAAAGTATCTTACATATGTTCCACGGCATATTTACGCTATGATACTCAGCCTAAGTAATCTTAGGATATATCTTGTTTAATCCTTCCTTTGACTTCCCATTATTGCTGCTCCTATTCGTACGCCTTATCAACTCTCGTCTTCTGTTCTAGTTGCAATGGCTATGCGAGCTAGGTGAGCCGCAGCCAGAGATGTAGCCAGGGCGAATCCGCCTGTGACGGCGACGGACACACCGGACGTTCCGGCGGAACCTGAGCATGTTGATCCTCCTTTTCCAGACAGACTGACTAGGATAGAGGAGGGCATGATGGGCCTACAACAGATGGTGCGACAACTGACTGAGGCCACCCGTGTTCAGAGGCATGATCAGGTACCGACGATGGTAGAATCCGATGAACAGCCTATGCAGACTGTCGCACTGGTAGGACCGAGAGTGATGGAGGTATCTCTTCCAGAGTTCATGAGGTTGAGGCCTCCGGTGTTTACAGGGACTGATGCAGCAGAAGATCCTCAGTCTTTTCTCGATAGGATGGCCAGGATTGGCAGGTCATTGCGATGTTCTGATGAGAGGTCGGTGGAGCTGACCTGCTTTCGATTAGACGGACTTGCCCTACGTGGTGTGAGTCGATGGAGAGAGGGCGAGCTGCAGGCCTTCCTCCGATGACATGGATGGAGTTTTCTGATATCTTCCTTGCCAGATTTCTTCCACAGAGCGTGAAGGATGCTAGAGCCAGCTATTTTGATGCGTTACAAAAGACTGCGAGTGTGTCGGTGGCAGAGTATGATTTACAGTTCACCTAGTTGTCGCGCTATGCTCCGTAGTTAGTTCCCACGGAGGAGCACCGGATGATGAGATTTGTGAGGAGCCTGGATACCCAGCTATTTCTTGCTATAGGCTCCCAGAATTTCGACACTTATGCTCAGGACATGGACGCAGCTATGCGAGTGGAAGAGCGTCTGAGCGAGGCAGTGATTGTTCCGAGCCAAAGAGGACCAGACCTATTGGGTCAGTTACTAGGCAGTTTGGCAGAGGTAGAGGCAAACACTTTCCAGGCCACAGTTTTGGGCGAGGTTGGACCTAGGGCCAGATGTTCAGTTCGTATCCCGATGATTTGATGTCCCCATCTACATGTTTTAGTTGCGGACTTCCAGGGCATTTCGCGAGGGATTGTAGACCCCTGGGAGGGACTGTTTTTTCACAGACTGCTTTACCCCCTCCACCTTCTACTTCGATGGCCTTACTTCCTCCCTCAATTAGCACTATGTACCAGGCTGTTGCACCGCTAGGTTGGGGCTTTGCAGGATGCTTTCAGAGAGGCCGAGGAAACCGAGGGAGAGGACGACAGGATGCATGTAGGGGCCAGGCACGAGTTTTTGCACTGACTCTACAGGATGCCCAGGCATCCAACGCAATTGTGACAGGTACTCTAGCAGTATGTTCCTTAGATATACATATTTTATTTAATCCCGGTTCTACTCATTCTTACATAACTGCACACTTTGCACTTTCTCAGGGGAGAGAGTCGTCGTTGTTAGAGTTACCGCTAGTTGTGATTACTCCTGTGGGAGATTCTTTTGTAGCTCGACACGTATTCAGGTCTTGTTCGGTACGTATCGATGATAGGGATTCATTAGTGGATTTGATTCTCCTAGATATGCTAGATTTTGATATACTTCTTAGTATGGATTTGTTAGCCGCTTGTCATGCTAATGTAGATTGTCGGAGGAAAGAGGTCAGATTCTGTTTTCCAGGCGAACCGATTTTTGTTGTGTAAGAAGACTGTAATATAACTCCTGCCAACATGATTTCTGCTCTTTGTGCGGTACGGCACTTGAAGAAGGGTTGTCATGGGTTCTTAGCATTTGTTCGAGACATAGGAGCCGCTGAAATCCCGTTGGACCAGGTTCCGATCGTGCGAGAATTTCCGGATGTGTTTCCTACTGAATTACCAGGATTACCGCCTGATCGCGATATCGAATTTTGTATCGATTTGATTTCGGGTGCGGGGCCTATTTCTATACCACCTTATCGGATGGCCTCGACAGAGTTGAAAGAACTTAAAGGTCAGTTGCAAGAGTTGTTGGATAGAGGACTTGTCCGTCCAAGTGTATCACCATGGGGAGCTGCAGTCTTGTTCATTAAAAAGAAAGACGGCAACATGAGACTGTGCATCGACTACAGACAGCTGAATCGTGTTACTGTGCGAAATAGGTATCCACTACCTCGTATAGATGACTTATTCGATCAGCTACAGGAAGCTGGCTATTTCTCGAAAATTGATTTGCAGTCAGGGTATCACCAGTTGAGAGTTCGGAAAGATGATATTCTGAAGACCGCTTTGTAAGTCTACGGTAGCGCCCCGGCCATCCATCAGACGCCAAAATGCGGAACAAAAACTTTTATAACTGGCGCTATCGCATACTATAACCCGGATCTGCCATTAACGCTAAACTAACAATCTCCAAAGAGGGAAGAAAGGTTATACCGAACGATCCGAGTCCTTCGTTCTTTAACCATCATCCCACGCTCCGTTGCGGCTGCTCCGATCTCGTCGTCCAGGTGGCACCACATCATCGGATCTTTAAACGGGCTCCCGCCTCTGACTCGAGGCAACTCGGTCGTCAAGTTTGCTAAAAGAGACGACCAAGATTGATGTAGAGAATGAGTGGAATACTTTGTCTCGCTTCGTCCAAAACCATGGACGAACGGTTAATGAAGCTGTTGGGCCACGGCAGCGCCCCGGCCTCGTACTCGAGGCCAAAATGCGGAATCAAAATTTTTTCCTTACTCGGAAACCGGCGCTACCGCGGACAAAGAAAAAACCCGGATCGAAACCATTAACCTAATGCTAGCAAACAAGAGATAGGGTGAGAAGTATACCAAGTGATCCGAGTCCTCCGGTCTTCTCATCATCTCCCCGATCTCCCGCGGAAAGTCTTGTCTCCACATCGTCGCCTCCTCGCCGGAAAGGGCACCACATCGCCTGCGTCTTTTACGGGCTCCCGCCTCATTACCGAGGCAACTCGGGCATGAAGCCGGCAACTCGACATGCTCAAGATATGCTGTAGAATGTAGTGTAGAGGATGCTTGTCTCTTTGGGGTTATGTTGTTGCCATTGAGGATGATGGAGGAAACAAGGATTAAAAAAATGGTGCTTACATTTTTCTACGATGAAAATGAGATCAAGAAAGAAACTCTCAAGAATGAAGCTCTCTTCTTCTTCTTCTCTCATCCATGAAAAACTTCTCTCCTTAGAAAAATGGTGGAAGAAAAGAATATGAATCCATCACCTTAGAAGGAAGGTGAGTGTAGGAAAAGGTGGAGGGTAACCACAAGCTAAACATCATCATCACAAAATCAAATCAACTCCAAATCACTTCTAATCAACCAAAAGCAAGTGATGAGAATGGTATCAAAAGATTTTATCATAATAAATACATTTGCATGAAAAACCCTCCACAAAGTGTAATTTGCAAAACTGCAAATTACCCCCTCCATCAGAAAAGTCCGGCCGGGAAAGAACAAAGGAAAACCGGCCGGAACGGAATGCAAACTGGCAACTCCAGAAAACTGGTCCCGTAATAAATTACAGGAAAACCCCGATACTGTGCATACACACCCGCATCTGTATTCCGACCGGATACAAATGCAATGAGACAAAATCTACACTGTACTAAACTAGGACCGACTTAAGCCAAAGCCGGCTAGTAATATCCGTCCGATCCTGATCCGTGCAATACCGCACGTATCTGATCGAACCCTGCCATATAACCATACGGCCACTAGTACAAACCGTCCGATCCTGATCCGTGCAATACCGCACGTATCTGATCGGACCCTGCCATATCTCCATACGGCCTCTACAGCGTTTCGCCCGAAAGCTTGAGTAACTGTAAGTGTGGTGGACTCTAAAGACTCGTCAATACAATGGCTGTGGATTTAACCACTAGCACGTCAGAGGTATAAGCCAATACGTAACGGGCCACCAGCTATTGACCAAAAGGGACGTCGATGAGCGAACTCATCCTGACACCCTACTGAGCCTGTCAGTGACAATATCCATACAGTCCGGTCCGTTCGTCTATGAGGATCGCATGTCGGGCCTAGGGGGTTGGTAAAAGTCAGACCCCCAAAGGCGGTACAAGTCGTGTCGGAGTGTAGCCCAGAACGCCCTGAGATACTACTGGAATACCTACCAGTAAATCTCCTGCCTCGGCCGAGGGCTTTGCGTAATGGCTCTCCTAGACACAGCGCGACCTCACCCCCAATACCGGGAAAGACGAACCCCTGCAGATCCGCTCACTGCCTCCATGTGGCTCGGGACTGTACCCAACTAAAACCTGTTTGCACGACTCCTTTGAGCCGTGGTAGGGTAGTAATCAAAACACAGTGGGAACTCACAAGAGACAAATGACGATCTCAGGTCGATGAACTAACCTGTACACATGTCACCAGGGAACTGCTATCTGACGTCTGGTATAATCCCAACTAGCAGGTTCCCGGCGAGTCCTGTCCGGTGTACTCATAACCCAATGAGCACCTGTATACATCTTAGGTGAACCAACTGACACCAGTGGCTTGTGAGACTGGCCACCGGCCCTCGTCGGGGTCTCGACTGTATACACTAGTCTACTAATGGAGTATCGATGCCCAGTCTCGAAACTCCCACGACTAGGGACCATTTAAGGATGTGCTTATAGACCCCAGCTCACACGTATATGATCGCCATCATACTGCTGGTCGTCAAGCAAGAATCCTAGGGGCTCTATCAACGTGTAATAGCGACCTGTAAGGTCACCTGAAACAGTACACGATGATAAAGGTAAACCAGATAGCATACTATCATCTCGAGTAAGACTGTCCTACCGGGATAGGTCCTCCCTCAATCATTGCAATCACGTGCCTGTGATCCAATAATTGACTCTGAGGGTACTATCTCCAACAATCTCCCACTTGCACTCAAGGCTAATTATTGCGATGCCGCATACTCACAGCCCGTGTGATACTGAACACCCAACTCCTCTACTAGTCAGTCTCACAAAGCTCGTTTGCGAAACTATTGCGTTCGAGGAATAGCCTCAGTGAGTGGATCCGCTGTGATGTTTCTTTCTATGTCTCTCTATATCTCAAGTTCGCGGAGAAAGCCATCTCCCGAAATGAGCAATACCTGTCTTAGAGTATGTCTGGATATCTGATGGGACCTAGCCCATAAATGAACTCCAAATCCAAACTTCTTAGACTGTATCGATAACTGAACTTAATCAGTACCCAGCGCCATGCCTCCCTCAGTATTGCCTTGGACCACCTGTCCAAAATACTGCCCCTCGTCTGAAGGAGAAACTTTAACTCTGACAGCCACTCTGCCATCCATGTCACCTTGGAAGCCTGGAGTGATAACCGTCTCCTAAAGGAGGCAGCCGTTATCATATCCATAGAACATTCACTTATGTTCTAAAACTGCTTCCGACTGTTCCTCCAGGATTGGATCAATATCTACTTATTGCATCTAGTGCAAGAACAACATCTGGTGTGGTACTTGACATCTCATGATTGACTCAATTGCCTAAGCAAGTGATCTGCCAATCATGCACATCCCTCTCTACTTTAGTCTGTAAGACACCTTTAGAGAGGGTGACTCCATCAGCTGCAGGTACACTACCATGCCAGGAGTCGTCCATTCTAAATACTCATAGAATGCTGTCAAGGTACCCAGATTAGGAAACTACCCAAATCTAGATCTAAAACCATAGATCTAGTAACCAGAATGTCTGATATAATATCCAAGTCCTGTGTGGAGAAAACACTGTGTGACTAACAAAATATAACCGATCGTAGTATAGGAATATCACTTCCTACTCTGTGTATGTCATCCAAATACCAGGACATTACACCCTACTACCTTCTTGACAGATCCATCCCCTATTCTGATGAAGTCAAACCTATGACTTCACATCAGAAATAGATGATCTATCTCCGCTATATCTGCTTTAGTCTATAAATAGACATAAGCCACATGTCCACCAATGCTTCCGCTGCTCCCACTGACTACGACAACCCTCTGGCAGAGTCATATAGACGTACACTTCTAAAGCTAGTTTAGAACGACGCTATACTCATCCTCCTGCCGGGTCTCACAGTCTGGAACAACAGCAATGGTAAGTCTGGGTAAACAAGAACCTTCCTGCCACCGTCCTTGAGCATACCGAAGTACCTCTCGAGTGCCTGAGGTTACCCACCTTATCTGCGGAGTGGCCAATGGAATGTCAAATCAGATTGAATCTTTAGGTTCCTTATCAAATCTTCAGTAATCGTTTGCGGTTCTGGAATCACTTCCAGTTCTACCATACTCCCACTGCTGTTTTTGAAAAAATCCATTTTTAATAAAACTGTGGCGAGTCTAGAACAATATTTCTATTGATCTGCCAGATGGTAGAAAGTCAACCCTCGTCATAGCCTGGGTCAACCCACAAACAGCCATTACTGAAACGCGCCTTGAGTTGTCCAGTGTCTGGTTTTAATCATAAGCCGGACAACTCCCCGTACCTTAACATCGTTAAGATACGAACTGTTCTATACCCAATATAGAACCAGAGGCACTGATTTAATTGAACCAGATTCAAATCATGCAGCTGTCTCCAGTGCATGTCAACTAAATGGAAGAGAGGCCGATCAGCGTTACTCAACTTAGGAATGCTTCTAATTATGAGTAACCTGAAAGAGAAGCAGTTTCTCTTTATCATTACTATCAACTGAATACCATACACAAGTATCTACATCTTCGATCACCTTGAAGAATCCCGATACTTGCTACACCTGGTTCTCTACTCTATTCAAATACCTATAACTCCTCAAAACTTAGACCCTGTGTTTCCACGAAACAGCTGTCTAAAATCTAGAGAAGTCATAAGTAAACTGAATATAGTACGAGGACCAACCCCTCTGTCCTGATGGACGCTGGACAACATACAACACTCTGTATAAGTCCGCTGAGTCTAACAACTCTTTCACTGTGCGTCGTAGGTTGAAAACTGTACTTATGGTTAAGAAGAATTACACCGCTGTTTCAATGCTCCTTACCTAACCATCCACTGATATAGATAAATGTCATCGACATAATATCAAAAGGTATATCTCACTCTATGAAAATAGACGTACAGATATATCAATTTGAAATTGGTGCACAATAGCGGATATTCAAAACCAAATATTTGCCGACCGGCAAACAGCCCAGGTGATCTCCTCAAATATCACCGATTACAACGAATCCCGATATAGTGAGGATGATCACCCAATTCCCAATAACTTACTCCCACTCATCATCTGTAAAACCATACAGATGTGAGAATCATACCTGGTAAATACATACCCTGGAGTAAGTATCTAATCGGGAAATCAGTTTTCTTTTAACATCACACAGTGAAACTGAAACATTGAAATGTTTCGGTGGGGTATTCCGGTATTCTTAGTAATGCCTCTTCCATTATCCAGATTCACAACTGTAACCGTATATCTCTTTGCGATCTGTCCAAATCCCTTTATATGTCTTTAGTCATTACCGTCTGTACACCCCTTTAGGCCAAATGGTTTTCTTCCTTCCCTACCGTTCGGCACCAGCCTATGGTTTGGAAGAAGACTATCCAATAAGCATAAAAGGTGTACTGTCCTAATCCTAGGAGCACTCGCAAAGCGAGAGAAGGTGAAGATAAAAGACAACCGAATAAACCTTATTCCTATTTCTCCTGAACCAGAATCCATCCCCGAACTGGAACAAGTTCCTTTCGAGTTCGTATATAACCATACGATGGAGTATCCAAATAAACTGTGGATCTTCGTAGTGATACGGAGTGTCCTGGAGAAATACAAAGGTGATTTAGGATTGGCGAAGAAACACTTGGTTCGGTCGTGAATAGCAGTCGCAATTTACTTTGCCCTCTTACTAATCCCTTGCTTTGTCTTAATCTTAATACCTTCTGCACACCGTTTAGGCTAATTGGTTTTCTTCATTCCCTACCGGTCGGCACCAGCCTAAGGTTTGGAAGAAGACTATTAAACTTGCGTAATAGGTGTGCTATCTCCTAAACCAAGGAGTACTCACAACTTGAGAGAAGGTAAAAGGGAAAAGACAACTGAATAATCCTATTCGTTTTCTCCAGAACCAGAAACCATCCTCGAAGTCCTTCGAGTTCGTATATAACCATACGATGGTTTTGTCCAATGGAAGTGGACGTTCGTAGTAATACGGGGTGTCCTGGAGAAAAGGGTAAAATTAGGAGTGGCAATGAGGTCTGCAACTCAGACAATCCAAAAGCCTGTGTTAAGAAGGTTCGGTCAACTTGGTCACTGAGTCATAGTCCACGGTCTGGTTAATGGTCGCTGCCAAAGAGAGAGAGAAAAGAAACACTCAGCGTGCACTCTAACCTAGATCAGAATGGTTATCACTTTATCTAATCTGGAAACCTCCCACTGTACCTCAAATTCTCCTCCAAACCTGAAAGAAGAATTAGTCGGGGTCACCCGAGGAGTAAACCAACTCATCAGTGGGAATCGGGATCCAACTATCATCGCATGATAACTTGACGGAATCCACTCAAGTCACCACACTCCAGAAGGTATGCGCATGCCTGGCAAGTTTCAGTTCTTTTGAAACT
This sequence comes from Agapanthus africanus, assembly GCA_030015575.1. NCBI lineage: Eukaryota > Viridiplantae > Streptophyta > Magnoliopsida > Asparagales > Amaryllidaceae > Agapanthus > Agapanthus africanus. The sequence continues at coordinate 285,896,540 of CM057343.1, read as the reverse complement.
CCCGATGTGATTTTTACCCCAAGCGGTTTATGACCTTGACTAGGTCAACAAATCATAAACCGCCAGTCAAGTTCAACCCGTCATTATTCTGGATTGCATTAAACCCACCCGTACGAGCCCTTGACTAGGTCAACAAGGCCGCACGACTGTCTTAACCAATCTCACTTATGCAACAAACAAGTACCACTTTGCTACCGAACACTACGTCTTGACTAGGTCAACAAACGGAGCACGAATACCAAATAATACCTGTAGGAAATGACGGAGGGTTACGGCTGGTTTTTGGCGAAAAACCTTTAACGTAATGAACTTGATATCGTCGAAGGAACTGCATAGCCTTTTATAAAAATATAGTGACGAAAACCTTTGCTAAAGAGGTCACTCCTGGTGAAGGGATCTCGGCTCTTTCCCCGTAGAATGAGGTGCAGGATATTCCAACTGAATACCACGATGCAAAGCAAAAGTAATCGGCTATAGTGAAGTTAATGCCCTGACGCAAACTTCTGTCCAAGGGGTCATTCCCGGTGAAGGGATCTCGGCCCTTGCCTCGTCGACTGAGGAGCAGGATATTCTAAATGAATACCACGATGCAAAACAAAAGTGAACGTCCTTGCAATAACAGCTTTTTGAAAAGTGTTCCAACAACATCAGAATAGATTTGTTTATCTTGCATTGATCCGAATCAACGCAGTCCCATCAATTGATCACACCACAAAGAACGAAAATATACTGATGTACGTATATGCCATCCGCATTCGCCACTGGGTCCCGTCATCACCCGTTAGGTTAGCTAACTAACGGCAGAGCGGGGACAGGACTAGCGCGGATGAAAAACATATACAACATCTACTAATATATATACCAATATATTATATTCGCTCAAGGCGTGATAAAAGTGCAACATCACAGAAATGTACAGCATCTTAGAACAATACAGATAGCTGGAAGCCCCGGGTTTCACAGAGCCGCTGCTGAAACCCGACGTTCCCCTGGTCGTGTGGATAGCCTGTGCAATGAAAACCTAGACCCCTACGGGCGCGGCAAGTCACCCGCCAAAACCTGAAGCGAGGCAGCCCCCTTCAGCACCGTGAATGGACCACCCAGCACTTCACGGAATCCGGTAACTTGGGCACCCCTCCTGGGTCTACCTGTACCCCCTACGAGTGCTGCGAATAGCCCGTCAATTCCAGACTGAAGCCCCGTCCGTCCCAATGCCATGAGATGCGGGCCCGTTGCCCTCTAGAACCCGGCTATCCGTGCACCCCTCCGCGGGGTAATCCTAGTACAGAAAGTAAAATATACATACAACGGGTACATCGACCGCAACCAGGTCGTGCCCCAAAAGAATAATACAATCAGGCAGTGACGGCAGTCCACATGTCGGACGCTCGCCCAGCAATATCAAATGTACATAATACAACAAAAACTGTACTAGCATTGCATCCAGGCTATCCCCCACGACCGATCCGCAACAATACAGCATAAACATAGAACATCAACGTGAAAGTCACGTTCGCAAATCCGTCTAACCGGGCTATAGCAGTTAGACGGGATTTACCGATCAAGTGACATTCACGGTCGCAGATATAATGTAAATACTGTGAAATAATGTGTTTAAAAATATCCGATCGATCAAACAATTAACGAGTGGGCCCCCAAGTAAAACTGTAGCAGTCACAGAGATTCTGGGCCCAAATTTAATATTCCAAAGCCCACAAAATAAGCCCATAAGGCCACTGTATAAATTTGACAAGGTGAGCACAGTAGACTGCGGCGGAACCGCGGCCCAATGGGGGGTTTGGCCACGGTTCCGCGCTCCACTCAGCGACTGACACTGTCGAATTTTAACAGAAGTCTTAAAATGTCTTGTACAGCAGTTTTCTATAACCTGAAAAAAAATTTGACACCAAAAAATTCCAACAGAAAACTGATGTGAAGGAAAATGTGGTTTTTGGGATTTTGGTCGATCGGATAAGCAAAACGCATTAGAACAAGCTAGGAAAGGTTAATGGCGTGGCTCTGATACCATGTTGGGCCACGGCAGCGCCCCGGCCTCGTACTCGAGGCCAAAATGCGGAATCAAAATTTTTTCCTTACTCGGAAACCGGCGCTACCGCGGACAAAGAAAAAACCCGGATCGAAACCATTAACCTAATGCTAGCAAACAAGAGATAGGGTGAGAAGTATACCAAGTGATCCGAGTCCTCCGGTCTTCTCATCATCTCCCCGATCTCCCGCGGAAAGTCTTGTCTCCACATCGTCGCCTCCTCGCCGGAAAGGGCACCACATCGCCTGCGTCTTTTACGGGCTCCCGCCTCATTACCGAGGCAACTCGGGCATGAAGCCGGCAACTCGACATGCTCAAGATATGCTGTAGAATGTAGTGTAGAGGATGCTTGTCTCTTTGGGGTTATGTTGTTGCCATTGAGGATGATGGAGGAAACAAGGATTAAAAAAATGGTGCTTATATTTTTCTAGCATGAAAATGAGATCAAGAAAGAAACTCTCAAGAATGAAGCTCTCTTCTTCTTCTTCTCTCAACCATGAAAAACTTCTCTCCTTAGAAAAATGGTGGAAGAAAAGAATATGAATCCATCACCTTAGAAGGAAGGTGAGTGTAGGAAAAGGTGGAGGGTAACCACAAGCTAAACATCATCATCACAAAATCAAATCAACTCCAAATCACTTCTAATCAACCAAAAGCAAGTGATGAGAATGGTATCAAAAGATTTTATCATAATAAATACATTTGCATGAAAAACCCTCCACAAAGTGTAATTTGCAAAACTGCAAATTACCCCCTCCATCAGAAAAGTCCGGCCGGGAAAGAACAAAGGAAAACCGGCCGGAACGGAATGCAAACTGGCAACTCCAGAAAACTGGTCCCGTAATAAATTACAGGAAAACCCCGATACTGTGCATACACACCCGCATCTGTATTCCGACCGGATACAAATGCAATGAGACAAAATCTACACTGTACTAAACTAGGACCGACTTAAGCCAAAGCCGGCTAGTAATATCCGTCCGATCCTGATCCGTGCAATACCGCACGTATCTGATCGAACCCTGCCATATAACCATACGGCCACTAGTACAAACCGTCCGATCCTGATCCGTGCAATACCGCACGTATCTGATCGGACCCTGCCATATCTCCATACGGCCTCTACAGCGTTTCGCCCGAAAGCTTGAGTAACTGTAAGTGTGGTGGACTCTAAAGACTCGTCAATACAATGGCTGTGGATTTAACCACTAGCACGTCAGAGGTATAAGCCAATACGTAACGGGCCACCAGCTATTGACCAAAAGGGACGTCGATGAGCGAACTCATCCTGACACCCTACTGAGCCTGTCAGTGACAATATCCGTACAGTCCGGTCCGTTCGTCTATGAGGATCGCATGTCGGGCCTAGGGGGTTGGTAAAAGTCAGACCCCCAAAGGCGGTACAAGTCGTGTCGGAGTGTAGCCCAGAACGCCCTGAGATACTACTGGAATACCTACCAGTAAATCTCCTGCCTCGGCCGAGGGCTTTGCGTAATGGCTCTCCTAGACACAGCGCGACCTCACCCCCAATACCGGGAGAGACGAACCCCTGCAGATCCGCTCACTGCCTCCATGTGGCTCGGGACTGTACCCAACTAAAACCTGTTTGCACGACTCCTTTGAGCCGTGGTAGGGTAGTAATCAAAACACAGTGGGAACTCACACGAGACAAATGACGATCTCAGGTCGATGAACTAACCTGTACACATGTCACCAGGGAACTGCTATCTGACGTCTGGTATAATCCCAACTAGCAGGTTCCCGGCGAGTCCTGTCCGGTGTACTCATAACCCAATGAGCACCTGTATACATCTTAGGTGAACCAACTGACACCAGTGGCTTGTGAGACCGGCCACCGCCCCTCGTCGGGGTCTCGACTGTATACACTAGTCTACTAATGGAGTATCGATGCCCAGTCTCGAAACTCCCACGACTAGGGACCATTTAAGGATGTGCTTATAGACCCCAGCTCCCACGTATATGATCGCCATCATACTGCTGGTCGTCAAGCAAGAATCCTAGGGGCTCTATCAACGTGTAATAGCGACCTGTAAGGTCACCTGAAACAGTACACGATGATAAAGGTAAACCAGATAGCATACTATCATCTCGAGTAAGACTGTCCTACCGGGATAGGTCCTCCCTCAATCATTGCAATCACGTGCCTGTGATCCTATAATTGACTCTGAGGGCACTATCTCCAACAGAAGCTGCCGTGGGAATCGGGTGATGGAATGAAATGAGCTGCGAAATTCCATACACCCCAAAATCTATCATAATCTTTTTACCAGATAAAACATCAAGTGTGAGAGTGTGAGAGAGGGGGAAGGGGCCGGCCACATATATAGAGGTAGGGGGGTGAGTGTAGGAGAGGGGGAGGTGACAATAAGAAAATATCTTAAGTGTGAACACAAAGTGTGAACACAGTTAATGAAATGATGAATCATTAACCTAGTCATCAAGCATTAATGGAATCATTAAATGCAACCATGACTCACTAAACACCTTACCACTTCTAGAACCTTCTAGAAGCTTCCATACTCATCTCAAGAAAAGATAAAATCCGTATTTAACCAAATGTTAAATACGGCTGATAGAAAACTGGAAACTGGCAACTTCCAAAAGTGATCCCGAAACGAATTTCAGGATAACCCCGTAACTGTATAAATATACCCGCATTTGTATTACGACCGAATACAAATACAACTGAGACAAAGATATTATATATACTCTAAATAATACATGGATCCGTCTTAAACCAAAGCCCACCAGTATTATCTGCCCGAAAAATAACACGTGCGTAAACGCACGTGCATTTTCCGAACCCTGCCATAAAACCATACGGCCTCTACAACGTTTCGCCCGAACTTGGGAAACTGTCTGTGGGGGACTCTAATGACTCGTCAGTACCCTGGCAGTGGGTTTAACCACAAACCGTCAGCGGCACTAGCTATGCGTAACGGCTGCCCATGGACTAACCTCAAGGGAGGCTGATGAGCGAACTCATCCAGAAACCCTACTGAGCCTAACAGTGACAATGTATATACAGTCCGGTCCGTTCGTCTATGAGTATCGCATATCCGGCCTAGGGGGCTAGTAACGACAGACCCCCAATAGCTGTATAAGTCGTGTCGGAGACAAGCCCTGAACACCCTGAGATACTACTGGAGTACCTACCAGTAAATCTCACCTGCCTTGGCCAAGGACTTGGTGTAATGGCTTTCCTAGACACAGCACGACCTCCACCCCCAATACCGGGAGAGACGAATCCCCTGCAGATCCGCTCACGTACCTCCATGTGGCTCGGGACTGTACCCAAAAACTACCTGGTTGCACGACTCCTTTGAGCCGTGGTAGGGTAGAAATCAAAGCACAGTGGGAACTCACACGAGACAAATGACGACCTCAGGTCGATGAACTAACCTGTACACATGTCACCAGGGAACTGCTATCTGACGATATGTATAATACCAACTAGCAGATTCCCGGCGAGTCCTGTCCGGTGTACTCATAACCCAATGAGCACCTGTATACATCTTAGGTGATCCAACTGACACCAGTGGCTTGTGAGACCGGCCACCGCCCCTCATCGGGGTCTCGACTGTATACACTAGTCTACTCCGGAGTATCGATGCCCTGTCTCGAAACTCCCACGACTAGGGACCACTATTAAGGATATGCTTATAGACCACCCAACTCTCACTTATATGATCGCCCTCATACTGTTGGTAGTCAAGCAAGATCCTAAGGGCTCTATCAAAGTGTAATCGTGATCAGTCACCTGAACCTATACACGACTGATAAAGGCAAACCAGATAGCATACTATCATCTCGAGTAAGACTGTCCTACCGGTATAGGTCCTTCGCAATCATTGCAATCACGTGCCTGCGATCCAATAATTGACTTTGAGGGCACTATATCCAACAATCTCCCACTTGCACTTAAGGCTAATTATTGCGATGTCGCGTACTCACAGCCCGTGTGAAACCAATACCCAACTCCTCTACTAATCAGTTTCACAAAGCCCGTTTGTAAAACTATTGTGTTCGAGAAATAGCCTCAGTGAGTGGATCCGCCCTGAAGTTTCTTTCTATGTCTCTCTTAATCTCAAGTTCACGGAGAAAACCATCTCCCGAATTGAGTAATACCTGTCTTAGAATATGTCTGGATATCTGATGGGACATTAGTTCATAAATGAACTCCTAATCCAAAATTCTTAGACTATATCGATAACTGAACCTAATCAGTATCCTGCACCATGCCTCCCACAGTATCCTCTTGGACCACCTGTCCATAATACCGTCCCTCTTCATCAGAGGGAAAACTATAACTCAGACAATCACTCTGTCATCCATGTCACCTTTGAAGCCTGGAATGATAACCATCTCCCGAAGGAGGCCGCCGTCATCAAATCCGTATAACATCCACTTATGTTCTAAAACTGCTTCCTTATGTTTCTCCAGGATTGGATTAATACAAACTTTTCGCATCTATTGCAAAAACAACATCCGGTGTGGTACTTGACATCTCATGATCGACTCAATTGCCTAAGCAAGTGATCTGCCAATCATGCACATCCCTCTCCCTTTTAGTCTGTAAGACACCTTTAGAGAGGGTGACTCCATCACCTGCAGGTACACCACCATGCCAGGAGTCATCTATTCTAAAAACCGTTAGAATACTGTCAAAGTACGCACATTAGGAAACTACCCAAATCCAGATCTAAAACCATAGATCTAGAAGCCAGAATGTCAAATATTATATCCATATCCTGTCTGGAGAAACAACTGTGTGACGACCACAGTACAACCGATCGTAGTATAGGAATTTTACTTCCTACTCTGTGTATGTCATCCAAATACCAGGACATCACACCCTACTACCTTCTGAACTGATCCATCCCCTATTCTGATGAAGTCAAACCCATGACTGTCACATCAAAATTTGATGATCAATCTCCGCTATAACTGCTCTAGTCTATAAATAGACATAAGCAACTTGCCCACTATGCTTCCGCTGCTCCCACTGACCACAACAACCCTCCTACCGGGGCTCATAGCCTGGAACATCAGTAGTGTCAAGTCTGGGTAGATATGAACCTCCCTGTCACCATCCTTGAGGCTACCGGAGTACCTCTCGGGTGTCTGAGGTTACCCACCAAATCTGCGGAGTGGCTAATGGAATGTCAAACCTGATTGAATCTATTGGTCCTATTAAATTTTCCGTAATCGTTTGCGGTTCTGGAATCACTTCCAGTTCTACCATACTCCCACTACTGTTTTCTGAAAAAAAAATCCATTTTACTAAAACTGTGGCGAGTCAAGAACAATATCACTATTGATCTTCCAGATGGTAGAAAGTCAACCCTCATCATAGCCTGGGCCAACCCACAAACTGCCATTACGGAAACGTGCCCTGAGTTATCCAGAGTCTGGTTTTAAGCATAAGCCGGACAACTCCCCGTACCTTAACTTCGTTAAGATACGAACCATTCTATATCCAATATAGAAACTTTGGCACTTATTTAATTGGAACCAGATTCAAATCATGCAGCTGTCTCCAGTGCATATCAACTTTAATGGAGAGAGGCTAATCAGCATTACTCAACTTAGGAATCCACCCAATTATGAGTAACACGAAAGAGAAACAAGTTTCTCAAAAGTTTTACTATCATCTGAATACCGATCATAAGTATCTACATCTTCGATCTCTTTGAAGAATCCCGATACTTGCGACATCTGGTTCTCTACTTTATTCTTATACCCACAACTTCTCAAAACTTAGACCTTGTATTTCTACGAAACACTTGTCTAAAAACTAGAGAAGTCATAAGTAAACAGAACATAGTACGAGGACCTACCCCTTTGTCCTGATGGACACTGGACAACATACAATACTCTGTATAAGTCCGCTGAGTTGAATAACTCAAAACCTGTGCGTCGTAGGTTGAAAACTGTACCCTGGCGATTTCCTCAAATATCACCAATTACAACGAATTCCGATATAATGAGGATGATCACCTAATTCCCAATAACTTCCTCCCACTCATCATCTGTAAAAACCATACAGATATGAGAACGAAACCTGGTGAATACACACCCTGGAGTAAGTATCTAATCGGGAAAACAGTTTTCTATTAACAATGCACTGAAACATGAAAATGTTTCGTAGGGGTATCCTGGTATTCATAGTAATGCCTCTTCCATAATCCAATTCATGACTTTAACCGTATATTTCTTTGCCATCTCTCCAAATCCCTTTATTTGTCTTTAGTCGTTACCTTCTGTACACCATCGTTAGGCTAAATGGTTTTCTTCCTTCCCTACCGTTCGGCACCAGCCTATGGTTTGGAAGAAGACTATCCAGTAAGCATAATAGGTGTACCCTCCTAAACCAAGGAGTACTCGCAACTGAGAGAAGGTGATGACAAAAGACAACTGAATAATACCTTATTCTTTTAAAGGTGAAATAGGAGTGGCGATGAAGTACGTGGTTTGGTCGTGAATGATAACAGTCGGAACTTACTTTGCCCTCTTTCTAATCCCTTTATTTTGTCTTTACATATTACCTTCTGTACACCCTACTTAGGCTAATTGTTTTTCTTTATTTCCTACCTTTCGGCACCTGCCTATGGTTTGGAAGAAGACTATCCAATAAGCGTAATAGGTGTACTCTCCTAAACCAAGGAGCCCTCGCAACCTGAGAGAAGGTGATAATAAAAGACAACTGAATAAACCAATTCTTTTTCTCCTGAACCTTGATCCATCCTCGAAGGAGTCCCTTCGAGTTCGTATATAACCATACGATGGATCTATCCAATGGAAGTGGATGTCCGTAGTAATACGGGTGTTCTGAGAAATGCAAAGGGTAGAAGAAGGAGTGGCAATGACTTATGCAACTTAGACAATCCAAAAGCCAGTATTTTAAGAAGGTTCGGTCAACTTGGTCACTGAGTCATAGTCTAGGGTCGGTCAAAGGTCGCTGCCAAAGAGAGAGAGAGAAAAGAAACACTCTGCGTGCACTCTAACCTAGATCAGAATGGTTATCACTTTATCTAATCCGGAAACCTCCCACTGTGTAAGTCCACGTTGCGACCCCCGGTTCTTACGGGGAGGCGGAAACGGTATAAAAATCAAATTTTTAGCGCAAGGGGCAACATGGACTAAGCAAAGTCGGGATCTTTAACTAAACTAAAACTAGCAAACTTTGCTAAAGAGAGTTAGCTACTCGGATGGAGATGGTTATACCTAGCTTGTCTTGAACTCCTTCGTCTTCAAAGCTCCGATGGTGGTCCGATGGCTTCTTCTCGTCGTCTCCGTACGCCGAAGATAGATCCACCTGAAAGCTCCAACCTTTAGCTCCTTCTTCGTTCTTTGAAGAAACTAGTTCACTTGGTTTGCTAAACCTAGTGAACTAGAATGAGTAGAGAAGATTTAGAATGGGATTTTATCTATGGTTCTTGATTCTCAACTCATAAGACAAGAGAACCATAGATCAAGAGAGGGAGCAAGAGGTTGAGGGTGAGAGCAAGAGGAGAGCTCAAGAACCAGAGAGAGAATGAGCAAGAAAGAATGAGGCTCTCTTTTGTCTCTCACCCTCTCATAATCCAATGTAATCATAACTCATCATATCAATAAAAGACTTATGTGATGGTTGAAGCAACCATAACCTTATCATGTCATGCACTCATTTTACTCAAATGAACAAGCAAGTAAAAGTCTTTGGCATGAAATGATAACCATGGTTATCATGATGGTCAACTAGTCAAGCCTAGTCAACCGGTCAACAAAGTCAACAAGTCAACAAAAGTCAACAAGTCAACAAAGTCAACAAAAGTCAACAACCAAGTCACCATAATACTTAATTAATATAATAGTTAATCGCATATCATATTCTCATTAGGGTTGAGCAAAAAGTCAAAAAGTCAACGGTCAACTGTCAACAACCCTAATGAGAATCCGCTGTCTGTGCCTCCCTGTCAACTGTGCATACACACCCGCATCCGCGTTCCGAGGAACACGAATGCAAACTGGATAAATCCAATCCCATAAGATACACTAGGATCTGGCTTAAACCAAAGCCCGCTAGTGTAAACTGTCCGGACACTGTACGTGCACAAGTGCACGGATGTGACCGAACCCTGTCGCAAAACCATGCGACCTGTCGCAATACCATGCGACCTCTACTCTTTTTCCTAAAGGCGAAAAGCTTTCTGTGTGGGACTCTAAAGACTCGACACTACGCTGGCAGTGGGTTTAACCACAGACCACAAGCGGCACTAGCTGTGCGTAACGGTCCCCAGGTAATGCCGACAAGAAGACCGACGAGGCGAAACCCATCTGAACTCCTACTGAGCCTGAGTGTGACATTCTCCGTACAGTCCGGTCTGTTCGTCTGATACATCGCATGGCGGGCCTAGGGGGCAGTAAACGTCAGTCCCCCAATAGCGGTACAAGTCGTGCCGGAGCGAAGCCCAAAACACCCTGAGATAACACTGGAAACCTACCAGTATATCTCGTTTGCCCTGGCCAGGGACTACTCGTGTAATGGCTCTCCTAGACACAGCGCGATGTCAACCCCCAATACCGGGAGAGACGAATCCTGTCTAACCGTCACTGCCTCCAAGTGCTTCGGGACTGCACCCAACCACCACCTATTTGCACGACTCCTTTGAGCCGTGGTAGGGTAGTGATCAAAGTACAGTGGGAACACACCCGAGGCGAAGTGACAGTGTCAAGTCAGCGGACTAAGCTGTACTCATGTCACCTGGGAACTGATAACTGACGATAGGTATAATACCAACTAGTCAGTTCTCGACGAGTCCTGTCCAGTGTACCCGTAACCTAACGAGCACCCGCATACTATCTCAAGTACGACGTACTGACGGCTGTGGGACAGACCGTCTCCCACACTGGGATGAGAAGCGCATGCGCTGGTTTACTCCGGAGTATCGATGCCCTGTCTCGATAGTCCTGCGACCAGGGACCTGCATAAGGATGCGCTTATAGATTACCCAGCCCCACTAGTGTGACGGCCATCACATCGCTGGTAATCAAGCAAAGATCCTAAGGGCTCTACTAATGTGTATAGGCGATATACAAAAATAAACACATGTACACATTGAAGTAGAAACAAACCAAGTAGCATACTACTATTTTGAGCAAGAATGTATATACAAGGTGAATATCCCAAGCATCCATTAAGTAATATACAAACTAGTATGATACAGTAATGGCCTCTAGGGCATATACACTAACAATCTCCCACTTGCACTAAGGCCATGTACTGGCGTATCGAAGACCTATCATCTCGATCAGCCGCTCGAACTGAGTCTGGGGCAAGGCCTTGGTGAATGGATCTGCAGTGTTGTCTTCTGAAGCGACTCTCCGAACCTCGATCTCCTGGCGATCTACGATCTCCCTGATCAGGTGATACCGCCTCAAGATGTGCCTGGATCTCTGATGGGACCTGGGTTCCTTCGCTAAAGCTATAGCCCCGTTGTTGTCGCAATACAGAGGTATTGGATCAACAATGGACGGAACCACCTGAAGTTCTTTCAAGAACTTCCTCATCCAGATAGCTTCTTTTGCGGCATCAGATGCAGCGATGTATTCCGCTTCCATCGTCGAGTCTGCAACGGTTTCCTGTTTGGAACTCTTCCAACACACCGCCCCTCCATTGAGGGTAAAGACAAAACCCGACATGGACTTGGAATCATCCTTGTCACTCTGGAAGCTGGAGTCAGCAAAGGCCTCGATCTGGAGGTCTTTTCCGCCATACACCAAGAACATCTCCTTAGTCCTTCTCAGGTACTTGAGAATGTTCTTTACCGCTATCCAGTGTTTCTCCCCAGGGTTAGACTGATACCGGCTTACCACACTCAGTGCATAAGCTACATCCGGTCTGGTACACAACATCGCATACATTATAGAGCCTACCGCAGAAGCGTAGGGTATAATAGACATGCGATCCCTCTCCAAATCAGTCTTGGGAGACATCTCTTTAGAGAGGGTGATCCCGTGACAAGCCGGTAGGTTACCGCGCTTGGAATCTTCCATACTGAACCTCTTCAGTATGGTGTCGATGTACCTGGACTGTGAAAGTCCTAATATCCTCTTGGATCTGTCACGGTAGATCCGGATACCCAGAATGTATGAGGCATCACCCAGGTCTTTCATGGAGAACCTGTGTGACAAGAACCCCTTGACAGATTGTAGCATAGGAATGTCATTTCCTATTAAGAGAATGTCATCCACGTATAAAACGAGGAATACTACAGTTCTCGCTACAAATCTACTATAGATGCATGGTTCATCTGGATTTTTGATAAAGCCAAATTCTTTGACCGTCTCATCAAAGCAGATGTTCCAACTCCGCGATGCCTGCTTTAGTCCATAGATGGACTTAAGCAACTTGCACACCTTTCCGCTGCTCCCACTCTGAATGAAACCCTCTGGTTGGTCCATATAGACACACTCCTCTAAATTTCCATTTAGAAAAGCTGTCTTTACGTCCATTTGCCAGATCTCATAATCGTGGAAGGCAGCAATGGCAAGAAGGATCCGAATGGATTTCAGCATGGCTACTGGAGAAAAGGTTTCGTCATAGTCCAAGCCAGGTCTTTGACGAAAACCCTTTGCTACCAGCCTAGCTTTATAGGTCTCAACCTGTCCATCTACACCAATCTTCCTTTTGAAGATCCACTTGCATCCTATGGGTTTTACCCCGTCTGGAGCAATGTCCAACGTCCATACCTTGTTGGTGTACATGGACTCCATTTCGGTCCGCATTGCATCCAGCCATTTCACTGAGTCAACGCTCTGAACGGCCTGCTGGAAGCTAGTAGGCTCATCATAATCTATGATGCAATCCTCTCTATCCCCGTCTATGAGAAAACCGTAGTATCTCTCGGGCGGATGAGACTGCCTACTACTCCTGCGGAGTGGCGCAGGAATGTCCTGTTCTGTTGAACCCTCTGGTTCCACTAAGCTTTCAGTAACAGTCTGTGGTTCTGGAACTTCTTCCAGTTCTATTGTGTTCCCACTTATCTGGGTTTCTAAAAACTCAGTTTCCAAGAAGCGGGCATGCTGAGAAACAAAGACCTTTTGCTCCTCAGCGGAATAGAAAAGATACCCCCTGGAGTTCCTTGGGTATCCCACAAACTTACACTGTACTGAACGTGCCTCAAGTTTGTCCGCATGCTGCTTTTTTACAAAAGCTGGACATCCCCATACCTTAAGATACTTAAGACAGGGTTTCTTCCCAGTCCACATCTCATATGGGGTGGTAGGCACAGTCTTGGTGGGAGCCTTGTTCAAGAGATACGCAGCTGCTTCTAGTGCATATCCCCAGAATGATCGCGGTAACTCAGCGTTACTCATCATGGACCGAACCATATCCAATAGGGTTCGGTTCCGTCTCTCCGATACACCGTTATGTTGCGGAGTGTATGGAGGAGTAAGCTGAGAGAGAATACCATTCTCTTTTAAGTAATTCAGGAATTCGGCACTTAAGTATTCTCCACCTCGATCCGATCTTAGAATCTTAATACTTTTGCCGGTCTGTTTCTCTACTTCATTCTTATACTCCTGGAATTTTCCAAAGGCCTCGGACTTATGTTTCATTAAGAAGACATAACCGTACCTTGAGAAGTCATCCGTAAAAGTAATGAAGTAAGAATGTCCGCTTCGGGCATATGTAGACATTGGACCGCACACGTCACTGTGTACGAGTCCCAAGAGCTCGCTCGCTCTTACTCCATGTCCAGTAAACGGAGTCTTTGTCATCTTTCCTTTGAGACAGGATTGACAAGTGGCATACGACTGATATTCGAACGCATTCAAATACCCTTCTGTATGTAACTTAGTCAACCTTCTCTCATTGATGTGACCCAATCTACAATGCCATAAGAAAGTCTGATTCATTTCCGGAGACTTTCTTTTTTGTGTATTCTGGACGTTGAAAATCTGTGGTTGGTTTAACACGTATATACTGTAAGTCCATATTGCGACCCCCGGTTCTTACGGGGAGGCGGAAACGGTATAAAAAACGAATTTTTATCACAAGAGGCAACATGGACTAAACTATGGTCGGGATCGTTACCTAAACTAAAACTAGCATACTAAGCTAAAGATATTTAGCTACTCGGATAGAGATGGTTATACCTAGCTTGTCTTGAACTCCTTCGTCTTCAAGCTCCGGTGGTGGTCCGATGGCTCCTTCTCGTCGTCTCCGTACGCCGAAGATAGATCCACTTGAAAGCTCCAACCTTTAGCTCCTTCTTCGGTCTTTGAAGAAACTAGTTCACTTGGTTTGCTAAACCTAGTGAACTAGAATGAGTAGAGAGGAAATAGAATGGGATTTTATCTATGGTTCTTGATTCTCAACTCATGAGACAAGAGAACCATAGATCAAGAGAGGGAGCAAGAGGTTGAGGGTGAGAGCAAGGGGAGAGCTCTAGAACAAGAAAGAGAATGAGCAAGAAAGAATGAGGCTCTCTTTTTCCTTTCACCCTCTCATAATCCAAAGTGATCATAACTCATCATATCAAAAAAGTCTTTTGGTAATGGTTAGAAGCAACCATAAGGTTATCATATCATGCACTCATTTTACTCAAAAAGCAAGCAAGAAAAAAGTCTTTGGCATGAAATGATAACCATGGTCATCATGATGGTCAACTAGTCAAGCCTAGTCAACCGGTCAACAAGTCAACAAAAGTCAACAAGTCACCAAAGTCAACAAGTCAACAAAAGTCAACAAGTCAACAACCATATCACCATAATACTTAATTAATATAATAGTTAATCACAAATCATATTCTCATTAGGGTTGAGCATAAAGTCAAAAAGTCAACGGTCAACTGTCAACAACCCTAATGAGAATCCGCTGCCTCTGCCTCCCTGTCAACTGTGGATACACACCCGCATCCGCGTTCCGAGGAACACGAATGCAAACTGGATAAATCCAATCCCATAAGGTACACTAGGATCTGGCTTAAACCAAAGCCCGCTAGTGTAAACTGTCCGGACACTGTACGTGCACAAGTGCACGGATGTGACCGAACCCTGTCGCAAAACCATGCGACCTGTCGCAATACCATGCGACCTCTACTCTTTTGCCTAAAGGCGAAAAGCTTTCTGTGTGGGACTCTAAAGACTCGACACTACGCTGGCAGTGGGTTTAACCACAGACCGTAAGCGGCACTAATTTTGCGTAACGGTCCCCAGGTAATGCCGACAAGAAGACCGACGAGGCGAAACCCATCTGAACTCCTACTGAGCCTGAGCGTGACATTCTCCGTACAGTCCGGTCTGTTCGTCTGATACATCGCATGGCGGGCCTAGGGGGCGGTAAACGTCAGTCCCCCAATAGCGGTACAAGTCGTGCCGGAGTGAAGCCCAATACACCCTGAGATAACACTGGAAACCTACCAGTATATCTCGTTTGCCCTGGCCAGGGACTACTCGTGTAATGGCTCTCCTAGACACAGCGCGATGTCAACCCCCAATACCGGGAGAGACGAATCCTGTCTAACCGTCACTGCCTCCAAGTGCTTCGGGACTGCACCCAACCACCACCTGTTTGCACGACTCCTTTGAGCCGTGGTAGGGTAGTGATCAAAGTACAGTGGGAACACACCCGAGGCGAAGTGACAGTGTCAAGTCAGCGGACTAAGCTGTACTCATGTCACCTGGGAACTGATAACTGACGATAGGTATAATACCAACTAGTCAGTTCCCTACGAGTCCTGTCCAGTGTACCCGTAACCTAACGAGCACCCGCATACTATCTCAAGTACGACGTACTGACGGCTGTGGGACAGACCGTCTCCCACACTGGGATGAGAAGCGCATGCGCTGGTCTACTCCGGAGTATCGATGCCCTGTCTCGATAGTCCTGCGACCAGGGACCTGAATAAGGATGTGCTTATAGATTACCCAGCCCCCACTAGTGTGACTGCCATCACAACGCTGGTAATCAAGCAAAGATCCTAAGGGCTCCACTAATGCGTATAAGTGATATACTGAAATAAACACAAGTACACATTGAAGTAGAAACAAACCAAGTAGCATACTACTATTTTGAGCAAGATTGTATATACAAGGTGAATATCCCAAGCATCCATTAAGTAATATACAAACTAGTATGATACAGTAATGGCCTCTAGGGCATATACACTAACATATACCATTACTCAATGTACCTGACCCAATCAAAACTTGATTAAGGTGAATGTTTACAACATTACTTACAAACGCAAATTCATAACCTTCTTTAGAAACTAAAGATACAGAAATGATATTACAAGTTGCGTTGGGTACAAAAAAGCAATTACGCAAAACCAAAACATGTCCATCTGACATTCCCAGGTGATAGTCCCCCACGGCTTTAGCATCCATGCTAGCTCCGTTCGCAACTTTGAGGGTCATGTCACCTGCCTTCAAAACCCTACGGTTTCTCAACGCCTGCAAAGAATTACAGATATGAGATCCTGATCCGGTATCCAATACCCAGGAAGTAGAGTTTATTGAAAGACAGTTTTCAATAACATACACACCTGAAGCTGAAGCTGCAACCTGCTTCAATTCCTGTGTTCTGGCCTTCCAGGCCCTGCAATCATTCTTCCAGTGTCCTTTCTTATGACAATAGAAGCATTCTTCCTTATCCACAAGCTTCCCCGCTATCTTTGTTGCTTTACCTTTTCCCTTCGTATCAACTTTACTAACACCGCCCCTTGGTTTGGCGGGGGCCTTCTTCTTCTTTCCCTTGGCTTTCGCCTTGGACCTAGAAGAAGATGATCCTCCTACAAACAAAGTGGATGTATCCCTACCTTTCTGTCGGGTGCCCTCTGCGCTCCTCAGCATGTTGAGGAGCTCTGAAAGTTCAACCTCTTTTTCTTGTAGGTTGAAGTTCAGTATAAACTGGGCGTAAGTGGAAGGAAGGGACTGGAGAACTATATCCGTATATAGCTCACTCTCCAATGTGATCCCTAGGTCAGCGAGCTCCTCAATGAAGCCGATCATCTTTAGCACGTGCTCGGCTACTGATGATCCGACGGCCATTCTTGTCGAAAATAACTTTTTCGACGCTTCGTATCTTGCGATACGAGATTGCTCTCCATACAGTTCTTTTGTATGAAGCATTATGGATTCCATGTCCATATTCTCATGCCTCCTCTGATGTTCGTTGTCCATCGAGGCAAGCAGGAGGCACTTGGCCTTCGCGCTATCAATCTCCCAAGTCTTGCGGATTTCCTTATCCACGACGCTGGAAGTTGGACCAGGGACAGGGGGAGCTTTGGTGGTAAGAAGATACCCCAGCTTGTCATAAGTGATTGCTATCTTGACATTCCTGAGCCAATCTTTGTAGTTTGGCCCTGTCAGTTTGTTTTTATCTAGGAGTAACTTAAGTCCAGTCATGTTGATTGGTCGCTGCAATTAGGAGAGAGAAGAAGAAACACTCAGCATGATGCTCTTGCAAGTTTAGAGTGGTTTTTAGTTTGTCTAAACAGGATGGCTCCCACTGTTTCTCGAATCCCTCCTCAAACCATAAAGAAAGAATTAGTCAGGATCAATCCCACCGTACAATACTTGCTTAACCGTTCAGCCAGGCCGGTGTCGGTACTTCGAGGGAGGTTTTCCAACGCTTTCGCGAAGTTCCTTAATTAGAGAACCTCTTTTCCCTGGGGGCGTAGCCCCGCTAACACCTTTCTAGGCACCTACTAGGTTTATAGCATTGATCGTTAAGTGAGAAATTTCCCGAGGAGTAGCATATACTCACAGTAGGATCGGGATCCAAATATCATCGCGTGACGAAACTGAAGGAATCCTACCAGAATCATCACACTCCAAATGGTATGCAAATCTAGCAAGTTTCAGTACTTATGAAACTCCCGATGTGGATCTTTGCCCCATGCTCTTATGACCTTGACGAAGGTCAACAAATCATAAGTCACATGTCAAGTTCTGCCCGTCATTATCCAGGTTAATTTGAATCCACCCGTATATACCCTTGACGAAGGTCAACAAGGTAATGCGAATGTCCCAAACCAACGCATCTATCTATGCTACATATGAATACCCAATAGCTACCAATCACTATGCCTTGACGAAGGTCAACAAACACAGCTTGAATACTATTGAATATTCATACGAAACGACGGAGGGCTACGAATGGTTTTGGCAAAACCGTGAACGTAGTGAACTTGATTTGGTCGATGGAACGAGATAGCTTTTAAAAAAGAGTGGCTCAAGCTCCGCATTTAAAAGTTGTTTTTGAAAAGAACCGAGTGGTTTTTCGAAAGTGTTCCAACGACTTTAACTTGGTTTATTATCTTGCATTAGTTCTTTTAATGCGTGATATTCTTGCATTAGTTCTTTTAATGCGTCCCATCATTTAATCCTACCATTGCAGAAAACAACCAAAATATGACGTACGCTTATGCCATTCGCATTCGCCACTGGGCCCCGTCATTACCCGTTAGGTTACTTAACTAACGACAGAGCGGGGGCTGGGCTAGCGCGTCTGTAAAACATAAGCAACGCCTAAATAATATCATATATAGATATACTGCAATGATAAACATTTCAGATCATAGATAAATACATTGGATATACTAGGAATCTGTAATTTGTACGAGCCTGTAACAAGAACAGATTACACGGTCGCGGTGAATAGCCAAAACCCCACCCAACACCCCTACGGGTGCGGCAAACTACCCGCCAAGTACCCGAAGCGTAGCAACCTCCCTCATCTCCATGAGTAGGCCACTCGACACTTCGGCATACCCGGTAGTTTGTGCACCCCTCCATGGGTCTATCCTAGGAGCAAAAACAGTAAAAAGAAATTATACAATGACGGCTACAACCCCGACCCGGTTGTGCGGCCATACAAATAATTATTACATCAATTTACAAATTTACATGAATTGCAAGAAAAGAAAACTCTCGTCTCACAACCCCCGGCTATTCACCCGCGACAATCCAACATATTTATATACACATTCCAATATCAAACACAGATCATGTATAACCCCGACCAATCGACTTATAGCGATTAGCCGACGTTCCATACATGCAAGCATCACAGATATAACCATCATAGTCAAAGTGCAGTGAAGTTCGGAAAAAATACGGAATTATAGGACCCCAAAAGGAAATTTCTTTTCTGGAAAATCTGGGGACATATAATATATTTCAAAAATCCCAAAACCAACACAGACACACACTGCACGAAAAATGATGCACAGAAGACGACAAACCGCGGCGCTTCCGCGGCACATGCCTACCTAGTGCGGCGGAAGCGCGGCGGTTTGAACGAAACAGTGGACCGTGTTTCATGGGTGTTCACACAAAACCCTGAGCCGAATTTAGGAGTATAAAGTTTTTCATTTTGACCAGAAAAAATTTCAACAGAAACTCAGGTTTTGTAAAAGTTTGTTTTTTTTTTATTTTTCCGGTTCCGAACTTCGTTACACTTCACTACCAAGCTAGATTAAGTTTAGTTAGGCTCTGATACCACTGTAAGTCCACGTTGCGACCCCCGGTTCTTACGGGGAGGCGGAAACGGTATAAAAATCAAATTTTTAGCGCAAGGGGCAACATGGACTAAGCAAAGTCGGGATCTTTAACTAAACTAAAACTAGCAAACTTTGCTAAAGAGAGTTAGCTACTCGGATGGAGATGGTTATACCTAGCTTGTCTTGAACTCCTTCGTCTTCAAAGCTCCGATGGTGGTCCGATGGCTTCTTCTCGTCGTCTCCGTACGCCGAAGATAGATCCACCTGAAAGCTCCAACCTTTAGCTCCTTCTTCGTTCTTTGAAGAAACTAGTTCACTTGGTTTGCTAAACCTAGTGAACTAGAATGAGTAGAGAAGATTTAGAATGGGATTTTAGCTATGGTTCTTGATTCTCAACTCATGAGACAAGAGAACCATAGATCAAGAGAGGGAGCAAGAGGTTGAGGGTGAGAGCAAAAGGAGAGCACAAGAACCAGAGAGAGAATGAGCAAGAAAGAATGAGGCTCTCTTTTGTCTCTCACCCTCTCATAATCCAATGTAATCATAACTCATCATATCAATAAAAGTCTTATGTGATGGTTGAAGCAACCATAACCTTATCATGTCATGCACTCATTTTACTCAAATGAACAAGCAAGTAAAAGTCTTTGGCATGAAATGATAACCATGGTTATCATGATGGTCAACTAGTCAAGCCTAGTCAACCGGTCCACAAAGTCAACAAGTCAACAAAAGTCAACAACCAAGTCACCATAATACTTAATTAATATAATAGTTAATCGCATATCATATTCTCATTAGGGTTGAGCAAAAAGTCAAAAAGTCAACGGTCAACTGTCAACAACCCTAATGAGAATCCGCTGTCTGTGCCTCCCTGTCAACTGTGCGTACACACCCGCATCCGCGTTCCGAGGAACACGAATGCAAACTGGATAAATCCAATCCCATAAGATACACTAGGATCTGGCTTAAACCAAAGCCCGCTAGTGTAAACTGTCCGGACACTGTACGTGCACAAGTGCACGGATGTGACCGAACCCTGTCGCAAAACCATGCGACCTGTCGCAATACCATGCGACCTCTACTCTTTTGCCTAAAGGCGAAAAGCTTTCTGTGTGGGACTCTAAAGACTCGACACTACGCTGGCAGTGGGTTTAACCACAGACCGCAAGCGGCACTAGCTGTGCGTAACGGTCCCCAGGTAATGCCGACAAGAAGACCGACGAGGCGAAACCCATCTGAACTCCTACTGAGCCTGAGTGTGACATTCTCCGTACAGTCCGGTCTGTTCGTCTGATACATCGCATGGCGGGCCTAGGGGGCGGTAAACGTCAGTCCCCCAATAGCGGTACAAGTCGTGCCGGAGCGAAGCCCAAAACACCCTGAGATAACACTGGAAACCTACCAGTATATCTCGTTTGCCCTGGCCAGGGACTACTCGTGTAATGGCTCTCCTAGACACAGCGCGATGTCAACCCCCAATACCGGGAGAGACGAATCCTGTCTAACCGTCACTGCCTCCAAGTGCTTCGGGACTGCACCCAACCACCACTTGTTTGCACGACTCCTTTAAGCCGTGGTAGGGTAGTGATCAAAGTACAGTGGGAACACACCCGAGGCGAAGTGACAGTGTCAAGTCAGCGGACTAAGCTGTACTCATGTCACCTGGGAACTGATAACTGACTATAGGTATAATACCAACTAGTCAGTTCTCGACGAGTCCTGTCCAGTGTACCCGTAACCTAACGAGCACCCACATACTATCTCAAGTACGACATACTGACGGCTGTGGGACAGACCGTCTCCCACACTGGGATGAGAAGCGCATGCGCTGGTCTACTCCGGAGTATCGATGCCCTGTCTCGATAGTCCTGCGACCAGGGACCTGCATAAGGATGCGCTTATAGATTACCCAGCCCCACTAGTGTGACGGCCATCACATCACTGGTAATCAAGCAAAGATCCTAAGGGCTCTACTAATGTGTATAGGCGATATACAAAAATAAACACATGTACACATTGAAGTAGAAACAAACCAAGTAGCATACTACTATTTTGAGCAAGATTGTATATACAAGGTGAATATCCCAAGCATCCATTAAGTAATATACAAACTAGTATGATACAGTAATGGCCTCTAGGGCATATACACTAACACACTGTACTGTCAAATTCTCCTCCAAACCTTAAAGAAGAATCAATCGGGATCACCCGAAGAGTAAACCAACTCATCAGTGGGAATCGGGATCCAACTCTCATCGCATGATAACGTGACGGAATCCACTCGCGTTATCACACTCCAGAAGGTATGCGCATGCCTGGCAAGTTTCAGTTTCTTTAGAAACTCCCGATATGATTTTTACCCCATGCTCTTATGATCGTGACTAAGGGCCAACCCATCATAAGTCGCATGTCAAGTTCTTCCCATCATTATCTTGTTAATTTGAACCCACCCGTACTCGCCCTTGACTAAGGGCCAACAAGGCTGTACGACTGTCCCAAACCAACGCATCTATCTATGCAACATATGAACACCCCAGCAGCTACCAATCACTATGTCCTAGCTAAGGGCCAGACCAACATAGCTTGAATACTACTGACCATTCATATGAAATGACGGAGGGCTACGGCTGGTTTTTGGCGAAAAAACCTTTAACGTAATGAACTTGATCTCGTTGAAGGAACCTGATAGATTTTTATAAAATATAGTGGCGAAAATATTTGCTAAAGAGGTCACTCCCGGTGAAGGGATCTCGGCTCTTTCCTCGTGGAATGAGGTGCAGGATATTCCACTGAATACCGCGATGCAAAGCAACATGTAATCGACTATAGTGAAGTTATTACCCTGACGCAAACTTCTGCCCAAGGGGTCAGTCCCGGTGAAGGGATATCGGCCCTTGCCCCGTCGAATGAGGTGCAGGATATTCCAACCGAATATCACTATGCAAAACAAAAGGAAACGTCTTTGGAATAATACTTTTTAAATTGTTCCAACAACATCCAAAAAGGTTTGTTTTCCTTTGCATTGATCAGAATAAACGCAGTCCCATCAATAAATCACACCATAAATGAACGAAAATAAAATGTACGTATATGTCATCCGCATTCGTCACTGGGTCCCGTCATCACCCGTTAGGTTACTTAACTAACGACAGAGCGGGGACTGAACTAGCGCGGGTGTAAAACATATACAACATCTAATAGTATATAAACCAATATACAATAATCGCTCCAGGCGTGATAATATGCAACATTACAGAAAATTAATAAGCATCACAGATTAATACAGATAATCTGGGATCCCCGAGTTTCACAGAGCCGCTGCTGAAACCCGACGTTCCCCTGTCGTGTGGATAGCCTGTGCAAATAAACCTAGACCCCTACGGGTGCGGCAAGTTACCCGCCAAAACCTGAAGCGAGGCAGCCCCCTACAGCATAGTGAATGGACCACCCAGCACTTCACGGAATCCGGTACCTTGAGCACCCCTCCTTGGGTCAACCTGTACCCCTTACGAGTGCGGTGAATAGTCTGCCAATTCTAGAGTGGGGCCCCTCTGCCTCTCAAAGCCATGAGATGCGGACCCGTTGCCTCATAGAACCCGGCTATCCGTACACTCCATCACAGGGCAAAACCTAGTACAGTAATGAAAAATAGTACAATAGGTACATCGACCGCAACCTGGTCGTACCCCAAAAGAATATTATACAACAAGCAGTGACGGCAGTCCACATGTTGGATGCTCGTCCCGCAATATCAAATGTACAAATAAATCCAAACTGCACTACCACTGCACACTGCTATCCACCACGACAAATCCGCAACATCACAGCACAACACAGAACATCAACGCGAATGTCACGTTCGCAAACACGTCTAAAAGAACTATAGCAATCAGACACGGTTTACCGATCAAATAACATTCACGGTCGGAGATATAATGTAAGCACTGTAAACTAACACGTTTAAATTTCGATCGACTAAATTTCCCGAAGTGGGCCCCACGCAAATCTGCTGTACAGTAAAAATACTGGGCCCAAATGAACAGTTCCAGAAACTATAATTTCCCAAGTAGAATCCACAGAAGAAAGATGGTCCACTGATTCACCTAGACGGCCGCGGTTCCGCGGCCAAAGCATGGGTTTGGCGGCGGTTCCGCGGCCGTACGGTCGGATCAGTGGGTCGAATTTCTTCTGTGTTCTTTAAAAAGCCTGCTTGACTTTCTGAGATGCTCAAAAAAATTTTTAGACCAGATTTAAATTCAACAGAAACTTTAGACTTGAAAATTGTAGTTTTTTGAAAATCCGTTCGATCGATCTTTTAAACGTGTTAGCACAAGTTAGTAAAGCTTAATGGCGTGGCTCTGATACCATGTAAGTCTACGGTAGCGCCTCGGCCGTCTATCAGACGCCAAAATGCGGAACAAAAACTTTTATAACTGGAGCTATCGCATACTATAACCTGGATCTGCCATTAACGCTAAACTAACAATCTACAAAGAGGTAAGAAAGGTTATACCGAACGATCCGAGTCCTTCATTCTTTAACCATCATCCCACGCTCCGTTGCGGCTGCTCCGATCTCGTCGATCTCCGATCTCGTCGTCCAGGTGGCACCACATCATCGGATCTTTAAACGGGCTCCCGCCTCTGACTCGAGGCAACTCAGTCGTCAAGTTTGCTAAAAGAGACGACCAAGATTGATGTAGAGAATGAGTGGAATACTTTGTCTCGCTTCGTCCAAAACCATGGACGAACGGTTAATGAAGCTGCCGTGGGAATCGGGTGATGGAATGAAATGAGCTGTGAAATTCCATACACCCCAAAATCTATCATAATCTTTTTACCAGATAAAACATCAAGTGTGAGAGTGTGAGAGAGGGGGAAGGGGCCGGCCACATATATAGAGGTGGGGGGTGAGTGTAGGAGAGGGGGAGGTGACAATAAGAAAATATCTTAAGTGTGAACACACTTAATGAAATGATGAATCATTAACCTAGTCATCAAGCATTAATGGAATCATTAAATGCAACCATGACTCACTAAACACCTCACCACTTCTAGAACCTTCTAGAAGCTTCCACACTCATCTCAAGAAAAGATAAAATCCGTATTTAACCAAATGTTAAATACGGCTGATAGAAAACTGGAAACTGGCAACTTCCAAAAGTGATCCCGAAACGAATTTCAGGATAACCCCGTAACTGTATAAATATACCCGCATTTGTATTACGACCGAATACAAATGCAACTGAGACAAAGATATTATATCTACTCTATATAATACATGGATCCGGCTTAAACCAAAGCACACCAGTATTATCTACCCGAAAAATAACACGTGCGTAAACGCACGTGCATTTTCCGAACCCTGCCATAAAACCATACGGCCTCTACAACGTTTCGCCCGAACTTGGGAAACTGTCTGTGGGGGACTCTAATGACTCGTCAGTACCCTGGCAGTGGGTTTAACCACAAACCGTCAGCGGCACTAGCTATGCGTAACGGCTGCCCATGGACTAACCTCAAGGGAGGCTGATGAGCAAACTCATCCAGAAACCCTACTGAGCCTAACAGTGACAATGTATATATACAGTCCGATCCGTTCGTCTATGAGTATCGCATATCCGGCCTAGGGGGCTAGTAACGTCAGACCCCCAATAGCTGTATAAGTCGTGTCGGAGACAAGCCCTGAACACCCTGAGATACTACTGGAGTACCTACCAGTAAATCTCACCTGCCTTGGCCAAGGACTTGGTGTAATGGCTTTCCTAGACACAGCGCGACCTCCACCCCCAATACCGGGAGAGACGAATCCCCTACCGATCCGCTCACGTACCTCCATGTGGCTCGGGACTGTACCCAAAAACTACCTGTTTGCACGACTCCTTTGAGCCGTGGTAGGGTAGAAATCAAAGCACAGTGGGAACTCACACGAGACAAATGACGACCTCAGGTCGATGAACTAACCTGTACATATGTCACCAGGAAACTGCTATCTGACGATATGTATAATACCAACTAGCAGATTCCCGGCGAGTCCTGTCCGGTGTACTCATAACCCAATGAGCACCTGTATAAATCTTAGGTGATCCAACTGACACCAGTGGCTTGTGAGACCGGCCACCGCCCCTCGTCAGGGTCTCGACTGTATACACTAGTCTACTCCGGAGTATCGATGCCCTGTCTCGAAACTCCCATGACTAGGGACCACTATTAAGGATATGCTTATAGACCACCCAACTCTCACTTATATGATCGCCCTCATACTGTTGGTAGTCAAGCAAGATCCTAAGGGCTCTATCAAAGTGTAATCGTGATCAGTCACCTGAACCTATACACGACTGATAAAGGCAAACCAGATAGCATACTATCATCTCGAGTAAGACTGTCCTACCGGTATAGTTCCTTCGCAATCATTGCAATCACGTGCCTGCGATCCAATAATTGACTTTGAGGGCACTATATCCAACACGCTTTTCGCACACGATACCGGCATTATGAATTCTAGGTGATGTCGTTCGGGCTCACCAATGCCCCGGTAACTTTCATGGATATGATGAACCGCATTTTCAGGTCATTCCTTGATCAGTTTATTATTGTATTCATAGATGATATTCTTGTTTATTCCCGGAGCCGGGAGGAGCACGAGCAACACGTATCACATTGCAGACCTTGAAGGAGCATCAGCTGTTCGCTAAATTCTCTAAGTGTGCTTTCTGGCTGGATAGTGTTGATTTCTTGGGCCATGTAGTTATGAGAGATGGTATACGTGTGGACCCAAAGAAAATCGAAGCAGTACAGCATTGGCCCAGACCGATGTCAGTTACAGAGATTCGCAGTTTCTTGGGTTTGGCTGGTTACTACCGACGTTTTGTGCAAGATTTTTCTCGGATCGCTGCACCGCTGACTGGGTTGACCAGGAAGGAGGTTCCATTTCTTTGGACAGAGGCGTGTGAGCAGAGTTCCCAGCAGTTGAAGACTCGCTCGACGACTGCACCAGTATTATCTTTACCTTCTAGGACAGGTGGTTTTTTTGTTTATTGTGACGCATCTCGAGTGGGTTTAGGCTGTGTGTTGATGTAGCACGGCAGGGCCGTCGCTTATGCTTCGCGGCAACTGAAGAGGCACGAACAGAACTACCCTACTCATGACTTAGAGATGGCTGCTGTGGTATTCGCACTAAAGATTTGGAGGCATTACTTGTACGGTGAGTCATGCCAAATATTCACAGACCACAAAAGCTTGAAATAAATTTTTCAGCAGCGGGATTTGAATCTGAGGCAGCATCGATGGATGGAACTAGTGAAGGATTAAGATTGTGAGATTCTGTATCATCTAGGCAAAGCGAATGTTGTAGCAGATGCTTTGAGTCTGAGGCCTGGAGGTAGCTTATCTCATTTGTGCACTATGCAGAGACAGTCTTCAGCAGATTGGCAAATTCTATGTGATAGCCGTATACTGTTTGAGTTCACATCGACAGGAGGACAGTTGGCTCATGTTCGTACCCATCCTCAGTTATTGGATCGTGTTCGAGAGACACAAACCACTGATGCTCGCTTGTCGGAGATCATGGATCAGGTTAGACAGGGTAGAGAGTCTGAGTTCGGGATAGATGACCGTGGAGTATTACGTTTTGGGACTCATCTTTGTGTGCTGGATTCGGAGGGACTGAGACGTGAGATCTTAGTGGAGGCCCATCGGTCAGCATATAGTATTCATTCTGGTTCCACCAAGATGTATCATGAATTGATGGATGTCTATTGGTGGAAAGGAATGAAGAGAGATGTCGCGGAGTTTGTTTCGAGATGCTTGACTTGTCAGCAAGTCAAAGCCGAGCACCAGAGGTCGGCAGGAGAGTTGCAGCCCTTACCTATTCCGGAGTGGAATTGGGAGCAGATCTCAATGGATTTCATTGTGGGTCTACCCAGGACTAGCCGAAGGTATGATTCCATATGAGTGATTGTAGATAGATTGACAAAGACCGCTCACTTTCTTCCGATGAAGACAACGTTTGGATATGCACAGTGTGCTCAGATCTACATTGACGAGATTATGCGATTGCATGGAGTTCCGATGTGCATAGTGTCCGATAGGGGTACACAGTTTACCAGCCGACTAGGGCAGAAACATCAAGAGATTCTAAGTACCCGAGTGAGTTTTAGTACAGCTTTTCACCCGCAGACAGATGGTCAGTCAGAGTGGACCATACAGACTCTAGAGGATATGCTTCGAGCCTGCAGTCTTGATTTCGTTGGCAGTTGGGATCGTCACTTACCTTTGATAGAATTCTCTTATAACAACAGCTTTCAGGAGACGATCCAGATGGCACCCTTTGAAGCTTTGTATGGGAGAAGGTGTCGATCACCCGTTTGCTAGACAGAGCTCAGCGAGAGTAGCATTTTGGGACAGCAGATAGTACAGGAGACTACAGAAAAGCTCAAGTTGATACGGGATAGAATGAGAGCGGCCCAGTGTAGACAGAAATCATATGCTGAACGACACCGTCGTAAACTCAAGTTTGATATGGGAGATCATGTGTTCCTCCGTGTATCTTCGATGAAAGGTGTGATGCGTTTCGGGAAAAAGGGAAGCTCAGCCCCAGATATGTCGGACCCTATGAGATTCTAGTAAGAGTGGGTGCTGTAGCTTATCGTTTAGCACTTCCACCGAGTTTTCCTGATGTGCTTCCAGTGTTTCACGTGTCTATGCTTCGTAAGTATCTTCACGATCCCTCTCACGCGATCCAGCATGAGACCTTACAGCTTGAGCAGGATTTATCCTACACAGTGTAGCCAGTAGCTATTCTAGACTGGCAGGAAAAGAAACTGAGATCAAGGGTACTCCCATCTGTAAAGGTTCTTTGGCAAGGAACGAATCGCGAGGAGGTCACTTGGGAGGCCGAGGATGCGATGCGGAAGAAATTTCCACATCTTTTTAAAGGTACGTATAGTTAAGTTTTAAATTCGGGGACCGAATTTTCTTAAGGGGGATATTGTAACAATTTAAAAATTTTAGAGAGTTAATTAAGTTATTTAGTTAAATAGATAATGTTATTTAATTTTTTATTTTAGTAAAGAGGGCTATCTTAATTAAAATGGAATTAAATTAGTAAAGAGAATAGTGTTTTTATAATAACATGAGTAATGAGGAGTTATGTGAGAAAGTTAGTGTTATTATGCTAATTAGGGTAGTATGAGGGGTTTTGTGAAAAGTTAGGTAATTGTGAAAGTTTGGAATTTGTGAGGGTTTATGTGCAAAAGGGTAACGTCATGTTTAAGCTTAAGTTATACTTATGTTATAACATATCCTAGGTAACACCTCATGCACACACCTCATCCTTGCAAGAAAACCCCACCATCATCCATGCTACACCTTCTACTTGCATGAAACTACCACATCCTTGCAAGGTGATGTGGGGATACCTGCAACGGCAGCAAGGTTTCGGGAGGCATCATCCATGCGAAGTTAAAATTTTTTCCATTATAGATAACCCTAACACAAGATCTCTAACTAGAGAATCAAACTAAACTAACATGTTAACTACTTAACATCTAAGAGTTAGGGATTACAACCTTTGTAGTCCGTTCCTTCGCTTCATAAGCTCCGGGTTGAGGTCCCTTCACTACAATCATCATGCTACCGGACTCTAGAGAGGCTCCATGAAGAGAATAATGCATCCTTGCTTGTAATCTTCAAAATCCAAGATGATCTACCTTGAAGAATCACAAACCCAAGCTCTCACTTCACTAATCAAGTATTAGTGAAGCAAACACCCTAATCTAAGTGGCTGGAATAGATGAGGATGATGAAGTAGGAATTTTTCTCTCTTTTGTTTTCTATTTCTCACACACAATCATCTCCAAGTAAAAGCTAGAAAGCTTTTTGGAGAGGAAGAAGAAGATGAAGTTGTGATGATCATGAATTATTGTTGAGGTTAGAAATGCAACCAAGGTCAAGCATGACATGCTTAACCCTTGTAGAGAATAAACTATAGGCTAGGGTTAAGAGATTAGGTTAACAAATATCTAGCAAAATATCAAGGAGGGTGGACTAAGTAAAAGTGTCATGAAGCTTCCTCAAAGCTCTTCCATAACTTAATCCAAACAAAAGAATAAACCATAAAGAAAATGTTAACCCAATATTAAACCCTAGCATGGTTTAATCCTCTAAACCCTAGTTGCATTTGTAACCCTAACATGTTACAATATTATATATCACATATATAATATATAATGCAACAAAGAAAATAATACAATTAACATATATTACATATATATCAATGTATCATCTAGTGAGAAAAAGAATCATTTAAGTGAGCTTATATTAGTTAATGTAATGTAATATATCACATATATAATTATAAATTAAATTATCGAATCAACTCTTGATCCGATAATCAGGCTATATAACATATAACCGACTAATATAACATGTATCATTTTATCGAATCAACACTTGATCCGATATCCCGGCTATATCACATATACCCGGCCGATATCACATATCGCGAGAATGGAATACGGTATCTCATATCGTATTAATCTCGGTCCCGAACATATCACATATGTGCCCCTACTCCATTTTTCCTGAGCCAGGAAACCTCTGTGTAGGACTCTAAAGAATCGTCAATACGCCGGCAGTAGGTGATGATCATATCAAACACCCACAAGCTGCAAGCGGTTAGCTAAACGTAATAACCACCTGGGTATTGAGCGATCAGAAGATCAACAAGCAAGCCTTTACATTCTCCTGTGAATCCAATCAGTAACACCCCCGTATAGTCCGGTCTCTTCATCTGATATGTCGCATATCTAGTCTAGGGGTGGTAAACGTCAGACCCCAATAACCGATATGTCGTGTCGATGTGTGGCTCATAACGGGTCAAGAAACTACTGATAACTCTTACCAGTAAATCTCCATAACAGCCCTGGCCAGGGACTTCCAGTTATAGCCAATCAAACACAGCGCATCAACCCCCAATATCGGGAGAGACGAAACCCCTCCTATCGCTCATTGCCTCCATGTGATTCAGGACTGTACCCAAAAGCCACCATTTTGCACGTTCTCGTGAACGTGGTGTTGGATTGCCTAGCATGGCAGCAAGGTTACGGGAGGTATCGTCCATGCCAAGTTCAAAAATTTACCGTTCTAGCTAACCCTAACCATGAATCGTTAACTAGAAATATACGGTAAACATATGCAAACACTTTGCAATAAGTACTGAGGGATTACAACCTTTGTAGTCCGTTCCTTCGCTTCATAAGCTCCGTGTTGAGGTCCTTTCGCTGCGATCATCATGTACCAGGACTCTAGAGAGGCTCCATGAACAGAAAGATGCAAGCTTGCTTCCAATCTTCAACTACTAAGATGATCTACCTTGAGAAATCTCAAACCCAAGCTCTTACTTCACTAATCAAGTATTAGTAAAGTAAACACCCTAATCTAAGTGGCTAGAATAGATGAGGATTATGAAGTAGGAATTTAGCTCTCTTTTGTTTTCAATTTCTCACTCATTATCATTAGTTATCAAAAACCTAGTGATGGTTTTCATCAAAGAAGAAAGTAGAAGAAGATGAAGCAAATCCTTTTGTGTTGAATAATGAATCATTTGTTATGGTTACAAATCAAGCATGAGTTAAGAATGAAGGTTTAACCCTTGTAGAGAATAAACTAGGGTAAATGGTTTGGGTTGGGTTAAATAAATATCTACTCAAAAATATCAAGCTAGATGACAAAGAGGCAAAGCTTCATGAAGCTTCATGAAAGCTTCATCCAAGCTTAACCCTAATCCAAACCCTAAACATATTTAAACTCTACAAAGTATGTTGCATTTGTAAACCTAACATGTTACAATATTATATGTCACATATACAATATTTATTATAACAAAATAAAATAATACAATTAACATATATCACATATATATCAATGTATTATCCAAGTGAGAAAAAGAATCTTTAAGTGAGCTTATATTAGTTAATGCAATATAATATATCAAACATATAATTATACATTAAATTATCGAATCAACACTTGATCCGATAATCTGGCTATTTCACAAATAACCGACTAATATAATATGTATCAGTTCATCGAATCAACACTTGATCCGATGACCCGGCTATATCACATATACCCGGCTGATATCATATATCGCGAGAATCTAATACGGTATCGCATACACGTACTATTCTCGGTCCCACACATATCACATATGTTCTCCTACTCCGTTTTTCCTGAGCCAGGAAACCTCTGTGTAGGACTCTAAAGAATCGTCAATACGCCGGCAGTAGGTGATGATCATATCAAACACCCACAAGCTGCAAGCGGTCAGCTAAACATAACAACCACCGAGGTATTGAGCAATCAGAAGATCAACAAGCAATCCTGTATATTCTCCTGTGTATCCAACCAGTAACACTCCCGTACAGTCCGGTCTCGTCGTCTGATATGTCGCATATCAAGTTTAGGGGTGGTAAACGTCAGACCCCAGTAACCGATAAGTCTTGTCGATATGAGGTCCATAAAATTTCGAGAAACTACTGATAACACTTACCAGTAAACCTCAGCAACCCTGGCCAGGGATTTCCAGTTATAGCCAATCGAATACAGCGCGACATCAACTCCCTATACCGGGAGAGACGAAACCCCTCCTATCGCTCATTGCCTCCATGTGATTCGGGACAGTACCTAAAAGCCACCATTTTGCACGCCCTTTTGGACGTGGTAAGGTGGAAATCAAAGCACAGTGGGAATCACACAAGACTTTATGACGATCTCGGGTCTACAGACTAACCTATACCAGTGTCACCAGAGAATTGCCATCTGGCGTGAGGTATAATACCATCTTAGAGTTCTCGGCGAGTCCGTCCAGTGTACCCAGTCTCTACTTAGCACTCGTATACTGTCTCTGATGTCAAACACCAATGGATATGAGATCATCCATCGCCCATCTACATGGGTCAAGAAGCATACGCTAGTCTACTATAGTATATCGATGCCCTGTCTCGATACACCTGCGACTAGAAACATTTAAAGGATGTACTTAGCGAGTACACTGTCCCCACTAGTATGATCTGCATCATAGTCTTGGTAGTCAAGTACTCATCCTAAGGGCTTTATCGCCATGTAACATAGAGACAATCAGAGTACATGTTAAGATAAAGAGCAACCAGATAGCATACTATCATGTCGAGCAAGAAAGTCCTCCCTATATATGTCCGAGCATCCACTACAATATACATCGTATGTACAGTAATGGCCTCTAGGGCATACATATCACTAACAATCTCCCACTTGCACTAGGGCCATCTGTTGTGGTATCGCATACCCAACAATCAGCTGTGGTTAAAGTATCTCATACCCAACCATCCCATAAAAGTCTTTACTGAGAAATAGGCCTTTGTGAGTGGATCCACGCTGTTGTCCTCTGTGTCTACTCTCCTAACCTCGATCTCCCTAGAGATCAACCATCTCCATGATCAGGTGATACTGCCTAAGAATATGTCTGAATCTCTGATGGGTTGGGGGTTTCTAGGCATAAGCCACAATTCCATTGTCACTGAATGGTAGGGACGAAGTTCATCTCATGAACTTATCTATATCCAGAATGTCCCTTTGGTGGTATCCTTGGTAACGATGTATCTTTCCTTTAATCGTCTAGTAAGTCACGGTATCTAGCTTGGAACTCTTCCAACATACCGTCCCTCTACTGAGGGTAAAGACAATGCCAGCGACTGACACTCAGTCGTCCTTATCACCCTGGAACCTTTCCAGTGATTCTCCCCAGGATCGATTGTACCATCACACTACACCTAGTGAGAATCCTAACATCCAATTAGATCTATCTCATAGATCCAAAATTCAGGATTCAGGAGGTCTCACTTTGATCCTTTATGGAGAATCCATGTGATAAGAAGAGATTGACTGAGCGTAGCATAGGAAACTCCTTCCCTATCATGAGTATGTCATCCACGTACTATACGATGATCACCACCATACTCCCTACTACCTTTTTGTATATACAAGGTTCATCTACCATTTTGATGAAGTCAAACTCTTTAACTACTACATCAAAACAGTTGTTCCAACTCTGCTATGCCTGATTTATCCCATAAAACATCTTGCACACGTTTCCGTTGTTCCCACTGTCTACGAAGCCCTCTGGCTGTGTACTTATAGACGCTCTATTCTAAATCACTATTTAGAAAAGCAGTCATGACACCCAACCGCCAGAAAATCGTAGTCATGGTATGCAACAATGGCAAGTAGGATCTGGATGGAATTAAGCATAGCTTTGAAAAGTCTCAACTTTTCCATGTACACCAAGTAATCTTCTCAAGATATACTTGCTCCTGATAGGGATTTAACCCTTCAGATAAAGCAACCAAAGTCCATACTTTGAATCTGTATAAGGATTCCATCTCAGATTGCATAGCATCCAGCATTGTTACAGAGTCCCCATTCATGATGGACTGCTCGAATCTAGTTGGGTCAGCATCTCATGATGCAATCCTCACTCCCACTGTCGTAGAGAAAACCGAAGTATCTCTCAGGTGGGTGAGGAACCCTACTAGATCGGCGTAGAGGCTGAGGTTCGTTGGAAACTATTGAATCCTCTGGTTCTACCAAATCATCAGCTGCAATTTGTATTGCTGGAACTCCTTCCAGTTCTACCTCATGACCACTAATTTTTTTCACAAGAAATTCCCTTTTCCAAAGGTGGCATGCTGAGAAAACAAAACATCTTTTGTTCCTCAGTTTGGTAGAAGATATTCCCTTGCGAATACTTGGGATATCCAACAAACTTCCACAGACATGACCTTGCCTCGAGCTTGTCCGGATTTTGCTTTTGACATAGGCCGGACAACCCCAAATCTTAACATCCTTAAGAGATGGGCTCTTCCCATACCATATCACATATGGAGTGGCAGGCACCTGATTAGATTGGAACCCTATTCAATAGGTATGCAGCTTCATAAGTGCATATCCCCAAAAGAAAATAGGCATCTCTGTCACGACCCGAAAGTACGGAACATGACCGGCACTTAAACTACGAACGTCTCGAGGCGTACGTAATCTAAGTAAACCGAAAACTCAGAAATCCAAACCAAGAAAAGTAGTAGAGTGAAGGAAAACCAATTTAAAATCAAGTAGTTTTAAAAGCATAAGCCGAGTTATGCGGTTTTAAAAACATCAAGTATTTCCTGAAAATTTCGGCAGAGTCTCCTTTGTAAATACTGGCTCCCAAACGGGATACAACATGAATAGCATACGAAATCAACAAAAAGGCATCCCCAAGCAGGAGCTAGCTCTTCGTCAATCGACGGTCACAACCACACAAGCAATATAATATGCAACGCCAACGGCGAGGATTAAAATTCAAAGGAAACTCAAAACCACAAGAAAACCACAGAAAAAATAACGCGCAACTCTAAGGTCGAAGGAATAACATCACCGGTCTCTATCTCAAAGTAAATACATGTTTGGTTGATGGAACTTCTAGATACAACAGAGTAATAATATACAAGTTATAAAATGGGGGTACGATACAAGTAAACCCACCTACTAGCAAATCACTTAAAGGAAACAATGCCCGCAAGCCGTAAAGAAACCTGTACGGCAAACCTGTAATAAACTGGGGCACAACGGGGGTGAGTTGCCAACTCGTGAATAGAAAAAAATATCTACGCACAGAAATCGCATAAATAACGCAACCTAGGTCAATGATCATAATATATCCTCAAATATAAGAATAACACGTAGCCTATAACAAGGCTAGGGTAAATATCTAACCCGAGTGTAATCTCAAGTGCCCGTGTCAGTGCCTCTAGTAGCAATATATCATATGAATGAGGTATGAATGCATGAAAATAGAATACATGTAAATGAAGAACCGTTTTCATAATTTAGTGAGATTTCCTTTGTATTTTTAAAATGAGGTATCATAATGAAATCAGCATAAAACAGTGACTAGCATCGGTACAAAACGTAATCCCAATATCATGATATCTCTGTATCACAGTCTCTGTACCTCAATATCTCGAAATCTCAATGTCTCAATCACAATATCTAAGGCGCCGTCAGTCCAGACCGGCCCCTACCATCCATCTCAAGACCACGACGGTATCCTCCGGATATCCGACGCGTCGGGTAAAATCACCGGTAGGTAGTGCTCCCCTGCCAGGCTCACATCGTCATCATCACGCGCTTCTTGCCCCGGGGTAACTTACCGGGTCCACCATGTACCCGAAACGGTTCATCCGTCTCCTCGAATCGGGTCTCGAAATCCATCAGCAAACTCATGGTGGACGACTCATACATCATGGGAAAAAAAAGCACTTTCAATTTAAAAAGAGAGAAATCGGTTTATATAAGTTTTGCGGTTTCCCCCCCCCCCCCAAATCCAGAAAATCTCATGGAAATCCGAATCCAAATCATCAATAGCATGTAAAACCATGAATATAGGCATAACAATGAATAACAGTATGCATGAAGTGGCAAGTAATAACTACAATGTTAGGCTGGCATATAAGGCAGGTACACTAATATTATGTCAAAGTAATAACTAACAAGCTAAGTCAAGCAATAATCTTTTCTAAGGTGTACGTGACATGGCAATTACCGATGAAGATGTGTGTGAGCCGGCAAGTAAGTGTACGCGGTACATACGCATAATCGACAATGGTGCTGGTGTCCTAACAATATGATATCAACATTGCAATAAGAAACTATAACATATGTATGCGATGCGAAGCGAAGCACAATAATAAGCGGGAGCTGAAAACAATACGCAACTGTAACTAACCTGCAATAATCTAATATAAGTCCAACAAATGGTGTCTTTTGAAATAACACGAATCATGGGGTTTTGAAAATAGGGGCTACGGTGTTTTAATGAAAAGATACGTCTTTTGAAATATCCGTAGGATCCCTTGGGCTGTCTTTTAAAATACCCATGATTCGTTAGTTTTTGAAATAGGTAAGAAGTCTAATCTAATCTAACAACTACACTAAACTATACGGCTGAACTAACAAGCTGAACTACAGGTAAGGAAACCGCCTATCATCTGAGTCGATACATATACATACCTGTATATGTATAGTCGGTGATCCAGCCTCAATAATATCATATCTATAACCTGGCATCCCAAGTCAAGAGTGCGGATCAATCATCAATATATAGCTCGTACGTAAAACCGTCGTACGGCATCCCAATTCCGGGTATGGGTCAAAATCATATTTATAACACTATTCACCCATATCGCCGCCTCAAGATCAGCTATAATACCAGGACGTACATCAAGTACGAATCCTGCCATATCACCGATATCACAACCACAAAGCAAATCTCATCGACTCAGCTCAATCCCAAGCATCATCCTCAAATCCGTATGTGAACACATAGTCCCATACCCATATGATCACATAACTATAAAGAATCCCATGAGCACATATAAATAGGAATGTATGCAAGTATGTAGGTATGTATGTGTACTGCAACACTACCCTAGAGTTCGCAACACTAAAATAATCCAACACACCAATATCCGTCCTAAACATCGTTATTAATCCCAAATAACCTATAATAAATTGTTGGTGTGTATACGCATCCGTATACACCACCACGGACTGCGGGGGTGCTATACGCCATCCACCCGACTTCTCCCCGTAGATATAAATCTACTCACCTGGTCCTCGTTCGCCGGTGCCGACGTCGCCACGTGCTTGCTTGTCGTCTCGAAGTCCACATGGGGTACCTACATATCATAACGCACCATACCGCATTAAAATCCGACTCATGACCAAAACGACGCACGAATTCCACATAGGTCAAAACCTATGGTTGCTTTCGCAAATTGACCCGAAAACACTCGATGTCGGCGTACAAACGCCAAACCATCGAGAAAACTCCCAACACACTCATTTGTACAATTACAAGCACTAATTATAATATAAAATAGCTTCAAATTCACAAAAACCCCAATTTCACTTAAAAAGTCATTTTTCCGAAAATCTAGCAAGCACAAATCACCGTTTTAGTACAAAACTCGATGTATAAACGAACCTAGCATCCACAATATTCACTAAATATCATAACAAAGTCATATAAACCATTCCTATAATTTTATTCTCATCAATTTGCATAAATTCCAAAATCCTAGTTTGCAAAAATAACAATTTTTAACACCTTTTAAAGAAAAATTCACAATTCAAAAATTAAGCTTGGTTTTGCATAACCTAAGATATTAAACCACTCATAATAATGTTAATGATGTGATGAAACCCCAACCATATTTTTAATCTCGCATTTTGAATTAAAACTAAAAACCTCGTTTGCAATATTAACCAACTTTAACAATTTTAAACTAAAAATTAGCAACCTAGTTACAAGTTTAGCTTTTACATTAAATTTCAAGTTAACCTACTCATTAAAACCATACTCTAAAGATAGAAACCCTAATTAGATTTTAATCCCAATTATATTCATAGTTTCCAAAAACTAGTTTGTTAAAAAGCTTAAGTATGGACATTTTGCAAGTAACAATTTGTAATTATTAACTAAATTAGGTTTTCCATGTCTTCTCATGCCAAATTACACCTTGCAAACATAAACAAGTGACAACAACCATATTTGAATTCAAACCCTAACTTGATCCAAACCCTTTTTTCTAGAATTTACAACTCTCCATTAACACTTAATTAATTTAGCTCAACCAATATATCAACAATTAACCATAAGATAAAGATCTTATACCTCATAAATTGGAGATCTAGCATGAAAATATTGTCTTCCAAAATGGCTTCTTGATCCATGATCCATACTAGAATAGGTCAAGAAGAAATGGGTAGAGATTGGATTTTGATTTTGTGGGATTTTTGATGGATTTTTGTGAGGTTTTTGGAGATGAAATGAAGTGGAAACTTGGCGGAAAAATGAGGGGGGGCTGCTGAATATTTTCGGCCAGAAGAGGGGAGTGGGGAGAGGTGAGTGATTGGTGTGGAAATTCCAAGGTCAAAGCCCCTCCCAATTTCCATAATACCCCCACCTACATAAATATATAATAAAACCTTTATTTTAACCATTATTTTCACAAGAAAGAAGATAAAAAGGAGGGGGAGGGAGTGGGCTGCTGCCAATGTGGTGGTGGGGCCGGCCGGATGGGTGTAAGGTTGCAAAGAAAATTCCATGCAAAAAGAACCCCTCATGCTACCAAATTGCAAGTTTTAGTTTAATTTAACTATATTTTTGTTTTCCGTAAAATAAATCAATTAAAACTTGAAATAAAATACTAAAAAATTATATTACCACTAGATTTTAATTAACATGATTTTAAAGATTAAAATTAGCCCATTCAAATTTGTATTTATCGCTAATTTAATGTATTTTCTTACCGGCTTAAAATAATATTAAAATAATTAATTTCGGTAAAATGTTCAGAAAATTTGAAATTTCAGCAGTGGCTCAATAAACACCAAATAATAGCAATTACATAGCTAGAATATGTATATTTAATTTTTATAATAAGATATTTGTATTTTGACTTTTTACAAAAAAAAACCCCTTATTTTACCGATTTTCCGAAATTTCACCGAAACGATTTTCAAAACGCTACAATCTTCCCCCCTTAAAGAAATTCGGTCCCCGAATTTAAATTCAAACTCCCCCCAAATACAAAAACATCTAACCAAAACCATCAAGTCGTCGGGCTCCGAAATCATAAATACATCAAACAAATCGTAGCGCAGCGCATGCGCATGAAAAATGAGCATATAACTCAAAATCAAAACTCCGTCAAGCATCCCGCAATCATCGGAGTCATGGGGAAGACATCAATACCAAATCCAAAGCAAAACCAATATGATATAACTCGAAACTATACATGTAAAATATATTCTGGTACTGTCCTCTGACTAGTCCTGCTCAGTACGAAAACACATAGCA
This sequence comes from Agapanthus africanus, assembly GCA_030015575.1. Taxonomy (NCBI): domain Eukaryota; kingdom Viridiplantae; phylum Streptophyta; class Magnoliopsida; order Asparagales; family Amaryllidaceae; genus Agapanthus; species Agapanthus africanus. Next base: position 285,857,030 of record CM057343.1, on the reverse strand, counting down.
ATATCATAAAAACGTACTGCTCTATAAGAAAAATCAATCCCCAAAATACGCGTATGAATACTACGTGCGTCTTGTGCGCACGGAAATCAAAATCCAAATATGTGCCATACATATGCACAGAAACAACATCTAAGTGCATCGGGTGTGCACGAACCACCTGTCATAGGCAACATGTGTGCCTGACAGCAAAATCAGGTGCATCTGACATGCACGAAAAATCACGATTTAGTGCATCTGGTGTGCACCAAAATCACACTTCAAAACATGCGCCCAACATGCGCGAAAATCTAAATCAGGTGCATCCATCGTGCACAAAATCATGAAATCCAATATCAAGTGCCGAATATGCGCAAAATCAAATCAGGTGCACAAGGTGCACAAAACAAATATCGAGTATCACAATCGAAATCGAAGTCCAGTGCATCTAAGTGTACAAAAGGCGTATCACTGCACTGCAAGCATATGTAAACTATACAGAGTGCAGGAACCAAATCGTGTGCGTATATACGGACAAAATCAACTCAAATGTCTAAAACCGTAAAATCACAAACATGTGAAACCAAAGCAAGAAAACGATATCAAGTGCAACACTGTGCAAAGATCGTAAATCCTCAATCATCAAAATCAAATCATGCGAATAAATCACCCAAAACATCGAAATGAATAATGGCGGAATAGTACCGCTCAAGCGCATCCTCTAAGAATCTTGGGCCAACTGTCGCGGTCACTAGTGGGACGTCTCGTCGATGATCATGAACTCTGGCCTGCTGGTGTGCGTAACAATGACCACTCCTGGGTCAAGGTCTTCACTGTGAATTACCAATCTCTCGGTCCATCGGCTCATCGGCCCTGTCAGGTGTGCTAACGGGGATGATTCCGTTCTGGCACTTCTCTGGTCATCTCTCGGTCAATTATCGCGACCACTCGTAAGACAGCATATCACTGGCGTCGGCCTCTGGCTCTCTGAATGTACGTGACACCTCTGATCCTAGGTACAAGTATCATTGCAGCAGTGTCCTGGAAGGAATCCTGCTCACGGTCTCTTCCATGTCTCGTCTCTGCCAACTGTCCGGAAGTCATCGTCCTTTCCTATATCTGCATCTTACTCTGGAACGACTGCATACTCATCGCGACTCCTTCTGGAAGGTAAATCCAAGTACCATGCCTCGGCATGCGCATCGCATCTCTAATGTCGGCGGAGTGGAACGTCATCTCATCTAGATCTGGTACGAACATCTTACTTCACTTTTCTCTAATGTCGTCTGCTTTGGACTCGTCTCGTCGCGGCTGCATGGACTGAGCTCCAACGGCTATCCTCGTATCGGGAGCCTCCCAAGAAATGCATCTCACCACCTAGCATCCGAATTAAGTCAAACCATCCAATCGATTATCAAAACGTCATAATCCCCCAAGGGCTCAACATCTTGGGCATAGTTTAATAGTATCGAGTACATACCACAGCATCGGTGGTCCAGCCGTAGAAGGGCAAACCCAAGCCTCACTAATGGCGCCGTGGAACTGCCGAAACCCTAAGGTTCCAAGGCTTTCACACAGTCATTAAGTCGAGTTAGGGTTTCATTCTTCTAGAGGGACCATACAATTGCCTGCATGTCTTTCCGACTACTTTAAACTTGGAATAATAGGTTTCTGACATTCGATCGTCTCTGTCGGCTCTCAACGTCTCCGTGTGAAGTCGTCTCTAGCTGGAATCAATCTATCTGATGACCTCGCATCGTGGTAGGCGAACGATCCACATGTCCTAGTCATTCATCCTCGATGACTAGCGACCTTCTATCATCTCTTAGTACAACTCGTTCTGCACTAACGCCAGCATCTGGGGCAATATCTCGTCGTTCGCAGCAATAACTGGCTCGCTCGTCTGCACGCTGAACAGTGCCTCGACCATCATGAATAAGCAACACACCAACGGTCATCAAAATCTGGCTGGCCTCTGTCAGTGGCCCAATCCTCTGATACTGATCGGCACGTCCGAGAAATCTCATAAAGGCGATCCGCCAAACGCTCGTGGTGCGGAAACACAGTAAAAAGACACATCTCCGCAATCGAGTGTCGCCGGAATTTCGCCCTGGTCAGTCCTCGTTCGTGACGAACTCGTGCTGACCACAACTCTAGCTGTAGCTCTCCCTGCCCGTAATCATGGCAGCAAAACCAAAACTGGTACTGATGAGGCTAGATCAGGAATGAATATAATACTGAACAAAGAAATGTACATCCTAAGGCTTCTTAAGTAGAGTAGCGTATCGTAAGTATGCCGCGGAACATACTCACGGTACGTCACTCTACTTTAGTCACCTATTCCATCAAGCAAGGGTCATCCTACGCTCCGAAGGTAAAACCTAACACTCTGATACCAACTTTGTCACGACCCGAAAGTACGGAACATGACCGACACTTAAACTACGAATGTCTAGAGGCGTACGTAATCTAAGTAAACCGAAAACCCAGAAATCCAAGCCAAGAAAAGTAGTAGAGTGAAGGAAAACCAATTTAAAATCAAGTAGTTTTAATAGCATAAGCCGAGTTATGCGGTTTTAAAAACATCAAGTATTTCCTGAAAATTTCGGCAGAGTCTTCTTTGTAAATACTGGCTCCCAAACGGGATACATCATGAATAGGATACGAAATCAATAAAAAGGCATCCCCAAGCGGGAGCTAGCTCTTCGCCAATCGACGGTCACAACCACACAAGCAATATAATATACAACGCCAACGGCGAGGATTAAAATTCAAAGGAAACTCAAAACCACAAGAAAACCACAGAAAAAATAACGCACGACTCTAAGGTAGAAGGAATAACATCACTGGTCTCTATCTCAAAGTAAATACATGTTTGGTTGATGGAACTTCTAGATACAACAGAGTAATAATATACAAGTTATAAAATGGGGGTACGATACATGTAAACCCACCTACTAGCAAATCACCCGAAGGAAACTATGCCCGCAAGCCGTAAAGAAACCTGTACGGCAAACCTGCAAGAAACTGGGGCACAACGGGGGTGAGTTGCCAACTCGTGAATAGAAAAAAATATCTACACACAGAAATCGCATAAATAACGCAACCTAGGTCAATGATCATAATATATCCTCAAATATAAGAATAACACGTAGCCTATAACAAGGCTAGGGTAAATATCTAACCCGAGTGTAATCTCATGTGCCCGTGTCAGTGCCTCAAGTAGTAATATATCATATGAATGAGGTATGAATGCATGAAAACAGAATACATGTAAATGAAGAACCGTTTTCATAATTTAGTGAAATTTCCTTTGTATTTTTAAAATGAGGTATCATAATGAAATCAGCATAAAACAGTGCCTAGCATCGGCACAAAACGTAATCCCAATATCTCGATATCTCTGTATCACAGTCTCTGTACCTCAATATCTCGAATCTCAATGTCTCAATCACAATATCTAGGGCGCCGTCAGTCAAGACCGGCCCCTACCATCCATCTCAAGACCACGACGGTATCCTCCGGATATCCGACGCGTCGGGTAAAATCACCGGTAGGTAGTGCTCCCCTGCCAGGCTCACATCGTCATCATCACGCGCTTCTTGCCCCGGGGTAACTTACCGGGTCCACCATGTACCCGAAACGGTTCATCCTTCTCCTCGAATCGGGTCTCGAAATCCATCAGCAAACTCATGGTGGACGACTCATACATCATGGGAAAAAAACAGCACTTTCTATTTAAAAAGAGAGAAATCGGTTTATATAAGTTTTGCGGTTTCCCCCCCCCCCCCAAATCCAGAAAATCTCATGGAAATCCGAATCCAAATCATCAATAGCATGTAAAACCATGAATATAGGCATAACAATGAATAACAGTATGCATGAAGTGGCAAGTAATAACTACAATGTTAGGCTGGCATATAAGGCAGGTACACTAATATCATGTCAAAGTACTAACTATAAAGCTAAGTCAAGCAATAATCTTTTCTAAGGTGTACGTGACATGGCGATTACCGATGAAGATGTGTGTGAGCCGGCAAGTAAGTGTACGTGGTACATACGCATCATCGGTAATGGTGCTGGTGTCCTAACAATATGATATCAACATTGCAATAAGAAATTATAACATAAGTATGCGATGCGAAGCGAAGCACAATAATAAGCGGGAGCTGAAAACAATACGCAACTGTAACTAACCTGCAATAATCTAATATAAGTCCTACAAATGGTGCCTTTTGAAATAACACGAATCATGGGGTTTTGAAAATAGGTGCTACGGTGTTTCTATGAAAAGATACGTCTTTTGAAATATCCGTAGGATCCCTTGGGCTGTCTTTTAAAATACCCACGATTCGTTAATTTTTTAAATAGGTAAGAAGTCTAATCTAATCTAACAACTACACTAAACTATACGGCTGAACTAACAAGCTGAACTACAGGTAAAGAAACCGCCTATCATCTGAGTCGATACATAAACAAACCTGTATATGTATAGTCGGTGATCCCGCCTCAATAATATCATATCTATAACCAGGCATCCCAAGTCAAGAGTGCTGATCAATCATCAATATATAGCTCGTACGTAAAACCGTCGTACGGCATCCCAATTCTGGGTACGGGTCAAAATCATATTTATAACACTATTCACCCATATCGCCGCCCCAAGATCCGCTATAATACCAGGACGTACCTCAAGTAAGAATCCTGCCATATCACCGATATCACAACCACAAAGCAAATCTCATCGACTCAGCTCAATCCCAAGCATCATCCTCAAATCCGTTTGTGAACACATAGTCCCATACCCATGTGATCACATAACTATAAAGAATCCCATGAGCACATATAAATAGGAATGTATGCAAGTATGTAGGTGTGTATGTGTAGTGCAACACTACCCTAGGGTTCGCAACACTAAAATAATCCAACACACCAATATCCATCCTAAACATCGTTATTAATCCCAAATAAGCTATAATAAATTGTTGGTGTGTATACGCATCTGTATACAACACCACGGACTGCGGGGGTGCTATACGCCATCCACCCGACTTCTCCCCGTAGATATAAATCTACTCACCTGGTCCTCGTTCGCCGGTGCCGACGTCGCCACGCGCTTGCTTGTCGTCTCGAAGTCCACATGGGGTACCTACATATCATAACGCACCATACCGCATTAAAATCCGACTCATGACAAAAACGACGCACGAATCCCACATAGGTCAAAACCTATGGTTGCTTTCGCAAATCGACCCAAAAACCCTCGACGTCGGCGTACAAACGCCAAACCATCGAGAAAACTCCCAACACACTCATTTGTACAATTACAAGCACTAATTATAATATAAAATAGCTTCAAATTCATAAAAAAAACCCAATTTCACTTAAAAAGTCATTTTTCCGAAAATCTAGCAAGCACAAATCACCGTTTTAGTACAAAACTCGATGTATAAACGAACCTAGCATCCACAATATTCACTAAATATCATAACAAAGTCATATAAACCATTCCTATAATTTTATTCTCATCAATTTGCATAAATTCCAAAATCCTAGTTTGCAAAAATAACAATTTTTAACACCTTTTGAAGCAAAATTCAGAATTCAACAATTAAGCTTGGTTTTGCATAACCTAAGATATTAAACCACTCATAATAATGTTAATGATGTGATGAAACCCCAACCATATTTTTAATCTCGCATTTTGAATTAAAACTAAAAACCTAGTTTGCAATATTAACCACCTTTAACAATTTTAAACTAAAAATTAGCAAACTAGTTACAAGTTTAGCTTTTTCATTAAATTTCAAGTTAACCTACTCATTAAAACCATACTCTAAAGATAGAAACCCTAATTAGATTTTAATCCTAATTATATTCATAGTTTCCAAAAACTAGTTTGTTAAAAAGCTTAAGTATGGACATTTTGCAAGTAACAATTTGTAATTATTAACTAAATTAGGTTTTCCATGTCTTCTCATGCCAAACTACACCTTGCAAACATAAACAAGTGACAACAACCATATTTGAATTCAAACCCTAACTTGATCCAAACCCTTTTTTCTAGAATTTACAACTCTCCATTAACACTTAATTAATTTAGCTCAACCAATATATCAACAATTAACCATAAGATTAAGATCTTATACCTCACAAATTGGAGATCGAGCATGAAAATATTGGCTTCCAAAATGGCTTCTTGATCCATGATCCACACTAGAATAGGTCAAGAAGAAATGGGTAGAGATTGGATTTTGATTTTGTGGGATTTTTGATGGATTTTTGTGAGGTTTTTGGAGATGAAATGGAGTGGAAACTTGTGGGAAAAATGAGGGGGGGCTGCTGAATATTTTCGGCCAGAAGAGGGGAGTGGGGAGAGGTGAGTGATTGGTGTGGAAATTCCAAGGTCAAAGCCCCTCCCAATTACCATAATACCCCCACCTACATAAATATATAATAAAACCTTTATTTTAACCATTATTTTCACAAGAAAGAAGATAAAAAGGAGGGGGAGGGAGTGGGCTGCTGCCAATGTGGTGGTGGGGCCGGCCATGTGAGTGGGTGAGGATGGGTGTAAGGTTGCAAAGAAAATTCCATGCAAAAAGAACCCCTCAAGCTACCAAATTGCAAGTTTTAGTTTAATTTAACTATATTTTTTTTTTCCATAAAATAAATCAGTTAAAACTTGAAATAAAATACTAAATAATTATATTACAACTAGATTTTAATTAACATGATTTTAAAGATTAAAATTAGCCCATTCAAATTTGTATTTATCGCTAATTTAATGTATTTTCTTACCGGCTTAAAATAATATTAAAATAATTAATTTCGGAAAAATTTTCAGAATATTTGAAATTTCAGCAGTGGCTCAATAAATACCAAATACTAGCAATTACATAGCTAGAATATGTATATTTAATTTTTATAATAAGATATTTGTATTTTGACTTTTTATAAAAAAAAACCCTTATTTTACCGATTTTCCGAAATTTCACCGAAACGATTTTCAAAACGCTACAATCTCAGTAGTACTCATCATAGAGCACACCATATCACATAGGGTGCGATTGCTCCGCTCCGATATACCATCGTGTTGTGGTGTATACGGAGGAGTAATGCTGAGAGAGAATCTCATTCTACTTTAGAATAGTCCAGGAATTCCGTGCTCAAGTATTCTCCTCCTTGATCACATCGATGGACATAATACTCATACCCATTTTTGGTTCTCTACTTCTAACTTATATTCTGTGAATATCTCAAAAGCTTCGGACTTGTGTTTCAACAGGAATATATGTCTGAATTTTGAGAGATCATCAGTGAATGTAATGAAGTACAAAGAACCGGTCCTGGCATGTGTAGACAAGGGACTTTCATACATCAGCATGTATCAATCCCAAGAGTTCAGTAACTCTTTCTCTGTTTCCAATAAACGGAGCTATGGTCATCTTATCTTTGTGACATGACTGGCAAGTTTCACAAGTTGTAAATTCAAACCGATTTAAATATGCATCTTTTTGTAACTTAGCTAGTAGGGTCACATCAATATGACCTAATCTATAATGCCTCAAGAAGGATTCGTTCATTTCTTAACTCTTCCCTTTATGTGTGTTCCATACATTAAGAATTGTAGTTTGATTTAGAACGTATATGCTTTTAGATAACGTGCCTGAACCGATCAACTTTTGATATAGGAAATGTTCAAAACATTATCCATCAATACAAAATTATATCCTTCTTTACTAAATTAAGAGACTGATATGATGTTGTATATCAGGTTCGGTATCTAATAACATTCGTTCAGAATCAATGTATTTGGTAATACAGGGTGATAACTGCCAACTGTTTAACTTGCAACAATTGCACCGTTTCCAACTCTTGAAAACTTATCATCCGTTTTCAGTTCTCTACCTATATGTAGCCCATGTAACAGATTACATTTACAGGATCCTGATCCGGTATCTCATTCCCAGGACGTAAAGGATACTGAGAAACAGTTCTCGGTAATGAACACACCCGAAGAAGATGCATCGGCATGCACTTTCTTCGTTTGGGCGGCACGGGAATTCTGGTAATCCTCTATTTCCAGCTCGATCTTATAACAATTATATGTTAGAGCGGGAACAACGTTCCCCTAGCTCAGTATAACAAGCGGGTTCGGTCAATACATCCGTATTATTATCTTGATTAAGGCGTGACATGGTCGCTACCTGGAGAGAGAGAGAAGAAAACACTCGGCGTATGATCTTGCAAAATTAGATTGGTTATTAATATATCTAATCAGGATGTCTCCCACTGTTTTAGTCAAATCTTCCTTCAAACCCTAAAAGGAAAGACTAACCGGGATTAATTACACCCTACAAGTTCGTCAATCTTTCAGCCAGGCCAGTGCCGGTACTTTGAGGGAGGTTCCCCATGCTTTTGCACGGACCTAACTAAAATAAACCTCGTTTTCCCAGGGACGTAACCCCGTTGACACCTTTCTAGACACCTACTTGATCGGCTAATTGTAATGTGTAAAACTCTCCCAGGAGTAACTCTTACTCACAACGGGTATCGGGATCCAACTATCTCATAGGAGGTATGAAATCTCATTGCAAATTTCAACACTTGAAATTCCCGATAATATTTACCCCTGGTACTTATGACCTTAACTATGGTCAACATATCATAAGGACTAGTCAAGTTGTACCCGTCATTTCATGATTAATTAGACCCACCCACATGACCCTCAACTATGGTCGACATAATCACATGACTGTCCTAATTAATCGCATTATATGCAGTGTAGGAAGACATCACTTAGCTACCGTACACTACGCCTCAACTATAGTCGACATACGCAGCACGAATACAAAGTACTCTACTTCCTAAAATAACGGAGGGCTACGACAGGTTTTTAAGAAAACCTTTTCCGTAATTAACTTGATATCGTTGTAGAATCGAGTGATTTTTGAAAAGGAGTGTTTTTGAAGCTTTTACTAGTTTTACTAAAGAGGTCACTCCCGGTGAAGGAATATCGGCTCTTTCCTTATCGAATAAGGTGCTGGATATTTTACAAGGAATACCGCTGTGGAAAGCAAGAACTATAAAAAGCAATCAAAAGACAAACCGAATTTGTAGCATCTGCTAGTTTTGCTAAAGAGGTCACTCCCGGTGAAGGGATCTCGGCTCTTTCCTTATCGAATAAGGTGCTGGATATTTTACAAGGAATACCGCTGTGCAAAGTAAGAACTATAAAAAGCAATCAAAAGACAAACCGAATTTATAGCATCTGCTAGTTTTGCTAAAGAGGTCACTCCCGGTGAAGGGATCTCGGCTCTTTCCATATCGAATAAGGTGTTGGAATTCTACAAGGAATACCGCTATGCAAAGCAAGAACTAGAACCACCAATTTTCGAAACAAGTTTCTACAACATTTTTAGGTTTCTTTTATTTCATTAATCTCATTAAAGAAGTCCCATATATTATGATTCACAAGCATCACATTTGAAATGAAATCAACAATATACAATATATATCTCATATATATAATATAAACATTCGTTTCAGGCAGTAATATGATCTCATCACAGAACATTGCAGCAGAAGAACATACATGAAATATTGGATATACTAGGATTTCCGTGTTTTATATCAAGCCAGTGTAAAACACGGATTCCACGGTCGCGATGAATAGCCAAACCCACATCCCTAGACCCCTACGAGAGCGGCAAGCAACCCTGCCAATTCTAGAGTTAGGAGACCCGGTCTCGACTCCTCGAGATGGTCTCCCACTAGACCTTAGAACCCGGTTACTTGCGCTCCCTGCCTTGGGTCATCCTAATGCGGAAAAATAAATAATATACAATGGTGACATTATCCTCAACCCGGAAGTGCCCCAATAAAAGAATATTACATACAAAGAATATTACATGAATGAAAACTGAAAAACTCTCATCTCATATAAAACCCCCGGCTATTCAAAACACTGCGATCCAATATAACATATCACAACAATACATAACATCACATGTTATCAACGTAAGTAAATATGTGTATCCCAATTGTCATTGACATATAACACCGAAACCGGCGATACACCTCATATTACACTTACGGTCGTAGAAAAGAAAGTGAAAAACTACAACAGTTGGAATCCCCATCCACCTTAAACATCGCATGCCTAACGAAATGAATTTCTTCGACATTGCATGCCTAATAATTATAAACCCCGCATTTTAGTCTCAATATCGAAAACACTTTTCAATATCCATTCGGGCAATTCAATAAGATTCCCGACATCCTGATCGAATGCCCGTCGGAAACTTTAGTAGACGGCCGCAACCCCCGATGCCGTCGACGAAGTGCACTAAGGCGGAACACCGCTGCCGCGAGCACCCGAACGGATGCTTTTGGCGACGGGGTTCTCCTACAGTCACTTGGTAGGGGCTATGGGGCGTGTCTATCTATTAAGTTTACCCGGCGAGTATCCGCGTACGCTACGTGATTGCGACAGACTTTTGATCACATCAGAATTCCATGGCAACCGATCAAATGAGTCTAAATTGCTTGATTTATAACATTCAAATTAGTTATCTCATAACTACATATGGATTCCAAATACTGTATCCCATCACATTATATCCGGACGAAGTTAAACTCTTCGATCGATTCATCAAAGTCCCACAATTTCCCGACAACTCAACACTTGAGCACAGTTTTAGTAATACCCAGCAGTAGAAGGGTCAAACCAACGCCTCACATGTGAAACACTAAACTACCACAAACCCTAGGGTTCAAGTGGTGGTTTTGACGACCACATAATCGAGTTAAGGTTACGTTCTTCTAGAGGGTCCACGGAATCACTTGCATGTTTTTCCGAATACGTTAAACTTGGAAAAATGGGTTTTTGACATTCGATAGAACTTTTTAACATTGTGTAGACAATATGTGAATCACCCGAAACAATATTAAAACTACGAATACGAAACACTCCAAATTGCTTATATTGTAAAATTACATCACATGCAAAATTAGCAAAAATAAACAACACCAGAAACACCAAAACCAAGTCACTGGAAGACAGGCAAAATTTCAGGGGGGTGCTCGGATTGGGCCGATATGGCACCTATGGTGGACGGCCACTTTTTCAGGGAATGCTCTGAATTTTTGTGTGTGTTCATGATATATCACATACATCACTCTGTACTTGCTTAAAAAAAATTTTAATAACTTTTTAAAATCGACAGCAAGCAGGTTTCCCGTTTCAAGTTTCGGAGCTGTTTCGGTTTCGTAATCTTAACAAAATCCGTATAAATTTCTAGCATGGATCTGATGCCACTGTTGGGTTGCCTAGCACGGCAACAAGGTTTCGGGAGGCATCGTCCATGCCAAGTTCAAAAATTTGCCGTTCTAGCTAACCCTAACCATGAATCGTTAAGTAGAAATATACGGTAAACATATGTAAATACTTTGCAATAAGTAGTGAGGGATTACAACCTTTGTAGTCCGTTCCTTCACTTCATAAGCTCCGTGTTGAGGTCCCTTCACTGCGATCATCAAGTACCCGGACTCTAGAGAGGCTCCATGAAGAGAAAGATGCAAGCTTGCTTCCAATCTTCAACTACTAAGATGATCTACCTTGAGGAATCTCAAACCCAAGCTCTTGTTTCACTAATCAAGTATTAGTAATGCAAACACCCTAATCTAAGTGGCTAGAATAGATGAGGATGATAAAGTAAGAATTTAGCTCTCTTTTGTTTTCAATTTCTCACTCATTATCATCACTTATCAAAAACCTAGTGAAGGTTTTCATCAAAGAAGAAAGAAGAAGAAGATGAAGCAAATCCTTTTGTGTTGAATAATGATTCATTTGTTACGGTTACAAATCAACCATGAGTTAAGCATGAAGGCTTAAACATTGTAGAGAATAAACTAGGGTAAAGGGTTTGGGTTGGGTTAAAGAAATATCTACTCAAAAATATCAAGCTAGATGACAAAAAGGCAAAGCTTCATGAAAGCTTCATCCAAGCTTAACCATAATCCAAACCCTAACCATGTTTAAACTCTACAAAGTATGTTGCATTTGTAACCCTAACATGTTACAATATTATATATCAAATATACAATATTTATTGTAACAAAATAAAATAACACATTTAACATATATCACATATATATCAATGTATTATCCAAGTGAGAAAAAGAATTTTTAAGTGAGCTTATATTAGTTAATGCAATATAATATATCAAATATATAATTATACATTAAATTATCGAATCAACACTTGATCCGATAATCCGGCTATTTCACAAATAACCGACTAATATAATCTGTATCAGTTCATCGAATCAACACTTGATCCGATGACCCGGCTATATCACATATACCCGGCCGATATCACATATCGCGAGAATCTAATACGGTATCGCATACATGTATTATTCTCGATCCCGCACATATCACATATGTGCTCCTACTCTGTTTTGCCTGAGCCAGGAAACCTCTGTGTAGGACTCTAAAGAATCGTCAATACGCCGGCAGTAGGTGATGATCATATCAAACACCCACAAGCTGCAAGCGATTAGCTAAACGTAACAGCCATCCAGGTATTGAGCAATCAGAAGATCAACAAGCAACCTGTACATTCTCCGGTGAATCCAACCAGTAACACTCCCGTACAGTCCGGTCTCTTCGTCTGATATGTCGCATATCAAGTCTAGGGTTGGTAAACGTCAGACCCTAGTAACCGATAAGTCGTGTCGATATGAGGTCCATAACAGTTTGAGAAACTACTGATAACATTTACCAGTAAATCTTAGCAACCCTGGCCAGGGATTTCAAGTTATAGCCAATCGAACACAGCGCAACATCAACTCCCTATACCGGGAGAGACGAAACCCCTCCTATCGCTCATTGCCTCCATGTGATTTGGGACTGTACCTAAAAGCCACCGTTTTGCATGCCCTCTTGGACGTGGTAAGGTGGAAATCAAAGCACAGTGGGAATCACACAAGACTCTATGACGATCTCGGGACTACAGACTAACCTGTACCAGTGTCACCAGAGAACTGCCATCTTACGTGAGGTATAATACAATCTCGGAGTTCTCGGCGAGTCCGTCCAGTGTACCCAGTCTCCACTGAGCACCCGTATACTATCTCTGATGTCAAACACCAATGGATATGGGATCATCCATCGCCCATCTACATGGGTCAAGAAGCATACGCTAGTCTACTCTGGTATATCGATGCCCTGTCTCGATACACCTGCGACTAGGAACATTTGAAGGATGTACTTAGCGACTACACTCTCCCCACTAGTATGATCTGCATCATAGTCTTGGTAGTCAAGTACTCATCCTAAGGGCTTTATCAACATGTAACATAGAGACAATCAGAGTACATGTTAAGATAAAGAGCAACCAGATAGCATACTATCATGTCGAGCAAGAAAGTCCTCCCATTATATGTCTAAGCATCCACTATAATATACATCGTATGTACAGTAATGGCCTCTAGGGCATACATATCACTAACACGTGGTAAGGTGGAAATCAAAGCACAGTGGGAATCACACAAGACTCTATGACGATCTCGGGTCTACAGACTAACCTATACTAGTGTCACCAGAGAACTGCTATCTGACAATAGGTATAATACCATCTAGGAGTTCTCGGCTAGTCCGTTCACTGTACCCAGTCTTCACTGAGCACCCGTACACAATCTTTTGTGTCACTACAGCGCATGGATATGGGATCATCCATCGCCCATCATATGGGTCAAGATGCGTATACGCTAGTCTACACTGGAGTATCGATGCCCTAACTTGATACACCCTCGACTAGGAACAATTATAGGATGTACTTTTAGACTAACCTGGCCCCACTATTATGATCTACATCATAGTCCCAATAGTCGAGTACATATCCTAAAGGCTTTATCAACATGTAAGAGCAAGACAATACACCAATACAAGTAAACATGTTAAGACAAAGTAAAACCAGATAGCATACTATCATATCGAGAAAGAAAGTCCTCTCTATATATATCCAAGCATCCACTATAATATACATCTTATGTACAACAATGGCCTCTAGGGCATATATATAACTAGCAATCTCCCACTTGCACTGAGGCCAGCTGTTGTAGTATCTCATACCCAACATCCCGAAGAGTCTCTCAAATTGTATCTGGGGTATGGCCTTCGTGAGTGGATCCGCAGTGTTGTCCTTCGTGTCAACTCTCCTGACCTCGATCTCGCGGCGATCAACTATCTCCCGGATCAGGTGATACCGCCTCAGAATATGCCTGGATCTCTGATGGGACCTGGGTTCCTTGGACAAAGCCACAGCTCCATTGTTATCACAGTACAAAGGTATTGGATACTCAATGGACGGAACCACTCCAAGTTCAGTAATGAACTTCTTCATCCAGACAGCCTCTTTGGCAGCATTGTTGGCAGCGATGTATTCAGCCTCCATCATCGAGTCTGCCATGGTTTCTTGCTTAGTACTCTTCCAACAAACCGCCCCTCCATTTATGGTAAAGAAAAATCCCGAGTGCAACTTAAAGTCGTCCTTATCACTTTGGAAGCTCGAATCGGTAAAGGACTCCATCTGGAGTTCTCTATTAACATACACCAAGAACATCTCCTTAGTCCTTCTCAAGTACTTGAGAATGCTCTTCACAGCTGTCCAGTGACTCTCTCCTGGATCTGCTTGATACCTACTTACTACACTTAGTGAGTATGCTACATCGGGTCTGGTACACAACATCAGGTACATGATAGAGCCTACTGCCGAAGCATAGGGTATCCCTTCTATGCGAGCTCTCTCCAAATCCGTCTTAGGAGACATCTCTTTGGAGAGTGTGAGTCCAGAGATCGTGGGTTGGTTCCCACGCTTGGATTCTTCCATACTAAACCTCTTTAGTATGGTGTCAATGTACCTGGATTGGGACAATCCAAGTATCCTCTTAGATCTATCTCTATAGATCCTAATCCATAAAATGCAGGAGGCATCGCCTAGATCTTTCATTGAGAATCTATGTGATAAGAAGAGCTTGACCGAGTGCACCATAGGAACATCCATTTACCAGATTTCGTAGTCATGATATGCAGCAATGGAAAGTAGCATCCGGATGGACTTAATCATAGCTTCTGGAGAAAGGTTTTGTCATAATCCACACCTGGTCGTTGACGAAAACCCTTTGCAACAAGTTTGGCATTGAAAGTCTCAACTTTTCCATCTACACCAAGTTTCTTCTTAAAGTTCCATTTGCTCCCAATGGGTTTTACCCCTTCAGGAGCAACTTCCAAAGTCCATACTTTGTTGGTGTATATGGATTCCATCTCAGATCGCATTGCATCTAGCCATTTCACAGAGTCTCCACTCGTGATGGCCTGCTCGAAGCTATTCGGGTCATCATCTTCCATGATGCAATCCTCGCTCCCACCATCAATGAGAAAACTGTAGTATCTCTCAGGTGGATGAGGAACCCTACTAGATCGGCGGAGAGGCTGGGGTTCGTTGGGAATTACTAAATCCTCTGGTTCCACCAAATCTTCTGTTGTAGTTTGTGGTGCTGGAACTTCTTCCAGCTCTACCTCCTTACCACTAATTTCTTTTACAAGAAATTCCTTTTCAAAAAAGGTGGCATGTTGAGCAACGAACACCTTTTGTTTTTCACCGTGGTAGAATAGATATCCATACGAATTGCTTGGATATCCAACAAACTTGCAAAGAATTTATCTTGCCTCCAGCTTGTCCGGATTTTGCTTTTTAACATAGGCCGGACAGCCCCATTTCTTAACTCGTTTAAGAGATGGTCTCTTCCCATTCCATATCTTATATGGAGTGGTAGACACCGATTTGGTTGGAACTCTATTCAATAGGTATATGACTATCTCAAGCGCATACCCCCAAAAAGAAATAGGCAACTCAGCAGTGCTCATCATAGAGCGCAACATATCTAATAGGGTGCGATTCCTCCGCTATGATACACCGTTGTGTTGTGGTGTATAGGAAGGAGTAAGCTGAGAGAGAATCCCATTCTCCTTTAGATAGTACAGAAACTCATTGCTCAAGTATTCTCCTTCTCGATCAGATCGAAAGATCTTAATACTTTTACTCGTTTGGTTCTCGACTTCGTTCTTATATTCTTTGAATTTCTCAAAATATTCAGACTTGTATTTCAATAGGAACACATGTTCGTATCTTGAGAGATAGTCAGTGAATGTAATGAAGTACGAAATACCATTCCTGGCATGTGTATACATGGGACCACATACATCACTATGTATCAGTCCTAAGAGTTCCTTAACTCTTTCTCCATGTCCACTAAACGGTGTTTTGGTCATTTAACCTTTGAGACATGACTGGCAAGTGTCATAAGTTTCAAATTCGAACGGATTCAAATATCCATCCTCATGCAACTTAGCTAGTCGTGTCGCATTGATATGACATAGTCTACAATACCATAAGAAGGATTCGTTCATTTCTGAACTCTTCCTTTTGTATGTGTTTTGTACATTAAAGACTGTAGTTTGATTCAGAAAGTATATGCCATTATTTAACGAGCCTGATCCAATCAACTTTTGATTTAGGAAGATGTTCATAACATTATCCTGTACTACAAAATTGCATCCTTCTTTAGTCAATAAAGAAACTGATATAATATTGCATATCAGGGTCGGAATGTAATAGCATTCATTCAGAATCAATGTATTACCATTTGGCAACACTAGGTGATATTCGCCAACAGCCTTGGCTGCAACATTTGCACCATTCCCTACTCTTATGGAATGATCACACTCTTCCAGTTCCCTACCTTTCCGTAGCACATGTAACCTATTATGTATATGGGATCCTGATCCGGTATCTAATACCCAGGACGTAGAGTGAACTGAGAAACAGTTCTCAATAACTAATAACCCGAAGAAGATGCATCAGCATGCTTGTTCTTTATTTGGGTGGCGTGAGAATCTGGATATTCTCCTATTTTCTGCTCGAACTTATAACAATTATAAGTATGAGCGGGACCAACGTTCCCCTGCTCAGAATAACAAGCAGGTTCGGTCAATACATCCATATTATTATCTTGATTATGGCCTGACATGATCGCTACCTGGAGAGAGAGAGAGAAGAAAACACTTTAGCGTATGCTCTTGCAAGATTAGATTGGTTATTATCTTATCCATTTAGGATGGCTCCCACTGTTTTCATCAAATCTTCCTTCAAACCCTAAAAGGTAAGATTAGCCGGGATTAATTACACTTTACAAGTTCGCCAATCTTTCGGCCAGGCCAGTGTTGGTACTTTGAGGGAGGTTCCCCGTGCTTTCTCATGGAACTAATTAAAATAAACCTGATTTTCCCAGAGGCATAACCCCGTTAACACCTTTCTAGACACCTACTTGATTGGCTAATTGTCATGTGTAAAACTCTCCTAGGAGTAACTCTTATCACAGTGGGTATCAGGTTCCAACTATCTTATCGAACGTATGCAATCTCATTGCAAATTTCAACGCTTGAAATTCCCGATAATACTTTTGCCCCTAGCAACTCATGACCTTGGCTATGGTCAACAAATCATAAGCGCTAGGCAAGTTCAACCCGTCATTTCCCGATTGAATAAACTTACCCGTACGACCCTTGGCTAAGGTCAACAAAGTCGTACGACTACCCTAACTCAATCACATCTCATGTTTTAGCAGATAAACACAAATTAGCTACCGTACACTACGCCTTGGCTAAGGTCAACAAACGCAGCACGAATACTAACTAGTCTCTATCTGAATTGACGGAGGGGTACGACAGGTTTTTCAGAAAACCTTTCGCGTAACTTGATATCGTTGTAGAAACAAGTGATTTGGAAAAGGAGTATTTTTTAGGCTTTTTCTAGTTTTCCAAAAGAAGTCACTCCCGGTGAATGGATCTCCGCTCTTTCCTTATAGCCAATCGAACACAGCGCAACATCAACCCCCAATATCGGGAGAGACAAAACCCCTGCTATCGCTCATTGCCTCCATGTGATTCTGGACTGTACCCAAAAGCCACCGTTTTGCACGTTCTCGTGAACGTGGTAAGGTGAAAATCAGAGCACAGTGGGGATCACACAAGACTCTATGACGATCTTGGGTCTACAGACTAACCTGTACTAGTGTCACCAGAGAACTGCTATCTGATGATAGGTATAATACCATTTAGGAGTTCTCGGCGAGTCCGTTCAGTGTACCCAGTCTTCACTGAGAACCCATAAAGGATCTTTGGTGTCACCACACCAGATGGATATGGGATCATCCATTGCCCATCATATAGGTCAAGATGCGTATACGCTAGTCTACACTGGAGTATCGATGCCCTATCTTGATACACCCTCGACTAGGAACAATTATAGGATGTACTCTTGGACTACACTTGCCCCACTAGTATTGTCACGACCATAAGGTACGGAACGTGACCGGCATTTAAATTACGAAGCGTCTAGAGGCGCAACGTAATCTAAGTAAGCCGAAGCCCAGAAATCTAAACCATATAAAAGAAGAAGTAATGGAAAACATGTAAGTGCACGGCGGCGCCCCGGCTGTCAATCCGACGCCGGAATGCGGAAACGAAACTTTTCTAAAAACTAGAAACCGGCACCACCGCGCACTATAAAACCCGAATCGATCCATTAACCTAACTCTAGCAAACTAGAATATGAGTAGAGAAGCTATATCAAGCGATCCGTGTCCTTCGGTCTTCGCCTCCACTCCGATCACCTCGCGGAATCTCCGGTCGTCACTTCCTCGTCGAAACGGGCACCACATCGCCGGGTTCTTTTACGGGCTCCAACCTCTGGTCCGAGGCAACTCGCGCACGAAGTTGGCAAGCCGACATGCCCAAGAAATGCTGTAGGCTAGTGTATGAACCTTTGTCTCTTTGGGGTTATGAAGTTTCCTTGGTGATGTGGAGGTGAATGAATAATAGAGAGAGGTTTATCTTTGTTGCATGAATGGAATAATGAGATGGCAAAAATTCTCATACCAAAAAAAAATCTCCCTCCCTCTCAAGTGGCCGGCCATATCAAAAAAATGGTGGAGCAAAAACGAATCAAGGGGGTGAGCACAAGGAAAGGGGTAAGCTTAAGCCAAATCAAGCCTCACACCAATTTCTA
This sequence comes from Agapanthus africanus, assembly GCA_030015575.1. Classification (NCBI taxonomy): domain Eukaryota; kingdom Viridiplantae; phylum Streptophyta; class Magnoliopsida; order Asparagales; family Amaryllidaceae; genus Agapanthus; species Agapanthus africanus. Next base: position 285,837,915 of record CM057343.1, on the reverse strand, counting down.
ATCAAAGCCCATCATAATAAATGCAATGGATGAGATGGAAAAAGAATCTCATGATGAATATCTATCATAATCTTTCCAAATGCAAGAAACCCCCTTCCACAATACTAATTTGCACAATTGCAAATTAGTCCCTCCATCAGAAAGTCCGGCCGTTAAGGAACAAAGGAAAACTGGCCGGAACGGAATGCAAACTGGCAACTTCAGAAAACTGATCCGGTAATAAATTACAGGAAAACCCCGCGACTGCATATACATGCCCGCATTTGTATTCCCACTGAACACAAATGCAAAGAGATAAAATCTACACTGTAGAATACTAGGATCCGGCTTAAACCAAAGCCCGCTAGTAAAATCCGTCCGATCACGATCCGTGCAATACCGCACGTATCTGATCGAACCCTGCCATATCTTCATACGGCCTCTACAGCGTTTCGCCCGAAACTTGAGAAAACGGTCTGTGGGGGACTCTAAAGACTCGTTAATACTTTGGCTGTGGATTTAACTACTAGCACGTCAGAGGTATTAGCCTATACGTGACGGGCTACCAGGTATTGACCAAAAGGGACGTCGATGAGCGAACTCATCCTTACATCCTACTGAGCCTGTCAGTGACAATATCCGTACAGTCCGGTCCGTTCTTCTATGAGCCTCGCATGGCGGGCCTAGGGGGTTGGTAAAAGTCAGACCCCTAAAAGCGGTACAAGTCGTGTCGGAGAGTAGTCCAGAACACCCTGAGATACTACTGGAATACCTACCAGTAAATCTCCTGCCTTGGCCAAGGACTTTCATGTACTGGCTCTCCTAGACACAGCGCGACCTCACCCCCAATACCGGGAGAGACGAACCCCTGCAGATCCGCTCACTTCCTCCATGTGGCTCGGGACTGTACCCAACTAAAACCTGTTTGCACATCTCCTTTGAGCGTGGTAGGGTAGTAATCTAAGTACAGTGGGAACTCACACGAGACAAATGACGATCTCTGGTCGATGAACTAACCTGTACACATGTCACCAGGGAACTGCTATCTAACGTCAGGTATAATACCAACTAGCAGGTTCCCGGCGAGTCCTGTCCGGTGTACTCATAACCCAATGAGCACCTGTATACATCTTAGGTGAACTAACTGACACCAATAGCTTGTGAGACAGGCCACCGCCCCTCGTCGGGGTCTCGACAGTATACACTAGTCTACTCTAGAGTATCGATGCCCTGTCTAGAAACTCCCACGACTAGGGACCTTTTAAGAATGTGCTTATAGACCCCAGCTCCCACGTATATGATCGCCCACATACTGCTGGCAGTCAAGAAAGAATCCTAGGGGCTCTATCAACGTGCAATAGTGACCTTTATGGTCACCTAAAAGAGTACACGATGATAAAGATAAACCAGATAGCATACTATCATCTTGAGTAAGAATGTCCTACTGGGATAGGTCCTCCCTCAATCATTGCAATCATGTGCCTGTGATCCAATAATTGACTCTGAGGGCACTATCTCCAACAATCTCCCACTTGCACTCAAGGCTAATTATTGCGATGTCGCATACTCACAGCCCGTGTGATACTGAACACCCAACTCCTCTACTAGTCAGTCCCACAAAGCTCGTTTGCGAAACTATTGCGTTCGAGGAATCGCATCAGTGAGTGGATCCGCTGTGATGTTTCTTTCTATGTCTCTCTTTATCTCAAGTTCGCGGACAAAGCCATCTCCCAAAATGAGCAATACCTGTCTTAGAATATGATTGGATGTCTGATGGGACCTAGTTCATAAATGAACTCCAAATCTAAACTTCTTAGACTGTATCGTCAACTGAACTTAATCAGTATCCTGCGCCATGCCTCCCTCAGTATCCGCTTGGACCACTTGTCCAAAATACTGCCCCTCGTCAGAGGGAAAACCATAACTCTGACATTCACTCTGTCATCCATGTCACCTTGGAAGCCTGGACTGATAACCGTCTCCTAGAAGAGGCTGCCGTTATCATATCCCTAGAACATCCACTTATGTTCTAAAACTGCTTCAGAACGTTACTCCAGGATAGGATCAATATCATATCTGGAGAAACTACTGTGTGACAACCAAAGTATAACCGATCGTAGTATAGGAATATCACTTCCTACCCTGTGTATGTCATCCAAATATCAGGACATCACACCCTACTACCTTCTTAACAAATCTATCCCCTATTCTGATGAAGTCAAACCTGTAACTGTCACATCAGAAATAGATGATCTATCTTCGCTATATCTGCTTTAGTCTATAAATAGACATAAGCCTCCTGTCCACCAATGCTTCTTCCGCTCCCACTGACTACGACAACCCTCTGGCAGAGTCATATAGACGTACACTTCTAAAACCAGTTCAGAACGACGCTATACTCATCCTCCTGCTGGGTCTCACAGCCTGGAACAACAACAATGGCAAGTCTGGGTAAACAAGAACCTCCCTGTCACCGTCCTTGAGGCTACCGGAGTACCTCTCGGGTGCCTGAGGTTACCCACCATATCTGTGGAGTGGCCAATGGAACGTCAAACCAGATTGAATCTTCAGGTTCTTTATCAAATCTTCAGTAATCGTTTGCGGTTCTGGAATCACTTCCAGTTCTACCATACTCCCACTACTATTTTCTGGAAAAAAAATCCATTTTTATTAAAACTGTGGCGAGTCAAGAACAATATCACTATTGATCTTCCAGATGGTAGAAAGTCAACCCTCGTCATAGCCCGGGTCAACCCACAAACAACCATTATAGAAACGTGCCTTGAGTTATCCGAAGTCTGGTATTAAGCATAAGCCGGACAACTCCTCGTACCTTAACAATGTCAAGATATGAACTGTTCTATATCCAATACAGAAACAGAGGCACTGATTTAACTGAACCAAATTCAAATCATGCAGCTTTCTCCAGTGCATGTCAAGTAAATGGAGAGAGGCCGATCAGGGTTACTCAACTTAGGAGTACTTCCAATTATGAGTAACCTGAAAGAGAAGCAAGTTTTCTTAATCACTACTATCAACTGAATACCATACACAAGCATCTACATCTTCGATCACCTTGAAGAATACCGATACTTGCAGCACCTGGTTCTCTACTTTATTCTTATACCTATAACTTCTCAAAATTTGGACCTTGTGTTTCTACGAAACACATGTCTAAGAACTAGAGAAGTCACAAGTAAACAGACTATAGTACGAGTACCAACCCCTCTGTCCTAATGGACACTGGACAATATACAATACTCTGTATAAGTCCCCTGAGTCTAGCGACTCATTCACTGTGTGTCGTAGGTTGAAAACTGTACTTATGGTTAAGAAGAATTCCACCGCTGTTTAATGCTCTTTACCTAATCAACCACTGATATAGGTAAATGTCAGAGACATAATTTCAAAAAGATATATCTCACTCTATAAAAATAGACGTACAGATATATCAATTTGAAATTGATGCATAACAACGGATATTCAAAACCAAATATTTGTCGTCCGGCAAACAGCCCAGGTGATTTCCTCAAATATCACCAATTACAACTAATTCCGATATAATGAGGATGTTCACCTAATTCTCAATAACTTACTCCTACTCATCATCTGTAAAACCATATAGATGTGAGAATCATACCTGGTAAATACATACCCTGGAGTAAGAACTAATTGGGAAATCAGTTTTCTTTTAACAATACACAGTGAAACTGAAACATTGAAATGTTTCATAGGGGTATCCGGGAATTCCTAGTAATGCCTCTTCCATTATCCAGATTCACAACTTTAACCGTATATTTCTTTGCCATCTCTCTAAATTCCTTTATATGTCTTTAGTCATTACCTTCTGTACACCCTCTTAGGCTAAATGGTTTTCTTCCTTCCCTACCGTTCGGCATCAGCCTATTGTTTGGAAGAAGACTATCCAATAAGCATAATGGGTGTACTGTCCTAATCCTAGGAGCACTCGCAATGCGAGAGAAGGTGAAGATAAAAGACAACCGAATAAACCTTATTCCTATTTCTCCTGAACCAGAATCCATCCCCGAACTGGAACAACTTCCTTTTGAGTTCGTATATAACCATACGATGGAGTATCCAAATAAACTATGGATCTTCGTAGTGATACGGAGTGTTCTGGAGAAATACAAAGGTGAAGTGGGAGTGGTAATGAAATACTTGGTTTGGTCGTGAATAGCAGTCGTAATTTACTTTGCCCTCCTTCTAATCCCTTTACTTGTCTTAACTTAATACCTTCTGTACACCATTTAGGCTAATTGGTTTCTTCATTCCCTACCGGTCGGCACCTGCCTATGGTTTGGAAGAAGACTATCCAATTTGCGTAATAGGTGTACTGTCCCCTAATCCAAGGAGCACTCACAGCCTGAGAGAAGGTAAAAGGAAAAGACAACTGAATAATCCTATTCATTTTCTCTAGAACCAGAAACCATCCTCGAATAAATTCCTTCGAGTTCGTGTATAACCATACGATGGTTTTGTCCAATGGAAGTGGACGTTCGTAGTAATACGGGGTGTTCTGGAGAAAAGGGTAAAAGTAGGAGTGGCAATGAGGTATGCGACTCTGACAATCCAAAAGCCAGTGTTATAAGAAGATTCGGTTAATTTTGGTCACTGAGTTATAGTCTAGGGTCGGGTCATGGTCGCTGCCAAAGAGAGAGAGAAAAGAAACACTTAGAGTGCACTCTAACCTAGATCGTAATGGTTATCAATTTATCTAATCAGGAAACCTCCCACTATAACGTCAAATTCTTCCCTAAACCTGAAAGAAGAATTAGTCGGGATCACCCGAGGAGTAAACCAACTCATCAGTGGGAATCGGGATCCAACTATCATCGCATGATAACGTGACGGAATCCGCTCATGTTATCACACTCCAGAAGGTATGCGCATATCTGGTAAGTTTCAGTTTCTTTAGAAACTTCCGATGTGATTTTTGCCCCATGCTCTTATGACCTTGACGAAGGTTAACAAATCATAAGTCACATGTCAAGTTCTACCCTTCATTGTCCAGGTTAATTTGAACCCACCCATACAAGCCTTTGACGAAGGTCAACAAGGCTATACGACTGTCCCAAACCAACGCATCTATCTATGCAGCAGAAAGGTAACAAGCAGCTACCATACACTATGCCTTGACAAAGGTCAACAAACATAGCATGAATACTACGTGCTACCCGTCTGAAATGACAGAGGGCTACGAATGGTTTCTGGCGAAAAACCTTTAACGTAATGAACTTGATATCGTTGAAGGAACTGGATAGCTTTATAAAAATATAGTGGCGAAAACCTTTGCTAAAGAGGTCACTCCCGGTGAAGGGATCTCGGCTCTTTCCCCGTAGAATGAGGTGCAGGATATTCTAACTGAATACCACGATGCAAAGCAAACATAATCGACTATAGTAAAGTTATTGCCCTGACGCAAACTTCTGTCCAAGGGGTCACTCCCGGTGAAGGGATCTCGGCCCTTGCCTCGTCGACTGAGGTGCTGGATATTCATAACCGAATACCACTGTGCAAAACAAAAGAGAACGCCCTTGCAATAACAGCTTTTTGAAAAATGTTCCAACAACATCAGAATAGGTTTGTTTAGCTTGCATTGATTCGAATCAACGCAGTCCCATCAATTGATCACACCAATAAAGAACGAAAATAATGATGTACGTATATGCCATCCGCATTCGCCACTGGGTCCCTTCATCACCCGTTAGGTTACTTAACTAACGACACAGCGGGGACGGGACTAGCACGGATGCAAAACATATGCAACATCTACTAGTATATATATCAATATATAATATTCACTCATGGCGTGATAAAATGCAACATCACATAAATGTAATAAGCATCACAGAACAATACAGATATCTGGGATCCCCGGGTTTCATAGAGCCGCTACTGAAACTCGAAGTTCCCCTGGTCGTGTGGATAGCCTGTGCAATGAAATCCTAGACCCCTACGGGCGCGGCAAGTTACCCGCCAAAACCTGAAGTGAGGCAGCCCCCTTCAGCAACGTGAATGGACCACCCAGCACTTCACGGAATCTGGTAACTTGGGCACCCCTCCTTGGGTCAACCTATACCCTCTACGAGTACGGCGAATAGCCCGCCAATTCTAGAGTGAAGCCCCCTCCGTCTCAACCCCATGAGATGCGGGCCCGTTGCCCTCTAGAACCCGGCTATCCGTGCACCCCTCCGTGGGGCTGTCACGACCCGAAAGTACGGAACATGACCGGCACTTAAACTACGAACGTCTCGAGGCGTACGTAATCTAAGTAAACCGAAAACCCAGAAATCCAAACCAAGAAAATAGTAGAGTGCAGGAAAAACCAACTTAAAGCAAGTAGTTTCAATAGCATAAGCCGAATTATGCGGTTTTTTTAAAAACATCAAAATTTTACTGAAAATTTCGGCAGAGTCTCCTTTGTAAATACTGGCCCCCAAGCGGGATACAACATGAATAGTATACGAAATCAAGAAAAAGGCATCCCCAAGCTGGAGCTAGTTCTTCGTCAAACGACGGTCACAACCACACAAGCAATATAATATACAACGCCAACGGCGAGGATCAAAACTCAAAAGGAAACTCAAAACCACCAGAAATCCACAGAAATAAAACGCGCGACTCTAAGGTCGAAAGAATAACATCACGGGTCTCTATCTCAAAAATAAATACATGTTTGGTTGATGGAACTTCTAGATACAACTGAATAATAATATGCAAGATATAAGGATGGGTAAGATACAAATAACCCACCTACTAGTAAGCCACCCGGAATGGAAATAGTGCCAGCAAAGCCGTAATGAAACCTGTACGGCAAACCTGCAAGAAACTGGGGCACAACGGGGGTGAGTTGCCAACTTGTGAATAGAAAAACATCTACGCACAGAAATCGCATAAATAACGTAATCCTAGGTCAATGATCATAATATATCCTCAAATATATGAATAACACGTAGCCTATAACAAGGCTAGGGTAAATATCTAACCCGAGTGTAATCTCATGTGCCCGTGTCAGTGCCTCAGGTAGCAATATATCATATGGATGATGTATGAATGCATAAAACAGAATGCATGTACTGAATAAAACTGGTTTCATAAATCATTGAGATTTCTGTATTTTAAAAGAAATGAGGTACCATATATGAAATCAGCATAAAACAGTGCCCAGCATCGACACAAAACAAGTGTCCAAATACCTCGATATCTCTGTGTCACAATTTATGTACCTCAAGTCTCAATCTCAATGTCTCAATCACAATATCTAGGGCGCCGTCAGTCCAGACCGGCCCCTACCATCCATCTCAAGACCACGACGGTATCCTCCGGATATCCGACGCGTCGGGTAATATCACCGGTAGGTAGTGCTCCCCTGCCAGGCTCACATCGTCATCATCACGCGCTTCTTGCCCCGGGGTACCTTACCGGGTCCACCATGTACCCGAAACGGTTCATCCGTCTCCTCGAATCGGGTCTCGAAATCCATCAGCAAACTCATGGTGGACGACTCATACATCATGGGAAAACCGCACTTTTTATTTTAAAAAGAGAGAAATCAGTTCATATAAGTTTTTGCGGTTTTCCTCCAAATCCAGAAAATCTCATGGAAATCCGAATCCAAAACCTCAATAACACGTAAAATAGTGAATATATGCATGAGAATCCAGGAATGCGGCATAACAATGAATAACAGTATGCATGAAGTAGCTGGTAATAACTACAATGTCTAAACTAACATAGAAGGCAAGTACACTAATATCATGTCTAACTATCAGCTAACAGGCTACGTCAAGCAATAATATTTTCTAAGGTGTACGTGACATGGCAATTACCGATGAAGATGTGTGTGAGCCGGCAATTAAGTGTACGTGGTACATACGCATCATCGGTAATGGTGCTGGTGTCCTAACAGCATGATATCAATAATGGAGTATGAAACATAAAATAAGCATACGATGCGAAGCGGACCACAAAAATGAGCGGGAGCTGAGAACTAGACGCAACTATAACTAATCTGCATTAATCTAATATCAGTCCTACAAATGGTGCCTTTTGAAATAACACGAATCATGGGGTTTTGAAAATAGGGGCTACGGTGTTTTTGTGAAAAGATACGTCTTTTGAAATATCCGTAGGATCCCTTGGGCTGTCTTTAAAAATGCCCACGACTCGTTAGTTTTTGAAATAGGTAAGAAGTCTAATCTAATCTAACAACTACACTAAACTATACGGCTGAACTAACAAGCTGAACTACAGGTAAGGAAACCGCCTAACATCTGAGTCGATACATATACATACCTGTATATATATATTAGTCGGTGATCCCGCCTCAATAATATCATATCCGATACCATATCTATAATCAGGCATCCCAAGTCAAGAGTGCGGATCAATCATCAATATAGCTCGTACGTAAATCCGTCGTACGGCATCCCAATCTGGGTACGGGTCAAAGTCACATCAATCACACTATTCATTTGGTATCTTCTTTATCAAATATCATGATCCGGAATAATGTCCTACGTCTAGTACAATATTGATGCCATCTATGTATGCATGCGGGTGTAAGAATTACTACGTCAGAAGACCCGCTAAAACATCATGTCGTATCTCAATACGAACCAAATCACGTCACCGATCTCCTGGCCTCAAGCCCAATCTCATCGACTCATCTCAAATTCCAAATACTATCCTCAAATCCAGTATATGAACACATAGTCCCATACCCATGTGAACACATAAATATATATTCCCATACACGCACATATGAAATAAGGAATGTATGCAAGTATGTATGTGTGTATGTGTAGTGAAACACTACCCTAGGGTTCGCAACACTAAAGTAATCCAACACACCAATATCCATCCTAAGCATCGTTATTAATCCCAAATAACATATAATAAATGTTGGTGTGTATACGCATCCGTATACACCACCACGGACTGTGGGGGTGCTATACGCCATCCACCCGATTTCTCCCCGTAGATATAAATCTACTCACCTGGTCCTCGCTAGCCGGTGCCGACGTCGCCACGCGCTTGCTTGTCGTCTCGAAGTCCACATGGGGGTACCTACATATCATAACGCACCATATCGTATTAAAACTAAATTCGAAATCGAAACGGCATACGAAAATCAAATCGGCACGCGTATCACGCATAGGTCCAAACCTATCGCCTACGCATGCAAGAATAGTCAAACCAACCCTTGATGTCGATGTACAAACGTCAAACCATCGAGAAAAATCCAATCACACTCATTTGCACATTCACGAACACTAATTTTAATATAAACTAGGTTAAAACTCACAAAAACCCTAATTTCACTTAAAAAGTCATTTTTTCGCAAATCTAGCAAGCACAATTCGCCGTTTTTGTACAAAACATGATGTTTAAATGAATGTAGCGGCCAATATACTTATTAAATATCTTAAATAAGTCATAGAAAAAATTTCCGGAATTTAATCTCATTAAATTCCAAAAACCCTAATATTCTAGTTTACAAAATACCATTTTTTAACAATTTCATAGCAAAAATGCACAAACTACAATTTAGGTTGGATTTCCATGAACTAAAGTGTTAAACTACACTTAATAAAGTTAATAATATGATAAAAACTCTAACCATATTTTTAATCTCAAATTTCGAATTAAATCAAAAAAACTAGTTTGCAACAAAAAGCTTAATTTGGACATTTTTCAAGTAACAACTTGTAATTAACAACTAGATTAGTTTTCTACAAAACTAAATATGTTAATCCACCTCACTAAACCATACACAATCAAACACAACTCATTTCCACAACAAACCCTAACTTAGTAATCAAAACCCTTTCTTTAAATTTCAAAACTTGAAATTTAAAACCCTAATTTAACACCTAATAGCTAGATTCAAGTAATTTAACAACAAATTAAGCATAAGGTTATGATTATACCTCACAAGCTTGAGATCAAACTTGCAAAAATCTTAGCCTCCAACAATGATTTCATGCTCCAAGATCCATGCTTGAATAGCTAAAGAATAATGAGTAAGGCTTGGATTTAGAATTAGCTTTGAATTTTTGAGAAAAAGGGTGGATTTTTTATAGAAATTTTGGGGATTTTGATGGAAAAATGAGATGAAGTATTTGGGGCTGTTTTGGTTCAGGTTTGGGCCAGAAATCTTGGGGGATTGGGTGAGGGAGGAGAGAGAGTGAGGTGGGGAAAGTTAGTTCAAGTCAAAGTCAACTCAAATTATACCATTTTCTACTTTTTTTTCTTTTCTTTTCTTTCATTTCTTTTCTTTAAAATCCAAGTGGGGACAAAAGAGGGGGCTGCTGAATTCTTCAAGGGGATAAGTGAATGGGGGTGTGTGGGTGTGGGTACGGATGTGGGGTGATGAAAAATGATAAATACAATACCCCAAACATCCATTTACGCTAAAAAAAGCCTTTTTTCTTCAATAATTTCTAAACCGTTTTGGCAAATGATTTCGTTCCAAAAACCACATGATAAAATTTTATTTAATGTTTTATGATGCACAAAATTTGTTTCAACTCATTCCAATTTGTAATTTTCCCTAATTAAATGTATTAGTGACGGCTTAAAATAATAATAAAATAATATTTTTTTCAGAAAATTTGAAATTTCACCAGCGGCTCAATAAACACCAAATAATAGCAATTACATAGCTAGAATGTGTATATTTAATTTTTATAATAAGATATTTGTATTTTGACTTTTTACAGAAAACCCCCTTATTTTACCGATTTTTTTCGAAATTTCTCCGAAACGATTTTCAAAACGTTACAATCTTCCCCCCTTAAAGAAATTCGGTCCCCGAATTTAAATTCAAACTCCCCCAAATACTAAAACATCTAAGAAAAACCATCAAGTCGTCGGGGCTCCGAAATTGTAACTACATAAAACAAATTGTAGCGCAGCGCATGCGCTTGAAAAATGAGCATATAACTCAAATCAAAACTCCGTCAAGCATCCCGCAATCATCGGAGTCATGGAGAAGACATCAATGCCAAATCCAAATCAAAACCAATATGACATAACTCGAAACTATACATGTAAATATCGAATCTATATATGTAAGTATCTGAAGGAAATGCATGCCAAATCTCTTTAAGTCGCTGTGCACGCGTATAACACTGCACAGTGGCAGACGTCTATCATAAGGAAATTACTATATACATATATACCTTTGTTTGAAATGTACGTTCCGCCGTTTTGGAAACAATTTAGAAGGGCCTCCTTGTTTTAAACATTTCGTGTCATATCAGACACGTAAGTAAATACTGAGGCTATAGCTTGCTTTTTGGAAATCCCTTCAATAACTATCAATGCATGCAAAATATATTCAGGTACTGTCCTCTGACTAGTCCTGCTCAGTACGAAAACACATAGCAATATCATAAAAACGTACTGCTCTATACGAAATAAATCCCAAAATATGCATATGAATGCTACGTGCGTCTGGTGCGCACGGAAATCAAAATCCATGAATGTGCCATACATGCGCACAGAAACATCTACGTGCATCGGGTGTGCACGAAACATCTGTCGTAGGCAACATGTGTACCTGACAGCAAAATCAGGTGCATCTATCGTGCACGAAATCATGAAATCCAATATCAAGCGCCGAACGTGCGCAAAATCAATCAGGTGCACAAGGTGCACAAAACAAGTATCAGGTATCACAATCGAAATCGAAATCCAGTGCATCTAAGTGCACAAAAGGCGTATCACTGCACTGCAAGCATATATAAACTATACCGAGTGCAGGAACGAAATCGTGTGCATGCATACGCACAAAACCAACTCAACTGTTTAAAATCGTAAAATCACAAACATGTGAAACTGAAGCACGAAAACGATATCAAGTGCAACACTGTGCAAAGATCGTAAATCCTCAATCATCAAAATCAAATCATACGAATAAATCACCCAAAACATCGTAATCAATAATGGCGGAATAGTACTGCTCAAGCGCATCCTCTAAGAATCTCGGCCAACTGTCGCGGTCACTAGTGGGACGTCTCGTCGATGATCATGAACTCTGTCCTGCTGGCGTGCGTAACCATGACCACTCCTGGGTCAAGGTCTTCACTGTGAATTACCAATCTTTCGGTCCATCGGCTCATCGGCCCTGTCAGGTGTGCTAACGGGGACGATTCCGTTCTGGCACTTCTCTGGTCATCTCTTGGTCAATCATCGCGACCACTCGTAAGACAGCATATTACTGGCGTCGGCCTCTGGCTCTCTGAATGTATGTGACACATCTGATCCTGGGTGCAAGTATCATTGCAGCAGTGTCCTGGAAGGAATCCTGCTCACGGTCTCTTCCATGTCTCGTCTCTGCCAACTGTCCGGAAGTCATTGTCCTTTCCTATATCTGCATCTTGCTCTGGAACGACTGCATACTCATCGCGACTCCTTCTGGAAGGTAATTCCAAGTACCATGCCTCGGCATGCGCATCGCATCTCTGATGTCGGCGGAGTGGAACGTCATCTCATCTAGATCTGGTACGAACCTCTTACTCCACTTTTCTCTAATGTCTCTGCTTTAGACTCGTCTCGTCGCGGCCACATGGACTGAGCTCCAACGACTATCCTCGTATCTGGAGTCTCCCAAGAATGCATCTTACCACCTAGCATCCGAATTAAGTCGAGCCATCCAATCGATTCGTCAAAACCTCATAATCTCCCAAGAGCTCAACATCTTGGGTACAGTTTAATAGTATCGAGTACATACCACAGCATCAGTGGTCCAGCCGTAGAAGGGCAAACCCAAGCCTCACTAATGGCGCCGCAGAACTGCCGCAAACCCTAAGGTTCAAAGGCTTTCACACGGTCATTAAGTCGAGTTAGGGTTTCATTCTTCTAGAGGGACCATAGAATTGCCTGCATGTCTTTCCGACTATCTTAAACTTGGAATAATAGGTTTCTGACATTCGATCGTCTCTGTCGACTCCCAACGTCTCCGCGTGAAGTCGTCTGTAGCTGGAATCAATCTATCTGATGACCTCGCATCGGGGTAGACGAACGATCCACATGTCCTAGTCATTCATCCTCGATGACTAGCGACCTTCTATCATCTCTTAGTACAACTTATACTGCAATAGCTCCAACATCTGGGGCGATATCTCGTCGTTCACAGCAATAACTGGCTCACTCGTCTGCATGCTGAACCGTGCCTCAATCATCAGGAGTAAGCAACACACCAACGGTCATCAAAATCTGGCTGGCCTCCATCATTGGCTCAATTCTCTAGTGTCGATCAGCACCTCCGAGTAACCTCATGAAGGCGATCCGCCAAACGCTCGTGGCGCGGAAACACAGTAAAAAGACACATCTCTGCAATCGTGTGTCGCCGGAATTTCGCCCTGGTCAGTCCTCGTTCGTGACGAGCTTGTGTTGACCGCAACTCTAGCCGTAGCTCTCCCTTCCCGTAACCGTAGCAGCAAAACCAAACTGGTACCGATGAGGCTAGATCAGGAAGGAATATAATACTGAACAAGGAAATGTACATCCTAAGGCTTCTTAAGTGGAGTGGCGTGTCGTAAATATGCCGCAGAACATACCAACGGTACGTCACTCTACTTTAGTCACCTATTACATCAACCAAGGGTCGTCCTACGCTCCGAAGGTTAAAACCTGGCTCTGATACCAACTTTGTCACGACCCGAAAGTACGGAACATGACCGGCACTTAAACTACGAACGTCTCGAGGCGTACGTAATCTAAGTAAATCGAAAACCCAGAAATCCAAACCAAGAAAATAGTAGAGTGCAGGAAAAACCAACTTAAAGCAAGTAGTTTCAATAGCATAAGCCGAATTATGCGGTTTTTTTAAAAACATCAAAATTTTACTGAAAAATTTCGGCAGAGTCTCCTTTGTAAATACTGGCCCCCAAACGGGATACAACATGAATAGTATACGAAATCAAGAAAAAGGCATCCCCAAGCGGGAGCTAGCTCTTCGTCAAACGACGGTCACAACCACACAAGCAATATAATATACAACGCCAACGGCGAGTATCAAAACTCAAAAGGAAACTCAAAACCACCAGAAATCCACAGAAATAAAACGCGCGACTCTAAGGTCGAAAGAATAACATCACGGGTCTCTATCTCAAAAATAAATACATGTTTGGTTGATGGAACTTCTAGATACAACTGAATAATAATATACAAGATATAAGGATGGGTAAGATACAAATAACCCACCTACTAGCAAGCCACCCGCAATGGAAATAGTGCCAGCAAAGCCGTAATGAAACCTGTACGGCAAACCTGCAAGAAACTGGGGCACAACGGGGGTGAGTTGCCAACTTGTGAATAGAAAAACATCTACGCACATAAATCGCATAAATAACGCAATCCTAGGTCAATGATCATAATATATCCTCAAATATATGAATAACACGTAGCCTATAACGAGGCTAGGGTAAATATCTAACCCGAGTGTAATCTCATGTGCCCGTGTCAGTGCCTCAGGTAGCAATATATCATATGGATGATGTATGAATGCATAAAACAGAATGCATGTACTGAATAAAACAGGTTTCATAAATCAGTGAGATTTCTGTATTTTAAAAGAAATGAGGTACCATATATGAAATCAGCATAAAACAGTGCCCAGCATCGACACAAAACAAGTGTCCAAATACCTCGATATCTCTGTGTCACAATTTATGTACCTCAAGTCTCAATCTCAATGTCTCAATCACAATATCTAGGGCGCCGTCAGTCTAGACCGGCCCCTACCATCCATCTCAAGACCACGACGGTATCCTCCGGATATCCGACGCGTCGGGTAATATCACCGGTAGGTAGTGCTCCCCTGCCAGGCTCACATCGTCATCATCACGCGCTTCTTGCCCCGGGGTACCTTACCGGGTCCACCATGTACCCGAAACGGTTCATCCGTCTCCTCGAATCGGGTCTCGAAATCAATCAGCAAACTCATGGTGGACGACTCATACATCATGGGAAAACCGCACTTTTTATTTTAAAAAGAGAGAAATCAGTTCATATAAGTTTTTGCGGTTTTCCTCCAAATCCAGAAAATCTCATGGAAATCCGAATCCAAAACCTCAATAACACGTAAAATAGTGAATATATGCATGAGAATCCAGGAATGCGGCATAACAATGAATAACAGTATGCATGAAGTAGCTGGTAATAACTACAATGTCTAAACTAACATAGAAGGCAAGTACACTAATATCATGTCTAACTATCAGCTAACAGGCTACGTCAAGCAATAATATTTTCTAAGGTGTACGTGACATGGCAATTACCGATGAAGATGTGTGTGAGCCGGCAATTAAGTGTACGTGGTACATACGCATCATCGGTAATGGTGCTGGTGTCCTAACAGCATGATATCAATAATGGAGTATGAAACATAAAATAAGCATACGATGCGAAGCGGACCACAAAAATGAGCGGGAGCTGAGAACTAGACGCAACTATAACTAATCTGCATTAATCTAATATCAGTCCTACAAATGGTGCCTTTTGTAGGTGCCTTTTGAAATAACACGAATCATGGGGTTTTGAAAATAGGGGCTACGGTGTTTTTGTGAAAAGATACGTCTTTTGAAATATCCGTAGGATCCCTTGGGCTGTCTTTAAAAATGCCCACGACTCGTTAGTTTTTGAAATAGGTAAGAAGTCTAATCTAATCTAACAAGTACACTAAACTATACGGCTGAACTACAGGTAAGGAAACCGCCTAACATCTGAGTCGATACATATACATTCCTGTATATATATATTAGTCGGTGATCCCGCCTCAATAATATCAGATCCGATACCATATCTATAATCAGGCATCCCAAGTCAAGAGTGCGGATCAATCATCAATATAGCTCGTACGTAAATCCGTCGTACGGCATCCCAATCTGGGTACGGGTCAAAGTCACATCAATCACACTATTCATTTGGTATCTTCTTTATCAAATATCATGATCCGGAATAATGTCCTACGTCTAGTACAATATTGATGCCATCTATGTATGCATGCGGGTGTAAGAATTACTACGTCAGAAGACCCGCTAAAACATCATGTCGTATCTCAATACGAACCAAATCACGTCACCGATCTCCTGGCCTCAAGCCCAATCTCATCGACTCATCTCAAATTCCAAATACTATCCTCAAATCCAGTATATGAACACATAGTCCCATACCCATGTGAACACATAAATATATATTCCCATACACGCACATATGAAATAAGGAATGTATGCAAGTATGTATGTGTGTATGTGTAGTGCAACACTACCCTAGGGTTCGCAACACTAAAGTAATCCAACACACCAATATCCATCCTAAGCATCGTTATTAATCCCAAATAACATATAATAAATGTTGGTGTGTATACGCATCCGTATACACCACCACGGACTGCGGGGGTGCTATACGCCATCCACCCGATTTCTCCCCGTAGATATAAATCTACTCACCTGGTCCTCGCTAGCCGGTGCCGACGTCGCCACGCGCTTGCTTGTCTTCTCGAAGTCCACATGGGGGTACCTACATATCATAACGCACCATATCGTATTAAAACTAAATTCGAAATCGAAACGGCATACGAAAATCAAATCGGCACGCGTATCACGCATAGGTCCAAACCTATCGCCTACGCATGCAAGAATAGTCAAACCAACCCTCGATGTCGATGTACAAACGTCAAACCATCGAGAAAAATCCAATCACACTCATTTGCACATTCACGAACACTAATTTTAATATAAACTAGGTTAAAACTCACAAAAACCCCAATTTCACTTAAAAAGTCATTTTTACGCAAATCTAGCAAGCACAATTCGCCGTTTTTATACAAAACATGATGTTTAAATGAATGTAGCGGCCAATATACTTATTAAATATCTTAAATAAGTCATATAAAAAATTTCCGGAATTTAATCTCATTAAATTCCAAAAACCCTAATATTCTAGTTTACAAAATACCATTTTTTAACAATTTCATAGCAAAAATGCACAAACTACAATTTAGGTTGGATTTCCATGAACTAAAGTGTTAAACTACACTTAATAAAGTTAATAATATGATAAAAACCCTAACCATATTTTTAATCTCATATTTCGAATTAAATCAAAAAAACTAGTTTGCAACAAAAAGCTTAATTTGGACATTTTTCAAGTAACAAGTTGTAATTAACAACTAGATTAGTTTTCTATAAAACTAAATATGTTAATCCACCTCACTAAACCATACACAATCAAACACAACTCATTTCCACAACAAACCCTAACTTAGTAATCAAAACCCTTTCTTTAAATTTCAAAACTTGAAATTTAAAACCCTAATTTAACACCTAATAGCTAGATTCAAGTAATTTAACAACAAATTAAGCATAAGGTTATGATTATACCTCACAAGCTTGAGATCAAACTTGCAAAAATCTTAGCCTCCAACAATGATTTCATGCTCCAAGATCCATGCTTGAATAGCTAAAGAATAATGGGTAAGGCTTGGATTTAGAATTAGCTTTGAATTTTTGAGAAAAAGGGTGGATTTTTGATAGAAATTTTGGGGATTTTGATGGAAAAATGAGATGAAGTATTTGGGGCTGTTTTGGTTCAGGTTTGGGCCAGAAATCTTGGGGGATTGGGTGAGGGAGGAGAGAGAGTGAGGTGGGGAAAGTTAGTTCAAGTCAAAGTCAACTCAAATTATACCATTTTCTACTCTTTTTTCTTTTCTTTTCTTTCATTTCTTTTCTTTAAAATCCAAGTGGGGACAAAAGAGGGGGCTGCTGAATTCTTCAAGGGGATAAGTGAATGGGGGTGTGTGGGTGTGGGTACGGGTGTGGGGTGATGAAAAATGATAAATACAATACCCCAAACATCCATTGACGCTAAAAAAAAGACTTTTTTCTTCAATAATTTCTAAACCGTTTTGGCAAATGATTTCGTTCCAAAAACCACATGATAAAATTTTATTTAATGTTTTATGATGCACAAAATTTGTTTCAACTCATTACAATTTGTAATTTTCCCTAATTAAATGTATTAGTGACGGCTTAAAATAATAATAAAATAATATTTTTTTCAGAAAATTTGAAATTTCACCAGCGGCTCAATAAACACCAAATAATAGCAATTACATAGCTAGAATGTGTATATTTAATTTTTATAATAAGATATTTGTATTTTGACTTTTTACAGAAAACCCTCTTATTTTACCGATTTTTTTCGAAATTTCACCGAAACGATTTTCAAAACGTTACAGGGGCAATCCTAGTACAGAAAGTAAAAAAAAATATACATACAACGGGTACATCGACCTCAGCCCGGTCGTGCCCCAAAAGAATAATATACAAACAGGCAGTGACGGCAGTCCACATGTCGGACGCTCGCCCCGCAATATCAAATGTACATATAAAACAAAACTGTACTAACATTGCATCCAGGCTATCCCCCACGACCAATCCGCAACATCACAGCACAACACAGAACATCAACGTGAATGTCACATTCGCAAGTCCGTCTAAAAGGGCTATAGTAGTTAGACCGGATTTACCGATCAAATGACATTCACCGTCGCAGATATAATGTAAATACAGTGAACTAACATGTTTAAAATTTTCGATCGATCAAATTTATCGAAGTGGGCCCCAAGCAATACTGTAGCTCTCACAGAAAATCTGGGCCCAAAAAGAATATCCCAAAACCCCTATTTCCAAACCAGAAGCCTACTGTGAAAATTTGGTAGAGCATTGACTTTTCTCCACCATGGAACCGCGGCCAAACCAAGGGTTAGGCCGCGTTTCCACGGTCTTACTAAAGCATCACCTTACCAATTTTTTGCAGAATGCTTACAATTCCCTGCACATGTTCCTGCAATGTACTGAAAAAATTTTCGAGCCAAAACAAAATCGACAGAAACCTGATGCACTAGAAAATACAGTTTTTGGGATTTTTGTTCGATCGAGTTATAAACATACTAGAGCAAGCTAGATAAGGTTAATGGCCTGGCTCTGATACCAATGTAAGTGCACGGCGGCGCCCCGGCCGTCAATCCGACGCCGGAATGCGGAAACGAAACTTTTCCAAAAACTAGAAACCGGCACCACCGTGCACTATAAAACCCGGATCGGGCCATTAACCTAACTCTACCAAACTAGAATATGAGTAGAGAAGCTATACCAAGCGATCCATGTCCTTCGGTCTTCGCCTCCACTCCAATCTCCTCGCGGAATCTCCGGTCGTCACCTCCTTGTCGAAACGGGCACCACATCGCCGGGTTCTTTTACGGATTCCCACCTCTGGTCCGAGGAAACTCGCGCACGAAGTTGGCAAGCCGACGTGCCCAAAAAATGCTGTAGGCTAGTGTATGAAGCTTTGTCTCTTTGGGGTTATGAAGTTGCCTTGGTGATGTGGAGGTGAATGAATAATGGAGAGAGGTTTATCTTTGTTGCATGAATGGAATAATGAGATGGCAAAAATTCTCATAACAAAAAAAAATCTCCCTCCCTCTCTAGTGGCCGGCCATATCAAAAAAATGGTGGAGCAAAAAGGAATCAAGGGGGTGAGCATAAGGAAAGGGGTAAGCTTAAGCCAAATCAAGCCTCACACGAATTTCTAATCAAAGCCCATCATAATAAATGCAATGGATGAGATGGAAAAAGAATCTCATGATGAATATCTATCATAATCTTTCCAAATGCAAGAAACGCCCTTCCACAATACTAATTTGCACAATTGCAAATTAGTCCTTCCATCAGAAAGTCCGGCCGTGAAGGAACAAAAAGAAAACTGGCCGGAACGGAATGCAAACTGGCAACTTCAGAAAACTGATCCCGTAATAAATTACAGGAAAACCCCGCGACTGCATATACATGCCCGTATTTGTATTCCCACTGAACACAAATGCAAAGAGACAAAATCTACACTGTATAATACGAGGATCCGGCTTAAACCAAAGCCCGCTAGTAAAATCCGTCCGATCACGATCCGTGCAATACCGCACATATCTGATCGAACCCTACCATATCTCCATACGGCCTCTACAGCGTTTCGCCCGAAACTTGAGAAAACGGTCTGTGGGGGACTCTAAAGACTCGTCAATACTTTGGCTGTGGATTTAACCACTAGTACGTCAGAGGTATTAGCCTATACGTGACGGGCTACCAAGTATTGACCAAAAGGGACGACGATGAGCGAACTCATCCTGATACCCTACTGAGCCTGTCAGTGACAATATCCGTACAGTCCGGTCCGTTTGTCTATGAGCATCGCATGGCGGGCCTAGGGGGTTGGCAAAAGTCAGACCCCCAAAAGCGGTACAAGTCGTGTCGGAGAGTAGTCCAGAACACCCTGAGATACTACTAGAATACCTACCAGTAAATCTCCTGCCTTGGCCAAGGACTTTCATGTACTGGCTCTCCTAGACACAGCGCGACCTCACTCCCAATACCGAGAGAGACGAACCCCTGCAGATCCGCTCACTGCCTCGATGTGGCTCGGGACTGTACCCAACTAAAACCTGTTTGCACGTCTTCTTTGAGCGTGGTAGGGTAGTAATCTAAGTACAATAGGAACTCACGTGAGACAAATGACGATCTCAGGTCGATGAACTAACCTGTATACATGTCACCAGGGAACTACTATCTGACGTCAAGTATAATACCAACTAGCAGGTTCCCGGCGAGTCCTGTCCGGTGTACTCATAACCCAATGAGCACCTGTATACATCTTAGGTGAACTAACTGACACCAATGGCTTGTGAGACCGGCCACCGCCCCTCATCGGGGTCTCGACTGTATACACTAGTCTACTCTGGAGTATCGATGCCCTGTCTCGAAACTCCCACGACTAGGGAACTTTTAAGGATGTGCTTATAAACCCCAGCTCCCACGTATATGATCGCCCTCATACTGCTGGCAGTCAAGTAAGAATCCTAGGGGCTCTATCAACGTGCAATAGTGACCTTTAAGGTCACCTAAAACAGTACACGATGATAAAGATAAACCAGATAGTATACTATCATCTTGAGTAAGACTGTCCTACTGGGACAGGTCCTTCCTCAATCATTGCAATCACGTGCCTGTGATCCAATAATTGACTCTAAGGGCACTATCTCCAACAAAACATATAGAAAAACAAGTTTGAAAGTAACATCCAATTTTCTCAAAAATTTCGGCAGAGTCTCCTTTGTAAAAACTGGCCCCAAATGGGTACAAACAAGAATAATATATATACACCAATAAAAAGGCATCCCCAAGCGGGTGCTAACTCTACGCCAATAGGCGGAAACAACCACACCAAGCACAATAATATACAACGCCAAATGGCGAGACTCAAAACTCAAAAGAAAATAAATCCACCAGATACCATAATAATACAAGCGTGACTCTAAGGTCGAAATAAATAACTGGTCCTTTAAGCTTATCAAGTAATACAAGTTTGGTTGATGGTGCTTACTAAATACCAATGAGATAAATAAAGTACAACGGCGGTCCTGATACAAATGAACCAACCTACCGTGCAAATCACCCTGAATGAAAAGACGTTCCAGCAAGCTGCCAAGGAAACCTGTACATCGAACCTGTTATAAAATTTGGCACAACGGGGGTGAGTCGCCAACTCGTGAGTAGAAGACATCTGCGAAAGAAATCGAATGCACGACGCTGTCCTAGGTCATAATAAAATACTAATATATCACTAGTCATCTAGTAGTGCAGGGTAATAAACTACGCGTAAGTGCAAATACTCCGTGCTCGTGTCAGTGCCTCAAATAGTAATATGTCGTGTGAATGAGTATGCATACACCATGAATGTAAAACAATCAACCCTGAAATCTGGATATATCTGTATAAAAAGTCTTTAACTTTCACCACAGTAAAATTTGTATAGAAGTCTGAAACATCATCGATGAAATCAATGGAAATCCGTGTCAAGCATCGACACAAAACATATAAATCTCAGGTCTCAATACCTCATAGTCTCAATATCTCGGGCTCCGTCAGTCCGGATCGGCCCATATCATCAAATCTCACGACAACGGTCGGTATCCTCCGGATATCCGCCGTGCCAGACATCACCGGTAGGTAGTCTTCCCCTGCCAGGCTCATCGTCTACAACTCGATCTTCTTGCCCTGGGGTACCATACCGGGCCCACCATGTACCCGAGACGGTTCATACACTCCTCGAATCGGGTCTCGAAATCCAACAGAAAACATGAAATCTCATGGTGGACGACACATAGATCACGAGAAAACCGCAACTTATATTTTAAAAAGAGAGGGAGAAAGAGAGAGAAGTTTTTATATATATTATTGCGGTTTTCCCAAAAAACCAGAAATCTCATAGAAATCCAAAATCCCAAAATCATGAGTAAGTGAATGGTAAGTGTCGGCATAAGCCCCATAATGCTGCATGATAACATGAAAATGTGAATGCATGAAATGTCTAAGTAATAAATGCAATGTCTAGACTAACACCTGAGAGTAATCACAACACTATATTGATCTAGCCTTTAGCTGATTCTATCATAAAAGATAATATGTTCTAAAGTGTACGTGATATGACAATTACCGATGATGTGTGTGTGAGCCGGCAAATAAGTGTACGTGGGACATATGCATCATCGGTAATGGTGCTGGTATCCTAACAGGCAGAGTTTCATAATGACTAAAGAAACATATGTATGAACATGCAACTTGATGATTTCAATCACTAAACACTCATTTGGAATATACATATCTAACTACAACTATATGACTCGAGCCTCAACTAGTATTTATCTAACCCCCTAAAGAACTAAACTAAAAGAACTAGTCGATAGGAAATAAGAATCCACCTAAGGTCTGAGTCCATATCTGTAATAGTCGGCGATCCAGCCTCAATAACGTCACGTACGTAGTACGGCTTCCTCGAATCAAGAGCGCGGATCAATCATCACATTTATGCCTCTTACGGTAAGATCCATCATACGGCATCCCAATATCGGGGTACGGGTCAAGTATCACCTACGTACATCATCATTCGTATAATATCATCATCAAATAATATCATGATCAAAGGTAGTATACTGTAATCGCATACATCCCAATATCATCAATAATATATCATTGTCTGCGAACATATACGTCGTCAATTGTTCCTCAGAAATATCGTGTCATATATATCATATCGTAATCAGGTCACACATATATCATATCGTAATCAAGTCATACATATATCATATCGTAATCAAGTCACACATATATCATATCATAACCAAGTCACACATATATCATATCGTAATCAAGTCACAGGTTACGGTCTGGGTTCTATTCTAGAGTCTTGTATATCACAATGTCATCATCACCTATTATCGTTTATGTATACATATCCATTCTCTCATTTTCCAACGATTCGCTAAGATCATAATATGACTGTATAGCCAAGAGATCACGGCATCAAGCCCAGTTATATCGTCTCATCCCCATGTATCATATAACATCCTTATATCACATATACATGTTGTGTATATATACACCTACACACATTCCTACTTATATATACACATACACATATACACCAAGCCCAGTTTCTGTGTGTGCGTGTGTGTGTCTACCTGAAACCTAAGAATTTCCTCCAAGACATTCCTCATCTCGTAAAGTCTATCTAAACCAGTCTAGTCCAACCTAAGGTCTTTAATAGGGTCCTACTCGCCAAGAATCTAAGGTCACGTCCGACTTCCTAATGACAATAAGCAATATCCCTATTCTACGTTTGCGGGGGTGCTAAACGCTATCCACCCGACTTCCCCCGTAGATATACATCTACTCACCTGGTCCTTGTCTGCCGAAGACAATATCGCACTCTTCTTTTTACTCGTCAGATGTCCACGCGAGGGGTACCTATACGCAAACATATATAATATCGTAAACTGAATCATGGACAAAACCAAAACGACGCACGAAACGTGCATAGGTTAAAACCTATGACCCGCTCACGCAAAAGAACCAAATATCGCTCGATATCGGCGTACAAACGCCGATTGATCGAGATAAAACACCAACAAACAACTCATAGTTTTAAAACTCATTACTTATAATATAAAACACGATTTAATTTATCGATACCCTAAAATCGATCAAATCGTCCAATTTCGCAAAACCTTGAAAATGTCAATTTACCGTTTTACTTCAAAACTTAATGTTTAAAAGAAACTAATGGTCATAATATTCATTAAATAAGATAACTAAGTTATAGAAACCATTACCATATTTTTCTCACACCATTTTCTCTTAATTTACAATTTCTAGTTTGGAAATTAGCCAAAATTAACACTTGTTAAGCAAAAATTCACAATTCCACTACTAAACTTGATTTTGCATATATATTAAAGTGTTAAACCACTCCATGAAACCTTAAAAATTAGCTAAAGCCCTAATTAGATTTTTAATACTACATTTTAAATTAATTTCTAAAACCTAGATTACCGAAATAGCATATTTATCACATTATATTAACTAACAATTTGAAACTAATAATTAGATTAGGTCTTTAATTGATTTAACATGTTAATATTCTCATTAAAACCACAATATAATGATAAAAACCTTAATTAGAATTTTAACACACCAATATATATAATTTATAAAAATCTAGTTAGCAAAATTGCTTAATTTAAACAATTTTGAATGCACAAATTATAATACATTAACCATGCTAGATTTTTCCTTCTAAAAATGTTAAGCTACTTATTATAACCCCACTTAATTAATAAAAACCCTAACTTGATTTTAGAAACCCTATCTTGAATTTTAAACTTGCAAATAGAATTAATTAAGAAAATCTAAATATGCTAAATAAAAGCATTTAACAACAATTAATCATAAGAATAAAAATTATACCTTCAAAGCATGAGATCCAAACATGAAAATATGCTTCCAAAATAATGGTTTCCAACTCCAAATTCCATGCTAAATAGGTCAAAGGAAAATGGTAGAGGTTGAATGTTGATTTTTGGAATTTTTGATGAATTTTGATGATTTTTAATGCAAAAATGATGGGGGGAAATTTTGGGGCTGCCCATGGAGGTGAGGCCGGCCATGAGGTGAGGAAAAGAGAGGAAGAAGGAATGAAGAATAGTGTAGAATATTCTCCAAAGAAATACACCTTTTATGTCTTTTCATAATTTCTTTATTTTATTAATTTTCTTAATTCAATTCATCATAGAAAACTCTAGAATTTTAAAGACAATTCAAGAAGTGATTAGCATGCTAGAAACCTAATTCTAATATGTCATGGTTCACTTTTGAAAAATAAACCCATTGCAAATTGTAATTTACACTAATTTAATGTATATTTAAAAGCTTATGTTAATATTTAAAACAATTAATTTAGGAAAAATATTTCATTAAACTAAAAATTTATAAGTGACTAAATAAACACCATTTACTAGTAATTACATGATTAAAATAGGTCTTTTTAAATTTATAATGAAAAATAATTATGATTAAATTTTACGAAAAATACGTTTTATTTTACCGAAAATCAAAAAATTCAGTTAAAGGGTTTTATTTATCTAATTTTTTTTAAATTATTTTTAAAACGTTAAAATCTTCCCCCCATTAAGAAATTCGGTCCCTAAATTTAAATTAAAACTCCTCCTAATTACTAAAACATTCAGCCAAAACACTCAAATCGTCGGGGCTCCGAAATCATCAATACATAAAAAAAATCAACTCCGTCAAGTATAACGCAATCATTAGAGTTATGGTGAAAATAGAATATCCAAGCCCAATACGAAAACCAACATAATATACATCAAATCTATAACTTATATATAGTGCGCATCGTAGTAAAATCGTCTAAACATCTTAATAAAGAAGCATTGAAAAACCTCTTTTTAAAATCGCCGTGCGATACACGTGTCATGGCATAAGTAGCGGATGTTTATTTTAGAACAATAGCTATACATATATATCTTTTAATTAACCTACACGTCCCGCCTGGTTACTAAACCAAATAGTAATCATTATAAAAACATACTGTTCAAAATGAAATCAATCCCAATCACGGTATAAAAATATCATGTGCGTCTGGTGCGCACGAAAACCGAAACCAAATACAGATTCCTCGAATACGCACAGAACAAAACTGAGTGCAACAGGTGTGCACCAAAAACATCTATCAAGTGCAACGGGCGTGCACGACAATAATATCAGGTGCATCTAATCTACACAAAACTCCGATTTAGTGCATCTGGTGTGCACAAAATCGCATCAAGTGGGCCAAGTGTGCGCAAGAATCTGAATCAAGTGCACATGGTGTATGAAAAACATACACCGAATATAAAAATCGAAATCACGGTACGAAAAAAAATGCATGAAAACTATGTCGAAGTATACGTCAAAATCATGTGCAACCCATATGCACGAAACCAAATAAATATCTCAAAAGGTATAAAACCAAATCGAGTGCAATGGATATGTACAAAACAACATCAGTACAACTGACATATGAAACACGAATAGAGTGTAATGAATGTACATAAAAGAAATACCAATCGTAGAACAAAATCCTCAAAATACCAAAATCCAAACAACGGAAATATGAAATTTAAATCACCAAATCACAATCGTAAACACTATCGTCAATGTGTGCCTTTCTAATATCAACTGATTCGGACTCGTCTCCTCATCGCGGTGCTGACTGGGCTGCAAACGGCTATGCTCATATCAAGAGCCTCCCGTGTAATCTATCCCTTCACCTGATATCCGGACTACGTTAAACTTTTCGATCGATTCATCGAAATCTCATAATTCCCCGAGAGCTCAAAACTCAAGTACAGTTTAAAAATATCCAGCACATGCCCCAGCATCTGCGGACCAGCCGTAGAAGGGCAAACCCAAGCCTCACTAATGGCACCGTGGAATTGCCGTAAACCCTAAGGTTCAAAGGCGTTCTCGTGGTTATTATGTCGAGTTAGGGTTTCATTCTTCTAGAGGGTCCATAGAAATACCTGCATGTTCTTTCGGATATATTAAACTTGGGAAAATGGGTCTCTTACAATCGTTCGAACCCTTTAACTTCGTCTGGACGGCATGTGAATACCCTTCTTCCGCTCGCTCAACGATGCTTCAATCCTCAAGAATAAACGATACCCTAATGGTTATCGCATTCGAGCCGCAGCTCCCTCTGCCCGTACGACCGTGGTAACAGAAACATCATCCGATATCGACGAAGATAGATCAAAGGAATGGATGAAATACAGTGCAAAAAAATGTAAATCCTAAGCCTTCTTAAGCAGAGTAGCGTATCGTAAGTATGCCGCGGATCATACCCACGGTACGTCACTCTACCTAAGTCATCTACTCCATCAACCAAGGGTCACCCTAGACTTATACAAAGGTTAAACCTAGCGCTCTGATACCAACTTTGTCACGACCCGAAGGTACGGAATGTGACCGGCACTTAAATAACGAAGCGTCTAGAGGCGTAACGTAATCTAAGTAAGCCGAAGCCTAGAAATCTAAACCATATAAAAGAAGAAGTAAAGGAAAACATGTAGAAAAACAAGTTTAAAAGCAACATCCAATTTTCTCAAAAATTTTGGCAGAGTCTCCTTTGTAAAAACTGGCCCCAAATGGGTACAAACAAGAATAATATATATACAGCAATAAAAAGCCATCCCCAAGCGGGAGCTAGCTCTATGCCAACAGGCGGAAACAACCACACCAAGCACAATAATATACAACGCCAAAGGGCGATGCTCAAAACTCAAAAGAAAACAAATCCACCAGATACCATAATAATACAAGTATGACTCTAAGGACAAAATAAATAACTGGTCCTTTAAACTTATCAAGTAATACAAGTTTGGTTGATAGTGCTTACTAGATACCAATGAAATAAATAAAGTATAACGGCGGTCCTGATACAAATGAACCAACCTACCGTGAAAATCACCCTGAATGAAAAGATGTGCCAGTAAGCTGCCAAGGAAACCTGTACATCAACTTGTAATAAAATTTGGCACAACTGGGGTGAGTTGCCAACTCATGAGTAGAAAACATCTGCGAAAAGAAATCAAATGCACGACGATATCCTAGGTCATAATAATATACTAATATATCACTAGTCATTTAGTAGTGCAGGGTAATAAACTATGCATAAGTGCAAATGCTCCGTGCTCGTGTCAGTGCCTCAAATAGTAATATGTCGTGTGATTGAGTATGCATGCACCATGAATGTAAAACAATCAACCTTGAAATCTGAATATATCTGTATAAAAAGTCTTTAATTTTCACCAAAGTAAAATTTGTATAGAAGTCTGAAACATCATCGATGAAATCCATGGAAATCCGTGTCAAGCATCGACACAAAACATGTAAATCTCAAGTCTCAATAACTCATAGTCTCAATATCTCGGGCTCCCTCAGTCCGGATCGGCCAATATCATCAAATCTCACGACAACGGTCGGTATCCTCCGGATATCCGCCGTGCCAGACATCACCGGTAGGTAGTCTTCCCCTGCCAGGCTCATCGTCTACAATTCGATCTTCTTGCCCCAGGGTACCATACCGGGCCCACCATGTACCCGAGACGGTTCATCCACTCCTCGAATCGGGTCTCGAAATCCAACAAAAAACATGAAATCTCATGGTGGACGACACATACATCACGAGAAAACCGCAATTTATATTTTAAAAAGAGAGGGAGAAAGAGAGAGAAGTTTTTATATATATTCTTGAGGTTTTCCCCAAAATCCAGAAATCTCATAGAAATCCAAAATCCCAAAATCATGAGTAAGTGAATGGTAAATGTCGGTATAAACCCCATAATACTGCATGATAATATGAAAATATGAATGCATGAAATGTCTAAGTAATAAATGCAATGTCTAGACTAACACCTGAGAGTAATCACAATACTATATTGATCTAGCCTTTAGCTGATTCTATCATAAAAGATAATATGTTCTAAAGTGTACGTGACATGGAAATTACCTATGATGTGTGTGTGAGCCGGCAAATAAGTATACGTGGGACATGCGCTTCATCGGTAATGGTGCCGGTGTCCTAACAGGCAGAGTTTCATACTGACTAAAGAAACAAATGTATGAACATGCAACTTGGTGATTTCAATCTGAATGCAAAGGTAAAATGTGCACTAAACACTCATTTGGAATATACATATCTAACTACAAATATATGACTCGAGCCTCAACTAGTATCTATCTAACCCCCTAAGGAACTAAACTAAAAGAACCAGTCGATAAGAAATAAGAATACGCCTAAGGTCTGAGTCCATATCTGTAATAGTCAGCGATCCAGCCTCAATAGCGTCTCGTACGTAGTACGGCTTCCTCGAATCAAGAGCGCGGATCAATCATCACATCTATGCCTCGTACGGTAAGATCCATCGTACGGCATCCCAATATCGGGGTACGGTTCAAGTATCACCTACGTACATCACCATTCGTATAATATCATCAACGAATAATGTCATGATCAAAGGTACTATACTGTAATCGCATACATCCCAATATCATCAATGATATATCATTGTCTGGGAACATATACGTCGTCAATTGTTCCTCAGAAATATCATGTCATATATATCATAACGTAATCAGGTCACACATATATCATATCGTAATCAAGTCACACATATATCATATCATAACCAAGTCACACATATATCATATCATAATCAAGTCACAGGTTATGGTCCGGGTTCTATTCTAGAGTCTCGTATATCTCAATGTCATCATCACCTATTATTGTTTTTGTATACATATCCATTCTCTCATTTTCCAACGATCCGCTAAGATCATAATATGACTGTATAGCCAAGAGATCACGTCATCAAGCCCAGTTATATCGTCTCATCCCCATGTATCATATAACATCCTTATATCACATATACATGTTGTGTATATATACACCTACACACATTCCTACTTATATATACACATACACATATACACCAAGCCAATTTTCTGTGTGTGCGTGTGTGTGTCTACCTGAAACCTACGAATTTCCTCCAAGACATTCCTCTTCTGGTAAAGTCTATCTAAATCAGTCTAGTCCAACCTAAGGTCTGTAATAAGGTCCTACTCGCCAAGAATCTAAGGTCACGTCCGACTTCCTAATAACAATAAGCAATATCCCTATTCTACGTTTGCGGGGGTGCTAAACAACATCCACCCGACTTCCCCCGTAGATATACATCTACTCACCTGGTCCTTGTCTGCCGAAGACGATGTCGCCCTCCTCTTCTTCCTCGTCCGAAGTCCACGCGAGGTATACCTATATGCAAACATATATAATATCGTAAACTGAATCATGGATAAAACCAAAACGACGCACGAAACGCGCATAGGTTAAAACCTATGACCCGCTCATTCAAAAGAACCAAATATCGCTCGATATCGGCGTACAAACGCCGATTGATCGAGATAAAACACCAACAAACAACTCGTAGTTTTAAAACTCATTACTTATAATATAAAATACGATTTAATTCATCGAAACCCTAAAATCGATCAAATCGTCCAATTCCGCAAAACCTTGAAAATGTCAATTTACCGTTTTACTTCAAAACTTAATGTTTAAAAGAAACTAATGGTCATAATATTCATTAAATAACATAACTAGATTATAGAAACCATTACCATATTTTTCTCAAACCATTTTGTCTTAATATACAATTTTTAGTTTGCAAATTAGCCAAAATTAACACTTGTTAAGCAAAAATTCACAATTCCACTATTAAACTTGATTTTGCATATATATTAAAGTGTTAAACCACTCCATGAAACCTTAAAAATGAGCTAAAGCCCTAATTAGATTTTTAATACTACATTTTAAATTAATTCCTAAAGCCTAATTTACCGAAATAGCATATTTATCACATTATATTAACTAACAATTTGAAACTAATAATTAGATTAGGTCTTTCATTCATTTAACATGTTAATATTCTCATTAAAACCACAATATAATGATAAAAACCTTAATTAGAATTTTAACACACCAATATATATAATTTATAAAAATCTAGTTAGCAAAATTGCTTAATTTAAACAATTTTGAATGCACAAATTATAATACATCAACCATGCTAGATTTTTCCCTTCTAAAAATGGTAAGCTACTTATTATAACCCCACATAATTAATAAAAACCCTAACTTGATTTTAGAAACCCTATCTTGAATTTTAAACTTGCAAATGGAATTAATTCAGAAAATCTAAATATGCTAAATAAAAGCATTTAACAACAATTAATCATAAGAATAAAAATTATACCTTCAAGGCATGAGATCCAAACATGAAAATATGCTTCCAAAATAGTGGTTTCCAACTCCAAATTCCATGCTAAATAGGAATTAGGAAAATGGTAGAGGTTGAATGTTGATTTTTGAGGTTTATTTTTGTAATTTTTGATGAATTTTGATAATTTTTAATGCAAAAATGATGGGGGGAAATTTTTGGTGCTGCCCATGGAGGTGAGGCCAGCCATGAGGTGAGGAAAAGAGAGGAAGAAGGAATGAAGAATAGTGTAGAATATTCTCCAAAGAAATACACCTTTTATGTCTTTTCATAATTTTTTTATTTTATTAATTTTCTTAATTCAATTCATCATAGAAAACTCTAGAATTTTAAAGACAATTCAAGAAGAGATTAGCAGGCTAAAAACCTAATTTTAATATCTCATGGTTCACTTTTGAAAAATAAACCCATTGCAAATTGTAATTTACACTAATTTAATGTATATTTAAAAGTTTATGTTAATATTTAAAATAATTAATTTAGGAAACATATTTCATTAAACTAAAAATTTATAAGTGACTAAATAAACACCATTTACTAGCAATTACATGATTGAAATATGTCTTTTTAAATTTATAATGAAAAATAATTATGGTTAAATTTTACGAAAAATACGTTTTATTTTACCGAAAATCAGAAAATTCACTTAAAGGGTTTTATTTAACTAATTTTTTTTTAATTATTTTTAAAACGTTACAAGTATGATCTGCATCATAATCCCAGTAGTCGAGTACATATCCTAAGGGCTTTATGAACATGTGCGAGCAAGATAGTAAACCAATACAAGTAAACATGTTAAGAAAAAGTAAAACCAGATAGCATACTATCATATCGAGCAAGAAAGTCCTCTCTATATATATCCTTGCATCCACTATAATATACATCATATGTACAACAATGGCCTCTAGGGTATATATATAACTAACAGGTGACACCTCCTCCTTCCAACCTCACTCACTTTCCTTATCTTGTTCAGTTCACTAATCAATTGAAATAAGAATTAAACTGAAAAGAAAGAAGAAAAACTTTAGAAAAACAACAAGAGAGAAGAGAAGAGAGCTAAGGGCTAAGGGCTTTCATCACTACCTTCAAGCTAGGAGCTAAGAGCTTGTGCATCTTGGAGGAAGCCTTTTCTGTAATCTTTAGTAGTTATAATCTCTAAACTCTAAAGGATTTTAGTTCTGTAACAGTTTAAATGTAGAATCGGATATCGGATATATCGTATTTTAGGAAAATTAAACTCTATGTTAAATCTGCTATAGTTTAGATGAAATTTAACATAATCAAACAGTTACATCATCTTATAAACTGGACCTAGAATTAACCCTAGGAAGACGAACCCTGTTGCTCGGATTTTGGCCGGCGACAATAACAAATTTTCCGAGCTCGTCGGATTTCTTGGGGAGTTGGGTGTTGTGGTTTTTAGAGTAGGTCTCTGTATATGTATTAAGATATTTGGTATTGTTTGTTTAAGCTATTTTAGCAGTATATGAAATCCGGAATCTAATATCTGAAATAGGGGTTAAAATTCTAAAACACGACACGTATGTTTCGTAACGCGTTATAGTTTTCTGTTGCAAACAGCAAAGGGTTAAAATCCAGTTAGTATAAGTATTAGATAATCTACCATAGTCGTACGTAGTATAGAATATGTAAAACTTGTATTTTCATGTTTTCGTCGTATCGGAGTTTTAGCCGTTTCTTATACAAGTTAATATCGATGTTAGATTTGAGTACAGGAACTTCGGAGGCAACAAGGAAAGGAAAGGGATTGGTGATATCTGAGTAGACTCGATGTATTCCGGAGAGTAAACTAAACATCTACCGGGGGATTTTGTATGGATGGCGTCATATGCCCGTAGTTCAAGTTTAAATAACAAGTATGTCTTTGTATATAAAGTGATCACATGCATTCATATATCTATACATCTTCATGTTAATAATTGTTAGGACACTGCACAATTATCGACGAGTTATGCCGCACATGCACATATCTACATGTTACACTACACCTCGTCAATATTAACATGTCACCTGCACACATAGTAATGATTATGTCAAATATGATTTCTATTATACTTTAAGCATCAATAATGGTAGTTACTTGCATAAATGATATCATGCTTCATATGCAAGTTTTAGTAATTTGATTTAAGATGCATTGGATTATTGAGGATTTATGGTTTTGAGTTTTATCTACTATTGATTAGACTCAGTGATTCTTCATGTTGATGTGAGATGTACACCATGAGATGCTGTTTTTATGATTTGGTTTTATTCCGGACCGAGTGGGGGAGCTATACGGTCGTGGATTATTGCGTTATCCTGACTGAGTGGGGGAGCTATACAGTCGGATTCATGGTGGACCCGGTCGAGTCCGAGGGGCAGGAAAGCAGCATTTGAGGCGGGGAGCCTAACGAGGATACTCGATACCGGAGACAGTTATAAACACGGTGGATATCTAGGTAACACCGACTGGTGTTATTGGATGACAGAATCGTTCAGGGTACGATGCCTGATGGAAACAGAAGATTTGTGTCGATGTTGGACACAGAAAAGAATAAACTTTATTGGAATTAATTGATGAGATTTCCTTCATGATTTTATACTTAGTAGTTCATGTTCATATTTCCACATGTTATCATGGATTATATTCATTTTTGTTGATATTAGCTCTAGTTCGTCATACTTATATTATCAGCTGATAAATGTTAGTCTTATTCACTTAGTTGGCAACTCACCCCCGTTGTGCCTTACTTCCTTACAGGAGCCGTATGGATGCATAGCAGCAGTGCAGATCCACTCGTGAGCTTTTACTGCTCTTTTTACTAGGTGGGTTACGTATGTAGTAACATCCTATTTTGGATATGTACGTTTTGGATCTAGTATTACTCCATCAGACCATGTATATTTGACTTAGAATGCGATGTTGTTATATGTATGTTATTTTGACTTATGAAATCATTTAGTTGTGTTAAGTTATAGTTCTTGTACTTATACGTGAGATTCTTCATTTCGAGTGTCATATTATTAATGTGTATTGATTTCCGCTGTTGGCTTTGTTTTTCTCCCAACTAGGGATGCAACCTATTCATACACCCTATAACTGTTTTATTAATAATTAAAAAGGGAGTATTGTCGATGTTTTAAACCTAGTAGTGTAAAATTTTATTGTTTAAAAACCTTTCGGCATGCTACATCATTCTTTTACTTAAAAACTAAAATTTGTCTAAATTCCGCAAAAAGGGTTTTGATCTTGGTTTTTGGCTTACTCAGATTGTGTCGATATCTTTAGATATTATACAATCTATGTGCCGGTCACATCCAAACTTTGGGTCGTGACATTATACCTCTTGGAGCAACTGAACAAAATTCCAAGATGGTGCAAGTTGTTCAAAATCCAAACTAAAGCTCACTAGGTGGTGTAGGATGAGGTTGTGGTCATTTTTAATGAAGGTGGGGTGATGTTTTGAGATGGTTTTAGGGATGATTCATGGAGGTGGAGGAGGTGGAGGAAGGATGAGGATGAAGTGAAGAAGAAGATGAAGGAAAGGAAATGAAGAATGAAGGGTAAAGGAGCCATACCCCCTCTCTCTTTCCCTCTCTCTCATTCTCACTCTCTCACATGCCCATGCTCTCATGGCCATCCCTCCATTGACTTTTCTTTTCTTTCTTTTCTTTCTCTTCTTTTTCCCTCTCATATGAAAGAAAACCCAATACCACAAATACAAATGAAATAACTTACAACAAAATACAACATGTCATGGTGCACTAGCCATGAATATTTAAAAACACGGATTTGGCTTAATCGTGATTAATAGTGCACTAATCAAGTTTAATTTAAACTTGCAAATAATAATTGCATAATTATTTATAAAATGCCCAAATCAAATAAATATATTTTAAATAATTAATACATATTAATCTTCAAATATTTTCCAAATATCGGTATATAATTATACCATTTTACGAAAATCTCAATTCGCAAATCGAATAGTTTTCATGAAATATATTATTTTAATATTTAAAGCCCAAAAATAATATTTTATTTTTCTGAAATGTTACAGAATCTTGGGTTTTACGGGACTACGGTGCTTGCAAGAATTTTTGTTTTCGCTTCCTTTTCGACCTCGACTTCCGCGGCGCGGGCGCCGGATCCCAACATGGTATCAGTGCCTCAGCAAACCATTACTAGCAAGTTTACACAAGTTTAAATTCTTGATCGACGGAATTTTCCAGATCGCATTTCCAGTTTTCATGCTTTCTATCCGATTTTGAAAGTTGTTCAAAAAATCATTTAGATTACTTTGAAATTATATGCAGGCTAAATTAGAGGCCAGAATAAATTTTGAGCCCATGATGCCAAAATTGTGCCGCGGAACCGCCACGAAACATGCCATTTTGCGGCGGTTCCGAAGCCTTATTATGGGCGTTGGGCCCCAAATTTTTTTGTGGTTCTCTATGGTTTGGAAATGTGATTTTTAGGATGTATGGTTTTGACCCAGATTTGTTTGAGTACTGGTTTGTACTTGGGGACAATACGGAAAGTTTTAGTCGATCGAAATTTTGAAATTGTGTGTATTAGTGCGTATGTTTATTTCTGTGACCGAATATCATATAGCGATTGAATCCGACTAGTTGCTATATGTACAATCAGACGGGTTTACAACATGAAATTCACGTTGATATTATGTGTTGCATCGATGTTATAGACGGATTGTCGTGATGGATAGCCTTGTGTGCAATGCTAGATGTACAGTTCAGATTCATTTGTATATTGTTTATTGCAGGGCGAGCGTCCAACATATGGGCTGCCGTTTCTGCCAGTTTGTATATTCTTTTATTGGGGCACGACCGGGTTGAGGTCGTTGTCACCATTGTATATATTTTTCTTTTCTGTACTAGAATTAGTCCACGGAGGAGTGCTCGAATAGCCAGATTCTAAAGGGCAACGAGCCAACATCTCATGGAGTTGAGATCGAGGGGGCCTTACTCTAGAATTGGCGGGCTATTCGCCGCACTCGTAGGGGTATAGATTGACCCATGGAGGGGTGCTCAAATTACCGGATTCCGTGAAGTGCTAGGTGGCCCATTCACTTTGTTGATTGGGGTTGCCTCACTTCGGGGATTGGCGGGTAACTTGCTGCACTCGTAGGTGTTGGCTATAGTTCCCTTAAGTCAATTATTGTAATCACAGGCACGCGATTGTGATGATTGAGGGAGGACCTATACGGGTAGAACGGTCTTACTCGAGATGATAGTATGCTATCTAGTTTGTCTTTATCATTATGTATATGCATTATGCGGTATTACAGATCACTATTACATGTTGATAGTGTTAGGTTTCCCTAGCACCTACTTATGAGTATGGAAGCATCACACATGCCACTTTAAAATTTCTAGAGGTGCTAAGCAAACTAAGCATGGATCTTTAACTAGAATTACAAGGGTAACATCACAAGTATCATATACAAGAACTATTCTATCACTAATTTAAAGGAATACAATCTTTGTAGTCCTCTTTGTAGTGAATCCTACGATCGTTGAGAGTTGGAAAAGCTTGCAAGTTAGCTCCTTTGTCCACGATGATCCACCCGAAATCCACTTAGTCCAAGATCCTAGCTTCAAATGATCAAACAAGATGATGAAGCTAAACACTCTAAACTAATTGGCTAGATTAGAGTAGAATGATGAGGTGGTATGTTTTCTATAATCAAAACCCTTTCTTTTTAACTCTCTGTCACTTTCGAAAATTCAAGAGAGCAAGGAGGAAGAAGAAGATGAAGGCAAAAGCTTTTTGATAATGATAAAGCTTAATGAAAAAAAGAAAATATAGTATATATATTTTCATTCTCTTATCCAACCATGGTTACTAAAATATCTAGATATTATTGCACTTGAGTTAAAAGGCAAAAGGAATATTAATCCATGGTTAAAAACTGGGTGAAGTGTGGTCAACTATAAGAAGAGTGTAGAAGATAACTATGGATGAATAATCCTTTTCTTTTTCTTTTAACTTAAATGCAAAATGATAATATATAAATATAAGTTCCATGTGAGACTTATATTGCCTTCAAAAGTGTATCATTAACCTTGATACCTTGCATGTATGTTTCTATGCACATCAACATGTGCATACATGCACATCAACATGTGCATCCATGCTTGCAGTCTTCCTCTTTAATAAAAAGAGTTTGACTAAAGAATTAAAATAAAACTAAAAGTCAAAATGTTAAATCAACAATTGATTTAACAATCCGGTCATATCGCATACGACCCGACTAATAGAAAAATGCCCGATTAACATACGGTATCACATAGTCGTATTCAATCGGGTCCCCGCACATATCTCATATGCACACCATATCTTTTCGCCTAGGCTAGGAAACTTCTGTGTGGGACTGTAAGACTCGTCAATACGCCGGCAGTGGGTGATGATCATATCAAACACCCACAAGCCGCAAGCGGTCAGCTAAACGTGACGGCCTCCCGGGTATTGAACGATCAGAAGAAAACCAGCAAAGCTGTCAAAACTCCCGTCGAGCCATCTGGCAACACTTACCGTACAGTCCGGTCTCCTCGTCAAATATGTTGCATATCGAATCTAGGGATGGTGTCGTCGACCCTAATAACTCAATCAGTCATGCCGGTATATAGCTAATAACAGATCGAGAAACTACTGATAACGCTTATCAGTAAATCTCAGTAGCCCTGGCCAGGGACTTCCTGTTATAGCCAATCAAGCATAGTACAACATCAACTCCCAATACCGGAAGAGACAGAACCCCTCCTGTTGCTCATCGCATCCATGTGCCTCCGGAACTGTACCCAAAGACCACCTGTTTGCATGACTCAGTAGAGCCGTGGTAGGGTGGAGATCAAAGTACAGTGGGAGGATGTTCATACCAGAATATTGCATTTTATACCGCCCATTCTTACGCTCGGTTATTTATCGGTAGGTACTCTTGAGCCGTGTTTGCTAGTAATTGCAGGATACAGGTTCTCGGCTCTAAACGGTGAAATTCATGAAAAAACACGATAAAATCCGGGTTCTTTCCATTCACAGATAAAACACGGATCTCCGCTCTTTATCCGTCTGTTGCCACATACCAGTTTAGGAGACAAAATGGCAAATCAATGTCATTTCATGCACAAGGCTCAATGGCAACACAAGATCCAAGAAATCTACGCGGAGCTCGAGACAATCATGGCAAAAGATCCACATCAAATCATCTTTTTAATCAACAGATATTCTGGAAGAAATGTGGAAAGATTATCAGAAAAGACATGTGCCAAACTACAGACAAAAAAGGACCAGGGAAGCACAGAAAAACGGAAGGCCCAAATCCTCTATACGGCCGCGGATCCGCGGCCAATAGGGGGTCTAGGCCGCGGATCCGCGGCCATGTAGGCTCCTTGCTGGGTCAATTTTTGTGGGCAGTTTGGTACTTTCATCTTATGCCAGATTATTGCCCTAGGTTTCCATTTACCCGCCTATAAATACTCCAGAACTGAGCCAAGCCAAGGGTTAACTTCTTTAGCCTCTTTTTGTTAGGATTTAGTCTTTTTCTTCTTCTTCTTCATTCTTTCTCCATGAAAATTGTAGTGAGAGCTTTTTGAGTGGAGGATCAATGAAGATGAGGGTTTTTGTATCATTCTCTTTTGTTTAACTTCCCCTTGAGATCCTTGCTTTCTCTTGATCTTTCAACCTCTTCATTGAGCTTGAAAGGTTAAGAGTTTGTTATTGATCTCAAGGGTCGTATTTTCTTATGGAACAAGTTCTTCTCTTCACATGAGTTCTTTACCCTTCTCTTGTTCTTGCAACCTCTTAATTGAGCTTGCAAGTTTAAGGGTTGGCTATTGATCCCATGCTTGTGTTGAGTTCTAGTTTCTAGTTTCCTTTCTTGGTTTTTATTATCTTGTAATTACTTTCTTGCTTTTTATTATCTTACTTTACTTATTTGCAATTTAATTCATGCACTTATTTACTTGTAATCTTCTCTTTTCTTTGTTCTTTTCTTTTGCTCTTTTTGGTTCTCTTTGTGAATGTTGTAATTATTGTCGTTGTTAAGAATCAATACGGTATTGTAAGTTAAGATTTTCTTTGCTCATTTCCTTTTCCCGTTATTTTCCATTGAACTCTGCCCAAACGTTACGCAAGCGCTCCTTTAGGCACCCTACCCTAACAAGGTAACGGTGATTCCTAACCGCGACCGGTTGCGTTCGGTTTGGCCGGAGGCGAAAGCAAGAGACAAGAACGGACGGACAAGGGTAAATAAGCCGGATTCCACGAATACCGCGCTTAAATCCCCTAATCCACGTTGTTGCCGATTGCTCTAGCTTCAATTGGTCAAGACTCGGCTCAAAGGTTTTGAGTACGGATTTCTTTAGCTTACATTATCATATCTTTTCTTAACAACTTTATACTTGCAAATAATACACATAGGTTAGACTTGAACAAACTCATACAATTCTTTATTGACTCGTCTAAAACAAGAAAGGACATACAACCATCTCCCTGTGGATCGACCCGTGCTCAACCGGCTAGCTGCATAGCGACACTGTCTTGATTGCGGTTAACTTTAATCATTCCAATCAAATGGCGCCGTTGCCGGGGAGATGGTAGCGTATTTCTTTCTTGTTATTCGGGTTAATATTCTTTTTGTATATATTTATAAAAAAAAATAAAAAATATTCTTTTTTTTTTATCATTTTTGTGGGCAAGAGTGCAGATTTTTTGCAGATTTGCAAACTGGGATTGTGGGGAGCAAAGTGTACATTCAAGGCTAAGGTGATTGCAAAGTACAGTACCTAAGATCCGGGTAGTTTGACCCGCGCAAGCGAACTTTTCATGCTTACCGGATTTGATTCAACGGGGGTTTCCTAACCCAAAAACTTAACGGTACGTACTTTACTAACACCTTCTTCTCAAATCCGACGCATCCAATATACTATTCTTTGCAGGATTCTTTGCAAGTTCGCTAACAAACGCTAAAATTGACTAACCCGTATTTGTTGCAGTGCCGCGCTTAAACTAAAAAACGATTTTTTGATTCTTTATAGAATTTTTATTGAATTGCGCATTGCATACATTAATATGGACTTAAGGGCAAGCGAACCCCACAATATACGGTAAAGGATTTCATCACCTTTTCCGTGGCCCACAAATCACGAACTTGAGCATAACGTTTACCCGCACAAAATTTAAACGAAACTAGACTTTAAGCCTTAAGGACTTCGCGCTCACTAGGAGAAGTCAACTGTGTTTAGAATCTCGCTTAACGGTATATTGTTTACGGGGTATCTAGGAAAGTGTTAACGGCGAAACCGCCAAAAGAGAAAGGGTTATTTAATTAAGGAACTTCGCGAAAGCGTTGGAAAACCTCCCCTTATCTCTGCACTTACCTGGCCCCGTGATCAGTGTATCTTGAGCCCGTTTCTCGACACAGTTTTACTTCGACAATCAAGTTCTGGAGCAGGTCTAGTTGACCTAGGTGAACCCTAGAACGATTAGGTGTGTGGTATTTTTGTGTCGTGGTTGTTTTTGTCCATATTCTTTTTTGTGTGTATATTTCATTCTTTTGTTAATATCTAAAAAAAAAATTTAAAAAAAATTAAAAATATATCATTCTTTTTTCCACTTCTTTTATCTGCCTTTCCTTCTTTCTCTCTTCATATCATGGGTACCCCTCCTCGCAAAACTCTTGCCGAACTTTGGTACCCACAACCAGACATTACTTCATATGGTTCTTGTTTTGGTCGAACAACGAACGACCCCTCCATGCCCAAAGTCTCACTGAAAGATCGCATAGCAGCGTCTAGGACAAACACTTGCCCTCCGCATTCCACTTTGTATCAACCTTTTCAACCTCCCACACCCGCTTATG
The DNA here is from genome assembly GCA_030015575.1 of Agapanthus africanus. Taxonomy (NCBI): domain Eukaryota; kingdom Viridiplantae; phylum Streptophyta; class Magnoliopsida; order Asparagales; family Amaryllidaceae; genus Agapanthus; species Agapanthus africanus. The sequence continues at coordinate 285,796,731 of CM057343.1, read as the reverse complement.
TTGATACCCCTTTTGCAAGTCGTCCTTTGTCCATCGCTGAACGTATTGAACAATCCCGTAGCCGATCTTTCACTCCTTTCACCACTTCAAATTCTTGGGATCAACAATTCCATTCACCTTCCTATCCAAATGTTGATCCTGCTCCTGTCCAGCCATTCAATTCCTACCAATCCTACCCTACCTTTGCACCTTCCCTAGACATTGCTTCAGAACCGCCATTTGGGAGTTTTCAGTATCCAAACAACTTTGAATCTTTTACTGAAACCCCTTCACAACCTATGTCTAGTCTGGAACAATCGTTGGAAGACTTTAGGGTAGCGTCAAGCCAACAGATGATGGATTTGAATGCATCCATGGCCGGTAGCTAGTTTCCAATTAGCTCCTAATTTTCCAATGTATGATGAGGCGGCAGGACTGGCTGAGAATTTGAGTGAAGAGAGTGAGATGTACCCCCTTCCAAATCAAACCTACCCATTCCAAATTGAAACCCACAACTCCTGTTTTGAAAGTCTATCGAGTATCCCACATGATTTAGCAATTGAAGATAGAATGATTAATGAGTTGTGCGACTTTGTAGTGTTTGATTTGCCAGATTGTGAAGGGACCTTGACTAGTGAAACCACACACAATCCTTTTGACCTCTACACCTCCATCTTAGAACCTGAATTGATTGAAATCCATGCTTTTGATGAGGTGTCTGAGAATATTGATTTTCACTTGATTGAGAATATTGACGCTGGGGACATTTTGGATGATGAACCCGTAGATTTGGCTGAGTTTGTCTCTTCAAATCATCATCCCGAGTCATTAAATGTTTTTTCCGAACCCTATATGTGTCTGGATTTTGATAAAATATGCATGGATGAGCTAAATTTTGAGGAGAATATTGAGGATAGCACTGAGGATGAAACAGTTTTAGTTGATGAGTCGGATTTTCCAATTCATCCTGTTCCTTTCATTGACTGTGTGCACCCTCCCGAAACCTTAACCGATACCCCTCCTCGATCACTTTCCTCCATCCTTTCCATCGTTCCGACCTTGCAAGAACCCGTCTCACTTACATTTCATATGTCTGGTTTACCGAGTTCGGCGTACCCATGGTTTCTCACAAATCTTGAGGGATTTGACCCCATTTCCCGACGGGTAAATATATTAGCACAATCGCTTTTCACACATCGGTCATCACAAATTGTGCTAATCTATTTACTCCATTTGCACCCTCAAGTTCGTATTCCACTTCTTTTTCCCTTCCGCCATTCTTCTTCTTCTCATATACCGAGACCGTATACCACTTCTATCTTCATACGGTCTCGCGTATTCTCCATCTCTTTTCTCTACGCCTTCTTTCACCAACCACTGCTTTATCACGATAAGATCTTTGAATGGTTGGTGTTAACTTTTGGCCTGTGTAAGGCCTTGAATAGCTTGACACTGTTCTTTCCCCCTAATCCTGAACTTCATCGCTTAACAGTGGAAACACTGTTTCACTTAAGCTTGGGGGGAACCCTTTTTTTTGTATATATTTTTTGTTTTTTGTTTTGTATATAATTTGTTTCTAGGGAGCGCCGACAATTTTGACCCTCTTGGTGTAGCCTGACAGTGAGGGCACTGTCAAGTTTAAGTTTGGGGGTGTGCTCGGTAAGCTTTCTTCCTTCGCATTCATTTGTATATTTTGCATTTGCATACCTTATTAAAAACCCACAAAAATTGAAAATTTTACAAAAAATATAAAAACTTTGTCGTCAAGTTAGCTAATAGGGTAACTTAGATCTTTATTCCGAAAGTTTGGTTGATATGATAGAAATAACTAAATTCTAGGCTTAGGGATTGAAAACCCTAAAAATAACCCTCATTCTGTCTAACTTTGGTAAGTATACGTCCTTACAGTTTTTTTTTAAGAAATAGGTAATCTTGAGTTCAGTTCTTGAGTTAAGTCAAGATGAAGGGAAAGTATTGAAGCTTTACTGAAGGATAAGTCTGAAAAATAGTTTCTTTTCTTGAGTTCAAATTTAGAAAGTATATACCATACAACTGCACTTACACGCACCTTGAAACTTGGGATAGTAGAGGATACCTTGAAATACTCTTGCCTGAAAGCCTAGTATGAAAGAAAAAATGGTATTTAAAGCTAAACACCAAAAGAGCATGTTGAAAAATATATCCGGTCTTGAAAAAGAAAAAGAAAAAGAAAAAGAAAAAGAAAAAAATAGAATAAAGTCAAGACCTGGAAACTGCTATTTACGCTTTAAGCTCACACATTCAGTAATCGGCTGTTAGTGCCTCAAGAAGCATTAATAGTCGCATGAAAGGTGTGTGAGCAAATCCGTCCATCCTTAATGAAAAGAAGTAGTATTTGGTATTAGGGCAATGGTATTATAGCTTGAATTGAATTCTCAAGTGTAGGGGTGCAAAGATACACACACGTAGGAGGTATACAATCGATGTTTGGATAAAAGATAGAAATAAAGAATAAGACTTGTGTTTTCTGTAAAGCTGATAAAAATCCCTGATTTAAGGCCACACTTTAGAAGGAAAACTCAGGAGAACCAATATCTTTTTAAACTCTTTTGGAATGTATATGATCTGAGGTTAAATAGATAGGAGGTGTGAAAATTAAGGGTTGAATATTTCTAACTTAGGATGATAGAGTTTCTAATGTAAATACTAAACTGTAGAAGTAGAATCGATGTTAACTTATGAAACTAGCTTGACGGGATTTTGTGGGTAGTATCCGCTGAAAACCCTCAGGAGACAACACTCCTCCTACTAGGGACACCTAGAGGTTTAACGGCTTGTTGCACGTGCTCAGTGCAATCGCGTTCCCTGCGAAAGTGCGGTTAGGATTTTATTTTTGTGAATAATTGTCTTTGCTCGGGACGAGCAAAAGTTAAGTTTGGGGGTATTTGTTCATACCAGAATATTGCATTTTATACCGCCCATTCTTACGCTCGGTTGTTTATCGGTTGGTACTCTTGAGCCGTGTTTGCTAGTAATTGCAGGATACAGGTTCTCGGCTCTAAACGGTGAAATTCATGAAAAAACACGACAAAATCCGGGTTCCTGCCATTCACAGATAAAACACGGATCTCCGCTCTTTATCCGTCTGTTGCCACATACCAGTTTAGGAGACAAAATGGCAAATCAATGTCATTTTCATGCACAAGGCTCAATGGCAACACAAGATCCAAGAAATCTACGCGGAGCTCGAGACAATCATGGAAAAAAATCCACATCAAATCATCTTTTTAATCAACAGAAATTCTGGAAGAAATGTGGAAAGATTATCAGAAAAGACATGTGCCAAACTACAGACAAAAAAGGACCAGGGAAGCACAGAAAAACGGAGGGCCCAAATCCTCTATACGGCCGCGGATCCGCGGCCAATAGGGGGTCTAGGCCGCGGATCCGCGGCCATGTAGGCTCCTTGCTGGGTCAATTTTTGTGGGCAGTTTGGTACTTTCATCTTATGCCAGATTATTGCCCTAGGTTTCCATTTACCCGCCTATAAATACTCCAGAACTGAGCCAAGCCAAGGGTTAACTTCTTTAGCCTCTTTTTGTTAGGATTTAGACTTTTTCTTCTTCTTCTTCATTCTTTCTCCATGAAAATTGTAGTGAGAGCTTTTTGAGTGGAAGATCAATGAAGATGATGGTTTTTGTATCATTCTCTTTTGTTTAACTTCCCCTTGAGATCCTTGCTTTCTCTTGATCTTTCAACCTCTTCATTGAGCTTGAAAGGTTAAGGGTTTGTTATTGATCTCAAGGGTCGTATTTTCTTATGGAACAAGTTCTTCTCTTCACATGAGTTCTTTACCCTTCTCTTGATCTTGCAACCTCTTAATTGAGCTTGCAAGTTTAAGGGTTGGCTATTGATCCCATGCTTGTGTTGAGTTCTAGTTTCTAGTTTCCTTTCTTGCTTTTTATTATCTTGTAATTACTTTCTTGCTTTTTATTATCTTGCTTTACTTATTTGAAATTTAATTCATGCACTTATTTACTTGTAATCTTCTCTTTTCTTTGTTCTTTTCTTTTGCTCTTTTTGGTTCTCTTTGTGAATGTTGTAATTATTGTCGTTGTTAAGAATCAATATGGTATTGTAAGTTAAGATTTTCTTTGCTCATTTTCTTTTCCCGTTATTTTCCATTGAACTCCGCCCAAACGTTACGCAAGCGCTCCTTTAGGCACCCTACCCTAACAAGGTAACGGTGATTCCTAACCGCGACCGGTTGCGTTCGGTTTGGCCGGAGGCGAAAGCAAGAGACAAGAACGGACGGACAAGGGTAAATAAGCCGGATTCCACGAATACGGCGCTTAAATCTCCTAATCCACGTTGTTGCCGATTGCTCTAGCTTCAATTGGTCAAGACTCGGCTCAAAGGTTTTGAGTACGGATTTCTTTAGCTTACATTATCATATCTTTTCTTAACAACTTTATACTTGCAAATAATACACATAGGTTAGACTTGAACAAACTCATACAATTCTTTATTGACTCGTCTAAAACAAGAAAGGACATACAACCATCTCCCTGTGGATCGACCCGTGCTCAACCGGCTAGCTGCATAGCGACACCGTCTTGATTGCGGTTAACTTTAATCATTCCAATCAGAGGACACACAAGACACTACGACGATCTTGGGTCTACAGACTAACCTGTACCAGTATCACCTGAGAACTGCTATCCAACGATAGATATAATACCACATAGGAGTTCTCTGTGAGTCCGTTCAGTGTACCCAGTCTCCACTGAGCACCCGCATACATTCTTTGGTGTCACCTCACTAGATGGATATGGGAACATCCATCGCCCATCGCATGGGACAAGAATGGTATACGCTTGTCTACTCTGGAATATCGATGCCCCGTCTCGATACACCCACGACTAGGAACAGTTCAAGGATATGCTTATAAACTATACGCGCCCCACTAGTATGATCCGCATCATAGTCACAGTAGTCAAGCAAATATCCACAGGGCTTTATCAACATGTGTAAATGAATAAAAGCATGATCAAGTCAACATGTCAGATAAAGTAAACCAGATAGCATACTATCATGTCGAGCAAGAAAGTAATCTATATATATATATATACACACATGTCCAAGCATCCACTATACATATAATGGCCTCTAGGGCATACATATATCCAACAATCTTCCACTTGCACTAAGACCAATTATTGGTGTATCTCATACCCAACATCTCAAAATGTCGCTCATGCTGTGGCTGTGGAAGGGCCTTGGTGAGTGGATCCGCGGTGTTATTCTTTGTATCTACTCTCCGAATCTCGATCTCATGGCGATCCACAATCTCTCGGATCAAATGATATCGCCTGAGAATGTGTCTGGATTTCTGATGGGACCTTGGTTCTTTGGCTAACGCCATAGCCCCATTATTATCACAATACAATGGTATTGGATCAATAATGGTTAGAACTACTCCTAGTTCCGCGATGAACTTCCTCATCCAGACGGCTTCCTTGGCAACATCATTTGCAGCAATATACTCAGCTTCCATCGTGGAGTCTGCAACGGTATCCTGTTTGGAACTCTTCCAACTAACCGCCCCTCCATTGAGGGTAAATACAAACCCTGCGATAGATTTGCTGTCATCCTTATCACTTTGGAAGCTGGAATCGGTAAAGGCCTCCATTTGGAGATCCCCATTACCATACACTAAGAACAATTCTATAGTCTTTCGCAAGTACTTAAGAATGTTCTTCACTATTATTTAATGTTTCTTCCCTGGGTTGGATTGATACCTGCTTACTACAGCTAGTGCATAAGCTACATCAGGGCATGTACATAACATCGCATACATTATAGATCTACGGCTGAAGCATAGGGTATAATGCTCATGCGAGCTCTCTCTTCATCAGTCTTCGGACAGAAGTCTTTGGAGAGAGTGATTCCATGGCAAGCGGGCAAGGCACCACGCTTGGAATCTTCCATACTAAACCTTTTTAAGATGGTGTCAATGTACTTTGATTGGGACAATCCCAATAACTTCTTGGATCTATCTATGTAGATCTTTATGCCCAAAATGCATGAGGCATCACCCAGGTCTTTCATGGAGAACCTTTGTGATAAGAATAGTTTGACCGATTGTAGCATAGGAATATCATTTCCTATCAAGAGAATATCATCTACGTACAATACGAGGAATGTGACAGTACTCCCTACAATCTTCTTATAAATGCATGGTTCATCTATATTTTTGATAAAATCAAACTCTTTGATTGTATCATCAAAGAAGATATTCCAGCTCCGTGAGGCCTGCTTTAATCCATAAATGGATTTATGTAATCTACATGCTTTCCCGCTGCTCCCACTGTCAATGAAGCCCTCTGGCTGATCCATATAAACGCATTCTTCTAAATCACCATTCAGAAATGCAATTTTAACGTCCATCTGCCAGATTTCATAATCATAGTGAGCAGAAATAGCAAGTATGATCCGGATGGATTTAAGCATTGCTACCGGAGAGAATGTTTCATCATAGTCCAGTCCTGTTCTTTGACGAAATCCTTTCGCTACAAGCCTTATTTTAAAGGTCTTTACCTGTCCATCTACACCAATCTTTCTCTTAAAGATCCATTTTCACCCAACGGGTTTTATCCCAGGAGGTGGAACGTCCAAATTCCACACATTGTTGTTGTACATGGACTCCATTTCGGATCTCATGGCTTCCAGCCACTTCACCGAGTCACTACTCGTGATAGCTTGCTGAAAACTAGTAGGGTCATCATTATCCATGATGCAATCTTCTCTATCACCACCAATGAGAAACCCATAGTATCTCTCCAGTGGGTGAGAAGTTCTACTAGATCTCCGAAGCGGCTGAGGTTTTTGAAGTTCTACTGCAGCATCAGTTTCAACCAATTCGTCCTGAGTAATTTGTGTCTCTAGAAGCTCTTCTAGTTCTACCGCATTGCCATCAGTACTGTCTATAAAGATTTCATTTTCCAAAAATGTGGCATGCTGAGCAATAAACACCTTTTGTTCCTTTTTGTAGTAGAATAGATATCCATATGAGTGTTTTGGATATCCCACAAATTTACACAAGACAGATCGTGTCTCGAGTTTTTGTGGATTCTGCTTTTTAACAAAAGCCGGACAACCCCAAATCCTAACTCTTTTAAGAGATGGTCTCTTTCCACTCCATATCTCATATGGAGTGGTAGACATGGTCTTGGTTAGAACCCTGTTTAACAGATATATTGCTGTCTCCAGTGCATGCCCCCAGAAGGAAAGCGGTAACTCAGCATCACACATCATGGATCGTACCATATCTAATAGGGTACGATTCCTCCGTTCAGACACACCGTTGTGCTGTGGTCTGTAAGGAGGAGTGAGCTGAGAGAGAATCTCATTCTCTTTTAAGAAGTCTGAAAACTTTGTACTTAAGTACTCTCCACCTCGATCTGATCGAAGTTTCTTGATGCTCAAGCTTGTTTGATTTTCTACTTCAAGTTTGTACTCCTTGAATTTCTCAAAAGCTTCGAATTTGTGCATTATTAAAAACACATGTCCAAATCTTGAGAAATCATCAGTAAAAGTAATGAAGTATGAAAAACCGCCTCTAGCATGTGTAGACATTGGTCCGCATACATCACTATGTATGAGGCCTAAAAGTTCCACAGCTCTTTCTCCGTGTCTAGTAAACGGAGTTTTGGTCATTTTTCCTTTGATACAGGACTGGCAAGTCGCATGAGATTTATATTCAAAAGGATTTAAATATCCATCTTTATGTAGCTTGCTTAGTCTTGTTTCATTAATATGACCAAGTCTACAATGCCAAAGAAAATATTCATTTATATCTGAAAACTTTCTTTTATTAGTATGTTGTGTATTGAAAATTGTGTGTTGGTTTAGGACGTAAATACCGTTATTTAATGTACCATACCAAATCAACTCTTGATTCAAGTTAATGTTCATAACATTATTTTGCAATACAAAATGATATCTTTCATTGTCCAACAAAGAAACGGATATTATTTTACATAGCATACTGAGTATAAAATAACACGGGTTCAAAACCAATATACAACCAGAAGGCAAACCCAGATGATACTCTCCTACGGATACAGCATGTACATTGGAACCAATTCCAACCCGCAGAGTATGGTCTCCAGTCTACAAAACTCTACTGTTTCTCAACCCTTGCACACAATTGCAGATGTGAGAACCAGAACCGGTATCTAATACCCAAGATGTAGAGGTAATTGAAAAACAGTTCTAAGTTACAAATATACCTGAAGCGGAAGCATCACCATGCTTCTTCTTCTTGATATCAGCAAGATATACAGCACAGTTGCGTTTCCAATGTTCCGACTTGTGGCAGTAAAAACATTCTCCTTTCCCGCTACCCGCGGCCCCAGATATGTCTTTCCCCTTCGCCTTTTTAACTCCACCTTTCTGTTTGATGGGTTTCTTCTTCTTCTTTCCCTTGGCCTTGGCTTCTGAGATGGAAGAGGAAGATGGCCCAGCAATCAGAGCGGGTGTCTTCTCTATTTTCAGCGTGCTCTCTGCACTTCTCTCGAGAAGTTCAGGCAATGATTTCTCCAAATCGTTCATATTGAAATTCACTATGTAAGGAGCAAAGGCGGGGGGGAGGGAGGGGGAGACTGCAGAACAATATCCGTATACTGCTCATTATCCATGGTCCATCCCAGTTCCTCGAGTTCTTCAATAAGACAAATCATCTTCAAGACATGGTCTCCTACTAATGCACCAGGGGCCATTCACATCTGAAACAACTTTCTAGATGCCTTGTATCGCAAAGTCCGAGACTGCTCTTCATACAACTCCTTTTTATGAAAAAAGATGGATTGAACATCCATCTTCTCGTGCTGTTTCTGATGGATATTGTCCATAGAAGACAGTGCGAGGCATTTGGCCGTGTTACAGTCAATATCCCATGTTTTTCGGATCTCCCTATCCAAAACAGATGATTTAGGTCCTGGGACGGGTGGGGGTTTGGTAGTGAGGACATATGATACTTTATCATATGTGAGTGCAATGTTCAAGTTCCTTAACCATTCTTTATAGTTTGGTCCGGTCGGTTTATTTTTCTCTAGTAGAAGCTTAAGTCCCGTCATCGGTATCTGATATTAGGAGAGAGAAAAGAATACACTCAGTGAAATGCTCTTGCAAAGAATTAGATTGGTTATTATCTTATCTAATCGATGTATCCCACTGCATTAATCAAATTTTCTTTCAAAACCTGAAAAGAAAACTAGCCAGGATTAATTACATTCTACAGTTTCGCCAACCGATCAGCCAGGCCAGTGTCGATATTTTGAGGGAGGTTTCTCGTGCTTTCGCACGGACCTAATTAAAATAAACCTCGTTTTCCCAGAGGTCAAACCCCGTTGACACCTTTCTAGACACCTACTGGTTTAACTAATTGCAAAATGCAAAACTCTCCTGGGAGTAACTCTTACTCACAGTGGGATCGGGATCCAACCATCATATAGATGGTATGCAATCTCATTGCAAATTTCAACTCTTGAAACTCCCGATATAGTTTTTACCCCTAGTAACTTATGACCTTGGCTATGGTCAAAATATCATAAGCACTAGTCAAGTTTTACCCGTCATTTCGAGATTAATTAGACCCACCCATATGACCCTTGACTATGATCAACATAATCACATGAATGTCCTAACTAATCGCATCTTATGCGGTATAGGAAGACATCACTTAGCTACCGTACACTATGCCTCGGCTATTGTCGACATACGTAGCACGAATACTAAGTACTCTACTTCCTAAAATGACGGAGGGTTACAGATGGTTTTTATGAAAACCTTTAATGCTTTGAACTTGATCTCGTTGTAGAATCAAAACAGTTTAGAAAAGGAGTGGCTTAAGCTCCGCATCTTTTGAAACTTGCATTTTTCATAAAAAGGCCGAGTGGGTTTCAAATCTGATTCTACAACATCTTTAGGTTTCTTTTACTTTACATTAATCTCATTAATATAGTCCCATCATTTAAGTTCCTAAGCCATCACAGAAAATAAACGAAAATAGAACGTATACTTATACCATCCGCATTCGCCACAATGTCCCATTATGCACCGTTAGGTTACTTAACTAACAGCATAGCGGGGCGGGACTAGCGCGGGTGTAAAATATAAGCAACGTTTATTATATATCATATATATAATAATAATCCATTCTTCTCAGATACTAAGTAATCACATTACAGAATATCAACAGCAGCAGAAGCACATATGAAAATAAAAATGATATCTAGGAGGTCCGTATTTTGTATTCAGTCAGCAATAGAAAATACGGATTCCACGGTCGCGATGAATAGCCAAGCCTACACCTCTAGATCCCTACGAGAGCGGCAAGTGATCCTGCCAATTCTAGAGTTTAGGAGACCCCGTCTCGACTCCTCGAGTTGGCCTTCCACTGAACCCTAGAACCCGATCACTTGTGCTCCCCTCCTTGGGTCTATCCTAATGCCGAAAAGTAAATAATATACAGTAATGGTGACATCATTCTCAACCCGGATGTTCCCCAAATAAAAGAATATTACATACATTTAACTTTTACATGAATGAAAATTAAAATTCTCATCTCACATAAAACCCCCGGCTATTCGATCGCGACAATCCTGCATCATATCTCAGCAACACATAATATCTCATATCATCAACGTAAGGAAGTGTGCGTATCCCGATTGTCGTTGATGTATAGCAACGAAGCTGGCGATACACCACATACTACACTTACGGTCGCAGAAAAGAAAGTGAAAAACAACATTTGCAATCACAGAAATCAAGATGATGTTTAACATTTCGATCGAATCAACAAACATCTGCGTTTTACCCCAAGAGCTCAACACTTGAGCAGAGTTACAAATACTCAAAATCGCGCCACAGTGTCTTATGGTCCAGCCGTAGAAAGAGTTAACCAACGCCTCACCTATGACACCACGGCACTACGGCAAACCCGAAGGTTCGTTCGCGGTTCTGTAGGCATAGAATCGAGTTAAGGTTATTATGATCTTCTAGAGGGTCCATAGGATACTTGCGCTACTATTGAATATAAAGTTAACATAGGAAAATTACTACACTTGGAAATTTCAGCGGGGTAGAAAGTGGGGTGTCCAATGTTCGTTCGAAATGCTATAAATAGTCTAGATTACCAATTTAGTGTTAAAAAATACGACTACGAATCACTACGAATTAGCACCAAGTCTAAACAATCATCACATGAAAACTGGGCTAAACAAACAATAACACAAAACCCAAAATGAACCCAAAAGAGTACTGGAGCAATACGGGGGGATTCTGGGTGTAGGGGGCCGGCCTGGCCGGAAAAATTGCTAGGGTGGCCGGCCAAAATCCGATGACCCCCTCCCCCCGTATTTCACTTGTATGCTTATGTCAGTCCAAATATGACTCTGTACCTGTTTGAAAAATTTTTAGACGATCTTTTAAAAAATTTCCAGAGAGCATATCAAGGGTTCCGTAATATCGTATTTTCGTAGTCGGTTTCGTTTTCGTATTTGATATAACACCAAGTCCAGAATTCTAGCTTGGCTCTGATACTATGTTGGTCAGGCAGTCATCCTATCCAATGGGGCCACCGTAGCACCAACGGGTCCCTCAGCAGCTACTTTTTACGCATGCCCCCTCGAGAGGACTGCATCCCGCCGGAACACCTTCCGGTCTCGGGACACCCTGAGGGTAAGAGCCTATGCTTCGCCACAGTGTCACACAGTGAGAACCTCCCATAGGTCAACATCCAATGCCTTATAGCTCTGATACCATTGTTAGGATTCCCTAGCACCTATTTATAAGTTTGGAAGCATCACACATGCCACTTTAAATTTTCTAGAGGTGCTAAGCAAACTAAGCATGGATCTTTAACTAGAATTACTAGGGTAACATCACAAGTATCACATACAAGAACTATTCTATCACTAAGTGAAAGGAATACAACCTTTGTAGTCCTCTTTGTAGTGACTCCTAGGATCGTTGAGAGTTGGAAAAGCTTGCATGTTAGCTCCTTTGTCCATGATGATCCACCCGTAGTCCACTTAGTCCAAGCTCCTAGCTTCAAATGATCAAATAAGATGATAAAGCTAAACACTCTAAACTAATTGGATAGATTAGAGTTGAATGATGAGGTGGTATGTTTTCTATAATCAAAACCCTTTCTTTTTAACTCTCTCTCACATTGGAAAATTCAAGAGAGCAAAGAGGAAGAAGAAGATGAAGGCAAAAGCTTTTTGATAATGATAAAGCTTAATGAAAAAAAGAAAATATAGTATATATATTTTCATTCTCTCATCCAACCATGGTTGCTAAAATATCTAGATATTATTGCACTTGAGTTAAAAGGCAAAAGGAATATCAATCCATGGTTAAAAAGTGTGGTCAACTATAAGAAGTGTGTAGAAGATAACTATGGATGAATAATCCTTTTCTTTTTCTTTTAACTTAAATGCATAATGATAATATATAAATATAAGTTCCATGTGAGTCTTATCTTTCCTTCAAAAGTGTATCATCAACCATGATACTTTGCATGTATGTTTCTATGCACATCAACATGTGCACACATGCACATCAACATGTGCATCCATGCATGCATTCTTCCTCTTTAGTAAAAAGGGTTTGACTAAAGAATTAAAATAAAACTAAAAGTCAAAATGTTAAATCAACAATTGATTTAATAATCCGGTCATATCGCATACGACCCGACTAATAGAAAAACGCCCGATTAACATACGGTATCACATAGTCGTAATCAATCGGGTCCCCGCACATATCTCATATGCACACCACATCTTTTCGCCTGGGCTAGGAAACATCTGTGTGGGACTCTAAGACTCGTCAATACGCCGGCAGTGGGTGATGATCATATCAAACACCCACAAGCCGCAAGCGGTCAGCCAAACGTAATGGCCACCCGGGTATTGAATGATCAGAAGAAAACCAGCAAAGCTGTCAAAACTCCCGTCGAGCCATCTGGCAACACTTACCGTACAGTCCGGTCTCCTCATTAAATATGTTGCATATCGAGTCTAGGGATGGTGTCATCGACCCTAATAACTCAATAAGTTATTCCGGTATATAGCTGATAACATATTGAGAAACTTCTGATAACGTTTATCAGTAAATCTCAGTAGCCCTGGCCAGGGACTTCCTGTTATAGCCAATCAAGTATAGCACAACATCAACTCCCAATACCGGGTGAGACGAAACACCTCATATCGCTCATCGCCTCCATGTGCCTCTGGACTGTACCCAAAGACTACCTGTTTGCACAAATCAGTAGAGCCGTGGTAGGGCGGAGATTAAAGTACAGTTGGAGGACACACAAGACTCTATAACTATCTTGGGTCTACAGACTAACCTGTACCAGTGTCACCTGAGAACTGCTATCCGACGATAGATATAATACAACATAAGAGTTCTCTGTGAGTCCGTTCAGTGTACCCAGTCTCTACTGAGCACCGGCATACATTCTTTGGTGTCACGTCACCAGATGGATATGGGAACATCCATCGCCCATCACATCGGACAAGAATGGTATACGCTAGTCTAGTCTGGAATATCGATGCCCCATCTCGATACACCCACAACTAGGAACAGTTCAATGATATGCTTATAAACTACATGTGCCCCACTAGTATGATCCGCATCATAGTCACAGTGGTCAAGCAAATATCCTCAGGGCTTTATCAACATGTGTAAATGAATCAAAGCATGATCAAGTCTACATGTCCGATAAAGTAAACCAGATAGTATACTATCATGTCGAGCAAGAAAGTAATATATATATATATATATATATATACATGTCCAAGCATCCACTATACATATAATGGCCTCTAGGGCATACATATATCCAACAGATAGAGCCCATATGATTATTGCTTGACTACCAGCATTATGATGGCGATCATATATGTGGGAGCTGGGTAGTCTATAAGCACATCCTTAAATTTCCCCAGTCGCAGGAGTATCGAGACTGGGCATCGATACTCCGGAGTAGACTAGTGTATACTTTTCGAGACCTTGACGAGGGCCGGTTGCCGGTCTCACAAGCCATTGGTGTCAGTTAGTCACCTAAGATAGTATACAGGTGCTTATTAGGTTATGAGTACATTGGACGGACTCCCTGGGAACATACTAGTTGGTATTATACCTATTGTCAGATAGTAGTTCCCAGGTGACATGAGTACAGGTTAGTCTGTCGACCTGATATCATCATTTGTCTCATGTGAGTTCTCACTGTGATTTGATTACTACCCTACCATGGCTCAAAAGAGTCGTACAAACAGGTTTAAGTTGGGTACAGTCCCAGGCCATATAGAGGCACTGAGCGGATTGTTGGGGATTCATCTCTCCCGGTATTTGGGGTTGATGTCGCGCGGTTCACGGGTGGCCGTCACCAGAAATCCTTGGTCTAGGTAGTCGAGAATTACCGATTTGGATCATTAGTTTCTCAGTTGGTGATGGGATTCATACCGACACGAAATATCGAGTTATTAAGGCTCTGACTTTATCCACCCCCTAGACCCAATATGCGATACTCTTAGACGAACGGACTGGACTGTATGGAGAATGTCACGGACAGGCTCAGTAGGGGTTCAGATGAGTTTGCTCTTCGGCCTTCCTTTTGCTCAATACCTGGGTAGCCGTTACGTACAGCTAGTGCCGCTGACATGCTTGTAGTTAAACCCACTGCCAGCGTATTGATGAGTCTTTAGAGTCCCACACAGAGGGTTTCCCTGGTTCTGGCGAAATGATGTAGTAGCCGTATTGGATACGTGCAGGGTTCCGATCGAATGAGTGTACTAGTTACCCGGACTTTCGATCGGACGGTTGATAATACTAACCGGCTCGGGTTTCAGCCGGATTATTAAATCAGGTATTGATTTTATAATTTATGTATATGTATTTCGATATGTATATTTTAGCATTATGTTCTTTATGTTATTTTATCTCTTCGGGTATTCATATTTCGGTACGAAAATAGATATGTATATACAGTAGAATGTAATCCGTATTTTTTACAGATAACGTTCTAGAAGGTGGACACCTTATTTAGCTTTTATCCATTTATTTTAAATGGAAATGAGGTGGAAATAAAGAGAGGGAAGTATGGTGAGAGCCATGCTTGCATACTGTTGCACAAATGAATTTTTAATTCATTTGTGCAAACTATTCAAGCATGGTGAGTATTTTAAAATGAAAGAAAAGTTTTTTTACAAAACCAAGCCATCTTATTTTCTCTCACATGGTTAGCTCATTATTTTTGAAAGATGGTTCTTTCTCCTCACCATTTGCTTCACCTCCCTCTCTAGTTTTCATGAGTTCCTCTACCTTCACCTTCAACCTCCTATCTACAATCTCATGTGTTGAGAATCAAGAGAGGATGTGAGGTAGATAAACACTTAGAATACTCACTACATCCTAGGCGTTCTAGATTAGCAACCTAGAACCCCTAGTTGCTTCACTTACTTCTGATGTAGAGCTAGAGCCATGAATTACATCCCTCAGGTGGATCATCATCGACAAAGGAAGACCGGTGGCCAAGTTCAATCGAGCACCCTTCAAGGAGCTAAAGAAGATGATGGAAGACCGAAGGACTTGGTTCATTTGGTGTAACCTTCTATCTCAGTAGCTAGAACATCTTGTAGTTACCTAGTATAGGTTTATGGTTCGATCTTCGGCGGGTTTCCGTTAGCGCCAAGTTTTTTAAACGCCATTTTTGTTTCGCATCGGCCACGGTAGATGGCCAAGGTGCTATCATAACCCAATAGTAGGGGTCTAGGATCTTCATTGCACTGGCTATACGCACGACCAGGGAACGTCGCGTTTCATTTATGGCTCAAATGAAACGCGAGGCTCCTAAATTATCCATTGTTCCATATTGTTGTTCGCATGCTTGTGATGGTTATTATCTGCCTGCGATGTTGATATATATATTTTATATATATTTAGTAGATGCTTCTATATATTTTGCATCCGTGCTAGTCCAGCCCCCGCTCTGCCGTTAGTTAAGTAACCTAACGGTGCATGACGGGGCCCCATGGCGAATGCGGATGGCCTATAAAAAGCATGTTATTTTGGTTGTTTCTTTTGTGGCTTGGAAACATAAAATGATGGGAATGCATTATCTGAATAATGCAAGGAAAAATAAACCCGAATGATATTGTCGGAACCAATTTTAAAACTACTCAGTTTTCTTCAAAACTCATGGCCATATTCTTTTGCTTTATATAGAGGTATTCGATTAGGAATATCCCGCACCTCATTCTATGAGGGAAGGGCATTGATCCGTTCATTGGGAGTTCACTCTTAAGCAAAAGTTTATGTTACTAGTTTTAAAAAGCGGAGCTTAAACCACTCCATTTCAAAGCCACTCGAGTTCCTTCAACGATATCAAGTTCATTGCGTTAAAGGTTTTTCGCCAAAAACCAGCCGTAGCCCTCCGTCATTTCCTACGAGTATTGCTTAGTATTCGTGCTACGTTTGTTGACTCCGTCAAGGCGTAGTGTGCGGTAGCTATGTAATTCTTGTTTGTAGCATGTAATGCGATTGGTTAGGACAGTCGCACGGCCTTGTTGACTCCGTCAACGGCTCGTGCGGGCGGGTTTAATGCAATCAAGATAATGACAGGTTGAACTTGAACAGGACCTTTTGATTTGTTGACTCCGTCAAGGTCACTTGGGTCCTAGGGAAAAAAACCATATCGGGAGTTTCAAACATACGGGAAACTTGCCAGGCATGCGCATGTAGGGTTCCGTAGGACGGTAGCAAGGATTCGGGAGGCATCGTCCATGCCATTTTCAAATTTTTGCCGTACTAAAAAACCCTAACCCAAGAATCTTAACTAGAGAATTAAACAAAACAACATGCAAACAACTTTACATCTAAGCGAATGAGGAATACAACCTTTGTAGACCGGTCCTTCACTTCTAAAGCTCTGTGTAGTAGTCCCTTCACTCCAAGTAGTGAACATCCGAACTCTAGTAAGGGTTCACATGAAGAAATGAACAAGCTTGCTCGAACTCTTCGAGGCCGAAGATGATCTACGTCGAGGAGACTCAAGCTCATGCTACCTCTTCACTAATGATAGATTAATGAAGCAAACACCCTAAACTAAATGGCTAATATAGTAGAGAATGATGAAGTAGGAAATGGGCTCACTTTAGAATAATTTTTCTCACAATATTTTCTCACTTATAAAAAAGCTAGTAAGCTTTTTCTCAATGAAGAAGAAGATGAAGTGATGAAGAGAAATGAAACTCATGAGGTGAGAATAGCAACCATGGATGAGTTAGTGTCATACACTAACTCGTGTAGAGACTAAACTATGGCTAAGGATAATGGTTAGGTTAATAAATATCTTAAGTAAAACAAATTAGTGGACTAAGTCAATGAACACTTGAAGCTTCTCCAAGCTTCTAGCCATGAGATAATTCCATCAATTTGTGAATTACTTGGATAAATATAAACCCTAGGATTATCATAAGCATGGTGTAAGTCTCATACACCCATGTAGCATATGGCATCAAGCATGACACAAACTAAATGCATATTAATATATATCACATATACTAAGGCATAAAGTGAGAAAAAGAAATGTTTAATTGAGCAAACATTAGTTAATATAAATTAATATATCACATATATAATTATACATTAAATTATCAAATCAACACATGATTTAATAATCCGGCTATATCACATACAAACGACTAATATCAAATGTAACATCTTATCGAATCAACACTTGATCCGATAACTCGGCTATATCTCATATAACCGACCGATATCACATATGACGAGAATAAAATACGGTAACACATACGTGCATTAATCTCGGTCCCGCACATATCACATATTTGCTCCTACTTTGTTTTGCATGAACCAGGAAACCTCTGTGTAGGACACTAAAAACTCGTCAATACGCCGGCAGTAGGTGATGATCATATCAAATAACCACAAGCCGCAAGCGGTCTGCCAAACGTAACGGCCACTCGGGTATTGAGCGATCAGAAGATCAACAAGCAAGCCTGCTCATACTCCTGCGAATCCAATCACTAACACTATCGTACAGTGCGGTCTCTTCGTCAGATATGTCGCATATCACAGCCTGGTTTGGTATAACGTCAGACCTCAATAGCCTGATAAGTCATACAGATGTAAGGTCCATAACGGTTCAAGAAACTACTGGTAACACTTACCAGTAGATCTCAACAACCCTTGCCAGGGATTTCCTGTTATGGCCAATCGAGCATAGCGCAACATCAACCCCCAATACCGTGAGAGACGAATCCCCTCCTATCACTCATTGCTTCCATGTGAATCGAGACTGTACCCAAAAACCACCTTTTTGCACGATCTCTTGAACGTGGTATGGTGGAAATCAAAGCACAGTGAGAATCACAGAAGTCTCTATGACGATCTCTGGTCGACAGACTAACCTGTACCAGTGTCACCAGAGAGTTGCTATCTGATGATAGGTATAATACCATCTAGGAGTTCTCGGTGAGTCCGTTCAGTGTACCCAATCTCCACTGAGCACCCGTATACCTTCTCTGATGTCAAACACCAATGGATGTGGGATCATCCATCGTCCATCATATGGGTCAAAAAGCGCATACGCTAGTCTACTCTGGAGTATCGATGCCATGTCTCGATACTCCCATGACTAGGAACATTTGAAAGATGTACTTACCGACTATTCTGTCCCCATTAGTATGATCCATATCATAATACTGGTACTCAAGTACTCATCCTAAGGGCTTTATCAACATGTAATAGAGAGACAATAAGTGTACATGTTAAGATAAAGTGTAACCATATAGCATATTATCATGTCGAGCAAGAAAGTGCTCCCTATATATGTTAGTTATATGTATGCCCTAGAGGCCATTACTGTACATACGATGTATATTGTAGTGGATGCTTGGACATATATAGGGAGGACTTTCTTGCTCGACATGATAGTATGCTATCTGATTGCTCTTTATCTTAACATGTACACTGATTGTCTCTATGTTACATGTTGATAAAGCCCTAATGATGTGTACTTGACTACCAGGATTACGATGCAGATTACACTAGTGGGGACAGAGTAGTCACTAAGTACACCCTTCAAATGTTCCTAGTCGTAGATATATCGAGACAGGGCATTGATATACCAGAGTAGACTAGCGTATAGCTTCTCGACCCATGTAGATGGGCAATGGATGATCCCATATCCATTGGTGCTTGACATCAGAGATAGTATACGGGTGCTCAGTGGAGACTGGGTACACTGAATGGACTCGCCGAGAATTCCTAGATGGTATTATACCTATCGTCAGGTAGCAGTGCTCTGATGACACTGGTACAGGTTAGTCTGTAGACCCAAGATCGTCATAGAGCCTTATGTGATTCCCACTGTGCTTTGATTTCCACCTTACCACGTTCAAGAGAACGTGCAAAACGGTGGCTTTTGGGTACAGTCTCGAATCACAAGGAGGCAATGAGCGATAGGAGGGGTTTCGTCTCTCCCAGTATTGGGGGTTGATGTTGCGCTGTGCTCGATTGGCTATAATAGGAAGTCCCTGGACAGGGCTGCTTCAGAGATATACTGGTAAGTGTTATCAGTAGTTTCTCAACACGTTATGCGCCTCACATCGGCACGACTTATCGAGTTACTGGGGTCTAACGTTTACCACCCGTAGACGAGATATGCGACATATCAAACGAAGAGACCGGACTGTACGGTAGTGTTACTGATTGGATTCGTAGAAGTTTGAGCAGGCTTGCTTGTTGATCTTCTTATCGCTCAATACCTGGGTGGCCGTTACGTTTAACAGACAGCTTGCGGCTTGTGGGTATTTGATATGATCATCACCTATTGCCGGCGTATTGACGAGTTTTTAGAGTCCTACACAGAGGTTTCCTGGCTCAAGCGAAACGGAGTAGGAGTACATATGTGATATGTGCGGGACCGAGATTAAACGATATGTGATACCGTATTCTATTCTCGTGATATGTGATATGGGTCGGTTATATATGATATAGCCGGGTTATCGGATCAAGTGTTGATTCGATAAGTTGATTCATATGATATTAGTCGGTTGTATATAAAATAGCCGGATTATAAAATCAAGAGTTGATTTAATAATTTAATATATAATTATATATTTTATAGATTACATTACATTAACTAATATTAGCTCACTTAAGTAATTCTTTTTCTCACATTTAATACACTTTACATATATATGATATATGTATTGTTTTCTATTTGCATACATTATATATATGTGATATATATTATCTAACATGTTATGTTACACTTGCAACATGCAAGAATGAGACTTTTACCATTCTAGGATTTAAGCTAGGGTTTTATTTGTTTTAAGCAAATCAAACATTTGGATTTATTCAAGGTTAAGCTTGGAGAAGCTTGGAGAACATTGACCAAGTCCACTTATTTGTCTTTCTTAAGATAATTCTTAACCCAACCATTAACCTTAGGCAATGGTTTATTCTCTACATGAGTTAGGCATGACACTAGCTCACCCATGGTTGCAACTCTTGTTAGTGTATATGCCCTAGGGACCATTATTGTATCATACTAGCTTGTATATTACTTAATGGAAGCTTGGGATATTCACGGTTATATTAACAGTCTTACTCAACATAGTAGTATGCTACTTGGTTTATATCTATCTTAATATGTGTGTATGTTTCTTTTAGCATATCACAAATACATATCGATAGAGCCCTTAGGATCTTGCTTGACTACCAGCGTTGTGATGGCAGTCACACTAATGGGGGCTGGGTAGTCAACAAGCACTTCTTTTTTCAGGTCCCTAGTCGTAGGATTATCGAGACAGGGTATTGATACTCCGGAGTAGACTAGTGTATACGCTTCTCGTCCCAACAGGGGAGATGGTCTGTCCCACAACCATCAGTATGTTGTACTGGAGATAGTATGCAGCTGCTCGTTGGGTTATGGGTACACCGGATAGGACTCGCAGGGAACTGTTGGTTGGTATTATACCCGTCATCAGTTAACAGTTCCCAGGTGACCTGAGTACAGCATTGTCTGTTGACTTGACACTGCTGCTTTGCCTCGAGTGTGTTCTCACTGTTCTTAGATTGCTACCCTACCACGGCTCGACTGAGTCGTGCGAACAAGTAGCAGTTGGGTGCAGTCCCGAAGTACTTGGAGGCAGTGGAGGTTAGATAGGATTCGTTTCTCCCGGTATTGGGGGTTGATATCGCACTGTGTTTGGGGAGCCATTACGCAAGGTCCCTGGCCAGGGGAAGCGAGATTTACTGGTAGATATTCCGGTAGTTTCTTAAGGTGTAATGGGCTTCACTCCGAAATGACTTATACCGCTATTAGGGGACTGACGCTTGCCGCCACCCTAGGCCCAATATGCGATAGTCTTAGTTGAACAGACCGGATCGTACGGAGATTGTCACATCAGGCTCAGTAGAAGTTTGGATGGGTTTCCTCATCGGCCTTCTTATCGGCATCTACCTGGGGACCGTTACGTACAGCTAGTACCGCTTATGGCCTGTGGTTAAACCAACTGCCAGTGTAGTGTCGAGTCTTTAGAGTCCCACACAGAGGGTTTCCCTGCTTCAGGCGAAACGATATAGAGGTCGTATGGTTTTACGATAGGATTCGGACATATACGTTTATTTATGCACGTATGATATTCGGACAGATTATACTAGCGGGCTTTGGTTTAAGACAGATTCTAGTATTAGATTATTGGATTTGATTTAGTCTCAGTATATCCGTGTTTTTCGTAAATACGGATCGGATGGGTATTCTCGTAATTTGTCGGGAAGCTTCTAGAAGGAGATGACTTATTTGTGTTTTAATCTTTATGATTTAAACTAAATGAGGTGGAGGAAATGGGGTGTAATTATCATTAAATGAACTATGACTGATTGTTGGAGTTTTTGCGTGTTCAAGTTTATTACCGCAATCAAGACGGTTTCGCTTATAGCTAGCCGGTTGAGTACGGGTCGTCCGCAGGGAAATGGGAATCTTTTTCTATGTGCTTTAACGAGTTAAGTCCAAATGTCCAGATTTGTTTGAGATTAACTATGTGCTAAAATGATATGTAAAGAGAGCTTGTTAGGGTTAGGATTAGATTAGTTTGAGTTAGGAGTCGCTCACTTCTTTCGTTGCCACTCTTAATATCGGTGTTACGGTAATCGGCAACAACGGGGATTAGCACGACTAGGAAGGAACTTGCGAGTATAAGTTAGGCTTTCCAACGCTTAAGTTCTTCCTTTTGGTGCTTGTCCGTCCGTTCTTGGCTCTTAGCCTTAACCTCCGGTTAATTCAACCACAACCGGTCTCACTAAGGAATCACCGCTATCATGTAGGATAGGGTGCCGTAGGGAGCGGATTGTGGTTCAATTAATGGGAGTCCGAATTAAGATGTTGGGCAAGGAAAGAGTGAGAGAGATTTCCTTCTCTCAAACTTTCCTTATCCTACCCTAACAAGTAAGAAAACTACTCACCCATTACAAGAAAAAGAAAATAAAATAAAAGGAGGAAGATAGAAAGAAAGAGGTTAGGAGATTACAACTAGCTAATTGAGACCTCACATTGGCAAGGATCAAGCTTAAGCATCATTGTTGTTAAGGATAAAGAAAAAGAGAACAAGAAAGAAACAAACAATAAATAAGGACAACTAAATTAGCAATTGAAGATTACAAGCAATTATAATTAATAACGTAACAAGACAAGCATGATAACAAAAAGAACTATTTTATTCATCACTTCACACATGAACCCTTACTACAAGATTTTAATGGAGAAAAGATGAAAAAGAGGAAGAAAAAGAACAAAGTATATCTAAAATCTAAATACAAGAATAAGCACCCCTGGCTTGGCAATGTTCCGGGCTATTTATAGGCAGGAAACTGAAACCGTAGGGCAATATTCAGAACCAAAATGAAAAGACCAAAAAGCCCCCAGAAAAGAATCTTCTACCGACTTAGTCAGGCCGCGGTTCTGCGGCATAAGCGTGCTTATGCCGCGGAACCGTGGCCTTAATAAGGAGTTGGGCCTTCAAGTTTGGTGATTTTCCCTGGTTTGCGGTACTCTTCAGTGTGGTATATGTTGTTTCTCAGAAGCTCTTCACATTTCTTCCAGAATTTCAGTAGATCAAAAGGTGATGTGATGTGGATCTTTTGACATGATTTTCTTGAGCTCCGCGTAGATATGTTGGTCTTTTGTTGGCATTGAGCTTTGTGCATGAAAATGACATCGATTTGCCATTTTGTCCCATAAACTGGTGTGCGGCAACATACGGATAGAGAGCGGAGACCCGTGTTTTATCTGTGGTTGGCAGTAATCCAGAATTTGTCGTGCTTTTCCATGAATTTCACTGTTTAGAGCTGAGAACCTGTATCCTGCAATTAACTAGCTGTTAGTTATATGTATGCCCTAGAGGCCATTACTGTACATTAGATGTATATTGTAGTGGATGCTGGGACATATATAGGGAGGACTTTCTTGCTCGACATGATAGTATGCTATCTAGTTGCTCTTTACCTTAACGTGTACACTGATTGTCTCTCTGTTACATGTTGGTAAAGCCCTTAGGATGTGTACTTGACTACCTGGACTATGATGCGGATCATACTAGTGGGGACATGGTAGTCCATAAGTACATCCTTCAAGGTCCCTAGTCGTGGGTATATCGAGACAGGGCATCGATATACCAGTGTAGACCAGCGTATACCTTCTCGACCCATACAGATGGGCGATGGATGATCCCATATCCATTGGTGTTTGACATCAGAGATGATATACGGGTGCTCAGTGGAGACTGGGTACACTGGACGGACTCGCCGAGAACTCCCAGATGGTATTATACCTTACGTCAGATGGCAGTTCTCTGGTGACACTGGTACAGAGTAGTCTGTTGACCCGAGATCGTCATAGAGTCTTGTGTGGTTCCCACTGTGCTTTGATTTCCATTTTACCACGTCCAAGAGGGCGTACAAAATGGTGGTTTTTGGGTACAGTCCCGAATCACATGGAGGTAATGAGCGATAGGAGGGGATTAGTCTCTCACGGTATAGGGAGTCGATGTTGCGCTGTGTTCGATTGGCTATAACCAGAAATCCCTGGCCAGGGTTGCTGAGATTTACTGGTAAGTGTTACCAGTAGTTTCTCAAACTGTTATAGACCTCATATCGACACGGCTTATCGAACTATTGGGGTCTGACGTTTACCACCCCTAGGCGAGATATGCGACATATCAGACGATCAGACCGGACTGTACGGTAAGTGTTACTGGTTGGATTCACAGGAGTGTGAGCAGGCTTGCTCGTCGATCTTCTGATCGCTCAATACCCGAGTGGCCGTTACGTTTAGCAGACCGCTTGCGGCTTGTGGGTGTTTGATATGATCATCATCTGCTACCGGCGTATTGACTAGTCTTTAGAGTCCAACACAGAGGTTTCCTGGCTCAAGCGAAACGAAATAGGAGCGCATATGAGATATGTGCGGGACCGAGAATGATACCAGTATGTGATACTGTATTCGATTCTCGCGATATGTAACATTGATCGGTTATATGCGTTATAGCCGGGTTATCGGATCAAGTGTTGATTCGATAAGTTGTTACTATTGATAGTAGTCGGTTATATGAGATATGACCGGGTCGTTAAATCAAGTGTTGATTTAATGATTTAATGTATAATTATATATTTGATATAAAACTTTACATTAACTAATATAGGTTCATTTAAATGGATTTTCTCACTTGAAGTTCACAAGTTGTATATGTGATATACTTTTGTGCACTTGATTGTATCATGTTTGATGATACATGCTTACTTGGTTAAGTGTAAAGAATTAAACCATGGTTAAACTAATGATTAGGGTTTTGTTTATCCATCACTTATTTATTCATTTATTTATTTTCTTTTTCATTTTGGAATGGATAAATGAATGGTGGATTGTTTTGTTTGTTAGTTGAATCTTCTTGAAGCTTTGACTATGTCATCACTCTTGTCTTATACTTAACCCTAACCATTCAAGTTAACCATGGTCTATTCTCTACACTTAACTAAGGTTAGTATATGATAAGTATTTCAATTATTTTTTATTTATTCAATACTTATCATATTCTATCATCTTCTTCCTCTTCTTCTTCTTCATGAAGAAACCTTGCTTCATCAATGGTGATTGATGAAAAAGGGTGAGAAATCATAATCTAAAGTGAACCAACCTCCTATTTCTTCATCCTCTACCTCTTGCCAAGTAGTATAGGGTGTTTCCTTTACATGTTATCATGGCTTGGTGAAGGTGGAGCTTGATCTTGTGATGCCTCGACGTAGATCATCTTCGGCATCGTCGTCGATGACCTAGCCCGCTTTTTCTCCGATGAAGACGACGCTAGAGCCCGGGATCCGACGATCGCAGCGAGGAGACATCATCACGGAGCTGTGGAGGTGGAGAACCGGATCTACAAAGGTTGTATTTCCGTTCACTTAGTTAATTTGTTAACTTGTTGCTTTTGTCGCCTAAAATCTAGTTAACGATCCGTAGTCTAGGTTTTCTCGGCACCGTAAAATTTGAAATTGGCATGGTTGATTCCTTGTGAGACCTCTTGAGAGTGCCTAGGAACCCTACAGTGGTATCAGAGCCTAGCTAGAGCCTTAAGCGAAGAGTAGACGACGTTTGAAATCCGAACGAACATCGAAACCTTAATCTTAAATGCTCTCTGGAAATTTTCTGAAAATTTGGTTTTTTGTGAATTAAAAATTGCTAAAAAATTCAGCAGGGAATATTATGAATTACTGTGAAGCACGTGACATTGATTCGACAGAAGAGCCGCGGAACCGCGGCCCCCCCTGCCTTGTGCGGCGGTTCCGCGGCCAAAGTGCTGAATCAATGCACTTGGTTCACACAGTAATTAGTTTCTGGATGTGCTGTATTTTATGGGAATTTTTAAAATTTATTCAAGAGTTGAATTTTCTGGGGTGTATTGGGGGTTCGTAGATTCGATCTGATTATCAGATTTTGTCTATGTGGATTCCGGATAATTTTTGAATATGTTAAAAAGTTCGACCGGATATAAATACCCAATTTTTCCCCTGTCGGGAAATTTCCAAGTGTTGGATTTTTCCGTGGTTTAAAGACGTTCTACGTATTGCAAGTAACTCGATGGACTCTCTAGAAGACAACAAACCTTAACTCGATTATGTGACCGTCTTGAACTGCCCTTTGAACCTTCGGGTTTGGGGCAGTACGGCGTGCCACATGTGTGGCGTTGGCTTGACCCTTCTACGGCTGGACCGTTGGTACTGAGGCACGAACTGAATGTTTTTAGACTTGTTTCATGTGTTGATCTGTATCGGGAAAACTTGGGTGTTTGACTGTTCGATCGAAAAGTTTAACATTTTCTATTTATCTGGAATGGGATACAATAATTGGAATTCACAATTAGTTATGAGATAACTGAATGAATGTTATAAACAAAGCACTTTAGTCTCACTTGATCGGTTGCCACGGAATTTTGATGTGATCAAAAGTCCGTCGCAATCACGTAGCGTACGCAGATACTCGCCGGGTAAACTTAATAGACAGCTTCACTCCATAACCTCGACCAAGTGACTGTAGGAGAACCCCGTCGCCGAAAGCATCCATCTGGGTGCTCGCGGCAGCGGTGTTCCGCCTTGGTGCACTTCGTCGACGGCGTCGGGGGTGCGGCCGCCTACTAAAGTTGCGTCAAGCATTCGATCAGCATGTCGGGAATCTTGTTGAATTGCCCGACTTGATATTGAAAAGTGTTTTCGATAATGAGACTAATATGCGGGGTTTATAATTGTTAGGCATGTGATGTCTAAGAAATTCATTTGGTCAGGCATGTGATGTCTGAGGTGGTTGCGGATTCCAACTGTTGTAGTTTTACACTTTCTTTTCTGTGACCGTAAGTGTAATATGTGATATCGCCGGTTTCGTTGCTATATGTCAACGACAATTGGGATGCGCATATTTACTTACGTTGATGACATGTGATGTTATGTGTTGCTGGATATGTTATATTGGATCGTCGTGTTTGAATAGCCGGGGTTTTTTATGTGAGATGAGTGTTTTTCATTTTCATTCATGTAAAAACTTGTATGTAATATTATTTTATTAGGGCACTTCCAGGTTCCGGAAGATGTCACCGTTTGTATATTATTTACTTTTCCGCACTAGGATAGACCCAAGGAGGGGAGCACAAGTAACCGGGTTCTGGAGTCCAGTGGGAGACCAACTCGAGGAGTCGAGTCCGGGTCTCCTAACTCTAGAATTGGTAGGGTTGCTTGCCGCTCTCGTAGGGGTCTAGGGGTGTGGGTTTGGCTATTCATCGCGACCATGGAATCCGTGTTTTATACTGGCTCGTATTGAAAACACGGACGTCCTAGTATATCCAATGTTTCATATGATTCTTCTGCTGCGATATCTGTGATGTGATCATGTGATATGTTCTGTGATGGATACTGTATATAGTATATATGATATATTATATAGGCATTACTTATGTTTTACACCCGCGCTAGCCCTGCCCCGCTCTGCCGTTAGTTACCTAACCTAACGGTGCACGAGGGGACATCGAGGCGAATGCGGATGGCATAAGTGTACGTCGTATTTATCTGTGATGTTTAGGTATATAAATGATAGGATTTCATTAATGTGATTAATGAAAATAAAAGAAACCTAAGATGTTGTAGAATCGAATTTCTAAAATAAAGAAGGTAGCTACAGTTCTTGCTTTGCACAGCGATATATATGATATATCCTACACCTTATTCGATAAGGAAAGGACCGAGATCCCTTCACCGGGAGTGACTCCTTTAGCAATAACTAGCAGATGCTACACACTCGGTTTGTCTTTTGATTGCTTTTAAGAGTTTTTGCTTTGCACAGTGATATATATGATATATCCCGCACCTCATTCGACGAGGAAAGGACCGACGATCCCTTAACCGGGAGTGACTCCTTTAGCAAAACTAGAAAAGCCTCAAAAGCACTCCATTTTAAAATCAGTTGATTCTACAACGATATCAAGTTCATTACGCAATAGGTTTTCAGAAAAACCTGTCGTAGCCCTCCGTCATTTCAGATAAGTCCTGTTTAGTATTCGTGCTGCGTTTGTTGACCTTGTCAAGGCGCAGTGTACGGTAGCTAACCAGTATTTATCTGCTTATGCATATGATGCAGATTGGGTTAGGGTAGTCGTGCGGCCTTGTTGACCTTGTCAAGGGTCGTGCGGGTAGGTTTGATTCAATCAAGAAATGACGGGTTGAACTTGACTTGTGGTCTATGGTTTGTTGACCTTGTCAAGGTCATAGATCGTTCGGGGCAAAATATTATCTGGAATTTCAAGTGTTGAAATTTCCAATGAGATTGCATACCTTCTATGAGATAGTTGGATCCCGATACCCACTGCGAGTAATTGTTACTCCTGGGAGAGTTTTACACATTACAATTAGCCGATCAAGTAGGTGTCTATAAAGGTGTTAACGAGGTTACGCCTCTGGGAAAACGAGGTTTACATTAATTAGGTTCGTGTGAAAGCACGGGGGACCTCCCTCAAAGTACCGACACTGGCCTGGCTGAAAGATTGGCGAACTTGTAGTGTGTAATTAATCCCGGCTAGTCTTTCCTTTTAGGGTTTGAAGGAAGATTTGATAAAAAGCAGTGGGAGCCATCCTGATTAGATAAAATAATAACCAATCTATTCTTGAAAGAGCGCACGCTGAGTGTTTTCTTCTCTCTCTCTCCAGGTAGCGACCATATCACGCCTTAATCAAGATAATAATACGGATGTATTGACCGAACCCGCTTGTTATACTCAGCTGGGGAACGTTGGTCCCGCTCCAACTTATAATTGTTATAAGACAGAGCAGGAAATTGGGGATTACCAGAATTCCCTTGCCGCCCAAACGAAGAGAGTGCATGCTGATGCATCATCTTCGGGTGTGTTCATTACAGAGAACTGTTTCTCAGTATCCTTTACGTCCTAGGTATGTGATACCAGATCAGGATCCCAGATATGTAATATGTTACATAGGGCTACAGAAAGGTAGAGGACTGAGAACGGGTGATAAGTTTCATGTGGCAGAAAACGGGGCAAGAGTTGCAACCAAGTCTGTTGGCCACTGTCACCCTGTATTACCAATACATTGATTCTGAACGAATGTTATTAGATACCGAACCTGATATACAAAATCATATCAATCTCTTTATTAGTAAAGAAATGATAAAATTTTGTATAGTTGGATAATGTTTTGAACATTTCCTATATCAAAAGTTGATCGGTTCAGGCACGTTATCTAAAAGCGTTGATGTTCTAAATCAAACTACAGTTCTTTATTATACGGAACACACACAAGAGGAAGAGTTCAGAAATGAACGAATCCTTCTTGAGGCATTGTAGACTAGGTCATATCAATGTGACCCGACTAGCTGAAGTTACATGTAGATGCATATTTAAATCAGTTTGAATTTACATCTTGTGAAACTTGCGAGTCATGTCACAGAGATAAGATGACCACAGCTCTGTTTATTGGAAACAGAGAAAGAGTTAGTGAACTCTTGGGATGATACATGTTGATGTATGTAGGTCCCCTGTCTACACATGCCAGGACCGGTTCTTTATACTTCATTACGTTCTCTGATAATCTCTCAAGATTCAGACATATGTTCCTGTTGAAACACAAGTCGATATTCACAGAATATAAGTTAGAAGCAGAGAACCAATACGGGTAAAAGTATTATGTCCTTTGATGAGATCAAAGAGGAGAATACTTGAGCACGGAAATCCTGGACTATTCTAAAGGAGAATGAGATTCTCTCTCAGCATTACTCCTCCGTATACACCATAGCACGATGGTATATCGTGACGGAGCAATCACACCCTATATAATAAGATGTGCTCTATGATGAGTACTACTGAGTTACCTATTTCATTTTTGGCAGTTATACACTTGAGAAGCTGCATACCTATTGAATTGGATTCGAATCAAATCTATGCCTACCGCTTCATATGTGATATGGAAAGGGAAGAGCCTATATCTTAAGTTAGTTAAGATTTGGGGTTGTCCGGGCTATGTTTAAAAGCAAAATCCGGACAGGCTCGAGGCAAGATCTGTAATGTAGAACTGGAAAGGTTCCAGCTATACAAACTACAGCAGATGATTTGATAAAACCAAAGGATTCAATAGTTACCAACGAACCTCAGTCTCTCCGCCGATCTAGTAGGGTTCCTCACCCACCTGAGAGATACTTCGGTTTCTCTATGACAGTGGGAGCGAGCATTGCATCATGAGATGATGACCCAACTAGTTTCGAGCTGGCCATCAGGAGTAAGACTCTGTAAGAATGGCTGGATGCTTAGCGATCTGAGATGGAATCCTTATACACCAACAAAGTATGGACTTTGGTTGCTATATCTGAAGGGTTAAATCCCCATCAGGAGCAAGTATATCTTGAGAAGATTACTTGGTGTACATGGAAGAGTTGAGACTTTCAAAGCTAGACTTGTTAAAGGTCTACATCATTGACCAGGTATGGATGATGATGAAACCTTTTCAAGTAGCTATGCTTAAGTCCATCCAGATCCTACTTGCCACGGCTACATACCATGACTACGATATCTGGCGGTTGGGTGCCATGACTGCTTTTCTAGATGGTGTTTTAGAAGAGTGCGTCTATAAGTACACAGCCAGAGGGCTTCGTAGACAGTGGGAGCAGCGGAAACGTGTGCAAGATGCTTTATAGGATAAAGCAGACATCGCGGAGTTGGAACATCTGTTTTGATGTGTTAGTCAAAGAGTTTGACATCATCAAAATGGTAGATGAACCTTGAATAAACAAAAAGGTAGTAGGGAGTATAGTGACGATCCTCGTAGAGTACGTGGATGACTTGCTCTTGATAGGGAAGGAGTTTCCTATGCTGCGCTCGATCAATCTCCGCTTATCACAATGATTCTCCACATAGGATCAAAGTGATACCTACTAAATCCTAGGTTTTGGGTCTATGAGATAGATCTAAATGGATGTTAGGATTCTCACTAGTTGTAGTGAGATGGTATCAATTGGTCCTGAGGAGAATCACTGGAAATGTTCCAAGGTGATAAGGACGACTGAATGTCAGTCACAGGCATTGTCTTTACCCTCAGTGGAAGGATGGTATGTTGGAAGAGATCCAAGATAGATACCGTGACACACTAGACGATTAAGGCTGAATACATCGCTAATTAAGATGCTACCAAAGAGGCTGTCTGGATGTATATTAGTTCATGAGATAAACTTAGTTCCTCCCATTGTGTGACAATGGGGTTGTGGCTTATGCCAAGGAACGTCCGTCCCATCAGTGATCCAGACATATTCTAAGGCAGTGCCACCTGATCATGGAGATGGTTGATCTCCAAGGAGATCAAGGTTAGGAGAGTAGCCTAAGAGGATAAAAATGGCGGATCCACTCACAAAGGCCTTTTCCCAGAGAGAGACTTTTATGGGATGGTTCAGTATGAGATACTACAACCACTGCTACAGATGGCCCTAGTGCAAGTTGGAGATTGTTAGTTATATGTATGCCCTAGAGGCCATTACTGTACATTGGATGTATATTGTAGTGGATGCTGGGACATATATAGGGAGGACTTTCTTGCTTGACATGATAGCATACTATCTGGTTGCTCTTTACCTTAACGTGTACACTGATTGTCTCTCTGTTACATGTTGGTAAAGCCCTTAGGATGTGTACTTGACTACCTGGACTATGATGCGGATCATACTAGTGGGGACATGGTAGTCCATAAGTACATCCTTCAAGGTCCCTAGTCGTGGGTATATCGAGACAGGGCATCGATATACCAGTGTAGACCAGCGTATACCTTCTCGACCCATACAGATGGGCGATGGATGATCCCATATCCATTGGTGTTTGACATCAGAGATGATATACGGGTGCTCAGTGGAGACTGGGTACACTGGACGGACTCGCCGAGAACTCCCAGATGGTATTATACCTTACGTCAGATGGCAGTTCTCTGGTGACACTGGTACAGAGTAGTCTGTTGACCCGAGATCGTCATAGAGTCTTGTGTGGTTCCCACTGTGCTTTGATTTCCATCTTACCACGTCCAAGAGGGCGTGCAAAACGGTGGTTTTTGGGTACAGTCCCGAATCACATGGAGGCAATGAGCGATAGGAGGGGATTCGTCTCTCCCGGTATAGGGAGTCGATGTTGCGCTGTGTTCGATTGGCTATAACCAGAAATCCCTGGCCAGGGTTGCTGAGATTTACTGGTAAGTGTTACCAGTAGTTTCTCAAACTATTATAGACCTCATATCGACACGACTTATCGAACTATTGGGGTCTGACGTTTACCACCCCTAGGCGAGATATGCGACATATCAGACGATCAGACCGTACTGTACGGTACGTGTTACTGGTTGGATTCACAGGAGTGTGAGCATGCTTGCTCGTCGATCTTCTGATCGCTCAATACCCGAGTGGCCGTTACGTTTAGCAGACCGCTTGCGGCTTGTGGGTGTTTGATATGATCATCATCTGCTACCGGCGTATTGACTAGTCTTTAGAGTCCTACACAGAGGTTTCCTGGCTCAAGCGAAACGAAATAGGAGCGCATATGAGATATGTGCGGGACCGAGAATAATACCAGTATGTAATACTGTATTCGATTCTCGCGATATGTAACATTGATCGGTTATATGCGTTATAGCCGGGTTATCGGATCAAGTGTTGATTCGATAAGTTGTTACTATTGATATTAGTCGGTTATATGAGATATGACCGGGTCGTTAAATCAAGTGTTGATTTAATGATTTAATGTATAATTATATATTTGATATATCACTTTACATTAACTAATATAGGTTCATTTAAATGGATTTTCTCACTTGAAGTTCACAAGTTGTATATGTGATATACTTTTGTGCACTTGATTGTATCATGTTTGATGATACATGCTTACTTAGTTAAGTGTAAAGAATTAAACCATGGTTAAACTAATGATTAGGGTTTTGTTTATCCATCACTTATTTATTCATTTATTTATTTTCTTTTTCATTTTGGAATGGATAAATGAATGGTGGATTGTTTTGTTTGTTAGTTGAATCTTCTTGAAGCTTTGACTATGTCATCACTCTTGTCTTATACTTAACCCTAACCATTCAAGTTAACCATGGTCTATTCTCTACACTTAACTAAGGTTAGTATATGATAAGTATTTCAATTATTTTTTATTTATTCAATACTTATCATATTCTATCATCTTCTTCCTCTTCTTCTTCAAGAAGAAACCTTGCTTCATCAATGGTGATTGATGAAAAAGGGTGAGAAATCCAAATCTAAAGTGAACCCACCTCCTATTTCTTCATCCTCTACCTTTTGCCAAGTAGTATAGGGTGTTTCCTTCACAAGTTATCATGGCTTGGTGAAGGTGGAGCTTGATCTTGTGATGCCTCGACGTAGATCATCTTCGGCATCGTCGTCGATGACCTAGCCCGCTTTTTCTCCGATGAAGCCGACGCTAGAGCCCGGGATCCGACGATCGCAGCGAGGAGACATCATCACGGAGCTGTGGAGGTAGAGAACCGGATCTACAAAGGATGTATTTCCGTTCACTTAGAGTAAAGTCGTTTACTTGTATTTCTTTCGCCTAAAATTCTAGTTAACGATCCGTATTAGGGTTTCTCGGCACCCGTAAAATTTGAAATAGGCATGGTTGATGCCTTGTGAGACCTCATTAGCGTGCTTAGGAACCTTTCACTAGCAAACACGGCTCAAGAGTACCTACCGATAAGCAATGTGATAAAAATTGGACTATATAAAAATGCAAAAATCTGATATGATCAAATACCCCCAAACTTATCATTTGCTCGTCCCGAGCAAAGCCAATTTATTCACAAAAAATCCTAACCTTACTTTCGCAGGGAACGCAATTGCACTGAGCATCTGCAAGAAGCCGTTAAACCTCTAGGTGTCCTTAGTAGGAGGAGTGTTGTCTCATGAGGGTTTTCAGCGGATACTACCCACAAAATCCGGTCAAGCTAGTTTTGTAAAATAACTTTGATTCAAACCCTAAGGTTTTGTTTCAGAAAATAACAATTCTATTATCCTAAGTCTAGACTATCGAACCTTTATTTTTCACACCTCGCTTCTTATTTAACTTAAGATTTTATATATCTTTACGTGCAGTGCAAATAGTGTCGTTAAGTTCCAGAAGGATCGATTAAAGTCATCATGTCACACAATAAAGCCCAGATAAAATTTTTAAAAGGATCACATAAGTTTTATAAAGAGTTAAGCATTTTTCAAGTTTCGTTTTCCAGTAAGGTTTCAACTTCAGAACTTCTATCTTCCTTAACAGGAAACTAGGTCTTATTTTTCACTCCTCCTTTTCTTGTTTTCATTTCATACACACCTCTGCGAACGTGCAATAGTCTTTATCATAGAATAAAACCTTCATATCTCTGCTAGAAATACATTTTATAAAAACCTGTCTTTTGTCAAGATTATTTTCACACAAAGAACTGTTAGGAATTTTAACTCGGAGAGAACACTTGCTTGACTTTGTTTTAATCTGAACTTTCTAGGCTTCTTAACGAGCTTTGGGCCAATGCACCCAAACCAGTTGGCTTTAGGGCATTAGGTGTAGAAACACCCCAGCGGACTTAATTACTCAAGTTACCTAGGTCCAAAAACAAAAGACAATTTAGCGTGAAAATCTTGATGATTCAATACAAACAGAGATATAACCGGCAGTTAAGTTATTTTTTTGGATAAAAGATGTGTTTAGTGGGTTAGGTGTGTAATCATTCCAATCAAGTTCCAGATGTGTTATTTTTCAGAATTAGTTCCAATTAAGGCATCAATAACATTCCTTCATATTCGCTTCACTTCATAAACTATTCTTGATATTACTTATTTCAGAACAAACTTATTTGATCCTCAGAAAATCATTTATCCATTTAAAAGTTTTTAGACATAATAGACTTGTCATCTAATTTCCAAAACTCACGACACGTTTAGTGTGATGTAAAGACGCATATCAGCTATAGTTAACTTCAAAGGAGAGTTATCTTTCAGGTTTTCAAAATTTAAAAATAAGATTTAGTTATTCTTATCTTATCAGACAAAACCGTCGAAATGTTGAATCTGAGTTCTCCCACTAGCTAACTTGATGGAAAAGTTTTTATGTTTTTAGAAAATTTTCTGATTTTTGTGGATTTTAGTATGCAGATGCAAAAAAATATACATATGAATGCGAAGGTTAGAAATGCGTACCGAGCGTACCCCCAAACTTAAACTAGACAGTGTCCTCACTGTCATTGCATGAAGAGATCATTGAAGGGTCAAAATTGTCGGTTAGATATACATAATTGTTTTTTTTTTAAAGAAAAGAAAAATAGTAAAAATGGAAAAGAATATCCACAAATATATACAAAATGGTATATACATACCCCCAAACTTATTTGGAACAGTGTCCAGTGTTCTTGGCTGGATAACCGAAGTTTGGTGGTAGGCAGAGGAAGATTATGCAGGGTAAACCGGCTCCTGTAAGACCAGGAGCTTCTCTGTTGGTTCGGCGCTAAGGTACGGTTTTAGTCGGTGTCCGTTTACTTTGAAAAATGAACCGTCCTTTGGATTCTCCAAATCCACAGCGCCATGCGGATACACATTCCGCACAAAGTATGGCCCTTTCCAGCGAGATCTGAGCTTTCCTGGATGGAAATGTAGCCGGGTGTCGTAAAGCAGTACCTGTTGACCAGGTACGAATGTTTTGCGCAAAAGGTGTTTATCGTGAAACACCTTCGTTCGGTTCTTAACGACAACCGCGTTTTCGTTGTTAGTGTATATGCCCTAGAGGCCATTACTGTATCATACTAGTATGTATATTACTTGATGGAAGCTTGGGATATTCACAGTTATACAGACAATCTTGCTCAATATAGTAGTATGCTACTTGGTTTATCTCTGCTTTAATGTGTACATGTGTGTTTATTTATTATATCACCTATACGCATTAGTTGAGCCCTTAGGATCTTTGCTTGATTACCGGCGTTGTGATGGCGATCACACTCGTGGGGTCTGGGTAATCTACAAGCACATCCTTATACACGTCCCTAGTCGTGGGAGTATCGAGATAGGGCATCGATACTCCGGAGTAGACTAGCGTATGCGCTTCTCATCCCAGCAAGGGAGAAGGTCTGTCCCACAGCCGTCAGTACGTCGTACTTGAGATAGTATACGGGTGCTCGTTAGGTTACGAATACACTGGACAGGACTCATCGGGAACTGATGGTTGGTCTTATACCTATCGTCAGTTATCAGTTCCCAGGTGACATGAGTACAGCTTAGTCCGCTGACTTGACACTGTCACTTCGCCTCGAGTGTGTTCCCACTATTCTTTGATTACTACCCTACCACGGCTCTACTGAGTCGTGCAAACAGGTAGTAGTTGGGTGCAGTCCCGAAGCACTTGGAGGCAGTGACGGTTAGACAGGATTCGTTTGTCCCGGTATTGGGGGTTGACATCGCGCTGTGTCTAGGAAAGCCATTACACGAGTAGTCCCTGGCCAGGGCAAGCGAGATATACTGGTGGGTCTCCAGTGTTATCTCAGGGTGTATTGGGCTTCACTCCGACACGACTTGTACCGCTTTTAGGGGACTGACGTTTACCGCCCCCGTAGGCCCGACATGCGATGTATCAGACGAACAGACCGGACTGTACGGAGATTGTCACATACAGGCTCAGTAGGAGTTCAGATGGGTTTACCTCATCGGCCTTCTTATCGACATCTACCTGGGGACCGTTATGTACAGCTAGTGCCGCTTGCGGTCTGTGGTTAAACCCACTGCCAGCGTAGTGTCGAGTGTTTAGAGTCCCACACAGAGAGTTTCCCTGCACTGAGCGAAACGTGTAGAGGACGTATGGTTTTACGGCAGGGCTGCGATCACTTACGTACACTTGTGTGCGTGTGGTGTTCGGGCTGGCAATACTAGTGGGCTTTGGTTTAAGCCGGATCCTAGTATTGCACGGATGGATTTGTTTTGTCTTCTGTGCATCCGCATTCTACGGAATACGGATGCAGGTGTGTATGCACAGTTTTCCGGAGCGATGAAGGAGGAGGTGCCTCATTAGGGTTTTGGAAGTTGGTTCGGCCAAAACCGTTATGTGGCAGGCTCATTAGGGTTTTGACAGTTCGTTTGGTCAAAACCATTATGAGCCGGGGACATTATTTACTAATCCTTTCATTGATAATTATGTTATGGCTAATTACATTGACCATTTGACCATCTTGACTTTGTTGACCATTTGACCAAACTTGACTAGGATCTTCTTGAAAGATCTAAAGTATTCTTTGGTTTTCTTTTTCTTTTGTGATGATAATGGTCATGTCATTTGTAGCCATCAACTTTATCTTGATGGGATTAATAATGATAATGTTTTTGCATTATTGCAACCATGGTTGTGTTTTCTCTTGGTTAAGTTTTTCATTTTCTCATTCTCATTCTCCCTCTTGGAATGAGAAGCTCCATGGTTGTTAGCTAGCTCCTCCTTCCTCCTCCTCTTGATTTATCTTTTGATCTCATGTGTTGAGAGATAAAGATCCCACAAAGACAAAACCATTCATCTACCACTTCAACACAACCTAGGGCTTCTAGATTAGCAATCTCCTTGCCTTAGTTATCTCGGCTCGAGGTGGAGCTCGGTGTAAATCTCTCGGGTGGATCGTCTTCGACTCAAGGAGGCCACGGAGGTGACCAAAGTCCGGATCAACCATCGAGCAAGCAAAGAGAAGAACAACAAGAAGAGAAGAACAACAAGAAGAGAAGGAGTTCAAGTTGAGGTATAACCCCTAACCGAGTAGATAAATCTCTAGTTAGGATGCAAGTGTATTGTTTAGTAAAGATCCGGCTTTTACGGTCCATGTTGCCAAGTCCAGAAAGATTTTTGTTTTACCGTTTCCGCACCCCCGAAAGTACCGAGAGAGGTAACGTGGACCTAACAGTGGTATCAGAGCCTAACTAAACACACCCTAGCATGTTAGCAAAGTATTAAGAATATCGACCGGACGAAAACCGGCAAAATTACCCCAGAAAATTCAGTTTCTGCCGAATTTTAGAACTATTGCAAAATTGAAAATTTATACAATAAAAATCGGCTCAGGCTTTTGTTTGAAAACTGGAAAATTTTCATCCCCCAACTCATCCAAAGCGCCGCGTTTCTGCGGCATAAGCTTGCTTATACCGCGGAACCGCGGCTCCCTTGGCTCTGTTGGGGAATCGTTTTCTTGCAGTTTTCTTATTTGGGTATTTTGGGATTTTTGGTATATGACTTTTTTGCCCAGATTTTCCAGAACGAAAAATTAGTTTTTGGGGCTTAAAAATCCGTATTTTTGGTTGATGTTCTGTTGACTTTGGCTAATGGTTATATCTGAAATGTTATATGTGTATTGAACGTCTACTAATCGCTATACGTCGATTAGTGGGGGTTATACATATCTGTGATCTGTGTTGTTGATGGTTTATGTATATGAACTCGTTGGATTGTCGTGGATGAATAGCCGGGGTGGATGTGAGATGAGAGTTTCTTTTTCTTTCATTAATGTAATAAATTTATAAATTGATGTAATATTATTTGTATGGCCGTACAACCGGGTCGGGGTTGTAGCCGTCATTGTATAATTCTTTTTACTGTTTTTGCTCCTAGGATAGACCCATGGAGGGGGTGCACAAACTACCGGGTATCTCGAAGTGCCGAGTGGCCTACTCACGGCGTTGAGGGAGGTTGCTTCGCTTCGGGTACTTGGCGGGTGGTTTGCCGCACCCGTAGGGGTCTTGGGTGGGGTATTGGCTATTCATCGCGACCGTGTAATCCGCTTTTCGTTGCAGGCTCGAACGAATCGCGGGTTCCTACTATATCCAAACTGTTCATCTGTGATCTGGATTGGCTATCATTGCTGTATATTTATATATAATAACTATTTAGGCGTTGCTTATGTTTTACAGCCGCGCTAGCCCAGCCCCCGCTCTGTCGTTAGTTAAGTAACCTAACGGGTGATGACGGGTCCCCGTGGCGAATGCGAATGGTATAAGCGTACGTCATATTTTGGTTGTTTTCTGCAATGGTAGGATTTAAATGATGGGACGCATTAAAAGAACTAATGCAAGAAAATAAACCTAAAAGACGTTGTTGGAACAATTTTTCAGAAAGCTGTTATTGCAAGGACGTTCACTTTTGTTTTGCATCGAGGTATTCGGTTATGAATGCCCAGCACCTCAGTCGACGAGGCAAGGGCCGAGATCCCTTCATCGGGAGTGACCCCTTGGACAAAAGTTTACGTCAGGGTAATAATTTCACTATAGTCGATTGTTCTTGCTTTGCATCGAGGTATTCAGTTTGGAATATCCTGCACCTCATTCGACGAGGAAAGAGCCGAGATCCCTTCACAGGGAGTGACCTCTTTAGCAAAAGTTTTCGCCACTATATTTTCAAAAAACTGTATCACGTTCCTTCAACGATATCAAGTTCATTACGATTAACGGGTTTTCGCGAAAACCCAGTCATAGCCCTCCGTCGTTTCGGATTGATATTGCTTAGTATTCATGCTATGTATTTCGTGCTCAGCCGAGGCGTAGTGTACGGTAGCTATGTAATATTTTTCCATAGGATACAAAGTGATTGGTTTGGACAGTTGTGCGGTCATTTTGGCTCAGTCAAGGACTCGTACGGGTGGGTCTAATGCAGTCAAGATAATGACGGGTTGAACTTGACTAGGATCCTTTGATATGTTGGCTCAGTCAAGGTCACTTGGGTCCTAGGGGCAAAAACCACATCGGGAGTTTCAAAAGAACTGAAACTTGCAGATTTAGCATACCTTCTGGAGTGTAGTGACTACAGTGGATTCCATCTAGGTCATCACACAATGATAGTTGGATCCCGATCCCGCTGATGAGTTGGATTACTCTCGGGAGATTATGCCACTTAACAATCAATGCTATAAACCTAGTAGGTGTCTAGAAAGGTGTTAGCGGGGTTACGCCCCTAGGGAAAAGAGGTTCTTAAATTAAGGAACTTCACGAAAGCGTTGGAAAACCTCCCTCAAAGTACCGACACTAGCCTGGCTGAAAGGTTAAGCAAGTATTGTGACGTGAATGAAATCCCGACTAGTTCTTCTTTTAAAAGGTTTTGAGAAGAATTTGAGGAAACAGTGGGAGACATCCTGGTTAGATAAACTAATAAACCAATCTAATCTTGCAAGAGCGCCCGCTGAGTGTTTCTTTTCTCTCTCTCCAGGTAGCAGCCATTTCACGCCCTAATCAAGATAATAAAATGTATCGCTTGACCGATCCGAATTCTTATTCGGGGCTGGGGAACGATGGTTCAGCTCTAACTTGTGGTAACAGTCATGAGTATGAGAATGGGAAAGGGGATTGTATGGATTTCCAGGATACCCAGTTGAAGAAGATGCATGGTTTTGCATCTACTTCAGGTGTTCTTGTTATTGAGAACTGTTTTACGGTCAGCCCTACCTCCTGGGTACTTGATACCGGATCAGGATCTCATATCTGTAATTTATTGCAGGGACTGAGAAAAAGTAGGAAAGTTGCACCGGATGATATGTCGCTCAGAGTAGCGAACGGAGCACATGTAAATGCGGCAGCCGTCGGTGAATATCACCTAGTATTGCCAAATGGCAAGACTATGATTTTGAACGATTGCTACTATGTACCCTCCATGGTTTGTAACATCATATCAGTTTCTTTACTCGATAAAGATGGATATAACTTTGTTCTTGACAAGAATATCGTGAACATTTACCTTCATAAGGTACTGGTTGCAGAGGGTACACTGTGTAATGGTATCTACGTTCTAAATCAGAATAGAGTTCTCAATATACAAAACACACGCAAGAGGAAGAATTCAGATACGAATGAATCCTACTTGTGGCATTGTAGACTTGGTCATATCGGAGAGAAAAGACTGAATAAGTTGCATAAAGATGGACTCTTGGATGCGTTCGAGTTTTCATCTTATGAAACTTGTCAGTCTTGTCTCAAAGGGAAGATTACCAAATCTCCGTTCACCGGACATGGAGAAAGAGAAGCAGAGCTCTTGGGACTCGTACATAGTAATGTATGTGGTCCGATGTCTATACATGCAAGGGGTAGGTTCTCGTACTTCATCACATTCACTGACGATCTCTCTAGGTTCGGATATGTGTATCTGATGAAACACAAATCTGAAGCTTTTGAGAAATTCAAGGAATTCAGAAACGAAGTAGAGAACCAGACAGGTAAAAGTATCAAGATCCTCCGGTCTGACAGGGGAAGGGAGTACTTAAGCACGGAATTCCTAGATTACTTAAAAGAGAATGGTATTCTCTCTCAGCTTACTCCTCCTTATACACCACAGCACAACGGTGTATCGGAGCGGAGGAATCGTACCCTACTGGATA
Organism: Agapanthus africanus; assembly: GCA_030015575.1. Taxonomy (NCBI): domain Eukaryota; kingdom Viridiplantae; phylum Streptophyta; class Magnoliopsida; order Asparagales; family Amaryllidaceae; genus Agapanthus; species Agapanthus africanus. The sequence continues at coordinate 285,755,217 of CM057343.1, read as the reverse complement.
TGGTTCGCTCCATGATGAGTAATGCCGAGTTACCTCTTTCATTTTGGGGACATGCGCTGTTGACGGCGGCATATCTGTTGAACGATGTTCCGTCTAAATCTGTGCCTAAGACACCGTTCGAGATATGGAATGGTAAAAGGCCGTATCTTAAACGTATTAAGGTATGGGGTTGTCCGGCCTATGTAAAAGTACAAAATTCGGACAAACTTCAGGCACGTTCAGTTCTATGTAAATTTGTGGGATATCCTAAGAACTCCACAGGATATCTGTTCTACCACACCGAGGAACAGAAGGTGTTTGTATCTCGCCACGCCACCTTTTTAGAGTGGCAATTTCTTTCAAAAGAAACAAGTGGGAGTTCGGTAGAACTGGAAGAAATTCAGCGACCACAAAATGAAACTGAAGATTTGACAGAACCTCAGAATTCAATAACCCCAGAAGAACCTCAGGCACTCCACAGATCTGGTAGGATTTCTCATCCGCCCGAGAGATACTACGGTTTTCTCATAGACGGGGATCGAGAGGATTGCATCTTGGAAGAAGATGACCCTACCAGTTTCAGGCAGGCCATTATCAGTAGGGACTTTGATAAGTGGCAGGAAGCAATGCAATCCGAAATGGAGTCCATGTACGCTAATAAAGTGTGGACCTTGGATATTGCTCCACCTGGGGTAAAACCCGTTGGATGCAAATGGATCTACAAAAGGAAACTTGGTGTAGATGGGCAGGTGGAAACCTATAAAACTAGACTCGTTGCAAAAGGTTTCCGTCAAAGACCTGGTTTGGACTATGACGAAACTTTTTCTCCGGTGGCTATGCTCAAATCCATTCGGATCCTACTTGCCATTGCTGCCTTCCATGACTATGAGATCTGGCAGATGGATGTTAAAACGGCTTTCCTAAATGGTTGTTTGGAAGAGTGCGTTTACATGGATCAACCAGAAGGTTTCGTAGACAGTGGGAGCAGCGGGAAGGTGTCCAAGTTGCTTAAATCCATTTATGGATTAAAGCAGGCATCGCAGAGCTGGAACATCTGTTTTGATGAGGCAATCAAGGAATTTGATTTCATCAAGAACGAAGATGAACCTTGTGTCTATAAGAAGATTGTAGGACGAACTGTCGTATTCCTAGTCTTGTACGTGGACGACATTCTCTTGATAGGAAATGACATTCCTATGCTACAATCGGTCAAGCTATTTTTGTCACAACGGTTCTCCATGAAGGACCTGGGTGATGCCTCGTACATTCTGGGGATCAAGATCTATAGAGATAGATCCAAGAAACTATTGGGACTTTCGCAGTCCAGGTACATATAGACCGTACTAAAGAGATTTAGTATGGAGGGTTCCAAGCGCGGTAACATACCCGCATTGCACGGAATTACCCTCTCCAAGAAGATGTCTCCCAAGACTGACGAGGAGAGGGTTCGCATGAGCACTATACCCTACGCTTCGGCGGTAGGATCTATAATGTATGCGATGCTATGTACAAGACCAGATGTAGCTTATGCGCTGAGCGCGGTAAGCCGGTATCAGTCAGACCCAGGTGAGAACCACTGGACAGCAGTGAAGAACATTCTCAAGTACCTAAGAAGGACTAAGGAGATGTTCCTGGTTTACGGTAATGGAGACCTCAGGGTCGAGTCCTTTACCGATTCAAGCTTCCAGAGTGACAAAGATGACAGCAAGTCTATCTCGGGTTTTGTGTTTACCCTCAACGGAGGGGCGGTATGTTGGAGGAGTTCCAAACAGGATACTGTCGCAGACTCGACGATGGAGGCTGAATACATTGCTGCAAGCGATGCCGCAAAAGAGGCGGTTTGGATAAAGAACTTCATTAGTGAACTTCAGGTGGTTCCGTCCATTGTTGACCCAATACCTTTGTATTGCGATAACAATGGGGCTATAGCTTTAGCAAAGGAACCAAGGTCCCATCAGAAATCCAGGCACATCTTAAGGCGGTATCACCTGATCAGGGAGATCATTGATCGCCAGGAGATCGAGGTGCGGAGAGTGGACACAAAGGAAAACACAGCGGAGCCATTCACGAAGGCCTTACCCCAGACTCAGTTCAAGCGGCTGATCGAGATGATAGGTCTTCGATACGCCAGTACATGGCCTTAGTGCAAGTGGGAGATTGTTAGTGTATATGCCCTAGAGGCCATTACTGTATCATACTAGTATGTATATTACTTGATGGAAGCTTGGGATATTCACAGTTCTACAGACAATCTTGCTCAATATAGTAGTATGCTACTTGGTTTATCTCTGCTTTAATGTACACATGTGTGTTTATTTATTATATCACCTATACGCATTTGTAGAGCCCTTAGGATCTTTGCTTGATTACCGGCGTTGTGATGGCGATCACACTCGTGCGGGCTGGGTAATCTACAAGCACATCCTTATACACGTCCCTAGTCGTTGAAGTATCGAGATAGGGCATCGATACTCCGGAGTAGACTAGCGTATGTGCTTCTCATCCCAGCATGGGAGACGGTCTGTCCCACAGCCGTCAGTACGTCGTACTTGAGATAGTATACGAGTGCTCGTTAGGTTACGAGTACACTGGACAGGACTCGTCGGGAACTGATGGTTGGTATTATACCTATCGTCAGTTATCAGTTCCCAGGTGACATGAGTACAGCTTAGTCCGCTGACTTGACACTGTCACTTCGCCTCGAGTGTGTTCCCATAGTTCTTTGATTACTACCCTACCACGGCTCTACTGAGTCGTGCAAACAGGTAGTAGTTGGGTGCAGTCCCGAAACACTTGGAGGCAGTGACGGTTAGACAGGATTCGTCTCTCCCGGTATTGGGGTTGACATCGCGCTGTGTCTAGGAGAGCCATTACACGAGTAGTCCCTGGCCAGGGCAAGCGAGATATACTGGTGGGTCTCCAGTGTTATCTCAGGGTATATTGTGCTTCACTCCGACACGACTTGTACCGCTTTTAGGGGACTGACGTTTACCGCCCCCCTAGGCCCGACATGCGATGTATCAGACGAACAGACCAGACTGTACGGAGATTGTCACATACAGGCTCAGTAGGAGTTCGGATGGGTTTACCTCATCGGCCTTTCTTATCGACATCTACCTGGGGACCGTTACGTACAGCTTGTGCCGCTTGCGGTCTGTGGTTAAACCCACTGCCAGCGTAGTGTCGAGTCTTTAGAGTCCCACACAGAGAGTTTCCCTGCACTGAGCGAAACGTGTAGAGGCCGTATGGTTTTACGGCAGGGCTGCGATCACTTACGTACATTTGTCTGCGTGTGGTGTTCGGGCAGGCAATACTAGTGGGCTTTGGTTTAAGCCGGATCCTAGTATTGCACGGATGGATTTGTTTTGTCTTCTGTGCATCCGCATTCTACGGAATACGGATGCAGGTGTGTATGCACAGTTTTCCGGAGCGATGAAGGAGGAGGTGCCTCATTAGGGTTTTGGCAGTTGGTTCGGCCAAAACCGTTATGTGGCAGGCTCATTAAGGTTTTGACAGTTCGTTTGGTCAAAACCATTATGAGCCGGGGACATTATTTACTAATCCTTTCATTGATAATTATGTTATGGCTAATTACATTGACCATTTGACCATCTTGACTTTGTTGACCATTTGACCAAACTTGACTAGGATTTTCTTGAAAGATCTAAAGTATTCTTTGGTTTTCTTTTTCTTTTGTGATGATAATGGTCATGTCATTTGTAGCCATCAACTTTATCTTGATGGGATTAGTAATGATAATGTTTTTGCATTATTGCAACCATGGTTGTGTTTTCTCTTGGTTAAGTTTTTCATTTGCTCATTATCATTCTCTCTCTTGGAATGAGAAGCTCCATGGTTGTTAGCTGGCTCCTCCTTCTTCCTCCTCTTGATTTATCTTTTGATCTCATGTGTTGAGAGATAAAGATCCCAAAAAGACAAAACCATTCATCTACCACTTCTACACAACTTAGGGCTTCTAGATTAGCAATCTCCTTGCCTTAGTTACCTCGGCTCGAGGTGGAGCTCGGTGTACATCTCTCGGGTGGATAGTCTTCAACTCAAGGAGGCCGCGGAGGTGACCAAAGTCCGGATCAACCATCGAGCACGCAAAGAGAAGAACAACAAGAAGAGAAGAACAACAAGAAGAGAAGGAGTTCAAGTTGAGGTATAACCCCTAACCGAGTAGATAAATCTCTAGTTAGGATGCTAGTGTATTGTTTAGTAAAGATCCGGCTTTTACGGTCCATGTTGCCAAGTCCAGAAAAATTTTTGTTTTACCGTTTCCGCAACCCCGAAAGTACCGGGAGGGGTAACGTGGACCTAACATTCGTAAGCCTCATCCCTAAGCTCGCTCAATTCGTTCAACTGCAGCTTCCGATGGCTGCCCGCATCTTCGAGAGACAGATTCAGCTCTTTTATCGCCCAAAATGCGCGATGCACTGTTTCCACAGGGAGGTGACAAGCCTTTCCCTACACAAGCCGATAGGGAGACATGCCAAAATCGGTCTTATAAGCAGTTCGAAATGTCCAAAGGGCATCAGTGAGTTTTATCGACCAATCTTTACGGTTCTTGGAAATCGTCTTCTCCAGTATCTGCTTGATTTGCCGATTTGAAACTTCGGCTGGCCCACAGGTTTGGGGGTGGTAGGGCGTAGATAGTTTATGATTAATAGAATATTTCCGCATCAAGGCCTCGAAAGTCTTATTGCAGCAATGAGTTCCATTGTCGCTAATGATCGCTCGGGGGTGCCCAAACCGGGAGAAAATATTTTCCTTAACAAATCTAACGACAACCTTGTTGTCGTTAGTCCGGCTGGGCACATCCTCGACCCACTTAGAGACGTAATCAACAGTGAGAAGGATATACAGGTTCCCAAAAGAGCTGGGAAACGGCCCTATGAAATCGATCCCCCAAACGTCGAAAATCTCCACAACCAAGATTGGTTGGAGCAGCATCTCGTTCCTCCTGGATATCCGGCCCAAGTGTTGGCACCGGGAGCAAGTCTTGCAGTAGTCATGAGCGTCTTTGAAGAGTTGTGGCCAGTAGAAACCACACTGCAAGATCTTCTCAGCTGTCTTTTTGGGGCCAAAATGCCCGCTACATGCTTGATCGTGGCAAAACGACAGCATACTCTTGAATTCATCGTCGGGGACACACCGACGAATAATCTGGTCGGGACAGTACTTGAACAGATAGGGTTCGTCCCAGTAAAAGTGTTTTACTTGGGATAAGAATCGAAGTCTGTCCTGACTTGACCATTCAGTCGGTAGTAATCCTGTGGCCTAATAGTTCACAATATCTGCGAACCAGGGTTCGCAAGATATTGTTAAGAGCTGTTCATCCGGAAAAACGTCGTTGATTAGAATATGAAGCGAAGGCGAAGATGGAAGTCGTGAGAGATGGTCGGCAACTACGTTTTCACATCCTTTTTTGTCCTTGATGACAAGGTCAAACTTTTGAAGCGAGAGGATCCAAAGTATCAGCCGAGATTTTGCATCTTTCTTCGTAAAAAGATGGCGCAGAGCAGAATGGTCTGTGTAGACAATGACTGGAGAGCCGATGAGGTAGGGCCTGAACTTTTCTAAAGCAAATACAACAGCCAAGAATTCCTTCTCAGTTGTTGTATAACTTAGTTGGGCATCGTTCAGGGTTCGGCTAGCATAATAGATTACGTGCGGCATCTTGTTGATGTGTTGTCCAAGGACAGCACCGATGGCAAAATCGGATGCATCGCACATAATCTCAAATGGGTGCGTCCAGTCAGGAGAAGAAAGAACGGGAGTAAAGGTGAGTGAGCTTTTTAATGACTCGAACGCAGTCACACAGCTTGAGTTGAAGTCAAATGGCATGTCCTTGTCCAGCAAAAGAGTCAAGGGCCTAGCAATCTTGCTAAAGTCCTTGATGAACCGTCTATAGTAACCGGCATGGCCAAGGAAGGCTCGGATATCTCTGACGCATCTGGGAGGAGGGAGATTGGAAATGACCTCAATCTTCGCTTTGTCAACCTCTATGCTATTTTGCGAAATGATATATCCTAAGACAATACCTTCGCGCACCATGAACTGGCACTTCTCCCAATTCAAAGTGAGATTCTTGTCCTTACATCCTGTAAGGACAGCGTCGAGATGCACCAACCACTCATTAAAGGAATCACCGAAGATGGAGAAATCATCCATGAAGATCTCTATGAATTTTTCCACTATGTCTGAGAAGATTCCCATCATACACCGCTTGAAGGTAGCGGGCGCATTGCATAACCCAAAGGGCATGCGACGATATGCAAACGTGCCGAAAGGACAAGTGAATGTGGTCTTGTCCTGGTCTTTTTCGGCGATGGGAATCCGATTATAGCCGGAGTAGCCATCAAGAAAGCAGTAGTACTCGTTTCCAGCCAATCGTTCAAGCATTTGGTCAATGAAAGGTAGCGGAAAGTGGTCCTTCCGCGTTGCGGCGTTGAGTTTTCTGTAATCGATGCATACTCGCCACCCAGTTTGGGTGCGAGTAGGGATTAACTCGTTCGCCTCGTTAGTGATGACCGTTATACCTGATTTCTTGGGGACAACATGAATGGGGCTAACCCACTGGCTATCAGTGATAGGATAAATGATGCCACTATCCACACACTTTACGATTTCCTTTTTCACAGCCTCCTTCATGACTGGATTGAGTCGCCTTTGTGGATCCCTGGCTGGTTTGGCATCATCCATCAGATGAATGTGATGTTCAACGATCAGGGGAGTAATCCCCTTGATGTCCTCCATGGACCAGCCAAAAGCTTGCCTATTGCTGTGCAAGACCGCAAGAAGGGCTTCCTCTTGCTCTGGAGCTAGAGAAGATGAGATGATAACAGGGAGGGTCTCGTTCTCACCCAAGTAAGCGTACTTAAGGGGAGACAGCAAAGGCTTGAGTTCGAGCGTTGGAGGTGAAACGATTGAAGGCAAGATTGGTGAAAAGGTCTCGAACTCAAAGGATTCCAGCAAAGGTTCAAAACGAGTGTAAGCGACCAAGTTGGATGGTTCAGATAACTCATCCGGAAATTCGAAGGATTCAAACTCGGGTGGTGAGTGGCTAAGATCGTTCGAGAAAGTGAAACACTCATACTCATTGTCGGGCGCAGAAACAGCAGCAGGTTCGAAGAGGAACGCACTAGTGGCGTTAAGGTTATCGTGATCGAACAAAAACTCCTCGAATTCACACTCTTCCGGGGTGATCTCCTGGATTGAGAAAACGTCTAGTATATGAGCATTAGGTTCGGTGGGCTGATTCCCCAACCTAAAAATGTTGAGTTCAATTGTCATGTTTCCAAAAGATAGGTTCATCGAACCATTTCGACAATTGATCACATCTTTTGAGGTTCAAGTAATGGGCGACCGAGTATCACCGGAATTTGATTTCAGGGGTTAGCTACAGGCTGTGTGTCTAATACAATGAAGTCAACTGGGAAGATTCAGTTCCCAACCTTGATTAACAAATCCTCTAGCTCACCCCTAGGATGGGTGATTGATCGGTCGGCCATTTGGAGAGTACAGTGTGTGGGTTTCAGCTCTCCTACACCTAATTGCTCATATACTGAGTACGGAAGCAGGTTAACACTGGCACCAAGATCTAATAGTGCGCGGTTGATGTTCTTATCCCCAATGGTAATAGAAACGTAGGATAGCCAGGGTCCTTCCATTTTTGCGGTAAAGATTGGGTAAGAGCATCACTCACAGCACTAGCCAAGAAAACTTTCTTGGGTACCTGAGACTTTCTCTTTTTCGTGGACAAGTCCTTTAAGATTTTCGCGTAGGACAGGACTTGTTGGACAGCATCTAAAAGGGGAATGTTGATGTTAACCTGCTTAAACAACTCCAGAATCTTCTCCATTTGTGGATTCTGTTTATTGGACCTCAACCGGTTTGGAAATGGAACGTTTTTAAAATTGGTTGAGTCCAATGCTTGTGGAGGAGATTGTGGAGTTGGAACGGATCCCAGAGCTGGTGTTTTCGTGGAGTGAGAAGTGGGTCCGTTCAGAGCAGAAGAAGAAGAAGAAGAGCCTTTTGACGAATGGAGAATAGGCTCAGAAGACGAAGAAGAAGAAGAAGAAGCGGCCGGGGTGTCATCGTCGATCCGTGTGCCAATATTGTTTTGCAGCATCCTTCCCGATCTCAATGTAGTTACGGCACTCACATTATGGTTCTGTTGTTCAAGAGCAACATGTACAATATGTGGGTGACCGGGATTTGGGAGTGGTTGAGATGGAAGCTTCCCCTTTTCTCGCTCGCTTAACGCCGCATTCAGCTGTGCAATCTGGGCTTCGATAGTCTTGATGCTTTGCCCGTGTGCAGTAGTGTGTTGCACCAAAGACTGAATAGATGAATGTATGTTTGCAGTGGATTGTGTCGATTGTTTAATGAACCCCTCCAGACTTCGTTCTAGCGAGGAAACCTTATTGTTGTTTGACGGAACAAAGTTGTTTTGGGGAAAAGAATTGTTGGGTGCAAAGTTGTTCGTCTGATTTTGAAAAGGTTGGGGTTGGAAAGGCTGCTGAAACTGATATTGAGTTTGTTGTTGCGCTTGTTGTTGCGGAGGAGGGGGCCTCTGGAAATTGTTGCCTTGGAATTGATGCTGATTCTGATTCCAGGCAAAATTGGGGTCGTTCTTCCAACTGGGATTGTAGGTGGAAGAGTATGGATCATTTCTCGGTCTTTGCTGAAATGCAGCATTAACCTGATCCTGTCCTTGAGATGGTGGATTGTAAGGACACTCTTCGGTTAAGTGAGAAGGATCGGAACAACAAGCACAAATGGTACGAAGGGGAAGAACAGGGGCAGGAGCAAGAGATGAAAATTTGCTCTCTATCGCTTCAAGTTTTCTCATTATTGCAGCCATTTCAGCTTTCATTGCAATAGAGACATCGAGTTGGTGAATGCCTACCCTAGACTGACCAGTAGAAGTGGAGGAAGAAGAAGAAGAAGTTGGTCTGGTGCTCTCCCATTGAAGCGTTTGTTCCACAAGGTCATCGAAGAATTGCCAAGCTTCCTGGTCAGATTTCGATAGGAAGTGGCCCTGACAAATGGTTTCCAACAACTACTTGGTTGCTGGGTTCAGGCCCTCGTATAAGGTTTGGCAAAGTTGCCATTTCTCAATACCATGGTGAGGGCATTGAACAAGAAGGTTTTTATACCGGTCAAAGCACTTCTAGAAGGGTTCAGTAGGAAGCTGGGAGAATTGGTTGATTTCGTTACGGATCCTCGCGATTTTATGATTCGGATAGAATTTCTTGAGAAACGCTTTCACAAACTCGTCCCAACTGGTTATGGAGTGGGAAGCAGTGCTATACAGCCGCTTTTCAGCAAGATCGCACAAAGTGAACGGAATGACCCATAGCCGTATAGCATCGTCCGACAGCTGGGTAGTTTTCATCATGGCACAAACATTTTGGAACTTGTTGATGAAGATATAGGCATCTTTAGATTCAAGCCCATGAAATTTCGGAAGCATGTTAATGAAGTGGGGCTTAATTTCAAAATTATCCCCATTGGCCGGTGGAAGGGAAAGACAGGTGGGAAGTGCAGAGCGGGTGGGATAGAAACGATCCTGGAGCGCGATTCGCTGTGGCGCTACGACTGGCGGTGGTGGTGGGTTATTCGCATCCATAGGAGGTCGAATCAATCCCGGGGGAATTGAAGGGATGTTTGGATTAAATCCTAACATCGCGGAAGAAGAGGTTGGTGATGGTGAGGATGTATGATCAGAATTCCGGTCAACGTCAGAGTTGGCCGGCAAAGGTAAGGGTGAAAGAGGCGTGGACGGAGTTTCGACGTCTGAGTCGATCGCGTAGTCGGTAGCAACTAACGTAACGCGGACTTGGCGGGCGCTAGTGTCCCGAGTCCAAGCAGACATACACTAAACGAGTTTAGTATAGTCAAAGCGGAGAAGGTGAGGGTAAGAAAATGTCAATGGAGAAATACGATAGGAGGTGGGTGAAAAAATGGATTCTGGCGACAAAGGGCAAATTTTTATAAAACTTTTTGGTTATTTTTGTGTTTTTTTTCTTTTAAGAAAGAGCTTTACAGAAATATGTACGGACTCACGGCTTCAAACAATCACAGACAAAATATGCACAATCACACCTAGATCTAGGGTCACCTAGGTCAGCTAGACAGCTCCTAACTGTTTCAAAAGGCTAGAAATAGGACCTCAAACCGCCTCTTCTCCGCCAATTGCGGCCAGGTAAGTGCCAGGTAAGTGGGAGGCTCCCCACTACGTAAGTAGTGGTCCTAATTAAGTAAACACTTGCCTTGGACACACTTGCCTAGACACCGCAAAGTCAGGATAGGATAAACGGCCGATGCCTGTAACTAGTCCTCTGTCCTATTGAGCGTGATGTCCTTAGGGCTGAGTCTAGTATTTTTTAATTAAACAATGGTCAATGCATATGCTTTTTGTGATTTCTGGGGTCCTGGGAAGGATGATGAAATCCCCACCGAATCTGGATTGGTTTCAAGCCCCTTAAAGTCCGTATTAATATATGCAAAGTAGTAACAATCAACTGCAATCAATTTTTTTATTTTTTAGCGCGGCGCAAAGAATCCTGCACAAAAATAATTTATTGGAAGTGGGAAGAGAGTTTGCGTAAAGAATGCTGCAGAAAACACAGTTCAGTGGAGTCCAGAGGAGTGGGGAAGATGACAGAAAGCCTTATAGAAATTTTTGGGTATTGATGGCACCAAATGGCCGCGGTTCCGCATCCTAAGCTTGCTTATGCCGCGGTTCCGCGGCAATAAAGTGGAACTGGGCTTCTGTATTTCTTGTGAGTGCTTCCTTGGCTGTTCTCTTCTTGTCTGGAGCTCCTGAATCTTGATTTGCTCATTGGATATGCTCCAGAATTTTACAGAAGACCGCTGGCTCCGTCTTGATCCGTCGCGGTGTAGCCGCGAGATATGGGTCTAACTTTCCACGTATTTGGCACTGAACTCGACCTTTCCTTTTCTCCTGCACACTTGCACAAAAACTAATCAAAAATAACAAGATGATTTTTTTACAATGTATATTTTTTTTGTTTTCTTTTTCGGCTATATTTATATTCACAAATTAACCCGAAATTACTCAAAGAAATAAACTACCGTCTCCCCAGCAACGGCGCCATTTGATTGTTGGAGTTTTGGCGTGTTCAAGTTTATTACCGCAATCAAGACGGTTTCACTTGTAGCTAGCCGGTTGAGTACGGATCGTCCGCAGGGAGATGGGAATCTTTTTCTATGTGCTTTAACGAGTTAAGTCCAAATGTCCAGATTTGTTTGAGATTAACTATGTGCTAATATGATATGTAAAGAGAGCTTGTTAGGGTTAGGATTACATTAGTTTGAGTTATGAGTCGCTCACTTCTTTCGTTGCCACTCTTAATATCGGTGTTACGGTAATCGGCAACAACGGGGATTAGCATGACTAGGAAGGAACTTGCGAGTATAAGCTAGGCTTTCCAACGCTTAACTTCTTCTTTTTGCTGCTTGTCCGTCCGTTCTTGGCTCTTAGCCTTAACCTCCGGTTAATTCAACCACAACCGGTCTCACTAAGGAATCACCGCTATCATGTAGGATAGGGTGCCGTAGGGAGCGGATTGTGGTTCAATTAACGGGAGTCCGAATTATGATGTTGGGCAAGGAAAGAGTCAGAGAGATTTCCTTCTCTCAAAATTTCCTTATCCTACCCTAACAAGTAAGAAAACTACTCACCCATTACAAGAAAAAGAAAATAAAACAAAAGGAGGAAGATAGAAAGAAAGAGGTTAGGAGATTACAACTACCTAATTGAGACCTCACCTTGGCAAGGATCAAGCTTAAGCATCATTGTTGTTAAGGATAAAGAAAAAGAGAACAAGAAAGAAACAAACAACAAATAACAACAACTAAATTAGCAATTGAAGATTACAAGCAATTATAATTAACAACATAACAAGACAAGCATGATAACAAAAAGAACTCTTTTATTCATCACTTCACTCATGAAACCTTACTACAAGATTTTAATGGAGAAAAGTTGGAAAAGAGGAAGAAAAAGAACAAAGTATATCTAAATCTAAATACAAGAATAAGCACCCTTGGCTTGGCAATGTTCTGGGCTATTTATAGGCAGGAAACTGAAACCCTAGGGCATTATTCAGAACCAAAATGAAATGACCAAAAAGACCCAGAAAAGAATCTTCTACCGACTTAGTCAGGCCGCGGTTCAGCGGCCTAAGCGTGCTTATGCCGCGGAACCGCGGCCTTAATAAGGAGTTGGGCCTTCAAGTTTGGTGATTTTCACTGGTTTGCAGTACTCTTCAATGTGGTATATGTTGTTTCTTAGAAACTCTTCACATTTCTTCTAGAATTTCAGTAGATCAAAAGATGATGTGATGTGGATCTTTTGACATGATTTCCTTGAGCTCCGCGTAGATATGTTGGATCTTGTGTTGACATTGAGCATTGTGCATGAAAATGACATTGATTTGCCACTTTGTCCCTTAAACTGGTGTGCGGCAACATACGGATAGAGAGCGGAGACCCGTGTTTTATCTGTGGTTGGCAGTAATCCGGAATTTGTCGTGCTTTTCCATGAATTTCACTGTTTAGAGCTGAGAACCTGTATCCTGCAATTAACTAGCAAACACGGCTCAAGAGTACCTACCGATAAGCAATATGATAAAAATTGAGCGGTATAAAAATGCAAAAATCTGATATGAACAATGACTCATGAGATGATTCATCTCAAGTATTAAACGAAGCATGGTTGCTAGATATTTTATGAGATATTTTTCATGCTTCATGTTAGCCAAATGAGTCAGGATTCATTTCATATAACAAAACACTTCTCTCTCCTCAAGCTCTCTCTTCTTCAACCAAACCCTAATCCTATCATTAGTTGAGAAACCTAGGGTTAGCAAGAATAATCAATCCTTAATCCATCTCTATATCATCTAGGTTACTTGGATTAGCACTCTAAGTCACTTAGTTACCTCATCTTAGAGGTTTAAGCTTGTAGTAGGAACTTTCGGATGGATCTTCTATTACTTCGAGGAGCCGATGAGGAGGTGCTTTCCATTGTCATCACAAGGAGCTTAAGAAGAGGTGGAGGACAACAAGAACAAGAAGGACTAGTATCTTGAGGTATAACAATTATTGCTTAGTAATTAAACCTCAAAGTTTAGTTCTTGCTAAGGTTTATGAATGATCCGTGGTTGTAGTCGATGTTGCGAAGCACGTAAAAATCATTTTTTGCTCATTCCGCCATCCCGAAAACAAGTGGGGTGCGCAACATAGACTTACATTGGTATCAAAGCCTCTCATAAACCCTAGAAAGCTTGTAACGATATTAGAATTACATCGTTTTTGTCGGACAAAAACTGTCGACAAAAACAGTTTTGAAAAGTGAGGTTTTGAGTTGTTTACACACCCCGCGGGCTCACGGTTTGAACCGAGAAGCCGTGGGGGTGAAGCGTGCGTACCCCGGGAACACCCTGGGGGTAACCAACGGCCGGGAACACCCACCGAAGACCACCAATTGGTGGCCTTAGGGGCTGCTGACCTGAGAGACCAGAAACTGGTCTCTCAGGTCTGTCCTCCTTTGGGGGCCACCTCATGGTGGGCACACCCCCGAGGCCCTCCACTCGACGTATTATCATGTACCTTCGCCTCCGCGAAGATTCGGGCGGGTTTCGAGTTCGTTTCGACTCCCGGATTGGCTCAAAACTTTCAGTTTTTAAAATTTAGCTCACTGGATTTTCGGGTTTTGGAAAATTGGATGTGTTTGCTAATTGCATGCGCAATTCTAAAGTCGTATTTACTTTACAAGCTTTGTGATTGTTTTATGTATTCGTAAACCTCCCCTAATTGCTATATGTCGGTTAGCAGGGGGTTATACATATCTGTGATGTTTGGATATATCGGTTTGTGCATATGAACTTGTTGGATTGTCATGATTGGATAGCCGGGGATGTGAGACAACTGTTTCTTTCATTTATTTATAAATTATAAATTATTGTAATATTCTTTTGCGGGGCACATCTGGGTTGAGGTTGTAGCCACCGTTGTATTATTTCATTTACTGTTTTCTGCTCCTAGGATAAACCCAAGGTGGGGTGCACGAACTACCGGGTACTTGAAGTGTTTAGTGGCCTACTCATGTTGTTGAGGGAGACCGCTTCATTTCAGGTATTTGGCGGGTAGTTTGCCGTACCAGTAGGGGTCTAGGGTGGGGTTGGCTATTCATCACGACTATGTAATCCGTTTTTCATTACAGGCTCAAAAGAAATGCGGATTCCTAGAATATCCAATATGTTCATCTGTGATCTAGAATATCTATTATTGCGTCTGATGAATGTACAATATCTATATATGATATCCAGTAGTCGTTGCTTATGTTTTGCATCCGCGCTAGCCCATCCCCCGCTCTGTCGTTAGTTAAGTAACCTAACGGGTGAATGACGGGGCCCAGTGCCGAATGCGGATGGCATAAGCGGACGTTGTATTTTCGTTGTTTTTTGCAATGATAGGTTAATTGATGGGACGCATTATATTAATGCAAAGAAAATAAACCAAAGTTGAATCGTTGGAACAATTTAAAAGAAACCACTCGGTTATTTTAAAACAGCAGATTTTTAATTGCGGAGCTTAAACCACTCCTTTTAAAAGCTATCAGGTTCTTCGATTATATCAAGTTCACTACGTTCACGGTTTCGCCAAAACCATTCGTAGCCCTCCGTCATTTCACATGGGTATTCAGTAGTATTCAAGCTATGTATTTTGACCAATGCCAAGGCATAGTGTTTGGTAGCTGCTGGGTATTTATCTGTTGCATAGATAGATGAGTTGGTTTAGGACAGTTGTACTGCCATTTGGCCAATGTCAGGGGTACGTACGGGTGGGTTCAAATTAACAAAATAATGATGGGTAGAACTTCACGTATGACTTATGATATTTTGGCCAACGTCAAGGTCATAAGAGCATAGGGCAAAAATCTATATTGGGAGTTTCTAAAGAAACTGAAATTTGCTAGAGTTGCATACCATTTGGAGTGTGATAATTTTGGTAGGATTCCTTCAGCTTTATCACATGATGATATTTGGATCCCTATCCTACTGTGAGTATATACTACTCATTGGGAGATTTTGTCACTCAACGATCAATACTATAAACCAAGTAGGTGTCGAGAAAGGTGTTAGAGGGGCTACGTCCCAGGGAAAAGAGTTTATTTAATTAAGGAACCTCGCGAAAGCGTCGTAAAACCTCCCTCGAAGTACCGACACTTGCTTGGCTGAACGGTTAAGCAAGTATTGTACGGTGAGAATAGTCCTGACTAGTTCTTCTTTTATGGTTTGAGGAAGGATTCGAGAAACAGTTGGAGCCATCCTGTTTAGATAAACTAAAAACCACTCTAAACTTGCAAGAGTATCATGCTAAAGTGTTTTCTTCTCTCTCTCCTAATTGCAGTGACTAAGAACATGATGGGCCTTAAGTTATTATTAGATAAAAATATTTTGACAGGGCCAAACTATAAAGATTGTATCCGGAATTTCAAGATGGCAATTACTTATGACAAATTGGGGTATGTCCTTACTACTAAGGCCCCTGCCATCCCAGGTCCAGAATCCAGTGTCATGGACAAGGAAATCCACAAGACCTGGGAGATTGACTGCGTGAAGGCCAAATATATTGTGCTTGCCTCTATGAATAATGAACATCAGAGGAGGAACGAGAATATGGATCTTGAATCCATATATCTCCACACCAAGGAACTGTATGGAGAGCAATCTCGTAGAGATAGATACGAGACCTCGAAGAACTTGTTTCAGTCGAGGCTGGCCGTCGGATCATCTGTTGGGGAACATGTCCTCAAGATGATTGGCTATATAGAGGAGCTCGCGGACCTCGGGACAACATTAGAGAACGAACTGTATACAAACTTGATTCTCCAGTCCCTTCCTTCCACCTACGCCCAGTTTATCTTGAATTTCAACATCCAAGGTAAAGAAGTTAAACTTCCAGAACTCCTCAACATGTTAAGGAGTGTAGAGGGCACCTTGCAGAAAGCAAGGGAAACAACCGCTCTGTTTGTTCGTGGTGCTTCCTCTTCCAGGTCCAAGGTGAAAGCCAAAGGAAGGAAGAAGAAGGCCCCTACCAAACTGAGAGCAGGTGTTGGTAAGGTGGAATCCAGAGGAAAGGCAAAGGTTGCAGTGCCGGTAGTAGCAAAGGACGAGTGCTTCCACTGTCGTGGGAACGGCCATTAGAAGAAGGATTGCAAAGCTTGGAATGCCAAGAACCAGGACCCGAGGCAAGTTGTGGCTTCGGCTTCAGGAGTGTTTGTAATTGAAAATTGTCTGTCAATCAACTCTACTTCCTGGGTATTGGATACCGGATCAGGATCTCATTTATGCAATTCATTGCAGGCACTGAGAAGCCGTAGAGTACTGAAGGTTGGTGATATAACCCTCCAGGTTGCTAACGGAGCGAGCGTGGATGCTGTGTTCGTAAGGGATTATCACCTTGGATTGACGAGTGGACATATTTTGGTTGTGCGCAACGGTTTTTGTGTACCTAGTTTAATGTGTAATATCATATCAGTATCATTGTTATAAAAAGAAGGTTATGATTTCACGTTTGTAAGCGATGTTATTAACATCCACCTTAATCATGGTTTGATTGTGTCTGGTACACTAGATAACAGTATATACGTGTTAAACCAATTGCAGATTTTCAATGTCCAGAACACACTAAAAAGAAAGTCTCCAGATATAAATCAGGCTTTCTTATGGTATTGTAAACTCGGTCACATCAATGAGACAAGCTTAACTAAGTTACATAAAGAAGGATACTTGGATCCGTTCGAATATCAATCTTATACCACTTGTCAATCATGTCTCAAAGGAAAGATGAAAAATTCTCCATTCACTGGACATGGAGTAAGAGCGAGCGAGCTCTTAGGACTCATACACAGCGATGTATGTGGTCCAATGTCTACACATGCGAGAAGCGGTTTTTCTTATTTCATTACTTTTACGGATGATTTCTCTAGGTATGGATTCATTTTCTTGATGAAACATAAATCCGAGGCCTTTGAGAAATTCCGAGAATATAAGAGTGAAGTAGAAAACCAAACCGGCAAAAGTATCAAGACACTGAGATCTGATCGAGGTAGTGAATACTTAAGTGCCGAGTTCCTGGGTTACCAAAAAGAGAATGGAATTCTCTCTCAGCTTACTCCTACATACACTCCACAACACAACGGTGTATCGGAGAGACGGAACCGAACCCTATTGGATATGGTACGTTCCATGATGAGTAATGCTGAGTTACCGCAATCTTTCTGGGGTTGTGCACTAGAATCAGCAGCATATCTTTTGAACAGAGTTCCTACCAAGACTGTGCCAACTACACCATATCAGATGTGGAGTGGGACGAAACCCTATCTTCGGTATATGAAGATATGGGGTTGTCCAACTTTTATTAAAAAGCAGCATGCGGACAAACTCGAGGCACGGTCAGCACAGTGTAAGTTTGTGGGATATCCAAAGAACTCCAAGGGTTTTTTTTCTATTACGCAGATGAACAAAAGGTTTTTGTTTCTCATAATGCCCATTTTCTAGAACAACAGTTTTTAGAAAAGGAAACAAGTGGGAACGCAATAGAACTAGAAGAAATTCCAGAACCATAAGCTACTACTGAAAGCTTGGTAGAACCAGAAGTTCCAGAAGAATAGGACATTCCCGCACCCCTCCGCAGGAGTAGTAGGCCATCTCATCCGCCTGAGAGATACTACGGTTTTCTCATAGACGGGGATAGAGAGGATTGCATCATTGATAATGATGAACCTACTGGCTTCCAGCAAGCCATTCAGAGCGGCGACTCAGTAAGATGGCTGGATGCAATGCGGACCGAGATGGAGTCCATGTACACCAACAAAGTATAGACTTTGGACATTGCTCCAAATGGGGTAAAACCCATAGGATGCAAATGGATCTTCAGAAAGAAGATTGGTGTAGATGGACAGGTGGACACCTATAAGGCTAGGCTTGTTGCAAAGGGTTTTCGTCAAAGGCCTGGTTTGGAGTATGACGAAACTTTTTCTCCAGTGGCTATGCTCAAATCCATTCGGATCCTTCATACCATTGCTGCCTTCCATGATTATGAGATCTGGCAGATGGACGTAAAGATGGCTTTTCTAAATGGAAATTTGGACGAGTGCGTCTATATGAATCAGCCAGAAGGTTTCAATCAGAGTGGGAGCAGCGGGAAAGTATGCAAGTTGCTTAAGTCCATTTATGGCCTAAAGCAGGCATCGCGGAGTTGGAACATCTGTTTTGATGAAACGGTCAAAGAATATGACTTTATCAAAAATCCAGATGAACCATGTATTTATAGTAAGATTGTAGCACGAACTGTCGTATTCCTCGTTTTGTACGTGGATGACATTCTCTTGATAGGAAATGATATTCCTATGCTGCAATCTGTCAAAGGATTCTTGTGACACAGGTTTTCCATGAAAGACCTGGGTGATGCCTCTTACATTCTGGGGATCCAGATATATCGTGATAGATATAAGAGGATGTTGGGACTTTCGCAGTCCAGGTATATCAACACTATACTGAAAAGATTCAGTATGGAAAATTCTAAGCGCGGTAATTTACCGGCTTATCTCGGAATCACCCTCTCTAAAGATATGTCTTCCAAGACTGATTTGGAAAGGGATCGCATGTTAATTATACCATACGCTTCTGCGGTAGGCTCTATAATGTATGCAATGTTGTGCACCAGACCAGATGTAGCTTACGCACTAAGCATGGTAAGCCGGTATCAGTCAGACCCAGGGGAGATGCACTGGATAGCAGTAAAGAACATTCTCAAGTACCTGAAAAAGACTAAGGATATGTTCTTGGTTTACGGTGGAAAAGACCTCCAAATCGAGGCTTTGCTGACTCCAGCTTCTAGAGTGACAATGATGACTCCAAGTCCATGTCAGGTTATGTCTTTACCCTCAATGGAGGGCGGTGTGTTGGAAGAGTTCCAAGCAGGACACCGTTGCTGACTCGACGATGGAAGCGAAGTATATCGCTGCTTGCGATGCCGCAAAAGAAGCTGTCTAGATGAAGAAATTCCTCACAGAATTTCAGGTGGTTCCAACCATTGTTGATCCAATACCACTCTATTGCGACAACAACGGCGCTATAGCTTTAGCGAAGGAATCCAGGTCCCATCAAAAGTCCAGACACATCTTGAAGCGATATCACCTGATCATAGAGATCATAGATCGCCGGGAGATCGAGGTCCGGAGAGTTGCTACAGAGGAGAACACTGCAGATCCATTCACAGTTTGAGAGGCTATTCGAGATGATAGGTCTGTTATACTCCAGTACATGGCCCTAGTGCAAGTGGGAGATTGTTAATGTATATGCCTTAGAGGCCATTATTGTATCATACTAGCTTTTATATTACTTAATGGAAGCTTGGGATATTCACAGTTATATTAACAGTCTTGCTCAACATAGTAGTATGCTACTTGGTTTATATCTATCTTAATAAGTGCATATGTTTCTTTTAGCATATCACGAATACATATTGATAGAGCCCTTAGGATCTTGCCTGACTACCAGCGTTGCGATGGCAGTCACACTAGTGGGGGTTGGGTAGTCAATAAGCATATCCTTTTTCAGGTCCCTAGTCGTAGGATTATCGAGACAGGGCATCAATACTCTGGAGTAGACTAGTGTATACGCCTCTCGTCCCACCAGGGGAAATGATCTGTCCCATAGGCATCAGTACGTTTTACTGGAGATAGTATGCTGGTGTACGTTGGGTTACGGGTACACCATATAGGACTCGCAGGGAACTGTTGGTTGGTATTATACCCGTCGTCAGTTAACAGTTCCCAGGTGACATGAGTACAGCATAGTCCGTTGACTTGACACAGCTGCTTTGCCTCGAGTGTGTTCCTACTGTTCCTAGATTGCTGTAACACCTTGAAATTCGTTTAGAATGTTTTCTCGTTATTTAGCTAGTGTGCGTGTTTTTCGTAGAAAATGGATATCTTATTTTCCTTCTTGGCTAGCGGGTTTTGTGTTGTGAAGTGTTTTTATGGATATATATATATATATATATATATTTATAGGGTTGTTAATTATTTCTAGTTGTGTTTACCCTAATTGGAAATTTTGTTAGTGTACAGATGCACACTTAGAACATTTTTATGACTTTGGTTAAAAGTGTATCATGTTAACCCTTTTTCTTTTCTTGCATGGTTGTATTTATCCCACCCATTTAAACAAGTCAAAACCTTTTTTGAATGCAAATTCAAATGGAAATGGAGAGGTATGGTGGGTAGGTAGGAAACTTGACTTTTGACCATTTTCTTTCTCTCTTCTCTCTCTCTTCTCAATTTCTGAAATTCTCAGCAGAGAGCAGCAGCAAAACACAACATTTTCTTCATCTTCTCTTCTCTTTTCACTTCTCTTTTGATTCATGCTCAAACCCTACCCAAATCCAACCTTTTTCCTTCATAAAACCTTGGTTTAATGGCTCATTTGAGGTGTTTAGTGGCAAGACTGCATACTTGAGGCTAGATCTGGAGCTTTTGGTGTTTTATAAGGTGTTTTGAAGGTATTAACTCACCCTTAGCACCTCTTTTTCATAACTTAAAGTATTTCTAGCAAAATATCACATTTCATGCATGTTTTGTGCTTTATTAAGGGATCTAGTGAGGTTGTGATAAAAATTAACTTTTTATGGCTTGATTAGCTTGGTAATATGATATTAGTGTGGTTTTGGACTTGGGTTTATTTCAGATTTCACAAAAATACCCTAATGTATCATTTTAGTGCAAAGTGTAACTTTTAGCTTGAAATTGGGTTCTGTTGAAACTGCTACTACCCGGGGTGTTTTAGAATAAAATTTTAATTACTGGGATATACACAGTATGTATGGAGTGCACACACCAAACCCGGGAGCCCAACCCCCTACCCAGGCCGCCGAAAAACTCATTCTGGCCGCAATTTGCGGCCAGATGGGAGGGTATTGGGTTGGGGTTTGGGAGGTTGGTGTCTGCTGATATTTAGGGTTTCATGATATATTTATTTTTATAACACTCTTTCTGTATCAAAATCTGAGACCTACTACCCTATTTTCCGTATTTTAAATCTCCGCGACACACGTGATACGTGTGTGGTTTTGGGTTGTGCTGCGTATCGCGACGCGTCAGGTTAGCTTCAGGAGCGTGATCACACGTTTTAGCATATCACGCACACGCGCGCTTGGGTTGCAACACGGGGTTCTAGTTTGACCTTAATATTTCGTTTTTGGTAGATTTGAGCTTATGTGTGTTATATTGTGTAAATCTAGGTTCGCAGGCGAGTGAGACAGACGCTGCGAAGAAGGGAAAACAAGTCGTCGGCTACACTTAGCGCGAGACTTCGGTGAGTAGATTTAACATCTACGGCGATATCGCCCGCATGGTGTTCTAAGTCAGGGCTGATAGGACTTTATAGCTATACATTGCATTTACCTACATTGACTGTTCATGGATACTGTTGTTGCATACTGTATTCCCCGCTATATGTATGAAAACTTAGAATTGATAGAACACCGCACTATTACTAACGGTTTATGTTGCACGAGCACCAATCTGCATGTTACACACACACCGTTAGTAATTGTCATGACACACACTCACTGTAGATTTGCCATGATCATTATACTGTAGTTCATTCATATATGATTCGATATGATCTCCATAGAAATTGGGAGCCGCTGACTTTAAAAAACTGAACTATCTTAAGAAAAGCGGTTTCTCCCTTGTACCTATATCATGATGACTTGTTGTACCTAGCGCATCGTATTTGATTTACTCATTGGTGTTGGATTTTTTTATGTGATTTCTGGTTTTGAGGACCGTGGAATTATTTAAGAAAAGATGCACTATTTGAAAACCTGGTTCCTCGTGATAAGATATTTTGGTGCGTCCACCACGCGTTTTCTCGGTGCTGAGACATGTGCTTGAAACCCGATTCGAGGAGTGGATGATCCGTTTGCGGGTTCGTGGTGGACCCGGTATGGTTCCCCTCGGCGAGATGATCGATGGACTTTGCCGATTGAGCCAAAAGGTGGGCGAGTACCTACCGGTGATTGGTTGGACCTGGCGGTTATCCGGAGGATACTGACCAGAGTCGAGAGATGGATGCGGGATGATCCGTACTACCGGGGCCTAGGGCCGATACCGCAAACGGAGCCCGTGGGATGATCCGGACCTACGGAGCCCGATGTATGAGGATTTGCGTGTCGATGCTGGACACGAGTATTTATGATATTTTGGGTGCCGATGTTGGGCACTCGTGATTCTAAGAGTTTTACAGGATTGGAGGGCCGAGGAGAGTGCCGGTGCCTGAGCTTATTTGGGATTTGGGTGCAGCTTGGGCACCGATTATTTTTCCACGATTGATATTTCGTGTAGATGTTGTTTGTCCCATGCTCAGCAGTGATTATCATGTATCTCATCCTATAGTTATTTTATCTGACAGAGCATTTGCATGATTATTGCACTTACTGCTTGTCGCATATAGATTTACCTACTAGCATATGATAGCGTAGCGCAGCACGTGCATGCTCGTGATTACCTTTATATGTTATCTCTATTCACGAGTTGGCAACTCACCCCCTTTGTGCCACAGTATTTGCAGGTTGCCCCTCAGAGTAGTCGCGGCAGGCTGCCTTTTTGCATCTTTTGGCTTCAGATACCACTACAGTTGGAGCGAGAGCTATTTTGCTATTTAGGTGGGTTGTGGTATCTGGTTACTTTTATTGTACACACTTTTGTATCTAGTATTCTCCATCTACCATATATGTACTTGACTTAGAGACAGTGTGAGGACGATGATGTATATTTTTGTATTCTGGTGTCGAGCTCGTGGGAACCGACTTTATATTTGCAGTTATTATTCTGGGATGTTACTTTTTGCTCATTCTTCGCTACGGCGTCGTATATTACTCTTGTGGTGATGGTTTCCGCCGTTGGGCATGATTGCTCCCGGTTGGGGATGCTTTGCTCATTATATCTCATTTTCACTTATATCCTGTTTTTACCCGATTTTTGGGGTTACTTTTACAAAGGAAATGCTGCCAAAATTATTATAAGGATAATTTAACTCTAAAAAGAACCTCATTGGATTAATTAAGGTTTTCTAAATGTTTTTAATTAAATATTTTCAACACTCACTACTTTAAATGGTTTTGATTTCTGGGTTCGGCTTACTTAGTCGCGTTACGCCTGTAGACGTTGCGTGGTTAAGTGCCGGTCACGAGTCGAAAGATTCGGGTCGTGACAAAATTGGTATCAGAGCGTAGGTTTTTCCTTTCGGAGTGTTCCTAGGATGACCCTGGTATAATGGAGTAGGTAGCTGAAGCAGAGTGGCGTAGCGTGCGTATGTTCCGTGGCATACTCACGACATGGTACTCCGCCAAAGCGACCTTAGGACTTATTGATTTAAATTCCTTTTGAGTATATACATTCTTGCGATTCGATTTCTGCATCCTTATCGAATCCTATTTTCCTTTCAGCCATTATGCCGCCAAAGACAACGAGGGCGTAGAGAGCGGCCGTGAGGGCTGAGATTCGAGTTGATTCGTCGGAGACGGGGACTGATCCGGGCAGTACACCGGTTGTACCGAAGCAGGCTGTTCCTCCCGTGACAGATCAGATCGCCACGCTAAGGGCTGGTATGCAGAAGATGCGCCAGAGGGTGGGATCCAGCATGGAGGAGATGCGCCAGAAGATAGGATCGCTAGTTGAGACGCTTCGAGCGCAGCGACCAGAGGTAGCTCCACCCGTTACAGAGACCGTGATGGTAGCTACCGCACAGCCAGTTGCCCCTGCAGCTACGGAGGTGATTACCGTATCGCTGTCAGAGTTCATGAGGCTGGAGCCTCCGGTCTTCACAGGCACCGATGCAGCCGAAGACCCACAGTCCTTCATTGATAGGATGGCTCGGATATGTCGTTCCCTCAGATGCGCAAATGCGAGATGGGTTGAGTTCGTGAGTTTTCGCCTAGAAGGTCTTGCGCAGAAATGGTGCGAATCAGTCGAGAAGGGCAGAGCAGCAGGTCTTCCTCCTATGACCTGGACAGAGTTCGTGGTGATATTCCTTGCCCGCTTTCTTCCCCTGAGTGTCAGAGATGCTAGAGCACGCAGGTTCGAGTCCTTACGCCAGACTCCGGAGATGTCAGTGGCAGAGTATGATGTGCTGTTCACAGAGCTATCTATCTACGCTCCGTATCTAGTAGCTACCTAGGAGTTACGAGTCAAGAGATTTGTTCGAGGTTTACTTACGCCATTGTTCCTTACGATCAGCGCGCAGCACTACGAGACATATGCAGCAGCGGTAGATGCAGCTCTATTAGTCGAGGAGCGCCTTGCTGAGACTTCGGTAGTTCCAGAGCCGAAGAGAGTTCGTAATGGTATATCAGCACGGAGACAGACATTCAGACGCCGCGACAGGTACCATTCAGGCATGAGGAGTGGCAGAGATTCGGGACGAGGCCATATGTTTAGTTCGTATCCACGGGAGAGTCAGCAGTCGTCGTGAGGTTGCTATAGATGCGGCAGTTTACTTCACCTCATCAGAGATTGTCCTGAGATACACCGGAGGGAGATAGCAGCACCGCACGTCACCTTACCACCTTCACCACCCCAGAGGGCGTTGCCTGTTGTTCCTACTGTTACTCCGCGTCAGACTCATACACAGAGAGGTCGTGGGCGTGGAGGAGTTGCTCAAAGGGGACGGGATGACCGAGGCAGAGGACAGTCAGCCACAGGTGGAGGGCAGGCACGAGTTTTTGCTTTGACGCATTAGGACGCGCAGGCGTCCAATGCGGTGGTCTCGGGTATCCTTCCAGTATGTTCTATTGATGCACACGTATTGTTCGATCCCGGATCCACGCACTCGTACGTATCTACACACTTCGTGCCGAGTTTGGGTAGAGAGTCCGGTTCGCTTGATCAGCCGCTTGTTGTGACTACTCCTGTGGAAGAGTCGTTTGTTGCTAGGCACGTGTTCCGATCCTGTACCGTCTGTATTGGCGAGAGAGAGTTGCCTGTCGATTTGATCCTTCTTGAGATGTCAGACTTCGACGTTCTTTTGGGCATGGATTGGTTAGCCACGTGCCATGCTGTTAGGTCCACGTTACCTCTCCCGGTACTTTCGGGGTTGCGGAAACGGTAAAACAAAAATTTTCTAAGGTTTGTAACATGGACCGTAAAAGCCGGATCTTTGCTAAACTATAAACTAGCAACCTAACAAGAGATGTATCTACTCGGTTAGGGGTTATACCTCAACTTGAACTCCTTCACTTCTAGTTGTTGTTCTTCTATGATGTTCTTCTCTTCTTGTTGTTCTTTTCATGGCTTGCTCAAAGGTTGATCCGGACTTCGGTCACCTCCGCGGCCTCCTTGAGTCGAAGACGATCCACCCGAGAGATGTACGCCGAGCTCCACCTCAAGCCGAGGTAACTAGGGCAAGGAGATTGCTAATCTAGAAGCCCTAGGTTGTGTAGAGAGGATGTATGGATGTGTTTGTCAAGTGAAAACCTTTTTCTCTCAACACATGAGATCAAAGGAGAAAACAAGAGGAGGAAGAAGAAGGAGGTTTTTAGCAACCATGGAGCTTCTCTTTTCAATAGAGAGAAAGTGAATAATATTATGATACAAAAGAAAAGAGCCATGGTTGCAAATAATGCAAAACAACATCATTACCAATTCCATCAAGATAAAGTTGATGGCTACAATTGAAATGACCATTATCATAATCCAAAAGAAAATGGAAAAGAAAAGAAAAGTGTAGAACCCTCTTGAAAGTCCATGGTCAACCCGGTCAACCGGTCAACAAAGTCAAGAGAGGTCAACGGGGTCAAATGGTCAATGCAATTAGCCATCATAAGATTATCACTAATAGGATTAGTAAATGATGTTCGCGGCTCATAATGGTTTTGACCAATACGAACTGTCAAAACCCTAATGAGTCTGCCACATAGCGGTTTTGGCCGAACCAACTGCCAAAACCCTAATGAGGCACCTCCTCCTTCATCGCTCCGAAAAACTGTGCATACACACCTGCATCCGTATTCCGTAGAACGCGGATGCGCAGAAGACAAAACAAATCCATCCGTGCAATACTAGGATCCGGCTTAAACCAAAGCCTACTAGTACTGCCTGCCCGAACACCATACGCACACAAGTGTACGTAAGTGATCGCAGCCCTGCCGTAAAACCATACGGCCTCTACACGTTTCGCTCAGTGCAGGGAAACTCTCTGTGTGGGACTCTAAAGACTCGACACTACGCTGGCAGTGGGTTTAACCACAGACCGCAAGCGGCACTAGCTGTACGTAACGGTCCCCAGGTAGATGTCGATAAGAAGGCCGATGAGGTACACCCATCCGAACTCCTACTGAGCCTATATGTGACAATCTCCGTACAGTCCGGTCTGTTCGTCTGATACATCGCATGGCGGGCCTAGGGGGGCGGTAAACGTCAGTCCCCTAATAGCGGTACAAGTCGTGTCGGAGTGAAGCCCAATACACCCTGAGATAACACTGGAAACCTACCAGTATATCTCGCTTGCCCTGGCCAGGGACTACTCGTGTAATGGCTCTCCTAGACACAGCGCGATGTCAACCCCCAATACCGGGAGAGACGAATCCTGTCTAACCGTCACTGCCTCCAAGTGCTTCGGGACTGCTCCTGACTACTACCTGTTTGCACGACTCAGTAGAGCCGTGGTAGGGTAGCAATCAAAGAACAGTGGGAACATACTCGAGGCGAAGTGACAGTGTCAAGTCAGCGGACTAAGCTGTACTCATGTCACCTGGGAACTGATAACTGACGATAGGTATAATACCAACCATCAGTTCCCGACGAGTCCTGTCCAGTGTACTCGTAACCTAACGAGCACCCGCATACTATCTCAAGTACGACGTACTGACGGCTGTGGGACAGACCGTCTCCCGTGCTGGGATGAGAAGCGCATACGCTAGTCTACTCTGGAGTATCGATGCCCTATCTCGATACTCCCACGACTAGGGACGTGTATAAGGATGTGCTTGTAGATTACCCAGCCCCCACGAGTGTGATCGCCATCACAACGCCGGTAATCAAGCAAAGATCCTAAGGGCTCTACTAATGCGTATAGGTGATATAATAAATAAACACACATGTACACATTAAAGCAGAGACAAACCAAGTAGCATACTACTATATTGAGCAAGATTGTCTGTACAACTGTGAATATCCCAAGCTTCCATCAAGTAATATACATACTAGTATGATACAGTAATGGCCTCTAGGGCATATACACCAACAATCTCCCACTTGCACTAAGGCCATGTACTGGCGTATCGAAGACCTATCATCTCGATCAGCCGCTCGAACTGAGTCTGGGGTAAAGCCTTCGTGAATGGGTCCGCAGTGTTGTCCTTTGTGTCCACTCTCCGCACCTCGATCTCCTGTCGATCAATGATCTCCCTGATCAGGTGATACCGCCTTAAGATGTGCCTGGATTTCTGATGGGACCTTGGTTCCTTCGCTAAAGCTATAGCCCCATTGTTATCGCAATACAAAGGTATTGGGTCAACAATGGACGGAACCACCTGAAGTTCACTAATGAACTTCTTAATCCAGACCGCCTCTTTTGCGGCATCGCTTGCAGCAATGTATTCAGCCTCCATCGTCGAGTCTGCGACGGTATCCTGCTTGGAACTCCTCCAACATACCGCCCCTCCGTTGAGGGTAAACACAAAACCCGAGACGGACTTGCTATCATCTTTGTCACTCTGGAAGCTTGAATCGGTAAAGGACTCGACCCTAAGGTCTCCATTACCGTAAACCAGGAACATCTCCTTAGTCCTTCTCAGGTACTTGAGAATGTTCTTCACTGCTGTCCAGTGGTCCTCCCCTGGGTCCGACTGATACCGGCTTACCGTGCTCAACGCGTAAGCTACATCTGGTCTTGTACATAGCATCGCATACATTATAGATCCTACCGCCGAAGCGTAGGGTATAGTGCTCATGCGAACCCTCTCCTCGTCAGTCTTAGGAGACATCTTCTTGGAGAGGGTAATTCCGTGCAATGCGGGTATGTTACCGCGCTTGGAATCCTCCATACTAAATCTCTTTAGTACGGTCTCTATGTACCTGGACTGCGAAAGTCCCAATAGTTTCTTGGATCTATCTCTATAGATCTTGATCCCCAGAATGTACGAGGCATCACCCAGGTCCTTCATGGAGAACCTTTGTGACAAAAACAGCTTGACCGATTGTAGCATAGGAATGTCATTTCCTATCAAAAGAATGTCGTCCACGTACAAGACTAGGAACACGACAGTTCGTCCTACAATCTTCTTATAAACACAGGGTTCATCTTCGTTCTTGATGAAATCAAATTCCTTGATTGCCTCATCAAAACAGATGTTCCAGCTCCGCGATGCCTGCTTTAATCCATAAATGGATTTAAGCAACTTGCACACCTTTCCGCTGCTCCCACTGTCTACGAAACCTTCTGGTTGATCCATGTAAACGCACTCTTCCAAACAACCGTTTAGGAAAGCCGTTTTAACATCCATCTGCCAGATTTCATAGTCATGGAAGGCAGCAATGGCAAGTAGGATCCGAATGGATTTGAGCATAGCCACCGGAGAAAAAGTTTCGTCATAGTCCAAACCAGGTCTTTGACGGAAACCTTTTGCAACGAGTCTAGCTTTATAGGTTTCCACCTGCCCATCTACACCAAGTTTCCTTTTGTAGATCCATTTGCATCCAACGGGTTTTACCCCAGGTGGAGCAATATCCATGGTCCACACTTTATTGGCGTACATGGACTCCATTTCAGATTGCATTGCTTCCTGCCACTTATCAGAGTCCCTACTGATAATGGCCTGCCTGAAACTGGTAGGGTCATCTTCTTCCAAGATGCAATCCTCTCGATCCCCGTCAATGAGAAAACCGTAGTATCTCTCGGGCGGATGAGAAATCCTACCAGATCTGCGGAGTGGCTGAAGTTCGTCTGGGGTTATTGAATCCTGAGGTTCTGTCAAACTTTCAGTTTCAGTTTGTGGTCGCTGAATTTCTTCCAATTCTACCGTGCTCCCACTAATTTCTTTTGCAAGAAACTCCGTTTCCAAGAAAACGGCATGCTGAGCAACAAACACCTTCTGTTCCTCGGTGTGGTAGAATAGATATCCATAACCATTCTTTGGATATCCCACAAACTTACATAAAACTGACCGTGCCTCTAGTTTATCCGGTTTATGCTTTTTAACATAAGCCGGATAACCCCATATCTTAGATCTTTTAAGATATGGCCTCTTTCCATTCCATATCTCGAACGGAGTCTTAGGCATAGATTTAGACGGAACATCATTCAATAGGTATGCGGCTGTCAATAGCGCATGTCCCCAAAATGAAAGAGGCAACTCGGGATTACTCATCATGGAGCGAACCATATCCAGTAGGGTACGATTCCTCCGCTCCGAAACACCGTTGTGCTGTGGTGTATAAGGAGGAGTAAGCTGAGAGAGAATACCATTCTCTTTTAAGTAATCTAGGAATTCCGTGCTTAAGTACTCCCCTCCCCTGTCAGACCGGAGGATCTTGATACTTTTGCCTGTCTGGTTCTCTACTTCGTTTCTGAATTCCTTGAATTTCTCAAAAGCTTCAGATTTGTGTTTCATCAGATACACATATCCGAACCTAGAGAGATCGTCAGTGAATGTGATGAAGTACGAGAACCCACCCCTTGCATGTATAGACATCGGACCACATACATCACTATGTACGAGTCCCAAGAGCTCTGCTGCTCTTTCTCCATGTCCGGTGAACGGAGATTTGGTCATCTTTCCTTTGAGACAAGACTGACAAGTTCCATAAGATGAAAACTCGAACGCATTCAAGAGTCCATCTTTATGCAACTTACTCAGTCTTTTCTCTCCGATATGACCGAGTCTACAATGCCACAAGTAGGATTCATTCGTATCTGAATTCTTCCTCTTGCGTGTGTTTTGTATGTTGAGAACTGTATTCTGATTTAGAACGTAGATACCATTAAACAGTGTACCCTCTGCAACCAGTACCTTATCAAGGTAAATGTTCATGATATTCTTTTCAAGAACAAAGTTATATCCATCTTTATCGAGTAAAGAAACTGATATGATGTTGCAAACCATGGAGGGTACATAGTAGCAATCGTTCAAAATCATAGTCTTGCCATTTGGCAATACTAGGTGATATTCACCGACGGCTGCCGCATTAACTTGTGCTCCGTTCGCTACTCTGAGCGACATATCACCCGGTGCAACTTTCCTACTTTTTCTCAGTCCCTGCAATAAATTACAGATATGAGATCCTGATCCGGTATCAAGTACCCAGGAGGTAGGGCTGACCGTAAAACAGTTCTCAATTACAAGAACACCTGAAGTAGATGCAAAACCATGCTTCTTCTTCAACTGGGTATCCTGGAAATCCATACTTTCCTCTTTCCCATTCTCATACTCATGACTGTTGTCACAAGTTAGAGCTGAACCATCTTTCCCCAGTCCCGAATAAGAATTCGGATCGGTCAAGCGATACGTTTTATTATCTTGATTAGGGCGTGAAAAGGTTGCTGCCTGGAGAGAGAGAAAAGAAACACTCAGCGTATGCTCTTGCAAGATTAGATTGGTTTATTAATTTATCTAACCAGGATGTCTCCCACTGTTTCCTCAAATTCTTCTTAAAACCTTTTTAAAAGAAGAACTAGCCGGGTTTTAATTCACGTCACAATACTTGCTTAACCTTTCAGCCAGGCTAGTGTCGGTACTTCGAGGGAGGTTTTCCAACGCTTTCGCGAAGTTCCTTAATTAAAGAACCTCTTTTCCCTGGGGGCGTAACCCCGCTAACACCTTTCTAGACACCTACTAGGTTTATAGCATTGATCGTTAAGTGAAATAATCTCCCGAGAGTAAACCAACTCATCAGTGGGATCGGGATCCAACTGTCATTGTGTGATAACCTAGATGGAATCCACTCTAGTCACCACACTCCAGAAGGTATGCTATATCTGCAAGTTTCAGTTCTTTTGAAACTCCCGATGTGGTTTTTGCCCCTAACTGTTCATGACCTTGACTAGGTCAACAAGCCACAAACTGTTAGACAAGTTCTACCCGTCATAATCCTGATTGCATTAGACCCACCCGTACGTGCCCTTGACTAGGTCAACAAGGCCGCACGACTGTCCTAACCAATCACATTTGCAATCCACAGAAAAATATTATTTAGCTACCGTTCACTACGCCTTGACTAGGTCAACAAACGCAGCACGAATACTGAATAATATTAATCCGAAACGACGGAGGGCTACGGCTGGGTTTTTGGCGAAAAACCCGTTAACGTAATGAACTTGATATCGTTGAAGGAACCTGATTGCACCTTTTTGAAAATCATAGTGGCGAAAACTTTTGCTAAAGAGGTCACTCCCTGTGAAGGGATCTCGGCTCTTTCCTCGTCGAGTGAGGTGCTGGGCATTCGTAAGATGAATACCTCGATGCAAAGCAAGAATAATCGACTATGGTGAAGTTATTACCCTGACGCAAAGTTTTGTCCAAGGGGTCACTCCCGGTGAAGGGATCTCGGCCCTTGCCTCGTCGACTGAGGTGCTGGGCATTCATAACCGAATACCTCGATGCAAAACAAAAAGATGAACGTCCTTGTAATAACAGCTTTTTGAAAAACTTGTTCCAACAACGTCTTTTAGGTTTATTTTCTTGCATTAGTTCTTTTAATGCGTCCCATCATTTAAATCCTACCATTGCAGAAAACAACCAAAATATGACGTACGCTTATGCCATTCGCATTCGCCACGGGGCCCCGTCATCACCCGTTAGGTTACTTAACTAACGACAGAGCGGGGGCTGGGCTAGCGCGGCTGTAAAACATAAGCAACGCCTAAATAGTAAAGCAATGATAGACATTACAGATCACAGATGAACACTTTGGATATACTAGGAATCCGCAATTCGTTCGAGCCTGCAACGAAAAACGGATTACACGGTCGCGATGAATAGCCAAAACCCCACCCAAGACCCCTACGGGTGCGGCAAACTACCCGCCAAGTACCCGAAGCGAAGCAACCTCCCTCAATGCCATGAGTAGGCCACTCGGCACTTCGAGCTACCCGGTAGTTTGTGCACCCCTCCATGGGTCTATCCTAGGAGCAAAAACAGTAAAAAGAATTATACAATGACGGCTACAACCCCGACCCGGTTGTGCGGCCAAACAAATAATATTACATCAATTTACAAATTTATTACATGAATGAAAGAAAAAGAAACTCTCATCTCACATCCACCCCGGCTATTCATCCGCGACAATCCAACGAGTTCATATACACAAACCATCAACAACAATCACAGATATGTATAACCCCGACTAATCGACATATAGCGATTAGCCGACGTTCAATACATAAGAACATCACAGATATAACCAACATAGTCAAAGTATATTGAAGTTCGGAAAAAAAAACGGATTTATAGGCCCCCCAAAACAAATTTCTATTCTGGCAAATCTGGGAACATATAATATATCAGAAAAATCCTAAAACCATGTCAGAAACACACTGCACCAAAAACGAGACATCAACTCTACCAGACAGCGGCGCTTCCGCGGCAATAGCAAGCTATTGCCGCGGAAGCACGGCCGATCTGGTGAGTTACTGTGTCGTTTTTGGTGGGTTTCTTCTAAAAAGCCTGAGATGATTTTTGGGATATAACAAATTTTGTTTTGACCAGAAAAAGTTTTAACAGAAACTCAGATTTTTTATAACTAGGTTTTTTCGATTTTTCCGTTTCGAACTTCGATACACTTTACTACCAAGCTAGTTTATGTTTAGTTAGTCTCTGATACCACTGTTAGGTCCACGTTACCTCTCCCGGTACTTTCGGGGTTGCGGAAACGGTAAAACAAAAATTTTCTAAGGTTTGTAACATGGACCGTAAAAGCCGGATCTTTGCTAAACTATAAACTAGCAACCTAACAAGAGATGTATCTACTCGGTTAGGGGTTATACCTCAACTTGAACTCCTTCACTTCTAGTTGTTGTTCTTCTATGATGTTCTTCTCTTCTTGTTGTTCTTTTCATGGCTTGCTCAAAGGTTGATCCGGACTTCGGTCCCCTCCGCGGCCTCCTTGAGTCGAAGACGATCCACCCGAGAGATGTACGCCGAGCTCCACCTCAAGCCGAGGTAACTAGGGCAAGGAGATTGCTAATCTAGAAGCCCTAGGTTGTGTAGAGAGGATGTATGGATGTGTTTGTCAAGTGAAAACCTTTTTCTCTCAACACATAAGATCAAAGGAGAAAACAAGAGGAGGAAGAAGAAGGAGGTTTTTAGCAACCATGGAGCTTCTCTTTTCAAGAGAGAGAAAGAGAATAATATTATGATACAAAAGAAAAGAGCCATGGTTGCAAATAATGCAAAACAACATCATTACCAATTCCATCAAGATAAAGTTGATGGCTACAATTGAAATGACCATTATCATAATCCAAAAGAAAATGGAAAAGAAAAGAAAAGTGTAGAACCCTCTTGAAAGTCCATGGTCAACCCGGTCAACCGGTCAACAAAGTCAAGAAAGGTCAACGGGGTCAAATGGTCAATGCAATTAGCCATCATAAGATTATCACTAATAGGATTAGTAAATGATGTTCGCGGCTCATAATGGTTTTGACCAATACGAACTGTCAAAACCCTAATGAGTCTGCCACATAGCGGTTTTGGCCGAACCAACTGCCAAAACCCTAATGAGGCACCTCCTCCTTCATCGCTCCGAAAAACTGTGCATACACACCTGCATCCGTATTCCGTAGAACGCGGATGCGCAGAAGACAAAACAAATCCATCCGTGCAATACTAGGATCCGGCATAAACCAAAGCCTACTAGTACTGCCTGCCCGAACACCATACGCACACAAGTGTACGTAAGTGATCGCAGCCCTGCCGTAAAACCATACGGCCTCTACACGTTTCGCTCAGTGCAGGGAAACTCTCTGTGTGGGACTCTAAAGACTCGACACTACGCTGGCAGTGGGTTTAACCACAGACCGCAAGCGGCACTAGCTGTACGTAACGGTCCCCAGGTAGATGTCGATAAGAAGACCGATGAGGTACACCCATTCGAACTCCTACTGAGCCTATATGTGACAATCTCCGTACAGTCCGGTCTGTTCGTCTGATACATCGCATGGCGGGCCTAGGGGGGCGGTTAACGCCAGTCCCCTAATAGCGGTACAAGTCGTGTCGGAGTGAAGCCCAATACACCCTGAGATAACACTGGAAACCTACCAGTATATCTCGCTTGCCCTGGCCAGGGACTACTAGTGTAATGGCTCTCCTAGACACAGCGCGATGTCAACCCCCAATACCGGGAGAGACGAATCCTGTCTAACCGTCACTGCCTCCAAGTGCTTCGGGACTGCTCCTGACTACTACCTGTTTGCACGACTCAGTAGAGCCGTGGTAGGGTAGCAATCAAAGAACAGTGGGAACACACTCGAGGCGAAGTGACAGTGTCAAGTCAGCGGACTAAGCTGTACTCATGTCACCTGGGAACTGATAACTGACGATAGGTATAATACCAACCATCAGTTCCCGACGAGTCCTGTCCAGTGTACTCGTAACCTAACGAGCACCCGCATACTATCTCAAGTACGACGTACTGACGGCTGTAGGACAGTCCGTCTCCCGTGCTGGGATGAGAAGCGCATACGCTAGTCTACTCTGGAGTATCGATGCCCTATCTCGATACTCCCACGACTAGGGACGTGTATAAGGATGTGCTTGTAGATTACCCAGCCCCCACGAGTGTGATCGCCATCACAACGCCGGTAATCAAGCAAAGATCCTAAGGGCTCTACTAATGCGTATAGGTGATATAATAAATAAACACACATGTACACATTAAAGCAGAGACAAACCAAGTAGCATACTACTATATTGAGCAAGATTGTCTGTACAACTGTGAATATCCCAAGCTTCCATCAAGTAATATACATACTAGTATGATACAGTAATGGCCTCTAGGGCATATACACCAACACATGCTTCTGTGGACTGCCGTGAGAAGACAGTTAGATTTTGTTTTCCCGGCGAGTCGGTTTTTGTTGTGTTGGGGGACCGTGGTGCCGCCCCACACTGTGTGATTTCTTCTTTTCGCGCTGGACAGCTTTTGAGGAAGGGATGTCAGGGATTTCTCGCCTATGTTTGTGATACTAGAGCTACAGAAGTTCCTCTGGATCAGGTTCCGGTTGTTAGCGAGTTCCCTGATGTGTTCCCTAACGAGCTTCCTGGGCTACCGCCCGAGCGCGACATTTCTTTCTGTATTGATTTGGTTCCTGGCGCGGGGCCTATTTCTATACCGCCTTATCGGATGGCCCCGGCGGAATTTCGAGAATTGAAGGGTCAGTTGCAAGATTTGCTGGACAAAAGACTTATTCGACCCAGTGTTTATCCTTGGGGTGCTCCAGTCCTGTTCGTCAAGAAGAAGGACGGCAGTTTGCGTCTGTGTATCGACTATCGCCAGCTGAACAGGGTTACAGTGCGGAACAGATATCCTTTGCCGCGTATCGACGATTTGTTCGACCAGCTTCAGGGGGCAGGATACTTTTCGAGGATCGATTTGCGATCAGGCTATCATCAGCTGCGGGTTCGACAGGAAGACATTCCTAGGACAGCTTTCCGCACGCGCTACGGCCATTACGAGTTTTGGTGATGTCGTTCGGACTCAACAATGCGCCAGCAGCATTCATGGATTTGATGAACCGTATTTTCCGGCCGTATCTTGATCTGTTCATCATTGTATTCATTAACGATATTTTAGTGTATTCTCGGAGTAGAGAGGATCACGAGCAGCACCTGCGGATTACACTGCAGACCTTGAGAGAGCATCAGCTTTTCGCCAAATTCTCCAAGTGTGCTTTCTGGCTGGACATCGTAGACTTCTTGGGGCACGTGATTTCACGAGACGGTATATGTGTAGACCCGATGAAGATCGAGGCCGTTCGGAGTTGGCCCAGACCCACATCAGTTATAGAGATTCGCAGCTTTCTAGGGCTGGCCGGCTATTACAGGCGATTTGTGCAGGATTTCTCTCGCATTGCTACACCTTTAACCGGGTTGACCCGGAAGGGAGTTCCTTTTGTTTGGAAAGAGGAGTGTGAGCACAGTTTTCAGCAATTGCGGGCTCTACTGACTACGGCGCCAGTATTATCTTTGCCTTCAGGGTCAGGTGGATTTGTAGTATATTGTGATGCTTCTCTAGTGGGGCTTGGGTGTGTTCTGATGCAGCATGACAGGGTGGTCGCGTATGCTTCACGGCAATTGAAGAAACATGAACAGAACTACCCCACTCATGATCTGGAGATGGCTGCAGTGATCTTTGCACTTAAGATCTGGCGACATTATCTGTATGGAGAGTCGTGCCAGATATTTACTGATCATAAGAGCTTAAAGTATATCTTCCAGCAGCGAGACCTGAACCTTAGACAGCGCCGATGGATGGAGTTAGTGAAGGACTACGACTGCGAGATCTTGTACCACCCGGTCAGGGCTATTGTAGTGGCAGATGCTTTGAGTAGGAGGCCCGGAGATAGTCTATGTCGTTTGAGAGCAGTACAGAGGCAGTCGTCGGTAGATTGGCAGATCTTATGCGACAGCTAGGTACAGTTTGAGTTTACGCCGATCGGAGGACAGATTGCGCATGTTCGTGCACGCCCACAGTTGCTTGACCGTATATATGAGGCACAGCACAGTGATGACCGTTATTC
The DNA here is from genome assembly GCA_030015575.1 of Agapanthus africanus. Lineage (NCBI taxonomy): Eukaryota > Viridiplantae > Streptophyta > Magnoliopsida > Asparagales > Amaryllidaceae > Agapanthus > Agapanthus africanus. The sequence goes on along the minus strand of CM057343.1, from coordinate 285,718,390 downwards.
AGAGATCAGGACGCAGATAGGACAGGGAAGATTTTCCGAGTTCATGATCGATGATCAGGGGATACTATGATTTGGGACCAGATTGTGCATACCAGATGCTGAGGGACTGCGGCGTGAGATTCTCGAGGAGGCACATCGATCGGTGTATAGTGTTCATCCAGGTTCCACCAAGATGTACCATGATTTAAGAGATGTTTACTGGTGGGACGGGATGAAGAGGGACATCGCAGATTTTGTGTCGAGATGCCTGACTTGTCAGCAAGTCAAGGCTGAGCATCAGAGGCCCACGGGAGAGCTACAGCCGTTGCTCATTCCGGAGTGGAAATGCGAACAGATTTCGATGGACTTTATTGTGGTTCTACCCAGGACTAGTCGAGGGTATGACTCCATCTGAGTGATCGTAGATCGTTTGACGAAAGCGGCTCACTTCCTACCGGTGAAGACGACTTTCGGATTTACTCAATATGCCCAGATTTATATTGATGAGATTGTACGACTACACGGAGTTCCGACATGTATTGTGTCCGACAGAGGCACCCAGTTTACCAGCCGACTATGGCAGAGGCTTCAGGAGGCTTTGGGCACCCGCTTGAGTTTCAGTACAACGTTTCATCCACAGACCGACGGACAGTTAGAGCGGACTATTCAGACTCTCGAGGACATGCTCAGAGCGTGTGTATTAAACTTCGGAGGTAGCTGGGATCATCATTTGCCCTTAGTAGAGTTCTCCTATAACAACATCAACCAGCAGACCATTCAGATGGCACCGTTTGAGGCTCTTTATGGGAGGAGATGTAGATCGCCCGCCTGTTGGACAGAGCTCAGTGAGAGCGGTATCTTAGGGCCGCAGATTGTGGAAGAGACGACCGCGAAGATCCAGTTGATTCGCGATAGGATGAGAGCAGCCCAGAGTAGGCAGAGATCTTATGCGGACCGTCGTCGGCGCAGACTTGAGTTTTCTGTTGGTGATCATGTTTTCTTGAGGGTCTCCCCAATGAAAGGTGTGATGTGATTTGGGAAGAAGGGGAAGCTTAGTCCCAGGTATGTGGGACCCTTCGAGATCCTCGAGCGAGTTGGTGCGGTTGCGTATCGTTTAGCTCTTTCGCCCAGTTTTCTAGACGTGCACCCGGTATTTCACGTTTCGATGCTCCGCAGATATCTTCATGATCCTTCGCATGCGATTCAGCACCCGACGATCCAGCTTGAGCGTGACCTTTCCTATGCAGAGCAGCCGGTGATGATCTTGGATCGACATGTGAAGAAATTGAGATCGAAGGACATACCGTCAGTCAAGGTACTTTGGCGTGGCCAGAACGGCGCGGAGGTCACTTGGGAGACTGAGAGCGAGATGAGGAGGAGGTATCCCCATCTTTTTGAAGGTATGTATGGTTAGATTTTTAAATTCGGGGACCAAATTTCTTTAAGGGGGGTAGATTGTAACACCTTGAAATTCGTTTAGAATGTTTTCTCGTTATTTAGCTAGTGTGCGTGTTTTTCGTAGAAAATGGATATCTTATTTTCCTTCTTGGCTAGCGGGTTTTGTGTTGTGAAGTGTTTTTATGGATATATATATATATATATATATATATATATATAGGGTTGTTAATTATTTCTAGTTGTGTTTACCCTAATTGGAAATTTTGTTAGTGTACACATGCACACTTAGCACATTTTTGTGACTTTGGTTAAAAGTGTATCATGTTAACCCTTTTTCTTTTCTTGCATGGTTGTATTTATCCCACCCATTTAAACAAGTCAAAACCTTTTTTTAATGCAAATTCAAATGGAAATGGAGAAGTATGGTGGGTAGGTAGGAAACTTGACTTTTGACCATTTTCTTTCTCTCTTCTCTCTCCCTTCTCAATTTCTGAAATTCTCAGCAGAGAGCAGCAGCAAAACACAACATTTTCTTCATCTTCTCTTCTCTTTTCACTTCTCTTTTGATTCATGCTCAAACCCTACCCAAATCCAACCTTTTTCCTTCATAAAACCTTGGTTTAATGGCACATTTGAGGTGTTTAGTGGCAAGACTGCATACTTGAGGCTAGATATGGAGCTTTTGGTGTTTTATAAGGTGTTTTGAAGGTATTAACTCACCCTTAGCACCTCTTTTTCATAACTTAAAATATTTCTAGCAAAATATCACATTTCATGCATGTTTTGTGCTTTATTAAGGGATCTAGTGAGGTTGTGATAAAAATTAACTTTTTATGGCTTGATTAGCTTGGTAATGTGATATTAGTGTGGTTTTGGACTTGGGTTTATTTCAGATTTCACAAAAATACCCTAAAGTATCATTTTAGTGCAAAGTGTAACTTTTAGCTTGAAATTGGGTTCTGTTGAAACTGCTACTACCCGGGGTGTTTCAGAATAAAATTTTAATTACTGGGATATACACAGTATGTATGGAGTGCACACACCAAACCCGGGAGCCCAACCCCCTACCCAGGCCACCGAAAAACTCATTCTGGCCGCAATTTGCGGCCAGATGGGAGGGTATTGGGTTAGGGTTTGGGTGGTTGGTGTCTGCTGATATTTGGGGTTTCATGATATATTTATTTTTATAACACTCTTTCTGTATCAAAATCTGGGACCTACTACCTTATTTTCCGTATTTTAAATCTCCGCGACACACGTGATACGTGTGTGGTTTTAGGTTGTGCTGCGTATCGCGACGCGTCAGGCTAGCTTCAGGAGCGTGATCACACGTTTTAGCGTATCGCGCACACGCATGCTTGGGTTGCAACGCGGGGTTCTAGTTTGACCTTAATATTTCGTTTTTGGTAGATTTGAGCTTATATGTGTTATATTGTGTAAATCTAGATTCGCAGGCGAGTGAGACGGATGCTGCGAAGAAGGGGAAACAAGTCGTCGGCTACACTTAGCGCGAGACTTCGGTGAGTAGATTTAACATCTACGGGGATATCGCCCGCATGGCGTTCTACGTCAGGGCTGATAGGACTTTATAGCTATACATTGCATTTACCTACATTGACTGTTCATGGATACTGTTGTTGCATACGGTATTCCCCGCTATATGTATGAAAACTTAGAATTGATAGAACACCGCACTATTACTAACGGTTTATGTTGCACGAGCACCAATCTGAATGTTACACACAGACCGTTAGTAATTGCCATGACACACACTCACTGTAGATTTGCCATGATCATTATACTGTAGTTCATTCACATATGATTCGATATGATCTCCATAGAAATTGGGAGCCGCATGCTGCCTTTAAAAAACTGAACTATCTTAAGAAAAGCGGTTTCTCCCTTGTACCTATATCATGATGACTTGTTGTCCCTAGCGCATCGTATTTGATTTACTCATTGGTGTTGGATTTTTTTATGTGATTTCTGGTTTTGAGGACCGTGCAATTATTTAAGAAAAGATGCACTATTTGAAAACCCGGTTCCTCGTGATATGACATTTTGGTGCGTCCACCATGCGTTTTCTCGGTGTTGAGACGTGTGCTTGATACCCGATTCGAGGAGTGGATGATCCGTTTGCGGGTTCGTGGTGGACCCGGTATGGTTCCCCTCGGCGAGATGATCGATGGATTTTGCCGATTGAGCATGGAGGTGGGCGAGTACCTACCGGTGATTGGTTGGACCTGGAGGTTATCCGGAGGATACCGACAAAAGTCGAGAGATGGATGCGGGATGATTCGTACTGCCGGGGCCTAGGGCCGATACCGCAGACGGAGCCCGTGGGCTGATCCGGACCTACGGAGCCCGATGTATGAGGATTTGCGTGTTGATGCTGGACACGAGTATTTATGATATTTTGGGTGCCGATGTTGGGCACTCGTGATTCTCAGAGTTTTACAGGATTAGAGGGCCGAGGAGAGTGCCGGCACCTGAGCTTATTTGGGATTTGGGTGCAGCTTGGGCACTGATTATTTTTCCGCGATTGATATTTCATGTAGATGTTGTTTGTCCCATGCTCAGCAGTGATTATCATGTATCTCATCCTATTGTTATTTTATCTGACAGAGCATTTGCATGATTATTGCACTTACTGCTTGTCGCATATAGATTTACCTGCTAGCATATGATAGCGTAGCGCAACACGTGCATGCTCGTGATTACCTTTATATGTTATCTCTATTCACGAGTTGGCAACTCGCCCCCGTTGTGCCACAGTATTTGCAGGTTGCCCTTCAGAGTAGTCGCGGCAGGCTGCCTTTTTGCATCTTTTGGCTTCAGATACCACTACAGTTGGAGCGAGAGCTATTTTGCTATTTAGGTGGGTTGTGGTATCTGGTTACTTTTATTGTACACACTTTTGTATCTAGTATTCTCCATCTTCCATATATGTATTTGACTTAGAGACAGTGTGAGGACGATGATGTATATTTTTGAATTCTGGTGTCGAGCTCGTGGGAGCCGACTTTATATTTGCAGTTATTATTCTGGGATGTTACTTTTTGCTCATTCTTTGCTACGGCGTCGTATATTACTGTTGTGGTGATGGTTTCCGCCATTGGGCGTGATTGCTCCCGGTTGGTGATGCTTTGCTCATTATATCTCATTTTCACTTATATCCTGATTTTACCCGATTTTCAGGGTTACTTTTACAAAGGAAATGCTGCCAAAATTATTATAAGGATAATTTAACTCTAAAAAGAACCTCATTGGACTAATTAAGGTTTTCTAAATGTTTTTAATTAAATATTTTCAACACTCACTACTTTAAATGGTTTTGATTTCTCGGTTCGGCTTACTTAGTCGCGTTACGCCTGTAGACGTTGTGTGGTTAAGTGCCAGTCACGAGTCGAAAGTTTCGGGTCGTGACAATTGCTACCCTACTACGTCTCGACTGAGTCTTGCAAACAGGTAGCAGTTGGGTGCAGTCCCGAAGCACATGGAGGCAGTGGCGGTTAGATCGGATTCGTCGCTCCCGGTATTGGGGGTTGATATCGCACTATATTTGGAGAGCCATTACGCAAGGTCCCTGGCCAGGGCAAGCGAGATTTACTGGTAGATATTCCGGTTGTTTCTTAAGGTGTAATGGGCTTCACTCTGACACGACTTATACCGCTATTAAGGGACTGACGCTTGCCGCCCTCCTAGGCCCGATATGCAATAATCTTAGACGAACAGACCGGACTGTACGAAGATTGTCACATCAGGCTCAGTAGGAGTTCGGATGGGTTTCCTCATCGGCCTACTTATCGACATCTACCTGGGGACCGTTACGTACAGCTAGTACCGCTTACGGCCTGTAGTTAAACCCACTGCCAGCGTAGTGTCGAGTCTTCAGAGTCCCACACAGAGGGTTCTCCTGCTTCAGGTGAAACGATATAGAGGTTGTATAGTTTGACGACAGGGTTTGGGCATATACGTGTATTTATGCACGTATGATATTCGGACAGATTATACTAGCGGCTTTAGTTTAAGCCAGATTCTAGTATTAGATTATTGGATTGGATTTAGTCTTAGTATATCCGTTTTTTTCGTAAATATGGATGGGAGGGGCATTCTCGTAATTTATCGGGAAGCTTCTAGAAGGAGATGACTCATTTGTGTTTTAATCTTTAAAATTTAAACTAAATGAGGTGGAGGAGACGAGGTGTAATTATCATTAAATGAACCATGACTCATGAGATGATTCATCTCAAGTATTAAATGAAGCATGGTTGCTAGATATTTGATGAGATATTTTTCATGCTTCATATTATCCAAATGAGTCAAGATTCATTTCATATAACAAAACACTTCTCTTTCCTCAAGCTCTCTATTCTTCAACCTAATCCTAAACCTCTCATGAGTTGAGAACCCTAGGGTTAGCAAGACTAATCAATCCTTCATCCATTTCTATATCATCTAGGTTACTTGGATTAGCACTCTAAGTCACTTAGTTACCTCATCTTGGAGGTGTAAGCTTGTAGTAGGAACTTTCGGGTGGATCTTCTATTACTTCGAGGAGGCGACGAGGAGGTGCTTTCCATTCTCACTATAAGGAGCTTAAGAAGAGGAGGAGGACAACAACAAGAAGAAGGAATAGTATTTTGAGGTATAACAATTCTTGCTTAGTAGTTAAACCTCAAAGTTTAGTGCTTGCTAAGGTTTATGAATGATCCGTGGTTGTAGTCGATGTTGTGAAGCCCATAAAAATCATTTTTTGCTCATTCCGCCTCTCCTCAAACAAGTGGGGTGCGCAACATAGACTTACAATTCTAACCTCACTCTCATTCTCTCTTGATAATTCTTCATCTTCTTCATGAGCTAAAAGAAATGTGTCTTGTAGGGTTTGAAAAAGTGAAGAAAATTTGTGAGAAAAATAAAACTAAAGTGAGCTCACTTCCTACTTCATCATCCTCTACTACTTGCCATTTATTATAGGGTGTTTGCTTCACTAATTCCACAATTAGTGAAGAGATAGCTTGGGTTAGTGTCTTCTCGACGTAGATCATCTTCGGCCTCGAAGACTTCGATGAAAGTACGTTCATTTCTTCATATGAGCCTCTCTAGAGTCCGGGACTTTATGATCGCAGCGAAGGGACTACTACACGGAGCGATTGAAGTGAAGGACTGGTCTAAAAAGGTTGTATTCCTTGTTCACTTTCATATGCGAAGTTGTTTGCATTACATTCCGTCGGATTTCTAGTAGACGATTCTAGGGTTAGGGCTAGCTAGAATCGCAAAATTTTAATATGGCATGAGAGATTCCTCCCGAAACCTTGCTTCCGTCATAGGGAACCCTGCAGTGGTATCAGAGCCATGCTAGAAAATTTGATGGATTTTGTTAAGATTACGAAACCGAAATACTTTGAAACTTGAAACACGAAATTGTGGTTTCTGTCAAATTTAAAATGTTGTCAAATTTTTTTTTAATCTTGTGCTGAGTGTTATATGCGATATATCATGAACAAAGTGGAAATTGCAGGGGGTTTGCTCAATTTTTGGCCGAGAAAAACAAGGTTGGGGCCGGCCACTTTGGCTTGTTTTTACCTGAAATTTCGCTGTGTTCTAGTGACTAGGTTTCGGTGTTTCAGGTGTTGTTTGTTTTTGCTAATTTTGCATGTGATGTAATCTTACACTATAAGCAATTTAGAGTGTTTCGTATTCATAGTTTTAACATTGTTTCGGGTTATTCACATATTGTCTAGGCGAAGTTAAAAATTTCGATAGAATGTCAAAAACCCATTTTTCCAAGTTTAACGTATTCGGGTAAAACATGCAAGTAATTCTATGAACTCTCCAAAAGAATGGAACACTAACTCTACTTTTTAGATCGCGGAACCGCGGTCATACCCTAGGGTTTGCCACAGTTCCGTAGCGACATGAGTGAGGCTTGGGTCTGCCCTTCTACGGCTGGTGCATAGGTACTGTGGCATATTCTGGGTATTATTGAACTGTGCTCAAGTGTTGAGCTATCGGGAAATTGTGGGACTTTGATGAATCGATCGAAAATTTTAACGTCGTCCGGATGTTATGTGATGGGATACAATATTTGGAATCCATAAATGTAGTTATAAATAACTAGTTTGAATTTTATAAATCTAGCAGTTTAGCCTCATTTGATCGGTTGCCACGGGATTTTGATGTGATCAGAAGTCCGTCGCAATCACGTAGTGTACGCGGATACTCGCTAGGTAAGATAGCCATGCTCCATAGCCCCGACAAAGTGACTATAGGAGAACCCCGTCGCCAAAAGCATGCGTTCGAGTGCTCGCCGCAGCGATGTTCCGCCTTAGTGCACTTCTTCGACGGCACCGGGGGTGCGGCCGTCTAATAAAGTTTCCGAGGAGCATTCGATCAGAATGTCGGGAATCTTGTTGAATTGCACGACTTGTTATTGTAAAGTGTTTTCAATATCGAGACTAAAATACGGGGTTTATAATTGTTAGGCATGGGATTTCTAAGGAATTCATTTGGTTAGGCATGTGATGTCTAAGGTGGTTGCGGATTCCAACTGTTGTAGTTTTTCTCTTTCTTTTCTGCGACCGTAAGTGTAATATATGGTGTATCGCCGTTTTCGTTGCTATATGTCAACGACAATTAGGATATACATATTTACTTACGTTGATGACATGTGATGTTATGTGTTGCTGGGATATGTTATATTGGATCGTCGTGTTCGAATAGTCGGGGGTTTTATGTGAGATGAGAGTTTTCCATTTTCATTCATGTAAAATTCATTGTATGTAATATTCTTTTATTGGGACACTTCCGGGTTGAGGATGATGTCACCATTGTATATTATTTACTTTTCCGCATTAGGATAGACCCAAGGCGGGGAGCACAAGTAACCGGGTTCTAGGGTCCAGTGGGAGACCATCTCGAGGAGTCAAGACCGGGTCTCCTAACTCTAGAATTGGTGGGGTTGCTTGCTGCTCTTGTAAGGGTCTACGGATGTGGGTTGGGCTATTCATCACGACCGTGGAATCTGGTTTTTATACAGGCTTAATTTAAAACCCGGAAAACCTAGTATATCCAATATTTCATATGTTGTGATCTGCTGTGATATTCTATGATGTGATCATTGTATATGTTGAGATAGATACTGGATATAGGATATATGATATATTATATAGACGTTGCTTATGTTTTATACCCGCGCTAGCCCTACCCCGCTCTGCCGCTAGTTACATAACCTAATGGTGTACGAGGGGACATCGAGGCGAATGCGGATAGCATAAGCGTACGATGTATTTATCTGTGACATTTAGGTAACTTAAATGATGGGACTTCATTAATGAGATTAGTGAAAGAAAATAAACCTAAAGATGTTGTGGAATCGAATTTTCAAAAACAGGTAGCTCTAGTTTTTGCTTAGCATAGCGGTATTCCTTGTAGAATATCCACCATCTTATTCGATAAGGAAAGAGCCGAGATCCCTTTACCGAGAGTGACCACTTTAGCAATAACTAGCAGATACTACAACCCTCGGTTTCGTTTTTTGATTGCTTCTATAGTTTTGCTTTGCATAGTGGTATTTGTGAAATATCCTGCACCTTATTCGATAAGGAAAGAGCCGAGATCCCTTCAGCGGGAGTGACCTCTTTAGAAAAACTAGTAAAAGCCTTAAAAATACTCCATTTTAAATCATTTGATTCTTTAACGATATCAAGTTCATTACGCAAAAGGTTTTCTTAAAAACGTATCGTAGCCCTCCGTCATTTTAGATAGGTAATAGTTAGTATTCGTGCTGCGTTTGTTGACCTCTGTCAAGGTGTAGTATGCGGTAGCTGATTAGTGCTTATCTGTAAAGCATATGATATGATTGATTTAGGGTAGTCGTGCGACCTTGTTGACCTCTGTCAAGGGTCGTGCGGGTGGGTTTACTTCAATTAGGAAATGACTGGTTGAACTTGACTAGCAGCCTATGGTTTGTTGACCTCTATCAAGGTCTTAGGACGCTTGGGGAAAAATATTATTGGGAATTTCAAGTGTGGAAATTTGCAATGAGATTGCATACCTTCTATGAGATAATTGGATCCCGATACCCTCTGCGAGTAAGAGTTACACCTGGGAGAGTTTTACACATTACAATTAGCCGATCAAGTAGGTGTCTAGAAAGGTGTCAACAAGGTTACGCCCCTGGGAAAATGAGGTTTATTTTAATTAGGTCCGTGCGAAAACACGGGGAACCTCCCTAAAATTACTTGCACTGGCCTGGCTGAAAGATTGGCGAACTTTTAGGGTGTAATTAATCCCGGCTAGTCATTCCTTTTAGGGTTTGAAGGAAGATGTGACTAAAACAATGGGAGCCATCCTGATTAAATATATTAATAACCAATCTAATCTTGCAAGAGCATAAGCTGAGTGTTTCTTCTCTCTCTCTCTCTCTCTCCAGGTAGCGACCATGTCACGCCTTAATCAAGATAATAATATGGATGTATTGACCGAACCCGCTTGTTATACGTGTTGGAGATAGTGCCCTCAGAGTCAATTATTGGATCACAAGCATGTGATTGCAATGATTGAGGGAGGACCTAAACCGGTCGGACAATCTTACTCAAGATGATAGTATGCTATCTGGTTTATCTTTATCATCGTGTACTGCTTTAGGTGACCTTACAAGTCACTATTACACGTTGATAGAGCCCTCAGGATTCTTGCTTGACTACCGGCAGTATGAGGGCGATCATATACGTGGGAGCTGGGGTCTATAAGCACATTCTTAAAAGGTCCCTAGTCGTGGGAGTTTTCGAGACAGGGCATCGATACTCCAGAGTAGACTAGTGTATAAAGTCGAGACCCCGACGAGGGGCGGTAGCCGGTCTCACAAGCCACTAGTGTCAGTTTGTTCACCTAAAATGTATACAGGTGCTCGTTGGGTTATGAGTTCACCGGACATGACTCGCCGGGAACATGCTAGTTGGTCTTATACCTGACGTCAGATAGCAGTTCCCTGGTGACATGTGTACAGGTTAGTTCATCGACCTGAGAATCATCATTTGTCTCATGTGAGTTCCCACTGTATTTGATTACTACCCTACCACGCTCAAAGGAGTCGTGCAAACAGGTTTTAGTTAGGTACAGTCCCGAGCCACATGGAGGCAGTGAGCGGATCTTCAAGGGTTCGTCTCTCCCGGTATTATGGGTGAGGTCGCGCTGTGTCTAGGAGAGCCATTACATGATGTCCTTGGCCAAGGCAGGAGATTTACTGGTAGGTATTTCCGTAGTATCTCAGGGTGTTCTGGGCTACACTCCGACACGACTTGTACCGCTTTTGGGGGTCTGACTTTTACTAACCCCTAGGCCCACCATGCGATGCTCATAGAAGAACGGACCGGACTGTACGGATAGTGTCACTGATAGGCTCAGTAGTGTCAGGATGAGTTCGTTCATCAACGTCCCTTTTGGTCAATACTTGGTAGCCCGTTACGTACGGCTGATACCTCTGACGTGCTAGTGGTTAAATCAACAGCCAAAGTGTTGACGAGTCTTTAGAGTTCACCACAGACAGTTGCTCAAGTTTCGGGCGAAACGTTGTAGAGGCCGTTTGGATATATGGCAGGGTTCGATCGGATACGTGGGGTATTGCACGGATCATGATCGGACGGATAATACTAGCGGGCTTTGGTTTAAGCCGGATCCTAGTATTGTACAGTGTAGATTTTGTCACATTGCATTCGTATTCGGTCGGAATACAAATGCGGATATGTAAATACGGTCGCGGGGTTTTCCTGTAATTTATTACGGGATCAGTTTTTTGAAGTTGCCAGTTTGCATTCCGTTTCGGCCAGTTTTCCTTTGTTCCTTCTTGGCCGGATTTTTCTGATGGAGGGGCTAATTTGCAAGTGTGCAAATTAGATATGTGGAGGGGGTTTCTTGTAAATGGAGAGATTATGATAATCTAGCAACTTTTGATTCCATTCTTTTCTTCACATGGTTTGCATTAATTGAGATGGGATTTGATGAGGATGTGAGGGTGATGTTTTGAAGTGAGGTTTGCTTTTGTTTATGATCACCCCTTTGCTTTTACTACACTTACCTCCCTTCATGCTCTCTCTCTCTTTTTCCTTCGCCGGCCACTTCAAAGAGGGAAGGGGATTTCATTTTTGGGTGTGGGGAAAGTTTGTTCATCTCATATTATGCTTTGCCACAAAAATCCATAGCCATCTCAAAAGCTCATTTTCTTCTTCCCTCCTTCATAGGCAACTTCACTACCCGCTTGAGACAAGTGATTCTACACTAGCCTACAGTATTCTTGGACATGTCGACTCACCAACTTCGTGCCCGAGTTGCCTCGGTCCAGAGGTGGGAGCCCGTAAAAGAACCCGGCGATGTGGTGCCCGTTCCGATGAGGAGATGAAGACCGGAGATTCCGCGAGGAGATTGGAGTGGAGGCCGAAGACCGAAGGACACGGACCGCTCGGTATAGCTTTCTATCCTTTTCTCGTATTTGCTAGGAGTAGGTTAATGGCCCGGTTAGGGTTTTTAGTGCGCGGTAGTGCCGGTTTACAAGTTTTCTAAAAGTATCGTTTCCGCATTTTGGCCTCGGATTGACGGCCGAGGCGCTGCCGTGCACTTACATTGGTAATAGAGCCACGCCATTAACCTAATCTAGCTTGCTCTAACGTGTTTACATGTTCGATCGAACGGATTTTCAGAAAACTGCGTTTCCATGTCATGTTTCTGTCGAATTTTTCAAGTGCTCAAAAAATTATTTGGTATATTGTAAAAATACGTGCAGGGTTTTTTATGCATGCTGTGAAAATTTGGTAGGCTTAAGTTACTGCAGCGCGGCGGATCAGCGGCCAAAACCACAATTTGGCTGCGGATCCGCCGCCAAAATTTGGCTTCACTGCATCAAATTTTTTTACAGAGGCTCTCTGACATGGAAATAGGGTTTCTGGTATATTCTTTTTGGGCCCAGATGTTTTTGAGTGCTACAGTTGTGCGTGGGGCCCGCTTCGGGAAATTTAGTCGATCGAAAATTTTAAACATGTTAGTTCACAGTATTTACATTATATCTGCGACGGTGAATGTCATTTGATCGGTATATCCTGTCTAACTGCTATAGCCCTTTTAGACGGATTTGCGAACGTGACATTCACGTTGATGTTCTGTGCTGTGATGTTGCGGATTTGTCATGGGGATAGCCTGGATGCAATGTTAGTACATTTTGGTTTTATATGTACATTTGATATTGCGGGGCGAGCGTCCTACATGTGGACTGCCGTCACTACCTGTTTGTATATTATTCTTTTGGGGCACGACCGGGCTGAGGTCGATGTACCCGTTGTATGTATATTTTACTTTCTGAACTAGGATTACCCCACGGAGGGGTGCACGGGTAGCCGGGTTCTACAGGGCAACGGGCCCGCATCTCATGGAGTTAAGACGGAGAGGGCTTCACTCTAGAATTGTCGGGCTATTCGCCGCACTCGTATGGGGTATAGGTTGACCCAAGGAGGGGTGCTCAAGTTACCGGATTCCGTGAAGTGCTGGGTGGTCCATTCACGTTACTGAAGGGGGCTGCCTCGCTTCAGGTTTTAGCGGGTAACTTGCCGCGCCCGTAGGGGTCTAGGATTTCATTGCACAGGCTATCAACACGACCAGGGGAACGTCGGGTTTCAGTATGGGCTCTATGAAACCAGGGGATTCCATATATCTGTATTGTTCTGTGATACTTATTACATTTCTGTGATGTTGCATTTTATCACGCCTTGAGCGAATATTATATATTGATATATATACTAGTAGATGTTGTATATATTTTGCATCCGCGCTAGTCCAGTCCCCGCTCTGTCGTTAGTTAAGTAACCTAACGGATGATGACGAGACCCAGTGGCGAATGCGGATGGCATATACGTACATCATTATTTTCGTTCTTTATTGGTGTGATCAATTGATGGGACTGCATTGATTCGGATCAATGCAAGCTAAACAAACCTATTCTGACGTTGTTGGAACAATTTTCAAAAAGCTGTTATTGCAAGGGCGTTCTCTTTTGTATTGCACAGTGGTATTCGGTTATGAATATCCAGCACCTCAGTCGACGAGGCAAGGGCCGAGATCCCTTCACCGGGACTGACCCCTTGGACAGAAGTTTGCGTCAGGGTAATAACTTCACTTTAGTCGATTACTTTTGCTTTGCATCAAGGTATTCAGATGGAAAATCCTGCACCTCATTCAACGGGAAAAGAGCCGAGATCCCTTCACCGGGAGTGACCTCTTTAGCAAAAGTTTTCGTCACTATATTTTTATAAAAGCTATCCAGTTCCTTCAACGATATCAAGTTCATTACGTTAAAGGTTTTTTGCCAAAAACCATTCGTAGCCCTCCATCATTTCAGTTAAATGTTCGGTAGTATTCAAGCTATGTATTTTGACCTACGCCAAGGCATAGTGATTGGTAGCCACCGGATATTTATCTGTTGCATAGATAGATGCGTTAGTTTGGGACAGTCGTACTACTATTTTGGCCTACGTCAAGGGAATGTACGGGTGGGTTCAAATTAACCTGGACAATGACGGGTAGAACTTGACATGTGACTTATGATATTTTGGCCTACGTCAAAGTCATAAGAGCATGAGGCAAAAATCACATCGGGAGTTTCTAAAGAAACTGAAACTTGCCAGATATGCGCATACCTTCTGGAGTGTGATATCGTGAGTGGATTCTATCACGTTATCATGCGATGATAGTTGGATCCCGATTCCCACTAATGAGTTGGTTTACTCCTCGGGTGATCCCGACTAATTCTTCTTTCAGGTTTGGAGGAGAATTTGAGGTTACAGTGGGAGGTTTACTGATTAGATAAAGTGATAACCATTCTGATCTAGGTTAGAGTGCACGCTGAGTGTTTCTTTTCTCTCTCTATTTGGCAGCAACTATGGCCCGACCCTTGACTACGACTCAGTGACCAAGTTAACCGAACCTTCTTAAAACACTGGCTTTTGGATTGTCGGAGTTGCATACCTCATTGCAACTCCTACTTTTACCCTTTTCTCCAGGACACCCCGTATTACTACGAACGACCACTTCCATTGGATAAAACCATTGTATGGTTATATACGAACACGAAGGAATTTATTCGAGGAAGGTTTCCAGTTCTGGAGAAAACGAATAGGACTATTCAGTTGTCTTTTCCTTTTACCTTCTCTCAGGTTGCGAGTGCTCCTTGGATTAGGACAGTACACCTGTTACGCCTATTGGATAGTGTTCTTCCGAACCTTAGGCTGGTGCCGAACGGTGGGGAATAAAGAAAACCAACTAGCCTAACGATGGTGTACAGAAGTTAATAAGTTAAGACAAATAAAGGGATTAGTAAGAGGGCAAAGTAAATTGCGACTGCTATTCACGACCAAACCAAGTATTTCTTCGCCAATCCTACATCACCTTAGTATTTCTCCAGGACACTCCGTATCACTACGAAGATCCACAGTTTATTGGATACTCCATCGTATGGTTATATACGAACTCGAAAGGAACTCGTTCCAGTTCAGGGATTGATTCTGGTTCAGGAGAAATAGGAATAAGATTTATTCGGTTGTCTTTTATCTTCACCTTCTCTCGCATTTCGAGTGCTCCTAGGATTAGGACAGTACACCCATTATGCTTATTGGATAGTCTTCTTCCAAACCATTGGCTGGTGCCGAACGGTAGGGAAGGAAGAAAACCATTTAGCCTAAGAGGGTGTACAGAAGGTAATGACTAAAGACAAATGAAGGGATGTGGAGATGTGGCATAGAAATATACGGTTACAGTTGTGAATCTGGATAATGGAAGAGGCATTACTAGGAATACCAGGATACCCCTACGAAACATTTCAATGTTTCAGTTTCACCGTGTACTGTTAATAGAAAACTGATTTCCCAATTAGTCCTTGCTCCAGGGTATGTAATTACCAGGTATGATTCTCACATCTGTATGGTCTTACAGATGATGAGTGGGAGTAAGTTATTGGGAATTAGGTGATCATCCTCATTATATTGGAATTCGTTGTAATTGGTGATATTTGAGGAAATCGCCCGGGTTGTTTGCCGGACGACAAATATTTGGTTTTGAATATCCGTTGTTATGCACCAATTTCAAATTGATATATATGTACGTCTATTTTTATAGAGTGAGATATACTTTTTTGAAATTATGTCTATGACATTTACCTATATCAGTGGATGGTTAGGTAAGGAGCATTGAACAGCGGTGTAATTCTTCTTAACCATAAGTACAGTTTTCAACCTACGACACACAGGGAATGAGTTATTATACTCAAGGGACTTATACAGAGTATTGTATGTTGTCCAGCGTCCATGAGGACAGAGGGGTTGTTTCTTGTAGTATATTCGGTTTACTTATGACTTCTCTAGTTTTTAGACAGGTATTTCGTAGAAACACAAGGTCCAAGTTTTGAGAAGTTATAGGTTTATGAATAAAGTAAAGAACCAGGTGTTGCAAGTATCAGGATTCTTCAAGATGATCGAAGATGTAGATACTTGTGTATGGTATTCAGTTGATAATAATGATTTAGAGAACTTGCTTCTTTTTCAGGTTACTCATAATTGGAAGCACTCCTAAGTTGAGTAACGTTGATCGGCCTCTTTCCATTTAGTTGACATGCACTGGAGACAGATGCATGATTTGAATCTGGTTCAATTAAATCAGTGCCTCTGTTTCTGTATTGGAAATAGAACAGTTCGTATCTTGACGATGTTAAGGTACGGGGAGTTGTCTGGCTTATGCTTAAAACCAGACTCTGGATAACTCAAGGCATGTTTTTGTAATGGCTGTTTGTGGGTTGACCCAGGCTATGACTGTTAGTTATATGTATGCCCTAGAGGCCATTACTGTACATAGGATGTATATTGTAGTGGATGCTGGGACGTATATAGGGAAGACTTTCTTGCTCGACATGATAGTATGCTATCTGGTTGATCTTTAGCTTAACGTGTATACTGATTGTCTCTCTGTTACATGTTGGTAAAGCCCTTAGGATCTGTACTTGACTACCTGGACTATGATGCGGATCATACTAGTGGGGACATGGTAGTCCATAAGTACATCCTTCAAAGTCCCTAGTCGTGGGTGTATCGAGACGGGGCATCGATATACCAGAATAGACTAGCGTATACCTTCTCGACCCATACAGATGGGCGATGGATGATCCCATATCGATTGGTGTTTGACATCAGAGATGATATACGGGTGCTCAGTGGAGACTGGGTACACTGGACGGACTCGCCGAGAACTCCCAGATGGTATTATACCTCACGTCAGATGGCAGTTCTCTGGTGACACTGGTACAGAGTAGTCTGTTGACCCGAGATCGTCATAGAGTCTTGTGTGGTTCCCACTGTGCTTTGATTTCCATCTTACCGCGTCCAAGAGGGCGTGCAAAATGGTGGTTTTTGAGAACAGTCCCGAGTCACATGGAGGCAATGAGCGATAGGAGGGGATTCGTCTCTCCCGGTATAGGGGGTTGATGTTGCGCTGTGTTCGATTGGCTATAACAGGAAATCCCTGGCCAGGGTTGCTGAGATTTACTGGTAAGTGTTACCAGTAGTTTCTCGAATTGTTATAGACCTCATATCGACACGACTTATCGAGCTATTGGGGTCTGACGTTTACCACTCCTAGGCGAGATATGCGACAGATCAGACGATCAGACCGGACTGTACGGTAGTGTTACTGGTCGGATTCGCAGGAGTGTGAGCGGGCTTGCTCGTCGATCTTCTGATCGCTCAATACCCCGGTGGCCGTTACGTTTAGCAGACCGCTTGCGGCTTGTGGGTGTTTGATATGATCATCACCTGTTGCCGGCGTATTGACGAGTCTTTAGAGTCCTACACAGAGGTTTCCTGGCTCAAGCGAAACGAAATAGGAGCGCATATGAGATATGTGCGGGACCGAGAATAATACGAGTATGTGATACTGTATTCGATTCTCGCGATTTGACATTGATCGGTTATATGTGATATAGCCGGGTTATCGGATCAAATGTTGATTCGATAAGTTGTTACTAATGATACTAGCCGGTTATATGCGATATGACCGGATCGTTAAATCAAGTGTTGATTTAATGATTTAATGCATAATTATATATTTGATATATTACTTTGCATTAACTTGTATCGGTTCACTTTATAATGGATTTTCTCACTCGGATGTGCGCATTACATATGCGATATGATTTTGTGCACTAGATTGTATCATGTTTGATGATACATGCATTTTTGGTTAAATGTAAGAATTAAACCATGTTTTAAGTGGATAATTAGGGTTTTGATTTCCTTATTCATTTATTAATCTTTTTCTTTTTGGAAAAAGGAAAAAGGAAATGAGAAAATGGTTGCTGTTTTGTTTGTATTCTTTGAAGCTTCATGAACTTTGACCATAGCAACCATTTTGTCTTCTTATACAAACCCTAACCATTCATCTAACTTGAGTTAACTCTCTACAATTAACCATGGTCTTGTTATGATATGGTTTGATTACTCATTTCATTTTTAATTAACTTATCATAACTATTATCTTCTTCTTCCTCATTTTTCTTCAAGTGAAGAAAGCAAGGTCATCAATGGTGATTGATGATAAAGAGTGAGAAATCCAATTCTAAAGTCTACCCACTTCCTATTTCTTCATCCTCTACCTCTTGCCAAGTAGTAGAGTGTGTTTCCTTCACAAGTTTTTAGGGCTTGGTGAAGGTGGAGCTTGATTTAGCGATGCCTCGACGTAGATCATCATCGGCATGGACATCGACGACCTAGCTCGCTTTTTCTCCGACGAAGCCGAATCTAGAGCCCGGATTCCTTTTGGACAGCGGAGACGACTTCGTTGCGGAGCTATGGAGGTGGAGCACCGGATCTACAAAGGTTGTATTTCCGATATCCCATTAGTTAAGTTGTTAACTAGATTGTTTTTCGCCTAGATTTCTAGCCAACGGTCCGTAGTCGGGTTTCTCGGCACCTAGATTTTTGAAATTGGCATGGTTGATGCCTTGTGAGACCTCACTAGCATGCCTAGGAACCCTACAGTGGTATCAGAGCCTAGCTAGAGCCTTAGGTGAAGTCTAGACGGAATTTGAAGCCCGAACGAACCCGAAACCAACCCGGCAAATTGCTCTCTGGACGATTTCTGAAATCTGGTCTTTTTCAAAATTAAAAATATGTAGAAATATCAGCAGGAATTTCTAAGGGTTACTGTAAAATTTGTACGCCTAATTCCATCATTGCGACGCGGATCCGAGGCACGAGCATGGCTCGTGCGGCGGTTCTGCGGCAGTATTGTCCTATGTGGCGTAGAATTTTCCACAGTAATTCATTGTTTCAGGTGCTGAGTTCTCTGGGTATTTTTAAAATTTATTCCAGAGTTTTATTTTCTGGGTTGATTTGGGGATTCGGTGTTTCGATCGGGGTATCAAATTTCGTCTTTTTGTATTTCCAGATAATTTTTAGAATATGTCAAAAAGTTCGACCGGATATAAATACCCAAGTTTTCCCCTGTCGGGAAATTTCCAAGTGTTGGATTTTTCCGTAGTTTAACGACGTTCTAAGTAGTGCAAGTAACGCGATGGACCCTCTAGAAGACCACAAACCTTAACTCGATTATGTGACCGTCTTGAACTGCCCTTTGAACCTTCGGGT
This sequence comes from Agapanthus africanus, assembly GCA_030015575.1. Taxonomy (NCBI): domain Eukaryota; kingdom Viridiplantae; phylum Streptophyta; class Magnoliopsida; order Asparagales; family Amaryllidaceae; genus Agapanthus; species Agapanthus africanus. The sequence goes on along the minus strand of CM057343.1, from coordinate 285,699,338 downwards.
TTGGGGCAGTACGGCGTGCCACATGTGAGGCGTTGGCTTGACACTTCTACGGCTGGACCGTTGGTACTGAGGCACGAACTGAATGTTGTTAGACTTATTTCATGTGTTGATCTATATCGGGAAAACTTGGGTGTTCGATTGTTCGATCGGAAAGTTTAACATTTTCTAATTATCTGGAATGGGATACAATAATTGGAATTCACAAGTAGTTATGAGATAACTAAATGAATGTTATAAACATAGCAGTTTAGTCTCACTTGATCGGTTGCCATGGAATTTTGATGTGATCAAAAGTCCGTCGCAATCACGTAGCGTACGCGGATACTCACCGGGTAAACTTAATAGACAGCCTCACTCCATAGCCCCGACCAAGTGACTGTAGGAGAACCCCGTCGCCGAAAGCATCCGTCCGGGTGCTCGCGGCAGCGGTGTTCCGCCTTGGTGCACTTCGTCGACGGTACCGGGGGTGCGGCCGTCTACTGAAGTTTACGACGAGCATTCGATCAGGATGTCGGGAATCTTGTTGAATTGCCCGACTTGATATTGAAAAGTGTTTTCGATTTTGAGACTAAAATGCGGGGTTTATAATTGTTAGGCATGCGATGTCTAAGTAATTCATTTGGTCAGGCATGCGATGTCTGAAGAGGTTGCGGATTCCAACTGTTGTAGTTTTACACTTTCTTTTCTGTGACCGTAAGTATAATATGTGATATCGCCGGTTTCGTTGCTATATGTCAACGACAATTGGGATGCGCATATTTACTTACGTTGATGACATGTGATGTTATGTGTTGCTGGATATGTTATATTGGATCGTCGTGTTTGAATAGTCGGAGGTTTTTATGTGAGATGAGTGTTTTTCATTTTCATTCATGTAAAAACTTGTATGTAATATTCTTTTATTGGGGCACTTCCAGGTTGCGGAAGTTGTCACCCTTTGTATATTATTTACTTTTCCGCACTAGGATAGACCCAAGGAGGAGGGCACAAGTAACCGGGTTCTGGAGTCCAGTGGGAGACCAACTCGAGGAGTCGGGTCCGGGTCTCCTAACTCTAGAATTGGTAGGGTTGCTTGCCGCTCTCGTAGGGGTCTAGGGGTGTGGGTTTGGCTATTCATCACGACCGTGGAATCCGTGTTTTATACTGGCTCGTATTGAAAACACGGACGTCCTAGTATATCCAATATTTCATATGTTCTTCTGCTGCGATATCTGTGATGTGATCATGTGATGTTCTGTGATAGATACAGTATATAGTATATATGATATATTATATAGGCGTTACTTATGTTTTACACCCGCGCTAGCCCTGCCCCGCTCTGCCGTTAGTTACCTAACCTAACGGTGCACGAGGGGTCATCGAGGCGAATGCGGATGGCATAAGTGTACGTCGTATTTATCTGTGATGTTTAGGTACTTAAATGATGGGACTTCATTAATATGATTAATGAAATAAAAGAAACCTAAGATGTTGTAGAATCGAATTTCAAAATAAAACAGGTAGCTACAGTTCTTGCTTTGCACAGCGGTATAAACGATATATCCTGCACCTTATTCGATGAGGAAAGGACCGAGATCCCTTCACCGGGAGTGACTCCTTTAGCAATAACTGGTAGATGCTACACACTCGGTTTGTTTTTTGATTGCTTTTAAGAGTTTTTGCTTTGCACAGTGATATATATGATATATCCCACACCTCATTCGACGAGGAAAGGACCGACGATCCCTTCACCGGGAGTGATTCCTTTAGCAAAACTAGAAAAGCCTCAAAAGCACTCCATTTTAAAATCATTCGATCCTACAACGATATCAAGTTCATTACGCAATAGGTTTTCATAAAAACCTGTCGTAGCCCTCCGTCATTTCAGATAAATCCTGTTTAGTATTCGTGCTGCGTTTGTTGACCTTGTCAAAGCGCAGTGTGCGGTAGCTAACCAGTATTTATCTGCTTATGCATATGATGCAGATTGGGTTAGGGTAGTCGTGCGGCCTTGTTGACCTTGTCAAGGGTCGTGCGGGTGGGTTTGATTCAATCAAGAAATGACGGGTTGAACTTGACTTGCGGTCTATGGTTTGTTGACCTTGTCAAGGTCATAGATCGTTCGGGGCAAAACATTATCGGGAATTTCAAGTGTTGAAATTTGCAATGAGATTGCATACCTTCTATGAGATAGTTGGATCCCGATACTCGCTGCGAGTAAGAGTTACTCCTGGGAGAGTTTTATACATTACAATTAGCCGATCAAGTAGGTGTCTAGAAAGGTGTCAACGGGGTTACGCCTCTGGGAAAACGAGGTTTACATTAATTAGGTTCGTGCGAAAGCACGGGGGACCTCCCTCAAAGTACCGACACTGGCCTGGCTGAAAGATTGGCGAACTTGTAGTGTGTAATTAATCTCGGCTAGTCTTTCCTTTTAGGGTTTGAAGGAAGATTTGATAAAAAGCTGTGGGAGCCATCCTGATTAGATAAAATAAAAACCAATCTATTCTTGTAAGAGCGCACGCTGAGTGTTTTCTTCTCTCTCTCTCCAGGTAGCGACCATATCACGCCTTAATCAAGATAATAAAACGGATTATTGACCGAACCCGCTTGTTATACTGAGCTGGGGAACGTTGATCCCGCTCCAACTTATAAATGTTATAAGACAGAGCAGGAAATAGGGGATTACCAGAATTCCCGTGCCGCCCAAACGAAGAGAGTGCATGCTGATGCATCATCTTCGGGTGTGTTCATTACAAAGAACTGTTTCTCAGTATCCTTTACGTCCTGGGTATGTGATACCAGATTAGGATCCCAGATATGTAATCTGTTACATAGGGCTACAGAAAGGTAGAGAACTGAGAACGGGTGATAAGTTTCATGAGGCAGAAAACGGGGCAAGAGTTGCAGCCAGGTCTGTTGGTCACTGTCACCCTGTATTACCAATACATTGATTCTGAACGAATGTTGTTAGATACCGAACCTGATATACAAAATCATATCTATCTCTTTATTAGTAAAGAAATGATAAAATTTTGTATTGTTGGATAATGTTTTGAACATTTCCTATATCAAAAGTTGATCGGTTCAGGCACGTTATCTAAAAGCATTGATGTTCTAAATCAAACTACAGTTCTTAGTGTACAGAACACACATAAGAGGAAGAGTTCATAAATGAACGGATTCTTCTTGAGGTATTGTAGACTAGGTCAGATCAATGCGACCCGACTGGCTGAAGTTACATTTAGATGTATATTTAAATCAGTTTGAATTTACATCTTGTGAAACTCGCCAGTCATGTCACAAAGATAAGATGACCATAGCTCCGTTTATTGGAAACAGAGAAAGAGTTAGTGAACTCTTGGGATGATACATGTTGATGTATGTAGATCCCCAGTCTACATATGCCAAGACCGGTTCTTTGTACTTCATTACATTCTCTGATAATCTCTCGAGATTCAGACATATGTTCCTGTTGAAACACAAGTCCGAACCTTTTGAGATATTCACAGAATATAAGTTAGAAGTAGAGAACCAATACGGGTATAAGTATTATGTCCTATGATGAGATCAAGGAGGAGAATACTTGTGCACGGAAATCCTGGATTATTCTAAAGGAGAATGAGATTCTCTCTCAGCATTACTCCTCTGAATACACCATAGCACGATGGTATATCTGGGCGGAGCAGATACACCCTATTTGATATGGTGTGCTCTATGATGAGTACTACTGAGTTACCTATTTCCTTTTGGGAGTTATGCACATGAGAAGTTGCATACCTATTGAAAAGGGTTCGAATCAAATCAGTTGCCTACCATTTCATATGTGATATGGAAAGGGAAGAGCCCATGTCTTAAGCTAGTTAAGATTTGGGGTTGTCCGGCCAATGTCTAAAAGCAAAATCTGGACAAGCTCGAGGCAAAGTCTGTAATGTAGAACTGGAAAGGTTCCAGCTATACAAACTACAGCAGAAGATTTGGTAGAACCAAAGGATTCAGTAGATTCCAACGAACCTCAGCCTCTCCGCCGATCTAGTAGGGTTCCTCACCCACCTGGGAGATACTTCGGTTTCTCTATGACAGTGGGAGCGAGGATTGCATCATGAGATGATGACCAAACTAGTTTCGAGCTGGCCATCAGGAGTGTGACTCTGTAAGAATGGCTGGATGCTTAGTGATCTGAGATGGAATCCATATACACCAACAAAGTATGGACTTTGGTTGCTATATCTGAAGGGTTAAATTCCCATCAGGAGCAAGTATATCTTGAGAAGATTACTTGCTGTACATGGAAAAGTTGAGACTTTCAAAGCTAGACTTGTTAAAAGTTTGCATCATTGACAAGGTGTGGATAATGATGAAACCTTTTCAAGTAGCTATGCTTAAGTCCATCCAGATCCTACTTGTCACGGCTACATACCATGACTACGATATCTGGTGGTTGGGTGTCATGATAGCTTTTCTAAATGATGTTTTAGAAGAGAGTGTCTATAAGTACACAGCCAGAGGGCCTCGTAGACAGTGGGAGCAGCGGAAACGTGTGCAAGATGCTTTATAGGATAAAGCAGGCATCGCGGAGTTGGAACGTCTGTTTTGATGTCGTAGTCAAAAAGTTTGACTTCATCAAAATGGTAGATGAACCTTGTATAAACAAAAAGGTATTAAGGAGTATGGTAGTGATCCTCGTAGAGTACGTGGATGACATACTCTTGATAGAGAAGGAGTTTCCTATGCTACGCTCGATCAATCTCCGCTTATCACAATGATTCTCCAAATAGGATCAAAGTGATACCTACTAAATCCTAGGTTTTGGATCTATGAGATAGATCTAAATGGATGTTAGGATTCTCACTAGTTGTAGTGAGAAGGTATCAATCGACCCTGGGGAGAATCACTGGAATGGTTCCAGGGTGATAAAGACGACTGAATGTCAGTCACAGGCATTGTCTTTACCCTCAGTAAAGGGACGGTATGTTGGAAGAGTTCCAAGCTAGATACCGTGGCAAACTAGAAGATAAAGGCAAGATACATCGCTACTTAAGATGCTACCAAAGAGGCTGTTTGGGTGTATATTGGTTCATGAGATGAACTACGTTCCTACCATTGTGAGACAATGGAGTTGTGGCTTATGCCAAGGAACGTCTGTCCCATCAGTGATCCAGACATATTCTAAGGCAGTGTCACCTGATCGTGGAGATGGTTGATCTCCAGGGGATCGAGGTTAGGTGAGTAGACAGAGAGGACAACACAGCGGATCCACTCACAAAGGCCTGTTCCCAGAGAGAGACTTTTATAGGATGGTTGAGTATAAGATACTACAACCACTGCTACAGATGGCCCTAGTGCAAGTGGGAGATTGTTAGTTATATGTATGCCCTAGAGGCCATTACTGTACATAGGATGTATATTGTAGTGGATGCTGGGACGTATATAGGGAGGACTTTCTTGCTCGACATGATAGTATGCTATCTGGTTGATCTTTACCTTAACGTGTATACTGATTGTCTCTCTGTTACATGTTGGTAAAGCCCTTAGGATCTGTACTTGACTACCTGGACTATGATGCGGATCATACTAGTGGGGACATGGTAGTCCATAAGTACATCCTTCAAAGTCCCTAGTCGTGGGTGTATCGAGACGGGGCATCGATATACCAGAGTAGACTAGCGTATACCTTCTCGACCCATACAGATGGGCGATGGATGATCCCATATCCATTGGTGTTTGACATCAGAGATGATATACGGGTGCTCAGTGGAGACTGGGTACACTGGACGGACTCGCCGAGAACTCCCAGATGGTATTATACCTCACGTCAGATGGCAGTTCTCTGGTGACACTGGTACAGAGTAGTCTGTTGACCCGAGATCGTCATAGAGTCTTGTGTGGTTCCCACTGTGCTTTGATTTCCATCTTACCGCGTCCAAGAGGGCGTGCAAAACGGTGGTTTTTGGGTACAGTCCCGAGTCACATGGAGGCAATGAGCGATAGGAGGGGATTCGTCTCTCCCGGTATAGGGGGTTGATGTTGCGCTGTGTTCGATTGGCTATAACAGGAAATCCCTGGCCAGGGTTGCTGAGATTTACTGGTAAGTGTTACCAGTAGTTTCTCGAATTGTTATAGACCTCATATTGACACGACTTATCGAGCTATTGGGGTCTGACGTTTACCACCCACCCCTAGGCGAGATATGCGACAGATCAGACGATCAGACCGGACTGTACGGTAGTGTTACTGGTCGGATTCGCAGGAGTGTGAGCGGGCTTGCTCGTCGATCTTCTGATCGCTCAATACCCGGGTGGCCGTTACGTTTAGCAGACCGCTTGCGGCTTGTGGGTGTTTGATATGATCATCACCTGTTGCCGGCGTATTGACGAGTCTTTAGAGTCCTACACAGAGGTTTCCTGGCTCAAGCGAAACGAAATAGGAGCGCATATGAGATATGTGCGGGACCGAGAATAATACGAGTATGTGATACTGTATTCGATTCTCGCGATATGACATTGATCGGTTATATGTGATATAGCCGGGTTATCGGATCAAGTGTTGATTCGATAAGTTGTTACTAATGATACTAGCCGGTTATATGCGATATGACCGGATCGTTAAATCAAGTGTTGATTTAATGATTTAATGCATAATTATATATTTGATATATTACTTTGCATTAACTAGTATCGGTTCACTTTATAATGGATTTTCTCACTCGGATGTGCGCATTACATATGCGATATGATTTTGTGCACTAGATTGTATCATGTTTGATGATACATGCATTTTTGGTTAAATGTAAAGAATTAAACCATGTTTTAAGTGGATAATTAGGGTTTTGATTTCCTTATTCATTTATTAATCTTTTTCTTTTTGGAAAAAGGAAAAAGGAAATGAGAAAATGGTTTCTATTTTGTTTGTATTCTTTGAAGCTTCATGAACTTTGACCATAGCAACCATTTTGTCTTCTTATACAAACCCTAACCATTCATCTAACTTGAGTTAACTCTCTACAATTAACCATGGTCTTGTTATGATAAGGTTTGATTATTCATTTCATTTTTAATTAACTTATCATAACTATTATCTTCTTCTTCCTCATTTTTCTTTAAGTGAAGAAAGCAAGGTCATCAATGGTGATTGATGATAAAGGGTGAGAAATCCAATTCTAAAGTCTACCCACTTCCTATTTCTTCGTCCTCTACCTCTTGCCAAGTAGTAGAGTGTGTTTCCTTCACAAGTTTTTAGGGCTTGGTGAAGGTGGAGCTTGATTTAGCGATGCCTCGACGTAGATCATCTTCGGCATGGACATCGACGACCTAGCTCGCTTTTTCTCCGACGAAGCCGACTCTAGAGCCCGGATTCCTTTTGGACAGTGGAGACGACTTCGTTGCGGAGCTATGGAGGAGGAGCACCGGATCTACAAAGGCTGTATTTTCGATATCCCATTAGTTAAGTTGTTAACTAGATTGTTTTTCGCCTAGATTTCTAGCCAACGGTCCGTAGTCGGGTTTCTCGGCACCTAGATTTTTGAAATTGGCATGGTTGATGCCTTGTGAGACCTCACTAGCGTGCCTAGGAACCCTACAATGACGAGGATTGACTTTCTACTATCTGGAAGATCAATAGTGATATTGTTCTTGACTCGCCACAGTTTTTATAAAAATGGATTTTTTCAAAAAACAGTAGTGGGAGTATGGTAGAACTGGAAGTAATTCCAGAACCGCAAACGATTACTGAAGATTTGATAAGAACCTAAAGATTCAATCTGGTTTGACATTCCATTGGCCACTCCGCAGATATGGTGGGTAACATCATGCACCCGAGAGGTACTCCGGTAGCCTCAAGGACGGTGACAGGGAGGTTCTTGTTTACCCAGACTTGCCATTGCTGTTGTTCCAGACTGTGAGACTCGGCCGGAGGATGATTATAGTGTCGTTCTGAACTAGCTTTAGAAGTGTACATTTATATGACTCTGCCAGAGGGTTGTCGTAGTCAGTGGGAGCAGCGGAAGCATAGTGGACAAGTGGCTTATGTCTATTTATAGACTAAAGTAGATATAGCGGAGATAGATCATCTATTTCTGATGTGACAGTCATAGGTTTGACTTCATCAGAATAGGGGATGGATCTTTTAAGAAGGTAGTAGGGTGTGATATCCTGGTATTTGGATGACATACACAGAGTAGGAAGTGAAATTCCTATACTACGGTCGGTTATACTTTGGTTGTCACATAGTTGTTTCTCCACATAGGATATAGATATTATATCAGATATTCTGGTTACTAGATCTGTAGTTTTAGATCTAGATTTGGGTAGTTTCCCAATCAGGGTACTTAGACAGCATTCTAAGAGTAATTAGAATGGACGACTCCAGGCACGGTAGTGTACCTGCATGTGATGGAGTCACCCTCTCTAAGGGTGTCTTACAGACTAAAGGGGAGAGGGATGTGCATGATCGGCAGATCACTTGCTTAGGCAATTGAGTCAATCATGAGATATCAAGTACCACACCAGATGTTGTTTTGGCACGAGATGCAATAAGTTGATATTGATCCAATCCTGGAGAAACATTCGGAACCAGTTTTAGAACATAAGTAGATGTTCTAGGGATATGATAACGTCCGCCTCATTCGGGAGACGGTTATCATTCCAGACTTCCAAGGTGACCTGGTTGACAGAGTGGCTGTCAGAGTTATAGTTTTCCCTCTGACGAGGGGCAGTATTTTGGACAGGTGGTCCAGGAGGATACCGAGGGAGGCATGGCGCAGGGTACTGATTAAGTTCAGTTGACGATACAGTCTAAGAAGTTTGGATTTGGAGTTCAATTATGAGCTTGGTCCTATCAGATATCCAGACATATTCTAAGACAGGTATTGCTCATTTCGGGAGATGGGCTTCTCCGCGAACTTTAGATTAAGAGAGACATAGAAAGAAACATCAGAGCGGATCCACTCACTGAGGCTATTCCTCGAACGCAATAGTTTCGCAAACGAGCTTTGTGAGACTGACTAGTAGAGGAGTTGGGTGTTCGGTATCACACGAGCTGTGAGTATGCGACATCGAAATAATTAGCCTTGAGTGCAAGTGGGAGATTGTTGGAAATAGTGCCCTCAGAGTCAATTATTGGATTACAGGCACGTGATTGCATGATTTTGGGAGGACCTATACTGGTAGGACAATCTTACTCAAGATGATAGTATGCTATCTAGTTTATCTTTATCATCATGTACTGCTTTAGGTGACCTTAAAAGTCACTATTACACGTTGATAGAGCACTTAGGATTCTTGCTTGACTACCGGCAGTATGAGGGCGATCATATACGTGGGAGCTGGGGTCTATAAGCACATCCTTAAAAGGTCCCTAGTCGTGGGAGTTTTCGAGACAGGGCATCGATACTCCAGAGTAGACTAGTGTATTCAGTCGAGACCCCGACGAGGGGCGGCGGCCGGTCTCACATGCCACTGGTGTCAGTTGGTTCACCTAAGATGTATACAGGTGCTCATTGGGTTATGAGTACACCGGACAGGACTCGCAGGGAACATGCTAGTCGGTCTTATACCTGGAGTCAGATAGCAGTTCGATGGTGACATGTGTACAGGTTAGTTCATCGACCTTAGAATCGTCATTTGTCTCGTGTGAGTTCCCACTGTACTTTGATTAGTACCCTACCACGCTCAAAGGAGTCGTGCAAACAGGTTTTAGTTGGGTACAGTCCCGAGCCACATGGAGGCAGTGAGCGGATCTTCAGGGGTTCATCTCTCCCGATATTGGAGGTGAGGTCGCACAGTGTCTAGGAGAGCCATTACACGAAGTCCTTGGCCAAGGCAGGAGATTTACTGGTAGGTATTCCAGTAGTATCTCAGGGTGTTCTGGGCTACACTCCGACACAACTCGTACCGCTTTTGGGGGTCTGACTTTTACCAACCTCTTAGGCCCGCCATGCGAAGCTCATAGACGAACGGACCGGACTGTACGGATATTGTCACTGACAGGCTCAGTAGGGTGTCAGGATGAGTTCGCTCATTGACATCCCTTTTGGTCAATACGTGGTAGCCCGTTACGTACGGCTAATACCTCTGACGTGCTAGAGGTTAAATCTACAGCCAAAGTGTTGGCGAGTCTTTAGAGTTCCCCACAGACAGTTGCTCAAGTTTCGGGCGAAACGCTGTAGAGGCCGTATGGAGATATGGCAGGGTTCGATCGGATACGTGCGGTATTGCACGGATCATGATCGGACGGGTAATACTAGCGGGCTTTGGTTTAAGCCGGATCCTAGTATTGTACAGTGTAGATTTTGTCTCATTGCATTTGTATTCGGCCGGAATACAAAAGCGGGTATGTAAATACGGTCGTGGGGTTTTCCTGTAATTTATTACGGGTTCAGTTTTTTGAAGTTGCCAGTGTGCATTCCGTTTCAGCCAGTTTTCCTTTGTTCCTTCTTGGCCGGATTTTTCTGATGGAGGGGCTAATTTGCAAGTGTGCGAATTAAATATGTGGAGGGGGTTTCTTGTAAATGGAGAGATTATGATAATCTAGCATCTTTTGATTCCATTCTTTTCTTCACATGGTTTGCATTAATTGAGATGGGATTTGATGAGGATGTGAGGGTGATGTTTTGAAGTGAGGTTTGCTTTTGTTTATGATCACCCCTTTGCTTTTACTACACTTACCTCCCTTCATGCTCTCTCTCTCTTTTTCCTTGGCCGGCCACTTCAAAGATGGAAGGGAATTTCATTTTTAGGTGTGGGGAAAGTTTGTTCGTCTCATATTATGCTTTGCCACAAAAATCCATAGCCATCTCAAAAGCTCATTTTCTTCTTCCCTCCTTCAAAGGCAACTTCACTACCCGCTTGAGACAAATGATTCTATACTAGCCTACAGTATTCTTGGACACGTCGACTCGCCAACTTCGTGCCCGAGTTGCCTCGGTCCAGAGGTGGGAGCCCGTAAAAGAATCCGGCGATGTGGTGCCCGTTCCGATGAGGAGATGAAGACCGGAGATTCCGCGAGGAGATCGGAGTGGAGGCCGACGACCGAAGGGCACGGATCGCTCGGTATAGCTTTCTATCCCTTTGTCGTATTTTCTAGAAGTAGGTTAATGGCCCGGTCCGGGTTTTTAGTGCGCGGTAGTGCCGGTTTACAAGTTTTCTAAAAGTATCGTTTCCGCATTTTGGCCTCGGATTGACGGCCGGGGCGCTGCCGTGCACTTACAATACTGAGCTGGGAAACGTTGGTCCCGCTCCAACTTATAATTGTTATAAGACCGAGCAGGAAATTGGGGAATACCAGAATTCCCGTGCCTCCCAAACGAAGAATGTGCATAATGATGCATCTTCTTCGGATGTGTTCTTGCAAAGAACTATTTCTCATTTTCCTTTATGTCCTGGGTATGAGTTACCGGATCAGGATCCCACATATGTAATTTGTTACATGGGCTACAGAAAGGTAGAGAACTGAGAATGGGTGATAAGTTTTAAGAGTTAGAAACGGTGCAATTGTTGCAGCCAAGTCTGTTGGCAGTTATCACCCTGTATTACTAAATACATTGATCATGAATGAATGTTATTAGATACCGAACTGATATACAATATCATATCAGTCTCTTTATTATGTAAAGAAGGATACAATTTTGTATTGTTGGATAATGTTTTGAACAATTCGTATATCAAGAGTTCATCGGTTCAGGCACGTTCTCTAAAAGCATATACATTCTAAATCAAACCACAGTTCTTAACGTACAGAACACACACAAGAGGAAGAGTTCAGAAATAAACGAATCCTTCTTGAGGCTTTGTAGACTAGGTCATATCAATGCCACCCAACTAGCCAAGTTACATAAAGATGCATATTTAAATCAGTTTGAATTTACATCTTTTGAAACTTTCCAGTCAAGTCACAAAGATAAGATGAACATAGCTCCATTTATTGGAAAAAGAGAAAGAGTTAGTGAACTCTTGGGATTGATACATGATGATCACATGCCAGGACCGGTTCATTGTACTTCATTACATTCACTGATGATCTCTTAAGATTTGGACATATGTTCCTGTTGAAACACAAATCTGAAGCTTTTGAGAAATTAAAAGAATATAAGTCAGAAGTAAAGAACCAAAACGGGTATATGTATTATGTCTTTTGATGTGATCAGGGAGGAGAATACTTGAGCACAAAGTTCCTGGAGAATGAGATTCTCTCTCAGCATTACTCCTCCATATACACCACAGTACATAGGTGTATCGGGGCAGAGCAATCGCACCCTATGTGATATGGTGTGCCCTATGATGAGTACTACTAAGTTGCCTATTTCCTTTTAAGGGTTATGCACTTGTGAAGCTGCATACCTATTGAATAGGGTTCCAATCAAATCAGGTGCCTAACACTCCATATGTGATATGGTATGGGAAGAGCACATGTCTTAAGTAAGTTAAGATTTGGGTTGTCCGGCCTATGTCTAAAAGCAAAATCTGGACAAGCTCGAGGCAAGGTCAGTTCTGTGGAAGTTTGTTGGATATCCCAAGCATTCGTAAGGGAATATCTTCTACCACACTGAGGAGCAAAAGGTGTTTTGTTTCTCAGCATGCCACCTTTGGGAAAAGGAATTTCTTGTGAAGAAATTAGTGGTCATGAGGTAGAACTGGAAGGAGTTCCAGCTATGCAAACTGCAGCTGATGATTTGGTAGAACTGAAGGATTCAATAGTTCCCAACAAACCTCAGCCTCTCCACCAATCTAGTAGGGTTCCTCACCCACCTGAGAGATACTTCGGTTTTCTCTATGACAGTAGGAGCGCGGATTGCATCATGAGATGATGACCCAACTAGTTTCGAATAGGCCATCAAGAGTGGGGACTCTGTGAGAATGGCTGGATGCTAAGCGATCTGAGATGGAATCCATATACACCAACAAAGTATAGACTTATATCTGAAGGGTTAAATCCCCATCAGGAGCAGTTATATCTTGAGAAGATTACTTGGTGTATATGGAAAAGTTGAGATTTTCAAAGCTAGACTTATTGCAAATGGTTCTCGTCATCGGCCAGGTGTGGATAATGATGAAACCTTTGTTAGCGTATACGCCGTAGGGGCCATTATTGTATCATACTAGTTTGTATATTACTTAATGGAAGCTTGGGATATTCACAGTTATATTAACAGTCTCGCTCAACATAGTAGTATGCTACTTGGTTTATATCTATCTTAATATGTGTATATGTTAGCATATCGTGAATACATATTGATAGAGCCCATAGGATCTTGCTTGACTACCAGCGTTGTGATGGCATTCACACTAGTAGGGCCTGGGTAGTCTGCAAGCAAATCCTTTTTCAGGTCCATAGTCGTAGGATTATCGAGACAGGGCATCGATACTCCGGAGTAGACTAATGTGTACGCTTCTCATCCAAGTTGGGAGATGGTCTGTTCCACAACCATCAGTACGTTGTACTGGAGATAGTATACAGGTGCTCGTTGGGTTACGGGTACACCGGGCAGGACGCGCAGGGAACTGTTGGTTGGTATTATACCCGTCGTCAGTTAACAATTCCCAGGTGACATGAGTACAGCATAGTCCACAGACTTGACACTGGTGCTTTGTCTCGAGTGTGTTCCCACTATTCTTAGATTGCTACTCTACCACGGCTCAAAGGAGTCATGCAAACAGGTAGCAGTTGGGTGCAGTCCCGAAGTACTTGGAGGCACTGGCGGTTAGATAGGATTCGTCTCTCCCGGTATTGGGAGTTGATATCGCGCTGTGTTTGGAGAGCCATTACGCAAAGTTCCTGGCCAGGGCAAACGAGATTTACTGGTAGGATTTCCAGTAGCTTCTCAGGCTGTAATGGGCTTCACTCCGACACGACTTATACCGCTTTTAGGGGACTGACGCTTACCGCCCCATCGGCCCGATATGCGATAGTCCTAGACGAATAGACCGGACAGTACGGAGATTGTCACATCAGGCTCAGTAGGAGTTCGGGTGGGTTTCCTCATCGGCCTTCTTATCGACATTTACCTGGGGAACGTTACGTACAGCTAGTACCGCTTGCGGCCTGTGGTTAAACCCACTGCCAGCATAGTGTCGAGTCTTTAGAGTCCCACACCGAGATTTTCCCTACTTCAGGTGAAACGATATAGAGGTCATATGGTTTTACGACAGAGTTCGGACACATACGTGTATTTATGCATGTATGATGTTCGGACAATTTTTACTAGCGGGCTTTAGTTTAAGCCAGATTCTAGTATTGGATTATTGGATTTATACAGTCTCAGTATTTCCGTGTTTTCACGGGTGGGAGGGGCATTCTCGTAATTAGTCGAGAAGCTTCTAGAAGAAAGATGAGGTGGAGAGCTTAGGTGTAATTTGCATTAAATGGATTAGTGACTCATGAGATGATTCATCCAAATGAGTTAATGATGCATTTATTGCTTAATGACTCATGAGATGATTGAATGTTTGTATTAAATGAAGCATGGTTGTAAATATCACATAATGATTTATTTGATATTCTTTATACTTCATCAAATACAGAAATGAGACATAACTCATATTCATTCTCACTTACACATTCTCTCTCCTCAAGCTCTCTCTCTTCAAACCTAACCCTAATCCTTTCATGTGTTGAGATCCCAAGGGTTAGCAAGACTAATAGATCCTTAATCCTCTTCTATATCCTCTAGGTTACTTTGATTAGCACTCATAGCCACCTTGTTACCTCAAGTGAGAGGTTAAAGCTTGGAGAAGGAACTCTCAGGTGGATCTTCTATCACATCGAGGAGGCCGACGAGGAGGTGAACAACAAGAACAAGAAGGATTAGAAACTTGAGATATAATCATCTATCATAGTAGTTAATCACTTCTAGATAGTTGTTAGTTAGGGTTTAGCAAAGATCCGTAAAGTTAGTCGATGTTAATTTAAACAAAATGATTGTTTTACCTATTCCGCCTCCCCGCATCATGTGGTGTGTCTAATGTCGACTTACAGTGGTATCAGAGCCTAGCTAAACTATAACTAATATGTTAGCAAAGTTGTTAGAAATTCGATCGCAAAATGAGCTTGAAAATACGACATTTTCACTATGTTTCTGCCGTTTTTAAAACGGGGTCTAAAAATTTTTCAGGGACCCTTAAATATACATGCAGGGCTTTTTAAGAATTGTGAAGAAATTTGGGACTGTGAATCGGCCATATCACCGCGGAACCGCCGCCGATCCAAGCGATCCGCCGCGGATCCGCGACCGAGTTGACATCGAGTCAACCCAAATTTGCTCAGTTATTCTTCTGTGTTGATGTTGTATTTTCTAGGATGATTTGTTTCTGCTCAGGTTTTATGTGCACAGAGAATTGTTTGGAGTAGATTCATTTGTGTTGCTTAATCGAAATTCTAAGATGTTTGGCTAACTTGATTATATCTGTGTTCTGTTTAATGGGTTCATAAACCTCCCCTAACTGCTAGTATGTCGGTTAGCAGGGGGGTGCACATTTCTATAATGGTTTTTACTGGTTTGTGATTGTGAACTTGTTGGATTGTCGTGAATGGATAGCTGGGGATGCGAGACGAGTGTTTCTTTCATTCAAATGTAAATTGTTATTTGTTATAATATTTTTTTTGCGGGGCACATCTGGGTTGAGGTTGTAACCACCATTGTATTATTTCATTTACTATTTTCTGCTCATAAGATAGACCCAAGGTGGGGTGCATAAACTATCGGGTACTTTGAAGTGTTTAGTAGCCTACTCACGTCGATGAGGGAGACCGCTTCACTTTGGGTACTTGGAGGGTAGTTTGCCGTACCCGTAGGGGTCTAGGGTGGGTTTTTGGGTATTCATCGCGACTGGGTAATCCGTCTTTCTTTGCAGGCTCAAAAGGAATGCGGATTCGTAGAAAATCCAATATGTTCATCTATGATCTGGAATTCCTATTATTGCGTCTGACGAATGTACAATATCTATATATGATATCTATTAGGCGTCACTTATGTTTTACACCCGCGCTAGCCCAACCCCCGCTCTGTCGTTTGTTAAGTAACCTAACGGGGCCCAGTGGCAAATGCGGATGGCATAAGAGGACGTTGTATTTTCATTGTTTTCTGCAATGATAGGTTAATTTATGGGACGCATTATTTTAATGCAAAGAAAATAAACCAAAGTTGAATAGTTGGAACAGTTTAAAAGAAACCACTCGGTTATTTTAAAACAGAAGATTTTTTTTAATTACGGAGCTTAAACCACTCCTTTTAAAAGCTATCAGGTTCCTTCGATCATATCAAGTTCACTACATTCACGGTTTTGCCAAAACCATTCGTAGCCCTCCGTCATTTCATTTGGGTATTCAGTAGTATTCAAGCTATGTATTCTGACCAACCCCAAGGCATAGTGTTTGGTAGCTACTGGATATTCATTTATTGCATAGATAGATGAGTTAGTTTGGGACAGTCGTACTTCCATTTGGCCAACGTCAGGGGTATGTACGGATGGGTTCAAATTAACAAGATAATGAAGGGTAGAACTTGACATCTGACTTATGACATTTTGACCAACGCCAAGGTCATAAGAGCATGGGGCAGAAATTTATATCGGGAATTTCTAAAGAAACAGAAATTTGCTAAGAGTTGCATACCATTTGGAGTGTGATATTTTTGGTAGGATTCCTTCAGCTTTATCACACGATGATATTTGGATCCCGATCCTACTGTGAGTATCGGCTACTCATCAGGAGATTCGTCACTTAACGATCAATGCTATAAACCAAGTAGGTGTCGAGAAAGGTGTCAGCGGGGCAACCCCCCCGAGAAAAGAGCTTATTTAATTAAGGAACTTCGCGAAAGCTTCGTAAACCTCCCTCGATGTACCGACACCGGCCTGGCTGAATGGTTAAGCAAGTATTGTACGGTGAGAATAGTCCTGACTAGTTCTTCCTTTTTGGTTTGAGGGAGGAATCAAGAAACAGTGGGAGCCATCCTATTTAGATAAACTAAAAACCACTCTAAACTTACAAGAGCATCTTGCTAAAGTGTTTCCTCTCTCTCTGCTAATTGCAGTGACCCAGAACATGACAGGCCTTAAGTTACTATTAGATAAAAATATTTTGACAGGGCCAAATTATAAAGACTGGTTCCGGAATGTCAAGATGGTAATAACTTATGACAAATTGGGGTATGTCCTTATTACTAAGGCACATGCTGTCCCTAGTCCAAAATCCAGTGTCGCGGATAAGGAAATCCGCAAGACCTGGGAGATTGATTGCGCGAAGGCCAAATGCATCGTGCTTGCCTCTATGAATAATGAACATCAGAGGAGGCACGAGAATATGGATCTTGAATCCATATTTCTCCATACCTAGGAATTGTATGGAGAGCAATCTCGTATAGCTAGATACGAGACCTCGAAGAACTTGTTTCAGTCGAGATTGGCCGTCGGATCATTTGTAGGAGAACATGTCCTTAAGATGATTGGCTATATAGAAGAGCTCGCGGACCTCGAGACGAAATTAGAGAACGAGCTATATACAGACTTGGTTCTTCAGTCCCTTCTTTCCACCTACTCCCAATTTATCTTGAATTTCAACATTCAAGGTAAGGAAGTTGAGCTTCCAGAACTTCTTAACATGTTAAGGAGTGCAGAGGGCACCTTGCAGAAAGCAAGGGAAACACCCACTATGTTAGTTCGCGGTGCTTCCTCTTCCAGGTCCAAGGCAAGGGCTAAAGGAAGGAATAAGAAGGCCGCTACCAAACCAAGAGGTGGTGTTGGTAAGATGGGAGTCAAGGGAAAGGCAAAGGATGCGGTGCCAGTAGTGGCAAAGGACGAGTGCTTCCACTGTCGTCGGAAAGGCCATTGGAAGAAAGATTGCAAAGCTTGGATTGCCAAGAACCAGGACCCGAAGCAAGCTGTGGCTTCGACTTCAGGTGTGTTTGTAATTGAAAATTGTCTGTCAATCAACTCTACTTCCTGGGTATTGGATACCGGATCAGGATCTCATATATGCAATTCATTGCAGGCACTAAGAAACCGTAGAGTGCTGAAGGTTGGTGATATGACCCTCCAGGATGCTAACGGAGCTAGCATGAATGCTGTGTCCGTAGGGGATTATCACCTTGGATTGACGAGTGGATATATTTTGGTTTTTCGCAACTGTTTTTGTGTACCCAGTTTAACGTGTAATATCATATCAGTATCGTTGTTATCAAAAGAAGGTTATGATTTCACGTTTGTAAGCGATGTTGTTAACATCCACCTTAATCATGGTTTGATTGGGTCCGGTACACTAGATAACGGTATATACGTGTTAAACCAATTGCAGATTTTCAATGTCCAGAACACACTAAAAAGAAAGTCTCCAGATATAAATTAGGCTTTCTTATGGCATTGTAGACTAGGTCACATCAATGAGACAAGATTAACTAAGTTACATAGAGAAGGATATTTGGATCCGTTCGAATATCAATCTTATGCCACTTGTCAATCATGTCTCAAAGAAAAGATGACAAAGACTCCATTCACTGGACATGGAGTAAGAGCGAGCGAGCTCTTAGGACTCATACACAGCGATGTATGTGGTCCATTGTCTACACACGCAAGAGGCGGTTTTTCATATTTCATTACTTTTACGGATGATTACTCTAGGTATGGATTCATTTTCTTGATGAAACATAAATTCGAGGACTTTGAGAAATTCCAAGAATATAAGAATGAAGTAGAAAACCAAACCGGCAAAAGTATCAAGACACTAAGATCTGATCGAGCTGGTGAATACTTAAGTGCCGAGTTCCTGGGTTACCTAAAAGAAAATGGAATTCTCCCTCAGCTTACTCCTCCATACACTCCACAACATAACGGTGCATCGGAAAGATGGAACCAAACCCTATTGGATATGGTACGTTCCATGATGAGTAATGCTGAGTTACCGCGATCTTTCTGGGGTTATGCACTAGAATCAGCTGCATATCTTTTGAACAGGGCTCCTACCAAGACTGTACCTACCACGCCATATCAGATGTGGAGTGGGAAGAAACCCTATCTTCAATATCTGAAGATATGGGGATGTCCATCTTTTGATAAAAAGCAGCATGCGGAAAAACTCGAGGCACGATCAGTACAGTGTAAGTTTGTGGGATATCCAAAGAACTCTAAGGGGTATTTCATCTATTACGCAGAGGAACAAAATGTTTTTATTTCTCGTAATGCCCATTTTCTAGAACAGCAGTTTTTAGAAAAAGGAAACAAGTGGGTGGCACAATAGAACTGGAAGAAATTCCAGGACCATAAACTATTATTGAAAGTTTGGTAGAACCAGAAGTTCAAGAAGAACAGGACATTCCTGCACCCCTCCGCAGGAATAGTAGGCATTCTTATCCGCCTGAGAGATACTACGGTTTTCTCATAGACGGGGATAGAGAAGATTGCGTCATTGATAACGATGAACCTACTATCTTCTAGCAGGCCATCCAGAGCGGCGACTCAGTAAGATGGTTGGATGCAATGCGGAACGAGATGGAGTCCATGTACACCAACAAAGTATGGACTTTGGACTTTGCTCCAGATGAGGTAAAACCCATAGGATGCAAGTGGATCTTCAAGAAAAAGATTGGTGTAGATGGAAAGGTGGAAACCTATAAGGCTAGACTTGTTGCAAAGGTTTTCGTCAAAGACCTGGTTTGGACTAGGACAAAACTTTTTCTCCAGTGGCTATGCTCAAATCCATTCGGATCCTTCTTGCCATTGCCGCCTTCCATGATTATGAGATCTGGCAGATGGACGTAAAGACGGCTTTTCTAAATGGTAATTTAGAAGAATGCGTATATATGGATCAGCTAGAAGGTTTCAATCAGAGTGGGAGCAGCGGGAAAGTGTGCAAGTTGCTTAAGTCCATTTATGGACTAAAGCAGACATCGCGGAGTTGGAACATCTGTTTTGATGAAACGGTCAAAGAATATGACTTTATCGAAAATCCAGATGAACCATGTATATATAGTAAAATTGTAGCATGAACTGTCATATTCCTCGTCTTGTACGTGGATGACATTCTCTTGATAGGAAATGACATTCCTATGCTACAATCAATCAAAGGATTCTTGTCATACAGGTTCTCCATGAAAGACCTGGGTGATGCCTCTTACATTCTGGGGATTCGGATCTGTCATGATAGATCTAAGAGGATGTTGGGAATTTCGCAGTCCAGGTATATCAACACTATACTGAAAAGATTCAGTATGGAAGATTCTAAGTGCGGTAATTTACTGGCTTGTCACGGAATCACCCTCTCCAAAGAGATGTCTTCCAAGACTGATTTGGAAAGGGATCGCAAGTCGATTATAACCTACGCTTCTGCGGTAGGCTCTATAATGTATGCGATGTTATGCACCAGACCAGATGCAGCTTACACACTGAGTGTGGTAAGCCGGTATCAGTCAGGCCAAGGGGAGAAGCACTGGATAGCAGTAAAGGACATTCTCAAGTACATGAGAAGGACAAACGATATGTTCTTGGTTTACGGCGGAAAAGACCTCAAGATCGAGGCTTTTGCTGACACCAGCTTCAAGAGTGACAAGGATGACTCCAAGTCTATGTCAGGTTATGTCTTTACCCTCAATGGAGGGGCGGTGTGCTGGAATTGTTCCAAGAAGGACACCGTTGCTGACTCGACGATGGAAGCGGAGTATATCCCTCCTTGCGATACCGCAAAAGAAGCTGTCTGGATGAAGAAGTTCCTAACAGAACTTCAAGTGGTTCCATCCATTGTTGATCCAATACCTCTGTATTGTGATAACAACGGGGCTATAGCTTTAGCAAAGGAACCCAGGTCTTATCAGATGTCCAGACACATCTTAAGGCGGTATCACCTGATCAGGGAGATCATAGATCGCCGGGAGATTGAGGTCCGGAGAGTTGCTATAGAGGAGAACACAACAGATCCATTCATAAAGGCCTTACCCCAGACAAAGTTCGAGAGGCTATTCGAGATGATTGGTCTTCGATATGCCAGTACATGGCCCTAGTGCAAGTGGGAGATTATTAGTGTATATGCCCTAGAGGCCAATTTTGTATCATACTAGTTTGCATATTACTTAATGGAAGTTTAGGATCTCACAGTTATATTAACAGTCTCGCTCAACATAGTAGTATGCCACTTGGTTTATATCTATCTTAATATGTGTATATGTTAGCATATCGCGAATACATATTGATAGAGCCCATAGGATCATACTTGACTACCAGCGTTGTGATGGCAGTCACACTAGTGGGGGCTGAGTAGTCTACAAGCACTTCCTTTTTCAGGTCCCTAGTCGTAGGATTATCAAGACAGGGCATCGATACTCCGGAGTAGACTAGTGTGTACGCTTCTCATCCCAGTTGGGAGATGGTCTGTCCCACAGCCATAGTACGTTGTACTGGAGATAGTATACAGGTGCTCGTTGGGTTACGGGTACACCGGACAGGACTCGCAGGGAACTATTGGTTGGTATTATACCCGTCGTCAGTTAATAGTTCCCAGGTGACATGAGTACAGCATAGTCCGCAAACTTGACACTGCTGCTTCGTCTCGAGTGTGTTCCCAGTATTCTTAGATTGCTAACCTACCACGGCACAAAGAAGTCATGCAAACAGGTAGCAGTTGGGTGCAATCCCGAAGCACTTGGAGGCAGTTGCGATTAGATTGGATTCGGCTCTCCCGGTATTGGGAGTTGATATCACGCTGTGCTTGGAGAGCCATTACGCAAAGTCCCTGGCCTGGGCAAACGAGATTTACTGGTAGGATTTCCAATAGCTTCTCAAGCTGTAATGGGCTTAACTCCGACACGACTTATACCGCTTTTAGTGGACTGACGCTTGCCGCCCCTTAGGCCCGATATGCGATAGTCCTAGACGAACAGACCGGACTATACGGAGATTGTCACATCTGGCTTAGTAGGAGTTCCTATGGGTTTCCTCATCGGCCTTCTTATCGACATCTACCTGGGGACCGTTACGTACAGCTAGTACTGCTTGCGGTGTAACGTTTTAGAAAATCGTTATACGAATTTTTCCGTTTTCGGGTAAATTGTCGGTATTTTCCATTTTAGCCCGACTGTTTTCAAACGGCCATATAGACTTGCCAGCTCCTAGTTTAGCTAAAATAAAGCTAGTGCGCAAGCTTTGGGGGTATATGGGACGTTTTGGTTCAATTTGATTTTTCCAATTTAAATATTATTTTTTAATGTGGTATTTACATTTTGGGAAATTTCTCTCTCCAGAATTGAAATCTTTTCAAATAAATCAAGTTGGGTAAAAAAAACTTTCCTTATAATATCTAGATTTTTGTTGTGAATGGGTTTTAAAGTTTTGAAGAAAAGAAAAGAGTGAAGAGGTGGCTTCATGCATGCATATGCATTTATGTGGCATTAATGAGCATTTATCACAAGAATTTGCTAGGGAACCCTACACAATTCCTCACCTCCTTACTTGGCCGAGCTCTTCTTCACCCATTCTGCCCTTGATCTTTCTTTTATCTCTTGCAACAATTACAAGCTAATTAAATCTCCAAAAATTCCTTTTTAATATCACAAAATACCCCAAGTCTTGAATTAGCCTCTTGGCGCTAGGAAAGCTTGGATCTTGGAAGCAAGTGTTGATAGGTATAATCCCTACACTGATAATTAGGAGTTTTTCTATTGAGTAGCTCGTTGGTTGTATCATAGAACACTTTAAATATCGATTAGTGCAATATCGTGTTTTTAGTGTCCTTTTTGAACCTCTGTGAACTGCTATGACCTGGATTTCGAACAGAAAAATCAAACAAAATTGTAGTGATGTACTAGTGACCCTGGAACACCACCTGAGAAACGAGACCCAC
The DNA here is from genome assembly GCA_030015575.1 of Agapanthus africanus. Taxonomy (NCBI): domain Eukaryota; kingdom Viridiplantae; phylum Streptophyta; class Magnoliopsida; order Asparagales; family Amaryllidaceae; genus Agapanthus; species Agapanthus africanus. Next base: position 285,676,544 of record CM057343.1, on the reverse strand, counting down.
CCCACCGGCACGGGCCGACCACCCTTTAGCAAATTTCGTCGACGCCGGCTATGGGGGGAGGTGATGGGGTTTGGATTTTGTGGGTAGTTATCTTCTGTTGGTTAGGGGTGTATGGTACTGTTTACTTTTTTAGTATTTGCTGTATGAAAAATCTAGGATCGTTTTCCTATAATCTAGTATTTTGTGTCCGCGCGATACGTTATACGACACGGATCGTGCACTTTGTGTGGTTTTGCTCTGAAGTTATTTTCGTCATGTCGCTACGCACGTTAGCAACAATACGAACATTTGAGAGTATGTTTTGTGTTGTTGCGTCGATTAAATGTAGTATGTGCATGTTTTGCGTCTATTATTAATATATGCCTGCTTTATTGTTTTGATGTGGTAGGTTCGCAGGCGGGAACTTCGGACACTGCTACAAGGGGAAAACAAGTGGTTGGCTTCACTTAGCCAGGAGCGTTGGTGAGTAGATTTAACATCTACAGGGGAATCTCCCGCATGGCGTTATGCGTCTGGGCTAGAAATGACTTAACTTGTCGCATATTCTATGTCATATTTAGAATTGCGCATTTACCCTACTGCTTAGTAGATTGTTGTGCTTGGACTAGTATCCTTAGGACACTGCACTATTATTGACGGCTCATGTTGCACGAGCACTGATTGTATGCGACACACTCCGTCAATAATTGCCATGTCACGCACAATCCACATATAGAAATGCTATGGTTTGGTTAGGGATATTGAGACATTGATTCATATTTCTTTATGCATATGACTTATAGCATACCTGTATACCTACATGCTTACACATATGCCTTGATATACTTACGTGCTAGTTGCCTGTATACCTATAGAGTATTGTACCATTAGCGATAGGTACATACACGCTTCATGACATAGCTACAGGTATACCTTGCACACAGACTTCACTTATACCCAGGGGGGATATTACATCATTACTCATAGGTAGATACATATACCTTGCTATACCTTATGTTTACACATATACCTGGTTATAGCTACATGTTACCTTTACTTGATGTCATTTAGAATTGGAGAGATTAGGAACCGCATGAGATTATATTAACTTGCTGCAGTTAATTACGGCTTTTCCTTTATATGCTCGCATTTCAGACTTATGATGCGTATATTATATTCATGGATTTTCGTATTGAGATATAGATTTTTCATGATGTTTTCTGGATTTGGGGACCGTGGTAGTTTCATAAAATTATGCATTATTTGAAAGACCCGGTTTTCCTTGATATGATATTTCAGCAGCCACCATGAGACTTATCGGTTCGGATATATATACCCCAGGCGAGGAATGGAGGGAGCCGTGTGCGGGTACATGGTGGGGCCCGGAGATACCCCGGGGCAAGAATCTCAGTGAGGAGATGAGTTAGTGGGGAACCATTCTTTCAGGTGACATTACCAATGACTCGGCGGTTATCATGGGGATACCTTCGGGAGTCATGTGCGCATGGATACGTCGAGAGGCGAGGGTCAGAGTTAGGCACTCAAGCTTTCGGGATAGCATATGATACATACCTATCAGGGGGCCAATCATTAGACAGCACCGATAAATCAGCCTTTCTGTATCGATACTTGACACATTATTTTCATGATATTTTACTTCTAAGTATATATAACAGTGGAATGGGACGCTGTTATATATGCCTTTACACAAATATTAGTAGAATGGGGCGCTAATATATGTGTATTGATATCAATTTATATACATCATCATATTTGTTCATGCAAATATATTTATGATATACGAGATATACTTGATATTGTACATACGGGATATGTGAGATCTACTTGATGTTGTACATTCAGGATATACGAGATATACTTGATATTGTACATACGGGATATGTGAGATCTACTTGATGTTGTACATTCAGGATATACGAGATATACTTGATATTGTACATACGGAATATGTGAGATCTACTTGATGTTGTACATTCGGCATATACGAGATATACTTGATATTGTACATACGGGATAAGTGAGATCTATTTGATGTTGTACATTCGGGATATACGAGATATACTTGATATTGTACATTCGGGATATATGAGATTTACTTGATATTGTACATTAAGGATATGTGAGACTTACTTTATATGACAGTCAATTTGGGGGCTGATTTGTGGAAATTGGGAATTTGATTGTCTTGTTAGATTTTGGTCCTACCATGAGATTAGGATTTCCGTGGGAATGACATGTTTTATTCCATACTCCACATTTATTGTTTATGCACTGCTTCATGTATTATTTGTACCTGATAGAGTACTTTCCATGACTGTTGCATTTACATATTATTATATGCATTGTTTCATGTATTATTTGTACCTGATAGAGTACTTTACATGATTATTGTATACCGATTATCATATTATTGCTTCATGTATTAGTAGAACCTGCTAGCGTACCTTTCATGACTGATGCATTACATATGACTATTCATTGCTATTAAATGCTTATGTTTGATTCGCGCTGTACGTACATACTCGCGATTACGTGCATATGTTATTTTACTATTCACGAGTTGGCAACTCACCCCGTTGTGCCACAGTGTTTCGCAGGTGTTCCTCGGTATAGTCAGAGGCAGGGCTATTTCCATCCATCGTATCACCTTTGCTGCGGATACCGCTTCGCCTGACATTGTGCAGTTTTGCTTAGATAGGTTTTGCGGTTATCCAATGTTGCTTGTTGTGTATTCGTTGTAACATGTACTCTCCATTTACCATTATCTTGTATGACTTAGAGACTTGATGTGAGGACGATATTGTATATTATTTGGGACTGGGAGGTTTGATGCAGTTTTATTTATATCGTCTCTTTCTTCGCTACGGCATCGTATATCTGTTGTGGTGATTGTTTTCCGCCGTTGGGCATGGATTTTGCTCCCGTTTAGGATGCTTTTACTTATATATTATGTTGTACCCATTTTGGGGGCTTGTTTTACAAAGGAGGCGCTGTCAAAATTTTAAAGGAAATAAGTTGGACTTTTAAAGAATTTGGGTTGAGATTTCAAAGGTTTTGAAAAATGCTATTATTTCTTACTACTTTTGATGGTTTAGATTTTTGGGTTTTGGCTTTCTTTTACTGCGTTATGCCTGTAGACGTTGCATAGTATTAGGGCCGTCATGTGCCAATTTCGGGTCGTGACAAAGTTGGTATCATGTGCTAGGTTTTACCTTTCGGAGTGTAGGATGACCTTTGTATGATGGAGTAGGTGGCTTAAGCAGAGTAACGTAGTGTGTGTATGTCTGCAGCATACGCACGATGCGGTACTGCGCCTAAACTGACCTAAGTACAAATTGCTTGAAATTTCTTCCTTGTGATTCGATTTCCGTGTTCATATCGAATCCTATCCCTATTTTTAGCCTTTGCCGCCGACGACTATGGGGACTCATAGAGGTGCAGCGAGGGCCGAGGTCAGAATTGACTCGGGTAGGACGAGGACAGACCAGGATGGCACGCTCATTGCACAAGAGCAGACGGATCCGCTTTTGACAGATAGTATCGCTAGGCTTGTGGCAGAGATGCAGGACATGCGCCTGACGACGAGTTCTTTGGTTGAGGCCTTTCGAGCGCAGCGACAGGAGGTTTTCACCCCTGCTACCCAGTTGTTCCTTGCGATCAGCACGCAGTATTCCGTCACCTACATAGCACCAGTAGATGCAGCCCTAGTTGACGAGACACGTATTCCATAGACATTGGGAGTTCTGGAACTGTGGAAGACTCGTACCGGTGTACCAGCCTAGAGACAGAGGCTTAGTTGTCGCGACAGCTTTCGTGACCGTCGCGGGAGTAGCAGATGTTTGGGACAAGGAGAGTCGTGTTAGCTAGATCAGCCGTTAATTATGTCAACTTCTGTCAGCGATTCTTTTGTTACGCAATACGTATTTCAATCGTATGCCAATCGGTTAGGAGATAGAGATTCGTCTGTCACTTGATCCTTCTAGAGATGTTGGATTTGACGTTCTCCTGGGCACGGACTGGTTAGCTACGTGCTAGGCGTCTGTGGACTACCGCTAGAAAACTGTCAGGTTTGTTTTCCCAGCAAGTCAGTTCTCCTTGTGTAGGGGGACAGTGGTGCCGCCTCTCATAACTTGAATTCAGCTTTTTTTCGCTGGTCCGCTTTTAAGGAGAGGATGTCGAGGATTCTTAGCGTTCATTCGGGATACCGGATACCACAGTGGGTTTGTTGGACCGGGTCCCTTCGTGCGAGAGTTTTCCGACGTTGTTCCAGATGAGCCGGCGAAGCTTAGGGTGCTTAAGGATCAGCTGCAGAGTTGTTTGTTGGGGGGCTTGTGCGTCTGAATGTTTCGCTTTGAGGTGCTCTTATTTCTGTTCGTCAAGGAGAAAGACGGCAGTTTGAGGTTGTGTATTGGTTGATCGTCAATTGAACCGGCTTACGGTGCGGATAGGTATCCTTTACCTCGCAATGTCGATTTCTTCGATCGGCTCTAGAGTGCGAGACATTTTCTATGTTTGTTAGGGATCAGGTCATCATTGTTGTGGGTTCGGAGTGATGACATTCCGAAAACTGCCTGATGCGTGCTACGGGCTTTGTGTGTTTTGGTGGTGTCATTGGACTCACCAATGCCCTAGCAGCATTCATAGATATGATGAACCAGATTTCTTCAAGCCGTTCCTCGACCAGTTATTGTTGTGTTATTGACACATTCTGGTCTATTCAATGTGTCGTGAGGGACAGGAGTAGCACTTGAGGATTTGTTTTGCAGACATTGGGAGAGTGCCAGATGTTTGCTAAGTTCTCGGAGTGTTCCTTCAGGCTTGCTTGTGTTAACTTCTAGGTCTTGTAGTTACGGGAGACGGTGGTCGTATGGACCCGAGGAAGATCGAGGCCGTACATCTTTGACCCATACTTATATTCGGGACAGAGGTCCACAGATTTTAGGCTTAGCAGGTTTTTACCGCCGTTTCGTGCAGGATTGCTTGTGAATCGCTGCACCGTTGATTGAACTGACTGGGAAGGAGGTTCTTTTTCTGTGGACTGAGGCATTTGCGTGGAGTTTTCAGCAGTCGGAGATTCGGTTGACAACTGCACCAGTTCTTTCTTTGATGTCTGGTTCGGGCGATCTTGTTGTTTAACTGTGATGTTTCGCGAGTGGGGCTCGATTGTGTACTGAGGTGACACTATAGAGTTATCGCTTTTACTTCCCGACAGTTGGAGGAAGTACGAGCAGGATATCCTACTCATGATCTGGAGATGGCCGAGGTGGTCGTGTGTTGAAGATCCGAGGACACTACTTGTGTGGAGAGTCGTGTCAGATTTTCACGGACCACCAGAGCTTAATGTACATCTTCCTGTAGCGGGTTTTGGATTGTTGAGACAGTCTTCTGCAGATTTACTGTTCTTGTTCGATCGTTGAGTACGGCTTAAGTTCGCCTCTACTGAGAGGACAGCTTGCTCATGTCCGCGCCCGACCACCTTTCCTTAATCGCTTTCGCGAGGCACAGCCCGCCGATGCTCGTTCGTCAGAGATACTTGAGCATATTCGGCTGGGTAGTGATTTGAAGTCCGTGATTTGTGACCAGATGTACTATGTTAGGGACGCGTTTGTGTGTACCTATTGTTTGTTATGCAGAGACGCGGAATCCTAGAGCAGGCACATCTGTCAACTCTCTGTGTTCATCCAAGTTCCACCCACATTTGACGTGACTTGTGAGATAGTTACGGGTGGGCAGGGATGTAAAGAGAAGTTTCGGATTTCGTTTCTAGGTGTCTGTCTTGTTGTTGTGTATTTTGGTTGAGCATCTGAGACCGGCTGGAGAGTTGCGACCTTTAACCGTTCCGCAGTGGGAATGGGAGCAGATCTCCACAAATTTCGTTATGGTGTCTATCCAGGTTTAGTCAGGGTGTGACTCCATTCGGATGCTTGTAGTCCGGATATATTCGGTTTGCTCAGTTGTTCTTTGTTAAGTTTGTGCGTTGTACTGAGTTCCTTCATGGGTCATATCCAAATAAGGCACCCTATTCACTTGCCGTCTTGGGCAGGAACTTCAGGAAGCCTTGGGTACTGGTTGAGCTTTAGCTCCATCTTTCCATCCACAGGATGATGGTTTTGTGAGAGAAGGCTATACCGACTCTGGAGGATATGCTTGTGCGTACGTGCTAATTCTTGTCGACAGTTGGGATATTCACTTGCCATTGTTAGGATTCTCCTTCGATAGTAGTTGTCAGGAGGCACTTCAATTGGCAACCTTTAGGTTGTTTGTTAGGTGGTGTCGATCTCCAGTCTGTTTTTCTGGCTCTGCGTAAATAGGATTTTTGGACTCCAGCTAGTCTAGAGGCTTCGGAGATGATCCAGTTGGTTCAGGTTAGGATGATGACAGCCCAGTGCAGACAGAGGTCTTATGCCGACCTTGGTGGTCTTAGACTTAGGTTCGCATTGGGAGATCATGTATTCCTATGGATTTTTCCGATGAATGACGTGTTGAGTTTTGGGGAGCTTATCCCAGGATCTTAGGTCCTTTTGAGATCCTTTTAGCGAGTTAGTTTCCTTGCCTTTAAATTGGCACTTCCACCCAGATTATTGAGTTTTCACCCCGTATTCCTTTTGTCAATACTTTGCAAATACCTTCATGACCTTTCTCACATGATTCAGCATCAGACCATTAGCTTTGACGCGATCTTTTCGTTCACCGGCAACCATTTGTGTTAGTGGCTCGGCAGGTGGAGAAACTTCGGTCAAGGGTCATGCCATCTGTGGAGAGTTTTCTTGGATGTAGTCGTATAGTGAGGTGATCACTTGGGAGGCTGCAGCGAGATTTGAGAGTTTTGTACTCTTTTCTTTGAAGGTACGCTTAGTGAGAATTTTAAATTCGGGGACGAATTTTTATAAGGGGGGAGACTGTAACGTTTTAGAAAATCGTTATGCGAATTTTTCCGTTTTAGGGTAAATTGTCGGTATTTTCCGTTTTAACCCGACTGTTTTCAAACGGCCATATAGACTTGCCAGCACCTAGTTTAGCTAAAATAAAGCTAGTACGCAAGCTTTGGGGGTATATGGGACGTTTTGGTTCAATTTGATTTTTCCCAATTTAAGTATTATTTTTTAATGTGGTATTTACATTTTGGGAAATTTCTCCAGAATTGAAATCTCTTCAAATAAATCAAGTTGGGTAAAACAAAACTTTCCTTATAATATCTAGATTTTTGTTGTGCATGGGTTTTAAAGTTTTAAAGAAAAGAAATGAGTGAAGAGGTGGCTTCATGCATGCATATGCATTTATGTGGCATTAATGAGCATTTATCACAAGAATTTGCTAAGAAACCCTACACAATTCCTCACCTCCTCACTTGGCCGAGCTCTTCTTCCCCCATTCTGCCCTTGATCTTTCTTTTATCTCTTGCAACAATTCCAAGCTAATTAAATCTCCAAAAATTCCTTTTTAATATCACAAAATACCCCAAGTCTTGAATTAGCCTCTTGGAGCTAGGAAAGCTTGGATCTTGGAAGCAAGTGTTGATAGGAATAATCCCTACACTGATAATTAGGAGTTTTTATATTGAGTAACTCGTTGGTTGTAGCGTAGAACAATTTAAATATCGATTAGTGCAATATCGTGTTTTTAGTGTCCTTTTTGAACCTCTGTGAACTATTATGACCTGGATTTCGTATAAAAAAATCAAACAAAATTGTAGTGATGTACTAGTGACCCTGGAACACCACCTGAGACACGAGACCTGTTAGATATGTATGCCCTAGAGGCCATTATTGTATAGTACTAGTTTGTATAATACGTTTTGGAGGCTTGGGATATATATATATATATGGTTTTACGACAGTCTTGCTCGATATAGTAGTATGCTACTTGGTTTGTTTCTATCTTAATATGTGTATATGTTTCTTTTAACATATCGCTGAAACATATTGATGGAGCCCTTAGGATCTTTGCTTCACTACCGGCGTTGTGATGGCGATCACACTAGTGGGGGCTGGGTAGTCTATAAGCACATCCTTATTCTTGGTTCCTAGTCGTAGGATTATCGAGACAGGGTATCGATACTCCAGAGTAGACTGGTGCATACACTTCTCTTCCCAGTATGGGAGATGGTCTGTCCCACAGCCATCAGTACGTCGTACTGGATATAGTATGCGGGTGCTCGTTAGGTTACGAGTACACTGGACAGGACTCGTCGGGAACTGTTGGTTGGTATTATACCTATCGTCAGTTAACAGTTCTCAGGTGACACGAGTACAGCTTAGTCTGCTGACTTGACACTGTCACTTCGCCTCGAGTGTGTTCCCACTGTTCTTTGATTACTATCGTACCACGGCTCTGCTGAGTCGTGCAAACAGGTAGTAGTTGGGTGCAGTCTCGAAGCACTTGGAGGCAGTGACGGTTAGACAGGATTCGTCTCTCCCGGTATTGGGGGTTGATATCGCGCTGTGTCGAGGAGAGCCATTACACATAGTCGTCCCCGGCCAGGGCAAGCGAGATATACTCGTAGGGTTCCAGTGTTATCTCAGGGTGTTATGGTCTACACTCCGATACGACTTGTACCGCAATTAGGGGATTGACATTTACCACCCCTTAGGCCTGCCATGCTATATTCTTAGATGAACAGACTGGACTGTATGGAGATTATCACATACAGGCTCAGTACGAGTTCCAATGGGTTCACCTCATCAGACTTCTTATCGGCATCTACCTGGGGAACATTACGTATAGCTAGTGCCGCTTGCGGTCTGTGGTTAAACCCACTGCCAGCGTAGTGTCGAGTCTTAAGAGTCCCACACAGAGGGTTATTCGCCTTTGGGCAAAACAGAGTAGAGGTCGCATGGTTTTGCGACGGGGTTCGTTGACATCTGCGCACTTGTGCACGTTTGGTGTCCGGACAGTTCTTACTAGCGGGCTTTGGTTTAAGCCAGATCCTAGTATATGTTTTGGGATTAGTTTTATCTCATTGTATTCATGTTCCACGAAACACGGATGCGGGTGTGTATGCACAGTTGACTGAGGCAGAGGCAGAGGATTCTCATTAGGGTTTTGGTACGGGTGTGTATGCACAGTTGACGGTTGTCTTTTTCCAAACCCTAATGAATTTGTGAAATATCATTAATAAGGTTAATTAAAAGGAAATTGAGTTATGGTTAGGGTTGTTGTCCTTTTGACCAAGGTTGACTTGTTGACCAAGGTTGAAACTTTGACCATCATCATTTCACTCCAAAGATGCTCTTTGATCTTTGCAAAATCATTAAATGTGAAATAATAATTGTCTTATCAAACCAACCATCACCTTTTTCATTTTGATTAACATTATTAATTTGATAATTCACATATATGATATGGTTGTTATTTTTCATATCGTAATCTCATTTTTCTCATTCTCTCTCATCCTTTGCTCTCCCTCTTCCTCTAGCTCAAGGCAAAATCTCTCATGAGTTGAGAACCATTTGCCTTGGAGATAAAACACCAAAACTCATCTCTACTCATCCTAAGGTTGAAAATCTAGCAAACCTAATACTTTAGTTACCTCAAGTTCGAGGAAGGAGCTCAAGGTAGAGGCCCTCGGGTGGATCCATCTTTGGCAAGAGAAGGCGACGCGGAGAAGAAGAGAAGGAGTTCAAGACTAGGTATAACCCCTAACCGAGTAGATAAAGCTCATAGTAGTTGCTAGTGTGTTGTTTAGCAAAGATCCTTTTCTTGAGTCCATGTTACTTAAACCCAAAAAATTGTTTTTCACCGTTTCCGCAACCCCGAAAGAACCGAGACAGGTAACGTAGACCTAACAGTGGTATCAGAGCCTGGCTAAACACACACTAGCATATTAGCAAAGTGTCTAGAATTTCGATAGGTGAAAAAACCGCAAAACACGCCGAAAATGCTAACTTTCTGCCAATTTTTATGTCTGTTCAAAAAATAATTTAACACATACTAAAAATCGGCTCAGGGTTTTTACAGAACACACAAGAAATTTGGTCCAGTGAGTCGGTTAACGTACTGCGTAACCGCGGCAAGAGCATGCTCTTGCCCCGGATCCGCGGCCGAGTTGACTCGGCCGTGGGTCAAACTTCTTGTAGTGTTCTTATAATGGTGTTTTGGGATTTTTAGGATGGTTTGTTTCTGCCCAGAATTTCCAGAGAACAAAATTTGTTTTTTGGGTGGTTACAAATCCGTATTTTGATCTAATTTCTTTAGACTTTGGCTAATGGGTTATATCTGTGATGTGATATATGTATTGAACGTCTGCTAATCACTATACGTCGATTAGTGGGGGTTATACATATCTGTGATCTGTAATTTTGATGGTTTGTGTATATGAATTCGTTGGATTGTCTCGGATGAATAGCCGGGGGGTTGTGAGATGAGATTTTTCTTTATCTTTCAATTCATGTAATATGTAAATTGATGTAATATTATTTGTATGGCCGCACATCCGGGATGAGGTTGTAGCTGCCATTGTATAATTTCTTTTTACTATTTTTGCTCCTAGGATAGACCTAAGGAGGGGTGCATAAACTACCGGGTACCTCGAAGTGCCGAGTGGCCTACTCACGTTGTTGAGGGAGGTGCTTCACTTCGGGTATTTGGCGGGTAGTTTTCCGCACCCGTAGGGGTCTAGGGTGGGGTATTTGGCTATTCATCGCGACCGTGTAATCTGTCTTTCGTTGCAAGCTCGAACGAAATGCAGATTCCTAGTATATCAAAAGTGTTCATCTGTGATCTGGAATGGCTATCATTGCATCTGAAGAATGTATATATATCTATATATGATATCTATTTAGGCATTGCTTATGTTTTGCATCCGTGCTAGTCCAGCCCCCGCTCTGTCGTTAGTTAAGTAACCTAACGGGTGATGACGGGGCCACGTGGCGAATGCGGAAGGCATAAGTGTACGTCATATTTTCGTTGTTTTCTGCAATGGTAGGATTAATTGATGGGACGCATTAAATTAATGCAAGAAAACAAACCTAAAATATGTTGTTGGAACAATTTTCAAAAAGCTGTTATTGCAAGAACGTTCACTTTTGTTTTGCATAGAGGTATTCGGTTATGAATGCCCAGCACCTCATTCGACGAGGCAAGGGCCGAGATCCATTCATCGGGAGTGACCCCTTGGACAAAAGTTTGCGTCAGGGTAATAACTTCACTATAGTCGATTATTCTTGCTTTGCATCGAGGTATTCAGCTTAGAATATTCTGCACCTCATTCGACGAAGAAAGAGCCGAGATCCCTTCACAGGGAGTGACCTCTTTAGCAAAAGTTTTCGCCACTATATTTTCAAAAAGATTATCAGGTTCCTTCAACGATATCAAGTTCATTACGTTAACGGGTTTTTCGCCAAAAAACTAGCCGTAGCCCTCCGTCATTTCTTACAAGTAACACTAAGTATTTGTGCTGCGTTTTTTGACTCCGTCAAGGCGTATTGTACGGTAGCTGAGTGCTGCTTGTTTGTAGCAGTATATAGGATTGGTTAAGACAGTAGTATAACCTTGTTGACTCCATCAAGGGTTATACTGGTTGGTTTAATGCAATCCAGATAATGACGGGTTAAACTTGACTAGGACTCTTTGATTTGTTTACTCCGTCAAGGTCACTTGGGTCCTAGGGGCAAAAATCCACATTGGGAGTTTCTAAAGAAACTGAAACTTGCAGATTTAGCATACCTTCTGGAGTGTGGTGACTAGAGTGGATTCCATCTAGGTCATCACACAATGATAGTTGGATCCCGATCCCACTGATGAGTTGGATTACTCTCGGGAGATTATTTCACTTAACAATCAATGCTATAAACCAAGTAGGTGTCTAGAGCGGTGTTAGCGGGGCTACACCTCCAGGGAAAAGAGGTAACTTAATTAAGGAACTTCGCGAAAGCGTTGGAAAACCTCCCTCGAAGTACCAACACTAGCCTGGCTGAAAGGTTAAGCAAGTATTGTGACGTGCGATTAATCCTGACTAGTTCTTATTTTAAAAGGTTTTAAAAAGAATTTGAGGAAACAGTGGGAGCCATACTGGTTAGATAAACTAATAAACCAATCTAATCTTGCAAGAGCACACGCTGAGAGTTTCTTTTCTCTCTCTCCCGGTAGCAACCATTTCACGCCCTAATCAAGATAATAAAATGTATCGCTTGACCGATCCAAATTCTTATTCGGGGCTGGGGAACGTTGGTTCGGCTCTAACTTATGACAACAGTCATAAGTATGAGCAAGGGAAAGAGGATTATATGTATTCCAAGGATACCCAGTTGATGAAGAAGCACAGTTTTGCATCTACTTCAGGTGTTCTTGTAATTGAGAACTGCTTTACGGTCAGCCCTACCTCCTGGTTACTTGATACCGGATCAGGATCTCATATCTGTAATTTATTGCAGGGACTGAGAAAAAGTAGGAAAGTTGTACCTGGTGATATGTCGCTCAGAGTAGCGAACGGAGCACAAGTTGATGCTGCAGCCGTCGGTGAATATCACCTAGTGTTGCCAAATGGCAATACTATGATTTTTGAACGATTGCTACTATGTACCTTCCATGGTTTGCAACATCATATCAGTTTCTTTACTCGATAAAGAAAGATATAACTTTGTTCTTGATAGAAATATCATGAACATTTACCTTCATAAGGTACTGGTTGCAGAAGGTATACTGTGTAATGGTATCTACGTTCTAAATCAGAATACAGTTCTCAATGTAGAAAACACACGCAAGAGGAAGAATTCAGATACGAATGAATCCTACTTGTGGCATTGTAGACTTGGTCATATCAGAGAGAAAAGACTAAGTAAGTTGCATAAAGATGGACTCTTGAATACGTTCGAGTTTTTATCTTATGAAACTTGTCAGTCTTGTCTCAAAGGGAAGATGACCAAATCTCCGTTCACCGGACATGGAGAAAGAGCAATAGAGCTCTTAGGACTCATACACAGTGATGTATGTGGTCCGATGTCTATACATGCAAGGGGTGGGTTCTCGTACTTCATCACATTCACGGACGATCTTTCTAGATTCGGATATGTGTATCTTATGAAACATAAATCTAAAGCTTTTGAGAAATTAAAAGAATTCAGAAATGAGGTAGAGAACCAAACTGGCAAAAGTATTAAGATCCTCCGGTCTGATAGAGGAGGGGAGTACCTGAGCACGGAATTCCTAGATTACTTAAAAGAGAATGGTATTCTCTCTCAGCTTACTCCTCCTTATACACCACAGCACAACGGTGTTTCGGAGCGGAGGAATCGTACCCTATTGGATATGGTTCGCTCCATGATGAGTAGTGCAGAGTTGCCTCTTTCATTTTGGGGACATGCGCTTCAGACAGCGGCATACCTACTGAATTACGTTCCATCCAAATCTGTGCCTAAGACTCCATATGAAATATGGAGTGGTAGAAATCTGTATCTTAAGCGGTTCAAGATATGGGGTTGTCCGGCCTATGTAAAAACACAGAAACCGGACAAGCCAGAGGCACGGTCAGTTCTATGTAAATTTATGGGATATCCTAGAGACTCACTAGGATATCTGTTCTACCACACTGAGGAACAGAAGGTGCTTGTATCTCGCCACGCTACCTTTTTAGAAAGGGAGTTTCTTGCAAAAGAAACTAGTGGGAGTTCGGGAGAACTGGGAAAAATCCATGAACACAAAATGTAACTGAAAATTTGGAGGAACCACTGGATTCAATAACCCCAGACGAACCTCAGCCACTCCGTAGATCTGGTAGGATTTCTCATCCTCACGAGAGATACTACGGTTTTCTCTTAGACGGGGATCGAGTGGATTGCATCTTGGAAGAAGATGACCCTACCAGTTTCAGGCAGGCCATTATCAGTAGGGACTCTGATAAGTGGCTGGAAGCAATGCAATCCAAAATGGAGTCCATGTACACCAATAAAGTGTGGACCTTGGATATTGCTCCACCTGGGGTAAAACCCGTTGGATGCAAATGGATCTACAAAAGGAAACTTGGTGTTGATGGGCAGGTGGAAACCTATAAGGCTAGACTCGTTGCAAAAGGTTTTCGTCAAAGACCTGGTGTGGACTATGATGAAACTTTTTCTCCGGTGGCGATGCTCAAATCCATTCGGATCCTACTTGCCATTGCTGCCTTCCATGACTATGAAATCTGGCAGATGGACGTTAAAACGGCTTTTCTAAACGGCTGTTTAGAAGAGTGCGTTTACATGGATCAGCTAGAAGGTTTCGTAGACAGTGGGAGCAGCGGGAAGGTGTGCAAGTTGCTTAAATCCATTTATGGATTAAAGCAGGCATCGTGGAGCTGGAACATCTGTTTTGATGAGGCAATCAAGGATTTTGATTTCATCAAGAACGAAGATGAACCTTGTTTCTATAAGAAGATTGTAGGACGAACTGTCGTGTTCCTAGTCTTGTACGTGGACGACATTCTTTTGATAGGAAATGACATTCCTATGCTACAATCGGTCAAGCTATTTTTGTCACAACGGTTCTCCATGAAGGACCTGGGTGATGCCTCATACATTCTGGGGATCAAGATCTACAGAGATAGATCCAAGAGACTACTGGGACTTTCGCAGTCCAGGTACATAGAGACCGAACTAAAGAGATTTAGTATGGAGGATTCCAAGCTCGATAACATACCCGCATTGCACAGAATTACCCTCTCCAAGAAGATGTCTCCTAAGACTGACGAGGAGAGGGTTCGCATGAGCACTATACCCTACGCTTCGGCGGTAGGATCTATAATGTATGCGATGATATGTACAAGACCAGATGTAGCTTACGCGCTGAGCGTGGTGAGCCGGTATCAGTCAGACCCAGGTGAGGACCACTGGACGGCAGTGAAGAACACTCTTAAGTACCTAAGAAGGACTAAGGAGATGTTCCTGGATCACGGTAATGGAGACCTCAGGGTCGAGTCCTTTACCGATTCAAGCTTCGAGAGTGACAAAGATGATAGCAAATCTGTCTCGGGTTTTGTGTTTACCCTCAATGGAGGGGCGGTGTGTTGGAGGAGTTCCAAACAGGATACCGTCGCAGACTCGACGATGGAGGCTGAATACATTGCTACAAGCGATGCCGCAAAAGAAGCGGTCTGGATGAAGAAGTTCTTTAGTGAACTTCAGGTGGTTCCGTCCATTGTTGACCCAATACCTCTGTATTGTGATAACAATGGGGCTATAGCTTTAGCGAAGGAACCAAGGTCCCATCAGAAATCCAGACACATCTTAAGGCGGTATCACCTGATATCATTGATCACCAAGAGATCGAGGTACGGAAAGTGGACACAAAAGACAACACGGCGGATCCATTCACAAAGGCCCTCTCTCAAACACAGTTCGAGCGACTTTTTGAGCTATTGGGTATGCGGTATGCCAGCAGCTGGCCCTAGTGCAGACGTTGGGTATGCGGTACACCAATTACTGGCCTTTAGTTCAAGTGGGAGATTGTTAGATATGTATGCCCTAGAGGCCATTATTGTATAGTACTAGTTTGTATAAAATTTTGGAGGCTTGGGATATATATATATACAGTTTTACGACAGTCTTGCTCGATATAGTAGTATGCTACTTGGTTTGTTTCGATCTTAATATGTGTATATGTTTCTTTTAATATATCGCTGAAACATATTGATGGAGCCCTTAGGATCTTTGCTTGACTACCGGCGTTGTGATGGCGATCACACTAGTAGGGGCTGGGTAGTCTATAAGCACATCCTTATTCTTGGTCCCTAGTCATAGGATTATCGAGACAGGGCATCGATACTCCAGAGTAGACTGGTGCATACGCTTCCCTTCCCAGTATGGGAGATGGTCTGTCCCACAGCCATCAGTACGTCGTACTGGAGATAGTATGCGGGTGATTGTTAGGTTACGAGTACACTGGACAAGACTCGTCGGGAACTGTTGGTTGGTATTATACCTATCGTCAGTTAACAGTTCCCAGGTGACATGAGTACAGCTTAGTCCACTGACTTGACACTGTCACTTCGCCTCGAGTGTGTTCCCACTGTTCTTTGATTACTAGCCTACCACGGCTCTACTGAGTCGTGCAAACAGGTAGTAGTTGGGTGCAGTCCAGAAGCACTTGGAGGCAGTGACGGTTAGACAGGATTCATCTTTCCCGGTATTGGGGGTTGATATCACACTGTGTCTAGGAGAGCCATTACACATAGTTGTCCCTGGCCAGAGCAAGCGAGATATACCGGTAAGTTTCCAGTGTTATCTCAGGGTATTCTGGGCTACACTCCGACACGACATGTACCGCTATTAGGGGATTGACGTTTACCACCCCGTAGGCCTGCCATGCGATATTCTCAGACGAACAGACCGGACTGTACGGAGATTGTCACATACAGGCTCAGTAGGAGTTCAGATGGGTTCACCTCCTCAGTTTTCTTATCGGCATCTACATGGGGACCGTTATGTACAGCTAGTGCCGCTTGCGGTCTGTGGTTAAACCCACTGCCAGCGTAGTGTCGAGTCTTTGGAGTCCCAAACAGAGGGTTATTCGCCTTTGAGCAAAATAGAGTAGAGGTCGTTGTTGGAGATAGTGCCCTCAGAGTCAATTATTAGGTCACAGGTACGTGATTGTAATGATTGAGGGAGGACCTATCCCGGTAGGACAGTCTTACTCGAGATGATAGTATGCTATCTGGTTTACCTTTATCATCGTGTACTGCTTTTGGTGACATGACACGTCGCTATTACACGTTGATAGAGCCCCTAGGATTCTTGCTTGACCACCAGCAGTATGAGGGCGATCATATAAGTGGGAGCTGGGGGTCTACAAGCATATCCTTAAAAGGTCCCTAGTCGTGGGAGTTTCGAGACCGGGCATCGATACTCCATTAGTAGACTAGTGTATACAGTCGAGACCCCGACGAGGGGCGGTGGCCGGTCTCACAAGCCACTGGTGTCAGTTGGATCACCTAAGATGTATACAGGTGCTCATTGGGTTATGAGTACACCGGACAGGACTCGCCGGGAACATGCTAGTTGGTCATATACCAGACGTCAGATGGCAGTTCCCTGGTGACATGTGTGCAGGTTAGTTCATCGACCTGGGGATCGTCATTTGTCTCGTGTGAGTTCCCACTGTACTTTGATTACTACCCTACCACGGCTCAAAGGAGTCGTGCAAACAGGTTTTAGTTGGGTACAGTCCCGAGCCACATGGAGGCAGTGAGCGTATCTTCAGGGGTTCGTCTCTCCCGGTATTGGGGGTGAGGTCGTGCTGTGTCTAGGAGAGCCATTACACAAAGTCCTTGGCCAAGGCAAGGAGATTTACTGGTAGGTATTCCAGTAGTATCTCAGGGTGTTCTGGGCTACACTCCGACACGACTTGTACCGCTTTTGGGGGTCTGACTTTTACCAACCCCCTAGGCCCGCCATGCGATACTCATAGACGAACGGACCGGACTGCACGGATATTGTCACTGACAGGCTCAGTAGGGTGTCAGGATGAGTTCGCTCATCGACGTCCCTTTTGGTCAATAGCTGGTGGCCCGTTACGTATTGGCTTATACCTCTGACGTGCTAGTGGTTAAATCCACAGCCATAGTATTGACGAGTCTTTAGAGTCCACCACACTTTCAGTTACTCAAGTTTCGGGCGAAACGCTGTAGAGGCCGTATGGAGATATGGCAGGGTCCGATCAGATACGTGCGGTATTGCACGGATCAGGATCGGACGGTTTGTACTAGTAGCCGTATAGGTATATGGCAGGGTTCGATCAGATACGTGCGGTATTGCACGGATCAGGATCGAACGGATTTTACTAGCCGGCTTTGGTTTAAGCCGGTCCTAGTTTAGTACAGTGTAGATTTTGTCTCATTGCATTTGTATCCGGACGGAATACAGATGCGGGTGTGTATGCACAGTATTGGGGTTTTCCTGTAATTTATTACGGGACCAGTTTTCTGGAGTTGCCAGTTTGCATTCCGTTCCGGCCGGTTTTCCTTTGTTCTTTCCCGGCCGGACTTTTCCGATGGAGGGGGTTATTTGCAATTGTGCAAATAACATTTGTGGAGGGGGTTTCTTGTAAATGTTTGATTATGATAGCTATCATTTTCTTTTCAACCATGCTTTTGCTTTATGAGATTTGATTGTGATAAAGTGAGGGTATGGGTTTAATAGTGAAAGGCATGGTTGTATGTTTCTTTGTCCCTTGATGTGGTCACCTCTTCTCATCTCCTACACTCACCTCCCTTATTGCTTCATATTCTTTCCTCCTCCCTTTTCTAAGTTAATAAGTTTTTTCATGGTTGAGTGAGAAGAAGAAAAGAAAAGGAGAGAGCTTCATCCTTGAGTGTGTTTTTCATTCTTGATCTCTTTTCATGCCAAGAAAAATGAAAGCACCATTTTTCATACCTTCATTCCTCCATCTTCAAAAGGCAACCAAAACCCCAATGAGACATAGACCCTACACATCCTACAGCAAACCTTGGGCATGTCGAGTTGCCGGCTTCATGCCCGAGTTGCCTCGGTATAGAGGCGGGAGCCCGTAAAAGTACCCGGCTTCGTGGTGCCCTTTCCGACGAGGAGGAGACGGACGGAGATCCCGCGAGGAAATCGGAGTGGAGAAGAAGACCGGAGGACATGGATCGTCGGTATATCTCTCTTCCCTTTCTTGTTAGCTAGACTAGTTAATGGTTCGATCCGGTTAAAGTGCGCGGTGGAGCCGGTTTGCAAAGTCCGCAAAATTTAAGTTATTCACCGTTTCCGCATTCCGGCGTCGGATTGACGGCCGGGGCGCCGCCGTGCACTTACAGTGGTATCAGAGCCTCGCCATTAACTTCGTCTAGCTTTTGTGTAATGTGTTTTACGTTTCCGATCGAACAAAATCCCGAAAACCCGTATTTCTTTGCACATCAGTTTCTGTCGAATTTTTTTTGAGTCCAAAAATTTTTCTGGTGGTCTCAGAATGATGTGCAGGGAAAACTAAGCACACTGTAAAAATTTGGTACCTCGATCTCCCCATACCGCCGCGGAAGGGCGGCCAAATCCCTGCTTTGGCCGCGCTTCCGCCGCGGATATTACTGTTCACCACCCCAAATTTTTCCAGTGTGTTTCTGAGTGATAATTGTGGTTTTTGGAATATTAAAATTGGGCCCAGGTTTTCTGTGGTTGCTACAGTTTTGTTTGGGGGCCCACTTGTTATTGTTTGATCAATCGGAAAATTTTAAACACATTTTTCACAGTATTTACATTATATCTGCGACCGTGAATGTCACTCGATCGGTAAATCCGGTCTAACTGCTATAGCCCGGTTAGACGGATTTGCGAACGTGACTTTCACGTTGATGTTCTATGTATTTGCTGTGATGTTGCGGATCGGTCGTGGGGGATAGCCTGGATGCAATGCTAGTACAGTTTTGTTTGTATTATATACATTTGATATTGCGGGACGAGCGTCCGACATGTGGACTGCCGTCACTGCCTGTTTGTATTATTTTTTTGGGGCACGACCTGGTTGCGGTCGATGTACCCGGTGTATGTATATTTTACTTTCTGTACTAGGATTGCCCCGCGGAGGGGTGCACGGATAGCCGGGTTCTAGAGGGCAACAAGTCCGCATCTCATGGCATTGAGAGGGAGGGGGCTTCACTCTAGGATTGGCGGGCTATTCGCCGCACTCGTAGGGGGTACAGGTTTGACCCAGGAGGGGTGCCCAAGTTGCCGGATTCCGTGAAGTGCTGGGTGGTCCATTCACGGCGCTGAAAGGGGCTGCCTCGCTTCAGGTTTTGGCGGGTGACTTGCCGCGCCCGTAGGGGTCTAGGATTCTCATTGCACAGGCTATCCACACGACCAGGGGAACGTCGGGTTTCAGCGGCTCTGTGAAACCCGGGGATCCCAGATATCTGTATTGTTTCTGTGATGCTGTTCATTCTCTGTGATGTTGCATTTTATTCACGCCTTGAGCGAAATATAATATATTGGTATATATATTAGTAGATGTTGTATATGTTTTACATCCGCGCTAGTCCAGTCCCCGCTCTGTCGTTAGTTAGCTAACCTAACGGGTAATGACGGGACCCAGTGGCGAATGCGGATGGCATATACGTACATCAGTATATTTTCGTTCTTTTTGGTGTGATCAATTGATGGGACTGCATTGATTCGGATCAATGCAAGTTAAAAACAAACCTAATCTGATGTTGTTGGAACACTTTTTCAAAAAAAGCTGTTATTGCAAGGACGTTTACTTTTGTTTTGCATCGTGGTATTCATTTAGAATATCCTGCTCCTCAGTCGACGAGGCAAGGGCCGAGATCCCTTCACCGGGAGTGACCCCTTGGACAAAAAGTTTGCGTCAGGGCATTAACTTCACTATAGCCGATTGCTTTTGCTTTGCATCGCGGTATTCATTTGGAATATCCTGCACCCCATTCTACGGGGAAAGAGCCGAGATCCCATCACCGGGAGTGACCTCTTTAGCAACGGTCTTCGTCACTATATTTTCAAAAAGCTATCCGTTCCTTCAACGATATCAAGTTCACTACGTTAAAGGTTTTCGCCAGAAACCATTCGTAGCCCTCCGTCGTTTCATATGGGTAGTCAATAGTATTCAAGCTGTGTTTGTTGGCCTTAGTCAAGGCACAGTGTTTGGTAGCTGTTGGGTATTCATATGTTGCATAGATAGATGCGTTGTTTTGGGACAGTCGTATAGCCTTGTTGGCCTTAGTCAAGGGCTTGTACGGGTGGGTTCAAATCAACCTGGACAATGACGGGTAGAACTTGACATGTGACTTATGATTTGTTGGCCTTAGTCAAGGTCATAAGAGCATGGGGCAGAAATCACATCGGGAGTTTCAAAAGTACTGAAACTTGCCAGATATGCGCATACCTTCTGGAGTGTGATGACGTGAGCGGATTCCGTCACGTTGTCATGCGATGAGAGTTGGATCCCGATTCCCACTGATGAGTTAGTTTACTCCTCGGGTGACCCCGACTAATTCTTCTTTCAGGTTTGGAGGAGAATTTGAGGTACAGTGGGAGGATTCCAGATTAGATAAATTGGTAACCATTCTGATCTAGGTTAGAGTGCACGCTGAGTGTTTCTTTTCTCTCTCTCTTTGGCAGCGACCATTGACCCGACCCTAAGACTTTGACTCAGTGACCAAGTTGACCGAACCTTCTTAACACTGGCTTTTGGATTGTCAGAGTTGCAGACCTCCTTGCCACTCCTACTTTTACCCTTTTCTCCAGGACACCCCGTATTACTGCGAACGTCCACTTCCATTGCACAAAACCATCGTATGGTTAGATACGAACTCGAAGGAATTCGAGGATGGTTTCTGGTTCTGGAGAAAACGGATAGGATTATTCAGTTGTCTTTTCCTTTTACCCTCTCTCAGGTTACGAGTACTCCTTGGTTTAGGGGTAGTACACCTATTACGCAAATTGGATTGTCTTCTTCCAAACCTTAGGCTGGTGCCGACCGGTAGGGAATGAAGAAAACCAATTAGCATAACGATGGTGTGCAGAAGGTATTAAGTTCAGACAAAGCAAGGGATTAGTAAGAGGGCAAAGTAAATTGCAACAGATATTCACGACCAAACCAAATATTTCGTTACCACTCCCACATCACCTTTGTATTTCTCCAGGACACTCCGTATCACTACGAAGATCCACAGTTTATTTGGATACTCCATCGTATGGTTATATACGAACTCGAATGGAACTTGTTCCAGTTCGGGGATGGATTCTGGTCCAGGAGAAATAGGAATAAAGTACATTCAGGTGTCTTTTATCTTCACCTTCTCTCGCGTTGCGAGTGCTCCTAGGATTAGGACAGTACACCCTTTATGCTTATTGGATAGTCTTCTTCCAAACCATAGGCTGGTGCCGAACGGTAGGGAAGGAAGAAAACCATTTGGCCTAAAGGGGTGTGCAGAAGGTAAAGACTAAAGACATATGAAGGGATTTGGAGAGGTGGCAAAGAATTATACGGTTATAGTTGTGAATTTGGATAATGGAAGAGGCATTACTAAGAATAAAGGGATACCCCACCGAAACATTTCAATGTTTCAGTTTCACTGTGTACTGTTAAAAGAAAACTGATTTCCCGATTAGATACTTACTCCAGGGTATGTATTTACCAGGTATGATTCTCACATCTGTATGGTTTTACAGATGATGAGTGGGAGTAGGTTATTGGGAATTGGGTGATCATCCTCATTATATCGGGATTCGTTGTAATCGGTGATATTTGAGGAAATCACCTGGGCTGTTTGCCGGTCGGCAAATATTTGGTTTTGAATATCCGCTGTTATGCACCAATTTCAAATTGATATATCTGTACGTCTATTTTCATAGAGTGAGATATACCTTTCTGAAATTATGTCTACGACATTTACCTATATCAGTGGATGGTTAGGTAAGGAGCATTAAACAGCGGTGTAATTCTTCTTAACCATAAGTACAGTTTTCAACCTACGACACACAGTGAATGAGTTATCAGACTCAAGGGACTTATACAGAGTATTGTATGTTGTCCAGGGTCCATCAGGACAGAGGGGTTGGTCCTCGTACTACATTCAGTTTACTTATGACTTCTCTAATTTTTAGACAGGTGTTTCGTGGAAACACAGGGTCCGAATTTGGAGAAGTTATAGGTATTTGAATAGAGTAGAGAACCAGGTATAGCAAGTATCGGGATTCTTCAAAGAGATCGAAGATGTAGATACTTGTGTATGGTATTCAGTTGATAGTAATGATAAAGAGATCTTGCTTCTCTTTCAGGTTACTCATAATTGGAAGTATTCCTAAGTTGAGTAACGCTGATCGGCCTCCTTCCATTTAGTTGACATGCGCTGGGGACAGCTGCATGATTTGAATCTGGTTCAATTAAATCAGTGCCTCTGTTTTTATATTGGATATAGAACAGTTCATATCTTAACGATGTTAAGGTACGGGGAGTTGTCCGGTTTATGATTAAAACCAGACACTGGATAACTCAAGGCACATTTCTGTAATGGCTGTTTGTGGGTTGACCCAGGCTATGACGCGGGTTGACTTTCTACCATCTGGATGAACAATAGCAATATTGTTCTAGACTCGCCACAGTTTTATTAAAAATGGATTTTTTCAGAAAACAGTAGTGGGAGTATGGTAGAACTGGAAGTGATTCCAGAACCACAAACGATTACTGAAGATTTGATAAGGAACCTAAAGATTCAATCTGGATTGACATTCCATTGGCCACTCCGCAGATATGGTGGGTAACTTCAGGCACCCGAGAGGTACTACGGTAGCCTCAAGGACGGTGACGGGGAAGTTCTTGTTTACCCACAATTACCAATGCTGTTGTTCCAGGCTGCGAGACCCGGCGGGAGGATGAGTATAGCGTCGTTCTGAACTCGCTTCAGAAGTGTACGTGTATATGACTCTGCCAGAGGGTTGTCGTAGTCAGTGGGAGCAGCGGAAGCATTGGTGGACAGGTTGCTTATGTCTATTTATAGACTAGAGCAGATGTAGCGGAGATAGATCATCTATTTCTGACATGACAGTCATGGGTTTGACTTCATCAGAATAGGGGATGGATCTGTTGAGAAGGTAGTAGGGTGTGATATCCTGGTATTTGGATGATATACACAGAGTAGGAAAAGAAACTCCTACACTACGATCGGTTATACTTTGGTCGTCACACAGTGGTTTCTCCACAAAGGACTTGGACATTATATCAGACATACTGGTTACTAGATCTATGGTTTTAGATCTAGATTTGGGTGGTTTCTCAATCAGGGTACCTTGACAGCATTCTAAGAGTATTTAGAATGGACGACTCCTAGCACGGTAGTATACCTGCAGGTGATGGAGTCACCCTCTCCAAAGGTGTCTTACAGACTAAAGGGGAGAGGGACGTGCATGATTGGCAGATCACTTGCTTAGGCAATTGAGTCAATCATGAGATGTCAAGTACCACACCAGATGTTGTTCTTGCACTAGATGCAATAAGTTGATATTGATCCAATCCTGGAGAAACAGTCGGAAGCAGTTTTAGAACATAAGTGGATGTTCTAGGGATATGATAACGACAGCCTCATTCGGGAGACAGTTATCATTCCAGGCTTCCAAGGTGACATGGACGACAAGGAGGTTGTCAGAGTTATAGTTTTCCCTCTGACGAGGGGCAGTATTTTGGACAGGTGATCCAAGGCAATACTGAGGGAGGCATGGCGCGCAGGATACTGATTAAGTTCAGTTGACGATACAGTCTAAGAAGTTTGGATTTGGAGTTCATTTATGAGCTATGTCCCATCAGACATCCAGACACATTCTAAGACAGGTATTGCTCATTTCGGGAGATGGCTTTCTCCGCGAACTTGAGATATAGAGAGACATAGAAAGAAACAACTAAGCGGATCCACTCACTGAGGCTATTCCTCGAACGCAATAGTTCCGCAAACGAGCTTTGTGAGACTGACTAGTAGAGGAGTTGGATGTTCGGTATCACACGGGCTGTGAGTATGCGACATCGCAATAATTAGCCTTGAGTGCAAGTGGGAGATTGTTGGAGATAGTGCCCTCAGAGTCAATTATTAGGTCACAGGTACGTGATTGTAATGATTGAGGGAGGACCTATCCCGGTAGGACAGTCTTACTCGAGATGATAGTATGCTATCTGGTTTACCTTTATCATCGTGTACTGCTTTTAGTGACATGACACGTCGCTATTACACGTTGATAGAGCCCCTAGGATTCTTGCTTGACCACCAGCAGTATGAGGGCGATCATATAAGTGGGAGCTGGGGGTCTACAAGCATATCCTTAAAAGGTCCCTAGTCGTGGGAGTTTCGAGACCGGGCATCGATACTCCATTAGTAGACTAGTGTATACAGTCGAGACCCCGACGAGGGGCGGTGGCCGGTCTCACAAGCCACTGGTGTCAGTTGGATCACCTAAGATGTATACAGGTGCTCATTGGGTTATGAGTACACCGGACAGGACTCGCCGGGAACATGCTAGTTGGTCATATACCAGACGTCAGATGGCAGTTCCCTGGTGACATGTGTGCAGGTTAGTTCATCGACCTGGGGATCGTCATTTGTCTCGTGTGAGTTCCCACTGTACTTTGATTACTACCCTACCACGGCTCAAAGGAGTCGTGCAAACAGGTTTTAGTTGGGTACAGTCCCGAGCCACATGGAGGCAGTGAGCGTATCTTCAGGGGTTCGTCTCTCCCGGTATTGGGGGTGAGGTCGTGCTGTGTCTAGGAGAGCCATTACACAAAGTCCTTGGCCAAGGCAAGGAGATTTACTGGTAGGTATTCCAGTAGTATCTCAGGGTGTTCTGGGCTACACTCCGACACGACTTGTACCGCTTTTGGGGGTCTGACTTTTACCAACCCCCTAGGCCCGCCATGCGATACTCATAGACGAACGGACCGGACTGCACGGATATTGTCACTGACAGGCTCAGTAGGGTGTCAGGATGAGTTCGCTCATCGACGTCCCTTTTGGTCAATAGCTGGTGGCCCGTTACGTATTGGCTTATACCTCTGACGTGCTAGTGGTTAAATCCACAGCCATAGTATTGACGAGTCTTTAGAGTCCACCACACTTTCAGTTACTCAAGTTTCGGGCGAAACGCTGTAGAGGCCGTATGGAGATATGGCAGGGTCCGATCAGATACGTGCGGTATTGCACGGATCAGGATCGGACGGTTTGTACTAGTAGCCGTATAGGTATATGGCAGGGTTCGATCAGATACGTGCGGTATTGCACGGATCAGGATCGAACGGATTTTACTAGCCGGCTTTGGTTTAAGCCGGTCCTAGTTTAGTACAGTGTAGATTTTGTCTCATTGCATTTGTATCCGGACGGAATACAGATGCGGGTGTGTATGCACAGTATTGGGGTTTTCCTGTAATTTATTACGGGACCAGTTTTCTGGAGTTGCCAGTTTGCATTCCGTTCCGGCCGGTTTTCCTTTGTTCTTTCCCGGCCGGACTTTTCCGATGGAGGGGGTTATTTGCAATTGTGCAAATAACATTTGTGGAGGGGGTTTCTTGTAAATGTTTGATTATGATAGCTATCATTTTCTTTTCAACCATGCTTTTGCTTTATGAGATTTGATTGTGATAAAGTGAGGGTATGGGTTTAATAGTGAAAGGCATGGTTGTATGTTTCTTTGTCCCTTGATGTGGTCACCTCTTCTCATCTCCTACACTCACCTCCCTTATTGCTTCATATTCTTTCCTCCTCCCTTTTCTAAGTTAATAAGTTTTTTCATGGTTGAGTGAGAAGAAGAAAAGAAAAGGAGAGAGCTTCATCCTTGAGTGTGTTTTTCATTCTTGATCTCTTTTCATGCCAAGAAAAATGAAAGCACCATTTTTCATACCTTCATTCCTCCATCTTCAAAAGGCAACCAAAACCCCAATGAGACATAGACCCTACACATCCTACAGCAAACCTTGGGCATGTCGAGTTGCCGGCTTCATGCCCGAGTTGCCTCGGTATAGAGGCGGGAGCCCGTAAAAGTACCCGGCTTCGTGGTGCCCTTTCCGACGAGGAGGAGACGGACGGAGATCCCGCGAGGAAATCGGAGTGGAGAAGAAGACCGGAGGACATGGATCGTCGGTATATCTCTCTTCCCTTTCTTGTTAGCTAGACTAGTTAATGGTTCGATCCGGTTAAAGTGCGCGGTGGTGCCGGTTTGCAAAGTCCGCAAAATTTAAGTTATTCACCGTTTCCGCATTCCGGCGTCGGATTGACGGCCGGGGCGCCGCCGTGCACTTACAGTCGTATGGTTTTGCGACGGGGTTCGTTCACATCCGCGGATTTGTGCACGTTTGGTGTCCGGACAGTTATTACTAGCGGGCTTTGGTTTAAGCTAGATCCTAGTATATGTTTTGGGATTAGTTTTATCTCATTGTATTCGTGTTCCTCGGAACACGGATGCGGGTGTGTATGCACAGTTGACTGAGGCAGAGGCAGAGGATTCTCGTTAGGGTTTTGGTACGGCTGTGTATGCACAGTTGACGGTTGCCTTTTTCCAAACCCTAGTGAATTTGTGAAATATCATTAATAATGTTAATTAAAAGGAAATTGAGTTATGGTTAGGGTTGTTGATCTTTTGACCAAGGTTGACTTGTTGACCAAGGTTGAAACTTTGACCATCATCATTTCACTCTAAAGATGCTCTTTGATCTTTGCAAAATCATTAAATGTGAAATGATAATGGTCTTATCAAACCAACCATCACCTTTTTCATTTTGATTAATATTATTAATTTGATAATTCACATATATGATATGGTTGTTATTTTTCATATCGTAATCTCATTTTTCTCATTCTCTCTCATCCTTTGCTCTCCCTCTTCCTCTAGCTCAAGGCAAAATCTCTCATGAGTTGAGAACCATTTGCCTTGGAGATAAAACACCAAAACTCATCTCTACCCATCCTAAGGTTGAAAGTCTAGCAAACCTAATACTTTAGTTACCTCAAGTTCGAAGAAGGAGCTCAAGGTAGAGGCCCTCGGGTGGATCCATCTTCGGCAAGAGAAGGCGACGAGGAGACCATGTTCCCCCAATCAGAGCAAGGCTCTGCTTAAATTTTGAAAATTCAAATTTTGAAGCAACGCTTCAGTTCCCGTGCGCTGCGCGCAACGCGCCACGTGTCAGAAGTTGACGCGGCAGCACAACGCCCAAGACAGTACGTCCAATCAGAGCAAGGCTCTTTAAAAAACATAAGCAACGTTCAACTGCGCAAGCGCACGGCAGCACGACACGTGTCTGCGCAGTTGCGCAAGCACAACTGCGCAAGCGCACCGCTGCGCACCACGTGTCTGCGCAGTTGCGCAAGCGCACCGCTGCGCGACACGTGTCTGCGCAGTAGCGCAAGCGCTGTTGCGCAATCTCCTCACTGTGCGACACGTGTCTGCGCAGTTGCGCAAGCGCTGTTGCGCAAGTGCTTCACTGCGCGACACGTGTCACACGCTGGTGAGTTGCGCAACAACAGAGTGAAGATTTAAGGATATTTTTCTGTTCTTGTTTAAACAAGAAGATTTCTTCTGTAAAACAGGGGCCTTTGGATCAAAGATCCAACGGTGGGGAAAATTCCCCAAATAACTCAGAAAAGATCTTTTTAACAAATTTAACTGATTTTTGAGCACTATAAAAAGGACCCCAGACCCCATTTCAAAGATATAGACAATTGGGATTAAAAAAAAAAAGAAGAAGAGAACTTCTTGAGAACACAAAGAAGAAGGTAAAAACCTTTGAAATAAGAGAAAATTCTCTTAGGAATAGATCATTGATCTAAAAGACAAAATCAGTGATCTTCAATAAATAAATAAATAAATAAAAATAATAAAAAAATAGTGCCTTGCACTTGCTAGAGAACCTCTGGTTCTCTGAGATAGAAAGAAAGAAAAGATTTTTCTTCTTCTCTTTGATCTAAATTTAGATCAAGAAATTTAAAAGTGCTCTGCACTCCTTCCCTTGAATCTAAAAGATTCTTGGTGCTTTGCACAAATGCAATGCATTACTTGAAGGGCCAGGCCCAAATCAAAAAGGCCTAGCAGGCCAAAATAAATTGCAAAGCAATAAAAGGGCTGAGCCCAAACAAAATTGATGCTCTGCATCATTCATAAAGAATAGAGCTCAAAACAAATTGATGCCCTGCATCTTTTCTGGGCAAAGCCCAAATAAAAATAAAAGGAAATGCAAAAGCAATGTTGGACATTTTTTTTTACTAGACTTAGCCCAATCGTGGCCATAAGTCCTTAAATTAAATTGGCTGAGCAAAATGGCTCTCCTAAATCAATCTATATCCGGTTCGAAGGTACATCTCCGAACTCCTTTGACATCCATCGTTGTAATTCCTCAACGACGTCAAAGAGGTGACGGGTCCCAACGGCCACACACCCAATACCGGACCGAAACGTCCCTAAACTAACATCGGACCGAAACGTCCATAAACTAATATCGGACCGAGACGTCCTTAAACTAATATCGGACCGAAACGTCCTTAAACTAACATCGGACCGAAACGTCCCTAAACTAATAATGGACCGAAACGTCCCTAAAGTAACATCGGACCGAAACGTCCCTAAACTAATAATGGACCGAAACATCCCTAAATTAACATCGGACCGAAACGTCCCTAAACTAATAATGGACCGAAACGTCCATAAACTAATATCGGACCGAAACGTCCCTAAAACTAATATCGGACCGAAACGTCCCTAAACTAATATCGGACCACCATGTCCCTAAACTGGCACAATAGAGCCCAAATGCTCTTTTATCGGATCTAAACGGTCCCGTTAAGTTGATCTTAATCTCAAACTGGACTAACGTATCCTTAACAAACGTTTAAGTTGATCTTAGCCCCAAACACGGCTAACGTATCCTTAAATATTCAAATGGATTATAAAACTCCCAATCAACTCTGGTTCGAGGGTACATCTCCGAGCTCCTTTGATACATGTCGTTGTAATCCTTCACGACGTCAGAGAGGTGACGAGTCCCGATGGCCATACATTAAATTAATCACTACGTTGAGTTGATCTTAGTCTAAAACAGGACTAACGTATCCTTGACGAACGTTTAAGTTGATCTTAGCCGCAATGCGACTAATGCATCCTTAGACTGAAAACACCAAACCCAAATCTAAGTAAATACGGATTTGGACTAATCCACGTCCTACGGACGACGGCATTACTCAGTCTCCGTATACAATCCACGGGAAACCACAAACAAAATTAACACACACGACACGAAGTGAAATTCTGGAGAAGGAGAAAGTTGTTACCGCGAGGCGGTAGCGTAATTAACTGCAGGGGCTTGCGCCTGCAGGGAAGAGCGTCCCCATAATCAAAAACCCCTCATCCTGAGGGAGAATCTGACGAAGTCTGCTACATCGGCCGCATCCGTCTAAACCTCCGATACACGGTGCCATAAATCAACTTGGCATCTTCGGAGAGATAAACGGATAAAACCAAATAGCATCTGCCCCGAACATCAGGCATGGACACCATGTCTCGGCCGCCATTCGGAGGGGAACAGATTCTGGCACGCCCGGTGGGACCTCTTCCTCTTTCCACTCCACACTTCGTGTGTCGTCTTCGCGAACCAATCGCGGTTCGTTAAATGGTTGTCTTCGGATTTCAAGTTACTAAGATTTGGTCTTTTACCTGGCGCAGAATTCAAGATTCAATGGCCTCTAGCTGCACCAACTGCTCGAAATGCCGCTGCAACGGACGCTCCACCTCATCGGGAGGCGTAGCATATGGGCCCCAAGCGGCTTCCTTCCTTACTCTGCCGGTAGACCAGGTGACCCAAGCCACCACCGGCTTGTTCTTCAGGACTATGATCCCACCTGCAAGCTTTTCTGCACCAATACCTGCGCCGGAAGTGGGTAAAAAGTCGGTCTTCAACCGGCTCACTGTTTCGACAGCCTCTGTCAACGGGTCGCCCGCTACTAAACCGACAGCCTCCGTTTTCACCAGGCTAGGTCAGAACTATAAAGTGGCCGTCCCAAAGAGGGCAACGGCCGCTGCTTCGGAAGTCGTTAAAGCGGCCTCTCCTATCAGAGAGTCGGTCTTCACAAGATTGACGGTTCCCACTCCTCCCCCAGCTGGTCAAAAGGCATCAGTCTCCGACAGGCTGACATCGGAAGTTACCCCACACTCAAACAGGGGGCAACAAGAAACCATCTCGATTTCCGAGCCAGTCCTAACGGCTCGTCGTGCGTGACGTCGCCATTGGCGACGAGTGAGGAAAGCAGGGGGCAACTCCCCCTCAGGGATAACTCCACCCGTTCCAATGGTGGAAGTCAACGCTGCTGTTCCAACTGGGAACAGCTTTGAACTACTGAGGAGAGTGCGTAAGAACTCTCCAACCGCTACCTTGAAAAGATCTCCTCCACCTGCGGAGAGAGTTCCAGAAACAAAACAAGAACATCCCCCTCAACGGCTATCGTCAAAGATATACAAGGTTTGGCGGAGGGTTCAAGACTCTGTGATTGACCCAGATCACTTTCATCGCCAGAAAAAGGCAAAGGTGGAAAAGGACAAAACCCGCCCCGTTAAACAGCAGGGGGCAACAATTGCTAGCAGGCCCATTTTAACGGCTCCTTCAACCTCGATGGCCCACAAAAGAAGGAGGCCAGAGAAAGCTCCCGCGTCAGCGGCAAAGTTTAAAAGCGGTGAACCTAAACGCCCCAAGTCAGGGGGCATAATTGTTCATACGGTTTATATGGCTTCTGGAAAGGAAGAAAGCCGTACTTCTACGGGTCACCGACCGCTCACCCGATCAGTGACCAAGGCTCAGGAGCAGCAACAAAAGCTCCAGGAGATGATGACCACAATGGCTGCACTCACTGGGCCAAAAGAGAACCCTGAGGCGTCCTTAGATGAGCGCCAGGAGGAAGAGACCGACGCCGAGTTCCTTCCCCGAGTACTGGAAAAGAGGGACAAAGAGGCAGCTGAACAAGCGGCCAACATACAGCGGATGGGCCTCCTCTTCCAGGACATGATAGGGATGATGATACAACAAGATCCTCCCGCTGAAGAACCCCTAACCGTCCTTGGAGATGATAAGGGAGGTACATTAAATCCGCAGCCCGCTCTATTAACAGCTAAAGAGGATACAATCTCTAAGACTGATCTGGACGAATACATAGCCCAGCAAATAAAGGTTCATCATGCGGCCGAAGCAGCCGGCCACGTCGTAAAAACGGGGCGACCATATCCAGGCTGGTATGACCAAATCAAGTACCCGCCGGGTTACACAATTCCCAAGTTTCATGTCTACAAAGGGACTGGCAATCCCCATCAGCATGTCGCCCAGTTCAGGGCGCTTTGCGGTAACACCGGCGGCGATGACAAGCTTTTGCTCCGCCAGTTTGTCGGAAGTCTATCAGATACAGCGTTCGAGTGGTACTCTGAACTCCCTAATGATTCTATTAAAACCTTCGCGGAGATGGATCTGCTGTTTACCCAACGCTTTGCAAGTGCCAGTGAACGTACCCCGATGACGGCACTGATTAACGCTAGGGTAAAACCCGGCGAGACATGGGTTCAGTACGCTATACGGTGGCGTAATCTATGGTCAAAGTGTGAACAGCGCATAAAAGAAGCCCCTGCGGTGGGAATGTTTGTTGGAACCCTTGATCCACAGGCAACCATCTCACAGTTTATGATGTTTTTCAAGCCGACTTCCTTCCAGGCTTTGATTGACAAACTAGCGCAAATGGACCAGATGGGTCATAAACCCCCTCTCCCAAAGCCAGATTCCCGAACTGACAAAGGAAAGGAAAAAGCGATCATTGTCGCTAATGCTCAACAACAACCGAAAGACTTGAAGCCGGTTGCTCGTCCAAACAATACGCGCCCTTACGTACCCCTTGAGGATAGGATGGGACGTCCTTATTCCTTTCCCCGTGATAAAACGAAGAGGTTATTCGAGCTGGAATTACGCAACAGACTCATAAATCTGCCAGATCCAAAACGTCCGTTGCAACCAAGTGACGTCAACGAACCTAATTACTGCCCCTATCATCGAGTGCTAGGCCATCCGATTGAGGACTGCTACGTTTTCAAAAATTGGCTTGAAAACCAGTATAGACAGGGAAAATTTGCGTTATCTGACAAATGGAAGGTAAATCCCCCGCAGCCCCACACCTCTAAAGGGACGAATACGCCGGGGGCAACATGCTCTGTCATTGAAGAAACTCCGTGGGAGGTTGTATTATCTTCAAAAACGAAGAGAATGCTAAATGATCTTCGGACATGTCCGG
This sequence comes from Agapanthus africanus, assembly GCA_030015575.1. NCBI lineage: Eukaryota > Viridiplantae > Streptophyta > Magnoliopsida > Asparagales > Amaryllidaceae > Agapanthus > Agapanthus africanus. The sequence continues at coordinate 285,643,825 of CM057343.1, read as the reverse complement.
CGATCAAGTGGAAGAGCCCATTGGAACCGCAGGTCGTTGAGGGGATGTTAAAGCCACGTCCAACTCCAAAGACCAATGATGGGGGTTCAAGCACTAGTAGCCAGTCGTCAAAGTCTTCGAAGAAAAAGAAGAAGGCCAAGAAACCGGTGAAGCCTAGCGATAGGCGCACGGACTTGCAAAAGCAAATTGACGCGCTGGAAGAGTACAACCAGAAGGCGCGGACTCCCGTCACATTGCAAGAGTTCTTCAACCACGTCTTCCAAGCAGAAGATGAGGGAGGTAGTTCGTCAAATGAATCTGAAGAACATGTAGCAAGTTGCCATGTGATTTCCCTTTTGTCCACAAGCGATGAGGAGACTCCTCGCGCTGAAAAGCTGGGGGCAGAGCCTACACTAAAAATCCTGGAGCCGTCGGATGAAGCGATTGATGCATTCCTAAATCAGGCGTTTTTAAAGGGCAAAGCTGATCGGGATAACGAAGCGGTTATATTCGAAAAGGCCAAACGCCAGCGCCTTGGCGAAAGAATTGCGGTACTCCCGCTAGAACAAAATACACCCACCACAGATAAAATCAAGTTCAAGATAAAGAAGAGATTCGCTAAGGCTGTGTCAATGGGTATAAAGCTACCACCCTCCGAGAAAAACATTACGGATGAAATGGAAAACCACCCCTCCTATTGCTTGTACCATCGGAAGGTGTCGCATCCCACCGAAGAGTGCAAAGCTTTCGGTAAGTGGTGGCAAGGATATGTTACTCATCGGCAACAGTTTAAGCGGGAAAAGCGCAAAGCCCGCCGAGAGCAGAACGGAATAAACAAAGTGCTTGATAAAACTAGCAGTGGTTGTTGCATGATTGACGCCGGGGAATCACAAGTACCTGTATTTGGGAGCGATTCTGATGAGGAGCTAGAGCTTGGCCCCCTCTTTAAAGAATCCACTTCGGGAAAAGAAGAAGGACCAAAGGCTTGCGAGAATATACAGCCACGCAACCGGACGTTACCCGAAAAGAATCTCGGACCCTTAAACAAGAAAGACAAAGGGAAAGAGAAGGCCTCTGAAGACATCGCCTTGGATGATCGAGTTGTGGAAGAGTTAACCGCCAAGAACCCGCCAAAGAGGAATAAAGTGGATTACAACGTTTTAGCACATCTGAGGAAACTGCCCTCGCAGCTCAGCATTCTCGACGCCCTTTTGTTATCAAAAGAGGCGAGAGATTCATTGATTAAGGCACTCCAAGACCCGGAACAATTCCAAGCATGCCTGGCCGAGGAAAATATGAAGGATGAGTTGGAGGAAGTACACACGGCTGATGTTACATTTGGCGATGAGGACCTTCTACTTGGGACTTGCGAACACAATCGCCCTCTGTATGTTTCGGGATACTGCCATGATATAAAGATAGGCAAGATTCTGATCGATAACGGGTCGTCTGTTAACCTACTCAACGTGCGAGTGTTGAAGGAAATCTGCATGAGCGTCCAGCACCTTGCTCGGGACAAGATCACCATATCCGGGTTCGACTCCCAATCGTCAAAGACTCTTGGATCTGTGATACTGACGCTACGCTTCGGATTACTCATCACGGACATTAAATTCCACGTCATAGATGCCAAGACATGCTACAACGCTTTGCTCGGCCGACCATGGTTACACGAGTACAACATCATCCCTTCTACACAACATCATTGTATGAAGTATTTTAAGGATGGTTTCGAGTATACCGTGACGGGAGAACTGAACCCGTTCTCTGTGAACGAGGTCCGCAAATACGAAGATGCCAAATACTTTTTGCCGGATTTCGAAGACACGGAGAAGTGTCACAAGCCGGAAAATAAAACTAACGCCACCATCCCTGTCTTCGGCAGTAATACCGAGGAAGAAGAGGAGATCGTTTATTCGGGTCCGCCCCAACATAACAAGCCAGGACCGTCCACTCCTACATTGGTCTTTGGTAGTGACTCGGAGGATGAGGTCCATGTCGTATTCTCTGCTCGACCTTCAATAAAAGCTTTCGCTGACGAAGAGCAAAGTCTGCAAGTCGCCATGGTGCCGCCTAAACATCATAAAGAACTGAACGCACTTAATATCTACAGTATAGAAGAGCTGCGGACATTCTATATCCTTCCCAGGCGAGAAAACGAGAAGGCAATCCTATTCTACCGTTCTGAAGAAAACAAGGTGGAAAAAGAAGTTTGGCATGGCGTGGATCCCACGCTCGACAGGCTTCAGCCTATCCGTCTTCCCAGATATTATACCGAAGGTTTGAAGAAACTGCTGAAACGCTAGGGGATATCCTTCAGACAGACCGTTAGAGAGGCCAAATTCTATGACAGGGTCTGGAATGTTCCCGGGACCCAACGCAAACTGCCTAACGGGAGAATGGAAACAAAAGGGCTTGGGTACATCCGGCTAAAGAAACGAGAGCTAGTAAATATCTGTTATGTCATGTATGACTTCGATGAAGATGCGGACGCTCAATGGGAAGACGCTAATCCTAAGCCAGTAAAAGTTCCTGATGAAAAAGTGTCCGGTCCATCATTTGAAGAACAAATGGACAGGCTTATAAGGGAAGCTGGTCAAAAAGTCCGAGATGACCACAATCGCGAGACGGCCATCTATGAGAAAGCCAAGACGCAACGCCTTCTCCGACAGGCCGTGAAGGATGAAAAGGCCGCTCCTTATCAACCTGCTACAAAAAAGGTTCGACGCGAAAGCAAAAACAAGTCAGAGGACAGAAAAGACGCTCAACAACCACAAGGCAGAGCTAAGAAACCACGTATCCGAAAGTCGAGCGTTACTGACTTAGCCCTCATGAAGAAAATGGGTCGAGCATACTCATTTCCTCAGAACAAAACAAGGAAGATATTTGATCTTGCTCTAAAACATAAAATGCTTACGCTGCCAGAGTCCAAGCACCCCGAGCACGCGGGCGAGGTATTCAACCCAAATTATTGCTTTTACCATCGAGTAGTAGGTCATCCTCTTGAAGATTGCTTCACCTTCAAGAATTGGGTCGAAAATCAATATCAGCTTGGTAAATTCGCTCTGTCCAACAACTGGAGGGTAGCACCACCACAAAAGCACGAGCCTAAGGCCACGAAAGAAGAACCAGTTCCGCATTGGGATTGGCAGAAAATTCACACCTGTCGTATGATAACGATATTAAAAGAAGAGTCCGAGAATGTGGACAGCCTTCCCTGGTGCTTCGAAAACAGCAATGATAAGGTGATCTCAGAATTTCCCCCAGCTCCGAAAGAACTGGAGGACGGCATACATACCACTGCGGATAACCTCAAGAAAATTGAGTTGGGGACGATAAACGATCCGCGACCGACATTCGTCAGCGAACTGCCGTCCGAGGAAAAGGTGGCTGCATTAAAGGACGTCCTTGTACAGCATAAAGATTGCTTCGCATGGAACTATGCCGAGATGCCGGGACTTGATCCAGAAGTTGCTGTACATAGAGTGGCAATATCCCGAGTGTCAAGCCGGTCAAACAAGCGCCGAGAAGAATGCGGCTTGAGCTCGAAATGAGCATCAACGCGGAAGTCAAAAAGCTGATAGACTCCGGCTTTATCCAAGAGGTTCAATACCCTGAATGGATTGCTAACATCGTCGCAGTGATGAAGAAAAATGGTACGGTGCGCATATGCGTGGACTTTCGGGATCTCAACAAAGCCTGCCCGAAGGATGATTTCCCAGTACCAGTCACCGAACTAATGATAGATAATACGTCCACGCATGAGATTTTCTCATTCATGGACGGCTCATCAGGATATAATCAAATAAAAATGCACCCTGAAGACCAGAAACATACGGCTTTCCGGACTCCTTTGGGAATATTCTGTTACAAGGTGATGCCCTTCGGTTTAAAGAACGCCGGTGCAACCTACCAAAGGGCCATGACGAAGATTTTCGATAACCTTATACACGAAATTGTTGAATGCTATATCGACGACCTCGTTGTTAAAAGCAAATCATATGAGGAACATCTCGAGCATCTGAAGACAGTATTTCAACGTCTTCGACAATACAACTTGAAGATGAACCCTCTGAAGTGTGCATTCGGGGTTTCCTCGGGCAAATTCCTGGGATTCGTCGTTCGACACCGAGGTATCGAGATAGATCCGTCCAAGATCAAGGCAATCATAGGAATGCCTCCGCCGAGAACTCTCAAACAGCTGCGGTCTCTCCAAGGAAAGCTCGCGTACATACGACGATTTATAGCCAACCTCTCAGGAAAGTGCCGCCCTTACAGCCACCTGATGAAGAAGGGAACCCCGTTCGTCTGGGATCAAAAGTGCCAAAGCGCACTAGACGAGATTAAACAGTACCTGCAAAACCCTCCAGTGTTGGCTGCTCCAGTGAAGGGAAAGCCTCTCATTCTTTACACGGCCGCCCTTGAAGGTTCTTTGGGCGCATTATGGGCACAAGAGAATGACCAAGGGAAAGAAAGAGCACTTTACTATTTAAGTCGAGTGCTGCTGGGGGCAGAAAGCAATTATTCCCCCATTGAAAAACACTGCCTGGCGTTGATCTTCGCAATAACAAAGCTTGGACATTACGCATTAGCGCATGAAGTCTATCTCATTTCAAAGGTGGACCCTCTCAAATATCTAATGTCAAAGGCCATATTGACAGGACGACTCGCTAAATGGGCCCTACTCTTAATGGAGTTCTCGATAGCATATCGACCACTCAAAGTAGTAAAAGGCCAGGCCATCGCCGACTTCCTTGTTGAGCACCCGATACCAGCCGACTCTCCTTTAAACTGCGATCTTCCGGACGAACATGCGTTTGATGCGAACGATGGTGATAATACCCGATGGGAGCTTTATTTTGACGGAGCATCTTCCGTGAAGAAGCGCAAACAAAGTACCCCTATAATCAAATCGGGGGTATGACTCATCTTTATAACTCCACAAGGAGGGATAATGCGCTACGCGTTCTCCCTGACGGAACCGAGGACAAACAACGAAGCCGAATACGAAGCTCTGATAGCAGGCCTCGAGATCGCCATTGACATGGGAATTGAAAACCTCCTCATATACGGAGATTCGCAACTGGTCGTTAGTCAAGTAAACGGCGATTACTAAACATGCAAACCGGAGTTAGTAAAATACGGTGAAAAGGTGCAACAACTGCTAACCCAAATTCCCTCCTATACTTTGGAGAGCATACCACGCGCGGATAACAGCAAAGCGGACGCGTTGGCCAAACTCGCTAAAGAAATGGCTGACGAGAACCTCGATGATGTTAGAATCATGGTACAAAGTCATCAGGTGCTCGCCCCCGTAGAAATACCTTCGGAATCACCCGAAGAGAAGGGAGTGGCTAGACAAGCGACCTTGCAAATAAAAGAACATGAGAAGGTTGAGGATTGGAGGGAAGTCTTTATAGACTACTTCAAGTCCCACCAAATGCCCGAAGATGCGTCCGCAAGATATCAACTCATAAAACGAGCTCTGTCCTTCGCCTTCGTCAATGATACTCTCTACAAGAGGTCATTCGATTCTCTGTGGCTGAGATGCTTAGGACCGGACGAATCGGAAAGAGTCGTTCAGGAAATTCATGACGGAATCTGCGGTTCTCACCAAGCAGGTCCAAAGATGAAGCTGAAGATCAAACGGATGGGCTATTACTGGCCCACGATGATTCAAGACTGCATCGAATATGCGAAGCAATGTCACTCATGCCAGATTCATGGGGATTTCATCCACCAGCACCCAAATCCGCTACATCCAACGGTAGCTAGCTGGCCATTCGAAATGTGGCAGACTGATATAGTCGGCCCCATAGAGCCAGCATCGTCTAAAGGACATCGTTTCATCCTAGCAACGAATGACTACTTCTCTAAGTGGGCAGAAGCAGTACCATTGAGAGAAGTGAAGACGGAGAATATCCTCCATTTCTTCAAAACGCACGTCATATATCGGTTTGGAACTCCGAGGCGGATCATCTCCGATAACGGGCCAGCCTACCGAAGTCATAAAATCAGCCGCTTCGCACAGCAGCATAACATAGACTGGAGATATTCCTCAGTCTATAATCCACGAGCTAACGGTCTCGCCGAGGCCTTCAACAAGACCTTGACGAAAATTATAAAGAAAACAGTGTCCCGAAATAAGAAAGACTGGCATGAGAGACAGCAAGAAGCTCTTTGGGCGTATCGAACCACGTTCAAGACAGCCACAAACACAACGCCATACGCGTTGGTGTTCGGCACGGAAGCAGTACTCCCTCTCGAGATAGAGTTACCCTCTCTACGAGTGGCAGTTCACCACGAGCTAACGGACGAAGAAAATGCTCACCTTCGGCTTGAGGAGCTTGACGCCCTTGATGAAACTAGGCTCATAGCGCAACAAAATCTGGAAGCTTATAAAGCAAAGATGATGCGCTCATACGAAAGATTGATCCGACCGAGGACATTCCACCAAGGCGAACTCGTGCTAGTGGTCAAAAGGCCTATGATCCCCAATCGCGCCAAGCGGGGAAAATTCGAGCCGAACTATGAAGGCCCGTACATCATAGATAAAGCTTACCAGGGTGGGGCCTATCTACTTATGGACATGCATGGTGAAAGGCCTTTCAGGCCGATAAACGGTCGCTTCCTAAAGAAATACTACGCTTAATGAGCCACAGCCTAGGTCAACGATAGATGACGACGACTGTGTCTGCTCGCTATCTTCATAAGCTCAAACTTTATAAGCAGTAGCCAGCTTCTCAACAGCGGACCGAAATGTCCTTAAACTAACAGCGGACCGAAATGTCCTTAAACTAATAGCAGACCGAAACGTCTTTAAACTACTACCGCAGCATCTTTGGACTGACGAGATATAAAAAAAATATATAAAAATAAAATAAAATAAAAACGGTATGTCCATAAGCAAAAAGGGGCACGGAAGAAAACCCGAAAGGGCTCTGTGAGTAAAAACAGCAGGGCTACCGGCGAGTGTTCGTGAAAACCCGAAAGGGCGCGACCTCGTAAAAAAAAAAGAAGAAAGATTTCCATGTATTATCAAACATGATACAATCAAGTGCACAAAAGTATGTGGGGTATGGGATTCGAACTCTGGTGGCTTGGTTCAGCAATGCAAGGTATTACCAATGAGTATGCTGCTAACACCATATGATATATGGAGTGGGATTTGGTAAAACCATATATACTTGTTATAAATATCATAATTATTATTAATATGGGGAGTTGCATAGTCAGGATCTCAATAACAAAGGGTAAAAAAAAAAAAAGTTATGTCCATAAGCAAAAAAGGGCACGAATGAAAACCTGAAAGGGCTCCGTGAGTAAAAACAGCAGGACTACCGTCGAGTGTTTGTGAAAACCCGAAAGGACGCAACCTCGTTAAAAGACACTTATAAGGTCCTCTCGACCTTATAAGGAGAAACCACCCGCGTGAGATCCTTACGACTCACAAGGGAGCAACACACTTAGGAATCCCCACGATTCATAAGGAGAAAATACACTTGCGAGATCTTCACGACTCGTAAGGAGAACGCTCTTATGGGACCCTCACGGCTCGTAAGGTTTGAAAGTCTTAAGTTACAGAGATCTAAACCTGTGCTTAAGCAACCCCCACAACTTTCGATATTGCCGTACAAGTGGCTCAATACTGACCCTTGTATACAATCCACGGGCGCGAATAAACATTTCCCTAACCAAGGTCCATCCGTGACTGGGGATATGTTCACATAACCCTTGTAAATCCTCTCGATTTGCAAAGAGAAAACCCTCCTGTAGGATCCTTACGACTTACAGAGGAACAAAACACTTAGGAACCCTCACGATTCCTAAGGAGAAAATACACCTATAAGATCCTGACGACTTATAGAGAGAAATAGCTTTGTAAGACCCTTATGGCTCATATAGTCAAAAGCCTTAGTCGACAGGACCCTAACCCTGGTCGCTAAGCTTCCTTTGTTCGACAATGACAGAAGAAAATGATGATTCGCTCCTGGCAACATCCCAGTTGTAGCGGTGCTGATGCCAAAATCAGTGTCCAAGTTCAGGTTCACGGCGAAAAGCCAGTAGACCGTACATGCATACGAAATAGCCGAAATGAAGGGGCAACTTGCAAAAAAAAAAAAAGCGGCAAGTAAAAATATATGCATGAAGAAATAGCCGAAATGATTGGGCAACTCGCAATAAAAAGCAGCGAGTGGAAATAAAATAAACAGCCGAAATGATTGGGCACCGCGAAAAATAGCCGAAATGAATGGGCGATCGCGACCTTCGCGATATAAAAGCTGAAATGATAAAGCATCGCGGAAATAAAACAAAAAATAATGATGATAAAATTTTGGCCCTACAGTTAAGATCACATCGATCCCTGTATACAATCCAAGGGCGTAAACAAAGAAGGAGCCATACTCTCCCAACAAACTCCTCGACTCACGGATACAAACACTCCTTGACGAGAGCCTCCTGATCCGCGTCGACCTGCAGAGCCACCAGCGCCTCCGTGGGAATCCTCGACTCGTTTCAAACCCCAAGGAAACAAATAATCCTTGGTGCTCGGGAAACAAATAATCCCTAGCAAATCCCTCGACTCACGGATACAAACACTCCTTGACGAGAGCCTCCTGATCCGCGTTGACCTGCAGAGCCACCAGCGCCTCCGTGGGAATCCTCGAATCGTTTCAAACCCCAAGGAAACAAATAATCCTTGGCGCTCGGGAAACAAATAATCCCTAGCAAATCCCTCGACTCACGGATACAAACACTCCTTGATGAGAGCCTCCTGATCCGCGTCGACCTGCAGAGCCACCAGCGCCTCCGTAGGAATCCTCGACTCGTTTCAAACCCCAAGGAAACAAATAATCCTTGGCGCTCGAGAAACAAATAATCCCTAGCAAATCTCTCGACTCACGGATACAAACACTCCTTGACGAGAGACTCCTGATTCGCGTCGACCCGCCGAGCCACCAGCGCCTCCGTGGGATTCCTCGACTCGTTTCAAACCCCAAGGAAACAAATAATCCTTGGTGCTCGGGAAACAAATAATCCCTAGCAAACTCCTCGATTCACGGATACAAACACTCCGTGATGAGAGCCTCTTAACTCATGTCAACTCGAAGAGCCATCACCCTCTCCGCGAGCAAATTCCCGATTCGTCTCAATTTGTAAGAAGAAGTCTCAGACAGCAAGGATTGAAAAGCCTGCTTCTTGAGCAATGGGGCCCTGCAAGTCAATCCAAAATGGTCTCTTACATACTATTCACGGGTCTCACTCTCCGAAGTCGAATTTCGACGAGGAGGGAAACAACCGCTTACGAATTCTCTCGACTCGTAAGAGGGAAAATTCTCTTATAAGATCCCTATGACTTATAAGAGAAAACCACACTTAGGAATCCTCACGATTCCTAAGGAGAAAATCCACCTATGAGATCCTCTCGATCCGTAGGGAGAAAAGCCTCTATGAGACCCTCACGGCTCATAGAATTGAAAAGTCTTAGGCGGTAAACCTGAACTTGCGGCCTAAGCCATCGCTATTTCCTGAGGAAGTCGGAATACTCATTTTAGACATCCATCAACCATGATTATTAAGACAGCCTACTGACATTAAAAGAAAGAAGATGACAGAAAGAATATCCGTTCTACATTTGATCTGGCATGCGTGACGCATTCATTTATGCATGGACAGAAGACTCAGGACGAGAAATAAGACAAGCTGAAATAGAAAAGGGGAGGGTTTTCATTCATACCGCCAAAAGTTTTTACAAGCATAAGAATAATGCATAAGAAACATTGTTCAAAATATTACAACGGTATAACCTCGGATCCGGGGCACGGATTGAGGAAATAAAAAGTAAGGCCATCCAGAGTTCTTCTGGCCTTTCTAATTATTCTTATGCGCAGTCTTTCGCGCTCCTCGGTGTCGATATCATCGGCAAGCCCTTCCGGCCTTTGATAAGCAGCAATGATCGTCGTCTGCTGAAACACTTGATGCAGGATGTCAACGAGGTCGTTCCGTCGCTTCTTTGAGATCAGCCCTGTCAGGTGCACTGAATGCACCTTGTCCTCGGCATCATCCAGCGCATTGAGTGGTAGGGCCTCATGAAGACCCGGAAGTGCCCTCCATATTGCTCCCAACACGACTTTCAAAAGAGCCGAACGCCGAGGCAACAGCCAACCACCGCTTGCGTTCAGACGACCCATAACTTCTGCACATTCGGCATCTGTAAACTCCTGGTTTTGTTGACGACCCTGAGCGCGGATATCATCGTAGGTAATGAACTCGTGCAGACTGTATAGATGCATCGCCGCCATTATGCCTGGAGAAAATATTACAGGAAGATCAACGATGGAAAAGCAATAATATACAAGGATGACTAAATTCCTAGAGAGCAAAACTGTGTTCAAAGATGAAACCCACTAGGCGAGAGCTCTGCTATTTAAGATTGATCTAAGAATCGATTTTACCTGAAGTTCTTCTAAAAAACTTTAAAAAAAAGGAGCAAGGCACCGGAGTTCTTAAAGGCAAGAACAAAGCTCTGAAGTCTTCAAAAATGGAAATCTGGAAGATGATAAGTATCTGGAGGGGGACTAAAGGTCCTATTTATAGGCCTCAAGTGCCTCTTCGACTCCCAAGAGTCGTCACGGCAGTTTACCCTAATTGGAGCGAATGTCCGTTCGAATTCCGAGACAGGAGATGAAGCAACGCTTCATCCTTCCCCGATTAGAGCAAAGCTCTGTCTTGAAGAAGCGACGCTTCAGCACGGAAGCGCTAGCGCAGTTGCGTTGCCCTGCGCGCTACACGCCACGTGTCCAGCGCAAACGCATCAGCGCAGCACCCCAAGGCAGCGCACCCAGCCAAAGCAAAGCTCTGTTTCAAGCAAAACCAAGGGAAGCAACGCTTCAGCGGCATATGCGTCGTGCGCTGCATGACATGTGTCGGCGTAGATGTGCTAGCGCAGTTGCGTTGCACTGTGTGCTGTGCGACACGCGTCATATCCTGGAGCATTCGCGCTAAACAAAAAGGTTCTGAAGAAATCTTTTCGGTTATTATCTTCTGTAAAACAGAAGCCCCCTAGATCAAAGATCCGATGGTGGGGGAAATCCCGCTAAATCTTTCAGAAAAGGGATTTCTTCAACAAATTGAACTTGCTTCTTAATCTACAAGATGAAGTCTCAGACAGCAAGGACTAAAGAGCTTGCTTCTTAAGCAATGGGGCCCTGCAAGTCAATCCAAAATGGTCTCTTGCATACTATTCACGGGTCTCACTCTCCGAAGTCGAATTTCGACGAGGAGGGAAACAACCGCTTACGAATTCTCTCGACTCGTAAGAGGGAAAATTCTCTTATAAGATCCCTACGACTTATAAGAGAAAACCACACTTAAGAATCCATATGATTCCTAAGGAGAAAGCCCGCCTACGAGATCCTCTCGATCAGTAGGAAGAAAAGTCTCTATGAGACCCTCACGGCTCATAGAGTTGAAAAGTCCTAGGCGGCAGATCTGAACCTGCAGTCTAGGCCATCGTTATCTCTGGGAGAAATGAAGTTATCTGTCAATAAGGTGTATTAAATATGTCATGCTGAAAAGAATAAAAAAAAGGCGAAGAAATGACACAGGACGTTACAAAAATGTGTATCTTTTATTCATGAACATTGACTGGGTACAGGATACATTGTACTAAAGAATAAAAAAAATATATACATATATTTTACAAGTACAAATGATATAAGGAGAAATTACCGGGAAGGAAGCGTCTTGCATAGATTTAATAATTTCTCGCATACTTCCTTCCACGTCTTCTCTCGATCGACTACTACCGCCAGCTCTGCCTCCACTTGGGCTCGCTGCTGCAAGACCGACGCAAGCTGCTCCCTGACGACCTGATAGGCAGCTTCCCGACTTGGAGTATTGCGCTCAGCTACGTCAAGCTTCCGCTTCAAGTTTAGCCCATGGGAGATACGCTCTAAGAGACCCTCGAAGATAGTCTTCACTTGGGCAACATTTGCCTCAACCTTAGCGCGCAAATGGGCCGTTTCGTTCGAGGTCTTTTGGCATTCCCTTAGTCTTGAAGCTGCTTCTTGTTCCAAGTGGCGGAGGTGCGCAGTGCTTTGCTCGAGCCAAGTTGTGCGTTGGGTGCTCAGAGCTAAAACTTCGGGAGAAGGGCGCGTCGACTCCAGCCGATTTAGACAGGTCTCGATCCCCCTGCAGTGGTTAACCCAAGATTCGACGACGCCTTCGTTATGAAAATTTACGAGCGCCGCCAACATCGGGTTAACCTCCGCAGAAAAATCTACGGCAGAAGGGAGAGCGTCCATATTGAGCTCTTCAATGTACCCGCTCAGCATGCCCAAACTCATCGCAGCACCCTTAGAAGATGGACGTCTCAAGAAAGGGCCTGCCGGTGAAAGGACGCGAGCCTCAAAGGGGACCGGAGCTGGAACAATAGCTGCAAAACAAAACATGGTTAAACGATGGTTCAGAAGATGTTGAAGGGTTACCAAAAAAAGGAAATTTATTATACCAGCTGCAACGGACGGTAAAGCCGGAAGGGCCGGTGGCGCGGCAGGTCTTGCATCCCCTCCTTCGATTTGTGGCACTGCAATAAAGAAAAGGAAAAGTTAGAAATTATCCCATTGCTAGAAAAAAGGGGGTAAGTAAAGATATTATAGTGAAGGTATACTCACCGGCGCCACCAGAAGGAGAAACGAGCTCGGATGGGAAAGAGAAGTGTGGGAGCAACACTTGATATAAATGATCGAAGAGCACTCCTGCAAAGGCACAATGATATAACGTTAGTACAAAGCTACATTTTTGAAAGATTAATGCATGAGTCGTGAATCCATACCTTCCAACATCCGTGATGGTACAAGGGAAGGCGGGGAGGTGACCACCGCCAAAGCAGTAGTCGACGGTGCCCCCTCGAGCAAAGGAGCATCGGCACTGGCCGCACTTGCAAAGACAAGGTTGTTAGAAGAGATCGCAAGATATATAAAAAAGGGGGGAACGCTGGTGACAAAAAATTTTACCTGACGAGCTACCAGCAGAAACTGAAGCAATCCCCTCATCCATCGACATGAGACCACCGCCCGTAGCCTCATCACCCGACTCGATGGGAACCGTTGTTGTGCTCGCGAGCCCGGGAGACGGCAAGGAACCATACGCGGGGAGGTCTATGATCGGAGTATTACCAGATTCCTGAGAAAGAGCGGTTCGCTCCTCCTCAGGAATCGTGGCCGCCTCACCCGATACTCCCTCGGTTTCTGCGGTCACGATTGTCTCGTCCATCGGCACCGTGACGTCTCCAGCCTCAAGCGCCTCAATTTCTACTGCCTTCGGCTCGACAGTCATCTCATCTGCCACCACTTTAGACGCGGCATCAATGACCTTCTCGGCGGCGGATCCTTCAACTTCTGTTTCAGGCACCGTGGCCCCGACAACGGTGCCCACCGTCGGCTCAGGTTCGGCAGGCGCCGCTTCCGCCGTTTCCTGGGGTCCGACGGTCTCCGCCTCCCCCTCAGTCGGACTTGGTCCTGCAAGATGGAATGCATATGAGCCAATGGCTTTATAATAATTCTTACAACAAGGTTCTGAAAGAGATGCTACCTGAAGGGGATTTATTGTTTGCACTTCGGGCCGCGCACGCCACTTCCCTATAAGCAGTAGACAGGGCGACAGGGGCCTCTCCAGAAGGAGTGTCAGCGCGAGGAATGGTACTGGGACCCGCTCCCGCGGCCAAAGCAGCTCTACGCGCCTTTGCTTCGCGTCTCAACCGCTTCCGCTCCTCCCGAGCCGTTGAGACGGATGCCACTAGAGCTTCCCTAATTGAGGTGTCCTTGTCCGTGAATAGGGAACCCTCTAAGGTTTTCAGGGCATCCCTCGTCGTTTTGTCAAGCCGAGGCTCTTGCGGCAACTTTGACGAAGCCGGGACTTCAGTAACAGGCTCAGGAAGGATCCCCGCATCAACTGATATAACCCCTGCTAAGAAACGAAAGAAGGTTAGGTTGACCATCATAAAAAGACAACAAACTTTCCTTATAAAAGAGAAAGGGGTGAAACATACCAGCGCCTGCTAAGGCACGCTTCTCCTCCTCCTCCTGGAAGGTTTTCAGGGAGGCAGCAATAGCCTCTTCAGTAGAGACGCCTGTTGAAAATGGAGCAAATGTTAGTTAAAGATAATAATACAGGGTGCAATAAAATGACAAATGAAGCGTCTGATGATTACCGGACTAAGCGAGTTTGCTTAGCATCGCTTCGAGCCTAGCCGATCGCTCCGAAGCTGCAATGGCGGCAGCCAGATTGGTGTCCGCAGGATCTACCATGAAACCCTCATTGCTGCCGTATTCATATATGGCCTCGGCGGGAGGAGCCGCAGGCTTTAAGCTGAGGATCGCATCGAGGGATAGGGTGGACTTCTTCTTCTTCTGTCCGCCAGCTTTAGATCCACCCGGAGCAGCTTTGCGCTTGGCAGTCACTTTAGGGCGGCGAGTCCCGATATCCGCTCCTGCGCCAGACTCTGGCGATACCACTTTCACCGTCTTTGTGGGAGCACGGGGCGCCGGTGGTGCATCCACCGTAGTAGGCAGTGGCAATCCACGCGGGGGGGCCAACACGCGTGGTCGGTCAGCTCCGGCCTCTTTTAGCGGAGGGACGACCGGGAGCCTTGGCTGCAAGGGAGCCTTGCGATCACCACCAGGAGGCGCACCCCTACGGTCAACCAGCAAGCGTTTCTCCATTAAAATGATTGGGCCCATAGCATGCGCATACCAGGCTACATACGGATGGATTATTTTAGGGGCACAGCTAGGCTCACTGATGAAAAAATAAGAGCCTGTATTGAGCCGGGTGAAATGATGCATAGCATTCCTTATTCCCCCTTGGTTGGCCGCGGGTGTTTCCAGAAAGGCTTCCATCGGGATCCCTTGATTGTAACTCGATTGTCGGGCAAATCGATGTGGGTTATACCTCATAAAGAGAGCCGTCTCATTCTGCCTAAATACTAAGTAGCCCGGCCGAATGGAGTAAAGGTGAAGGATTTCCTGAGCCTTCAGTACAGAAACCCCGCCCTTAAAGTCATCACGCAGCGACACCACTGACTTAGTGGTCTCGGAACCTATGGTGATGACCTTATCCACAAAAGAAGTCTTCGCTCCGACTAGATGCGAACGCAGGAGCAGTCCCCTAGACTCCCGCGGAGGTGCAACCACAATTGAAGCCCCGACCAACCGCATGATTCTTGGGAGTCTGTATTTCTCAAAAAACGGAGGAGTCTTATGGGCACCAAACACCCCTCGCACATGCAGCTCCATCCAAGAAGTGAAGTAGTGCATCGGGAAGTTAGCAGGATGTACCCCGGGCTCATTAGCATCCGCCGCTACGCTAAGTCCATTGTAGAGGTAAGCCAGCCTGGCGATCCCTACTGATAACTGTAAACCAGCCGCCATTCGATGCGCCGGGTAAAAGATAGAGGACCGCATGAGGCGTGGGTGCATGGGAAGCACGAAGCTGCATAGCCATAGACCCAAGAACCCTATCAAAAAAGTCTCCTCGTCTATGCCAGGAATGGCGATCTCTGAGAAAGGGACGCTGGCAGTGCCGGGGAAATAAAAATCCCGCTGGTCATTTTCCGATGAAGGTCGGCGGTCCAAGCCGAAACCAAAGGGGTCAGCAAGCTGAGCGAACTTCTTGCCCTGCTCTGATAGGAACCCCGGGCAGATAAAACGAGCAATGAAATCCGTGAAACTGACGCCCCGGTCGCCCGATTCCAAATGGAGTTCCTCATAAATCTCCAACACCTTCACCAAGCCCGGGTGCTGATGCTGAATGGCATTTTCCGGAGTTAAGTCAAATACAAGCTGCTTGGTGGCGAAGACATACTCGTCAGGAGGAAGCAGCTCCTCGTAGTGTTCTCCCCTCATTGGCAGACCCGAAATCTCAGCAAACTCCTCCAGAGAGATGGAGACTTCCCTATCCGCTGTCAGGAAGGTATGGGTGGGGATATTCCATTGTTCGATGAAGGCCTTTATCCACCACGTCGGAGGAGAGGGATACTCGAAAAGCGAGACGTAGACAGCTGAGTATAAACCAATCGTCGTCAGGAGAGCCCTCTTCGTCGCCAAAATGTAACGGGCCCATTACAAATATCCGGCAAGCGGCCGCGGGATCAATCCAATGTTATAAGCCTGTCCCCAAGGGCGTGCTTCACCCTGAAAGATTCGCCTCCCCAAGATATCTATAGCCGGCGGCGGCTGCACCGGAATGGCACCGATTGCAGGCTGAGGAGGTCGTCGGCATTCCAATTTTTAACCTCCACGGCATACTCCACCGGGGGCTTGTCCGCATAAGGGATCATAACTATGGGCTCAGAAGGCGATGCGGAGCTGAAGCTGCGATGGCCTTGGATGATTTGGCTGTACCACCTTCCCCACAGGTGAAGCCTCTTGCACTCTGGATCGTGATCTTTAATCAAGGCGAATACCACCCGGTCCACCGGCGAATGGGGGAACCCTCCTTCCGAGCGAACAAAGGGGAAAGATAAGTCGTCAGACATGTTTCCTGTAGAAAGATAAAAATAACCGTTAGTGTTCTGACACTTAACATTTTGAAATCTTACTCAACACTGTGATGTAATGGGTAGGGGACAAAAAGAGGGACCCACAAAATCTGGATGACGGTACATCATTTCATAAGACAACCCCATCATTAGATGAGACTATTAATTAATGAAAAGGTCCCCAAAAGAATATCCTCACTGATGCGAAATCCCTAGAGACAAGGAGAAATATTCTCTTTCAGAGCAAAGCTCTGTCACAGAGTGACATTTGTCAAACTCTGGTCTCATGGGAACAAGATTCCTTAAAAGAGCATAGCTCTATGGTAATGGTGGAAAGATCCATCAATTTTATCTTTAGAATTTTGGAATCTTGAAGAATCCATGAAAACTTATAAAACAAAATTTTTCTCCGTTTATCAGATCTAAAAAGATCTACATTTGATCTAAGAGCAATGCCCTGTTCATGGGTTAGAACCCATGGATCAGATCTCTGTAAATCTATAAATTTTTTTGAGAGCAAGGTTCTGTTGAAGAAACCCCAAAGGGGTTTTCCTTTAGATCAAAGATCTATAAGAGCAAGGCTCTGTCAATTAAATTTAATTTAAATTAATTTAATTTAATTAATTTTACCTAGAGTGATTCTAAAACTAGAACTTTGAAGTTCTCACAAGAGCAAGGCTCTGGAAGTTCTTAAGCAAGAGCAAGGCTCTGAAATTCAAATTCTCGAAATTGGTAAAGAATTACCAAGGACCAAGGGTCCTATTTATAGGCGCCTGCGCCTTTTCAACTGACCCCCATGATCCAACAGTCAGGATCTTGCACCGCTGCACTCACGTGCGCGCCACGTGAGCGCAACGGTGGGGGGGCATTTGTTCCCCCAATCAGAGCAAGGCTCTGCTTAAATTTTGAAAATTCAAATTTTGAAGCAACGCTTCAGTTCCCATGCGCTGCGCGCAACGCGCCACGTGTCAGAAGTTGACGCGGCAGCACAACGCCCAAGACAGTACGTCCAATCAGAGCAAGGCTCTTTAAAAAACATAAGCAACGTTCAACTGCGTAAGCGCACGGCTGCGTGACACGTGTCTGCGCAGTTGCGCAAGCACAACTGCGCAAGCGCACCGCTGCGCGACACGTGTCTGTGCAGGTGCGCAAGCGCACCGCTGCGCGACACGTGTCTGCGCAGTTGTGCAAGCGCTGTTGCGCAAGTGCCTCACTGCGCGACACGTGTCTGCGCAGTTGCGCAAGCGCTGTTGCGCAAGTGCTTCACTGCGCGACACGTGTCACACGCTGGTGAGTTGCGCAACAACAGAGTGAAGATTTAAGGATATTTTTCTGTTCTTGTTTAAACAAGAAGATTTCTTCTGTAAAATAGGGGCCTTTGGATGAAAGATCCAACGGTGGGGAAAATTCCCCAAATCACTCAGAAAAGATCTTTTTAACAAATTTAACTGATTTTTGAGCACTATAAAAAGGACCCCAGACCCCATTTCAAAGATATAGACAATTGGGATTAAAAAAAAAAAGAAAGAAAGAAGAGAACTTCTTGAGAACACAAAGAAGAAGGTAAAAACCTTTGAAATAAGAGAAAATTCTCTTAGGAATAGATCATTGATCTAAAAGACAAAATCAGTGATCTTCAATAAATAAATAAATAAATAAAAATAATAAAAAAATAGTGCCTTGCACTTGCTAGAGAACCTCTGGTTCTCTGAGATAGAAAGAAAGAAAAGATTTTTCTACTTCTCTTTGATCTAAATTTAGATCAAGAAATTTAAAAGTGCTCTGCACTCCTTCCCTTGAATCTAAAAGATTCTTGGTGCTTTGAACAAATGCAATGCATTATTTGAAGGGCCAGGCCCAAATCAAAAAGGCCTAGCAGGCCAAAATAAATTGCAAAGCAATAAAAGGGCTGAGCCCAAACAAAATTGATGCTCTGCATCATTCATAAAGAACAGAGCTCAAAACAAATTGATGCCCTGCATCTTTTCTGGGCAAAGCCCAAATAAAAATAAAAGGAAATGCTAAAGCAATGTTGGACATTTTTTTTTACTAGACTTAGCCCAATCGTGGCCATAAGTCCTTAAATTAAATTGGCTGAGCAAAATGGCTCGCCTAAATCAATCTACATCCGGTTCGAGGGTACATCTCCGAACTCCTTTGACATCCATCGTTGTAATTCCTCAACGACGTCAAAGAGGTGACGGGTCCCAACGGCCACACAACCAATACCGGACCGAAACGTCCCTAAACTAACATCGGACCGAAACGTCCATAAACTAATATTGGACTGAGACGTCCTTAAACTAATATCGGACCGAAACGTCCCTAAACTAACATCGGACCGAAACGTCCCTAAACTAATAATGGACCGAAACGTCCCTAAACTAACATCGGACCGAAACGTCCCTAAACTAATAATGGACCGAAACGTCCCTAAACTAACATCGGACCGAAACGTCCCTAAACTAATAATGGACCGAAACGTCTATAAACTAATATCGGACCGAAACGTCCCTAAAACTAATATCGGACCGAAACGTCCCTAAACTAATATCGGACCACCACGTCCCTAAACTGGCACAATAGAGCCCAAATGCTCTTTTATCGGATCTAAACGGTCCCGTTAAGTTGATCTTAGTCTCAAACTGGACTAACGTATCCTTAACAAACGTTTAAGTTGATCTTAGCCCCAAACACGGCTAACGTATCCTTAAATATTCAAATGGATTATAAAACTCTCAATCAACTCTGGTTCGAGGGTACATCTCCGAGCTCCTTTAATACATGTCGTTGTAATCCTTCAACGACGTCAGAGAGGTGACGAGTCCCGATGACCATACATTAAATTAATCACTACGTTGAGTTGATCTTAGTCTAAAACAGGACTAACGTATCCTTGACGAACGTTTAAGTTGATCTTAGCCGCAATGCGACTAATGCATCCTTAGACTGAAAACACCAAACCCAAATCTAAGTAAATACGGATTTGGACTAATCCACGTCCTACGGGCGACGGCATTACTCAGTCTCCGTATACAATCCACGGGCAACCACAAACAAAATGAACACACACGACACGAAGTGAAATTCTGGAGAAGGAGAAAGTTGTTACCGCGAGGCGGTAGCGTAATTAACTGCAGGGGCTTGCGCCTGCAGGGAAGAGCGTCCCCATAATCAAAAACCCCTCATCCTGAGGGGGAATCTGACGAAGTCTGCTACATCGGCCGCATCCGTCTAAACCTCCGATACACGGTGCCATAAATCAACTTGGCATCTTCGGAGAGATAAACGGATAAAACCAAATAGCATCTGCCCCGAACATCAGGCATGGACACCATGTCTCGGCCGCCATTCGGAAGGGAACAGACCATCCAACCCACTCCAAGGAGAAGAAGAGAAGGAGTTCAAGACTTGGTATAACCCCTAACCGAGTAGATAAAGCTCATAGTAGTTGCTAGTGTGTTGTTTAGCAAAGATCCTTTTCTTGAGTCCATGTTACTTAAACCCTAAAAATTGTTTTTCACCGTTTCCGCAACCCCGAAAGAACCGTGACAGGTAACGTGGACCTAACAAGACCCACCCCACCGGCACGGGCTGGCAACCCTTTAGCAAATTCCGGAGACCCCGGCTATGGGGGGAGGTGATGGGGTTTGGATTTTGTGGGTAGTTGTCTGCTGTTGCTTAGGGGTGTTTGGTACTGTTTACTTTTTTAGTATTTGCTGTATGCAAAATCCGGGATCGTTTTCCTATAATCTAGTATTTTCTGTCCACGTGATACGTTATACGACACGGATCGTGCACTTTGTGTGGTTTTGCTCTTAAGTTGTTTTCGTCGTATCGCTATGTACGTTAGCCACAATACGAATACTTGAGAGTATGTTTTGTGTTGTTGCGTCGATTAAATGTAGTATGTGCGTGTTTTGAGTCTATTATTAATATATGCTTGCTATATTGTTTTGATGTGGTAGGTTCGCAGGCGGGAACTTCGGACACTGCTACAAGGAGAAAACAAGTGGTTGGCTTCACTTAGCCAGGAGCGTTAGTGAGTAGATTTAACATCTACAGGGGAATCGCCCGCATGGCGTTATGCGTCTGGGTTAGAAACGACTTAACTTGTGGTTATTCTATGTCATATTTAGAATTGCGCATTTACCCTATTGCTTAGTATATTGTTGTGCTTGGACTAGTATCCTTAGGATACTGCACTATTATTGACGGCACATGTTGCATGAGAACTGATTGTATTCCACACACACCGTCAATAATTGCCATGTCACGCACAACCCATATACAGAAATGCTATGGTTTGGTTAGGGACATTGAGACATTAATTCATATTTCTTTATGCATATGACTTATAGCATACCTGTATACCTACATGCTTACACATATGCCTTGACATACTTATGTGCTAGTTACCTGTATACCTATAAAGTATTGTACCATTAGCGATAGGTACATACACGCTTCGTGACATAGCTACAGGTATACCTTGCACACATACTTCACTTATACCCAGGGGGAATATTACATCATTACTCATAGGTAGATACATATACTTTGCTATACCTTATGTTTACATATATACCTGGTTATAGCTACATGTTATCTTTACTTAATGTCATTTAGAATTGGAGAGATTAGGAACCGCATGATATTATATTAACTTGTTGCAGTTAATTGCGGCTTTTCCTTTATATGTTCGCATTTCGGACTTATGATGCGCATATTATATTCAGGGATTTTCGCATTGAGATATGGATTTTTCATGAAATTTTCTGGATTTGGGGACCGTGGTAGTTTCATAAAATTATGCATTATTTGAAAGACCCGGTTTCCCTTGATATGATATTTCAGCAGCCACCTTGAGACTTATCGGTTCGGATATATATACCCCACGCGAAGAACGGAGGGAGCCGTTTGTGGGTACATGGTGGGGCCCGGATGTACCCCGGGGCAAGAATCTCAGTGAGGAGATGAGTTAGTGGGGGAACCATACTTTCCGGTGACATTACCAATGACTCGGCGGTTATCATAGGGATACCGACGGGGGTCATGTACGTATGGATACGTCGAGAGGCGAGGGTCAGAGCTAGGCACTCGAGCTTTCGGGATAGCGTATAATACGTACCTATCAGGGGGCTAGTCATGGAGAAAGCACCTGATAGATCAGCCTTTCTGTGTCTATGCATGACACATTGTTTTCATGATATTTTACTTCTAAGTATATAAAACAGTGGAATGGGACGATGTTATATATGCTTTAACACTAATATTAGTGGAATGGGATGCTAATATATGTGTATTGATATCAATTTATATACATCATCATATTTATTCATGCAAATATATTTAGGATATACAAGATATACTTGATATTGTAGATACGGGATATGTGAGATCTACTTGATGTTGTACATTCGGGATATACGAGATATACTTGATATTGTACATACGGGATATGTGAGATCTATTTGATGTTGTACATTCGGGATATACGAGATATACTTGATTTTGTACATACGGGATATGTGAGATGTACTTGATGTTGTACATTCAGGATATACGAGATATACTTGATATTGTACATACGGGATATGTGAGATCTACTTGATGTTGTACATTCGGGATATACGAGTTGTACTTGATATTGTAAATACGGGATATGTGAGATCTACTTGATGTTGTACATTCGGGATATACGAGATATACTTGATATTGTACATTGAGGATATATGAGATTTACTTGATATTGTACATTAAGGATATGTGAGACTCACTTGATATGACAGCCAATTTGGGGGCTGATTTGTGGAAATTGGGAATTTGATTGTCTTGTTGGATTTTGGTCCTACCACGAGGTTAGGATTTCCGTGGGAATGACATGTTTTATTACATACTCCACATTTATTGTTTATGCACTGCTTCATGTATTATTTGTACCTGATAGAGTACTTTCCATGACTGTTGCATTTACATATTATTATATGCATTGTTTCATATATTATTTGTACCTGATAGTGTACTTTACATGATTATTGCATACCGATTGTCATATTATTGCTTCATGTATTAGTAGTACCTGCCAGCGTACCTTTCATGACCGATGCATTACATATGACTGTTCAATGCTATTAAATGCTTATGTTAGATTCGCGCTGTACGTACATACTCGTGATTACCTGCAAATGTTATTTTACTATTCACGAGTTGGCAACACACCTCGTTGTGCCACAGTGTTTTGCAGGTATTCCTCAGTATAGTCAGAGGCAGGGCTATTTCCATCCATCGTATCACCTTTGCTGCGGATACCGCTTCGCCTGACAGTGTGCAGTTTTGCTTAGGTAGGTTTTGCGGTTATCCAATGTTGCTTCTTATGTATTCGTTGTAACATGTACTCTCCATCTACCATTATCTTGTATTACTTAGAGACTTGATGTGAGGACGATATTGTATATTATTTGGGACTGGGAGGTTTAATGCAGTTTTATTTATATCGTCTCATTCTTCGCTACGACGTCGTATATCTGTTGTGGTGATTGTTTTCCGCCATTGGGCGTGGATTTTTCTCCCGTTTGGGATGCTTTTACTTATATATTATGTTGTACCCATTTTGGGGGCTTGTTTTAGAAAGGAGGTGCTGTCAAAAGTTTAAAGGAAATAAGTTGGACTTTTAAAGAATTTGGGTTGAGATTTCAAAGGTTTTGAAAAATGCCATTATTTCTTATTATTTTTGATGGTTTAGATTTCTGGGTTTGGGCTTTCTTTTACTGCGTTACGCTTGTAGACGTTGCATAGTATTAGGGCCGTTAAGTGCCAATTTCGGGTCGTGACATGCGGCCTGTGGTTAAACCCACTGCCAGCGTAGTGTCGAGTCTTTAGAGTCCCACATAGAGAGTTTCCCTGCCTCAGGCGAAACGATATAGAGGTCGTATGGTTTTACGACAGGGTTCGGACACATACATGTATTTTTGCACGTACGATGTTCGGACAGTTTTTACTAGCGGGCTTTAGTTTAAGCCAGATTTTAGTATTGGATTATTAGATTTATACAGTCTCAAAATTTCCGTATTTTCATGGATGGGAGGGGCATTCTCGTAATTAGTCGAGAAGCTTCTAGAAGAAAGATGGGGTGAAGAGCTTAGGTGTAATTCACATTAAATGGATTAGTGACTCATGAGATGATTCATCCAAATGAGTTAATGAAGCATTATTGCTTAATGGCTTATGAGATGATTCACTGTTTGTATTAAATGAAGCATGGTATTAAATATCATATAATGATTTATTTGATATTCTTTATGCTTCATCAAATATAGAAATGAGACATAATTCATATTCATTCTCACTTACACATTCTCTCTCCTCAAGCTCTCTCTCTCTCTCTTCAAACCTAACCCTAATCCTCTCATGTGTTGAGATCCCAAGGGGTAGCAAGACTAATAGATCCTTAATCCTCTTATATATCCTCTAGGTTACTTTGATTTGCACTTATAGCCACCTAGTTATCTCAAGTGAGAGGTTAAAGCTTGGAAAAGGAACTCTCGCGTGGATCTTCTATCACATCGAGGAGGCCGACGAGGAGGTGAACAACAAGAACAAGAAGGACTGGAATCTTGAGCTATAATCATCTATCATAGAAGTTGATCACTTCTAGATAGTTGTTAGTTAGGGTTTAGAAATGATCCGTAAAGTTTGTCGATGTTAATTTAAACAAAATGATTGTTTTACTTATTCTGCCTCCCCACATCATATGGGGTGTCTAAGGTCGACTCACAACCTTTTTCTAGTGCCTAAGCTTAAGTCCATCCAGATCCTACTTGCCATTGCTACGTACCATGACTACGATATCTGGCGGTTAGGTGTCATGACTGCTTTTCTAAATAGTGATTTAGAAGAGAGCAACCATAAGTACACAGCCAGAGGGCTTCGTAGACAATGGGAGCAGCAGAAACGTGTGCAAGTTTCTTTATGAGTTAAAGCAGGCATCGCGGAGTTGGAACATCTGTTTTGATGTGGTAGTCAAAGAGTTTGACATCATCAAAATGCTAGATGAACCTTGTATATACAAAAAGGTAGTAGGGAGTATCGTGTCGTTCTTCATATTGTACGTGGATGACATACACTTGATAGGGAAGGAGTTTCCTATGCTAGGCTCGGTCAATCTCCTCTTATCACAATGATTCTCCATACAGGATCAAGGCGATACCTCCTAAATCCTAGGTTTTGGATCTATGTGAGATGTTAGGATTCTCACTAGGTGTAGTGAGATGGTATCAATCGATCTTGGGGAGAATCACTGGATGGCTTCCAGAGTGGTAAGGACAACTGAATGTCAGTTAAAAGCATTGTCTTTACCCTCAGTGGAGGGACGGTATGTTGAAGAGTTCCAAGCTAGATACCGTGGCAATCTAGAAGATAAAAGCTGGATACATTGCTACCAAGGATGCTACCAAAGAGGTAGTCTGGATGTATATAAGTTCAAGAGATGAACTTCGTTCCTACCATTGTATGACAATGGAGTTGTGGCTTAGGCCTAGGAACCCCCGTCACATCAGTGATCCAGACATATTCTTAGACAGTATCACCTGATCATAGAGATGGTTGATCTCCAGGGAGATCTAGGTAAGGAGAGTAGACAAAGAGGAGAACAGGGCGAATCCACTCACAAAGGCCTATTCCCAGTAGAGACTTTTATAGGATGGTTGATTATGAGATACTTCAACCACTGCTGATTGTTGGGTATGGGATACTACAACAGATGGCCCTAGTGCAAGTGGGAGATTGTTAGTAATATGTATGCCCTAGAGGCCATTACTGTACATAAGATTTATATTGTAGTGGATGCTTGGACATATATAGAGAGGACTTTCTTGCTCGACATGATAGTATGCTATCTGGTTGCTCTTTATCTTAACACGTACACTGATTGTCTCTATGTTACATGTTGATAAAGCCCTTAGGATGTCTACTTGACTACAAGGTTTATGATGCAGATCATACTAGTGGGGACAGAGTGGTCACAAAGTACATCCTTTAAATGTTCAAAGTCATAGGTGTATCGAGAAAGGGCATCGATATACCAAAGTAGACTAGTGTATAGCTTCTCAACCCATGTAGATGGGTGATGGATGATCCCAATCCATTGGTGTTTGACATCAGAGATAGTATACGGGTGCTCAGTGGAGACTGGGTATACTGAACGGATTTGCCGAGAACTCCTAGATGGTATTATACCTATCGTCATGTAGCAGTTCACTGGTGACACTGGTACAGATTAGTCTATAGACCCGAGATCGTCATAGAGTCTTATGTGATTCCCACTGTGCTTTGATTTCCACCTTACCACGTTCAAGAGAACATGCAAAATGGTGGATTTTGGGTACAGTCCCGAATCACATGGAAGCAATGAGTGATAGGAGGGGTTTCGTCTCTCCCGGTATTGGGGGTTGATGGTGCGCTGTGCTTAATTGGCTATAACAGGAAGTCCCTGGTGTTAGTTATATGTATGCCCTAGAGGCCATTACTATACATAGGATGTATATTGTAGTGGATGCTGGGACATATATAGGGAGGACTTTCTTGCTCGACATGATAATATGCTATCTGGTTGATCTTTACCTTAACGTGTACACTGATTGTCTCCCTGTTACATGTTGGTAAAGCCCTTAGGATCTGTACTTGACTACCTGGACTATGATGCGGATCATACTAGTGGGGACATGGTAGTCCATAAGTACATCCTTCAAAGTCCCTAGTCGTGGGTGTATCGAGATGGGGCATCGATATACCAGAGTAGACTAGCGTGTACCTTCTCGACCCATACAGATGGGCGATGGATGATCCCATATCCATTGGTCTTTGACATCGGAGATGATATACGGGTGCTCAGTAGAGACTGGGTACACTGGACGGACTCGCCGAGAACTCCCAGATGGTATTATACCTCACGTCAGATGGAAGTTCTCTGGTGACACTGGTACAGAGTAGTCTGTTGACCCGAGATCGTCATAGAGTCTTGTATGGTTCCCACTGTGCTTTGATTTCCATCTTACCACGTCCAAGAGGGCGTGCAAAATGGTGGTTTTTGGGTACAGTCCCGAGTCACATGGAGGCAATGAGCGATAGGAGGGGATTCGTCTCTCCCGGTATAGGGAGTTGATGTTGCGTTGTGTTCGATTGGCTATAACAGGAAATCCCTGGCCAGGGTTGCTGAGATTTACTGGTAAGTGTTACCAGTAGTTTCTCAAACAGTTATAGACCTCATATCGACATGACTTATCGAGCTATTGGGGTCTGACGTTTACCACCCCTAGGCAAGATATGCGACATATCAGACGATCAGACCGGACAGTACGGTAGTGTTACTGGTTGGATTCACTGGAGTGTGAGCAGGCTTGCTCGTCGATCTTCAGATCACTCAATACCCGGGTGGCCGTTACGTTTAGCAGACCGCTTGCGGCTTGTGGGTGATTGATATGATCATCATCTGCTGCCGGCGTATTGACGAGTCTTTAGAGTCCTACACAGAGGTTTCCTGGTTCAAGCGAAACGAAATAGGAGCACATATGAGATATGTGCTGGACCGAGAATAATGCGTGTATGTGATACCGTATTTCATTCTCGCGATCAATGTGTCGGATGGTTGTATGCAATATAACCTAGTTATCGATTCAAGCGTTGAATCGATAAGCCGATACATTGAATACTAGTCGGTTGTGTGCGACATGACCGGATCATTGAATCAAGTGTTGATTTAATGATTTAATGCATAATTATATATTTGATATATTACTTTGCATTAACTAGTATTGGTTCACTTTAAATGGATTTTCTCACTTGGATTGTGCACATTGTATATGTGATATACATTTGTACATTTGATTGTATCATGTTTGATGATACATGATAGTTTGGTGTATGGATTAAACCATGGTTGGTCAATGGTTAGGGTTTCTTTTGCTTCATTTATTCATTTATTTATCCATTTTGTTTATTTTAGCAAAAGAAAATAATGAAGAGATAATGGTGGCTTTCTTTGTTTGTTTATGAACCTTCATGAAGGTTTGACCTAAGTAACCATTTTGTCTTCATGTCTTAACCCAACCATTCACTAACCCTTGTTAATTCTCTACACCTAACTATGGTTTGATTATGATAAGGATGATTATTCTTTTCTATTCTAAAAAAATTCTTATCATAACTTATCATCTTCTTCCTCTTCTTCTTCTTCATGAAGAAACCTTGCTTCATCAATGGTGGATTGATGAAACAAGTGAGAAATCCAATTCTAAAGTCTACCCACTTCCTATTTCTTCATTCTCTACCTCTTGCCATGTAGTAGAGTGTGTTTTCTTAACAAGTTTCTTGACTTGGTGAAGTCGGAGCTTGATTTAGCGATGCCTCGACGTAGATCATCTTCGGCATGGACATCGATGACCTAGCCCGTCCATTCTCCGATGAAGCCGACGCTAGAGCCCGGGACTTGTTATGGACAGTGAGGAGACTTCATTGCGGAGCTATGGAGGTGGAGAACCAGATCTACAAAGGTTGTATTTCCGTATCTCTTAGTTAAGTGTTAACTAGTTATCTTTTCTCCTAGAAATCTAGCCGACGATCCATAGTCTAGGGTTTCTCGGCACCGTAAATTTGAAATTGGTATGGTTGATGCCTTGTGAGACCTCCTGAGAGTGCCTAGGATCCCTACAGTGGTATCAGAGCCTAGCTAGAGCCTTAGGTGAAGTCGAGACAAAGTTTGAATGCCGAACGAACCCGAAACCCCAATACAAATTGCTCTCTGTACTTTTTCAGAAAACGTGGATTTTTCCAGATTAAAAATTACCAAAAAATTCAGCAGTTAATTGCATGAGTTACTGTGAAGCACGTGATAATAACTCGACTACAGAGGCGCGGAACCGCGGCCCCCATCATGGGATTCGCGGCGGTTCCGCGGCCACTGTGTTGAGTTAGACCACGTGGCTTACACAGTAATTCATGTTTTGTAATGCTGAGTCTTCTGGAAATTTTTAGTATTCATTCAAGAGTTGAATTTTCTGGGGTAGTGTTGGGACTTCGTATATTCGATCGGAGTATCAAATTTTGTCTGTGTGGCTTTCCGGATAAATTTTAGAATATGTTAAAAAAGTTCGACCGGATATAAATACCCAATTTTTCCCCTGTCGGGAAATTTCCAAGCATTGGATTTTTCCGTAGTTTAACGACGTTCTAAGTAGTGCAAGTAACGCAATGGACCCTCTAGAAGACAACAAACCTTAACTCGATTATGTGACCGTCTTGAACTGCCCTTTGAACCTTCGGGTTTGGGGCAGTACGGCGTGCCACATGTGAGGCATTGGCTTGACCCTTCTACGGCTGGACCGTTGGTACTGAGGCACGAACTGAATGTTGTTAGACTTATTTCATGTGTTGAGCTGTATCGGGAAAACTTGGGTGTTCGATTGTTCGATCGGAAAGTTTAACATTTTCTATTTATCCGGAATGTGATACAATAATTGGAATTCACAATAAGTTATGAGATAACTGAATGAATGTTATGAACATAGCAGTTTAGTCTCACTTGATCGGTTGCCACGGAATTTTGATGTGATCAAAAGTCCGTCGCAATCACGTAGCGTACGCGGATACTCGCCGGGTAAACTTAATAGACAGCCTCACTCCATAGCCCCGACCAAGTGACTGTAGGAGAACCCCGTCGCCGAAAGCATCCGTCCGGGTGCTCGCGGTAGCGGTGTTCCGCCTTGGTGCACTTCGTCGACGGTATCGGGGGTGCGGCCGCCTACTGGAGTTTGCGACGAGTATTCGATCAGGATGTCGGGAATCTTGTTGAATTGCCCGACTTGGTATTGAAAAGTGTTTTAGATAAAGAGACTAAAATACGGGGTTTATAATTGTTAGGCATGCGATGTCTAAGTAATTCATTTGGTCATGCATGCGATGTCTGAGGTGGTTGCGGATTCCAACTGTTGTAGTTTTACACTTTCTTTTCTGTGACCGTAAGTGTAGTATGTTCATATCGCCGGTTTCGTTGCTATACGTTAACGACAATTGGGGTATGCATACTTACTTACGTTGATGACATGTGATGTTTTTTTTTTTGGATATGTTATATTGGATCGTCGTGTTTGAATAGCCGAGAGTTTTTATGTGAGATGAGTGTTTTTCATTTTCATTCATGTAAAAACTTGTATGTAATATTCTTTTATTTGGGGCGCTTCCAGGTTGCGGAAGTTGTCACCGTTGTTGTATATTATTTACTTTTCCGCACTAGGATAGACCCAAGGAGGAGAGCACAAGTAACCGGGTTCTGGAGTCCAGTGAGAGACCAACTCGAGGAGTCGAGTCCGGGTCTCCTAACTCCAGAATTGGTAGGGTTGCTTGCCGCTCTCGTAGGGGTCTAGGGGTGTGGGTTTGGCTATTCATCATGACCGTGGAATCCGTGTTTTATACTGGCTCGTATTGAAAACACGGACGTCCTAGTATATCCAATATTTCATATGATTCTTCTGCTGCGATATCTGTGATGTGATCATGTGATGTTCTGTGATAGATACAGTATATAGTATATATGATATATTATATAGATGTTACTTATGTTTTACACCAGCGCTAGCCCTGCCCTGCTCTGCCGTTAGTTACCTAACCTAACGGTGCACGAGGGGACATCGAGGCGAATGCGGATGGCATAAGTGTACGTCGTATTTATCTGTGATGTTTAGGTACTTAAATGATGGGACTTCATTAATGTGATTAATAAAATAAAAGAAACCTAAGATGTTGTAGAATCGAATTTCAAAATAAAACAGGTAGCTACAGTTCTTGCTTTGCACAGAGGTATATGTGATATATCCTGCACCTTATTCGATGAGGAAAGGACCGAGATCCCTTCACCGGGAGTGACTCCTTTAGCAATAACTGGCAGATGCTACACACTCGGTTTGTCTTTTGATTGCTTTTTAGAGTTTTTGCTTTGCACAGTGATATATATGATATATCCCGCACCTCATTCGACGAGGAAAGGACCGACGATCCCTTCACCGGGAGTGACTCCTTTAGCAAAACCAGAAAAGCCTCAAAAACACTCCATTTCAAAATTCATTCGATCCTACAACGATATCAAGTTCATTACGCAATAGGTTTTCAGAAAAACCTGTCGTAGCCCTCCGTCATTTCAGATAAGTCCTATTTAGTATTCGTGCTACGTTTGTTGACCTCCGTCAAGGCGTAGTGTGCGGTAGCTAACTAGTATTTATCTGTTTATGCATATGATGCAGATTGAGTTAGGGTAGTCGTGCGGCCTTGTTGACCTCCGTCAAGGGTCGTGCGGGTGGGTTTAATTCGATCAAGAAATGACGGGTTGAACTTGACTAGTAGCCTATGGTTTGTTGACCTCCGTCAAGGTCATAGGGTGCTAGGGGCAAAATATTATCAGGAATTTCAAGTGTTGAAATTTGCAATGAGATTGCATACCTTCTATGAGATAGTTGGATCCCGATACCCGCTGCGAGTAAGTGTTACTCCTGGGAGAGTTTTATACATTATAATTAGCCGATCAAGTAGGTGTCTAGAAAGGGGTCAACGGGGTTACGCCTCTGGGAAAACGAGGTTTACATTAATTAGGTTCGTGCGAAAGCACGGGGGACCTCCCTCAAAGTACCGACACTGGCCTGGCTGAAAGATTGGCGAACTTGTAGTGTGTAATTAATCCCGGCTAGTCTTTCCTTTTAGGGTTTGAAGGAAGATTTGATAAAAAGCAGTGGGAGCCATCCTGATTAGATAAAATAATAACCAATCTATTCTTGACAGAGCGCACGCTGAGTGTTTTCTTCTCTCTCTCTCCAGGTAGCGACCATATCACGCCTTAATCAAGATAATAAAACGGATTATTGACCGAACCCGCTTGTTATACTGAGCTGGGGAACGTTGGTCCCGCTCCAACTTAAAATTGTTATAAGACAGAGCAGGAAATAGGGGATTACCAGAATTCCCGTGCCGCCCAAACGAAGAGAGTGCATGCTGATGCATCATCTTCGGGTGTGTTCATTACAGAGAACTGTTTCTCAGTATCCTTTACGTCCTGGGTATGTGATACCAGATCAGGATCCCAGATATGTAATCTGTTACATAGGGCTACAGAAAGGTAGAGAACTGAGAACGGGTGATAAGTTTCATGAGGCAGAAAACGGGGCAAGTGTTGCAGCCAAGTCTGTTGGTCACTGTCACCCTGTATTACCAATACATTGATTCTGAACGAATGTTATTAGATACCGAACCTGATATACAAAATCATATCAGTCTCTTTATTAGTAAAGAAAGGATATAATTTTGTATTGTTGGATAATGTTTTGAACATTTCCTATATCAAAAGTTGATCGGTTCAGGCACGTTATCTAAAAGCATTAATGTTCTAAATCAAACTACAGTTCTTAGTATACGGAACACACAAAAGAGGAAGAGTTCAGAAATGAACGAATTCTTCTTAAGGTATTGTAGACTAGATCAGATCAATGTGACCCGACTAGCTGAAGTTACATGTAGATGCATATTTAAATCAGTTTGAATCTACATCTTGTGAAACTTGCCAGTCATGTCACAAAGATAAAATAACCATATCTCTGTTTATTGGAAACAGAGAAAGAGTTAGTGAACTCTTGGGATGATACATGTTGATGTATGTAGGTCCCCTGTCTACACATACCAGGACTGGTTCTTTATACTTCATTATATTCTCTGATAATCTTTCGAGATTCAGACCTATGTTCCTGTTGAAACATGAGTCCGAACCTTTTAAGATATTCACAGAATATAAGTTAGAAGTAGAGAACCAAAATACGGGTAAAAGTATTATGTCCTTTGATGAGATCAAGGAGGAGAATACTTGAGCACGGAAATCCTGGATTATTCTAAAGGAGAATGAGATTCTCTCTCAGCATTACTCCTCCGAATACACCATAGCACGTTGGTGTATCGGGGCGGAGCAATCACACCCTATATGATAAGGTGTGCTTTATGATGAGTACTACTGAGTTACCTTTTTCCTTTTGGGAGTTATGCGCTTGAGAAGCTGCATACCTATTGAATTAGGTTCGAATCAAATCAGTTGCCTACCACTTCATATGTGATATGGTATGGGAAGAGCCCATGTCTTAAGCCAGTTAAGATTTGGGGTTGTCCGGCCTATGTCTAAAAGAAAAATCTGGACAAGCTCGAGGCAAAGTCTGTTATGTAGAACTGGAAAGGTTCCAGCTATACAAACTACAGTAGATGATTTGATAGAGCCAAAGGATTCAGTAGATTCCAAGGAACCTCAGCCTCTCCGCCGATCTAGTAGGGTTCCTCACCCACCTGAGAGATACTTCGGTTTCTCTATGACAGTGGGAGCAAGGACTGCATCATGAGATGATGACCCAACTAGTTTCGAGCTGGCCATCAGGAGTAAGACTCTGTAAGAATGGCTGGATGCTTAGTGATCTGAGATGGGATCCATATACACCAACAAAGTATGGACTTTGGTTGCTATATCTGAAGGGTTAAATCCCCATCAGGAGCAAGTATATCTTGAGAAGATTACTTGGTGTACATGGAAGAGTTGAGACTTTCAAAGCTAGACTTGTTAAAGGTCTACATCATTGACCAGGTGTGGATGATGATGAAACCTTTTCTAAGTAGCTATGCTTAAGTCCATCCAGATCCTACTTGCCACGGCTACATACCATGACTACGATATCTGGTGGTTGGGTGTCATGACAGCTTTTCTAAATGATGTTTAGAAGAGAGTGTCTATAAGTACACAGCCAGAGGGCATCGTAGACAGTGGGAGCAGCGGAAAGGTGTGCAAGATGCTTTATAGGATAAAGCAGGCATCGCGGAGTTGGAACATCTGTTTTGATGAAGCGGTCAAAGAAGTTGACATCATCAAAATGGTAGATGAACCTTGTATAAACAAGAAGGTAGTAAGGAGTATGGTGGTGATCCTCGTAGAGTGCGTGGATGACATACTCTTGATAGGGAAGGAGTTTCCTATGCTACGCTCGATCAATCTCCGCTTATCACAATGATTCTCCATATAGGATCAAAGTGATACCTCCTAAATCCTGGGTTTTTGGATCTATGAGATAGATCTAATTGGATGTTAGGACTCTCACAAGTTGTAGTGAGACGGTATCAACCGATCCTGGGAAGAACCACTGGAAGTGTTCCAGAGTGATAAAGACGACTGAATTTCAGTTGCAGGCATTGTCTTTACCCACAGTAAAGGGACGGTATGTTGGAAGAGTTCCAAGCTAGATACCGTGGCATACTAGAAGATAAAGGCAGGATACATCGCTACTTAAGATGCTACCAAAGAGGATGTTTGGGTGTATAATAGTTCATGAGATGAACTACGTTCCAACCATTGTGAGACAATGGAGTTGTGGCTTATGCCAAGGAACGTCCGTCCCATCAGTGATCCAGACATATTCTAAGGCAGTGTCACCTGATCATAAAGATGGTTGATCTCCAGGGAGATCAAGGTTAGGAGAGTAGACTCAGAGGATAACACAGCGGATCCACTCACAAAGGCCTGTTCCCAGAGAGAGACTTTTATGGGATGGTTGAGTATGAGATACTGCAACCACTGCTATCAGATGGCCCTAGTGCAAGTGGGAGATTGGTATCAGAGTAGTCTGTTGACCCGAGATCGTCATAGAGTCTTGTGTGGTTCCCACTGTGCTTTGATTTCCATCTTACCACATCCAAGAGGGTGTGCAAAACGGTGGTTTTTGGGTACAGTCCCGAGTCACATGGAGGCAATGAGCGATAGGAGGGGATTCGTCTCTCCCGGTATAGGGAGTTGATGTTGCGCTGTGTTCGATTGGCTATAACAGGAAATCCCTGGCCAGGGTTGCTGAGATTTACTGGTAAGTGTTACCAGTAGTTTCTCGAACAGTTATAGACCTCATATCGACACGACTTATCGAGCTATTGGGGTCTGACGTTTACCACCCCTAGGCAAGATATGCGACATATCAGACGATCAGACCGGACAGTACGGTAGTGTTACTGGTTGGATTCACTGGAGTGTGAGCGGGCTTGCTCGTCGATCTTCAGATCGCTCAATACCCGGGTGGCCATTACATTTAGCAGACCGCTTGCGGCTTGTGGGTGTTTGATATGATCATCATCTGCTGCCGGCGTATTGACGAGTCTTTAGAGTCCTACACAGAGGTTTCCTGGTTCAAGCGAAACGAAATAGGAGCGCATATGAGATATGTGCGGGACCGAGAATAATGCGTGTATGTGATACCGTATTTCATTCTCGCGATCAATGTGTCGGATGGTTGTATGCAATATAACCTAGTTATCGATTCAAGCGTTGAATCGATAAGCCGATACATTGAATACTAGTCGGTTGTGTGCGACATGACCGGTTCATTGAATCAAGTGTTGATTTAATGATTTAATGCATAATTATATATTTAATATATTACTTTGCATTAACTAGTATTGGTTCACTTTAAATGGATTTTCTCACTTGGATTGTGCACATTGTATATGTGATATACATTTGTACATTTGATTGTATCATGTTTGATGATACATGATAGTTTGGTGTATGGATTAAACCATGGTTGGTCAATGGTTAGGGTTTCTTTTGCTTCATTTATTCATTTATTTATCCATTTTGTTTATTTTAGCAAAAGAAAATAATGAAGAGATAATGGTGGCTTTCTTTGTTTGTTTATGAACCTTCATGAAGGTTTGACCTAAGTAACCATTTTGTCTTCATGTCTTAACCCTACCATTCACTAACCCTTGTTAATTCTCTACACCTAACTATGGTTTGATTATGATAAGGATGATTATTCTTTTCTATTCTAAAAAATTTCTTATCATAACTTATCATCTTCTTCCTCTTCTTCTTCTTCATGAAGAAACCTTACTTCATCAATGGTGGATTGATGAAACAAGTGAGAAATCCAATTCTAAAGTCTACCCACTTCCTATTTCTTCATCCTCTACCTCTTGCCAAGTAGTAGAGTGTGTTTTTTTCACAAGTTTCTTGACTTGGTGAAGTCGGAGCTTGATTTAGCGATGCCTCGACGTAGATCATCTTCGGCATGGACATCGATGACCTAGCCCGTCCATTCTCCGATGAAGCCGACGCTAGAGCCCGGGACTTGTTATGGACAGCGAGGAGACTTCATTGCGGAGCTATGGAGGTGGAGAACCGGATCTACAAAGGTTGTATTTCCGTATCTCTTAGTTAAGTGTTAACTAGTATCTTTTCGCCTAGAAATCTAGCCGACGATCCATAGTCTAGGGTTTCTCGGCACCGTAAATTTGAAATTGGCATGGTTGATGCCTTGTGAGACCTCCTGAGAGTGCCTAGGATCCCTACACCTGGCTAGGGCTTCTTCAGAGATATACTGGTAAGTGTTATCAATAGTTTCTCGACCCGTTATGAGCCTCACATCGGCATGACTTATCGAGTTACTGGGGTCTGACGTTTACCACCCCTAGACGAGATGTGAGACATATCAGACGAAGAGAACGGACTGTACAGTAACGTTGCTGATTGGATTCGCAGGAGTATGAGCAGGCTTGCTTGTTGATCTTCTGATCGCTCAATACCTGGGTGGCCGTTACGTTTAGCAGACCGCTTGTATCTTGTGGGTGTTTGATATGATCATCACCTACGGCCGGCGTATTGACGAGTCTTTAGAGTCCTACACAGAGATTTCCTGGCTCAAGAGAAACGGAGTAGGAGCACATATGTGATATGTGCGGGACCGATATTAATACGATATGTGATACCGTATTCTATTCTCGCAATATGTGACATCGGTCGGTTATATATGATATAGCCGAGTTATCGAATCAAGTGTTGATTCGATAAGTTGATTCATATGATATTAGTCTGTTGTATATAAAATAGCCGAATTATTAATTCAAGAGTTGATTTAATAATTTAATGTATAATTATATATTTGATATATTATATCAAATTAACTAATATTAGCTCACTTAAGTAATTATTTTTCTCACATTTGATACACTTTACATATATATGATATATGTATTGTTTTCTATTTGCATACATTATATATGTGTGATATATATTATGTATCATGTTAGGTTACACTTGCAACATGCATGAATGAGACTTTTTCCATGCTAGGGTTTAAGCTAGGGTTTTATTTGTTTTAAGTAAATCAAACATTTGGATTTATTCAAGGTTAAGCTTGGAGAAGCTTATAGAATATTGACCAAGTCCACTTGCTTGTCTTGATTAAGATATTTCTTAACCCAACTATTAACCTTAGGCAATGGTTTATTCTCTACATGAGTTAGGCATGACACTAACTCACCCATGGTTGCAATTCTAACCTCACTCTCATTCTCTCTTGATAATTCTTCATCTTCATTATGAGCTAAAAGAAAAGTGTTTTCTAGGGTTTCAAAATGTGAAGAAAATTTGTGAGAAAAATAAGACTAAAGTGAGCCTACTTCCTACTTCATCATCCTTTACTACTTGCCATTTAGTATAGGGTGTTTGCTTCACTAATTCCACAATTCGTCAAGAGATAGCTTGGGATAGTTTCTCCTCGACATAGATCATCTTCGGCCTCGAAGACTTTAATGCAAGCATGTTCATTTCTTCATGGGACCCGCTCTAGAGTCTAGGACTTTATGATCGCGGCGAAGAGACTACTACACGGAGCTATTGAAGTGGAGGACCGGTCTACAAAGGTTGTATTCCTTGTTCACTTTCATATGCGAATTTGTTTACATTACATTCCGTCGGATTTCTAGTAGACGATTATAGGGTTAGGGTTAGCTAAAACGGCAAAATTTTAATATGGCATGAGAGATGCCTCCCGAAACCTTGTTGCAGTCCTGGGGAATCTTGCAATATATGTCCAAGCATCCACTACAATATACATCAAATGTACAGTAATGGCCTCTAGGGCATACATATAACTAACAATCTTCCACTTGCACTAAGGTCATTTGTTGCAGCATCTCATACTCAATGTCATATAGAAGTCTCTCTAGGAAAAGGCCTTTTTCAGTGGATCCGCTGTGTTATCCTTCATGTCAACTCTCCTATCCTCAATCCCTTAGAGATCAACTATCTCTCTTATCAAGTGATACTTGCCTCATAATATGTCTTGATCGCTGATGGGACCGGCGTTCCTAGGCCGAAGCCACAACTCCATTTGTTGTTACAGTATCAGTTATTAGACGCTCAATGGTAGGAACCAAGTTCATCTTATGAACATGAAATGCCCAGACAGCCACTTTAGCTGCATCGTTGGTAGCGATGTATTCACCCTTTATCGTCTATTATGTTACGGTATCTAGCTTGGAACACTTCTAACATACCGTCCCTTCACTGAGGGTAAAGACAATGCCTGTGACTGACTCTCAGTCGACCTTATCACTCTAGAAGCTCGAACCAAAAACATTCATTTAAGGCTTCTTAAGTACTTTAGAATGTCCTCCACAGCTGTCCAGTGATTCTCCCAAGATCCGATTCATTCCTGATCACTACACCTAGTGAGTTAGCTACATCTGGTCTGGTACATAACATCGCACACATGATAGAGCCTATTGCCGAAGTATAGGTTATCCCTTTCACGCGAACTCTCTCCAAATCAGTCTTGGAAGACATCTTTTTGGAGAGAGTGATTCCTGAGTAAGTGGACGAACTACCACGCTTAGAATCTTCTATACTAAACCCCTTTAGTATGGTGTTAATGTAGCTGGATTTGGGACACTCCCAACATCCACTTAGATCTATCATAATAGATCATAATCCATAAGATGTGGTAGGTTTCATTCAGATCTTTCATGGAGATTCCTCGTGATAAGAGGAGCTTGACCGATTGTAGCATAGGAAACCATTTCCTATCAAGAGTATGTTATCTACGTACAATACGTAGAAGACAACCTTACTCTCTACAACCTTCTTGTATATAGAAGGTTCATCTACTATTTTGATGAAGTCAAACTCTTTGACTCGTTTAAGACATGGTCTCTTCCCATTCCATATCTCATATGGAGTGGTAGGCACTGATTTAAATGGAACCCCTTTCAATAGGTATGCAGCTTCTCAAGTGCATAACTTCAAAAGGTAACAAGTAACTCACCAGTACTCATCATAGAGTGCACCATATCTCATAGGGTGCTATACCTCCGCCCCGATACACCGTTGTGTTGTGGTGTATACGAAGGAGTAAGCCGAGAGAGAATCCCATTCTATGTTTAGAAAATCCTGGAACTCCATGCCCAAGTGTTTGCCTCCTCGATCACATCGTAGGACCTAATATTTCTACCCGTCTGGTTCTCAACTTTAAGCTTATATTCTTTGAATTTCTCAAAAGTTTCTGTTAGTTATATGTATGCCCTAGAGGCCATTACTGTACATGTGATGTATATTGTAGTTGATGCTTTGATATATATAGGAAGGACTTTCTTGCTCGATATGATAGTATGCTATCTGGTTGCATTTTATCTTAACATGTATACTTATTGTCTCTCTATTACATGTTGATAAAGCCCTTAGGATGAGTACTTGACTACCAGGATTATGATGCAGATCATACTACTGGGGACAGGGTGGTCGGTAAGTACATCCTTCAAATGTTCCTAGTCGTGGGAGTATCTAGACAGGGCATCGATACTCCAGAGTAGACTAGTATATACGCTTCTCGACCCATATGATGGGCGATGGATGATCCCATATCCATTGGTGTTTGACAACAGAGAAGGTATACGGGTGCTCAGTGGAGACTGGGTACACTGAACGGACTCGCTGAGATCCTAGATGGTATTATACCTATCGTCGGATAGCAGTTCTCTGGTGACACCGGTACAGGTTAGTCTGTAGACCCGAGATCGTCATAGAGTCTTGTGTGATTCCCACTGTGCTTTGATTTCCACCATACCACGGTCAAGAGATCGTTCAAAAAGGTAGTTTTTGGGTACAGTTCCGAGTCACATGGAGGCAATAAGAGATAGGAGGGGTTTCGTCTCTCCTGTTATTGGGAGTTGGTGTTGCGCTATATCCGATTGGCATAACAGGAAATCCCTGGCCAGGGTTAGTGAGATTTACTGGTAAGTGTTATCAGTAGTTTCTCGAACCGTTATAGACCTTGCATCGGCATGACTATCAGGATATTGGGGTCTGACGTTATACCACCCCCAGGCTGTGATATGCGACATATCTGACGAAGAGACCAGATTGTACGGTAGTGTTACTAATTGGCTTCGCATGAGTACGAGATGGCTTGCTTGTTGATCTTCTGATCGCTCAATACCCCGGTGGATGTTACGTTTGGCAGACGGCTTGGGGCTTGTGGGTGTTTGATATGATCATCACCTACTGCCGGCGTATTGACGAGTCTTTAGAGTCCTACACAGAGGTTTCCTGGTTCATATGAAATGGAGTAGGAGCACATATGTGATATGTGCGGAACCAAGATTAATGCGATATGTGATACCATATTCTATTCTCGTGATATGTGATATCGGTAGGTTATATATGATATAGCCGGGTTATCGGATCAAGTGTTGATTCGATAAGTTGATTCATATGATATTAGTCGGTTGTATATAATATAGCCTGATTATTAAATCAAGTGTTAATTTGATAATTTAATAACTTGCATTAACTAATATTAGCTCACTTAAATATTCATTTTTCTCACTTATGATACATTGATATATATGTGGTATATGTTAAATGTATTGTTTTCTTTTTGCACAAAATATACATGTGATATATATTGTTGTGTCATGCTAGATTACACATGCAACATGTATGTATAAGAGTCATACCATGCTAGGTTAATGTTAGGATTTTATTTGTTTTGAGTTATTCAAAATGATTTGGAATTAGTTATGGTTGAGCTTGGAAGGAGCTAGTAGAACCATTGACTAAGTCCTCTTGTTTTGTTTTTCTTAAGATATTTATTATCCTAATCATTAACCTTACATCATGGTTAACTCTCAACAAGGGTTAGTGTATGACACTAACTCGTCATGGTTGCAATTCTAACCTCATGAGTTCATTCATCTTTTCATCACTTCTTCTTCTTCCTCAAGAGAAAAAGCTTGCTAGCTTTTTCTAAGTGATGAAATATTGTGAGAAAAATAAAATAAAGTGAGCCCACTTCCTATTTCATCATCCTCTACTATTAGTCATTTAGTTTAGGGTGTTTGCTTCACTAATATCACCATTAGTGAAGAGGTAGCATGCGCTCGAGTCTCCTTGACGTAGATCATCTTCGGCCTAGAAGACATTGAGCAAGCTTGTCCATTTCTTCATGTGAACCCTTACTAGAGTCCGGATCTTCACAACTTGTAGCGAAGGGACTACGACATGGAGCTTTAGAAGTGAAGGACCGGTCTACAAAGGTTGTATTCACTCATTCACTTAGATGTAAAGTGTTTACATATAGTATCGTCGGATTTTCTAGTAACGATTCTAGGGTTAGGGTTAGCTAATACGGCAATTTTTAAAAATTGGCATGGACGATGCCTCCCAAAACCTTGCTGCCATGCTAAGCAACACTTCAGTGGTATCAGAGCCATGCTAGAAAATTAGATGATGTTTGTTAGATTACGAAACCGAAACGATTCCGAAACTTGAAACGTTGCAGCCCACTTTCTGTTGAGTTTAAAATAGCCTCTAAAATTTTTTTTAGCAACTGCAGAATGTTGTATGAGATGCAACATGAACACAGTATAAAATTGAACCCCAGACTTCGGATTTTGGTCGGCCAAACAGCATAGAAAACCGGTGTGCTCGGTTTTATGGTGGAGTTCAGGGTTGAATTTTGTAGTGTGTTCCGGTCTCTGGGTTTTGGTGTTTCATGTGTTGCTAGTTTTAGCTAAATTTTCATGTGATGTTAATTTTCTGCAAAGGCAATTCGGTGTGTTTCATATTCGTAATTCTTACATGTTTTCGGGTTATTTAGGCGAAGTTAAAAAGTTCGTACAAATATCAATAACATAATTTTTCCCTCGCTGAATTTTCCAAGAGTTGGATTTTTACGAGTTTAAAATTTTCAGAAAATCTTGCAAGTGATTCTGTGGACTCTCTAGAAGAAAGAAAACCTTACTCGATTCTGTGACCGTCAAAACCGCCATCAAAACCCAAAGGCTTGTGGTAGTTCAGCGGTACCACAGGTGAGGCATTGGTGGACCCTTCTACGGCTGGTTCATAGGTGTTGTGGCATGTTCTAGGTACTTTTTGAACTCCGCTCAAGTGTTGAGCTTGTTGGGATATTTTGGGTCCTTGCTTATTCGATCGAAAAGTTTAACATCATCTAGCTATCTGTGATTTGATACAATATTTGGAATCCACAAATAGTTATGAGATAACTAGTTTGAATTTTATAAATCTAGCAGTTTAGTCTCATTTGATCGGTTGCCACGGAATTTTGATGTGGATCAAAAGTCCGTCCCAATTTCGTAGTGTATGAGGATACTCTCCAGGTAACCTTACTAGATAGCCATGCCCCATAGCCCCGACCATGAGACTGTTGGAGAACCCCGTCGCTAAAAGCATCGGTTTGGGTGCTCGCGGCTACGATGTTCTGCCTTAGTGCACTTCGTCGACGGCATCGGGGGTGCGGCCGTCTACTAAAGTTTCCAATGAGCATTCGATCAGGTTATCGGGAATCTTGTTGAATTACCCGATAGGTTAACGGAAAGTGTTTTCAATATCGAGACTAAAATGCGGGATTTATAATTGTTAGGCATGTGATGTCTAAGAAATTCATTTGGTTGGGCATTAAATCCAAATTATGTGATACATTAGGTTTATGATGTCTAAGGTGGTTGCGGATTCCAATTGTTATAGTTTATCACTTTCTTTTCTGCGACCATAAGTGTAATATGTGGTGTATCGCCGGTTTCGTTGCTATACGTCAACGACAATTGGGATACACATATTTACTTACGTTGATGACATGTGATGTTATGTGTTGCTGTGATATGTTATATTTGATCGTCGTGTTTTAAATAGCTGGGAGGTTTTATGTGAGATGGGAGTTTTTCATTTTCATTCATGTAAAAGCTTGTATGTAATATTCTTTTATTGGGGTACTTCCGGGTTGAGGATGATGTCACCATTGATGTATAGTATTTACTTTTCCTCATTAGGATAGACCCAAGGAGGAGAGCACAAGTAACCGGGTTCTAAGGTCCAGTGGGAGACCATATCGAGGAGTCGAGACTGGGTCTCCTAAATCTAGAATTAGGAGGGTTGTTTGTGTAAGGTTCCTAGGCACTCTCAAGAGGTCTCACAAGGCATCAACAATGCCAATTTTAAATTTTATGAGTGCCGAGAAACCCTAATACGGATCGTCGACTAGAATTTTAGGCGAAACAATTAACTAGTTAACATCTTAACTAAAAGTAGGAAACTACAACCTTTGTAGATCCGGTTATCCATATCCTTAGCTCCTCGTAGTTGTCCCCTCGCTATCCATCTCGGATCCGGGACTCTCGCATCGGCTTCATCGGAGAAATCAGCGGACAAGTCGTCGGCTACGATGCCGAAGATGATCTACGTCGAGGTTGCACAAGATCAAGCTCCAACTTCACCAAGTTGTGAAACTTGTGAAGAAAACACCCTATACTACTTGGCAAGAGGTAGAGGATGAAGAAATAGGAGGTGGGTTCACTTTAGAATTGGATTTCTCACTTTAGAACTCAAGATGCCATTAATGGAGTCTAGTTTTCTTTCTTGAAGAAGAAGGAGAAGATGAATATAGAATATGATAAAAGTATTTCATAACAGAAAAGAAATCAATACTTATCATATCCTAACTATGGTCAAGTGTAGAGAATAGACCATGGTAAGTGGGAATGGTTAGGGTTAAGCATGAAGACAAAATGGTCACTTGGTCAAAACTTCAGGAAGCTTCAACAAGCTTCATGATAAAAAGAAACCATTTTGTTTTCATATATCTTTTTCTCAAAAAGGAAAAGATAAATAATTAAGTGAAAATAAGAAACCCTAACCATTCACTAAACATGGTTTAAGTCTTTACACAAATTCAAGTGAGAATGTATCATCAAACATGATACAATCAAGTGCACACAAAATATATCACATATACAATGTGCTATACAAGTGAGAAAATCCCTTTAAAGTGAACCAATACTAGTTAATGCATAGTAATATATCAAATATATAATTATACATTAAATCATTAAATCAACACTTGATTCAATGATCCGGTCATGTCGCACATAACCGACTAGTATACAATGTATCGATTTATCGAATCAATGATTCGATAACTAGGTTATATCTCATACAACCAATCGAAACATTCATCGCGATAATGGAATACGGTATCACATACACGCATTATTCTCGGTCCTGCACATATCTCATATGCGCTCCTATTTCGTTTCGCTTGAGCCAGGAAACCTCTGTGTACGACTCTAAAGACTCGTCAATACGCCGGCAGCAGATGATGATCATATCAAGCACCCACAAGCCGCAAGCGGTCTGCTAAACGTAACGGCCATCCGGGTATTGAGCGATCAGAAGATCGACGAGCTAGCCCGCTCACACTCCTGTGAATCCAACCAGTAACACATACCGTACAGTCCGGTCTATTCGTCTGATATGTCGCATATCCAGTCTAAGGGTAGTAAACGTCAGACCCCAGTAACCGATAAGTCGTGCCGATGTGAGGCTCATAACGGGTCGAGAAATTACTGGTAACACTTACCAGCAGATCTCTGATCAGCCCTCG
This sequence comes from Agapanthus africanus, assembly GCA_030015575.1. Lineage (NCBI taxonomy): Eukaryota > Viridiplantae > Streptophyta > Magnoliopsida > Asparagales > Amaryllidaceae > Agapanthus > Agapanthus africanus. The sequence goes on along the minus strand of CM057343.1, from coordinate 285,599,518 downwards.
CCAGGGACTTCCCTGTTACGGCCAATCGAGCACAGCGCAACATCACACCCCAATACCGGGAGAGACGAAACCCCTCCTATCGCTCATTGCCTCCATGTGACTCGGGACTGTACCCAAAGACCACCGTTTTGCACGCCATCATGGACGTGGTAAGGTGGAGATCAAAGCACAGTGGGAATCACACAAGACTCTATGACGATCTCGGGTCTACAGACTAACCTGTACTAGTGTCACCTGAGAACTGCCATCTGACTTGAGGTATAATACCATCTGGGAGTTCTCGGCGAGTCCGTCCAGTGTACCCAGTCTCCACTGAGCACCCGTATACCATCTCTGATGTCAAACACCAATGGATATGGGATCATCCATCGCCCATCTCATGGGTCGAGAGGCGTATACGCTAGTCTACACTGGTATATCGATGCCCCTTCTCGATACACCCACGACTAGGGACCTTGAAGGATGTACTTATGGACTACCATGTCCCCACTAGTATGATCTGCATCATAGTCCAGGTAGTCAACTACACATCCTAAGGGCTTTATCAACATGTAACTATAAGACAGTTCAAGGAGACTAGTAACATGTTAAGATAAAGAGAAACCAGATAGCATACTATCATATCGAGCAAGAAAGTCATCTCTATATATGTCCAAGCATCCAATATAATATACATCATCTGTACAATACTGGCCTATAGGACATACATACAACTAACAATCTCCCACTTGCACTAGGGCCAGCTGCTGTAGTATCGCATACCGAGCATCCCGAAGAGTCTCTCAAACTGTATCTGGGGAATGGCCTTCGTGAGTGGATCCGCCGTGTTGTTCTTCGTGTCAACCCTCCTGACCTCGATCTCCCGGCGATCAACTATCTCCCGGATCAGGTGATACCGCCTTAGAATATGCCAGGATCGCTGATGGGACCTGGGTTCCTTGGCCAAAGCCACCGCTCCATTGTTATCGCAATACAAAGGTATTGGATGCTCAATGGATGGAACCACTCCAAGTTCAATAATGAACTTCTTGATCCAGACAGCCTCTTTAGCAGCATCGTTGGCAGCGATGTATTCAGCCTCCATCGTCGAGTCTGCCACGGTTTCCTGCTTGGAACTCTTCCAGCTAACCGCCCCTCCGTAAAGGGTAAAGACAAATCCCGACTGCGACTTAGAGTCGTCCTTATCACTCTGGAAGCTCGAATCGGTAAAGGACTCCACTTGGAGTTCTCCGTTACCATACACCAAGAGCATCTTTTTAGTCCTTCGCAAGTACTTGAGAATGGTCTTCACAGCTGTCCAGTGACTCTCTCCAGGATCAGCTTGATACCTGCTCACTATACTTTGTGAGTATGCTACATCGGGTCTGGTACATAGCATCGCATACATGATAGAGCCTACAGCCGAAGCATAAGGTATCCCTTGCATGCGAGCTCTCTCCAAATCAGTCTTGGGAGACATCTCTTTGGAGAGAGTGACTCCAGAGATCGTGGGCAAGTTCCCACGCTTGGATTCTTCCATACTGAACCTCTTTAGTATGGTGTCAATGTACCTGGATTGGGACAATCCCAATATCCGTTTGGATCTATCTCTATAGATCCTTATTCCCAATATGCAGGAGGCATCACCAAGATCTTTCATTGAGAATCTTTGTGATAAGAAGAGCTTGACCGATTGCAGCATAGGAATATCATTTCCTATCAATAGTATGTCGTCCACGTACAATACGAGGAAGACAACAATACTCTCTGCTACCTTCTTGTAAATACAAGGTTCATCTGGATTTTTGACGAAATCAAACTCTTTGATAACGACGTCAAAGTAGATGTTCCAACTCCGCGATGCTTGCTTTAATACATAAATGGATTTAAGCAGCTTGCACACCTTCCCGCTGCTCCCACTGTCTACGAAGCCCTCTGGCTGAGTCATGTACACGCACTCTTCTAAATCACCATTTAGAAAGGTGGTCTTAACATCCATTTGCCAGATTTCATAGTCATGATATGCAGCGATGGCAAGCATGATCCGGATGGATTTAAGCATAGCCACTGGAGAAAAGGTTTCGTCATAGTCCATACCTGGTCTTTGACGAAAACCCTTTGCTACAAGTCTAGCTTTGAAAGTCTCCACTTTCCCATCTACACCAAGTTTTTTCTTGAAGATCCACTTGCTCCCGATGGGTTTTACCCCTTCAGGAGCAACATCCAAAGTCCATACTTTGTTGGCGTACATGGATTCCATCTCGGACCGCATAGCATCCAGCCATTTCACTGAGTCCCTACTCGTGATGGCCTGCTCAAAACTAGTTGGGTCATCATCTTCCATGATGCAATCTTCGCTTCCACCGTCAATGAGAAAACCGTAGTATCTCTCAGGTGGACGAGAAACCCTGCTAGATCGGCGGAGAGGCTGGGGTTCGTCGGGTACTACTGAATCCTCTGGTTCTACTAAATCTTCAGTTATAGTTTGTGTTGCTGGAACCTCTTCCAGTTCTACCTCAATGCCACTAATCTGTTTCATAAGAAAACCTTTTTCTAAGAAAGTGGCATGTCGAGAAACAAACACCTTTTGTTCCTCGGGGTGGTAGAAGATATATCCTTATGAATTTTTGGGATATCCTACAAACTTACATAAGACTGATCTTGCCTCGAGTTTGTCCGGATTTTGTCTTTTGACATAGGCTGGACAACCCCATATCTTAACATACTTAAGAGATGGTCTCTTCCCTTTCCATATCTCATATGGAGTGGTAGGCACTGATTTGGTAGGAACCATATTCAATAGGTGTATGGCTGTCTCAAGCGCATACCCCAAGAAGGAAATAGGTAACTCAGCTGTACTCATCATTGAACGCACCATATCTAATAGGGTGCGATTCCTTCGTTCCGATACACCGTTGTGCTGTGGTGTATAAGGTGGAGTAAGCTGAGAGAGAATCCCATTCTCTTTTAGATAATCTTGGAACTCATTGCTCAAGTATTCTCCTCCTCGATCAGATCGAAGGATTTTAATACTTTTGCCCGTTTGGTTCTCTACTTCTTGCTTATATTCTCTGAATTTCTCAAAAGCTTCAGACTTGTGTTTCAATAGGAACACATGCCCGTATCTAGAGAGATCGTCAGTGAATGTAATGAAGTAGGAAGAACCGTTCCTGGCAAGGGTAGACATGGGACCGCATACATCACTATGTACCAGTCCTAAGAGTTCAATAACTCTTTCTCCGTGTCCACTAAACGGAGCTTTGGTCATTTTTCCTTTGAGACATGAATGGCAAGTATCATAAGATGATAATTCGAACGGATTCAAATAACCATCCTTATGTAACTTAGCCAGTCGTGTCGCATTGATATGACCAAGTCTACAATGCCACATGTAGGATTCGTTCATTTCTGAACTTTTCCTCTTGTGTGTGTTTTGTATATTGAGGACTGTATTTTGATTTAGAATGAATATGCCATTATGTAACGAGCCTGATGCAATCAACTTTTGATCTAGGAATATGTTCATAACATTATCCTGTACTACAAAATTATATCCTTCTTTACTCAATAAAGAAACTGATATAATGTTGCACATCATGTTCGGTATATAATAGCATTCATTCAGAATCATTGTATCACCACTTGGTAATACTAGGTGATATTCGCCAACTGCTTTGGCTGCAACATTTGCACCGTTCCCTACTTGAACGGAATGATCACCTTTACCCAGTTCTCTACCTTTCCGTAGCCCATGTAACTGCTTACATATGTGGGATCCTTATCCGGTATCTAATACCCAGGACGTAGGGTGAACTGAAAAACAGTTCTCAATAACTAACACACCCGAAGAAGATGCATCAACATGCATGTTCTTTTGGGCGGCTTGAGAATCCAGATATTCTCCTATTTCCTGTTCATTCTTATAACACTTATAAGATAGAACGGGTTCAACGTTCCCCTGCACAGTATAACATGCGGATTCGGTCAATACATCCATATTATTATCTTTATTAGGGCATGAAATGGTCGCTACCTGGAGAGAGAGAGAAGAAAACACTTTAGCATATGCTCTTGCAAGATCAGATTGGTTATTATCTTATCTAATCAGGATGGCTCCCACTGGTTTTTATCAAATCTTCCTTCAAACCCTGAAAGGAAAGACTAGCCGGGATTAATTACACGCTACAAGTTCGCCAATCTTTCAGCCAGGCCAGTGTCGGTACTTTGAGGGAGGTCCCCCGTGCTTTCGCACGAACCTAATTAATGTAAACCTCGTTTTCCCAGAGGCGTAACCCCGTTGACACCTTTCTAGACACCTACTTGATTAGCTAATTGCAATATGTAAAACTTTCCCAGGAGTAACTCTTACACGCAGTGGGTATCGGGATCCAACTATCTCATAGAAGGTATGCTATCTCATTGCAAATTTCAACACTTGAAATTCCCAATAATATTTTACCCCTAGTGTTCTATGACCTTGACGAATGCCAAACAACCCATAGTCCACTAGTCAAGTTCAACCCGTACATTTCTTGATTGAATTAAACCCACCCGCACGACCCTTGACGAATGCCAAACAACGCCGTATGAATACCCTAATCCAATCTGCATCATATGCATAAGCAGATAAATACTAGTTAGCTACCGTACACTACGCCTTGACGAATGCCAAACTACCGTAGCACGAATACTAAGTAGTACTTATCTGAAATGACGGAGGGCTACGCAGGTTTTCAGAAAACCATGAGCGTAATGAACTTGATATCATTGTAGAATCAAATGAAGTTTTTGAAATGGAGCGATTTTGAGGCTTTTCTAGTTTTGCTAAAGGGGTCACTCCCGGTGAAGGGATCGTCGGCCCTTTTCTCGTCGAATGAGGTGCGGGATATATCATATATATCACTGTGCAAAGCAGAAACTATAGAAGCAATCAAAAACAAACCGAATGTGTAGCATCTGCCAGTTATTGCTAAAGGAGTCACTCCCGGTGAAGGGATCTCGGTCCTTTCCTCATCGAATAAGGTGCAGGGTATATCATATATACCGCTATGCAAAGCAAGAACTGTAGCTACCTGTTTTGTTTAAAATTTGATTCTACAACATCTTAGGTTTCTTTTCTTTCATTAATCACATTAATGAAGTCCCATCATTTAAGTCACCTAAACATCACAGATAAATACGACGTACACTTATGCCATCCGCATTCGCCTGGATGTCCCCTCGTGCACCGTTAGGTTAGGTAACTAACGACAGAGCAGGGCAGGGCTGGTGCGGATGCAAAAATAAGTAACGTCTATATAATATATCATATATACTATATACTGTATCTATCACAGAACATCACATGATCACATCACAGATATCGCAGCAGAAGAAACATATGAAACATTGGATATACTAGGACGTCCGTGTTTTCAATACGAGCCAGTATAAAACACGGATTCCACGGTTGTGATGAATAGCCAATCCCACACCCCTAGACCCCTACGAGAGCGGCAAGCAACCCTACCAATTCTAGGGTTAGGAGACCCGAACTCGACTCCTCGAGATGGTCTCCCACTGGACCCTAGAACTCGGTTACTTGTGCTCCCCTCCTTGGGTCTATCCTAATGCGGAAAAGTAAATAATATACAAAAGGTGACAACTTCCGCAACCTGGAAGTGCCCCAATAAAAGAATATTACATACAAGTTTTTACATGAATGAAAATGAAAAACACTCATCTCACATAAAAAACCCCGGCTATTCAAACACGACAATCCAATATAACATATCCATCAACACATAACATCACATGTCATCAACGTAAATAAATATGCGCATCCCAATTGTCGTTGACATATAGCAACGAAACCGGCGATATCACATATTACACTTACGGTCACAGAAAAGAAAGTGTAAAACTACAACAGTTGGAATCCGCAACCTCTTTAGACATTGCATGCCTAACACTTATAAACCCCGCATTTTAGTCCCATTATCGAAAACTCTTTTCAATATGAAGTGAGACTAAACCGCTAGATTTATAATATTCATTCAGTTATCTCATAACTGTGTGTGAATTCCAATTATTGTATCCCATTACGGATAAATAGAAATTATTAAACTTTCCGATCGAACATTTGAACACCAAAGTTTTCCTGAAACCGTTCAACCCATGAAATAAGTTCAAAGACATTCATTTCATGCCTCAGTACCAACGGTCCAGCCGTAGAAGGGTCAAGCCAACGCCTCACATATGGCACGCCGTACTGCCCCAAACCCTAAGGTTCAAAGGGCAGTTCAAGACGGCCACATAATCGAGTTAAGGTTTGTTGTCTTCTAGAGGGACCATCGCGTTACTTGCACTACTCAGAACGTCCTTAAACCACAGAAAAATCCAACACTTGGATATTTTCCGGCAGGGGAAAGATTGGGTTTTTACATCCGGTCGAACTTTTTAACATATTCCAAAATATCCGGAAAAACACATAGACAAGGCTTGATAATCCGATCGAATCATCGAACTCCTAATACAACCCAGAAAACTCAACACCTGTGTTCAGATTAAAAATTCCCAGGAAAACCAACACTGCAACATAGGAATTACAGTGCAAAATTGAACAACAGAGGAGACTAGATGGCCGCGGAACCGCCGCATTAGGCATGCTAATGCCGCGGTTCCGCCGCGCTTCTATGGCATTAGGCTATCGAATTTCACAGTAACTCTTACAATCACCTGCTGATTTTTTTGTATATTTTTAATATGGAAAAAACCCAGTTTTTGAAAAAAGTCCAGAGAGCAAGTTTGGGATTAGGGTTTCGATTCGTTCGGACTTCAAACGTCGTCTACACTTCGCCTAAGGGTCTAGCTAGGCTCTGATACCACTGTAGGGTTCCTAGACACTCTCAAGAGGTCTCACAAGGCATCAACCATGCCAATTTTAAATTTTATGAGTGCCGAGAAACCCTAATATGGATCGTCGACTAGAATTTTAGGCGAAACAATTAACTAGTTAACATCTTAACTAAAAGTAGGAAACTACAACCTTTGTAGATCCGGTTATCCACTTCCTTAGCTCCTCGTAGTTGTCCCCTCGCTGTCCATCTCGGATCCGGGACTCTCGCATCGGCTTCATCGGAGAAATCAGCGGACAAGTCGTCGGCTACGATGCCGAAGATGATCTACGTCGAGGTTGCACAAGATCAAGCTCCAACTTCACCAAGTTGTGAAACTTGTGAAGAAAACACCTTATACTACTTGGCAAGAGGTAGAGGATGAAGAAATAGGAGGTGGGTTCACTTTAGAATTGGATTTCTCACTTTAGAACTCAAGATGCCATTAATGGAGTCTAGTTTTCTTTCTTGAAGAAGAAGGAGATGATGAATATAGAATATGATAAAAGTATTTCATAATAGAAAAGAAATCAATACTTATCATATCCTAACTAAGGTCAAGTGTAGAGAATAGACCATGGTAAGTGGGAATGGTTAGGGTTAAGCATGAAGACAAAATGGTCACTTGGTCAAAGCTTCATGAAGCTTCAACAAGCTTCATGATAAAAAGAAACCATTTTGTTTTCATATATCTTTTTCTCAAAAAGGAAAAGATAAATAATTAAGTGAAAATAAGAAACCCTAACCATTCACTAAACATGGTTTAAGTCTTTACACAAATCCAAGTGAGAATGTATCATCAAACATGATACAATCAAGTGCACACAAAATATATCACATATACAATGTGCTATACAAGTGAGAAAATCTCTTTAAAGTGAACCAATACTAGTTAATGCAAAGTAATATATCAAATATATAATTATACATTAAATCATTAAATCAACACTTGATTCAATGATCCGGTCATGTCGCACATAACCGACTAGTATACAATGTATCGATTTATCGAATTAATGATTCGATAACTAGGTTATATCTCAAACAACCAATCGAAACATTCATTGCGAGAATGGAATACGGTATCGCATACACGCATTATTCTCGGTCCTGCACATATCTCATATGCGCTCCTATTTCGTTTCGCTTGAGCCAGGAAACCTCTGTGTACGACTCTAAAGACTCGTCAATACGCCGGCAGCAGATGATGATCATATCAAGCACCCACAAGCCGCAAGCGGTCTGCTAAACATAACGGCCATCCGGGGATTGAGCGATCAGATGATCGACGAGCTAGCCCGCTCACACTCCTGTGAATCCAACCAGTAACACTTACCGTACAGTCCGGTCTGTTCGTCAGATATGTCGCATATCAAGTCTAGGGGTGGTAAACGTCAGACCCCAGTAACCGATAAGTCGTGCCGATGTGAGGCTCATAACGGGTCGAGAAACTACTGGTAACACTTACCAGCAGATCTCTGATCAGCCCTGGCCAGGGACTTCCCTGTTACGGCCAATCGAGCACAGCGCAACATCAACCCCCAATACCGGGAGAGACGAAACCCCTCCTATCGCTCATTGCCTCCATGTGACTCGGGACTGTACCCAAAGACCACCGTTTTGCATGCCCTCATGGACGTGGTAAGGTGGAGATCAAAGCACAGTGGGAATCACACAAGACTCTATGACGATCTCGGGTCTACAGACTAACCTGTACTAGTGTCACCTGAGAACTGCCATCTGACGTGAGATATAATACCATCTGGGAGTTCTCGGCGAGTCCGTCCAGTGTACCCAGTCTCCACTGAGCACCCGTATACCATCTCTGATGTCAAACACCAATGGATATGGGATCATCCATCGCCCATCTCATGGGTCGAGAGGCGTATACGCTAGTCTACACTGGTATATCGATGCCCCGTCTCGATACACCCACGACTAGGGACCTTGAAGGATGTACTTATGGACTACCATGTCCCCACTAGTATGATCTGCATCATAGTCCAGTTAGTCAAGTATATATCCTAAGGGCTTTATCAACATGTAACTATAAGACAGTTCAAGGAGACTAGTAAACATGTTAAGATAAAGAGAAACCAGATAGCATACTATCATATCGAGCAAGAAAGTCATCTCTATATATGTCCAAGCATCCAATATAATATACATCATCTGTACAATACTGGCCTCTAGGGCTAACATACAACTAACAGTTTGCCGCTCTCGTAAGGGTCTAGGGTTGTGGGTTTGGCTATTCATCGCTGTAGAGTTACTTGGCACTAGAACAAGGTTCTACAAGGCATCAACCATGCCAAAATCAAATTTTTCATGTGCCGAACAACCCTAACCAAGATCTTAGACTAGAGATTAGGCGAATCAAAGCAAGTAAACAATTTTACTTCTAAGAGTTAGGGATTACAACCTTTGTAGTCCGTTCCTTCACTTCTAAAGCTCTGTGTTGAGGTCCCTTCGCTGCGATCATCGAGTACCCGGACTCTAGAGAGGCTCCATGAAGAGAAAGATGCAATCTTGCTTCCGATCTTCAATAACAATGATGATCTACCTTGAAGAAACTCAAACCCAAGCTCTTGCTTTGCTAATCAAGTATTAACAAGGCAAACACCCTAATCTAAGCGGCTAGAATAGATGAGGATGATGAATTAGGAATTTAGCTCTCATTTGTTTTCAATTTCTCACTCATTTTCATCACATTAGAAAAAGCTAGAAAGCTTTTCCAAGCAAGAAGAAAGAAGAAGAAGAAGCTAATCAATTTGTGATGAATAATGAATCAAGTGTGTGGTTAGAAATGCAACCATGGGTTAAGAATGAAGACTTAACCCATGTAGAGAATTAACTATGGTGAAGGGTTGGGTTGGGTTAAAAAAATATCTATGCAAAATATCATAAGTCAAAGTCAAAGCTTCAAGAAGCTTCTTGAAAGCTTCATGCAAGCTTAACCCTAATCCAAACCCTAACCATATTTAAACTCCACAAAACATGTCGCATTTATAACCCTAACTTGTTACAATAATATATATCACAAATACAATATTTATTGTAACAAAATAAAATAATACGATTAACATATATCACATATATATCAATGTATTATCCAAGTGAGAAAAAGAATCTTTAAGTGAGCTAATATTAGTTAATGTAATATAATATATCGAATATATAATTATACATTAAATTATCGAATAAACACTTGATCCGATAATCCGGTTATTTCATAAATAACCGACTAATATAATCTGTATCAGTTCATCGAATCAACACTTGATCCGATGACCCGGCTATATCACATATACCCGGCCGATATCACATATCGCGAGAATCTAATACGGTATCGCATACACGTATTATTCTCGGTCCCGCACATATTACATATGTGCTCCTACTCCGTTTTTCCTGAGCCAGGAAACCTCTGTGTAGGACTCTAAAGAATCGTCAATACGCCGGCAGTAGGTGATGATCATATCAAACACCCACAAGCTGCAAGCGGTCAGCTAAACGTAACAGCCACCTAGGTATTGAGCAATCAGAAGATCAACAAGCAAGCCTGTACATTCTCCCATGAATCCAACCAGTAACACTCCCGTACAGTCCGGTCTCTTCGTCTGATATGTCGCATATCTCGCCTAGGGGTGGTAAATGTCAGACCCCAGTAGCTTGATAAATCGTGTCGATATGAGGTCCATAACAGTTCGAGAAACTACTGATAACACTTACCAGTAAATCTCAGCAACCCTGGCTAGGGATTTCCAGTTATAGCCAATCGAACACAGCGCAACATCAACTACCTATACCGGGAGAGACGAAACCCTTCCTATCGCTCATTGCCTCCATGTGATTCGGGATTGTACCCAAAAGCCACCTTTTTGCACGTCCTCTTGGACGTGGTATGATGGAAATCAAAGCACAGTGGGAATCACACAAGACTCTATGACGATCTCTGGTCTACAGACTAACCTGTACCAGTGTCACCAGAGAACTGCCATCTGACGTGAGGTATAATACCATCTGGGAGTTCTCGGCGAGTCCGTCCAGTGTACCCAGTCTCTACTGAGCACCCGTATATCTTCTCTAATGTGAAACACCATTGGATATAGGATCATCCATCACCCATCATATGGGTCAAGAAATGCATACGCCAGTCTACTCTTGAGTATCGATGCCCTATCTCAGTTCTCCCACGACTAGGAATATTTGAAGGATGTACTTGGCGACTACATTGTCCCCACTAGTATGATCTACATAATAGTCCTGGTAGTCAAGTACTCATCCTAAGGGCTTTATCAACATGTGACATAGAGACATTCAGAGTACATGTTAAGATAAAGAGTTACCAGATAGCATACTATCATGTCGAGCAAGAAAGTCATCTCTATATATGTCCAAGCATCCACTACAATATACAATGTATGTACAGTAATGGCATCTAGGGCATACATATAACTAACAATCTCCCACTTGCATTAGGGCCATCTGTTGTAGTATCTCATACACAACAATAAGCTGTGGTTAGAGTATCTCATACTCAACCATCCCATAAAATTCTCTACTGGGAAATAGGCCTTTGTGAGCTGATCCGCGCTGTTGTCCTCTGAGTCTACACTCCTAACCTCGATCTACCTGGAGATCAAACATCTCCATGATCAGGTGATACTGCCTAAGAATATGTCTGGATCACAAATGGGACGGGGATTCCTAGGCCTAAGCCATAATTCCATTGTCACACAATGGTAGGAACGAAATTCATCTCATGAATTCATATTTATCCAGACTGCCTTCTTGGTAGCATCTTTGGTAACGATATATTTTGCCTTTAATTATCTAGAAAGTCACGGTATCAAGCTTGGAACTCTTCCAACATACCGTCCCTCCACTGAGGGTAAAGGCAATGCTTGCGACTGACATTCAGTCGTTCTTATCACCCTGGAACCTTTCTAGTGATTCTCCCTAGGATCGATTGATACCATCTCACTACAACTAGTGAGAATCCTAACATCCAATTAGATCTATCTTATAGATCCATAATCCAAGATTTAGGAGGTATCACCCTGATCCTATATGGAGAATCTCTGTGATAAGAGGAGATTGACCGAGAGTAGCATAAGAAACTCCTTCCCTATCAAGAGTATGTCATCCACGTACTATACGAGGATCACCACCATACTCTCTACTACATTTTTGTGTATACAAGGTTCAACTACCATTTTGATGAAGTCAAACTCTTGGACTAGCATATTAAAACAGACGTTCCAACTCCACGATGCCTGATTTATCCCATAAAACATCATGCTCACGTTTCCGCTGCTCCCACTGTTTACGAAGCCCTCTGGCTGTGTACTTATAGTCGCTCTCTTCCAAATCATCATTTAGAAAAACAGTCATGACACCCAACCGCCAGATATCGTAGTCATGGTATGTACCCGTGGCAAGTAGGATCTAGATGGACTTAAGCATAGCTTTGAAAGTCTCAACTTTTCCATGCACACCAAGTAATAGTCTCAAGATATACTTGCTCCTGATGGGGATTTAACCCTTCAGATAAAGCAACCAAAGTCCATACTTTGTTGGTGTAAAAGGATTCCATCTCAAATCGCTAAGCTTCCAGCCATTCTCACAGAGTCCCCACTCCTGATGGCCTGCTCGAAACTAGTTGGGTGATCATCTCATGATGCAATCCTCTCTGCCACTATGATTGAGAAACCGAAGTATCTCTTAAGTGGATAAGGAACCCTACCAGATCGGCGGAGAGGCTGAGGCTCGTTGGTAACTATTGAATAATCCAGGTTTACCAAATCATCAGCTGCAGTTTGTATAGTTGGAACTCCTTCCAGTTCTACCTTATGACTACTAATTTCTTCATAAGAAATTCCCTTTTTCTCAAAAAGTGGTATACCGAGAAATAAAATATCTTTTGTTCCTCGGTGTGGTAGAAGATATTCCCTTGCGAATGCTTGGGATATCCAACAAACTTCCACAGTACTGATCTTACCTCGAGCTTGTCCGGATTTTGTTTTCAGACATAGGCCGGACAACTCCAAATCATAACTTCCTTAAGAGATGGGCTCTTCCCATACCATATCACATATGGAGTGGTAGGCATCTGATTTGGTTGGAACCCTATTCAATAGGTATGCAACTTCTAAAGTGCATAACCCCAAAAGAAAATAGGCAACTCAATAGTACTCATCATAGAGCACACCATATCACATAGGGTGTAATTGCTCCGCCCCGATACACCGACGTGCTGTGGTGTATTCGGAGGAGTAATGCTGAGAGAGAATCTCATTCTATTTTAGAATAGTCCAGGAATTCCATGCTCAAGTATTCTCCTCCTTGATCACATCAAAGTGTAAGTCCATGATGCACACCCCACGGGTCGCGGGGAGGCGGAATACTTGAAAAACGATTTTCTCACCTCAAAAGAAACTAGTTTTTGCTTTGCATCATGAACTTTTTCCCACTTTAGGATCTTGTTTAAACCTTAGCTAATAGAAACTAGACTAAGAGAGAGTAAGTAAAGGGTTTATACCCTCGTTCCTAGTCCTTTGGGTCTTCAAGTTGCTCCTTGCTCCTTGGTTCAAGCTCCTTGCTTTGGCATTTGGACGAACTCGGTTGCCGGTCTCCTTTGTGTCGAAGATGGATCCACCCAAGAGCCTATGGTCAAGCTCCAACCTCCATGAGATAACTTAGTAATCTAACTTGTTAAGAGAGAAGAAAAAGTAGATGTAGAGTGAGTGTATTGGATTATTTGATCTCAAAACTCATTGTTTTGCAACACATGCAAGTGTATGAGCTTGAGGAAGAAGGAGAGAAGAAAACCTAGGAGAGAGAATCCTTTTGTGATAATGATGATAGAAATGAGAAGAGAGAATGGTTAAGTATTTTGCCAATAATTCAACCATGGTATATTAAATCATATAATCTAAAACCATGCTTGAATAGTGGCTCCAAAAGAAATAAACAAATACTTTGCCATCCTTCAACCCATGCCTCCTAATTTCCACCTCATTAATTCTTTAATGAAAAAGAATAATACAATAATGAGGTGTCTCCTTCTGGAAGGTCAATCTTGTGAATTTACAAGAATGCCCTTTTTCTGTATTTTCATACCCGTATCCGTATTCCGAAAAATACGGATACACTGAGATCAGTATAATCCAATACTTCAATACTAGTATCCGGCTTAAACCAAAGCCCACTAGTATTATCCGTCCGATCGTCATTCGAGTAGCCAGTACACGAATACGATCGAAACCCTGCCGTAAGACTATACGACATCTACATCGTCTCGCCTGATCCAGGGAAACCCACTGTGTGGGACTCTAAAGACTCGACAGTACGCTGGTAGTGAGTTTAACCACAGGTCCGTCAGTGGCACTAGCTGTACGTAACGGCAACCCAGGTACGTGTCAAAAAGGAGGCCGACGAGCGAACTCGTCCGTAACCCCTACTGAGCCTGTCCGTGACAATATCCGTGCAGTCCGGTCTGTTCGTCTGAGAGTATCGCATGTATGGTCTAGGGAGGTGGCGAACGTCAGACCCCTAACAACCATACAAGTCGTGCCGGTGTGGCTTAAGACCATCCGAGAATCTACTGGTCAGTCCACCAGTAATTCTCAATCAGCCCTGGCTAGGCACTTATGGTAATGACCAACCGATCACAGTATGATATCGACTCCCTATACCGGGAGAGACGAATCCCTAACAGTCGCTCACTGCCTCCATGTGGCTTGGGACTATACCCAACTAAAACCTGTTTGCACGACTCCTTTGAGCCGTGGTAGGGTAGTAATCAAAGCACAGTGGGAACTCACACGAGACAAATGATGACCTTAAGTCGACAGACTATCTGCACACATGTCACCTGAGAACTGCTATCTGACGCTAGGTATAATACCATCTAGTCAGTTCTCGGCGAGTCCTGTCCGGTGTACTCACACGCAGTGAGCATCTGTATACAATCTTAGGTGCACATCACCAATAGCTGCGGGACCAATCCATCACCCCTCGTCAGGGTCTAGATATGTATACACTAGTCTACTCTGGAGCATTGATGCCCAGTCTCGATACTCCAGCGACTAAGGACATTTAAGGATGTGCCTATTGGCTATCCAGCTCCCACAAGTATGACTACCATCACAACGCCGGTAGTCAGGCAAACACCCTATGGGCTTTATCAACATGTATATAAATACAAAGTAAAATATATCACATGTTAAGATAAGGACAAACTGAATAGCGTACTATCATATCAAGTAAGATTGTCATGTACATGCATATCCTTAGCATCCTATACAATGAAGGCCTCTTGGCCATATATATCCAACAATCTCCCACTTGCACTTAAGCCTGTAATTGGTGCAATAAGTACCCACTATCTGCACTAGATCCAGTTGCTGGCATACCGCATGCCCAACATCTCAAACAACCTCTCGAACTAGATTTGAGGGATGGCCTTGGTGAATGGATCTGCCGTGTTGTCTTTTATGTCCACTCTCCACACCTCGATCTCCCTGCGATCCACGATCTCCCTGATAAGGTGATACCGCCTCAAGATATGCCTGGATTTCTGATGGGACCTTAGTTTCTTCGCTAATGCTACAGCCCCATTGTTATCATAATACAAAGGTATTGGATTGGCAATGGACGGAACCACCTGAAGTTCAGAAATGAACTTCTTCATCCAGAAAGCCTCTTTTGCGGCATCGTTAGCAGCTATATACTCAGCCTCCATAGTTGAGTCTGCGACGGTATCTTGTTTGGAACTCCTCCAACATACCGCCCCTCCATTGAGGGTAAACACAAAACCCAAAATGGATTTAGAGTCATCTTTGTCACTTTGGAAGCTGGAGTCAGTAAAAGCCTCGACCAGGAGGTCCCCATTACCGTATACCAAGAACATCTTCTTAGTCCTTCTCAGGTACTTGAGAATGTTCTTTACCTCTATCCAATACTTCTCACCTGGGTCAGACTAATACTTGCTTAACACACTAAGTGCGTAAGCTACATCTGGTCTGGTACATAACATCGCATACATTATGGATCCTACTGCCAAAGCGTAGGGCATAATGCCCATGCGAGCCCTCTCTTCTTCAGTCTTTGGAGACATCTCTTTGGAGAGGGTGATCCCGTGACAAGCGGGTAAATTACTACACTTGGAATCTTCCATACTAAATCTCTTTAGTATAGTGTCAATATACCCGGACTGTGAAAGTCCCAACATTCTTTTAGATCTATCACGATAGATCTTAAAGCCCAGAATGTATGATGCATTTCCGAAGTCTTTCATGGAGAATTTCTGTGACAAGAAGAGATTTACTGATTGTAGCATAAGGACATCATTCCCTATCGGTAGTATGTCGTCGACATACAAAACGAGGAAGACTACTGCACCTTCTACAATCTTTCTATAAATACATGGTTCATCAACATTTTTGATAAAGTCAAATTCTTTGACCATCTCATCAAAGCAGATGTTCCAACTCCGCGATACTTGCTTTAATCCATAAATGGATTTAAGCAACTTGCACACCTTTCCGCTGCTCCCACTGTCTAAGAAACCTTCTGGTTGATCCATGTAAACACTTTCTTCTAAATGACCATTTAGAAAAGCTGTTTTTACGTCCATCTGCCAGATTTCATACTCATGGAAGGCAACAATGGCAAGCAGGATCCGAATGGATTTAAGCATAGCTACTGGAGAAAAGATTTCATCATAGTCCAATCCTGGTCTTTGATGGAAACCTTTTGCAACGAGTTTAGCTTTGTAGGTTTCCACTTGTCCAAATGCACCAAACTTCTTTTTGAAGATCCATTTGCATCCAGTTTCACCCCAGGAGGAGCAAATTCTAAAGTCCATACTTTATTGGTGTACATGGATTCCATTTCGGATCTCATAGCATCCAGCCACTTCACCGAGTCTTTACCCGTGATAGCCTGCTGAAAATTAGTAGGCTCATCATCATCGATGATGCAATCCTCTCGATCCCCATCTACAAGAAACCCATAGTATCTTTCAGGAGGACGAGAAAGCCTACCAGATCTGCGGAGTGGCGTTTGTTCGTCGTGCTCTATTGAAACCTGAGGTTCTACTAAGTCCTCGGCAGTAGTTTGAGGTTCTGGAATTTCTTCCAGCTCTACTACGCTCCCACTAATTTCTTTTGCAAGAAATTCGCTCTCTAAGAAGACAATGTGGCGAGCGACAAACATCTTTTGTTCTTCAGTATGGTAGACAGTATATCCCCTTGAGTGCTTAGGGTATCCCACAAACTTGCACAAAACCGATCGTGCCTCGAGCTTGTCCGGATTATGCTTTTGAACAAATGCCGGACACCCCCATATCTTGATATACTTGAGACATGGTCTCTTCCCGCTCCATATTTCATATGGAGTGGTAGGCACAGACTTAGTCGGAACCCAATTCAATAGGTATGCTGCTGATTCTAGCGCAAAACCCCAGAAGAAAAGTGGCAACTCAGCACTACTCATCGTTGAACGCACCATGTCTAGTAGCGTGCGATTCCTCCTTTCTGATACACCATTATGCTGAGGTGTATATGGTGGAGTAAGCTGAGAGAGAATTCCATTCTCTTTTAAGCATTCAAGGAAACTGGTACTTAAGTATTCTCCACCTCGATCAGATCGAAGTGTCTTGATGCTTTTACCAGTCTGTTTCTCTAATTCATTTTTATACTCCTTAAACTTCTCAAAAGCCTCGGATTTATGCTTCATTAAAAATACATGTCCATACCTACAGAAGTCATCAGTAAATGTGATGAAGTAGGCATGGCCGCTTCGTGCATGTGTAGACATTGGACCACATACATCACTGTGTACAAGTCCCAAGAGTTCCGTGGCTCTTTCTCCGTGTCTGGTGAACGGAGATTTGGTTATCTTTCCTTTGATACATGATTGACAAGTTGCATACGATGAATATTCAAACGGATCTAAATATCCATCTTTATGTAACTTAGTCAACCATGTTTCATTTATATGACCAAGTCTACAATGCCATAGGAAGGCTTGGTTTGAATCTGGAGCCATCCTTTTAAGCGTGTTTTGAATATTGAAAGCTTGAGGTCAATTAAGTATGTATATGCGATTTTCCAGTGTACCAAACCCAATCATTTCTTGATTTAGGAGAATGTTTATGACATTTCTTTCAAGTGAAAAATTATATCCTTCATTAGATAACAAAGATACTGATATAATATTACACAGTATACTTGGAATACAAAAACAGCTGTACAACATCAAAATGTGCCCACTAGTCAACCCCAGGTGATATTCCTCCATTGCAACAGCATCTACATGCATTCCATTGCCCATCCGGAGAGTCATATCACCTGCCTTCAGTGCTCTACGGTTTCTCAGAGCCTGTAAAGAATTACAGATGTGAGAACCAGAACCGGTATCAACTATCCATAATGTAGAGTTTACTGAAAGACAATTTTCGATTACAAACACACCTGAAGCAGAAGCAGCAGCTAGCTTCGTTTCCTTGGCTTTGAAAGCCATGCAATCCTTCTTCCAGTGCCCTTGCTTGTGACAATAGTAGCATTCGTTCTTATCCGCCTTCACCCTTCCTGCCTTGTTCGTTCCCTGCACCTTCTTGACCCCGCCTTTCGGTTTGGAGGCTTTCATCTTCTTCTTCCCTTTAGCTTTCGCTTTAGATTTAGAAGCGGATGATTGGCCAACATACAGAACGGGGGTCTTCTCCTTTTTCAAGGTGGTCTCTGCTACCCTCAGCATGTTGAGGAGTTTTGGAAGATCAGCTTCCATTTCGTGCATGTTGAAGTTCGGCACAAACTGAGAGAAGGTGTGGGGAAGGGACTACAAAATCAAGTCGATGTACAACTGATTCTCTATCACGCATCCCTGGTTTGCGAGTTCTTCAATAAGGCTGATCATTTTCAGGACGTGCTCTCCTACAGGTGATCCTGGAGCTAACCTCATCTGGAATAGTTTCCTTGAGGTCTCGTACCTCGCAATACGGGAGTTCTCTCCATACAGTTCCTTGCAATGGAGAAAGATGGATATAATATCCATGCTCTCATGCTGTTTCTGGAGTTCATTGTTCATGGACGTCAGCACGATACACTTAGCTCTCTCGCAGTCTTGATCCCAAGTTTTGCGAACTTCCTTGTCCGCAACTGAGGAATCTGGTACTGTGATAGGGGGAGGAACAACGGTGGTAACATATGCAACTTTGTCATAAGTAAGTGCAATGTTGACGTTCCTTAGCCAATCTTTATAGTTTTGCCCGGTCAGTGTATTTTTTTCAAGTAATAGTTTTAGTCCTTTCATAGTAGCTGCCAGAGAGAGAGAAAAGAAACACTCAGCATATGCTGCTGCATGTTTCGATTGGTTTATTAATTTATCTAAACAAGATGGCTCCCACTGTTTCCTTAAATCCTTCATCAAACCCTAAAAGAAGAATTAGTCAGGATTAATCACACGTCACAATACTTGCTTAACCTTTCAGCGAGGCCAGTGTTGGTACTTCGAGGGAGGTTTTCCAACGCTTTCGTGAAGTTCCTTAATTATATAACCACTTTTCCCTAGAGGCGTAGCCCCACTAACACCTTTCTAGACACCTACTTGGTTTATAGCATTGATTGTTAAGTGAGAAAATCTCCCGAGAGTAATCCTACTCATCAGTGGGATCAGGATCCAACTATCATCGTATGATGCCCTAGATGGAAGCCACTCTAGTCATCATACTCCAGAAGGTATGCTAAATCTGCAAGTTTCCTTTATGTTCGAAAATACCGATGTAATTTTTACCCCAAGCTCTTATGACCTTGACTTAGGCCAACAAATCATAAGATGCAAGTCAAGTTCTACCCGTCGTTGTCCTGATTAATTTAGATCCATCCGTACTCGCCCTTGACGTAGGCCAACAAGGCTGTACAACTGTACAAAACTAATGCAACTATCTGTGCAACAAATAAGCAACACATTGCTACCATACACTATGCCTTAACGTAGGCCAACAAACATAGCATGAATACGATGTGCTGTTTATTTGAAACGACGGAGGGTTACGGCTGGTTTTTGCAGAAACCGTTAACGTAATGAACTTGAAATGATCGAAGGAACCATGATAAATTTTTAGAAGGAGTGGTTTAAGCTCCGCTTTTAAAATTTGCTTTTTGAAGAAAACCGAGTGGTTTTGAAATTGTTCCAACGATTTAGTTTAGGTTTATTTTCTTTGCATTAATGAATTAGTGTTGTCCCATCATTTAATCCTACCATTGTAGAAAACAACGAAAATACAACGTACACTTATGCCATCCGCAATCGCCACTGGGCCCCGTCATCACCCGTTAGGTTACTTAACTAACGACAGAGCGGGGGCTGGACTAGCACGGGTGTAAAACATAAGCAACGCCTAATAAATATCATATACAGATATATCCATTTGTCGCACGCAATAATAAGCATTCCAGATCACAGATGAACATATTGCATATACTAAGAATTCCGCACTTCGTTTAAGCCCATAACGAAGGACGGGTTCCACGGTCGTGATGAATAGCCAAAACCCTACCCTAGACCCCTACGGGTGCGGCAAACTACTCGCCAAGTACCTGAAGTGAAGCAGTCTCCCTCAACAATGTGAGTAGGCAATTTAGCACTTCAAAATACCCGGTAGTTTATGCACCCCACCTTGGGTCTATCGTAGGAGCAAAAACAGTAAAAGAAATAATATAATGGTGGCTACAACCTCATCCCGGATGTGCCCCGTAAAAATAATATTACATAAATTTTACAAATTACATTGAATGAAAGAAAATAAAACACTCGTCTCACACCCCCCGGCTATTCATCACGACGATCCAATAAGATTCATATACACAAACTAATCATCACAGATATGTCCAACCCCCACTAATTGTCGTATAGCGATTAGCAGACGTTTCAAAACACACATAACATTACAGAAGAACCGATTAACTAAAGCAATTAGAATTTCGATCGATTAGGAAAATTTGAATCTATCCCCAGTTTAACACAGTACACAAAATATCTGAGCAGAAACAAACAATCCCAAAAATCTCAATTCCAGAAACTAAAAATAACAGAAAAAGTTTGGACTGAATCGGAGTCGGCTCGGCGGCAGAACGCATGGTTCTGCCGCGGATCCGCGGCGGTCTGACCGATTCAGGAGTCCAAATTTTTTCTGTGTTCTTAAAAAAGCCTGCACGAATTTTTAAGCCTTCTGAAAAAAAATTTAGACCAGATTTCAAAATCGACAGAAACTAGATTTTTCGGACGCCTTTTTGGGATGTTTTCGGCGATCGAATTTCTAACACTTTGCTAACAAGTTAGTTAAGGTTTAAATAGGCTCTGATACCAGTGTAAGTCTATGATGCACACCCCACGGGTCGCCGGGAGGCGGAATACTTTAAAAACGATTTTCTCACCTCAAAAGAAACTAGTTTTTGCTTTGCATCATGAACTTTTTCCCACTTTAGGATCTTGTTTAAACCTTAGTTAACAAAAACTAGACTAAGAGAGAGTAAGTAAAGGAGTTATACCCTCGTTCCTAGTCCTTCGGGTCTTCAAGTTGCTCCTTGTTCCTTAGTTCAAGCTCTTTGCTTTGGCTTTTAGACGAACTCGGTTGCCGGTCTCCTTTGTGTCGAAGATGGATCTACCCAAGGGCCTATAGTCAAGCTCCAACCTCCATGAGATAACTTAGTAATCTAACTTGCTAAGAGAGAAGACTATGTAGATGTAGAGTGAGTGTATTGGATTATTTGATCTCAAAGCTCTTTGTTCTGCAACAAATGCAAGTGTATGAGCTTGAGGAAGAAGGAGAGAAGAAAACCTAGGAGAGAGAATCCTTTTGTGATAATGATGATAGAAATGAGAAGAGAGAATGGTTAAGTATTTTTCCAATAATTCAACCATGGTATATTAAATCATATAATTTACAACCATGCTTGAATAGTGGCTCCAAAAGAAATAAACAAATACTTAGCCATCCTTCAACCCATGCCTCCTAATTTCCACCTCATTAATTCTTTAATGAAAAAGAATAAAACAATAATGAGGTGTCTCCTTCTAGAAGGTCAATCTTGTGACTTTACAAGAATGCCCTTTTTCTGTATTTTCATTCCCGTATCCGTATTCCGAAAAATACGGATACACTGAGAACAGTATAATCCAATACTTCAATACTAGTATCCGTCTTAAACCAAAGCCCACTAGTATTATCCGTCCGATCGTCATTCGAGTAGCCAGTATACGAATGTGATCGAAACCCTGTCGTAAGACTATACGACATCTACATCGTCTCGCCTAATCCAGGGAAACCCTCTGTGTGGGACTCTAAAGACTCGACAGTACGCTAGCAGTGGGTTTAACCACAAGTCCGTCAGTGGCACTAGCTGTACGTAACGACAACCCAGGTACGTGTCAAAAAGGAGGCCGACGAGCGAACTCGTCCATAACCCCTACTGAGCCTGTCCGTGACAATATCCGTGCAGTCCGGTCTGTTCATCTGAGAGTATCGCATGTATGGTCTAGGGAGGTGGCGAACGTCAGACCCTTAACAACCGTACAAGTCGTGCCGGTATGGCTCAAGACCATTCGAGAATATACTGGTCAGTCCTCCAGTAATTCTCAATCAGCCCTGGCCAGGGACTTATGGTAATGACCAACCGATCACAGTGCGATATCGACTCCCTATACCAGGAGAGACGAATCCCTAACAGTCACTCACTGCCTCCATGTGGCTCGGGACTGTACCCAACTAAAACCTGTGTGCACACCTCCTTTGAGCCGTGGTAGGGTAGTAATCAAAGCACAGTGGGAACTCACACGAGACAAATGACGACCTTAAGTCGACAGATTATCTGCACACATGTCATCTTAGAACTACTATCTGACGCTAGGTATAGTACCATCTAGTCAGTTCTCGGCGAGTCCTGTCCGGTGTACTCACACGCAGTGAGCATCTGTATAAAATCTTAGGTGCACATCACCAATGGCTGCGGGAACAATCTATCGCCCCTCGTCAGGGTCTAGATATGTATACACTAGTCTACTCTGGAGCATTGATGCCCAGTCTCGATACTCCTACGACTAGGGACATTTAAGGATGTGCCTATTGACTATCCAGCTCCCACAAGTATGACTGCCATCACAACGCCGGTAGTCAGGTAAACACCCTACGGGCTTTATCAACATGTATATAAATACAAAGTAAAATATATCACACGTTAAGATAAAGACAAACCAAATAGCATACTATCATATCAAGAAAGATTGTTATGTACATACATATCCCTAGCATCCTATACAATGAAGGCCTATAGGGCATATATATCCAACACAAAGGACATAATACTTATACCCAGTTTTTGGTTCTCTACTTCTAACTTATATTCTGTGATTATCTCAAAAGTTTCGGACTTGTGTTTCAACAGGAACATATGTCTGAATCTTGAGAGATCATCAGTGAATTTAATGAAGTACAAAGAACCAGTCCTGGCATATTTAGACAGGAGACATTCATACATCAGCTTGTATCAATCCCAAGAGTTCACTAACTATTTCTCTGTTTCCAATAAATGGAGCTGTAGTCATCTTATCTTTGTGACATGACTGGCAAGTCTTACAATATGTAAATCCAAACTAATTTAAATATGCATCTTTATGTAACTTCAGCTAGTCGGGTCATATTGATATGACCTAGTCTACAATGCCTCAAGAAGGATTCGTTCATTTCTGAACACTTCCTCTTGTGAGTGTTCTGTACGTTAAGAACTGTAGTTTGATTTAGAACGTCTATGCTTTTAGATAACGTGCCTGAACCGATCAACTCTTGATATAGGAAATGTTCATAACATTATCCAACAATACAAAATTATATCATTCTTTACTAATAAAGAGACTGATATGATGTTGTATATCAGGTTCGGTATCTAGTAACATTCGTTCAGAATCAATGTATTCTAGTAATACAGGGTGATAACTGCCAACAGACTTGGCTGCAACACTTGCAATATTTTCAACTCTTGAAACTTATCACCCGTTCTTAGTTCTCTACCTCTCTGTAGCCCATGTAACAAATTACATTTACGGGATCCTGATCTGGTATCTTATACCCAGGACGTAAAGGATACTGAGAAATAGTTCTCGGTAATGAACATACCCGAAGATAATGCATCAGCAAGCACTTTCTTCGTTTGGGCGGCACGGGAATTCTGGTAATCCCCTATTTCCTGCTCTTTCTTTTAACAATTATAAGTTGTAGCAGGACCAACTTTCCCTAGCGCAGTATAACAAGCGGGTTCGGTCAATACATCCATATTATTATCTTGATTAAGGCGTGACATGGTCGCTATCTGGAGAGAGATAGAAGAAAATACTCAGCGTATGCCCTTGCAAGATTAGATTGGTTATTAATATATCTAATCAGAATGTCTCCCACTGTTTTAGTCGAATCTTCCTTCAAACCCTAAAAGGAAAGACTAGCCGGGATTAATTACACCCTATAAGTTCGCCAATCTTTCATCCAGGCTAGTGCCGGTACTTTGAGGGAGGTTCCCCGTGCTTTCGCACAGACCTGATTAAAATAAACCTCTTTTTCCCATGGGCGTAACCCCGTTGACACCTTTCTAGAAACCTACTTGATCGGCTAATTGTAATGTGTAAAACTCTCCCAGGAGTAACTCTTACTCTCAGTGGGTATCGGGATCCAACTATCTCATAGGAGGTATGCAATCTCATTGCAAATTTCAACACTTGAAATTCCCGATAATGCTTCTGCCCCTAACATGCTATGACCTTGACGAATGCCAACAACCCATAGTCCGCTAGTCAAGTTCAACCCGTCATTTCCTGATTGAATTAAACACACCCGCACGACCCTTGACGAATGCCGAACAACGCCATACGAATACCCTAATCCAATCGCATCGTATGCTAGCAGATAAGCACTAGTTAGCTACGGTACACTACGCCTTTACGAATGCTAAACTACCGCAGTACGAATACTAAGTAGTACTTATCTGAAATGACGGAGGGCTACGACAGGTTTTTAAGAAAACCCTTTGCGTAATGAACTTGATATCGTTATAGAATCGAGTGATTTTTAATGGAATTTTTTTGAGGCCTTTTCTAGTTTTGCTAAAGAGGTCACTCCCGGTGAAGGGATCTCGGCTCTTTCCTCATCGAATAAGGTGCAGGATATTTCATAAACATCACTATGCAAAGCAAAAACTATAAAAACAATCAAAATACAAACCGAGTTTGTAGCATCTGCTAGTTTCGCTAAAGAGGTCACTCCCGGTGAAGGGATCTCGGCTCTTTCCTTATCGAATAAGGTGCTGGATGTTCTACAAGGAACACCGCTATGCAAAGCAAGAACTAGAGCTACCAGTTTTCGAGGCAAGTTTCTACAACATCTTTAGGTTTCTTTTAGTTTCATTAATCTCATTAATGAAGTCCCATTTTATTATGCTTCACAAGTATCACATTTGAAACGAAATAAACAATATAACATATATCTCATATATATAATATAAACATTCGTCTCATTCAGTAATAAGATCTCATCACAGAACATTGCAGCAGAAGATAACATATGATATATTGGATATACTAGGATTTCCATGTTTTATGTGAGCCTATATAAAATGCGGATTCCACGGTTGCGATGAATAGCCAAACCCATATCCCTAGACCCCTACGAGAGCGGCAAGAAACACTGCCAATTCTAGGGTTAGGAGACCCGGTCTTGACTCCTCGAGATGGTCTCCCACTGGACCATAGAACCCGGTTACTTGTGCTCCCCGCCTTGGGTCCACCTAATGCGGAAAAGTAATTAATATACAATGGTGACATCATCCTCAGCCCGGAAGTGCCCCAATAAAAGAATATTACATACAATGAATTTTACATGAATGAAAATAAAAACCCTCATCTCACATAAAACTCCCGGCTATTCAAAACGCGACGTTCCAATAAAACATATCACAGCAACACATAACATCACATGTCATCAACGTAAGTAAATATGCATTTCCCAATTGTCGTTGATGTATAGCAACGAAACCGGCGATACACCACATATTACACTTACGGTCGTAGAAGAGAAAGTGTAAAACTACAACAATTGGAATCCGCAACCTCCTTAGACATCTCATGCCTAACCAAATGAATTCCTTAAATATCGCATGCCTAACAATTATAAACCCCACATTTTAGTCTCGATCTCGAAAACACTTTTCAATATCAAGTCGGGCAATTCAACAAGATTCTTGATATCCTGATCGAATGCTTGTCGCAAACTTTAGTAGACGGCCGCACCCCCGGATGCCGTCGACGAAGTGCACTAAGGCGGAACACCGCTGCCGCGAGCACCCGAAAGGATGCTTTTGGCGACAGGGTTCTCCTACAGTCACTTGGTCGAGGCTTTGGGGCATGGCTATCTATTAAGTTTACCCGTCGAGTATCCGCGTACGCTACGTAATTGCGACGGACTTTTGATCACATCAAAATCCCGTGGCAACCAATCAAATGAGACTAAACTGCTAGATTTATAACATTCAAATTAGTTATCTCATAACCACTTGTGGATTCCAAATATTGTATCATATTCCAGTTAAATTGACATTGTTAAATTTTCCGATCGAATAAACAAACACCCAAGATTTCCCAAATAGCTCAACACTTGAGCGGAGTTCAAAAAGTATCCATCACATGCCACAGTACCAATGGTCCAGCCGTAGAAGGGTCAAACCAACGCCTCACATGTGGCAACGCCGTACTGCCCCAAATCCTAAGGTTTAGAGGCGGTTCTGACGGTCACATAATCGAGTTAAGGTTTGTGTTCTTCTAGAGGGTCCACCGTGTTACTTGCACAAATATGAATGTTCTTTAATTAAAGAAAAAATCCAACACACGGAAATTTTCCGGCAGAGGAAAAAATGAGTTATTGATATCCGTTCGAACTTTTTAACACGTTGTAAATTACCCAGAAAAACTTAAACGAAGTTAAACTTTCCGATCGAATCAATGAATACAAAATATCTCCAGAAAACTCAACACTTAAGTAATATTAAAAATTCCCAGAAGCGGATCCCTCAATCCTCAAGACTTGCCGCGGAACCGCTGCCAATACCTTGGTTTGGCCGCGGTTCCGCGGAACTTTGATGGATTCACGGGTTCGTTTTTCTCCTACATCCATAAAATTACCTTCTTAATTTTCTGAGTATTTTTAATACAGAAAAAATCAACATTTTAAAAAATTTCTAGAGAGGGGGTATATATCGACGTTTCGGGGTCTGATCGGACTTTAAATTTCTTCTTGACTTTGCCTAAAGCTCTAGTTTGGCTCTGATACGACTGTAGTGTTACTTGGCACTAGAACAAGGTTCTATAAGGTATCAACCATGCCAAAATCAAATTTTTCATGTGCCGAACAACCCTAACCAAGATCTTAGACTAGAGATTAGGCGAAAATAAGCAAGTAAACAACTTTGCTTCTAAGAGTTAGGGATTACAACCTTTGTAGTCTGTTCCTTCACTTCTAAAGCTATGTTTTGAGGTCCCTTTGCTGTGATCATCGAGTACCCGGACTCTAGAGAGGCTCCATGAAGAGAAAGATGCAATCTTGCTGCCGATCTTCAATAACAAAGATGATCTACCTTGAAGAAACTCAAACCCAAGCTCTTGCATTGGTAATCAAGTATTAACAAAGCAAACAACCTAATCTAAGCGGCTAGAATAGATGAGGATGATGAAATAGGAATTTATCTCTCATTTGTTTTCAATTTCTCACTCATTTTCATCACATTAGAAAAAGCTAGAAAGCTTTTCCAAGAAAGAAGAAGGAAGAAGAAGAAGCAAATCAATTTGTGATGAATAATGAATCAAGTGTGCGGTTAGAAATGCAACCATGGGTTAAGAATGAAGACTTAACCCATGTAGAGAATTAACTATGGTGAAAGGTTGGGTTGGGTTAAAGAAATATCTATGCAAAATATCACAAGTCAAAGTCAAAGCTTCAAGAAGCTTCTTGAAAGCTTCATGCAAGCTTAACCCTAATCCAAACCCTAACCATATTTAAACTCCACAAAACATATTGCATTTATAACCCTAACTTGTTACAATAATATATATCATAAATACAATATTTATTTTAACAAAATAAAATAATACAATTAACATATATCACATATATATCAATGTATTATCCAAGTGAGAAAAAGAATCTTTCAGTGAGCTAATATTAGTTAATGTAATATAATATATCGAATATATAATTTTACATTAAATTATCGAATCAACACTTGATCCGATAATCCGGCTATTTCATAAATAACCAACTAATATAATCTGTATCAGTTCATCGAATCAATACTTGATCCGATGACTCGGCTATATCATATATACCCGGCCGATATCACATATCGCGAGAATCTAATACGGTATCGCATACACGTATTATTCTCGGTCCCACACATATCACATATGTATAAGTCCATGTCACGCACCCCACGTGCTCGCGGGGAGGAGGAATATATGAAAAACAATTATCAAAGCTTCGTAACACGGACTTGAGCACACGGATCGTGTCTAAACAATTGCTAGCAAACTACGAGAGGTTTAACTATTCGGATTCAAAGTTATACCTCACGTTATTGTCTTTCGGGTCTTCATCGCTGTCCTCCACACCTCGTAGGCTCAATAAAACATGGGTACCTCAATGGCCTCCTCGAGTCAAAGACGATCCACCCGAGAGTCTATAGTCCGAGATTCTATCTCGAATCTGAGATAACTACGACTTCTAGTTTGCTAATCTAGAAGTGCTAGAGGGTGTAGAGTATTTAGATGGATTACTTAGTCACTTAAACCCTAAGATTCTCAACTCATGAGAGCTTTTAGGGTTTGAGGAAGAAGATGAAGACTTGAGGAGAGAGAAAGCTTTTGTGATAATGAAATGATTAATGCCACATGATAGAATATATTGAAGCATACAAATATTTCTTGATAAATATCTAGATATATCTTGTGAGCTTCACTTAATCCTAAGGGTGAATCACCTCATGAGTCACTAAGAATTTAATGAAAACTTACACCTCATCTCTCCACTTCATTTGTGTTTAATCCAAAAGAAATAAATATAAATGAGTCACCTTCTTCTAGAAGCTTCCCGACAAATTACGAGATTGCCCCTCCCATCCGTATTTCCGAAAATCACGGATAATCATTAACTGAATAAATCCATCTGTATAATACTAGAATCTGGCTTAAACCAAAGCCCGCTAGTATTATCCACCCGATCATAATACGTGAACAAGTGTACGTAAGTGATCGCGGCCCTGCCGTAAAACCATACGGCCTCTACACCTTTTGCCCGGTGCAGGGAAACTCTCTATGTGGGACTCTAAAGACTCGACACTATACTGGCAGTGAGTTTAACCAGAGGCCGCAAGCGGTACTAGCTGTACATAACGGTCCCCAGGTAGATGTCGATAAGAAGGACGATGAGAAAACCCATCCGAACTCCAACTGAGTCTGATGTGACAATCTCTGTACAGTCAGGTATGTTCGTCTAGGATTATCGCATATTAGGCCTAGGGGGCGGTAAACGTCAGACCCCTAATAGTGGTATAAGTCGTGTCGGAGTGAAGCCCATTACACCTTGAGAAACTACTAGAACCTACTAGTAAATCTCGTTTGCCCTGGCCAGGGACTTTGCGTAATGGCTCTCCATACACAGCGCGATATCAACCCCCAATACTGGGAGAGACGAATCCTGTCTAACCGCCATTGCCTCCAAGTGCTTCGGGACTGCACCCAACTACTACCTGTTTGCATGACTCCTTTGAGCCGTGGTAGGGTAGTAATCTAAGGACAGTGGGAACACACCCGAGGCGAAGTATCAGTGTCAAGTCGATGGACTAAGCTGTACTCATGTCACATAGGAACTGCTATCTGACGATGGGTATAAAACCAACCTGCAGTTCCCGGCGAGTCCTGTCCGGTGTACTCGTTACCTAACGAGCACCTGTATACTCTCTCCAGTACGACGTACTGATGGTTGTGGGACAGACCATCTTCCCAACTGGGATGAGAAGCGTACACACCAGTCTACTCCGGAGTATCGATGCCCCATCTCGATAATTCTATGACCAGGGACCTGTATAGGATGTTGCTTATAGACTACCCATCCCTCACTAGTGTGACTGCCATCACAACGCTGGTAATCAAGCAAAGATCCTAAGGGCTCTACTAATATGTATAAGCGATATGTTAAAAGAAACACATGCACATATTAAAGTAGAAACAAACCAAGTAGCATAGTACCATTTTTAGTAAGACTGTTAATACAACTGTGAATATCCCAAGCTTCCATTAACTAATATAAAAACTAGTATGATACAGTAATGGTCTCTAGGGCATAAACACTAACAATCTCCCACTTGCACTAGGGCCATGTGTAGGGTTACTAGGCACTCTCACAAGGGTCTATAAGGAATCAACCATGCCCGATTTAAAATTTAGACTTGCCGAACAACCCTAACCAAGATCGTTAAACTAGAGATTAGGCGAAACAAAGCATGTTAAACACTTTAACACTAAGAGTTTGGGATTACAACCTTTTTAGTTCGGTCCTTCACTTCTAAAGCTCCATGTTGAGGTCCCTTCGCTGCGATCATCGAGTTTCCGGACTCTAGAGAGGCTCCACGAAGAGAAAGATGCAAGCTTGCTTCCGATCTTCGATAACTAAAATGATCTACCTTGAAGTTTCTATAACACAAGCTCTCACTCACTAAATGAAGTGAACACCCTAATCTAAATGGCTAGGATGGATTAGGATGATGAAGTAGGATTTTAGCTCTCATTTGTTTTCTTAATCTCACTCATTTTCATCACTAACCAAAAAGCTAGAAAGCTTTTTCTCATGGAAGAAGAAGAATAACCAAAACCATATATGAAGAATAATGAATAACTCAAGTATGAGGTTAGAAATGCAACCATGGTATATGTAACCCTTGTAGAGATGTAACTAAGGTTAAAAGGTTTGGTTGGGTTAAACAAATATCTATGCAAAATATCAACACAAATATCTTTGCACAAAACAAAACAAAACCTTCTAGAAGGTTCTAGAAAAGATTAACCCAAATCAAACCCTAACCATGTTTAATCTCCACTAAACATGTTGCATTAATAACCCTAACATGTTCCAATATTATATATCACATATACAATATTTACTGTAACAAAATAAAATAATACAATTAACATATATCGTATATATATTAATGTATTACCCGAGTGAGAAAAAGAATCTTTTAGTGAGCTTATATCAGTTAATGTAATTTAATATATCAAATATATAATTATACATTAAATTATCGAATCAACACTTGATCCGATAATCCGGCTATTTCACAAATAACCGACTAATATAATCTATATCAGTTCATCGAATCAACACTTGATCCGATATCCCGGCTATATCACATATACCCGGCCGATATCTCATATCGTGAGAATCTAATACAGTATCATATACACGTATTGTTCTTGGTCCCGCACATATCATATATGTGCTCCTACTCCATTTTACCTGAGTCAAGAAACCTCTGTGTAGGACTCTAAAGAATCGTCAATACGCCGGCAGTAGGTGATGATCATATCAATCACCCACAAGCTGCAAGCGGTCAGCTAAACATAACAGCCACCCAGGTATTGAGCGATCAGAAGATCAACAAGCAAGCCTGTACATTCTCTTGCGAATCCAATCAGAAACACTCCCGTACAGTCCGGTCTCTTCGTCTGATATGTCGCATATCTCGCCTAGGGGTGGTAAACGTCAGACCCAAGTAGCTTGATAAGTCGTATCGATATGAGGTCCACAACAGTTCGAGAAACTACTGATAACACTTACCAGTAAATCTCAGTAACCCTAGCCAGGGATTTCTAGTTATAGCCAATCGAACACAGTGCAACATCAACTCCCTATACCGGGAGAGACGAAACCCCTCCTATCGCTTATTGCCTCCATGTGATTCGGGACTGTACCCAAAAGCCACCTTTTTGCACGCCCTCTTGGACGTGGTATGATGGAAATTAAAGCACTGTTGGAATCACACAAGACTCTATGACGATCTCGGGTCTACAGACTAACTTGTACCAGGTCACCAGAGAACTGCCATCTGACGTGGTGTATAATACCATGTGGGAGTTCTCGGCGAGTCCATCCAGTGTACCCAGTCTTCACTGAGCACCCGTACACCATCCTTGATGTCAAACACCAATGGATATGGGACCATCCATCGCCCATCATATGGGTCAAGATGCGTATACGCTAGTCTACTCTGGTGTATCGATGCCCCGTCTCGATACACCCTCGACTAGGAACAGCTATAGGATGTACTCGTCGACTACAGTGGCCCCACTAATATGATCTCATCATAGTCCCAGTAGTCGAGTACTTATCCTAAGGGCTTTATCAATATGTAACATAGAGACAATCAGAGTACATGTTAAGATAAAGTACAACCAGATAGCATACTATCATGTCGATCAAGAAAGTCCTCCCTATATATGTCCAAGCATCCATTACAATATACATCATATGTACAGTAATGGCCTCTAGGGCATACATATAACTAACACCATGTACTGGCATATCGCAGACCTATCATCCCGAATAGCCTCTCGAACTGCGTCTGAGGAATGGCCTTTGTGAATGGATCAGCTGTGTTATTCTCCGTATCTACTCTCTTCACCTTGATCTCCCGGCGATCTACGATCTCCTTGATCAGGTGATACCGCATTAAGATGTGTCTGGACTTTTGATGGGACCTGGGTTCCTTCGCTAAAGCTATAGCGTCGTTGTTGTAGCAATACAGAGATATTGGATCAACACTCGTAGGAACCACCTGAAGTTCTGTTAGGAACTTCTTCATCCAGACAGCATCTTTTGCGGCATCGCAAGCAGCTATGTACTCCGCTTCTATTGTTGAGTCGGCAACGGTGTCCTGCTTGGAACTCTTCCAACAGACCGCCCCTCCATTGAGGGTAAAGTTATAACCCGACATGGACTTGGAGTCATCCTTGTCACTCTGGAAGCTGGAGTCAGCAAAGGACTCGATCTGGAGGTCTTTTCCGCCATACACCAAGAACATCTCTTTAGTCCTCCTGAGGTACTTGAGAATGTTCTTTACTGCTATCCAGTGCTTCTCCCCTGGGTTTTCCTGATACCAGCTTACAACGCTTAATGTGTATGCTATATCTGGTCTGGTGCATAACATCGCATACATTATAGAGCCTACCGCAGAAGCATAGGGTATAATCGACATGTGATCCCTTTCCAAATCAGTCTTGGGAGACATCTTTTTGGAGAGGGTGATTCCGTGACAAGCCGGTAGGTTACCGCGCTTAGAATCATCCATTCTGAATCTTTTCAATATGGTGTCTATGTACCAGGACTGTGATAGTCCCAACATCCTCTTTGATCTATCACGATAAATCTGGATCCCCAAAATTTAGGTGGCATCACCCAGGTCCTTCATGGAGAACTTCTGTGACAAGAATCCTTTGAGTGACTGTAGCATAGGAATATCATTTCCTATTAGGAGAATGTCATCCATGTATAAGACGAGGAATACTACAGCTCTCCTTACAATCTTACTGTATATGCATGGTTCATCTGGATTCTTGATCAAGTCGAATTCTTTTATAGTATCATCAAAACAGATGTTCCAACTCCGCGATGCCTACTTTAGTCTATAAATGGACTTAGGCAACTTGCACACTTTACCGCTGCTCCCACTCTGAATGAATCCCTCTGGCTGATCCATATAGACACATTCCTCCAAATTACCATTTAGAAAAGCCGTCTTTACGTCCATCTGCCAGATCTCATAATCGTGGCAGGCAGCAACGGCAAGAAGGACCCAAATGGATTTGAGCATAGGCACTGGAGAAAAGGTTTCGTCATAGTCCAAACCAGGTCTATGACGAAAACCCTTTGCAACAAGTATAGCCTTAGAGGTTTCAACCTGTCCATCTACACAAATCTTCTTTCTGAAGATCCATTTGCATCCTACGGGTTTTACCCCATCCGGAGCAATGTCCAAAGTCCATACTTTGTTGGTGTACATAGACTCCATTTCGGTCCGCATTGCATCCAGCCATTTTACCGAGTCGCCGCTCTGAATGGCTTGCTGGAAACTAGTAGGGTCATCATTATCAATGATGCAATCTTCTCGATCCCCGTCTATGAGAAAACCGTAGTATCTCTCGGGCGGATGAGACCGCCTACTACTTCTGCGGATAAGCGCTGGTATGCCCCTTTCTTCTGAAACTTCTAGTTCTACCATACTTTCAGTAACAGCTTGTGGTTCTGGAATTTCATCCAGTTCTATTGCGCTCCTACTCTTCTGATTTTCTAAAAATTCAGCTTCCAAGAAGTGGGCATGACGAGAAACAAAAACCTTTTGTTCCTCTGCGTAATAGAAATAATACCCCTTGGAGTTCTTTGGATATCCCACAAACTTACATTGTACTGAGCATGCCTCGAACTTGCCCGGATGCTGCTTTTTTACAAAAGCTAGACATCCCCATATTTTTAGGTACTGAAGATAGGGTTTCTTCCCACTCCACATCTGATATAGTGTGGTAGGCATGTTTTGGTTGGAACCTTGTTCAAAAGATATGCAGCAGATTCTAGTGCATAACCTCAGAAAGATCGCGGTAACTCAGCCTTACTCATCATGGAACGAACCATATCCAATACGGTTCGATTCCGCCTTTCCGATACATCGTTGTGTTGTAGTATGTATGGAGAAGTAAGCGGAGAAAAAATTCCATTTTCTTTTAAGTAACCCGGGAACTCGGCACTTAAGTATTCACCACCTCGATCAAATCTCAGTGTCTTGATACTTTTGCCTGTTTGGTTTTCCACTTCATTCTTGTATTCTTGGAATTTCTCAAAGGCCTCGGATTTATGCTTCATCAAGAAGATATGTCCATACCTAGAGAAATCATCCGTAAAAGTAATGAAATAGGAATAACCACCTCGCGCATGTATAGACATTGGACCACACACATCGCTGTGTATGAGTCCCAAGAACTCGCTCGTTCTTACTCCGTGTCCAGTAAACGGAGTCTTTGTCATCTTTCCCATGAGACAAGATTCACAAGTAGCATAAGATTGATATTCGAACGGATTCAAATATCCTTCTCTATGTAACTTAGTCAACCATGTTTCATTGATGTGACCTAGTCTACAATGCCATAAGAAAGCCTGATTTATTTCCGGAGACTTTCTTTTAAGTGTGTTCTGGACATTGAAAACCTGAGCTTGATTCAATACGTGTATATCGTTATCTAATGTACCGGACCCAATCAGAACTTGATTTAGGTGGATGTGAACCACATCGCTTACGAATATAAAATCATATCCCTTTCTAGAAAGTGAGGACACTGATATGATATTACAAGTCAAACTAGGTATATACAAATAGTTACGTAGAATCAATATCTGCCCACTTGTCAAACCTGGGCGATATTCTCCCACGGATTCAGCGTCCATGCTCATTCCATTCGCAACTCTGAGAGACAAATCGCCTACCCTGATAACTCTACGGTTTCTTAAAGCATGTAATGAATTACAGATATGAGATCCTGCTCCGGTATCTAGTACCCAGGAAGTAGAGTTAATTGACAAACAGTTCTCAATTACAAACACACTCGAGGAAGAAGCCACAACAAGTTTCGAATCCTGGCTACTGGCTTCCAAAGCCCTGCAACCCTTCTGCCAATGCCCGTTCCCATAACAATAGGAACATCCCTCCTTACCTACACCAAGTCCCAAAACATTTGCTCTTCCCTTTCCTTCTACTTCACTGACACCGCATATCGATTTTGTGAAGGTCTTCTTCTTTTCACCCTTTGCTATCGCCCTG
This sequence comes from Agapanthus africanus, assembly GCA_030015575.1. Taxonomy (NCBI): domain Eukaryota; kingdom Viridiplantae; phylum Streptophyta; class Magnoliopsida; order Asparagales; family Amaryllidaceae; genus Agapanthus; species Agapanthus africanus. Next base: position 285,563,706 of record CM057343.1, on the reverse strand, counting down.
GATGTAGAAGAAGAAGATCCCTTATTAAGAAGAGCGGGAGTCTCCCTGGTTTCCTTCAGGGTGTAAGTAGAGGGCAGGGACTGTGGAAATAAGTCAGCATATGACCTGTTTCCCAATGTAGTCTCCAGGTCCGTGAGCTCATCAATATAGCTAGTCATCATAAAGACGTCATCCCCTACAGATGACCCGACAGCCAACCTCGCTTGAAGCAATTCGTTCGAGGTCTGATATCTTGCGATACGAGATTGCTCTTCATATAAATCTTTGTTATGGAGGAAGATGGAAAATAAGTCCATCTTCTCGTGATGCTTCTGGTATACACCATCAACTGAAGCCAACACGAGGCACTTGGCTTTCGCATTGTCCTTATCCCTAGTCTGCGGACGGCGGGGCTTGAGTAGTAATAGGGTGGTCCAGCTTGTCATAGGTAATGGATATCTGGACAGACCTTTTCCAGTCATATAAGCCAGATTCAGTCAACTTGTTATCTAGATGTAACCTAGTTATGGTCACATGGTCGCTGCAATGAGAGAGAGGGAACACAGCATGATACTCTTGCAAGTTTAGATTGGTTTTTTGTTTATCTAAACTGGATGGCTCGCACTGTTTCTCGAATCCTTTCTCAAACCATAAAAGAAGAATTAGTCAGGACTGATGTAACACCTTAGAATGTGTTTTGTAGCTAATTATAATTGGTTTTTAATTATTTTATCCTATTTATTGAATATTTTATTAGATTTTTCCTAGGCTTGCACACACTTGTGCATGTTAGCTAGGGTTGTTTTTGGGGTTAAACATGATTGGCAATCATGGTTAACTAACCATTTTCTCTAATCTAGTTTAATATTGTATTAGGTGCTTTTGGGTTTTTAGTGGTATATGGTTGTTTTTAAAAAAAAATGAATTTAAAAGGGTTTAATTTATGGTTTGAAGTGTTGACCTTGGTGTGTGAGAGAGAGAGAGAGTGCATTATGAGGCATGATGGCTTTGCTCATGCCTTCATTAATGAAGAGAGAGAGAGAGAGGGTTGACTAATGCTAGATCTCATTTCCCTTTCCTTCTCATTCTCTCACTTTCATTCTCTCACACAACACACACACCCTCACACCTCTCCATCAGCAGCAGTGGCTGCAACAACAACAACACCAGAAACAAGCAGCAGCAACACCAGAACCATCTTCAGCAGCAGCCATCAGCAGCATCAGCAACAGCAGGCAGCAACCGTAGCAGCAGCAGGCAGCAACAGCAGCAGCAGGAGCTCCAGCAACCTACAGCAGCTCTTCTTCACTTCTTCACCTGCTTCCTAGGATCTCGTAGGGTATAATTCTGAAACCCAATTCCTAGTTTGCTTAGTTGTGTGATAGTTAGCTTCGGTTTGTGTTTAATTGTGAGTTTTGTGCTAATTAAGGTGATGTGTTTGGAATTTTGGTTAGATTGTGATTGTGTTAGTTAACCTAGCTTATTTTAGTGTTATTAGGGTCACTCCAACTGAGAACTCCCCAGATTTCACTAAAATACCATAAGGTTTCTAATTTGTGCAATTTGGTGTTTTTTAAAGTGATATACTGGGTATTTGTAATCTGCTATTGACCCAGACCCTTTAGGACAAAATTGAGGAAACTGGGGCATGTACACCGGGTCTAGATACCACCAGAGCACGAGTCCCTATCTCCCAACCATGGCCGCATAATTAATCACATTGGCCGCAATTTGCGGCCAAGTTGGGGACATGGGTGTTGGGTTCTGGTCTAGGGTTGTCTGCAGTGTTTTCTAGTGCTTTGGAATGTCTAGTTTTGTAAGATTTGGCCTGTAGGAAAATATGGGACTATTTATCGTATTTGGTGTTCGTTGTGTTTGCGCGATACGCACGATACGTGAGTGGGTTCTGTGATCCAGCGCATCGCGGCGTGTCGCGATGGTTTTAGACGCGTACACACACGATTCAGCGTATCGTGCACACGCGCGTTTAGTTCGTAACGCGAGTTTCTCGTTTTGGTTCGATATCGCGTTTTGCGGAATATTTGGCTTATATATGATTTCCGTGTCTTATTTGCAGGTTTCCAGGCAGGGACTACGGACACTACTACAGGGCGGAGCAGATGGTAGGATTCACCTAGCGTGGAGCGTAGGTGAGCAGATTTAACATCTACAGGGGAATCGCCCGCATGGCGTTATGCGTCTGGGCTAGGATTCAAATACCAGTCGCATATTCTACATCATTGTTAGAATTGCGCCTTTACTTTATTTCCTTGATATAGTTGTACTGGGACTAGCAGCCGTAGGACACTGCACATATTATTGACGGTTCATGTTGCACGAGCACGGATTGTATGCTACACACACCGTCAATAATTGCCATGTCACACACAACCCTTTATAGATACTATATTGCTTATCATACTTGACATCTAGCTTATCGGTATACCTATAGTGTATCTTACCTTTAGTGATAGATCTACACCTTGCGATACAGCTACAGGTATACTTGGTACATATTTTACTAATACCCAGGGGGGTATCCATCATATTCTACTTATACCCAGGAGGGTATACGACATCTTTTACTTATAGATAGATAGCTATACTTAGCTGTACCTTATTGATTTTTGCATACATATGGTTTCAGCTATATACTTTCACTTACATGCTCGCATTCAGATATATCGCATATATTTATTCCTGGATTTGCACATTGTTTATTTGGATTTTACATGATGTTTTCGGGATTTGGGAACCGCGGGAGTTCATGAAATTATGCATACATTGAAAAATCCGGTTTCCTTGATATGATATTTGCGCGTCCACCATGAGTTTTATCGGTGCTGATTATAAACTCCATACGAGGTGTGGTTGCCGTATGAGAGTACATGGTGGGGCCCGGTATGGTTCCCCTCGGCAAGAAGATCGATGGATTTTGCCGATTGAGCCTGGTGGCGGGCGAGTACCTACCGGTGACAGTACCCATGACTCGGCGGGGGATCAGGGAGACACCGCTGGGAGTCGTGTACATATGCATACGTCGAAAGGCGAGGGTCAGAGCTAGGCATTCGTGCTTTCGGGATAGTGTATGATACGTGATCAGGATTTCTGTGTCGATGCTTGGCACATTGTTTTCATGATATTTCTTTTAATACCTTTGTATATATAACAGGGGATTTAGCCGTTGTTATATATACCCTTACACCAATATTAGTGGAATGGAACGCTTATATATATGTATTGCCCCCATCATAATTTATTTCTGCATATATATATATATAGGATGTTAGAAATTATTTGAGATTCGACTTGGGATATAGGTGATTCATTGAGATTGGATATTGGATATGAAAGAGATTGATGGTTTGTAAATTCGGGATATAGGAGATCTATTCGATATTGTACATTGAGGAGATGTGAGACTTATATGATATGAGAGCCCAACTTGGGGGCTGATTTGAGGATTTGGGATTTGAGTGTCTTAATGGATTACGATCCGGCCACGATGTCAGGTTTCCGTGGAAATGACATATTCCACCCCATACCTCACACTTAACTATTCTTTGCACAGATTCATATATTGGTTGTACCTGTTAGTGTACCCTTATGATAGTTGCATATTTGCTTTCTCATATCCCTATTGCATACTATTATCATGTCATCATTGCTTCATATATTGATTGTACCTGCTAGTGTACTTCCATTACTTTGCGTTCACATGACATGTTATTACTGTAATCGCATATCTTAGATTCATGCTGTACGTACATTCCTGCGATTACCTGCATATGTTATCTACTGTTCACGAGTTGGCAACTCACCCCCGTTGTGCGACAGGTGTTTCAGGTTGTTCCCCAGAGTAGTCGAGGCAGGCTACTCAGCTATTCAGCTATTCAGCTATTCCGATGTTCAGCTATCATCTTTTGCTACAGATACCGCATCAGCTCACAGTACTATTTTGTTTAGGTGGTTAGATGATTATCTGTATTTCATATTGTACATTCGTTGTATTTTGTACTCTCCATATACTGTTGTGTTGTTGACTTAGAGACTTGGTGAGGACGATATTGTATATTATTTGTGGATTTGTTGTCTTTTATATACAACTTTCTCTCTATTGTATTTATTTCTTCGCTACGGCGTCGTATATTTGTATTGTATTCATCTTAGCTAGTTTTTACAAAAAGGGGTTGTTGACAAAATTTTAAAGAAAGAAAGTAAGACTTTTAAAGAATTTGGGTTGCGATTTCAAATGTTTCAAAAACTTATATTATGTTTTCCGTATTTTCTTGGTTTAGATTTCTGGGATTTGGCTTTCTTTTACTGTGTTACGTCTTTAGGCGTTGCGTAGTATTAGGGCCGTCACGGGCCAATTTTGGATCGTGACAAAGTTGGTATCAGAGCGCTAGGTTTTACCTTTCGGAGTGTAGGATGACCTTAGTATGATGGAGTAGGTAGCTTAAGCAGAGTAACGTAGTGTGTGTATGTCTGCAGCATACCCACGATGCGGTACCTTGCATTAAGTAACCTAAGTACAATTTTGCTTGAAATTCCTTCCTTGATGATTCATATCCTTAAGATTCGATTCCTTATTCTCATCGAATCTTATATCTATTTATAGCCTTGCCGTCGATGACTATGGGGACTCGAGTGATGCAGCGAGGGCCGAGGTCAGAGTTGGCTCGGGTGAGACAAGTACTGACCAGGATGGCACTCTAGTTGCACCGGTGCAGACGGATCAGCCTACTACTTATACCATCGATAGACTTTTGGCAGAGATGCAGGACTTCCGCCAGACGATGAGTTCATTGGTTGATGTCGTTCGGGAGCTACGACAGGAGGTTTTCACCCCTGTTACTCAGCTGTCCCTTACGATCAGCATGCAGCAGTCCGTCACCTACATAGCACCAGTGGTTGCAGCTCCAGTTGACGAGGCACATATTCCAGAGGCTCATAGAGTTCCAGGACAGTGGAGGACTCGTACCAGTGTACCAGCCCAGAGACAGAGGTTTGGTCATCGAGACAGATTTCGTGGCCGTCGCGGGAGTAGCAGAGGCTTAAGATGAGGACAGTCGTTCAGCTCTCATCCCCAGGATGGTCAGCAGTCAGCGCGTGGATGTTTTCGATGCGGAAGCCTTCAGCACTTCGTCAGGGATTGTTCCTTAGCACCTCGTCAGGATCGTTTTCAGAGAGGCCGTGGACGTGGAATATTTGCTCAGAGGGCTCAGTCTACTAGAGGAGTTCAGCCAGTTGCGGGTAGAGGGCAGACGCAGGAGTTTGCTTCTACTCATCGGGACGCGCAGACGTCCAATATGGAGTTTTCAGGTACCCTTGATTTATATGTTCTTTGATGTATTCGTTTGTTCTTTATGCTTGTACCGTGGTTGGGTAGATTAGTCGTAGTTGTGCTAACTTCTGTCGGCGATTCTTTGTTGCGCGACACGTATTTCAGTCATGTGCCAATCGGATAGGAGATAGAGATTCGTCCGTCGTATTGATCCTTCTAGAGATGTTGGATTTGACGTTCTCCAGGGCACGGATTGGTTAATTACGTGCTAGGCGTCTGTGGACTACTGTGAAGAAACAAGTTAGGTTTTGTTTTCCCCGGCAAGTCAGTTCTTGTTGTGCAGGTGGATAGTTGTGCCGCCTCTCACAGCTTGAATTCAGCCTTTCTCGCTAGTCGGCTACTGAGAAGATGTCATGGATTCTTGGCGTTCATTTATGATACCGGAGCTACAGTGGGATTGTTGGACCGGGTTCCTTTCGTGCGAGAGTTTTTCCGACGTTGTTCCGGATGAGCCGGCGAAGCTTGGGAGCTAAAGGATCAGCTGCAGAGTTATGGTTTGGGGAGTTTGTGCGTCTGAGTGTTTCGCTTTTGGAAGCTCCTATTTCTGTTCGTCGAGGAGGAAGACCACAGTTATGGTTGTGTATCGACGGATCGTTAAACTGAACCGGCTTACGGTGCGGATAGGTATCCCTTACCTCGCATAGACGATTTCTTCGATCGGTTCCAGAGTGCGAGAAATTTTCTAAGTTTGCTTGGGATCAGGTCATCATTATTGCGGGTCGGAGTGACGGCATTCCGTAGACTGCCTTGTGCGTGCTACGGGCTTTGTGTGTTTTGGAGTGTCATTGGACTCACCAGTGCCCTGGCAGCATTTGTAAATGTGATGAACCAGATTTCTTCAGGCCGTTCCTCGACCAGTTTTTTTTGTGTTATTTACGATATTCTGGTCTATCTAATGTGTCTTGAGGGACAGTAGCAGCACTTGAGGATTTGTTATGCAGATACTGGGAGAGTACCGGCAGTTTGCTAAATTCTCGGAGTGTTTCTTCAGGCTTGTTTTGTGTTGACTCCTAGGTCTTGTAGTCACAGGAGACGGTTTCGTATGGTTCCGAGGGAGATCGTGGCCGTACAACCTAGGCCCAGACTTGTGTGCAGGACGGAGATCCGCAGATTGTTGGGCTTAGCAGGTTTCTACCGCCGTTTCATGCACGATTGCTAGAGTAGTGCTGCACCGTCGACTGAATGGACCGGAAGGGAGGTTTCTTTTCTGTGGACTGAGGCATGTGTACGGAGTTTTCGGCAGTTGGGGATTCGGTTAACAACTGCATCAGTTCTTTCTTTGCTTTTGGTTCGGGCGACTTTGTTGTTTAACTGTAATGTTTCTTGAGTGGGCTCGATTGTGTACTGAGGTGACACTATAGAGTTATCACTTTTGCTTCCCTACATCTGGAGGGAGTACGAGGTGGATATTCCACTCATGATCTGGAAATGGCCGCGGTGGTTTTGCGTTGGAGATTTGGAGACACTACTTGTTTGAGAGTCGTGTCAGATTTTCCACGGACCACTAGAACTTAATGAACATCTTGCTGCAGCAGATTTTGATTGTTGTGATAGTCTTCTGCAGATTTACAGTTCTTGTGTGATCGTCGAGTACAGCTTTAGTTCGTCTCTACGGAGGGGACAGCTTGCTCATGTCCGCGCCCGACCACTTTCCTTAAATCGTTTTCGTAAGACACTGCCCGCCGATGCTCGTTCGTCAGTGATACTTGAGCATACTCGGCGGGGTAATTATTCATAGACCTTGATTTGTGACAATGATGTGCTAAGTTAGGGACGCGTTTGTGTACCTGGTTTCATCGGTTGGAGACGTGTAATCCTAGAACATGCACATCTGTCAACTCTGTATATGCATTCAAGTTCCACCAACATTTAACGTGACTTGTGAGATAGTTATGGGTGGACAGGAATGTAAAGAGAAGTTTCAAGTTTCATTTCGAGGTGTCTATCTTGTTGTGTGTTTGGGTCGAGCACCTGAGGCCGGCTGGAGAGTTGCAACCTTTTACCGTTCCGAAGCAGGAATGGGAGCAGATCTCCACGAATTTCGTTATGGTTTCTACCCAAGTTTGGTCAGGGTGTAACTCCATTCGGATTCTTGTCATCCGGTTAAACTCAGTTTGCTCAGTTGTTTCTTGTTAATTTGTTTGTTTGTTTGTTTGTTGTCGGCAGTTGGGGATCGTCACTCGCCATCGTTAGGGTTCTCCTTCGATAGTTGTTATCAGGAGACACTGCAATTGGCCACCCTTAGGCTTAGGAGTTAGGTCATGTCGATCACCAATCTGTTCTTCTGACTCTGCGTAAGTAGGATTTTGGACACCAGCCATGTCTAGAGACTTCGGAGATGGTCCAGTTGTGTTAGGTCAGGATGGGAATTGTCCATTGCGAACTGAGGACTTATGCCAACTGCCTTGGTCATTGACTCGAGTTCGCAGGGACAGATCATGTATTCCTATGGACTTTCCGATGAATGACGTGTTGGATTTTGGGAAGCTTGTCCCAGGATTTAGGTCTTTTTTAGATCCTATAAGCGAGTTAGTTTCGTTGCCTTTAATTTGGCTCTTCCGCCCAAATTATTGGATTTTCACCCCGTATTCCTTGTGATGATACTTTACAATTACCTTCTTGACCTTTCTCACATGATTCTGCACCAGACCATTTGGCTTGGACGCGATCGTTTCGCTCACCGGCAGCCATTGAGTTAGTGGCTCGGCAGGTGGAGGAACATCGGTCAAGGGTCTTGCTATCTGTGGAGGGTTTCCTTGGACGTAGCCGTATAGTGAGATAGTCACTTGGGAGGCTGCGAGCGAGATTTGTGGATTTTAGTCTTCTCTTTGAAGGTACGCGTATCGGTATATTTTTAAATTCGGGGGCGAATTTCTTTTAAGGGGGGAGATTGTAACACCTTAGAATGTGTTATTTAGCTAATTATATTTTTATATATAGTTTTTAATAAAAAGTTTACCAAATTGGTTTTTAATTATTTTATCCTATTTATTGAATATTTTTTTAGATTTTTCCTAGGCTTGCACACACTTGTGCATGTTAACTAGGGTTGTTTTTGGGGTTAAACATGATTGGCAATCATGGTTAACTAACCATTTTCTCTAATCTAGTTTAATATTGTATTAGGTGCTTTTGGATTTTTTAGTTGTATATGGTTGTTTTTAAAATAAAATGAATTTAAAAGGGTTTAAATTATGGTTTGAAGTGTTGACCTTGGTGTGAGAGAGAGAGAGTGCATTATGAGGCATGATGGCTTTGCCCATGCCTTCATTAATGAAGAGAGAGAGAGAGAGAGAAAGGGTTGACTAATGCTAGATCTCATTTCCCTTTCCTTCTCATTCTCTCACTCTCATTCTCTCACACAACACAAACACCCTCACACCTCTCCATTAGCAGCAGTGGCAGCAGCAACAACACCAGAAACAAGCAGCAGCAACACCAGAACCATCTTCAGCGGCAGCCATCAGCAGCATCAGCAACAGCAGGAAGCAACAGAAGCAGCAGGAGCTCCAGCAACCTACAGCAGCTCTTCTTCACTTCTTCACCTGCTTCCTAGGATCTCGTAAGGTATAATTCTGAAACCCAATTCCTAGTTTGCTTAGTTGTGTGATAGTTAGCTTCGGTTTATGTTTAATTGTTTGTTTTGTGCTAATTAAGGTGATGTGTGTGGAATTTTGGTTAGATTGTGATTGTGTTAGTTAACCTAGCTTATTTTAGTGTTATTAGGGTCACTCCAACAGAGAACTCCCCAGATTTCACTAAAATACCATAAGTTTTCTAATTTGTGCAATTGGTGTTTTTTAAAGTGATATACTGGGTATTTGTAATCTGCTATTGACCCAGACCCTTCAGGAGAAAATTGTGGAAACTGGGGCATGTACACTAGGTCTAGATACCACCACCAGAGCACGAGTCCCTATCTCCCAACCATGGCCGCAGATTTAATCACATTGGCCGCAATTTGCGGCCAAGTTGGGGACATGGGTGTTGGGTTCTGGTCTAGGGTTGTCTGCAGTGTTTTCTAGTGCTTTGGAATGTCTAGTTTTGTAAGATTTGGCCCGTAGGAAAATCTGGGACTATTTATCGTATTTGGTGTTCGTTGTGTTTGCGCGATACGTGCGATAAGTGAGTGGGTACTGTGATCCAGCGTATCGCGGTGTGTCGCGATGGTTTTAGACGCGTACACACACGATTCAGCGTATCGTGCACACGCGCGTTTAGTTCGCGACGCGAGTTTCTCGTTTTGGTTCGATATCGCGTTTTGCGGAATATTTGGCTTATATATGATTTCCGTGTCTTATTTGCAGGTTTGCAGGCAGGGACTACGGACACTACTACATGGGGGAGCAGATGGTAGGATTCACCTAGCGTGGAGCGTAAGTGAGCAGATTTAACATCTACATGGGAATCGCCCGTATGGCGTTATGCGTCTGGGCTAGGATTCAAATACCTGTCGCATATTCTACGTCATTGTTAGAATTGCGCCTTTACTTTATTTCCTTGATATAGTTGTACTGGGACTAGCAGCCGTAGGACACTGCACATATTATTGACGGTTCATGTTGCACGAGCACGGATTGTATACTACACACACACCGTCAATAATTGCCATGTCACACACAACCCTTTATAGATACTATATTGCTTATCATACTTGACATCTAGCTTATCGGTATACCTATAGTGTATCTTACTTTTAGTGATAGGTACATCTACACCTTGCGATACAGCTACAGGTATACTTGGTACATATTTTACTTATACCCAGGGGGTATCCTTCATATTCTACTTATACCCAGGGGGGTATACGACATCTTTTACTTATAGATGGATACCTATACTTAGCTGTACCTTTTTGATTTTTGCATACATCTGGTTTCAGCTATATACTTTTATTTACATGCTCGCATTCAGATATATCGCATATATTTATTCCTGGATTTGCGCATTGTTTATTTGGATTTTACATGATGTTTTCGGGATTTGGGAACCGCGGGAGTTCATGAAATTATGCATACATTGAAAAACCCGGTTTCCTTGATATGATATTTGCGCGTCCACCATGAGTTTTATCGGTGCTGATTATATACTCCATACGAGGTGTGGTTGCCATATGAGAGTATATGGTGGGGCCCGATATGGTTCCCCTCGGCAAGAAGATCGATGGATTTTACCGATTGAGCCTGGAGGCGGGCGAGTACCTACCGGTGACAGTACCCATGACTCGGCGGGGATCACGGAGACACCGCTGGGAGTCATGTACGTATGCATACGTCGAAAGGCGAGGGTCAGAGCTAGGCACTCGTGCTTTCGGGATAGCGTATGATACGTGATCAGGATTTCTGTGTCGATGCTTGGCACATTGTTTTCATGATATTTCTTTTAATACCTTTGTATATATAACAGGGGATTTAGCCGTTGTTATATATACCCTTACACCAATATTAGTGGAATGGGAAGCTAATATATGTGTATTGCCCCCATCATATTTTATTTCTGCATATATATATATATAGGATGTTAGAAATTATTTGAGATTCGACTTGGGATATAGGTGATTCATTGAGATTGGATATTAGATATGAAAGAGATTGATGGTTTGTACATTCGGGATATAGGAGATCTATTCGATATTGTACATTGAGGAGATGTGAGACTTATTTGATATGAGAGCCCAACTTGGGGGCTGATTTGAGGATTTGGGATTTGAGTGTCCTGATGGATTGTGATCCGGCCACGACGTCAGGTTTCCGTAGAAATGACATATTCCACCACATACCTCACACTTATCTATTCTTTGCACAGATTCATATATTGGTAGTACCTGTTAGTGTACCCTTATGATATATTTGCTTTCTCATATCTCTATTGCATAGTTATTGCATACTATTATCATGTCATCATTGCTTCATATATTGATTGTACCTACTAGTGTACTTCCATTACTTTGCATTCACATGACATGTTATTACTGTAATCGCATATCTTAGATTCATGATGTACGTACATTCCTGCGATTACCTGCATATGTTATCTACTATTCACGAGTTGGCAACTCACCCCCGTTGTGCCACAGGTGTTTCAGGTTGTTCCCCAGAGTAGTCGAGGCAGGCTATTCAGCTATTCAGCTATTCAGCTATTCCGCTGTTCAGCTATCATCTTTTGCTACAGATACCGCATCAGCTCACAGTACTATTTTGCTTAGGTGGGTTAGATGATTATCTGTATTTCATATTGTACATTCGTTGTATTTTGTACTCTCCATCTACTATTGTGTTGTTGACTTAGAGTCTTGGTGAGGACGATATTGTATATTATTTGTGGATTTGTTGTCTTTTATATACAACTTTCTCTCTATTGTCTTTATTTCTTCACTACGGCGTCGTATATTTGTTTTGTATTCATCTTAGCTAGTTTTTACAAAAAGGGGGTGTTGCCAAAATTTTAAAGAAAGAAAGTAAGACTTTTAAAGAATTTGGGTTGCGATTTCAAATGTTTCAAAAACTTATATTATCTTTTCCGTATTTTCTTGGTTTAGATTTCTGGGTTTTGGCTTTCTTTTACTGCGTTACGTCTTTATGCGTTGCGTAGTATTAGGGCCGTCACGGGCGAATTTTGGGTCGTGACAACTGATCTCACCGTACAATACTTACTTAACCGTTCAGCCAGGCTAGTGTCGATACTTTGAGGGAGGTTTTACGACGCTTTCGCGAAGTTCCTTAATTAAATAATCTCTTTTCTGTGGAGGCGTAGCCCCGCTGACACTGTTCTAAACACCTACTTGGTTTATAGCATTGATCGTTAAGTGACGAATCTCTTGATGAGTAGCTGATACTCACAGTAGGTTCGGGATCCAAATATCATCTTGTGATAAAGCTGAAGGAATCCTACCAAAATTATCACACTCCAAATGGTATCCAACTCTAGCAAGTTTCAGTTTCTTTAGAAACTTCTGATGTGGATTTTTGCACGATGCTCTTATGCTCCTGACGAAGGCCAACAAATCATAAGTCACATGTTAAGTTCTACCCATCATTATCTTGTTAATTTGAACCCATCCGTACATACCCCTGACGTTAGCCAAATGGCAGTACGATTGTCCTAAACCAACTCATCTATCTTTGCAAGAAATGAATACCCTAGCAGCTACCAAACACAATGCCTTGACGAAGGCCAACAAACATAGCTTGAATACTACTGACCATCCATATGAAATGACGGAGGGCTACGACTGGTTTTGTCGAAACCGTGAACGTAGTGAACTTGATATAATCGAATGAACCTGATAGCTTTATAAAAGGAGTAGTTAAAGCTCCGTAATTAAAAAATTCTGCTCTTTTTAAAAAAACCGAGTGGTTTCTTTTAAATTTGTTTGAACAATTCAACTTTGGTTTATTTTCTTTGCATTAATATAATGCGTCCCATCATTTATCCTATCATTGCAGAAAACAAAGAAATACAACGTCCTCTTATGCCATCCGCATTCGCCACTGGGTCCCGTCATTCACCCGTTAGGTTACTTAACTAACGACAGAGCGGGGGTTGGGCTAGCGCAGGTGTAAAACAAAAGTAACGCCTAATAGATATCATATACAGATATTGTACATTCGTCAGACGCAATAATAGGCATTCTATATCACAGATGAACATTATTGGATATATAAGCAATCCTTGTTTCCTTTGAGCCTGAAACGAAAGACGGATTACACAGTTGTGATGAATAGCTATTACCCCACCCTAGACCCCTATGGGTACGGCAAACTACCCGCCAAGTACCCGAAGTGAAGCGGTCTCCCTCAACAACGTGAGTAGGCCACTAAACACTTCAAAGTACCCGGTAGTTTGTGCACCCCACCGTGGGCCTATCCTAGGAGCATAAAACAGTAAATGAAATAATACAACGGTGGTTACACCCTCAGCCTGGATGTGCCCCGCAAAAGAATATTACATCATATTACAATTTACATCGAATGAAAGAATATAAAAAATCATCACAAACCCCGGCTAATCATCACAACGATCTAATGAAGTTCATATACACAAACCAGTAAAAACCATTACAGAAATGTGCAACCCCCTGCTAACCGACATACTAGCAATTAGGGGAGGTTTACGAACACATCAAACATCACAGATAAAATCTGATTAGCAAATAACTTACAATTTCGATCGACAACCTTTTTCCGTGGCTACCCCAAATGCAAGCTAGCACTGAAAAAACCTGGGCAGAAACAAAATATAGAGGAAAACAAAACACCAAAAAATAAGAGTTACTGTGTAAATACGAGTCAACTCGGAGTTGACTCGGCCGTGGATCCGCGGCGGATTGCACTAATCCGCCGCGCTTCCGCGGCAGTCTCACCGAGTTGGGATCTCGTATTTTTCCAGTATTCTTATAATTCCCTGCTGTGAATTTTCATACCTCTGAAATAATTTTTTCGACACGTTTAAAATTGACAGAAACTTAAGGGGTTCGGGGTTAAGTTTTCGTGTTCCGACGATCGAAATTCTAATTAGTTGCTAACAAGCTAGTAAAGGTTTAGTAGGCTCTGATACCACTGTAAGTCCATGTCACGCACCCCACGTGCTCACGGGGAGGCGGAATATATGAAAAACAATTATCAAAGCTTCGTAACACGGACTTGAGCACACGGATCGTATCTAAACCATTGCTAGCAAACTACGAGAGGTTTAACTACTCGGATTCGAAGTTATACCTCACGTTACTTGTCCTTCGGGCCTTCATCGCTGTCCTCCACACCTCGTAGGCTCTATGGAACATGGGCACCTCAACGGACTCCTCGAGTCAAAGACGATCCACCCGAGAGTCTATAGTCCGAGCTTCTATATCGAATCTGAGATAACTACGGCTTCTAGTTTGCTAATCTAGAAGTCCTAGAGGGTGTAGAGTATTTAGATGGATTACTTAGTCACTTAAACCCTTGGATTCTCAACGCATGAGAGCTTTTAGGGTTTGAGGAAGAAGATGAAGACTTGAGGAGAGAGAAAGCTTTTGTGATAATGAAATGAATAATGCCTCATGATAGAATATGTTGAAGCATACAAATATCTCTTGATAAATATCTAGAAATATCTTGTGAGCTTCATTTAATCTAAAGGGTGAATCACTTCATGAGTCATTAAGCATTAAATGAAAACTTACACCTCATCTCTCCACCTCATTTGTGTTTAAACCAAAAGAAATAAATACAAATGAGTCACCTTCTTTTAGAAGCTTCCCGAAAAATTACGAGACTGCCCCTCCCATCCGTATTTCCAAAAAACACGGATAATCTTTGACTGAATAAATCCATCTGTATAATACTAGAATCTGGCTTAAACTAAAGCCCGCTAGTATTATCTGCCCGATCATAATACGTGCACAAGTGTACGTAAGTAATCGCGGCCCTGCCGTAAAACCATACGGCCTCTACACCTTTTGCCCGGTGCAGGGAAACTCTCTGTGTGGGACTCTAAAGACTCGACACTACGCTGGCAGTGGGTTTAACCACTGGCCGAAAGCAGTACTAGCTGTACGTAACGGTCCCCAGGTAGATGTCGATAAGAAGGACGATGAGGAAAACCATCTGAACTCCAACTGAGTCTGATGTGACAATCTCTGTACAGTCTGGTCTGTTCGTCTAGAACTATCGCATATTAGGCCGAGGGGGAGGTAAACGTCAGAACCCTAATAGCGGTATAAGTCGTGTCGGAGTGAAGCCCATAACACCTTGAGAAACTACAGGAACCTACCAGTAAATCTCGTTTGCCCTGGCCAGGGACTTTGCGTAATGGCTCTCCATACACAGTGCGATATCAACCCCCAATACCGGGAGAGACGAATCCTGTCTAACCGCCACTGCCTCCAAGTGCTTCGGGACTGCACCCAACTACTACCTGTTTGCACGACTCCTTTGAGCCGTGGTAGGGTAGTAATCTAATGACAGTGGGAACACACCCGAGGCGAAGTAGCAGTGTCAAGTCGACGGACTAAGCTGTACTCATGTCACCTGGGAACTGCTATCTAACGATGGGTATAAAACCAATCTGCAGTTCCCGGCGAGTCATGTCCAGTGTACTCGTAACCTAACGAGCACCTCCATACTATCTCCAGTACGACGTACTAATTGCTGTGGGACAGACCATCTCCCCATCTGGGATGAGAAGCGTACACACCAGTCCACTCCGAAGTATCAATGCTCCATCTCGATAATCCTAAGACCAGGGACCTGTATAGGATGTTGCTTATAGACTACCCAGCCTCCACTAGTGTGACTGCCATCACAACGCTGGTAATCAAGCAAAGATCCTAAGGGCTCTACTAATATGTATAAGCGGTATGTTAAAAGAAACACTTGCACATATTAAAGTAGAAACAAACCAAGTAGCATACTACCATTTTTACCAAGACTGTTAATACAACTGTGAACATCCCAAGCTTCCATTAAGTAATATACAAAAGAGTATGATACAGTAATGGCCTCTAGGGCATAAACACAAACAATATGTGCTCCTACTCCGTTTTGCCTGAGCCAGGAAACCTCTGTGTAAGACTCTACAGAATCGTCAATACGCCGGCAGTAGGTGATGATCATATCAAACACCCACAAGCTGCAAGCGGTCAGCTAAACGTAACAGCCACCCATGTATTAAGCAATCAGAAGATCAACAAGCAAGCCTGTACATTCTCCCATGAATCCAACCATTAACACTCCGGTAAAGTCCGGTCACTTCGTTTGATATGTCGCATATCTCTCCTAGGGGTGGTAAACGTCAGACCCCGGTATCTTGATAAGTCGTGTCAATATGAGGTCCATAACAGTTCGAGAAACTACTGATAACACTAACTAGTAAATCTCAGCAATCCTGGCCAGGGATTTCCAGTTATAGCCAATCGAACACAGCGCAACATCAACTCCCTATACCGGGAGAGACGAAACCCCTTCCTATCGCTCATTGCCTCCATGTGATTCGGGACTGTATCCAAAAGCCATCTTTTTGCATGCCCTCTTGGACGTGGTATGATGGAAATCAAAGCACAGTGGAAATCACACAAGACTCTATGACGATCTTGGGTCTACAGACTAACCTGTACCAGTGTCACGATAGAACTGCCATCTGACGTGAAGTATAATACCATCTGGGACTTCTCGGCGAGTCCGTCTAGTGTACCCAGTCTCCACTGAGCACCCTTATACCTTCTCTGATGTCAAACACCAATGGATATGGGATCATCCATCGCCCATCATATGGGTCAAGAAGCGCATACGGCAGTCTACTTTGGAGTATCGATGCCCTATCTCGGTACTCCCACTACTAGGAACATTTGTAGGGTGTACTTGGCGACTACACTTTCCCCATTAGTATGATTTGCATCATAGTCCTGGTAGTCAAGTACTCATCCTAAAGGCTTTATCAACATGTGACATAGAGACAATCAGAGTACATGTTAAGATAATGGGTTACCAGATTGCATACTATCATGTCGAGCAAGAAAGTCCTCCCTATATATGTCCAAGCATCCACTACAATATACAATGTATGTACAGTAATAGCATCTAGGGCATACATATAACTAACAATCGCCACAGTGGAATCCGCATTTTTTATTGGCTTAAATAAAACACGGAATTCCTAGTATATCTAATATTTCATATGTGATTCTTCTTCTGTTGTTATTTTGTGATGTGATCACTTGATATGTTCTGAGACGAATGCCTATATTATATATATGATATATAATAAATATTGATGCTTTCATTTCTTATATGATGCTTAGGAAGCATAATTTCATGGGACTTCATTAATGAGATTAATGAAATAAAAGAAACCTAAAAATGTTGCAGAATCTTGTTTTAAAAACTGGTAGCTCTAGTTCTTGCTTTGCAACGTGGCATTTCTTTTAGAATATCCAGCACCTTATTCGATAAGAAAAGAGCCGAGATCCCTTCACCGGGAATGACCTCTTTAGCGAAACTAGCAGATGCTACAACCCACTCGGTTTGTCTTTTGATTGCTTCTATTGTTTTTGCTTCGCATAGTGGTATTTGTGAAATATCCTGCACCTTATTCTATAAGGAAAGAGCCGAGATCCCTTCACCGGGAGGGACCTCTTTAGAAAAACTAGTGAAAGCTTCAAAAACACTCCTTTTAAAAATCACTCGATTCTACAACAAGATTAAGTTCATTATGCAAAAGGTTTTCTTAAAAACCTGTCGTAGCCCTCCATCATTTAGATAAGTACTATTTAGTATTCGTGCTACGGTATTTTGGTCTCTATTCTCCGCCGAAAGACGCGACCGGGACGTTGGGACGTCCGGCCTGAATTCCGAAGGCAGATGCTATTTGGTGCTATCCGTCCACCTCTCCGAAGATGCCAAGTTGATATATGACACCTTGTATCGAAGGTTTAAACGGATACGGCCGATGTAGCAGACTTCGTCAGATTCCCCCTCGTTGAGGGGTTTTTGATTGTGGGGACGCTCTTCCCTGTAGGCGCAAGCCCCTGCAGTTAATTTTGCTACCGCATCGCGGTTACCACTTTCTCCTTCTCCAGATGGTCACTTCGTGTCATGTATGTTTGTTTTGTTTTTGGTTGCCCGTGGAGGAGACAAATTTATTTTGTCGCCCGTAGGGTGCGGATTAGTCCAAATCCATATCTTCGTAGATTTGGGTTTGGGGTTGGGTTTAAGGATACGTTAGTCTCATTTGAGACTTAGATCAACTTAAACGTTTGTTAAGGATACGTTAGTCTGATTTTAGACTATGATCAACTTAACGGGATCGTTTAGATCCGACAAAAGAGCATTTGGGCACTATTGTTTAGTTTAGAGACATTGCGGTCCATTGTTAGTTTAAGGACATTATAGTCCAATATTAGTTTAAGGACATCTCGGTCCAGTTTAAACACATCATAGTCTGTAAAGGTTAAGGACATCATAGTACATGGGTTTAAGGACCCCACAGTCCGAGGTTAAGGACATCATAGTCTATGGGCTTAAAGACCCCACAGTCCATAGTTTAAAGACGTCATGGTCTATAAAGTTTAAGGACATCATAGTCCATGAGTTTAAGGACCCCACAGTCCATGGAATGATTGGTTATCGGGACCCGTCACCTCTCTGAGGACGTTGAAGGATTACAACGACATATATCACAGGAGTGAAGAGATGTACCTTGAACCAATATTGGTTGGAGGATCTGTAATTGGATTGATTTAAGGATCGTTAATCTCGTTTGAGATTAAGATTAACTTAAACATTTGTTAACGATACGCTAGTCTAATTTTAGACTAAGATCTACTTAACAGGATCATTTAGATCCAACTAAAGAGCACTTGGGCTCTATTATTTAGTTTAAGGACATTACGGTCCAAGTTCAGATGCAAACATAGGTTTGGAAATGCACCAAATAGTTATTGGTCATCGGGACCCATCACCTCTCTGCAGATATTGAAGAATTACAACGACATGTATCAGAGGTGTGAAGAGATGTATCCTTGAACCAAAGTTAATTGAAAGGGCTGTGGGAATTATTTTGAATGTCATATGAGATGACCAATTTTGGAAGACAAAAGTGTGTTTGAGGTTCAGTCAAAAGAAAGGGGTACTGCCTCTGGAAAACTTAGCCAATTTGGGCTAAGACTGGTTTGAATATAGTGTTAAACACTAGCATATATCTGGCGATCACGTGTTCCCACATGATGCACATAAAATAGTTCAAACACTAAGGATGCAGTGCTTAAAATAGTGTTAAACACTAGAAAAATGAGGCGCTCACGTGAGGACACGTGAGGCGCCCTAGGATTGGGCCAAGATTCCTTTATTTTATCTCAGAATATTCAAATAAGTGTTAAACACTTTTAGTCTTCATGGCCATCACGTGTGGGCACGTGATGGGCACCCATGCACTCGATATTAAAAAGATTCATTAGGGGTCACGTGGGGATACGTGAGGGCGCCCAAAGTTTGTTCTGCCTTTGCTTTGTTCTTTTTATTTTGAGGAATTTATCCAAAGGTCACGTGGGACCACGTTACCCAATTTTATTCGTTCACTTTTGATCACTGAGGAGGGGAATCACGTGGACACGCGTGATCAGGTTGAATACTAATTTCTTTTACGTGCATGGGGAGTTAGATCCCTTGTTTAAGAATTAAATTCTTTTATAGGGTTAAATCCTAATTTTATATAGAGGAAATAAATTCCTATGTATTTGGAAGAATTAAATTCTTTTGCAAGGTTAAACCCTAATTTTATTTAGAGGAATAAAATTCATATGTATTTAGAAGAATTAAATTCTTTAAACTCAATTCTCCCTCTAAATTTGGATCTGCATGGCAGAATCTCCCCGATGAGAATTAAATTCTCAAATTATGGGGAGATCTGCTTCTACAGATCTTCAACCGGAGGAAAAACTAAGTTTTTATTCAGAAGAGTTAAACTCTTAGTTTGAGAATTAAATTCTCTTTTTGTTTTGTGGGAGCTTATAGAATGATCTCTTTCCCTTTCGTACTTAGGGTTTCTTTCTTTCTTGAAGAGATCTTCTTTTCTCTCTGGAGAATTAAATTCTCTTCTTTTTTTCTCTCTTGTTGTATCTCTTTTTTCTTCTTCTCTTCTTGGCTCCTATTTATAGGAGAAAGAAAAAAATCAGTTTGTTTAGTCAATCATTCATTGAAAGATTTTAATTGATTTTTTAACCAACATGATCTTTTAGATCACACAGTGAATTTTATTCAATATTGGATTTTTAATCCAAAAGATATTTTATCTGTTATTCCTGGAAAATTTTAGGGATATATATCCTTGTATAGAATCTTTCTATAAATTGGTTATTTTTAATCACCATTGGATTTTTAATCCAACGGTACTCCACTTTACAGAGTGCAATCTTTTTGTTTGGAAAGATCTAGAGAAATATTTTTCTAATTAGGGTTTTGATTTCCTTTAATTAGAATTTAATTCTATTAGTTCAGAAGGTTTAAGAGCCTATCACGTGTTAGCACGTGACCCCACTGATTGACCAATTAATTAGAATTTAATTCTATTAGTTCAGAGATCTTTAGGAACCCATCGCGTGTTGGCACGTGACCCCCTGTCACGTGTGGGCACGTGATGCCTCGTTTAGGGTTTTCTTTCCTTTATCTCCGAGAATTTTTAAGACCCCATCACGTGGTGGCACGTGACTTATGGATTAAGTATTTAACCAGAATTTAATTCTGTTATTTTAATGAATTCGGGAACTTATCTCGTGTCAGCACGTGACCCTTGGTCACGTGTCAGCACGTGCCCCTTGGTCACGTATAGGCACGTGATGCCCTATTGGGGTTTTTTCTTGCTGTTTTATTATACTTCAGTAGGCTTAAAGGCCTATCACGTGCGGGCACGCGACCTTATTTGATTAGGATTCAATTCTTATCATTTCAGAGCCCTTAGGAAGCCATCACGTGTCGGTACGTGACCTCGATCATGTGTGCGCACGTGATGCCCCATTAGGGTTTTTCCTTTTATTTTATGAGGGAACAAATGCCCCCAAGCGTTGTTCTCACGTGTTTGCACGTGAGTGCAACGCTATAACTTTTGTGGCCGTTGGATCTGCCTAGGGAACAGGGAAGATGAACTATTTCCCATCATGTCCTGTAAATGCAGGGGTCTCATCAGCAGTGCCTCCACTCCTTCATCTTCTCCCTTTTTTATGTTTACATGCGTTCTTTATTAAGCTCTATCACGTTGTTGTTGGTGCTCACGTGTTTGGCGCGAGAGGCACTGATTGATGGGTCACTTCATCTCCTTGCACTGGTTTCAACGAGTCACCTCCTTTCATTTCCAACGCTCTCCCCTTTTCCGGTCCTTTGGGAATAGTTCCACCATGCACAACATTTTCTGTGCATAGCATTAAATGCTCCCTTTTATAAACCGAAGCCGTGCCTTTCTTTCTCTCTTCAAAGAAAAACCCATTTAGACCTTAAGGTGATCATCTTTGAGAAACCAATCAAGTGTTATGGCTTGCAACCGCCCCCACGCTCGTCGACAACCATGGGAGGTGCCCATCGAGGAGATGATTCCTCGTTTTGCTGCGCGGCCAGTGGATCCTCTTCTTACCGATGCCGAATGCGACGCGGTGATGTACGAACTCTCAATTCGTAGGGGTTCTCCCCTTCCTATGGGTTCCATTTGGCTGCGGATGATCTTTTCGTCCGTACTTGCCGATATTCCTCCACATCCGGCAGAAATGACCCTAGCAACCCTCGATACGGCGGAGAACAAGATCAAGTGTTTTATGAGGCACGCTTGATTACTCGGGCTCTGAAGGATTGCTCGATCCATCTACTGGGTCAGATAAGAGCTCAGTGGGCTATCATGTCCGCTTTCGCCGATGAGCATGGCGCGAATCGGTAGGGAGCGACTCCTTGCTAAAACCGTCGCTTCGATGTGTTGGAGAAGGCAGAGAGGGACCTGGAGAATTTTGTTTTTTATTTTGTTAACCCTTGTATCACCGATCCTTTGTTTGGTGACCTTTTCCCTGTAGCGTAATATATTTGAATCAATGTATCCCTTTTATCAATAGCTGTTGAATGCTTTTCTACTGAATTTTTTCTTTTCGTCATATATTCGCACGTGCATCCCGCCTAAGTACATGAGCGTTATACTTGACCCCTGGGAATTTCTTTTAGGTGCGAACATCATCATTGTGTTGTCCGTAAATCAGCGCGTTCTAGATACCATAGGCATATAGTCATGAATGCATGCTTAAAGAGGTACCTACCGAAGACTTTCCTTATTGCCAAAAAGAGAAAATAGTTTATGCGTGTTTTGGATCGAGGATTGGCATCGAGCGGAGGTCTGCCCACATGGGTTTGAACGCATCCGGCTTCCTTCCGACATCTTAAACCATAGATCAAGTCTGCGAGAATGTATCGAATGGTGCAGGGCCAATCACTAAGACCACTCGTGCATATGAAATCTGGCGAGTGCTTTAAAAAGCTATCAGGGAGGTGGTAGCTATTGATAAAGCCGTCATCTTTACCATGTAAGTGCACGGCAGCGCCCCGGCCATCTGAACGAGATCAAAATGCGGAATAGAAAACTTTTCTAAAAATTAGAACCGGCGCTACCGCGGACTTTAAACCCGGATCGGGCCATTAACCTACTCCTAGCAAACTAGAGAACGGGTAGAGAGATATACCGAGCGATCCGTATTCTTCGGCCTTCTCGTCGTCGTCCCGATCTCCCCGCGGAATCTCCGATATTCATCTCCTCGTCGGAAGAGCACCACATCGCCGGGTTCTTTTACGGGCTCCTACCTCTGGACCGAGACAACTCGAGCACGAAGTTGGCGAGTCGACGTGCCCAAGAATGCTGTAGGCAAAGTGTAGAATCCATTTGTCTCTATTGTGGTTGAAGTTGCCATGGTTTTGGTGGAGGAATGAGATGAACCTTTTGAGATGGAGCTATAGGATTTTTGCAAGCAAAATTAGAGCCAAAACTCTCCTCACAAATTTTTGGACAGCCCCCTTTAGAGATGGCCGGCCCCAAGTTTTGGAATGAGAGGAGAGAGTGAGTGGATCAAAAATAATAATGCAAGAGAGAGAAAGGGTGATGATTATGCATTATCATCACAACAAAGTCACATGAATCACCCATCACTCAAACCATCATGGCAAGCAATGCTGAGAAAAAGGAAGTTAATGGATGGTGCACAATCATAAAGCAACCATGTGCCACAAAAAATCTTCTCCTTTGTTAATTGCACAATTGCAAATAACCCGCTGCACCAATTTTCAGCCAAAGAAAGGAAACAAAGGAAAATGGCCGTAACGGAAAGCAAACTGGAAACATCAAAAAACCGATCCCATAAAAAATTACAGGAAAACCCCGCGACTGT
This sequence comes from Agapanthus africanus, assembly GCA_030015575.1. Lineage (NCBI taxonomy): Eukaryota > Viridiplantae > Streptophyta > Magnoliopsida > Asparagales > Amaryllidaceae > Agapanthus > Agapanthus africanus. The sequence goes on along the minus strand of CM057343.1, from coordinate 285,540,499 downwards.
ATATACATACCCGCATTTGTATTCTGACCGAATAAAAATGCAATGAGACAAAATCTACACTGTACAATACTAAGATCCAGCTTAAACCAAAGCCCGCTAGTATTAACCGTCCGATCATGATCCGTTCAATACCGCACATATAAGATCGAACCCTGCCATATCTCCATATGGCCTCTTCAGCGTTTCGCCCGAAACTTGAGAAACGATCTTGTGGGGGACTCTAAAGACTCGTCAATCCCTTGGCTGTGGATTTAACCACTAGCACGTCAGAGGTATTAGCCATACGTAACGGGCTACCAAGTATTGACCAAAAGGGACGTCGATGAGCGAACTCATCCTGACACCCTACTGAGCCTGTCAGTGATAATATCCGTACAGTCCGGTCCGTTCGTCTATGAGCATCGCATGACGGGCCAGGGGGTTGGTAAAAGTCAGACCCCCAAAAGCGGTACAAGTCGTGTCGGAGTGTAGCCCAGAACACCCTGAGATACTACTGGAATACTTACCAGTAAATCTCCTGCCTTGGCTAAGGACTTCATGTAATAGCTCTCCTAAACACAGCGCGACCTCACCCCCAATACCGGGAGAGACGAACCACTGAAGATCCGCTCACTGCCTCCATGTGGCTCGTGACTGGACCTAACTAAAACCTGTTTGCATGACTCCTTTAAGCCGTGGTAGGGTAGTAATCAAAGTACAGTGGGAACTCACACGAGACAAATGACGATCTCAGGTCGATGAACTAACCTGTACACATGTCACCAGGGTACTGCTATCTGACGTCTGGTATAAGACCAACTAGCAAGTTCCTGGCGAGTCCTGTCCGGTGTACTCATAACCCAATGAGCACCTGTATACATCTTAGGTGAACCAACTAACACCAGTGGCTTGTGAGACCGGCCACCGCCCCTCGTCGGGGTCTCGACTATTTACACTAGTCTACTCTGGAATATCGATGCCCTGTCTCGAAAACTTCCATGACTAGGGACCTTTTAAGGATGCGCTTATAGACCCCTGCTCCCACGTATATGATCGCCATCATACTGCTCCGTCAAGCAAGAATCCTAAGGGCTCTATCAACGTACAATAGTGACCTGTAAGGTCACCTGAAACAGTACACGGTGATAAAGATAAACCAGATAGCATGCTATCATCTTGAGTAAGTATGTTCTAACGGTATAGGTCATCCCTCAATCATTGCAATCACATTCCTGTGATCCAATAATTGACTTTGAGGGCACTATCTCCAACAATCTCCCACTTGCACTCAAGGCTAATTATTGCGATGTCGCATACTCACAGCCCGTATGATACCGAACACCCAACTCCTCTACTAATCAGTCTCACAAAACCCGCTTGTGAAACTAATGCGTTCGAGAAATAGCCTCAGTGAGTGGAACCGCTCTAATGTTTCTTTCTATGTCTATCTTAATCTCAAGTTCGCGGAGAAAGCCATCTCCTAAAATGAGCAATACCTCTCTTAGAATATGTCTGGATATCTGATGGGACCTAGTTCATAAATGAACTCTAAATCCAAACTTCTTAGACTGTATCGTCAACTGAACTTAATCAGAATCCTGCGCCATGCCTCCCTCAGTATCCGCTTAGACCACCTGTCCAAAATACTGTCCCTTGTCAGAGGGAAAACTATAACTCTGACAGTCACTCTGTCATCCATGTCACCTTGGAAGCCTGGAATGATAACGGTCTCCCGAATGAGGCTGTCGTTATCATATCCGTAGAACATCCACTTATGTTCTAAAACTGACTCCGACTGTTTCTCCAGGATCGGATTAATATCAACTTATTGCATCTATTGCAAAAACAACATCTGGTGTGGTACTTGACATCTCATGATTGACTCAATTGCCTAAGCAAGTGATCTGCCAATCATGCACATCCCTCTCCACTTTAGTCTGTAAGACACCTTTAGAGAGGGTGACTCCATTACCTGCGGTATAGTACCATGCCAGGAGTCGTCCATCCTAAAACACCTTTAGAATGCTGTCTAAGTACCCAGATTGGGATACTACCCAAATCTAGATCTAAAACCATAGATCCAGTAACCAGAATGTCTGATATGAAATCTATTTCCTTTGTGGAGAAACCACTGTGTAACGACCAAAGTATAACCGACCGTAGTAAAGGAATTTCACTTTCCTACTCTGTGTATGTCATCCAAATACCAGGACATCACACGCTACTACATTCTTAACAGATCCATCCCCTATTCTGATGAAGTCAAACATATGACTGTCACGTCAGAAATAGATGATCTATCTCCGCTATATCTGCTTTAGTCCATAAATAGACATAAGCTACATGTCCACTATTGCTTCCGCTGCTCCCTCTGACTACGACAACCCTCTGGCAGAATCATATACACGTACACTTCTAAAGCCAGTTTAGAACGACGCTATACTCATCCTCCTGCCGGGTCTCACAGTCTGGAACAACAGCAATGGCAAGTCTGGGTAAACAAGAACCTCCCGGTCACCGTCCTTGAGGCTACCGGAGTACCTCTCGGGTGCCTGAGGTTACCCACCATATCTGCGGAGTGGCCAATGGAATGTCAAACCAGATTGAATCTTTAGGTTCTTATCAAATTTTCAGTAATCGTTTGCGGTTCTGGAATCATTTCCAGTTCTACCATACTCCCACTACTGTTTTATGAAAAAATCCATTTCTTTTAAAACTGTGGCGAGTCTAGAACAATATCACTATTGATCTTCCAGATGGTAGAAAGTCAACCCTCGTCATAGCCTGTGTTAACCCACAAACAGCCATCACAGAAACGTACCTTGAGTTATCCAGAGTCTGGTTTTATGCATAAGTCGGACAACTCCCCATACCTTAACATCGTTAAGATGTGAACTGTTCTATATCCAATATAGAAGCAGAGGCACTGATTTAATTGGAACCAGATTCAAATCATGCCGCTGTCTCTAGTGCATGTCAACTAAATGGAAAGAGGCTGATCAGTTTTACATAACTTAGGAGTGTTTCCAATTATGAGAAACCTGAAAGAGAAATAAGTTTCTCAAAACCATTACTATTAATTGAATACCATACACAAGTATGTACATCTTCGATCACCTTGAAGAATCCTGATACTTGCAATACCTGGTTCTCTACTTTACTCTTATACCTATAACTTCTCAAAATTCGGACCTTGCGTTTCTACAAAACACTTGTCTAAAAACTAGAGAAGTCATAAGTAAACCGAATATAGTACGAGGACCAACCCCTCTGTCCTAATGGAAACTGGACAATATACAATCCTTTGTATAAGTCCTCTGAGTCTAATAACTCAAACCCTGTGCGTCGTAGGTTGAAAACTGTACTTATGATTAAGAAGAATTACACGCTGTTTAATGCTCCTTACCTAACCATCCACTGATATAGGTAAATGTCATAGACATAATTTCAAAAAGGTATATCTCACTCTATAAAAATAGACGTACAGATATATCAATTTGAAATTGGTGCAAAACAGCGGATATTCAAAACCAAATAGTTGCCGTCCGGCAAACAACCCAGGTGACTTCCTCAAATATCACCAATTACAACGAATTCCGATATAATGAGGACAATCACCTAATTCCCAAAAACCTACTCCCACTCATCATCTGTAAAACCATACAGATGTGACAATCATACCTGGTACATACATACCCTGGAGCAAGTGTCTAATTGGGAAATCAGTTTTCCTTTAATAGTACACAGTGAAACTGAAATATTGAAATGTTTCCTAGGGGTATCCTGGTATTCCTAGTAATGTCTCTTCCATTATCCAGATTCACAACTGTAACCGTATATTTCTATGTCATCTCTCCACATCCCTTCATATGTCTTTAGTCATTACCTTCTGCACACCCCTTTAGGCCAAATGGTTTTCTTCCATCCCTACCGTTCGGCACCAGCCTATGGTTTGGAAGAAGACTATCCAATAAGCATAATGGGTGTACTGTCCTAATCCTAGGAGCACTTGCAATGCGAGAGAAGGTGAAGATAAAAGACAACTGAATAAACTTTATTCATATTTCTCCTGAACCAGAATCAATCCCCGAACTGGAACAAGTTCCTTTCGAGTTCGTATATAACCATACGATGGAGTAAACAATAAACTGTGGATCTTCATAGTGATACGAAGTGTTCTGGAGAAATACAAAGGTGATGTTGGATTGGCAAAGAAATACTTGGTTTGGTCGTGAATAGCAGTCGCAATTTACTTTGCCCTCCCTCTAATCCCTTTATTTATCTTTACTTAATACCTTCTGTACACCACACTTAGGCTAATCGGCTTTCTTCATTCCCTACCGTTCGGTACCAGCCTAAGGTTTGGATGAAGACTATCCAATAGGCGTAACGGGTGTACTATCCCCTAATCCAAGGAGCACTCGCAACCTGAGAGAAGGTAAAAGGAAAAGACAACTGAATAGTCCTATTCGTTTTCTCCAGAACCGGAAACCATCTTCGAATCTGGAACAAGTTCCTTCGAGTTCGTATATAACCATACAATGGTTTTGTCCAATGGAAGTGGACGTTCGTAGTAATACGGGGTGCCCTGGAGAAAAGGGTAAAAGTAGGAGTGGCAATGAGGTCTGCAACTCTGACAATCCAAAAGCCAGTCTTATAAGAAGGTTCGGTTAATCTTGGTTACTGAGTCATAGTCTAGGGTCGGGTCATGTTCGCTGCCAAAGAGAGAGAGAGAAAAGAAACACTCAGCGTGCACTCTAACCTAGATCAGAATGGTTATCACTTTATCTAATCAGGAAACCTTCCACTGTAACGTTGAATTCTCCTCCAAACCTGAAAGAAGAATTAGTCGGGATCACCCGAGGAGTAAACCAACTCATCAGTGGGAATCGGGATCCAACTATCATCGCATGCTAACGTGATGGAATCTGCTCACGTTATCACACTCCAAAAGGTATGCGCATATCTGGCAAGTTTCAATTTCTTTAGAAACTCCCGATGTGATTTTTGCCCCATGCTCTTATGACCTTGACGAAAGCCCACATATCATAAGTCACATGTCAAGTTCTACACGTCATTATCCAGGTTAATTTGAACCCACTCGTATATACCCTTGACGATGGACAAAATAGTAGTACGACTGTCCCAAACCAACGCATCTATCTATGCTGCAGAAAAGTAACAAATAGCTACCATACACTATGCCTTGACGAAGGCCAACATACATAGCATGAATACTAAGTGCTACCTTTCTGAAATGACGGAGGGCTACGAATGGTTTTGGCGAAAAACCTTTAACGTAATGAACTTGATATCGTTGAAGGAACCGGATAGCTTTTTAAAAAATATAGTGACGAAAACCTTTGCTAAAGAGGTCACTCCCGGTGAAGGGATCTCGGCTCTTTCCCCGTAGAATGAGGTGCAGGATATTCCAACTGAATACCACGATGCAAAGCAAAAGTAAACGACTATAGTGAAGTTATTGCCCTGACGCAAACTTCTGTCCAAGGGGTCACTCCCGGTGAAGGGATCTCGGCCCTTGCCTCGTCGACTGAGGTGCTGGATATTCATAACCGAATACCACTGTGCAAAACAAAAGACGCCCTTGCAATAACAGCTTTTTGAAAAATTGTTCCAAGAACATCAAATTGGTTTGTTTAGATTGCATTGATCCGAATCAACACAGTCCCATCAATTGATCACACCAATAAAGAACGAAAATAATGATGTACGTATATGCCATCCGCATTCGCCACTGGGTCCCGTCATCACCCGTTAGGTTACTTAACTAACGACAGAGCGGGGACTGGACTAGCGCGGATGCAAAACATATACAACATCTACTAGTATATATATATCAATATATAATATTCGCTCAAGACGTGATAAAATGCAACATCACAGAAATGTAATAAGCATCACAGAACAATACAGATATCTGGGATCCCCGGGTTTCATAGAGCCGCTACTGAAACCCGACGTTCCCCTGGTCGTGTGGATAGCCTGTGCAATGAAATCCTAGACCTCTATGGGCGCAGCAAGTTACCCGCCAAAACCTGAAGCGAGGTAGCCCCCTTCAACAACGTGAATGGACCACCCAGCACTTCACGGAATCCGGTAACTTGGGTACCCCTCCTTGGGTCAACCTGTACCCCCTACGAGTGCGGCGAATAGCCCACCAATTCTAGAGTGAGGCCCCCTCCGTCTCAACGCCATGAGATGCGAGCCCGTTGCCCTATAGAACCCGGCTACCCATGCACCCCTCCGTGGGGTAATTTTAGTACAGAAAGTAAAATATACATAAAACGGGTACATCGACCTCAGCCTGGTCGTGCCCCAAAAGAATAATATACAAACAGGCAGTAACGGCAGTCCACATGTCGGACGCTCGCCCCGCAATATCAAATGTACATAATAAACCAAACTGTACTACCATTGTATCCAGGCTATCCACCATGACAATCCGCAACATCACAGCACAACACAGAACATCAACGTGAATGCCACGTTCGCAAATCCGTCTAAAAGTGCTTTAGCAGTTAGACAGGATTTACCGATCAAGTGACATTCACGGTCGCAGATATAATGTAAATACTGTGAACTAACATATTTAAAATTTTCGATCGACCAAAATTCCCGAAATGGACCCCAAGCACAACTGTAGCACTCAAAGAAAATCTGGGCCCAAACTGAATATTCCAAAAACCCCAATTTTAACTCAGAAGCCCACTGAAAAAATTTGGTGCATTGATTACATTTTCCCGCCGCGGAACCGCGGCCAGAACAGGGGTTTGACCGATGTTCCGCGGTCCAACTGAGGAATCACTGCATCGAATTTTTCCAGAATGCTTAAAAACGCCTGCATGAATTTCTGCAACATTCAAAAAATATTTCGAGCCAAAAAAAAAAATCGACAAAAAACTGAAGCACTTGAAATCGCGGTTTTGGGATATTTGTTCGATCGATGTTTTAAACACACTAGAGCAAGCTAGACTAGGTTAATGGCGTGGCTCTGATACCATTGTAAGTGCACGGCAGCGCCCCGGCCGTCTGAATGAGGCCAAAATGCGGAATACAAAACTTTTCTAAAAACTAGAACCGCCGCTACCGCGGACTTTAAACCCGGATCGGGCCATTAACCTACTCCTAGCAAACTAGAGCACGGGTAGAGAGATATACCGAGCGATCCGTGTGCTTCGGTCTTCTCGTCGTCGTCCCGATCTCCCCGCGGAATCTCCGGTCTTCATCTCCTCGTCGGAAGGGCACCACATCGCCGAGTTCTTTTACGGGCTCCCACCTCTGGACCGAGGCAACTCGAGCACGAAGTTGGCGAGTCGACGTGCCCAAGGATGCTATAGGCAAAGTGTAAAATCCATTTGTCTCTATTGGGGTTGAATTTGCCATGGTTTTGGTGGACGAATGAGATGAACCTTTTGAGATGGAGCTATAGGATTTTTGCAAGCAAAATTAGAGCCAAAACTCTCCTCACAAATTTTAGGACAGCCCCCTTTAGAGATGGCCGGCCCCAAGTCTTGGAATGAGAGGAGAGAGTGAGCGGATCAAAAATAATAATGCAAGAGAGAGAAAGGGTGATGATGATGCAATATCGTCACAAAAAAGTCAAATGAATCACCCATCACTCAAACCATCATGGCAAGCAATGATGAGCAAAAGGAAGTCAATGGATGGTGCACAATCATTAAGCAATCATGTGCCACAAAAAGTCTTCTCCTTTGTTAATTGCACAATTGCAAATAACCCCCTCCACCAATTTTCAGCCAAAGAAAGGAAACAAATGAAAATGGCTGAAACGGAAAGCAAACTGGCAACTTCAAAAAACCGATCCCGTAATAAATTACAGGAAAACCCCGCGACTGTATATACATACCCGCATTTGTATTCCGACCGAATACAAATGCAATGAGACAAAATCTACACTGTCCAATACTAGGATCCGGCTTAAACCAAAGCCCGCTAGTATTAACCGTCCGATCATGATCCGTGCAATATCGCAGGTATAAGATCGAACCCTGCCATATCTCCATATGGCCTCTACAGCGTTTCGCCCGAAGCTTGAGAAACGGTCTTGTGGGGGACTCTAAAGACTCGTCAATCCCTTAGCTGTGGATTTAACCACTAGCACGTCAGAGGTATTAGCCATACGTAACGGGCTACCAGGTATTGACCAAAAGGGACGTCGATGAGCGAACTCATCCTGACACCCTATTGAGCCTGTCAGCGACAATATCCGTACAGTATGGTCCGTTCGTCTATGAGTATCGCATGGCGGGTCTAGGGGGTTGGTATAAGTCAGACCCCCAAAAGCGGTACAAGTCGTGTCGGAGTGTAGCCGAGAACACCCTGAGATACTACTGGAATACCTACCAGTAAATCTCCTGCCTTGGACAAGGACTTTGTGTAATGGCTCTCCTAGACACAGTGCGACCTCACCCCCAATACCAGGAGAGACGAACCCCTGAAGATCCGCTCACTGCCTCCATGTGGCTCGGGACTGTACCTAACTAAAACCTGTTTGCACGACTCCTTTGAGCCGTGGTAGGGTAGTAATCAAAGTACAGTAGGAACTCACACGAGACAAATGATGATCTCAGGTCGATGAACTAACCTGTATACATATCACCAGGGAACTGCTATCTGACGTCTGGTATAAGACCAACTAGCATGTTCCCGGCGAGTCTTGTCATGTGTACTCATAACCCAATGAGCACCTGCATACATCTTAGGTGAACCAACTGACACCAGTGGCTTGTGAGATCGGCCACCGCCCCTCGTCGGGGTCTCGACTGTATACACTAGTCTACTCTGGAGTATCGATGCCCTGTCTCGAAAACTCCCAAGACTAGGGACCTTTTAAGGATGCGCTTATAGAACCTAGCTCCCACATATATGATCGCCATCATACTGCTGGTCGTCAAGCAAGAATCCTAAAGGCTCTATCAACGTGCAATAGTGACCTGTAAGGTCACCTGAAACAGTACACGATGATAAAGATAAACCAGATATCATACTATCATCTTGAGTGAGACTGCTCTAACGGTATAAGTCCTCCCTCAATCATTGCAATCACGTGCCTGTGATCCAATAATTGACTCTGAGGGCACTATCTCCAACATACCCGTGAGATGGTTGAAGCCCACAAAGTTACTGAACAGGAGCTTGAAAGTCGTCTTGCCTCATATCAGGCCCAACAGTCTCAAGCGGAGGCCCGTCTCGTAGCGATAACAAATTATTAAGCCGAGGCCCAGCGGAAAAAGGATGAACTGACAAATATGTTACATCATCCGCCGGCTTGAAAAATTGTATATTTTTACTTTTATTCTTCTTTTGTACATACTCCTGAATGAGATTATTTTTTTATTCTTTCATAAATTGTACTTTGTACTCATTTTGATTCATGAATAAAGGACATATTTTGCTTCATGGTGGTGTGTCCCTTTTAGTAAATGCATTTTGTTGATAATCTATTTTAATCTCCTTGTAGGACAGTGATGGCTTAGGAGTCAGTTCAGATCAGCCTCCTAAGACTTTCCAACTTTATAAGCCGTGAGGGTCCCATAAAGGTATTCCTCCTTATGAGTCGTGATGATCTCGTATGTGTATTTTCTCCTTAAGAATCGTGAGGATTCCTAAGTGTATTTTCTCTTGAGAGTTGTAAGAATCTCACAAGAGAGTTTTTCTTGCTTAAGAGTCGAGAGGACTCGTAAGTGATTGTTTCCTTTCTTGTCGGAGAGTGCGGCCTGTAGAAAATCTACCTTAACCTCTTTGCGAGGCAATGATGGCTTAGGAGACAGGGTTAGGATCTCCCACCAAAGACTTTTCAACTTTATGAGCCGTGAGGATTTCATAAATAATTTTCTCCCTACCTGTCGAGAGGATCCCTTAGGTGTATTTTCTCCTTAGGAATCACGAGGATTCCTAAGTGCGTTTTCTCTTGAGAGTCGTAAGGATCTCACAAGAAAATTTTCTCCTTACAAGTCGAGAGGACCCGTAAGTGATTGATGATTTGACTTGCTCCCGAATCAAAGAATTGCTTTGACGGGGAAGTCGAAGGTTGACGTTATCCGCATTTCACGGAGTCAGGGGGTTGACTTTATCCGCATTTCACGGAGTCAGGGGTTGACTTTATCCGCATTTCATAGAGTCAGGGGTTAACTTTATCCGTGTTTCACGGAGTCAAGCGGTTGACTTTATCCACATTTCATGGAGTCAGGGGGTTGACTTTATCCGCATTTCACGGAGTCAGGAGTTTCTCTGGACGTTTCCCACGGGGTCAGGATTGAAATTAGCCTTGTTCTACAGGACCACGATTTGCTCTGGGCGTTTCCCATGGGGTCAGGATTGACATTAGCCGTGTTCTACGGGACAAGGATTTGCTCTGGGCATTTCCCACGGGGTCAAGATGTTAGTGTATATGCCCTAGAGGCCATTACTGTATCATACTAGTTTGTATATTACTTAATGGAAGCTTGGGATATTCACCTTGTATAAACAATCTTGCTCAATATAGTAGTATGCTACTTGGTTTGTTTCTACTTCAATGTGTACATGTGTTTATTTTTGTATATCACCTATACACATTAGTGGAGCCCTTAGGATCTTTGCTTGATTACCAGCGTTGTGATGGCATTCACACTAGTAGGGGCTGGGTAATCTATAAGCACATCCTTATACAGGTCCCTAGTCGCAGGACTATCGAGACAGGGCATCGATACTCCGGAGTAGACTAGCGTATGCGCTTCTCATCCCAGTGTGGGAGATGGTCTGTCCCACAGCCATCAGTACGTCGTACTGGAGATAGTATACGGGTGCTCGTTGGGTTACGAGTACACTGGACAGGACTCGTCGGGAACTGACCAGTTGGTATTATACCTATCGTCAGTTATCAGTTCCCAGGTGACATGAGTACAGCTTAGTCCGCTGACTTGACACTGGCACTTCGCCTCGAGTGTGTTCCCACTGCACTTTGATCACTACCCTACCACGGCTCAAAGGAGTCGTGCAAACAGGTAGTAGTTGAGTGCAGTCCCGAAGCACTTGGAGGCAGTGACGGTTAGATTGGATTCGTCTCTCCCGGTATTGGGGGTTGACATCGCGCTGTGTCTAGGAGAGCCATTACACGAGTAGTCCCTGGCCAGGGCAAGCGAGATATACTCGTAGGCTTCCAGTGTTATCTCAGGGTGTTTTGGGCTTCACTCCGACACGACTTGTACCGCTATTAGGGGACTGACGTTTACCGCCCCCTAGGCCCGCCAAGCGATGTATCAGATGAACAGACCGGACTGTACGGAGACTGTCACATTCAGACTCAGTGGGAGTTCAGATGGGTTTTACCTCGTCAGTCTTCTTATCGGCATCTACCTGGGGACCGTTACGCACAGCTAGTGCCGCTTGCGGTCTGTGGTTAAACCCACTGCCAGCGTAGTGTCGAGTCTTTAGAGTCCCACACAGAGGGCTATTCGCCTCTGGGCAAAACTGAGTAGAGGTCGCATGGTTTTACGGCAGGGTTCGTTCTCATCCGCGCACTTGTGCACGTTTGGAGTCTGGACGGTTTATACTAGCAGGCTCTGGTTTGAGCCAGATACTGGTATATGTTTTGGGGTTGCTTTTATCTCTCAGTATTCTTGTTCCTCGGAACGAGAATGCAGGTGTGTATGCACAGTTGTTTGAGGCGGAGGAAGAGGTTTTTCATTAGGGTTTCGGAACGGGTGCGTATGCACAGTTGACAGTCGTCTTTTTCCAAACCCTAATGGATTTATGAAATATCAATTAATAATAGTAATTAAATGAAATTGTGTCATTGTTGGTTTTGTTGACTTGTTGACCATGGTTGACTTGTTGACCATGGTTGAATGTTTGACCATCATCATTACTTTGCAAGGATACCCCTTGATTCTAGCTTACATTCATTTAATGAAGTGATGATAGTGGTCATTCCAAAAACAACCATCAACTATTTCATTTTGAATTATTATTATTAATTAGATAATTCTTTTTCCTTTTGTTATGGTTGCAAAAGGAAAATGAGCTCAATTCTATCATATTCATTCTCTCTCCTCACTTCATCTTCTTCTTCCTCAAGCTCAAGGAGAATCCTTCTCATGTGTTGAGAATCCCTCTCCTTGAAAGAGAAACACCCCTTAGATACTCTCTACTCTCTCTAGGGTTCAAGGTTTAGCAAGCCGGAGATCCTAGTTCACTCTAAGTTCGAGAAAGAGCCCGAAGGTTGAACCCTCAGGTGGATCCATCTTTGACGGAAGAAGGCTACGAGGAAAGAACCATCAACCTCTACTAGGTTTCAAGAAGAAGGAGTTCAAGTTAGGTATAACCACTTTGCCGAGTAGTTAACTCTCCTTTGCATGTTTTGCTAGTTTAGTTTAGAAAAGATCCCGACTTTGTTAGTCCATGTTGCCCCATGCGCCAAAAATTTGATTTTTATACCGTTTCCACCTCCCCGTAAGAACCGGGGGTCGCAACGTGGACTTACAGTGGTATCAGAGCCTAACTAAACTTAAACTAGCTAGGTAGTGAAGTGTAACGAAGTTCGGAACCGAAAAATCCAAAAACCAAACTTTTCAAAAACCCTAGTTTCTGTTAATTTTTTTTCAGGTCAAAACAAAATTTGTCATACACCTAAAATCATCTCAGGGTTTTTTAAAGATAACCACCAAAAACGAGCCAGAGATCTGACCAAACGACCGCGTTTCCGCGGCAACAGCAAGCTATGTTGCCGCGGATCCGCGGCCGTCTTGTCTCCTCTCTGCCTCGATTTTGGTGCAGTGTATCTCTGGATTGGTTTTAGGATTTTTGAGATATATTATATGTGCCCAGATTTTCCAGAATAGAAATTTGTTTTTGGGGGGCTATAATTCCGTATTTTTTCCGAACTTCACTACACTTTGACTATGTTGGTTATATCTGTGATGTTTGAATGTATTGAACGTCGGCTAATCGCTTTATGTCGATTAGTCGGGGTTATACATATCTGTGATCTGTGTTTGTTGATGGTTTGTGTATATGAATGGATTGGATTGTCGCGGGTGAATAGCCGGGATTGATGTGAGATGAGTGTTGTTTTTCTTTCATTCATTTGTAATATGTAAATTGATGTAATATTATTATTTGTATGGCCGCACAACCGGGTCGGGGTTGTAGCCGTCATTGTATAATTCTTTTTACTGTTTTTGCTCCTAGGATAGACCCATGGAGGGGTGCACAAACTACCGGGTACTTGGCGGGTAGTTTGCCGCACCCGTAGGGGTCTTGGGTGGGGTTTTGGCTATTCACCGCGACCGTGTAATCCGCTTTTCGTTGTAGGCTCAAACGGATTGCGGATTCCTAGTATATCCAATGTATTCATCTGTGATCTGTAATGTCTATCATTGCTATATTTATAACTATTCAGGCGTTGCCTATGTTTTACAGCCGCGCTAGCCCAGCCCCTGCTCTGTCGTTAGTTAAGTAACCTAACGGGTGATGACTGGACCCCGTGGCGAATGCGAATGGCATAAGCGTACGTCATATTTTGGTTGTTTTCTGCAATGGTAGGATTAAATGATGGGATGCATTAAAAGAACTAATGCAAGAATATCAACACATTAAAAGAACTAATGCAAGATAATAAACCAAGTTAAAGTCGTTGGAAAACTTTCGAAAAACCACTCGGTTCTTTTCAAAACTAACTTTTAAATGCGGAGCTTGAGCCACTCCTTCTAAAAGCTATCTCGTTCCATCGATTATATCAAGTTCACTACGTTCACGGTTTTACCAAAACCATTCGTAGCCCTCCGTCGTTTCGCATGAATAGGCAATAGTATTCAAGCTATGTATGTTGGCCAAAGTCAAGGCATAGTGATTGGTAGCTATTGGGTGTTCATGTGTAGCATAGATAGATGCGTTGGTTTGGGACAATCGTACTGCCATTTTGGCCCAAGTCAAGGGTAGGTACGGGTGGATCCAAATTAACCTGGATAGTGACGGGTAGAACTTGACATGTGACTTATGATATTTTGGCCAAAGTCAAGGTCATAAGAGCATGGGGCAAAAATCCACATCGGGAGTTTCATAAGTACTGAAACTTTCTAGATTTGCATACCATTTGGAGTGTGATGGTTCTGGTAGGATTCCTTCAGTTTCGTCACGCGATGATATTTGGATCCCGATCCTACTGTGAGTATATGCTACTCCTCAGGAAATTTCTCACTAAACGATCAATGCTACAAACTTAGTAGGTGCCTAGAAAGGTGTTAGCGGGGCTACGCCCCCAGGGAAAAGAGGTTCTTAAATTAAGGGACTTCGCGAAAACGTTGGAAAACCTCCCTCGAAGTACCGACACTGGCCTGGCTGAACGGTTAAGCAAGTATTGTGCGGTGGGATTGATCCCGACTGATTCTTCCTTTATGGTTTGAGGAGGGATTCGAGAGACAGTGGGAGCCATCCTGTTTAGACAAATTAAAAACCATTCTAAACTTGCAAGAGCATCGTGCTGAGTGTTCCTTCTCTCTCTCATAATTGCAGCGACCATTCAACATGACTGGACTTAAGTTACTCTTAGATAAAAACATACTGACAGGGCCAAACTACAAAGATTGGCTCAGAAATGTCAAAATGGCAATCACTTACGACAAGCTGGGGTATCTTCTTACCACCAAAGCTAACCCCCGTCCCAGGTCCCACCTCCAGCGTCACGGATAAGGAAATCTGTAAGACTTGGGAGATTGATTGCGCGAAGTCCAGGTGCCTCGTGCTTGCCTCTATAGACAACGAACATCAGAGGAGGCACGAGAATATGGACTTGGAATCCATATTTCTTCATACAAAAGAACTGTATGGAGAGCAGTCTCGTATCGCAAGATACGAAGTGTCGAAGAAGTTATTTTCGGCAAAGTTGGCCGTCGGATCATCGGTAGCGGACCACATGCTTAAGATGATTGGCTACATTGAGGAGCTCGCGGAACTTGGGACCACGTTGGAAAGCGAACTCTATACGGATTTAGTTCTCCAGTCCCTTCCTTCCACTTACGCCCAGTTCATACTGAATTTCAACTTGCAAGAAAAGGAAGTTGAACTTTCAGAACTCCTCAACATGCTGAGGAGCGCAGAGGGCACCCTACAGAAAGGCAGGGAAACACCCGCTTTGTTTGTAGGAGGATCTTCTTCTTCTAGGTCCAAGGCGAAAGCCAAGGGAAAGAGGAAGAAAGCCCCCGCCAAACCAAGGGGCGGTGTTAGTAAAGTGGGTACGAAGGGAAAGGAAAAGGCAACAAAGATAGCGGGGAAGCTTGTGGGAAAGGAAGAATGCTTCTATTGTCACAAGAGTGGACACTGGAAGAAAGATTGCAGGGCTTGGAAAGCCAGGACACAGGAACTGAAGCAGGTTGCGGCTTCAGCTTCAGGTGTGTATGTTATTGAAAACTGTCTTTCGATAAACTCTACTTCCTGGGTATTGGATACCGGATCAGGATCTCATATCTGTAATTCTTTGCAGTCGTTGAGAAACCGTAGGGTTTTGAAGGCAGGTGATATGACCCTCAGAGTTGCGAACGGAGCTAGCATGGATGCTAAAGCCGTGGGGGACTATCACCTGGGAATGTCAGATGGAAATGTTTTGGTTTTGCGTAATTGCTTTTTTGTACCCAACGCAACTTGTAATATCATTTCTGTATCTTTGGTTTCTAAAGAAGGATATGAATTTGCATTTGTAAGTAATGTTGTAAACATTCACCTTAATCAAGTTCTGATTGGGTCAGGTACACTGAGCAATGGTATATACGTATTAAACCAACCACAGATTTTCAATATCCAGAATACACACAAAAGAAAGTCTCCAGATATCAATCAGACTTTCTTATGGCATTGTAGACTGGGTCACATCAATGAGAGAAGGTTGACTAAGTTACATACAGAAGGATATTTGGTTCCGTTCGAATATCAATCATATGCCACTTGTCAATCCTGTCTCAAAGGAAAGATGACAAAGACTCCGTTCACTGGACACGGAGTAAGAGCGAGCGAGCTCTTGGGACTCGTACACAGCGACGTGTGCGGTCCAATGTCTACACATGTGCGAAGCGGTTATTCTTACTTCATTACTTTTACGGATGATTTTTCAAGGTACGGTTATGTCTTCTTAATGAAACATAAGTCCGAAGGCTTTGAAAAATTCCAGGAATATAAGAATGAAGTAGAAAAACAGACCGGCAAAAGTATCAAGATTCTAAGATCGGATCGAGGTGGAGAATACTTAAGTGCCGAGTTCCTGAATTATTTAAAAGAGAACGGGATTCTCTCTCAGCTTACTCCTCCATACACTCCGCAACACAACGGTGTATCGGAGAGACGGAACCGAACCCTATTGGATATGGTACGGTCCATGATGAATAACGCTGAGTTACCGCGATCATTCTGGGGGTATGCGCTAGAATCAGCTGCGTACCTTTTGAACCGAGTTCCTACTAAGACTGTGCCTACAACACCATATGAGATGTGGTGTGGGAAGATGCCCCATCTCAGTCACATTAAGACTTGGGGAAGTCCAGCTTTTGTTAAAAAGCAGCATGCGGACAAGCTCGAGGCGCGCTCAGTACTGTGTAAGTTTGTGGGATATTCAAAGAATTCCAAGGGATATCTCTTCTACTACGAGGAGGAACAAAAAGTTCTTGTTTCTCGTCATGCCCACTTTCTAGAACACCAGTTCTTAGAAAAAGAATTAAGTGGGAGCGCAGTAGAACTGGAAGAAATTCCAGAACCACAGACTATTACTGAAAGCTTAGTGGAACCAGAAGGTTCAAATGAACAGGACATTCCTACGCCGCTCCGCAGGAGTAGTAGGCAGTCTCATCCGCCCGAGAGATACTACGGTTTTCTCATAGACGGGGATAGAGAGGATTGCATCATAGATTATGATGAGCCTACTAGCTTCCAGCAGGCCGTTCAGAGCATTGACTCAGTAAAATGGCTGGATGCAATGCGGACCGAAATGGAGTCCATGTACACCAACAAAGTATGGACGTTGGACATTGCTCCAGACGGGGTAAAACCCGTAGGATGCAAGTGGATCTTCAAAAGGAAGATTGGTGTAGATGGACAGGTTGAGACCTATAAAGCTGGACTTGTAGCAAAGGGTTTCCGTCAAAGACCTGGCTTGGACTATGACGAAACCTTTTCTCCAGTGGCTATGCTGAAATCCATTCGGATCCTTCTTGCCATTGTTCCTTCCACGATTATGAGATTTGGCAGATGGACGTAAAAACCGCTTTTCTAAATGGAAATTTAGAGGAGTGTGTCTATATGGATCAGCCAGAGGGTTTCATTCAGAGTGGGAGCAGCAGAAAGGTGTGCAAGTTGCTTAAGTCCATCTATGGACTAAAGCAGGCATCGCGGAGTTGGAACATCTGTTTTGATGAGACGGTCAAGGAATTTGGCTTTATCAAAAATCCAGATGAACCATGCATCTATAGTAGATTTATAGCGAGAACTGTAGTATTCCTCGTTTTATACGTGGATGACATTCTCTTAATAGGAAATGACATTCCTATACTACAATCTGTCAAGGGATTCTTGTCACACAGGTTCTCCATGAAAGACCTAGGTGATGCCTCTTACATCCTGGGGATCCGGATCCATCGTGATAGATCCAAGAGGATATTAGAACTTTCACAGTCCAGGTACATCGACACTATACTGAAGAGATTCAGTATGGAAGATTCCAAGCGCGGTAACCTACCGGCTTGTCACGGGATCACCCTCTCTAAAGAGATGTCTCCCAAGACTGATTTGGAGAGGGATCGCATGTCTATTATACCCTATGCTTCTGCGGTAGGCTCTATAATGTATGCGATGTTGTGTACCAGACCAGATGTAGCTTATGCACTGAGTGTAGTAAGCCGGTATCGGTCAAACCCTGGGGAGAAACACTGGATAGCAGTAAAGAACATTCTCAAGTACCTGAGAAGGACTAAGGAGATGTTCTTGGTGTATGGCGGAAAAGACCTCCAGATCGAGGCCTTTGCTGACTCCAGCTTCCAGAGTGACAAGGATGATTCCAAGTCCATGTCGGGTTTTGTCTTTACCCTCAATGGAGGGGCGGTGTGTTGGAATAGTTCCAAACAGGAAACCGTTGCAGACTCGACGACGGAAGCGGAATACATCGCTGCATCTGATGCCGCAAAAGAAGCTGTCTGGATGAGAAAGTTCTTGAAAGAACTTCAGGTGGTTCCGTCCATTGTTGACCCAATACCTCTGTATTGCGACAACAACGGGGCTATAGCTTTAGCGGAGGAACCCAGGTCCCATCAGAGATGCAGGCACATCTTGAGGCGGTATCACCTGATCAGGTAGATCGTGGATCGCCAGGAGATCGAGGTTCGGAGAGTCGCTTCAGAAGATAACACGGTAGATCCATTCACCAAGGCCTTACCCCAGACTCAGTTCGAGCGGCTGATCGAGATGATATGTCTTCGATACGCCAGTACATGGCCTTAGTGCAAGTGGGAGATTGTTAGTGTATATGCCCTATAGGCCATTACTGTATCATACTAGTTTATATATTACTTAATGGAAGCTTGGGATATTCACCTTGTATAAACAATCTTGCTCAATATAGTAGTATGCTACTTGGTTTGTTTCTACTTCAATGTGTACATGTGTTTATTTTTGTATATCACCTATACACATTAGTGGAGCCCTTAGGATCTTTGCTTGATTACCAGCGTTGTGATGGCAGTCACACTAGTGGGGGCTGGGTAATCTATAAGCACATCCTCATACAGGTCCCTAGTCGCAGGACTATCGATACTCCGGAGTAGACTAGCGTATGCGCTTCTCATCCCAGTGTGGGAGATGGTTTGTCCCACAGCCATCAGTACGTCGTACTGGAGATAGTATACGGGTGCTCGTTGGGTTACGAGTACACTGGACAGGACTCGTCGGGAACTGACCAGTTGGTATTATACCTATCGTCAGTTATCAGTTCCCAGGTGACATGAGTACAGCTTAGTCCGCTGACTTGACACTGGCACTTCGCCTCGAGTGTGTTCCCACTGCACTTTGATCACTACCCTACCACGGCTCAAAGGAGTCGTGCAAACAGGTAGTAGTTGGGTGCAGTCCCGAAGCACTTGGAGGCAGTGACGGTTAGATAGGATTCGTCTCTCCCGGTATTGGGGGTTGACATCGCGCTGTGTCTAGGAGAGCCATTACACAAGTAGTCCCTGGCCAGGGCAAGCGAGGTATACTGGTAGGCTTCCAGTGTTATCTCAGGGTGTTTTGGGCTTCACTCCGACACGACTTGTACCGCTATTAGGGGACTGACGTTTACCGCCCCCTAGGCCCGCCATGCGATGTATCAGACGAACAGACCGGACTGTACGGAGACTGTCACATTCAGACTCAGAGGGAGTTCAGATGGGTTTTACCTCGTCAGTCTTCTTATCGGCATCTACCTGGGGACCGTTACGCACAGCTAGTGCCGCTTGCGGTCTGTGGTTAAACTCACTGCCAGCGTAGTGTCGAGTCTTTAGAGTCCCACACAGAGGGCTATTCGCCTCTGGGCAAAACTGAGTAGAGGTCGCATGGTTTTGCGGCAGGGTTCGTTCTCATCCGCACACTTGTGCACGTTTGGAGTCAGGACGGTTTATACTAGCAGGCTCTGGTTTGAGCCAGATACTGGTATATGTTTTGGGGTTGCTTTTATCTCTCAGTATTCTTGTTCCTCGGAACGAGAATGCAGGTGTGTATGCACAGTTGTTTGAGGCGGAGGAAAAGGTTTTTCATTAGGGTTTCGGAACGGGTGCGTATGCACAGTTGACAGTCGTCTTTTTCCAAACCCTAATGGATTTATGAAATATCAATTAATAATAGTAATTAAATAAAATTGTGTCATGGTTGGTTTTGTTGACTTGTTGACCAAGGTTGACTTGTTGACCATGGTTGAATGTTTGACCATCATCATTACTTTGCAAGGATACTCCTTGATTCTAGCTTACATTCATTTAATGAAGTGATGATAGTGGTCATTCCAAAAACAACCATCAACTATTTCATTTTGAATTATTATTATTAATTAGATAATTCTTTTTCCTTTTGTTATGGTTGCAAAAGGAAAATGAGCTCAATTCTATCATATTCATTCTCTCTCCTCACTTCATCTTCTTCTTCCTCAAGCTCAAGGAGAATCCTTCTCATGTGTTGAGAATCCCTCTTCTTGAAAGAGAAACACCCCTTAGATACTCTCTACTCTCTCTAGGGTTCAAGGTTTAGCAAGCCGGAGATCCTAGTTCACTCTAAGTTCGAGAAAGAGCCCGAAGGTTGAACCTTCAGATGGATCCATCTTTGACGGAAGAAGGCTACGAGGAAAGAACCATCAACCTCTACTAGGTTTCAAGAAGAAGGAGTTCAAGTTAGGTATAACCACTTTGCCGAGTAGTTAACTCTCCTTTGCATGTTTTGCTAGTTTAGTTTAGAAAAGATCCCGACTTTATTAGTCCATGATGCCCCATGCGCCAAAAATTTGATTTTTATACCGTTTCCGCCTCCCCGTAAGAACCGGGGGTCGCAACGTGGACTTACACAAGATTGACAATAGCCGTGTTCTACGGGACCAGGAGGTGCTCTGGGCGTTTCCCACGGGTCAGGATTGACATTAGCCGTGTTCTACGGGACCAGGAGGTGCTCTGGGCGTTTCCCACGGGGTCAGGATTGACATTAGCCGTGTTCTACGGGACCAGGATTTGCTCTGGGCGTTTCCCACGGGGTCAGGATTGACATTAGCCGTGTTCTACGGGACCAGGATTTGCTCTGGGCATTTCCCATGGGGTCAGGATTGACATTAGCCGTGTTCTACGGGAACAGGAGGTGCTCTGGCCGTTTCCCACGGGGTCAGGATTGACATTAGCCGTGTTCTACGGAACCAGGATTTGCTCTGGGCGTTTCCCACGGGGTCAGGATTGACATTAGCCGTGTTCCATGGGACCAGGATGTGCTATGGGCATTTCCCACGGGGTCAGGATTGACATTAGCCGTGTTCTACAGGACTAGGAGGTGCTCTCTCGGTTGTCTATGAACCGTCGAGGTTTGGAACAGAGGCTTTGCCATGGCTCCAAGGTTGATTATCGCGTCTGAATCCTGGTGGAACGAGGAGGAATGTTGTTGGTGATCTCTAGGCTGTCTACGAACCGTCGAGATTTGGCTTCTTTTTCTGATGAAGTCTGGTGGGAAGGTATGGTTCCCTCTTCGTTTGTGCCCCTAGATTGTTTACAGGGATCGATGTGATCTCACCTGTAGGGCAAAAAGTTTCATTTTATATATTTTATCTTTTTCAGCGATGCTCTATCATTTCAGCTTTTATATCACGAAAGTCGCGATTGTCCAATCATTTCAGCTATTTTTTGCGGTGTCCAATCATTTCGGCTATTTGTTTTATTTGCTGGCTGCTTTTTATTGTGAGTTGCCTAACCATTTCGGTTATTTTTCATGCATACATTTTTACTTGATGATTTTGTTGCAAGTTGCCCCATCATTTCGGCTATTTCATATGCATTTGTGGCTCGCTGACTTTTCGCTGCGAGTTTGGGATTCGATACCAATTTAGGCATCAGCATCGCTACAACTAGGATATTGCCAAGAGCGAATCATCATTTGCCTCTGTCGGTTCGAACAAAGGTGGTTTAGCAAATAGGGTTAGGATCCTGTTGACTAAGGACTTTAACTTCATGAGCCGTAAGGGTCTCATGAAGGTATTTCACCCTACGAGTCACGAGGATCTTGTAAGTGCGTTTTCTCTTTAAGAATCGTGAGAAGTCTTAAGGGTATGGTCTCTTATAAGTCGTAAGGATCTTACAATAGTGCTTTCTCTTTATAAGTCGAGAGGACTTACAAGGGTTGTTTACTGTGCGAGCATATCCCTAGTCACCGGTGGGACTATGTTAGGGAAATGTTTATTCGTGCCCTTGGATTGTATACAAGGGTCAGTATTGAACCGCTTGTAGGGCAGTATCAGAGATTGTGATAGCTTAAGAATAGGTTCAGATCCCTGTAGCTTAAGGCTTTTGATCCCTCTGAGCCTTGAGGGTCTCAAAGGGGAATTCTCCTTACGAGTCGTAAGGATCTCGTATGTCTAATTTCTCCTTAAGAATCATGGGGATCCCTCAGTGTGTTTCCCCTTTATGAGTCGTAAGGATCTCAAGCAGGTATTTTCTCCTCACAAGGTCGAGAGGACCTTGCAAGTGTCTTTTAACGAGGTTGCGCCCTTACGGGTTTTCACAAAACTCGCCGGTAGCCCTGATGTTTTTACTCACGGAGCCCTTTCGGGTTTTCATCCGTGCCCATCTCTCTTATGGACATACCGTTTTCTTTCTTCTTTTTTTAATTTTTTTTTCTTGTGTCGGCCTTGGGATGCTGCGGTCCGTAGTAGTTTGTAGACGTCTCGGTCAATAGCCAGTTTTAGGACATAGTGGTCCATTGTTAGTTTAAGGACGTTTCGGTCCGTTGTTAGTTTAAGGATATTTTCGGTCCGTCGTTAGTTTTAGGACATTTCGGTCCGTTTGCTGGCTACTACTTATAGAGTTTGGGCTTAGGAAGATAGTGAGTAGACATAAGCGTCGTCATCTATCGTTGACCTAGGCCGTGACTCGTCAGGCGTAGTATTTTTTTAAGAAGCGACCGTTTATTAGCCTGAAAGGTCTTTCACCATGCATGTCCATGAGTAGATAGGCTCCACCTTGGTAGACCTTGTCTACGATATACGGGCCTTCATATTTCGGCTCAAATTTCCCCCGTTTGGCACAATTGGAGATCATGGGTCTCTTGACCACTAGCACGAGTTCGCCTTGGCGGAATGTTCCTGGCCTAGTCAATCTCTCGTATGAGCGCGACATCTTTGCTTTGTAAGCCTCCAGGTTTTGTTGCGCCATGAGCCGGGTTTCATCAAGGGCGTCGAGCTCCTCAAGCCGAAGGTGAGCATTTTCTTCGTCTGTTAGCTCGTAGTGAACCGCCACTCGTAGAGAGGGTAACTCTATCTCGAGGGGGAGTACTGCTTCTGTGCCGAATACCAATGCATACGGAGTTATGTTTGTGTCCGTTTTGAACGTAGTTTGATACGCCCAGAGAGCTTCATACAGTCTCTCGTGCCAGTCCTTCTTATTTCGAGATACCGTCTTTTTCATGATCTTCGTCAAGGTCTTGTTGAAAGCCTCATCTAGACCGTTAGCTCGGGGATTATAGACCGAAGAGTATCTCCAGTTTATATTATGCTGTTGTGCGAAGCGGCTGATCTTGAGGCTTCTGTAGAATGGCCCGTTATCGGAGATAATCCGTCGCGGAGTGCCGAACCGATAAATGACGTGTGTCTTAAAGAAATGGAAGATATTCTCCGTCTTCACTTCCCTTAGTAGTACTTCTTCTGCCTACTTGGAGAAGTAATCAGTTGCTGCCAAAATGAATCGATGTCCTCTAGACGATGCTGGTTCAATGGGCCCGATTATATCGGTTCCCCACATTTCAAACGGCCGGCTAGCCACCGTTGGGTGTAGCTGATTTTGATGCTGGTGGATAAAGTCCCCGTGAATCTGGCACGAGTGGCACTGCTTTGCGTATTCGAGGCAGTCTTGGATCATCGTGGGCCAATAGTAGCCCATCCTCTTGATCTTCAGTTTCATCTTCGGCCCGGCTTGGTGAGAACCGCAGAGTCCGTCCTGAGTTTCTGGGACGATTCGCCTTGCCTCTTCAAGTCCCAGGCATCTTAGCCACAGAGAATCAAATGATCTCTTATACAGAGTATCATTGATGAAGGTGAAGGATAGAGTTTGTTTCACGAGCTGATGTCTTGAGGACGCATCATCAGGTGTTCGACGGAATTTGAAGTAGTCTATAAAGACTTCTCTCCAATCCATAGCGTTTTCCTGGTCTTTTATTTGTAGGGCCGTTTTCTCGGTCGCTCCTTTTTCTTCGGATGACTCTAAAGATATTTCCGCCGGTGCAAGAACCCGACGGCTTTGCACAACGATCCTCACGTCATCGAGGTTCTTGTCGGCCAGTTCTTTAGCGAGCTTGGCTAATGCATCCGCCTTGCTATTTTCCGCGCGCGGGCGTAGGAAGGAATTTGAGTCAGTAGTTGCTGCACTCTCTCGCCATACTTCACCAACTCAGACTTGCACGTTTGATAGTCGCCATTTACTTGACTAACGACCAGCTGGGAGTCTCCGTATTTGAGGAGGTTCTCGATTCCCATGTCGACAGCGATCTTAAGATCTGCTATCAAAGCTTCATATTCGCCTTCATTGTTTTTCCTCGGTTCTGTTAAGGAGAAGGCAAAGCGCATTATCCCTCCTTGTGGAGTCACGAAAATGAGGCCTACCCCTGATTTGATTATGGGGGTGCTTTGTTTGCGCTTTTTCATGGAAGATGCTCCATCGAAGTAGAGTTCCCACTGGGTATCATTCTTTCTTCTCTCCCCGCCGATCGTGTCAAACGTGTGCTCGTCGGGCAATTTGCAGTTCAAAGGAGAATCGGCAGGTATCGAATGCTCAACGAAGATGTCGGCGATAGCCTGGCATTTTACTGCCTTGAGGGGACGATAAGTTATCGAGAACTACATCAAGAGCAGGGCCCATTTAGCGAGTCATCCTGTTAGTATGGCTTTTGACATCAAGTATTTGAGAGGTCCCACTTTTGATATGAGGTGGACCTCATGTGCTAAAGCATAGCGTCTGAGCTTCGTTATCGCGAAGATTAATGCCAGGTAGTGTTTTTCGATGGGGGGTAGTTGCTTTCTGCCCCGAGGAGAACTCGACTCAAATAGTAGAAGGCTCTTTCCTTCCCTTGGTCGTTCTCTTGTGCCCACAGCACGCCTAAAGAACCTTCGAGGGCTGTTGTGTACAGGATAAGAGTTTTTTCTTTAACGGGAGAGGCCAGTACTAGCGGATTCTGCAGGTATTGCTTGATTTCGTCCAGTGCGCTTTGGCATTTGCGATCCCAGACGAACGGGGTTCCCTTCTTCATTAGGTGACTGTAAGGACGACACTTGCCGGAGAGATTGGCTATAAATCGCCGGATATACGCGAGCTTTCCTTGGAAAGATCGCAGTTGCTTGAGAGTCCTTAGCGGAGGCATTTCCATGATCGCCTTGATCTTCGATAGGTCTATTTCGATGCTTTGATGTCGGACGACGAATCCTAGGAACTTTCCCGAGGAAACTCCGAACGCCCATTTGAGAGGGTTCATCTTCAAGTTGTATTTCCGAAGGTCCTGAAACACGATCTTCAGATGCTCTAAATGTTCCTCGTATGATTTGCTTTTAACTACGAGGTCGTCAATATAGCATTCGACGATTTCATGCTTGAGGTCATCAAAAATCGTCGTCATAGCCTTCTGATAAGTGACACCGGCGTTCTTCAGACCGAAGGGCATCACCTTGTAGTAGAATATGCCCAAAGAGGTCCGGAAAGCGGTATGCTTCTGGTCCTCGAGATGCATCTTTATCTGATTCTATCCTAATGAGTCGTCCATGAAGGAGAAAATTTCGTGGGTGGACGTATTATCTATCATCAGCTCAGTGACCAGTACTGTAACGTTTTAAAAATAATTAAATAAATAAAATCGTTTAAGTGAATTTTATAATTTTCGGTAAAGTAAAACGTATTTTTCGTAAAACTAAACCGTAATTATTTTTCATTATAAATTTAAAAATACCTATTTTAATTATGTAATTACTAGTAAATGGTGTTTATTTAGTCACTTATAAATTTTTAGTTTAATTAACTATTTTTCATAAATTAATTATTTTAAATATTAACATAAGCTTTATTTATACACTGAATTTGTGTAAATTACAAATTTGAATGGGTTTAATTTGTAAAAATGAACCGTTGCATATTAGAATCTAGTGTGTATCATGCAAAATTTATTTGCAAATTTTTTCATGTTTCTAGAATTTTCTTTAATTGTTTAGAAGTGAAATGGTTAAAAATTAATTAAATGTTGAAAAGACATAAAGAAGTTGATGTTTTGGGTGAAGTTTCTACACAATTCCTCATTATTTTCTTTCTCTCTTTTCTTCCCCAAGTTGGCCGGCCCTCCTCCCCTTGGCAGCCCCCCTTTTCCCCACTTGATTTTATTACAAAAACCATAAAAAATTCATCCAAAATTCAATAAAAATTCC
The DNA here is from genome assembly GCA_030015575.1 of Agapanthus africanus. Lineage (NCBI taxonomy): Eukaryota > Viridiplantae > Streptophyta > Magnoliopsida > Asparagales > Amaryllidaceae > Agapanthus > Agapanthus africanus. The sequence goes on along the minus strand of CM057343.1, from coordinate 285,514,350 downwards.
ACAAAATCCCAATAAATTCCTACCCTCTATTCTTTGCTCATCTTTACATGGATTTTGGAGATGGAAAGCATTCATTTTGGAGGCTTATTTTCATGTTTGGATTTCATATTGTGGAGGTATAAATCTTCTTCTTTTGAATTATTGTTATTAGATGTTTCATTTAAGCATAATTAGATTTAATAAATAATTTCAATCTACAAGTTTTAAAAATTCAAGTTAGGGTTTGAAAAATCAAGTTATTGTTTTTACTAATTAAATAGGGTTATATTTTGTAGTTTAAAATTTTTAGAAGTGGAAAATCTTGTATGGATGATGTATTGTAATTTGTTATCCAAAATTGTTCAAATTAAACCATTTTTGCAAACTAGATTTCTATAAGTGGTATATATATTGGTGAGATAAAATTCCAATTAATGTTTATAACACTAGAGTGTGGATTTAAAGAGGATATTAACTTGTTGGTGGAATGAAAAACTCAAGTTGGTTACTAGTTTTTATTGATAATTGATAAATTGTGATAAAAATTGCTATTTTTGCTAACTAGATTTTGGAAATTCTTAATTAAATGAAATTTAAAATCTAATATGGTTTCATTATACTATTATCATCATGAATTGTAGTTTAGTAAGTTAATTCATGTAAAATCATGTTTAGTTGTGATATTGTGAAATTTTGCTTAAAAGTATCGAAATCGGGCAAGTTTGCAAACTAGAATTTTCAAACTAATGTAAATTAGGGTGTTAAAAATATGGTAATGGTTTCTATAATCTAGTTAGGTTATTTAATGAATATTATGACCATTAGTTTCTTTTAAACATCGAGTTTTTCAGTAAAACGGTAAATTGGCGTTTTCGGGTTTTTCGAAATCGGACGATTTGATCGATTTTTAGGGTTTCGATGAATTAAATCATGTTTTGTATTATAAGTGATGAGTTTTAAAACTATGAGTTGTTTGTTGATATTTATCTCGATCAATCGGCGTTTGTACGCCGATATCGAGCGATATTTGGTTCTTTTGCATGAGCGGGACATAGGTTTTAATATATGCGCATTTCGTGCGTCGTTTTATTGTTGTTCGTGATCCAGTTTACGATATTATATGTGTTTGCGTAAAGGTACCCCTCACGTGGACTGCGGGCAATGAAGAAGAGGATGGCGACATCGTTTTCTGCAGACAAGGACCAGGTGAGTAGATGTATATCTGTAGGATTCCTAGGCACTCTCAAGAGGTCTCACAAGGCATCAACCATGCCAATTTCAAATTTTACGGGTGCCGAGAAACCCTAATATGGATCGTTAACTAGATATTCAGGCGAAAAAGAAACTAGTTAACAACTTAACTAAATGGTAAACGGAAATACAACCTTTGTAGATCCGGTTCTCCACCTCCATGGCTCCGCGATGAAGTCTCCTCGCTGTACAAATCGGATCTTGGGCTCTAGCGTCGGCTTCATCGGAGAAAAAGCGGGCTAGGTCATCGACGGCGATGCCGAAGATGATCTACGTCGAGGCATCGCTAGATCAAGCTCCAACTTCACCAAGTCAAGAAAACTTGTGAAGGAAACACCCTATACTACTTGGCAAGAGGTAGAGGATGAAGAAATAGGAAGTGGGTTCACTTTAGAATTGGATTTCTCACTCATTTGCTCAAGTTGCCATTGTTGAAGCAAGCTTTCTTCAAGTCAAGAAGAAGAAGAAAGAAAGAATATGATAAGTGTTATTTAAAAATGGAAAAGAAAATCAATCCTTATCATATTCAAACCATGGTTATGTGTAGAGACTAAACTAGGGTTAGTGGGAATGGTTAGGGTTAAGCATGAGACAAAATGGTGACTTAGTCAAAGCTTCATGAAGTTTCAACATACAAACAAACAAAGCCACCATTTTCCCTTTATGCTTTTCATTTTCCAAAAAGAATGAATAAATAAATAAATGAATAAGAAAATGAAAACCCTAACCAATCTACAACCATGGTTTAATCTTCACACAAACCCTAGTGAGCATGTATCATCAAACAAGATACAAACTTGTGTACAAAAGTATATCACATATACAATGTGCACAATCCAAGTGAGAAAACCATTTAAAAGTGAACCGATACTAGTTAATGCAAAGTAATATATCAAATATATAATTATGCATTAAATCATTAAATCAACACTTGATTCAATGATCCGGTCATATCGCATATAACCGACTAGTATCCAATGTATCGGCTTATCGAATCAACCCTCGATTCGATAACTAGGTTATATCGCATATAACCATTCAATACATTCATCGCGAGAATAGAATACGGTATCACATACACGCATTATTCTCGGTCCCGCACATATCTCATATGCGCTCCTATTTCGTTTCGCTTGAGCCAGGAAACCTCTGTGTAGGACTCTAAAGACTCGTCAATACGCCGGCAGCAGATGATGATCATATCAAACACCCACAAGCCGCAAGCGGTCTGCTAAACGTAACGGCCACCCGGGTATTGAGCGATCAGAAGATCGACGAGCAAGCCCGCTCACACTCCTGTGAATCCAACCAGTAACACTTACCGTACAGTCCGGTCTGATCGTCTGATATGTCGCATATCTCGCCTAGGGGTGGTAAACGTCAGACCCCAATAGCTCGATAAGTCGTGTCGATATGAGGTCTATAACAGTTTGAGAAACTACTGGTAACACTTACCAGTAAATCTCAGCAACCCTGGCCAGGGATTTCCGGTTATAGCCAATCGAACACAGCGCAACATCAACTCCCTATACCGGGAGAGACGAATCCCCTCCTATCGCTCATTGCCTCCATGTGATTCGGGACTGTACCCAAAAACCACCGTTTTGCACGCCCTCTTGGACGTGGTAAGATGGAAATCAAAGCACAGTGGGAACCATACAAGACTCTATGACGATCTCGGGTCAACAGACTACTCTGTACTAGTGTCACCAGAGAACTGCCATCTGACGCAAGGTATAATACCATCTGGGAGTTCTCGGCGAGTCCGTCCAGTGTACCCAGTCTCCACTGAGCACCCGTATATCATCTCTGATGTCAAACACCAATGGATATGGGATCATCCATCGTCCATCTGTATGGGTCGAGAGGGTATACGTTAGTCTACTCTGGTATATCGATGCCCCGTCTCGATAGACCCACGACTAGGGACCTTGAAGGATGTACTTATGGACTACCATGTCTCCACTAGTATGATCCGCATCATAGTCCAGGTAGTCAAGTACACATCCTAAGGGCTTTACCAACATGTATCGGAGAGACAATCAGTGTACACGTTAAGATAAAGATCAACCAGATAGCATACTATCATGTCGAGCAAGAAAGTCCTTCCTATATATGTCCAAGCATCCACTACTAGATACATCCTATGTATAGTAATGGCCTCTAGGGCATACATATAACTAACAATCTACGGGGGGAAGTCGGGTGGATGGCGTTTAGCACCCCCGCAAACGTAGAATAGGGATAGTACTTATTGTCATTAGGAAGACAGACGTGACCTTAGATTCTTGATGAGTAGGACCCTAGTAATGACCCTAGGTTGGACAAGACTGATTTAGAAAGATCATACCAGAGGATGAATACCTTGGAAAAGATTCGTAGGTTTCAGGTAGATACACACACATGCACACACTGAGACTCGACGTGGTGTATACGTGTATGTATATATATAGGACTAGGTGTAGTTATATATATATACACAATACGTATATGTGATACAAGGATGTGATATGATACACGGGGATGAAACAATATAACTGGGCTTGATGCCGTGATTCTTGGTTATACGGTCGTGTTATGATGTTAGCGGATCATTAGGAAAGGAGATAATGAATAGGTATACATAATTAATAAAGGGTGGTGATGATATTGAAGTACATGGGACCCTAAAATAGAACCCGGACCGTAACCTATGCCTGAAAGTCTGATATAATATAGGTGTGACATGATTACGATATGAGATATGTGTAACTTGATTACGATATGATAGATACACATATGTGACTAAATCACGCCATGACATATGTGACTTGATCAAGATATGATATATGTGACATGACATTCCTGAGGATAAATTAACGATGTATATTTATGCTGGCAATGATATACGATTGATGTATGCGATTACAGTTTAGCACCTTGATCATGACATGTGTTGATAATGATATTATACGAATGATGAGACACGTAGGGGATACTTGACCCGTACCCCGATATTGGGATGCCGTACGATGGATTTTACCGTACGAGGCGTAGATATAATGATTGATCCGCACTCTTTATTCGAGGAAGCCTACTACGTACGTGACGCTATTGCGGCTGGATCTCCGACTATTAGAGATATGGATTCAGACTTTAGGTGTTCTCCTATTTCTTATCAACTAGTTTCTTAGGTTTAGTTCCTTAGAAGGTTAGATGGACACGAGTGTAAGTTCGAGTCATATAGTTGTAGTTATTCTTGTATATCACAGATGAGTGGTTATTACAAATCCGTCTTTACATTCATACCGTAATCATAATGTGTATGTTCATACATATGTTTCTATAATCAGCATAAAACTTTGCCGTTTAGGACACCAGCAGCATTACCGATGATGCGCATATTCCACGCACACTTATTTGCCGGCTCACACACATCATCATCGGTAATTGATATGTCACGTACACTTTAGATCATATTCTCTTTTATTGATACATTCAGCTAACAGCTAGATCGATATAATATTGTGATTACTCTCTTGTGTTAGTATAGACATGGTATTTATTACTTAGACATTTCATGCATTCGCATTTTCATGTTATCATGCAGTATTATGGGGCATATGCCGACACTTATCATATACATACTCATGTTTTTGGGATTTTGGATTTCTATGAGATTTCTGGATTTTTGGGGAAAACCGCAAGAATATATAAAAACTTCTCTCTCTCCTCCTCTCTTTTTAAAAACCAAAGATGCGGTTTTCTCATGATGTATGTGTCATCCACCATAAGATTTCATGTTTTCTGTTGGATTTCGAGACCCGATTCGAGAAGTGGATGAACCGTCTCGGGTACATGGTGGGCCCAGTATGGTACCCCGGGGCAAGAAGATCGAGTTGTAGACGATGAGCCTGGCAGGAGAGGACTACCTACCGGTGATGTCTGGCGCGGTGGATATCCGGAGGATACCGACCGTTGTCGTGAGATTTGATGATTTGGGCCGATCCGGACTGACGGAGCCCGAGATATTGAGACTATGAGACATTGAGATTATGAGGTATTGAGACTTGAGATTTACGTATTTTGTGTCGATTCTTGACATGGATTTCCATGGATTTCATCGTTGATATTTCAGATTTCTATACACATTTTACCATGATAAAAGCTAAAGATTTCTTATAAAGATATATCTAGATTTTAGGACTGGTTATTTTACATTCATGGTGCATGCATACTCATTCACATGACATAGTACTATATGAGGCACTGACACGAGCACGGAGCTTTTGCACTTACACGTAGCTTATTATCCTGTCTTACTTGATGACTGGTAGTATATTAGTATATTATTATGACCTAGGATAGCGTCGTGCATTCGATTTCTTTTCGCAGATATCTTCTACTCACGAGTTGGCAACTCACCCCCGTTGTGCCAAATTTTATTACAGGTTGATGTACAGGGTTTCTTGGCAGTTTGTTGGCACATCATTTCATTCAGGGTGATTTACATGGTAGGTTGGTTCACTTGTATCTGGACCGCCATTGTACTTTTATTATTTCATTTGTATCTAGAAAGCTCCATCAACCAAACTTGTATTACTTGATAGTTTACTGGACCAGTTATTTATTTCGACCTTAGAGTCGTGCTTGTATTATTATGATGTCTGGTGGATTTGTTTTCTTTTGAGTTTTTAGCCTCTCCCTTTGGCATTGTATACTATTGTGCATTTGTGTGGTTGTTTCCGCTTTTTGGCGTAGAGCTAGCTCCCGTTTGGGGATGCTTTTTATTGTTTGTGTATATTATATTTGTTGTACCCGTTTGTGGCCAGTTTTTACAAAGGAGACTTTGCCGAAATTTTTGAGAAAATTGGATAATGCTTTTAAACTTGTTTTCTACATGTTTTCCTTTACTTCTTCTTCTTCTTTTATGGTTTAGATTTCTGGGCTTCGGCTTACTTAGGTTACGTTGCGCCTCTAGACGCTTTGTAATCTAAGTGTCGGTCACGTTCCGTACTTTCGGGTCGTGACAAATTTGGTATCAGAACGCTAGTTTTAACCTTGTATATGTCTAGGGATGACCCTTGGTTGATGGAGTCGGCGACTTAGATAGAGTAACGTACCGTGGGTATGATCCGCAGCATACTTACGATACGCTACTCTTCTTAAGTAGCCTTAGGATGTACATTTGTTTGCATCGCATTTCATTCGTTCCTTTGATCTATCTTTGTCGATATCGGAAGGTGGTTTCTGTTACCACGGGCGCACGGGCAGAGGGAGCTGCGGCTCGAATGCGATAACCATTAGGGTATTGGTTATTCTTGAGGATTGAAGCATTGTTTAGCGTGCGGACGAAGGGTATTCATATGCCGTCCAGACGAAGTTAAAGGATTCGAACGATTATCAGAAAAACCCATTTTCCCAAGTTTAAGGTATTCGGAAGAACATGCAGGTATTTCGATGGACCCTCTAGAAGAATGAAACCCTAACTCGACATAATGACCACGAGAACGTCCTTGAACCTTGGGGTTTACGGTAGTTCTGCGGTGCCATTATTGAGGCTTGGGTTTGCCCTTCTACGGCTGGACCATCGATGCTGGGGTATGTACCGGATATTTTTAAACTGTACTTGAGTGTTGAGTCGTCAGGGAATTATGGGATTTTGATGGATCGATCGAAAAGTTTAATGTAGTCCGGATATCAGGTGAAGGGATCGACTACGTGGGAGACTCTAGACATGAGTATTGCCGTTGGTAGCGCAGTCAGCACACCTATGAAGAGACGAGTTCGAAGCAGTCGACACCTGAGGAAAGGTGGAAAGAGGCGCACATTGACGATAGTGTTTACGATTGTGATTTGGTGATTTGAATTTCATATTTTCGTTGATTGGATTTTGGTATTTTGAGGACTTTGTTCTACGATTGGTATTTCTTATGTGTACCTTTATTACATTCTATCTGTGTTTCGTATATCGGTTGTATTGATGTAGTTTTATACATACCCAGTGCACTCGATTTGGTTTTATGCATTTTGAGATTTTGATTTAATTTCGTGCATATGGTTACACAGGATTTTGACATATGCTTCGACCTAGTTTTCATGCATTTTCGTACTGTGATTTCGATTTCGATATTCGGTGTATGATTTCGTGCACCATGTGCACCTGATTGAGATTCTTGCGCACACTTGGCACACTTGATGCGATTTTGTGCACACCAGATGCACTAAATCGGTGTTTTGTGCAGATTAGATGCACCTGATATTGAGTCGTGCACGCCCGTCGCACTTGACAGACATTTTTGGTGCACACCTGTTGCACTTAGTTTCGTTTTTGTGTGTATTCGTGGTATCTGTATTTGGTTTTGATTTCAGTGCGCACCGGATGCACATGATATTTTTATGATGTGATTGGGATTGAATTCCGTTTAAGCAGTATGCTTTTATAATCATTACTATTGATTTGATAACCAGGCGGGACGTGTATGTTAAATAAAAGATATATATAGCTATTTTTTTAAAAATAAACGTCCGCTACTTATGCCGTGACACGTGCTTCACACGGCGATTTTCAATAAGGGTTCTTGCATGCTTCCTTATCCAGATGTTTGGATGATTTTACTATGATTCGCACTATATATAAGTTGTAGTTTTGATGTATATTATGTTGGTTTTCGTATTGGGTTTTGGTATTTTATTTTCGCTATAACTCCGATGATTGTGTTATGCTTGACGGAGTTGATTTTAGTTATGTATTGATGATTTCGGAGCCCCGACGATTTGAGTGTTTTGCTCAATGTTTTAGTAATTGGGGGGAGTTTTAATTTAAATTCGGGGACCGAATTTTTTAAAGGGGGGAAGATAGTAACGTTTTAAAAATAATTAAATAAATAATTAAATAAATAAAATCGTTTAAGTGAATTTTATAATTTTCGGTAAAGTAAAACGTATTTTTCGTAAAACTAAATCGTAATTATTTTTCATTATAAATTTAAAAATACCTATTTTAATTATGTAATTACTAGTAAATGGTGTTTATTTAGTCACTTATAAATTTTTAGTTTAATTAAGTATTTTTCATAAATTAATTATTTTAAATATTAACATAAGCTTTATTTATACACTAAATTTGTGTAAATTACAAATTTGAATGGGTTTAATTTGTAAAAATGAACCATTACATATTAGAATCTAGTGTGTATCATGCAAAATTTATTTACAAATTTTTCCATGTTTCTAGAATTTTCTTTAATTGTTTAGAAGTGAAATGGTTAAAAATTAATTAAATGTTGAAAAGACATAAAGAAGTTGATGTTTTGAGTGAAGTTTCTACACAATTCCTCATTATTTTCTTTCTATCTTTTCTTCCCCAAGTTGGCCGGCCCTCCTCCCCTTGGCAGCCCCCCTTTTTTCCACTTGATTTTATTACAAAAATTCATCCAAAATTCAATAAAAATTCCACAAAATCCTAATAAATTCCTACCATCTATTCTTTGCTCATCTTTACATGGATTTTGGAGATGGAAAGCATTCTTTTTGGAGGCTTATTTTCATGTTTCGATTTCATATTGTGGTGGTATAAATCTTCTTCTTTTGAATTATTGTTATTAGATGTTTCATTTAAGCATAATTAGATTTAATAAATAATTTCTATCTACAAGTTTTAAAAATTCAAGTTAGGGTCTGAAAAATCAAGTTATGGTTTTTACTAATTAAGTAGGGTTATATTTCGTCGTTTAACATTTTTAGAAGTGGAAAATCTTGTATGGATGATGTATTGTAAATTGTTATCCAAAATTCTTTAAATTAAACCATTTTTGCAAACTAGATTTCTATAAGTGGTATATATTGGTGAGATAAAATTCCAATTAATGTTTATAATACTAGAGTGTGGATTTAAAGATGATATTAACTTGTTGGTGGAATGAAAAACTCAAGTTGGTCACTAGTTTTTATTGATAATTGATAAATTGTGATAAAAATTGCTATTTTTGCTAACTAGATTTTGGAAATTCTTAATTAAATGAAATTTAAAATCTAATTTATGGTTTCATTATACTATTATCATCATGAATTGTAGTTTAGTAAGTTAATTCATGTAAAATCATGTTTAGTTGTCATATTGTGAAATTTTGCTTAAAAGTATTAAAATCGGGCAAGTTTGCAAACTAGAATTTTCAAACTAATGTAAATTAAGGTGTTAAAAATATGGTAATGGTTTCTATAATTTAGTTAGGTTATTTAATGAATATTATGACCATTACATTCTTTTAAACATCGAGTTTTGAAGTAAAATGGTAAATTGGCGTTTTCGGGTTTTTCGAAATCGGACGATTTGATCGATTTTTAGGGTTTCGATGAATTAAATCATGTTTTGTATTATAAGTGATGAGTTTTAAAACTATGAGTTGTTTGTTGATGTTTATCTCGATCAATCGGCGTTTGTACGCCGATATCGAGTGATATTTAGTTCTTTTGCATGAGCGGGACATAGGTTTTAACCTATGCGCGTTTCGTGCGTCGTTTTGATGTTGTTCGTGATCCAGTTTACGATATTATATATGTTTGCGTATAGGTACCCCTCACGTGGACTGCGGGCGATGAAGAAGAGGATGGCGACATCGTTTTCGGCAGATAAGGACCAGGTGAGTAGATGTATATCTACTGGGGGAAGTCGGGTGGATGGCGTTTAGCATCCCCGCAAACGTAGAATAGGGATAGTACTTATTGTCATTGGGAAGACAGACGTGACTTTAGATTCTTGATGAGTAGGACCCCAGTAATGACCCTAAGTTGGACTAGACTGATTTAGAAAGACCATACCAGAGGATGAATACCTTGGAAAAGATTCGTAGGTTTCAGGTAGATACACACACACGCACACACTGAGACTCGACGTGGTGTATACGTGTATGTATATATATATATAGGACTAGGTGTAGGTATATATATACACACAATATGTATATGTGATACAAGGATGTGATATGATACACGGGGATGAAACGATATAACTGGGCTTGATGCCGTGATTCTTGGTTATACGGTCGTGTTATGATGTTAGCGGATCATTAGGAAAGGAGATAATGAATAGGTATACATAAATAATAAAGGGTGGTGATGATATTGAAGTACATAGGACCCTAAAATAGAACCTGGACTGTAACCTATGCCTGAAAGTCTGATATCATATATATGTGACTTGATTACGATATGAGATATGTGTAACTTGATTACGATATGATAGATACACATATGTGACTTAATCACGACTTGACATATGTGACTTGATCAAGATATGATATATGTGACATGAAATTTCTGAGGATAAATTAACGATGTATATTTATGCTGGCAATGATATATGATTGATGTATGCGATTACAGTTTGGCACCTTGATCATGACATGTGTTGATAATGATATTATACGAATGATGAGACACGTAGGTGATACTTGACCCGTACCCCGATATTGGGATGTCGTACGATGGTTTTTACCGTACGAGGCGTAGATATGATGATTGATCCGCACTCTTTATTCGAGGAATCCATACTACGTACGTGACGCTATTGAGGCTGGATCGCCGACTATTAGAGATATGGATTCAGACTTTCGGTGTACTCCTATTTCTTATCAACTAGTTTCTTAGGTTTAGTTCGTTAGGAGGTTAGATGGACACTAGTGTAAGTTCGAGTCATATAGTGGTAGTTATTCTCATATATCACAGATGAGTGGTTATTACACATCCGTGTTTACATTCATACCGTAATCATAATGTGCATATTCATACATATGTTTCTATAACCAGCATAAAACTTTGCCTGTTAGGACACCAGCAGCATTACCGATGATGCGCATATTCCACTCACACTTATTTGCCGGCTCACACACATCATCATCGGTAATTGCTATGTCACGTACACTTTAGATCAAATTATCTTTTATGGATACATTCAGCTAACAGCTAGATCGATTTAATATTGTGATTACTCTCTTGTGTTAGTATAGACATGGTATTTATTACTTAGACATTTCATGCATTCGCATTTTCATGTTATCATGCAGTATTATGGGGCATATGCCGACACTTATCATATACTTACTCATGATTTTGGGATTTTGGATTTCTATGAGATTTCTGGATTTTTGGGGAAAACCGTAAGAATATATAAAAACTTCTCTCTCTCTCCTCCTCTCTTTTTAAAAACATAAGATGCGGTTTTCTCGTGATGTATGTGTCGTCCACCATGAGATTTCATGTTTTCTGTTTTGATTTCGAGACCCGATTCGAGGATTGGATGAACCGTCTCGGGTACATGTTAGGCCCGGTATGGTACCCCGGGGCAAGAAGATCGAGTTGTAGACGATGAGCCTGGTAGGGGAGGACTACCTACCGGTGATATCTGGCGCGGCGGATATCCGGAGGATACCGACCGTTGTCGTGAGATTTGATGATTTGGGCCGATCCGGACAGATGGAGCCCGAGATATTGAGACTATGAGACATTGAGATTATGAGGTATTGAGACTTGAGATTTACGTGTTTTGTGTCGATGCTTGACACGGATTTCCATGGATTTCATCGTTGATATTTCAGATTTCTATACACATTTTACCATGATAAAAGCTAAAGATTTCTTATACAGATATATCTAGATTTCAGGATTGGTTATTTTACTTTCATGGTGCATGCATACTCATTCACATGACATAGTACTATATGAGGCACTGACACGAGCACGGAGCTTTTGCACTTACACGTTGCTTATTATCCTGTCTTACTTGATAACTAGTAGTATATTAGTATATTATTATGACCTAGAATAGCGTCGTGCATTCGATTTCTTTTCGCAGATATCTTCTACTCACGAGTTGGCAACTCACCCCCGTTGTGCCAAATTTTATTACAGGTTGATATACAGGGTTCCTTGGCAGTTTGCTGGTACATCATTTCATTCAGGGTGATTTCCACGGTAGGTTGGTTCATTTGTATCTGGACCGCCATTGTACTTTTATTATTTCATTTGTATCTAGAAAGCTCCATCAATCAAACTTGTATTACTTGATAGTTTACTGGACCGGTTATTTATTTCGACCTTAGATTCGCGCTTGTCTTATTATGATATCTGGTGGATCTATTTTCTTTTGAGTTTTTAGCCTCGTCCTTTGGCGTTGTATACTATTGTGCATTTGTGTGGTTGTTTCCGCCTTTTGGCGTAGAGCTAGCTCCTGTTTGGGGATGCTTTTTATTGTTTGTGTATATTATACTTGTTGTACCCGTTTGGGGCCAGTTTTTACAAAGGAGACTCTGCTGAAATTTTTGAGAAAATTGGATGATGCTTTTAAACTTGTTTTCTACATGTTTTCCTTTACTTCTTCTTCTTTTATGGTTTAGATTTCTGGGCTTTGGCTTACATAGGTTACGTTGCGCCTCTAGACGCTTCGTAATCTAAGGGCCGGTCACGTTCCGTACTTTCGAGTCGTGACAAGTACTGGAAAGTCGTCCTTCGGGCAAGCTTTGTTGAGATCCCGAAAGTCCACGCATGTGCGCACCGTCCCATTTTTCTTCATCACGGGGACGATGTTGGCGATCCAGTCAGGGTACTGAACCTCTTGGACAAAGCCAGAGTCAATTTGCTTCTTGACTTCGGTGTTGATGCTCATTTCTAGTTCGAGCCGCATTCTTCTCGGCGCTTATTTGATCGGCTTGACGTCCGGGGATATCGCCAATTTGTGGACGGCTATTTCGGGATCTAATCCGGGCATCTCGGAATAGTTCCATGCGAAACAGTCTTTATACTGCATGAGCATGTCTTTGAGCATAGCCACCTTTTCTTCAGACAACAGTTCACTGACGAATGTTGGCCGTGGGTCATTTGCCATTCCCAAGTCGATTTTTTTGAGGTCATCTGCAGTGGTATGTATCCCATCTTCCAGCTCTTTTGGCGCCGGTGGAAATTTTGAAATCAACTCATCTTCATTGCTTTCGAAGAACTAAGAAAGGTCATCTATATTCTCGGCTTCTTCTTCTGACAGCGTTATCGCGTGACAGGAACGAGATCGTTTCCAAGATCGATGTTAATATGGTTTTATTCTCACTATACACGTCACTTACGGTTCATGCTTCTGTGGCGGGATTATCCTCCAACTGCTTGATAGAGTGAATCTGCCGAGTTGATACTGGTCTTCAACCCAGTTCTTGAAGGTGAAGCAGTCTTCAAGAGGATGTCCTATTGCTCGGTGATATGAGCAATAGTCTGGGAGAGAGACCTCGTCTGCTTGCTCGGGGTGCTTGGACTCCGAGGGCGTCATCATCTAATGTTTTATGACAAGATCGAATATCTTCTTTGTCTTGTCTTAGGGAAAAGAATATGCTCGGCCCATCTTCTTCATAAGAGACGGATCCCGGCTGCTCGATTCTCGATCGCGTGGCTTCTTAGACCCGCTTTGCCGCTGTCGAACGTTTTTTTCCGTTCTTTGGTTTATTTTTGCCTCTGCGCCGGGTCTTTTGTATGAAGGGTTGGCGACGAGGAGCATTGTCATTCTCCGCGGCCTGTTGAAGGAAGCGCTGCATCCTGGCTTTCTCATAAATGGTCATTTCGCGGCTATGGTCATCCCGGACCTTCTGACCCGCTTCCCTTATTAGATTGTCCATCTGTTCTTCAAGCGACAGACTTAGCATTTTCATGGCGGGACCTCGTTTTGGTTCAGGGTTAGTGTCTTTTAACAGAACATCTCCTTCTTCATCGAAGTCATGTATAACGTAGCAGCCATGGAATCGTTCCCGTTTCATGGATTGAACATATCCAAGCCCGATCATTTCCATTCTCCCGTTGGGCAATTTTCGCTGAGTTCCGGGATGTCCCAGATCCTGTAGTAGAACTGAGCTTGTCGAGCAGTCTGTTTGAAGGGTACACCTTGACGCTTCAACAGCCTTTTTAATCCTTCTGTGTAGTATCTGGGCAGACGGGTGGGCTGGAGCATGTCAAGTGTCGAATCGGCACCATGCCAAACTTCTGAGTCGCTGCCAAAGACCAGAATAAGGGTGGACGGTCCCGACTTGCTGTATTGGGGCGGCCCTGAATAAACTATTTCTTCTTCCTCCTCAGTGTCACTCCCGAAGACTGGAATAGTAGTGATAGATTTGTTCTTAGGTTTATGGCATCTTTCCGTATCTTTGAAATCTGGTAAGAAGTATTTTGTATCTTCGTACTTTCGGACTTCATTCACGGAGAATGGGTTTAGTTCCTCTGTCACAGTATACTCGAGACCATCCTTGAAATACTTCATACACTTATGTTTTGTGGAGGGGATGATGTTGTATTCGTGTAACCAAGGCCTGCTGAGCAAAGCATTGTAGCAAGTCTTGACGTCAATGACATGAAACTTGATGCCTTTGACGAGCAGCCCAAAGCGTAATGTCAATATTACAGACCCGAGCATCCGTGGTCACTGGGAGTCAAACCCGGAGATGGTGATTTTATCACGAGCGAGGTGCTGAACGCTCATGCAGATTTCTTTCAACACTCTTACATTGAGGAGATTGACGGAGGACCCATTGTCAACCAAGTTCTTTCCTATCTTAATATCATGACAGTATCCAGAGACAAAAAGGGGACGGTTATGCTCGCACGTCCCGAGGAAGAGATCTTCATCGCCAAAGGTGATATCGGTCGTGTGCACTTCTTCCAGTTCGTCCTTCATCTTTTCTTCGGCGAGGAAAGCTTGGAACTGCTCGGCCTCTTGTAGTACCTTGATCAAAGAATCTCTCGCCTCTTTAGATAGCAGAAGGGCGTCGAGAATGCTTAGATGTGAGGGTATCTTCCTCAAGTGTGCCAGAACGTTGTGATCCACCATATTTTTCTTGGGCGGATCCTTGGCTGTCAGCTCTTTGACGGCTTGGTCATATAGGGTGATATCCTCAGGGACCTATTCTTTTCCATTATCCTTTTTATTCGACCCCTTGTTTACGGGGTCCGAGATTCTTTTCAGATAATGTGCGATTGCGCAGCTGAATGTTTTCACAGCTCTTCGGTTCTTCCTCTTTTCCTGAGGTGGATTCTTTGAAGAGAGGGCCAAGTGCCATTTCATCTTCAGAATCACTCCCGAAGGTGAGAACTTGTGATCCCCTGCTATCAACCATGTGATAGTTGCCGGCAGCTCATCCACGTTCGTCTGTCGCCTTTTTTCGCTGTCGATCAGCTTCACGCTTCATCCTTTTGAAGTGCTGCCTGTGAGCGACATACCCTTACCACCAATTTTTAAAGGCGTTGCATTCTTCAGTAGGGTGCACAATCTTTCGATGATATAAACAGTAATTAGGATGCACATCCTCTTCATTAAGGTGTATTTCTTCAGAAGTGTTTCCTTCGGAGGGTGGCAGCTTCATTCCCATCGATATGTCTTTAGCGAACCTTTTCTTCATTTTATGCCCGCTCTTGTTTGTCGCGGGCATGCCTCGGTTTGGTTGGGGTGTTTTAACCTTTTCGTCCAGTCTCCGGCATTTGGCTTTTTCAAATATGGCCATTTCGCGCTCTTGATCAGCCTTGCTTTTCAGAAGAGCTTCGTTCAGGAATGCGTCAATCATTTCGTCTGATGGTCCTAGAAGTTTCGGCTCAGGATCTGCCCTCAGTTTCTCTGCATCAGGAGCTTCTTCACCGTCTATCGACGAGTGAGAGATCACATGACAGCTTGCCACATAATCCTCAGGTTCATCCGATTAGTCTTCTCCATTGTCATCATCTCCGTCTTTAAGGACGTGGCTGAGAAACACTTGAAGTGTGACCGGGGTTGGCGCCATCTGGTTATATTCTTCCAGTGCGTCGATATGTTTTTGCAGGTCCGTGTGTTTGTCACCAGGCTTCACGGGCTTTTTGGTCTTCTTCTGCTTCTTCGAAGACTTTGACGGCTGAGTATAGGCGTTTTGATTATCGCTACCAATTTTTGGTGTCGGGCGCGGCTTCAGCAGTCCCTCGATGACTTCAGGTTCCAGCGGACTTTTCCATTTGATCGTCGGGCATGTTTGTAGATCCTTCAGCAATCTTTTCGTTTTAGCTGAGAGAAAGACCCCCCATGGAGCTTCTTCGACAAAAGAGCACGATGTCTCCGGTGTGTCCGCATTTTTGAGAGCGTGCGGATGGGGCGGGTTTACTTTCCAATTCTCGGACAGCACGAATTTGCCCTGTTGGTATTGGTTCTCAATCCACCCTTTGAAGATGAAGCAATCATTGATTGGATGGCCTATCGCTTGGTGATAGGGACAATAATTGGGATTATCAACCTCACCGAGATGCAATGGGCGTTTTGGATCCAGTAAGTTGATGAGCCTGTTGTGCACCGCCAGCTTGAACAATCTCCTCGTTTTGTCCTGGGGAAACGAATAAGGACGCTTCATTTTCTCATTAATGAATCACCGTCTCTCGTTTAGGCGATTAGTTAGTTTTGGGCCACTGGGCTACTGTTGAGCATTGGCGATGAAGGTCGCTTTCCCTTTTCCTTTTTCATTTCGAGATTCCAGCTTTGAAGAAGACGGTCTATGACCCATCTGGTCTATTTGGGCCAACTTGTCAATCAAGTCGTGGAAAGTAGTCGACTTGAAAACATCATGAATTATTAAATAGTCGCCTGAGGGTCGAGGGTCCCTATGAACATGCCTACCGCAGGAGCCTCCTCGATGCGCTGCTCGTACTTTGACCATAAATTCCACCACTGTATCCCGTACTGAACCCACGTTTCGTCTGCCTTCACTCTGGCGTTAATTAATGCGGTGATTGGGGTACGTTCGCTAGCGCTTGCGAACCGTTGGGTGAACAGCAATTCCATCTCCTTAAAAGTTTTGACGGAGTCGTTGGGAAGCTTTGAGTACCATTCGAACGCCGTCTCCACCAAGCTACCTACAAATGGCGAAGCAATAGCTTATCATCTCCTCTAGTGTTGCCGCAGAGAGCCCTGAACTGAGCGACATATTATTGGGGATTGCTTGTCCCCTTGTACACATGGAATTTAGGAATCGTATATCCTGGTGGGTACTTTATTTGATCGTACCAACCTGGATAGGGCCGTCCAGTTCTAACGACTTGGCCAGCCGCTTCATTCACTTGATGAGCTTATATTTGTTGAGCTATACAATCATCAAGTGTGGCTTTAGAGATGATCTCCTCCTTGGCTGTTGACAGAGCCGGTAGAGGATTTGATGTCTCTTCTGTATCATCTTCAATTATTACTGAAGGGTCTTCGGCTGGAGGATACGGCTGGATCATCATGCCCACCATATCTTGGAATAGAAGAGCCATTTGTTTTATATTGGCCGCCTGTTCCGCGGCCACTTTGTCCTTCCCCTCAAGCATTCTCCGAAGGAATTCAGCATCGGTTTCCTGCTCACGACACTGCTCCGAGGATGTCTCCGGGCTTGCTTTCGGTCCTGTAAGTGCGTCCATAGCTGTTAGCATTTCTTGTAAGCATGGCTTGATTCGATCAGGCACGTTATATAATAGCATATCTGTTCTAAATCAAACCATAGTTAAAACTAACTAGAACACACATGAGGAGTAATTCAGAAATGAACGAATCCTTCTTGAGGCATTGTAGACTAGGTCATATCAATGCGACATGACCAGCTAAGTTACATAAGAATGAATATGAGAATCTGTTCGAATTTTCATCTTATGATACTTTCCAGTCTTGTCTCAAAGGTAAAATGACCGATACTCCATTTACTGGAAACACAGAAAGAGTTAGTGAACTCTTGCGACGCATACATTATGATGTATACAGTACTATGTCTATAAATGCCAGGGTTGGTTCATAGCACTTCATTACATTCATCGACTATCTCTCAAGATTCGGACATGTGTTCCTGTTGAAACACAAGTCTGAAACTTTTGAGAAATTCAAGGAATATAAGGTTGAAGTTGAGAACCAGACCGGTAGAAGTATTAAGTCCTTCGATGTAATCGAGGAGAAGAATACTTGGGCATGGAGTTCCTGGATTATTTAAAAGGAGAATGTGATTCTCTCTCAGCTTACTCCTTCGACTACACCGCAGCACAACGGTGAATCGGGGCGGAGGTATCGCACCTTATGAGATATGGCACGCTCTATGATAAGTATTGCTGAGTTACCTGTTTCTTTTTGGTGTTATGCACTTGAGAAGCTGCATACCTATTGAATGGGGTTCCGTCCAAATCAGATCCTACCGCTACATATGAGATATGGAATGGGAAGAGACCATGTCTTAAACGAGTTAAGATATGGGGTTGTCCGGCCTATGTTGAAAAGCAAAATCCGGACAAGCTCGAGGCAAGGTCAGTTCTGTAAGTTTGTTAGGATATCCCAAACATTTGTAAGGGAATATCTTCTACCACACTGAGGAGCAAAAGGTGTTTTGTTTCTCAGCATGCCACCTTTTTAGAAAAGGAATTTCTTGTGAAGAATTTAGTGGTCATGAGGTAGAACTGGAAGTTGTTCCAGCTTGACAAACTAACAACTGATGATTTGGTTAAACCAAAGGATTCAATAGTCTCCAAAAAACCTTAGCCTCTCCGCGAATCTATTAGGGTTTCTCATCCACTTGAGAGATACTACGGTTTTCTCGGTGACAGTGGAAGCGAGGACTGCATCATGGTAGATGATGGCCCAACTAGGTTCAGGCAGGCCATCACGAGTGGGGACTTTATGAAATGGCTGGATGCTACATGATCAAAGATGGAAACCATGTACACCAACAAAGTATGACTTTGAATATGGCACCTGAAGGGGGTAAAACCTATTAGGAGCAAATGGATCTTGAGAAGATTCTTGGTATAGATGGAAAAGTTGAGACTTTCGAAGCTATGCTTAAGTCCATCAGGATTAGAGCATGCATCGCGGAGTTGGAACATCTGTTTTGATGTGTCAATCAAAGAGTTTGACTTCATCAAAATGATAGATGAACCTTGTATATACAAGAAGGTTGTAGAGAGTATTGTTGGCTTTCACGTGTTGTACGTAGATGACATACTCTTGATAGGAAATGGTTTCCCATGCTACACTCGGTCAAGCTCCTCTTATCACGAGGATTCTCAATAGAAGATCTGGATGATACCTAGTACATCTTGTGGATTATGATCTATGGTGATAGATGTAAGTGGATGTTGGGAATGTCCCAAATCCAGGTGCATTAACACCATACTAAAGGGGTTTAGTATGGAGGAATCTAAGCGTGGTGGTTCGTCCACTTACTCAGAAATCATTCTCTCCAAAAAGAAGTCTTCCAAGACTGATTTGGAGAGACCTTGCGTACAAGGGATAACCTATGCTTCGGCAGTAGGCGCTATCAGAGTATACTATGTTATGTACCAGACCAGATGTAGATGACTCACTAGGTGTAGTGATCTGGAATCAATCGGATCTTGGGAGAATCACTGGACAGCTGTAGAGGACATTCTTAAGTACTTGAGAAGCACTAAAAGAAAGTTCTTAGTTCCAGCTTACAGAGTGATAAGTTTGACTGAAAGTCAGTCACAAGCATTTTCTTTACCCTCAGTGGAGGGACGGTATGTTGGAAGAGTTCCAAGCTAGATACCGAGATATACTAGACGATAAAGACTGAATACATTGCTACCAACGATACTACCAAAGTGGCAGTCTGGATATTTCTTGTTCATGAGATGAACAAGGTTCCTACCATTCAGCGTCCAATAACTGCTATTGTAACAACAATGGAGTTGTGGCTTTGGCCTAGGAACGAAGGTCCCATCAGCGTTCAAGACATATTCTAAGGCAAGTGTCACCTGATCAGGGAGATGTTTGATCTCCAAGGGTTCGAGGTAAGGAGAGTAGATATTGAGGTTAACACGGCGGATCCACTCACCAAGGCCTGCTTCCCCAAATACTATTTGAAAGATTTTGGGATGGTTGAGTATGGGATACTATAACCACTGCGAAATCTGTTGAGTATGAGATACTACAACAAATGGCCTTAGTGCAAGTGGGAGATTGTTAGTTATATGTATGCCCTAGAGTCCATTACTGTACATGTGATGTATATTGTAGTGAATGCTTGGACATATATAGGGAGGACTTTCTTGCTCGACATGATAGTATGCTATATGGTTGCACTTTATCTTAACATATACACTTATTGTCTCTCTATTACATGTTGATAAAGCCCCTAGGATGAGTACTTGACTACCAGGATTATGATGCAGATCATACTAGTGGGGACAGGGTAGTCGGTAAGTACATCCTTCAAACGTTCCTAGTCGTGGGAGTATCGAGATAGGGCATCGATACTTCAGAGTAGACTAGCGTATACGCTTCTCGACCTATATGATGGGCGATGGATGATCCCATATCCATTGGTGTTTGACATCAGAGAAGGTATACGGGTGCTCCGTGGAGACTGGGTACACTGAACGGACTCGCCGAGAACTCTTGATGGTATTATACCTAACGTCGGATAGCAGTTCTCTGGTGACACCGGTACAGGTTAGTCTGTAGACCCGAAATCGTCATAGAGTCTTGTGTGATTCCCACTGTGCTTTGATTTCCATCATACCACGGTCAAGAGATCGTGCAAAAAGGTGGTTTTTGGGTATAGTCCCGAGTCACATGGAGGCAATGAGCGATAGAAGGGGTTTCGTCTCTCCCGGTATTCGGAGTTGATGTTGCGCTATGTCTGATTGGCCATAATAGGAAATCCCTGGCCAGCGTTGCCGAGATTTACTATTACCTGTTATCCGTAGTTTCTCAAACCATTATGGACCTTGCATCGGCATGACTTATCAGGCTATTAGGGTCTGACGTTGTACCACCTCCTGGCTGTAATATGCGACATATCTGACGAAGAGACCGGACTGTATGATAGTGTTACTGATTGGATTCGCAGTAGTACGAGCAGGCTTGCTTGTTGATCTTCTGATCGCTCAATACCTGGGTGGCCGTTACGTTTTGCTGACCGCTTGCGGCTTGTGGGTGTTTGATATGATCATCACCTAATGCCGGCATATTGATGAGTCTTTAGAGTCCTACACAGAGATTTCCTGGTTCATGCGAAACGGAGTAGGAGCACATATGCGATATGTGCGGGACCGAGATTAATGCGATATGTGATACCGTATTCTATTCTCGCGATATGTGATATCGGTCGGTTATATATGATATAGCCGGGTTATTGGATCAAGTGTTGATTCGATAAGTTGATTCATATGGTATTAGTCGGTTGTATATAATATACACGGAATAGAAGAAGGAATTTTCAAGCAAGTATATCCTAAAGTCACTTAGGCGGAGTACCGTATCGCAAGTATGCCGCGGACATACATACGCTACGTTACCCTACTTAAGTCACTTACTCCATCTACCAAGGGTCATCCTACACTCAAAAAGGTAAAACCTATCGCTCTGATACCAACTTTGTCACGACCCGCAGGGTACGGAACGTGACTGGCACTTAAGTTTACGAAACGTCTCAAGACGTCCGTAAAATAAGTAAGCCAAAGCCCAGAAACCAAAACCAAATAAGCAAAAGAGTGAAGAGAACCCAATCAATTGAAAACGAGTTTATCAAATAAGTCATATAAAAACCTTTAAAAAAACAATATCAATTTTTCCGAAAATTTCGGCAGAGTCTCCTTTGTAAATACTGGCCCCCAAAATGGGTACAACAAGAATACATATGAATCCAACAAATAAGGCATCCCCAAGCGGGAGCTAGCTCTTTGCCACAAGGCGGTCACAAATCCCACGCAATATAAAGCAACAACATGCGAAATAATCATAAGGAAGCATGAGAAAAACAGCATGTCGACTCAAATGAGCTCGACCCCAAAATACAGCATAAAAAGTCCACAAATCTCACAGTCTAATCTCTAGGTCAATATACAACAATACTGGTAGATACAGTAGATGGAGTGCACTAGATACAAAGAATATACAAGGTGGTACAAAAACAATAATATAACCCACCTAAGAGTAAAACCTCGAGTCCAGGCAAAGGAGGCAAAAGAAGCAAGTGCGCCCGCCGCTACTGTACTGACGGAGCGTACATGAAAAAGGTTGTGGCACAACGGGGGTGAGTTGCCAACTCGTGAGTAATAAATAATATCTACACAGGCTATCGAATGCATGCACACAAGCATCCTAGCCTCTCAAATACAGGTAAGGCAGGACATAATAGCAGGTATGTATGCAATATGAATATACTAGCAGATATGAATGCAATGCGAATCAACTCATGATCTGAATGTGTAAGTATAAGAATCATGTTTTTCCTTTAGGAATCTCTTTTGAAATACCAGCACAATACCAATAGAATCAACAAGAATCTGTGTCCAGCATCGACACCTCAAAACTGTCTCAAATCTCATATCAATGTATCTCTGGCCTCAGCCGTCCGGCTGACCCATCTCAAATATCAATATCTCATCATCTCGCGGCCACGGTCGGTATCCTCTGGATATCCGCCGTCCCAAACAGTCACCGGTAGGTAATCCGTCCCCTGCCAGGCTCAACGTCAACACCACATTCCTCTTGCCCCGGGGTACCTTACCGGGCCCACCATGTACCCGTGACGGTTCCTCCACTCCTCGACACGGATCTCGAAAACCACAGCAAACTCATTGTGGACGACACTTACATCACTAGAAAACCGCAATTTACATATTTTAAAAATATAATAAGTTTAGAAATTTTGCGGCTTTCCCCCGAAATCCAGAAATATCATAAAATCTCAAGAAATCCTCATAAGTGCATATATCAATGATAATGAATGCATATGGTATCAATAATCAAGTTGCGATGTGTGATTAATAGATTAGGCATGAACAAATAATTTGATGAAGTACATGGACATGAATAGCAATCCTACGATTTCATTTTAAGGAATTAAAGCAATAGCGCAAGTTTAAGTATCAATTATAGTAAAAGGTTTCAATTTAAAGGTTATCTAGTGTGGTGGCATGGCAATTACCAGGGTGTGTGTGTGTAAGCATGAATAGTGCTCGTGCAGCATATAAAAACCCTGGCAATGGTGCAGGTGTCCTATAGAATGGGTTCGTATATGTATGTCAATATAAGGCATGAATGTAGCAAATAATCATACAAGTATTATACCCCTAATTACTAACATTACTAAGAATCTTTTTAAGCTACTAAAACTATCAGGCGACTTGCGCCATCCAACGATAGTCCCTCGTAGATATTACATCTACTCACCGAAATCCTTAGCTAGTCATGTCCAATCACCGCTTTCCCCTTTCGTGCCGCGTCTGACGTCTCCGCGACCGAACCTGGAATTTACATCAATACCAAACATAAGGATACATATCAAGAACGACGCAAAACCCAAACGAAAATACTAACGTTCACAAGCTAGGTACAACGTGCACAAGGTGCGCGGAACACACGTAAAAATCGCAAAACTAACTAAAACGTCGATTTGGTCGCCTGGAAAAACTAAAACTCGAACACACAAACATCCGCAATCACACATCCTAAAAGTCATAGGATACGCTAAAAATGTCATCAAGACATCAAAAATAATTTATCACAAACTTTTATCACAAAACTAGTAAGCACAAACATTCTAAAAAAAACGACACAACATCGCCGTTATGCGATAAAGTGCTCACAATCCAACACAAACATCCAACTAACCCACTAGATAGCCACTACAGTAGTTTTAAACCATTAGCAATGCTTAAAAACCTAATTTCCATAAACAAAACCTTTCTTGATTTTCATAATTAGCAATTTCAATCCAAAACTAAACATGACAATACCAATTTAACACTAATTTGAAGCCCACACAAATAATGTAACCTCATTAACTTAGATTAGCAAACAACTAGATATCAAAATAGATTCAATTAACTAAATAAGGGTTTCTAAAACCCTAGTTAAACTCTAACCATAAACTTTTAAAAAACTAGATTAGAACTAACACTAAATTAACACTACAACAATTTAACTTAAGAAACTTAACCAAAAGAATTTAATTAGCAAGAATTTATACCTCAACTAGAGATCTAGCAAGAATAATTTGCCTCTAAAGATGCCATTTTTCTCCAAGATTTAAACCAATTTGGTCTTGAAAAGAGATAGAATAAGGTTTTGTGTTGAATTTGTGAAGAAAATTAGGGATTTCAGAGGATTTTTTTGATGAAATTGGAGCAAAAGGAGATGGGGGAAAATGGGGACCTGCACAAATTTGAGGCTCGGCCAGGGAAAAGGAGGGGGGGGAAAGTGAGGAATTGGAGTTGGAAAAACTAAAGTCAAAGCTCTCACATGTCACTCAAAACCCATACCTACATTACTATATTTTAATCCTATCCAAAACAATTCATTCACAATAGATAAAGTCAAAGTGAGGCAAGGAATTTCTGGACCTGAAGATGGTGGGGCCGGCCTATAGGTGGGGAGTGAGTGTGAGAGATTTTACAAAGAAATTCTATGCAAAAAGACCCCCCACAACTCCAAAATTGCAAGTTTTAGCTTAAAATTCAATAAATTTCGATTTCCATAATAAAAATTAGTTAAAATTTAAAATAAAATAATTAAAATTTATATTACAACTAGATTTTAATTAACATGATTTTAAAGCTTAAATTTAGCCCAATTAAATTTGTATTTATCGCTAAATTAATGTATTTTCTTACCGGCTTAAAATAATATTAAAAATTGAAAAATTAGGGAAAATTTTTAAACGACCAGAATTTCATAAGTAACTCATTAGCTACTAAAAACAAGCAATTACCTATCCATTTTAGGTATAATTAGTCCTAAACTGCAAAATAACGGAAAAAGAAGGTTTTCGGAAAAATACCGAATTTTCACCGAATTTCAGGAAAACACCAAAACGACATTTCAAGGCGCTAAAATCTTCCCCCCTTAAAGAAATTCGGTCCCCGAATTTAAAAATATAACTACACGTACCTTCAAAGAGATGGGGATATTTCTTCCTCATCTCGCCCTCGGTCTCCCAGGTGACCTCCTCGCTGCTCGGGCTACGCCAAAGGACCTTGACGGTTGGTATAAACTTCGATCTCAACTTCTTCACCTGCCGATCCAGGATGGCCACTGGCTGCTCTGCAAAAGAAAGGTCGCGCTCTAACTGGACTATCGGGTGCTGAATCGCAAGCGAAGGGTCGTGAAGGTACTTGCAAAGCATCGAAACATGGAAGACGGGGTGAACATCGGGAAAGCTGGGTTGAAGGGCCAAACGATATGCAACAGCGCCGACACGCTCGAGGATCTCGAAGGGACCTACGAATCTAGGGCTAAGCTTCCCCTTTCGCCCGAAACGCATCACGCCCTTCATCAGAGAGACTCTTAGAAAAACATGGTCGCCAACTGTGAACTCCAATCTGCGACGGCGCCTGCCTGCATACGATTTCTGCCTGCTCTGAGCCGCTCTCATCCGGTCTCGGATCAACTGTATCTTCGCCGTCGTCTCCTCAACAAGCTGCGCCCCAAAATACTGCTCTCGCTGAGCTCGGTCCAACAGACTGGCGATCTGCATCTCCTCCTATACAATGCCTCGAAAGGTGCCATCTGAATAGTATCCTGGAAGCTGTTGTTGTAGGAGAACTCCACTAGAGGTAAATGACGATCCCAGCTACCGCCGAAGTCTAAAACGCACGCTCTGAGCATGTCCTCGAGAGTCTGAATGGTCCACTCTGACTGTCCGTCGGTCTGCGGATGAAACGCTGTACTGAAGGTCAAACGAGTGCCCAAAGCCTCCTGAAGTCTCTGCTAAAGTCGGCTGGTGAACTGGGTGCCTCGATCTGACACGATACAAGTCGGTACGCCATGCAACCGCACGATCTCGTCGATGTAAAGCTGGGCATACTGAACGAAGCTGAAAGTGGTCTTCACTGGCAGGAAGTGAGCCGCTTTCGTCAATCGATCTACGATCACCCAGATGGAGTCATACCCTTGACTGGTCCTGGGTAGACCCACAACGAAATCAATCGAAATCTGCTCCCATTTCCACTCCGGAATGGGTAACGGCTGTAGCTCTCCTGCGGGCCTCTAGTGCTCGGCCTTGACATGCTGACAAGTCAGGTATCTCGAAACGAACTCCGCAATGTCCCTCTTCATCCCGTCCCACCAGTAGGTCTCTCTCATATCATGGTACATCTTGGTGGAACCGGGGTGGACACTATACACTGATCGGTGTGCCTCCTCAAGAATGTCGCGCCGCAATCCATCAGCATCTGGTACGCACAGTCTAGATCCATAGCGTAAAATCCCCTGATCGTCAATCACGAACTCGGAAAATCTGCCCTGTCCCATCTGTGCCATGATCTCTGAGCAACGGTCGTCACTGCGCTGTGCCTCATATATACGGTCAAGCAACTGTGGGCGTGCACGAACATGCGCGAGCTGTCCCCCTGTGTCAGTGAACTCGAACTCAACTCGGCTGTCGGATAACATCTGCCAATCTGCTGACGACTGCCTCTGCACTGCGCGCAAAAAGGATAGACTACCCCCGGGCCTCCTACTCAACGCATCCGCCACTACATTCGCCTTGCCTGGGTGATATAAGATCTCGCAGTCGTAGTCTTTCACCAACTCCATCCAACGACGCTGTCTGAGGTTCAGGTCTCGCTGCTGAAATATGTATTTTAAGCTCCTGTGGTCTGTGAATATTTGGCACGACTCGCCATATAGGTAATGTCGCCATATCTTCAGTGCAAAGACCACTGCAGCCATCTCCAAATCGTGAGTGGGGTAGTTCTGTTCATGCTTCTTCAACTGCCGAGAAGCATATGCGATCACCCGGCCATGCTGCATCAATACGCGTCCTAATCCCACTCGCAAAGCATCACAGTAGACCACAAATCCGCCTGATCCCGAAGGCAAAGATAATACCGGCGCCGTAGTAAAACATGTCCGCAGCTGCTGAAAACTGCGCTCGCACTCCTCTGTCCAAACGAAAGGAACTCCCTTCCGGGTCAAACCGGTCAAAGGTGCAGCTATACGGGAGAAGTCCTGAACAAAACGCCTGTAGTAGCCCGCCAGGCCTAGAAAACTACGGATCTCAGTAACCGATGTAGGTCGGGGCCACTGCTGAACAGCCTCAATCTTCTTCGGGTCCACACATATGCCGTCTCTCGTAATCACGTGACCCAAGAATCCGACGCTGTCCAGCCAGAATGCACACTTGGAGAACTTTGCGAACAGCTGGTGCTCCCTCAGAGTCTGTAACGTAATCCGCAAGTGCTGCTCGTGCTCCTTTCTGCTTCGGGAGTACACTAAGATATCGTCGATAAACACGATGATTAACAAGTCAAGATACGGCCTGAATGTACGGTTCATCAAATCCATGAATGCTGCTGGGGCGTTGGTGAGTCCGAACGACATCACCAAAAACTCGTAGTGGCCGTAGCGCGTGCGGAAAGCTGTCCTCGGAATATCCTCCTGTCGAACTCGCAGCTGATGGTATCCTGATCGCAAGTCGATCCTCGAAAAATATCCCGCACCCTGAAGCTGGTCGAACAAATCATCAATGCGTGGCAACGGATATCTGTTCCAAACGGTAACTTTGTTCAGCTAGCGGTAGTCGATACATAAGCGCAAACTTCTATCCTTCTTCTTGACAAACAGGACCGGAGCACCCCACGGAGAAACACTAGGTCGAATAAGCCCCTTATATAACAATTCCTGCAACTGATCCTTCAGCTCTCGAAGCTCTGCCGGGGCCATCCGATAAAGCGGTATAGAAATAGGCCCCGAGCTGGGAATCAAATCAATGCAGAACTCAACATCGCGCTCAGGTGGTAGCCCAGGTAGCTCATCAGGGAAAACATCAGGGAACTCATAAACAACCGGGACCCGGTCCAACGGAACCTCTGCAGCTCGAGTATCACAAATATACGCTAAGAATCCCTGACATCCCTTCCGCAAGAGCTGACCAGCGCGAAGAGACGAAATCAAGCTGGGAAGGGTGACGCTGCGGTCTCCCTGAATAACAAGGACTGGCTCTCCCGGAAAGCTAAATATGACTGCCTTCTCACGGCAGTCCACTGAAGCATAATAAGTGGCTAGCCAATCCATGCCCAGAAGCACATCAATGTCCAACATATCGAGGAGAATCAAATCAACTGATGAATCCCTCTCCCCGATACGAACGGAACACAATCGAAATACAAAACGAGCGACAAACGACTCGCCTACCGGAGTAACAACAACAAGCGGATGATCTAACGACGACGACTCACGGCCCAACATCGGTGCAAAGTGTATAGAGACGTACGAATGTGTGGAACCTGGGTCAAATAATACCCGTGCGTCGAAAGAACAAACTGGCAAGGTACCTGTCACAACGGCATTGGATGCCTGCACATCCTGCGGTGTCAAAGCAAATACTCGGGCCTGTCCTCCACCGATAGCGGGCTGACCTCGACCTCGGCCTCTGCCTCCTCGTCCTCTCTGAACAGGACCGCCGCGTCCACGGCCTCTGGGTGCACCTAACTGGCGTGGAGCATCGCCTGTGGTAGGAAGTAGGGCTCTCTGAGGAGGGGGTGGTAGGGTCACATGCGGAACGGTCGCCGTTACCTGTCGTCTCGCCGGACAGTCTCTGACAAGATGGTGCGGACTCCCGCACCCAAAACACCGTGGCGACGGCTGCTGTCCCTGGGGATATGAACCATATAACTGTCCCCGTCCAAATCCTCTGCCAGGCCTATCTCTCGGAAAGAATCTGGCGCGCTGCCTCTAAGACGGTACATCGATGCGAATCCTCTTCGGCCCAGAAACGGCCGAAGTCTGTGATATGCGTGCCTCCATCCGTAATGCCGTATCCATAGCAGCTGAATAAGTGTCGTAGTGCTGGGCGCCAATAGCAAGATATAGCTGGGCATCAAGTCCCTGTACGAACCTCTTCACTATCTTCTCTTCGGTATCCACCAAATACTAAGCATATCGGGATAACTGTGTAAACTGGATGTCATATTCAGATACCGTCATCCCAGGTGTCTTGACTAAGGCCTCGAAGCTACGAGCTCTGGCGTCACGAACGCTCTCTGGGAGGAAACGAGCTAGAAAGACCGCTGTAAACTCGGCCCAAGTCATAGGTGGTAGACCTGCAGCTCGACCTCTCAAGACTGACTCCCACCATGTCTACGCGAGACCCTCTAGTCGGAAACTCGCAAGCTCCACCCATCGATCATCCGAACATCTCAGCGAACGGCAGAGCCTGGCTAAACTGTCAAGGAACGTCTGTGGGTCCTCCGCTGCCTCGGTGCCGGTGAATACTGGAGGTCTCAGCCTCATGAAATCCTGTAGTGAAACAGGGATGGTCACGGTGGTAGTAGTAGGAGCAGGTATCATGATCGTCTGTGATGTAGTAGGTACGTCATCCGGCCTCGGTGTACGACTGGCTGCAACTAGGGATCCTACCATCTGACGTAGCTCCTGCATACTCCCCATCATCTGTCGCAACTCCTCCATACCAGTCTCAAGCCTATCCATACGGCCTGGGGAAGGTGGATCGGTCTGTCCCTGCGGCGTAGGCATACCACCCTGCTCAGTCCTAGTCTCGGACGAGCCAGCTCGAATCTCGTCTCGGGCGGCAGCCCTCTGTGCCCTCGTAGCCTTCGGCGGCATAGTGGCTGTTACAGGAAAACGGATAGTAAAAACAGTGCAATAGGATCATAGGATACACGGAATCGATGAAGGAATTTTCAAGCAAGTATATCCTAAAGTCACTTAGGCGGAGTACCGTATCGCAAGTATGCCGCGGACATACATACGCTACGTTACCCTACTTAAGTCACTTACTCCATCTACCAAGGGTCATCCTACACTCAAAAAGGTAAAACCTATCGCTCTGATACCAACTTTGTCACGACCCGCAGGGTACGGAACGTGACTGGCACTTAAGTTTACGAAACGTCTCAAGACGTCCGTAAATTAAGTAAGCCAAAGCCCAGAAACCAAAACCAAATAAGCCAAAGAGTGAAGAGAACCCAATCAATTGAAAACGAGTTTATCAAATAAGTCATATAAAAACCATTAAAAAAAACAATATCAATTTTTCCGAAAATTTCGGTAGAGTCTCCTTTGTAAATACTGGCCCCCAAAATGGGTACAACAAGAATATATATGAATCCAACAAATAAGGCATCCCCAAGCGGGAGCTAGGTCTTCGCCACAAGGCGGTCACAAATCCCACACAATATAAAGCAACAACATGCGAAATAATCATAAGGAAGCATGAGAAAAACAGCATGTCGACTCAAGTGAGCTCGACCCCAAAATACAGCATAAAAAGTCCACAAATCTCACAGTCTCATCTCTAGGTCAATATACAACAATACTAGTAGATACAGTAGATGGAGTGCACTAGATACAAAGAATATACAAGGTGGTACAAGAACAATAATATAACCCACCTAAGAGTAAAACCTCGAGTCCAGGCAAAGGAGGCAAAAGAAGCAAGTGCGCCCGCCGCTACTGTACTGACGGATCGGACCTGAAAAAGGCTGTGGCACAACGGGGGTGAGTTGCCAACTCGTGAGTAAAAAATAACATCTACACAGGCTATCGAATGCATGCACACAAGCATCCTAGCATCTCAAATACAGGTAAGGCAGGACATAATAGCAGGTATGTATGCAATATGAATATACTAGCTGGTATGAATGCAATGCGAATCAACTCATGATCTGAATGTGTAAGTATAAGAATCATGTTTTTCCTGTAGGAATCTCTTTTGAAATACCAGCACAATACCAATAGAATCAACAAGAATCTGTGTCCAGCATCGACACCTCAAAACTGTCTCAAATCTCATATCAATGTATCTCTGGCCTCAGCCGTCCGGCTGACCCATCTCAAATATCAATATCTCATCATCTCGCGGCTACGGTCGGTATCCTCTGGATATCCGCCGTCCCAAACAGTCACCGGTAAGTAATCCGTCCCCTTCCTGGCTCAACGTCAACACCGCATTCCTCTTGCCCCGGGGTACCTTACCGGGCCCACCATGTACCCGTGACGGTTCCTCCACTCCTCGACACGGATCTCGAAAACCACAGCAAACTCATGGTGGACGACACTTAAATCACTAGAAAACCGCAATTTACATATTTTAAAAATATAATAAGTTTAGAAATTTTGCGGCTTTCCCCCGAAATCCAGAAATATCATAAAATCTCAAGAAATCCTCATAAGTGCATATGTCAATGATAATGAATGCATATGGTATCAATAATCAAGTTGCGATGTGTGATTAATAGATTAGGCATGAACAAATAATATGATGAAGTACATGCACATGAATAGCAATCCTACGATTTCATTTTAAGGAATTAAAGCAATAGCGCAAGTTTAAGTATCAATTATAGTAAAAGGTTTCAATTTAAAGGTTATCTAGTGTGGTGGCATGGCAATTACCAGGGTGTGTGTGTAAGCATGAATAGTGCTCGTGCTGCATATAAAAACCCTGGCAATGGTGCAGGTATCCTATAGAATGGGTTCGTATATGTATGTCAATATAAGGCATGAATGTAGCAAATAATCATACAAGTATTACACCCCTAATTACTAACATTACTAAGAATCTTTTTAAGCTACTAAAACTATCGGGCGACTTGCGCCATCCAACGATAGTCCCCCGTAGATATTACATCTACTCACCGAAATCCATAGCTAGTCATGTCCAATCACCGCTTTCCCCTTTCGTGCCGCGTCTGACGTCTCCGCGACCGAACCTGGAATTTACATCAATACCAAACATAAGGTTACATATCAAGAACGACGCAAAACCCAAACGAAAATACTAACGTTCACAAGCTAGGTACAACGTGCACAAGGTGCGCGGAACACACGCGGAAATCGCAAAACTAACTAAAACGTCGATTTGGTCGCCCGGAAAAACTAAAACTCGAAAACACAAACATCCGCACTCACACATCCTAAAAGTCATAGGATACGCTAAAAATGTCATCAAGACATCAAAAATAATTTATCACAAACTTTTATCACAAAACTAGTAAGCACAAACATTCTAAAAATACGACGCAACATCGCCGTTATGCAATAAAGTTCTCACAATCCAACACAAACATCCAACTAACCCACTAGATAGCCACTACATTAGTTATAGACCATTAGCAATGCTTAAAAACCAAATTTCCATAAACAAACCTTTCTTGATTTTCATAATTAGCAATTTCAATCCAAAACTAAACATGACAATACCAATTTAACACTAATTTGAAGCCCACACAAATAAAGTAACCTCATTAACTTAGATTAGCAAACAACTAGATATCAAAATAGATTCAATTAACTAAATAAGGGTTTCTAAAACCCTAGTTAAACTCTAACCATAAACTTTTAAAAAACTAGATGAGAACTAACACTAAATTAACACTACAACAATTTAACTTAAGAAACTTAACCAAAAGAATTTAATTAGCAAGAATTTATACCTCAACTAGAGATCTAGCAAGAATAATTTGCCTCCAAAGATGACATTTTTCTCCAAGATTTAAACCAATTTGGGCTTGAAAAGAGATAGAATAAGGTTTTGTGTTGAATTTGTGAAGAAAATTAGGGATTTCGGTGGATTTTTTTGATGAAATTGGAGCAAAAGGAGATGGGGGAAAATGGGGACCTGCACAAATTTGAGGCTCGGCCAGGGAAAAGGAGGGGGGGAAGTGAGGAATTGGAGTTGGAAAAACTAAAGTCAAAGCTCTCACATGTCACTCAAAACCCATACCTACATTACTATATTTTAATCCTATCCAAAACAATTCATTCACAATAGATAAAGTCAAAGTGAGGCAAGGAATTTCTGGACCTGATGATGGTTGGGCCGTCCTAGAGGAGGGGAGTGAGTGTGAGAGATTTTACAAAGAAATTCTATGCAAAAAGACCCCCCCACAAGTCCAAAATTGCAAGTTTTAGCTTAAAATTCAATAAATTTCGATTTTCATAATAAAAATTAGTTAAAATTTAAATTACAACTAGATTTTAATTAACATGATTTTAAAGCTTAAATTTAGCCCAATTAAATTTGTATTTATCGCTAAATTAATGTATTTTCTTACCGGCTTAAAATAATTTTAAAAATTGAAAAATTAGGGAAAATTTTTAAACGACCAGAATTTCATAAGTAACTCTTTAGCTACTAAAAATAAGCAATTAGCTATCCATTTTAGGTATAATTAGTCCTAAACTGCAAAATAACGGAAAAAGACGGTTTTCGGAAAAATACCGAATTTTCACCGAATTTCAGGAAAACACCAAAACGACATTTCAGGACGCTACAGTGCAAGATATTTCACAAATACCATTATGAAAAGAAAAAAACTATAGAAGCTATCAAAAGACAAATAGAGTGGGTTGTAGCATCTGCTAGTTTCGCTAAAGAAGTCACTCCCGGTGAAGGGATCTCGGCTCTTTCCTTATCGAATAAGGTGCTGGATATTCTACAAGGAATACGGCTATGCAAAGCAAGAACTAGAGCTACCAGTTTTTAAAACAAGTTTCTATAACATCTTTAGGTTTCTTTTATTTCATTAATCTCATTAATGAAGTCCTATCAAATTATGCTTCCTAAGCATCACAAAAGAGACAAAAGCATCAATATTTATTATATCTCATATATATAATATAAGCAATCGTCTCAACATATCAAGTGATCACATCAAGAATATCAGCAACAGAAGAACGCATATGAAATATTGGATATACTAAGAATTCCGAGTTTTAAATTAAGCCAATAAAAAACGCGGATTCCACGGTCGCAATGAATAGCCAAACCTACATCCCTAGACTCCCACGAGAGTGGCAAGCAACCCTACCAATTCTAGAGTTAGGAGACCCGGTCTCGACTCCTCGAGATGGCCTCCCACTAGACCCTACAACCCGGTTACTTGAGCTCCCCTCCTTGGGACTTTCCTAATGCGGAAAAGTAAATAATATACATCACATGGTGACATCATCCTCAACCCGGAAGTGCCCCAAATAAAAGAATATTACATA
The DNA here is from genome assembly GCA_030015575.1 of Agapanthus africanus. Taxonomy (NCBI): domain Eukaryota; kingdom Viridiplantae; phylum Streptophyta; class Magnoliopsida; order Asparagales; family Amaryllidaceae; genus Agapanthus; species Agapanthus africanus. Next base: position 285,480,164 of record CM057343.1, on the reverse strand, counting down.
CAAGTTTTTACATGAATGAAAATAAAAAACTCTCATCTCACATAAAAACCCACGGATATTCAAAACACGACAATCCAATATAACATATCACAGCAACTCATAACATCACATGTTATCAACCTAAGTAAATATGCGTGTCCCAATTGTCGTTGACGTATAGCAACGAAACCGGCGATACACCATATATTACACTAACGGTCGCAGAAAAGAAAGTGAAAAACTATAATAATTGGAATCCGTAACCACCTTAGACATCATAAATGTAGGGTTACCTAGGTCGGCAGCAAGCTTTCGGGAGGCGTCGTCCTTGCTGATTGATACGAAATTCTCGTTTTGTATGTTTAGAAAATTTATAGAAATCACAACCAAAAATTATTTGACCGCAATCAATAACGGTGTCGATTGTAGCGCGTTAGTAAGTGCGGATCGTCCACAGAGAAAGTGTAATCGTTCGTATTTCGAATTAGATGAGTCGAAAATTTAAAGAAAAGAAAAGAAACAATTCATGATTTATAGAATTGAAGTTCAAGAACTAGTAAAATTTAGATCTAATAACTAGAAAACATTAAAATCAAGAATTGAGAATTTATGTTTTCCAAACCAAATATCAAGATTCGAAGTGAGGCTCGTAGGAATCGATCGGATCTATAGATGTGATGAAATCTAATGATTACATACTCTTATCCATTAACGAATTGATAGTAGATCGATGACGATTTATCGAGGTTTAAGGATCTTGCGAAGAAACTAGGGTTTCCTCATCTCATCCTTTGTCGTTTCGAAGAATCTCATTCACAAGCTAGCTTCTAGTAAATCTAATGATCGATCGTTGATCTCTACTTCCAAGCAAAAATAATCAAGAAAGCATTTCGCATCGAAACTAGATCGTGGATCATTCGATTTACAAGAATTTACAAACGTTATAGGACTTAAGAATTGTAAAAGAGTCCAAATCATCATCATCTATAGATCATCACGACTCCTTCACGAGTGGAGTATTACTCAAACATTATCATAAAGAACACATTCAAGAATCTAGATTGAATCATAATGCTTGAATTAAAAGATAAGCAAGATATAGAAATTTCACCTTTATTTATCAACAATTTAGTTACAACTCTCAAGATCTACAAGAGGAAGGAACATGATTGTTGATTTCGGCTTCGCTCGGCTCCTTGAGTCGCGGATCTCCTTGGATCTCTTGCTCCGATGAAGTCCGGCGTCGCTTTCTGAAGGATCGAAGGCTTCAAGCTTGATGTGGTACTCGGAATTCTTGATCTTGGATTTGGAATTGGAATTAGGATTAGGTTTTGAGGCACAAGTTGTGTCACTCAACTTGTGGGTGGAAGATGAAAGATAATTCTTGAACAACCTCAACCCTAGATCTAGGTTCCCTTTTATAAGCCTCATAACCCTAGATCTAGGATTCAAATTTCAAATTTCCCTCCAAAAGTTTGTTGAAGAGAGGCTTCTTGAAATAGTTTGTTAGGCCGAGCCTTCTAGATGAAGCCACGTGGCATTTCTGGAGAGTTCTGGAAGCTTGGCCGTTATAAATAAGCACATGGGGAAATTTTGATTCTCTGATGACGTCATCATGCCGCGGATCCGCGGCACGTGCCTGCTCAGGCTGCGGATCCGCTGTCACGTGAGGGATTTAGTGTGCACAATTTCTTGTACTGCCTTCTGATGTCTTCTTGGTATTTATCTGACATGTTGAATATTATAGTTCCCTCTGTATCAATGCCAGATCAAAAATCATAGACTTGGTGCTATTTTGATCAGCTCTTTGACAATTTTGGGTCGGTTCCTGAAATTTCCTGCACAGACTTCGAAACAAGTGTTGCGCTACTCAAGAATGATGTGATGCCATGATAAACACACAATTTCTCTCAGAAATGTCGGTTTTAGTATACAACACAGGTAATCTGGTATTTTACAGCTGTTTTGCTAATATGTGTAATATGCAAACCGAACACTGCTATATGAGTGCAAATGATAGGGAAATTGACGTGTTAAAAATACATTATTTTCGACTGATCAAATTCCCCCAAACTTATTTTTGGTCGTCTCGAGCGAACTGTTTTATTAAAAAGAGAAGGAGAAAATAAAGAAAAAAAAAAACTAAGAAGCACACTTTCGTAGGCAACACGATTGCACTTAGCACGTGCAACAAGCCTTTAATCCTCTAGGTGTCCCTAGTAGGAGGGGTGTTGTCTCCTGAGGGTTTTCAGCGGATTGCACCCACAAAATCCAATAATAAAAGGAAGACCGTGAATATTACATTTAAAGACAAGAATTGTAAAAGAAAGACTTTGAAAATTAGAGTTTCCAACTAAGCTAGCTTTTCGGTTGTCATGAGCCCTATCTTAATAGCCATGAAAAGATGTTAGAAATCACATCATCCCCCAATAAAACATCGTCTTTATTCTTCATTCCTATCTTTCTTCCAAACATCAATCATATAACCCTACGTGTGTATAAAGAACATCCCTACACCCGGAGAATTCAATTCAAGCTATCATACTCTTGTCCATCTGCCTCAGTACTTTTCAATTTATGAATATTTAGATGAGTTTGCTCACACACTTTCATGCGACCGTTAATACTTCTTGAGATACTAACCGACCGATTACTCCTGTGCTTGCTTATTTGGTGTTTTTCCTCGTCTTGCAACACCTAAGGCTTAGCAGTGACTCCCAGACCAGTTGGCCTTAGGGCACTAGGTGAAGAGGCAGCCTCGCTATATTTTTTTATTACTGCCTTGGCGATAACAAAACAAGTGTTCATTTTTCTGCACCATTTTTATATTTTATTCATTTTTTATTTCCATCATACTTTGGCTTTTAGACAAGAACATTTCAAGATATCCTCTACTATCCCGAGCTTCAAGACGTGTGTAAGTGCGAATAGCTGGGTATCAACGTTCAAAATTTTTGGCTTCCAGAATAGGAACTATTTTTCAGACTTATTTTTATTCTCAGATTAGTGACTTCCTTCATCTTACTAACCCTTGGGACAACGGCTCATAACTACTTATTACTAGTTCGTGTAAGAAAACTTCTAATTTTCTAGGTTTTCTTAAATTTTTCCAATCTTTTGGATGTAATTTTTCACTATCTAATCTTTTGTTATCATACTTATGTACAAAAAATTTTTTATATTTTTTTTTGAAAATTTTTAAATTTTTATAGGTTTTGAAAAATGTTTTGTGCTTATGCAAGGTATGATGCAAATGATGCGAAAATAAGCACAAACCTCCCCCAAACTTGTTTTCAACAGTGTCCTCACTGTTGCCCACCGCTATATCTACAAAAAACCTGTAAGCCTGGGAGGAATTTATTAGTGGGGGCAAAATATTTAAGTGAAGAACCTCCCCCAAACTTATTCTTTTCACTCACCCCCATTCAAAAAGATGATGCAGTAATTTACAGGTCATGGAAGTGAGACGGAGGAATTTTAATCAAGATAAAATGGCTCCTATAAGAACAGGAGCTCCTCCGTGGGGTCAGTGGAAAAATACGGCTTCTGTCTATGTCTATTCATTTTGAAAAATGTACCGTTTTTAATATTTTCTACCTCAACTGCCCCGTGCGGGTATACAGACCGCACAACAAAAGGTCCCTTCCACCGAGATCGAAGCTTACCCGCGTGAAGGTGTAGTCGTGAATCATAAAGAAAGACTTGTTGACCAGGTGTAAACGTTTTCCTCAAAATGTTTTTATCGTGAAATACCTTAGTCATATTATTTACAATTACGGTGTTATCATAAGCTTCATCGCGGAGTTCTCTTAGCTCATTTAGTTGCAGCTTCCGAAAGTTGCAGCCTTGGTTTAAGTCAAAATTAATTTCTTTAATAGCCCACATTGCTTTATGCTCAATCTCGACTGGCAAGTGACAAGCCTTCCCAAACACTAACCTATATGGAGACATCCCTAGATCGGTTTTAAATGCTGTTCGGAATGCCCAAAGAGCATCCGTCAATTAGATCGACCAATCTTTTCTATTCTTCGTAACAGTTTTCTCCAGGATTTGTTTGATCTGTCTATTCGAAATCTCAGCCTGCCCGCTCATTTGGGGATGATAGGGTGTAGAAAGTCTGTGGTTGATTGTGTATTTCCGCATCAAAGTCTCGAAGGACTTGTTGCAGAAATGTGTCCCGTTATCGCTAATGATAGCACGTACGTGTCCAAATCGCGAAAAGATGTTTTCTTTTAAGAACTTAATGACTTCCTTTTTATCATTAGTGCGACATGGAATGGCTTCAACCCACTTTGAGATGTAATCAACCGCAAGCGGTATGTACAAATTCCCAAAAGAGTTGGGAAAGGGACCCATAAAGTCAATACCCCAAACATCGAAAATTTCAACCACTAAAATAGGTTGCTGGGGCATCTCATTTCTCCGGGAAATCCTACCCGTGTGTTGACACTGTGTACAGGTTCTGCAATGATCAAATGCGTCTTTGAAAAAAGTCGGCCAATAAAAACCGCATTTCAAAACCTTCTCCGCCGTCTTTTTAGGACCGAAGTGACCCCCACATGCCTGATCATGACAAAAAGATAGAACACTCTTGAACTCCTCATTTGGGACACATCGGCGATTGATCTGATCAGGATAATACTTAAACAGATAGGGTTCATCCCAGTAAAAGTGTTTTACTTGGGATAGAAAACGATGTTTGTCCTGTTTTGACCAATCGCTGGGTATCAATCCCGTGGCAAGATAGTTCACAATATCCCTGAACCAAGGTTCATTGGATACGCTCAAGAGTTGTTCGTCAGGAAAAGAATCGTTGATCGGTAGGGTCACAGGTGAAGAAGAGATGCGTGAAAGATGGTCGGCTACAACGTTTTCATATCCTTTCTTATCTTTAATAACAAGATCAAATTCTTGTAATAGAAGGATCCAACGTATTGGCCTACCTTTAGCATCTTTCTTCGCCAAAAGATGTTTCAAGGCGGAATGGTCAGTGTACACAACTATTGGTGAGCCAATCAAATAAGGCCTGAATTTTTCTAATACAAATACAACTACCAAAATTCTTTTTCGGTAGTTGTATAGTTAATTTGAGCATCGTTCAGGCTCTTACTTGCGTAATAGATCACGTGTGGCATCTTTTCAATGTGCTGTCCTAAGACTGCACCAACTGCAAAATCTGATGCATCACACATAAGCTCAAAAGGGTGGTCCCAATTTGGAGATGATAGAACGGGGGCTGCAGTGAGGGAGTGTTTGAGTGAGTCGAATGCTGCCTCACAATCCGAGTCAAAGTGGAAGGTCGTATCCTTGGCCAAGAGAAGAGTTAAAGGTCTAGCAATTTTGCTAAAATCCTTAATGAATCTCTTGTAAAAGCCCGCATAGCCAAGAAATGATCGGATATCCTTGACGCTTTTGGGATGAGGAAGGTTTTGAATGACATCCATCTTAGCTCTGTCAACCTCAATGCCTTTTCGTGAAATAACATGTCCAAGCACAATTCCCTCTTGAACCATGAAGTTCTTCTCCTTGCAACGAGTAAGAACTGCGTCAAGATTCGATAGGCAGTCAAAAAAAGAGTCTCTGAAAATCGAGAAATCGTCCATGAAAATCCCCAAAAAATTCTCGACCATGTCAGAGAATATCCCCATCATACACCGCTGAAATGTAGCGGGAGCATTGCATAACCCAAAGGGCATGCGTCTATAAGCAAAGGTACCAAAAGGACAAGTAAATATGGTTTTATCTTGATCCTTTTTGGCAATGGGGACCTGATTATAGCCAGAGTATCCATCCATAAAGCAATAATACTCACGTCCAGCTAAGCGTTCCAGCATCTGATCAATGAAAGGTGGAGGAAAGTGGTCTTTCCTCGTAGCGGCATTGAGTTTTCTGTAATCAATACATACACGCCACCCAGTTTGGGTGCGTGTCTGAATTAACTCATTTGCCTCATTGGTAATAACAGTGATGCCAGATTTCTTAGGGACGACATGGATTGGACTCACCCATTGGCTATCGGAGATTGGGTATATAATACCATTATCAAGGCATTTGACGATCTCTTTCATCACCGCTTCCTTCATGACGGGGTTCAACCGTCTCTGTGGATCTCGGGTTGGTTTGGCATCATCCATCACATGTATATGATGTTCTACAATCAAGGGACTAATCCCTTTGATGTCCGCCATGGTCCAACCAAACGCCTCCTTATTAGATCTCAATACCGATAAAAGTGCATTCTCTTACTCTGATGCTAGAGAAGCGGATATGATAACCGGTAAAGACTCATTCTCACCTAAATATGCATATTTAAGATGAGAAGGTAAAATTTTAAGATCTAATGCTGGCGGAGAAATAATAGAAGGTGGGATCATCGAATGATTTTCAGAGTGACAAAGAAGCTCATAGCCTGTGAAAGATACAGACTCGGATGGTGATGAGTCAGGAGTGTCGGACTCAAGCGTGGAAAAAGTGTCCTCACTAAGATCATGTGCAAGATCAAACAATGATGTGGTAGTGTCGTCAAGATCTATAAAGCAAAGTTCATCAACTCCGCAACTTTCGGGAGCAATCTCGTGGACAGAGCACACATCAAGGATATGAGCAGAGGGTTCTGATGGCTGACTTCCAATTTTGTAGATGTTCAGTTCAATTGTCATATTTCCAAAGGATAAGTTCATTGAACCGTTTCTACAGTTAATGACAGCATTGGAAGTGGCAAGGAATGGTCGACCCAAAATCACCGGAATTTGGCTCCGGGGGTTCGCTACAGGTTGTGTATCGAGAACAATGAAGTCCACAGGGAATACAAATTTCCCGACCTTTATCAACACATCCTCTAGTTCACCCTTAGGTTTGGTGATCGAACGGTCCGCCATTTGGAGAGTGCAGTGAGCTGGTTTCAACTCTCTAATCCCTAGCTGCTCATAGACAGAATATAAAAGTAGGTTAACACTTGCGCCAAGGTCTAAAAGAGCACGGTTGATGTTTTTACCCCCAATAGAAATCGATATCGTAGGATATCCTGGGTCCTTACGTTTCTTTGGTAGCTGTGGGATAAAAGCAGTGCTAATATTATTAGACATGAAGACCATTTTTGGCACTTGAGTCTTCATCTTCCTAGTGCACAAGTCTTTACGAATTTTCGCATAAGCGGGGACTTGTTGAATAGCATCTAGGAGAGGGATTTTGATGTTAACCTGTTTGAACATTTCCATAATTTTCTCTATATGTGGACTCGATTTATTACCCCTTAACTGATTAGGATAAGTTTCTTTAGCAATGAGCGCTGGGTCCATCATAGGAGAAGTTGGTAGGTGTAGACGTGATCCCAAAAGAGGAGTGGAGATCGTCTGTGGAGAACTAGAAGAGCTGTGCTGAGGTGGCGAGCCTAGAGGGAAATGGAGAATAGGCTCGTGAGAAGGTGGTGGGGTAGAAGAACAAGGATCAGAAGTAGGAGTGTGTGTGTGAGGAAGGTTCTCAACCGGGGTGTTATTGATAGGATTTTCAATATCATCAGTTTCTTACCCAACATGGTTATTCAGCACTCTTCCTGATCTCAACGCTGTGACGGCATTTACATTGTAATGCCCAGGATTCGGTAGGGGTTGAGACGGAAGTTTCCCTTTTTCTCTCGCACTCATTTCGGCTTTAAGTCGTGCAATTTCTGCTTCCATCGCTCTGATACTCTTAGCTTGGGAAGCCGAGTTTTTCTTTATCTCACTGACGGAAGACCTAACCTCAGCCGACACTTTCATGAAATTTGACAAGAGTGACTTCATGGTTTGTGTGAATTGAGAGAACTCGTCAGAACAGGTCAACTGCATAGGATTAGAAGGTGCAGGAGGGTTGACCTGGTTTTGAAAATTTTGTGACTGGTAGGGGTGCTGAGTGAGTTGAAATGGTTGCTGTTGTGGTGGAAGAGCCCTTTGGAAATTATTTTGGTTCGGAACCGTGTTTTGATTGTGTTGTTGGTTCCAAGCAAAGTTAGGGTGATTCTTCCAACCCTGATTATACGTGGAAGAATATGGAACGTTTCTAGGTCTTTGAAATGCGGGATTGGTATGCTCTTGACCTTGAAATGGAGAATTCAATGGACAATCTTCAGTCAAATGAGAAGGATCATAACAGCATCCACAAACAGTTTTGGGGACTGACATCGGATTTAGGGAGGCTGCTAAAAATTTGTGTTCCATAGCTTCGAGCTTCTTTCGCATTGCTGCCATTTCAGCTCGAACACCTATGGACACGTCATTTTGGTGTACACCATCCCTAGACGATGACTGGTTTCCACTCTCCCACTGTAAGGATTTTTCAGCGAACTCTTCAAAAAACTTCCAAGCTTCCCCATCATCCTTTGTCATAAAGGTGCCTTGACACATGGCTTCAAGGTTTTGTTTAGTGGTAGGGTTAATGCCCTCATATATGACTCGGCAAAGATCCCATCTCGGGATGCCGTGATGTGGACATTGAACCAGAAGATCCTTGAAGCGTCGAAAGCATTTCGAAAATGGTTCAGTAGGAAGCTGGGTGAATTGATTTAGTTCGCTACGGATTCGAGCTGTCTTTTGCATAGGGTAGAATTTCTTAAGGAATGCCCCAACGGATTCTTCCCTATTCGTAATGGAATGTGCGGTAGTGTTATACAGCCACTTCTCGGCTATATCGCACAAGGTAAATGGAAAAAGACGTAGACGCATAGCATCCACCGAAAGTTGTGACGTACCCATCATTGCGCATACATTTTCAAATTTTGTGATAAAGACGTATGCATCTTCAGACTTGAGACCGTGGAATTTGGGTAAAAGGTTGATGTATTGTGGTTTAATCTCAAAATTATCCCCGTTGGCTGGTGGAATGGATAAGCCGGTCAAAAGAGGACCTCGCACTGGATAGCACCTCTCTTGGAGAGAGATGCGGGGTGGATTCTGCGCACCTGCGGACGGAGGTAGATTAGTGGGAAAGAAATTCGATAGAGAAGGATCCATCGGTGTAGATGCGGTGGTGGGTAAAGAAGAGATAAATGTAGAAATACCGACTTCGGAGTCGATCGGGGGGACACGGTGTTGGAGATAGTGCCCTCAAAGTCAATTATTGGATCGCAGGTACGTGATTGCAATGATTGAGGCAGGACCTATACCGATATAACAGTCTTGCTCGAGATGATAATTTGCTATCTGGTTTGTCTTTATCATTGTATGCATGCTTTAGTTCACTATTGCATGATGATAGAGCCAATAGGATTCTTGCTTGACTACCAGCAGTATGATGGCGATCATATACGTGGGAGCTGGGGTCTATAAGCACATCCTTAAAAGTGTCCCTAGTCGTGGGAGTTTCGAGACAGGGCATCAATACTCCAGAGTACACTAGTGTATAAGTCGAGGCCCTGACGAGGGACGGTGGCCGGTCTCACAAGCCACTGGTGTCAGTTGGATCACCTAAGATGTATACAGGTGCTCATTAGGTTATGAGTACACCGGACAGGACTCTCCGGGAATATGCTAGTTGGTATTATACATATCGTCAGATAGCAGTTCCCTGGTGACATGTGTGCAGGTTAGTTTGTCGACCTGAGATCGTCATTTGTCTCGTGTGAGTTCCCACTGTGCTTTGATTCCTACCCTACCATGCTCAAAGGAGTTTTGCAAACAGGTATTTTTTGGGTACAGTCCCGAGCTACATGGAGGCAGTGAGCGGATCGTCGGAGATTCGTCTCTCCCGGTATTGGGGGTTGATGTCGCACAGTGCACGGGTGGCCATCACTAGAAATCCTTGGCCAAGGTAGTGGAGAATTACTGATTTGGATCAGTAGTTTCTCAGGTGGTGATGGGCTTCATACCGACACGAATTATCGCGTTATTAGGGGTCTGACTTTATCCACCCCCCTAGACTCGATATGCGATACTCTTTAGACGAACGGACCGGACTGTATATACATTGTCACTGTCAGGCTCAGTAGGGTTTATAGATGAGTTCGCTCGTCAGCTTCCCTTCCAATCAATACATAGGCAAACGTTACGTACATCTCGTACCTCTGACGTGCTAGAGGTTATACCCAGTGCCAGTGTGTTGATGAGCCATTAGAGTCCCCTACAGACAGTTTCCCAAGTTCGGGCGAAACGTTGTAGAGGCCGTATGGGTTTATGGCAAGGTTCGGAAAATACACATGCGTTTTCGCACGTGTCATTTTTCGGGCAGATAATACTGGTCGGCTTTGGTTTAAGCCGGATCCGAGTATTATACTATTTAGATATAATATCTTTATCTCAGTTGCATTTGTATTCGGTCGTAATACAAATGAGGATATGTTTATATCATTACGGGGTTATCCTGAAATTCGTTTCAGGATCGCTTTTGGAGGTTGCCAGTTTCCATTTTTCTATCAGCCGTATTTGACATTCGTTTAAATGCGGATTTGTCTTTTCGTCTTGAGGGTGAGTCATCGTGTGTGGAAGCTTCATGATTAGTGACTAGATTAGTGACTCATTATTTAGCATTAATGAGTTGATGACTAGGCTGTATGATTCATGCTTTTACATTTAATATCTTTTGATGATTCATTCTTTCATTAATTGTGTTGATAACTATCATATTGTTATGGTCACTATTTGAAGCTCCTACACTCACCCTCTCCTTGCTATAAGTGGCCGGCCCCTTCTTCAAGGGTGATAGGGGATTCATTTTTTTGAGAAAAAGATACAAGAAATTTAGTGTATGGAAATTTCATAGCCCAATTTCCATTTACCCGATTCTTTCAGGAGATCGGAGCAGCCGCAACAAAACGTGGGATGATGGTTGAAGACCGAAGGACTCGGATCATTCGGTATAATATTTCTACCCACTTTGTAATTTGTTAGTTTAGCTTTAATGGCAGATCCGGGTTACGGTACGCGATAGCGCCAGTTGTAAAATGTTTTTGTTCCGCATTTACCGTCTGTTAGACGGCCGGGGCGCTACCGTGGACTTACAGTGGTATCAGAGCCTCACCATTAAGCTATACTAACTTGTGCTAACGCGTTTAAAAGGTCGATCGAACCGAATTTCCAAAAACTGCAAATTCTATGATCTGAGTTTCTGTCGATTTTTAAAACAGTTTAAAAATAATTTTACATATCACAGAAGACTAAGCAGGGTTTTCTAAGAATACTGATGAATTTTGAGCACGTGATCCTACGTGGCCACCGCGGATCCGCGGTCAAACCTAGGGTTTGACCACGGAACCGCGGCAATACTGTGGGAACAGTGCTTCAAAATTCATCAGAAGGCTTGTCTGTGGAAATTATGGTTTTTGGTATAGTTCTTTTGGGCCCAGATTTTCTTACTGTACAGCAGATGTTTGTGGGGCCCACTTCGGGAAATTTAGTCGATCGAAATTTTAAACTTGTTAGTTTGCAGTATTTACATTATATCTCCGACCGGGAATGTCATTTGATCGGTAAACCGCGTCTGATTGCTATAGTTCTTTTAGACGGGTTTGCGAACGTGACATTCGCATTGATGTTCTGTATTGTGCTGTGATGATGCGGATATGCCATGGTGGATAGAAGGGTGCAATGATACTGCAGTTTGGATTTATTTGTACATTTGATATTGTGGGGCGAGCGTCCAACATGTGGACTGCCGTTACTGCCTGTTGTATAATATTCTTTTGGGGCATGACCAGGTTGAGGTCGATGTACCCGTTGTACATATTTTTTATTTCTGTACTAGGTTTATCCAGCGAAGGAGTGCACGAATAGCCGGGATCTGGAGGGCAACGGGTCCGTATCTCATGGCTTTGAGAGGAAGAGGGACCTCACTCTAGAATTGGCAGACTGTTCGCAGCACTCGTAGGGGGTACCCAAGGAAGGGTGCTCAATTTACCGGATTCCGTGAAGTGCCGGGTGTTCCATTCACTATGCTGTGGGGACCACCTCGCTTCAGGTTTTAGCGGGTAACTTGTTGCACCCGTAGGGGTCTAGGTTTCATTGCACAGGCTATCCACACGACTAGGGGAACGTCGGGTTACAGCAGCGGCTCTGTGAAACTCGGGGATCCCAGATTATCTGTATTGTTCTGTGATGCTTATTACTTTTTGTTGCATATTATCACGCCTGGAGCGATTATTGTATATTGGTATATATACTATTAGATGTTGTATATGTTTTACACCCGCGCTAGTCCAACCCCCGCTCTATCGTTAGTTATGTAACTTAATGGGTGATGACGGGACCCAGTGGCGAATGCGGATGGCATATACGTACATTTTATTTTTCGTTCTTTTCTGGTGTGATTGATTGATGGGACTGGGTTGATTCTTATCAATGCAAGATAAAACAAACCTACATTCAATGTTGTTGGAACCAATTTAAAAAGTGTTATTACAAAGACGTTTCCTTTTGTTATGTATAGTGATATTCAGTTAGAATATCCTGCACCTCATTCGATGAGGCAAGGGCTGATATCCCTTCACCGGGAGAGACCCCTTGGGCAAAAGTTTGCGTCAGGGTAATAACTTCAATATAGTCAATTACAAGTTACTTTGCATCGCGGTATTCAGTTAGAATATCCTGCACCTCATTCCACGAGGAAAGAGCCGAGATCCCTTCACCGGGAGTAACCTCTTTAGCAAAACGTTTTCGCCACTATATTTTTATAAAAAAGCTATCAGTTTCCTTCAACGAGATCAAGTTCATTACGTTACAGGTTTTTTCACCAAAAACCAGCCGTAGCCCTCCATCATTTCTTATGGATTGTCAGTAGTATTCAAGCTATGTTTGTTGGCCAAAGTCAAGGCATAGTGTTTGGTAGTTGCTGAACATTCATCTATTGCATAGATAGATGCGTTGGTTTGGGATAGTCGTTCTGCCTTGTTGGCCAAACTCAAGGGCATGTGCGGGTGGGTTCAAATTAACTTGAATAATGACGGGTAGAACTTGACATATGACTTATGATTTGTTGGCCAAAGTCAAGGTCATAAGAGCATGAGGCAAAAATCACATCGGGAGTTTCAAATATAAACTGAAACTTGCCAGGCATGCGCATACCTTCTGGAGTGTGATAACTTGAGTGGCTTCCATCAAGTTATCATGCGATGATAGTTGGATCCCGATTCCCACTGATGAGTTAGTTTACTCTTCGGGTGAACCCGACTAATTCTTCTTTCAGGTTTGGAGGAGAATTTGAGATTACAGTAGGAGGTTTCCTGATTATATAAAGTGATAACCATTCTGATCTAGGCTAGAGTGCATGCAGAGTGTTTCTTTTCTCTCTCTCTCTTCGGCGGCGACCTTTGACCGACCCTAGACTATGACTCAGTGACCAAGTTGACCGTACCTTCTTAAAATACTGGCGTTTGGATTGTCCAAGTTGCATAAGTTATTACCGCTCCTTCTTTTACCCTTTGTATTTCTCAGAACACCCCGTATTACTACGGACATCCACTTCCATTTGATAGATCCATCGTATGGTTATATACGAACTCGAAGGCACTACTTCGAGGATGGATCCAAGTTCAGGAGAAATAGAATTGGTTTATTCAGTTGTCTTTTATTATCACCTTCTCTCAGATTGCGAATGCTCCTTAGTTTAGGAGAGTACACCTATTACGCTTATTGGATAGTCTTATTCCAAACCATAGGCTTGTGCCGAAAGGAAGGGACTGAAGAAAACCAATTAGCCTAAGTAGGGTGTGCAGAAGGTAATATGAAAAGACAAGATAAAGGGATTAGAAAGATGGCAAAGTAAATTGCGACTGCTATCATTCATGACCAAAACCTCGTACTTCATTGCCACTCCTATTTCACCTTTGCCTTTTTCCCTAGTTCGGGAGAAATAGAATAAGGTATTATTCAGTTGTCTTTTATCATCACCTTCTCTCAAGTTACGAGTACTCCCAGGTTTAGGAGGGTACGCCTGTTATGCTTACTGGATAGTCTTCTTCCAAACCATAGGCAGGTGCTGAACGGTAGGAAAGGAAGAAAACCATTTAGCCGAATGATAGTGTACAGAAGGTAATGAATAAAAACAAATAAAGGGATTTGGAGAGATAGAAAATGAAATATACGGTTAAAGTCATGAATTGGATTATGGAAGAGGCATTACTAGAATACCAGGAAACCCCTACGAAACATGTTCATGTTTCAGTTACACTGTGTCTTATTAAAGGAAAACTGATTTCCCGATTAGATACTTACTCCAAGGTATGTATTTACCAGGTTACATTCTCATATCTGTATGGATTTTTACAGATGATGAGTGGGAGTAAGTTATTGGGAATTAGGAGATCATCCTCATTATATCGGAATTCGATGTAATTGGTGATATTTGAGGAAATCACCTGGGTACAGTTTTCAACCTACGATGCACAGATTTTGAGTTATTCAACTCAGCGGACTTATACAGAGTATTATATGTTGTCCAGTGTCCGTCAGGACAAAGGGGTTGGTCCTCGCACTATGTTCTATTTACTTGTGACTTCTCTAGTTTTAGACAAGTGTTTCGTAGAAATACAATGTCTATGTTCTGACAAGTTGTGGGTATAAGAATAAAGTAGAGAACCAGGTGTCACAAGTATCGTGATTCTTCAAAGAGATTGAAGATACAGATTCTTGTGATTGGTATTCAGATGATAGTAATGGTTTTTGAGAAACTCGTTTCTTTTTCAGGTTACTCATAATTGGATGGATTCCTAAGTTGAGTAATGCTGAGTAGCCACTTTCCATTAAGTTGATATGCACTGGAGACAGCTGCATGATTTGAATCTGGTTCCAATTAAATTAGTGCCTCTAGAAAATTTCTATATTGTATATAGATTGGTTCATATCTTAACGATGTTAAGGTAAGGGAAGTTGTCCAGCTTAAGCTTAAAACCAGACACTGGATAACTCAAGGCACGTTTCTGTAATGGCTGTTTGTGGGTTGACCCTGGCTTCGACGAGGGTTGACATTTCTACCATCTGGAAGATCAATAGTGATATTGTTCTTGACTCGCCACAGTTTTGATAAAATGGATTTTTTCAGAAAACAGTAGTGGGAGTATGGTAGAACTGGAAGTGATTCCAGAACCGCAAACGATTACGGAAAATTAAATAGGGCCTATATATTCAATCAGGTTTGACATTCCAATAGCCACTCCGCAAACATGGTGGGTAACCTCAGACACCCGAGAGGTACTCCGGTAGCCTCAAGGACGGTGATAGGGAGGTTCTTGTTTACCCAGACTTGACACTACTGTTGTTCCAGACTATAAGACCCGGCAGGACGATAAGTATAGCGTCGTTCTAAACTAGCTTTAGAAGTGTACGTATATATTATTCTGCCAGAGGATTGTCGTAGTCAGTGGGAGCAGCGGAAGCATAGTCGGCAAGTAGTTTATGTCTATTTATGGGCTTGAGCAGATATAGCGGAGATTGGATCATCTAATTTTGATGAGACAGTCATGGCTTTGACTTCATCAGAATAGGGGATGGATCTGTTAAGAAGGTAGTAGAGTGTGATGTCCTGGTATTTGGATGACATACACAGAGTAGGAAGTAAAATTCCTATACTACGATCGGTTGTACTTTGATCATCACACAGTTGTTTCTCCACAAAGGATTTGGATATAATATCAAACATTCTGGAAACTAGATCTATGGTATAAGATCTAGATTTAGGTAGTTTCCTAATGTGGGTACTTTTACAATATTCTAATGGATTTTAGAATAGATGACTCCTGGCATGGTGGTGTACCTGCAGGTGATGGAGTCACCCTCTCTAAAGGTGTCTTATAGACTAAAGGCGAGAGGGATGTGCATGATTGGCAGATCACTTGCTTAGGCAATTGAGCCAATCATGAGATGTCAATTATCACACCAGATGTTGTTTTTGCACTAGATGCAATAAGCTTATATTAATCCAATCCTGAAGAAACATAAGGAAGCAGTTTTAGAACATAAGTGTATGTTCTACGGTTTTGATGACGGCAGCCTCCTTCGAGAGACGGTTATCATTCCAGGCTTCAAAGGTGACATGGATGATAGAGTGATTGTCAGAGTTATAGTTTTCCCTCTGACGAGGGACAGTATTATGGACAGGTGGTCCAAGAGGATACTGTGGGAGGCATGGTGCTGGATACTGAATAGGTTCAGTGATCGATACAGTCTAAGAAGTTTGGATTTGGAGTTCATTTATGAACTAGGTCCCATCAGATATCAAGACATATTCTAAGACAGGTATTACTCGATTCGGGAGATGGTTTTCTCCGCGAACTTGAGTTTAAGAGAGACATAGAAAGAAACATCAGGGCGGATCCACTCACTGAGGCTATTTCTCGAACACAAGAGTTTTACAAACTTGCTTTGTGAAACTGATTAGTAGAGGAGTTGGATGTTCGGTATCATACGGGCTATGAGTATGCGACATCGCAATAATTAGCCTTGAGTGCAAGTGGGAGATTGTTGGAGATAGTGCCCTCAAAGTCAATTATTGGATCGCAGGTACGTGATTGCAATGATTGAGGCAGGACCTATACCGATATAACAGTCTTGCTCGAGTTGATAGTTTGCTATCTGGTTTGTCTTTATCATCGTATACATGCTTTAGTTCACTATTGCATGATGATAGAGCCCATAAGATTCTTGCTTGACTACCAGCAGTATGATGGCGATCATATACGTAGGAGCTGGGGTCTATAAGCACATCCTTAAAAGTGTCCCTAGTCGTGGGAGTTTCGAGACAGGGCATCGATACTCCAGAGTAGACTAGTGTATACAGTCGAGACCCCGACGGGGGGCGGTGGCCGGTCTCACAAGCCACTGGTGTCAGTTGGATCACCTAAGATGTATACAGATGCTCATTAGGTTATGAGTACACCGGACAGGACTCGCCGGGAACATGCTAGTTGGTATTATACATATCGTCAGATAGCAGTTCCCTGGTGACATGTGTACAGGTTAGTTTGTCGACCTGAGATCGTCATTTGTCTCGTGTGAGTTCCCACTGTGCTTTGATTCCTACCCTACCACGCTCAAAGAAGTTGTGCAAACAGGTATTTTTTAGGTACAGTCCCGAGCCACATGGAGGCAGTGAGCGGATCGTTGGGGATTCGTCTCTTCCGGTATTGGGGGTTGATGTCGCACAGTGCACGGGTGGCCATCACTAGAAATCCTTGGCCAAGGTAGTGGAGAATTACTGATTTGGATCAGTAGTTTCTCAGGTGGTGATGGGCTTCATACCGACACGAATTATCACGTTATTAGGGGTCTGACTTTATCCACCCCCCTAGACTCGATATGTGATACTCTTTAGACGAACGGACCGGACTGTATATACATTGTCACTGTCAGGTTCAGTAGGGTTTATAGATGAGTTCGCTCGTCAGCTTCCCTTCCAATCAATACATAAGCAAACGTTACGTACAGCTCGTACCTCTGACGTGCTAGAGGTTATACCCAGTGCTAGTGTATTGATGAATCATTAGAGTCCTCCACAGACAGTTTCTCAAGTTCGGGCGAAACGTTGTAGAGACCGTATGGGTTTATGGCAAGCTTCGGAAAATGCACGTGCGTTTTCGCACGTGTCATTTTTCTGGCAGATAATACTGGTCGGCTTCGGTTTAAGCCGGATCCGAGTATTATACTGTGTAGATATAATATTTTTGTCTCAGTTGCATTTGTATTCGGTCATAATACAAATGAGGGTATGTTTATACCATTACGGGGTTATCCTGAAATTCGTTTCAGGATCGCTTTTGGAAGTTGCCAGTTTCCAGTTTTCTATCAGCCGTATTTGACATTCGGTTAAATGCGGATTTGTTTTTTCATCTTAAGGGTGAGTCATCGTGTGTGGAAGCTTCATGATTAGTGACTAGGTTAGTGACTCATTCTTTAGCATTAATGAGTTGATGACTAGGCTTCATGATTCATGCTTTTACATTTAATGTCTTTTGATGATTCATTCTTTCATTAATTGTGTTGATAAATATCATATTGTTATGGTCACCACTTGAAGCTCCTACACTCACCCTCTCCTTGCTATAAGTGGCCGGCCCCTTCTTCAAGGGTGATAGGGGATTCATTTTTTTGAGAAAAAGATACAAGAAATTTAGTGTATGGAAATTTCATAGCCCAATTTCCATTTACCCGATTCATTCAGGAGATCGGAGCAGCCGCAACAAAGCGTGGGATGATGGTTGAAGACCGAAGGACTCGGATCATTCGGTATAACATTTCTACCCACTTTGTAATTTGTTAGTTTAGCTTTAATGGCAGATCCGGGTTACGGTACGCGATAGCGCCAGTTGTAAAAAGTTTTTGTTCCGCATTTGGCGTCTGTTAGACGGCCGGGGCGCAACCGTGGACTTACACACGGACTAAACGGGCACTAGAATCCCGTGTCCAGCCTATCTTGTACTAAAAGGGTTTAATACAAGTGGCAGCGTGAAAATATAATTAGGGGAAATGAATGAAGTGTTTTGGTGTTTGTTTTGAAAAAATATACGGATTTTTGAAAAAATGATGCAAATCACAACAAATGCAACAAGCAACCCTAAGTCTAGTGGTCACCTACAACCCTAAGTCTAGTGGTCACCTAGGTCAAAGTGTTGGAGATAGTGCCCTCAGAGTCAATTATTGGATCACAGGCACGTGACTGCAATGATTGAGGGGAGGACCTATCCCGGTAGGACAGTCTTACTCGAGATGATAGTATGCTATCTGGTTTATCTTTATCATCGTGTACTGCTTTAGGTGACCTTACGAGTCGCTATTACACGTTGATAAAGCCCCTAGGATTCTTGCTTGACTTCCAGCAGTATGAGGGCGATCATATAAGTGGGAGCTGGGGGTCTATAAGCACATCCTTAAATGGTCCCTAGTCGAGGGAGTTTCGAGATAGGGCATCGATTCTCCAGAGTAGACTAGTGTATACAGTCGAGACCCCGACGAGGGGCGGTGGCCGGTCTCACAAGCCACTGGTGTCAGTTGGTTCACCTAAGATGTATACAGGTGCTCATTGGGTTATGAGTACACCGGACAGGACTCGCCGGGAACCTGCTAGTTGGGATTATACCAGACGTCAGATAGCAGTTCCCTGGTGACATGTGTACAGGTTAGTTCATCGACCTGAGATCGTCATTTGTCTCGTGTGAGTTCCCACTGTACTTTGATTACTACCCTACCACGGCTCAAAGGAGTCGTGCAAACAGGTTTTAGTTGGGTACAGTCCCGAGCCACATGGAGGCAGTGAGCGGATCTTCAGGGGTTCGTCTCTCCCGGTTTGGGGGTGAGGTCGTGCTGTGTCTAGGAGAGCCAGAACATGAAAAGTCCTTGGCCAAGGCAGGAGATTTGCTGGTAGGTATTCCAGTAGTATCTCAGGGTGTTCTGGGCTACACTCCGACATGACTTGTACCGCTTTTGGGGGTCTGACTTTTACCAACCCCCTAGGCCCGCCATGCGATGCTCATAGACGAACGGACCGGACTGTACGGATATTGTCACTGACAGGCTCAGTAGGGTGTCAGGATGAGTTCGCTCATCGACATCCCTTTTGGTCAATACCTGGTGGCCCGTCACGTATTGGCTTATACCTCTGACGTGCTAGTGGTTAAATCCACAGCCAAGGTATTGACGAGTCTTTAGAGTCCACCACACAGACAGTTACTCAAGTTTCGGGCGAAACGCTGTAGAGGCCGTATGGAGATATGGCAGGGTTCGATCAGATACGTGCGGTATTGCACGGATCGCGATCGGACAGTTTTTACTAGCCGGCTTTGGCTTAAGCCGGATCCTAGTATTAGATAGTGTAGTTTTGTCTCTTTGCATTTGTGTTCAGTGGGAATACAAATGCGGGCATGTATTTGCAGTAGTGGGGTTTTCCTGTAATTTATTACGGGATCGGTTTTCTGAAGTTGCCAGTTTGCATTCCGTTCCGGCCGGTTTTCCTTCATTCCTTCTCGGCCGGACTTTTGGTGGAGGGGGTTATTTGCAATTTGCAAATAACTCTTTTGTGGAGGGTTTTCTTGCACTTGTGGATTATGATGAGACTTGCTTCATGATGATATTCCTTTCTTATCCTTTTGATGGCTTTTCACTTGATGGTTTGATTAGTGAAATGAGAGTGACCTTTTTTCTATATTGTTGATATATTCTTTTCTTGCATTTTTTCTCTCTCCAATCTCATTCTTGAGGAGAGAGGGCCGGCCACTATGGGGAGGGGAGAGATGAGAGGAAATTTCATGGTGTATGGAAATTATATCATCTCATTCTTGCTTGCTCCAAAAATCCAATAACCCTTCTCCAAAGTTCTTTCTTGTTTCCTCCACAAACCATGGCAACCTCATAAACCCCAAGAGACAAGCTTCTACACTATTTCTATAGCAAGCCTTGGACGCGTCGGCTAGCCAACTTCGCGCCCGAGTTGCCTCGGTCAAGAGGCGGGAGCCCGTAAAAGATTCCGGCTACGTGGTGCCCCTTTCCGACGAGCGAGGAGGTGACGGAGATTCCGCAAGAGATCGGAGTGGAGACGAAGACCGAAGGACACGGATCGCTTGGTATAACTTCTCTACTCCTTTTCTATTTAGCTAGCTAGCTAGGTTAATGGCCCGATCCGGGTAAAAAGTCCGCGGTGGTGCCGTTTTGCACAGTTCGCAATGTTTTTGTTTTCCGCGTTTCCGGCGTCGGATCGACGGCCGGGGCGCCCCCGCGGGCTTACAATGGTATCAGAGCCACGCCATTAACCTTGCCTAGCTTGCTCTAGCGCGTTTAGAACCCGATCGAACAAAATCCCCAAAAACCGTATTTTTGTGCACATGTGTTCTCTGTTGAAATTTTTTGAGCTCCTAAAATTTTTCAGGTTGTTGCAGAGGCATGTACAAGCAATTATAAGAAATCTGGGAAAATACGATCCACCAATTCCTCGGTTCCACCGCGGAAGCGCGGCCAAAACCCTGGTTTGGCCGCGCTTGCGCGGCGGATAAGAGGAATTGTGGCACCAAATTTTCCCAGTATGCTTGTGGTATAGAAATAGGGCTTTTGGGATATTTTATTTGGGCCCAGGTTTTCTGTAAGTGCTACAGTTCTTTTTGGGGGCCCACTTTGATAAATTTGTTCGGTCGGATATTTTAAACATGCTAGTTCACAGTTTTTACATTATATCTGCGACCGTGAATGTCACTCGATCGGTAAATCCGGTCTAACTGCTATAGCCCGGTTAGACGGATTTGCGAACGTGACTTTCACGTTGATGTTCTGTGATTGTACTGTGTTGTTGCGGATCGGTCGTGGGGGATAGCCTGGTTGCAGTGGTAGTACAGTTTTGTTTTATATGTACATTTGATATTGCGGGGCGAGCGTCCGACATGTGGACTGCCGTCACTGCCTGTTTGTATTATTCTTTTGGGGCACGACCTGGTTGCGGTCGATGTACCCGTTGTATGTATATTTACTTTCTGTACTAGGATTACCCCGCGGAGGGGTGCACGGATAGCCGGGTTCTAGAGGGCAACAAGCCCGCATCTCATGGCATTGAGACGGAGGGGGCTTCACTCTAGAATTGGCGGGCTATTCGCCGCACTCGTAGGGGGTATAGGGTTGACCCAGGAGGGGTGCCCAAGTTACCGGATTCCGTGAAGTGCTGGGTGGTCCATTCACGTCGTTGAAGGGGGCTGCCTCGCTTCAGGTTTTGGCGGGTGACTTGCCGCGTCCGTAGGGGTCTAGGATTTCATTGCACAGGCTATCCACACGACCAGGGGAACGTCGGGTTTCAGCGGCTCTGTGAAACCTGGGGATCCCAGATATCTGTATTGATCTGTGTTGCTATACATTTCTGTGTTGCTTTTATCACGCCTTGAGCGAATACTATATATTGGTATATATATTAGTAGATGTTGTATATGTTTTTCATCCGCGCTAGTCCAGTCCCCGCTCTGTCGTTAGTTAGCTAACCTAACGGGTGATGACGGGACCCAGTGGCGAATGCGGATGGCATATACGTACGTCAGTATATTTTCGTTCTTTGTGGTATGATTAATTGATGGGACTGCATTGATTCGGATCAATGCAAGTTAAACAAACCTATTTTGATGTTGTTGGAACACTTTTTTCAAAAAGCTGTTATTGCAAGGGCGTTCACTTTTGTTTTGCACAGTGGTATTCAGTTGGAATATCCTGCTCCTCAGTCGACGAGGCAAGGGCCGAGATCCCTTCACCGGGAGTGACCCCTTGGACAAAAGTTTACGTCAGGGCATTAACTTCACTATAGCCGATTGCTTTTGCTTTGCACCGTGGTATTCAGTTGGAATATCCTGCACCTCATTCTACGGGGAAAGAGCCGAGATCCCTTCACCGGGAGTGACCTCTTTAGCAAAGGTTGTCGTCACTATATTTTTATAAAGCTATCAGTTCCTTCAGCGATATCAAGTTCATTACGTTAAAGGTTTTCGCCAGAAACCATTCGTAGCCCTCCGTCATTTCAGTTAAATATTCGGTAGTATTCAAGCTATGTATTTTGACCTCACGCCAAGGCATAGTGTTTGGTAGCTGCCGGGTATTTATCTGTTGCATAGATAGATGCGTTGGTTTGGGACAGTCGTACTACTATTTTGGCCTACGTCAAGGGTATGTACGGGTGGGTTCAAATTAACCAGGATAATGACGGGTAGAACTTGACATGTGACTTATGATATTTTGACCTCACGCCAAGGTCATAAGAGCATGGGGTAAAAATCCACATCGGGAGTTTCAAAAGTACTGAAACTTGCCAGATATGCGCATACCTTCTGGAGTGTGATAACGTGAGCGGATTCCGTCACGTTATCATGCGATGAGAGTTGGATCCCGATTCCCACTGATGAGTTGGTTTACTCCTCGGGTATTCCCGGCTAATTCTTCTTTCAGGTTTGGGGAAGAATTTGACGATACAGTGGGAGGTTTCCAGATTAGATAAAGTGACAACCATTCTGATCTAGGTTAGAGTGCACGCTGAGTGTTTCTTTTCTCTCTCTCTCTGGTAGCGACCATTGACCCGACCCTAGACTATGACTCAGTGACCAAAGTTGACCGAACCTTCTTAACACTGGCTTTTGGATTGTCAGAGTTGCAAACCTCTTTGCCACTCCTACTTTTACCCTTTTCTCCGGGACACCCCGTATTACTACGAACGTCCACTTCCATTAGACAAAACCATCGTATGGTTATATACGAACTCGAAGGACTTCGAGGATGGTTTCCGGTTCGGGAGAAAACGAATAGGACTATTCAGTTGTCTTTACCTTTTACCTTCTCTCAGGTTGCGAGTACTCCTTGGTTTAGGAGATAGTACACCTATTACGCAAATTGGATAGTCTTCTTCCAAACCTTAGGCTGGTGCCGAACGGTGGGGAATGAAGAAAGCCAATTAGCCTAAACGGTGTACAGAAGGTATTAAGTTCAGACAAAGCAAGGGATTAGTAAGAGGGCAAAGTAAATTGCGACTGCTATTCACGACCAAACCATGTACTTCTTTGTCAATCCTAAATCACCTATGAATTAAGTACATTCGGTTGTCTTTTATCCTCACCTTCTCTCGCATTGCGAGTGCTCCTCGGATTAGGACAGTACACCCATTATGCTTTTTGGATAGTCTTCTTCCAAACCATAGGCTGGTGCCGAACGGTAGGGAAGGAAGAAAACCATTTGGCCTAAAGGGGTGTACAGAAGGTAATGACTAAAGACATGTAAAGGGATTTGGAAAGATGGTAAAGAATTATACGGTTATAGTTGTGAATCTGGATAATGGAAGAGGCATTACTAGGAATACCAGGATACTCCATCGAAACATCTCAATGTTTCAGTTTCACTGTGTACTGTTAAATGAAAACTGATTTCCCAATTAGGCACTTGCTCCAGGGTATGTATTTACCAGGTATGAGTCTCACATCTGTATGGTTTTACAGATGATGAGGGGGAGTAAGTTATTGGGAATTAGGTGACCATCCTCATTATATCGGGATTCGTTGGAATTGGTGATATTTGAAGAAGCCACCTGGGTTGTTTGCCGGTCGGCAAATATTTGGTTTTGAATATCCGTTGTTGTGCACCAATTTCAAATTGATATATCTGTACGTCTATTTTTATAGAGTGAGACATATCTTTTTGAAATTATGTCTATGACATTTACCTATACCAGTGGATGGTTAGGTAAGGAGCATTGAACAACGGTGTAATTCTTCTTAACCAAAAGTACAGTTTTCAACCTACGACACACAGTGAAAGAGTCACCAGACTCAGGGGACTTATACAGAGTATTGTATATTGTCCAGTGTCCATTAGGACAGAGGGGTTGGTCCTCGTACTATATTCTGTTTACTTTTAACTTCTCTAGTTCTTAGACATGTGTTTCGTAGAAACACAGGGTCTAAGTTTTGAGGAGTTATAGGTATAAGAGTAAAGTAGAGAACCAGGTGTTGCAAGTATCGGGATTCTTCAAGGAGATCGAAGATGTAGATACTTGTGAGTGGTATTCAGTTGATAGTAATGATTAAGAGAACTAGCTTCTCTTTCAGGTTACTCAAAATTGGAAGTACTCCTAAGTTGAGTAACGCTGATCGGCCTCTCCTCCATTTACTTGACATGCACTGGAGACAGCTGCATGATTTGAATCTGGTTCAATTAAATCAGTGCCTCTGTTTCTTGGATATAGAACAGTTCATATCTTGACATTGTTAAGATACGGGGAGTTGTCCGGCTTATGCTTAAAACCAGACTCTGGACAACTCAAGGCACGTTTCAGTAGTGGCTGTTTGTGGGTTGACCCGGGCTATGACGAGGGTTGACTTTCTACCATCTGGAAGATCAATAGTGATATTGTTCTTGACTCGCCACAGTTTTATCAAAAAATGGATTTTTTCAGAAAACAGTAGTGGGAGTATGGTAGAACTGGAAGTGATTCCAGAACCACAAACGATTACTGAAGATTTAATAAGAACCTAAAGATTCAATCTGGTTTGACATTCCATTGGCCACTCCGCAGATAAGGTGGGTAACCTCAGGCACCCAAGAGATACTTCGGTATGCTCAAGGACGGTGGCAGGGAGGTTCTTGTTTATCCAGACTTGCCATTGCTGTTGTTCCAGGCTGCGAGACCCGGCGGGAGGATGAGTATAGCGTCGTTCTAAACTTGCTTTAGAAGCGTACGTGATTATGACTCTGCCAGAGGGTTGTCGTAGTCAGTGGGAGCAGCGGAAGCATTGGTGGATATCAGGCTTATGTCTATTTATAGACTTAAGCAGATATAGCGGAGATAGATCATCTATTTCTGATGTGACAGTCATAGGTTTGACTTCATCAGAATAGGGGATGGATCTGTTAAGAAGGTAGTAGGGTGTGATGTCCTGGTATTTGATGACATACACAGAGTAGGAAGTGATATTCCTATACTACGATCGGTTATACTTTGGTCGTCACACAGTGGTTTCTCCACATAGGACTTGGATATTATATCAGACATTCTGGTTACTAGATCTATAGTTTTAGATCTAGATTTGGGTGGTTTCCCAATCTGGGTACTTTGACCGCATTCTATGAGTATTTAGAATGGACGACTCCTGGCACGGTAGTGTACCTGCAGGTAATGGAGTCACCCTCTCTAAAGGTGTCTTACAGACTAAAGGGGAGAGGGACACGCATGATTGACAGATCACTTTCTTAGGCAACTGAGTCAATCATGATATGTCAAGTACCACACCAGATGTTGTTCTTGCAGTAGGTGCAATAAGTTGATATTGATCCAATCCTGGAGAAACAGTCGGAAGCAGTTTTAGAACATAAGTTGATGTTCTAGGGAATTGATAACGGCAGCCTCCTTTACGAGACGGTTATCATTCCAGGCTTCCAAGGTGACCTGGATGGCAGAGTGGCTGTCAGAGTTATAGTTTTCCCTCTGACGAGGGGCAGTATGTTGGACAGATGATCCAAGTGGATACTGAGGGAAGGCATGGCGCAGGACACTGATTAAGTTCAGTTGTCGATACAGTCTAAGAAGTTTGGATTTGGAGTTCACTTATGAGCTAGGTCCCATCAGACATCCAGACATTCTAGGACAGGTATTGCTCATTTCGGGAGATAGTTTTCTCTGCGAACATGAGATATAGAGAGATATAGAAAGAAACATCAAAGCGGATCCACTCACTGAGGCTATTCCTCGAACGCAATAGTTTCGCAAACGAGCTTTGTGAGACTGACTAGTAGAGGAGTTGGGTGTTCGGTATCACACGGGCTGTGAGTATGCGACATCGCAATAATTAGCCTCGAGTGCAAGTGGGAGATTGTTGGAGATAGTGCCCTCATAGTCAATTATTGGATCACAGGCACGTGACTGCAATGATTGAGGGGAGGACCTATCCCGGTAGGACAGTCTTACTCGAGATGATAGTATGCTATCTGGTTTATCTTTATCATCGTGTACTGCTTTAGGTGACCTTACGAGTCGCTATTACACGTTGATAAAGCCCCTAGGATTCTTGCTTGACTTCCAGCAGTATGAGGGCGATCATATAAGTGGGAGCTGGGGGTCTATAAGCACATCCTTAAATGGTCCCTAGTCGAGGGAGTTTCGAGATAGGGCATCGATTCTCCAGAGTAGACTAGTGTATACAGTCGAGACCCCGACGAGGGGCGGTGGCCGGTCTCACAAGCCACTGGTGTCAGTTGGTTCACCTAAGATGTATACAGGTGCTCATTGGGTTATGAGTACACCGGACAGGACTCGCCGGGAACCTGCTAGTTGGGATTATACCAGACGTCAGATAGCAGTTCCCTGGTGACATGTGTACAGGTTAGTTCATCGACCTGAGATCGTCATTTGTCTCGTGTGAGTTCCCACTGTACTTTGATTACTACCCTACCACGGCTCAAAGGAGTCGTGCAAACAGGTTTTAGTTGGGTACAGTCCCGAGCCACATGGAGGCAGTGAGCGGATCTTCAGGGGTTCGTCTCTCCCGGTTTGGGGGTGAGGTCGTGCTGTGTCTAGGAGAGCCAGAACATGAAAAGTCCTTGGCCAAGGCAGGAGATTTGCTGGTAGGTATTCCAGTAGTATCTCAGGGTGTTCTGGGCTACACTCCGACACGACTTGTACCGCTTTTGGGGGTCTGACTTTTACCAACCCCCTAGGCCCGCCATGCGATGCTCATAGACGAACGGACCGGACTGTACGGATATTGTCACTGACAGGCTCAGTAGGGTGTCAGGATGAGTTCGCTCATCGACATCCCTTTTGGTCAATACCTGGTGGCCCGTCACGTATTGGCTTATACCTCTGACGTGCTAGTGGTTAAATCCACAGCCAAGGTATTGACGAGTCTTTAGAGTCCACCACACAGACAGTTACTCAAGTTTCGGGCGAAACGCTGTAGAGGCCGTATGGAGATATGGCAGGGTTCGATCAGATACGTGCGGTATTGCACGGATCGCGATCGGACAGTTTTTACTAGCCGGCTTTGGCTTAAGCCGGATCCTAGTATTAGATAGTGTAGTTTTGTCTCTTTGCATTTGTGTTCAGTGGGAATACAAATGCGGGCATGTATTTGCAGTAGTGGGGTTTTCCTGTAATTTATTACGGGATCGGTTTTCTGAAGTTGCCAGTTTGCATTCCGTTCCGGCCGGTTTTCCTTCATTCCTTCTCGGCCGGACTTTTGGTGGAGGGGGTTATTTGCAATTTGCAAATAACTCTTTTGTGGAGGGTTTTCTTGCACTTGTGGATTATGATGAGACTTGCTTCATGATGATATTCCTTTCTTATCCTTTTGATGGCTTTTCACTTGATGGTTTGATTAGTGAAATGAGAGTGACCTTTTTTCTATATTGTTGATATATTCTTTTCTTGCATTTTTTCTCTCTCCAATCTCATTCTTGAGGAGAGAGGGCCGGCCACTATGGGGAGGGGAGAGATGAGAGGAAATTTCATGGTGTATGGAAATTATATCATCTCATTCTTGCTTGCTCCAAAAATCCAATAACCCTTCTCCAAAGTTCTTTCTTGTTTCCTCCACAAACCATGGCAACCTCATAAACCCCAAGAGACAAGCTTCTACACTATTTCTATAGCAAGCCTTGGACGCGTCGGCTAGCCAACTTCGCGCCCGAGTTGCCTCGGTCAAGAGGCGGGAGCCCGTAAAAGATTCCGGCTACGTGGTGCCCCTTTCCGACGAGCGAGGAGGTGACGGAGATTCCGCAAGAGATCGGAGTGGAGACGAAGACCGAAGGACACGGATCGCTTGGTATAACTTCTCTACTCCTTTTCTATTTAGCTAGCTAGCTAGGTTAATGGCCCGATCCGGGTAAAAAGTCCGCGGTGGTGCCGTTTTGCACAGTTCGCAAAGTTTTTGTTTTCCGCGTTTCCGGCGTCGGATCGACGGCCGGGGCGCCCCCGCGGGCTTACACAAAGCTCTAGACCGCTCCTAACTGCCAAAAGAAAAGTCGCAGGATCAATCCTCCACTGCCTCTTTATCTCCCCTGTGGCCAGGTAAGTGGGAGGTTCTCCCCTACGTAAGTAGTGGGCATAATTAAGTAACCACTTGCCTTCGACACACTTGCCTTAGACACCACAAAAGAAACGCGGATAAGCAATGAATTACCCACGGCATTCTCTTGTCCTAAGTGAGCGCGACGGTCCTTAGAGTCATCTCTAGATCTTTTTTAGTTAATGAGGGTAATACGGATGCAAGTTTGTGATTTTTGGGGCTTAGGAAGGGTAATGAACTCCCCACCTAATCTGAATTTGGTCTTTGCCCCGTAATTTCTGTATTAATATGCAAACAACCAAAAATCAAAAACACGCACAATTTTTATTGCTTTTTGCGGCGCTGCGAATTTTTGTAAAGAAACCTGCACAAAATTGTTAGTTGGAGCAGATGAGGAAGGAGATAAGAAAGTAAGAATTTACCTGAGTGAAATTGGTACAGTGAAGCTTCCGCAAAGCCGCTGAACCGCCACAGGAGCTTGCAATTGCCACGGAAACGCGGTCACATCAACTGTTCACTGCACACAAATTTACCAGAGAGCTTCTGTTCAGCCCCTGAGTCCACTGGAATACTCCAAAAAAATTTCCAATTGCACAGCAAGCTCCAGATTTTCTTGCAAGAAATCACAAAAAATCGTTAGTGTTTTGCGCGAATTTTGATCTCAAAATATAGATGGAATAAACTTTTCAACTCAAATTTCAAAAACGAACGAATTAGCGCACTATCCTCGGCAACGGCGCCATTTGATTGATACGAAATTCTCGTTGTGTATGTTTAGAAAATGTATAGAAATCACAACTAAAAATTATTTGACCGCAATCAATAACAGTGTCGATTTTAGCGCGTTAGTAAGTGCGGATCGTCCACCGGGAAAGTGTAATCGTTCGTATTTCGAATTAGATGAGTCGAAAATTTAAAGAAAAGAAAAGAAACAATTCATGTTTTATAGAATTGAAGTTCAAGAACTAGTAAAATTTAGATCTAATAACTAGAAAACATTAAAATCAAGAATTGAGAATTTATGATTTCCAAACCAAATATCAAGATTCGAAGTGAGGCTCGTAGGAATCGATCAGATCTATAGATGTGATGAAATCTAATGATTACATACTCTTATCCATTAACGAATTGATACTAGATCGATGACGAATTATCGAGGTTTAAGGAACTTGCGAAGAAACTAGGGTTTCCTCATCTCATCCTTTATCCTTTCGATGAATCTCATTAACAAGCTAGCTTCTAGTAAATCTAATGATCGATCGTTGATCTCTAGTTCCGAGCGAAAATAATCAAGAAAGTATTTCACATCGAAACTAGATCGTGGATCATTCGATTTACAAGAATTTACAAACATTATAGGACTTGAGAATTGTAAAAGAGTCTAAATCATCATCATCTATATATCATCATGACTCCTTCACGAGCGGATTATTACTCAAACATTATCACAAAGAACACATTCAAGAATCTAGATTGAATCATAATGCTTGAATTAAAAGATAAGCAAGGTATAGAAATTTCACCTTTATTTATCAACAATTTAGTTACAACTCTCAAGATCTACAAGAGGATGGAACATGATTGTTGATTTCGGCTTTGCTCGGCTCCTTGAGTCGCGGATCTCCTTGGATCTCTTGCTCCGATGATGTCCGGCGTCGCTTTCTGAAGGATCGAAGGCTTCAAGCTTGATGTGGTACTCGGAATTCTTGATCTTAGATTTGGAATTGGAATTAGGGTTAGGGTTTTGAGGCACAAGTTGTGTCACTCAACTTGTGGGTGGAAGACGAAAGATAATTCTTGAACAACCTCAACCCTAGATCTAGGTTCCCTTTTATAAGCCTCATAACCCTAGATCTAGGATTCAAATTTCAAATTTCCCTCCAAAAGTTTGTTAAAGAGAGGCTTCTAGAAATAGTTTGTTAGGCCGAGCCTTCTATATGAAGCCACATGGCGTTTCTTGAGAGTTCTGGAAGCTTGGCCGTTATAAATAAGCACATGGGGAAATTTTGATTCTCTGATGACGTCATCATGCCGCGGATCCGCGGCACGTGCCTGCTCAGGCCACGGATCCGCGGTCACGTGAGGGATTTAGTGTGTACAATTTCTTGTACTGCCTTCTGATGTCTTCTTGGTATTTATCTGACATGTTGAATATTATAGTTCCCTCTGTATCAATGCCAGATCAAAAATCATAGACTTGGCGCAATTTTGATCAGCTCTTTGACAATTTTCGCTCGGTTCCTGAAATTTCCTGCACAGACTTCAAAACAAGTGTTGCGCTACTCAAGAATGATGCGATGCCATGATAAACACACAATTTCCCTCAGAAATGTCGATTTTAGTATACAACACAGGTAATCTGGTATTTTACAGCTGTTTTGCTAATATGTGTAATATGCAAACCGAACACTGCTAGAGTGCAAATGATAGGGAAATTGACATGTTAAAAATACATTATTTTCGAATGATCACATGCTGTTTTCAAATTTTTGCCATACTAAAGAACCCTAACCCTAGAATCTTAACTAGAGATTTAAACAATACAACATGCAAACAACTTTACATACAAAGTGAATGAGGATTACAACCTTTGTAGACCGATCCTTCACTTCTAAAGCTCTGTGTAGTAGTCCCTTCGCTCCAAGTAGTGAACACCCGAACACTAGTTAGGGTTCACATGAAGAAATGAACAAGCTTGTTGTATGTCTTCGAGACCAAAGATGATCTACGTCGAGGAGACTCATGCTCATGCTACCTCTACACTAATTGTAGATTAGTGAAGCAAACACCCTAAACTAAATGGCTAATATAGTAGAGGATGATGAAATAGGAAATAGGCTCACTTTAGATTTATTTTTCTCACAATATTTTCTCACCTTGAGAAAAGCTAGTAAGCTTTTTCTCAAATGAATTAGAAGATGAAGTGAAGATGAGAAATGAAACTCATGAGGTGAGAATAGCAACCATGGGTGAGTTAGTTTTATACGCTAACTCATGTAGAAACATAACTATGGCTATGGATAATGGTTAGGTTAATAAATATCTCAAGCTAAACAAAACTTGTGGACTTAGTCAATGGTTCTACAAGCTTCTCCAAGCTTCAACCATTAATCCAATTTCCATCAATTTTGAATTACTTGGATAAATAAAATAACCTACATTATATCAAGCATGGTGTGAGTCTCATACACCCATGTATCATGTGGCATCAAGCATGACACAAATAAAATGTACATTAATATATACCACATATATACTATATGCACACCAGTGAAAAAAAGAAATGTTTAGTGAGCAAATATTAGTTAATGTAAGTTAATATATGAAATATAAAATTATACATTAAATTATCAAATCAATACTTGATATATTTATCCGGCTATATCACATACAACGGACTAATATCAAATGTAACAATCTATCGAATCAACACTTGATCCGATAACCCGGCTATATCACATATAACCGACCGATATCACATATCGCGAGAATAGAATGCGGTATCAGATACGCGCATTAATCTCGGTCCTGCACATATCACATATGTGCTCCTACTTCTTTTCGCATGAACCAGGAAACCTCTGTGTAGGACTATAAAGACTCGTCAATACGCCGGCAGTAGGTGATGATCATATCAAACACCCACAAGCTGCAAGCAGTCTGCCAAACGTAACGGCCACCCGGGTATTAAGCGATCAGAAGATCAACAAGCAAGCCTGCTCATACTCCTATGAATCCAATCAGTAACACTGCCGTACAATCCGGTCTCTTCATCAGATATGTCGTATATCACAGCCAAGGGGTGGTATAACGTCAGACCCCAATAGCCTGATAAGACATGCCAATGCAAGATCCATAACAGTTCGAGAAACAACTTATAACACTTACCAATAGATCTCAACAACCTTGGCCAGGGATTTCCTGTTATGGCCAATCGAGCATAGCGCAACATCAACTCACAATACCGAGAGAGTCGAATCCCCTCCTATCGCTCATTGCCTCCATATGACTCGGGACTGTACCCAAAAATCACATTTTTTCACGATCTCTTGAACGTGGTATGATGGAAATCAAAGCACAGTGGGAATCACACAAGACTCTATGACGATCTCGGGTCGACAGACTAACCTGTACCGGTGTCACCAGAGAACTGCTATCTGACGATAGGTATAATACCGTCTAGGTGTTCTCGGCGTGTCCGTTCATGTACCCAGTCTCCACTAAGCACCCGTATACCATCTCTGATGTCAAACACCAAAGTGTAAGTCCACGGTAGCGCCCCGGCCGTCTAACAGACGCCAAATGCGGAACAAAAACTTTTTACAACTGGCGCTATCGTGTACCGTAACCCGGATCTGCCATTAAAGCTAAACTAACAAATTATAAATGGGTAGAAACGTTATACCGAATGATCCGAGTCCTTCGTTCTTCAACCATCATCCCACGCTTTGTTGCGGCTGCTCTGATCTCCTCGATCTCCAGTCTTGTCGTCCAGGTGGCACCACATCGACGGATCTTTAAACGGGCTCCCGCCTCTGAACCGAGGCAACTCGATCATCAAGTTTGCTAAAAGAGATGACCAAGATGAAGTAGAGAATGAGTAGAACACTTTGTCTCGTTACGTCCAAAGCTATGGACGAACGGTTATGGAAGTTGCCTTTTGGATCGGGTGAAATGAGAAATAGGCTATCTAATTTTCATGAACCCGAATCTATCATAATCTTTTTCTAGTGAACAACAACCATGAGCTAAGAGAGGGGGGAAGGCCAGCCACTTATAGAGGGATGAGGGTGAGTGTAGGAGAGGGGAGGTGAGCATAAAGAGAAAATATCAAGAAGAAAATATCTAAGCTCAAACAAAACCCCATTAATGAACTAATGAATAACCACCCTTAGTCATCACAACATTAATGCTTCAATAATGCACTAAGCTACCTCACCAATTCTAGTCACCATCCTAGTCACCTCTTCTAGAAGCTTCCACACAAAACCCAAGAAAAGATTAATCCGTATTTAACAGAATGTCAAAATACGGCAGATAGAAAACTGGAAACTGGCAACATCCAAAAGTGATCCTGAAACGAATTTCAGGATAACCCCGTATTAGTATAAACATACCCGCATTTATATTACGACCGAATATAAATACAACTGAGATAAAGATATTATATCTACACAGTACAATACTGGGTTCCGGCTTAAACCAAAACCTACCAGTATTATCTGCCCGAAAAACGACACGTGCGAAAATGCACGTGCTTTTTCCGAACCTTACCATATCACCATACGGCCTCTACAACGTTTCGCCCGAACTTGGAAAAGTGTCTGTGGGGGACTCTAATGACTCATCAACACACTGGCACTGGGTATAACCCCTAGCACGTCAGAGGTACAAGCTGTACGTAACGGTTTGCCTATGTATTGATTGGAAGGGAAGCTGACGAGCGAACTCATCTATAAACCCTACTGAGCCTGACAGTGACAATGTATATACAGTCCGGTCCATTCGTCTAAAGAGTATCGCATATCGAGTCTAAGGGGGTGGATAAAATCAGACCCCTAATAACGCGATAAATCGTGTCGGCATGAAGCCCATCACCACCTGAGAAACTACTGATCCAAATCAGTAATTCTCCACTACCTCGGCCGAGGATTCCTAGTGATGGCCACCCGTGCACTGCGCGACATCAACCCCCAATACCGGGAGAGACGAATCCCCGGCGATCCGCTCACTTGCCTCCAATGTGGCTCGGGACTGTACCCAACTAAAACCTGTTTGCACAACTCCTTTGAACGTGGTAGGGTAGTAATCTAAGCACAGTGGGAACTCATATGAGACAAATGACGATCTCAGGTCATTGAACTAACCTGTACACATGTCACCAGGGAATTGCTATCTGACGATATGTATAATACCAACTAGCAGATTCCCGGCGAGTCCTGTCCGGTGTACTCATAACCTAATGAGCACCTGTATACATCTTAGGTGAACCAACTAACACCAATGGCTTGTGAGACCGGCCATCGCCCCTCGTCGGGGTCTCGACTGTATACACTAGTCTTCTCTGGAGTATCGATGCCCTGTCTCGAAACTCCCACGACTACGGACACGTTTAAGGATGTGCTTACAGACCCCAGCTCCCACGTATATGATCGCCATCATACTGCTGGTAGTCAAGTAAGAATCCTATGGGCTCTATCAATCATGTAATAGTGAACTAAAGCATATATACGATGATAAAGACAAACCAGATAGCGCACTATCATCTCAAGTAAGACTGTCATATCGGTATAGGTCCTGCCTCAATCATTGCAATCACGTACCTACGATCCAATAATTGACTTTTAGGGCACTATCTCCAACACAAAGGATATGGGATCATCCATCGCCCATCATATGGGTCGAGAAACGTATACGCTAGTCTACTCTGGAGTATCAATGCCCTGTCTCGATATTCCCATGACTAGGAACAATCTAAAGATGTACTTAACGACTACCTCTGCCCCACTAGTATGATCTGCATCATAATCCTGGTAGTCAAGTACTCATCCTAAGGGCTTTATCAACATATAATAGAAGGACAATAAGTATACATGTTAAGATAAAGAGCAACCAAATAGCATACTATCATGTCGAGCAGGAAAGTCCTCCCTATATATGTCCAAGCTGTTAGTGTATATGCCCTAGGGGCCATTATTGTATCATACTAGATTGTATATTACTTAATAGAAGCTTGGGATATTCACAGTTGTATATACAGTCTTGCTAAAAATGGTAGTATGCTACTTGGTTTGTGTCTACTTTAATATGTGCATATGTTTCTTGTAATGTATCACTTATACATATTAGTAGAGCCCATAGGTTCTTTGCTTTATTACCAGCGTTGTGATGGTAGTCATACTAGTGGGGGCTGGGTAGTCTATAAGCAACATCCTATACAGGTCCCTAGTCATAGGATTATCGAGATAGGGCATTGATACTCCAGAGTAGACTAGTATGTATGCTTCTCATCCCAGTTGGGGAGATGGTCTGTCCTATAGCCATCAGTACGTCGTACTGGAGATAGTATACAGGTGCTCGTTAGGTTACGGGTACACCGGACAGGACTCGCAGGGGAACTGTTAGATTGTATTATACCCGTCGTAAGTTAACTGTTCCTAGGTGACATGAGTACAGCATAGTCCGCAGACTTGACACTGCTACTTCGCCTCGAGTGTGTCCTACTGTTCTTAGATTGCTGCCCTACCACGGCTCAAAGGAGTCGTGCAAACAGGTAGCAGTTTGGTGCAGCCCCGAGCAATTGGAGGCAGTAGTAGTTAGACAGGATCCGTCTCTCCCGGTATTGGGAAATGATATCGCGCTGTGTCAGAGAGCCATTACGCAAAGACCCTGGCCAGGGCAAGCGAGATATACTGGTAGGTTCCAGTAGCTTCTCAGGGTTTAATGGGCTTCACTCCGACACGACTTATACAGCTATTAGGGGACTGACTCTAGCCGCCCCCTAGGCTTGATATGCGATAGTCTTAGACGAACAAACCGGACTGTATGGAGATTGTCACATCAGGCTCAGTGGGAGTTCAGATGATTTTCCTCATCGTCCTTCTTATCGACATCTACCTGGGGACCGTTACGTACAGCTAGTGCCGCTTGCGGTCTGTGGTTAAACCCACTGCCAGTGTAGTGTCGAGTCTTTAGAGTCCCACACAGAGAGTTTCCCTGCTCCAGGAAAAACGATATAGAGGTCGTATGGTTTTACGACAAGGGTTCGGATGCATACTTGTGTTTACGCACGTACGACTTTCGGACAGTTTTTACTAGCCGGCTTTATTTTAAGCCAGATTCTAGTATCGGGTTATTAGATTTATACAGTCTAAAGTTTTTCCATGTTTTCACGGATTGGAGGGGAGTTCTCGTAATTTGTAGGGAAGCTTCTAGAAGAATGTTGACTTGGGGGGTAAGGTGGCATTGCATTAAATGAGATTAGTGACTCATTTGTGTGATTCATCCATGTCATTAATGCATCATAAATGCTTAATGACTCATGGAGATGAATCACTCATAGATATTTATGAAGCATGGTTGTTAATTCTATTATTTCATTTTTGGATAAATAAATAATGCTTCATATATATGATAGATCATAATCTCATTTCATTATCATCTTCACCTTCTCTCTCCTCAAGCTCTCTCATTCTTCAAACCCTAACCCTAAGCTCTCATGAGTTGAGATCAAGGGTTAGCTAGACTAATACATCCATAACCTCACTCTATATCCCCTAGGTAGCTTAGATTAGCACTTTAACCAACCTAGTTATCTCAAGTTTGAGATTAAGCTTGGCGTAAGAACTTTCGGGTGGATCGTCTTTGATTCGAAGAGCCCGTTGAGGTGCTGATGTTCTAAGGAGCCTATGAGGAGTGAAGGACATCGATGAAGACCCGAAGGACATGTAACGTGAGGTATAACTTCGAATCCGAGTAGTTAAACCTCTAGCATATTGTTAGCAATGGTTTAGATAAAGATTCATGCGCTCAAGTCCGTGTTACGAAGCTTTGATAATCATTTTTCATATATTCCGCCTCCCCGCAAGTTCGTGGGGTGCGTGACATGGACTTACAGTGGTATCAGAGCCAACTAAACCATTACTAGCTTGTTAGCAACTAATTAGAAGTTCGATCGACGGAAAACACGAAAAAAAAACCCCGGAAATTCCAAGTTTCTGTTAATTTTAAAAGTGTCTGAAAAATTATTTGACATACCTTAAAATTCACAGCAGGGAAATTTAAGAATACTGGGAAAATATGAAGTTCCAACTCGGTGTTATGGCCGCGGATCCGTGGCAATAGAGTGCTTTTGCCGTGGATCCGCCGCCGAGTCAACACCTGGTTGACTCGGATTTGCTCTGTTATTCATGTTTTCTAGTTTTTTGTTTTCCTGTATGTTCTGTTTCTACCCAGGTTACTTCAGTACTGGCTTGGTTTTGGGGTAGACACGGAATATGGTAATCGATCGATGTTCTAAGATATTTGCTAATTGGGTTTCTGTAATGTTTAATGTGTCCGTAAACCTCCCCTAACTGCTAGTATGTCGGTTGGCAGGGGGTTGCACATTTCTGTAATGTTTACTGTTTGTGTATATGGACTTGATTGGAATGTTGTGATGATTAGCCGGGATTTGAGATGGGTTTTATATTCATTCATTCGATGTAAATGTAATATGATGTAATATTCTTTTGCGGGGCACATCCAGGTTGCGGTTGTAGCCACCGTTGTATTATTTCTTTTTACTGTTTTTGCTCCTAGGATAGACCCAAGGTGGGGTACACAAACTACCGGGTACTTTGAAGTATTTAGTGGCCTACTCACATTGTTGAGGGAGACCGCTTCACTTCGGGTACTTGGCGGGTAGTTTGCCGTACCCATAGGGGTCTAGGGTGGGGTAATGGCTATTCATCACAACTGTGTAATCCGTCTTTTATTGCAGGCTCAAAGCAAATGCGGATTGCTAGTAAATCCAATAAAGTTTATCTGTGATCTGGAATGCTTATTATTGCGTCTGACGAATGTGCAATATCTATTTATGATAGCTATTAGACGTCACTTATGTTTTACACCCGTGCTAGCCCAGCCCCCACTCTGTCGTTAGTTAAGTAACCTAACGGGTGATGACGGGACCTAGTGGCGAATGCGGATGGCATAAGAGGATGTGGTATTTTCGTTGTTTTCTGCAATGATAGGATAAATGATGGGACGCATTATTGTAATACAAAGAAAATAAACCAAAGTTCAATCGTTGGAACAAATTTAAAAGAAACCACTCGGTTATTTAAAAAAAAGGATCAGATTTTTTAATTGCGGAGCTTTAACCACTCCTTTTAAAAAGTATCAGGTTCCTTCGATTATATCAAGTTCACCACGTTCACGGTTTTGCCAAAACCATTCGTAGCCCTTCGTCATTTCTTATGGATGGTCAGTAGTATTCAAGCTATGTTTGTTGGCCCTTAGTCAAGCCATAGTGTTTTGTAGCTGCTGGGGTATTCATTTGTTGCATAGATAGATGCGTTGGTTTGGGACAGTCGTATTACTTTGTTGGCCCTTAGTCAAGCGTATGTACGGGTGGGTTCAAATTAACCTGGAGAATAACGGGTAGAACATGACATGTGACTTATGATTTGTTGGCCCTTAGTCAAGGTCATAAGAGCATGGGGCAAAAATCCATATCGGGAATTTCTAAAGAAACTGAAATTTGCAGAGGGATGCATACCATTTTGGAGTTTGATGAATGTTGGTAGGATTCCTTCAACATTATCATACGATGATATTTTGGATCCCGATCCTACTGTGAGTACAAGCTACTTATCAGGAGATTCGTCACTTAACGATCAATGCTATAAACCAAGTAGATGTCAAGAAAGATGTCAGCGGGGCTACTCCCCAAGAGAAAAGAGATTATTTAATTAAGGAACTTCGCGAAAGCGTTGGAAAACCTCACTCGAAGTATCGACACCGGCCTGGCTGAACGGTTAAGCAAGTATTGTACGGTGAGAATTGTCCTAACTAATTCTTCTTTTACGGTTTGAGGAAGGATTCGAGAAACAGTGGAGCCATCCTGTTTAGATAAACTTAAAACCAATCTAAACTTGCAACAGCATCATGCTAAAATGTTTTCTTCTCTCTTTCTTAATTGCAGCGACCTTGTGACCACACATAGGTTACATCTAGATAACAAATTGACTGAATCTGACTTATATGACAGGCAAAGGTCTGTCCAGATGTCCATTGGCTATGAGAAGCTGGACCACCCTATTACTACTCAAAATCCCGCCGTCCCAGGTCCAGTTTCCACTGTCGCGGATATGGATATCCGTCAGACAAAGGAAAAAGATAAAGCGAAAGCTAAGTGCCTCGTGTTAGCTTCAGTTGATGGTGTATACCAGAACAGCACGAGAAGATGGACTTAGTTTCCATCTTTCTCTATAATAAAGATTTATATGGAGAGCAATCTCATATCACTAGATATGAAATCTCAAACGAATTAATTCAAGCGAGGTTGGCTGATGGGTCATCTGTAGGGGACAACGTCCTCACAATGACTAGCTGTATTGATGAGCTCCAGGACCTGGAGACCGCGTTGGGAAACGAGTCAAATACTGACTTGATTCTACAGTCTCTGCCTCCTACCCTGAAGGAAACCAGGGAAGGAGAAAGAAAGAGAAAGGCAAAAGTTTTGAGACTGGATATACTAAAAGAGGGGCGTTCCTATTGTTACAGGAATGAACATTGGCAGAATGATTGCAGGGCTAGCAAAACCAGTAGCCAGGATTTGAAGCATGTTATGGCTTCAGCTTCAGGTGTGTTTGTGATAGAGAACTGTATGTCAGTTAACCCTACTTCCTGGGTATTGATACCGGGTCAGGATGTCACATCTGTAATTCGTTACAGGCTCTGAGAAACCGTAGGGTTATCGGGATAGGTGATATGACCCTCACAGTTGCTAACGGAATGAGCATGGACGCTGAATCCGTAGGAGAATATCATCTTAGACTGACAACTGGGCAGATATTGATTCTGCGTAACTGTTTTTATGTGCCAGGTACAACTTGTAATATCATATCTGTATCCTTACTTTCTAAGGAAGGATATGATTTTACTTTTATAAGAGATATGCTTCACATCCACCTAAATCAAGTTATGATTGGGTCAGGTACATTACAAAACGGAATATACGTATTAAATCAAACTCAAATTTTCAGTATCCAGAACACACTTAAAAGAAAGTCTCCGGAATTAAATCAGGCTTTCTTATGGCATTGTAGACCGGGTCACATCAATGAGAGAAGGTTAACTAAGTTACATAGAGAAGGATATTTGAATTCGTTCAAATATCAATCTTATGCTACTTGTGAATCTTGTCTCATAGGAAAGATGACAAAGACTCCGTTTACTAGGCACGGAGTAAGAGCAAGCGAGCTCTTGGGACTCATACACAGTGACGTGTGCGGTCCAATATCTACACATGCGCGAGGAGGTTATTCCTACTTCATTACTTTTACGGATGATTTCTCTGGGTATGGATATGTCTTCTTAATGAAGCATAAATCCGAGGCCTTTGAGAAATTCCAAGAATACAAGAATGAAGTGGAAAACCAAACCGGCAAAAGTATCAAGACACTGAGATCAGATCGAGGTGGTGAATACTTAAGTGCCGAGTTCTTGGGTTACTTAAAAGAGAAAGGAATTCTCTCTCAGCTTACTTCTCCATACACACCACAACACAACGGTGTATCAGAAAGGAGGAATCAAACCCTATTGGATATGGTTCGTTCCATGATGAGTAAGGCTGAGTTACCATGATCATTCTGGGGATATAGACTAGAATCTGCTGCACATCTTTTTAACCAGGTTCCTACCAAAACTGTGCCTACCACACCATATCAGATGTGAAACCCTGTCTAAAACATTTTGAGACATGGGGATGTCCAGCTTTTGTAAAAAGGCAGCATGCGGACAAGCTCGAGGCACGCTCAGTACAGTGTATGTTTGTGGGATATCCAAAGAACTCCAAGGGGTATTACTTCTATTACTGTCACGCCCCGAAAGTACGGAACATGACCGGCACTTAAACTACGAACGTCTCGAGGCGTACGTAATCTAAGTGAGCCGAAAACCCAGAAATCCAAACCAAGAAAAGTAGTAGAGTGAAGGAAAACCAATTTAAAAGAAGTAGTTTAATAGCATAAGCCGAATTATGCGGTTTTAAAAAAAAAAATCAAATATTTCCCGAAAATTTCGGCAGAGTCTCCTTTGTAAATACTGGCCCCCAAATGGGATACAACATGAATAGTATACGAAATCAATAAAAAGGCATCCCCAAGCGGGAGCTAGCTCTTCGTCAATCGACGGTCACAACCACACAAGCATTATAATATACAACGCCAACGGCGAGGATCAAAATTCAAAAGGAAACTCAAAACCACAAGAAAACTACAGAAATATAACGCGCGACTCTAAGGTCGAATGAATAACATCACTGGTCTCTATCTCAAAATAAATACATGTTTGGTTGATAAAACTTCTAGATACAACAGAATAATGATATACAAGATATATAATGGGGGTACGATACAAGTAAACCCACCTACTAGCAAATCACCCAAAGAAACTATGCCCGCAAAGCTGTAATGAAACCTGTACGGCAAAACCGGCAAGAAACTGGGGCACAACGGGGGTGAGTTGCCAACTCGTGAATAGAAAAACATCTACGGAAAGAAATCGCATAAATAACGCAATCCTAGGTCAATGATCATAATATATCCTCAAATATATAACCAGCAACCCATAACAATGGTTAGGGCAAATATCTAACCCAAGTGTAATTCCATGTGCCCGTGTCAGTGCCTCAGGTTGCAATATATCATTTGGATGAGGTATAAAGCATGAAACAGAATGCATGTACTGAAGAAAACTGCTTTCATAAATTAGTGAGATTTCTGTATTTTTTAAAATGAGGTATCATAATGAAATCAGCATAAAACAGTGCCTAGCATCGGCACAAAACGTAATCCCAATATCTCGATATCTCTGTATCACAGTCTCTGTACCTCAATATCTTGAAATCTCAATGTCTCAATCACAATATTTAGGGCGCCGTCAGTCCAGACCGGCCCCTACCATCCATCTCAAGACCACGACGGTATCCTCCGGATATCCGACGCGTCGGGTAATATCACCGGTCGGTAGTGCTCCCCTGCCAGGCTCAACGTCAACAACACGATCCTCTTGCCCCGGGGTACCGCACCAGGCCCACCATGTACCCGAAACGGTTCCTCCACTCCTCGAATCGGGTCCCGAAATCCATCAGCAAACTCATGGTGGACGACTCATACATCATGGGAAAACCGCACTTTTTATTTAAAAAAGAGGGAAGAAGCTTATACAAGTTTTGCGGTTTTGCCCCAAATCCAGAAAATCTCATAGAAATCCGAATCCAAATCATCAATAGCATATAAACCAATGAATATAGGCATGAGAATCCATGAATACGGCATAACAATGAATAACAGTATGCATGAAGTGACAAGTAATAACTACAATATCTAAGCTGGCATATAAGGTAAGTACACTAATATTATGTCAAACTACTAGCTATCAAGCTAAGTTAAGCAATAATATTTTCTAAGGTGTACGTGACATGGCAATTACCGATGAAGATGTGTGTGAGCCGGCAAGTAAGTGTACGTGGTATATACGCATCATCGGTAATGGTGCTGGTGTCCTAACAGCATAATGTCAACAATGCAATATGAAATAACAATGTAATTATGTGATGCGGAGCGAGCAACCAAAAT
The DNA here is from genome assembly GCA_030015575.1 of Agapanthus africanus. Classification (NCBI taxonomy): domain Eukaryota; kingdom Viridiplantae; phylum Streptophyta; class Magnoliopsida; order Asparagales; family Amaryllidaceae; genus Agapanthus; species Agapanthus africanus. Next base: position 285,437,384 of record CM057343.1, on the reverse strand, counting down.
GAGCGGGAGCTAATTATTAAACAATGGTGCCATTTGAAATAACACGAATCGTGGGGTTTTGAAAATAGGGCTACGGTAGTTTTAAGAAAGGATACGTCTTTTGAAATATCCGTAGATCCCTTGACCTGTCTTTTAAAATACCCACGATCCGCTAGTTTTGAAATAGGTAGGAGTCTAATCTAATCTAACAACTACACTAAACTATACGGCTGAACTAACAAACTAAACTACAGGTAAGGAAACCGCCTATCATCTGAGTCGATACAGATACATACCTGTATATGTATAGTCGGTGATCCCGCCTCAATAATATCATATCCGATACCATATCTATAATCAGACATCCCAAGTCAAGAGTGCGGATCAATCATCAATATATAGCTCGTATGTAAATCCGTCGTACGGCATCCCAAATCTGGGTACGGGTCAATATCACATTCATCATAGTATTCATCTGGTATCCTCTTTATCAAATATCATATTCTAAGGTACTGACCTAGGTCTAGTACAATACTGATATCATCAATATAGTCATGATCTGGCTACCGATCGACAGTCTCGTACAAACTGATATCATCAGCACATGTCATCATCAAGGGGTATACATCGCCCAATACAACTTAGGATCAATATCCTAGCATATCATATCTCATATCACGATCACATGTCGACCACTTTATTTATAACACTATTCACCCGTATCGTCGCCCCAAGATCCGCTATAACACCAAGACGTACCTCAAGTACGAATCCTGCCATATCACCGATATCATAATCTCAACACAAATCTCATCGACTCATCTCAATCCTAAGTATCATTCTCAAATCCGTATGTGAACACATAGTCCCATACCTATATGAATACATAACTATATATTACCGCATGGGCACAAAAGAAAGAAGAAAGTATGCAAGTATGGGTGGGTGTGTGCAAGTGTGGTGCGACCGCTACCCTAGGGTTTCGCGACACTCAATCATCCAAGAACACCAAATATCCATATTTATCATCAATAACTCAAACAATATATATATGTGTGTATACGTGTTCGTATACATCACCACGAACTGCGGGGGTACTATACGCCATCCACCCGACTTCTTCCCGTAGATATAAATCTACTCACCTGGTCCTCGCTCGCCGGTGCCGACGTCACCACGCGCTTGCTTGTCGTCTCGAAGTCCACATGGTGGTACCTACATATCACAACGCATCGTATCGCATTAAAATCCGACTCATGACCAAAACGACACACGAATCCCACATAGGTCAAAACCTATGGTTGCTTACACAAATCGACCCAAAAACACTCGACGTCGGCGTACAAACGCCAAACCATCGAGAAAGCTACCAACACACTCATTTGTACAATTACAAGCACTAATTATAATATAAAATAGGTTAAAATTCACAAAAACCCCCAATATCACTTAAAAAGTCATTTTTCCGAAAATCTAGCAAGCACAAATCACCGTTTTAGTACAAAACTCGATGTATAAACGAATCTAGCCGCCACAATATTCACTAAATATCTTAAATAAGTCATAAAAACAATTCACATAATTTAATCTCATTAAATTCCAAAAACCCTAAAATTCTAGTTTACAAAATACCTAAATTTTAACAATTTTATAGCAAAAATGCACAAACTACAATCTAGCTTGGATTTTCATGAACTAAAGTATTAAAATACACTTTAAAATGTTAATAATGCTAATACCCTAATTAGATTTTTATCTCCATTATTTAATCAAATTCCAAAAACCTAGTTTGCTTAAAAACTTGATTTGGACAAATTAAATGCAACAATTTACATAATAGCAACTAGATTAGGTTTTTCCATGCCCTCACATGCCAAAATACACTTTGTAAACTTAAACAAGTGACAATGACCATATTTGAATTCAAACCCTAACTCATAAATTTTAAATCATGCACTTAAAACCAATTGAAAACCTATTTAAACCTAATTAAACACTTAATTAAGCTAACATGAAACAATTACAACACATTAAGCAAAAGGTTAGAATTTATACCCAAATAATTTGAAGCTCCCACAAGCACACTTAGCCTCCCAAATTGAAATCTAAATCCCTAGATCAATGCTAAAGTAGCCAAGGAAAAATGGGTAGGAGGTGGATTTTGATTTTGTGGGATTTTTGACTTGGATTTTTGGTGGAAGTTTTATGGGTTTTGCAATGAAATGGGGAAGAATTAAGAGGGGGCTGTTTGTGTGCAGGTTTCGGCCAGAATTTGGTAGTGATTGGGTGAGGGAGGAGAGAGAGTGAGGTGGGGAAAGATAAATCTAGTCAAAGTCCACTCAATTTCTATCATTTTCTATTCTTTTCTTTTCTTTTCTTTCTTTTCTTTTCTTTGAAATTCAAGTGGGGAAAAAGGGTGGGGGCTACTGAATTCAGCCAAGGGAAGAAGTAAATGCGGGTGTGTGAGTGTGGGTATGGGTGTAGGGTGATGGAAAATGATAAATACAATACCCCAAACATCCATTTACACTAAAAAAAAGCCTTTTTTCTTCAATAATTTCTAAACCGTTTTGGCAAACGATTTCGTTTCAAAAACCACATGATAAAATTTTATTTAAAGTTTTATGATGCACAAAATTTGTTTCAACTCATTCAAATTTGTAATCTTCCCTAATTAAATATATTAGTGACTGCTTAAAATAATATTAAAATAATTAATTTCGGAAAAATTTTCAGAAAATTTGAAATTTCACTAGTGGCTCAATAAACACCAAATACTAGCAATTATATAGCTAGAATATGTATATTTAATTTTGTAATAAAGATATTTGCATTTTGACTTTTTACAGAAAACCCACTTATTTTAACGTTTTTTCGAAATTTCACCGAAACTATTTTCAAAACGTTACAATCTTCCCCCCTTAAAAAAATTCGGTCCCCGAATTTAAATTAAAACTCTCCCCAAATACTAAAATATTTCAGCGAAAACCATCAAATCGCCGGGGCTGCGAAATCATAAATACATAAACACATCATAGCGCAATGCATGCGCATGAGTAATGAGTAGATAACTCCGTCAAGCATCCCGCAATCATCGGAGTCAAGGTGAAGAAACGAATGCCAAATCTCAAGCAAAACCGATATGCTATAAATCGGAACTATACATGCAAATATCAGGAGGAAATGCAAGCCAAATCCTTTAAGTTGCTGTGCAATGCACATAACACTGCACAGTGGCGGACGTCTATCATAAGAAAATAACTATATACATATATACCTTTGTTTGAAATGTACGTTCCGCCATTTTGGGAAACAATTTAGAAGGGTTTTCCTTGTTTTAAACGTTTCGCGTCATATCAGACACGTAGGTAAATACTGAGACTATAGCTCGCTTTTTGGAATTCCCTTCAATAGCTATCAATGCATGCAAAATACATTCAGGTACTGTCCTCTGACTAGTCCTGCTTAGTATGAAAACACCTCGCAATTATCATAAAAAAAACGTACTGCTCTATAAGAAATCCATCCCAAAATACACGTATGAATACCCCGTGCGTCTGGTGCGCACGACCATCAAAATCCATATACGTGCCATACAAGTGCACAGAAACAAGAGCTAAGTGCATCGGGTGTGCACAAAGCATCTGTCGTAGGCAACGTGTATGCCTGACAGCAAAATCAGGTGCATCTGACATGCACGAAAAAAATATCGATTTAGTGCATCTGGTACCAAAATCGCATCTCAAGGCATGCGCTCAACATGCGCGAAAACCCAAAACCAGGGGCATCCATCATGCACGAAATCATGAAATCTAATATCAAGCGCCGAACATACGCAAAATCAAATCAGGTGCACAAGGTGCACAAAACAAATATCGAGTATCACAATCGAAATCGAAGTCCAGTGCATCTAAGTGCACAAAAGGCGCATCACTGCACTGCAAGCATATATAAACTGTACAGAGTGCAGGAACCAAATCGTGTGCGTGCATACGCACAAAATCAACTCAAATGTATAAAACCGTAAAATCACAAACATGTGAAACCAAAGCACGAAAACGATATCAAGTGCAACACTGTGCAAAGATCGTAAATCCTCAATCATCAAAATCAAATCATGTGAATAAATCACCTAAAACATCAAAATCAATAATGGCGGAATAGTATCGCTCAAGCGCATCCTCTAAGAATCTCGGGCCAACTGTCGCGGTCACTAGTGGGACGTCTCGTCGATGATCATGAACTCTGGCCTGCTGGTGTGCGTAACAATGACCACTCCTGGGTCAAGGTCTTCACTGTGAATTACCAATCTTTTGGTCCATCAGCTCATCGGCCCTGTCAGGTGTGCTAACGGGGATGATCCCGTTCTGGCACTTCTCTGGTCATCTCTCGGTCAATCATCGCGACCACTCGTAAGACAGCATATCACTGGCGTCGGCCTCTGGCTCTCTGAATGTACGTGACACATCTGATCCTGGGTGCAAGAATCATTGCAGCAGTGTCCTGGAAGGAATCCTGCTCACGGTCTCTTCCATGTCTCGTCTCTGCCAACTGTCCGGAAGTCATCATCCTTTCCTATATCTGCATCTTGCTCTGGAACGACTGCATACTCATCGCGACTCCTTCTGGAAGGTAAATCCAAGTACCATGCCTCAGCATGCGCATCGCATCTCTGATGTCGGCGGAGTGGAACGTCATCTCATCTAGATCTGGTACGAACCTCTTACTTCACTTTTCTCTAATGTTGTCTGCTTTGGACCCGTCTCGCCGCGGCTGCATGGACTGAGCTCCAACGGCTATCCTCGTATCGGGAGTCTCCCAAGAAATGTATCTCACCACCTAGCATCCGAATTAAGTCGAGCCATCCGTTCGAGTCGTCAAAACCTCATAATCCCCCAAGAGCTCAACATCTTAGGCACAGTTTAATAGTATCGAGTACATACCACAGCATCGGTGGTCCAGCCGTAGAAGGGCAAACCCAAGCCTCACTAATGGCGCCGTAGAACTGCCGCAAACCCGAAGGTTCAAAGGCTTTCACACGGTCATTAAGTCGAGTTCGGGTTTCATTCTTCTAGAGAGTCCATAGAATTGCCTGCATGCCCTTCCGAATACTTTAAACTTGGAATAATAGGTTTCTGACATTCGATCCTCTCTGTCGACTCCCAACGTCTCCGCGTGAAGTCGTCTCTAGCTGGAATCAATCTATCTGATGACCTCTCATCGAGTAGGCGAACGAACCACATGTCCTAGTCATTCATCCTCGGGTGACTAGCGACCTTCTATCATCTCTTAGTACAACCTGTACTGCAATATCTCCAACATATGGGGCAATATCTCGTCGCTCGCAGCAACAACCGGTTCACTGGTCTGCACGCTGAACAGTGCCTCAATCATCATGAGTAAGCAATACACCAACGGTCATCAAAATTTGGCTGGCCTCTATCATTGGCTCAATCCTCTAGTGTCGATCAGCACATCCGAGTAACCTCATAAAGGCGATCCACCAAATGCTCGTGGCGCGGAAACACAGTAAAAAGACACATCTCCGCAATCGTGTGTCGCCGGAATTTCGCCCTGGTCAGTCCTCGTTCGTGACGAGCTCATGCTGACCGCAACTCTAGCTGTAGCTCTCCCTGCCCGTAATCGTGGCAGCAAAACCATAACTGGTACTGATGAGGCTAGATCGGAATGAATATAATACTGAGCAATGAAATGTACATCCTAAGGCTTCTTAAGTGGAGTAGCGTATCGTAAATATGCCGCGGAACATACCTACGGTACGTCACTCTACTTTAGTCACCTATTCCATCAACCAAGGGTCATCCTACGCTCCGAAGGTAAAACCTAACGCTTTGATACCAACATTGTCACGCCCCGAAAGTACGGAACATGACCGGCACTTAAACTACGAACGTCTCGAGGCGTACGTAATCTAAGTGAGCCGAAAACCCAGAAATCCAAACAAGGAAAAGTAGTAGAGTGAAGGAAAACCAATTTAAAAGAAGTAGTTTAATAGCATAAGCCGAATTATGCGGTTTTTAAAAAAAACATCAAATATTTTCCGAAAATTTCGGCAGAGTATCCTTTGTAAATACTGGCCACCAAATGGGATACAGCATGAATAGTATACGAAATCAATAAAAAGGTATCCCCAAGCGGGAGCTAGCTCTTCGTCAATCGACGCTCACAACCACACAAGCAATATAATATACAATGCCAACGGTGAGGATTAAATTTCAAAAAGAAACTCAAAACCACAAGAAAATCACAGAAATATAAAGCGCGACTCTAAGGTCGAAGGAATAACATCACTGGTCTCTATCTCAAAATAAATACATGTTTGGTTGATGGAACTTCTAGATACAACAGAATAATGATATACAGGATATATAATGGGGGTACGATACAAGTAAACCCACCCACTAGCAAATCACCCGAAGGAAACTATGCCCGCAAAGACGTAATGAAACCTGTACGGCAAAACCTGCAAGAAACTAGGGCACAACGGGGGTGAGTTGCCAACTCGTGAATAGAAAAACATCTACGGAAAGAAATCGCATAGATAACGCAATCCTAGGTCAATGATCATAATATATCCTCAAATATATAACCAGCAACCCATAACAATGGTTAGGGCAAATATCTAACCCAAGTGTAATTCTATGTGCCCGTGTCAGTGCCTCAGGTAGCAATATATCATATGGATGATGTATGAATGCATGAAACAGAATGCATTGTACTGAAGAAAACTGCTTTCATAAATTAGTGAGATTTCTGTATTTTTTAAAATGAGGTATCATAATGAAATCAGCATAAAACAGTGCCTACCATCAGCACAAAACGTAATCCCAATATCTCGATATCTCTGTATCACAGTCTCTGTACCTCAATATCTCGAAATCTCAATGTCTCAATCACAATATCTAGGGCGCCGTCAGTCCAGACCGGCCCCTACCATCCATCTCAAGACCACGACGGTATCCTCCGGATATCCGACGCGTCGGGTAATATCACCGGTTGGTAGTGCTCCCATGCCAGGCTCAACGTCAACAACACGATCCTTTTGCCCGGGGTACCGCACCGGGCCCACCATGTACCCGAAACGGTTCCTCCACTCCTCGAATCGGGTCTCGAAATCCATCAGCAAACTCATGGTGGACGACTCATACATCATGAGAAAACCGCACTTTTTATTTAAAAGAGAGGGAAGAAGCTTATACAAGGTTTGCGGTTTTCCCCCAAATCCAGAAAATCTCATTGAAATCCGAATCCAAATCATTAATAGCATATAAACCCATGAATATAGGCATGAGAATCCATGAATACGGCATAACAAGGAATAACAGTATGCATGATGTGACAAGTAATAACTACAATATCTATGCTGGCATATAAGGTAAGTACACTAATATTATGTCAAACTACTAGCTATCAAGCTAAGTTAAGCAATAATATTTTCTAAGGTGTACGTGACATGGCAATTACCGATGAAGATGTGTGCGAGCCGGCAAGTAAGTGTACGTGGTACATATGCATCATCGGTAACGGTGCTGGTGTCCTAACAGCATAATGTCAACAATGCAATATGAAATAACAATATAAGTATGCGATGCGGAGCGAGCAACCAAAATGAGCGGGAGCTAATTATTAAACAATAGTGCCATTTGAAATAACACGAATCATGGGGTTTTGAAAATAGGGCTACGGTAGTTTTAAGAAAGGATACGTCTTTTGAAATATCAAAATACCCACGATCCGCTAGTTTTGAAATAGGTAGGAGTCTAATCTAATCTAACAACTACACTAAACTATACGGCTGAACTAACAAGCTAAACTATAGGTAAGGAAACCGCCTATCATCTGAGTCGATACAGATACATACCTGTATATGTATAGTCGGTGATCCCGCCTCAATAATATCATATCCGATACCATATCTATAATCAGACATCTCAAGTCAAAAGTGCGGATCAATCATCAATATATAGCTCGTACGTAAATCCGTCTTACGGCATCCCAAATCTGGGTACGGGTCAATATCACATTCATCATAGTATTCATCTGGTATCCTCTTTATCAAATATCATAGTCTAAGGTACTGACCTTGGTCTAGTACAATACTGATATCATCAATATAGTCATGATCTGGCTACCGATCGACAGTCTCGTACAAACTGATATCATCAGCACATGTCATCATCAAGGGGTATACATCGCCCAATACTACTTAGGATCAATATCCTAGCATATCATATCTCATATCACGATCACATGTCGACCACTTTATTTATAACACTATTCACCCGTATCGTCGCCCCAAGATCCGCTATAACACCAGGACGAACCTCAAGTACGAATCCTGCCATATCACCGATATCACAATCTCAACACAAATCTCATCGACTCATCTCAATCCCAAGTATCATTCTCAAATCTGTATGTTAACACATAGTCCCATGCCTATGTGAATACATAACTATATATTACCGCATGAGCACAAAAGAAAGAAGAAAGTATGCAAGTATGGGTGGGTGTGTGCAAGTGTGGTGCGACCGCTACTCTAGGGTTTCGCGACACTCAATCATCCAAGAACACCAAATATCCAAATTTATTATCAATAACTCAAACAATATATAAACAATATATATATGTGTGTATACGTGTTCGTATACATCACCACGAACTGCGGGGGTGCTATACGCCATCCACCCGACTTCTCCCCGTAGATATAAATCTACTCACCTGGTCCTTGCTCGCCGGTGCCGACGTCGCCACGCGCTTGCTTGTCGTCTCGAAGCCCACATGGGGGTACCTACATATCACAACGCATCGTATCGCATTAAAATCCGACTCATGACCAAAACGACACATGAATCCCACATAGGTCAAAACCTAAGGTTGCTTTCACAAATCGACCCAAAAACCCTCGACGTCGGCGTACAAACGCCAAACCATCGACAAAACTCCCAACACACTCATTTGTACAATTACAAGCACTAATTATATTATAAAATAGCTTAAAATTCACAAAAACCCCAATTTCACTTAAAAAGTCATTTTTCCGAAAATCTAGCAAGCACAAATCACCGTTTTAGTACAAAACTCGATGTATAAATGAATCTAGCGGCCACAATATTCACTAAATATCTTAAATAAGTCATAAAAACAATTCCCATAATTTAATCTCATTAAATTCAAAAAACCCTAAAATTCTAGTTTACAAAATACCTAAATTTTAACAATTTTATAGCAAAAATGCACAAATTACAGTCTAGCTTTGATTTTGATAAACTAAAGTATTAAACTACACTTTAAAATGTTAATAATGCCATGAATACCCTAATTTGATTTTTATCTCCATTATTTAATCAAATTCCAAAAACCTAGTTTGCTTAAAAACTTGATTTGGACAAATTAAATGCAACAATTTAAATAATAGCAACTAGATTTGGTATTTCCATGCCCTCACATGCCAAAATGCACTTTGTAAACTTAAACAAGTGACAATGACCATATTTGAATTCAAACCCTAACTCATAAATTTTAAATCATGCACTTAAAACCAATTGAAAACCTATTTAAACCTAATTAAACACCTAATTAAGCTAACATGAAACAATTACAACACATTAAGCAAAAGGTTAGAATTTATACCCAAATAATTTGAAGCTCCCACAAGCACACTTAGCCTCCCAAATTGAAATCTAAATCCCTAGATCCATGCTAAAGTAGCCAAGGAAAAATGGGTGGGAGGTGGATTTTGATTTTGTGGGATTTTTGACTTGGATTTTTGGTGGAAGTTTTGTGGGTTTTGCAATGAAATGGAGAAGAATTAAGAGGGGGCTGTTTGTGTGCAGGTTTCAGCCAGAATTTGGTGGGGATTGGGTGAGGGAGGAGAGAGAGTGAGGTGGGGAAAGATAAATCAAGTCAAAGTCCACTCAATTTCTATCATTTTCTATTCTATTCTTTTCTTTTCTTTCTTTTCTTTCTTTGAAATTCAAGTGGGCAAAAAGGGTGGGGGCTGCTGAATTCAGCCAAGGGAAGAAGTAAATGGTGGGTGTCAGTGTGGGTATGGGTGTGGGGTGATGGAAAATGATAAATACAATACACCAAACATCCATTTACACTAAAAAAAACCTTTTTTCTTCATTAATTTCTAAACCGTTTTGCAAACGATTTCATTTCAAAAACCACATGATAAAATTTTATTTAAAGTTTTATGATGCACAAAATTTGTTTCAACTCATTCCAATTTGTAATTTTCCCTAATTAAATGTATTAGTGACGGCTTAAAATAATATTAAAATAATTAATTTTGGAAAATTTTTCAGAAAATTTGAAATTTCACCAGTGGCTCAATAAACACCAAATACTAGCAATTACATAGCTAGAATATGTATATTTAATTTTATAATAAAGATATTTGCATTTTGACTTTTTACAGAAAAACCGCCTTATTTTACCGTTTTTTCGAAATTTCACCGAAACGATTTTCAAAATGTTACAATTATGCAGAAGAACAAAAGGTTTTTGTTTCTCGTCATGCCTAATTCTTAGAAGCTGAATTTTTAGAAAATCAGAAGAGTGGGAGCGCAGTAGAACTGGAAGAAATTCCAGAACCACAAGCTATTACTGAAACCTTGGTAGAACAAGAAGGTTCAGGAGAACAGGACATCCCGACGCCACTCCGCAGGAGTAGTAGGCAATCTCATCCGCCCGAGAGATACTACGGTTTTCTCATAGACGGGGATAGAGAGGATTACACTATTGACTATGATGAGCCTACTAGCTTCCAGCAAGCCATTCAGAGCGGTGACTCGGTAAAATGGCTGGATGCAATGCAGACCGAAATGGAGTCCATGTACACTAACAAAGTATGGACTTTGGACATTGCTCCAGATGGGGTAAAACCTGTAGGATGCAAATGGATCTTCAAAAAGAAGATTGGTGTAGATAGACAGGTTGAAACCTATAAGGCTAGACTTGTTGCAAAGGGTTTCCGTTAAAGAACTGGTTTGGACTATGACGAAACCATTTCTCCAGTGGTTATGCTTAAATCTATTCGGGTCCTTCTTGCTATTGCTGCCTTCCACGATTATGAAATCTGGCAGATGGACGTAAAGACGGCCTTTCTAAATGGTAATTTGGAAGAGAGCGTCTATATGGATCAGCCAGAGGGATTCATTCAGAGTGCGAGCAGCGGTAAAGTATGCAAGCTGCTTAAATCCATTTATGGACTAAAGCAGGCATCACAGAGTTGGAACATCTGTTTTGATGATGCTGTCAAAGAATTCGACTTTATCAAAAATCCAGATGAACCATGCATATACAGTAAGATTGTAGGGAGAGCTGTAGTATTCCTCGTCTTGTACGTGGATGACATTCTCCTAATAGGAAATGATATTCCTATGTTACAGTCAGTCAAAAGATTCTTGTCACATAAATTCTCCATGAAAGACCTGGGTGATGCCACCTACATTCTGGGGATCCGGATCTATCGTGATAGATCAAAGAGGATGTTGGGACTTTCGCAGTCCTGGTACATAGACACCATAGTAAAGAGATTCAGTATGGATGATTCTAAGCGCGGTAACCTACCAGCTTGTCACGGAATCACCCTCTCCAAAGAGATGTCTCCCAAGACTGATTTGGAAAGGGATCGCATGTCAATTATACCCTACGCTTGTGCGGTAGGCTCTATAATGTATGCGATGTTATGTACCAGACCAGATGTAGCATACGCATTAAGCGTTGTAAGCTGGTATCAGGCAAACCCAGGAGGGAAGCACTGGATAGCAGTAAAGAACATTCTCAAGTACCTGAGAAGGACGAAGGAGATGTTCTTGGTGTATGGCGGAAAAGTCCTCCAGATGGAGGCCTTTGCCGACTCCGGCTTCCAGAGTGACAAAGATGACTCCAAGTCCATGTCAGGTTATGTCTTTACCCTCAATGGAGGGGCAGTCTGTTGGAAGAGTTCCAAGCATGAGACCGTTGCTGACTCAACAATGGAAGCGGAGTACATAGCTGCTTGTGATGCCGCAAAAGAAGCTGTCTGGATGAAGAAGTTCCTCACAGAACTTCAGGTGGTTCCTTCTAGTATTGGCCCAATACCTCTGTATTGCGACAACAACGGCGCTATAGCTTTAGCGAAGGAACCCAGGTCCCATCAGAAGTCCAAACACATCTTAAGGCGGTATCACCTGATCAGGGAGATCGAGGTAAAAAGTGTAGAGACGGAGAATAACATTGATGATCCATTCATGAAGGCCATTCCTCAGACGCAGTTCGAGAGGCTATTCGAGATGATAAGTCTACGATATGCCAACTCATGGCCCTAGTGCAAGGTGGAGATTGTTAGTGTATATGCCCTAGGGGCCATTATTGTATCATACTAGATTGTATATTACTTAATGGAAGCTTGGGATATTCACAGTTGTATATACAGTCTTGCTAAAAATGGCAGTATGCTAGTTGGTTTGTGTCTACTTTAATATGTGCATATGTTTCTTGTAACGTATCACATATACATATTAGTCGAGCCCATAGGTTCTTTGCTTGATTACCAGCGTTGTGATGGTAGTCACACTAGTGGGGGCTGGGTTGTCTATAAGCAACATCCTATACAGGTCCCTAGTCGTAGGATTATCGAGACAGGGCATCGATACTCCAGAGTAGACTAGTGTGTATGCTTCTCATCCCAGTTGGGGAGATGGTCTGTCCCATAGCCATCCGTACGTCGTACTGGAGGTAGTATACAAGTGCTTGTTAGGTTACGGGTACACCGGACAGGACTCGCAGGGGAACTGTTAGATGGTATTATACCCGTCGTCAGTTAACTGTTCCCAGGTGACAAGAGTACTGCATAGTCCGCAGACTTGACACTGCTACTTCGCCTCGAGTGTGTCCCACTGTTCTTAGAATTCTACCCTACCACGGCTCAAAGGAGTCGTGCAAACAGGTAGCAGTTGGGTGCAGTCCCGAGCACTTGGAGGCAGTAGTAGTTAGACAGGATTCGTCTCTTCCGGTATTGGGAGATGATACCACGCTGTGTCAGAGAGCCATTACGCAAAGTCCCTGGCCAGGGAAAGCGAGATATACTGGTAGGTTCCAGTAGCTTCTCAGGGTGTAATGGGCTTCAGTACGACACGACTTATACAGCTATTAGGGGACTGACGCTTGCCGCCCCTAGGCTTGATATGCGATAGTCTTAGACGAACAGACCGGACTGTATGGAGATTGTCACATCAGGCTCAGTGGGAGTTCGGATGATTTTCTTCATTGGCCTTCTTATCGACATCTACCTGGGGACCGTTACGTACAGCTAGTGCCGCTTGCGGTCTATGGTTAAACCCACTGCCAGCGTAGTGTCGAGTCTTTAGAGTCCCACATAGAGAGTTTCCCTGCTCCAGGCAAAACGATATAGAGGTCGTATGGTTTTACGACAAGGGTTCGGACGCATACGTGTGTTTACGCACGTACGACTTTTCGGACAGTTTTTACTAGCCGGCTTTGTTTTAAGCCAGATTCTAGTATCAGGTTATTGGATTTATACAGTCTAAAGTTTTTCCGTGTTTTCACGGATTGGAGGGGCGTTCTAGTAATTTGTCGGGAAGCTCCTAGAAGAGTGGTGACTTGGGGGGTAAGGTGGTATTGCATTAAATGAGATTAGTGACTCATTTGTGTGATTCATCCATGTCATTAATGCATCATAAATGCTTAATGACTCATGGAGATGAATCACTCATAGATATTTATGAAGCATGGTTGTTAATTCTTTTATTTCATTTTTGGATAAATAAATAATGCTTCATATATATGATAGATCATTATCTCATTTCATTATCATCTTCACCTTCTCTCTCCTCAAGCTCTCTCATTCTTCAAACCCTAACCCTAACCTCTCATGAGTTGAGATCAAGGGTTAGCTAGACTAATACATCCATTACCTCACTCTATATCCCCTAGGTAGCTTAAATTAGCAGTTTAAGAAACCTAGTTATCTCAAGTTTGAGATTAAGCTTGGCGTAGGAGTTTTCGGGTGGATCGTCTTTGATTCGAGGAGGCCGTTGAGGTGCCGATGTTCCAAGGAGACTACGAGGAGTGGAGGACAGCGATGAAGACCGGAAGGACATGAACGTGAGGTATAACGTCGAATCCGAGTAGTTAAACCTCTAGTATATTTTTAGCAATGGTTTAGATAATTATTCATGCGCTCAAGTCCGTGTTACGAAGCTTTGATAATCGTTTTTCATATATTCCGCCTCCCCGCAAGTTCGTAGGGTGCGTGACATGGACTTACACAAGCATCCACTATAATATGCATCACATGTATATTAATGGCCTCTAGGGCATACATATAACTAATAATCTCCCACTTGCACTAAGGCCATTTGTTGCAGTATCTCATACTCAACGTCCTATAGAAGTCTCTCTAGGTAAAGGCTTTTGTGAATGGATCCGCCGTGTTATCCTTCACGTCAACTCTCCTCATCTCGATCCCTTAGAGATCAACCATCTCCCTGATCAGGAGATACTGTCCTCCGAATATGTCTGGAACGCTGATGGGACCTTCCTTCCTAGGCCAAACCCACAACTCCATTGTTGTCATAATAACAGTTATTAGACGGTCAATGGTATGAACCTTGTTCATCTCATGAACAAAAAATATCCAGACAACCTCTTTGGTAGCATCGTTGGTAGCAATGTATTCAGCCTTTATCGTCTAGTATGTCACGGTATCTAGCTTGGAACTCTTCCAACATACCGTCCCTCTACTGAGGGTAAAGACAATGCCTATGACTGAGTCTCAGCCTACTTTATCACTCTAGAAGCTCGAACCAAGAAAATTCACTTAGTGCTTCTCAAGTACCTAAGAATGTCCTCCACAGCTTTCTAGCGATTCTCCAAGATCCGATTGATTACTAATGACTACACCAAGAGAGTTAGCTACATTTGGTATGGTACATAACATCGCACACATGATAGAGCCTACCGCCAAAGTATAGGGTATCCCTTGCACGCGAGCTCTCCCCAAATCAGTCTCGGGAGACTTCTTTTTGGAGAGGGTGACTCATGAGTCAGTGAGCGAACCACCACGCTTAGAATCTTCAATACTAAACCCCTTTAGTACGGTGTTAATGTACCTGGATTCGGGACACTCCCAATATCCACTTAGATCTATCACCAATCCACAAGATGTAGTAGGTATCATTCAGATCTTCTATTGAGAATCCTCGTGATAAGAGAAGCTTGACCGAGTGTAGCATTGGAAACTATTTCCTATCAAGAGTATGTCATCTACATACAATACGTGTAAGAAAACCTCACTCTCTACAACCTTCTTGTATATACAAGGTTCATCTATCATTTCGATGAAGTCAAACTCTTTGACTACCACATCAAAACAGATGTTCCAACTCCGCGATGCTTGCTTTAATCCCGATGGACTTAAGCATAGCTTTGAAAGTCTCAACTTTTCTATCTACAGCAAGAATCTTCTCAAGATCCATTTGCTCCTAATGGGTTTTACCCCTTTAGGTGCAACATGCAAAGTCATACTTTGTTGGTGTACATAAATTCCATCTTTGATCGCATAGCATCCAGCCTTTTTACAGAGTCCCCACTTGTGATGGCCTGCCTGAACCTAGTTTGGCCATCATCTACCATGATGCAATTCTCGCTCCCACTGTCACCGAGAAGACCGTAGTATCTCTCAAGTGGATGAGGAACCCTACCAAATTCACGGAGAGGCTGAGGTTCGTTGGAGACTATCGAATCCTTTGGTTTCACCAAATCGTTAGCTGTTAGTTTGTCTAACTGGAACTACTTCCCGTTCTACCTCATGACCACTAATTTCTTCAAAAAAAATTCCGTTTCTAAAAAGGTGGCATGCTGAGAAACAAAACACCTTTTGCTCCTCAGAGTGGTAGAAGATATACCCTCGTAAATGTTTGGGATATCCTAACAAACTTTTACATAACTAACCTTGCCTCGAGCTTGTCTGGATTTTTCTTTTCAACATAGGCCGGACTGTTAGTGTATATGCCCTAGAGGCCATTACTGTATCATACTAGTTTGTATATTACTTGATGGAAGCTTGGGATATTCACCTTGTATAAACAATCTTGCTCAATATAGTAGTATGCTACTTGGTTTGTTTCTACTTCAATGTGTACTTGTGTTTATTTCAGTATATCACTCATACGCATTAGTGGAGCCCTTAGGATCTTTGCTTGATTACCAGCGTTGTGATGGCAGTCACACTAGTGGGGGCTGGGTAATCTATAGGCACATCCTTATACAGGTCCCTAGTCGTAGGACTATCGAGACAGGGCATCGATACTCCGGAGTAGACTAGCGTATGCGCTTCTCATCCCAGTGTGGGAGATGGTCTGTCCCACAGCCATCAGTACGTCGTACTGGAGATAGTATACGGGTGCTCGTTGGGTTACGAGTACACTGGACAGGACTCGTCGGGAACTGACAGGTTGGTATTATACCTATCGTCAGTTATCAGTTCCCAGGTGACATGAGTACAGCTTAGTCCGCTGACTTGACACTGACACTTCGCCTCGAGTGTGTTCCCACTGCACTTTGATCACTACCCTACCACGGCTCAAAGGAGTCGTGCAAACAGGTGGTGGTTGGGTGCAGTCCCGAAGCACTTGGAGGCAGTGACGGTTAGACAGGATTCGTCTCTCCCGGTATTGGGGGTTGACATCGCGCTGTGTCTAGGAGAGCCATTACACGAGTAGTCCCTGGCCAGGGCAAGCGAGATATACTGGTAGGTTTCCAGTGTTATCTCAGGGTGTTTTGGGCTTCACTCCGACACGACTTGTACCGCTATTGGGGGACTGACGTTTTACCGCCCCCTAGGCCCGCCATGCGATGTATCAGACGAACAGACCGGACTGTACGGAGAATGTCACATTCAGACTCAGTAGGAGTTCAGATGGGGTTTCACCTCGTCAGCCTTCTTGTCGGCATCTACCTGGGGACCGTTACGCACAGCTAGTGCCGCTTGCGGTCTGTGGTTAAACCCACTGCCAGCGTAGTGTCGAGTCTTTAGAGTCCCATACAGAGGGTATTCGCCTCTGGGCAAAACAGAGTAGAGGTCGCATGGTTTTGCGACAGGGTTCGTTCTCATCCGCGCACTTGTTCACGTTTGGAGTCCGGACGGATTATACTGGCAGGCTCTGGTTTGAGCCAGATACTGGTATATGTTTTGGGGGTTGCTTTTATCTCTTGGTATTCTTGTTCCTCGGAACGAGAATGCAGGTGTGTATGCACAGTTGCTTGAGGCGGAGAATGAGGTTTTTCATTAGGGTTTCGGATCGGGTGCGTATGCACAGTTGACAGTTATCATTTTCCAAACCCTAATGGATTTATATATTATCTATTAATAATAGTAATTAAATGAGAATTATGTTATGGTTGATTTTTTGTTGACTTGTTGACCATGGTTGACTTGTTGACCATTGACCACCATCATGCTTTGAAAGATCCTCCTTGATTCATGCTTACACTTCATTTAAAGAAGCATGATAGTGGTCATTCCAAATATAACCATCAACTATTCTTATTTCAATTATTATCATTTAGATAATTCTTTTCTTTTGCAATATGGTTGAAAGAAAGAAATAATTGAGCTCATTCTATCATAACCTCTCTCTCTCCTCACTTCATCTTCTTCTTCCTCTAGAAAAGAGAAACCTTCTCATGTGTTGAGAATCATTCTCTTTAGAAAGAAAAGCAAACCCTAATCACTCTCTACTCATTCTAGGATGAAGGTTTAGCAAGCCGGAAACCCTAGTTCACTCAAAGATCGAGGAAGAGCCCAAAGGTCGAGCCTTCGAGGTGGATCCATCTTCGACGGGAGAAGGCGACGAAAAGAGAACCATCAACCTCTACAAGGTTTGAAGGAGAAGGAGTTCAAGTTTAGGTATAACCATCTTCCATAGTAGCTAACTCTCTTTAGCAAGAATACTAGTTTTAGTTTAGACAACGATCCCGACCTTGTTTAGTCCATGTTGCCTCTTGCGATAAAAATTCGTTTTTTATACCGTTTCCGCCTCCCCGTAAGCACCGGGGGTCGCAATATGGACTTACAGTGGTATCAGAGCCTAACTAAACTTAAACTAGCTTGGTAGTGAAGTGTAACGAAGTTCGGAACCGAAAAATCACAAAACCGGAAAACCAAAACCCTAAGTTTCTGTTGAAATTTTTTCTGCTCAAAATGAAAAACTTTATACTTGTAAATTCGTCTCAGGGTTTTCTAAGAACACCCAAGAAAAACAATAGCATGATTCATCAAAAGAGCCGCCCTTCCGCGGCCTCACCTATTCATATGGCCGCGGAACCGCCGCTGTTTGGTGTCATCTTTGCATCGTTTTTCGTGCAGTGTTCTTCTGTGTTGGTTTTGGGATTTTTAAAATATATTATATGTACCCAGATTTTCCAGAACTGAAATTCACTTTTGGGGTCCTATAATTCCGTATTTTTTCCGAACTTCACTGCACTTTGGCTATGTTGGTTATATCTGTGATGTTTGCATGTATTGAACGTCGGCTAATCGCTATAGGTCGATTAGTCGGGGTTATACATGATCTGTAATGTGCTGGAATGTGTATATGAATGTGTTGGACTGTCGCGGGTGAATAGCCGGGGTGGATGTGAGATGAGCTTTTGTTTTTCTTTCATTCATTTGTAAATGTAAATTGATGTAATAATATTATTTGTTTGGCCGCACAACCGGGTCGGGGTTGTAGCCGTCATTGTATAATTCTTTTTACTGTTTATACTCCTAGGATAGACCCATGGAGGGGTGCACAAACTGCCGAGTACTTGGCGGGTAGTTTGCCGCACCCGTAGAGGTCTTGGGTGGGGTATTTGGCTATTCACCGCGACCGTGTTATCCGCTTTTCGTTTCAGGCTCGAAAGGATTGCGGATTGCTAGTATATCCAATGTATTCATCTGTGATCTGTAATGTCTATCATTGCTTTCTATTTAGGCGTTGCTTATGTTTTACAGCCGCGCTAGCCCAGCCCCCGCTCTGTCGTTAGTTAAGTAACCTAACGAGTGATGACGGGACCCCGTGGCGAATGCGAATGGCATAAGCGTACGTCATATTTTGGTTGTTTTCTGCAATGGTAGGAACTAAATGATGGGACGCATTAAAAGAACTAATGCAAGAATATCACGCATTAAAAGAACTAATGCAAGATAATAAACCAAGTTTAAGTCGATGGAACACTTTCGAAAAACCACTCGGTTCTTTTCAAAACTAACTTTTAAATGCGGAGCTTGAGCCACTCCTTCTAAAAGCTATCTCGTTCCATCGATTATATCAAGTTCACTACGTTCACGGTTTCGCCAAAACCATTCGTAGCCCTCCGTCGTTTCGTATGAAAACTCAATAGTATTCAAGCTATGTTTGTTGACCTTCGTCAAGACATAGAGATTGGTAGCTGTTGGGTGTTCATGTGTAGCATAGATAGATGCGTTGGTTTGGGACAGTCGTATTGCCTTGTTGACCTTCGTCAAGGGTATATACGGGTGGGTTCAAATTAACCTGGATAATGACGGGCAGAACTTGACATGTGACTTATGATTTGTTGACCTTCGTCAAGGTCATAAGAGCATGGGGCAAAAATCCACATCGGGAGTTTCATAAGTACTGAAACTTGCTAGATTTGCATACCTTTTGGAGTGTGATGATTATGGTAGGATTCCTTCATTTTCGTCACGCGATGATATTTGGATCTCGATCCTACTGTGAGTATATGCTACTCCTCGGGAAATTTCTCACTAAACGATCAATGCTATAAACCTAGTAGGTGCCTAGAAAGGTGTTAGCGGGGCTACGCCCCCAGGGAAAAGAGGTTCTTAAATTAAGGAACTTCGCGAAAGCGTTGGAAAACCTCCCTCGAAGTACCGACACTGGCCTGGCTGAACGGTTAAGCAAGTATTGTACGGTGGGATTGATCCCGGCTAATTCTTCCTTTGTGGTTTGAGGAGGGATTCGAGAGACAATGGGAGCCATCCTGTTTAGACAAATTAAAAACCATTCTAAACTTGCAAGAGCATCGTGCTAAGTGTTTCTTCTCTCCCCCTGCAGCGACCAATTCGAAATGACTGGACTTAAGTTACTTCTAGATAAAAACATATTGACAGGGCCAAACTACAAAGATTGGCTCCGGAATGTCAAATTGGCAATCTCTTACGACAAGCTGGGGTATCTTCTTACCACCAAAGCTCCCCCCGTCCCAGGTCCCACCTCCAGCGTCGCGGATAAGGAAATCCGTAAGACTTGGGAGATTGACAGCGCGAAGGCCAGATGCCTCGTACTTGCCTCGATGGACAATGACCATCAGAGGAGGCACGAGAATATGGATTTGGAATCCATATTTCTTCATACAAAAGAACTGTATGGAGAGCAGTCTCGTATCGCAAGATACGAAGTGTCGAAGAAGTTATTTTCGACTAAGTTGGCCGTCGGATCATCGGTAGCGGACCACGTGCTTAAGATGATTGGCTACACTGAGGAGCTCGCGGAACTTGGGACCATGTTGGACAGTGAACTTTATACGGATATAATTCTCCAGTCCCTTCCATCCACTTACGCCCAGTTCATACTGAATTTCAACTTGCAAGAAAAGGAAGTTGAACTTTCAGAACTCCTCAACCTGCTGAGGAGCGCAGAGGGCACCCTACAGAAGGGTAGGGATACATCCACTTTGTTTGTAGGAGGATCTTCTTCTTCTAGGTCCAAGGCGAAAGCCAAGGGAAAGAAGAAGAAAGCCCCCGCCAACCCAAGAGGCGGTGTTAGTAAAGTGGGTGCGAAGGGAAAGGAAAAGGCAACAAAGATAGCGGGGAAGCTTGTTGGTAAAGAGGAATGCTTCTATTGTCACAAGAGTGGACACTGGAAGAAAGATTGCAGGGCTTGGAAAGCCAGGACACAGGAACTGAAGCAGGTTGCGGCTTCAGCTTCAGGTGTGTATGTTATTGAAAACTGTCTTTCTATAAACTCTACTTCCTGGGTATTGGATACCGGATCAGGATCTCATATCTGTAATTCTTTGCAGGCGTTGAGAAACCGTAGGTTTTTGAAGGAAGGTGACATGACCCTCAGAGTTGCGAACGGAGCTAGCATGGATGCTAAAGCCGTGGGGGACTATCACCTAGGAATGTCAGATGGACATGTTTTGGTTTTGCGTAATTGCTTTTTTGTACCCAACGCAACTTGTAATATCATTTCTGTATCTTTGGTTTCTAAAGAAGGTTATGAATTTGCGTTTGTAAGTAATGTTGTAAACATTCACCTTAATCAAGTTCTGATTGGGTCAGGTACACTGAGCAATGGTATATACGTATTAAACCAACCACAGATTTTCAATGTCCAGAATACACACAAAAGAAAGTCTCCAGATATCAATCAGGCTTTCTTATGGCATTGTAGACTGGGTCACATCAATGAGACACGGTTGACTAAGTTACATAAAGAAGGATACTTGGATCCGTTCGAGTATCAGTCTTATGCCACTTGTGAATCTTGTCTTATGGGAAAGATGACAAAGACTCCGTTCACTGGACACGGAGAAAGAGCGAGCGAGCTCTTGGGACTCATACACAGTGACGTGTGTGGTCCAATGTCTACACATGCCCGAAGCGGTTATTCATACTTCATTACTTTCACAGACGATTTCTCTAGGTATGGACATGTCTTCTTAATGAAGCACAAATCCGAGGCCTTTGAGAAATTTCGGGATTACAAGAATGAAGTTGAAAAACAAACCGGCAAAAGTATCAAGATTCTAAGATCGGATCGAGGTGGAGAATACTTAAGTGCCGAGTTCCTAAATTACTTAAAAGAGAATGGGATTCTCTCTCAGCGTACTCCTCCATACACTCCGCAACATAACGGTGTATCGGAAAGGAGGAATCGAACCCTATTGGATATGGTCCGTTCCATGATGAGTAAGGCTGAGTTACCGCGATCTTTCTGGGGCTATGCACTAGAAGCAGCTGCATATCTCTTGAACAAAGCTCCTACCAAGACTGTGCCTACCACTCCATATCAGATGTGGAGTGGGAAGAAACCCTGTCTTAAGTACCTTAAGATATGGGGATGTCCAGCTTTTGTAAAAAAGCAGCATGCGGACAAGCTCGAGGCACGTTCAGTACAGTGTAAGTTTGTGGGATACCCAAAGAACTCCAGGGGGTATCTGTTCTATTCCGCTGAGGGACAAAAGGTTTTTGTTTCTCAACATGCCCGCTTCTTGGAAACTGAGTTTTTGGAAACCCAGATAAGTGGGGACGCAATAGAACTGGAAGAGATTCCAGAACCACAAGCTATTACTGAAAACTTGGAAGAGCCAGAAGGTTCAAAAGAACAGGACATTCCTATGCCGCTCCGCAGGAGTAGTAGGCAGTCTCATCCGCCCGAGAGATACTACGGTTTTCTCATAGACGGGGATCGAGAGGATTGCATCATAGATTATGATGAGCCTACTAGCTTCCAGCAGGCCGTTCAGAGCATTGACTCGGTAAAATGGCTGGATGCAATGCGGACCGAAATGGAGTCCATGTACACCAACAAAGTATGGACGTTGGACATTGCTCCAGACGGGGTAAAACCCGTAGGATGCAAGTGGATCTTCAAAAGGAAGATTGGTGTAGATGGACAGGTTGAGACCTATAAAGCTAGACTTGTAGCAAAGGGTTTCCGTCAAAGACCTGGCTTGGACTACGACGAAACCTTTTCTCCAGTGGCTATGCTGAAATCCATTCGGATCCTTCTTGCCATTGCTGCCTTCCACGATTATGAGATTTGGCAGATGGACGTAAAAACCGCTTTTCTAAATGGAAATTTAGAGGAGTGTGTCTATATGGATCAGCCAGAGGGTTTCATTCAGAGTGGGAGCAGCGAAAAGGTGTGCAAGTTGCTTAAGTCCATCTATGGACTAAAGCAGGCATCGCGGAGTTGGAACATCTGTTTTGATGAGACGGTCAAGGAATTTGACTTTATCAAAAATCCAGATGAACCGTGCATCTATAGTAGATTTGTAGCGAGAACTGTGGTATTCCTTGTTTTATACGTGGATGACATTCTCTTAATAGGAAATGACATTCCTATGCTACAATCTGTCAAGGGTTTCTTGTCACACAGGTTCTCCATGAAAGACCTGGGTGATGCCTCTTACATCCTGGGGATCCGGATCCATCGTGATAGATCCAAGAGGATATTAGGACTTTCACAGTCCAGGTACATCGACACCGTACTGAAAAGATTCAGTATGGAAGATTCCAAGCGCGGTAACTTACCGGCTTGTCACGGGATCACCCTCTCTAAAGAGATGTCTCCCAAGACTGATTTGGAGAGGGATCGCATGTCTATTATACCCTACGCTTCTGCGGTAGGCTCTATAATGTATGCGATGTTGTGTACCAGACCGGATGTAGCTTATGCACTGAGTGTAGTAAGCCGGTATCAGTCAAACCCTGGGGAGAAACATTGGATAGCGGTAAAGAACATTCTCAAGTACCTGAGGAGGACTAAGGAGATGTTCTTGGTGTATGGCGGAAAAGACCTCCAGATTGAGGCCTTTGCTGACTCCAGCTTCCAGAGTGACAAGGATGATTCCAAGTCCATGTCGGGTTTTGTCTTTACCCTCAATGGAGGGGCGGTGTGTTGGAAGAGTTCCAAACAGGAAACCGTTGCAGACTCGACTATGGAAGCGGAATACATCGCTGCATCTGATGCCGCAAAAGAAGCTGTCTGGATAAGGAAGTTCTTAAAAGAACTTCAGGTGGTTCCGTCCATTGTTGACCCAGTACCTCTGTATTGCGACAACAACGGGGCTATAGCTTTAGCAAAGGAACCCAGGTCCCATCAGAGATCCAGGCACATCTTGAGGCGGTATCACCTGATCAGGGAGATCGTGGATCGCAAGGAGATCGAGGTTCGGAGGGTTGCTTCAGAAGAGAACACTGCAGATCCATTCACCAAGGCCCTACCCCAGACTCAGTTCGAGCGGCTGATCGAGATGATAGGTCTTCGATACGCCAGTACATGGCCTTAGTGCAAGTGGGAGATTGTTAGTGTATATGCCCTAGAGGCCATTACTGTATCATACTAGTTTGTATATTACTTGATGGAAGCTTGGGATATTCACCTTGTATAAACAATCTTGCTCAATATAGTAGTATGCTACTTGGTTTGTTTCTACTTCAATGTGTACTTGTGTTTATTTCAGTATATCACTCATACGCATTAGTGGAGCCCTTAGGATCTTTGCTTGATTACCAGCGTTGTGATGGCAGTCACACTAGTGGGGGCTGGGTAATCTATAGGCACATCCTTATACAGGTCCCTAGTCGTAGGACTATCGAGACAGGGCATCGATACTCCGGAGTAGACTAGCGTATGCGCTTCTCATCCCAGTGTGGGAGATGGTCTGTCCCACAGCCATCAGTACGTCGTACTGGAGATAGTATACGGGTGCTCGTTGGGTTACGAGTACACTGGACAGGACTCGTCGGGAACGACAGGTTGGTATTATACCTATCGTCAGTTATCAGTTCCCAGGTGACATGAGTACAGCTTAGTCCGCTGACTTGACACTGACACTTCGCCTCGAGTGTGTTCCCACTGCACTTTGATCACTACCCTACCACGGCTCAAAGGAGTCGTGCAAACAGGTGGTGGTTGGGTGCAGTCCCGAAGCACTTGGAGGCAGTGACGGTTAGACAGGATTCGTCTCTCCCGGTATTGGGGGTTGACATCGCGCTGTGTCTAGGAGAGCCATTACACGAGTAGTCCCTGGCCAGGGCAAGCGAGATATACTGGTAGGTTTCCAGTGTTATCTCAGGGTGTTTTGGGCTTCACTCCGACACGACTTGTACCGCTATTGGGGGACTGACGTTTTACCGCCCCCTAGGCCCGCCATGCGATGTATCAGACGAACAGACCGGACTGTACGGAGAATGTCACATTCAGACTCAGTAGGAGTTCAGATGGGGTTTCACCTCGTCAGCCTTCTTGTCGGCATCTACCTGGGGACCGTTACGCACAGCTAGTGCCGCTTGCGGTCTGTGGTTAAACCCACTGCCAGCGTAGTGTCGAGTCTTTAGAGTCCCACACAGAGGGTATTCGCCTCTGGGCAAAACAGAGTAGAGGTCGCATGGTTTTGCGACAGGGTTCGTTCTCATCCGCGCACTTGTGCACGTTTGGAGTCCGGACGGATTATACTGGCAGGCTCTGGTTTGAGCCAGATACTGGTATATGTTTTGGGGGTTGCTTTTATCTCTTGGTATTCTTGTTCCTCGGAACGAGAATGCAGGTGTGTATGCACAGTTGCTTGAGGCGGAGAATGAGGTTTTTCATTAGGGTTTCGGATCGGGTGCGTATGCACAGTTGACAGTTATCATTTTCCAAACCCTAATGGATTTATATATTATCTATTAATAATAGTAATTAAATGAGAATTATGTTATGGTTGATTTTTTGTTGACTTGTTGACCATGGTTGACTTGTTGACCATTGACCACCATCATGCTTTGAAAGATCCTCCTTGATTCATGCTTACACTTCATTTAAAGAAGCATGATAGTGGTCATTCCAAATATAACCATCAACTATTCTTATTTCAATTATTATCATTTAGATAATTCTTTTCTTTTGCAATATGGTTGAAAGAAAGAAATAATTGAGCTCATTCTATCATAACCTCTCTCTCTCCTCACTTCATCTTCTTCTTCCTCTAGAAAAGAGAAACCTTCTCATGTGTTGAGAATCATTCTCTTTAGAAAGAAAAGCAAACCCTAATCACTCTCTACTCATTCTAGGATGAAGGTTTAGCAAGCCGGAAACCCTAGTTCACTCAAAGATCGAGGAAGAGCCCAAAGGTCGAGCCTTCGAGGTGGATCCATCTTCGACGGGAGAAGGCGACGAAAAGAGAACCATCAACCTCTACAAGGTTTGAAGGAGAAGGAGTTCAAGTTTAGGTATAACCATCTTCCATAGTAGCTAACTCTCTTTAGCAAGAATACTAGTTTTAGTTTAGACAACGATCCCGACCTTGTTTAGTCCATGTTGCCTCTTGCGATAAAAATTCGTTTTTTATACCGTTTCCGCCTCCCCGTAAGCACCGGGGGTCGCAATATGGACTTACACGGACAACCCCATATCTTAACTCGTTTAAGACATGGTCTCTTCCTATTCCATATCTCATATGGAGTGGTAGGCACTGATTTGGATGGAACCCCAATCAATAGGTATGCAGCTTCTCAAGTGCATAACTCCAAAAGGAAACATGTAACTCAGCAGTACTCATCATAGAGCGCACCATATCTCATAGGGTGCGATACCTCTGACCCGATACACCGTTGTGCTGTGGTGTACTCGAAGGAGTAAGCTGAGAGAGAATACCATTATCTGTTTAGATACTCCAGGAACTCCATGCCTAAGTATTCGCCTCCTCGATCACATCGAAGGACTTAATACTTCTACCCGTTTGGTTCTTAACTTCAAGCTTATATTCCTCGAATTTTCCAAAAGTTTCAGACTTGTGTTTCAACAGGAACATATATCCAAATCCTGAGAGAAGATCGGTGAATATAATGAAGTATGAAGAACCAACCTTGGCATTTGTAGACATAGGACAGTATACATCATTATGTATGCATCCCAAGAGTTCATTAACTCTTTCTCTGTTTCCAGTAAACGGAGTATTGGTCATTTTACCTTTGAGACAAGACTGGCAAGTATCATAAGATGAAAATTCGACCGGATTCTCATATTCATCCTTATGTAACTTTGCTAGTCGTGTCGCATTGATATGACCTAGTCTACAATGCCGCAAGAAGGATTCGTTCATTTCTGAACAACTCCTTTTGTATGTGTTCTAGATACTTTGAACTATAGTTTGATTTAGAACGTATATGTCTTTTCATAACGTACTTGATCCAATCAACTCTTGATTCAGGAAAATGTTCACAACATTATCCTCCAATGCAGAATTATATCTTTCTTTAACTCAATAGAGAATTTGATGTAATGTTGTATATCAGGTTCGGTATCTAATAACATTTGTTCAGAATCAATGTATTTACCATTTGGTAATACAAGGTGATATTTGCCAACTCATTTGGCTGCAACAATTGCACCATTCTCTAACACTTAGAGACATATCATCCATTCTCAGTGCTCTACCTTTCTGTAGCCCATGTAATAGATTACATATGTGGGATCCTAATCCGGTATCTCATACCTAGGACGTAGAGAATACTGAGAAACAGTTCTTGGTATTGAACACACCCGAAGAATATGCATCAACATGCTTATTCCTCAAATGGGTGGCATAGGAATCCGGATCTTCCCCTATTTCCTGCTCGGACTTATAACAATTATAGGATAGAGCGGAAACAACGTTCCCCAGCTCAGTTTAATAAGCAGGTTCGGTCAATTCATCCGAATTATTATCTTGATTAAGGCGTGACATGGTCGCTACCAGGAGAGAGAGAAAAGAAAACGCTCTGCGTAAGCTCTTGCAAGATCAGATTGGTTATTATTTTATCTAATCAGGATGGCTCCCACTGTTTTTATCAAATCTTCCTTCAAACCCTAAAAGGTAAGATTAGTCGGGATTAATTATGCCCTACAAGTTTGCCAATCTTTCGGCCAGGCCATTATCTGTACTTTGAGGAAGGTTCCCCGTGCTTTCGCATGGACCTAATTAAAATAAACCTCGTTTTCCCAGGGGCGTAACCCCGTTAACACCTTTCTAGATACCTACTTGATCGGCTAATTGTAATGTGTAAAACTCTCCCAGGAGTAACTCTTACTCGCAGTGGGTATCAATATCCAACTATCTCATAGAAGGTATGCAATCTCATTGCAAATTTCAACTCTTGAAATTCCCGATAATCTTCTACCCCTAGCTATTAGTTATGTATATGCCCTAGAGGCCATTGTTGTATATATGATGTATATTATAGTGGATGCTTGGATATATATAGAGAGGACTTTCTTGCTCGACATGATAGTATGCTATCTGGTTTCACTTTGTCTTAACATGTTGACTTGTATTGGTTTACTGTCTTGCTCTCACATGTTGATAAAGCCCTTAGGATATGTACTCGACTACTAGGAATATGATGAAGATCATACTAGTGGGGCCAGGGTAGTCTATGAGTACATCCTATAACTGTTCCTAGTCGAGGGTGTATCGAGACAGAGCATCGATACTCCAGAGTAGACTAGCGTATACGCATCTTGACCCATATGATGGGTGATGGATGATCCCATGTCCATTGGTGTTTGACATCAAAGATGGTGTACAGGTGCTCAGTGGTGACTGGATACACTGAACGGACTCGCCGAGAACTCCTAGATGGTATTATACCTATCGTCAAGATAGCAGTTCTCTGGTGACACTGGTACAAGTTAGTCTGTAGACCGGAGATCGTCATAGAGTCTTGTGTGATTCCTACTGTGCTTTGATTTCCACCTTACCACGTTCATGAGAACGTGCGAAACGGTGGCTTTTGGGTACAGTCCCGAATCACATGGTGGCAATGAGCGATAGGATGGGTTTCGTCTCTCCCGATATTGGGGGTTGATGTTGCGCTGTGTTCGATTGGCTATAACTGGAAGTCACTGGCCAGGGCTGATATGGAGATCTACTGGTAAGAATTATCAGTAGTTTCTCGACCCGTTATGAGCCTCACATTGACATAACTTATCGGTTACTGGGGTCTGACGTTTACCGCCCCTAGACTGGATATGTGAACTATCAGACGAAAAGACCGGACTGTACGGTAGTGTTACCGATTGGATTAACAGGAGTGTGTGCAGGCTTGCTTGTTGATCATCTGATCGCTCAATACCTGGGTGGCAGTTACGTTTAGCTGACCGCTTGCTGCTTGTGGGTATTTGATATGATCATCACCAACTGCCGGCGTATTGACGAGTCTTTAGAGTCCTACACAGATGTTTCCTGGCTCAGGCGAAACGGAGTAGGAACACATATGTGATATGTCCAGGAACGAGATTAATACGATATGTGATACCGTATTCTATTCTCACGATATGTGATATCGGCCGGGTATATGTGATATAGCCGGGTTATCGGATCAAGTGTTGATTCGATAAAATGATACATTTAATATTAGTCGTTTATATGTAATATAGCCGGGTTATTAAATCAAGTGTTGATTTAATAATTTAATGTATAATTATATATTTAATATATTAAATTACATTTACTAATATTAGCTCACTTAAGAATTACTTTTTCTCACTTGATGATACATTGATATATATGTGATATATATTAATTGTATTATTTTCTTTTGTTATAAAATATTTTTTATGTGATATATGATATTGTAGCATGCTAGGTTACAAATGCAACTAGGGTTTATGAGACATAAACTATGCTAGGGTTAGATTAGGGTTTATATTTATTATTAAGGAAATACAAAATTGTGGAATATGTCATGGTTGATATTTTGGAAGAAGCTTGTAGGCTTCTTTGACTTTGTCCATCCTTTTTGTCTACCTTAAGATATTTGTTAACCTAACTTTAACCCTAGCTCATGGTTAAGTCTCTACATGTGTTATGCATGTCATGCATAACCCTTGGTTGCATTTCGAACCTCATGATAATTATTCATTCATGACTTATCTTCTTTTTCCTCCTCATAAAAGCTTTCTAGCTTTTTCATTTGTGATGAATGTTTGAGAGAAAAAGAAATATAAAGAGAGCAAAATTCCTACTTCATCATCCTCATCTATTCTAGCCACTTAAATTAGGGTGTTTACTTCACTAATACCTCATTAGTGAAGTGATAGATTGGCTTTGTATTTCCTCAAGGTAGATCGTCTTGGATTTCCAAGACGTCAAGCAAGATGCATCATTCATCTAATGGAGCCTCTCGAGAGTCCGGGAACTTGATGATCGCAGCAAAGGGACCACAATAAAGAGCTTATGAAGTGAAGGAATGGACTATAAAGGTTGTAATCCCTATCACTTATTTGTAAAGTGTTTACATTATCGTTTAAGTTTGATTCTCTAGTTAAAGATCTTATGTTAGGGTTGTTTAAACATGACAAATTTTTAAATTAGCATGGATGATGCCACCCGAAACCTTGCTGTCGTGATTAATAACCCTACAGTGGTATCAGAGCCTAACTAGAGAATTAGACGGATAAGTGTAGGATTACGAAACCGAAACAACTCCGCAACACCCGACATCAAACCCTAGTTTCTGTAAAAATTTTCAGAGAGTCAAAAAAAATTTCAAACAGTTGCAGAATGTTGTATGTGATACAATACGAACACCGTAAAAATTTCAACACCTACCCTCGGTTTTTGGTCGGCCACAGGCAAGGTAAATCCGGCCTCCTCGGTTTTTTTGTCAGGTTTGGGATTGAAATTTTTACAGTGTTTTGGTCTCTGGGTTTGGGATTTCAGGTGTTGTTTGTTTTTGCTAAATTTGCATGTGATGTTATCTTTTTACAGAGGCAATTCGGAGTGTTTCGTATTCGTAATTCTAGTTTGTTTTCGGGTTATTTAGACGATGTTAAAAAGTTCGAACGGATATCAATAACTCACTTTTTCCCTTGCAGGAAATTTTTCCAAGTGTTGGATTTTTCTTTATTTTAAAACTTTCAGAAAATCATGCAAGCGATTCAGTGAACCCTCTAGAAGAACGAAACCTTAACTCGATTATATGACCGTCCAAACCGTCTTTAAACCCTAGGGTTTGTGGTAGTTTAGCGGTGCCACATGTGAGGCATTGGTTGACCCTTCTACGGCTGCTTCATAGGAGCTATGGCATGTTCTCGGACTTTTTGAACTTCGCTCAAGTGTTGAGCTCAATTGGGAAATTTTGGGTGTTTGATTATTCGATCAAAAAATTTAACATTGTCTAGTTTTCTGGAATGTCATACAATATGTAGAATTTATATAGTTAGGCATGAAATCCGTAATATGTGATATTTTGTCTAAGGTGATTGTGGATTCCAAATGTTGTAGTTTTTCAATTTCTTTTTTGCGACTGTAAGTGCAATATGTGGTGTATCACCTGTTTCGTTGCTATACATCAACGACAATTGGGATGCGCATATTTACTTACGTTGATGACATGTGATGTTATGTGTTGTTGTATTATGTTATATTAGATCGTCGTGTTTTGAATAGCCGGGGGTTTTATGTGAGATGAGGGTTTTTATTTTCATTCATGTAAAATTCATTGTATGTAATATTCTTTTATTGGGGTACTTCCGGGTTGAGGATGATGTCACCATTGTATATTATTTACTTTTCCGCATTAGGATAGACCCAAGAAGGAGAGTACAAGCAGCCGGGTTCTAGGGTCCAGTGGGAGGCCATCTCGAGGAGTCGAGACCGGGTCTCCTAACCCTAGAATTGGTAGGGTTGCTTGCCGCTCTTGTAGGGGTCTAAGGATGTGGGTTTGGCTATTCATCGCTACCGTGGAATCCGTATTTTATACAGGCTCAAAATAAAACACGAACCTCCTAGTATATCCAATATTTCATATGTTATCTGTCACGACCCGAATTTAGTTCGTGACGGGAACTTAAATCACGCAATGTCTAAAGGCGCAACGTAAATTAAGTAAGCCGAAACCCAGAAATCTAAACATTTTAAAATTTCGGGCAGCACCTCCCTTATATATTTTGATCCAAAACCACATATCCATGATAATATTAAAGGCGGAGCTAGCTTTTCACCCAACGGCGGATCACAACCACGCAAGACAGAATAAGTATACGACGCCCAATGGCGAAGATCAACACAAGGAATAATGTAAAGCAAAACATCATACCCACCAAGTGAACATATAACCCATCGCTCAAGTCTCGCAACTACAAGTCTTGCTAACTCTTACTACTTATACAAATACTACTTTCTGATTGATGGAGTTGACTAGATACAATAGGAATAATAATAGAAGAGTGGCACGATCCAATATGTACCACCTACCAAGCAAATCACCCGAATGCCGCTGTGTGCCAGCGATTCCGCTACTGATCCATGCGGTCAACCTGCAAGAACTGTGGCACAACGGGGGTGAGTTGCCAACTCATGAGTAGAAAATATCATCAGGTAGAAATCGAAATAAACAACGATACCTAGATCAACTTATCATAACGGTAATACTATGATATCTAGGGTGACCATATCTGCATATGTGCTAATAACATAATCAATGCCTATCAGCAAGTGGATCTCATCCATCCATATAATCAAAGCCTGTATGCATGTGGATCTCATCTATATGTCAACCAATGACACAACACCATCACGCTTGTAAATATCATGAAAGCATATGCAGGTAAATATGACAATATAAATCAATGCGTGTCCCTCGCGGCATATCAAAATCATGGAACCTGAGTGTCCAACACCGACACTTGAAACATCATGAAACCCATGTCCAGCATCGATACGTAAATCCTCATATCTCGGGAATTGCATTCTTAGATCGGCCCTCAAATCTGTATAGAACCTGAGTGTCCAACATCGACACTCGCAACATCATGAAACCATAGGCTCCGTCTGCGGGATCAGCCCGCGGACTCCGGCAGTATGAATCGGCCTATCTCAACTCATAACTCCGGTCGGTAGCCTCCAGATATCCGCCGAGTCTAAATATTATCATCGGTAAGTAGTAATCCCTCTGCCAGGCTCATCGGCTAATCCATCGACATACCTTTCCTGCCCCGGGGTACCATACCGGGTCCACCATGTACCCGCAAACGGCCCCATCCACCCCTCGCCTCGGGTCTCAAATATCAATCTCAGAACCGAGAAAACACATGGTGGACGCACTGAAATATCATATCAAGAGAAACCGGGTTTTTAAAACAATACATACTTCCTTTGAAACATAACCACGGTTCCCAAATCCATAATCTCATGAAAACAACATATCTCAATGCGTGTAATCATAAAGCAAGATGTATGCGACATATAACAGAATGTAAGCATATCTGTATATCATGCAACATGGAACAGTGATGTGAACATAGAAAGTATATCCTGCAACATATCCTAATGATGTGAACATAGCAAGTATATCATGCAACATATCCGAATGATGTGAACATAGCAAGTATAAAATGCAAGGAGTCATATCTTGATGCAGCAATTCTACTGTGTAGTGACATAGCAATTATCGATGATGAAAGTGTGTGAGCCGGCCAATCTGTGTAGGTGTAACATACGCATCATTGATAATGGTGTAGGTATACTAGCACAGGTATATGTAATGTAATGAGGATGACATGAACGTAGCATAAAGTACATCGTACGCAAAACGCTACAAAGTATACGTATCTACAATATATCCAAGTCGGTGAATCTATCAATCGGCATCTTGCCTCACAACATCACGTACGGTATAATTCGTAGTACGGTATATCACTCAAGATTCACAATATTATATATGTCTATATACCTATATCACAGGTCATATCTGTATCGATCTCATATCGTGGACCGGCAAAGGTATCAACTATCTCATATCGACCCGCATCCATATAACGACATATCACACTAAGTTATCATATCACATCGTATACTCGTTCTCTTTCAATTCGTACCTTTCGTGATTCACTTCTCATTTCATACTCTCATATGTCACTATGTTCATTAGTGTCAACGTTTATCATATAATCGTTATTAAATCCTATAATCATGTCCGTCGCATATCATTTATCAGGATACAATAATCAAACGATCTTCCATATCAATGTTTGTGGGGGTGCTATACGCTATCCACCCAACTTCCTCCGTAGATATAAATCTACTCACCTGCTAAACTCTTTGCTTAGCCATAGTCGATGCGCTTCGTCGTCTTGGAAAACTACGCGAAGGTACATACAATCAATACGAAATCACAAAGCAATTAACATCAAGTTCCGAAATCCAATACAGCACGCGGTGCGCTCATAGGTTAGAACCTATAGTCTACGCATGCAAAACCAACCAAACAACCCTCGTTGTTGATGTACAACCATCCAACGACCCAATAAAATATCAAATACTAAAACCAAGAATTCCAAAATACGGAAAACATAACAAAAACCACTCACAATAGCTACCATATTTTTGTTCAGGTCAATAGGAACAAAACAAACAAGTATAGGGTGTTGTATATGAAGTATATAGGCTACTGGACCAATTCAAGCACCAAACACCACCAAGTGGCCAACCACATACACCAAAAATCCGGCAAGCTCGGTCCGTTCAGCTCCGTTGGGGTTCGTACTTGTAGGGTGGTCTCCTAGTGTCTTAATTAGGTCTTTGGAGTTGTTTTCTTTTCTTATAAACTTCCCTGGTCATCCCAGATTCCCTGTAGGCCTTAAGGTTTCACAAAACCGACACGGAAAAATTCTAACTTCGTGTATCGGGTTCTAAACTCAATTCCAGGTCAATAGAGCACTCTCTAAGGGCTTGTAAACACTCCCTACACCTCAATTGACCATTAGACAGCAACGTATAATTTTCTATAATCGATAACCTAATTAACTCAATTTCTAACTAAAAATATGATATTTAACACTAAAAACTAAACTAAAGTGTATGGATTACCATATTTGCAACCAAAGAACTTTCTTGAGTTGCCTAAGTCTTCAAAATCCAAACTTGGTTGGTCCAATGTGTTGAAGATGAGGTTGTGCATGTTTTTAGTGAAAGGGGCATAAGGTTTTGGCAAGTATTTGGAGATGTGGCAAAGGGGGTAGTGAGGTGAAAGAGTATGAAGCAATTGGGTTGAGGAAATAATGGAGGAGGAAGAAAATGGGCAGCCAAGTAACCCTCTCTCTCTCTTAGCCTCACTCTCCATCACAAATATCTCTCCCTACACTCACTCTCTCATAATAATATCTATTTTGTCCAAGGCATCAAGTTTTTATTCCATTCACACTCACACACTCTTTATCCCCTTTTCTTTTCTTTCTTTTCCTTTCTCTAACTGTCAAAACTCACAAGTCATAAATCCAACATGCACGCATGCACATGACATTTTGCAAAATCATGAAAATTGTAAAAACATGTATTTTATCCAAAATCCGATAAATATCATTAAAATAAATAAATCATTTTATTCTCCGATAAATTTCTAAATATTGGTATACACTTATACCACTTTACGAAAATCCCAATTTCGCAAATCGGGTAGTTTTCGCGAAATATATTATTTTAATATTAAATTTCCAAAAATAATATTTTATATTTCTGAAATGTTACAATCTTCCCCACTTAAATAAATTTGGTCCTCGAATTTAAATTTAACTCCCCACATATTAAAACATTTCAATATTCAGCTCAAATCAATGGGGCCCCGAAATCACGGAAGATACAGAAATACCACAGCGCATCCTGTGCGCCTGAAAACAAGTATGAAACTCAATATCGAACTCCGTCAAGCGTCACTCAAATCATCAGATTTGCATGCCTTTCATCAGAGTTACAATGGAGATACAAATCTCGAAATCCACTACCGAAAACCAATATGCATTAGTCAAATACTATAATACGGATATAGTATGCATCCTTGGAACAAGCTCTTAAAACTGAATAAAACATATGCAAAATCCTTTATGAATCACCGTATGATACGTAACTCACGGCACAAGTGACGGACGCTCATATATACGTTCCGCCGTTTTAAAACATTCCAAAAGGTTTTTCCTTTGTAAATGTTCGGTCGCTCACGGACACGTAAGAAATAGCGAGACTATAGCTCCTTTTCGAAAACCTGTTGTTAAACTTTTTATGCATGCAAAACACTCAGGCACTGTCCTCATATCAGTCATGTTCGGCTACTACATAATATAGTGCCCAACAAGAAAACAAAGTGCTCAAGAGCAAATCAGCCCTAAAAGGCGTATCCAATAATCACGTACGTCTGGTGCGCACGGAAATCAATCCAATACAAGTGCCACAAAATGCACAAAAGCAAAACTAAGTGCAACGGTGTGCACGAAAGCATATGTCCAGTGCAACGGATGTGCACGACAACAACATCTAGTGCATCCATAGTGTACAAAAATCTCAATCCAGTGCAACTAGCATGCACGAATGAAAGCCCCAAATCGAGTGCATCAGGTATGCACAAGATCACATCTTCCATCATGCGCACAACATGAGCGAAATCCAAATCAAATGCATCTGTCATGCACAAATGAAATCTAAATCAAGTGCATCGACATGCATCAACAAAATCTAAGTCAAGTGCATCCAACATGCACGGTTGAAATCGCATCCAATATGCACGATTAAAATCTAAATCAAGGGCATCCAACATACACGAGTAAAATCTCCCTCAAGTGTATCCGATGCGCATAAAATCCAGTACCAAGCGCCTAATATGAACAAAAATTTGACCTAGGCGCATCAGGTCCGTATAAAACATCTGGTGCAGTAGCTTGCACGAAAACGAACATTAAGTGCAAGCGCGCACAAAAATACAAATCTTGTAACACAATGCTCAAAGACATAAATCGGGTGCAACCAAGGCAGGGAGTATAAATCCGGTGCAACCAATGCACGAAATAACAATCTAGTGTAACAAATGCACGAGATATGAATCTGGTGCAACAAATGCACAAAATAACAATCTAGTGCAACAAATGCATGAAATAACCAAATCCAGTGCATCCAGTGCATCCAGTGCACGAAATACAAATCCAGTGCATCCAGTGCACGAAATACCAATCCAGTGCAACAAATGCACGGGAACTCATCAATAACTCAAATGTGTATTAAAGCAACACTGAGTGTATCAAGGTGTATAAAAATCATAAACGTGTGCACCTGCGTACACAAAACACGTATCAATGCACTACAAGCATATGTGAGCTATACCGAGTGCAGAAATCAAATCAAGTGCGTACCACACGCAAAAATCAAATCAACTGTATGAAATGCACGAATCATAACCACGTGCAGACAAGGCATAAAACCGATATCAAGTGCAATAAATATGCACAATCATAAACCAATACAACGGTGTGTAAAATGTATATCAAGTGCAATAACTATGCACAAAATGTAAATACCCAGTAGGTGCATCAAAACCATATCATGAAACTCAAATCCAAGCGATATAAGCATGATACTCGGATCACAAACGCAAATCGTAACGAATGACATTGAGGTACACCTTCTACAATGTCGAAAAAAAATGTCTGTGCGCCCAAAACTGGCAGAGCAAGAACATCCGCCTGCCTCCTGCTCACGGTCTGGCATCCTCTGTCTCTGGACCCTCATTTCTCTGAGGATTACCAATCTCGCAATCTATCGGCTCATCGGCCCGGTCAGGTGTGCTAACGGAAACGATTCCGCTCTGGCACTCCTCTGGTCATCTCTCGGCCAATTAGTAAGATCACTCGTAAAGCAGCACGTCACTAGCGTCGGCCTCTGGCCCTCTGAATACACGTGACACGATTGATCCTCGGTACAAATCTCATCGCAGCAGTGTCCTAGAAAGAACCTGCTCAAGGTCTCTCCCAATCTCGCCAATACCGAACTGTACGGAGGCTGAAACTATTACAAATATTTTCTCTCTTTCTGGACATCTACGTTCTTAGGACAACATTTCCTCGGGAACTGGCCGTATCCCAACGCCTCTGTATACATATCAGATCTCTAATCTCGACGGGGAGTAACAACAGCTCGTCAGAATAATGCACGAACCTCTTGTTCCAATCGTCCTTATTATCGTCCACTTTGACGTCACGTCATGCTATCTGCGTACCGCAAATGTTCTCGGCTATAGTCAATCCGGAATCTCTCGCACGGACTCAAAATCACGAACTTGGTATCTTCATCACTCTATAGAAGATCTCTAGCCGAACACGTCCTCGGGAACTCGTCCCAACCATCGGAGGAATACTCTATATTCGTCCGTTCTCGATCAACTCACAACACATCTGGGTGAAGTCCTCTATCTGAAACTAGTCCACTTACTGATCTCCTATCGGATCATCCAACGAACAACGTCATCTCTGGATCGATTTACTCTAAATCCGAGTAAGACTCTCCGCACTGGAAATCTTCAACTCAACTTGGCCTGCGTCGGCGCATCAAATCTATCGAATCACTTTGTCTCTCAACTCAAGATAGATTAGCTATCTCCTGTCGCATATCTGCTTGAAAGCTCCAGCGATTTCAGCTCGTAAGCCATGGAAGCGACATCACATCAATCTCAGCAACAGCTGGGTCATCTGTTTGTACGGTAGACGACATCCAATCTCTGAGGTACGCTATACATCAACAGTCCTCTCACAACCGGCAGCCTCTATCAATGGCTCGATCATCCGTTACAAAACCGCACACTCATCTCAAACGAGGGTCACAACACAACACTACATCGATACGTTCCCACGTCACCAGAAAACACGATGGTCGGTCCAAGTCCACGATGAGCTCGCCCTGACCGCATCACTCGCAGTAGCTCAAACTGTGCTCAAACCATAGTGACAGGAACCTCAATCAAGTATCTACGTAAATAGACCAAAGGGATGAAATGAATCAACAGATCTAGAATGAATAC
The DNA here is from genome assembly GCA_030015575.1 of Agapanthus africanus. Classification (NCBI taxonomy): domain Eukaryota; kingdom Viridiplantae; phylum Streptophyta; class Magnoliopsida; order Asparagales; family Amaryllidaceae; genus Agapanthus; species Agapanthus africanus. The sequence continues at coordinate 285,398,812 of CM057343.1, read as the reverse complement.
ATGATCATAAGGAGGAACGGAATCAGTGAGGTATGATCTTGGAAACGAATAGAATTAAGGATCTTAAATGGATGTATAATCAAGGGAATGAAGAGAATCAACAGTCTCAAGATATATACATCCTAAGGTCACTTAAGTGGAGTATCATATCGTAAATATGACGCGGAACATACGTACGGTACGTCACTCTACTCAAGCTACCTACTCCATCAATCAGGGTCAGCCTATGTAACGAAAGTTCGGGTCTAATACCCCCCATTTTCATGTCTAAGTTCCGTAAGTCAATCTTAGGTTCCGAAATACATACCCGCCCTTGACCTCTCATGGTCAAATATAGACTCGAACCAAGGTTAAACCTTGCGCTCTGATACCAACTTTGTCACGACCCGAATTTAGTTCGTGACCGGCACTTAAATCACGCAACGTCTAAAGGCGCAACGTAAATTAAGTAAGCCGAAACCCAGAAATCTAAACCTTTTAAAATTTCGGGCAGCACCTCCTTTGTATATTTTGATCCAAAACCACATATCCATGATAATATAAAAGGCATCCCTAAATGGGAGCTAGCTCTTCGTCCAACGGCGGATCACAACCATGCATGACAGAATAAATATAGATGCCCAACGGCGAAGATCAACACAAGGAATAATGTAAAGCAAGACATCATACCCACCAAGCGAACATATAACCCATCGCTAAAGTCTCGCAACTACAAGTCTTGCTAAGTCTTACTACTTATATAAATACCAGTTTCTGATTGATGTAGTTGACTAGATACAATAGGAATAATAATAATACAAGAGTGGCACGATCCAACATGTACCACCTACCAAGCAAATCACCCGAATGCCGCTGTGTTTCAGCGATGCCGCTACTGATCTGCGGTCAACCTGTAAGAACTGTGGCATAACGGGGGTGAGTTGCCAACACGTGAGTAGAAAACATCATCAGGTAGAAATCGAAATAAGCAACGATTCCTAGGTCAAAAATATCATAAAGGTAATACTATGATATCTAGGGTGACCGTATCTGCATATGTGCCAATAACATAATCAATGCCTATCAGCAAGTGGATCTCATCCAACCATATAATCAAAGCCTGTATGCATATGGATCTCATCTATATGTCAACCAATGACACAACACCATCACACATGTAAATATCATGAAAGCATATGCAGGTAAATATGAAGATATAAATTAACATGTGTCCCTCGCGACACATCAAAATCATGGAACCTGAGTGTCCAACACCGACACTCGAAACATCATGAAACCCGTGTCCAGCATCGACACGTAAATCCTCATATCTCGGGCACCGCATCCTCAGATCGGCCCTCAAATCTGTAAGTCTCATGGAATCTGAGTGTCAAACATTGACACTCGCAACATCATGAAACCATAGGCTCCGTCTGCGGGATCGGCCCGTGGGCTCTGGCAGTACGAATCGACCTATCTCATCTCATAACTCCGGTCGGTATCCTCCAGATATCTGTCGAGTCTAAATACTATCACCGGTAGGTAGTAGTCCCTCTGCCAGGCTCATCGGCTAATTCATCGACATACCTTTCTTTCCCCGCGGTACCATACTGGGTCCACCATGTACCCGCAAACGGCCTCGTCCATTCCTCGCCTCGGGTCTCACATATCAATCTCGGAACCGAGAAAACACATGGTGGACGCACTGAAATATCATATCAAGAGAAACCGGGTTTTTAAAACAATACATACTTCCTTTGAAACATAATCACGATTCCCAAATCCAGAATCTCATAAAAACAGCATATCTCAATGCGTATAATCATAAAGCATGATGTATGTGACATATAACAGAATGTAAGCATATCCGTATATCATGCAACATGGAACAGTGATGTGAACATAGAAAGTATATCATGCAACATATCCGAATGATGTGAATATAGCAAGTATATCATGGAACATATCCGAATGATGTGAACATAGCAAGTATATCATGCAACATATCCGAATGATGTGAACATAGCAAGTATATCATGCAACATATCCGAATGATGTGAACATAGCAAGTATATCATGCAAGGAGTCATATCATGATGCAGCAATTCTACTGTGTAGTGACATAGCAATTATCGATGATGAAAGTGTGTGAGCCGGCTAATCTGTGTAGGTGTAACATATGCATCATCGATAATGGTGTAGGTGTACTAGCACAGGTATATGTAATGTAATGAGGATGACATGAACGCAGCATAAAGTACATCGTATGCGAAACGCTACAAAGTATATCTATCTACAATATATCCGAGTCGGTGAATCTATCAATCGGCATCCAGCCTCACAACATCACGTACGGTATAATCCGTCGTACAGCATATCACTCAAGATTCACAACATTATATATGTATATATACCTATATCCCAGGTCATATCCATATCAATCTCATATAGTGGACCGACAAAGTATTAACTATCTCATGTCGACTCGCATCCATATAACGACATATCACACTAAGTCATCATATCATATCGTATACTCGTTCTCTTTCAATTCGTACCTATCATGATTCACTTCTCATTTCATACTCTCATATGTCACTATATTCATTAGTGTCAACGTTTATCATATAATCGTTATTAAATCCTATAATCATGTCCGTCGCATATCTTTTATGAGGATACAATAATCAAACGATCTTCCATATCAGTGTTTACGGAGGTGCTATATGCCATCCACCCGACTTCCCCATAGATATAAATATACTCACATGCTAAACTCCTTGCTTAGCCGTAGTCGATGCGCTTCGTCATCTTGGAATCCACGCAAAGGTACCTACAATCAATACGAAATCGCAATGCTATTAACATCAAATTCCGAAATCCAATACGACACGGAGTGCGCTCATAGGTTAGAACCTATAGCCTCCGTATGCAAAACCAACCAAACAACCCTCGTAGTTGACGTACAACCATCCAACGTCCCAATACAATATCAAATACTAAAACGAAGAATTCCAAAATACGGAAAACATAACCAAACTAACTCACAGTAGCTCCCAGATTTTGGTTCAGGTCAATAGGAACAAAAAAACAAGTATAGGGTGTTATATATGAAGTATATGAGCTGCTGGACCAATTCCAGCACCAAACACCACCAAGTGGCCGGCCACATACACCAAAAATACGGCGAGCTCACTCTGTTCTGCTTTGTTGGGGTTCGTACTTGTAAGGTGGTCTCCTAGTGTCTTAATTAGGTCTCTGGAGTTGTTTGCTTTTCTCATAAACTTCCCTGGTCATCCCAGATTCCCTGTAGGCCTTAAGGTTTCACAAAACCGACACGAAAAAATTCTAACTTCGTGTATCGGGTTCTAAACTCATTTCCAGGTCAATAGAACACTCTCTAATGTCTTGTAAACACTCCCTACATCTCAATTGACCATTAGACTACAACGTATAATTTTCTATAATTGATAACCTAATTAACTCAATTTCTAACTAAAAATACGATATTTAACACCAAAAACTAAACTAAAGTGTATGGATTACCTTATTTGCAACCAAAGAACTTTCTTGAGTTGCCCAAGTCTTCAAAATCCAAACTTGGTTAGTCCAATGTGTTGAGGATGAGGTTGTGCATGTTTTTAATGAAAGAGGCATAAGGTTTTGGCGAGTATTTGGAGATGTGGTAAAGGGAGTAGTGAGGTGAAAGAGTATGAAGCAATTGGGTTGAGGAAATAATGGATGATGAAGAAAATGGGCAGCCAAGTAACCCCCTCTCTCTCTTAGCCTCACTCTCCATCACAAATATCTCTCCCTACACTCACTCTTTCACACAAATATCTATTTTGTCCAAGGCATCAAGTTTTTTTTGCATTCACGCTCACACACTCTTTATCCCCTTTTCTTTTCTTTCTTTTCCTTTCTCTAACTCTCAAAACTCACAAGTCACAAATCCAACATGCACACATGCACATGACATGGTGCAAAATCATGAAAATTTTAAAAACACGGATTTTATCCAAAATCTGATAAATATCATTAAAATAAATAAATCATTTTATTCTTCGATAAATTTCTAAATATTGGTATACACTTATACCACTTTACGAAAATCCCAATTTCGCAAATCGGGTAGTTTTCGCGAAATATATTATTTTATTATTAATTTTCCAAAAATAATAGTTTATATTTCTGAAATGTTACATTATCTTCTGCTACTGATATTCTGTGATGTGATCATTTTATATGCGTGAAGCGAATGCTTTATTATTGTATATAAGATATATAATAAGCATTGCTTATGTTTTGCACCCGCGCTAGTCCCGCCCCGGTATGCCGTTAGTTAAGTAACCTAACGGTGCATAACGGGACACCGTGGCGAATACGGATGGCATAAGCGTATGTTGTATTTTCGTTTCTTCAATGATGCTACTGAGTCACACTCTTGTCTAAGACGACGATGCCCAGTGTTTTCCCAAAGGGGTATAGTTTCTTTTCCAACGTCAGCCCAAAATTCTCTCTCTGTAGTTTGATGTTTCAGTAGTTGAGTGGAAGCATAAATGATGGGATTCATTAATTAGATTAATGAAAGAAAAAGAAACCTAAAAGATATTGTAGAATCAAATTTTCAAAAAGTGTAGCTACAGTTCTTGCTTTGCACAGCGGTATTTGTGAAATATTCTGCACCTTATTCGATGAGGAAAGAGCCGAGATCCCTTCACCGGGAATGACCTCTTTAGCAATAACTGGCAGATGCTACAACTCGTTCGGTTTAGTTTTTGATTGCTTTTATAGTTCTTGCTTTTTACAGAGGTATTTGTGAAATATCCTACACCTTATTCGATAAGGAAAGAGCCGAGATCCCTTTACCGGGAGTGAACTCTTTAGCGAAACTAGTAAAATCCTAAAAAACGCTCCTGATCAAAATCACGTGTTTCTACAACGATATCAAGTTCAATACGCAAAAGGTTTTCTGAAAAACCAGTCGTAACCCTTCGTCATTTTAGGAAATAGAGTACTTAGTATTCGTGCGGCGTTTGTTGACCATAGTTAAGGCGCAGTGTACGGTAGTTGAGTGATGTCTTCCTCTATAGCATATGATGTGATTAATTAGGACAGTCGTATGACTTTGTTGACCATAGTTAAAGGTCATGTGGGTGGGTCTAATTAATTAAGAAATGATGGGTAGAACTTGACTAGTGCTTATGATTTGTTGACTATAGTTAAGGTCATAAGACACTAGGGGTAAAAGTATTATCGGGAATTTCAAGTGTTGAAATTTGCAATGAGATTACATACCTTCTATGAGATAGTTGGATCTTGATACCCACTACGAGTAAGAGTTACTCCTGGGAGAGTTTTACACATGACAATTATCCAATCAAGTAGGTGTCTAGAAAGGTGTTTACGGGGTTATGCCTCTGGAAAAACGAGGTTTATTCTAATTTGGTCCATGCGAAAGCACGAGGAAGCTCCCTCAAAGTACAAACACCATCCTGGCCGAAAGATTGGCGAACTTGTAAGTTGTAATTAATCCCGGCTAGTCTTACCTTTTACGGTTTGAAGGAAGATTTGATAAAAACTGTGGGAGCCATCCTGATTAGATAAGATAATAAACAATCTAATCTTGCAAGTGCATACGCTAAAGTGATTTCTTCTCTCTCTCTCAAGGTAGCGACCATGTCAGGCCTTAATCAAGATAATAATATGGATGTATTGACCGAACCCTCTTATTATACTGAGCAGGGGAACGTTGGTCCCGTTCTTTCTTATAAACGTTATAAGACTGAGCAGGGAATAGGGACATATCAAGATTCCCATGCCACCCAAATGAAGAATAAGCATGTTGATGCATCTTCTTCGGGTGTGTTAGTTATCGAGAACTGTTTCTCAGTTCATTCTACGTCCTGGGTATTAGATACCAGATCAGGATCCCACATATGTAATATGTTACATGGGCTACGGAAAGGTAGGGAACTGGGAATGGGTGATCATTCCATAAGAGTAGGGAATGGTGCAAATGTTGCAGCCAAAGCAGTTGGCGAATATCACCTTGTATTACCAAATGGTAATACATTTATTCTGAACGAATGCTATTACATTTCGACCCTGATATGCAATCTTATATCAGTTTCTTTATTAAGTAAAGAAGGATATAATTTTCTAGTAGAGGATAATGTTATGAACATCTTCCTGAATCAAAAGTTGATTGGATCAGGCTCGCTAAATAATGACATATACGTTCTAAATCAAACCACAGTTCTTAATGTACAGAACACACACAAGAGGAAAATTTCAAAAATGAACGAATCCTTCTTGTGGCATTGTAGACTTGGTTATATCAATGCGACACGACTAGCTAAGTAACATAAGGATGGATATTTGAATCCGTTCGAATTTTCATCTTATGAAACTTGACATTCATGTCTCAAAGGAAAAATGACCAAAACTCCGTTTAGTGGACACGGAGAAAGAGTTACGGAACTCTTGGGACTGATACATAGTGATGTATGTGGTCCCATGTCTACACATGCGAGGAATGGTTCCTCGTACTTCATTACATTCACTGACGATCTCTCATGATACGTACATGTGTTCCTATTGAAACACAAGTCTGAAGATTTTGAGAAATTCAAAGAATATAAGCACGAAGTAAAGAACCAAACGGGTAAAAGTATTAAGATTCTTCGATCTGATCGAGGAGGAGAATACTTAAGCAATGAGTTCCCGGACTATCTAAAAGAGAATGGGATTCTCTCTCAGCTTACTCCTCCATATACAACACAGCATAATGGTGTATCGGAACGGAGAAATCGCACCCTATTAGATATGGTGCACTCTATGATGAGCACTGCTGAGTTACCTATTTCCTTTTGGAGTTATGCGCTGGAAACGGCCTCATACCTATTGAATAAAGTTCCAACCAAATCGGTGAAGGGTCACGGCAGCGCCCCGGCCATCAAAACGCGGACAAAATGCGGAACAAATTTTTTCTAAACTGGCGCTACCGCTACCCGATTTCCGGATCGACCTTAAACCCTAAACTAGCAAGCTAACTAAGAGTTATAATCGTTATACCGAGTTGATCCATATCCTTCGGTCTTCATTCCAAGCTCCTAGCGGCTCCTTGATGTGGTTTGGTCGCCGGTCTTCCTCCATCTCCGATGATCCACCCGAGGGAAAACGGCACAAGCTCCAGCCTCGTCGAACGAGACAAGCGACGCTCCATAGTTGCTAGTGATGGAGAGTGGGGGTGTATAAAACTGTCACTACGATTTTTGTAAGTCCACGTTGCCCACCCCGGTGCTTGCGGGGAGGCGGAAAACGGAATAAAAATCGGATTTTTATCACTTTAGGCAACATGGACTAGACAAAGAAGGATCTTTGCTAAACAAAAACAAGCTAAAGCTAACTAGAAACTAGCTAAGGGTAGAATGGTTATACCTAGGGCTTTATGTCCTCTCCTTGCTCCTTAGAGTAGTAGAAAGGGATCACCTTTGTCGTCTTCTTGAGTCGAAAAAGGATCCACCCGAAAGCCTCAACCTTTAGCTTCAACTTCAAGCTAGAAGTAACTAGGGTGCTAGAAGTGCTAGTCCTAAAACCCTAGATGAGAGTAAAGATTATCAAGAAGAGGTTTTTCTCAAGCTCAAGTGTTTCTCAACACATGAGAGGGAAGAGCTTGAGGGAGAGGAAGAACAAGAGAGAGAAAGTGAATGATAGAAATGAGAGAATAAAACAACCATTCTCACATATATGTGTGAATTATTATAAATTGATAATTAGCTAGATAATTGTCATGGTTAATCAAGACATGACCATTATCATTTCATTTTTAATGCAAATTGCAAGGATCAAAGAGCATCTTCCAAATGAAATGATGATGGTTAAAGTGTCAACCTAGGTCAACAAGTCAAGAAGGTCAAATGGTCAACAACCATAACCATGCACAATTATATTAAACTAATATCAATTAACCATAATACAAACATAAGCATTAGGGTTAATAAAATGACAATGGTCATTAACCCTAATCAAAGTCCTCTCCCTCTGTCTCAAGCAATTGTGCATACGCACCCGTATTCGTGATCCGAGGAACACGAATACAATGAGATAAAACCAATCCCAAATCATATACTAGGATCCGGCTTAAACCAAAGCCCGCTAGTATAAGCTGTCCGGACAGCAAACGTGCACGAGTGCGCGGATGTGAACGAACCCTGTCGCAAAACCATGCAACCTCTACTCATTTTGCCTAAAGGCGAATAGCTCTCTGTGTGGGACTTTAAAGACTCGACACTACGCTGGCAGTGGGTTTAACCACAGACCGCAAGCGGCACTAGCTGTACGTAATGGTCCCCAGGTAGATGCCGATAAGAAGACTGACGAGGTAAACCCCATCTGAACTCCTACTAAGCCTGTATGTGACAGTCTCCGTACAGTCCGGTCTGTTCGTCTGATACATCGCATGGCGGGCCTAGGGGGCGGTTAACGTCAGTCCCCTAATAGCGGTACAAGTCGTGTCGGAGTGTAGCCCAGAACACCCTGAGATAACACTGGAAACCTACCAGTATATCTCGCTTGCCCTGGCCAGGGACTACTCGTGTAATGGCTCTCCTAGACACAGCGCGATGTCAACCCCCAATACCGGGAGAGACGAATCCTGTCTAACCGTCACAGCCTCCAAGTGCTTCGGGACTGCACCCAAAAACTACCTGTTTGCACGACTCCTTTGAGCCGTGGTAGGGTAGTAATCAAAGTGCAGTGGGAACACACTCGAGGCGAAGTGACAGTGTCAAGTCAGCGGACTAAGCTGTAATCATGTCACCTGGGAACTGATAACAGACGATAGGTATAATACCAACCAACAGTTCCCGACGAGTCCTGTCCAGTGTACTCGTAACCTAACGGGCACCCGCATAGTATCTCAAGTACGACGTACTGACGGCTGTAGGACAGACCGTCTCCCACGCTGGGATGAGAAGCGCATACGCTTGTCTACTCCAGAGTATCGATGCCCTGTCTCGATAGTCCAACGACGAGGGACCAGTATAAGGATGTGCTTATGGATTACCCAGCTCCCACAAGTGTGAGCGCCATCACAACGCTGGTAATCAAGCAAAGATCCTAAGTGCTCTACTAATATGTATATCAGCAATATGCTAAAAGAAACACATGCACATATTAAAGCAGAGACAAACCAAGTAGCATATTACCATTTCGAGCAAGATTGTGTATGGTTCCTAGGCACACTAATGAGGTCTCACAAGGCATCAACCATGCCAATTTCAAACTTTACGGGTGCCGAGAAACCCTAATACGGATCGTTGGCTAGAAGTTTAGGCGAAACAAGCAACTAGTTAACTACTTAACTAAGTGTAAACGGAAATACAACCTTTGTAGATCCGGTCCTCCACCTCCATAGCTCCGCAATGAAGTCTCCTTGCAGTCCAAATGAAAACCCGGGCTCTAGCGTCGGCTTCATCGGAGAAATGGGCGGGCAAGGTCGTCGGCTTCGTGCCGAAGATGATCTACGTCGAGGCATCACAAGATCAAGCTCCAACTTCACCAAGTCATGAAACTTGTGAAGAAAACACACTCTACTACTTGGCAAGAGGTAGAGGATGAAGAAATAGAAAGTGGGTAGACTTTAGAATTGGATTTCTCACTCTTTTTCATCAATCACCATTGATGAAGTCTAGGTTTTCTTCTTGAAGAAAAAGAAGAAGAAGATAGAAATATTATGGTAAGTTATTTTAAAATGAAAAGAAAATGAATACTTATCATAATGTAAACCATGGTCAAGTGTAGAGATTAAACCAAGGTTAGTTGGAATGGTTAGGGTTAAGGATGAGATAAGAATGGTGGACTTGTTCAAAGGTTCAAGAAGCTTCAACATAAAAACAAAATAAGCCACCATCCTTAAAAATTTCCAAAATGAATATATAAATAAATAACTAAGTAATTAATCAAAACCCTAACCATTCATATAACCATGGTTTAATCTTTACACAAACCAAAGTGAGCAAGTATCATCAAACATGATACAAACTAGTGTACAAAAGTATATCACATATACAATGTGCACATCAAGTGAGAAAATCCATTTAAAGTGAACCAATACTAGTTAATGCAAAGTAATATATCAAATATATAATTATGCATTAAATCATTAAATCAACACTTGATTTAACGATCCGGTCATATCGCATATAACCGACTAATATGCAATGTATCGACTTATCGAATCAATCCTTGATTCGATAACTAGGTTATATCGCATACAACCAATCAATACATTCATCACGAGAATAGAATACGGTATCACATACACGTATTATTTTCGGTCCCGCACATATCTTATATGCACTCCTATTTCATTTCGCTTGAGCCAGGAAACCTCTGTGTAGGACTCTAAAGACTCGTCAATACGCCGGCAGCAGATGATGATCATATCAAACACCCACAAGCCGCAAGCGGTCTGCTAAACGTAACGGCCACCCGGGTATTGAGCGATCAGAAGATCGACGAGCAAGCCCGCTCACACTCCAGTGAATCCAACCAGTAACACTACCGTAGCTCGATATGTCGCATATTTTGCCTAGGGGTGGTAAACGTCAGACCCCAATAGCTCGATAAGTCGTGTTGATATGAGGTCTATAACAGTTCGAGAAACTACTGGTAACACTTACCAGTAAATCTCAGCAACCCTGGCCAGGGATTTCCGGTTATAGCCAATCGAACACAGCGCAACATCAACTCCCTATACCGGGAGAGACGAATCCCCTCCTATCGCTCATTGCCTCCATGTGATTCGGGACTGTACCCAAAAACCACCGTTTTGCACGCCCTCTTGGACGTGGTAAGATGGAAATCAAAGCACAGTGGGAACCACACAAGACTCTATGACGATCTCGGGTCAACAGACTACTCTTTACCAGTGTCACCAGAGAACTGCCATCTGACGTAAGGTATAATACCATCTGGGAGTTCTCGGCGAGTCCGTCCAGTGTACCCAGTCTCCACTGAGCACCCGTATATCATCTCTGATGTCAAACACCAATGGATATGGGATCATCCATCGCCCATCTGTATGGGTCGAGAAGGTATACGCTAGTCTACTCTGGTATATCGATGCCCTGTCTCGATACACCCACGACTAGGGACTTTGAAGGATGTACTTATGGACTACCCTGTCCCCAATAGTATGATCCGCATCATAGTCCAGGTAGTCAAGTACATATCCTAAGGGCTTTACCAACATGTAGCAGAGAGACAATCAGTGTACACGTTAAGGTAAAGAGCAACCAGATAGCATACTATCATGTCGAGCAAGAAAGTCCTCCCTATATATGTCCCAGCATCCACTACAATATACATCCTATGTATAGTAATGGCCTCTAGGGCATACATATAACTAACAATCTCCCACTTGCACTAGGGCCATCTGATAGCAGTGGTTGTAGTATCTCATACTCAACCATCCCATAAAAGTCTCTCTCTGGGAATAGGCCTTCGTGAGTGGATCCGCCGTGTTGTCCTCTGAGTCTACTCTCCTAACCTCGATCACCCTGGAGATCAACCATCTCCATGATCAGGTGATACTGGATTAGAATATGTCTGGATCACTGATGGGACAGACGTTCCTTGGCATAAGCCACAACTCCATTGTCACACAATGGAAGGAACGAAGTTCATCTCATGAACTAATATACACCCAGACTGCCTCTTTGGTAGCATCTTAAGTAGCGATGTATCCTGCCTTTATCGTCTAGTATGCCATGTTGGAGATAGTGCCCTCAGAGTCAATTATTAGGTCACAGGTACGTGATTGTAATGATTGAGGGAGGACCTATCCCGGTAGGACAGTCTTACTCGAGATGATAGTATACTATCTGGTTTACCTTTATCATCGTGTACTGCTTTAGGTGACCTGACACGTCGCTATTACACGTTGATAGAGCCCCTAGGATTCTTGCTTGACCACCAGCAGTATGAGGGCGATCATATAAGTGGGAGCTGGTGGTCTACAAGCATATCCTTAAAAGGTCCCTAGTCGTGGGAGTTTCGAGACCGGGCATCGATACTCCATTAGTAGACTAGTGTATACAGTCGAGACCCCGACGAGGGGCGGTGGCCGGTCTCACAAGCCACTGGTGTCAGTTGGATCACCTAAGATGTATACAGGTGCTCATTGGGTTATGAGTACACCGGACAGGACTCGCCGGGAACATGCTAGTTGGTCATATACCAGACGTCAGATGGCAGTTCCCTGGTGACATGTGTGCAGGTTAGTTCATCGACCTGGGGATCGTCATTTGTCTCGTGTGAGTTCCCACTGTACTTTGATTACTACCCTACCACGGATCAAAGGAGTCGTGCAAACAGGTTTTAGTTGGGTACAGTCCCGAGCCACATGGAGGCAGTGAGCGTATCTTCAGGGGTTCGTCTCTCCCGGTATTGGGGGTGAGGTCGTGCTGTGTCTAGGAGAGCCATTACACAAAGTCCTTGGCCAAGGCAAGGAGATTTACTGGTAGGTATTCCAGTAGTATCTCAGGGTGTTCTGGGCTACACTCTGACACGACTTGTACCGCTTTTGGGGGTCTGACTTTTACCAAACCCCTAGGCCCGCCATGCGATACTCATAGACGAACGGACCGGACTGCACGGATATTGTCACTGACAGGCTCAGTTGGGTGTCGGGGTGAGCTTCCTCATCGACGTCCCTTTTGGTCAATAGCTGGTGGCCCGTCACGTATTGGCATATACCTCTGACGTGCTAGTGGTTAAATCCACAGCCATAGTATTGACGAGTCTTTAGAGTCCACCACATTTACAGTTACTCAGCTTTCGGGCGAAAGGTTGTAGAGGCCGTATGGAGATATGGCAAGGTCCGATCAGATACGTGCGGTATTGCACGGATCAGGATCGGACAGTTTGTACTATAGGCCGTATGGTTATATGGCAGGGTTCGATCAGATACGTGCGGTATTGTACGGATCAGGATCGAACAGATATTACTAGCCGGTTTTGGTATAAGCCGGATCCTAGTATAGTACAGTGTAGATTTTGTCTCATTGCATTTGTATTTCGGTCGAAATACAGATGCGGGTGTGTATGCACAGTATCGGGGTTTTCCTGTAATTTATTACGGGAACAGTTTTTGGAGTTGCCAGTTTATTTTCCGTTTCGGCCAATTTTCCATTGTTCCGTTCATTGGCCGAAGATTGGTGGAGGAGGGCTTATTTGCATTGTTGCAAATAAGTGTTTGTGGAGGGGTTCTTTGCTTATAGTTGTATCATGACATCTTTTCATTGACCTTGACTTCTTCTTGTCATGATTGCTTGACTTTTAGTGACCATCATGGTTGTTGATGATGAGTTTGGTGATGATGGTTGGATGAGTGTTGGTTTTGCTTGCAATCATTTCTTGATATCATGAGCTTTTCTCTCTCCCTTGCATTATGGTGGTGATTGATTAATCCTTGGCTCTCCCCTCACTCACTCTCTCTCCCCATTCACAAAGAGGGCCGGCCATTCATTAGAGGTGTGGGTGATTGATTTTTGGTGTGGCATTTTTGGTTCTCTTCATTCTCCAAAAATCACACAAGAACCCTCTCCAAAAGTTCACTTCATTTTCCTCCACCACAAAGGCATCTCCATGAACCCCAAATGAGACTTCTTCTACTACGAATTCTACAACGAATCTTGGGCACGTCGAGTAGCCGGCTTCGTCCCCGAGTTGCCTCGGCATTGAGGTGGGAGCCCGTAAACAAAGTAGGCGATGTGGTGCACTTCCGGCGACGAGGAGGAGACGGGACTTTTCCGCAGGAGATCGGGAGCATGACGAGAAGACCGGAGGACTTGGATCATCGGTATATCTCTATTCCCATTCTTGTAGTTAGCTTAGACTAGTTAATGGTAACGATCCGGATGGTAGTGCGCGGTGGTGCCGGTTTGCTAAGTCCGCAAATTTTAAGTTATTCACCGCTTCCGCATTCCGGCGTCGGATTGACGGCCGGGGCGCCGCCGTGCACTTACAATGGTATCAGAGCCTCGCCATTAACTTCGTCTAGCTTTCGTTTGATGTGTTTTGCTTTTCCGATCGACCAAAATTCCAAAATCTATGTTTTTGTGCACATCAGTTTTCTGTTAAGATTTTTTGGTGTCTAAAAATTTTTTAGGTGGTCTCAGAATGATGTGCAGGAGATTCTAAGAACTCTGGGAAAATTCGACACTCTGATCTCTCAAACAGAGCGCGGATCCGCGGCCCCACCCTTCTATTGGGCCGCGGTTCCGCCGCAGTCTTGAGAGTTCAGTGGGCCATCTTTTTCCAGTGGGCTTCAGGGGTGTAATTAGGGGTTTTGGAATATTAAAATTGGGCCAATTATTTCTGTGAGTGCTGCAGTATTGGTTTGGGGCCCACTTGTTAATTTTTGGTCAATCGGAAAATTTTAAACACATTTTTCACAGTATTTACATTATATCTGCGACCGTGAATGTCACTCGATCGGTAAATCCTGTCTAACTGCTATAGCCCGGTTAGACGGATTTGCGAACGTGACTTTCACGTTGATGTTCTATGTATTTGCTGTGTTGTTGCGGATCGGTCGTGGGGGATAGCCTGGATGCAATGCTAGTACAGTTGTGGTTGTATTATGTACATTTGATATTGCGGGGCGAGCGTCCGACATGTGGACTGCCGTCACTGCCTGTTTGTATTATTATTTTGGGGCACGACCTGGTTGCGGTCGATGTACCCGTTGTATGTATATTTTACTTTCTGTACTAGGATTGCCCCGCGGAGGGGTGCACGGATAGCCGGGTTCTGGAGGGCAACAAGCCCGCATCTCATGGCATTGAGACGGAGGGGGCTTCACTCTAGGATTGGCGGGCTATTCGCCGCACTCGTAGGGGGTACAGGTTGACCCAGGAGGGGTGCCCAAGTTGCCGGATTCCGTGAAGTGCTGGGTGGTCCATTCACGGCGCTGAAGGGGGCTGCCTCGCTTCAGGTTTTGGCGGGTGACTTGCCGCGCCCGTAGGGGTCTAGGATTTCATTGCACAGGCTATCCACACGACCAGGGGAACGTCGGGTTTCAGCGGCTCTGTGAAACCCGGGGATCCCAGATATCTGTATTGTTTCTGTGATGCTGTACATTTTCTGTGATGTTGCATTTTTATTCACGCCTTGAGCGAATATAATATATTGGTATATATATTAGTAGATGTAGTATATGTTTTGCATCCGCGCTAGTCCAGTCCCCGCTCTGTCGTTAGTAAGCTAACCTAACGGGTAATGACGGGACCCAGTGGCGAATGCGGATGGCATATACGTACATCAGTATATTTTCGTTCTTTTTGGTGTGATCAATTGATGGGACTGCATTGATTCGGATCAATGCAAGTTAAAAACAAACCTAATCTGATGTTGTTGGAACACTTTTTCAAAAAGCTGTTATTGCAAGGACGTTCACTTTTGTTTTGCATCGTGGTATTCATTTGGAATATCCTGCTCCTCAGTCGACGAGGCAAGGGCCGAGATCCCTTCACCGGGAGTGACCCCTTGGACAAAAGTTTGCGTCAGGGCATTAATTTCACTATAGCCGATTGCTTTTGCTTTGCATCGTGGTATTCAGTTGGAATATCCTGCACCCCATTCTACGGGGAAAGAGCCGAGATCCCTTCACCGGGAGTGACCTCTTTAGCAACGGTTTTCGTCACTATATTTTTAAAAGCTATCCGTTCCTTCGACGATATCAAGTTCTTTACGTTAAAGGTTTTCGCCAGAAACCATTCGTAGCCCTCCGTCGTTTCTTATGGGTAGTCAATAGTATTCAAGCTGTGTTTGTTGGCCAAAGTCAAGGCACAGTGTTTGGTAGCTGTTGGTTATTCATATGCAGCATAGATAGATGCGTTGGTTTGGAACAGTCGTATAGCCTTGTTGGCCAAAGTCAAGGGCTTGTGCGGGTGGATTCGAATCAACCTGGAGAATGACGGGTAGAACTTGACATATGACTTATGATTTGTTGGCCAAAGTCAAGGTCATAAGAGCATGGGGCAGAAATCACATCGGGAGTTTCAAAAGAACTGAAACTTGCCAGATATGCGCATACCTTCTGGAGTGTGATAGCGTGAGCGGATTCCGTCACGTTATCATGCAATGATAGTTGGATCCCGATTCCCACTGATGAGTTGGTATACTCCTCGGGTAACACCGACTAATTCTTCTTTCAGGTTTGGAGGAGAATTTGAGGTACAGTGGGAGGATTCCAGATTAGATAAATTGGTAACCATTCTGATCTAGGTTAGAGTGCACGCTGAGTGTTTCTTTTCTCTCTCTCTTTGGCAGCGACCATTGACCCGACCCTAAGACTTTGACTCAGTGACCAAGTTGACCGAACCTTCTAAACACTGGCTTTTGGATTGTCAGAGTTGCAGACCTCATTGCCACTCCTACTTTTACCCTTTTCTCCGGGACACCCCGTATTGCTACGAACGTCCACTTCCATTGGACAAAACCATCGTATGGTTAGATACGAACTCGACAGATTTATTCGAGGATGGTTTCCGGTTCTGGAGAAAACGGATAGGATTATTCAGTTGTCTTTTCCTTTTACCCTCTCTCAGGTTACGAGTACTCCTTGGTTTAGGGGTAGCACACCTATTACGCAAATTGGATCGTCTTCTTCCAAACCATAGGCAGGTGCCGACCGGTAGGGAATGAAGAAAACCAATTAGCATAACGATGGTGTGCAGAAGGTATTCGGTTAAGACAAAGCAAGGGATTAGTAAGAGGGCAAAGTAAATTGCAACAGATATTCACGACCAAACCAAGTATCTCTTCGCCAATCCTAAAATCACCTTTGTATTTCTCCAGGACACTCCGTATCACTACGAAGATCCACAGTTTATTGGATATTCCATCGTATGGTTATATACGAACTCGAAAGGAACTTGTTCCAGTTCGGGGATGGATCCTGGTTCAGGAGAAATAGGAATAAAGTACATTCAGGTATCTTTTATCTTCACCTTCTCTCGTGTTGCGAGTGATCCTAGGATTAGGACAGTACACCCATTATGCTTTTTGGATAGTCTTCTTCCAAACCATAGGCTGGTGCCGAACGGTAGGGAAGGAAGAAAACCATTTGGCCTAAAGGGGTGTGCAGAAGGTAAAGACTAAAGACATATGAAGGGATTTGGAGAGGTGGCAAAGGATTATACGGTTACAGTCGTGAATCTGGTAGAGGCATTACTAAGAATATCGGGATACCCCATCGGAACATTTAAATGTTTCAGGTTCGCTGTGTACTGTTAAAAGAAAACTGATTTCCCGATTGGACACTTGCTCCAGGGTATGTATTTACCAGGTACGATTCTCACATCTGTATGGTTTTACAGATGATGAGTGGGAGTAAGTTATTGGGAATTGGGTGATTATCCTCATTATATCGGGATTCGTTGTAATCGGTGATATTTGAGGAAATCACCTGGGCTGTTTGCCGGTCGGCAAATATTTGGTTTTGAATATCCGCTGTTATGCACCAATTTCAAATTGATATATCTGTACGTCTATTTTTCATAGAGTGAGATATACCTTTCTGAAATTATGTCTACGACATTTACCTATATCAGTGGATGGTTAGGTAAAGAGCATTAAACAGCGGTGTAATTCTTCTTAACCATAAGTACAGTTTTCAACCTACGACACACAGTGAATGAGTAATCAGACTCAAGGGACTTTTACAGAGTATTGTATGTTGTCCTGAGTCCATCAGGACAGAGGGGATGGTCCTCGTACTATATTCGGTTTACTTATGACTCCTCTAATTTTTAGACAGGTGTTTCGTGGAAACACAGGGTCTGAATTTGGAGAAGTTATATGTATTTGAATACAGTAGAGAACCAGGTGTAGCAAGTATCGGGATTCTTCAAAGTGATTGAAGATGTAGATACTTGTATGTGGTATTCAGTTGATAGTAGTGATTAAGAGATCTTGCTTCTCTTTCAGGTTACTCATAATTGGAAGTATTCCTAAGTTGAGTAACGCTGATCGGCCTCCTTCCATTTAGTTGACATGCGCTGGGGACAGCTGCATGATTTGAATCTGGTTCAATTAAATCAGTACCTCTGTTTCTATATTGGATATAGAACAGTTCATATCTTAACGATGTTAAGGTACGGGGAGTTGTCCGGTTTATGATTAAAACCAGACACTGGACAACTCAAGGCATGTTTCTGTAATGGCTGTTTGTGGGTTGACCCAGGCTATGACGAGGGTTGACTTTCTACCATCTGGATGAACAATAGCAATATTGTTCTAGACTCGCCACAGTTTTATTAAAAATGGATTTTTTTTTCAGAAAACAGTAGTGGGAGTATGGTAGAACTGGAAGTGATTCCAGAACCACAAACGATTACTGAAGATTTGATAAGGAACCTAAAGATTCAATCTGGATTGACATTCCATTGGCCACTCCGCAGATAAAGTGGGTAACTTCAGGCACCCGAGAGGTACTCAGGTAGCCTCAAGGACGGTGACAGGGAAGTTCTTGTTTACCCACACTTGCCATTGTTGTTGTTCCAGGCTGCGAGACCCGGCAGGAGGATGAGTATAGCGTCGTTCTAAACTAGTTTTAGAAGTGCACGTCTATATGACTCTGGCAGAGGGTTGTCGTAGTCAGTGGGAGCAGCGGAAGCATTGATGGACAGGTTGCTTATGTCTATTTATAGACTAGAGCAGATGTAGCGGAGAAAGATCATCTATTTCTGACGTGACAGTCATGGGTTTGACTTCATCAGAATAGGGGATGGATCTGTTGAGAAGGTAGTAGGGTGTGATATCCTGGTATTTGGATGATATACACAGAGTAGGAAAAGAAACTCCTACACTACGATCGGTTATGCTTTGGTCGTCACACAGTTGTTTCTCCACAAAGGAAATGGATTTTATATAAGACATACTGATTACTAGATCTATGTTTTCAGATCTAGATTTGGGTGGTTTCCCAATCAGGGTACTTGACAGCATTCTAAGAGTATTTAGGATGGACGACTCCTGGCACGGTAGTGTACCTGCAAGTAATGGAGTCACCCTCTCCAAAGGTGTCTTGCAGACTAAAGGGGAGAGGGACGGGCATGATTGGCAGATCACTTGCTCAGGCAATTGAGTCAATCGTGAGATATCAAGTACCACACCAGATGTTGTTCTTGCACTAGATGCAATAAGTTGACATTAATCCAATCCTGGAGAAATAGTCGGAAGCAGTTTTAGAACATAAGTGGATGTTCTAGGGATATGATAACGACAGCCTCATTCAGGAGACAGTTATCATTCCAGGCTTCCAAGGTGACATGGACGACAAGAAGGTTGTCAGAGTTATAGTTTTTCCTTCTGATGAGGGGCAGTATTTTGGGCAGGTGGTCCAAGGCAATACTGAGGGAGGCATGGCGCGCAGGATACTGATTAAGTTCAGTTGACGATACAGTCTAAGAAGTTTGGATTTGGAGTTCATTTATGAGCTATGTCCCATCAGACATCCAGACACATTCTAAGACAGGTATTGCTCTTTTCGGGAGATGGGTTTCTCCGCGAACTTGAGATATAGAGAGACATAGAAAGAAACAACAAAGCGGATCCACTCACTGAGGCTATTCCTCGAACGCAATAGTTTCGCAAACGAGCTTTGTGAGACTGACTAGTAGAGGAGTTGGGTGTTCGGTATCACACGGGCTGTGAGTATGCGACATCGCAATAATTAGCCTTGAGTGCAAGTGGGAGATTGTTGGAGATAGTGCCCTCAGAGTCAATTATTAGGTCACAGGTACGTGATTGTAATGATTGAGGGAGGACCTATCCCGGTAGGACAGTCTTACTCGAGATGATAGTATACTATCTGGTTTACCTTTATCATCGTGTACTGCTTTAGGTGACCTGACACGTCGCTATTACACGTTGATAGAGCCCCTAGGATTCTTGCTTGACCACCAGCAGTATGAGGGCGATCATATAAGTGGGAGCTGGGGGTCTACAAGCATATCCTTAAAAGGTCCCTAGTCGTGGGAGTTTCGAGACCGGGCATCGATACTCCATTAGTAGACTAGTGTATACAGTCGAGACCCCGACGAGGGGCGGTGGCCGGTCTCACAAGCAACTGGTGTCAGTTGGATCACCTAAGATGTATACAGGTGCTCATTGGGTTATGAGTACACCGGACAGGACTCGCCGGGAACATGCTAGTTGGTCATATACCAGACGTCAGATGGCAGTTCCCTGGTGACATGTGTGCAGGTTAGTTCATCGACCTGGGGATCGTCATTTGTCTCGTGTGAGTTCCCACTGTACTTTGATTACTACCCTACCACGGCTCAAAGGAGTCGTGCAAACAGGTTTTAGTTGGGTACAGTTCCGAGCCACATGGAGGCAGTGAGCATATCTTCAGGGGTTCGTCTCTCCCGGTATTGGGGGTGAGGTCGTGCTGTGTCTAGGAGAGCCATTACACAAAGTCCTTGGCCAAGGCAAGGAGATTTACTGGTAGGTATTCCAGTAGTATCTCAGGGTGTTCTGGGCTACACTCCGACACGACTTGTACCGCTTTTGGGGGTCTGACTTTTACCAAACCCCTAGGCCCGCCATGCGATACTCATAGACGAACGGACCGGACTGCACGGATATTGTCACTGACAGGCTCAGTTGGGTGTCGGGGTGAGCTTCCTCATCGACGTCCCTTTTGGTCAATAGCTGGTGGCCCGTCACGTATTGGCATATACCTCTGATGTGCTAGTGGTTAAATCCACAGCCATAGTATTGACGAGTCTTTAGAGTCCACCACATTTACAGTTACTCAGCTTTCGGGCGAAAGGTTGTAGAGGCCGTATGGAGATATGGCAAGGTCCGATCAGATACGTGCGGTATTGCACGGATCAGGATCGGACAGTTTGTACTATAGGCCGTATGGTTATATGGCAGGGTTCGATCAGATACGTGCGGTATTGCACGGATCAGGATCGAACAGATATTACTAGCCGGTTTTGGTATAAGCCGGATCCTAGTATAGTACAGTGTAGATTTTGTCTCATTGCATTTGTATTTCGGTCGAAATACAGATGCGGGTGTGTATGCACAGTATCGGGGTTTTCCTGTAATTTATTACGGGAACAGTTTTTGGAGTTGCCAGTTTGTTTTCCGTTTCGGCCAATTTTCCATTGTTCCGTTCATTGGCCGAAGATTGGTGGAGGAGGGCTTATTTGCATTGTTGCAAATAAGTGTTTGTGGAGGGGTTCTTTGCTTATAGTTGTATCATGACATCTTTTCATTGACCTTGACTTCTTCTTGTCATGATTGCTTGACTTTTAGTGACCATCATGGTTGTTGATGATGAGTTTGGTGATGATGGTTGGATGAGTGTTGGTTTTGCTTGCAATCATTTCTTGATATCATGAGCTTTTCTCTCTCCCTTGCATTATGGTGGTGATTGATTAATCCTTGGCTCTCCCCTCACTCACTCTCTCTCCCCATTCACAAAGAGGGCCGGCCATTCATTAGAGGTGTGGGTGATTGATTTTTGGTGTGGCATTTTTGGTTCTCTTCATTCTCCAAAAATCACACAAGAACCCTCTCCAAAAGTTCACTTCATTTTCCTCCACCACAAAGGCATCTCCATGAACCCCAAATGAGACTTCTTCTACTACGAATTCTACAACGAATCTTGGGCACGTCGAGTACCCGGCTTCGTCCCCGAGTTGCCTCGGCATTGAGGTGGGAGCCCGTAAACAAAGTAGGCGATGTGGTGCACTTCCGGCGACGAGGAGGAGACGGGACTTTTCCGCAGGAGATCGGGAGCATGACGAGAAGACCGGAGGACTTGGATCATCGGTATATCTCTATTCCCATTCTTGTAGTTAGCTTAGACTAGTTAATGGTAACGATCCGGATGGTAGTGCGCGGTGGTGCCGGTTTGCTAAGTCCACAAATTTTAAGTTATTCACCGCTTCCGCATTCCGGCGTCGGATTGACGGCCGGGGCGCCGCCGTGCACTTACATGCCACGGTATCTAGCTTGGAACTTTTCCAACATACCGTCCCTTTACTGAGGGAAAAGACAATGCCTGTGACTGACATTCAGTCGTCTTTATCACCCTGGAACCATTCCAGTGATTCTCCCCAGGATCAACTGATACCATCTCACTACAACTAGTGAGTAGCCTAACATCCATTTAGATCTATCTCATAGATCCAAAATCCAGGATTTAGTAGGTATCACTTTGATCCTATGTGGAGAGTCATTGTGATAAGCGGAGATTGATCGAGCGTAGCATAGGAAACTTTTTCCCTATCAAGAGTATGTCATCCACGTACTATACGAGGATCACCACCATACTCCCTACTACCTTTTTATATATACAAGGTTCATCTACCATTTTGATGATGTGAAACTCTTTGACTACTTCATCAAAACAGATGTTCCAACTCCGCGATGCCTGCTTTATCCTATAAAGCATCTTGTGTACGTTTCCGCTGCTCCCACTGTCTACGAAGCCCTCTGGCTGTGTACTTATAGACGTTCTCTTCTAAAACATCATTTAGAAAAGCAGTCATGGCACCCAACCGCCAGATATCGTAGTCATGGTATGTTGCCGTGGCAAGTAGGATCTGGATGGACTTAAGCATAGCTACTTAGAAAATGTTTCAACAAAATCCATAGCTGGTCAATAATGCAAACCTTTAACAAGTCTAGCTTTGAAAGTCTCTACTTTTCCATTTACACCAAGTAATCTTCTCAAGATATACTTGCTCCTGATGGGGATTTAACCCTTCAGATATCGCAACCAAAGTCCATACTTTGTTGGTGTATAAGGATTCCATCTTAAATCGCTAAGCATCCAGCCATTCTTACAGAGTCCCACTCCTGATGGCCAGCTCGAAACTAGTTGGGTCATCATCTCATGATGCAATCCTCGCTCCCACTGTCATAGAGAAACCGAAGTATCTCTCAGGTGGGTGAGGAACCCTACTAGATCGGCGGAGAGGTTGAGGTTCGTTGGTTACTATTGAATAATTTGGTTCTACCAAGTCATCTGCTGTAATTTGTATAGCTGGAACCTTTCCAGTTATACATAACAGACCTTGCCTCGAGCTTGTCCGGATTTTGCTTCTAAACATAGCCCGGACAACCCCAAATCTTAACTAACTTAAGATATGGGCTCTTCCCTTTCCATATTACATATGAAGTGGTAGGCAACTGATTTGATCAGAACCCTTTTCAATAGGTATGCAACTTCATAAGTGCATAACTCCCAAAAGGAAATAGGAAACTCAGTAGTACTCATCATAGAGCACACCTTATCATATAAGGTGTGATTGCTCCACCCCGATTTACAATCGTGCTATGGTGTATGCGGAGGAGTAATGCTGAGAGAGAATCTCATTCTCCTTTAGAATAGTCCAGGATTTCCGTGCTCAAGTATTCTCCTCCTTGATCACATCAAAGGACATAATACTTATACCCGTATTGGTTCTCTACTTCTAACTTATATTCTGTGAATATCTCAAAAGGTTCGGACTTGTGTTTCAACAGGAACATAGGTCTGAATCTTGAAAGATCATCAGAGAATGTAATGAAGTATAAAGAACCGGTCTTGGCAAGTGTAGACAAGGGACCTACATACATCAACATGTATCATCCCAAGAGTTCACTAACTCTTTCTCTGTTTCCAGTAAACAGAGCTATGGTCATCTTATCTCTGTGACATGACTCGCAAGTTTCATAAGATGTAAATTCAAACTGATTAAATATGCATCTACATGTAACTTCAGCTAGTCGGGTCGCATTGATATGACCTAGTCTACAATACCTCAAGAAGGATTCGTTCATTTCTGAACTCTTCTTCTTGTGTGTGTTCTGTATACTAAAGAACTGTAGTTTGATTTAGAACATTAATGCTTTTAGATAACGTGCCTGAACCGATCAACTTTTGATATAGGAAATGTTCAAAACATTATCCAACAATACAAAATTATATCCTTTCTTTACTGATAAAGAGACTGATATGATTTTGTATATCAGGTTCGGTATCTAATAACATTCGTTCAGAATCAATGTATTGGTAATACAGGGTGACAGTGACCAACAGACTTGGCTGCAACTCTTGCCCCGTTTTCTGCCTCATGAAACTTATCACCTGTTCTCAGTTCTCTACCTTTCTGTAGCCCTATGTAACAGATTACATATATGGGATCCAGATCTGGTATCATATACCCAGGACGTAAAGGATACGGAGAAACAGTTCTTTGTAATGAACACACCCGAAGATGATGCATCATATGCACTCTCTTCGTTTGGGCGGCACGGGAATTCTGGTAATCCCCAATTTCCTGCTCTGTCTTATACCAATTATAAGTTGGAGCGGGACCAACGTTCCCAGCTCAGTATAACAAGCGGGTTCGGTCAATACTTCCGTATTATTATCTTGATTAAGGCGTGATATGGTCGCTACCTGGAGAGAGAGGGAAGAAAACACTCAGCGTATGCTCTTGCAAGATCAGATTGGTTATTATTTTATCTAATCAGGATGGCTCCCACTGCTTTTTATCAAATCTTCCTTCAAACCCAAAAAGGAAAGACTAGCCGGGATTAATTACACACTACAAGTTCGCCAATCTTTCAGCCAGGCCAGTGTCGGTACTTTGAGGGAGGTCCCCCGTGCTTTCGCACGAACCTAATTACAGCAAACCTCGTTTTCCCAGAGGCGTAACCCCGTTGACACCTTTCTAGACACCTACTTGATCGGCTAATTGTAATATGTAAAACTCTCCCAGGAGTAACTCTTACTCGCAGCGGGTATCGGGATCCAACTATCTCATAGAAGGTATGCAATCTCATTGCAAATTTCAACACTTGAAATTCCCGATAATATTTTGCCCCTAACATGCTATGACCTTGACGAAAGCCAACAAACCATAGCCCGCTAGTCAAGTTCAACCCGTACATTTCTTGATTGAATTAAACCCACCCGCATGACCCTTGACGAAAGCCAACAAAGCCGCACGACTACCCTAATCCAATCGCATCGTATGCAGCAGATAAGCAGCATATAGCTACCGCACACTGCACCTTGACGAAAGCCAACAAATGCAGCACGAATACTATATACAACTTATCTGAAATGACGGAGGGCTACGACAGGTTTTTCTGAAAACCTATTGCGTAATGAACTTGATATCGTTGTAGAATCAAATGATTTTGAAATGGAGTGCTTTTGAGGCTTTTCTAGTTTTGCTAAAGGAGTCACTCCCGGTGAAGGGATCGTCGGTCCTTTCCTCGTCGAATGAGGTGCGGGATATATCATATATATCACTGTGCAAAGCAGAAACTATAGAAGCAATCAAAATACAAACCGAGTGTGTAGCATTTGCCAGTTTTTGCTAAAGGAGTCACTCCCGGTGAAGGGATCTCGGTCCTTTCCTCATCGAATAAGGTGCAGGATATATCATATATACCGCTGTGCAAAGCAAGAACTGTAGCTACCAGTTTTATTTTTGAGATTCGATTCTACAACATCTTAGGTTTCTTTTATTTCATTAATCACATTAATGAAGTCCCATCAATTAAGTACCTAAACATCACAGATAAATACGTCGTACACTTATGCCATCCGCATTCGCCTCGATGTCCCCTCGTGCACCGTTAGGTTAGGTAACTAACGGCAGAGCGGGGCAGGGCTAGCGCGGGTGTAAAACATAAGTAACGCCTATATATAATATATCATATATACTATATACTGTATCCATCACAGAACATCACATGATCACATCACAGATATCGCAGCAGAAGAATATCATATGAAATATTGGATATACTAGGACGTCCGTGTTTTCAATACGAGCCAGTATAAAACACGGATTCCACGGTCGTGATGAATAGCCAAACCCACACCCCTAGACCCCTACGAGAGCGACAAGCAACCCTACCAATTCTAGGGTTAGGAGACCCGGACTCGACTCCTCGAGTTGGTGTCCCACTGGACTCCAGAACCCGGTTACTTGTGCTCCCCTCCTTGGGTCTATCCTAGTGCGGAAAAGTAAATAATATACAAAAGGTGACATCTTCCGCAACCTGGAAGTGCCCCAATAAAAGAATATTACATACAAGTTTTTACATGAATGAAAATGAAAAACACTCATCTCACATAGAAACCCCCGGCTATTCAAACACGACGATCCAATATAACATATCCAGCAACACATAACATCACATGTCATCAACGTAAGTAAATATGCACATCCCAATTGTCGTTGGCATATAGCAACGAAACCGGCGATATCACATATTACACTTACGGTCACAGAAAAGAAAGTGTAAAACTACAACAGTTGGAATCCGCAATCTCTTTAGACATCGCATGCCTAATCAAATGAATTCTTTAGACATCGCATGCCTAACAATTATAAACCCCACATTTTAGTCTCATTATCGAAAACTCTTTTCAATATCAAGTCGGGCAATTCAACAAGATTCCCGACATCCTGATCGAATGCTCGTCGCAAACTTTAGTAGGCGGCCGCACCCCCCGATACCGTCGACGAAGTGCACCAAGGTGGAACACCGCTACCGCGAGCACCCGAACGGATGCTTTCGGCGACGGGGTTCTCCTACAGTCACTTGGTCGGGGCTATGTAGCGAGGCTGTCTATTAAGTTTACCCGGCGAGTATTCGCGTACGCTATGTGATTGCGACGGACTTTTGATCACATCAAAATTCCGTGGCAACCGATCAAGTGAGACTAAACTGCTATGTTTATAACATTCATTCAGTTATCTCATAACTACTTGTGAATTCCAATTATTGTATCACATTCCGGATAAATAGAAAATGTTAAACTTTTCGATCAAACAGTCGAACAACCAAGTTTTCCCGATATAGATCAACACATGAAATAAGCCTAACAACATTCAGTTCGTGCCTCAGTACTAACGGTCCAGCCGTAGAAGGGTCAAGCCAACGCCTCATATGTGGCACGCCGTACTGCCCTAAACCCGAAGGTTCAAAGGGCAGTTCAAGACGGTCACATAATCGAGTTAAGGTTTGTTGTCTTCTAGAGGGTCCATCGCGTTACTTGCACTACTTAGAACGTCGTTAAACCACGGAAAAACCCAAGACTTGGAAATTTCCCGACAGGGGAAAAATTGGGTATTTATATCCGGTCAAACTTTTTAACATATTCAAAAATTATCCGGAAAGCCACACAGACAAAATTTGATAATCCGATCGAACATTCGAATCCCCAAAACAACCCAAGAAAATTCAACTCTTGAATAATATTTAAAAATACCCAGAGAACTCAGCACTGAATAAAAGAAGTTACTGTGCAAAATAGGAAGCGTGACGTCACACTTAAGCCGCGGAACCGCCGCATAAGCTAGGCTTATGCCGCGGTTCCGCCGCGCATTAGAGGGATCAGGAGATAAATTTTGCGCCGTAATTCTTAGAATTCCCTGCTGAATTTTTTTAAGCATTTTTAATCTGGAAAAAACCCAGTTTTTGAAAAAAGTCCAGAGAGCATGTTTGTGTTAGGGTTTCGGGTTCGTTCGGGTTTCAAACTTCGTCTACGCATCGCCTAAGGCTCTAGCTATGCCCTGATACCACTGTAGGGTTCCTAGGCAGACTAATGAGGTCTCACAAGGCATCAAACATGCCAATTTCAAACTTTACGGGTGCCGAGAAACCCTAATACGGATCGTTGGCTAGAAGTTTAGGCGAAACAAGCAACTAGTTAACTACTTAACTAAGTGTAAACGGAAATACAACCTTTGTAGATCCGGTCCTCCACCTCCATAGCTCCGCAATGAAGTCTCCTTGCTGTCCAAATGGAAACCCGGGCTCTAGCATCGGCTTCATCGGAGAAATGGGCGGGCAAGATCGTCGGCTTCGTGCCGAAGATGATCTACGTCGAGGCATCACAAGATCAAGCTCCAACTTCACCAAGTCATGAAACTTATGAAGAAAACACACTCTGCTACTTGGCAAGAGGTAGAGGATGAAGAAATAGGAAGTGGGTGTTAGTGTTTATGCCCTAGAAGGCCATTACTGTATCATACTAGCTTGTATATTACTTAATGGAAGCTTGGGATATTCACATGTATATAACAGTCTTGCTAAACATGGTAGTATGCTACTTGGTTTTTCTATCTTAATATGTGAGTGTACGTATTGATAGAGCTCTTAGGATCTTGCTTGTCTACCAGCGTTGTGATGGCAGTCACACTAGTGGGGGCTGGGTAGTTTACAAGCACATCCTTATTCTGGTCCCTGGTCGTTGGATTATCGAGACAGAGCATCGATACTCCGGAGTAGACTGGTGTGTACGCTTATCATCCCAGTTGGGGAGATGGTCTGTCCCACAGCCGTCAGTACGTCGTACTGGAGATAGTATGCAGGTGCTCGTTAGGTTACGGGTACACCGGACAGGACTCACGGGGAACTGTTGGTTGGTTTGATACCAGTCGTCAGTGAGCAGTTCCCAAGTGACATGAGTACAGCGTAGTCCGCAGACTTGACACTGCTACTTCGCCTCGAGTGTGTCCCACTGTTCTTAGATTGCTACCCTACCACGGCTCAAAAGAGTCGTGCAAACAGGTAGCAGTTGGGTGCAGTCCCGAGAACTTGGAGGCAGTGGCGGTTAGAAAGGATTCGTCCCTCCGGTATTGGGAGTAGATATCGTGCTGTGTCAGAGAGCCATTACGCAAAGTCCCTGGCCAGGGCAAGCGAGATTTGCTGGTAGGTTCCAGTAGTTTCTCAGGGTGTAATGGGCTTCACTCCGACACGAATTATACCGCTATTAGGGGACTGACGCTTGCCGCCCCCCTAGGCCCGATATGCGATAGTCTTGGACGAACGGACCGGACTGTATGAAGATTGTCACATCAGACTCAGTAGGAGTTCGGATGGGTTTACTCATCGGCCTTCTTATCGACAACTACCTGGGGACCGTTACGTACAGCTAGTGCCGCTTGCGGTCTGTGGTTAAACCCACTGCCAGCGTAGTAGTCGAGTCTCTAGAGTCCCACACAGAGAGTTTCCTACTCCAGGCGAAACGATATAGAGGTCGCATGGTTTTGCGACAAAGGGTTCGGACGCATACGTGCGTTTACGCACGTACGACTTTCGGACAGTTTTTACCAGTCGGCTTTGGTTTAAGCCAGTTACTGGTATCCGGTTATTGGATTTTTACAGTCTAAAGTTTTTCCGTATTTTTGCGGATCGGAGGGGCGTTCTCGTAATTGTGCGAGAAGCTTCTAGAAGATGTGACTAAGAAGGTTACTTTGGATAAGATTGTGAGTCATGAGAGTGATTCATCATTATCATTATTGCACCATAAATGATAATGACACATGCTTAATGAATCACCATTTTGCATTTATGAAGCATGCTTATTCATTTCTATTATTCATTATTCTAAAAATAAGAATGCTTCATAATATATTATGATACACTCTCTCTCATCTCATTATCTTATCTCACATTCTCTCTCCTCAAGCTCTCATCTTCAAGAAACTAATCCTTAATCCTCATGTGTTGAGATCAAAGGTTTAGTTAGACTTAAACTTCCATTACCTTCACTCTTTATCATCCTTTCTTCTTTGATTAGCAATCAAAGTAGATTAGTTACCTCAAGTTAGAGGTTTAGCTTGGTGTTTTGCTCTCGAGTGGATCGTCTACTACCTAGAGAAGGTCGAGGAGAACCAAGGAGGACACAAAGACGAAGGACAGATTTCGTTAGGTATAATCCCTAAACACAATAGATTAGAAACTCTTTGTGTACGGTTATTTACAGTTTAGCTTCGATTCAAGCGGTTAGTCGATGTTCGTTCTTTAAACTTGATCGTTTTTGAAAATTCCGCCTCCCCACAAGTACTGGGGTGTACTACATCGACTTACAGTGAACCGCCGCGCTTGCGCGGCGCTTTAGCCGACTCATGGTCTCAAATTTTGTGTGTGGGTCCTCTCTTGTATTTGGGGTTCTCTGGAATATTTAATATTTGCCCAGGTTTCAGTTAAACAGAGCAGTTTTTGGAGCAATATTAATGTCGTTTAATTGATCGAAATTGTACAGTATTTGCATGTTGGATTATATCTGTGATTGATAAATGTGTTCGTAAACCTCCCCTAACTGCTAGTATGTCGGTTGGCAGGGGGTTGGACATTTCTGAAATGGTTATATCTGTTTGTGCATATAAACTGTATTGGACTGTTGTGGTGTATAGCCGGGGTTTGCAATGGGTTATTGTTTAATTCATTTGTTGTAAATGTAATTTGTTGTAATATTATTTTTGCGGGGCACTTCCAGGTTGCGGTTGTAGCCACCGTTGTATTATTTCATTTTACTGTTTTTGCTCCTAGGACTGACCCAAGGTGGGGTACACAAACTGCCGGGCGGGTAGTTTGCCGTACCCGTAGGGGTCGAGGGTGGGGTAACGGCTATTCATCACAACTGTGTAATCTGTCTTTTCTTGCAGGCTCAAAAGAAATACAGATTGCTTGCAAATCCAATATTGTTTATCTGTGTTCTGGAATGAATATCATTGCGTCAGACGAATGTAAAATATCTATATATATTGTAGCTATTTAGACGTCACTTATGTTTTACACCCGCGCTAGCCCAGCCCCCGCTCTGTCGTTAGTTAAGTAACCTAACGGGTGATGACGGGACCCCGTGGCGAATGCGGATGGCAAAAGAGGACGTTGTATTTTCGTTGTTTTCTGCAATGATAGGTTAATGATGGGACGCATTATCTATAATGCAAAGAAAAACAAACCAAAGTTTAAATCGTTGGAACAATTTAAAAGAAACCACTCGGTTAATTTTAAAACAGATATTTTTAAATGCGGAGATTTAACCACTCCTTTTAAAAGCTATCAGGTTCCTTCGGTTATATCAAGTTCACTACGTTCACGGTTTCGCCAAAACCATTCGTAGCCCTCCGTCATTTCATTTGGGTATTCAGTAGTATTCAAGCTATGCATTTTGGCCAAAGTCAAGGCATAGTGTTTGGTAGCTGCTGGGTTTTCATTTGCTGCATAAGATAGATGAGTTGGTTTGGGACAGTCGTATTACCATTTGACCAAAGTCAGGGGTATATACGGATGGGTTCAAATTGACAAGATAATGACGGGTAGAACTTGACATGTGACTTATGACATTTTTACCAAAGCCAAGGTCATAAGAGCATGGGGCAAAAACTTATATCGGGAATTTCTAAAGAAACTGAAATTTGCAAAGAGATGCATACCATTTGGAGTTTGATGAATGTTGGTAGGATTCCATCAACATTATCATACAATGATATTTGGATCCCGATCCTACTGTGAGTATATGCTACTTATCAGGATATTCGTCACTTAACGATCAATGCTATAAACCTAGTAGGTGTCCAGAAAGGTGTCAGCGGGGTTACGCCCCCAGAGAAAAGAGGTTATTTAATTAAGGAACTTCGCGAAAGCGTTGGAAAACCTCCCTCGAAGTATCGACACTGGCCTGGCTGAACGGTTAAGCAAGTATTGTACGGTGAGAATAGTCCTGGCTAATTCTTCTTTTATGGTTTGAGAAAGGATTCGAGAAACAGTGGGAGCCATCCAGTTTAGATAAACTAAAAACCACTCTAAACTTGCAAGAGCATCATGCTAAAGTGTTTTCTTCTCTCTCTCCTAATTGCAGCGACCCTGAAAATGACTGGACTTAAGTTACTTTTAGAAAAGAATATACTGACGGGGCCAAACTATAAAGATTGGCTGCGGAATGTCAAAATGGCCTTGACCTATGACAAACTGGGGTACGTCCTCACCGCTACAGCACCTGCTGTCCTTGGTCCCAAATCCAGCAATGCGTATAAGGAAATCCGCAAAACCTGGGATTTAGATTGCGCGAGAGCCAAGTGCATCGTGCTTGCCTCTATGAACAATGAACATCAGAGGAGGCACGAGGATATGTTTCTAGATGGCATATTTCTCCATACAAAGGAACTTTATGGAGAGCAATCTCGTATAGCAAGATACGAGACCTCGAAGAAATTGTTTCGAGCGAGGTTGGCTGTCGGGTCATCGGTAGGTGAACATGTCCTACAGATGATCGGCTATATTGAGGAGCTCGCAGACCTTGGGATGACTTTGGATAATGAGCTCTATACAGACCTTATTCTCCAGTCCCTTCCTCCCACCTACGCCCAGTTTATCCTCAACTTCAATCTTCAAGGAAAAGAAGTTGAACTTGCGGAACTCCTGAACATGTTAAGGAGTGCAGAGGGCACCTTGCAGAAGGCAAGGGAAACACCCGCTATGTTTGTTGGCGGTGCATCTTCTTCCGGGTCCAAGGCTAGGGCCAAAGGAAGGAAGAAGAAGGCCGCACCCAAACCTAGAGGAGGTGTTAGTAAGGTGGGAAAGAAGGGAAAGAAAAAGTTTGCAGCACCGGTAGTTGGCCTGGATGAGTGCTTCCATTGTCACAGGAAAGGGCACTGGAAGAAGGATTGCAAGGCGTGGAACGCCAAGAACCAGGAACCGAAGCAAGCTGTGGCTTCGACTTCAGGTGTGTTTGTAATTGAGAATTGTCTGTCGATCAACTCTACTTCCTGGGTATTGGATACCGGATCAGGATCTCATATTTGCAATTCATTGCAGGCACTGAGAAACCGTAGAGTGCTGAAGGAAGGTGATATGATCCTCAGGGTTGCTAACGGAGCTAGCGTGGCAGCTGCGTCCGTCGGGGATTATCACCTAGGATTGACGAGTGGACATATTTTGGTTTTGCATAACTGTTATTTTGTACCAAGCTTAACGTGTAATATCATATCAGTTTCCTTGTTATCAAATAAAGGTTATGATTTCACGTTTATAAGAGATGTTGTTAACATCCACCTTAATCATGGTTTGATTGGGTCCGGTACTCTAAATAACGGCATATATGTTTTAAACCAACTCCAAATTTTCAATGTCCAGAACACACTAAAAAGAAAGTCTCCAGATTTAAATAAAGCTTTCTTATGGCATTGTAGACTGGGTCACATCAATGAGAGAAGGTTGACTAAGTTGCATAGAGAAGGATATTTGGACACGTTCGAATATCAATCTTATGACACTTGTCAATCCTGTCTCAAAGGAAAGATGACAAAGACTCCATTTACTGGACAAGGAGTAAGAGCGAGCGAGCTCTTAGGACTCATACACAGTGATGTATGCGGTCCAATGTCTACACATGCGAGAAGTGGTTTTTCCTATTTCATTACTTTCACGGATGATTACTTAAGATACGGATTCATTTATCTGATGAAACATAAATCCGAGGCTTTTGAGAAATTCCAGGAGTATAAGAATGAAGTAGAAAACCAAACCGGCAAAAGTATTAAGACACTAAGATCTGATCGAGGTGGAGAATACTTAAGTGCCGAGTTCCTAGGTTACCTAAAAGAGAAAGGAATTCTCTCTCAGCTTACTCCTCCATACACTCCACAACATAACGGTGTATCGGAGAGACGGAATCGAACCCTATTGGATATGGTACGATCCATGATGAGTAATGATGAGTTACCGCGATCTTTCTGGGGTTATGCGCTAGAATCAGCGGCATATCTTCTGAACAGGGCTCCTACTAAGACTGTGCCTACCACTCCATATCAGATGTGGACTGGGAAGAAACCCCATCTTCAGCATATGAAGATTTGGGGATGTCCAGCTTTTGTTAAAAAGCAGCATGTGGACAAGCTCGAGGCACGATCAGTAAAATGTATGTTTGTGGGATATCCAAAGAACTCCAAGGGATATTATTTCTATTACGCAGAGGAACAAAAGGTTTTTGTTTCTCGTAATGCCCATTTTCTGGAAAATCAGTTTTTAGAAAAGGAAATAAGTGGGAGCGAAATAGAACTGGAAGAAATTCCAGAACCACAAACTGCTACTGAAAGTTTGGTAGAACCAGGAGTTCAAGAAGAACAGAACATTCCCGCACCCCTCCGCAGGAGTAGTAGGCCGTCTCATCCACCTGAGAGATACTACGGTTTTCTCATAGATGGGGATAGAGAGGATTGCATCATAGATGATGATGAACCTACTGACTTCCGGCAGGCCATCCAGAGCGGCGACTCGGTACGATGGCTAGATGCAATGCGGACCGAGATGGAGTCCATGTGCACCAACAAAGTATGTGTAAGTCCATATTGCGACCCCCGGTTCTTACGGGGAGGCGGAAACGGTATAAAAAACGAATTTTTATCGCAAGAGGCAACATGGACTAAACTATGGTCGGGATCGTTGTCTAAACTAAAACTAGCAAACTATGCTAAAGAGAGTTAGCTACTCGGATGAAGATGGTTATACCTAAACTTGAACTCCTTCTCTTCAAGCTCCGATGGTGGTTCGATGGCTCCTTCTCGTTGTCTCCGTACGCCGAAGATAGATCCACTTGAAAACTCCAACCTTTAGCTCCTTCTTCGTTCTTTGAAGAAACTAGTTCACTTGGTTTGCTAAACCTTGTGAACTAGAATGAGTAGAGATGATTTAGAATGGGATTTTATCTATGGTTCTTGATTCTCAACTCATGAGACAAGAGAACCATAGATCAAGAGAGGGAGCAAGAGGTTGAGGATGAGAGCAAGAGGAGAGCTCAAGAACAAGAGAGAGAATGAGCAAGAAAGAATGAGCAAGTATTTTGTCTCTCACCCTCTCATAATCCAAAGCAATGATAACTCATCATATCAACAAAAGTCTTATGTGATGGTTGAAGTAACCATAACCTTATCATGTCATGCACTCATTTTACTCAAATGAACAAGCAAGAAAAAGTCTTTGGCATGAAATGATAACCATGGTTATCATGATGGTCAACTAGTCAAGCCTAGTCAACCGGTCAACAAGTCAACAAAAGTCAACAAGTCACAAAAGTCAACAAGTCAACAAAAGTCAACAAGTCAACAACCATATCACCATAATACTTAATTAATATAATAGTTAATCACATATCATATTCTCATTAGGGTTGAGCATAAAGTCAAAAAGTCAACGGTCAACTGTCAACAACCCTAATGAGAATCCGCTGCCTCTGCCTCCCTGTCAACTGTGCATACACACCCGCATCCGCGTTCCGAGGAACACGAATGCAAACTGGATAAATCCAATCCCATAAGGTACACTAGGATCTAGCTTAAACCAAAGCCCGCTAGTGTAAACTGTCCGGACACTGTACGTGCACAAGTGCACGGATGTGACCGAACCCTGTCGCAAAACCATGCGACCTGTCGCAATACCATGCGACCTCTACTCTTTTGCCTAAAGGCGAAAAGCTTTCTGTGTGGGACTCTAAAGACTCGACACTACGCTGGCAGTGGGTTTAACCACAGACCGCAAGCGGCACTAGCTGTGCGTAACGGTCCCCAGGTAATGCCGACAAGAAGACCGACGAGGCGAAACCCATCTGAACTCCTACTGAGCCTGAGTGTAACATTCTCCATACAGTCCGGTCTGTTCGTCTGATACATCGCATGGCGGGCCTAGGGGGCGGTAAACGTCAGTCCCCCAATAGCGGTACAAGTCGTGCCGGAGTGAAGCCCAATACACCCTGAGATAACACTGGAAACCTACCAGTATATCTCGTTTGCCCTGGCCAGGGACTACTCGTGTAATGGCTCTCCTAGACACAGCGCGATGTCAACCCCCAATACCGGGAGAGACGAATCCTGTCTAACCGTCACTGCCTCCAAGTGCTTCGGGACTGCACCCAACCACCACCTGTTTGCACGACTCCTTTGAGCCGTGGTAGGGTAGTGATCAAAGTACAGTGGGAACACACGCGAGGCGAAGTGACAGTGTCAAGTCAGCGGACTAAGCTGTACTCATGTCACCTGGGAACTGATAACTGACGATAGGTATAATACCAACTAGTCAGTTCCCTACGAGTCCTGTCCAGTGTACCCGTAACCTAACGAGCACCCGCATACTATCTCAAGTACGACGTACTGACGGCTGTGGGACAGACCGTTTCCCACACTGGGATGAGAAGCGCATGCGCTGGTCTACTCCGGAGTATCGATGCCCTGTCTCGATAGTCCTGCGACCAGGGACCTGAATAAGGATGTGCTTATAGATTACCCAGCCCCCACTAGTGTGACTGCCATCACAACGCTGGTAATCAAGCAAAGATCCTAAGGGCTCCACTAATGCGTATAAGTGATATACTGAAATAAACACAAGTACACATTGAAGTAGAAACAAACCAAGTAGCATACTACTATTTTGAGCAAGATTTTATATACAAGGTGAATATCCCAAGCATCCATTAAGTAATATACAAACTAGTATGATACAGTAATGGCCTCTAGGGCATATACACTAACAATCTCCCACTTGCACTAAGGCCATGTACTGGCGTATCGAAGACCTATCATCTCGATCAGCCGCTCGAACTGAGTCTGGGGCAAGGCCTTGGTGAATGGATCTGCAGTGTTATCTTCTGAAGCGACTCTCCGAACCTCGATCTCCTGGCGATCCACGATCTCCCTGATCAGGTGATACCGCCTCAAGATGTGCCTGGATCTTTGATGGGACCTGGGTTCCTTTGCTAAAGCTATAGCCCCGTTGTTGTCGCAATACAGAGGTACTGGGTCAACAATGGACGGAACCACCTGAAGTTCCTTTAAGAACTTCCTTATCCAGACAGCTTCTTTTGCGGTATCAGATGCAGCGATGTATTCCGCTTCCATAGTCGAGTCTGCAACGGTTTCCTGTTTGGAACTCTTCCAACACACCGCCCCTCCATTGAGGGTAAAGACAAAACCCGACATGGACTTGGAATCATCCTTGTCACTCTGGAAGCTGGAGTCAGCAAAGGCCTCAATCTGGAGGTCTTTTCCGCCATACACCAAAAACATCTCCTTAGTCCTCCTCAGGTACTTGAGAATGTTCTTTACCGCTATCCAATGTTTCTCCCCAGGGTTTGACTGATACCGGCTTACTACACTCAGTGCATAAGCTACATCCGGTCTGGTACACAACATCGCATACATTATAGAGCCTACCGCAGAAGCGTAGGGTATAATAGACATGCGATCCCTCTCCAAATCAGTCTTGGGAGACATCTCTTTAGAGAGGGTGATCCCGTGACAAGCCGGTAAGTTACCGCGCTTGGAATCTTCCATACTGAATCTTTTCAGTACGGTGTCGATGTACCTGGACTGAGAAAGTCCTAATATCCTCTTGGATCTATCACGATGGATCCGGATCCCCAGGATGTATGAGGCATCACCCAGGTCTTTCATGGAGAACCTTTGTGACAAGAACCCCTTGACAGATTGTAGCATAGGAATATCATTTCTTATTAAGAGAATGTCATCCACGTATAAAACGAGGAATACTACAGTTCTCGCTACAAATCTACTATAGATGCATGGTTCATCTGGATTTTTGATAAAGCCAAATTCCTTGACCGTCTCATCAAAACAGATGTTCCAACTCCGCGATGCCTGCTTTAGTCCATAGATGGACTTAAGCAACTTGCACACCTTTCCGCTGCTCCCACTCTGAATGAAACCCTCTGGCTGATCCATATAGACACACTCCTCTAAATTTCCATTTAGAAAAGCGGTTTTTACGTCCATCTGCCAAATCTCATAATCGTGGAAGGCAGCAATGGCAAGAAGGATCCGAATGGATTTCAGCATGGCTACTGGAGAAAAGGTTTCGTCGTAGTCCAAGCCAGGTCTTTGACGAAAACCCTTTGCTACCAGCCTAGCTTTATAGGTCTCAACATGTCCATCTACACCAATCTTCCTTTTGAAGATCCACTTGCATACTACGGGTTTTACCCCGTCTGGAGAAATGTCCAACGTCCATACCTTGTTGGTGTACATGGACTCCATTTCGGTCCGCATTGCATCCAGCCATTTCACTGAGTCAACGCTCTGAACGGCCTGCTGGAAGCTAGTAGGCTCATCATAATCTATGATGCAATCCTCTCTATCCCCGTCTATGAGAAAACCGCAGTATCTCTCGGGCGGATGAGACTGCCTACTACTCCTGCGGAGCGGCGTAGGAATGTCCTGTTCTGTTGAACCCTCTGGTTCCACTAAGCTTTCAGTAACAGTCTGTGGTTCTGGAATTTCTTCCAGTTCTATTGTGTTCCCACTTATCTGGGTTTCCAAAAACTCAGTTTCCAAGAAGCGGGCATGCTGAGAAACAAAAACCTTTTGTTCCTCAGCGGAATAGAAAAGATACCCCCTGGAGTTCCTTGGGTATCCCACAAACTTACACTGTACTGAACGTGCCTCAAGCTTGTCCGCATGCTGCTTTTTTACAAAAGCTGGACATCCCCATACCTTAAGATAATTAAGACAGGGTTTCTTCCCAGTCCACATCTCATATGGGGTGGTGGGCACAGTCTTGGTAGGAGCCTTGTTCAAGAGATACGCAGCTGCTTCTAGTGCATATCCCCAGAATGATCGCGGTAACTCAGCGTTACTCATCATGGACCGAACCATATCCAATAGGGTTCGGTTCCGTCTCTCCGATACACCGTTATGTTGCGGAGTGTATGGAGGAGTAAGCTGAGAGAGAATACCATTCTCTTTTAAGTAATTCAGGAATTCGGCACTTAAGTATTCTCCACCTCGATCCGATCTTAGAATCTTAATACTTTTGCCGGTCTGTTTCTCTACTTCATTCTTATACTCCTGGAATTTTCCAAAGGCCTCGGACTTATGTTTCATTAAGAAGACATAACCGTACCTTGAGAAGTCATCCGTAAAAGTAATGAAGTAAGAATGTCCGCTTCGGGCATGTGTAGACATTGGACCGCACACGTCACTGTGTACGAGTCCTAAGAGCTCGCTCGCTCTTACTCCTTGTCCAGTAAACGGAGTCTTTGTCATCTTTCCTTTGAGACAAGATTGACAAGTGGCATACGATTGATATTCGAACGCATTCAAATATCCTTCTGTATGTAACTTAGTCAACCTTCTCTCATTGATGTGACCCAATCTACAATGCCATAAGAAAGTCTGATTCATTTCCAGAGACTTTCTTTTGTGTGTATTCTGGACGTTGAAAATCTGTGGTTGGTTTAACACGTATATACCATTACTCAATGTACCTGACCCAATCAAAACTTGATTAAGGTGAATATTTACAACATTACTTACAAACGCAAATTCATAACCTTCTTTAGAAACTAAAGATACAGAAATGATATTACAAGTTGCGTTGGGTACAAAAAAGCAATTACGCAAAACCAAAACATGTCCATCTGACATTCCCAGGTGATAGTCCCCCACGGCTTTAGCATCCATGCTAGCTCCGTTCGCAACTTTGAGGGTCATGTCACCTGCCTTCAAAACACTACGGTTTCTCAACGCCTGCAAAGAATTACAGATATGAGATCCTGATCCGGTATCCAATACCCAGGAAGTAGAGTTTATTGAAAGACAGTTTTCAATAACATACACACCTGAAGCTGAAGCTGCAACCTGCTTCAATTCCTGTGTTCTGGCCTTCCAGGCCCTGCAATCATTCTTCCAGTGTCCTTTCTTATAACAATAGAAGCATTCTTCCTTATCCACAAGCTTCCCCGCTATCTTTGTTGCTTTGCCTTTTCCCTTCGTATCCACTTTACCAACACCGCCCCTTGGTTTGGCGGGGGCCTTCTTCTTCTTTCCCTTGGCTTTCGCCTTGGACCTAGAAGAAGATGATCCTCCTACAAACAAAGTGGATGTTTCCCTACCTTTCTGTAGGGTGCCCTCTGCGCTCCTCAGCATGTTGAGGAGCTCTGATAGTTCAACCTCTTTTTCTTGTAGGTTGAAGTTCAGTATAAACTGGGTGTAAGTGGAAGGAAGGGACTGGAGAACTATATCCGTATATAGCTCACTCTCCAAAGTGATCCCTAGGTCAGCGAGCTCCTCAATGAAGCCGATCATCTTTAGCACATGCTCGGCTACTGATGATCCGACGGCCATTCTTGTCGAAAATAACTTTTTCGACGCTTCGTATCTTGCGATACGTGATTGCTCTCCATACAGTTCTTTTGTATGGAGCAATATGGACTCCATGTCCATATTCTCTTGCCTCCTCTGATGTTCGTTGTCCATCGAGGCAAGCAGGAGGCACTTGGCCTTCGCGCTATCAATCTCCCAAGTCTTGCGGATTTCCTTATCCGCGACACTGGAAGTTGGACCAGGGACAGAGGGAGCTTTGGTGGTAAGAAGATACCCCAGCTTGTCATAAGTGATTGCTATCGTGACATTCCTGAGCCAATCTTTGTAGTTTGGCCCTGTCAGTTTGTTTTTATCTAGGAGTAACTTAAGTCCAGTCATGTTGATTGGTCGCTGCAATTAGGAGAGAGAAGAAGAAACACTCAGCATGATGCTCTTGCAAGTTTAGAGTGGTTTTTAGTTTGTCTAAACAGGATGGCTCCCACTGTTTCTCGAATCCCTCCTCAAACCATAAAGGAAGAATTAGTCAGGATCAATCCCACCGTACAATACTTGCTTAACCGTTCAGCCAGGCCGGTGTCGGTACTTCGAGGGAGGTTTTCCAACGCTTTCGCGAAGTTCCTTAATTAGAGAACCTCTTTTCCCTGGGGGCGTAGCCCCGCTAACACCTTTCTAGGCACCTACTAGGTTTATAGCATTGATCGTTAAGTGAGAAATTTCCCGAGGAGTAGCATATACTCACAGTAGGATCGGGATCCAAATATCATCGCGTGACGAAACTGAAGGAATCCTACCAGAATCATCACACTCCAAATGGTATGCAAATCTAGCAAGTTTCAGTACTTATGAAACTCCCGATGTGGATTTTTGCCCCATGCTCTTATGACCTTGACGAAGGTCAACAAATCATAAGTCACATGTCAAGTTCTGCCCGTCATTATCCAGGTTAATTTGAATCCACCCGTATGTACCCTTGACGAAGGTCAACAAGGTAATGCGAATGTCCCAAACCAACGCATCTATCTATGCTACATATGAATACCCAATAGCTACCAATCACTATGCTTTGACGAAGGTCAACAAACACAGCTTGAATACTTATTGAATATTCATACGAAACGACGGAGGGCTACGAATGGTTTTGGCGAAACCGTGAACGTAGTGAACTTGATTTAATCGATGGAACGAGATAGCTTTTAGAAGGAGTGGCTCAAGCTCCGCATTTAAAAGTTATTTGAAAAGAACCGAGTGGTTTTTCGAAAGTGTTCCAACGACTTTAACTTGGTTTATTATCTTGCATTAGTTCTTTTAATGCGTGATATTCTTGCATTAGTACTTTTAATGCGTCCCATCATTTAACCCTACCATTGCAGAAAACAACCAAAATATGACGTACGCTTATGCCATTCGCATTCGCCACTGGGCCCCGTCATTACCCGTTAGGTTACTTAACTAACGACAGAGCGGGGGCTGGGCTAGCGCGTCTGTAAAACATAAGCAACGCCTAAATAGTAAGCAATGATAGACATTACAGATCACAGATGAATGCATTGGATATACTAGCAATCCGCAATCCTTTCGAGCCTGAAACGAAAAGCGGATAACACGGTCGCGGTGAATAGCCAAATACCCCATCCAAGACCCCTACGGGTGCGGCAAACTACCCGCCAAGTACTCGGTAGTTTGTGCACCCCTCCATGGGTCTATCCTAGGAGCAAAAACAGTAAAAAGAATTATACAATGACGGCTACAACCCCGACCCGGTTGTGCGGCCAAACAAATAATATTATTACATCAATTTACATTTACAATGAATGAAAGAAAAACAAAAGCTCATCTCACATCCACCCCGGCTATTCACCCGCGACAGTCCAACACATTCATATACACATTCCAGCACATTACAGATCATGT
Organism: Agapanthus africanus; assembly: GCA_030015575.1. Lineage (NCBI taxonomy): Eukaryota > Viridiplantae > Streptophyta > Magnoliopsida > Asparagales > Amaryllidaceae > Agapanthus > Agapanthus africanus. Next base: position 285,356,969 of record CM057343.1, on the reverse strand, counting down.
ATAACCCCGACTAATCGACTTATAGCGATTAGCCGACGTTCAATACATGCAAGCATCACAGATATAACCATCATAGTCAAAGTGCAGTGAAGTTCGGAAAAAATACGGAATTATAGGACCCCAAAAGGAAATTTCTTTTCTGGACAATCTGGGCACATATAATATATTTTAAAAATCCCAAAACCAACACACAAACACACTGCACGAAAAATGATGCAGAGAAGACACCAAGTCGCGGCGGTTCCGCGGCGGCTAAGAAGGATCACGCGGCGGAAGCGCGGCACTTTAGGCGAATCACTGTATCGTTTTTCTTGGGTGTTCACACAAAACCCTGAGCCGAATTTACAAGTGTAAAGTTTTTCATTTTGAGCAGAAAAAATTTCAACAGAAACTCAGTTTTTGTGAAGTTTGGTTTTTGGATTTTTCCGGTTCCGAACTTCGTTACACTTCACTACCAAGCTAGTTTAAGTTTAGTTAGGCTCTGATACCAATGTAAGTCCATATTGCGACCCCCGGTTCTTACGGGGAGGCGGAAACGGTATAAAAAACGAATTTTTATCGCAAGAAGCAACATGGACTAAACTATGGTCGGGATCGTTGTCTAAACTAAAACTAGCAAAATATGCTAAAGAGAGTTAGCTACTCGGATGAAGATGGTTATACCTAAACTTGAACTCCTTCTCTTCAAGCTCCGATGGTGGTTCGATGGCTCCTTCTCGTTGTCTCCGTACGCCGAAGATAGATCCACTTGAAAGCTCCAACCTTTAGCTCCTTCTTCGTTCTTTGAAGAAACTAGTTCACTTGGTTTGCTAAACCTTGTGAACTAGAATGAGTAGAGATGATTTAGAATGGGATTTTATCTATGGTTCTTGATTCTCAACTCATGAGACAAGAGAACCATAGATCAAGAGAGGGAGCAAGAGGTTGAGGATGAGAGCAAGAGGAGAGCTCAAGAACAAGAGAGAGAATGAGCAAGAAAGAATGAGCAAGTATTTTGTCTCTCACCCTCTCATAATCCAAAGCAATGATAACTCATCATATCAACAAAAGTCTTATGTGATGGTTGAAGTAACCATAACCTTATCATGTCATGCACTCATTTTACTCAAATGAACAAGCAAGAAAAAGTCTTTGGCATGAAATGATAACCATGGTTATCATGATGGTCAACTAGTCAAGCCTAGTCAACCGGTCAACAAGTCAACAAAAGTCAACAAGTCACCAAAGTCAACAAGTCAACAAAAGTCAACAAGTCAACAACCATATCACCATAATACTTAATTAATATAATAGTTAATCACATATCATATTCTCATTAGGGTTGAGCATAAAGTCAAAAAGTCAACGGTCAACTGTCAACAACCCTAATGAGAATCCGCTGCCTCTGCCTCCCTGTCAACTGTGCATACACACCCGCATCCGCGTTCCGAGGAACACGAATGCAAACTGGATAAATCCAATCCCATAAGGTACACTAGGATCTGGCTTAAACCAAAGCCCGCTAGTGTAAACTGTCCGGACACTGTACGTGCACAAGTGCACGGATGTGACCGAACCCTGTCGCAAAACCATGCGACCTGTCGCAATACCATGCGACCTCTACTCTTTTGCCTAAAGGCGAAAAGCTTTCTGTGTGGGACTCTAAAGACTCGACACTACGCTGGCAGTGGGTTTAACCACAGACCGCAAGCGGCACTAGCTGTGCGTAACGGTCCCCAGGTAATGCCGACAAGAAGACCGACGAGGCGAAACCCATCTGAACTCCTACTGAGCCTGAGTGTGACATTCTCCATACAGTCCGGTCTGTTCGTCTGATACATCGCATGGCGGGCCTAGGGGGCGGTAAACGTCAGTCCCCCAATAGCGGTACAAGTCGTGCCGGAGTGAAGCCCAATACACCCTGAGATAACACTGGAAACCTACCAGTATATCTCGTTTGCCCTGGCCAGGGACTACTCGTGTAATGGCTCTCCTAGACACAGCGCGATGTCAACCCCCAATACCGGGAGAGACGAATCCTGTCTAACCGTCACTGCCTCCAAGTGCTTCGGGACTGCACCCAACCACCACCTGTTTGCACGACTCCTTTGAGCCGTGGTAGGGTAGTGATCAAAGTACAGTGGGAACACACCCGAGGTGAAGTGACAGTGTCAAGTCAGCGGACTAAGCTGTACTCATGTCACCTGGGAACTGATAACTGACGATAGGTATAATACCAACTAGTCAGTTCCCTACGAGTCCTGTCCAGTGTACCCGTAACCTAATGAGCACCCGCATACTATCTCAAGTACGACGTACTGACGGCTGTGGGACAGACCGTTTCCCACACTGGGATGAGAAGCGCATGCGCTGGTCTACTCCGGAGTATCGATGCCCTGTCTCGATAGTCCTGCGACCAGGGACCTGAATAAGGATGTGCTTATAGATTACCCAGCCCCCACTAGTGTGACTGCCATCACAACGCTGGTAATCAAGCAAAGATCCTAAGGGCTCCACTAATGCGTATAAATGATATACTGAAATAAACACAAGTACACATTGAAGTAGAAACAAACCAAGTAGCATACTACTATTTTGAGCAAGATTGTATATACAAGGTGAATATCCCAAGCATCCATTAAGTAATATACAAACTAGTATGATACAGTAATGGCCTCTAGGGCATATACACTAACAGTATGGACTTTGGACTTTGCTCCAGATGGGGTAAAACCCATAGGATGCAAATGGATCTTCAAGAAAAAGATTGGTGTAGATGGACAGGTGGAAACCTATAAGGCTAGACTTGTTGCAAAGGGTTTTCGTCAAAAACCTGGTTTGGACTATGACGAAACTTTTTCTCCAGTGGCTATGCTCAAATCCATTCGGGTCCTTCTTGCTATTGCTGCCTTCCATGATTATGAAATCTGGCAGATGGACGTAAAGACGGCTTTTCTGAATGGAAATTTAGAAGAGAGCGTCTATATGGATCAACCAGAGGGTTTCAATCAGAGTGGGAGCAACGGGAAAGTATGCAAGCTGCTTAAGTCTATTTATGGACTAAAGCAGGCATCGCGGAGTTGGAACATCTGTTTTGATGAGACAGTCAAAGAATATGACTTTATCAAAAATCCAGATGAACCGTGCATATATAGTAAAGTTGTGGCCAGAAGTGTCGTATTCCTCGTCTTGTACGTGGATGACATTCTATTGATAGGAAATGACGTTCCTATGCTACAATCTGTCAAAGGATTCTTGTCACACAGATTCTCCATGAAAGACCAGGGTGATGCCTCTTACATTCTGGGGATCCAGATCTATCGTGATAGATCCAAGAGGATGTTGGGACTTTCGCAGTCCAGGTATATCGACACTGTATTGAAAAGATTCAGTATGGAAGATTCCAAGCGCGGTAATTTACCGGCTTGTCACGGAATCACCCTCTCCAAAGAGATGTCTCCCAAGACTGATTTGGAAAGGGAACGCATGTCTATTATACCCTACGCTTCTGCGGTAGGCTTTATAATGTATGCGATGTTGTGTACCAGACCAGATGTAGCTTACGCACTGAGCGTGGTAAGCCGGTATCAGTCAGACCCAGGGGAGAAACACTGGATAGCAGTAAAGAACATTCTCAAGTACCTGAGGAGGACTAAGGAGATGTTCTTGGTTTACGACGGAAAAGACCTCAGGTTGGAGGCCTTTGCTGATTCCGGCTTCCAGAGTGATAAGGACGATTCCAAGTCCATGTCGGGTTATGTCTTTACCCTCAATAGAGGGGCGGTGTGCTGGAAGAGCTCCAAGCAGGACACCGTTGCTGACTCGACGATGGAAGCGGAGTATATTGCTGCTTGCGATGCCGCAAAAGAAGCAGTCTGGATGAAGAAGTTCCTAACAGAACTACAGGTGGTTCCTACCATAGTTGATCCAATACCTCTGTATTACGACAACAACGGAGCTATAGCTTTAGCAAAGGAACCAAGGTCCCATCAGAAGTCTAGACACATCTTGAGGCGGTATCACCTGATCAGGGAGATCATTGATCGTCAGGAGATCGAGGTTCGGAGAGTTGCTTCAGAAGAGAACATTGCTGATCCATTCACGAAGGCCCTTCCTCAGATTCAGTTCGAGAGGCTACTCGAGATCATTGGTCTACGATATGCCAGTACATGGCCCTAGTGCAAGTAGGAGATTGTTAGTGTTTATGCCCTAGAAGGCCATTACTGTATCATACTAGCTTGTATATTACTTAATGGAAGCTTGGGATATTCACATGTATATAACAGTCTTGCTAAACATGGTAGTATGCTACTTGGTTTTTCTATCTTAATATGTGAGTGTACATATTGATAGAGCTCTTAGGATCTTGCTTGTCTACCAGCGTTGTGATGGCAGTCACACTAGTGGGGGCTGGGTAGTTTACAAGCACATCCTTATTCTGGTCCCTGGTCGTTGGATTATCGAGACAGAGAATCGATACTCCGGAGTAGACTGGTGTGTACGCTTCTCATCCCAGTTGGGGAGATGGTCTGTCCCACAGCCGTCAGTACGTCGTACTGGAGATAGTATGCAGGTGCTCGTTAGGTTACGGGTACACCGGACAGGACTCACGGGGAACTGTTGGTTGGTTTGATACCAGTCGTCAGTGAGCAGTTCCCAGGTGACATGAATACAGCGTAGTCCGCAGACTTGACACTGCTACTTCGCCTCGAGTGTGTCCCACTGTTCTTAGATTGCTACCCTACCACGGCTCAAAGGAGTCGTGCAAACAGGTAGCAGTTGGGTGCAGTCCCGAGCACTTGGAGGCAGTGGCGGTTAGAAAGGATTCGTCCCTCCCGGTATTGGGAGTAGATATCGTGCTGTGTCAGAGAGCCATTACGCAAAGTCCCTGGCCAGGGCAAGCGAGATTTGCTGGTAGGTTCCAGTAGTTTCTCAGGGTGTAATGGGCTTCACTCCGACACGACTTATACCGCTATTAGGGGACTGACGCTTGCCGCCCCCCTAGGCCCGATATGCGATAGTCTTGGACGAACGGACCGGACTGTATGGAGATTGTCACATCAGACTCAGTAGGAGTTCGGATGGGTTTACTCATCGGCCTTCTTATCGACAACTACCTGGGGACCGTTACGTACAGCTAGTGCCGCTTGCGGTCTGTGGTTAAACCCACTGCCAGCGTAGTAGTCGAGTCTCTAGAGTCCCACACAGAGAGTTTCCTACTCCAGGCGAAACGATATAGAGGTCGCATGGTTTTGCGACAAAGGGTTCGGACGCATACGTGCGTTTACGCACGTACGACTTTCGGACAGTTTTTACCAGTCGGCTTTGGTTTAAGCCAGTTACTGGTATCCGGTTATTGGATTTTTACAGTCTAAAGTTTTTCCGTATTTTTGCGGATCGGAGGGGCGTTCTCGTAATTGTGCGAGAAGCTTCTAGAAGATGTGACTAAGGAGGTTACTTTGGATAAGATTGTGAGTCATGAGAGTGATTCATCATTATCATTATTGCACCATAAATGATAATGACACATGCTTAATGAATCACCATTTTGCATTTATGAAGCATGCTTATTCATTTCTATTATTCATTATTCTAAAAATAAGAATGCTTCATAATATATTATGATACACTCTCTCTCATCTCATTATCTTATCTCACATTCTCTCTCCTCAAGCTCTCATCTTCAAGAAACTAATCCTTAATCCTCATGTGTTGAGATCAAAGGTTTAGTTAGACTTAAACTTCCATTACCTTCACTCTTTATCATCCTTTCTTCTTTGATTAGCAATCAAAGTAGATTAGTTACCTCAAGTTAGAGGTTTAGCTTGGTGTTTTGCTCTCGAGTGGATCGTCTACTACTTAGAGAAGGTCGAGGAGAACCAAGGAGGACACAAAGACGAAGGACAGATTTCGTTAGGTATAATCCCTAAACACAATAGATTAGAAACTCTTTGTGTACGGTTATTTACAGTTTAGCTTCGATTCAAGCGGTTAGTCGATGTTCGTTCTTTAAACTTGATCGTTTTTGAAAATTCCGCCTCCCCACAAGTACTGGGGTGTACTACATCGACTTACAGTGGGTAGACTTTAGAATTGGATTTCTCACTCTTTTTCATCAATAACCATTGATGAAGTCTCGGTTTTTTTCTTGAAGAAGAAGAAGAAGAAGATAGAAATATTATGATAAGTTATTTTAAAATGAAAAGAAAATGAATACTTATCATAATGTAAACCATGGTCAAGTGTAGAGATTAAACCAAGGTTAGTTGGAATGGTTAGGGTTAAGGATGAGATAAGAATGGTGGACTTGTTCAAAGCTTCAAGAAGCTTCAACATAAAAACAAAATAAGCCACCATCCTTAAAAATTTCCAAAATGAATATATAAATAAATAACTAAGTAAATAATCAAAACCCTAACCATTCATATAACCATGGTTTAATCTTTACACAAACCCAAGTGAGCAAGTATCATCAAACATGATACAAACTAGTGTACAAAAGTATATCACATATGCAATGTGCACATCAAGTGAGAAAATCCATTTAAACTGAACCAATACTAGTTAATGCAAAGTAATATATCAAATATATAATTATGCATTAAATCATTAAATCAACACTTGATTTAACGATCCGGTCATATCGCATATAACCGACTAATATGCAATGTATCGACTTATCGAATCAATCCTTGATTCGATAACTAGGTTATATCGCATACAACCAATCAATACATTCATCGCGAGAATAGAATACGGTATCACATACACGCATTATTCTCGGTCCCGCACATATCTCATATGCGCTCCTATTTCGTTTCGCTTGAGCCAGGAAACCTCTGTGTAGGACTCTAAAGACTCGTCAATACGCCGGCAGCACATGATGATCATATCAAACACCCACAAGCCGCAAGCGGTCTGCTAAACGTAACGGCCACCCGGGTATTGAGCGATCAGAATATCGACGAGCAAGCTCACTCACACTCCAGTGAATCCAACCAGTAACACTACAGTACAGTCCGGTCTCGTCGTCTGATATGTCGCATATCTTGCCTAGGGTGGTAAACGTCAGACCCCAATAGCTCGATAAGTCGTGTTGATATGAGGTCTATAACAGTTCGAGAAACTACTGGTAACACTTACCAGTAAATCTCAGCAACCCTGGCCAGGGATTTCCGGTTATAGCCAATCGAACACAGCGCAACATCAACTCCCTATACCGGGAGAGACGAATCCCCTCCTATCGCTCATTGCCTCCATGTGATTCGGGACTGTACCCAAAAACCACCGTTTTGCATGCCCTCTTGGACGTGGTAAGATGGAAATCAAAGCACAGTGGGAACCACACAAGACTCTATGACGATCTCGGGTCAACAGACTACTCTGTACCAGTGTCACCAGAGAACTGCCATCTGACGTAATGTATAATACCATCTGGAAGTTCTCGGCGAGTCCGTCCAGTGTACCCAGTCTCCACTGAGCAATGGATATGGGATCATCCATCGCCCATCTGTATGGGTCGAGAAGGTATACGCTAGTCTACTCTGGTATATCGATGCCCTGTCTCGATACACCCATGACTAGGGACTTTGAAGGATGTACTTATGGACTACCCTGTCCCCACTAGTATGATCCGCATCATAGTCCAGGTAGTCAAGTACATATCCTAAGGGCTTTACCAACATGTAGCAGAGAGACAATCAGTGTACACGTTAAGGTAAAGAACAACCAGATAGCATACTATCATGTCGAGCAAGAAAGTCCTCCTTATATATGTCCCAGCATCCACTACAATATACATCCTATGTATAGTAATGGCCTCTAGGGCATACATATAACTAACAGATTGTATATACAACTGTGAATATCCCAAGCTTCCATCAAGTAATATACAAAATAGTATGATACAGTAATGGCCTCTAGGGCATATACACTAACAATCTTCCACATGCACTAAGGCCATGTACTGGCGTATCGAAGACCTATCATCTCGATCTGCCGCTCGAACTGAGTCTGGGGCAAGGCCTTGGTGAATGGATCTGCAGTGTTATCTTCTGAAGCAACCCTCCGAACCTCGATCTCCTGGCGATCCACGATCTCCCTGATCAGGTGATATCGCCTCAAGATGTGTCTAGATTTCTGATGGGACCTAGGTTCCTTCGCTAAAGCTATAGCCCCGTTGTTGTCGCAATACAGAGGTATTGGGTCAACAATGGACAGAACAACCTGAAGTTCTTTCAAGAACTTCCTCATCCAGACAGCTTCTTTTGCGGCATCAGATCCAGCGATGTATTCCGCTTCCATAGTCGAGTCAGCAACGGTTTCCTGTTTGGAGCTCTTCCAACACACCGCCCCTCCATTGAGGCTAAAGACAAAGCCCGACATGGACTTGGAATCATCCTTGTCACTCTGGAAGCTGGAGTCAGCAAAGGCCTCAATCTGGAGGTCTTTTCCGCCATACACCAAGAATATCTCCTTAGTCCTACTCAGGTACTTGAGAATGTTCTTTACTGCTATCCAATGTTTCTCCCCAGGGTTTGACTGATACCTGCTTACCACGCTCAGTGCATAAGCCACATCTGGTCTGGTACACAACATCGCATACATTATAGAGCCTACCGCAGAAGCGTAGGGTATAATGGACATGCGATCCCTCTCCAAATCAGTCTTGGGAGACATCTCTTTAGAGAGGGTGATCCCGTGACAAGCCGGTAGATTACCGCGCTTGGAATCTTCCATACTGAATCTCTTCAGTATGATGTCGATGTACCTGGAATGTGAAAGTCCTAATATCCTCTTGGATCTGTCACGGTAGATCCGGATACCCAGAATGTATGAGGCATCACCCAGGTCTTTCATGGAGAACCTGTGTGACAAGAACCCCTTGACAGATTGTAGCATAGGAATGTCATTTCCTATTAAGAGAATGTCATCCACGTATAAAACGAGGAATACTACAGTTCTCGCCACAAATCTACATTAGATGCACGGTTCATCTGGATTTTTGATAAAACCAAATTCCTTGACCGTCTCATCAAAACAGATGTTCCAACTCCGCGATGCCTGCTTCAGTCCATAAATGGACTTAAGCAACTTGCAAACCTTTCCGCTGCTCCAACTCTGAATGAAACCCTCTGGTTGTTCCATATAGACACACTCCTCTAAATGTCCATTTAGAAAAGCGGTCTTTACGTCCATCTGCCAAATTTCATAATCGTGGAAGGCAGCAATGGCAAGAAGGATCCGAATGGATTTCAGCATAGCTACTGGAGAAAAGGTTTCGTCATAGTCCAAACCAGGTCGCTGACGAAAACCCTTTGCTACCAGTCTATCTTTATAGATCTCAACCTGTCCATCTACACCAATCTTCCTTTTGAAGATCCACTTGCATCTTACGGGTTTTACCCCATCCGGAGCAATGTCCAACGTCCATACTTTGTTGGTGTACATGGACTCCATTTCGGTCCGCATTGCATCCAGCCATTTTACCGAGTCGACGCTCTGAATGGCTTGCTGGAAGCTAGTAGGCTCATCACAATCTACGATGCAATCCTCTCTATCCCCGTCAATGAGAAAACCGTAGTATCTCTCGGGCGGATGAGACTGCCTACTACTCCTGCGGAGTGGCATGGGAATGTCCTGATCTTTCGAACCCTCTGGTTCTACTAAGCTTTCAGTAATAGCTTGTGGTTCTGGAATTTCTTCCAGTTCTATTATGCTCCCACTTATTTCCTTTTCTAAGAACTGATGTTCCAGAAAATGGGCATTATGAGAAACAAGGACTTTTTGTTCCTCTGCGTAATAGAAAAGATACCCCCTGGAGTTCTTTGGGTATCCCACAAACTTGCACAGTACTGAGCGTGCCTCTAATTTGTCCGCATGCTTCTTTTTGACATAAGCTGGACATCCCCAAATATTCAAGTATTGAAGATAGGGTTTCTTCCCACTCCATAACTCATATGGTGTGGCAGGCACAGTCTTAGTGGGAACTCGGTTCAAAAGGTATGCAGCTGTTTCTAGCGCATATCCCCAGAACGATCGCGGCAACTCGGCGTTACTCATCATGGACCGTACCATATCCAATAGGGTTCGGTTCCGTCTCTCCGATACACCGTTATGTTGCGGAGTGTATGGAGGAGTAAGCTGAGAGAGAATTCCATTCTCTTTTAAGTAACCCAAGAACTCGGCACTCAAGTATTCACCACCTCGATTAGATCTCAGTGCCTTGATACTTTTGCCTGTTTGTTTTTCTACTTCATTCTTGTATTCCTGGAATTTTTCAAAAGCCTCGGATTTATGTTTCATTAAGAAGACATAACCGTACCTTGAAAAGTCATCCGTAAAAGTAATGAAGTAAGAATAACCGCTTCTTACATGTGTAGACATTGGACCGCACACGTCGCTGTGTACGAGTCCCAAGAGCTCGCTCGCTCTTACTCTGTGTCCAGTGAACGGAGTCTTTGTCATCTTTCCTTTGAGACAGGATTGACAAGTTGCATACGATTGATATTCGAACGGATCCAAATATCCTTCTGCATGTAACTTAGTCAACCTTCTCTCATTGATGTGACCCAGTCTACAATGCCATAAGAAAGTTTTATTAATTTCTGGAGACTTTCTTTTGTGTGTATTCTGGACATTGAAAATCTGTGGTTCGTTTAATACATATATACCGTTGTTCAATGTACCTGACCCAATCAAAACTTGATTAAGGTGAATGTTCACTACATTACTTACAAATGCAAATTCATAACCTTCTTTAGATAATAAAGATACAGAAATGATATTACAGGTTGCATTTGGTACATAATAACAACTACGCAAAACCAAAAAGTGTCCATCTGACAGTCCCAGGTGATAGTCCCCCACGGCCTCAGGATCCATGCTAGCACCGTTTGCAACTCTGAGTGTCATGTCACCTGCCTTCAAAACTCTACGCTTTCTCAACGCCTGCAAAGAATTACAGATATGAGATCCTGATCCGGTATCCAATACCCAGGATGTAGAGTTTATTGATAGACAGTTTTCAATAACATACACACCTGAAGCTGAAGCCGCAACTCGCTTCAAATCCTGTGTTCTGGCCTTCCAAGCCTTGCAATCCTGTTTCCAGTGACCACTTTTATGACGGTAGAAGCATTCTTCCTTCCCCACCAGCTTACCCGCTACCTTTGTTGCTCTTCCTTTTCCCTTCGTATCCACTTTACTGACACCGCCTCTTGGTTTGGCGGGGGCTTTCTTCTTCTTACCCTTGGCTTTCGCCCTGGATCTAGAAGAGGAAGATCCTCCTAGAAACAAAGTGGATGTCTCCCTACTTTTCTGTAGGGTGCCCTCTGCACTCCTCAGCATGTTGAGGAGCTCTGAAAGTTCAACTTCCTTTTCCTGTAAGTTGAAGTTCAGGATGAACTGGGCGTAAGTGGAAGGAAGGGACTGGAAAATCAAGTCCGTATAGAGCTCATTCTCCAACGTGGTCCCAAGTTCTGCGAGCTCCTCTATGTAGCCAATCATCTTAAGCACGTGTTCCGCTACCGATGATCCGACGACCAACCTTGCCGAAAACAACTTCTTCGACACTTCGTATATGGCGATACGAGACTGCTCTCCATACAGTTCTTTTGTATGAAGAAATATGGACTCTAGGTCCATATTCTCGTGCCTCGTCTGATGTTCGTTGTCCATTGAGGCAAGTACGAGGCATTTGGCCTTCGCGCAATCTATTTCCCAGGTCTTATAGATTTCCCTATCTACGACACTGGTTTTGGGACCTGGGACAGGGGGAGGTTTGGTGGTAAGGAGATACCCCAGCTTGTCGTAAGTGATTGCCATCTTGACATTCCTGAGCCAATCTTTGTAGTTTGGCCCTGTCAGTATGTTTTTATCTAGTAATAACTTAAGTCCGGTCATGTTGAATGGTCCCTGCAATTAGGAGAGAGAAAAGAAACACTTTAGCATGATGCTCTTGCAAGTTTAGAGTGGTTTTTAGTTTTTCTAAACAGGATGGCTCCCACTGTCTCTCAAATCCCTTCTCAAACCGTAAAGAAAGGATTAGTCAGGATCAATCTCACCGTATAATACTTGCTTAACCGTTCAGCCAGGCCAGTGTCGGTACTTCGAGGGAGGTTTTCCAACGGTTTCGTGAAGTTCCTTAATTAAGTAACCTCTTTTCCCTGTGGGCGTAGCCCCGCTAACACCTTTCTAGACACCTACTAGGTTTATAGCATTGATCGTTAAGTGAGAGTTTTCCCGAGGAGTAGCATATACTCACAGTAGGTTCGGGATCCAAATATCATCGCGTGATAAAACCGAAGGAATCCTACCAGAATCATCACACTCCAAATGGTACGCAGCGCTAGCAAGTTTCAGTACTTATGAAACTCCCGATGTGGATTTTTGCCCCATGCTCTAATGACCTTGGCGTGAGGTCAAAATGTCATAAGTCACATGTCAAGTTCTTGCCATCATTATCCCAGTTAATTTGAACCCACCCGTACCTACCCTTGACGTATGCCAAAATGGCAGTACGACTATCTCAAACCAACGCATTCTATCTATGCAATAGATAAATATCCGGCAGCTACCAATCACTATGCCTTGGCGTGAGGTCAAAATACATAGCTTGAATACTACTGAATATTTAACGGAAATGATGGAGGGCTACGAATGGTTTTGGCGAAACCGTGAACGTAGTGAACTTGATATAATCGATGGAACGAGATAGCTTTTAAAAGGAGTGGTTCAAACTCCGCGTTTAAAAGTTTAGTTTTTTTGAAAAGAACCGAGTGGTTTTCAAAGTGTTCCAATCGACTTTTACTTGGTTTATTTTCTTGCATTAGTTCTTTTAATGCGTCCCATCATTTAATCCTACCATTGCAGCAAACAACCAAAATATGACGTATGCTTATGCCATTCGCATTCGCCACGGGCCCCGTCATCACCCGTTAGGTTACTTAACTAACGACAGAGCGGGGGCTGGGCTAGCACGGCTGTAAAACATAAGCAACGCTTAAATAGTTATAATATATAAATATATAGCAATGATAGACATTACAGATCACAGATGAATACATTGGATATACTAGGAATCCGCAATCCGTTCGAGCCTGCAACGAAAAGCGGATTACACGGTCGCGGTGAATAGCCAATACCCCAACGGGTGCGGCAAACTATCCGCCAAGTACCCGAAGCGAAGCAACCTCCCTCAACACCGTGAGTAGGCCACTCGGCACTTCGAGATACCCGGTAGTTTGTGCACCCCCTCCATGGGTCTATCCTAAGAGCAAAAACAGTAAAAAGAATTATACAATGACGGCTACAACCCCGACCCGGTTGTGCGACCATACAAATAATATTACATCAATTTACATGTTACAATGAATGAAAGAAAAAGAAACACTCATCTCACATCCATCCTGGCTATTCACCCGCGACAATCCAACGCATTCATATACACATACCATCATCAAACATAGATCACAGATATGTATAACCCCCACTAATCGACATATAGCGATTAGCCGACGTTGAATGCATATAAACATCACAGATATAACCCTTTAGTCAAAGTGTATTGAAGTTCGATCAAAAATACGGATTTATAGGCCACCAAAAACAAATTTCTTTTCTGGAAAACCTGGGCACATATAAACCATCTTAAAAATCCCAAAACCAAGCCAGAAGAACACTGCACCAAACTCGACCCAGAACCGAGCCAACTCGGCCGCGGTTGCGCGGCAATAGCTTGCTATTGCCGCGGAACCGCGGCTCTTTGGTCGATTCACTGGACCGGGTTTGGTGGCTTTCTTCACAAAACCCTGAGATGATTTTTGGAGTATGATATATTTTATTTTGAACAGGAAAAATTTTAACAGAAAGTTAGGGTTTTGATATTTTGGTTTTTCGATTTTTTCGATCAAACTTCCATACACTTTCACTACCTAGCTAGTTTATGTTTAGTTAAGCTCTAATACCGCTGTAAGTCCACGTTGCCCACCCCGGTGCTTGCGGGGAGGCGGAAAACGGAATAAAAATCGGATTTTTATCAATTTAGGCAACATGGACTAGACAAAGAAGGATCTTTGCTAAACAAAAACAAGCTAAAGCTAACTAGAAACTAGCTAAGGGTAGAATGGTTATACCTAGGGCTTTATGTCCTTCTCTCCTTGCTCCTTGGAGTAGTAGAAAGGGATCACCTTTGTCGTCTTCTTGAGTCGAAGAAGGATCCACCCGAAAGCCTCAACCTTTAGCTTCAACTTCAAGCTAGAAGTAACTAGGGTGCTAGAAGTGCTAGTCCTAAAACCCTAGATGAGAGTAAAGATTATCAAGAAGAGGTTTTTCTCAAGCTCAAGTGATTCTCAACACATGAGAGGGGAGAGCTTGAGGGAGAGGAAGAACAAGAGAGAGAAAGTGAATGATAGAAATGAGAGAATAAAATAACCATTCTCACATATATGTGTGAATTATTATAAATTGATAATTAGCTAGATAATTGTCATGGTTAATCAAGACAGACCATTATCATTTCATTTTTAATGCAAATTGCAAGGATCAAAGAGCATCTTCCAAATGAAATGATGATGGTCAAAGTGTCAACCTAGGTCAACAAGTCAAGAAGGTCAAATGGTCAACAACCATAACCATGCACAATTATATTAAACTAATATCAATTAACCATAATACACACTTAAGCAATAGGGTTAATAAAATGACAATTGTCATTAACCCTAATCAAAGTCCTTTCCCTCTGTCTTAAGCAACTGTGCATACGCACCCGTATTCGTGATCCGAGGAACACGAATACAATGAGATAAAACCAATCCTAAATCATATACTAGGATCCGGCTTAAACCAAAGCCCGCTAGTATAAGCTGTTCGGACAGCAAACGTGCACGAGTGCGCGGATGTGAACGAACCCTGTCGCAAAACCATGCGACCTCTACTCATTTTGCCTAAAGGCGAATAGCTCTCTGTGTGGGACTCTAAAGACTCGACACCACGCTGGCAGTGGGTTTAACCACAGACCGCAAGCGGCACTAGCTATACGTAACGGTCCCCAGGTAGATGCCGATAAGAAGACTGACGAGGTGAACCCCATATGAACTCCTACTGAGCCTGTATGTGACAGTCTCCGTACAGTCCGGTCTGTTCGTCTGATACATCGTATGGCGGGCCTAGGGGGCGGTGAACGTCAGTCCCCTAATAGCGGTACAAGTCGTGTCGGAGTGTAGCCAAGAACACCCTGAGATAACACTGGAAACCTACCAGTATATCTCGCTTGCCCTGGCCAGGGACTACTCGTGTAATGGCTCTCCTAGACACAGCGCAATGTCAACCCCCAATACCGGGAGAGACGAATCCTGTCTAACCGTCACTGCCTCCAAGTGCTTCGGGACTGCACCCAAAAACTACCTGTTTGCACGACTCCTTTGAGCCGTGGTAGGATAGTAATCAAAGTGCAGTGGGAACACACTCGAGGCGAAGTGACAGTGTCAAGTCAGCGGACTAAGCTGTACTCATGTCACCTGGGAACTGATAACTGACGATAGGTATAATACCAACCAACAGTTCCCGAAGAGTCCTGTCCAGTGTACTCATAACCTAACGAGCACCCACATACTATCTCAACTACGACGTACTGACGGCTGTGGGACAGACCGTCTCCCATGTGGGTTGAGAAGCGCATACGCTAGTCTACTCCGGAGTATCGATGCCCTGTCTCGATAGTCCAACGAACAGTGACAAGTATAAGGATGTGCTTATGGATTACCCAGCTCCCACGAGTGTGAGCACCATCACAACGCTAGTAATCAAGCAAAGATCCTATGGGCTCTACTAATATGTATATCAGCAATATGCTAAAAGAAACACATGCACATATTAAAGCAGAGACAAACCAAGTAGCATACTACCATTTCGAGCAAGATTGTATATACAACTGTGAATATCCCAAGCTTCCATCAAGTAATATACAAACTAGTATGATACAGTAATGGCCTCTAGGGCATATACACTAACAATTTTCTCTCATCCATTTGCTCCATGGAGCAACTCAAGAAGAAGATGAAAGAGGTGATGAGAACTTTGGCATGAACTAAAAAATGGCTAAGTTTTTTTTGTGTGATGAGAGAGTGAGGGAGTAACGCAAGTGTAATGAAAAATCATCAAATGAAATCAACCCCCACCAATATGGCCGGCCCCCCCTCTCGCATTCCCCATATGAAAAAACATTTCCTTTGTTTAATTTCATTAAACAAATGCAACCATACCTAGGTCCATGCTTTGACCCATACCTACTTTCCACCTCATTTCCCAAATGATTTTCAATAAAGAAAATCATTAATAAGATGGCACCTTCTAGAAGCTATTCCGTATAAAATACGAAATGCTTCTCGGTACATGTATCAAAATACATATACGCGTATTCGTACCAAAATACGAATAACCGAGAGAGAAAACGAATAGTGAACAATAATACTAGAATATGTATATACAAATACATATATATAAATTATTAAATCAAAACCTGATTTAATAAACTGGCTTAATCCTAAGCTGATAGTATTATCAACCGTCCAATTAAAGTCTGCACAGCAAGTGCACATATTTAATCGGACATCTATATGTATCAACATACCTCATGTATATCATATCGCCTGAACCGTGAAAACCCTCTGTGTGGGACTCTAAAGACTCGTCAATACGCTGGCAGTGGGTTTACCCACAAGCACGTCAGCGGCACTAGCTGTACGTAACGGCTACCCAGGTATTAAGAGAAAGGGAGGCCGACAAGCAAACTCATCCTGAACCCCTACTGAGCCTGTCAGTGACAATATCCATACAGTCCGGTCTGTTCGTCTAAGAGTATCGCATATCGAGTCTAAGGGGGTGGATAAAGTCAGTGTTAGTTATATGTATGCCCTAGAGGCCATTACTGTACATTAGATGTATATTGTAGTGGATGCTGGGACATATATAGGTAGGACTTTCTTGCTCGACATGATAGTACGCTATCTGGTTGCTCTTTATCTTAACATGTATACTTTATGTCTCTCTGATTACATGTTGATAAAGCCCTTAGGATGTGTACTCGACTTCCAGGACTATGATGCAGATCATACTAGTGTTAGTTATATGTATGCCCTAGAGGCCATTACTGTACATAGGATGTATATTGTAGTGGATGCTGGGACATATATAGGGAGGACTTTCTTGCTCGACATGATAGTATACTATCTGGTTACCCTTTACCTAAACGTGTATGCTGATTGTCTCTCTGTTACATGTTGGTAAAGCCCTTAGGATCTGTACTTGACTACCTAGACTATGATGCGGATCATACTAGTGGGGATATGGTAGTCTATAAGTACATCCTTCAAACTCCCTAGTCATGGGTGTATCGAGACGGGGCATCGATATACCAGAGTAGACTAGCGTATACCTTCTCGACCTATATAGATGGGCGATGGATGATCCCATATCCATCGGTGTTTGACATCAGAGATGATATACGGGTGCTCAGTAGAGACTGGGTACACTGGACGGACTCGCCGAGAACTCCCAGATGGTATTATACCTCACGTCAGATGGCAGTTCTCTGGTGACACTGGTACAGAGTAGTCTGTTAACCCGAGATCGTCATAGAGTCTTGTGTGGTTCCCACTGTGCTTTGATTTCCATCTTACCACGTCCAAGAGGGCGTGCAAAACGGTGGTTTTTGGGTACAGTCCCGAGTCACATGGAGGCAATGAGCGATAGGAGGGGATTCGTCTCTCCCGGTATAGGGGGTTGATGTTGCGCTGTGTTCGATTGGCTATAACAGGAAATCTCTGGCCAGGGTTGCTGAGATTTACTGGTAAGTGTTACCAGTAGTTTCTCGAACAGTTATAGACCTCATATCGACACGACTTATTGAGCTATTGGGGTCTGACGTTTACCACCCCTAGGCGAGATATGCGACATATCAGACGATCAGACCGGACTGTACGGTAGTGTTACTGGTCGGATTCACTGGAGTGTGAGCGGGCTTGCTCGTCGATCTTCAGATCGCTCAATACCCGGGTGGCCGTTACGTTTAGCAGACCGCTTGCGGCTTGTGGATGCTTGATATGATCATCATCTGCTGCCGGCGTATTGACGAGTCTTTAGAGTCCTACACAGAGGTTTCCTGGCTCAAGCGAAACGAAACAGGAGCGCATATGAGATATGTGCGGGACCGAGAATAATGCGTGTATGTGATACCGTATTCTATTCTCGCGATAAATATATCGAATGGTTGTATGCGATATAACCTAGTTATCGATTCAAGCGTTGATTCGATAAGCCGATATATTGTATACTAGTCGGTTGTGTGCGACATAACCGGGTCATTGAATCAAGTGTTGATTTAATGATTTAATGCATATTTATATATTTGATATATTACTTTGCATCAACTAGTATCGGTTTACTTAAGATGGATTTTCTCACTCGGATGTGCGCATTACATATGCGATATGATTTTGTGCACTTGCTTGTATCATGTTTGATGATGCATGCTTTTTGGTTAAGTGTAAAGTATTAAACCTTGGTTAATGAAATGGTTAGGGTTTATAATTTAGTTATTCATTTATCTTATTTATTTATCCATTTATTTTTGATAAATGAATAAAAGAAAGAGAAAAGGATGGTGGCTTCTTTTGTTGTTTTGTTAAAGCTTCATGAAGCTTTGACTTAGTCCACTATTCTTATCTCATCCTTAACCCTAACCATACCACTCAACCATGATTAATTCTCTACACTAAACCATGGTTCTAAGATGATAAGAATGTATTATTCTTTTCTTTTTAGAATTATCTTATCATAACATTTCTTCTTCTTCTTCCATTTTTTTCAAGAAGAAGAAAGCTTACCTCATCAATGGTGATTGATGAATTTGAGTGAGAAATCCAATTCTAAAGTTAACCCAACTCCTATTTCTTCATCCTCTACCTCTTGCCAAGTAGTAGAGTGTGTTTACTTCACAAGTTTCATGACTTGGTGAAGTCGGAGCTTGATTCAGCGATGCCTCGACGTAGATCATCTTCGGCATGGACATCGACGACCTAGCTTGCCCATTCTCCGACGAAGCCGATCCTAGAGCCCGGATTTGACTTGGACAGCGGAGAGGACTTCGTTGCGGAGCTATGGAGGTGGAGCACCGGATCTACAAAGGTTGTATTTCCGTTTTCTCAATAGTTAAGTGTTAACTAGTTCTTTTTCGCCTAGACATCTAGTTATCGATCCGTAGTTTAGGGTTTGTAGGCACCATAATGTTTTGAAATTGCCATGGTTGATGGCTTGGGAGACCTCACTAGCGTGCCTAGGAACCCTACAGTGGTATCAGAGCCTAGCTAGAGCCTTAGGCGAAGTCCAGACGGAAATTGAAGTCCGAACGAACCCGAAACCCCGAACCAATATTGCTCTCTGGACTTTTTCCTAAAATGCGGATTTTTGTGAATTAAAAATTTCTAGAAAATACATAAAATAAAACTAAGAATTACGGTGCAAACTCAGGTGAGTAATTCGTTTGAACGGCGGCGGAACCGCGGCATAAGCACTGCTTATGCGGCGGTTCCGCGCTACATTGGTGACATCATCGTACCTGCTCTGCACAGTAATTCCTATTATTTTATGCTGAGTTTTCTGGGAATATTTAAAACTTATTCCAGAGTTGGAATTTCTGCAGTTGTTTTGGGGATTCGGTGTTTCGATCGGGGTATCAAATTTTGTCTGTATGGCTTTCCGGATAATTTTTAGAATATGTTAAAAAGCTCGACCGGATATAAATACCCAATTTTTCCCCTGTCGGGAAATTTCCAAGTGTTGGATTTTTCCGTAGTTTAACGACGTTCTAAGTAGTGCAAGTAACGCGATGGTCCCTCTAGAAGACACAAACCTTAACTCGATTATGTGACCGTCTTGAACTGCCCTTTGAACCTTCGGGTTTGGGGCAGTACGGCGTGCCACATGTGAGGCGTTGGCTTGACCCTTCTACGGCTGGACCGTTGGTACTGAGGTACGAACGGAATGTTGTTAGACTTCTTTCATTTGTTGATCTATATCGGGAAAACTTGGGTGTTCGATTGTTCGATCGGAAAGTTTAACATTTTATATTTATCCGGAATGGGATACAATAATTGGAATTCACAATAAGTTATATGATAACTGAATGAATGTTATAAACGTAGCAATTTAGTCTCACTTGATTGGTTGCCACGGAATTTTGATGTGATCAAAAGTCCGTCGCAATCACGTAGCGTACGCGGATACTCGCCGGGTAAACTTAATAGACAGCCTCACTCCATAGCCCCGACCAAGTGACTGTAGGAGAACCCCATCGCCGAAAGCATCCGTACGGGTGCTCGCGGTAGCGGTGTTCCGCCTTGGTGCACTTCGTCGACGGTATCGGGGGTGCGGCCGTCTACAGAAGTTTGCGACGAGCATTCGATCAGGATGTCGGGAATCCTGTTGAATTGCCCGACTTGGTATTGAAAAGGGTTTTCCATTTTGAGACTAAAATGCGGCGTTTATAATTGTTAGGCATGCGATGTCTAAGTAATTCATTTGGTCAGGCATGCGATGTCTGAGGTGATTGCGGATTCCAACTGTTGTAGTTTTACACTTTCTTTTCTGTGACCGTAAGTGTAATATGTGATATCGCCGGTTTCGTTGCTATATGTCAACGACAATTGGGATGCGCAAATTTACTTACGTTGATGACATGTGATGTTATGTGTTGCTGGATATGTTATATTGGATCGTCGTGTTTGAATAGCCGGGGGTTTTTATGTGAGATGAGTGTTTTTCATTTTCATTCATGTAAAAACTTGTATGTAATATTCTTTTATTGGGGCACTTCCAGGTTGCGGAAGTTGTCACCGTTTGTATATTATTTACTTTTCCGCACTAGGATAGACCCAAGGAGGAGGGCACAAGTAACCGGGTTCTGGAGTCCAGTGGGAGACCAACTCGAGGAGTCGAGTCCGGGTCTCCTAACTCTAGAATTGGTAGGGTTGATTGCCGCTCTCGTAGGGGTCTAGGGGTGTGGGTTTGGCTATTCATCGCGACCGTGGAATCCGTGTTTTATACTGGCTCGTATTGAAAACACGGACGTCCTAGTATATCCAATATTTCATATGATTCTTCTGCTGCGATATCTGTGATGTGATCATGTGATGTTCTGTGATAGATACATTATATAGTATATACGATATATTATATAGACGTTACTTATGTTTTACACCCGCGCTAGCCCTGCCCCGCTCTGCCGTTAGTTACCTAACCTAACGGTGCACGAGGGGACATCGAGGCGAATGCGGATGGCATAAGTGTACGTCGTATTTATCTGTGATGTTTAGGTACTTAAATGATGGGACTTCATTAATGTGATTAATGAAATAAAAGAAACCTAAGATGTTGTAGAATCGAATTTCAAAATAAAACAGGTAGCTACAGTTCTTGCTTTGCACAGCGGTACATGTGATATATCCTGCACCTCATCCGACGAGGAAAGGACCGAGATCCCTTCACCGGGAGTGACTCCTTTAGCAATAACTGGCAGATGCTACACACTCGGTTTGTCTTTTGATTGCTTTTAAGAGTTTTTTCTTTGCACAGTGATATATACGATATATCCCGCACCTCATTCGACGAGGAAAGGACCGACGATCCCTTCACCGGGAGTGACTCCTTTAGCAAAGCTAGAAAAGCCTCAAAAACACTCCATTTCAAAATTCATTCGATCCTACAACGATATCAAGTTCATTACGCAATAGGTTTTCAGAAAAACCTGTCGTAGCCCTCCGTCATTTCAGATATGTACTGGTTAGTATTCGTGCTGCGTTTGTTGACCTCTGTCAAGGCGCAGTGTGCGGTAGCTGATTAGTGCTTATCTGCATAAGCATATGATGTGATTGATTTAGGGTAGTCGTGCGACCTTGTTGACCTCTGTCAAGGGTCGTGCGGGTGGGTTTACTTCAATCAGGAAATGACGGGTTGAACTTGACTAGCAGCCTATGGTTTGTTGACCTCTGTCAAGGTCATAGGACGCTAGGGGCAAAATATTATCGGGAATTTCAAGTGTTGAGATTTGCAATGAGATTGCATACCTTCTATGAGATAGTTGGATCCCGATACCCGCTGCGAGTAAGTGTTACTCCTGGGAGAGTTTTACGCATTACAATTAGCCGATCAAGTAGGTGTCTAGAAAGGTGTTAACGAGGTTACGCCTCTGGGAAAATGAGGTTTTCATTAATTAGGTCCGTGCGAAAGCACGGGGCACCTCCCTCAAAGTACCGACACTGGCCTGGCTGAAAGATTGGCGAACTTGTAGTGTGTAATTAATCCCGGCTAGTCTTTCCTTTTAGGGTTTGAAGGAAGATTTGATAAAAAGCAGTGGGAGCCATCCTGATTAGATAAAATAATAACCAATCTATTCTTGACAGAGCGCACGCTGAGTGTTTTCTTCTCTCTCTTTCCAGGTAGCGACCATATCACGCCTTAATCAAGATAATAATACGGATTATTGACTGAACCCGCTTGTTATACTGAGCTGGGGAACGTTGGTCCCGCTCCACCTTATAATTGTTATAAGACAGAGCAGGAAATTGGGGAATACCAGATTTCCCGTGCCGCCCAAACGAGGAGAGTGCATAATGATGCATCATCTTCGGGTGTGTTCATTATACAGAACTGTTTCTCAGTATTCTTTACGTCCTGGGTATGTGATACCAGATCAGGATCCCAGATATGTAATCTGTTACATAGGGCTACAGAAAGGTAGAAAAACTGAGAACGGGTGATGAGTTTCATGAGGCAGAAAACGGGGCAAGAGTTCCAGCCAAGTCTGTCGGTCACTGTCACCCTGTATTACCGATACATTGATTCTGAACGAATGTTATTAGATACCGAACCTGATATACAAAATCATATCTGTCTCTTTATTAGTAAAGAAACGATAAAATTTTGTATTGTTGGATAATGTTTTGAACATTTCCTATATCAAAGGTTGATCGGTTCAGGCACGTTATCTAAAAGCATTGATGTTCTAAATCAAACTATAGTTCTTAGTATACGGATCACACACAAGAGGAAGAGTTCAGAAATGAACGAATTCTTCTTGAGGCATTGTAGACTAGGTCAGATCAATGTGACCCGACTAGCTAGAGTTACATATAGATGCATATTTAAATCAGTTTGAATTTACATCTTGTGAAACTCGCCAGTCATGTCACAAAGATAAAATGACACTAGCTCTGTTTATTGGAAACAGAGAAAGAGTTAGTAAACTCTTGGGATGATACATGTTGATGTATGTAGGTCCCCTGTCTACACATGCCAAGACTGGTTCTTTGTACTTCATTACATTCTCTGATAATCTCTCGAGATTCAGACATATGTTCCTGTTGAAACACAAGTTCGAACCTTTTGAGATATTCACAGAATATAAGTTAGAAGTAGAAAACCAAACTACGGGTATAAGTATTATGTCCTATGATGAGATCGAGGAGGAGAATACTTGAGCATGGAATTCCTGGATTATTCTAAAGGAGAATGAGATTCTCTCTCAGCATTACTCCTCTGTATACACCATAGCACGATGGTATATCGGGGCGGAGCAATCACACCCTATATGATATGGTGTGCTCTATGATGAGTACTACTGAGTTACCTTTTTCCTATTGGGTGTTATGCACTTGAGAAGCTGCATACCTATTGAATAGGGTTCGAATCAAATCAGTTGCCTACCAGTTCATATGTGATATGGAAAGGGAATAGCCCATGTCTTAAGCTAGTTAAGATTTGGGGTTGTCCGGGCTATGTCTAAAAGCATAATCCGAACAAGCTCGAGGCAAGGTCTGTTATGTACAACTGGAAATGTTCCAGCTATACAAACTACAGCAGATGATTTGGTACAACCAGAGGATTCAGTAGAAACCAACGAACCTCAGTCTCTCCGCCGATCTAGTAGGGTTTCTCACCCACCTGAGAGATACTTCGGTTTCTCTATGACAGTGGGAGCGAGGATTGCATCATGAGATGATGACCCAACTAGCTTCGAGCTGGCCATCAGGAGTAAGACTCTGTAAGAATGGCTGGATGCTTAGTGATCTGAGATGGAATCCTTATACACCAACAAAGTATGGACTTTGGTTGCAATATCTGAAGGGTTAAATCCCCATCAGGAGCAAGTATATCTTGAGAAGATTACTTGGTGTAGATGGAAAAGTTGAGACTTTCAAAGCTAGACTTGTTAAAGCTTTTCGTCATCGACCAGGCGTGGATAATGATGAAACCTTTTCAAGTAGCTATGCTTAAGTCCATCCAGATCCTACTTGCCACGGCTACATACCATGACTGCGATATCTGGTGGTTGGGTGTCTTGACTGCTTTTCTAAATGATGATTTAGAAGAGAGTGTCTATAAGTACACAGCCAGAGGGCTTCGTAGACAGTGGGAGCAGCGGAAACGTGTGCAAGATGCTTTATAGGATAAAGCAGGCATCGCGGAGTTGGAACATCTGTTTTGATGGATTAGTCAAAGAAGTTGACTTCATCAAAATGGTAGATGAACCTTGTATAAACAAGAAGGTAGTAGGGAGTATGGTGACGATCCTCGTAGAGTACGTGGATGACATACTCTTGATAGGGAAGGAGTTTCCTATGCTACGCTCGATCAATCTCCGCTTATCACAATGATTCTCCATATAGGATCAAAGTGATACCTCCTAAATCCTGGATTTTGGATCTATGAGATAGATTTAATTGGATGTTAGGATTCTCACTAGTTGTAGTGAGATGGTATCAAACGATCCTGGGGAGAATCACTGGAAGGGTTCCAGGGTGATAAAGACGACTGAATGTCAGTCGCAGGCATTGTCTTAACCCTCAGTAAAGGGACGGTATATTGGAAGAGTTCCAAGCTAGATACCGTGACATACTAGACGATAAAGGCAGGATACATCGCTACTTAAGATGCTACCAAAGAGGCTGTTTGGGTGTATATAGGTTCATGAAATGAACTATGTTCCTCCTATTGTGTGACAATGGGGTTGTGGCTTATGCCAAGGAACGCCCGTCCCATCAGTGATCCAGACATATTCTAAGGCAGTATCACTTGATCATGGAGATGGTTGATCTCCAGGGAGATCGAGGTTAGGAGAGTAGACTCAGAGGACAACACAGCGGATCCACTCACAAAGGCCTGTTCCCAGAGAGAGACTTTTATGGGATGGTTGAGTATGAGATACTACAACCACTGCTACAGATGGCCCTAGTGCAAGTGGGAGATTGTTAGTTATATGTATGCCCTAGAGGCCATTACTGTACATAGGATGTATATTGTAGTGGATGCTGGGACATATATAGGGAGGACTTTCTTGCTCGACATGATAGTATGCTATCTGGTTACCCTTTACCTAAACGTGTATGCTGATTGTCTCTCTGTTACATGTTGGTAAAGCCCTTAGGATCTGTACTTGACTACCTAGACTATGATGCGGATCATACTAGTGGGGACATGGTAGTCTATAAGTACATCCTTCAAACTCTCTAGTCATGGGTGTATCGAGACGGGGCATCGATATACCAGAGTAGACTAGCGTATACCTTCTCGACCCATATAGATGGGCGATGGATGATCCCATATCCATCGGTGTTTGACATCAGAGATGATATACGGGTGCTCAGTAGAGACTGGGTACACTGGACGGACTCGCCGAGAACTCCCAGATGGTATTATACCTCACGTCAGATGGCAATTCTCTGGTGACACTCGTACAGAGTAGTCTGTTGACCCGAGATCGTCATAGAGTCTTGTGTGGTTCCCACTGTGCTTTGATTTCCATCTTACCACGTCCAAGAGGGCGTGCAAAACGGTGGTTTTTGGGTACAGTCCCGAGTCACATGGAGGCAATGAGCGATAGGAGGGGATTCGTCTCTCCCGGTATAGGGGGTTGATGTTGCGCTGTGTTCGATTGGCTATAACAGGAAATCCCTGGCCAGGGTTGCTGAGATTTACTGGTAAGTGTTACCAGTAGTTTCTCGAACAGTTATAGACCTCATATCGACACGACTTATTGAGCTATTGGGGTCTGACGTTTACCACCCCTAGGCGAGATATGCGACATATCAGACGATCAGACCGGACTGTACGGTAGTGTTACTGGTCGGATTCACTGGAGTGTGAGCGGTCTTGCTCGTCGATCTTCAGATCGCTCAATACCCGGGTGGCCGTTACGTTTAGCAGACCGCTTGCGGCTTGTGGATGCTTGATATGATCATCATCTGCTGCCGGCGTATTGACGAGTCTTTAGAGTCCTACACAGAGGTTTCCTGGCTCAAGCGAAACGAAACAGGAGCGCCTATGAGATATGTGCGGGACCGAGAATAATGCGTGTATGTGATACCGTATTCTATTCTCGCGATAAATATATCGAATGGTTGTATGCGATATAACCTAGTTATCGATTCAAGCGTTGATTCGATAAGCTGATATATTGTATACTAGTCGGTTGTGTGCGACATAACCGGGTCATTGAATCAAGTGTTGATTTAATGATTTAATGCATATTTATATATTTGATATATTACTTTGCATCAACTAGTATCGGTTTACTTAAGATGGATTTTCTCACTCGGATGTGCGCATTACATATGCGATATGATTTTGTGCACTTGCTTGTATCATGTTTGATGATGCATGCTTTTTGGTTAAGTGTAAAGTATTAAACCTTGGTTAATGAAATGGTTAGGGTTTATAATTTAGTTATTCATTTATCTTATTTATTTATCCATTTATTTTTGATAAATGAATAAAAGAAAGAGAAAAGGATGGTGGCTTCTTTTGTTGTTTTGTTAAAGCTTCATGAAGCTTTGACTTAGTCCACTATTCTTATCTCATCCTTAACCCTAACCATACCACTCAACCATGATTAATTCTCTACACTAAACCATGGTTCTAAGATGATAAGAATGTATTATTCTTTTCTTTTTAGAATTATCTTATCATAACATTTCTTCTTCTTCTTCCATTTTTTTCAAGAAGAAGAAAGCTTACCTCATCAATGGTGATTGATGAATTTGAGTGAGAAATCCAATTCTAAAGTTAACCCAACTCCTATTTCTTCATCCTCTACCTCTTGCCAAGTAGTAGAGTGTGTTTACTTCACAAGTTTCATGACTTAGTGAAGTCGGAGCTTGATTCAGCGATGCCTCGACGTAGATCATCTTCGGCATGGACATCGACGACCTAGCTTGCCCATTCTCCGACGAAGCCGATCCTAGAGCCCGGATTTGACTTGGACAGCGGAGAGGACTTCGTTGCGGAGCTATGGAGGTGGAGCACCGGATCTACAAAGGTTGTATTTCTGTTTTCTCAATAGTTAAGTGTTAACTAGTTCTTTTTCGCCTAGACATCTAGTTATCGATCCGTAGTTTAGGGTTTGTAGGTACCATAATGTTTTGAAATTGCCATGGTTGATGGCTTGGGAGACCTCACTAGCGTGCCTAGGAACCCTACAACTAGTGGGGCCTGGATAGTCCATGAGTACATCCTTCAATGTTCCTAGTCGTGGGAATATCGAGACGGGGCATCGATATTCCAGAGTAGGCTAGCGTATATCTTCTCGACCCATGTGATGGGCGATGGATGATCCCATATCCATTGGTGTTTGACATCAGAGATGGTATGCGGGTGCTCAGTGGAGACTGGGTACACTGAACGGACTCACCGAGAACTCCCAGATGGTATTATACCTCACGTCAGATGGCAGTTCTCTAGTGACACTGGTACAGCTTAGTCTGTTGACCCGAGATCGTCATAGAGTCTTGTGTGTCTCCCACTGTGTTTTGATTTCCACCCTACCACGGCTCTACTGAGTCGTGCAAACAGGTGGTTTTTGGGTACAGTCCCGATTCACATGGAGGCAATGAGCGATAGGAGGGAATTCGTCTCTCCCGGTATTGGGGGTTGATGTTGCGCTATGCACGACTGGCCATAACAGGAAATCCCTGGCCAGGGTTGCAGTGATATACTGGTAAGAGTTATCAGTAGTTTCACGAATGTTATGGACCCTACGTCGGCATGACTTATCAAGCTACTAGGGTCTGACGTTTACCACCCCTAGTCGAGATATGCAACATATCAGACGAACAGACCGGACTGTACGGTAAGTGTTACTGGTTGGATTCACAGGAGTGTGAGCGGGCTTGCTCGACGATCTTCTGATCGCTCAATACCCGGGTGGCCGTTACGTTTTGCAGACCGCTTGCGGCTTATGGGTGTTTGATATGATCATCACCTGTTGCCGGCGTATTGACGAGTCTTTAGAGTCCTACACAGATGTTTCCTGGCTCAAGCGAAACGAAATAGGAGCACATATGAGATATGTGCGGGACCGAGAATAATGCGTGTATGTGATACCGTATTCTATTCTCGCGATGAATGTATCGAATGGTTGTATGTGATATAACCTAGTTATCGAATCAAGGATTGATTCGATAAGCCGATACATTGGATATTAGTCGGTTATATGTGATATGACCGGATCGTTACATCAAGTATTGATATAATGATTTAATGCATAATTATATATTTGATATAATAATTTGCATTAACTAGTATTTGTTCACTTTAAATGGATTTTCTCACTTGAAGTACACAAGTTGTATATGTGATATACTTTTGTGCACTTGTTTGTATCATGTTTGATGATACATGCTAACTTGAGTTTGTGTGTATGATTAAACCATGGTTATATCAATGGTTAGGGTATTGTTTACTTATTCATTTATTTATTTTGTTTATTTATTTTGGAAAAGATAAATAGAAATGGTGGCTTTCTTTGTTTCTTTCATGAAGCTTCATGAAGTGTTGAAAGCTTGACCATTTTGTTTGCTTCCCATAACCTAACCATTCACCTAACCCTAGTTTAGTCTCTACACTTAACCATGGTTGGTATATGATAAGTATTCATTTTATTTTCTATTTGAAAAAAATACTTATCATATTCTCTTCTTCATCTTCTTCTTCTTCAAAAAGGAAGAAAGCTTGCCTTCATCAATGGCAACTTGAGAGAAAGAGTGAGAAATCAAATTCTAAAGTGAACCCACCTCCTATTTCTTCATCCTCTACCTCTTGCCAAGTAGTATAGGGTGTTTTCTTCACAAGTTTCATGACTTGGTGAAGTTGGAGTTTGATCTTGAGTTGCCTCGACTTAGATCATCTTCGGCATCGAAGTCGACGACCTAGCCCGATCAATTTTTCGATGAAACCACCGCGAGAGTCCGGGATCCGAAGGGTACAGCGGAGGGTCATCAACACGGAGCTAGAGAGGTGGAGGACCGGATCTACAAAGGTTGTAATCACTTTCCTCTTAGTTAAAGTAGTTAACTTGCATTGCATCGCCTATACATCTAGTTAACGATCAGTATTAGGGTTTGTTGGCACATGGAAAAATTTGAATTGGGCATGTTTGATCTGTTGTGAGACCTCATTAGTGTGCCTCGGAACCCTACAGTGGTATCAGAGCCTAGCTAGAGCCTTAGGCGATGCGTAGACGGAGTTAGAAGTCCGTTCGAACCGAAACCCTAACTCAAGAATGCTCTCTGTACATTTTTTGAAATCGGGGATTTTTGAGGATTAAGAATATGCAAAAAATTCAGCAGGAGATTGTAAGAGTTACTGTGAAATTCGATCGCCCAATTCCATCAAACCGCCGCGGTTCCGCGGCACGAGCATGGCTCGTGCGGCGGTTCCGCGGCCGTACGGTCTCCTTGTTCAATGAATTTTACACAGTAATTATTATTTTGCAGAGTTGGCTTTCCTGTGAATTTTTAATCTGAACTCAAGAGTTGAGTTTTCTGGGTTGTATTGGGGACTCGGTGATTCGATCGGATTGTCTAATTTTGTTTGTGTGTTTTTCCGGGCAATTTTAGAATATGTTAAAAAGTTCGGCCGGATATAAATACCCACTTTTTCCCCTTCCGTGAAATTTCCAATTGTTGGATATTTCTGTAGTTTAATCACATTCTAAGTAGTGCAAGTATTGCGATGGTCCCTCTAGAAGACAGCACACCTTAACTCGATTATGTTACCGTCTTGAACTGCACTTTGAACCTTCGGGTTTGGGGCAGTACGGCGTGCCACATGTGAGGCGTTGGGTTGACCCTTCTACGGCTGGACCGTTGGTACTGAGGCATGAAGTGAATGTCTTTGAACTTATTTCATGTGTTGAGCTGTTTTGGGAAAACTTGGGTGTTCGATTGTTCGATCGGAAAGTTTAACATTTTCTATTTCTCTGGAATGTGATACAATAATTGGAATTCACAAATAGTTATGAGATAACTGAATAAATTTTATAAACCTAGCGGTTTAGTCTCACTTGATCGGTTGCCATGGAATTTTGATGTGATCAAAAGTCCGTCGCAATCACGTAGCGTACATGGATACTCGCCGGGTAAACTTAATAGACAGCCTCGCCCCATAGCCCCGACCAAGTGACTGTAGGAGAACCCCGTCGCCGAAAGCATCCTTTCGGGTGCTCGCGGCAGCGGTGTTCCGCCTTGGTGCACTTCGTCGACGGCGTCGGGGGTGCGGCAGCCTACTAAAGTTTGCAACGAGCATTCGATCAGAATGTCGGGAATCCTGTTGAATTCCTCGACTTGATATTGAAAAGTGTTTTCGATAATGAGACTAAAATGCGGGGTTTGTAATAGTTAGGAATGCGATGTCTAAAGAATTCATTTGATTAGGCATGCGATGTCTAAAGAGGATGCAGATTCCAACTGTTATAGTTTTACACTTTCTTTTCTGTGACTGTATGTGTAATATGTGATATCGTCGGTTTCGTTGCTATATGTCAACGACAATTGGGATGCACATATTTACTTACGTTGTTGACATGTGTTGTTATGTGTTGCTGGATATGTTATATTGGATCGTTGTGTTTGAATAGCCAGGGGTTTTTTATGTGAGATGAGTGTTTTTCATTTTCATTCATGTAAAAACTTGTATGTAATATTCTTTTATTGGGGCACTTCCTGGTTGCGGATGATGTCACCATTTGTATATTATTTACTTTTCCGCATTAGGATAGACCCGAGGAGGGGAGCACAAGTAACCGGGTTCTAAGGTCCAGTGGGAGACCATCTCGAGGAGTCGAGTCCGGGTCTCCTAACCCTAGAATTGGTAGGGTTGCTTGCCGCTCTCGTAGGGGTCTTGGGGTGTGGGATTGGCTATTCATTACGACCGTGGAATCCGTGTTTTATACTGGCTCGTATTAAAAACACGAACGTCCTAGTATATCAAATATTTCATATGATTTTTTCTGCTGCGTTATCTGTGATGTGATCATGTGACATATTCAGATAGATATAGTATATAGTATATATGATATATTATATAGACGTTGCTTATGTTTTACACTCGCGCTAGCCCTGCCTCGCTCTGGCGTTAGTTACCTAACCTAACGGTGCAGACGGGACATCGAGGCGAATGCGGATGGCATAAGCGTACGTTATATTTATCTGTGATGTTTAGGTGGAAGTAAATGATTGGATATTCATTAATGAGATTAATGAAAGAAAATAATCCTAATTGATGTTGTGGAATCGAATTTCAAAAATAAAACAGGTAGATACAGTTCTTGCTTTGCATCGTGGTGTTCATTATAGAACATCCTGCACCTTATTCGATGAGGAAAGGACCGAGATCCCTTCACCGGGAGTGACTCCTTTAGCAATAACTGGCGGATGCTACAACCATCGGTTTGTCTTCTGATCGCTTATATAGTTTTTTCTTTGCACAGTGATATATATGATATATCCCGCACCTCATTCGACGAGGAAAGAGCCGACGATCCCTTCACCGGGAGTGACCCCTTTAGCAAAACAAGGAAAGCTTCAAAAACATTCCATTTAAAAACCATTTGATTCTGCAACGAGATCAAGTTCAAAGCGTTAAAGGTTTTATTAAAAACCATTCGCAACCCTCCGTCATTTTAGGAAGTAGAGTACTCAGTATTCGTGCTGTGTTCGTTGACCTTAGTTAAGGCACAGTGTACGGTAGCTAAGTGATGTCTTCCTTCACCGCATATGATGCGATTAGTTAGGACAGTCGCGTGACTTTGTTGACCTTAGTTAAGGGTCATGTGGGCGGGTCTAATTAATCACGAATTGACGGGTAGAACTTGACTAGTACTTATGATTTGTTGACCATAGTTAAGGTCATAAGTGCTAGGAGTAAAAATCTTTATCGGGAGTTTCAAGTGTTGAAATTTGCAATGAGATTGCATACCTTTTATGTGATAGTTGTATCCCGATACCCACTGCGAGTAATTGTTACTCCTGGGAGAGTTTTGCACTTTGCAATTAGCCGATCAAGTAGGTGTCTAGAAAGGTGTCAACGGGGTTACGCCTCTAGGAAAACGAGGTTTACAATAATTAGGTCCGTGCGAAAGCACGGGGAACCTCCCTCAAAGTACCGACACTGGCCTGGCTGAAAGATTGGCAAACTTGTAAAGTGTAATTAATCCTGGCTAGTCTTTCCTGTTAAGGTTTGAAGGAAGATTTGATAAAAACAGTGGGAGCCATCCTGATTAGATAAAATATATAACCAATCTGATCTTGCAAGAGCGCACGCTGAGTGTTTTCTTCTCTCTCTCTCCAGGTAGCGACCATATCACGCCTTAATCAAGATAATAATACGGATTATTGACCGAACCTGCTTGTTATACTGAGCTGGGGAACGTTGGTCCCGCTCCAACTTATAATTGTTATAAGACAGAGCAGGAAATAGGGGAATACCAGAATTCCTATGCCACCCAAACGAAGAAAGTGCATATGATGCATCTCCTTCGGGTGTGTTCATTAAAAAGAACTGTTTCTCAGTATCCTCTGCATCCTGGGTATTTGATACCTGATCAGGATCCCAGATATGTAATCTGTTACATAGGGCTACAAAAGGGTAGAAAAACTGAGAACGGATGATAAGTTTCATGAGACAGAAAACGGGGCAAGTGTTGCACCCACGTCTATTGGTCACTGTCACCCTGTATTACCAGTACATTGATTCTGAACAAATGCTATTAGATACCGAACCTGATATACAAAATCATATCGGTCTCTATATTAGTAAAGAAGGATATAATTTTGTATTGATGGATGATGTTTTGAACATTTCCTATATCAAAAGTTGATCGGTTCAGGCACGTTATCTAAAAGCATTGATGTTCTAAATCAAATTACAGTTCCTAGTATACAGAACATACACAAGAGGAAGAGTTCAGAAATGAATGATTCCTTCTTGAGGCATTGTAGACTAGGTCATATCAATGCGACCCGACTGGCTGAAGTTACATTTTAGATGCATATTTAAATCAGTTTGAATTTACATCTTGTGAAACTTGCCAGTCATGTCACAAAATTAAGATGACCATAGCTCTGTTTATTGGAAACAGAGAAAGAGTTAATGAACTCTTGGGACTAATACATGATGATGTATGTAAGGTCTCCTGTCTACATGTGCCAGGACCGGTTCTTTGTACTTCATTACGTTCTCTGATAATCTCTCAAGATCCAGACATATGTTCCTGTTGAAACATAAGCCCGAACCTTTTGAGATATTCACAGAATATAAGCTAGAAGTAGAGAACCAATACGGGTATAAGTATTATCTCCTATGATAAGATCAGGGAGGAGAATACTTGTGCATAGAATTTCTGGACTATTCTAAAGGAGAATGTGATTCTCTCTCAGCATTACTTCTCCGTATACACCATAGAAAAACGGTGTATCGGGGCGGAGCAACTGCACCATATTAGATATGGTATGCTCTAGGATGAGTACTACTGAGTTACCTATTTTCTTTTGGGGTTATGCTCTTGAGAAGCTGCATACCTATTGAATTAGGTTCGAATCAGATCACTGCCTACCACTCCATATGAGATATGGTATGGGAACTGCCTATCTCTTAAATAAGTTAAGATTTGGGATTGTCCGGCCTGTGTCAAAAGCAAAATCCGGACAAGATCGAGGCAAGGTCAGTTCTGTAAAACTGGAAAGGTTCCATCTATACAAAACAGCAGCTGATTTGACTGGACCAAAGGATTCTATAGTCCCCAAAGAACCTCAAGCCTCTCCGCCGATCTGGTAGGGTTCCTCACCTGCCTGAGAGATACTTCGGTTTCTCGATGACAGTGGGAGCGAGGACTGCATCATGAGATGATGACCCAACTAGATTCGAGCAGGTCATCAAGAGTAGGGACTCTGTAAGAATGGCTGGATGCTTAGCGATCTGAGATGGAATCCATATACACCAATAAAGTATGGACTTTGGTTGCGATATCTGAAGGGTTAAATCCCTATCAGGAGCAAGTATATCTTGAGAAGATTACTTGGTGTAGATGGAAAAGTTGAGACTTTCAAAGCTAGACTTGTTAAAGGTTTTCGTCATCAACCAGGCGTGGATAATGATGATACCTTTCCCAGTGGCTATGCTTAAGTCCATCCGTATCCTACTTGCCACGGCTGCATACCATGACTACGATATCTGGCGGTTGGGTGCCATGACTACTTTTCTAAATACTGATTTAGAAGAGAACGTCTATAAGAACACAGCCAGAGGGCTTCGTAAATAGTGGGAGCAGCGGAAACGTGTGCAAGTTGCTTTACAGAATAAAGCAGGCATCGCCGAGTTGGAACGTCTATTTTGATGTGATAGTCAAAGTGTTTGACTTCATCAAAATGGTAGACGAACCTTGTATATACAAAATGGTAGTAGAGAGTAAAGTGGTCATCCTCGTATTGTACGTAGAAAACATACTCTTTATAGGAAAAGAGTTTCCTATGCTACGCACGGTCAATCTCCTCTTATCATATGGATTCTCCATATAGGATCAAAGTGATACCTCCGAAATCCTGGGTTTTGGATCTATGAGATAGATCTAGATGGATGTTAGGATTCTCACTAGTTGTAGTGAGATGGTATCAATCCATCCTGGGAGAATCACTGGAAGTGTTCTAGGGTGATAATGACGACTGAGTGTCAGTCACAGGCATTGTCTTTACCCTCAGTAAAGGGACGGTATGTTGGAAGAGTTTCAAGCTATATACCGTGGCAAACTAGACGATAAAGGCTGGTAACATCGCTATTAAAGATACTACCAAAGAGGCTGTTTGGGTGTATATTAGTTCATAAGATGAACTAGGTTCCTACCATTGTATGACAATGGAAGTGTAGCTTTGGCCAAGGAACCCCGATCCCATCAGTGACCCAGACATATTCTGAGGCAGTATCACCTGATCACGGAGATAGTTGATCTCCAGGGTGATCGAGGTTAGGAGAGTAGACTCAGAGGATAACACGGCGGATCCACTCACAAAGGCTTTTTCCCAAAGAGAGACTTATATGGGATGGTTGAGTATGTGATACTGCAACCACTGCTACAGATGGCCCTAGTGCAAGTGGGAGATTGTTAGTTATATGTATGCCCTAGAGGCCATTACTGTACATTGGATGTATATTGTAGTGGATGCTGGGACATATATAGGTAGGACTTTCTTGCTCGACATGATAGTACGCTATCTGGTTGCTCTTTATCTTAACATGTATACTTTCTGTCTCTCTAATTACATGTTGATAAAGTCCTTAGGATGTGTACTCGACTTCCAGGACTATGATGCAGATCATACTAGTGGGGCCTGGATAGTCCATGAGTACATCCTTCAATATTCCTAGTCGTGGGAATATCAAGACGGGGCATCGATATTCCAGAGTAGACTAGCGTATATCTTCTCGACCCATGTGATGGGCGATGGATGATCCCATATCCATTGGTGTTTGACATCAGAGATGGTATGCGGGTGCTCAGTGGAGACTGGGTACACTGAACGGACTCGCCGAGAACTCCCAGATGGTATTATACCACACGTCAGATGGCAGTTCTCTAGTGACACTGGTACAGCTTAGTCTGTTGACCCGAGATCGTCATAGAGTCTTGTGTGTCTCCCACTGTGTTTTGATTTCCACCCTACCACGGCTCTACTGAGTCGTGCAAACAGGTGGTTTTTGGGTACAGTCCCGATTCACATGGAGGCAAGGAGCAATAGGAGGGGATTCGTCTCTCCCGGTATTGGGGGTTGATGTTGCACTATGCACGACTGGCCATAACAGGAAATCCCTGGCCAGGGTTGCAGTGATATACTGGTAAGAGTTATCAGTAGTTTCACGAATGTTATGGACCCTAAGTCGGCATGACTTATCAAGCTACTGGGGTCTGACGTCCCACCCCTAGGCGAGATATGCAACATATCAGACGAACATACCGGACTGTACGGTAAGTGTTATTGGTTGGATTCACAGGAGTGTGAGCGGGCTTGCTCGTCGATCTTCTAATTGCACAATACCCGGGTGGCCGTTACGTTCAGCAGACCGCTTGCGGCTTGTGGGTGTTTGATATGATCATCACCTGCTGCCGGCGTATTGACGAGTCTTTAGAGCCCTATACAGAGGTTTCCTGGCTCAAGCGAAACGAAATAGGAGCGCATATGAGATATGTGCGGGACCAAGAATAATGCGTGTATGTGATACCGTATTCTATTCTCGCGATGAATGTATCGAATGGTTGTATGTGATATAACCTAGTTATCGAATCAAGAATTGATTCGATAAGCCGATACATTGGATATTAGTCAGTTATATGCGATATGACCGGATCGTTAAATCAAGTATTGATTTAATGATTTAATGC
This sequence comes from Agapanthus africanus, assembly GCA_030015575.1. NCBI lineage: Eukaryota > Viridiplantae > Streptophyta > Magnoliopsida > Asparagales > Amaryllidaceae > Agapanthus > Agapanthus africanus. The sequence goes on along the minus strand of CM057343.1, from coordinate 285,320,230 downwards.
ATAATTATATATTTGATATAATAATTTGCATTAACTAGTATTTTTTCACTTTAAATGGATTTTCTCACTTGAAGTACACAAGTTGTATATGTGATATACTTTTGTGCACTTGTTTGTATCATGTTTGATGATACATGCTAACTTAAGTTTGTGTGTATGATTAAACCATGGTTATATGAATGGTTAGGATTTTGTTTACTTATTCATTTATTTATTTTGTTTATTTATTTTGGAAAAGATAAATAGAAATGGTGGCTTTCTTTGTTTGTTTCATGAAGCTTCATGAAGTGTTGAAAGCTTGACCATTTTGTTTGCTTCCCTTAACCTAACCATTCACCTAACCCTAGTTTAGTCTCTACACTTAACCATGGTTGGTATATGATAAGTATTCATTTTATTTTCTATTTGAAAAAAATACTTATCATATTCTCTTCTTCATCTTCTTCTTCTTCAAAAAGGAAGAAAGCTTGCCTCCATCAATGGCAACTTGAGAGAAAGAGTGAGAAATCCAATTCTAAAGTGAATCCACCTCCTATTTCTTCATCCTCTACCTCTTTCCAAGTAGTATAGGGTGTTTTCTTCACAAGTTTCTTGACTTGGTGAAGTTGGAGTTTGATCTTGAGTTGCCTCGACATAGATCATCTTCGGCATCGAAGTCGACGACCTAGCCCGATCAATTCTTCGATGAAACCACCGCGAGAGTCCGGGATCCGAAGGGTACAGCGGAGGGGCATCAACACGGAGCTAGAGAGGTGGAGGACCGGATCTACAAAGGTTGTAATCACTTTCCTCTTAGTTAAAGTAGTTAACTTGCATTGCATCGCCTATACATCTAGTTAACGATCCGTATTAGGGTTTGTGGGCACATGGAAAAATTTGAATTGGGCATGTTTGATCTGTTGTGAGACCTCAATAGTGTGCCTAGGAACCCTACAGTCAGACCCCTAACAACGCGACATTTAGTGTCTGTATGAAACCCATCACCGCCTAAGAAACTATCGATCCTGGATCGATAATTCTCGTCCACCGTGGCCACGGATTTATAGTGATGGCCATCCGTACACAACGCGACATCAACCCCCAATACCGGGTGAGACGAATCCCCGACGATCCGTTCACTGCCTCCATGTGGCTCGGGACTGTACCCAAGTAAAACCTGTTTTCACGACCCCTTTGAGCCATGGTAGGGTAGTAATCAAAGCACAGCGGGAACTCACATGAGACAAATGACGATTTCAGGTCAACAGACTAACCTGTACACATGTTACCTGGGAACTGCTATCTGACAATGGGTATAATACCAACTAGCAGGTTCCTCCGTCCAGTGTACTCATAACGGAATGAGTACCTGTATACTATCTTAGGTGAACAAACTAACACTAATGGCTTGTGAGACCTGGCCACCGCCCCATATTGGGGTCTCGATCAGTATACACTAGTCTACACTAGAGTATCAATGCCCGGTCTCGATACTCCTACGACTAGGGACATTTAAGGATGTGCTTATAGACCCCAGCTCCCACATATATGATCGCCATCATAATGCTGGCAGTCAAGCAAGAATCCTATGGGCTCTATCAACATGGATATGATGATAAAGACAAACCAGATAGCATACTATCATCTTGAGTAAGACTGCTTTATCGGTATAGGTCCTCACTCAATCATCATAATCACAAGTCCGCGACTATGATAATTGCCTTGAGGGCACTATAGCCAACAATCTCCCACTTGCACTTAAGGCCAATTATTGCGATGTCTCATACTCACAGCCCGTGTGATACCAAACACCCAACTTCTCTACTAATCAGTTTCGCAAAGCCTGTTTGCGAAAATTATTGCGTTCAAGAAATAGCCTCAGTGAGTGGATCCGCTCCAATGTTTCTTTCTATATCTCTCTTAATCTCAACTTCGTGGAGAAAACTATCTCCCGAAATGAGCAATACTTGTCTTAGAATTTGTCTGGATATCTGATGGGACCCAGTTCATAAATGAACTCCAAATCCAGCAAACTACTTAGACTGTATAGTCCACTGAATTTAATCAGTATCCTGCGCCTTGCCTTTCCTCAGTATCCACTTGGACCACCTATCCAACATACTGTCCCTCAAAAGTGGGAAAAACTATAACTCTGACAGTCACTCTGTCATCCAGGTCACCTTGGAAGCCAGAAATGATAACCGTCTCCTTGTAGGGTTCCTAGGCACCCTAATGAGGTCTCACAAGGCATCAACCATGCCAATTTCAAAAATTCTAGGTGCCGAGAAACCCTATTACGGATCGTTGGCTAAAGTTTAGGCGAAACTAGAAACTAGTTACCAACTTAACTATAAAGAATACGGAAATACAACCTTTGTAGATCCGGTGCTCTACCTCCATAGCTCCGCAACGAAGTTCCCTCGCTGTCCAAATGAGTTCCCGGGCTCTAGCGTCGGCTTCGTCGGAGAATGGGCAAGCTAGGTCGTCGATGTCCATGCCGAAGATGATCTACGTCGAGGCATCGCTAGATCAAGCTCCAACTTCACCAAGTCATGAAAACTTATGAAGGAAACACACTCTACTACTTGGCAAGAGGTAGAGGATGAAGAAATAGGAAGTGGTTTCAATTTAGAATTGGATTTCTCACTCTTTATCATCAATCACCATTGATGAAGAAAGCTTTCTTCTTGAAGTGAAGAAGAAGAAGAAGATGATAATTGTTATGATAAGTTAATTTCTATTGAAAAGAAAATCAATCCTTATCATATAATGAACCATGGTCAAGTGTAGAGATTAAACTATGGTTAATGGAGTGGTTAGGGTTAAGCATGAGACAAAATGGTCACTTTGGTCAAAGCTTCATGAAGCTTCAACTAGAAAACAAACAAAGCCACCATTTTCCTTTATGCTTATCATTTTTCCAAAAATCAATAAATAAATAAATAAGTGAATAAAACATAACCCTAACCATTAACATGTAACCATAGTTTGATCTTTACACAAAAACCCTAGCAAACATGTATCATCAAACATGATACAATCAAGTGCACAAAAAGTATATCATATATACAATGTGCACATCCGAGTGAGAAAATCCATTTAAAGTGAACCAATACTAGTTAACGCAAAGTAATATATCAAATATATAATTATGCATTAAATCATTAAATCAACACTTGATTTAACGATCCGGTCATATCGCATATAACCGACTAGTATCCAATGTATCGGCTTATCGAATCAACCCTCGATTCGATAACTAGGTTATATCGCATATAACCATTCGACACATTCATCGCGAGAATAGAATACGGTATCACATACATGCATTATTCTCGGTCCCGCACATATCTCATATGCGCTCCTATTTCGTTTCGCTTGAGCCAAGAAACCTCTGTGTAGGACTCTAAAGACTCGTCAATACGCCGGCAGCAGGTGATGATCATATCAAACACCCACAAGCCGCAAGCGGTCTGCTAAACGTAACGGCCACCCGGGTATTGAGTGATCTGAAGATCGACGAGCAAGCCCGCTCACACTCCAGTGAATCCAACCAGTAACACTACCGTACAGTCCGGTCTGATCGTCTGATATGTCGCATATCTCGCCTAGGGGTGGTAAACGTCAGACCCCAATAGTTCGATAAGTCGTGTCGATATGAGGTCTATAACAGTTCGAGAAACTACTGGTAACACTTACCAGTAAATCTCAGTAACCCTGGCCAGGGATTTCCGGTTATAGCCAATCGAACACAGCGCAACATCAACTCCCTATACCGGGAGAGACGAATCCCCTCCTATCGCTCATTTCCTCCATGTGACTCGGGACTGTACCCAAAAACCACCATTTTGCACGCCCTCTTGGACGTGGTAAGATGGAAATCAAAGCATAGTGGGAACCACACAAGACTCTATGACGATCTCGGGTCAACAGACTACTCTGTACCAGTGTCACCAGAGAACTGCCATCTGACGTAAGGTATAATACCATCTGGGAGTTCTCGGCGAGTCCGTCCAGTGTACCCAGTCTCTACTGAGCACCCGTATATCATCTCCGATGTCAAACACCAATGGATATGGGATCATCCATCGCCCATCTGTATGGGTCGAGAAGGTACACGCTAGTCTACTCTGGTATATCGATGCCCCGTCTCGATACACCCACGACTATGGACTTTGAAGGATGTACTTATAGACTACCATGTCCCCACTAGTATGATCCACATCATAGTCCAGGTAGTCAAGTACATATCCTAAGGGCTTTACCAACATGTAACAGGGAGACAATCAATGTACACGTTAAGGTAAAGATCAACCAGATAGCATACTATAATGTCGAGCAAGAAAGTCCTCCCTATATATGTCCCAGCATCCACTACAATATACATCCTATGTATAGTAATGGCCTCTAGGGCATACATATAACTAACACTCCTGAAGGAGGCTGCCGTTACCATATCCCAAGAACATTCACTTATGTTCATAAACTGCTTCCCGATGTTTCTCCAGGATTGGATTAATATATGTTTATTGCAGCTAGTGCAAAAACAATATCTGGTGTGGTACTTGACATTTCACGATTAACTCAATTGCCTAAGCAAGTGATATGCTAATCATGTAGAACCCTCTCCCCTTTAGTCTGTAAGACACCTTTAGAGAGGTTGACTCCATCATCTGCAGGTAGACCACCATGCTAGGAGTCGTCCATTTAATGTCAAAATACCCAGATTAGGATACTTCCCAAATCTAGATCCAAAGCCATAGATCTAGTAACCAGAAAACCTGATATTACATCCATATCCTATGTGGAGAAAACAACCGTGTGACAACTAAAGTATAACCGATAGTAGTATAGGAATATCTCTTCCTATCAAGTGCATGTCATCCTAAATACCTGGACATCACTCCCTACTACCTTCTTACTAGATCCATTTCCTATTTTGATGAGGTCAAGACCTATGACTGCCACATCAAAAATAGATGATTTATTTCCACTATACCTGCTTTAGTCTGTAAATAGACATAAGCTGCTTGCCCATTATGCTTCCGCTACTCCCACTCACTACAACAACCCTCTGGCAGAGTTATATACACATACACTTCCAAAGCTAGTTTAGAACGACGCTATACTCATCCTCCTGCCGGGTCTTATAGTATAGAATAGCAGCAATGGCAAGTCTGGGTAAACAAGAACCTCCCTGTCACCGTTACTGAGAAGACCGAAGTACCTCTCGGGTGCCTGAGGTTACCCACCAAATCTGCAGAGTGGCTAATGGAATGGCGAAACTAATTGAATCCTCAGGTTGTATTAAATCTTCAGTGATCGTTTGTAGTTCTGGAATAACTTCCAGTTCTACCATACTCCCACTTGTGTTTTCTGAAAAAGGTCCATTTTACTAAAACTGTGGTGAGTCAAGAACAATATAAATACTGATCTTCCTGTTGGTAGAAAGTTAACCCTCGTCAAAGCCCGGGATAACTCACAAACTGCCATTACTGAAACGTGCCTTGAGTTTATCCGGATTCTGGTTTTAAGCATCAGCCTGACAACTCCCTATTCCTTAACATCGTTAAGATATAAATTTATTCTATATAAATTTAATATAGAAACAAAAGCACTAATCTAATTTGAACCAGATTCAAAATCATGCATCTGTCTCCAGTGCATATCAACCAAATGGAAAGAGGACAATCAGCATTACTCATCTAGGAGTGCATCCACATATAAGTAACTTGAAAAAGAAACAAGTTCTCAAAACCATTACTATTAACTGAATACCAAACACATGTATCTACATCTTCGACTTCCTCGAAGAATCCTGATACTTACAACAAATGGTCCTCTACTTTATTCTTATACCTATAACTTCTGAATATCTGGACCTTGCATTTCAACGAAATACATGTCCAGAACTGGAGAAGTCATAAGTAAATAGAATATAGTATGAGTTCCAACCCCTTTGTCCTAATGGACACTGGACAACATACAATACTTTGTATAAGTCCCCTGAATTCAATAACTCAAACCCTGTGCGTCGTAGGTTGAAAAACTGTAGTATGGTTAAGAAAAATTACACCACTGTTGAATGCACCTTACCTAATCACCAACTGATATAGGTAAATGTCATAGACACAATATCAAAAAGTTATATCTCACTTTATAAAATAAATGTACAGATATATCAGTTTGAAATTGGTGCATAACAACGGATATTTAAAACCAAATATTTGTCGTCCGGCAAAAACCAGATGATTTCCTCAAATATCACCAATTACAACGAATTCCGATATAATAAGGCTCTAATCACCCAATTCCCAATATCTTACTCACACTCACCATCCATAATAACATACAGATGTGAGAAACTGATCTGGTAAATACATACCCTGGAGTTAGATTCCAATTGGGAAAACAGTTATCAATTAACATCGCACAGTAAAACTGAAATATGAAAATGTTTCAAAAGGGGTTAACTGGTGTTCCTGGTAACGCATCTTTAACTATCCTGATTCACGACAGTAACCATATACTTGCCTGCCCTCTGTGCAATCCCTTTATTATGTCTTTACTTATTACCTTTTGTACACCTCTTTTACGCTAATTGGTTTTCTTCATTCCCTACCTTTCGGCACCAGCCTAAAGTTTGAAAGAAGACTATCCAATAAGCGTAATAGGTGTACTCTCCTAATCCTAGGAGCCCTCACATCCTGAGAGAAGGTTAAGTGTCGCGTCCCGAAAGTACGGAACATAACCGGCACTTAAACTACGAAACGTCTCGAAGCGTACATAATCTAAGTAAGCCGAAAACCCAGAAATCCAAACCAAGAAAAGTAGTAGAGTGAAGGAAAAAACAATTTAAATCAAGTAGTTTTATTAGCATAAGCCGAATTATGCGTTTTTAAAAACATCAAATATTTCTTGAAAATTTCGGCAGAGTCTCCTTTGTAAATACTATCCCCCAAACGGGATACAACATGAATAGTATACGAAATCAATAAAAAGCATCCCCAAGCGGGAGCTAGCTCTTCGTCAATCGACGGTCACAACCACACAAGTAATATAATATACAACGCCAAGGGCGAGGATCAAAACTCAAAAGGAAACTCAAAACCACAAGAAATCCACAGAAATATAACGCGCGACTCTAAGGTCGAAAGAATAACATCACTGGTCTCTATCTCAAAATAAATACATGTTTGGTTGATGGAATTTACTAGATACAACTGAATAATATTATACAAAGTAATATGATAGGTACGATACCAATAAACCCACCTACTAGCAAGTCACCCGAAAGAAGCAGTGCCAGCATAGCCGTAATGAAACTTGTACGGCAAAACCTGCAAGAAACTATGGCACAACGGGGGTGAGTTGCCAACTCGTTAGTAGAAAAACATCTACGAACAGAAATCGCATGAACAACGCAATCCTAGGTCAACGATGATAATATATCCTCAAATATATAACATGCAGCCTATAACAATGGCTAGGGTAAATATCTAACCCGAGTGTAATCCCATGTGCCTGTGTCAGTGCCTCAGGTAGCAATATATCATATGTATGATGTATGAATGCATGAAACAGAATGCATGTACTGATGAAAACTCCTGTCATAAATTAGTGAGATTTCTCTATCTTTGTAATAACGAGGTATCATAAATGAAATTAGCATAAACAGTGCCTAGCATCGACACAAAACAAGTATCCAAATCTCTCGATATATCTGTGTCGCAATCTCTGTACCTCAATATCTCAAAATCTCTGTATGTCAATCTCACAATCTAGGGCGCCGTCAGTCCAGACCGGCCCCTACTATCAATCTTAAGACCATGACGGTATCCTCTGGATATTCGACGCGTCGGGTAAAATCACCGGTAGGTAGTGCTCCCTTGCCACGCTCACATCGTCATCATCACGCGCTTCTTGCCCCGGGGTACATTACCGTGTCCACCATATACCCGAAACGGTTCATCCGTCTCCTCGAATCGGGTCTCGAAATCCATCAGCAAACTCATGGTGGACGACTCATACATCATGGGAAAACCTCGCTTTTCATTTTAAAAAAGAGAGAGAAGAAGTTTGTATAAGTTTTGCGGTTTCCCCCAAATCCAGAAAATCTCATGGAAATCCGAATCCAAAACCTCAATAGCACGTAAAATAGTGAATATATGCTTGAGAATCCATGAATGCGGCATAACAATGAATAACCGTATGCATGAAGTAGCGGGTAATAACTACAATGTCTAAACTAGCATATAAGGCAAGTACACTAATATCATATCTAAACTATTAGCTAACAGGCTATGTCAATGTAATAGTATTTTCTAAGTGTACGTGACATGGAAATTACCGATGAAGATGTGTGTGAGCTGGCAAGTAAGTGTACGTGGTACATACACATCATCGGTAATGGTGATGGTGTCCTAACAGCATGATATCAATAATGAAATATGAATTACAATAAGTATGCGATGCGGAGCAACAGCAATAATATGCGGGAGCTGAATACTAGACACAACGATAACTAAACTGCATTACCCTAATATAAGTCCTACAATAGTGCCTTTTGAAATAACACGAATCGCGGTGTTTTGAAAATAAGGGCTAGGGTGTTTTTAAGAAAAGATACGTCTTTTGAAATATCCGTAGAATCCCTTGACCTGTCTTTTAAAATACCCACGATTCGTTAGTTTTGAAATAGGTAGGAGTCTAATCTAGTCTAACAAATACACTAAACTATACGGCTGAACTAACAAGCTGAACTACAGGTAAGGAAACCGCCTAACATCTGAGTCGATACGTATACATACCTGTATATATATTAGTCGGTGATCCCGCCTCAATAATATCATATCTGATACCATATCTATAATCAGACATCCCAAGTCAAGAGTGCGGATCAATCATCAATATATAGCTCATACGTAAATCCGTTGTACGGCATCCCCAAATCTGGGTACGGGTCAATATCATACTCATCACACTGTTCATCTGGTATCCTCTTTATCAAGATCATCATCTAGGGTGCTGACCTATGTCTAGTACACTACTAATATCACTATTCACATGGCATTGTCATCCAAAGATCCGCTATAACATCAGGACCTATCTCAAGTACGAATCCTGCCATATCACCGATCTCACGGACTCAACTCAAATCTCATCGACTCATCTCAATCCCAAGTATCATCCGCAAATCCAGTATGTGAACACCTAGTCCCATACCCAGGTGAACACATAAACATATCTCCCCATATACGTACAGGTAATAACATAGATGTATACATGTGTGTGTGTGCATGTGTTGGTGTAACAACTACTCTAGGGTTTCGCAACTAACTCTAAACTAATCCATGAACACCTAGAATCTACCTTTATCATCAAGTCTCATATCAACATAAAATATATAATCAAAATATATGTGTGTATACGTATTCGTATACATCACCACGAATTGTGGGGGTGCTATACGCCATCCACCCGACTTCTCCCCGTAGATATAAATCTACTCACCTGGTCCTTGCTCGCCGGTGCCGATGTCGCCACGCGCTTTCTTGTCGTCTCGAAGTCCACATGGGGTACCTACATATCATAACGCACCGTATCGCATTAAAACCAAATTCGAAATCGAAACGGCATACGAAAATCAAATCGGCACGCGTATCATGCATAGGTCAAAACCTATCGCCTACGCATGCAAGAATAGCCAAACCAACCCTCGATGTCGATGTACAAACGTAAAACCATCGAGAAAAACCCAAACACTCTTATTTGCGCATTCACGAACACTAATTGTAATATCAAATAGGTTAAAATTCACAAAAACCCCAAATTCACCTTGAAAGCCATTTTTCCGAAAATCTAGCAAGCAAAAATTACCCGTTTTAGTACAAAACTCGACGTTTAAAAAAATCTAGTGGCCATAATACTTATTAAATATCTTAAATAAGTCATAAAAACAATTTCCATAATTTAATCCCAATAAATTTCATTAACCCCAAAATTCTAGTTTACAATATACCCAAATTTTAACAATTTTATAGCATTAATGCACAAATAACAATTTAGCTTGGATTTTCATGAACTAAAAGCATTAAACCACTCAATATAATATTTATAATGACATGAAACCTTAATTTGAATTTTATCTCACAAGAATATAATTATTTTAAAAACCTAGTTTACAATTTATATAAATATCACAATTTAAATCAACAAAAAGCAAATTAGCAACTTAATTTGATTTAGCAAAATATTAATATGGCAAATACCTCCCACAACCATAGTCTCACAAAACAAAACCCTAACTAGATTTTTCACAAACCCTAATCTAAGCCTTCTCCTGCAAACCCACAACTTTCAATTAAACTGAAATTAAGCACCTAACAAGCTTCAATAAGGAATTTAAACCAAAAAGAACAATGGGTCAAAAGTTATACCTCACAACCATGAATCAAACTACAAATCTAGACCTCCAATTTGGAATCCTTGCACCAAGATCCATGCTAAAGAAGATGAGGGAAAATGGGTAGGAATCGGATTTGGATTTCGGTGAGGTTTTAATTGATTTTTTGACAATTTTTTTGATGGAAAAGAGAGGAGAAGAGGGACGGGGGGCTGCTGTTTTGAGGCCAAAAATTCGGCCAAAATTGTGGGGAGGGGTGAGGGAGGGGAGAGAGTAGGGTGGAGAAAGTGGGGGAAAGTCAAAGTCCACCCTTTTACTTTTATCACTTTCTTTTCTTTTCTTTTCTTTTCTATTCAAAAGGAGGTGATTGGAGAGAGAAAAAGAGGGAGGGGCTGTCAAAGTGGGGCCACACATGGGGAGGGGGAGAGAGGGTGAGGTGTGGGTGTGTGGGTTAAGGAAAAAGATAAATGTATTACCCCAATTCCCATTAACACTAATTTCACCGAAAAAATCTTTTTTCTTCGATATTTTCTAAACCGTTTTGGCAAACCATTTCATTTCAAAAACCACATGATAAAATTTTATTTAATGTTTTATATTGCACAAAATTTATTTTAACTCATTCCAATTTGTAATTTTCCCTAATTAAATGTATTAGTGACGGCTTAAAATAATATTAAAATAATTAATTTCGAAAAAAAATTCAGAAAATTTGAAATTTCACCAGTGGCTCAATAAACACCAATTAATAGCAATTAAATAGCTAGAATATGTATATTTAATTTTATAATAAAGATATTTGTATTTTGACTTTTTACGGAAAACCCCCTTATTTTACCGATTTTCCGAAATTTCACCGAAACAATTTTCAAAACATTACAGTAAGGAGAAAAGACATCTGAATAATCCTATCCAATTTCTCTTAAACTGGAAACCATCCCCGAATCTGGAACGAATTCTTTCGAGTTCGTATGTAACTATACAATGGCATATCAAGTGGAATAGGATATCCGTAGTGATACGGAGTGTTCTAGAGAAAAGCAAAGTTGATGTAGGAGTGGCAGGGGTGCACACGGTCTTTGTCGTGAATGATGGTGATCGCAATTTCCTTTGGCATTATTCTAATCCCTTTATTTGTCTTTACTTATTACTTTCTGTACACCACAGTTAAGCTTGTTGGTTTTCTTCCTTCCCTACCGATCGGCACCTGCCTATGGTTTGGAGGAAGACTATCCAATAAGCTCAATAGGTGTACCCTCTCTTAATCCTAGGAGCCCTCACAACTTGAGAGAAGGTAAGGAGAAAAGACAACCGAATAATCCTATTCATTCTCTCCAAAACCAAAATCCATCCTCGAAAAAGTTCCTTCGAGTTTGTATGTAACTATACGATGGATTTATCCAATGGAAGTGGATGTTCGTAGTAATACGGGGTGTTCTGGAGAAATGCAAAGGTGATATAGAAGTGGTAATGATGTATGCGACATCGTAACATTCCAAAAGCCAAAGTCCTTTAATAAGGTTCGGTCAACTTGGTTTATGAGTTTTAGTCAAGGGTCGGGTCATAGTCGCAGCCAGAGAGAGAGAGAAGAAACACTCAGCGTGCACTTTAATCTAAATCAGAATGGTTAATCATTTTATCTAATCTGGATGGATCCCACTGTTTCCTCAAATTCTCCTTCAAACCCAAAAGGAGAATTAGTCGGAATCACCCGAGGAGTAATCCTACTCATCAGTGGGAATCGGGATCCAACTATCATCGCATGATGACTTGATGGAAGCCACTCAAGTCACCACACTTCAGAAGGTATGTACAAGACTGGCAAGTTTCCTGTATGTTTGAAACTCCCGATGTGTGTTTTTACCCCTAACGACTTCATAGCCTTGATAGAGACCAACGTGCCATAAGTCGCTAGTCAAGTTCAGCCCGTCGTTATCCAAGATTGATCTAAACCCACCAACACAAGCCCTTGATAGAGACCAACGTGACTATGCGGCTGTCCTAGATAATCGCATATCCATGCTACAGACACGAATCACGCAGCTACCATACACTATGCCTTGATAGAGACCAACGTACATAGCACGAATACTACGAGATACCTATCTGAAATGACGGAGGGCTACGGCTGGTTTTTGGCGAAAAACCTTTAATGTAATGAACTTGATATTGTTGAAGGAATCCAAGTGGTTTTATAAATATATAGTGGCGAAAACTTTTGCTAAAGAGGTCACTCCCGGTGAAGGGATATCGGCTCTTTCCCCGTCGAATGGGGTGCAGGATATCCCAAACTGAATACCACGATGCAAAGCAAAAATAATCGACTATAGTAAAGTTATTACGTTGACGCAAACTTTTACCCAAGGGGTCACTCCCGATGAAGGGATCTCGGCCCTTGCCTCGTCGAATGAGGTGCAGGATATTCCAAAATGAATACCACGATGCAAAGCAAAAGAGAATGTCTGTAATGTCAGTTTTGTTTTTAAAAAACTTGGTTCCAACAACATCATATATATATATATATATATAGGTTTGTTTTATCCTTGCATTGATAAGAATCTATGCTGTCCCATCAATTAATCACACCAGAAAAGAACGAAAATAAAATGTATGTAAATGCCATCCGCATTCGCCACTAGGCCCCATCATCACCCGTTAAGTTACTTAACTAACGACAGAGCGGGGGCTAGACTAGCGCGGGTGCAAAACATATACAACATCTACTAATATATATATAAATATATAACAATCGTCCCAGGCATGATATAAGCAATATCACAGAAACATCATAGAAGCAACACATAATGGTGGATAATCTGGAGCCCCGGGTTTCACTTGAGCCATAGGTAAGACCCGACGTTCCCTGTCGTGTGGATAGCCTGTGCAATGAAACCTAAACCCCTACGAGCGCGGCAAGTTACCCGCCAAAACCAGAAGTGAATGGACCACCCAGCACTTCACGGAATCCGGTAACTTGAGCACTCCTCCTGGGTCACCTATATCTCCTAGAAGTGCGGCGAATAGCCCGCCAATTCTAGAGTAAGGTCCCCTCCGTCCCAATGCCATGAGATGCGGACCCGTTGCGCTCTAGAATCCGGCTATTCGTACACCCCACCGCGGGGTAATCCTATTACAAAAAATAAAATAATATACAAGGGTGACATCGACCTCATCCCGGTCGTGCCCCAAAAGAATAATATACAAACTGGCAGTGACGGCAGTCCACATGTCGGACGCTCGCCCCGCAATATCAAATTACAAATGAAATTAAACTGTACTAACATTGCACCATAGCTATTCACCATGTCGATCCAACCAACATCACAGCACAACACAGAACATCAATGTGAATGTCACATTCGCAAACCCGTCTAAAAGAACATATAGCAGTTAGACGGGTTTACCGATCAAAGGACATTCACGGTCGCAGATAGAAATGTATGTACTGTTAAACGCACACTTTAAATATCGATCGACTAAGTTCTAAATTGGCCCCAATAGCAAAACAACACTTCACAGAAAGCTGGGCCAAAACAGTATATGTCAAAAATCACAATTCCAAGTCAGAGGGCTACAGGAAAAATTTAGAAGCCCGTCGCCACTAAATGGCCGCGGAACCGCCGCCAATTGGGGGTAAGTGCGGCGGTTCCGCGGCGCTTTGGAGGCTTCATGGTCTCAAATTTTTTCTGTACCCTTAAAATTGCCTGCAGGGATTTTTAAGCCTCTGGAAATAATTTTTTGAACACTTTTGAAAAACGACAGCAAACACAAAATTGAAGTCGTGATTTTGGCAATTTCCGTCGATCGATCTTTTAAGCACGTTTGAACAAGCTAGTAAGGGGTTTAAAGGGTGGCTCTGATACCATGAAGGGTCACGGCAGCGCCCCGGCCATCAAAACGTGGCAAAATGCGGAACAAAATTTTTCTAAACTGGCGCTACCGCTACCCGATTTACGGATCGGCCTTAAACCCTAAACTAGCAAGCTAACTAAGAGTTATAATCGTTATACCGAGTTGATCCGTATCCTTCGGTCTTCATTCCAAGCTCCTAGCGGCTCCTTGATGTGGTTTGGTCGCCTGTCTTCCTCCATCTCCGATGATCCACCCGAGGGAAAACGGCACAAGCTCCAGCCTCGTCGAACGAGACAACCGACGCTCCATAGTTGCTAATGATGGAGAGTGGGGTTATATAAAAGTGTCACTACGATTTTCTCGCATCCATGTGCTCCATGGAGCAACTCAAGAAGATGATGAAGGAGGTGATGAGAACTTTGGCATGAACTAAAAATTGGCTAAGTTTTTTTTGTGTGATGAGATAGTGAGGGAGTAATGCAAGTGTAATGAAAAATCATCAAATGAAATCAACCCCCACCAATGTGGCCGGCCCCCCCTCTCTCATTCCCCACATGAAAAAAACATTTCCTTTGTTTAATTTCATTAAACAAATGCAACCATACCTAGGTCCATGCTTTGACCCATACCTCCTTTCCACCTCATTTCCTAAATGATTTTCAATAAAGAAAATCATTAATGAGGTAGCACCTTCTAGAAGCTATTCCGTATAAAATACGGAATACTTCCCGGTACATGTATCAAAATACATATAGGCGTATTCGTACCAAAATACGAATAGCCGAGAGAGAAAACAAATAGTGAACAATAATACTAGAATACGTATATACAAATTCATATATATAAATTATTAAATCAAAACCTGATTTAATAAACTGACTTAATCCTAAGCCGCTAGTATTATCAACCGTCCAATTAAAGTCTGCGCAGCAAGTGCACATATTTAATCGGACATCTGTATGACTCAGCATACCACATGTACACCATATCGCTTGAATCGTGAGAACCCTCTGTGTGGGACTCTAAAGACTCGTCAATACGCTGGCAGTGGGTTTAACCACAAGCACGTCAGCGGCACTAGCTGTACGTAACGGCTACCCAGGTATTGAGCGAAAGAGAGTCTGACGATCAAACTCATCCTGAACCCCTACTGAGCCTGTCAGTGACAATATCCGTACAGTTCGGTCTGTTCGTCTAAGAGTATCGCATATCGAGTCTAAGGGGGTGGATAAAGTCAGACCCCTAACAACGCGACATTTAATGTCGGTATGAAACCCATCACCACCTGATAAACAATCGATCCTGGATCGATAATTCTCGTCCATTATGGCCATGGATTTATGGTGATGGCCATCCGTACACAACGCGGCATCAACCCCCAATACCGGGAGAGACGAATCCCCGACGATTCGATCACTGCCTCCATGTGGCTCGGGACTGTACCCAGCTAAAAGTTGTTTGCACGACTCCTTTGAGCCATGGTAAGGTAGTAATCAAAGCACAGTGGGAACTCACACGAGACAAATGACGATCTCAGGTCGACAGATTAACCTGTACACATGTCACCTGGGAACTTCTATCTGAAAATAGGTATAATACCAACTAGCAGGTTTCCGGCGAGTCAGTCCAGTGTACTCATAACCCAATAAGCACCTGTATACTATCTTAGGTGAACAAATTAACACCAATGGCTTATGAGACCTGGCCACCGCCCCTCGTCGGGGTCTCGATCAGTATACACTAGTCTACACTAGAGTATCGATGCCCGGTCTCGATACTCCTACGACTAGGTGTAAGTCGATGTACAACACCCCACGACTAGCGGGGAGGCGGAAATATGAAAAACGATCTTGTTCTTTGCTTAAACATCGAGTAACCGCATGAATCGAAGCTAAACGATAACTAACATCACACATAGAAGTTAACAACTACTATATAAAAGGATTATACCTAAAGAACCGTGTCCTTCGTCTTTACGAACTCCACCTCCTCCTCGGCCTTCTCCAAGTAGTAGACGATCCACCACGAAAGCTTTACTCCAAGCTTTGCCTCTAAACTTGAGGCAACTAGGTTTCTTTAAGTGCTAATCAAAGTACCTAAATGATACAGAGTGAGGGTTATGGATTAAGTAGTCTAACTAATCCTTGTACTCAACACATGAGAGGGGAGAATTAGGGTTTGAAGAGAGGAAGCTTGAGGAGAGAGAAGGTGAGAAGAATAATTGATATGAGAAAATGAGTTATCATCATATATATGAAGCATTAAGATTTATCAATAAAAGAAAAACAAATGATGAATAATCATGCTTCATAAATATCTAATGGTGATTCATTACCATGAGTCATTAAGCATTTATGATGCATTAATGACATGGATGAATCACTCATATGACTCACTAATCTCATTCAATGTATATGCCACCTTAACCTCCTTAGTCACCATCTTCTAGAAGCTTCTCGCGTAATTACGAGAACGCCCCTCCTTTCCACAAAAATACGGAAAAACTTTAGACTGTATAAATCCAATAACCGGATACCAGTAACTTGCTTAAACCAAAACCGACTGGTAAAAACTGTCCGAAAGTCGTACGTGCGTAAACACACGTATGCGTCCGAACCCTTGTCGTAAAACCATACGACCTCTATATCGTTTCGCCCGGAGTAGGGAAACTCTCTGTGTGGGACTCTAGAGACTCGTCTACTACGCTGGCAGTGGGTTTAACCACAGACCGCAAGCGGCACTAGCTGTACGTAACGGTCCCCAGGTAGATGTCGATAAGAAGGCCGATGAGGAAACCCATCCGAACTCCTACTGAGCCTGCTGTGACAATCTCCATACAGTCCGGTCCGTTCGTCTAAGACTATCGCATATCGGGCCTAGGGGGCGGCAAGCGTCTGTCACCTAATAGTGGTATAAGTCATGTCGGAGTGAAGCCCATTACACCCTGAGAAACTACTGGAACCTACCAGCAAATCTCGCTTGCCCTGGCCAGGGACTTTGCGTAATGGCTCTCTGACACAGCGCGATATCAACCCCCAATACCGGGAGAGACGAATCCTGTCTAACCGCCACTGCCTCCAACTGCTCGAGACTGCACCCAACTGCTACCTGTTTGCACGACTCCTTTGAGCCGTGGTAGGGTAGCAATCTAAGAACAGTGGGACACACTCGAGGCGAAGTAGCAGTGTCCAGTCTGCGGACTATGCTGTACTCATGTCACCTGGGAACTGCTTACTGACGACTGGTATAAAACCAACCAACAGTTCCCTGTGAGTCCTGTCCGGTGTACCCGTAACCTAACGAGCACCTGCATACTATCTCCAGTACAACGTACTGATGGCTATGGGACAGACCATCTCCCCAACTGGGATGAGAAGCGTACACACTAGTCTACTCCGGAGTATCGATGCCCTGTCTCGATAATCCTACGACTAGGGACCTGAATAAGGATGTGCTTGTAGACTACCCAGCCCCCACTAGTGTGACTGCCATCACAACGCCGGTAGTCAAGCAAGATCCTAAGAGCTCTATCAATACGTATACTCACATATTAAGATAGAAAAACCAAGTAGCATACTACCATGTTTAGCAAGACTGTTATATACATGTGAATATCCCAAGCTTCCATTAAGTAATATACAAACTAGTATGATACAGTAATGGCCTTCTAGGGCATAAACAATAACAATCTCCCACTTGCACTAGGGCCATGTACTGGCGTATCGAAGACCGATGATCTCGAGTAGCCTCTCGAACTGAATCTGAGGTAGGGCCTTAGTGAATGGATCAGCAATGTTATCCTCTGTATTTACTCTCTTTACCTCGATCTCCCGGCGATCTACGATCTCCCTGATCAGGTGATACCGCCTTAAGATGTGTCTGGACTTCTGATGGGACCTGGGTTCCTTCGCTAAAGCTATAGCGCCGTTGTTGTCGCAATACAGAGGTATTAGACCGACATTGGTAGGAACCACCAGAATTTCTGTGTGGAACTTCTTCATCCAGACAGCTTCTTTTGCGGCATCGCAAGCAGCTATGTACTCCGCTTCCATCGTTGAGTCAGCAACGGTGTCCTGCTTGGAACTCTTCCAACAGACCGCCCCTCCATTGAGGGTAAAGACATAACCCGACATGGACTTGGAGTCATCCTTGTCACTCTGGAAGCCGGAATCAGCATAGGCCTCCATCTTGAGGTCCTTTCCGCCGTAAACCAAGAATATCTCCTAAGTCCTTCTCAGGTACTTGAGAATGTTCTTTACTGCTATCCAGTGATTCTCTCCTGGGTTTTCCTGATACCGGCTTACAACGCTCAATGCGTATGCTACATCTGGTCTGGTACATAATATCGCATACATTATAGAGCCTACCGCAGAAGCGTAGACTATAATCGACATGCGTTCCCTTTCCAAATCAGTCTTAGGAGACATCTCTTTAGAGAGGGTGATTCCGTGACAAGCCGGTAGGTTACCGCGCTTAGAATCTTCCATACTTAATCTTTTCAATATGGTGTCTATGTACCTGGACTGTGAGAGTCCCAACATCCTCTTTGATCTATCACGATAGATCTGGATCCCCAGAATATAGGTGGCATCGCCCAAGTCCTTCATGGAGAATTTCTGTGACAAGAATCTTTTGACTGACTGTAGCATAGGAATATCATTTCCTATTAGGAGAATGTCATCCACGTACAGGACGAGGAATACAACAACTCTCCCTACAATCTTACTGTATATGCATGGTTCATCTGGATTTTTGATAAAGTCGAATTCTTTGACAGTATCATCAAAATAGATGTTCCAACTCCGCGACGCCTGCTTTAGTCCATAAATGGACTTAAGCAGCTTGCATACTTTACCGCTGCTCCCACTCTGAATGAATCCCTCTGGCTGATCCATATAGACGCTCTCTTCTAAATTTCCATTTAGAAAGGCCGTCTTTACGTCCATCTGCCGGATCTCATAATCGTGGAAGGCAGCAATAGCAAGAAGGACCCGAATGGATTTCAGCATAGCCACTGGAGAAAAGGTTTCGTCATAGTCCAAACCAGGTCTTTGACGGAAACCCTTTTCAACAAGTCTAGCTTTATAGGTTTCAACCTGTCCATCTACACCAATCTTCTTTCTGAAGATCCACTTGCATCCTACGGGTTTTACCCCATCTGGAGCAGTATCCAAAGTCCATACTTTGTTAGTGTACATGGACTCCATTTTGGTCCGTATTGCATCCAGCCATTTTACCGAGTCGCCGCTCTGAATGGCTTGTTGGAAGCTAGTAGGGTCGTCATTATCAATGACGCAATCTTCTCGATCCCCGTCTATAAGAAAACCGTAGTATCTCTCGGGCGGATGAGACTGCCTACTACTTCGGCGGATAGGCGCTGGTATGTCCCTTTCTTTTGAAACTACTTGTTCTACCAAACTTTCAGTAACAGCTTGTGGTTCTGGAATTTCTTCCAGTTCTACTGCGCTCCCACTCTTCTGATTTTCTAAAAATTCAGTTTCTAAGAAGCGGGCATGACGAGAAACAAAAACCTTTTGTTCCTCTGCGTAGTAGAAGCAATATCCCATGGAGTTCTTTGGATATCCCACAAACTTACACTCTACTGAGCGTGCCTCGAGCTTGTCCGGATGCTGCTTTTTTACAAAAGCTGGACATCCCCATGTCTTCAGGTACTGAAGATAGGGTTTCTTCCCACTCCATATCTGATATTGCGTGGTAGGCACAGTCATGGTTGGAACATTGTTCAAAAGATATGCAGCTGATTCTAGCGCATAACCCCAGAATGATCGCGGTAACTCAGCCTTACTCATCATGGAACGAACCATATCTAATAGGGTTCGATTCCTCCTTTCCGATACACCGTTGTGCTGTGGTGTGTATAGAGGAGTAAGCTGAGAGAGAATTCCTTTCTCTTTTAAGTAACCTAGGAACTCGGCACTTAAGTATTCACCACCTCGATCAGTTCTCAGTGTCTTAATACCTTTGCCTGTTTGGTTTTCCACTTCATTCTTGTATTCTTGGAATTTCTCAAAGGCCTCGGATTTATGCTTCATCAAGAAGATATGTCCATACCTAGAGAAATCATCCGTAAAAGTAATGAAGTAGGAATAACCACCTCGCGCATGTATAGACATCGGACCGCATACGTCACTGTGTACGAGTCCTAAGAGCTCGCTCGCTCTTACTCCGTGTCCAGTAAACGGAGTCTTTGTCATCTTTCCCATGAGACAAGATTCACAAATGGTATAAGATTGGTATTCAAACGGATTCAAATATCCTTCTCTATTTAACTTTGTTAATCGTGTTTCATTGATGTGACCTAGTCTACAATGCCATAAGAAAGCCTGATTCATTTCTGGAGACATTCTTTTAAGTGTGTTCTGGACATTGAAAACCTGAGCTTGATTCAATACGTATATACCGTCATCTAATATACCGGACCCAATCAGAACTTGATTTAGGTGGATGTGAACTACATCGCTTACGAATGTAAAGTCATATCCCTCTCTTGAAAGTGAGGACACTGATATGATATTACAAGTCAAACTAGGTACATACAGACAGTTACGCAGAATCAATATCTGCCCACTTGTCAAACCTAGGCGATATTCTCCCACGGATTCAGCGTCCACGCTCATTCCGTTTGCTACTCTGAGAGACAAATCACCTATCCTTATAACTTTACGGTTTCTCAAAGCATGTAACGAATTACAGATATGAGATCATGCTCCGGTATCTAGTACCCAGGAAGTAGAGTTAATTGACAAACAGTTCTCAATTACAAACACACTTGAGGCTGAAGCCACAACATGCTTCGTATCCTGGTTACTGGCTTCAAAAGCCTTGCAATCTTTCTGCCAATGTCCATTCCCATAACAATAGGAATATCCCTCCTTACCTATACCAAGTCTCGAAACTTTTTCTCTTCTCTTTCCTCCTACTTTGCTGACACCGTATATCGGCTTTGTAGAGGTCTTCTTCCTTTCACCCTTTGCTTTCGCCTTGGATGAAGAGGAAGAAGGTCCCCTATTAAGCAGAGCTTGTGTCTCCCTGGTTTCTTTCAGGGTGTAAGTAGAGGGTAGGGACTGTAGAAATAAGTCAGTATATGACCTGTTTCCCAACGTGGTTTCCAGGTCCTTGAGCTCATTAATATAGTTTGTCATCGTAAGGACGTCGTCCCTTACAGATGACCCGTCAGCCGACCTCGCTTGAATTAAATCGTTCGAGGCCTCATATCTTGCGATATGAGATTGCTCTCCATATAAATCTTTGTTATGGAGAAAAATGGAAACAGAGTCCATCTTCCCGTGCTGCTTCTGGTATATACCATCAACTGAAGCCAACACGAGGCACTTGGCTTTCGCTTTATCCTTTTCCTTTGTCTGACGGATATCCATATCCGCGACGGTGGAAACTGGACCTGGGACGGCGGGATCTTGAGTAGTAATAGGGTGGTCCAGCTTGTCATAGGCAATGGTCATCTGGACAGACCTTTGCCAGTCATATAAGTTAGATTCAGTCAACTTGTTATCTAGATGTAACCTAGTCATGGTCACAAGGTCGCCGCAATGAGAGAGAGAGAGAAGAAAACACTTTAGCATGATGCTCTTGCAAGTTTAGATTACTTTTTAATTTATCTAAACAGGATGGCTCCCACTGTTTCTCGAATCCTTCCTCAAACCATAAAAGAAGAATTAGCCAGGACTATTCTCACTGTATAATACTTGCTTAACCGTTCAGCCAGGCTAGTGTCGGTACTTCGAGGGAGGTTTTCCAACGCTTTCGCGAAGTTCCTTAATTAAATAACCTCTTTTCTCTGGGGGCGTAACCCCGCTGACACCTTTCTTGACACCTACTTGGTTTATAGCATTGATCGTTAAGTGACGAATATCCTGATAAGTAGCATATACTCACAGTAGGATCGGAATCCAAATATCATTGTATGATAATGTTGAAGGAATCCTACCAACATTCATCAAACTCCAAATGGTATGCAACTCTTTGCAAATTTCAGTTTCTTTAGAAATTCCCGATATATATTTTTGCCCCATGTTCTTATGACCTTGACGAAAGCCAACAAATCATAAAACATATGTCAAGTTCTGCCCATCATTATCTTGTTAATTTGAACCCACCCGTATATACCCTTGACGAAAGCCAACAAGGTTATACGACTGTCCCAAACCAACTCATCTATCTATGCAACAAATGAATACCCCAGTAGCTACCAAACACTATGCCTTGACGAAAGCCAACAAACACAGCTTGAATACTACTGACCATTCATAAGAAATGACGGAGGGCTACGACTGGTTTTGGCGAAACCGTGAACGTAGTGAACTTGATATAACCGAAGGAACCTGATAGCTTTTAAAAGGAGTGGTTAAGGCTCCGCATTTAAAAATATCTGTTTTAAAATTAACCGAGTGGTTTCTTTTAAATTGTTCCAACGATTAAACTTTTGGTTTATTTTCTTTGCATTATAAATAATGCGTCCCATCATTAACCTATCATTGCAGAAAACAACGAAAATACAACGTCCTCTTATGCCATCCGCATTCGCCACGGGGTCCCGTCATCACCCGTTAGGTTACTTAACTAACGACAGAGCGGGGGCTGGGCTAGCGCGGGTGTAAAACATAAGTGACGTCTAAATAGCTATCATATATAGATATTGTACATTCGTCAGACGCAATAATAGGCATTCCAGATCACAGATGAACTTTATTGGATTTGCAAGCAATCCGTGTTTGTTTTGAGCCTGCAACAAAAGACGGATTACACAGTTGTGATGAATAGCCATTACCCCACCCAAGACCCCAACGGGTACGGAAAACTACCCGCCCGGCAGTTTGTGCACCCCACCTTGGGTCTGTCCTAGGAGCAAAAACAGTAAAATGAAATAATACAACGGTGGCTACAACCGCAACCTGGATGTGCCCCGCAAAATAATATTACAACAAATTCCATTTACATTAAATGAATTAAATAATAACCCATCACATAACCCTAGCTAAACATCACAACAGTCCAACACAGTTCATATCCAGAAACAGTAAAAACCATTACAGAAATGTGCAACCCCCTGCCAACCGACATACTTGCTGTTAAGGAAGGTTTACGAACACATTATACAATCACAGATATAATCCATCAAGAAAATACTGTATAATTTCGATCGATTAAACACTTTTAATTTTGCTCCAATACTTCTCTGTAAATTTGAAACCTGAGCAAAAATAAAATATTCCAGAAAATACCAAATATCACAAAGAAGAAACACAGGAAAATTGGGTTCCTGAATCGCCAACTCGGCGGCGGACTCGCGGCGGATCGGTGGGATCCGCCGCGGTTCCGGGGCGCTTTAGGCGATTCAGGGTCCCAATTTTCTTGGGTGTTCTTCTACTGTCTTTTCAAGCTTTCTGAACATCCCTGAAAAATTTTTGGACTTCATTTAAAAATCGACAGGAACTAGTGATTTCGGACTTTTCCGGTTTCGTTTTTTCCGTTCGAAATTCATACAAATTTGCAAGTAAGTTATTTATTGGTTAGCGAGTCTCTGATACCACTGTAAGTCGATGTACAACACCCCACGACTAGCGGGGAGGCGGAAATATGAAAAACGATCTTGTTCTTTGCTTAAACATCGACTAACCGCATGAATCGAAGCTAAACGATAACTAACATCACACATAGAAGTTAACAACTACTATGTAAAGGGATTATACCTAAAGAACCGTGTCCTTCGTCTTTACGAACTCCAACTCCTCCTCGGCCTTCTCCAAGTAGTAGACGATCCACCACGAGAGCTTTACTCCAAGCTTTGCCTCTAAACTTGAGGCAACTAGGTTTCTTTAAGTGCTAATCAAAGTACCTAGATGATATAGAGTGAGGGTTATGGATTAAGTAGTCTAACTAATCCTTGTACTCAACACATGAGAGGGGAGGATTAGGGTTTGAAGAGAGGAAGCTTGAGGAGAGAGAAGGTGAGAAGAATAATTGATATGAGAAAATGAGTTATCATCATATATATGAAGCATTAAGATTTATCAATAAAAGAAAAACAAATAATGAATAATCATGCTTCATAAATATCTAATGGTGATTCATTACCATGAGTCATTAAGCATTTATGATGCATTAATGACATGGATGAATCACTCATATGACTCACTAATCTCATTCAATGTATATGCCACCTTAACCTCCTTAGTCACCATCTTCTAGAAGCTTCTCGCGTAATTACGAGAACGCCCCTCCTTTCCGCAAAAATACGGAAAAACTTTAGACTGTATAAATCCAATAAACGGATACCAGTAACTTGCTTAAACCGAAGCTGACTGGTAAAAACTGTCCGAAAGTCGTACGTGCGTAAACACACGTATGCGTCCGAACCCTTGTCGTAAAACCATACGACCTCTATATCGTTTCGCCCGGAGTAGGGAAACTCTCTGTGTGGGACTCTAGAGACTCGACTACTACGCTGGCAGTGGGTTTAACCACAGACCGCAAGCGGCACTAACTGTATGTAACGGTCCCCAGGTAGATGTCGATAAGAAGGCCGATGAGGAAACCCATCCGAACTCCTACTGAGCCTGCTGTGACAATCTTCATACAGTCCGGTCCGTTCGTTTAAGACTATCGCATATCGGGCCTAGGGGGCAGCAAGCGTCTGTCCCCTAATAGCAGTATAAGTCGTGTCGAAGTGAAGCCCATTATACCCTGAGAAACTACTGGAACCTACCAGCAAATCTCGCTTGCCCTGGCCAGGGACTTTGCGTAATGGCTCTCTGACACAGCGCGATATCAACCCCCAATACCGGGAGAGACGAATCCTGTCTAACCGCCACTGCCTCCATATGCTCGGGACTGCACCCAACTGCTACCTATTTGCACGACTCCTTTGAGCCGTGGTAGGGTAGCAATCTAAGAACAGTGGGACACACTCGAGGCGAAGTAGCAGTGTCAAGTCTGCGGACTATGCTGTACTCATGTCACCTGGGAACTGCTTACTGACGACTGGTATAAAACCAACCAACAGTTCCCTGTGAGTCCTGTCCGGTGTACCCGTAACCTAACGAGCACCTGCATACTATCTCCAGTACAACGTACTGACGGCTGTGGGACAGACCATCTCCCCAACTGGGATGAGAAGCGTACACACTAGTCTACTCCGGAGTATCGATGCCCTGTCTCGATAATCCTACGACTAGGGACCTGAATAAGGATGTGCTTGTAGACTACCCAGCCCCCACTAGTGTGACTGCCATCACAACGCCGGTAGTCAAGCAAGATCCTAAGAGCTCTATCAATACGTATACTCACATATTAAGATAGAAAAACCAAGTAGCATACTACCATGTTTAGCAAGACTGTTATATACATGTGAATATCCCAAGCTTCCATTAAGTAATATACAAACTAGTATGAAACAGTAATGGCCTTCTAGGGCATAAACACTAACACTAGGGACATTTAAAGATGTGCTTATAGACCCCCAGCTCCCACATATATGATCGCCATCATAATGCTGGCAGTCAAGCAAGAATCCTATAGGCTCTATCAACATGTATATGATGATAAAGACAAACCAAATAGTATACTATCATCTTGAGTAAGACTGCTTTATCGGTATAGGTCCTCACTCAATCATCATAATCACAAGTCCGCGACTATGATAATTGCCTTGAGGGAACTATAGCCAACAATCGGTGCCTACCACTCCATATAAGATATGGAATGGGAAGAGACCATCTCTTAAACGAGTTAAGATATGGGGTTGTCCGGCCTATATTAAAAAGCAAAATCAAGACAAGATCGAGGCAAGATCTGGTCTATGTAAGTTTGTGGGATATCCAAAAGATTAATATGGATATATCTTCTACCACAGTGAGGAACAAAAGGTGTTTGGTTCTCAATATGCCACCTTTTTAGAAAAGGAATTTCTTGTAAAAGAAATTAATGGTGAAGAGGTAGAGCTGGAAGAAGTTCCAGCAGCGCAATCTACAACTGATGATTTATTAGAACCAGAGGATTCGATAGTTCCGGACGAACCTCAGCCGCTCCGCCGATCTGGTAGGGTTCCTCATCCATTTGAGACATACTACGGTTTTCTCATTGATGGTGGAAGCGAGGACTGCATCATGGAAGATGATGACCCGACTACCTTCGAGCAGGCCATTACTAGTGGGGACTCTGTGAAATGGTTGGATGCAATGCGATCTGAGATGGAATCCATGTACACCAACAAAGTATGGACTTTGGAAATTGCTCCTGAAAAGGTAAAACCCATTGGAGGCAATGGATATTTAAGAAGAAACTTATTGTAGATGGAAAAGTTGAGACTTTCCAAGCTTGACTTGTTGCAAATGGTTTTCGTCAACGACAAGGTGTGGATTATGACGAAACCTTTTCTCCAGTGGTTATGCTTAAGTCCATCCAGATCTTACTTGCCATTGCTGCATACTATGACTATGAAATCTCGAAAATGGATGTTAAGATCGCCTTTCTAAATGGTGATTTAGAGGAGGGCCTGTACATGACTCAGCCAGAGGGCTTCAAAGACAGTAGGAGCAGCGGAAAGGTGTGCAAGCTACTTAAATACTTCTACGGGTTAAAGAAGGTATCGCAGAGTTGGAACATCTATTTTGATGTTGTAGTCAAAGAGTTTGACTTCATCAAGAACGTAGATGAACCTTGTATTTACAAGAAGGTTGCAGAGAGTAAGGTTGTCTTCCTCGTATTGTACGTAGATGACATACTTTTGATAGGAAATGATGTTCCTATGCTGCACTCGGTCAAGCTCTTCTTATCACATAGATTCTCAACGAAAGATCAAGGTGATGCCTCTTGCAATTTGGAAATTAAGATCTATAGAGATAGATCTAAGCGGATACTGGGATTGTCCCAATCCAGGTACATTGACACCATACTAAAGAGGTTTAGTATGGAAGAATCCAAGCGTGGGAACTTACCCACGATCTCTGGACTCACTCTCTCCAAAGAGATGTCTCCTAAGACTGATTTGGAAAGAGCTCGCAAGCAAGGGATACCCTATGCTTCTGCGGTAGCTCTATCATGTACGTGATGCTATGTACCAGACACGTTGTCTTTTACTGATTCGAGCTTCCAAAGTGATAAGGACGACTCTAAGTCGCACTCGGGATTTGTCTTTACCCTCAATGGAGGGACGGTGTGTTGGAAGAGTTCCAAACAGGAAACCGTGGCAAACTCGACGATGGAGGCCGAATACATCGCTACCAACGATGCTGCCAAAAAGGCTGTCTGGATGAAGAAGTTCATCACTGAACTTGGTGTAGTACCGTCCATTGAGCATCCAATACCTTTGTATTCTGGTAACAATGGAGCTATGGCTTTGGCCAAGGAACCCAGGTCCCATCAGAGATCCAGGCATATTCTGAGGCGGTATCACCTGATCCGGGAGATAGTTGATCACCTGAACCCAGGTCCCATCATTGCCTCCATTTGACTCGGGACAGTACCCAAAAACCATATTTTTGCACGATCACTTGAACGTGGTATGGTAGAAATCAAAGCACAGTGGGAATCACACAAGACTCTATGACGATCACGAGTCGACAGACTAATCTGTACCAGTGTCACCAGAGAACTGCTATCTAACGATAGGTATAATACCATCTAGGAGTTCTCGGCGAGTCCGTTCAGTGTACCAAGTCGTCACTGAGCACCCGTATACCATCTCTGATGTCAAACACCAATGGATATGGGATCATCCATCGCCCATCATATAGGTTGAGAAGCGTATACGCTAGTCTACTCTAGAGTATCGATGCCCTATCTCGATACTCCCACGACTAGGAACAATCTAAGGATGTACTTACCGACTATCTCTACCCTACTAGTATGATCCACATCATAATCCTGGTAGTCAAGTACTCATCATAAGGGCTTTATCAACATGTAATAGAGAGACAATAAGTGTACATGTTAAGATAAAGAGCAACCAGATAGCATACTATCATGTCGAGCAAGAAAGTCCTCCATATATATGTCCAAGCATCAACTACAATATACATCACATGTACAGTAATGGCCTCTAGGGCATACATATAACTAACAATAAACCCAATGTATCATATACTTGGGATTTCATGCCTAACCAAATGAATTCCTTAAACATCACATGCCTAACAATTATAAACCCCGCATTTTAGTTTCGATATTGAAAACACTTTCCAATAACTAGTCGAGTAATTCAACAAGATTCCCGATCACTTGATCGAATACTCGTCGGAAAATTTAGTAGACGGCCGCACCCCCGATACCGTCGACGAAGTGTACTAAGGCGTAACACCGCGGCCACGAGCACTCGAACGGATGCTTTTGGCGACGGGGTTCTCCTACAGTCACTTGGTCGGGGCTATGGGGCGTGGCTATCTGGTAAGGTTACCCGGCGAGTATTCGTGTACACTACGTCTTTGCGACGGACTTTTGATCCACATAAAAATTCTGTGGCAACCGATCAAATGAGACAGAACTGCTAGATTTATAAAATTCAAACTAGTTATCTCATAACTAATTATTGTGGATTCCAAATATTGTATCACGATCACAGATAGCTAGACGATGTTAAACTTTTCGATTAAATAAACAAACACCCAAAATTTCCCTAAGAGCTCAACACTTGAGCGGAGTTCAAAAAGTACCCAGAACATGCCACAGCACCTATGAACCATCCGTAGAAGGGTCGATCCATGCCTCACTCATGTCGCCATGGAACTGCGGCAAACCCTATGGTATGACTGCGGTTCCGCGATCCAAAAATTCGAGTTTGGGTATTATTCTTCTAGAGGGTCCACAGAATCGATTGCATGATTTTCTGAAGATTTTAAACACGGAAAAAATCCAAATCTTGGAAAATTTCCAGCGAGGGAAAATATGGGTTATTGATATCCGTTCAAAATTTTTAACGTCGTCTAAATAACCCGAATAGATGTTAGAACTACGATTACGAAACACACCGAATTGCCTTTGCAGAAAGTTAACATCACATGCAAATTTAGCAGAAACAAGCAACACCTGAAACACCAAAACCCAGAGACTGGAACACCCTAAAATTTTGAAGGCAAAAAACCCTAATTGAACCGGTGAGCTCGGATTTTGAGCCTATGTGGCCGGCCAGATCCACACCAATTTGCTTCAAATTTTTATGGTGTTCATGTTATATCACATATAACATTCTGCAGTTTCTAAAAAAAATTTAGAGGCCATTTAAAATTCGACAGAAACTAGGAATGTGTATCGGGTGTTTCGGAGTTGTATCGGTTTCGTAATCCTACAAACATCATCTAATTCTCTAGCTTAGCTCTGACACCACTGTAGTGTACCATAGGGTGGCAGCAAGGTTTCGGGAGGCATATGCCGTTTTCAAATTTTTGCCGTACTAAAGAACCCTAACCCTAGAATCTTAACTATAGAATTAAACAAAACAACTTGGAAACAACTTTACATCTAAGTGAATGAGGAATACAATCTTTGTAGACTGGTCTTTCACTTCTAAAGCTCCGTGTAGTAGTCCTTTCGCTCCAAGTAGTGAACACCCGAACTCTAGTAAGGGTTTACATAAAGAAAAGAACAAGCTTGCTCGAAGTCTTGGAGGCCGAAGATGATCTACGTCGAGGAGACTCAAGCTCATGCTACCTCTTCACTAATGATAGATTAGTGAAGCAAACATCCTAAACTAAATGGCTAATATAGTAGAGGATGATGAAGTAGGAAATGGGCTCACCTTAGATTAATTTTTCTCACAATATTTTCTCACTTAGAAAAAAGCTAGCAAGCTTTTTCTCAATGAAGAAGAAGATGAAGTGATCAAGAGAAATGAAACTCAAGTGGTAAGAATAGCAACCATGGGTGAGTTAGTGTCATACAGTGACTCATGTAGAGACTAAACTATGGCTAAGGATAATGATTAGGTTAATAAATATCTTAAGTAAAACAAATTAGTGGACTAAGTCAATGAACACTTGAAGCTTCTCCAAGCTTCTAGCCATGAGATAATTCCATCAATTTGCGAATTACTTGGATAAATATAAACCCTAGGATTATGTATGGTATAAATATCATACACCCATGCAGCATGTGGCATCAAGCATGACACAAATGAAATGCACATTAATATATATCACATATATACTAAGGCACAAAGTGAGAAAAAGAAATGTTTAAGTGAGCAAATATTAGTTAATGTAAATTAATATATCACATATATAATTATACATTAAATTATCAAATCAACACTTGATTTAATAATCCGGCTATATCACATACAACCGACTAATATCAAATGTAACATCTTATCGAATCAACACTTGATCCGATAACCCGGCTATATCTCATATAACCGACCGATATTGCATATCGTGAGAATAGAATACGGCATCACATACGCACATTAATCTCGGTCCCGCACATATCACATATGTGCTCCTACTTCATTTCGCATGAACCAGGAAACCTCTGTGTAGGACTCTAAAGACTCGCCAATACGCCGGCAGTAGGTGATGATCATATCAAACACCCACAAGCCGCAAGCGATCTTCCAAACATAACGGCCTCCCGGGTATTTAGCGATTAGAAGATCAACAAGAAAGCCTGCTCATACTCCTGCGAATCCAATCAGTAACACTATCGTACAGTCCGGTCTCTTCGTCAGATATGTCGCATATCACAGCCTTGGGGTGGTATAACGTCAGACCCCAAAAGCCTGATAAGTCATGACGATGCAAGGTCCATAACGGTTTAAGAAACTACTGATAAGACTTACCAGTAGATCTCAGCAACCCTGGCCAGGGATTTCCTTTTATGGCCAATCGAGCATAGCGCAACATCAACCCCAATACCGGGAGAGACGAATCCCCTCCCATCGCTCATTGCCTCCATGTGACTCGGGACTGTAGCCAAAAACCATCTTTTTGCACGATCTCTTTAACGTGGTATGGTGGAAATCAAAGCACTGTGGGAATCACTCCAGACTCTATGACGATCTTGGGTCGACAGACTAAGCTGTACCAGTGTCACCAGAGAACTGCTATCTGGCGATAGGTATAATACCATCTAGGAATTCTCGGCAAGTCTGTTCATTGTACCCAGTGTCCACTGAGCGCCCGTATACCTTCTCTGATGTCAAACATCAATAGATGTGGGATAATCCATCGCCTATCATATGGGTCATGAAGCGCATACGCTAGTCTACTCTGGAGTATCGATGCCCTGTCTCGATACTTCGACTACTTGGAACATTTGAAGGATATAGTTACCGACTACCCTGTCCCCACTAGTATGATCTGCATCATAATCCTGGTAGTCAAGTACTCATCCTAAGGGTTTTATCAAAATGTAATAGAGAGACAATAAGTGTCCATGTTAAGATAAAGTGCAACTAGATAGCATACTATCATGTCGATCAAGAAAGTCCTCCCTATATATGTCCAAGCATCCACTACAATATACATCATATGTACAGTAATGGCCTCTAGGGCATACATATAACTAACAGCGCATACCTTCTGGTGTGTGGTGACTTGAGTGGATTCCGTCAAGTTATCACATGATGATAGTTGGGTCCCGATTCCTACTGATAAGTATGTATTACTCCTAAGGAGAATTAAAGTGTAAATGATCTCGGCTAGTTCTCCTTTTAGGGTTTGAAGGAGAATTTGAGGAAACAGTGGGAGCCATCCTTATCAGATAAATTGATAACCAATCTGATCTTAATAGAGTACATGCTGAGTGTTTCTTTTCTCTCTCTCTCTCTCTCTCTCTGTCTCTCTCTCTCTCTCTCTGGTACAGCATTCCATGACTTACCTTAAAACTCATGAACCAATTTGACTGAACCTTCTTACACCCTTTGGCTTTGGCTTGTCTAAATTCATGACAAAGTCGTATATATCCCTGCTACTCCTGCTTTATCCTTTGCATTTCTTCAGAACACGCCGTATCGCTACGATGATCCATATTTCTTGGAACGACCATCGTATGGTTACATACGAACTCGAAGAAGTTGCTTGAGTTGAGGATGGCCACAGGTTCTGAAGAAATTGAATATGATTATTCGGTTTTCTCTTCCCTTTACCTTCTCTCAGGTTGCGAGAGCCCCTTGATTAGGAGAGTACACCTGTTACTCTTATTAGATAGTCTTCCAAACCTTAGGCTGGTGCCAAAAGGTAGGGAAGGAAGAAAACCAGTTATCGCACGGACGGTGTGTAGAAGGTAAGAAGTAGAGACATATAATAGGATTAAAGTGGGGGAAAAGGAAATTGTGACTATTGTGATGAATCTGGATAATGGAAAAAGGATTACTAGGAATACCTGACCATCCCTTATGAAACATTTCATGTTTTAGTTTTTCCGTGTACATGTAATAGAGAACTGTTTTCCCAATCAATTCTGACTCCAGGGTATGCAATTACAAGATTTAGATCTCGCATCCGTACGGTGTTACAGATGATGGGAAGGAGCAGAATATTGGGAAATGGGAAATTTGATCCTCAATATCGGAATTCGTTGTAAGTGGTGTTATTGGATTAAATCGCCTGGTTTTTACCTGACGACAAATATTTGGTTTCGAATAACCGTTGTTATATACTAGATTTTAAAATGAAATATCTGTACCTTTATCTTTATAAAGTGAGATATACATTTTGAAAATTGTGTTGTAAACATTTACCTTTATCAGTTGAGGATAATGTAAGGTGTATTGAATAACGGTGTGAGACATTCTTAACCAAGATACAGTTTTCAATTTACAACACACAGAATTTGAGTAGGTAAACTCTCGGGACTTATACATGGAGATGTATGTTGTCCAGTGATCAGTCGAATATTGCATGTTTAACACATCAATTTCCCTACCATTTGCACTCATCTAGAGATGTTCGGTATTAATATAGCACATATTAACAAAACATCTGTAAAATACCAAATAACATGTGTTATATATTATAACCGACATTTTGAGGGAAATTGAGTCTTTATCATTGCATCGCATAATCTTTGTATAGCGCAACACTTGTCTCGAGAATCTGTGCAGGAAATTCCAGGAAAAGAGCCGAAATTGTCAAAAGTGCTGATAAAAATACACCAAGTCCATGACTTGTGATCTGACAGTGATATAGAAATAAAGATGAAATTCCACACATCAGAAACATACCATGAAGTCAGCACCAAGCATCACCAGAATTTCCATGCAGAGAGGGCACTATTGGGCCGCGGATCCGCGGCCGGAGCACCCTTCCCGCCGCGGATCCGCGACCACATCAGCATGACATCAGCAAAGAATTTTCAGGGTTTTTCTTCTCAGCTTCAGAACCTCTTCAAGCCACTCAAAACTCCAGAGATCTCTAAAAGTTTTTGTCAGAACAGCAAGGCTTATTTTTCAAGCTAAACACCCTCAAGCTTCCAAAGCAAGCTACCTAACTACCTAAGCCTAGAAGCTTCTCCCTAACCTCTAAACTTATGAAGGAAGCTACCCTAACTAACTAACTCTAGAACCTTCTACCTAACTACCAAGCTTACAAGGAAGCTAAACTAAACCTAGCTTCTAAAGGAAGCTAATCCTAATCAAGGCTATAAAAGGGACCCTAAGGCTTCAGTTCAAAGGTTGTTGATCCCTCCATCAATTCCCAACACAAGTTGAGTGACACAACTTATAACCCTAGCCTTAAACCAATCACCAAAGCCAAATTCAAGATTCCCGAGTACAATTCAAGCAAGAAGCCTTCAACATTTTAGGAGCGAAGCCGATCTTCATCCGAGCAAGTGATCCAAGACGATCCGCGACTCACGAAGACGTGCGAAGCCAAATCGACGATCGAGTTCTTTCTTCATTGTAGATCTTGAGAGAATTGTGACAAAATTGTTGATAAATAAAAAGGTGAAATTCTTTATCTTGCTTTCTTTACATTCTTGCATCATGATTAGATCTCAATTCTTGATTGTGTTCTTTGATATGATGTTTGAGTAAAAACTCCGCTCGTGAAGGAGTCGAGAGAATCAATAGATGATGATGTTACAAATCTTGAAACGATTCTTAAGTCCTATAAGTTTTGTAAACTTTAGTAAATTGAAGAATCGACAACCTAGTTTCGAGCAATGCTTTCTTGATTGTGTTCGCTCTTAATTAGTGAGCGACGATCGATTCATGAATTTACTAGAGGCTAGAGTGTGAATGAAATCAACGAAAGGACAAGGGATAGATGATGAAACCCTAGTTTTCGCAAGAGATCCCTAATTCTCGTTGATCATCATCGATCTAGTATCAAATCATTAATGGATAAGAAAACTTAATCAATAGTTTTCGTCACGTCTATAGATTCGATCGATTCCTATGAGCCTGATTACAAATCTTGATAACTAACTCAAATAGATGATTCTTGATTCTTGATTTTGAGTATTCTTGATATTAGATCTAGATTTTGATAATTCTTGAAATTCACTTTTAAATCTTGAATCGAATTCTCTTTTATTTTATCTTTTAATTTTCAATTCATCTAAATCAATTACGATCAAATCTCACTTTCCCTGTGGACGATCCGCACTCACTAACGAACCTACAATTGACACCGTTATTGATTGCGGTTTACAAATTTCTTTGGTTGTGATTTCTATACATTTTCTACCTACACACCGAGAATCATTCAATCAAATGGCGCCGTTGCCGGAGATCGTCTGCTAATTTGTTCGTTTTTGAAATTTGAGTTGAAAAATTTATTCCATAAGAATTTTTAGATCAAAATTCGCGCAAACACTAAACGATTCGTTGTGATTTGTTGCGAGGAAATTTGGAATCTGTAGAGCAATAGGAAAAATTTTCAGAGAACTCCAGAGAGCTCAATGAGGCAACAGAAGCAGCTGCCTAAATTTGGTGCGGTGATCTCCTGAACTGACCACGGATCCGCGTCATTAGAAGCCTCCCGCGGCGGAAACGCGGCGGTACTGTTTCGTATCTGTACGGAAATTGCTCGGTAACTCCCTCACTTTCTTATCTCCTTCCTCATCTGCTCCAATAACAATTTTCTGCAGGTTTCTTTGCAAGAATTCGCAGCGCCGCAAAAAGCAAAAATTGTGCGTGTTTGATCTTGGTTGTTTGCATTTTTAATACGGAAATTAAGGGGCAATGACCAAATTCAGATTAGGTGGGGAGTTCATTACCCTTCCTAAGCCCCGAAAATCATAAAACTACATCCGCATTACCCTCATTAATTAAAAAAGATCTAGATATGACTCTAAGGACTGTCACGCTCACTTAGGACAGGAGAAGGTCGTGGGTAATCTATTGCTTATCCACGTTTCTTTTGTGGTGTCTAAGGCAAGTGTGTCTAAGGCTAGTGGTTACTTAATTAGGCCCACTACTTATGTAGTGGAGAACCTCCCACTTACCTAGCACTTACCTGGCACTTACCTGGCCACAGGAGGAACAAAGAGGCAGTAGAGGATTGATCCTGTGATTTGTCTTCTGGCAGTTAGGAGCGGTCTAGAGACTTGACCTAGGTGACCATTAGACTTAGGGTCTTGCTTGTGCATTTTTTGTGATTTGCATCATTTTTTTCAAAAATCCGTATCTTTTTCAAAACAAACACCACTTCATTCTTTCCCCTAATTATCTTAACGCTGTCACTTGTACTAAACCCTTTAGTGCAAGATAGGCTGGACACAGGATTCTAGTGCCTGTCTTGTCCGCGTTTTCTCCCATCGACCCCAAATTCGGTATTTCTACATCTTCTTTACCACCACCACACCCACATCGATGGACGCTTCTCCATCAAACTTCTTTACCACTACTCTGCCGCCGTCCACAGGTGCGCAGAATCCACCCCGCATCTCTCTCCAAGGGAGGTGCTATCCTATTCGAGGTCCTCTTTCGACCTGTCTCATCATTCCACCAGCCAACGGGGACAATTTTGAAATAAAACCCCAATACATCAATCTTCTACCCAAATATCACGGTCTCGAGTCTGAAGACGCATATGTCTTTATTACCAAATTTGAAAATGTATGCGCAATGATGGGTACTTCACAGCTTTCTGTGGATGCTATGCGTCTTCGTCTTCTCCCATTTACCTTGTGTGATATAGCCGAGAAGTGGCTGTATAACACAACCGCACATTCCATTTCAAACTGGGGAGATTTCGTAAAAGCATTCCTAAAGAAATTCTACCCCAATCATAAAACAGTTCGAGTCCGTAGCGAAATCAATCAATTCACCCAGCTTCCAAATGAAACATTCTCGAAGTGTTTTGAACGCTTCAAGGATCTATTAGTTCAATGTCCACATCACGGAATCCCTAGATGGGATCTGTGCCGAATCATATATGAGGGCATTAATCCTAACACAAAACAAACCTTTGAATCCATGTGTCAAGGCACTTTCATGACCAATGATGATGGTGAAGCTTGGAAATTCTTAGAAGATTTCGCTGAAAATTTTTTACAGTGGGAGGGTGTGAGTCAATCGTCTAGGGGGGCAAAATCCAATCTGATGTTTTTATAGGAGTTAGAGCTGAGATATCAGCTATGCAAAAGAAACTCGAGACTATGGAAAATAAATTTTTGGCCGCTGCCCTAAATCAAATATCACTCTCCAAAACTGTATGTGGATGTTGTTCTGATCCATCACATCTCACAGAAGAATGTCCATTGAACTCTTCGTTTCAAGGTCATGACCATATCAATTCTGCTTTCTAATAAAGACCTAGAAACGATCCATTTTCTTCTATATATAATCAGGGTTGGAGGAATCACCCTAACTTTGCTTGGAACCAATCACAAACTTAAAACAGGGTTCCAACCCAAAACAATTTCCAAAGGGCTCTCCTCCACCACAACAGCAACCACTTCAATTGAGTCAGCACCCCTTCCAATCACAAAACTTCCAAAATCCAGTCAACACACCTGCACCGTCTAGTTCTTTGTAGTTGACCGGGACTGATGAATCTTCTTCACTCACTCAAATTGTGAATTTCCTTTCAATAAATTTCATGCAAGTTACGGCAAATCTTCAGTCTTCCGTCGATAAAATCGAGAAAAACTCTGCGTCCCAAAGTGAGACAATAAAATCGATAGAAGAACAAATTGCATAATTAAAAGCCGAAATGAGTGCAAGAGAGAAAGGGAAACTTCCAGCTCAACCCCTACCCAATCCTGGCTATTCACATCATGTGAATGCAATCACCACGTTGAGATCTGGAAGAGTGCTTGACAATCACATTGGAGAAGAGATTGATGATCATGAAAAGTCTACCAATAACACCCCGGCTGAGACCTTTCCTTCCACTTCTACTTCTAATTCTGACCCCAGTTCTTCTACCCCACCATTTTCTTCCGAGCCTATTCTCCGTTTTCCCCAAGGCTCGACACCTCAGCCCACACCGAAAACGATCCCCACTCCTATTCATAGATCGTTCCCACCAACACGATCTTCTCCAATGTTGGACCCTGATCTTATTGCTCAAGCTCCTTACCCGAATCGGTTAAGGGGAAACACACTGAGTCCATAAATGGAGAAGATCACTGAAATGTTTAAACAGGTTAACATCAATATCCCTCTTCTAGATGCAATACAACAAGTCCCCGCTTATGCGAAAGTTCTTAAAGACTTGTGCACTAGAAAAAGGAAGACTCAAGTGCACAAGAAGATATTCATGGCAAAGACAGTAGACACGGCTTTCCCCCAACAATTACCAAGGAAACGTAAGGATCCTGGCTATCCTACTATTTCTATTTCTATTGGGAAAAACACATCAATCGTGCTCTACTCGACCTTGGCGCAAGTGTTAACCTGCTTCCTTTATCAGTCTATGAGCGGTTAGGGATCGGAGAGTTGAAGCCAGCTCCTTGCACTCTCCAGATGGCAGACCGTTCAATCACCAAACCTAGGAGTGAACTTGAGGATGTGTTAATAAAAATCGGGAAATTTGTATTCCCTGTGGACTTTATTGTACTTGATACACAACCTGTAGCATACCCACGGAATCAAATTCCGATGATCCTTGGTCGCCACTTTTTGGCCACTTCCAATGCTATAATCAACTGTCGTAATGGCTCTATGACCCTATCCTTCGGGAATAGGTCAATTGAGGTCAACATTTACAAGTTGGGAAGTGTACCCTCCGAACCTACTACTCAGGTCTGTTCTGTCGAATTAATGGATGTCGACAGTAGTGAATTTGACGAGCCTCATGATACTAATCTTGACTCTTTTCATATGTTGTTGTTTGACCTAACTATGTATCATACACATACGGACTCTTCCACCGATTTGTCCAGGTCAACAACTAAGACTGAGTATGAACCGTTTTTTGAGTCTGAAGATCACCCCGCGCTTTGTGATGACATTATTCTTCGGGGTATCGATGAGAGTTTTGATGAAATTTTCGCTGATGAACTCGCATTTTTGAATGACACGGGTGTTGAGATGAATCATCTCCCAAACAATGAAATTGAACCTCCACCCCTTCTTCTGAACTATAAAGAAAATGCGAGTAATCCATCATAATTACTGAGCCGTCTCTCCAAAACGAGACGCAAACACATTCTATTCCACCACTTACCCTTTCCCTACTTCTTATTCCACCAACCGATGCACTACACGGATAAAATCTTTGAATGGTTGGTGTTGACTTTCGGTCTTTGCAAAGCTTGGCAATTACCAGTAATTTTTGACCCCCTCTTGTGATTTTCAAAAGATAAACATTGTTTAACTCAAGTTTGGGGGGTATAAGATGGCTCTTGAAAAGAAAATTTTTACAAAATATGTGGAGCCAAAAGAATAAGTTTGGGGGAGAATTTTCACTTTAATATATTTTGCCTCCATTAATAAATTTTCTCCCAAGCTTACAGGTTTTCAAGATTTAGTGGATGGCAATAGTGAGGACACTGTTGAAAACAAGTTTGGGGGACGTTTGCGCTTATTTACGTATCACTTTGCATCATACTTTGCATAAGCACAAAACATATCATAAAAATTTAAAAACTTATAAAAATTTAAAAATTTTAAAAAATAAAAAATAAATTGTACATAAATAAGATAATAAAAGATTAGATAGTGAAAAATTGCATCCAAAAGATTGGAAAAATTTAAGAAAACCAAGAAAATTAGAAGTTTTCTTAAATGAACTAGTAATAAGTAGTTATGAGCCATTGTCCCAAGGGTTAGTAAGATGGAGGAAGTCACTATTCTGAGGATAAAAATAAGTCTGAAAAACAGTTCCTATTCTGGAAGACAAACATTTTGAACGTTGATACCCTACTATTCGCACTTACACACGTCTTGAAAGTCGGGATAGTAGAGGATACCTTGAAATGCTCTTGTCTAAAAGCCAAAGTATGAGGGAAATAAAAAATTGAATAAAATATAAAATGGTAAAAAAAAATGAACACTGGTTTTGTTATCGCCAAGGCAGCAATAAAAAAATATAGCAAGGGTGTTTCATCACCTAGTGCCTTAGACCAAATGGTCTGGGAGTCACTGCTAAGCCTTAGGTGGTGCAAGACGAGGAAAATATACCGTATAAGCAAGCACATGAGTAATCGGTCGGTTAGTACCTCAAGAAGCATTAACGGTCGCATGAAAGTGTGTGAGCAAATTCATCTAAATATTCATTAATTAAAAAGTACTGAGGCAGATGGACAAAAGTATGATAGCTTGAATTGAATTCTCCGGGTGTACGGATGTTCTTTACACACACGTAGGGTTATATGATCGATGATTGGAATAAAGATAGGAATGAAGAATAAAGACAATGTTTTATTGAGCGATGATGTGATTTCTAACATTTTTTCATGACCATTAAGATAGGGCTCATGACAACCGAAAAGCTAGTATAGTTGGAAACTCTAATTTTCAAAGTCTTTCTTGTATAATTCTTATCTTTATATGTAATCTTCATGGTCTTCCTTTTATTATTGGATTTTGTGGGTGCAATCCGCTGAAAACCCTCAGAAGACAACCCTCCTCTTACTATGGACTCCTAGAGGTTTAAAGGCTTGTTGCACGTGCTCAGTGCAATCATGTTGCCTACAAAAGTGTGCTAGTTAGTTTTTCTTTTTCTTATATTTTCTCCTTCTCTTTTAATAAAACAGTTCGCTCGAGACGGCCGAAAATAAGTTTGGGGGAATTTGATCAGTCGAAAATATTGCATTTTTAACACATCAATTTCCCTACCATTTGCACTCATCTAGAGGTGTTCGGTATTAATATAGCACATATTAGCAAAACATCTGTAAAATACCAAATAACATGTGTTATATATTATAACCGACATTTTGAGGGAAATTGATTGTTTATCATTGCATCGCATAACTTTGTATAGCGCAACACTTGTCTCGAGAATCTGTGTGCAGGAAATTCCAGGAAAAGAGCCAAAATTGTCAGTAGTGCTGATAAAAATACGCCAAGTCCAAGACTTGTGATCTGACAGTGATATAGAAATAAAGATGAAATTCCACACATCAGAAACATACCATGAAGTCAGCACCAAGCATCACCAGAATTTCCATGCAGAGAAGGCACTATTAGGCCGCGGATCCGCGGCCGGAGAACCCTTCCCGCCGCGGATCCGCGGCCACATCAGCATGACATCAACAGAGAATTTTTAGGGTTTCTCTTCTCAGATTCAGAACCTCTTCAAGCCACTCAAAACTCCAGAGATCTCTCGAAGTTTCTGTCAGAACAGCAAGGCTTATATTTTAAGCTAAACAACCTCAAGCTTCTAAAGCAAGCTACTTAACTACCTAAGCCTAGAAGCTTCTCCCTAACCTCCAAGCTTATGAAGGATGCTAACCCTAACTAACTAACTCTTGAACCTTCTACCTAACTACCAAGCTTACAAAGGAAGCTAAACTAAACCTAGCTTCTAAAGGAAGCTAATCCTAATCAAGGCTATAAAAGGGACCCTAAGGCTTCACTTCTAAGGTTGTTGATCCCTCCATCAATTCCCAACACAAGTTGAGTGACACAACTTGAAACCCTAACCCTAATCCAATCACCAAAGCCAAATTCAAGATCCCCGAGTACAATTCAAGCAAGAAGCCTTCAACCTTTTAGGAGCGAAGCCGAACTTCATCCGAGCAAGTGATCCAAGACGATCCACGCCTCACGAAGACGTGCGAAGCCAAATCGATGATCGAGTTCTTTCCTCATTGTAGATCTTGAGAGAATTATAACAAAATTGTTGATAAATAAAAGGTGAAATTCTTTATCTTGCTTTCTTTAAATTCTTGCATCATGATTAGATCTCAATTATTGATTGTGTTCTTTGATATGATGTTTGAGTAAAAACTTCGCTCGTGAAGGAGTCGAGAGAATCAATAGATGATGATATTACAAATCTTGAAACGATTCTTAAGTCCTATAAATTTTGTAAACTTTAGTAAATTGAAGAATCGACAACCTAGTTTCCAGCGATGCTTTCTTGATTGTGTTCGCTCTTAATTAGTGATCCACGATCGATTCTTGAATTTACCAGAGTCTAGAGTGTGAATGAAATCAACGAAAGGACAAGGGATAGATGATGAAACCCTAGTTTCCGCAAGAGATCCCTAATTCTCGTTGATCATCATCGATCTAGTATCAAATCATTAATGGATAAGAAAACATAATCAATAGTTTTCGTCAAGTCTATAGATTCGATCGATTCCTACGAGCCTCATTACAAATCTTGATAACTAACTCAATTAGATGATTCTTGATTCTTGATTTTGAGTATTCTTGATATTAGATCTAGATTTTGATAATTCTTGAAATTCACTTTTAAATCTTGAATCGAATTCTGTTTTATTTTATCTTTTAATTTTCAATTCATTTAAATCAATTACGATCAAATCTCACTTTCCCTGTGGACGATCCGCCCTCGCTAACGAACCTACAATTGACACTGTTATTGATTGCGGTTTACAAATTTCTTTGGTTGTGATTTCTATACATTTTCAAGCTACACACCGAGAATCATTCAATCATCCAGTGTCTTTCGGGACGAAGGGTTGGTACTCTTACTTAATTTAGGTTTACCTGTGAGTTCTCTGGTTTTAGATACGCATTCGTTGTAATGCAAGGTCTAAATATTTTGAGAAGTCTGTAGGTATAAGAATAAAGTAGAGAACCATACGTTGAAAGTATCGGGATTTTTCGAGGTGATCGAAGATATATATACTTATGCTAGGTATTCCATTATAGTAATATCGAGAACTTGATTCTCTCACAGGTTACACATCCGTGGACACGCTCTATGATAAGTAATGATGTATTGGCCTTTTTCTATTAGGGAATATGCACTGGAAACAGCTGCATGACTTTTGAATCTGATTCCATCTAAAGTAGTGCCTTGATTCTATATAGATATAGAGTGGTTACATATCTTCAGGTTGTTAAAATATGGAGTTATCTGGTTTTCCGTTTAAAAGCAGAATCCGGACAAACTCGAGGCACACTTCGGTAATGGCGGTTTGTGGATTATCCCAAGCATTCGCTAGGATATTATTTCTACCATTTTCAAGATCAATAGTTACATTGTTTTTGACTTGCCATTTTTTTATAAAAAGATCTTTTTGCAAAACAAATTAGTGGGAGTATGGTAGAATTGGAAGTGATTCCAGAACCACAAACGGTTACCGAAAATTTAGTAGAACCTAAGAATTCATTTGAACTTGAAAACCCGTTAGCCACTCCGCAGATTTTAGTAGGTGACCTCAGGCACCCGAAAAACACTCCGGTTTTCTCGTAGACAGTGACAGGGAGGTCAGCATCATGGTGATGATGACCCTACTAGTTACCGGTAGGTCATAGGATGTGGTAACTTCCAGTTGACCAGATACTTCATATCAAAGATGGACTCCACGTACTTCAGCAAATTATGTGTTTTGGATTTTACTGGGTGCTCTTGAATGGGGTAAAACCCATTAAGAGCAGGTAGAAAGGTGCTAACCTAATAAGGCTAGACTTGTTGTAAAGAGTGTTCATCAAATACCCGTTGTGGATTATGATGTGATTTTTACTTCATTGTCTATGCCGAAGTCCATATGGATATGACTTTGTTGGGCCACGGCGATGCCCCGACGGTCAAACCGACGCTAAATGCGGAACAAAAACTTTTTACAAAACCGGCGCTACCGCAACCCAAATACCCGGATCGTTCTATTAACCGTAAACTAGCAATCTGTAAAAGGAGTTAGAGATTATACCGATCGATCCATGTCCTTCGGTCTTCAATCTCTGCGTCACGCTCCTTGCTGCTGCGCTGACGAAATCTGCTCTGATTTCGCTCATCAAAGTGGCACCACATCGATGAATCTGTATACGGGCTCCCTCCTCGAACCGAGGCAACTCGGACATGAAATTTGCTATCCGACATGTCCAAGATTGAAGTAGAGAGAGTGTAGAATCTTTTGTCTCAAGGCACCCAAACGATTGGGTGGAGGTAAATTGGAGTTGCCACTAGAATGATTTTGTGAGCAAAGAATTTTTAGCAATGAGAAGGAAAAATTCAGCACTTAACAAAATGTGCTCGGCCATTCTTAAAAGGAAGGGAGGTCCCTCTGGGGAAATAAGAATGAGAAAGAAGTAGTGAGTTTCATCAAGTGAGTGTGGGTTTATATTTTTCACCATAAAAAATATCTTGCCCTCCTAAATTCTGTAAGTCGATGTACAACACCCCAGTACTTGTGGGGAGGCGGAATTTTCAAAAAACGAACTTGTTTAGTGAACAAACATCGACTAACCGCTTGAATCGAAGCTAAACGATAACTAAC
This sequence comes from Agapanthus africanus, assembly GCA_030015575.1. NCBI lineage: Eukaryota > Viridiplantae > Streptophyta > Magnoliopsida > Asparagales > Amaryllidaceae > Agapanthus > Agapanthus africanus. The sequence continues at coordinate 285,276,210 of CM057343.1, read as the reverse complement.
TACAAACTTAGAGTTTCTATGCTACTATGTTTAGGGATTATACCTAATGAATCGTGTCCTTCGTCTTTGTGAACTCCACCTCCTCCTCGGCCTTCTCGAAGTAGTAGACGATCCACCCGAGAGCTTTACTCCAAGCTTAGCCTCTAAACTTGAGGCAACTAACCTTCTTTAAGTGCTAATCAAAGAAGCTAGGTGATATAGAGTGAGGGTTATGGTTTAATTAGTCTAACTAATCCTTGTACTCAACACATGAGAGGGGAGGATTAGGGTTTGAAGAGGGAGAGCTTGAGAAGAGAGAAGATGAAGATAATAATGAAGTGAGAATAATGAGTTATCATAATATATATCAAGCATTTTATTTTAACAAGAAAAGAAAAGAAATCATTTTACAACCATGCTTGATAAATATCTTGTGGTGATTCATCTCCAAGAGTCATTAAGCAATTATGAAGCATTAATGACATGGATGAATCATCCATATGACTCACTAATCTCATTCAATGTATATGCCACCTAAACCTCCTTAGTCACCATCTTCTAGAAGCTTCTAGCGCAATTACGAGAACGCCCCTCCTTTCCGCAAAAATACGGAAAAACTTTAGACTGTATAAATCCAATAACCGGATACCAGTAACTAGCTTAAACCAAAGCCGACTGGTAAAAACTGTCCGAAAGTCGTACGTGCGTAAACACACGTATGCGTCCGAACCTTTGTCGTAAAACCGTACGACCTCTATATCGTTTCGCCCGGAGTATGGAAACTCTCTGTGTGGGACTCTAGAGACTCGACTACTACGCTGGCAGTGGGTTTAACCACAGACCGCAAGCGGCACTAGCTGTACGTAACGGTCCCCAGGTAGATGTCGATAAGAAGGCCGATGAGGAAACCCATCCGAACTCCTACTGAGTCTGATGTGACAATCTCCATACAGTCCGGTCCGTTCGTCTAAGACTATCGCATATCGGGCCTAGGGGGCGGCAAGCGTCAGTCCCCTAATAGCGGTATAAGTCGTGTCGGAGCGAAGCCCATTACACCCTGAGAAACTACTGGAACCTACCAGCAAATCTCGCTTGCCCTGGCCAGGGACTTTGCGTAATGGCTCTCTGACACAGCGCGATATCAACCCCCAATACCGGAAGAGACGAATCCTGTCTAACCGCCACTGCCTCCAAGTGCTCGGGACTGCACCCAACTGCTACCTGTTTGCACGACTCCTTTGAGCCGTGGTAGGGTAGCAATCTAAGAACAGTGGGACACACTCGAGGCAAAGTAGCAGTGTCAAGTCTGCGGACTATGCTGTACTCATGTCACCTGGGAACTGTTCACTGACGACTGGTATAAAACCAACCAACAGTCCCCTGTGAGTCCTGTCCGGTGTACCCGTAACCTAACGAGCACCTGTATACTATCTCCAGTACGACGTTCTGACGGCTGTGGGACAGACCATCTCCCCAACTGGGATGAGAAGCGTACACACTAGTCTACTCCGGAGTATCGATGCCCTGTCTCGATAATCCAATGACTAGGGACCTGAATAAGGATGTGCTTGTAGACTACCCAGCCCCCACTAGTGTGACTGCCATCACAACGCTGGTAGTCAAGCCAGATCCTAAGAGCTCTATCAATACGTATACTCACATATTAAGATAGAAAAACCAAGTAGCATACTACCATGTTTAGCAAGACTGTTATATACATGTGAATATCCCAAGCTTCCATTAAGTAATATACAAACTAGTATGATACAGTAATGGCCTTCTAGGGCATAAACACTAACAATCTCCCACTTGCACTAGGGCCATGTACTGGCGTATCGAAGACCGATGATCTCGAGTAGCCTCTCGAACTGAATCTGAGGTAGGGCCTTTGTGAATAGATCAGCAATGTTCTCTTCAGAAGCAACTCTCCGAACCTCGATCTCCTGACGATCAATAATCTCCCTGATCAGGTGATACCGCCTTAAGATGTGTCTGGACTTCTGATGGGACCTTGGTTCCTTTGCTAAAGCTATAGCTCCGTTGTTGTCGCAATACAGAGGTATTGGATCAACTATGGTAGGAACCACCTGAAGTTCTGTTAGGAACTTCTTCATCCAGACTGCTTCTTTTGCGGCATCGCAAGCAGCTATATACTCCGCTTCCATCGTCGAGTCAGCAACGGTGTCCTGCTTGGAGCTCTTCCAGCACACCGCCCCTCCATTGAGGGTAAAGACATAACCCGACATGGACTTAGAATCGTCCTTATCACTTTGGAAGCCGGAATCAGCAAAGGCCTCCAACCTGAGGTCTTTTCCGCCGTAAACCAAGAACATCTCCTTAGTCCTTCTCAGGTACTTGAGAATGTTCTTTACTGCTATCCAGTGCTTCTCCCCAGGGTCTGACTGATACCGGCTTACCACGCTCAGTGCGTAAGCTACATCTGGTCTGGTGCACAACATCGCATACATTATAGAGCCTACCGCAGAAGCGTAGGGTATAATAGACATGCGTTCCCTTTCCAAATCAGTCTTGGGAGACATCTCTTTGGAGAGGGTGATTCCGTGACAAGCCGGTAGATTACCGCTCTTAGAATCTTCCATACTGAATCTTTTCAGTACAGTGTCGATATACCTGGACTGCGAAAGTCCCAACATCCTCTTGGATCTATCACGATAGATCCGGATCCCCAGAATGTAAGAGGCATCCCCCAGGTCTTTCATGGAGAACCTGTGTGACAAGAATCCTTTGACAGATTGTAGCATAAGAATGTCATTTCCTATCAATAGAATGTCATCCACGTACAAGATGAGGAATACGACACTTCTGGCTACAACTTTACTATATATGCATGGTTCATCTGGATTTTTGATAAAGTCATATTCTTCGACTGTCTCATCAAAACAGATGTTCCAACTCCGCGATGCCTGCTTTAGTCCATAAATAGACTTAAGCAGCTTGCATACTTTCCCGCTGCTCCCACTCTGATTGAAACCCTCTGGCTGATCCATATAGACGCACTCTTCTAAATTTCCATTCAGAAAAGTCGTCTTTACGTCCATCTGCAAGATTTCATAATCATGGAAGGCAGCAATAGCAAGAAGGACCATAATGGATTTGAGCATAGCCACTGGAGAAAAAGTTTCGTCATAGTCCAAACCAGGTCTTTGACGAAAACCCTTTGCAACAAGTCTAGCCTTATAGGTTTCCACCTGTCCACCTACACCAATCTTTTTCTTGAAGACCCATTTACATCCTATGGGTTTTACCCCATCTGGAGCAAAGTCCAAAGTCCATACTTTGTTGGTGTACATGGACTCCATTTCGGTTCGCATTGCATCTAGCCATTGTACCGAGTCGCCACTCTGGATGGCCTGCTGGAAGTCAGTAGGTTCATCATCATGTATGATGCAATCCTCTCTATCCCCATCTATGAGAAAACCGTAGTATCTCTTAGGCGGATGAGACGGCCTACTACTCCTGCGGAGGGGTGCTGGAATGTCCTGTTCTTCTTGAACTTCTGGTTCTACCAAACTTTCAGTAGCAGCTTGTGGTTCTGGAATTTCTTCCAGTTCTACTGCGCTCCCACTCTTCTGATTTTCTAAAAATTCAGTTTCTAAGAAGTGGGCATGACGAGAAACAAAAACCTTTTGTTCTTCTGCGTAATAGAAATAATATCCTTTGGAGTTCTTTAGATATCCCACAAGCTTACACTGTACTGAGCGTGCCTCGAGCTTGTCCGAATGCTGCTTTTTTACAAAAGCTGGACACCCCCATGTCCTAAAATGTTTTAGACAGGGTTTCTTCCCACTCCACATCTGATATGGTGTGGTAGGCACAGTCTTGGTTGGAACCTGGTTTAAAAGATATGCCGCTGATTCTAGCGCATAACCCCAGAAAGATCGCGGTAACTCAGCATTACTCATCATGGATCGTACCATATCCAATAGGGTTCGATTCCGTCTCTCCGATACACCGTTGTGCTGTGGAGTGTATGGAGGAGTAAGCTGAGAGAGAATTCCTTTCTCCTTTAGGTAACCTAGGAACTCGGCACTTAAGTATTCTCCACCTCGATCAGATCTCAGTGTCTTAATACTTTTGCCTGTTTGGTTTTCCGCTTCACTCTTGTATTCCAGGAATTTCTCAAAGGCCTCGGATTTATGTTTCATTAAGAAAACATGTCCATACCTAGAGAAATCATCTGTAAAAGTAATGAAGTAGGAATAACCACCTCTCGCATGTGTAGACATTGGACCACATGCATCGCTGTGTATGAGTCCTAAGAGCTCGCTCGCTCTTACTCCTTGTCCAGTAAATGGAGTCTTTGTCATCTTTCCTTTGAGACAAGATTGACAAGTGTCATAGGTTTGATATTCGAACGAGTCCAAATATCCTTCTCTATGCAACTTAGTCAACCTTCTCTCATTGATGTGACCCAGTCTACAATGCCATAAGAAAGCTTTATTTAAATCTGGAGACTTTCTTTTTAGTGTGTTCTGGACATTGAAAATTTGGAGTTGGTTTAAAACATATATATCGTTATTTAGTGTACCGGACCCAATCAAACCATGATTAAGGTGGATGTTGACAACATCTCTTACAAACGTGAAATCATAACCTTTATTTGACAACAAGGAAACTGATATGATATTACACGTTAAGCTTGGTACAAAATAACAGTTATGTAAAACCAAAATGTGTCCACTCGTCAATCCTCGGTGATAATCCCCGACGGACGCAGCTCCCACGCTAGCTCCGTTAGCAACCTTTAGGGTCATATCACCTTCCTTCAGCACTCTACGGTTTCTCAGTGCCTGCAATGAATTGCAAATATGAGATCCTGATCCGGTATCCAATACCCAGGAAGTAGAGTTGATCGACAGACAATTCTCAATTACAAACACACCTGAAGTCGAAGCCACAGCTTGCTTCCGTTCCTGGTTCTTGGCGTTCCACGCCTTGCAATCCTTCTTCCAGTGCCCTTTCCCGTGACAATGGAAGCACTCATCCTGGCCCACTACCGGTACCGCAAACTTTTTCTTTCCCTTCCCTCCCACCTTACTAACACCTCCTCTAGGTCTGGGGACGACCTTCTTCTTCCTTCCTTTGGCTCTAGCCTTGGACCCGGAAGAAGATGCACCGCCAACAAACATAGCGGGTGTTTCCCTTGCCTTCTGCAAGGTGCCCTCTGCACTCCTTAACATGTTCAGGAGTTCCGGAAGTTCAACTTCTTTTCTTTGAAGGTTGAAGTTCAGGATAAACTGGGCGTAGGTGGGAGGAAGGGACTGGAGAATAAGGTCTGTATAGAGCTCATTATTCAAAGTCGTCCCAAGGTCTGCGAGCTCTTCAATATAGCCGATCATCTTTAGGACATGTTCTCCTACTGATGACCCGACAGCCAACCTCGCTCGAAACAAGTTCTTAGAGGTCTCGTATCTTGCTATACGAGATTGCTCTCCATAAAGTTCCTTTGTATGGAGAAATATGCCATCTAGGTTCATATCCTCGTGCCTCCTCTGATGTTCATTGTTCATTGAGGCAAGCACGATGCACTTGGCTTTCGCGCAATCTAAATCCCAGGTTTTGCGGATTTCCTTATCCGCATTGCTGGATTTGGGACCAGGGACAGCAGGTGCCGTAGCGGTGAGGACGTACCCCAGTTTGTCATAGGTCAAAGCCATTTTGACATTCCGCAGCCAATCTTTATAGTTTGGCCCTGTCAGTATATTTTTCTCTAAAAGTAACTTAAGTCCAGTCATTTTCAGGGTCGCTGCAATTAGGAGAGAGAGAAGAAAACTCTTTAGCATGATGCTCTTGCAAGTTTAGAGTGGTTTTTAGTTTATCTAAACTGGATGGCTCCCACTGTTTCTCGAATCCTTCCTCAAACCATAAAAGAAGAATTAGCCAGGACTATTCTCACTGTACAATTCTTTCTTAACCGTTCAGCCAGGCCAGTGTCGATACTTCGAGGGAGGTTTTCCAACGCTTTCGCGAAGTTCCTTAATTAAATAACCTCTTTTCTCTGGGGGCGTAACCCCGCTGACACCTTTCTGGACACCTACTAGGTTTATAGCATTGATCGTTAAGTGACGAATATCCTGATAAGTAGCATATACTCACAGTAGGATCAGGATCCAAATATCATCGTATGATAATGTTGAAGGAATCCTACCAAAATTCATCAAACTCTAAACGGTATGCATCTCTTTGCAAATTTCAGTTTCTTTAGAAATTCCCGATATTGATTTTTGCCCCATGTTCTTATGATCTTGACTAAGGGCCAACAAATCATAAGTCACATGTCAAGTTCTACCCATCATTATCCTGTTGATTTGAACCCATCCGTATATACTCTTGACTAAGGGCCAAACAAAGTAATACGAGTGTCCCAAACCAACTCATCTATCTATGCAACAAATGAATACCCCAGCAGCTACCAATCACTATGTCTTGACTAAGGGCCAAACAAACATAGCTTGAATACTACTGACCATTCATAAGAAATGACGGAGGGCTACGACTGGTTTTGGCGAAACCGTGAACGTAGTGAACTTGATATAACCGAAGGAACCTGATAGCTTTTAAAAGGAGTGGTTAAAGCTCCGCATTTAAAAATATCTGTTTTTAAAATTAACCGAGTGGTTTCTTTTAAATTGTTCCAACGATTTAAACTTTTGGTTTATTTTCTTTGCATTATAAATAATGCGTCCCATCATTAACCTATCATTGCAGAAAACAACGAAAATACAACGTCTTCTTATGCCATCCGCATTCGCCACGGGGTCCCGTCATCACCCGTTAGGTTACTTAACTAACGACAGAGCGGGGGCTGGGCTAGCGCGGGTGTAAAACATAAGTGACGTCTAAATAGCTATCATATATAGATATTGTACATTCGTCAAACGCAATAATAGGCATTCCATATCACAGATGAACTTTATTGGATTTGCAAGTAATCCGTGTTTGTTTTGAGCCTGCAACAAAAGACGGATTACACAGTTGTGATGAATAGCCATTACCCCACCCAAGGCCCCAACGGGTACGGCAAACTACCCGCCAGGCAGTTTGTGCACCCCACCTTGGGTCTGTCCTAGGAGCAAAAACAGTAAAATGAAATAATACAACGGTGGCTACAACCGCAACCTGGATGTGCCCCGCAAAATAATATTACAACAAATTACATTTACATCAAATGAATTAAATAATAACCCATCACAAAACCCCGGCTATACATCACAACAGTCCAACACAGTTCATATCCACAAACAGTAAAAACCATTACAGAAATGTGCAACCCCCTGCCAACCGACATACTAGCAGTTAGGGGAGGTTTACGAACACATTATACAAACACAGATATAATCCATCAAGCAAATACTGCATAATTTCGATCGATTAAACACTTTTAATTTTGCTCCAATACTTCTCTGTAAATCTGAAACCTGAGCAAAAATAAAAACTTCCAGAAAATAACAAATATCACAGAGAAGCAACACAGGAAATTTGGGTTCCTGAATCGCCAACTCGGCGGCGGAAGCGCGGCGGATCGGTGCGATCCGCCGCGGTTCCGCGGCGCTTTAGACGATTCAGGGGCCCAAATTTCTTGGGTGTTCTTCTACTGTCTTTTTAAGCTTTCTGAACCTCCCTGAAAAATTTTTGGAATTCATTTAAAAATCGACAAAAACTTGTGATTTCGGGTTTTTCCGGTTTCGTTTTTTCCGTTCGAAATTCATACAAATTTGCAAGTATGTTATTTATTGTTTAGCGAGGCTCTGATACCACTGTAAGTCGATGTACAACACCCCAGTACTTGTGGGGAGGCGGAATTTTCAAAAAACGAACTTGTTTAGTGAACAAACATCGACTAACCGCTTGAATCGAAGCTAAACGATAACTAACTACAAACATAGAGTTTCTATGCTACTATGTTTAGGGATTATACCTAATGAATCGTGTCCTTCGTCTTTGCGAACTCCACCTCCTCCTCGGCCTTCTCGAAGTAGTAGACGATCCACCCGAGAGCTTTACTCCAAGCTTAGCCTCTAAACTTGAGGCAACTAACCTTCTTTAAGTGCTAATCAAAGAAACTAGGTGATATAGAGTGAGGGTTATGGTTTAATTAGTCTAACTAATCCTTGTACTCAACACATGAGAGGGGAGGATTAGGGTTTGAAGAGGGAGAGCTTGAGGAGAGAGAAGATGAAGATAATAATGAAGTGAGAATAATGAGTTATCATAATATATATCAAGCATTTTATTTTAACAAGAAAAGAAAAGAAATCATTTTACAACCATGCTTGATAAATATCTTATGGTGATTCATCTCCATGAGTCATTAAGCAATTATGAAGCATTAATGACATGGATGAATCATCCATATGACTCACTAATCTCATTCAATGTATATGCCACCTAAACCTCCTTAGTCACCATCTTCTAGAAGCTTCTCGCGCAATTACGAGAACGCCCCTCCTTTCCGCAAAAATACGGAAAAACTTTAGACTGTATAAATCCAATAACCGGATACCAGTAACTGGCTTAAACCAAAGCCGACTGGTAAAAGCTGTCCGAAAGTCGTACGTGCGTAAACACACGTATGCGTCCGAACCCTTGTCGTAAAACCATACGACCTCTATATCGTTTCGCCCGGAGTAGGGAAACTCTCTGTGTGGGACTCTAGAGACTCGACTACTAAGCTGGCAGTGGGTTTAACCACAGACCGCAAGCGGCACTAGCTGTACGTAACGGTCCCCAGGTAGATGTCGATAAGAAGGCCGATGAGGAAACCCATCCGAACTCCTACTGAGTCTGATGTGACAATCTCCATACAGTCCGGTCCGTTCGTCTAAGACTATCGCATATCGGGCCTAGGGGGCGGCAAGCGTCAGTCCGCTAATAGCGGTATAAGTCGTGTCGGAGCGAAGCCCATTACACCCTGAGAAACTACTGGAACCTACCAGCAAATCTCGCTTGCCCTGGCCAGGGACTTTGCATAATGGCTCTCTGACACAGCGCGATATCAACCCCCAATACCGGGAGAGACGAATCCTGTCTAACCGCCACTGCCTCCAAGTGCTCGGGACTGCACCCAACTGCTACCTGTTTGCACGACTCCTTTGAGCCATGGTAGGGTAGCAATCTAAGAACAGTGGGACACACTCGAGGCGAAGTAGCAGTGTCAAGTCTGCGGACTATGCTGTACTCATGTCACCTGGGAACTGTTCACTGACGACTGGTATAAAACCAACCAACAGTCCCCTGTGAGTCCTGTCCGGTGTACCCGTAACCTAACGAGCACCTGCATACTATCTCCAGTACGACGTACTGACGGCTGTGGGACAAACCATCTCCCCAACTGGGATGAGAAGCGTACATACTAGTCTACTCCGGAGTATCGATGCCCTGTCTCGATAATCCAACGACTAGGGACCTGAATAAGGATGTGCTTGTAGACTACCCAGCCCCCACTAGTGTGACTGCCATCACAACGCTGGTAGTCAAGCAAGATCCTAAGAGCTCTATCAATACGTATACTCACATATTAAGATAGAAAAACCAAGTAGCATACTACCATGTTTAGCAAGACTGTTATATACATGTGAATATCCCAAGCTTCCATTAAGTAATATACAAACTAGTATGATACGGTAATGGCCTTCTAGGGCATAAACACTAACAAATTCGCAGCTGCCCGGGACCACAAAAAACCCTTCCTTTTTCGAAGATGGTGAAAATGCAGAGAACCCCCTCAAGCACAAAATAAGCCACCAAAACCTATAGCCCATACTGCCCACACCTTTGCCCATGCCAATCAATAGTGTTCGAAATATGCAGGCCCCACACATTGCAAGAATGTCAAAGAATAGAAAAGGTCAAAGGCTCACGATGATTAAACAAGGTTTTTGAGGCGGAAAAAGGAACTGGCAACTCCAAAAATAATCTCGTAATAAATTACGAGATTATTCCTCAACTGTAAATACATACCCGCATTTGTATTCCATCCGAATACAAATGCAATGAGACAAAAAAATTCCTACAGTATAATACTAGGATCCGGCTTAAACAAAAGCCCGCTAGTATTATCCGTCCGATCCTGATCCGTGCACAAGTGCACGGATATGATCGAACCCCACCATATAACCATACGGCCTTTACAACGTTTCGCCCGAACTTTGGAAACTGTCTGTGGGGGACTCTAGTGACTCATCAATACACTGGCACTGAGTATAACCACTAGCACGTCAGAGGTACAAGTTGTACGTAACGGTTGCCTATGTATTGAAAGAAGGGATAGCTGATGAGCGAACTCATCCTGAAACTTTACTGAGCCTGACAGTGACAATATCCGTACAGTCCGGTATGTTCGTCTATGAGTATCGCATATAGGGCCTAGGGGGCTGGTAAACGTCAAACGCCCAATAGCGGTATAAGTCGTGTCGGAGAGTAGCCCAGAACACCCTGAGATACTACTGGAATACTTCCCAGAAAATCTCGATTACCCTGGCCAGGGATTTTGTGTAATGGCTCTCCTAAACACAGCGCGATCTCACCCCCAATACTGGGAAAGATGAATCCCTCACGATCCGCTCATTGCCTCCATGTAGCTCAGGACTGTACCCAACTAAAACCTGTTTGCACGACTCCTTTGAGCCATAGTAGGATAGTAATCAAAGCACAGTAGGAACTCACACGAGACAAATGACGATCTCAGGTCGACAGACTAACCTGTACACATGTCACCTGGGAACTGCTATCGGACGATATGTATAATACCAACTAGCATGTTCCCGGCGAGTCCTGTCCGGTGTACTCATAACGGAATGAGCACCTGTATACATCTTAGGTGAACCAGCTGACACCAATGGCTTATGAGACCGGCCACCGCCCCTCGTCGGGGTCTCGACTGTATACACTAGTCTAGTCTGGAGTATCGATGCCCTGTCTCGAAACTCCCTCGACTAGGGACCATTAAGGATGTGCATATAGACCCCAGCTCTCACGTATATGATCGCCATCATACTGCTGGCAGTCAAGCAAGAATCCTATGGGCTCTATCAACATGCAATAGTGAACTAAAGCATGTACACGATGATATAGACAAACAAGATAGCATACTATCATCTCGAGCAAGACTGTCCTGTCGGTTTAGGTCCTCCCTCAATCATTGCAATCACGTACCTGCGATCCAATAATTGACTTTGAAGGCACTATATCCAACAATCTCCCACTTGCACTTAAGGCTAATTATTGCGATGTCGCGTACTCACAGCTCGTGTGTTACCGAACATCCAACTCCTCTACTAATCAGTTTCACAAAGCTCGTTTGCAAAACTATTGCTTTCGAGGAATAGCCTCAGTGAGTGGATCCGCCCTGATGTTTCTTTCTATGTCTCTCTTTATCTCAAGTTCGCTGAGAAAACCATCTCCCGAAATGAGCAATACCTGTCTTAGAATATGTCTGGATATCTGATGGGACCCGGTTCATAAATGAACTCCAAATCCAGCAAATTTCTTAGACTGTATCATCAACTGAATTTAATCAGTATCATGTGCCACGCCTCCCACAGTATCCGCTTGGACCACCTGCCCAAAATACTGACCCTCGTCAGAGGGAAAACTATAACTCTGACAGTCACTCTGTCATCCGGGTCATCATGGAAGCCTGGAATGGTAATTGTCTCCCAAAGGAGGCTGTCGTTATCAAATCCCTAGAACAACCACTTATTTTCTAAAACTGCTTCCGAACATTTCTCCAAGATTGGATTAATATAAACTTAGTGCAAAAACAACATCTGGTGTGGTACTTGACATCTCATGATCAACTCAATTGCCTAAGCAAGTGATCTGCCAATCATGCGTATCCCTCTCCCCTTTAGTCTGTAAGACACCTTTAGAGATGGTGACTCCATCACCGACAGGTACACCACCATACCAGGAGTCGTTAATTCTAAAATACCTTTAGAATGCTGTCAAAGAACCCAGATTGGAAACGACTCAAATCTAGATCTAAAAACCATAGATCTAGTATCCAGAATGCCTGGTATTATATCCATATCCTATGTGAAGAAACTACTGTGTGCCAACCACAGTATAACCAATCGTAGTATAGGAATTTTACTTCCTACTCTGTGTATGTCATCTAAATACCAGGACATCACACCCTACTACTTTCTTAACAGATCCATCCTCTATTCCGATGAAGTCAAAGCCTATGACTGTCACATCAAAAATAGATTATCTATCTCCGCTATATCTGCTTTAGTCCATAAATAGACATAAGCTACTTGTCCACTATGCTTCCGCTGCTCCCACAGACTAGGACAATCCTCTGGCAGAGTCATATACACGTGCGTTTCTAAAGCTAGTTTAGAATGAAGCTATACTCATTCACCTGCCGGGTCTCATAGTCTGGAACAACAGCAATGTCAAGTCTGGGTAAATAAGAACCTCCCTGTCACCGTCCTTGAGGATACTGGAGTACCTCTCGGGCGCCTGAGGTTACCCACCATATCTGTGGAGTGGCTAATGGAATGTCAATCCTGATTGAATCTTTAGGTCCTATTAAATTTCCATAATCGTTTGTGGTTCTGGAATCTCTTCCAGTTCTACTATACTCCCACTACTGTTTTCTGAAAAAAATCCATTTTACTAAAACTGTGGTGAGTCAAGAACAATATCACTATTGATTTTCCAGATGGTAGAAAGTTAACCCTCGTCATAGCCAGGGTTAACCCACAAACAGCCATTACAGAAACGTGCCTTGAGTTATCCAGAGTCTGGTTCTAGGCATAATCCGGAAAACTCCCCGTACCTTAACAACGTTAAGATATGAACCATTCTATATACAATATAGAAATAGAGGCACTGATTTAATTGGAACCAGATTCAAATCATGCAGCTGTCTCCAGTGCATGTCAACTAAATGGAGAGAGGCCGATCATCATTACTCAACTTAGGAGTGCATCCAATTATGAGTAACCTTAAAGAGAAACAAGTTTCTCAAAACCATTACTATCAACTGAATACCAAACACAAGTATCTACATCTTCGATCATCATGAAGAATCCTGATACTTGCAACACATGGTTCTCAACTTTATTCATGTACCTATAACTTCTCAACATGGACATTGTATTTCTACGAAACACTTGTCTAAAACTTGAGAAGTTATAAGTAAACAGAATAAAGTACGAGGACCAACCCATTTGTCCACATGGACACTGGATAATATACAATACTTTGTATAAGTCTCCTGAGTTGAATAACCCAAACTCTGTGCGTCGTAGGTTGAAAACTGTACCTAGGCGATTTTCTCAAATATCACCAATTACAACGAATTCCGATATAATGAGGATGATCACCTAATTTCCAATAACTTACTCGCACTCATCATCTGTAAAACCATACAGATATGAGAATCATACCTGGTAAATACATACCCTGGAGCTGTAAGACTACGGTAGCGCCCCGACCGTCTTTCCGAGGCCAAAATGCGGAAACGAAAATTTTTCTAAACTAGAAACCGGCGCTATCGTATGCTCAGAACCCGGATCGAACCATTAACCTACAACTAGCTATCTAGAGAAGGGAAAGAAAGGCTATACCGATCGATCCGTGTTCTTCGGTCTTTGGCCACCATCCCAAGCTCCTCGCGGCATCTCCGGTCTCGATCTTCTCGTCGGAAAGGGAACCACATCATCGATTCTTTTTATGGGCTCCCGCTTCATCCGAAGCAACTCGGGCACGAAGTGTGCTAGCCGACGTGTCCAAGTTGTTCTAGAGAATATTTGTGATCACTTTGTCTCTTGCATCCATTGATTTGGATGGAGGTTAGAGGTGTTTCCATTGATGGAGATAATGAGCTAGAGGAAGAAGAAGAAGAAGAGGGTTTTTTTTCTTTTGTGTTTCATATGATAAAAGGAGAGCAAGAAGAGAATAATACAAGACCCAACCTTGCCCCTTGGCTGCGCCTCTCTCTCCTCTCATCAAATCAACTCACAAAACCATCATATAATGTGACACATGCACAAGAAAAGAGACCATGAGTCACCACTTGTGCATGTGTCACAATAAATGCTCCAAATAATGAATTCTAGCTCATTATTTCCATATGCAAACATTAATCCAAATGTTTCCACCAATAAAAAGATACGGCAACATCTAAAGTAAACTCGTGACGGATCACAAGGATACCCCTCACCTGTATCTACATACCTGCACCCGCATTCCGACTGAATGCGAATGCGATGAGACTAAAGTAATCCAACAAATCTAATACTAGGATCCGGCTTAAACCAAAGCCCACTAGTATAATCCGTGCACTACTGTACGTATATGATTGGACCCTGCCATATGTCATACGGCCTCTACAACGTTTCTCCCGAAACTTGAGAAACTGTCTGTAGGGGACTCTAAAGACTCGTCAATACATTCGCTGTGGATTTAACCACTAGCACGTCAGAAGTACTAGCCGTACGTAACGGGCTACCAGGTATTGACCAAAAGGGAGGTCGATGAGCGAACTCATCCTGACACCCTACTGAGCCTGTCAGTGACAATATCCGTACAGTCCAGTCCGTTCGTCTATGAGCATCGCATGGCGGGCCTAGGGGGTTGGTAAAAGTCAGACCCCCAAAAGAGGTACAAGTGTGTCGGAGTGTAGCCCAGAACACCCTGAGATACTACTGGAACACCTACCAGTAAATCTCCTGCCTTGGCTAAGGACTTCGTGTAATGGCTCTCCTAGACACAGCACGATCTCATGCCCAATATCGGGAGAGACGAACCTCTGCCGATCCGCTCACTGCCTCCATGTGGCTCGGGTCTGTATCCAACTAAAACCTGTTTGCAAGACTCCTTTGAGCCGTGGTAGGGTAGTAATCAAAGTACAGTGGGAACTCACACGAGACAAATGACGATCTCAGGTCGATGAACTAACCTGTACACATGTCACCAGGGAACTGCTTTCTGACGTCAGGTATAATACCAACTAGCATATTCCCGGCGAGTCCTGTTCGGTGTACACATAACCCAATTGTAACCCTTAAAAAATCGTTTAGGCAATTTTTCGGTAATCGGCCAATTTTTCGGCTTTTTCCGTAAAAAGTCAAAATTGATATTTTTCATTGTAGACCTAATTATACAAAATTTAGACAAGATATTACTATAATTTTGTCACTAAAATATCACTTATAATTATCTAGTTAAATAAAAAAAAATTCGTAATTAATTATTTTTTTATTATTTTAAGCCTTTTTAAAATACATTAAATTAGGGATAAATACAAATTTAATTAGGTAAATTTCATAATTAGGAATCTTTATAAGCTAAAATATGGTGTTAATAAAATTATAACATGGCTTGCAAACTTTTAGTTTTTTGGTGGGAAAATTATGAAAAAAATGATGAAAAAAGGGTTTTTTTGTAAAAAGGTTGATATGAAAGCATGAAATGATATCATATGATGTTGTAATGAGCTAGAAACTTCTCCAAAATTCCCTCATCTCCCCTCCTTGCTGCAGCCGACCCCCATTCCAGCAGGTCTCCCCATTTTCCCACTTCATTTTTGCTTCTTTCTTGCTAAAAAATTCAATAAAAAATCCACAATTTCTTTCTCCATTCAAAGCCTAACCCTAATCCTTTCTCTCTCAACCCAAATTGGTTCAAAAACATGATGAAAGGAGGCTTCTTGGTGACTTGATCATGCTAGGATTCAATTGGTGAGGTAAAAATTCTAAACTAGTTTGCTAACTTGTAGTTTATTTATGCTAAAATCTAATTTTTAAGTATTAATTTAGTGTAAATCTTTGTTCATGAAAAATCAAGAGAAGGTTTTGATTTTTAAAAATTAGGGTTTGTAGCATAATGGTTGGATTATGTTAGGGATGGTTAGCTAATTTATTAGAATGGTTAATGGTGTAATTATATGCTCGCTAAATCGACAAAATTTCGATGTTTGCATCGAATCGGTATTGAAATTGCTTACTAGATTTTTATAAAAATTAGAATGCGATCAAATTGCGTTATGTTAGCGATATTATTAGCTTCGTATAGGATTATTAGAATGCGCGAACGCGGGGTTTCGTCTAGTCAGGTGGTAGTTTGTCGATTTCCCCGAAATGACGATTTTAGTTAAAGGATTGCGATTTTCGTGCGTTTTTCCGCGCACTGAGTGCATGCTACGATTAATTTGAGAGCGTGGATAATTGTATGTTGTGACTTGCATTGTGTTAGGTTTTGTAATCTTATGCTTGATATTGTGCAAATATAGGATCGGTCGGGGAAACTTCGGATACGGCGCGAAAAGGCAAGGCGGTGGCCGGATCGGATTAGCGGGGATTTCAGGTGAGTAGATGTATTCATCTATGGGGGAATCGTCTGGATGGCGCGATGCGCCCCCCTAGTTAGGATTACCCTACTTTTTGCAAGATTTATATTGTTAGCTAGCTTATCCATTCATGTACACTGCATACCCTTATAGCGAACAGTATATTAGATTGCATGGACATTCATCTATACTTATGCGATATCACTTCGTAGGACACGAACACAATTACCATTGGCATCTGTTGCACGCGCACTATTCATGTGACACACACGCCTTTGGTAATTGCCATGCCACGTGCACTATAGAACCTGTTTATCTTAATATCGTCACCTGCATTCATACTTGATATATGAAATTGCATCGCATGCATATATCTCGCATCATCATCATATTTACATAGATCTCTAGCCAAAACTCACATCATATATATTGATATCATAGACATTTATCATATATAATATGTGAACATTATGATTTTCTTGAGGATTTCAGTATTGCTGCGATTTCTGGATTTTTGGGGAAAACCGCAAGAATTTAACAAAAGCTTATATTTATCATTTTTAAAACAAAGTTGCGGTTTTCTCGTGATGTATGTGTCGTCCACCATGAGTTTTCATGTTTTCTGTTGGATTTCGAGACCCGATTCGAGGAGTGGATGAACCGTCTCGGGTACGTGGTGGGCCCGGTATGGTACCCCGGGGCAAGAAGATCGAGTTGTAGACGATGATCATGGCAGGGGAAGACTACCTACCGGTGATGTCTGGTGCGGCGGATATCCGGAGGATACCGACCGTTGTCGTGAGATTTATGATATGGGCCGATCCGGACTGACGGAGCCCGATATTGAGACAGATATGATTCATATTTGGTGTCGATGCTTGACACGGGTTTTCAGATGATTTCTTGATGGTACTTAGCTATTATACAGATATTCATTTTCTAAAGTTAAGAATTCAATACCCTTAGCATTTAAAACACTTAAAGATTTAGTAATGATATTGCATACATGTGCATGCATAATAGAGATATTATATCATATATGGACATACATGTTGTTCCGCATTGCGTGCATTCTTACGATTGCCTTATTAGATGTTATATTTACTCACGAGCTGGCAACTCACCCCCGTTGTGCCACAGTGTCTTGCAGGTCGGACCCGTCAGTCTTGTAGCGGCGGGCTATCTTGTCATCAGTTCCTTTTGCTCAGACTCGCGACATCGCCCGTAGGTGGGTTGCGAGCACACTTTATTTCTTTTGCTTTATCATTGTATCTAGTATTCTCCATCTACCACTTTATATTGTATATGCGACCTAGTGATGAGACTGAGAGGTTTGTATATTTGTGGTTTCTTTTAGGTCGAGCTCACTTGAGCCGGCATTGTGTTTTCTGATATTTTGCGTTTCTTTTATGCTCTTTTCTTGATATTGTTATTATATTGCATGTGGTTGCGATCCGCCTTGGGCGAAGAGCTAGCTCCCGCTTGGGGATGCCATTTTATGATTACCGGTTTATTATCTTGTTGTACCCATTTTGGGGGATAGAAAATACAGGGGAGACTCTGCCGAAATTTTCAGAAATTTATGATGTTCTAAAAAGGGATTCTATGCAACTTATTTGATTTAAAAACCGTTTTCATTTAAGGTTTTTCCTTCACTCTCTTTTGATTTTGGGTTAGATTTCTGGGCTTTGGCTGACTTAGGTTACGGTACGCCTTTAGACGTCTCGTAATCTAAGTGCCAGTCACGTTCCGTACTTTCGGGTCGTGACAAAGTTGGTATCAGAGCGTAGGTTTTACCTTTCTGAGTGTAGGATGACCTTTGTAGATGGAGTAGGTGACTTAAGCAGAGTGGCGTAGCGTGGGTATGATCCGCGGCATACTTACGATACGGTACTCCGCCTAAGTGACCTTAGGACATAATTGCTTGTATTTCCTTTCTTGATTCCTTGCATTCCTTGATTCAATTGCAATGATCTTATCAGTCCTGTTTCTTATTCCAGCTTCGATGCCGCCAAAGACTACGAGAGCCCAGCGGGCTGCCGCTAGGGATGAGATTCGGGCGGGCCCGTCTGAGGCGAGGATCGAGCGGGAGGATACGCCTACCCCTCAGGGTCATACTGATCCGCCTTATCCTGACCGTATTGCCAGATTAGAGGCCGGCATGCAAGAGTTGCGGCAGATGATGGGATCTTTAGTTGAGTCCAGCCGGGCACAGAGATCCGAGGGCGTTCCTTCCACCGCACAGACCACGATCGTACCTGCTGCACAGATGGTCACTCCTGCTGCTACTACGGAGACTATCCCTGTTTCACTACAGGAGTTCATGAGATTGAGACCTCCAGCTTTTACCGGTACAGATGCGACAGAGGACCCACAGGCTTTTCTTGATAGGATGGCTCGGATTTGCCGTTCGTTGAGGTGTTCTGATGATAGATTGGTGGAGTTTGCGAGTTTTCATCTGGAAGGTCTTGCCCAGACATGGTACGACTCAGTAGAGAGAGGCCGAGCTGCAGGTCTGCCTTCTATGACCTGGGATGAGTTTACATCTGCATTTCTTGCCCGTTTTCTTCCGGAGAGTGTCCGAGATGCTCGAGCCCGTAGTTTTGAGTCTTTGCGCAAGACTCCTGGGATGACAGTGTCGGAGTATGATATACAGTTTACCCAGTTGTCTCGATATGCTCCGTACCTAGTCGACACAGAAGAGAAGAGAATAAAGAGGTTTATGCGAGGGCTTGATACACAGCTATTCCTTGCGATCGGCACCCAGCACTTTGATACATACACAGCCGCGATGGATGCAGCCTTACTTTTGGAGGAGCGTATTTCTGAGACTCCGGTCGCTTCTGGGCCGAAGAGGATCCGTACTGATACGCCAGCTCAGCGGCAGATGGGTAGATACCGCGATAGATTGTTTCCGAGAGATGGTGGAGGCAGAGGATTGAGACGAGATCAGTTATTTGGTTCATATCCACAGACCCAGCAGTCGTCTCCAGGATGTTTTCGGTGTGGGAGTCAGTACCACCGTGTCAGAGACTGTACCATGGGACGTCCGGGCGCGGCGACAGTCCCGCATGTGACTTTACCACCCTCACCACCTTCTCAGAGAGCTTTACTTCCTACTCCTGACGATGCTCCACGTCAGTCAGATGCTTCTAGAGGCCGTGGGCATGGCGGTCCAGTTCCGAGAGGACGAGGCGACAGAGGCAGAGGTAGAGGCCGAGGTAGAGGCAGAGGACAGCCAGCTATTAGTGGTGGACAGGCCCGAGTGTTCGCGTTGAGTCCTCAGGATGCGCAGGCATCCAATGCCGTCGTGACAGGTACTCTGCCAGTATGTTCTTTTGATGCACGGGTATTATTTGATCCAGGCTCCACACATTCCTATGTATCCACGTATTTTGCACCGAGGTTGGGCCGAGAGTCTTCTCCGTTAGATCAGCCGCTTGTCGTTATTACCCCGGTAGGCGAGTCTTTTGTTGCCCGTTTTGTATACCGATCGTGTTCCGTTCGTATCGGGGAGAGAGATTCTTCAGTTGATTTGATTCTCCTCGATATGCTAGACTTTGACGTTCTTCTTGGTATGGACTGGCTAGCCACTTGTTATGCATCCGTGGACTGCCGTGAAAAGGCAGTCAGATTCAGTTTTCCTGGTGAGCCGGTTCTTATTATTCAGGGAGATCGTAGCGCTACCCTTCCCAGCTTGATTTCTTCTTCGCGCTGGTCAGCTCTTAAGGAAAGGGTGTCAGGGATTCTTAGCCTATGTTTGTGATACTAACTCCACAGAGGTTCCGTTGGACCAGGTCCCTGTTGTGAGAGAGTTTCCTGATGTATTTCCTGATGAGCTGCCTGGTCTGCCACCAGAGCGCGAGATTGAGTTCTGTATTGACTTGATCCCCGGCACGGGGCCTATCTCTATACCTCCTTATCGGATGGCCCCGGCGGAGCTGAGAGAGCTAAAGGATCAGTTACAGGACTTGCTGGACAAAGGGCTTATCCGACCGAGTGTGTCACCTTGGAGTGCTCCCGTCCTGTTTGTTAAGAAGAAGGACGGAAGTATGCGCTTATGCATTGATTATCGTCAGCTGAACCGGGTTACTGTGCGGAATAGGTATCCCCTACGCCGCATTGATGACTTATTTGATCAGCTCCAGGGCGCAGGATTTTTCTCGAAGGTTGATTTACGATCAGGTTATCACCAGTTGCGAGTTCGGAAGGAGGATATTCCGAAGAAAGCCTTCCGTACTCGATATGGTCATTACGAGTTCTTGGTGATGTCGTTCGGGCTCACCAACGCCCCGGCAGCTTTTATGGATTTGATGAACCGCGTATTCAGGCCGTATCTCGATCAGTTCATCATTGTGTTCATTGACGACATCTTGGTTTATTCTCGGAGCCGGGAGGAGCATGAGCAGCACTTACGTATCACATTGCAGACTTTGAGGGAGCATCAGCTGTTCGCTAAATTCTCCAAGTGCGCATTCTGGTTAGACAGTGTCGACTTCTTGGGTCAAGTGGTGACGAGAGATAGTATTTGTGTGGACCCGAAGAAGATCGAGGCAGTTCAGCGTTGGCCTAGACCAGTATCAGTTACAGAGGTTCGCAGCTTTCTAGGTCTGGCCGGCTATTATCGACGTTTCGTCCAGGATTTCTCCCGCATTGCTGCACCGTTGACCGGGTTGACCCGGAAGGGGGTTCCTTTTGATTGGACCCAGGCATGTGAGGATAGCTTCCAGCAGTTGAAGACTCGTCTGACTACTGCACCAGTGTTAGCATTGCCTTCAGGATCAGGCGGGTTCGTGGTTTATTGTGATGCTTCTCGAGTGGGGCTGGGATGTGTGTTGATGCAGCACGACAGAGTTATCGCGTATGCTTCTCGGCAGCTGAGGAAACACGAGAAGAACTACCCCACCCATGATTTAGAGATGGCTGCAGTGGTGTTTGCACTCAAGATCTGGAGACATTACCTATACGGTGAGTCGTGCTAGATATTCACTGACCACAAGAGTTTGAAGTATATCTTCCAGCAGCAAGACCTGAACCCGAGACAGCGCCGTTGGATGGAGTTGGTGAAGGATTATGACTGCGAGATTCTATACCATCCGGGCAAGGCGAATGTGGTGGCAGATGCTTTGAGTAGGAGGCCTTGAGGTAGCTTATCTTGTTTGAGCGCAGTGCAGATGCAGTCGACGGCGGATTGGCAGGTGTTATGTGATAGCAGAGTGCAGTTCGAGTTTACTCCTACGGGGGGACAGCTGGCCCATTTCAGAGCACGCCCACAGCTACTTGACCGTATCCACGAGGCACAGTCCGGCGATGCCCGTACATTAGAGATTATTGAGCAGATTCGGCAGGGCAGAGTTTCTGAGTTCGTGATTGATGATCAGGGGATACTTTGATTTGGGACTCGACTGTGTGTGCCAGATTCAGAGGGACTGAGGCGTGATATTCTCGAGGAGGCACATATATCCGTATACAGTGTGCATCCAGGTTCCACCAAGATGTACCGTGATTTGAGAGAGGTTTACTGGTAGGACGGGATGAAGAAGGATATTACAGACTTTGTGTCGAGATGCCTGACTTGTCAGCAAGTCAAGGCCGAGCACCAGAGGCCAGCCGGCGAGTTACAGCCTTTGCCCATCCCTGAGTGGAAGTGGGAGCAGGTCTCCATGGACTTCATTGTCGGTCTACCCAGGACCAGTCGAGGGTACGACTCTATTTGGGTGATTGTGGATCGACTGACGAAAGCGGCTCACTTTCTGCCAGTGAAGACCACTTTTGGATTTTCTCAGTACGCCCAGGTTTATATTGATGAGATAGTGCGACTGCATGGCGTTCCAACGTGCATCATGTCCGACCGTGGCACCCAGTTTACCAGCCGATTGTGGCAGAAACTCCAGGAAGCTTTGGGCACCCGATTGAGTTTTAGCACAGCCTTTCATCCGCAGACTGACGGTCAGTCGGAGCATACTATTCAGACTCTTGAGGACATGCTCAGAGCTTGCGTTTTAGATTTCGGTGGTAGCTGGGATCGTCATTTGCCTTTGATCGAGTTTTCTACAATAATAGCTTCCAGGAGACGATTCAGATGGCACCTTTTGAGGCTTTATATGGGAGGAGATGTCGATCGCCTGTATGTTGGACAGAGCTTAGGGAGAGCAGTATTTTGGGGCCTCAGATCATACAGGAGACGACCGAGAAGATACAGCTGATTCGGGACAGGATGAGAGCGGCACAGAGCAGGCAGAAATCATATGCTGACCGGCGCCGTCGCCGACTCGAGTTCGCTGTTGGCGATCATGTTTTCCTGAAGGTCTCTCCGATGAAGGGTGTGATGAGATTTGGGCGGAAAGGGAAACTGAGTCCTAGATATGTTGGTCCTTTCGAGATCGTAGAGCGTGTTGGTCCAGTCGCTTATCGGTTAGCTCTTCCGCCCAGCTTCCCCGATGTTCACCCCGTATTCCATGTCTCGATGCTCCGCAAGTACCTTCATGATCCTTCCCAGGCGATTCAGCACCAGACGATCCAGTTAGAGCGTGATCTTTCTTTCACCGAGCAGCCGGTTGTCATCTTGGATCGGCAGGTGAAGAAATTGAGGTCGAAGGTCATACCGTCCGTCAAGGTCCTTTGGCGTGGGCCAAACAGCGAGGAGGTCACCTGGGAGACCGAGGTCGAGATGAGGAAGAGATATCCCCATCTTTTTGAAGGTACGCGTAGTTAAATTCTAAATTCGGGGACCGAATTTCTTTAAGGGGGGAAGATTGTAACCCTTCGAAAATCGTTTAGGCAGTTTTTCGGTAATCGGCCAATTTTTCGGCTTTTTCCGTAAAAAGTCAAAATTGATATTTTTCATTGTAGACCTAATTATACAAAATTTAGACAAGATATTACTATAATTTTGTCACTAAAATGTCACTTATAATTATCTAGTTAAATAAAAAAAAATTCGTAATTAATTATTTTTTTATTATTTTAAGCCTTTTTAAAATACATTAAATTAGGGATAAATACAAATTTAATTAGGTAAATTTCATAATTAGGAATATTTATAAGCTAAAATATGGTGTTAATAAAATTATAACATGGCTTGCAAACTTTTAGCTTTTTGGTGGGAAAATTATGAAAAAATTATGAAAAAAGGGTTTTTTTGTAAAAAGGTTGATATGAAAGCATGAAATGATATCATATGATGTTGTAATGAGCTAGAAACTTCTCCAAAATTCCCTCATCTCCCCTCCTTGCTGCAGCCGACCCCCATTCCAGCAGCTCTCCCCATTTTCCCACTTCATTTTTGCTTCTTTCTTGCTAAAAAATTCAATAAAAAATCCACAATTTCTTTCTCCATTCAAAGCCTAACCCTAATCCTTTCTCTCTCAACCCAAATTGGTTCAAAAACATGATGAAAGGAGGCTTCTTGGTGACTTGATCATGCTAGGATTCAATTGGTGAGGTAAAAATTCTAAACTAGTTTGCTAACTTGTAGTTTATTTGTGCTAAAATCTAATTTTTAAGTATTAATTTAGTGTAAATCTTTGTTCATGAAAAATCAAGAGAAGGTTTTGATTTTTAAAAATTAGGGTTTGTAGCATAATGGTTGGATTATGTTAGGGATGGTTAGCTAATTTATTAGAATGGTTAATGGTGTAATTATATGCTCGCCAAATCGACAAAATTTCGATATTTGCATCGAATCGGTATTGAATTTGCTTACTAGATTTTTATAAAAATTAGAATGCGATCAAATTGCGTTATGTTAGCGATATTATTAGCTTCGTATAGGGTTATTAGAATGCGCGAACGCGGGGTTTCGTCTAGTCGGGTGGTAGTTTGTCGATTTCCCCGAAATGACGATTTTAGTTAAAGGATTGCGATTTTCGTGCGTTTTTCCGCGCACTGAGTGCATGCTACGATTAATTTGAGAGCGTGGATAATTGTATGTTGTGACTTGCATTGTGTTAGGTTTTGTAATCTTATGCTTGATATTGTGCAAATATAGGATCGGTCGGGGAAACTTCGGATACGGCGCGAAAAGGCAAGGCGGTGGCCGGATCGGATTAGCGGGGATTTCAGGTGAGTAGATGTATTCATCTATGGGGGAATCATCTGGATGGCGCGATGCGCCCCCCCTAGTTAGGATTACACTACTTTTTGCAAGATTTATATTGTTAGCTAGCTTATCCATTCATGTACACTGCATACCCTTATAGCGAACAGTATATTAGATTGCATGGACATTCATCTATACTTATGCGATATCACTTCGTAGGACACGAACACAATTACCATTGGCATCTGTTGCACGTGCACTATTCATGTGACACACACGCCTTTGGTAATTGCCATGCCACGTGCACTATAGAACCTGTTTATCTTAATATCGTCACCTGCATTCATACTTGATATATGAAATTGCATCGCATGCATATATCTCGCATCATCATCATATTTACATAGATCTCTAGCCAAAACTCACATCATATACATTGATATCATAGACATTTATCATATATAACATGTGAACATTATGATTTTCTTGAGGATTTCAGTATTGCTGCGATTTCTGGATTTTTAGGGAAAACCGCAAGAATTTAACAAAAGCTTATATTTATCATTTTTAAAACAAAGTTGCGGTTTTCTCGTGATGTATGTGTCGTCCACCATGAGTTTTCATGTTTTCTGTTGGATTTCGAGACCCGATTCGAGGAGTGGATGAACCGTCTCGGGTACGTGGTGGGCCCGGTATGGTACCCCGGGGCAAGAAGATCGAGTTGTAGACGATGAGCCTGGCAGGGGAAGACTACCTACCGGTGATGTCTGGCGCGGCGGATATCCGGAGGATACCGACCGTTGTCGTGAGATTTATGATATGGGCCGATCCGGACTGACGGAGCCCGATATTGAGACAGATATGATTCCTATTTGGTGTCGATGCTTGACACGGGTTTTCAGATGATTTCTTGATGGTACTTAGCTATTATACAGATATTCATTTTCTAAAGTTAAGAATTCAATACCCTTAGCATTTAAAACACTTAAAGATTTAGTAATGATATTGCATACATGTGCATGCATAATAGAGATATTATATCACATATGGACATACATGTTGTTCCGCATTGCGTGCATTCTTACGATTGCCTTATTAGATGTTATATTTACTCACGAGCTGGCAACTCACCCCCGTTGTGCCACAGTGTCTTGCAGGTCGGATCCGTCAGTCTTGTAGCGGCGGGCTATCTTGTCATCAGTTCCTTTTGCTCAGACTCGCGACATCGCCCGTAGGTGGGTTGCGAGCACACTTTATTTCTTTTGCTTTATCATTGTATCTAGTATTCTCCATCTACCACTTTATATTGTATATGCGACCTAGTGATGAGACTGAGAGGTTTGTATATTTGTGGTTTCTTTTGGGTCGAGCTCACTTGAGCTGGCATTGTGTTTTCTGATATTTTGCGTTTCTTTTATGCTCTTTTCTTGATATTGTTATTATATTGCATGTGGTTGCGATCCGCCTTGGGCGAAGAGCTAGCTCCCGCATGGGGATGCCATTTTATGATTACAGGTTTATTATCTTGTTGTACCCATTTTGGGGGATAGAAAATACAGGGGAGACTCTGCCGAAATTTTCAGAAATTTATGATGTTTTAAAAAGGGATTCTATGCAACTTATTTGATTTAAAAACCGTTTTCATTTAAGGTTTTTCCTTCACTCTCTTTTGATTTTAGGTTAGATTTCTGGGCTTTGGCTGACTTAGGTTACGGTACGCCTTTATACGTCTCGTAATCTAAGTGCCAGTCACGTTCCGTACTTTCGGGTCGTGACACCAATGAGCACCCGTATACATCTTAGGTGATCCAACTGACACCAATGGCTTGTGAGACCGGCTACCGCCCCTCGTCACGGTCTCGACTGTATACACTAGTCTACTAATGGAGTATCGATGCCCAGTCTCTAAACTCCCACGACTAGGGACCACTTTAAGGATGTGCTTATAAACCCCAGCTCCCATGTATATGATCGCCATCATACTGCTGACCGTCAAGAAAGAAACCTAAGGGCTCTATCAACGTGCAATAGTGACCTGTAATGTCACCTAAAGCTGTACACGATGATAAAGAAAAACCATGGTAGCATACTATTCTTTATCAACGTGCAACAGTGAACTGCAATGTCATCTAAAGCATGTACACGATGATAAAGACAAACCAAATAGTATACAAATCGCTCGAGTAAGATTGTCCTACCGGTATAGGTCCTCCCTCAATCATTGCAATCACGTGCCTGCGATCCAATAATAGACTCTGAGGGCACTATATCCAACAATCTCCCACTTGCACTCAAGGCTAATTATTGCGATGTCGCATACTCACAGCCCGTGTGATACCGAACACCCAACTCCTCTACTGATCAGTTTCACAAAGCCCGTTTGCGAAACTATTGCGTTCGAGAAATAGCCTCAGATAGTGGATCCGCCCTAATGTTTCTTTCAATGTCTCTCTTTATCTCAAGTTCGCGGAGAAAGCCAACTCCCGAAATGAGCAATACCTTTCTTAGAATATGTCTAGATGTCTGATGGGACCTAGTTCATAAATGAACTCTAAATCCAAACTTCTTAAACTGTATCGTCAACTGAAACCAATTAGTATCCTGCGCCATGCCTCCCTCAGTATCCGCTTGGACCACCTTTCCAAAATACTGCCCCTCGTCAGAGGGAAAACTATAACTCTGACAGCCACTCTGTCATCCAGGTCACCTTGAAAGCATGGAATGATAACTGTCTCCTAAAAGAGGCTGTTGTTATCATATCCCTAGAACATCCACTTATGTTCTAAAACTGCTTCCGAATGCTTCTCCTGGATTGGATTGATATCAATTTATTGCATCTACTACAAAAACAATATCTGGTGTGGTACTTGACATCTCATGATTGACTCAATTGCCTAAGTAAGTGATCTGCCAATCATGCACATCCCTTTCCCCTTTAGTCTGTAAGACACCTTTAGAGAGGGTGACTCCATCACCTGCAGGTACACCACCATGCCAGGAGTCATCCATTCTAAAATACGTTTAGAATGCTGTCTAAGTACCCAGATTTGGATACTACCCAAATCTAGATCTAAAACCATAGATCTAGTAATCAGAATGTCTAATATTATATCTATATCCTATGTGGAGAAACTACTGTGTGACAACCAAAGTATAACTGATCGTAGTATAGGAATTTCACTTCCTACTCTGTGTATGTCATCCAAATACCAGGACATCACACCCTACTACCTTCTTAACAGTTCCATCCCCTATTCTGATGAAGTCAAACCTATAACTGTCACATCAGAAATAGATGATCTATCTCCGCTTTATCCGCTTTAGTCCATAAATAGACATAAGCTACTTGTCCACTATGCTTCCGCTGCTCCCACTGACTACGACAAACCTCTGGCAGAGTCATATACACGTACACTTCTAAAGCTAATTTAGAACGACGCAATACTCATCCTCCTGCCGGGTCTCACAGTCTAGAACAACAGCAATGGCAAGTCTGGGTAAATAAGAACCTCCCTGTCACCGTCTTTGAGCATACCGAAGTACCTCTCGAGTGCCTGAGGTTACCCACCATATCTGCGGAGTGGCCAATGGAATGTCAAACCAGATTGAATCTTTAGGTTCTTATCAAATTTTCAGTAATCGTTTGCGGTTATGGAATCACTTTCAGTTCTACCATACTCCCACTACTGTTTTCTGAAAAAATCCATTTTTATTAAAACTGTGGCGAGTTAAGAACAATATCACTATTGATCTTCCAGATGGTAGAAAGTAAACCCTCGTCATAGCCCGGGTCAACCCACAAACAGCCATTACAGAAACGTGCCTTGAGTTATCCAGAGTCTGGTTTTAAGCATAAGCCGGACAACTCCCCGTACCTTAACATTGTTAAGATATGAACTATTCTATATCCAATATAGAAACAATGGCACTGATTTAATTGGAACCAGATTCAAATCATGCAACTGTCTTTAGTGCGTGTCAACTAAATGGAGAGAGGCCTATCAGCATTACTCAACTTAGGAATACTTCCAATTATGAGTAACCTGAAAGAGAAGCAAGTGCTCTTAATCATTACAATCAACTGAATACAATACACAAGTATCTACATCTTCGATCACCTTGAAGAATCGTGATACTTGCAACACTTGGTTCTCTACTTTATTCTTATACCCATAACTTCTCAAAATATAGACCTTGTATTTCTACGAAACATGTGTCTAAGAACTAGAGAAGTCACAAGTAAACAGAATATAGTACGAGCACCAACCCCTCTGTCCGCATGGACACTGGACAAAATACAATACTCTGTATAAGTCCTCTGAGTCTAATAACGCATTCCTTGTGTGTTGTAGGTTGAAAACTGTACTTATGGTTAAGAAGAATTACACCGTTGTTTAATACTTCTTACCTAACCATCCACTGATATAGGTAAATATCATGGACATAATTTCAAAAAGTTATATCTCACTTTATAAAAATAAACGTACAGATATATCAATTTGAAATTGGTGCATAACAACGGATATTCAAAACCAAATATTTGCCGTACGGGAAACAACCCAGGCGATTTCCTCAAATATCACCAATTACAACGGATCCCAATATAATGAGGATGATCACCCAATTCCCAATAACTTACTCCCACACATCATCTGTAAAACTATACAGATGTGAGAATCAAACCTGGTAAATACTACCCTGGAGCAAGGACTAATTGGGAAATCAGTTTTCTTTTAACAATACACAGTGAAACTGAAACATATAAATGTTTCGAAGGGGTATCCGGGTATTCTTAGTAATGCCTCTTCCATTATCAGATTCACAACTGTAACCGTATATTTCTTTGCCATCTCTCCAAATCCCTTTATATGTCTTTAGTCGTTACCTTCTGCACACCATCGTTAGGCTAAATGGTTTTCTTCCTTCCCTACCGTTCGGCACCAGACTATGCTTTGGAAGAAGACTATCCAATAAGTGTAATAGGTGTACTGTCCTAATCCTAGACGCACTCGCAATGCGAGAGAAGGTAAAGATAAAGGACAACTGAATAAACCTTATTCCTATTTCTCCTGAACCAGAATCCATCCCCGAATTGGAACAAGTCCCTCCGAGTTCGTATATAACCATACGATGGAGTATCCAAATAACTGTGGATCTTCGTAGTGATACGGAGTGTTCTGGAGAAATACAAAGGTGAAGTAGGAGTGGCGATGAAATACTTGGTTTGGTCGTGAATAGCAGTCGTAATTTACTTTGCCCTTTTACTAATCCCTTTATTTGTCTTTACTTAATACCTTCTGCACACCTTCGTTAGGCTAATTGGTTTTCTTCATTCCCTACCATTCGGCACCTGCCTATGGTTTGGAAGAAGACTATCCAATTAGCGTGATAGGTGTACCGTCCTAATCCAAGGAGCACTCGCAACCTGAGAGAAGGTGAAAGGAAAAGACAACTGAATAGTCCTATTCGTTTTCTCCAGAACCAGAAACCATCCTCGAATCTGGAACAAGTTCCTTCGAGTTCGTATATAACCATACGATAGTTTTATCCAATAGAAGTGGATGTTCGTAGTAATACAGGGTGTTCTGGAGAAAAGGGTAAAAGTAGGAGTGGCAATGAGGTGTGCAACTCTGACAATCCAAAAGCCAGTGTTTTAAGAAAGTTCGGTTAACTTTGTCACTGAGTCATAGTCAAGGGTCGGGTCATGGTCGCAGCCAAAGAGAGAGAGAAAAGAAACACTCAGCGTGCACTCTAGCCTAGATCAGAATGGTTATCACTTTATCTAATCAGGAAACCTCCCACTGTATCGTCAAATTCTCCTCCAAACCTGAAAGAAGAATTAGTCCGGATCACCCAAGGAGTAAACCAACTCATCAATGGGAATCGGGATTCAACTATTATCGCATGATAACGTGATGGAATCCACTAAAGTCATCACACTCCAGAAGGTATGCGCATGCCTGGCAAGTTTCAGTTTCTTTAGAAACTCCCGATGTGATTTTTACCCCAAGCGGCTTATGACCTTGACTAGGTCAACAAACCATAAACCGCTAGTCAAGTTCAACCCATCATCATTCTGGACTTCATTAAACCCACCCGTACGTGCCCTTGACTAGGTCAACAAGGCAGCACGACTTTCCTAACCAATCCCATTTATGCAACAAACAAGTACTACTTAGCTACCGAACACTACGTCTTGACTAGGTCAACAAATGCAGCACGAATACTAAATAATACCCATAAGAAATGATGGAGGGCTACGGCTGGTTTTTGGCGAAAAACCTTTAACGTAATGAACTTGATATCATTGAAAGAGCTGCATAGCTTTTATAAAAATATAGTAGCGAAAATCATTGCTAAAGAAGTTACTCCCGATAAAGGGATCTCGGCTCTTTCCCCGTAGAATGAGGTGCAGGATATTCCAACTGAATACAACGATGCAAAGCAAAAAGTAATTGACAATAGTGAAGTTATTACCCTGACGCAAACTTTTGTCTAAGGGGTCACTCTCGGTGAAGGGATCTCGGCCCTTGCCTCGTCGACTGAGGTGCTGGATATTCATAACCGAATACCACTGTGCAAAACAAAAGAGAACGTCCTTGCAATAACAGCTTTTTTTTGAAAAATTGTTCTAACAACATCAGAATACGTTTGTTTAGCTTGCATTGATCCGAATCAATGCAGTCCCATCAATTAATCACACAACAAAAGAACGAAAATATGATGTATGTATATGCCATCCGCATTCGCCACTGGGTCCCGTCATCACCCGTTAGGTTACTTAACTAACGACAGAGCGGGGACTGGACTAGCGCGGGTGTAAAACATATACAACATCTACTAGTATATATATCAATATATAATTTTCTCTCAAGGCGTGATAAAATGCAACATCACAGAAATGTAATAAGCATCTCAGTACAATACAGATAATCTGGGATCCCCAGGTTTCATAGAGCCGCTACTGAAACCCAACGTTCCTCTGGTCGTGTGGATAGCCTGTGTAATGAAATCGTAGACCCCTACGGGCGCGGCAAGTTACCCGCCAAAACCTGAAGCGAGGCAACCCCCTTCAACAACGTGAATGGACCACCCAGCACTTCGCTGAATCCGGTAACTTGAGCACCCCTCTTTAGGTCAACCTGTACCCCCTACGAGTGCGGCGAATAGCCCGCCAATTCTAGAGTGAAGCCCCCTCCGTCTCAAAACTATGAGATGGGGGCCCGTTGCCCTCTAGAACCCGGCTATCCGTGCACCCCACCTTGGGTAATCCTAGTACAGAAAGGAAAAAATATATACAACGGGTACATCGACCACAGCCCGGTCGTGCCCCAAAAAAATAATATACAAACAGGCAGTGACGGCAGTCCACATGTCGGACGCTCGCCCCGCAATAACAAATGTACAAATAAGACCAAACTGTACTAACATTGCATCCAGGCTATCCACCACGACAAATCCGCAACATCACAGCACAACACAGAACATCAACGTGAATGGCACGTTCGCAAATCCGTCTAAAAGGGCTATAGCAATTAGACAAGATTTACCGATCAAATGACATTCACGGTCGCAGATATAATGTAAATGCTGTGAACTAACATGTTTAAAATTTTCGATCGACAAAATTTCCCGAAGTGAGCCCCAAGTACAATACCCAGTACTCAAAATAATCTGGGCCAAAAATAAAATTACTAGAAACCCTATTTCCAAGGGAGAGAGCACGGTAGAAATTTTGGTACAGAGAAGGCATAAAATAGCGGCGGAACCGCGGCCAAAGCAAGGGTATGGCCGCGGTTCCGCGGCGTCACTGTAGCTTCGTGCTACCAAAATTTCTCAGAATTCTTAAAAAAGCCTGCCTGTTTTTCTGCAGCATACAAAATAATTTATTGACCACAGGAAAAATTCGACAGAAATTGAAGACTTGGAAATGCAGTTTTGGAAATTTTCATTTGATCGAAGTTCTAAACATGTTAGAGCAAGCTAGTAAAGGTTAATGGCGTGGCTCTGATACCATGTAAGACTACGGTAGCGCCCCGGCCGTCTTTCTGAGGCCAAAATGTGGAAACGAAATTTTTTCTAAATTAGAAACCGACGCTATCGTAAGCTTATAACCCGGATCAAACCATTAACCTACAACTAGCTATCTAGAGAAGGGATAGAAAGGCTATACCGATCGATTTGTGTCCTTCGGTCTTTGGCCACCGTCCCAAGCTCCTCGCGGCATCTCCGGTCTCGATCTCCTCGTCGGAAAGGGCACCACATTATCGATTCTTTTTACGGGCTCCCGCTTCATCCGAAGCAACTCGGGCACGAAGTGTGCTAGCTGACGTGTCCAAGATGTTGTAGTGAATGTTTGTGATCACTTTGTCTCTTGCATCCATTGATTTGGATGGAGGTTAGAGGTGTTGCCATTGATGGAGATAATGAGCTAGAGGAAGAAGAAGAAGAAGAGGTTTTTTTTCTTTTGTGTTTTATATGATAAAAGGAGAGCAAGAAGAGAATAATACAAGAGCCAACCTTGCCCCTTGGCTGCCCCTCTCTCTCCTCTCATCAAATCAACTCACAAAACCATCATATAATGTGACACATGCACAAGAAAAGAGACCATGAGTCACCACTTGTGCAAGTGTCACAATAAATGCTCCAAATGATGAATTCTAGCTCATTATTTCCATATGCAAATATTAATCCAAATGTTTGCAACAATAAAAAGATACGGCAACATCTAAAGTAAACTCGTAACTGTCATGTCCCGAAAGTATAGAACAAGACCGGCACTTAAACTACGAACGTCTCAAGGCGTACGTAATCTAAGTAAACCGAAACCCCAGAAATCCAAACCAAGAAAAGTAGTAGAATGAAGGAAAACCAATTTAAAACAAGTAGTTTCAATAGCATATGCCGAATTTTGCGGGTTTCTAAAAACATCAAAAATTTCCTGAAAATTTCGGCAGAGTCTCCTTTGTAAATACTGGCCCCCAAACGGGATATAACATGAATAGTATACGAAATCAAAAAAAGGCATCCCCAAGCGGGAGCTAGCTCTTCATCAATCGACGGTCACAACCACACTAGCAATATAACATACAACGCCAACGGCGAGGATCAAAACTCAAAAGGAAACTCAAACCATAAGAAAACCACAGAAAAATAACGCGCGACTCTAAGGTCGAAGGAATAACAACACTGGTCTATATCTCAAAGTAAATACATGTTTGGTTGATGGAACTTCTAGATACAACTGAATAATAATATACAATGTATAATGATGGGTACGATACAAATAAACCCACCTACTAGAAAGTCACCCGAACGAAACTGTACCCGCAAAGCCGTAAAGAAACCTGTACGACGAAACCTGCAAGAAACTGGGGCACAACGGGGGTGAGTTGCCAACTCGTGAATAGAAAAACATCTACGAATAGAAATCGCATGTATAACGCAATCCTAGGTCATACGATCAATATATATAATCCTCAAATAAAACCAGCAGTCTATAACAATGACTAGGGTAAATATCTAATCCAAGTGTAATTCCATGTCCCCGTGCCAGTGCCCCAGGCAGCAATGTATCATATGGATGATGTAAGAATGCATGGAACAAAATGCATGTACTGAAGAAAACTGCTTTCATAAATCAATGAGATTTCTGTATTTTAAAAGTGAGGTACCATAAATGAAATCAGCATAAAACAGTGTCCAGCATCGACATAAAACAAGTGTCCAAATATCTCGATATCTTTGAATCACAATCTCTGTACCTCAATATCTCAAAATCTCAATATCTCAATCATAATATCTAGGGCGCCGTCAATCCAGACCGGCCCCTACCATCTATCTCAAGACCACGACGGTATCCTCCGGATATCCGACGCGTCGGGTAATATCACCGGTCGGTAGTACTCCCCTGCCAGGCTCAACGTCAACAACACGATCCTCTTGCCCCGGGGTACCGCACCGGGCCCACCATGTACCCGAAACGGTTCCTCCACTCCTCGAATCGGGTCTCGAAATCCATCAGCAAACTCATGGTGGACGACTCATATATCATTGGAAAACCGCACTTTTTATTTTAAAAGAGAGAAAAAGTTTATTTATGTTTTTACGGTTTTCCACCAAATCCAGAAAATCTCATGGAAATCCGAATCCAAAACCTCAATAACACGTAAAATAGTGAATATATGCATGAGAATCCATGAATGCGGCATAACAATGAATAACAGTATGCATGAAGTAGCAGGTAATAACTACAATATCTAAACTAACATATAAGGCAAGTACGCTAATATCATGTCTAAACTATTAGCTAACAGGCTATGTCAAGCAATAATATTTTCTAAGGTGTACGTGACATGGCAATTACCGATGAAGATGTGTGTGAGCCGGCAAGTAAGTGTACGTGGTATATACGCATCATCGGTAATGGTGCTGGTGTCCTAACAGCATGATATCAATAATGGAGTATGAAACATAATATAAGCATGCGATGCGAAGCGAACCATAATAATGAGCGGGAGCTGAATACTAGACACAACTATAACTAATCTGCATTAATCTAATACAAGTCCTACAAATGGTTCCTTTTGAAATAACACGAATCA
Organism: Agapanthus africanus; assembly: GCA_030015575.1. Taxonomy (NCBI): domain Eukaryota; kingdom Viridiplantae; phylum Streptophyta; class Magnoliopsida; order Asparagales; family Amaryllidaceae; genus Agapanthus; species Agapanthus africanus. The sequence continues at coordinate 285,241,262 of CM057343.1, read as the reverse complement.
TGGGGTTTTGAAAATAGGGGCTACGGTGTTTTTATGAAAAGATACGTCTTTTGAAATATCCGTAGGATCCCTTGGGCTGTCTTTTAAAATACCCACGATTCGTTAGTTTTTGAAATAGGTAAGAATCGAATCTAATCTAACAACTAAACTAAACTAAAGGGCTAAGCTAACAAGCTGGACTACAGGTAAGGAAACCGCCTAACATCTGAGTCAATATATATACATACCTGTATATATATTAGTCGGTGATCTCGCCTCAATAATATCGTATCCGATACCATATCTATAAGCAGGCATCCCAAGTCAAGAGTGCGGATCAATCATCAAAATATAGCTCGTACGTAAATCCGTCGTACGGCATCCCCAAATCTGGGAACGGGTTAATATCACATTAATCATACTATTCACCTGGTATCCTCTTTATCAAATATCATGATCGGGGTACTGATCTACGTCTAGTACAATACTGATACTGCCTAAGTATGCATGCACGTGTGTGAAACACTACGTCAAGGACCCGCTACAACGTCATGTCGTATCTCAAATACGAACCCTGCTATATCACTGATCTCATGGCCTCAAATCAAATCTCATCGACTCATCATAAATCCCAAGTACTATCCTCATTATCCATGCATGCGTATATGAATGTACATATGCATAGTCCCATACCCACGCATATATACATATATACACATCCCAATCTGCGCACAAAAAAGTAAGGTATGCAAGTCTGTGTGTGCGTATGTGGGTATAACAACTACTCTAGGGTTTCGCAACTAACCCAATGCTAATCCATGAACACATAATCATAACATGAATAAACATTCTCGTATCATAAAACACCTATATAAACATATATATATGAGCTACACTACGGACTGCGGGGGTGCTATACGCCATCCACCCGACTTCTCCCCGTAGATAAAAATCTACTCACCTGGTCCTCGCTAGCCGGTGCCGACGTCGCCACACGCTTTCTTGTCGTCTCAAAGTCCACATGGGTTACCTACATATCATAACGTACCGTATCGCATTAAAACCCAATTCGAAATCGAAACGGCATTTTAAAAATCAAATCGGTACTCGTATCACGCATAGGTCAAAACCTATCGCCTACGCATGCAAGAATAGTCAAACCAACCCTCGATGCCGATGTACAAACGTCAAACCATCGAGAAAAACCCAAATACACTTATTTGCACATTCACGAACACTAATTATAATATAAAATGAGTTAAAATTCACAAGTCAACAATCACCCCCATACCTCCTTTAATTAATACATTCTTTATTCTATTCTTTTCTTTTCTACTTTGAAATTCAAGTGGGGAAAAATGGTGGGGGATGCTGAATTCAGCCAAGGGATGAAGTAAACGGGGATGTGTGAGTGTGGGTATGGGTGTGGGGTGATCGAAAATGATAAATACAATACCCCAAACATCCATTTACACTAAAAAAAGCCTTTTTCTTCGATATTTTCTAAACCGTTTTGGCAAACGATTTCATTTCAAAAACCACATGATAAAATTTTATTTAATGTTTTATGATGCATAAAATTTGTTTCAACTCATTCCAATTTGTAATTTTTCCTAATTAAATGTATTAGTGATGGCTTAAAATAATATTAAAATAATTAATTTCGGAAAAATTTTCTGAAAATTTGAAATTTCACTAGTGGCTCAATAAACACCAAATACTAGCAATTACATAGCTAGAATATGTATATTTAATTTTATAATAAAGATATTTGCATTTTGACTTTTTACAGAAAACCCCCTTATTTTACCGTTTTTTCGAAATTTCACCGAAATGATTTTCAAAACGTTACAGTAATGGATCACAAGGATACCCCTCACCTGTATATACTTACCTTCACCCGCATTCCGACTGAATGCGAATGCGATGAGACTAAAGTAATCCAAAATCTAATATTAGGATCCGGCTTAAACCAAAGCCCACTAGTATGATCCGTCCGATTATGATCCGTGCACTACTGCACGTATATGATCGGACCCTGCCATATGTCATACGGCCTTTACAACGTTTCGCCCGAAACTTGAGAAACTGTCTGTGGGGGAGTCTAAAGACTCGTCAATACATTGGCTGTGGATTTAACCACTAGCACGTCGGAGGTACTAGCCGTACGTAACGGGCTACCAGGTAATGACCAAAAGGGAGGTCGATGAGCGAACTCATCCTGACACCCTACTGAGCCTGTCAGTGACAATATCCATACAGTCCGGTCCGTTCATCTATGAGCATCGCATAGCGGGCCTAGGGGGTTGGTAAAAGTCAGACCTCCAAAAGCGGTATAAGTCGTGTCGGATTGTAGCCCAGAACACCCTGTGATACTACTGGAATACCTACCATTAAATTTCACGCCTTAGCCAAGGACTTCGTGTAATGGCTTTGCTAAACACAGCACGATCTCACCCCCAATACCGGGAGAAACGAACCCCTACCGATCCGCTCACTGCCTCCATGTGGCTCGGGACTGTACCCAACTAAAACCTGTTTGCACAACTCTTTTGAGCCGTGGTAGGGTAGTAATCAAAGTACAGTGGGAACTCACACGAGACAAATGACGATCTCAGGTCGATGAACTAACCTGTACACATGTCACCAGGGAACAGCTATCTGACGTCAGGTATAATACCAACTAGCATGTTCCCGGCGAGTCCTGTCCGGTGTACTCATAACCCAATGAGCACTTGTGTACATCTTAGGTGATCCAACTGACACCAATGGCTTGTGAGACCGGCCACCACCCCTCGTCAGGGTCGCAACTGTATACACTAATCTACTAATGGAGTATCGATGCCCAATCTCGAAACTCCCACAACTAGGGACCACTTTAAGGATGTGCTTATAGACCCCAGCTCCCACGTATATGATCGCCATCATACTGCTGGCCGTCATGCAAGAATCCTAAGGGCTCTATCATCATGCAATAGTGACCTGTAATGTCATCTAAAGCTATACATGATGATAAAGACAAACCATGGTAGCATACTATTCTCTATCAACGTGCAATAGTGAACTATAATGTCACCTAAAGCATGTACACGATAATAAGGACAAACCAGATAGTATACAAACCTCTCGAGTAAGACTGTCCTACCGGTATAGGTCCTCCCACAATCATTGCAATCATGTTCCTGCGATCCAATAATTGACTCTGAGGGCACTATATCCAACATGAGCAAGTGTCTAATTGGGAAATCAACTTTCAAATAACAATGCACAGTGAATCTGAAACATAAAAATGTTTCGAAGGGGTATCCGGGTATTCCTAGTAATGCCTTTTCAATTATCAGATTCATGACTGTAACCGTATATTTCCTTGCCATCTCTCCAAATCCATTTATTTGTCTTTATTCATTACCTTCTGTACACCATCGTTAAGCTAAGTGGTCTTCTTCCTTCCCTACCGTTCGGCACCAGCCTATGGTTTGGAAGAAGACTATCCAATAAGCATAATAGGTGTACTCTCCTAATCCTAGAAGCACTCGCAACCTGAGAGAAGGTAAGGATAAAAGACAACTGAATATACCTTATTCCTATTTCTCCTGAACCAGAATCCATCCTCGAAAAAAGTTCCTTTCGAGTTCGTATATAACCATACGGTGGATTTATCCAATGGAATTGGATGTTCGTAGTGATACGGGGTGTTCTGGAGAAATACAAAGGTGAATTAAGAGTGGCGATGAGATACGTGGTTTGGTCGTGAATGTTAACAGTCGCAATTTACTTTGCCCTCTTTCTGATCCCTTTATTTGTCTTTACTTATTATCTTCTGTACACCCAACTTAGGCTAATTGGTTTTCTTCATTCCCTACCTTTTGGCACCTGCCTATGGTTTGGAAGAAGACTATCCAATAAGCGTAATAGGTGTACCCTCTCCTAATCCTAGGAGCCCTCATAACCTGAGAGAAAGTAAAAGGAAAAGACATCTGAATAGTCCTATTCATTCTCTCCAGAACCAGAATCCATCCTCGAAGAAGTTCCTCCGAGTTCGTATATAACCATACGATGGATTTATCCAATGGAATTGGATGTTCGTAGTGATACGAGGTGTTCTGGAGAAATGCAAAGGGTAAGAGAAGGAGTGGCAATGATGTATGCAACTCAGACAATCCAAAAGCCAGTGCTTTAAGAATGTTCGGTTAACTTGGTTACTGAGTTATTGTCTAGGGTCGGGTCTTGGTCGCAGTTAAAGAGAGAGAGAAAAGAAACACTCTGCGTGCACTCTTACCTAGATCAGAATGGTTAATCATTTTATCTAATCAGGAAACCTCCCACTGTTTTCTCAAATTCTCCTCCAAACCTTAAAGAAGAATTAGTCGGGGTCACCCGAGGAGTAAACCAACTCATCAGTGGGAATCGGGATCCAACTATCATAGCATGATAACGTGATGGAATCCAATCACATTATCACACTCCAAAAAGTATGCGCATGCCTGGCAAGTTTCCTGTATGTTTGTAACTCCCGATATGATTTTTACCCTAAGCTGCTTATGACCTTGACAGAGGTCAACATATCATAAGTCGCAAGTCAAGTTCAACCCATCATTGTCCTTAATTAACTTAGACCCACCCACACGTGCCCTTGACAGAGGTCAAAATGACCGTGCGACTGTCCTAAATAATCGCATATCTATGCAACAAACAAGCATTACCCAGCTACCAAGCACTGTGCCTTGACAGAGGTCAACATACACAGCATGAATACTAAGTAATACCAATAAGAAATGACGGAGGGCTATGACTGGTTTTTGGCGAAAAACCTTTAACGTAATGAACTTGATATCGTTGAAAGAACCGAATATCTTTTTATAAAATTATAGTGGCGAAAACATTTGTCACGACCCGAAAGTACGGAACATGACCGGCACTTAGATTACGAAGCGTCTAGAGGCGCCACGTGTTGGGGATAGTGCCCTCAGAGTCAATTATTAGGTCACAGGTACGTGATTGTAATGATTGAGGGAGGACCTATCCCGGTAGGACAGTCTTACTCGAGATGATAGTATGCTATCTGGTTTACCTTTATCATCGTGTACTGCTTTAGGTGACATGACACGTCGCTATTACACGTTGATAGAGCCCCTAGGATTCTTGCTTGACCACCAGCAGTATGAGGGCGATCATATAAGTGGGAGCTGGGGGTCTATAAGCTTATCCTTAAAAGGTCCCTAGTCGTAGGAGTTTCGAGACTGGGCATCGATACTCCATTAGTAGACTAGTGTATACAGTCGAGACCCCGACGAGGGGCGGTGGCCGGTCTCACAAGCCACTGGTGTCAGTTGGATCACCTAAGATGTATACAGGTGCTCATTGGGTTATGAGTACACCGGACAGGACTCGCCGGGAACATGCTAGTTGGTCATATACCAGACGTCAGATGGCAGTTCCCTGGTGACATGTGTGCAGGTTAGTTCATCGACCTGGGGATCGTCATTTGTCTCGTGTGAGTTCCCACTGTACTTTGATTACTACCCTACCACGGCTCAAAGGAGTCGTGCAAACAGGTTTTAGTTGGGTACAGTCCCGAGCCACATGGAGGCAGTGAGCGTATCTTCAGGGGTTCGTCTCTCCCGGTATTGGGGGTGAGGTCGTGCTGTGTCTAGGAGAGCCATTACACAAAGTCCTTGGCCAAGGCAAGGAGATTTACTGGTAGGAATTCCAGTAGTATCTCAGGGTGTTCTGGGCTACACTCCGACACGACTTGTACCGCTTTTGGGGGTCTGACTTTTACCAACCCCCTAGGCCCGCCATGCGATGCTCATAGACGAACGGACCGGACTGCACGGATATTGTCACTGACAGGCTCAGTTGGGTGTCGGGGTGAGCTTCCTCATCGACGTCCCTTTTGGTCAATAGCTGGTGGCCCGTCACGTATTGGCATATACCTCTGACGTGCTAGTGGTTAAATCCACAGCCATAGTATTGACGAGTCTTTAGAGTCCACCACATTTACAGTTACTCAGCTTTCGGGCGAAAGGTTGTAGAGGCCGTATGGAGATATGGCAAGGTCCGATCAGATACGTGCGGTATTGCACGGATCAGGATCGGACAGTTTGTACTATAGGCCGTATGGTAATATGGCAGGGTTCGATCAGATACGTGCAGTATTGCACGGATCAGGATCGAACAGATTTTACTAGCCGGCTTTGGTATAAGCCGGATCCTAGTATAGTACAGTGTAGATTTTGTCTCATTGCATCTGTATTTCGGTCGAAATACAGATGCGGGTGTGTATGCACAGTATCGGGGTTTTCCTGTAATTTATTACTGGACCAGTTTTCTGGAGTTGCCAGTTTGCTTTCCGTTTCGGCCAATTTCCTTTGTTCCGTTCATTGGCCGAAGATTGGTGGAGGAGGGCTTATTTGCATTGTTGCAAATAGGCATTTGTGGAAGGGGGTCTTTGCATTTTGTTGTATCATGATAGCACCCTCCCTTGACTTGCTTGACTTCATACTTCATGATGGCTTGACTTTGTTAGCATCATGGTTGTTGATGATGGTTGTGGTTGTGTGTGGTTTTTGCTTGTGATCATATTCTTTCATGATGCCCTCTTGCATCATTGCTTCCACCCACCCCTTGACCTTGCTCTCTCTCTCTCTCTCCAATCACACATGAAGGGGGGGGGCCGGCCATTCCTTGGGAAAATGGGATTGATTTTCATTTGATGTGTGGAGAAAAATATGATACATTCCTTCTTGAGTATGCTCCATTTTTCCCACCTCTCTCCAAGCTCTCTTCTCCTCCACAAATGGCAACTCCACAACCCCAAAAATGAGACTTGCTCACTACATATTCTACAACGAACCTTGGGCACGTCGAGTAGCCGGCTTCGTGCCCGAGTTGCCTCGGCATTGAGGTGGGAGCCCGTAAACGATGTAGGCAACGTGGTGCACTTCCGGCGACGAGGAGGAGACGGACGGAGATCCCGCGAGGAGATCGGAGTGGAGATGAAGACCGGAGGACTTGGATCGTCGGTATATCTATTCCCTCTCTTTGTAGTTAGCTAGATTTAGTTTAATGGCCCGATCCGGTTTTAGTGCGCGGTGGTGCCGTTTTGCCAAGTCCGCAAAATTTTAAGTTTACCATCGTTTCCGCGTTTGGCCGTCGGATTGACGGCCGGGGCGCCGCCGTGCACTTACAGTGGTATCAGAGCCTCGCCATTAACTTCGTCTAGCTTCGTTTGATGTGTTTTGCATTTCCGATCGACCAAAATTCCAAAACTTGCATTTCTAGTTCACATCAGTTTCTGTTGAAATATTTTGGTCTCGAAAATTTTTTCAGGTTGTAAAATATTGATGTACTGGAAATTCTAAGAACTCTGTAAAATTTCGATGAAATGATTCTACAGTGGGAGCGCGGAAGCGCCGCATGAACCCCCATTCCGCCGCCCTTCCGCCGCGCACTGTGGAGTTCACTGCACCAATTTTTTACAGAGGCTTTCTGGGATTATTTTGTGGGTTTTGGAATATTAAAATTGGGCCAATTATTTCTGTGAGTGCTACAGTATTAGTTTGGGGCCCACTTGTTAATTTTTGGTCAATCGGAAAATCTTAAACACATTTTTCACAGTATTTACATTATATCTGCGACCGTGAATGTCACTCGATCGGTAAATCCGGTCTAACTGGTATAGCCCGGTTAGACGGATTTGCGAACGTGACTTTCACATTGATGTTCTATGTATTTGCTGTGATGTTGCGGATCGGTCGTGGGGATAGCCTGGATGCAATGCTAGTACAGTTTTGTTGTATTATGTACATTTGATATTGCGGGGCGAGCGTCCGACATGTGGACTGCCGTCACTGCCTGTTTGTATTATTATTTTGGGGCACGACCTGGTTGCGGTCGATGTACCCGTTGTATGTATATTTTACTTTCTGTACTAGGATTGCCCCGCGGAGGGGTGCACGGATAGCCGGGTTCTGGAGGGCAACAAGCCCGCATCTCATGGCATTGAGACGGAGGGGGCTTCACTCTAGGATTGGCGGGCTATTCGCCGCACTCGTAGGGGGTACAGGTTGACCCAGGAGGGGTGCCCAAGTTACCGGATTCCGTGAAGTGCTGGGTGGTCCATTCACGGCGCTGAAGGGGGCTGCCTCGCTTCAGGTTTTGGCGGGTGACTTGCCGCGCCCGTAGGGGTCTAGGATTTCATTGCACAGGCTATCCACACGACCAGGGGAACGTCGGGTTTCAGCGGCTCTGTGAAACCCGGGGTTCCCAGATATCTGTATTGTTTCTGTGATGCTGTTCATTCTCTGTGATGTTGCATTTCTTTCACGCCTTGAGCGAAATATAATATATTGGTATATATATTAGTAGATGTTGCATATGTTTTGCATCCGCGCTAGTCCAGTCCCCGCTCTGTCATTAGTAAGCTAACCTAACGGGTAATGACGGGACCCAGTGGCGAATGCGGATGGCATATACGTACATCAGTATATTTTCGTTCTTTTTGGTGTGATCAATTGATGGGACTGCATTGATTCGAATCAATGCAAGTTAAAACAAACCTAATCTGATGTTGTTGGAACACTTTTCAAAAGGCTGTTATTGCAAGGACGTTTACTTTTGTTTTGCATCGTGGTATTCATTGGAATATCCTGCTCCTCAGTCGACGAGGCAAGGGCCGAGATCCCTTCACCGGGAGTGACCCCTTGGACAGAAGTTTGCGTCAGGGCATTAACTTCACTATAGCCGATTACTTTTGCTTTGCATCGCGGTATTCAGTTGGAATATCCTGCACCCCATTCTACGGGGAAAGAGCCGAGATCCCTTCACCGGGAGTGACCTCTTTAGCAACGGTTGTCGTCACTATATTTTCAAAAAGCTATCAGTTCCTTCAACGATATCAAGTTCTTTACGTTAAAGGTTTTCGCCAGAAACCATTCGTAGCCCTCCGTCGTTTCAGACGGGTAGCACGTAGTATTCATGCTGTGTTTGTTGACCTTCGTCAAGGAATAGTGTATGGTAGCTGCTTGTTACCTTTCTGCTGCATAGATAGATGCGTTGGTTTGGGACAGTCGTATAGCCTTGTTGACCTTCGTCAAGGGCTTGTACGGGTGGATTCAAATTAACCTGGATAATGACGGGTAGAACTTGACATGTGACTTATGATTTGTTGACCTTCGCCAAGGTCATAAGAGCATGGGGCAGAAATCACATCGGAAGTTTCAAAAGAACTGAAACTTGCCAGATATGCGCATACCTTCTGGAGTGTGATGACGTGAGCGGATTCCGTCACGTTATCATGCGATGATAGTTGGATCCCGATTCCCACTGATGAGTTAGTTTACTCCTCGGGTAACCCCGACTAATTTTTCTTTAAGGTTTGGAGGAAAATTTGAGGTACAGTGGGAGGTTTCCAGATTAGATAAATTGGTAACCATTCTCATCTAGGTTAGAGTGCACGCTGAGTGTTTCTTTTCTCTCTCTCTTTGGCAGCGACCATTGACCCGACCCTAAGACTTTGACTCAGTGACCAAGTTGACCGAACCTTCTTAAACACCGGCTTTTGGATTGTCAGAGTTGCAGACCTCATTGCCACTCCTACTTTTACCCTTTTTCTCCAGGACACCCCGTATTACTACGAACGTCCACTTCCATTGGACAAAACCATCGTATGGTTAGATACGAACTCGAAAGAATTTATTCGAGGATGGTTTCCGGTTCTGGAGAAAACGGATAGGATTATTCAGTTGTCTTTTCCTTTTACCCTCTCTCAGGTTACGAGTACTCCTTGGTTTAGGGGTAGTACACCTATTACGCAAATTGGATTGTCTTCTTCCAAACCTTAGGCTGGTGCCGACCGGTAGGGAATGAAGAAAACCAATTAGCATAACGATGGTGTGCAGAAGGTATTAAGTTCAGACAAAGCAAGGGATTAGTAAGAGGGCAAAGTAAATTGCAACAGATATTCACGACCGAACCAAATATTTCATTACCACTCCCACATCACCTTTGTATTTCTCCAGGACACTCCGTATCACTACGAAGATCCACAGTTTATTTGGATACTCCATCGTATGGTTATATACGAACTCGAATGGAACTTGTTCCAGTTCGGGGATGGATTCTGGTTCAGGAGAAATAGGAATAAGGTTTATTCGGTTGTCTTTTATCTTCACCCTCTCTCTCATTGCGAGTGTTCCTAGGATGCGGACAGTACACCCATTATGCTTATTGGATAGTCTTCTTCCAAACCATAGGCTGGTGCCGAACGGTAGGGAAGGAAGAAAACCATTTGGCCTAAAAGGGTGTGCAGAAGGTAAAGACTAAAGACATATGAAGGGATTTGGAGAGGTGGCAAAGAACTATACGGTTACAGTCGTGAATCTGGAAGAGGCATTACTAGGAATACCAGAATACCCCATCGGAACATTTCAATGTTTCAGTTTCACTGTGTAATGTTAAAGGAAAACTGATTTCCCGATTAGATACTTACTCCAGGGTATGTATTTACCAGGTACGATTCTCACATCTGTATGGTTTTACAAATGATGAGTGGGAGTAAGTTGTTGGGAATTGGGTGATTATCCTCATTATATCGGGATTCGTTGTAATCGGTGATATTTGAGGAAATCACCTGGGCTGTTTGTCGGTCGGCAAATATTTGGTTTTGAATATCCACTGTTATGCACCAATTTCAAATTGATATATCTGTACGTCTATTTTCATAGAGTGAGATATACCTTTCTGAAATTATGTCTACGACATTTACCTATATCAGTGGATGGTTAGGTAAGGAGCATTAAACAGCGGTGTAATTCTTCTTAACCATAAGTACAGTTTTCAACCTACGACACACAGTGAATGAGTTATCAGACTCAAGGGACTTATACAGAGTATTGTATGTTGTCCAGTGTCCATTAGGACAGAGGGGTTGGTCCTCGTACTATATTCGGTTTACTTATGACTTCTCTAGTTTTTAGACAAGTGTTTCGTGGAAACACAGGGTCCGAATTTTGAGAAGTTATAGGTATTTGAATAGAGTAGAGAACCAGGTGTAGCAAGTATCGGGATTCTTCAAAGAGATCGAAGATGTAGATACTTGTGTATGGTATTCAGTTGATAGTAATGATAAAGAGATCTTGCTTCTCTTTCAGGTTACTCATAATTGGAAGTATTCCTAAGTTGAGTAACGCTGATCGGCCTCCTTCCATTTAGTTGACATGCGCTGGGGACAGCTGCATGATTTGAATCTAGTTCAATTAAATCAGTGCCTCTGTTTCTATATTGGATATAGAACAGTTCATATCTTAACGATGTTAAGGTACGGGGAGTTGTCCGGTTTATGATTAAAACCAGACACTGGACAACTCAAGGCACGTTTCTGTAATGGCTGTTTGTGGGTTGACCCAAGCTATGACGCGGGTTGATTTTCTACCATCTGGATGAACAATAGCAATATTGTTCTAGACTCGCCACAGTTTTATTAAAAAATGGATTTTTTCAGAAAACAGAAGTGGGAGTATGGTAGAACTGGAAGTGATTCCAGAACCACAGACGATTACTGAAGATTTGATAAGGAACCTAAAGATTCAATCTGGATTGACATTCCATTGGCCACTCCGCAGATAAGGTGGGTAACTTCAGGCACCCGAGAGGCACTACGGTAGCCTCAAGGACGGTGACAGGGAAGTTCTTGTTTACCCACAATTGCCATTGCTGTTGTTCCAGGTTACGAGACCCGGCGGGAGGATGAGTATAGCGTCGTTCTAAACCAGTTTTAGAAGTGTACGTCTATATGACTCTGCCAGAGGGTTGTCGTAGTCAGTGGGAGCAGCGGAAGCATTGGTGGACAGGTAGCTTATGTCTATTTATAGACTAGAGCAGATGTAGTGGAGAAAGATCATCTATTTCTGACGTGACAGTCATGGGTTTGACTTCATCAGAATAGGGGATGAATCTGTTGAGAAGGTAGTAGGGTGTGATATCCTGGTATTTGGATGATATACACAGAGTAGGAAAGGAAACTCCTACACTACGATCGGTTATAGTTTGGTCGTCACACAGTTGTTTCTCCACAAAGGAAATGGATTTTATATCAGACATACTGGTTACTAGATCTATGGTCTTAGATCTAGATTTGGGTGGTTTCCCAATCAGGGTACTTGACAGCATTCTAAGAGTATTTAGGATGGACGACTCCTGGCACGGTAGTGTACCTGCAGGTAATGGAGTCACCCTCTCCAAAGGTGTCTTACAGACTAAAGGGGAGAGGGACGGGCATGATTGGCAGATCACTTGCTCAGGCAATTGAGTCAATCGTGAGATGTCAAGTACCACACCAGATGTTGTTCTTGCACTAGATGCAATAAGTTGACATTAATCCAATCCTGGAGAAACAGTCGGAAGCAGTTTTAGAACATAAGTGGATGTTCTAGGGAGATGATAACGACAGCCTCATTCAGGAGACAGTTATCATTCCAGGCTTCCAAGGTGACATGGACGACAAGAAGGTTGTCAGAGTTATAGTTTTTCCTTCTGATGAGGGGCAGTATTTTGGACAGGTGGTCCAAGGCAATACTGAGGGAAGCATGGCGCGCAGGATACTGATTAAGTTCAGTTGTCGATACAGTCTAAGAAGTTTGGATTTGGAGTTCATTTATGAGCTATGTCCCATCAGACATCTAGACACATTCTAAGACAGGTATTGCTCTTTTCGGGAGATGGGCTTCTCCGCGAACTTGAGACATAGAGAGACATAGAAAGAAACATCCAAGCGGATCCACTCACTGAGGCTATTCCTCGAACGCAATAGTTCCGCAAACGAGCTTTGTGAGACTGACTAGTAGAGGAGTTGGATGTTCGGTATCACACGGGCTGTGAGTATGCGACATCGCAATAATTAGCCTTGAGTGCAAGTGGGAGATTGTTGGGGATAGTGCCCTCAGAGTCAATTATTAGGTCACAGGTATGTGATTGTAATGATTGAGGGAGGACCTATCCCGGTAGGACAGTCTTACTCGAGATGATAGTATGCTATCTGGTTTACCTTTATCATCGTGTACTGCTTTAGGTGACATGACACGTCGCTATTACACGTTGATAGAGCCCCTAGGATTCTTGCTTGACCACCAGCAGTATGAGGGCGATCATATAAGTGGGAGCTGGGGGTCTATAAGCTTATCCTTAAAAGGTCCCTAGTCGTGGGAGTTTCGAGACTGGGCATCGATACTCCATTAGTAGACTAGTGTATACAGTCGAGACCCCGACGAGGGGCGGTGGCCGGTCTCACAAGCCACTGGTGTCAGTTGGATCACCTAAGATGTATACAGGTGCTCATTGGGTTATGAGTACACCGGACAGGACTCGCCGGGAACATGCTAGTTGGTCATATACCAGACGTCAGATGGCAGTTCCCTGGTGACATGTGTGCAGGTTAGTTCATCGACCTGGGGATCGTCATTTGTCTCGTGTGAGTTCCCACTGTACTTTGATTACTACCGTACCACGGCTCAAAGGAGTCGTGCAAACAGGTTTTAGTTGGGTACAGTCCCGAGCCACATGGAGGCAGTGAGCGTATCTTCAGGGGTTCGTCTCTCCCGGTATTGGGGGTGAGGTCGTGCTGTGTCTAGGAGAGCCATTACACAAAGTCCTTGGCCAAGGCAAGGAGATTTACTGGTAGGTATTCCAGTAGTATCTCAGGGTGTTCTGGGCTACACTCCGACACGACTTGTACCGCTTTTGGGGGTCTGACTTTTACCAACCCCCTAGGCCCGCCATGCGATGCTCATAGACGAACGGACCGGACTGCACGGATATTGTCACTGACAGGCTCAGTTGGGTGTCGGGGTGAGCTTCCTCATCGACGTCCCTTTTGGTCAATAGCTGGTGGCCCGTCACGTATTGGCATATACCTCTGACGTGCTAGTGGTTAAATCCACAGCCATAGTATTGACGAGTCTTTAGAGTCCACCACATTTACAGTTACTCAGCTTTCGGGCGAAAGGTTGTAGAGGCCGTATGGAGATATGGCAAGGTCCGATCAGATACGTGCGGTATTGCACGGATCAGGATCGGACAGTTTGTACTATAGGCCGTATGGTAATATGGCAGGGTTCGATCAGATACGTGCAGTATTGCACGGATCAGGATCGAACAGATTTTACTAGCCGGCTTTGGTATAAGCCGGATCCTAGTATAGTACAGTGTAGATTTTGTCTCATTGCATCTGTATTTCGGTCGAAATACAGATGCGGGTGTGTATGCACAGTATCGGGGTTTTCCTGTAATTTATTACTGGACCAGTTTTCTGGAGTTGCCAGTTTGCTTTCCGTTTCGGCCAATTTCCTTTGTTCCGTTCATTGGCCGAAGATTGGTGGAGGAGGGCTTATTTGCATTGTTGCAAATAGGCATTTGTGGAAGGGGGTCTTTGTATTTTATTGTATCATGATAGCACCCTCCCTTGACTTGCTTGACTTCATACTTCATGATGGCTTGACTTTGTTAGCATCATGGTTGTTGATGATGGTTGTGGTTGTGTGTGGTTTTTGCTTGTGATCATATTCTTTCATGATGCCCTCTTGCATCATTGCTTCCACCCACCCCTTGACCTTGCTCTCTCTCTCTCTCTCCAATCACACATGAAGGGGGGGGGGCCGGCCATTCCTTGGGAAAATGGGATTGATTTTCATTTGATGTGTGGAGAAAAATATGATACATTCCTTCTTGAGTATGCTCCATTTTTCCCACCTCTCTCCAAGCTCTCTTCTCCTCCACAAATGGCAACTCCACAACCCCAAAAATGAGACTTGCTCACTACATATTCTACAACGAACCTTGGGCACGTCGAGTAGCCGGCTTCGTGCCCGAGTTGCCTCGGCATTGAGGTGGGAGCCCGTAAACGATGTAGGCAACGTGGTGCACTTCCGGCGACGAGGAGGAGACGGACGGAGATCCCGCGAGGAGATCGGAGTGGAGATGAAGACCGGAGGACTTGGATCGTCGGTATATCTCTTTCCCATCTTCTAGTTAGCTTAGACTTGTTAATGGTAACGATCCGGGTGTTTAGTGCGCGGTGGTGCCGGTTTGCTAAGTCCGCAAAATTTAAGTTATTCACCGCTTCCGCATTCCGGCGTCGGATTGACGGCCGGGGCGCCGCCGTGCACTTACAGCGTAACCTAAGTAAGCCGAAGCCCAGAAATCTAAACCATAGAAGAAGAAGAAGAAAAAGAAAACAAGTTTAAAAGCATCAGCAAATTTTCCCAAAAATTTCGGCAGAGTCTCCTCTGTAAAAACTGGCCCCAAACGGGTACAACAAGTATAATATACATAAACAATAAAAAGCATCCCCAAACGGGAGCTAGCTCAACGCCAACAGGCGAAAACAACCACAACAATACACAATAGTATACAACGCCAAAAGGGCGAGGCTCAAAACTCAAAAGAAAACAAAACCACCAGATCAGAATAATACATGCGCGACTCTAAGGTCGAAATAAAAGACTGGTCCAATAAACTTATCTAGTAATACAAGTATGGTTGATGGAGCTTACTAGATACAAATGAATAAATAAAAATACAATGGTGGTTCAGATACAAGTGAACCAACCTACCGTGCAAATCACCCTGAAAGAAAAGATGTGCCAGCAAGCTGCCAGGGAAACCTGTACATCGAACCTGTAATAAAATTTGGCACAACGGGGGTGAGTTGCCAACTCGTGAGTAGAAGACATCTACGAAAAGAAATCGAATGCACGACGCTATCCTAGGTCATAATAATACACTATTATATCCTAATCATCTAGTAATAGCAGGGTAAAACTCCGTGTAAATGCAGATACTCTATGCTCGTGTCAGTGCCTCATATAATACTATGTCATATGAATGGATATGCATGCACCATGAATATAAAATAATCAATCCTGAAATCCAGATATCTGTATAAGAAATCTTTAGCTGTTATCATAGTAAAATGTGTATAGGAATCTGAAATCTCAACAAGGAAATCCATGGAAATCCGTGTCAAGCATCGACACAAACATGTAAATCTCAAGTCTCATAGTCTCAATACCTCGGGCTCCGTCAGTCCGGATCGGCCCATATCATCAAATCTCACGACAACGGTCGGTATCCTCCGGCCGCGCCAGACATCACCGGTAGGTAGCCTTCCCCCACCAGGCTCATCGTCTACAACTCGATCTTCTTGCCCCGGGTACCATACCGGGCCCACCATGTACCCGAGACGGTTCATCCACTCCTCGAATCGGGTCTCGAAATCCATCAGAAAACATGAAATATCATGGTGGACGACACATACATTACGAGAAAACCGCATCTTATATTTAAAAAAAAGAGAGGAGGAGAGAGAGAGAGAAGTTTTTATATATTCTTGCGGTTTCCCCCAAAATCCAGAAATCTCACAGAAATCCAAATCTCAAAATCATGAGTAAATAAATGATAAGTGTCAGCATATGCCCCATAATATTGCATGATAACATGAGAATATGAATGCATGAATGTCTAAGTAATAAATGCCCTGTCTATACTAGCATCTGAGAGTAGTCACAATATTATATATCGATCTAGTTGCTAGCTGATTCTATCAATAAAAGATAATAAGATCTAAAGTGTACGTGACATAGCAATTACCGATGATGATGTGTGTGAGCCGGCAAATAAGTGTGCGTGGAATATGCGCATCATCGGTAATGGTGCTGGTGTCCTAACAGGTAAGGTTTATACTGATTATAGCAACATATGTAAGAACATGCACCATGATGATTACAGTATGAATGTGAAGACAGATATGCATTATCCACTCCTCTGCGATATACGAGTATAACTACCACTATATGAATCGATCCTAAACTAGTGTCCATCTAGCCTACTAAGGAACTAAACCTAATAAACTAGTCAATAAGAAACAAGAGTCTACCTAAGATCTGATTCAATATCTCTAATAGTCGGCGATCCAGCCTCAATAACGCCATGTACGTAGTACGGCTTCCTCGAATCAAGATTGCGGATCAATCATCATATCTATGCCTCGTACGGTAAAATCCATCGTACGGCATCCCAATATCGGGGTACGGGTCAAGTATCTCCTAGGTGTCTCATCATTCGTATAATGTCATCATCAACACATCTCATGATCAAGGTGCTAAACTGTAATCGCATACATCAATCATACATCATTGCCATCATAATATGCATCATTAGTTTATCCTTAGAAATATCATGTCATATGTATCATATTGTGATTAAGTCATACTGATATCATATCGTCATCAAGTCACACCTATATGATATCGACGTCAGGTCACACCTATATGATGTCGCAATCAAGTCATACATATATCATATCGTGATCAGTCACAAGTTACAGTCCGGATACTATTTTAGAGTCCCATGTACCTCAATATCATCACCACCCATTATAATTTATGTATGCATGTTCATTATCTCATTCTTTAATGATCCGCTAACACTTAATATGACTGTATAGCCAAGAATCACGGCATCAAGCCCAGTTATACAGTTTCATCATACCTCGGATATCATATCATATCAATGTATCCCATATACGTGTTGTATATATATATATACCTATACCTAGTCCTATATGTATATACACATGCACGTATACACCATGTCGAGTTTCAGTGTGTGCGTGTGTGTGTTTCTACCTGAAACCTACGAACCTCTTCCAAAGTATTCATCCTCTGATATGGTCTTTCTAAATCAGTCTAATCCAGCCTAGGATCATTACTAGGGTCCTACGCATTAAGAATCTAGGGTCACATCTGGTTTCCTAAAGTCAATAAGTACATTCTTATTCTACGTTGCGAGGGTGCTAAACGCCATCCACCCGACTTCCCCCCGTAGATATACATCTACTCACCTGGTCCATGTCTGCCGAAGACGGTGTCGCCATCCTCCTCTTCATCGCCCGCAGTCCACATGAGGGTACCTAAACGCAAATATATAAATAGTATCGTAAACTGAATCTCATACAAAAGTCAAAACGACGCAAGGAAACAGTATAGGTTAAAACCTATGTCCCGTTCACGCAAAAGAATCAAATATCGCTCGATATCGGCGTACAAACTCCGATGGATCGAGATAAACATCACCAAAGAACTCATAGTTTTAAAACTCATTATTTATATTATAAAACATGATTAAATCCATCGAAACCCTAAAATCCATCAAATCGCCCGATTTCATAAAACCCGAAAATGCCAATTTACCATTTTTCTTCAAAACATGACATTTAAATGAAACCAATGGTCATAAAACTCATTAAATAGCATAACTAGACTATAAAAATTATTACTATATTTTTATTACACAAATTTTTATTAATTTGAAATTTCTAGTTTGCAACCTTTAGTAATTTTTAATATCTTTCAAGCAAAATAACACAATTCCAACACAAAACTTGATTGTGCATGAATTAATGTATTAAACTACAATTCATGATGATAATGATATAATGAAATCATAATTATATTTTTAATCTCATTTATTTAGGAATTTCCAAAATATAGTTTGCAAAAACTAGCATAATTAGCATATTTATCATACTTTATTAACTAACAATTGAAACTAATAACTAGATTAGGTTTTGCATTCCACTAACATGTTAATATCCCTATTAAAACCATAATATAATGATAAAAATATTAATTAGAATTTTATCTCACCCACATATACATTTATAAAAAAAACTAGTTAGCTAAATAGCATAATTAAATCAATTTTGGATAACAATTTATTATACCACAACCATGCAAGAATTTTCCACTCTAAAAGATGTTAAACTAGCTATTATAACCCTAATTAATTAATAAAAACCACCACTTGAATTTGCAAACCATAACTTGAATTTTAAAATTTGCAACTAGAATTAATATAATAAATCTAATTATGCTTTAAAAGAACATCTACTAGAAATAAATCAAAAGAGAAGGATTTATACCTCCACAACCTAAAGTCCAAACATGAAAATGAGCCTCCAAAATGCATGCTTTCCCACTCCAAAATCCATGTAAAAATAAGCAAAGAATAAAGGGTAGGAAATAAATAGGATTTTGTGGATTTTTAATTGAATTTTTGAAGGATTTTTGATGAATTTTGAACAAAAAATGAAGTGGAAATGGGGGGGGGGGGCTGCCATGGGTTGATGGTCGGCCAAAATAGGAGGTGGGGAAGAGATAGAAGAGAGTGAAGAATAATGTAGAAGTTTCCCCCAAAGCTTTCACTTCTTATGTCTTTTCATGATTTATTTATTTTCTTTTTATTTCTTTACTATAGCAACTCAAGAAAACTCTAGAAATTTGGAAAAATTTGCAAATAAATTTTGCATGATACACAGTAAATTCTAATATGCCATGGTTCATTTTTACAAATTAAAACCATTCAAATTTGTAATTTACACTAATTTAGTGTAAAAATCAAGCTTATGTTAATATTTAAAATAATTAATTTAGGAAAAATATTTAATTAAACTAAAAATTTATAAGTGGCTAAATAAACACCGTTTACTAGTAATTACATAATTAAAATAGGTATTTTTGAAATTATAATGAAAAACAATCACGGTTTAGTTTTACGAAAAATACATTTTATTTTACCGAAAATCATAAAATTCACTTAAACAATTTTATTCATTTAATTATTTATTTAATTATTTTTAAAACGTTACAATCTTCCCCCCTAAAAGAAATTCTGTCCCCGAATTTAAATTAAAACTCCCCCTCCAAATACTAAAACATTTAGCAAAACACTCAAATCGTCGGAGCTCCGAAATCATCAATACATAACAAAAATCAACTCCGTCAAGCATAACGCAATCATCGGATTTATGGCGAGAATAAAATATCAAAACCCAATATGAAAACCATCTTAATATACATCAATCTATAACTTATATATAGTGTGCATCATAGTAAAACCGTCCAAATATCTGGATAAGGAAATATGCAAAAAACCCTTTTGAAAATCGCCGTGTGATGCACGTGTCATGGCATAAGTAGCGGACGTTTATTTAAAAAAATAACTATATATATATATATATCTTTTATTTAACATACACGTCCCGCCTGGTTACTAAATCAAATAATAATGACTATGAAAACATACTGCTCAAACTGAAATCAATCCCAATCACATCATAAAAATATCATGTGCGTCCGGTGCGCACTGAAATCGAAACCAAATACAGATACCACGAATACACACAACAACAAAACTAAGTGCAACAGGTGTGCACCAAAAACATCTGTCAAGTGCAACGGGCGTGCACGACTCAAAATCAAGTGCATCTAATCTGCACAAAACCCCGATTTAGTACATCTGGTGTGTACAAAATCGCATATAGTGCACCAAGTATGCGCAAGAATCCTAATCAGGTGCACATGGTGCACGAAAACATACATCGAATGTCAAAATCGAAATCACAGTACAAAAATATATGAAAACTAGGTCGAAACATATGTTAAAATCATGCGTAACCCATATGCACGAAATCAAATCAAAATCTCAAAATGTATTAAAACCAATTCAAGTGCACTGGGTATGTACTGAATAACATCAATACAACTGATATATGAAACACAGATAGAATGTAATGAAGGTACATACATGAAATACCAATCGTAGAACAAAGTCCTCAAAATACCAAAATCCAATCAACGAAAATATGAAATTCAAATCACTAAATCACAATCGTAAACACTATAGTCAATGTGCGCCTCTGATGTCGGCTGCTTCAAACTTGTCTCTTCAAAAGTGTGCTGACTGCGCTACCAACGGCAATACTCATATCTAGAGTCTCCCACGTAGTCAATCCCTTCACTTGATATCCGGACTACATTAAACTTTTCGATCGATCTATCAAAATCCCATAATTCCCCGAGAGCTCAACACTCAACTAGAGTTTAAAAATATCCGGTACATACCCCAGCATCGATGATCCAGCCGTAGAAGGGCAAACCCAAGCCTCACTAATGGCATCGCGGAATTGCCGTAAACCCTAAGGTTCAAGGGCGTTCTCGTGGTCATTATGTCGAGTTAGGGTTTCATTCTTCTAGAGGGTCTATCGAAATACCTGCATGTCCTTCCGAATACCTTAAACTTGGGAAAATGGTTTTCTGATAATCGTTCGAACCCTTTAACTTCATCCGGACGGCATGTGAATACCCTTCGTCCGTACGCTAAGCAATGCTTCAATCCTCAAGAATAAACGATACCGTAACGGTTATCGCATTCGAGCCGCAGCTCCCTCTGCCAGTGCGCCCCATGGTAACAGAAACCACTCTCCGACATCGACGAAGATAGATCAAAGGAACGAATGAAATACGGTGCAAACAAATGTACATCCTAAGGTTCCTTAAGCAGAGTAGCGTATCGTAAGTATGCCGCGGATCATACCAATGGTACATCACTCTACCTAAGTCACCTACTCCATCAACCAAGGGTCACCTAGACTTATACAAGGTTAAACCTAGCGCTCTGATACCAACTTTGTCATGACCCGAAAGTACGGAACGTGACCGGCACTTAGATTACGAAGCGTCTAGAGGCGCCACGTAACCTATGTATGCCGAAGCCCAGAAATCTAAACCATAGAAGAAGTAGAAGAAAAAGAAAACAAGTTTAAAAGCATCAGCAAATTTTCCCAAAAATTTCGGCAGAGTCTCCTCTGTAAAAACTGGCGCCAAACGGGTACAACAAGTATAATATACATAAACAATAAAAAGCATCCCCAAACGGGAGCTAGCTCAACGCCAACAGGCGGAAACAACCACAACAATACACAATAGTATACAACGCCAAAAGGGCGAGGCTCAAAACTCAAAAGAAAACAAAACCACCAGATCAGAATAATACATGCGCGGCTATAAGGTCGAAATAAAAGACTGGTCCAATAAACTTATCAAGTAATACAAGTATGGTTGATGGAGCTTACTAGATACAAATGAATAAATAAAAATACAATGGTGGTTCAGATACAAGTGAACCAACCTACCGTGTAAATCACCCTGAAAGAAAAGATGTGCCAGCAAGCTGCCAGGGAAGCCTGTACATCGAACCTGTAATAAAATTTGGCACAACGGGGGTGAGTTGCCAACTCGTGAGTAGAAGACATCTACGAAAAGAAATCGAATGCACGACGCTATCCTAGGTCATAATAATACACTATTATATCCTAATCATCTAGTAATAGCAGGGTAAAACTACGTGTAAATGCAGATACTCCGTGCTCGTGTCAGTGCCTCATATAATACTATGTCATATGAATGGATATGCATGCACCATGAATATAAAATAATCAATCCTGAAATCCAGATATCTGTATAAGAAATCTTTAGCTGTTATCATAGTAAAATGTGTATAGGAATCTGAAATCTCAACAAGGAAATCCATGGAAATCCGTGTCGAGCATCGACACAAACATATAAATCTCAAGTCTCATAGTCTCAATACCTCGGGCTCCGTCAGTCCGGATCGGCCCATATCATCAAATCTCACGACAACGGTCGGTATCCTCTGGATACCCGCCGCACCAGACATCACCGGTAAGTAGCCTTCCCCCGCCAGGCTCATCGTCTACAACTCGATCTTCTTGTCCCGGGGTACCATACCGGGCCCACCATGTACCCGAGACAGTTCATCCACTCCTTGAATCGGGTCTTGAAATCCATCAGAAAACATGAAATCTCATGGTGGACGACACATACATTACGAGAAAACCGCATCTTATATTTATAAAAAAAAGAGGGGAGGAGAGAGAGAAGTTTTTATATATTCTTGCTGTTTTCCCTAAAATTCAGAAATCTCACAGAAATCCAAATCTCAAAATCATGAGTAAGTAAATGATAAATGTCGGCATATGCCCCATAATACTGCATGATAACATGAGAATATGAATGCATGATTGTCTAAGTAATAAATGCCCTGTGTATACTAGCATCTGAGAGTAGTCACAATATTATATATCGATCTAGTTGCTAGCTGATTCTATCAATAAAAGATAATAAGATCTAAAGTGTACGTGACATAGCAATTACCGATGATGATGTCTGTGAGCCGACAAATAAGTGTGCGTGGAATATGTGCATCATCGGTAATGGTGCTGGTGTCCTAACAGGTAAGGTTTATACTGATTATAGCAACATATGTAAGAACATGCACCATGATGATTACAGTATGAATGTGAAGACAGATGTGCATTATCCACTCCTCTGCGATATACGAGTACAACTACCACTATATGAATCGATCCTAAACTAGCGTCCATCTAACCTCCTAAGGATCTAAACCTAATAAACTAGTCAATAAGAAACAAGAGTCTACCTATGGTCTGATTCAATATCTCTAATAGTCGGCGATCCAGCCTCAATAGCGTCACGTACGTAGTACGGCTTCCTCGAATCAAGAGTGCGGATCAATCATTATATCTATGCCTCGTACGGTAAAATCCATCGTACGGCATCCCAATATCGGGGTACGGGTTAAGTATCTCCTAGGTGTCTCATCATTCGTATAATGTCATCATCAACACATCTCATGATCAAGGTGCTAAACTGTAATCGCATACATCAATCATACATCATTGCCATCATAATATGCATCATTAGTTTATCCTCAGAAATATCATGTCATATGTATTATATTGTGATTAAGTCATACTGATATCATATCGTCATCAAGTCACGCCTATATGATATCGACGTCAGGCCACACCTATATGATGTCGCAATCAAGTCATATATATATCATATCGTGATCAGTCACAAGTTACAGTCCGGGTACTATTTTAGAGTCCCAAGTACCTCAATATCATCACCACCCATTATAATTTATGTATACATGTTCATTATCTCATTCTTTAATGATCCGCTAACACTTAATACGACTGTATAGCCAAGAATCACGGCATCAAGCCCAGTTATACTATTTCATCATACCTCGGATATCATATCACATCAATGTATTATACACATACGGACCCTTCTTTCGAGTTGTCCGGATCAACATCTAACGCTGATTATAAACCGTTCTTGGAGTTTGAAGATCACCCCGCACTTTGTGATGATATTATTCTTCGGGGTATAGATGAGAGTTTTGAGGATATTTTCGCTCAAGAACTCGTATTTTTGAAAGACACGGGTGTTGAGATGAATCCACCTCAATACAACGAAATTGAACCTCCACCCCTTCTTCTGGACTATAAAGTGAATGCGAGTAATCCATCACAATCACTGTGTCGTCTCTCCAAAACGAGACATAAACACATTCTATCCCACCACTTACCTTTTCTCCACTTCTTCTTGGCTCTTTTCAACTTGTTCTTTCACCAACTGGAGCATTACATTAATAAAATTTTCGAATGGTTGGTGTTGACCTTCGGTCTTTGCAAAGCTTGGCATCGACCACTAATCTTAACCCCCTCTTGTGATTTTCAAAGATTAATATTGTTTAACTCAAGTTTGGGAGGAGGTATAATCTGACTCTCGAAAATAAATTTTTTTACTCAAAATGGTGAGCCAAAAAATAAGTTTGGAGGAGGATTTTCACTTTCACATATTCTTTCCCCGTTAACAAATTTCCTTCCAGGCTTACAGGGTTTTTGTGATCTAGCGGAAGACAACAGTGAAGACACTGTTGAAAAAAAGTTTGGGGGAGGTTTGTGCTTATTTTCGCATCATTTTGCATCATACTTTGCATAAGCACAAAACTTTTAAAACATATAAAAATAAAAATAAAAGTTAAAAAAAATTCAAAAGATAAAAATATTTAATATTTATTTAGATAATAAAAAGATTAGATAGTGAAAAATTACATCCAAAAGATTGGAAAAATTTAAGAAAACCAAGAAAATTAGAAGTTTTCTTAAACGAACTAGTAATAAGTAGTTATGAGCCGTTGTCCCAAGGGTTAGTAAGATGAAAGAAGTCACTAATCTAAGGATAAAAATAAGTCTGAAAAATAGTTGCTATTCTGGAAGCCAAACATTTGAACGTTGATAGCTTACTATAAGCACTTACACACGTCTTGAAACTCGGGATAGTAGAGGATACCTTGAAATGTTCTTGTCTAAAAGCCAAAGTATGAAGAAAATAAAAAATTGAATAAAATATAAAATGGTGAGAAAAATGAACACTGGTTTTGTTAATCGCCAAGGCAGCAATAAAAAAATATAGCGAGGGTGCTTCATCACCTAGTGCCTTAGACCAACTAGTCTGGGAGTCACTGTTAAGCCTTAGGTGGTGCAAGACGAGGAATACACCTAATAAGCAAGCACATGAGTAATCGATCGGTTAGAAGCTCAAGAAGTATTAACGGTCGCATGAAAGTGTGTGAGCAAATCCAGCTAAATATTCATCAAATTAAAAATTACTAAGGCAGATGGACAAGAGTATGATAGCTTGAATTGAATTCTCCGAGTGTGAGGATGTCTATTACACACACGTAGGGTTATATGATCGATGTTTGGAAGAAAAATAGAATTGAAGAATAAAGACGATGTTTTATTGAGGGATGATGTGATTTCTAACATCTTTTCATGACTATTAAGATAGGGCTCATGACAACCGAAAAACTGGTGTAGTTGAAAATTCTTATTTTCAAGTTCTTTCTTTTATAGTTCTTATTTTTATATGTAACTTTCACCATCCCTCTTTTATTATAGGATTTTATGGGTGTAATCCGCTGAAAACCCTCAGGAGACAACACTCCTCCTACTAGGGACACCTAGAGGTTTAACGGCTTGTTGCACGTGCTCAGTGCAATCGTGTTCGCCTACGAAAGTGTGCTATTTAGCTTTTTCTTTTTCTTTTTCTCTTTTTCTTGAATAACTAGTTTGCTCGGGACGATCAAAGTTATGTTTGGGGGTATTTGTTCAGTTGAAAATATTGCACTTTGGTATAAGTATTTTCCTTACATTTCTTAAATAATAAAAGGTGTTTATTATAAATATTAAACATATTTGGATTTATTTGCAAAATACTATTTGCCATATGTTTATATATTTTAATTAATATTATGAAGGAAAATATAGGCATTTTATATTTATATAATATTTTTGTAATTGAAAATATGCATATCATATCAAATATTCTAATCACAATTCTTATAAGATCTAATATCATACAAATGGTTAGAATATTATTTCAAAATATATGCATAATATTTTAGTAATTAAAAGATGCATAGCATATCAAATATTCTTAATCATGTTTCTTAAAGATTTATTACCATATGAAGTGCATAGCATATTAAATATTCTTAATCAAGTTTCTTAAAGATTTATTACCATATATAGTGATTAAGATACTCTCTCTAATTTAATAAATAAACTAACATTATTCATAGAGATATTGTGCAAGATTTAGCTCAGGTCAAGAGATCAAGATGTCAGGATCAAAAATCTACCAAAATCATAAAATCAATACTGACAGGGACTCAGAATCCAGGCATGAAAAGTCATCATATTAGGAAGTCACCATATATGGTAACTAGTTTTTCTTCTTTGAGGGCTATATAAAGGACCAAGGGCTAAAGTTAGAAGGCATCAAGCCGAAAAGATCACGAAATCCAAGACGGCTCACGCATCCAGGCTGATCATCAACTGTTCATCTACCTCCTTCGGAAGAGTTCGAGAAGCAAACCAAGTTTTTATAATAATTTTCTAAGAAATAAAGTGTAGATTGTTCAAGTTGATTAATAAAGGTAGTTGTTTTATTTAATTCTTTTGCATTTTATATTATGTTTTCCCTCTCTGTCTTTTCATCTTCTTTTCCCAACATGCACGAGTAATTCTCCGTTTGTTAGGGTTCATAGGATTAGGGTAGATTAATGGATGGTGAAGATCCTTAAACTCTTTTTACGTCCTATAAAGTTTATAAACTTTACTAAAAGAATCATTAACATCCTAATCGGGTGCACTATTGTTAGTCTCGACCGCGATTAGAGATTAGATTAATAATTGTTTTGGTAAAGGCTAGATATGAACGGAGTTCCATGTCGAGATAGGGTTTAAGAGTGGGAACCCTTTTCCCTCTAGAAACCCTAATCTACATGCATCTCTGTCGTTCTAGTTTTAAATCTATTAAAGGATAAAAAGAATAATCTTTAATTAACCATCCATAACTACTAAATCCTAATGAACCCTACAAGCCCCCTTTTAATATTGAACTTACATCCATAATTAATCTAGATCTATATTTTGCATCCGTATTTAACGTAGATCTAGAACCTACAACCATTCTTATTTCTTCCTCCTTTCTTTCTCAACACGCCTAAAGCAAGAATAAAATATTCCACGTTTCCCTGCAGACGACCCGTACTCATCTTATCTAGCTATAAGCGACACCGTTATTGATTGCGGTCATTCTACAGACATTTTTTCACACTCAGCTATTATACCAGGTAGAAAATATCATAAAACATACTGCTCCAACGGGAATCAATCCCAAACTATGCATAAGAATGTCGCGTGCATCTGGTGCGCACGGAAATCAGAATCTATGAATGTGCCATACATGTGTACAGAAACAACATCTAAGTGCAACGGGTGTGCACGAAACACCTGTCAGAAGCAACGGTGTGCCTGACAGCAATATCAGGTGCATCTGATATGCATAAAGAATCCCGATTTAGTGCATCTGGTGTGCACCAATATCGCATCTCATATCATGCGCCCAACATGCGCAAAAATCCAAATCAGGTGCATCCATCATGCACGAATAAAATCTAAATCATGTGCATCCAACATGCACGAAATCACAAAATCCAATATCAAGTGCCGAACATGCGCAAAATCCAATCTAAGCATGTCCAATATGCGTAAAAATCCAATCATGTGCACAAGGTGCACAAAAACAAATATCGAGTATCACAATCGAAATCAACGGTATACAACACATTTCAATCCAAATCCAAGTCAGGTATACCATGGTATATAATCTCACAATCATGTGCATCAGCGTGCACAAAAGCAAATCGAAACACTAAAAGTACATGAAAACTATGCCGAAATTACAAGTCAAATCATATGCATGAAATCAAAATCAACCTCTCGAATGACATCAAATCGAACTCAAGTGCAACCGTAGCGTACAAAATCTTAATCATGCAAACAATTCGTCCAAAATACCGAAATCAAAAAAATGATGGATGCGTGATATTCGAATCACCAAATCTCAGATCGTAAACACTGTCGTCGATATGTCTTTCCCTCGCAGTCGAGAAGGTGCCGGTGCATCCAAAGTTAGTAGAGCAAGATATCTACTTGCCTCATGTTCATGGTCCAGCGCCTGGTTCCTTTAGGTTCTTGTCTCTCACTGCGAATTGCTAGATATATAGCTCCTCGGATCAACGGCCCAATATGGAATGACGACGAAAACAGTCCTGCTCTGGCACATCCTCTAAAGATCTCTGGCCAACTATCTCGTCGACGATGCCGAACTCTGGCCTGCTGGGTGTGCACAATATGACCGCTCCTGGGTCCATGTCTTCTCGTAGTATTATTCCAGAAAGGTCCTGTCGAAGTCTCTCCCAAATCTCATTTCTGCCGAACTGCCTGGAAGTTATCATCCTTTACTAAATTTCTTTCTGGTTCTGGAACGGCTGCATACTCATCACGACTCCTCTTGGAAGATATATCCATGTACAACACCTCTGCATGCATATCTTATCTCTGATGTCAGTGGAGTAGAACGTCATCTCATCAAGATCTCGTACGAACCTCTTACTCTACTTTTCTCTAATGTCGACTGCTTCGGACTCGTCTCTTCGTGGCTGCAAGGACTGCGCTCCAATGGCTATACTCGTATATGGAGTCTCCCAAGAAATATACCCTATCACATGATATCCGAATGACGTCGAACCTTCCGATCGATTCATCAAAGTTCCATAATCCCCTAAGAGCTCAACATCTTGGGTACAGTTTAATAGTATTCTAGTACATGCCACAGTACCTATGGACAAGCCGCACAAGGGCAAACCAAAGCCTCATCAATGGTACCGCTGAACTGCTGCAAACCCTAAGGTTTCAATGTGTTCTCATGGTTATTATATCGAGTTAGGGTTTCATTCCTCTAGAGGGTCCACGGAATTACTTGCATGTTTCTCCAAATAATTTAAACTTGGAAAAATAGGTTTTTGACATTTGATCATCTTATATCGACTCTCAACGTACCTGCGTGAAGTCATCTCTAGCTGGAATCAATCAATCTGATGACCTCGCATCGGGGTAGGCAATGAATCACATGTCCTAGTCATTCCTCCTTGGTGACTAGCGATCTTCTATCATATCTCTAAGTACAACTCGTACAGCAATAGATCTAACATCTGGGGCAATATCTCATCATTCGCAGCAACAACTAACTCATTCGTCTGCACGCTGAACAGTGCCTCAATCATCATGAATAAGTGATACATCAATGGTCATCACATTCTGGCTGGCCTCTATCAATGGCTTAATCCTCTGGTGCTGATATGCACGTCCGAGAAATCTCATAAAGGGATCCATCAAACGCTCATGGCGCGAAAACACAATATAACGACGCCTCTCTATGCAATCGTATGTCCCTGGAATAACGCCCTGGACTATCCTCATCTGTGATGAGCTCGTGCTAACCGCAACTCTAGCCGTAGCTTTCTCTGCCCGTGTAATCGTGGCAGCAAAACCATAAACAAATATTGATGAGGATAGATCATAGGAATGAATATAATACTGTGCAAGGAAATGTACATCCGAAGGCTCCCTAAGAGGAGTAGCGTATCATAAGTATGCCGCGGAACATACACACGGTATGCCACTCTCCTTAAGTCACCTAGTCCATTAACTAAGGTCAACCTACGCGACGAAAGTTCGGGTCTAATACCCCCTCGACTAAATCTAAGTTCGGTAAGGTCAAGCCCAGATTCCGTATATATACAAATGCCCTAGGCTCCGCATAGTCAAACCTAGACTCGAACCAAGGTTAACCTAGCGCTCTGATACCAACTTTGTCACGACCCGCAATGGCACGTGACTGGCACTTGAATCATATGAAGTCTATAGGACCACATCTAATTCAAGTAAACCAAAAGCCCAGAAATCTAAAACCCATTTAAATAATAAATGAAGGAAAACTCGTTTTAAAGAAAGTGGTTTTAATAGCATATGCCGAACTATGCATTTTTAAAACAACAAGTCTTTTCTGAAAATTTCGGCAGAGTTCCCTTTGTAAATACTGGCCCCAAAAAGGGGTACAACATGAATAGTATATGAAATGATAAAAGGGATTCTCAAGCGGGAGCTAGCTCTTTGTCAAACAACGGTCACAACCACGCAAGCAATATAATATACAAAGCCGAAGGGCGAGAATCAAAACTCAAAAGGAAACTCAAATAATCAATGAAAACCATAATAATACAACGCGCGACTCTAAGGTCGAAAGAGTAAACAACTCTGGTCTTCTAAGTCTATAATATATACATGTCTAGTTGATGGAGTTTACTAGATACAACTAAATATAAATGTACAATGGTGGTCACGATACAATGAGTCCACCTACCAAAGCAATCACCCGCAAAGGAGCAGTGTGCCAGCAAAACCGCAACGAACCTATACGACAAAACCTGGAAGAAACTATGGCACAACGGGGGTGAGTTGCCAAATCATGAGTAGAAAACGTCCACAGATATAAATCGCATGTATGACTCAATCCTAGGTCATACGATCATAATATATATCCTCAAAATATATCCTAAAGCATAAAATATGGCTAGGGTATACATCTATGCATAAGTGTAATACCAGGTGCTCGTGTCAGTGCCTCAGGTAACAACATATCATATATATGATGTATGAATGCATGAAAACAGAATGCATTCAACCATGAAATCAATGCCTGTAAGCCTGTGGATCTCGTCCACGTGTCAACCAGTGACGCAACAATATCATGCATGTAAATATCTTAAAAGCATATGCATGTAAATATGTGGATATAAATCAATGGGTGTCCCTCGCGACACATCAAAATCATGAAACCTGGGTGTCCAACATCGACACTCGAAAACATCATGAAAATCGTGTCCATCATCGACACGTAAATCATCATATCTCAGGCTCCGTCAGTCCGGATCGGCCCATATCATCTCTCGACTCCGGTCGGCATCTTCCGGATATCCACCGAGCCTAAATACTATCACCGGTAGGTAGTGGTCCTACTGCCAGGCTCACCGTCTGCAGGACAGCATCCATTTCTTGCCTCGGGATACCATACCGGGTCCACCATGTACCCACAATCGGCCTCATCCGGCTCCTCGAATCGGGTTTCACATGTCACACTCAGAACCGAGAAAACATATGGTGGACGCACTGAAATATCATATCAAGAGAAACCGGGTTTTTAAAACAGTACTTACTTTCTTTTGAAATATCCACGGTTCTCAAATCCAGAAATCCCATGAAAACAGCATATCTCAATGCGTATAATCATAAAGCATGATGTATGCTACATATAACAGAAATGTAAGCATATCCGTATATCATATAACATGGAACAATACTATGCACATATCAAGTGAAAACCACTCTTTTAAATGAATCCAGTTTTGAAATATATCCTGCGGCTGCAATTTCCTCCAAGTCAAATGCAATATCATATAAAGGTGCATGCAACTATAGCAGACAATTCATGCAAGGTATCATATCAAAATGCAGCAATTCTACTGTGTAGTGACATGTCAATTATTGATGATGAAGTGTGTGAGCCGGCAAGTAAGTGTATGTGAAGCATACGCATCATCGATAATGGTGCGGGTGTCCTGATAGCATGGGTTTCATAATAACTGCAGAGAACACAAATAGCAAGCAATGTGATGCAAATAGTAAGAATATGCAGAAAAATGAATATATAACGCAGTAAAAGGAAATATGCATTAAATATATGAGTCACACAGTTTTAGCGTTTTGAAATAACACGAATCGTGGTGTTTAGAAAAATAGGGGATACGGTGTTTTTAAGAAAATGTACGACTTTTGAAATATCCGTAGTGTCCCTTGGAATGTTTTTAAAATTCTCATGATTCGTTAGTTTTGGAAATAGGTATGACTCGGGTCCAGTCTATCATCTACTAGGTAAACTACAGGTCTAACTAACAAGCCAATCGAAAGGGGTATGGAAACCACCTAAATCTGAGTCGATATATATACATATATATAATAGTCGATGATCCCGCCTCAATAGTACCACGTACGATACAATATATCATATGACATCCATGAGTCAAGAGTGCGGATCTATCATCAAAGTTATCTCGTACGGTAAATCCGTCGTACGGCATCCCAAATTAGGGTACGGGTCAACTATCACAACTAAATCATCATTTATCTGGTATCCTTATCATCACATCATGAATTAGGGGTACTGATCTACAGTCTAGTACAATCTGATACCATCAACATATATAAATGCGTGTGTACGAAAACACATCGCCTACCGATCCGCTATAATCACATGTCATATCTCATAATACGATTCAAATCACATGACCGATCTCGTGGCATCATGCCCAATCTCATCGACTCATCTCCAAATATCATCCACTATCCTCATTATCCAACTATAGGTATACATATATATACATAGTCCCATACCTGTGTGTGTGTGTGTGTCTACGTATCCCCATATAGACACAAGTAATAATAATAATGCATGCAAGGGTCTGTGGGCGTGTGTGCAAACCTATTCTATGGTTCGCGACTAAGAAATCAACCACGACAATATCATCCAAAAACACCAACATTTATCCCATGATCTTCTAAGATTCTACTTGTTAATCATCCAAATTCACAACACATATGTAAATGTATAAAATATCCTACGCTATACTATGAACTACGGCGGTGCTATACGCCATCCACCCGACTTCCCGCGTTGATATAAATCTACTCACCTCGATCCTCGCTTACTGGAGTCGATGATGCTACACTCATCCTCATCGTCTCGAAGTCTATGTAGGGGTACCTACAATTTCTAATGCGTCATATAGTATCAAGAATCGAACATGAAAAACAAAACGGCATGCGAATCGCTTATAGGTTAGAACCTATAGCCTACGCCTGCAAAACCATCAAACAACCCCCGTCACTGACTTACAAACACCAGACGACGGAACAAAAAAACAAATACCAAATCCCAAATTAAAACGAAGTCGCGAAACAATGCTGCAACTCAAGAAAATGGTCCCAGATTTTACCTTAAGTGAAATTAGCCAATTTTGCACATATGGTGGGTCTAATTTACTAAAGATAAATCCCTTGACCAAGCACGAACCAATTTGGAGTACCAAGGCCGCAATTTGCAGCCCAAATGAATAAATCTGCGTCCTGGGTAGAGGGTTTAGGAATCTGGTCTTCAGGGTAGCTTCTAGGTTGCCTGCATGACTCATAATAATCGCTAAATTTTATGGTCCCCGGGTGTTAGCAGATATCAAATTCCCTTCCCAAATTCCAGAAAAATACGGTATCGAGGTTTCTGGTTTCGTGTTGCAGGGTTCTAGTCTATGGTTTAGCCCACTATGCAATCCCTACAGGGGTCTGAGGTCATTATAAATCTAAAATTTCACCTTTGGATTCAAATCAAAACCCTAAGCTTAACTTGGAATTTTCAAAGTTCGCTAGACTACGCAATATCGATTCTAAACTTGTATGGATGCTTAATGAATTGAAATACTATTTTAATGGTGCAGAAATTATCTCATTTGGCAACTCAAGAAATTTCTTAAGTTGCCTCAAGTGTCCAAAATCCGATTTTTCTTGGTCCAAAGTGCTTGCCATGAGCTTGTGCATGTTTTTTGTGAAGAAGGAGTGATGTTTTGGGTTTGATTTTGGGTTGTTTGTGAAGGTTGAAGATGGTGGATGAGAGGGTGCTGCCATAGGCTGAAGAGGGAGGGAAAAGATGAAAGAAGATGATGAAGGAGAGAATGGCCAAGTCAACAGAACCCACACCCTCTCCCACACACTATCTCTCTCTCATGCCCATAACTCATATTATATTCATTTCCTTTTTCTTTTCTTCTCTTTTCTTTTTGAAATAGGAAACCCAAAACAAATAACTATACACACAAGAATCATGTAGGAAGATTGTAACAAGTGTGAAAATGATGTGGTGCATGTCATGTGCACAAAACTGGATTAATGCAAGATTACCGATATTTAATCGCAATTAGCATTAAAATAGTGTATAATTAATCATAAAAATTTATAATTTGCATAAATCACATAAAACACCTCATTTCAGAAATTCCTATAATTTTCCAAATATTTTCCACTTTATCGTTATTTAATTATACCGCATTATTAAAATATTCATAATATTTATTATTAAATTATAAAAATTCCCAAAAATAATATTTTATTTTTCTGAAATGTTACATTTGGGCTTGATCAAACCGGTGGGGCAGGAAATATGGAGTATCTTGCCGGTTTTATTGAAGAGTCTGGGGCTCGTGTTGGTTCTGTGATGATGTGTTCTCTCGACAATTCCACTGGTGCTGTTTGATTTGTTTGTATGAATCTGGTCTGCATTCAGGGATTGGAGGGAAACGTGTAGCTTTATATCACATCACAACCCTTTGCATTTATCATTCATGTCCCCTATGTGCGCCTACTACTTGCACAAGTCATAATTTGTGTTGCCAACTTGTGTAAGGCAGCACCTACCATGGTCCATGCATCACAAAAGGTGTTCACACTTCTATGTGTTGGACCATTTTAGATAAAAGAAAGTGTCTACACATGCATGTTCCAAAAAGAAACTCTTTGGATATCGATCGGTTTGCAGTTCTGGTTGCAGTGTCGGCTCACAAATGTTATATTTGTGATTTTGTGTGTATTTCAAGTATTGTGTCACGGATACCTGTAATCTTTATTTACTGAGAAGACACTGGTTAATAGTACCGATATATAACAAAACAGATAATGAATGAGTGGTATTGAAATGCAGTTTTCTGTGATAAACAAATACCCCCAAACTTATCTTTTGCTCGTCCCGAGCAAAACAAAATCCTAGCCTCAATTTCGTAGGGAACGCGATTGCACTGAGCTCGTGCAACAAGCCTTTAAACCTCTAGGTGTCCCTAGTAGAAGGAGTGTTGTCTCCTGAGGGTTTTCAACGGATTACACCTATAAAATCCCGTCAAGCTAGTATCACAAGTTAACGTTGATTCTACTCCAACAATTTAGTATCTTGGTTAGAAATTCTATCATCCTATGTTAGAAATATTCAACCTTTATGTTTCATGCCTCATATTTATTCAATCTCAGATCCTATACGTTTTTACAGTTTGAAAAAGATCTCGGTTTCTTTTAAGTTTTCTTTCTAAAGTGCGGTCTCCAATCAGGGATTTTTATCATCTTTACGGAAAACAGAAGTCTTATTCTTTATTTCTATCTTTCCTCTAAACATCGATTGTATACCCTTACGTTTGTATAAAATTTCACCCTTACACTAAAGAATTCAATTCGAGCTATAGTACCCTTGCACTAATACCTAATACTATTTCTTTTCGTTAATGATGGACGGTTTTGCTCACACACCTTTCATGCGACTATTAATGCTTCTTGAGGCACTAACAGCCGATTACTGAATGTGTGAGCTTAAAGCGTAAATAGCAGTTTCCAGATCTTGACTTTATTTATTTTTTCTTTTTTTCTTTTTATTTTTCTTTTTCAAGACCGGATATATTTTTCGATGATGCTCTTTTGGTGGTTAGCTTTAAATACCGTTTTTTCTTTCATACTAAGTTTTCATGCAAGAGTATTTCTAGGTATCCTCTACTATCCCAAATTTTAAGGTGCGTGTATATGCAGTTTGTATGGTATATACTTTCTAAATTTGGACTCAAGAATAGAAACTATTTTTCAGATTTATCTTTCAGTAAAACTTCAATACTTTCCATTCATCTCGACTTAACTCAAGAACTGAACTAAAGATTACCTACTTCAATAAAAAAACTGCAAGGACGTATAATTACCAAGGTTAAACAGAATGAGGGTTAATTTTAGTTTTTTCAATTCCTAAGCCTAGGATTTAGTTATTTCTAACGCATCAACCAAACTTTCGGAATAAAAATCTAGGTTACCCTATTAGCCAACTTGACGATAAAGTTTTTATATTTTTGTAAAATTTTCTATTTTTATGGGTTTTTAAATAAGTATGCAAATGCAAAATAAACACATGAATGCGAAGGAAGAAAGCTTAGCGAGCATACCCCCAAAGTTAAACTTGACAGTGCCCTCACTGTCAGGCTACACCAAGAGGGTCAAAATTGTCGGCGCTCCCCTGTTTCTTATGTTTTTTTTATTTTTTATAATTATTTTCATTTATACAAAACAAAAGGAAAACTAAAAATATATACACAAAAAGATCCCTCCAAACATAAGTGAAACAGTGTTACCACTGTTTAAGCGTTAATGTTCAGAGTTAGGGGGGAGAGAACAGTATTAATCTATACATGGCCTTACATAGGCCAAAAGTTAGCACCAACCATTCAAAAAATTTATCACGATAATGCGCAAGTTGGTGAAAGAATGCGGAGAGGAAAGAAATGGAGAATACGCGAGACCGTATGTGGATGGAAGCGGGGTACAGTCTCGTTGGAGGAGAAGAATGGCGGAGGGGCAAAAGAAATGGATTATGAACTTGAGGGTGGAAATAGAGTGAATAAATTAATACAATTTGTAATGACCGAAGTGTAAAAAGCGATTGTACTAATCTATTAACCCTTCGAGAAATGGGGTCAAACCTCTCAAGATTCGTGAGAAAACATAGGTATACCGAACTTGGTTAACCAGACATAGGAAATGAAAGTGATACGGTGTCTTGCATAGTAGGAACGATGGAAAGGATGGAGGGAAGTGATCGAGAAATGCGATCGGTTAAACGTTCAGGAGGGTGAACATAGTCCATGAAAGGGATAGGATGAATTGGAAAATCCGACTCATCTAATAAAACTGGTTCATCCTCAATCTTATCCTCAAAATTCTCCTCAAAATTAAGCTCATCCATGCATTTATCATCATCAAAATTTAGACCCATATGGGGTTCGGTAAAAACTATTAATGACTAGGGATGATGTCCACACGGAAGTAAAAGGACATGATAAATTGGAGAGAAAACTCATCCAAAGCTGTGGGTTCATCATCCAAAATATTCCCAGCGTCAATATCCTCAATCAAGTGAAAATCAAATTTCTCAGTCACCTCATCAAAATCATGGATTTTAATCAATTATGGTTCTAGGATGAAGGTGTAGAGGTCAAAGGGATTGGGTGTGGTTTCACTTGACATAGTCCCTTCACAATCGGGTAAATCAAACACTACAAAGTCGCACAACTCATCAAACGTTCTATCTTTAATTTGTGATTCATTTAGGAAACTCGATAGAATTTCAAAACCGGAGTTGTGGAATTCAATTTTCAATGGGTAGGTTTGATTTGGAAGGGTGTACCGCTCACTCTCACTACTCAAATTCTCAATCTGTCCTATCGCCTCATCATACATTAGAAAATTCGAAGCTAGTTAGAAACAAGCTGCCGGTTCGTTAGGTTGTATGAGTGCGGCCATGGACGCATTCAAATCCATCATCTGTTGGCATGACGCTACCCGAAATTCTTCCAATGACTGTTCAATACTAGACTGTCCCGACCCGAAAAGTACGGAGCATGACCGGTACTTAAATTACGTAACGACTCGAGGCGTACGTAATCTAAGTAAGCCAAAACCCAGAAATCAAAACCAAAGAAGAGTAGAGTGAAGGAAGAAACCAATTTAAAGCAAGTAGTTTTAATCAACATAGGCCGAAGTATGTATTTTTAAAATCTTAAGTATTTTCTGAATATTTCGGCAGTGTTTCCTTTGTAAATACTGACCCCAAACGGGATACAACATGAATAGTATACGAAATGAAACAAAAAGGCATCCCCAAGCGGGAGCTATCTCTTCTTCAATCGACGGTCACAACCACGCAAGCATTATAATATACAACGCCGAAGGGCGAGGATGAAAACTCAAATCAGCAAGAAAACCATAATAATACAACGCGCGACTCTAAGGTCGAAGAAAAACTAGTCTGGTCTTCTATCTCTATCAAATATACAACCTGGATGATGGAGTTTCTAGATACAACTGAAATAATAAATAAACAATGGTGGTCCTGATGCAAAAAAACCCACCTACCAAAGCAATCACCCGGAAGGAACAGTGTGCCAGCAAAGACGCAACGAAACCTGTACGGCAAAACCTGCAAGGAACTGTGGCACAACGGGGGTGAGTTGCCAACTCGTGAGTAGAAAACACCTACGAGTAGAAATCGCATGCATAACCCTATCATAGGTCATATCAGGTAATATCCTCAAATAATATCCAGATCCATCAACATGTAAGTGCAATACTACGTGCTCGTGTCAGTTCCTCAGATAGCTACATATCAGATATATGATGTATGAATGCATGAATATGATATGCAATTGTTATACAAATGAAAGCAGAATACATATTGATGGAAAAACTGTTTTCTTATTTAATGAAGTTTCTATATGTATACCAATCACGTATCATCAATGAATGCAACAGAGAAATCAGTGTCAAGCATCGACACAAAACATAAGTCTCAGTATCTCAATATCAATCTCAATATCTCAAATCTCAAATATCAATATCTCAGGCATCCGTATCATCTGCGGGATCGGCCCGCAGGCTCCGGCAGAATGGATCAGCCTATAACCATCTCATGACTCCGGCCAGTATCCTCCGGATAACCGACGAGTCTAAATAATATCACTGGAAGGTAGTGTTCCCCTGCCAGGCTCATCGAATACAACTTGAGCTTCTTGCCTCGGGGTACCATACCGGGCCCACCATGTACCCGAGACGGTTCATCCAACTCCTCGAACCGGGTTTCCAAATCCAACAGCAATCATGAAAACTTATGGTGGACGACTCATACATCACGAGAAAACCGCAATTTGCATTTTAAAATGATGATACTAAGCTCTTTATTAAATTCTTGCCGTTTTCCCCCAAATCCAGAAATCTCATGTAAATCCGAAATCATCAAAATCATGATACCAATAAATAGTGAATACCGGCATAAATCTCCATAATACTGTATAACCAATGAATATACGGATGCATCTGATATCATGCAATGAAGGCAATAATTAAACTAGCATATGGAAACTATAACATATTACAACTATCAGCTAACAAGCTATATCAATGAATTACTATTTTCTAAAGTGTACGTGATATTGCAATTACCGATGTAGATGTGTGTGAGCCGGCAAGCGAGTGTACGTGGAGCAAACGCGTCGTCGGTAATGGTGCTTGTGTCCTAACAGCATGGTTTCATGATTACGACGTACACAATAACATGCAATGAGGCGATAACAACATAATAAGGAAAATGAATAATAAATACAACAATAAAGTGTGGAACATGAATAATAACGTGACAACAAGGAATCTATCTTACTATACATGTGTTATACTGTTTTGCCATTTGAAATAGTACGAATCGTGGTGTTTGAAAATAAGGACTACGGTGTTTTTAAGAAAAGATACGTTTTTTAAAATATTAGTAGTATCCCTTGGTATGTCTTTAAAATTCTCACAATTCATCAGTTTTGGAAATAGGTATGCCTCGGCTCTAGTCTGACATCTACTAGGTAAAATACAGGTCTAACTAACAACCAATCGAAAGGGGTACGGAAACCACCTACATCTGAGTCGATATATATCTGTCTATATAATAGTCGGTGATCCCGCCTCAATAGTATCCCATATGATACACCATCTGATATGACATCCTCAAATCAAGAGTGCGGATCTATCATCAATATATAGCTCGTACGGTAAATCTATCGTACGGCATTCCAAACTGGGTACGGGTCAATATCACATTTATCTTATTATTCATCTGGTATCCATATCATCACATATCGTGGGTAGGGGGTACTGATCAAACTCTAATACACTACTAGTATCATCAATATATATATAAATGCGTGTGTACGAAACACATCGCCTACCGATCTGCTATCATCACATTTCGCATCTCATAATACGATCCAAATCATATCACCGATCTCGTGGCATCAAGCCCAAACTCATCGACTCGTCCCCAACTATCATCCACTATCCTCATTATCCATGTATAGGTATACGTATATTTATATATATAGTCTCATACCTATGTGTATATAAATATATACATATCCCATTTACGCACAAGTACTAAAATGCATGCAAGTGTATGGGGGTGCGTGTATGCAAATCCTTATTCTAGGGTTTCATGACTAAGAAATCCGCTTAATTCCTTTCTTCAATTATCGCTAACCCTAAACCCATAAGCTCCTAAGGTTTCTCTTACTTGGTGTTCATATCTCATAATAAAGTATATCATTATCACATCACCTCATTCCTCATAACTTTGCGGGGGTGCTATACGCCATCCACCCGACTTCCCCCGTAGATATAAATCTACTCACCTGATCTTCGCTCGCCGGTGCCGACGTCGCCACACGCTTGCTCGTCGTATCGAAGCCCACATGGGGTACCTACATGTCAAAACGCATCGCATCGCATAAAAACCCAAATTCGAAATAGAAACGGCATACGAAAACCAAATCGGCACGCGTATCATGTACAGGTCAAAATCTATCGCCTACGAATGCCGGAATAGCCAAAACAACCCTCGATGTCGATGTACAAGCGTCAAACCATCGAGAAAAACACCAAACATACCAATCATGGTTTTACAACTTACTAAAAATATATAAAATACGATGCAGTTCATCAAAACCAATAAATTGATTAAATCGATTAATTACAAGAAACCTAGTAAGCATCAATTAGCCGTTTCACTTTAAAAGTTGATATTTAAACGAAACTAATGGCCATAATATCCACTAAATATCATAACTAAGTTATAGAAACCAATTCAATAATTTATTCTATCAATTTGTATAAATTCCAAAATTCTAGTTTTGCAAAAATATCCAATTTTAACACTTTTTAAAGCAAAATTAACAATTTAACAATTAAGCTTGGTTTTGCATGATCTAAAGTATTAAACTACAATTTAAAATGTTAATAATTTCATGAATAACCTAATCGTATTTTTCTCTTAGTTATATTCATAGTTTACAAAAACCTAGTTCATTAAAAAGCTTAAGTTTGGACATTTTTCAAGTAACAACCTGTAATTAGCAACTAGATTAGTTTTAACATGTTTTAAGATGCTAGCCCACATCACACAACCATGCACAATTGATGACAACCCAACTCCAAAACAAAACCCTAACTTGAATTTCTTAATCATGCAATTGAACCCATTTAAAACCTAATTAACACTTAATTAAAATCTTAGATTTGAACAAGTATCAATTGGAAAAGGGTTATACCTCAAACTAGTTTGAAATGAGATCCACACTTGCCAAAACATTGCCCCCAAAATGTCATCTTGCTCCAAGGATTCAAGATAGCATGGGCAAGGAAATAATGGGTCAAGGTTGGATTAGACTTTTAGCTTGATTTGTGATGGAATTTTGGAGATTTTTTTGAAGGGTTTTGAGTGGAATGAGAGGAGAAAAAGGGGAGGGCAGATGAGGGGGCTCGGCTGCAGCATTGGGGAAGAGAGGAGAGAGGGTGAGGTGGGGAAAAGTCAAGTGAGGAAAGTCCAAAGTCCACCAAAGTTAAAGACTATACTCATTTTACTATTTCTCTCATTTCCTTTGATTTCTTTTCTTTCAAAACCCTTTTCAAGTGGGGAAAATTTTGGGAATGGGCTGTCAAGGGGCTCGGCCAGCAACACATGGGGTTGGGTGTGGGTTTGTGTAGGGTGAGAGAAATGATAAATGTTATACCCCAATTCTATTTACACTAATATCACTATTTAAGCCTTTTTCTTCGATATTTCTAAAACCGTTTAACAACTTCATTTCATTTTAGAAACAATATTTTACATGTTAGTTCAGTGTGTCATGATGCACAAAATTTGTATTAACCCTTTCCAATTTGTAATTTTCCCTAATTAAATGTATTAGTGACGGCTTAAAATAATATTAAAATAATTATTTCCGGAAAATTTTTCAGAAAATTAGAAATTTTACCAGTAGCTCAATAAACACCAAATACGAGCAATTTCATAGCTAGAATATGTATATTTAATTTTATATTAAATGATATTTATATCTTGATTTTTACTGAAAAACACCCCTTATTTTACCGATTTTCTGAAATTTCACCTAAATGATTTTCAAATCGTTACAATCTTCCTCGCTTAAAGAAATTCGGTCCCCGAATTTAAATTAAAACTCCCCCAAATACTAAAACATTTTAGCAAACCATCAAGTCGTCAGGGCTCCAAAATCATAAATACGTAAAACCCATCGTAGCGCAATGCATGCGCATGAAAAATGAGCATATCACTCAAAATCAAAACTCCGTCATGCATCTCGCAATCATCGGAGTCATGGGGAAGACACAATGTCTAAATCCAGAACGAAAACCAATATGATATACATCATTAAAACATCTGGAAGAATGCATGCCAAAAATATACTCAGGTACTGTCCTCTGACTAGTCCTGCTCAGTAACAAACCAAATAGCAAGTATCATAAAACATACTGCTCCAAAAGAAATCAATCCCAAATATATATAGAATACCACGTGCGTCTGGTGCGCACGGAAATCGAAATCCGTGAATGTACCATACATGTGCACAAAAACCAAATCTAAGTGCAACGGGTGTGCACGAAAACACCTGTCAAGGGCAACGTGGTGCCTGACAGCAAAACCAGGTGCATCTGATATGCACGAAAAATCTTGATTTAGTGCATCTGGTGTGCACCTAAATTGCATCAAGTGCCTTAAGTATGCGCAAAATCCAATTCAAGTGCACAATGTGCACGAAAACGAATATCGAATATCACAATCGAAATCGATGGTATACAACACACTTCAATCCAAATCACAATCAGGTACACCGTGATATAAAATCTCACCATCCCATGCATTGACGTGCACAAAAGCAAATTGAATACTAGAAGTGCATGAAAACTATGCCGAAAGCATAAGTCAAATCATATACATGCCCTAGGCATGAAATCACATATCATGAAACTCGATTATCAAAACTCAATCATGAAATAAATCTCCCAAAAATACTGAAATCCAAAGTGACGGATACGTGATAGTCAATCATAAAATCACAACTCATAAATAGTGTCGTCATATGTCCGTCCTTCAAAGTCGAGAAGGTGTCGGTGCATCCAATGCTAGCAAAGCAAGATATCTACTTGCCTTCTGATCATGGCATGTCGCCTAGTGCCCTTAGGCTCTCGTCTCTCACTGCAGATTGCTAAGTACATAGCTCCTCGGCTCAACGGTCCTATATAAAAATGATAACGGAAGCAGTCCGCTCTCACACATCCTCTAAAGATCTCTGGTCAACTATCAGGGTTACTCATAACGTGTCCCGTCGACGATGCCAAACTTTGACCTACTGGATGTGCACCATATGACCGCTCCTGGGTCCAGGTCTTCACGTTTAGTATTTCCAGAAAGATCCTATCGAAGTCTCTCCCAAGTGTCGTTTCTGTCGAACTGCCCGGAAGTTATCATACTTACCAAATCTATTTCTTGTTCCGGAATGGCTGCATACTCATTATGACTACTCCTGGAAGGTATATCCATAGTCAACGCTTCTACTTGCATATCACATCTCTGATGTCGGCGGAGTGGAACGTCATCTCATCAAGATCTCGTACGAACCTCTTACTCCACTTTTATCTAATGTCGACCGATTCGGACTCGCCTCCCCGTGGCTGCATGGACTACGCTCCAATGGCTATACTTGTATATGGAGTTTCCCAAGCGATGTATCCCATCACATGATGTCCGAATGATGTCGAACTTTTCGATCGATTCGTCGAGGTTCCATAGTCCCCCAAGAGCTCAACATCTTGGGTACAGTTTAATAGTATCGAATATATGCCACAGCACCTATGGACCAACCGTAGAAGGGAAGACCCAAGCCTCATTAATGGCACCGCTGAACTGCCGCAAACCCTAAGGTTCACTGGCGTTCCATGGTCATTAAGTCAAGTTAGGGTTTCATTCTTCTAGAGGGTCCGTAGAATTGCTTGCATTGTTTTCCGAATACTTTAAACTTGGAAAATGGGTTCCTGACATTCGATCGTCTCTATCGACTCTCAACGTATCAGCGTGAAGTCGCCTCTAGCTGGAATCAATCCATCTGATGACCTCGCATCGGGGTAAGCAATAAATCATATGTCCCAGTTCTTCATCTTTGGTGACTAGAGATCTTCTATCATATCTCGAAGTATAACTCGTGCGGCGTAGCTCCAAACTTCTGGGGCAATATCTCGTCATTCGCAGCAACATCTGAATCTTCTGTCCTCACGCTGAACAGTGCCTCAAACATCAAAATATGGTGCATTAACGGTCATCACATCATGGCTGGCCTCTTGCAGTGGCCCTATACTCTGGTGCTGATCTACACGTCCGAGAAATCTCATAAAAGCGATCCATCAAACACTCATGGTCTGAAAACACAATGAAACGACACCTCTATGCAATCGTATATCCCTGGAATCACGCCCTGGTCAGTCCTCGTTCGTGACGAGCTCGTGCTGACCGCAACTCTAGCCGCAGCTCTCTCTGCCCGTGTAATCGTGGCAGCAAATCCATAACTGGTACTGATGAGGCTACATCATAGGAATGAATATAATACTGTGGAAACAAAAGTACATCCTAAGGCTTCTTAAGCGGAGTAGCGTATCGTAAGTATGCCATGGAACATACCCACGGTACGTCACTCTACTTTAGTCACTTACTCCATCAACCAAGGGTCATCCTACACTCCGCAGGTAAAACCTAACACTCTTATACCAACTTGTTACGACCAGA
This sequence comes from Agapanthus africanus, assembly GCA_030015575.1. Classification (NCBI taxonomy): domain Eukaryota; kingdom Viridiplantae; phylum Streptophyta; class Magnoliopsida; order Asparagales; family Amaryllidaceae; genus Agapanthus; species Agapanthus africanus. The sequence goes on along the minus strand of CM057343.1, from coordinate 285,196,290 downwards.
AAAGTACGGAGCATGACCGGCACTTAAATTATGAAAAGTCTTGAGGCGTACGTAATCTAAGTAAGCCAAAACCCAGAAATCAAAACTAAAGAAGAGTAGAGTGAAGGAAAAAACCAATTTAAAGCAAGTAGTTTTAATCAACAAAGGCCGAATATGTATTTTTAAAATCTCAAGTATTTTTTGAAAATTTCGGCAGAGTCTCCTTTGTAAATACTAGCCCCAAATGGGATACAACATGAATAGTATACGAAATGAAACAAAAAGGCATTCTTAAGCGGGAGCTAGCTCTTTATCAATCGATGGTCACAACCACGCAAGCATTATAATATACAACACCGAAGGGCGAGGATCAAAACTCAAAAGAAAACTCAAATCAGCAAGAAAACCATAATAATACAATGCGCGACTCTAAGGTCGAAGAAAAACAAGTCTGGTCTTCTATCTTTATCAATTATATAATCTGGTTGATGGAGTTTTTAGATACAACTGAAATAATAAATAAACAATGATGGTCCTGATGCAAAAGAACCCATCTACCAAACCAATCACCTGGAAGGAACTGTGTGCCAGCAAAGCCGCAATGAAACCTGTACGGCAAAACCTGTAAGGAACTATGGCACAACAGGGGTGATTTGCCAACTCGTGAGTAGAAAACACCTACGAGTAGAAATCGCATGCATAACGCTATCCTAGGTCATATCAGGTAATATCCTCAAATAATATCCAGATCCATCAACATGTAAGTGCAATACTACGTGCTCGTGTTAGTGCTTCAGATAGCTACATATCAGATATATGATGTATGAATGCATGAATATGATATGAAATTGCTCTACAAATGAAAGCAGAATACATTATGATGGAAAAACAGTTTTCTTATTTAATGAGCTTTCTATATGTATACCAATCAAGTATCATCAATGAATGCAACAGAGAAATCAGTGTCAAGTATCGACACAAAACATAAGTCTCAGTATCTCAATATCTCAAATCTTAAATATCAATATCTCAGGCATCCGTATCATCTGCGGGATCGGCCCGCGGGCTTCGGCAGAATGGATCAGCCTATAACCATCTCATGACTCCGGCCGGTATCCTCCGGATAACCGACGAGTCCAAATAATATCACCGGTTGGTAGTGCTACCCTGCCTGGCTTATCGAATACAACTCGAGCTTCTTGCCCCGGGGTACCATACCGAGCCCACCATGTACCCGAGACGATTCATCCAACTCCTCGAACCGGGTTTCCAAATCCAACAGCAATCATGAAAACTCATGGGGGACGACTCATACATCACGAGAAAACCGCAATTTGCATTACAAAATGATGATACTAAGCTTTTATGAAATTATTGTGGTTTTCCCCAAATCCAGAAATCACATGTAAATCCGAAATCATCAAAATCATGTTACCATTAAACAGTTAATACCGACATAAATCTCCATAATACCGTATAACCAATGAACATATGGATGAATCTGATATCATGCAATGAAGGCAATAACTAAACTAGCATATGGAAACTATAACATATTACAATTATCAGCTAGCAAACTATGTCACTAAAATAGTATTTTCTAAAGTGTACGTGACATGGCAATTACCGATGAAGATGTGTATGAGCCGGCAAGCGAGTGTACGTGGAGCATACGCGTCATCGGTAATGGTGCTGGTGTCCTCACAGCATAGTTTCATAATTACTACGTACACAATAACATGCAATGAGGCGATAATAACATAATAAGGAAAATAAATAGTAAATACAACAATAATGTGCGGAACATGAATAATAACGTGACAACAAGGTGTAAGTGCACGGCGGCGCCCCGGCCGTCAATCCGACGGCCAAATGCGGAAGCGGTGATAAACTTTAATTTTGCGAACTTAGCAAACCGGCACCACCGCGCACTAAATCCCGTATCGGGCCATTAAACTAAATCTAGCAAAGTAACAAGATAGGGAAGAGATATACCGAGTGATCCGAGTCCTCCGGTCTTCTCGTCATCGTCCCGATCTCTCGCGGAAACTCCGGTCGTCGCATCCTTGCCGGAAGGGCACCACATCGTCTGTATCTTTTACGGGCTCCCACCTCAATACCGAGGCAACTCGGGCATGAAGCTGGCAAGTCGACATGCCCAAGATGTGCTGTAGAATGTAGTGTAGAATGCGCTTTGTCTTAATGGGGTTTGTAGTTGCCTTGATGGAGGAATCAACAAGATATGAACTTGGGATTTTTGGTAGCAATGGAAAATGAGATGGATGATTAATTTCCCACACCAAATGAAATGAACCTCTCTCATTTTTCTTCCCCTCCAAATAGTGGCCGGCCTTGCAATGGGGTGGAAAATGGTGGAGGGCAAAACAAATACAAGAGGGAGGTGATGGTAGTATAAAGCAAGAGGTGACCATATCCAAACATCAACCATACTTATCACTTCTAACCCATACCCTTTCTTATCTCAATTAATGCACCATCATGGATGAAAGATGCTTAACATATCATAATGAATACAATTGCAAGAAGCCCCCTCCACAAATGTTATTTGCACAATTGCAAATAACCCCCTCCATCGGAAAAGTCCGGCCGGGAAAGAACAAAGGAAAACCGGCCGGAACGGAATGCAAACTGGCAACTCCAGAAAACCGGTCCCGTAATAAATTACAGGAAAACCCCCATACTGTGCATACACACCCGCATCTGTATTCCGTCCGGATACAAATGCAATGAGACAAAATCTACACTGTACTATACTAGGATCCGGCTTAAACCAAAGCCGGCTAGTAAAATCCGTTCGATCCTGATCCGTGCAATACCGCACGTATCTGATCGAACCGTGCCATATAACTATACGGCCTCTAGTACTAACCGTCCGATCCTGATCCGTGCAATACCGCACGTATCTGATCGGACCCTGCCATATCTCCATACGGCCTCTACAGCATTTCGCCCGAAAGCTTGAGTAACTGAAAGTGTGGTGGACTCTAAAGACTGGTGAATACTATGGCTGTGGATTTAACCACTAGCACGTCAGAGGTATAAGCCAATACGTAACGGGCCACCAGCTATTGACTAAAAGGGACGTCGATGAGCGAACACATCCTGACACCCTACTGAGCCTGTCAGTGACAATATCCGTACAGTCCGGTCCGTTCGTCTATGAGCATCGCATGTCGGGCCTAGGGGGTTGGTAAAAGTCAGACCCCCAAAAGCGGTACAAGTCGTGTCGGAGTGTAGCCCAGAACATCCTGAGATACTACTGGAATACCTACCAGTAAATCTCCTGCCTTGGCCAAGGACTTCATGTAAAGGCTCTCCTAGACACAGCGCGACCTCACCCCCAATACCGGGAGAGACGAGCCCCCGAAGATCCGCTCACTGCCTCCATGTGGCTCGGGACTGTACCCAACTAAAACCTGTTTGCACGACTCCTTTGAGCCGTGGTAGGGTAGTAATCAAAGTACAGTGGGAACTCACACGAGACAAATGACGATCCCCAGGTCGATGAACTAACCTGTACACATGTCACCTGGGAACTGCTATCTGACGTCAGGTATAAGACCAACTAGCATGTTCCCGGCGAGTCCTGTCCGGTGTACTCATAACCCAATGAGCACCTGTATACATCTTAGGTGAACCAACTGACACCAGTGGCTTGTGAGACCGGCCACCGCCCCTCGTCGGGGTCTCGACTGTATACACTAGTCTACTCTGGAGAATCGATGCGCTGTCTCGAAACTCCCACGACTAAGGACCTTTTAAGGATGTGCTTATAGACTCCAGCTCTCACTTATATGATCGCCCTCATACTGCTGGCAGTCAAGCAAGAATCCTAGGGGCTCTATCAACGTGTATTAGCGACCTGTCAGGTCACCTAAAGCAGTACACGATGATAAAGGTAAACCAGATAGCAAACTATCATCTCGAGTAAGACTGTCCTACCGGGATAGGTCCTCCCTCAATCATTGTAATCACGTGCCTGTGATCCAATAATTGACTCTGAGGGCACTATCTTCAACAATCTCCCACTTGCACTCGAGGCTAATTATTGCGATGTCGCATACTCACAGCCCGTGTGATACCGAACACCCAACTTCTCTACTAGTCAGTCTCATAAAGCCTGTTTGCGAAACTCTTGCGTTCGAGGAATAGCCTCAGTGAGTGGATCCGCCATGATGTTTCTTTCTATGTCTTTCTATATCTCAAGTTCGCGGAGAAAGCCATCTCCCGAAATGAGCAATACCTGTCTTAGAATGTCTGGATGTCTGATGGGACCTAGTTCATAAATGAACTCCAAATCCAAACTTCTTCGACTGTATCATCAACTGAACTTAATCAGTATCCTGTGCCATGCCTCCCTCAGTATCTGCCTGGATCACCTGTCCAGAATACTGCCCCTCGTCAGAAGGAAAACTATAACTCTGACAACCTCCTTGTCGTCCAGGTCACCTTGGAAGCCTGGAATGATAACCGTCTCCTAAAGGAGGCTGCTGTTATCATTTCCCTAGAACATCCACTTATGTTCTAAAACTGCTTCCGACTGTTTCTCCAGGATTGGATCAATGTCAACTTATTGCATCTAGTGCAAGAACAACATCTGGTGTGGTACTTGACATCTCATGATTGACTCAATTGCCTAAACAAGTGATCTGCCAATCATGCACATCCCTCTCTACTTTAGTCTATAAGACACCTTTAGAGAGGGTGACTCCATCACCTGCAGGTACACTACCGTGCCAGGAGTCGTCCATTCTAAATACTCTTAGAATGCTGTCAAAGTACCCTGATTCGGAAACCACCCAAATCTAGATCTAAAACCATAGATCTAGTATCCAGTATGTCTTATATAATGTCCAAGTCCTTTGTGGAGAAACCACTGTGTGACGACCAAAGTATAACCGATCGTAGTATAGGAATATCACTTCCTACTTTGTGTATGTCATCCAAAACCCGGATATCACACCCTACTACCTTCTCAACAGATCCATCCCCTATTCTGATGAAGTCAAACCTATGACTGTCACATCAGAAATAGATGATCTGTCTCCGCTATATCTGCTTTAGTCTATAAATAGACATAAGCCTGATATCCACCAATGCTTCCGCTGCTCCCACTGACTACGACAACCCTCTGGCAGAGTCATATAGATGTGCACTTCTAAAGCTAGTTTAGAACGACGCTATACTCATCCTCCTGCCGGGTCTCGCAGCCTGGAACAACAACAATGGCAAGTGTGGGTAAACAAGAACTTCTCTGTCACCATCCTTGAGGCAACCGGAGTACCTCTCGGGTGCCTGAAGTTACCCACCTTATCTGCGGAGTGGCCAATGGAATGTCAAATCAGATTGAATCTTTAGGTTCCTTATCAAATCTTCAGTAATCGTTTGCAGTTCTGGAATCACTTCCAGTTCTACCATACTCCCACTACTATTTTTGAAAAATCCATTTTTATTAAAACTGTGGCGAGTCCAGAACAATATTTCTATTGATCTGCCAGATGGTAGAAAATCAACCCTCGTCATAGCCTGGGTCAACCCACAAACAGCCATTACAGAAGCGTGCCTTGAGTTATCCAGAGTCTGGTTTTAATCATAAGCCGGACAACTCCCCGTACCTTAACAATGTTAAGATATGAACTGTACTATATCCAATATAGAACCAGAGGCACTGATTTAATTTAACCAGATTCAAATCATGCAGCTGTCTCCAGTGCATGTCAACTAAATGGAGAGAGGCTGATCAGCGTTACTCAACTTAGGAATGCTTCCAATTATGAGTAACCTGAAAGAGAAGCAATTTCTCTTTATCATTACTATCAACTAAATACCATACACAAGTATCTACATCTTCGATCACTTTGAAGAATCCCGATACTTGCTACACCCGGTTCTCTACTCTATTCAAATACCTATAACTCCTCAAAACATAGACCCTGTGTTTCTACAAAACACATGTCTAAGAACTAGAGAAGTTAAAAGTAAACAGAATATAGTATGAGGACCAATCCCTCTGTCCTAATGGACACTGGACAACATACAATACTCTGTATAAGTCCGCTGAGTCTGATAACTCTTTCACTGATGTGTCGTAGGTTGAAAACTGTACTTATGGTTAAGAAGAATTACACCGCTGTTCAATGCTCCTTACCTAACCATCCACTGATATAGGTAAATGTCATCGACATAATATCAAAAGGTATATCTCACTCTATGAAAATAGACGTACAGATATGTCAATTTGAAATTGGTGCACAACAGCGGATATTCAAAACCAAATATTTGCCGACCGGCAAACAGCCCAGATGATCTCCTCAAATATCACCGATTACAACGAATCCCGATATAATGAGGATGATCACCCAATTCCCAATAACCTACTCCCACTCATCATCAGTAAAACCATACAGATGTGAGAATCAAACCTGGTAAATACATACCCTGGAGCAAGTGTCCAATCGGGAAATCAGTTCTCTTTTAACAGTATACAGTTGAACTGAAACATTAAAATGTTTCGATGGGGTATCCTGGTATTCCTAGTAATGCCTCTACCATTATCCAGATTCACAACTATAACCGTATAATTCTTTGCCACCTCTCCAAATCCCTTTATATGTCTTTAGTCATTACCTTCTGCACACCCATTTAGGCCAATTGGTTTTCTTCCTTCCCTGCCGTTCGGCACCAGCCTATGGCTTGGAAGAAGACTATCCAATAAGCATAATGGGTGTACTGTCCTAATCCTAGGAGCACTCGCAATGCGAGAGAAGGTGAAGATAAAAGACAACCGAATAAACCTTATTCCTATTTCTCCTGGACCAGAATCCATCCCCGAACTGGAACAAGTTCCTTTCGAGTTCGTATATAACCATACGATGGAGTATCCAAATAAACTGTGGATCTTCGTAGTGATACGGAGTGTCCTGGAGAAATACAAAGGTGATTTAGGATTGGCAAAGGAATAGTTGGTTTGGTCGTGAACAGCAGTCGCAATTTACTTTGCCCTCTTACTAATCCCTTGCTTTGTCTTAATCTTAATACCTTCTGTACACCATCGTTATGCTAATTGGTTTTCTTCATTCCCCACCGTTCGGCACCAGCCTAAGGTTTGGAAGAAGACTATCCAATAAGCGTAATAGGTGTACTATCTCCTAAACCAAGGAGTACTCGCAACTTGAGAGAAGGTAAAAGGGAAAAGACAACTGAATAATCCTATCCGTTTTCTCCAGAACCGGAAACCATCCTCGAATTCCTTCGAGTTCGTATCTAACCATACGATGGTTTTGTCCAATGGAAGTGGACGTTCGTAGTAATACGGGGTGTCCTGGAGAAAAGGGTAAAAGTAGGAGTGGCAATGAGGTCTGCAACTCTGACAATCCAAAAGCCAGTGTAAAGAAGGTTCGGTTAACATGGTCTCTGAGTCATAGTCTTAGGGTCGGGTCAATGGTCGCTGCCAAAGAGAGAGAGAAAAGAAACACTCAGCATGCACTCTAACCTAGATCAGAATGGTTACCAATTTATCTAATCTGGAAACCTCCCACTGTACCTCAAATTCTCCTCCAAACCTGAAAGAAGAATTAGTCGGGGTCATCCGAGGAGTAAACCAACTCATCAGTGGGAATCGGGATCCAACTATCATCGCAAGATAACGTGACGGAATCCGCTCACGGTATCACACTCCAGAAGGTATGCGCATATCTGGCAAGTTTCAGTTCTTTTGAAACTCCCGATGTGATTTCTACCCCATGCTCTTATGACCTTGGCGTGAGGTCAAAATATCATAAGTCACATGTCAAGTTCTACCCATCATTGTCCAGGTTAATTTGAACCCACCCGTACATACCCTTGACGTAGGCCAAAATAGTAGTACGACTGTCCCAAACCAACGCATCTATCTATGCAACAGATAAATACCCGGCAACTACCAAACACTATGCCTTGGCGTGAGGTCAAAATACATAGCTTGAATACTACCGAATATTTAACTGAAATGATGGAGGGCTACGAATGGTTTCTGGCGAAAACCTTTAACGTAATGAACTTGATATCGTTGAAGGAACGGATAGCTTTTTAGAAAATATAATAACGAAAACCTTCGCTAAAGAGGTCACTCCCGGTGAAGGGATCTCGGCTCTTTCCCCGTAGAATGGGGTGCAGGATATTCTAAATGAATACCATGATGCAAAGCAAAAGTAATCGGCTATAGTGAAGTTAATGCCCTGACGCAAACTTCTGTCCAAGGGGTCACTCCCGGTGAAGGGATCTCGGCCCTTGCCTCGTCGACGGAGGAGCAGGATATTCCAAATGAATACCACGATGCAAAACAAAATTGAACGTCCTTGCAATAATAGCTTTTTGAAAAGTGTTCCAACAACATCAGATTAGGTTTGTTTTAACTTGCATTGATCCGAATCAACGCAGTCCCATCAATTGATCACACCACAAAGAACGAAAATATACTGAGGTACGTTTATGCCATCCACATTCGCCACTGGGTCCCGTCATCACCCGTTAGGTTAGCTAACTAACGGCAGAGCGGGGACTGGATTAGCGCGGATGAAAAACATATACAACATCTACTAATATATATACCAATATATAGTATTTTGCTCAAGGTGTGATAAAATGCAACAACACATAAATGTACAGCATCACAGAACAATACAGATATCTGGGATCCCCGGGTTTCACAGAGCCACTACTGAAACCCGACGTTCCCCTGGTCGTGTGGATAGCCTGTGCAATGAAATCCTAGACCCCTACGGGCGCGGCAAGTTACCCGCCAAAACCTGAAGCGAGGCAGCCCCCTTCAGCGCCGTGAATGGACCACCCAGCACTTCACGGAATCCGGTAACTTGGGCACCCCTCCTGGGTCAACCTGTACCCCCTACGAGTGCGGCGAATAGCCCGCCAATTCTAGAGCGAAGCCCCCTCCGTCCCAATGCCATGAGATGCGGGCTTGTTGCCCTCCAGAACCCGGCTATCCGTGCACCCCACCGCGGGGCAATCCTACTACAGAAAGTAAAATATACATACAACGGGTACATCGACCGCAACCAGGTCGTGCCCCAAAAGAATAATACAAATAGGCAGTGACGGCAGTCCACATGTCGGACGCTCGCCCCGTAATATCAAATGTACATAATACAACAAAACTTTACTAGCATTGCATCCAGGCTATCCCCCACGACCGATCCGCAACATCACAGCAAAATCACAAAACATCAACGTGAAAGTCACGTTCGCAAATCCGTCTAACCGGGCTATAGCAGTTAGACTGGATTTACCGATCGAGTGACATTCACGGTCGCAGATATAATGTAAATACTGTGAAATAATGTGTTTAAAATATCCGATCGATCAAAAATTAACAAGTGGGCCCCCAAGCAATACTGTAGCACTCATAGAAAATCTGGGCCCAATATTAATATTCCAAAACCCCTAAAATCAGCCCAGAAGCCCACTGGAGAAATTGGACACAGTGAAGACACCAATGTGCGGCGGAACCGCGGCCCAAGGGGGGTTTGGCCGCGGTTCCGCGCTTCAGTGATCGACTGACTGTGTCGAATTTTTTCAGTAGTCTTAGAATTTCCAGTACATTAGTTTTTTACAACCTGAAAAATTTTTGGACATCAAAAAATTTCGACAGAAAACTGATGTAAGGAAAAACGTGGTTTTTTGGAATTTTGGTCGATCGGAAATGCAAACACATCAAACGAAGCTAGACGAAGTTAATGGCGAGGCTCTGATACCACTGTAAGTGCACGGCGGTGCCCCGGCCGTCAATCCGACGGCCAAATGCGGAAGCGGTGATAAACTTTAATTTTGCGAACTTAGCAAACCGGCACCACCGCGCACTAAACCCCGGATCGGGCCATTAAACTAGATCTAGCAAAGTAACAAGATAGGGAAGAGATATACCGAGTGATCCGAGTCCTCCGGTCTTCTCGTCATCGTCCCGATTGTTAGTTATATGTATGCCCTAGAGGCCATTACTGTACATAGGATGTATATTGTAGTGGATGCTGGGACATATATAGGGAGGACTTTCTCGCTCGACATGATAGTATGCTATCTGGTTACTCTTTACCTTAACGTGTGCACTGATTGTCTCTCTGTTACATGTTGGTAAAGCCCTTAGGATCTGTACTTGACTACCTGGACTATGATGCGGATCATACTATTGGGGACATGGTAGTCCATAAGTACATCTTTCAAAGTCCCTAGTCGAGGGTGTATCGAGACGGGGCATCGATATACCAGAGTAGACTAGCGTATACCTTCTCGACCCATACAGATGGGCGATGGATGATCCCATATCCATTGGTGTTTGACATCAGAGATGATATACGGGTGCTCAGTAGAGACTGGGTACACTGGACGGACTCGCCGAGAACTCCCAGATGGTATTATACCTCACGTCAGATGGCAGTTCTCTGGTGACACTGGTACAGAGTAGTCTGTTGACCCGAGATCGTCATAGAGTCTTGTGTGGTTCCCACTGTGCTTTGATTTCCATCTTACCACGTCCAAGAGGGCGTGCAAAATGGTGGTTTTTGGGTACAGTCCCGAGTCACATGGAGGTAATGAGCGATAGGAGGGGATTCGTCTCTCCCGGTATAGGGAGTTGATGTTGCGCTGTGTTCGATTGGCTATAACAGGAAATCCCTGGCCAGGGTTGCTGAGATTTACTGGTAAGTGTTACCAGTAGTTTCTCGAACAGTTATAGACCTCATATCGACACGACTTATCGAGCTATTGGGGTCTGACGTTTACCACCCCTAGGCGAGATATGCGATATATCAGACGATCAGACCGGACTGTACGGTAGTGTTACTAGTCGGATTCACTGGAGTGTGAGCGGGCTTGCTCGTCGATCTTCAGATCGCTCAATACCCGGGTGGCCGTTACGTTTAGCAGACCGCTTGCGGCTTGTGGATGCTTGATATGATCATCATCTGCTACCGGCGTATTGACGAGTCTTTAGAGTCCTACACAGAGGTTTCCTGGCTCAAGCGAAACGAAATAGGAGCGCATATGAGATATGTGCGGGACCGAGAATAATGCGTGTATGTGATACCGTATTCTATTCTCGCGATGAATGTATCGAATGGTTGTATGCGATATAACCTAGTTATCGAATCAAGTATTGATTCGATAAACCGATACATTGAATACTAGTCGGTTGTGTGCGACATGACCGGATCATTGAATCAAGTGTTGATTTAATGATTTAATGCATAATTATATATTTGATATATTACTTTGCACTAACTAGTATTGGTTCACTTTAAATGGATTTTCTCACTCGGATTGTGTGCATTGCATATGCGATATGATTTTGTGCACTTGCTTGTATCATGTTTGATGATGCATGCCTTATGGTTAAGTGTAAAGAATTAAACCTTGGTTAATGAAATGGTTAGGGTTTACTTTTTCCTTATTCATTTTATTCATTTACTTATTCTTTTGGAAAAAGAAATGCAAAGAGAAAAATGGTGGAATTCTTTTGTTCATTCATGAAGCTTCATGAAGACTTTGACTTTTGACCATTTTGTCTCATGCTTTAACTTAACCATTCCACTTAACTCTAATTAATTCTCTACACCTAACCTTGGTTATCTTATGATAAGAATTGTTTTCTTTTCTATTTTTAATTAACCTTATCATATATTTCTTTCTTCTTCTTCTTCATGAGCAAGGAAGAAAAAGCTTTCTTCATCAATGGTGATTGATGATAAAGAGTGAGAAATCCAATTCTAAAGTCTACCCACTTCCTATTTCTTCATCCTCTACCTCTTGCCAAGTAGTAGAGTGTGTTTCCTTCACAAGTTTTTAGGGCTTGGTGAAGGTGGAGCTTGATTTAGCGATGCCTCGACGTAGATCATCTTCGGCATGGACATCGACGACCTAGCTCGCTTTTTCTCCGACGAAGCCGACTCTAGAGCCCGGATTCCTTTTGGACAGCGGAGATAACTTCGTTGCGGAGCTATGGAGGTGGAGCACCGGATCTACAAAGGTTGTATTTCCGTTTTCCCATTAGTTAAGTGTTAACTAGCTAGTTTTTTTCGCCTAGTTTTCTAGCAAACGATCCGTAGTCGGGTCTCTCGGCACCTAGAATTTTTGAAATTGGCATATTCGATGCCTTGTGAGACCTCACTAGGGTGCCTAGGGACCCTACAGTGGTATCAGAGCCTAGCTAGAGCCTTAGGCGAAGTCTAGACGGAATTTGAAGCCCGAACGAACCTGAAACCCACCCGGCAATATGCTCTCTGGACGATTTCATAAAACGTGGATTTTTCCATATTAAAAATTGCTAAAAAATTCAGCAGGGAAAAATAAGAATTACCATGCAAATCTTTTTGGATGAACAGTAAATCTCGCGGCGGAAGCGCGGCAGCTGCCTGCATTCTGCAGCGGTTCCGCCGCATCTTGATGACGTCATCCTCCACTATTTGCACAGTAACTCTTATTATTTTATTCTGGATTTTCTGGGAATTTTTAATACTGTTTCCAGAGTTGTATTTTCTCGGATTGTTTTGGGGATTCGGTGTTTCGATCGGGGTATCAAATTTTGTCTATTTGACTTTCCGGATATTTTTTAGAATATGTTAAAAAGTTCGACCGGATATAAATACCCAATTTTTCCCCTGTCTGGAAATTTCCAAGTGTTGGATTTTTCCGAAGTTTAACGACGTTCTAAGTAGTGCAAGTAACGCGATGGACCCTCTAGAAGACAACAAACCTTAACTCGATTATGTGACCGTCTTGAACTGCCCTTTGAACCTTCGGGTTTGGGGCAGTACGGCGTGCCACATGTGAGGCGTTGGCTTGACCCTTCTACGGCTGGACCGTTGGTACTGAGGCACGAACTGAATGTTGTTAGACTTATTTCATGTGTTGATCTGTATCGGGAAAACTTGGGTGTTTGACTGTTCGATCGAAAAGTTTAACATTTTCTGTTTATCTGGATTGGGATACAATAATTGGAATTCACAAAATGTTATGAGATAACTAAATGAATGTTATAAACATAGCACTTTAGTCTCACTTGATCGGTTGCCACGGAATTTTGATGTGATCAAAAGTCCGTCGCAATCACGTAGCGTATGCGGATACTCGCCGGGTAAACTTAATAGACAGCCTCACTCCATAGCCCCGACCAAGTGACTGTAGGAGAACCCCGTCGCCGAAAGCATCCGTTCGGGTGCTCGCGGCAGCGGTGTTCCGCCTTGGTGCACTTCGTCGACGGTATCGGGGGTGCGGCCGTCTACTTAAATTTGCGACGAGTATTCGATCAGGATGTCGGGAATCTTGTTGAATTACCCGACTCGATATTGAAAAGTGTTTTCGATAATGAGACTAAAATGCGGGGTTTATAATTGTTAGGCATGCGATGTCTAAGGAATTCATTTGGTCAGGCATGTGATGTTTGAGGTGGTTGCGGATTCCAACTGTTGTAGTTTTACACTTTCTTTTCTGTGACCGTAAGTGTAATATGTGATATCGCCCGTTTCGTTGCTATATGTCAACGACAATTGGGATGCGCATATTTACTTACGTTGATGACATGTGATGTTATGTGTTGCTGGATATGTTATATTGGATCGTCGTGTTTGAATAGCCGGGGGTTTTTATGTGAGATGAGTGTTTTTCATTTTCATTCATGTAAAAACTTGTATGTAATATTCTTTTTATTAGGGCGCTTCCAGGTTGCGGAAGTTGTCACCGTTTGTATATTATTTACTTTTCCGCACTAGGATAGACCCAAGGAGGGGAGCACAAGTAACCGGGTTCTGGAGTCCAGTGGGAGACCAACTCGAGGAGTCGAGTCCGGGTCTCCTAACTCTAGAATTGGTAGGGTTGCTTGCCGCTCTCGTAGGGGTCTAGGGGTGTGGGTTTGGCTATTCATCGCGACCATGGAATCCGTGTTTTATACTGGCTCGTATTGAAAACACGGACGTCCTAGTATATCCAATATTTCATATGTTTCTGCTGCTGCGATATCTGTGATGTGATCATGTGATGTTCTGTGATAGATACTGTATATAGTATATATGATATATTATATAGGAGTTACTTATGTTTTACACCCGCGCTAGCCCTGCCCTGCTCTGCCGTTAGTTACCTAACCTAACGGTGCACGAGGGGACATCGAGGCGAATGCGAATGGCATAAGTGTACGTCGTATTTATCTGTGATGTTTAGGTACTTAAATGATGGGACTTCATTAATGTGATTAATGAAATAAAAAGAAACCTAAGATGTTGTAGAATCGAATTTCAAAATAAAACAGGTTGCTACAGTTCTTGCTTTACACAGCGGTATATATGATATATCCTGCACCTTATTCGATGAGGAAAGGACCGAGATCCCTTCACCGGGAGTGACTCCTTTAGCAATAACTGGCAGATGCTACACACTCGGTTTGTATTTTGATTGCTTTTAAGTGTTTTTGCTTTGCACAGTGATATATATGATATATCCCGCACCTCATTCGACGAGGAAAGGACCGACGATCCCTTCACCGGGAGTGACTCCTTTAGCAAAACTAGAAAAGCCTCAAAAAGCACTCCATTTCAAAATCATTCGATCCTACAACGATATCAAGTTCATTACGCAATAGGTTTTCAGAAAAACCTGTCGTAGCCCTCCGTCATTTCAGATAAGTTGTATATAGTATTCGTGCTGCATTTGTTGGCTTTCGTCAAGGTGCAGTGTGCGGTAGCTATATGCTGCTTATCTGCCAGCATACGATGCGATTGGATTAGGGTAGTCGTGCGGCTTTGTTGGCTTTCGTCAAGGGTCGTGCGGGTGGGTTTAATTCGATCAAGAAATGTACGGGTTGAACTTGACTAGCGGGCTATGATTTGTTGGCTTTCGTCAAGGTCATAGCACGTTAGGGGCAAAATATTATCGGGAATTTCAAGTGTTGAGATTTGCAATGAGATTGCATACCTTCTATGAGATAGTTGGATCCCGATACCCGCTGCGAGTAAGTGTTACTCCTGGGAGAGTTTTATACATTACAATTAGCCGATCAAGTAGGTGTCTAGAAAGGTGTCAACGGGGTTACGCCTCTGGGAAAACGAGGTTTACATTAATTAGGTTCGTGCGAAAGCATGGGGGACCTCCCTCAAAGTACCGACACTGGCCTGGCTGAAAGATTGGCGAACTTGTATTGTGTAATTAATCCCGGCTAGTCTTTCCTTTTAGGGTTTGAAGGAAGATTTGATAAAAAGCAGTGGGAGCCATCCTGATTAGATAAAATAATAACCAATCTATTCTTGCAAGAGCGCACGCTGAGTGTTTTCTTCTCTCTCTCTCCTGGTAGCGACCATATCACGCCTTAATCAAGATAATAATACGGAATATTGACCGAACCCGCTTATTATACTGAGCTGGGGAACGTTGGTCCCGCTCCAACTTATAAATGTTATAAGACAGAGCAGGAAATTGGGGAATACCAGATTTCCCGTGCCGCCCAAACGAAGAGAGTGCATGCTGATGCATCATCTTCGGGTGTGTTCATTATACAGAACTGTTTCTCAGTATCCTTTACATCCTGGGTATGTGATACCAGATCAGGATCCCAGATATGTAATATGTTACATAGGGCTACAGAAAGGTAGAGAACTGAGAACGGGTGATAAGTTTTATGAGGCAGAAAACGGGCAAGTGTTGCAGCCAAGTCTGTTGGTCACTGTCACCCTGTATTACGAATACATTGATTCTGAACAAATGTTATTAGATACCGAACCTGATATACAAAATCATATCTATCTCTTTATTAGTAAAGAAACGGTAAAATTTTGTATTGTTGGATAATGTTTTGAACATTTCCTATATCGAAAGTTGATCGGTTCAGGCACGTTATCTAAAAGCATTGATGTTCTAAATCAAACTACAGTTCTTTGTATACGGAACACACAGAAGAAGAAGAGTTCAAATATGAACGAATCCTTCTTGAGGCATTGTAGACTAGGTCATATCAATGCGACCCAACTGGCTGAAGTTACATTTTAGATGCATATTTAAATCAGTTCGAATTTACATCTTGTGAAACTTGCCAGTCATGTCACAAAGATATCATGACCATAGCCCTGTTTATTGGAAACAGAGAAAGAGTTAATGAACTCTTGGGATGATACATGTTGATGTATGTAGGTCCCCTGTCTACACATGCCAAGACCGGTTCTTTATACTTCATTACATTCTCTGATAATCTCTCAAGATTCAGATATATGTTCCTGTTGAAACACAAGTCAGAACCTTTTGAGATATTCACAGAATATAAGTTGGAAGTAGAGAACCAATACGGGTATAAGTATTATGTCCTTTGATGAGATCAAGGAGGAGAATACTTGGGCACGAAATTCTTGGACTTTTCTAAAGGAGAATGAGATTCTCTCTCAGCATTACTCCTCCGTATACACCATAGCACGATGGTATATCGGGGCGGAGCAGATACCCCCTATTTGATATGGTGTGCTCTATGATGAGTAATACTGAGTTACCTTTTTCCTTTTGGGAGTTATGCACCTACGAAGTTGCATACCTATTGAATCAGGTTCAAATCAAATCAGTTGCCAAACCGCTCCATATGAGATATGGTATGGAAAGAGCCCATGTCTTAAGCTAGTTAAGATTTGGGGTTGTCCGGCCTATGTCTGAAAAGCAAAATCCGGACAAGCTCGAGGCAAGGTCAGTACTTGTAGAACTGGAAATGTTCCAGCCATACAAACTGCAGCTGATGATTTGAAAGAACCAAAGGATTCATTAGTTACCAACGAACCTCAGCCTCTCCGCCGATCTAGTAGGTTCCTCACCCACCTAAGACATAATTCAGTTTATCTATGACAGTGGGAGCGAGGATTACATCATGAGATGATGACCCAACTAGTTTCGAGCTGGCCATCAAGAGTGAGACTCTGTAAGAATGGCTGGATGTTTATCGATCTGAGATGGAATCCTTATACACCAGCAAAGTATGGACTTTAGCTGCTATATCTGAAGGGTTAAATCCCCATCAGGAGCAAGTATATCTTGAGAAGATTACTTGGTGTACATGGAAAAGTTGAGACTTTCAAAGCTAGACTTGTTAAAGGTTTTCGTCATCGACCAGGCGTGGATTATGATAAAACCTTTTCAAGTGCCTATGCTTAAGTCCATCCAGATCCTACTTGCCACGGCTACAGACCATGACTACGATATCTGGTGGTTGGGTGTCATGACAGCTTTTCTAAATGATGTTTTAGAAGAGAGCGTCTATAAGTACACAGCCAGAGGGCTTCGTAGACAGAGGGAGCAGCGGATACGTGTGCAAGATGTTTTATATGATAAAGCATGCATCGCGGAGTTGGAACGTCTGTTTTGATGCATTACTCAAAGAGTTTGACATCATCAAAATGGTAGATGAACCTTGTATAAACAAAAAGGTAGTAGGGAGTATGGTGATGATCCTCGTAGAGTACGTGGATAACATACTCTTGATAGGGAAGAAGTTTCCTATGCTACGCTCGATCAATCTCCGCTTATCACAATGATTATCCACATAGGATCAAAGTGATACCTACTAAATCCTGGATTTTGGATCTATGAGATAGATCTAATTGGATGTTAAGAATCTCACTAGTAGTAGTGAGATGGTATCAATCGATCCTGGGAGAATCACTGGAAGTGTTCCAGGGTGATAAAGACGACTGAATGTCAGTCGCAGGCATTGTCTTTACCCTCAGTAAAGGGACGGTATGTTGGAAGAGTTCCAAGCAAGATACCGTGACATACTAGACGATAAAGGCAGGATACATCGCTACTTAAGATGCTACCAAAGAGGCTGTTTGGGTGTATAATGGTTCATGAGATGAACTATGTTCCTCCCATTGTGTGACAATGGAATTGTGGCTTATGCCAAGGAACGCCCGTCCCATCAGTGATCCAGACATATTCTAAGGCAGTATCACTTGATCATGGAGATGGTTGATCTCCAGGGTGATCGAGGTTTGGAGAGTAGACTCAGAGGACAACACAGCGGATCCACTCACAAAGGCATGTTCCCAGAGAGAGACTTTTATGGGATGGTTGAGTATGAGATACTGCAACCACTGCTATCAGATGGCCCTAGTGCAAGTGGGAGATTGTTAGTTATATGTATGCCCTAGAGGCCATTACTGTACATAGGATGTATATTGTAGTGGATGCTGGGACATATATAGGGAGGACTTACTCGCTCGACATGATAGTATGCTATCTGGTTACTCTTTACCTTAACGTGTGCACTGATTGTCTCTCTGTTACATGTTGGTAAAGCCCTTAGGATCTGTACTTGACTACCTGGACTATGATGCGGATCATACTAGTAGGGACATGGTAGTCCTTAAGTACATCCTTCAAAGTCCCTAGTCGAGGGTGTATCGAGACGGGGCATCGATATACCAGAGTAGACTAGCGTATACCTTCTCGACCCATACAGATGGGCGATGGATGATTGATTTATTCATTTTCTGACGTGTATATGTAAAAAGTAACGACAATCAAAAAATTATATTGACCGCAATCAAACTACGGTGTCGGATGTAGTTAATGAATGAGTGCGGATCGTCCACAGGGATTGCACAATTCAATTGTATTTTGATACGTTTGAAATGAAATGTTAAGCAACAATAAACGAAAACATGATTCAAGATGTGATTTGTATTCGAGTGTCACTATTCTTTATGCAAGAATCAAGAAACTATAAACAATCAAGAATCGGTAGTTTTGATAATATTTCCAATCAACAATCAAGAATATAAGTGAGGCTCGTAGGAATCGATCGGATCTTTAGACGTGATGTAATCTAAAGGGTTTCGTGTTCTTGTCCTTCGAAGAATTGATACTAGATCAATGGTGATCGACGAGAGTTAGGGTTTTCTTGATGAAATTAGGGTTTCATCTCTTAACCCTTGTTCTTTCGAGGATACCATTTATATTCTAGCCTCTAGCAATTTCAAGAAACGATCGGAACTCCCCAATCTCGAGCGATGTCGATCAAGAAAGCATCGCAACGAATTGGGTCGTCGATTCTTGAACTTGCTAGGGTTTACAAACTCGTGGGATTCAAGAATCGATTACAAATTTGTTACATCATCATACTAAAGATCGTCTCGACTCCTCGACGAGCGGAGTTTTATTCACACATCACCACACAGATAATATTCAAGAATTGTAAAGATAACATGATGCGGAATTTAAAGAAAACAAGATAAAAGAATATCACCTTTTATTTAATCAACAATTTCAATACATTCTTTCAAGAATCTACAAGAAGAAGAAATCGATCGTTGACTCGGCTTCGCTCGTCTCCGTGGATCGTGGATCTACTTTGATCTCTTGCCCGATTGAAGATCGGCTTGGCTCATAAAAGGGTTGAAGGCATCTTGCTTGGCTTGCACTCAAGATCTTGAATTGTTGTTGGATTTAGGGTTAGGGTTTCCTACAAGCTCTCTCACTAAACTTGAGGAAGAGGGGATGAAGAAAGAGATTGATTTTCTAAACTTTCCCAAAGTTCACTCCCTTTCAAATGATGAGCCTAGGGTCATATTTATAGACTCCCAAACCCTAGGTTAGATTTGAATTAGAACTTTCCCTCCCAAAGTTTGTTGAAGGGTTTCTAGAAGGAGTTTGTTAGGAGTTAGCTTAGGGTTTAAGCTAGGGTTTTAGGGAAAGTTCTAGAAGTATTAGGCTAGTTTAGGTGTTTGCTGATCTGGTGGAAATATCTGGAATATTCTGGAAGTTTGTGTGCATTTCTGAGCAGTGGGAACTGAAACAGGAGTTTTGGTGAAATTTGAGGAGCTGACTCCCTGGTCTCGCCGCGCAACCGCCGCATGAGGTGGGCATTGGCCGCCCTTTCGCGGCTCATTAATGGCCTTGGGGCTTGGGCTTTCTTCAGTGGTCTTGGGCTTCTGTTTGTGGCTTTTTATGATATTTAGATTTGTATAATCTCTTCTGTGTTGATACCAGATTTGAGTTCAGTGAGTTTACGAGCAATTGTAATGGTCGAGCACTGTAATGATCGAGCAAGCTTCTCTTTTCCTGCATAGACTTCGAAACAGGGGTTGCAAGATATGGAAAATATGCTATGTAATGTAATGCAGTCAATTTCCCTAGAAATGCCGGTTTTAAGGTCGAATACATGTAATCTGATATTTTGCGATCGATTTGCTAATATGTGAATTATGAATACCGTACACTTCTATATGTATGCAGATGATAAGGAAATTGCCGGTTAAAATATGCAATATTTTCGATTGATCAAATACCCCCAAACTTAATTTCGATCGTCTCGAGAGAATGTTTTATTAAAAAGAGAGAAGGAGAAAATAAAGAAAGAGAAAAACTAACTAGCACACTTTCGTAGGCAACACGATTGCACTGAGCATGTGCAACAAGCCTTTAAACCTCTAGGTGTCCCTAGTAGGAGGAGTGTTGTCTCCTGAGGGTTTTCAGCGGATTGCCCCCACAAAATCCAATAATAAAAGCAAGATCATGAATATTATATTTAAAGAAGAGAATTGTAAAAGAAAAGCTTTGAAAATTAGGGTTTCCAACTAAGCTAGCTTTTCGGTTGTCATGAGCCCTATCTTAATGGTCATGAAAAGATGTTAGAAATCACGTCCTCCCTCAATAAAACATCGTCTTATTCTTCATTCCTATCTTTATTCCAAACATCGATCATATCACCCTGCGTGTGTGTAAAGACATCCCTACACCCGGAGAATTCAATTCAAGCTATCATACCCTTGCCCATCGGCCTCAGTACTTCTTGGCAAACGAGATTGCTTACACACTTTCATGCGACCGTCAATACTTCTTGAGGTACTAACCGACCGATTACTAATGTGCTTGCATGCTTGGTGTATTTTCCTCGTCTTGCACCACCTCAGGCATAGCAGTGACTCCCAGACCAGTTGACCTTGGGGCACTAGGTGAAGAAGCACCCTTTTGCTATATATTTTTATTGCCCTCGGTGATAACAAAACCAGTATCCATTTTTCTCACCACTTTAAAACACATATTTTTTTTTTCATACTTTTGGCTTTAAGACAAGAGCATTTCAAGGTATCCTCTACTATCCCAGGCTTCAAGACGTGTGTAAGTGCGAATAGCAGGGTAGCCACGTTCAAAATGTTTGGCTTCCAGAATAGAAACTATTTTTCAGACTTATTTTTATCCTCAGATTAGTGACGTCCTTCATCTTACTAACCCTTGGGACAACGGCTCATAACTACTTATTACTAGTTCGTATAAGAAAACTTCTAATTTTCTTAGTTTTCTAAAATTTTTCCAATCTCATGGATGTAATTTTTCACTATCTAAACTTTCATTATCTTATTTATATACAAAAAAGTGTAAATATTAAAATTATTTTTATATTTGAAAATTTTTAAATTTTTATGGGTTTTGAAAATTTTTCAATTTTTATAGATTTTTAAAAGAAATGTTTTGTGCTTATGCAGATGATATGCAAATGATGCGAAAATAAGCACAAACCTCCCCCAAACTTGTTTTCAACAGTGTCCTCACTGTTGCCGACAGCTATACCTACAAAAACCTGTAAATCTGGGAGGAATTATTAGTGGGGGCAAAATACATAAGTGAAGAACTTCACCCAAACTTATCTTTTACTCACCTTCATTCAAAAGATGATGCAATGATATACAGGATATGAAGGTGAGACGGAGGAATTTTAATCCAAATAAACTGGCTCTTGTAAGAACAAGAGCTCCTCCGTGGGGTCAGTGGAAAAATACGGTTTTAGTCTATGTCCATTTACTTTGAAAACTGTGCCGTTTTTAACATTTTCTACTTCTACTGCCCCGTGCGGGAATACAGACCGCACAACAAAAGGTCCCTTCCAACGAGATCGGAGCTTACCCGCATGAAGGTGTAAACGTGAATCATAAAGAAGGACTTGTTGACCAGGTAAAAATGTTTTCCTTAAAATGCTTTTATCATGAAAAACCTTAGTCCTATTCTTTGTGATTACAGCATTATCATAAGCTTCATCGCGGAGTTCGCTTAGCTCGTTAAGTTGCAGCTTCCGAAAGTTGCAAGCAAGGTTTAAATCAAAATTTATTTCTTTTATAGCCCACAATGCTTTATGTTCTATCTCAACAGGTAGATGACATGCTTTACCAAAAACTATCCTATATGGAGACATTCCTAGGTCGGTCTTATATGCAGTCCTGAATGCCCAAAGAGCATCCGTCAATTTGGTCGACCAGTCTTTTCTATTCTTAGCAACAGTTTTCTCCAGGATAAGTTTGATTTGTCTGTTTGAGATCTCAGCCTGCCCGCTTGTTTGGGGATGATAGGGTGTAGAAAGACGGTGGTTGATTGAGTATTTTCGCATCAGAGTCTCGAAAGACCTGTTGCAGAAGTGTGTCCCATTATCGCTAATGATAGCACGTGGGTGTCCAAATCGCGAAAAGATATTCTCTTTCAAGAACTTAATGACAACTTTCCTGTCATTAGTGCGACATGGAATGGCTTCTACCCACTTTGAGACATAATCAACCGCCAGCAAAATGTACAGATTCCCAAAGGAGTTGGGAAAAGGACCCATAAAATCAATGCCCCAAACATCAAACATTTCAACAACCAGAATGGGTTGCTGAGTCATTTCATTCCTCTGGGATATTCTACCCGTATACTGACATTGTGTACAGGTTTTGCAATACTCAAATGCGTCCTTGAATAAGGTCGGCCAATAAAATCCACATTGCAAAACCTTTTCCGCTGTCTTTCTAGGACCAAAGTGACCCCCACAAGCCTGATCATGACAAAATGAAAGAACACTCTTGAACTCTTCATTTGGGACGCACCGGCGAATGATCTGATCAGGACAATATTTAAACAAATAGGGCTCGTCCCAGTAATAGTGTTTTACTTGGGAAAGAAAACGATATTTGTCCTGTTTTGACCAATCGTTCGGTATAAGTCCCGTGGCATGATAGTTCACAATATCCCTGAACCATGGTTCAGCGGATATGCTCAAGAGTTGTTCATCAGGGAATGAATCATTGATCGGCAGGGTCACAGGGGAAGAAACGATGCGTGAAAGGTGGTCAGCTACTACGTTTTCACATCCTTTCTTATCTTTGATAACAAGATCAAATTCTTGTAACAGTAGGATCCAACGTATTAGTCGACCTTTTGCATCTTTCTTCGCCAGAAGATGTTTCAAAGCGGAATGGTCAGTATATACAACTATAGGTGAGCCGATTAAGTAAGGCCTGAATTTTTCTAACGCAAATACAACCGCTAAAAGCTCTTTCTCGGTGGTTGTATAATTGATTTGCGCATCATTCAGGGTCTTACTAGCATAGTAAATCACGTGTGGCATCTTATCGATGTGCTGTCCTAAGACTGCACCTACTGCAAAATCAGATGCGTCACACATCAGCTCAAAGGGGTAGTCCCAATTTGGTGATGATAAAACGGGGGCTGAAGTGAGTGAGTGTTTAAGTGAGTCGAAAGCTGTCTCGCAATCCGAGTCAAAATGGAAGGTCGTATCCTTGGCCAAGAGTAGTGTTAAAGGTCTAGCAATTTTGCTAAAGTCCTTTATGAATCTCCTATAAAAGCCCGCATGGCCAAGGAAAGAGCGAATATCTTTGACGCTTTTGGGATGAGGCAGGTTTTGAATGACATCTACTTTAGCTCTGTCAACCTCAATGCCTTTCTGTGAAATGACATGTCCAAGGACTATTCCTTCTTGGACCATAAAATGGCATTTTTCCCAGTTCAAAGTCAAGTTCTTCTCTTTGCAACGAGTAAGAACAGCGTCTAGATTCGCAAGGCAATCAGAAAAAGAGTCTCCAAAAATCGAGAAGTCGTCCATAAAGATCTCCAGAAAATTCTCTACCATATCAGAGAATATCCCCATCATACACCGCTGAAAGGTAGCGGGAGCATTGCATAGCCCAAAGGGCATGCGACTGTAAGCAAAGGTACCAAAAGGACAAGTAAAAGTGGTTTTATCTTGATCCTTTTTGGCGATGGGGACCTGATTGTAGCCTGAGTAACCGTCCATAAAACAATAAAACTCTCGTCCCGCTAAGCGTTCCAGCATTTGATCAATAAATGGTAGAGGAAAATGATCTTTCCTCGTAGCAGCGTTGAGTTTTCTATAATCGATGCATACACGCCACCCAGTTTGGGCGCGTGTTTGAATCAACTCATTCGCCTCATTTGTGATCACTGTGATGCCGGATTTCTTAGGAACGACATGTATAGGACTCACCCACTGGCTATCGGAGATGGGGTAGATAATACCATTATCTAAGCACTTGACGATTTCTTTCATGACAGCTTCCTTCATGACGGGATTCAACCGTCTCTGTGGTTCTCGGGTTGGTCTGGCATCATCCATCACATGTATATGATGTTCAACTATCAAGGGACTAATCCCTTTGATGTCCGCCATACTCCAACCAAACGCCTCTTTGTTAGATCTCAATACCGATAAAAAGGGCATTCTCTTGCTCTGATGCAAGAGAAGCAGAAATGATAACCGGTAATGACTCGTTCTCACCAAGATAAGCATATTTTAGGTGAGAAGGTAAAATTTTGAGATCTAACTCAGGCGGAGAAATGATAGAAGGAAGGGTAATAGATTGATTTTTGGATCTACAAAGAAGCTCAGAGCCTGTGAAAGATACAGACTCGGGTGGAGAAAAGTCAGAAGTGCAGGACTCATGTGTAGCTAAAGTGTCCTCACTAAGATCTTGTGCTAAGTCAAACAGAGATGTGCTAATGTCATCGAGATCAGTAAAGCAAAAATCCTCAGCTCCACAACTATCGGGAGCGATCTCATGGACAGAGCACACATCTAAAATATGAGCAGAGGGTTCTGACGGCTGACTTCCAACTTTATAGATATTTAGTTCAATGGTCATATTTCCAAATGATAAATTCATTGAACCATTTCTACAGTTTATAACAGCGTTGGAAGTGGCAAGGAAAGGACGACCTAGAATCACCGGAATTTGGCCCCGGGGGTTTGCTACAGGATGTGTGTCGAGCACAATGAAGTCCACAGGGAAAACAAATTCCCCGACCTTTATTAACACATCCTCTAATTCACCCCTTGGTTTGGTGATAGATCGGTCTGCCATCTGGAGAGTGCAATGAGCAGGTTTCAGCTCTCCAATCCCTAATTGCTCATAGACAGAATAAGGTAACAGGTTAACACTCGCGCCAAGGTCTAAAAGAGCACGATTTATGTTTTTACCCCCAATCGAAATCGAAATTGTAGGACAACCTGGGTCCTTTCTTTTCTTTGGAAGCTGGGGTATAAAAGCAGTGCTGATATTATTAGACATAAAGACCTTCTTCGGCACTTGAGTCTTCCTCTTCCTAGTGCACAAGTCCTTAAGAATCTTCGCATAAGCGGGGACTTGCTGAATCGCATCTAGGAGAGGGATATTGATGTTAACCTGTTTGAACATCTCTAAAATTTTCTCCATATGAGGACTCGTTCTATTAGCCCTTAGCCGGTTCGGGTAAGGTGCTTTCGCAATAAGCGCGGGGTCCATCATAGGAGAAGGAAAGGGGGGTAGACGAGGTCCCAAAGGAGGTGTGGGGACCGTCTGTGGAGAACTATAAGGGTTGGGTGAAGGTGTTGAGCCTAAAGGGAAATGGAGAATAGGCTCGTGCGAAGGTGGTTTGGTAGAAGAAGAAGGATCAGAAGGTGAAGTGTGTGTATGTGGGAAAGACTCAGCCGGGGTGTTGATATGATTTTTAGTATTATCAATATCTTCCCCGACATGATTGTTCAGCACTCTTCCCGATCTCAACGTTGTAATGGCATTTACATTGTAATGCCCAGGATTCTGTAGGGGTTGAGAGGGAAGTTTCCCTTTCTCTCTCGCACTCATTTCGGCTTTTAAGCGTGCGATTTCAGCTTCCATCGTGCGAATACTCTCAGCTTGGGACGCTGAGTTTTTCTTTATTTCACTGACGGAAGATCTAACTTCAGTCGAAACATCCATGAAATTTGATAAAAGTGATTTCATGGTTTGAGTGAATTGAGAGAACTCGTCAGAACAGGGCTGCATAGGATTAGACTGTGCAGGAGTGTTGCCCTGATTTTGGAAATTTTGTGACTGGTAGGGGTGCTGAGTGAGTTGTAGGGGTTGCTGTTGTGGTGGAGGAAGAGCCCGTTGAAATTGATTCGTGTTTGGAACCGTGTTTTGAGATTGGTTTTGGTTCCAAGCAAAATTCGGGTGGTTCCTCCAACCCTGATTGTAACTGGAAGAATATGGATCGTTTCGAGGTCTTTGAAATGCCGCATTAGAATGCTCGTGACCTTGAAACGCAGAGTTTAATGGACATTCTTCCGTTAAATGTGACGGATCAGAACAGCACCCACAAACAGTTTTGGGGAGCGACATTGGGTTTAGGGAGGCTGCTGCAAATTTGTGTTCCATAGCGTCGAGCTTCTTTTGCATTGCTGCCATTTCAGCTCGGACACCTATGGACACATCTATTTGGTGTATGCCACCCCTATTCAATGGTTGTGTTCCACTCTCCCAAATTAGTGACTTTTCAGCGAACTCTTCTAAGTATCGCCAAGCTTCCCCATCATCCTTAGTCATAAATGTACCTTGACACATGTTTTCAAGACTCTGTTTAGTGCTAGGGTTACTGCCCTCATATATGATTCGGCAAAGCTCCCATCTCGGGATGCCGTGGTGAGGACATTGAACCAATAGATCCTTGAAACGTTCAAAGTATTTTGAAAATGGTTCGGCAGGGAGCTGGGCAAATTGGTTCAGTTCGCTACGGATTCGAGCCGTCTTTTGGACTGGGTAAAATTTCTTAAGGAATGCAGCGACGAATTCTTCCCAATTCGTAATAGAGTGTGCGGTGGTGTTATATAGCCACTTCTCGGCTATATCGCACAAAGTAAATGGAAGAAGTCGTAGACGCATCGCATCCACTGAAAGTTGAGACGTACCCATCATTGCGCATACGTTTTCAAATTTGGTAATGAAAACGTAAGCGTCCTCGGTCTCGAGTCCGTGGTATTTGGGTAAAAGATTGATATACTGGGGCTTTATCTCAAAGTTGTCCCCATTGGCTGGTGGTGTGGATAAGCAGGTCGAAAGAGGACCTCTATGTGGATAGCATCTTTCCTGGAGAGAAATGTGGGGTGGAGTAGGATTCTGCGCACCAACGGACGGTGGCAGATTAGGGTTAAAGAAATTTGATGGATTCGGATCCATCGGTGTGGGTGTGGTAGTGGGTAAAGAAAAGGTAAACGGAGAATTATCGACTTCGGAGTCGATAAAAGGTACGCGGACTAAACGGGCACTAGAATCCCGTGTCCAGCCTATCTTGTACTAAAAAGGGTTAGTACAAGTGGCAGCGTTGACTTATAATTAGGGATGAATGAATACGGTGCTTGCTTTGAAAAAGGGACGGATTTTGAAAAAATGATGCGACAAAACAAATGCAGCACACAAACCCTAGAATCTAATGGTCACGTAGGTCCGATCTCTAGACCGCTCCTAACTGCCAAAAGACAAGCCGCAGGATAGAATCCTCCACTGCCTCTTTGTCCCCCTGTGGCCGGATAAGTGCCAGGTAAGTGGGAAGGAACCACCACTACAGTGGACCTAATTAATAACCACTAGCCTTAGACACACTCGCCTTAGGCACCACAAGAAAACGCGGATAAGCAATGAATTACCCACGACCTTCTCTTGTCCTATTGAGCGCGACAGTCCTTAGAGTCTTCTCTAGATTTCTTTTAGTTAATGGAGGTAATGCGGATGCAAGTTTCACGATTTTCGGAGCCTAGGAAGGGTAATGAAATCCCCACCTAATTTGGATTTGGCCGTGCCCCTTAAATTTCCGTATTAGAATGCAAACAACCAAGAAAACAAAAACACGCACAATTTTAATTTTGCTTTGCGGCGCTGCGATTTATTTGCAAAGAATCCTGCAGAAAAGGGTTAATTGGAGCTAAAAAGAGAGAGGGGAGAGAGACAGAAAATACCTGCACTGAAAATATTTCAGTGATCCCTCAAGACTGCGGTGCTTCCGCCGCAATAGGCACGTATTTGCCGCTCTTCCGCGGTCTGTTGATGGGTTCACTGTACCAAACTTCTTCAACTGCTTCCTGTTCCTATCTCCAGCTCTCTGGTATATTCAAACAAATTTTTCCACAGAACAGAATGCTCCAGATCACCTTGCAATCAAATCACAACACACGTGTAAGAGTTTGTACGAATTTTGATTTCAAGAAGTAAAACGTAATAATTCTTTCACTTCAAACTAAAAATGCAAATGAATTAGCGCGATCCCCGGCAACGGCGCCATTTTGATTGATTCATTTTCTGACGTGTATATGTAAAAAGTAACGACAATCAAAAAATTATATTGACCGCAATCAAACTACGGTGTCGGATGTAGTTAATGAATGAGTGCGGATCGTCCACAGGGATTGCACAATTCAATTGTATTTTGATACGTTTGAAATGAAATGTTAAGCAACAATAAACGAAAACATGATTCAAGATGTGATTTGTATTTGAGTGTCACTATTCTTTATGCAAGAATCAAGAAACTATAAACAATCAAGAATCGGTAGTTTTGATAATATTTCCAATCAACAATCAAGAATATAAGTGAGGCTCGTAGGAATCGATCGGATCTTTAGACGTGATGTAATCTAAAGGGTTTCGTGTTCTTGTCCTTCGAAGAATTGATACTAGATCAATGGTGATCGACGAGAGTTAGGGTTTTCTTGATGAAATTAGGGTTTCATCTCTTAACCCTTGTTCTTTCAAGGATACCATTTATATTCTAGCCTCTAGCAATTTCAAGAAACGATCGGAACTCCCCAATCTCGAGCGATGTCGATCAAGAAAGCATCGCAACGAATTGGGTCGTCGATTCTTGAACTTGCTAGGGTTTACAAACTCGTGGGATTCAAGAATCGATTACAAATTTGTTACATCATCATACTAAAGATCGTCTCGACTCCTCGACGAGCGGAGTTTTATTCACACATCACCACACAGATAATATTCAAGAATTGTAAAGATAACATGATGCGGAATTTAAAGAAAACAAGATAAAAGAATATCACCTTTTATTTAATCAACAATTTCAATACATTCTTTCAAGAATCTACAAGAAGAAGAAATCGATCGTTGACTCGGCTTCGCTCGTCTCCGTGGATCGTGGATCTACTTTGATCTCTTGCCCGATTGAAGATCGGCTCGGCTCATAAAAGGGTTGAAGGAATCTTGCTTGGCTTGCACTCAAGATCTTGAATTGTGGTTGGATTTAGGGTTAGGGTTTCCTACAAGCTCTCTCACTAAACTTGAGGAAGAGGAAGATGAAGAATGGGATTGATTTTTCTAAGCTTTCCCAAGGTTGACATCAGAGATGATATACGGGTGCTCAGTAGAGACTGGGTACACTGGACGGACTCGCCGAGAACTCCCAGATGGTATTATACCTCACGTCAGATGGCAGTTCTCTGGTGACACTGGTACAGAGTAGTCTGTTGACCCGAGATCGTCATAGAGTCTTGTGTGGTTCCCACTGTGCTTTGATTTCCATCTTACCACGTCCAAGAGGGCGTGCAAAATGGTGGTTTTTGGGTACAGTCCCGAGTCACATGGAGGCAATGAGCGATAGGAGGGGATTCGTCTCTCCCGGTATAGGGAGTTGATGTTGCGCTGTGTTCGATTGGCTATAACAGGAAATCCCTGGCCAGGGTTGCTGAGATTTACTGGTAAGTGTTACCAGTAGTTTCTCGAACAGTTATAGACCTCATATCGACATGACTTATCGAGCTATTGGGGTCTGACGTTTACCACCCCTAGGCGAGATATGTGACATATCAGACGATCAGACCGGACTGTACAGTAGTGTTACTGGTCGGATTCACTGGAGTGTGAGCGGGATTGCTCGTCGATCTTCAGATCGCTTAATACCCGGGTGGCCGTTACGTTTAGCAGACCGCTTGCGGCTTGTGGATGCTTGATATGATCATCATCTGCTACCGGCGTATTGACGAGTCTTTAGAGTCCTACACAGAGGTTTCCTGGCTCAAGCGAAACGAAATAGGAGCGCATATGAGATATGTGCGGGACCGAGAATAATGCGTGTATGTGATACCGTATTCTATTCTCGCGATGAATGTATCGAATGGTTGTATGCGATATAACCTAGTTATCGAATCAAGTATTGATTCGATAAACCGATACATTGAATACTAGTCGGTTGTGTGCGACATGACCGGATCATTGAATCAAGTGTTGATTTAATTATTTAATGCATAATTATATATTTGATATATTACTTTGCACTAACTAGTATTGGTTCACTTTAAATGGATTTTCTCACTCGGATTGTGTGCATTGCATATGCGATATGATTTTGTGCACTTGCTTGTATCATGTTTGATGTTGCATGCCTTATGGTTAAGTGTAAAGAATTAAACCTTGGTTAATGAAATGGTTAGGGTTTACTTTTTCCTTATTCATTTTATTCATTTACTTATTCTTTTGGAAAAAGAAATGCAAAGAGAAAAATGGTGGAATTCTTTTGTTCATTCATGAAGCTTCATGAAGACTTTGACTTTTGACCATTTTGTCTCATGCTTTAACCTAACCATTCCACTCTAATTAATTCTCTACACCTAACCTTGGTTAGCTTATGATAAGAATTGTTTTCTTTTCTATTTTTAATTAATCTTATCATATATTTCTTTCTTCTTCTTCTTCATGAGCAAGGAAGAAAAAGCTTTCTTCATCAATGGTGATTGATGATAAAGAGTGAGAAATCTAATTCTAAAGTCTACCCACTTCCTATTTCTTCATCCTCTACCTCTTGCCAAGTAGTAGAGTGTGTTTCCTTCACAAGTTTTTAGGGCTTGGTGAAGGTGGAGCTTGATTTAGCGATGCCTCGACGTAGATCATCTTCGGCATGGACATCGACGACCTAGCTCGCTTTTTCTCCGACGAAGCCGACTCTAGAGCCCGGATTCCTTTTGGACAGCGGAGATGACTTCGTTGCGGAGCTATGGAGGTGGAGCACCGGATCTACAAAGGTTGTATTTACGTTTTCCCATTAGTTAAGTGTTAATTAGCTAGTTTTTTTCGCCTAGTTTTCTAGCAAACGATCCGTAGTCGGGTCTCTCGGCACCTAGAATTTTTGAAATTGGCATGTTCGATGCCTTGTGAGACCTCACTAGGGTGCCTAAGGATGCTACACCGATCTCTCGCGGAAACTCCGGTCGTCGCATCCTTGCCGGAAGGGCACCACATCGTCTGTATCTTTTACGGGCTCCCACCTCAATACCGAGGCAACTCGGGCATGAAGCTGGCAAGTCGACATGCCCAAGATGTGCTGTAGAATGTAGCGTAGAATGCGCTTTGTCTTAATGGGGTTTGTAGTTGCCTTGATGGAGGAATCAACAAGATATGAGCTTGGGATTTTTGGTAGCAATGGAAAATGAGATGGATGATTAATTTCCCACACCAAATGAAATGAACCTCTCTCATTTTTCTTCCCCTCCAAATAGTGGCCGGCCTTGCAATGGGGTGGAAAATGGTGGAGGGCAAAACAAATACAAGAGGGAGGTGATGGTAGTATAAAGCAAGAGGTGACCATATCCAAACATCAACCATACTTATCACTTCTAACCCATACCCTTTCTTATCTCAATTAATGCACCATCATGGATGAAAGATGCTTAACATATCATAATGAATACAATTGCAAGAAACCCCATCCACAAATGTTATTTGCACAATTGCAAATAACCCCCTCCATCGGAAAAGTCCGGCCGGGAAAGAACAAAGGAAAACCGGCCGGAACGGAATTCAAACTGGCAACTCCAGAAAACTGGTCCCGTAATAAATTACAGGAAAACCCCCATACTGTGCATACACACCCGCATCTGTATTCCGTCCGGATACAAATGCAATGAGACAAAATCTACACTGTACTATACTAGGATCCGGCTTAAACCAAAGCCGGCTAGTAAAATCCGTTCGATCCTGATCCGTGCAATACCGCACGTATCTGATCGAACCGTGCCATATAACTATACGGCCTCTAGTACTAACCGTCCGATCTTGATCCGTGCAATACCGCACGTATCTGATCGGACCCTGCCATATCTCCATACGGCCTCTACAGCGTTTCGCCCGAAAGCTTGAGTAACTGAAAGTGTGGTGGACTCTAAAGACTCGTCAATACTATGGCTGTGGATTTAACCACTAGCACGTCAGAGGTATAAGCCAATACGTAACGGGCCACCAGCTATTGACTGAAAGGGACGTCGATGAGCGAACTCATCCTGACACCCTACTGAGCCTGTCAGTGACAATATCCGTACAGTCCGGTCCGTTCGTCTATGAGCATCGCATGTCGGGCCTAGGGGGTTGGTAAAAGTCAGACCCCCAAAAGCGGTACAAGTCGTGTCGGAGTGTAGCCCAGAACACCCTGAGATACTACTGGAATACCTACCAGTAAATCTCCTGCCTTGGCCAAGGACTTCGTGTAAAGGCTCTCCTAGACACAGCGCGACCTCACCCCCAATACCGGGAGAGACGAACCCCGAAGATCCGCTCACTGCCTCTATGTGGCTCGGGACTGTACCCAACTAAAACCTGTTTGCACGACTCCTTTAAGCCGTGGTAGGGTAGTAATCAAAGTACAGTGGGAACTCACACGAAACAAATGACGATCCCCAGGTCGATGAACTAACCTGTACACATGTCACCTGGGAACTGCTATCTGACGTCAGGTATAAGACCAACTAGCATGTTCCCGGCGAGTCCTTTCCGGTGTACTTATAACCCAATGAGCACCTGTATACATCTTAGGTGAACCAACTGACACCAGTGGCTTGTAAGACCGGCCACCGCCCCTTGTCGGGGTCTCGACTGTATACACTAGTCTGCTCTGGAGAATCGATGCCCTGTCTCGAAACTCCCACGACTAGAGACCTTTTAAGGATGTGCTTATAGACTCCAGCTCTCACTTATATGATCGCCCTCATACTGCTGGCAATCAAGCAAGAATCCTAGGGGCTCTATCAACGTGTAATAGCGACCTGTCAGGTCACCTAAAGCAGTACACGATGATAAAGGTAAACCAGATAGCAAACTATCATCTCGAGTAAGACTGTCCTACCGGGATAGGTCCTCCCTCAATCATTATAATCACGTGCCTGTGATCCAATAATTGACTCTGAGGGCACTATCTCCAACACAAGGAATCTATCTTACTATACATGTGTTATATTGTTTTGCCGTTTGAAATAGGACGAATCGTGGTGTTTGAAAATAAGAACTGTGGTGTTTTTATGAAAAGATACGTCTTTTAAAATATCCGTAGTATCCCTTGGTATGTCTTTACAATTCTCACGATTCGTCAGTTTTGGAAATAGGTATGACTCGGGTCCAGTCTGAGATCTACTAGGTAAACTACAGGTTTAACTAACAACCAATCAAAAGGTGTACGGAAACCACCTACATCTGTGTCGATATAAGTCTGTCTATATAATAGTCGGCAATCCCCCTCAATAGTATCCCATATGATACACCATCTGATATGACATCCTCAAATCAAGAGTGCGGGTCTATCATCAATATATAGCTCGTACGGTAAATCTATCGTACGGCATTCCAAACTGGGTACGGGTCAATATCACATTTATCTTCTTATTCATCTGGTATCCACATCATCACATATCGTGGGTAAGGGGTATTGATCTAAGTCTAGTACACTACTAATATCATCAACATATATATAAATGCGTGTGTATGAAACACTTCGCCTACCGATCCGCTATCATCACATTTTGCATCTCATAATACGATCCAAATAATATCACCGATCTCGTGGTATCAAGCCCAAACTCATCGACTCATCCCCAACTATCATCCACTATCCTCATTATCCATGTATAGGTATATGTATATATATATATAGAGAGAGAGAGTCCCATACCTATGTGTATATAAATATATACATATCCCATTTACGCATAAGTACTAAAATGCATGCAAGTGTGTGGTGGGTGCGTGTATACAAATCCTTATTCTAGGGTTTCGTGACTGAGAAATCCGCTTAAGTCCTTTCTTCAATTCTCTCTAACCCTAAAACCATAAGCTCCTAAGGATTCTCTTATTAGGTGTTCATATCTCATAATAACATATAAAATTATATCGTTATCACATCACCTCATTCCTCATAACTTTGCGGGGGTGCTATACGCCATCTACCCGACTTCCCCCGTAGATATAAATCTTACTCACCTGATCTTCACTCGCCGGTGCCGACGTCGGCACGAGCTTGCTCGTCATCTCGAAGTCCACATGGGGTACCTACATGTCACAACGTATCGCATCACATAAAAACCTAAATTCGAAATCGAAACGGCATACGAAAACCCAATCGACACGCGTATCACGCACAGGTCAAAACCTATCGCCTATGCATGCCGGAATAGCCAAAACAACCCTCGATGTCGATGTACAAGCGTCAAACCATCGAAAAAAACACCAAACATACCAATCATGGTTTTACAACTCACTAAAAATATAAAAAAATACGATGCAGTTCATCAAAACCAATAAATTGATTAAATCGATTTATTACAAGAAACCTAGTAAGCATCAATTAGCCGTTTCACTTTAAAACTTGATGTTTAAATGATTCTAATAGCCATAATATCCACTAAATATCATAAAAACGTTATAGAAACCAATTCTATAATTTATTCTCATCAATTTGTATAAATTCCAAAATTCTAGTTTTGCAAAAATATCCAATTTTAACACTCTTTAAAGGAAAATTCACAATTTAACAATTAAGCTTGGTTTTGCATGATCTAAACTATTAAACTACAATTTAAAATGTTAATAATGACATGAATAACCTAATTGGATTTTTTCTCTTGGTTATATTCATAGTTTACAAAAACCTAGTTTATTAAAAAGCTTAAGTTTGGACATTTTTCAAGTAACAACCTGTAATTAGCAACTAAATTAGTTTTAACATATTTTAAGATGCTAGCACACATCACACAACCATGCACAATTGATCACACCCCAACTCCAAAACAAAACCCTAACTTGATTTTCTTAATCATGCAATTGAACCCATTTAAAACCTAATTAACACTTAATTAAAATCTTAGATTAGAACAAGTATCAATTGGAAAAGGGTTATACCTCAAACTAGTTTGAAATGAGATCCACACTTGCCAAAACATAGCCCCCAAATTGTCATCTTGCTCCAAGCTAGCATGGGCAAGGAAATAATAGGTCAAGGTTGGATTAGAGTTTTAGCTTGATTTATGATGGAATTTTGGAGATTTTTTTGAACAGTTTTGAATGGAATGAGAGGAGAAAAAGGGGAGGGCAGATGAGGGTGGCTCGGCTGCAGCATTGGGGAAGAGAGGAGTGAGGGTGAGGTGGGGAAAAGTCAAGTGACGAAAGTCCAATGTCCACCAAGGTCAAAGCCCATACTCATTTTACTATTTCTCTCATTTCCTTTGTTTTCCTTTCTTTCAAAACTATTTTTATGTGGGGAAAAATTTAGGAATGGGCTGTCAAGGGGCTCGGCCAGCAAGACATGGGGATGGGTGTGGGTTTGGGTGGGTGAGAAAAATGATAAATGTTATACCCCAATTCTATTTACGCTAATATCATTGTTTAAGCATTTTTATTCGATATTTCTAAAACCGTTTAACAACTTCATTTCATTTCAGAAACAATATTTTACATGTTGGTTTAGTGTGTCATGATGCAAAAAATTTGTATTAACCTATTCCAATTTGTAATTTTCCCTAATTAAATGTATTAGTGACGGCTTAAAATAATATTAAAATAATTATTTTCAGAAAATTAAAAATTTTACCAGTGGCTCAATAAACACTAAATACCGACAATTTCATAGCTACAATATGTATATTTAATTTTATATTAAAAGATATTTATATCTTGACTTTTACGGAAAACACCCCTTATTTTACAGATTTTCCGAAATTTCACCTCAACGATTTTCAAATCGTTACATAGACATGCGCTGTGAAGGGGTTTCAGTAAAAGATTCCAACTCGTTTGGATCCTAGAATCTCCCCAAAGGCTATTCAGAAGCAATATCTAGGGAAGGTGTAAAAGTCGGGTAGGATTGGTAGGAATCAAATGGTTGGACAGGATTAAGATCAACATTATGATAAGGAGGTGATTGGAATTATTGATCAAAAGAATTGGTAGTAGTGAAAGGAGTGAAAGATCGGATATGGGATTGCGCAATACGTTCAGCAATGGACAACGGTTTAAGAGTAGCCACGTTTCCCTCAGAAGGGATATCAACATGAGGAGGGTTGAAAATTTGAAAAGGTTGATATGGCGTGGTTTGTAGTGTCCAAGTGGTTTTCCTAGTAGCGTCTATCCGATCTTTCAAAGAGATTTTTGGCATGGATGGATCGTTTGATGTTATACCAAAACAAGAACCGTATGAAGTAATGTCTGGTAGTGGGTACCATAGTTCGGCAAGAGTTGGTCTATGTGGTGTACCCATGATATGAAGAGAAGAAAAAGAAGAAAAGGAGAGGAAGAAGAATGTGATTTTTTTATTTTATTTTTTATATATTAGTTATCAACAAAAGTATGAAATATACACACAAAAAGAAAAATAATCACGACATAATACCACACACCTAATCGGTCTAGGGTTCACCTAGATCAACTAGACCTGCTCAAGAACTTGATTGTCGAAGTAAAACTGTGTCGAGAAACGAGCTCAAGATATACTGATCACGAGGCCAGGTAAGTGCAGAGATAAGGGGAGGTTTTCCAATGCTTTCGCGAAGTTCCTTATTTAGAATAACCCTTTCTCATTTGGCGGTTTCGCCATGAACACTTTCTGAGACACCCCATGAACGATATACCGTTAAGCGGTGTTCTAAACATATTTAACTTCTCCTAATGAGCGCGAAGACCTTAAAGGCTTAAAGTCTAGTTTCTTTTTAAATTTTGTGCGGGTAAACGTTATGCTCAATTTCGTGATTTGTGGGCCACAGAAAAGGTGATGAAATCTTTTACCGTATGTTGTGGGGTTCGCTTGCCCTTAAGTCCGTATTAATGGATGCAATGCGCAGTGAAAAAGTTATTCAAAGTTTCAAACAACCATTTTTTATGTTTATGCACAGCACTGTAACAAATATGGGTTACTCGCTTTTAGTGTTTGACAGCGAACTTGCAAAGAATCTTGCAAATATAGTATATTGGATGTCTCGGATTTGAGAAAGAAGGTGTTAAGATATACGTACCGATAAGTTTTCTGGTTAAGAAACCCTCGTTGAATTGAATACTGCTAGCTTGAAACGATCGCTTGCGCGGGTCAAACTATCCGGATCTTTGGAACTGTACTTTGCAATCACCTTACCTTTGAATGTACACTTTGCTCCACACGATTGTAGTTCGCAAATCCGTCAAAATCTGAAAATGTCGGAAAAATGGATTTTTAGTGCGAAAAAGCGATATGAATGCCCAAACTCCTGCACATACATAATTAAAAAGTCAAACAATAAAATTGGGATGATAATAGAACATTGGAGCACAGAGATATTTTTTGAAACAAACGAAGAAGAAGAGGCCGGCGGCGCCGGACTTCTGTAGGATCTCACCGGATCAAATTTTGAGTTTGGGCTCCAATTTTCTTCTGGTGTCTAAGTGTTCTACTAGCGTCTCAATGTTATTGTTTATCTTTTTTAATTAGTCCCAAAATTGTAGCAGGTCCAATTTCTAGAGAGCAAAAAGTTAGGTTTGTTCATTTTTCTTGGTTTTTGAAAATTTTTTGAATTTTTTTGTTTTGTTTTAAGAATGGTGTTAGATTTCTAAACAAAATGTACAGAGATTAACTCGAAATAACAAGAATAAAAAAGTTACCGTCTCTCCGGCAATGGCACCACTTGATTGGCAAGTATTTTCACCGTGTCGTTTTTAGTTCTAATGTTAACCGCAATCAGGACGACGTCGCGTGTAGCTAGCCGCGATGAGTATGGATCGTCCGCAGGGAGACGGTGCGTTTTACGTTCTTGTTATGATGAGTTAATGCAAGGGTCGGAATGGTTCGATTCTAACCCAAGTGTTTATTTGCAAAAGAATAAGTTGTTAGGAATAGATAGGTTAGTGTAAGTTAAGAAAGTCCTTACTCAATCCTTTGTGCCGAGCTTTACCACTGAAGCTGGAGAAATCGGCAACAACGTGGATTAGGGTGCTTAAGCACGGTATTCATGAAATCTGGCTTATTGACCCTTGTCTGTCCGTTCTTGTCTGTTGCTTTCACCTCCGGCCAAACCGAATGCAACCGGTCACGGTTAGGGATCACCGATACCTTGGTAGGGTAGGATGCCTAACGGAGCGCTTGCGTAAGGTTTGGGCAGAATTCAATTGGAAAATATCGGGCAAAGGAAATGAGAAAAGAAACCTTATCTTACAATACCATTCTTTTTCCTAACAACAACATTATTTACAAACCATAAAAACAATAAAAAGAAAGAGCAAACGAAAAGAAAAGTAGAACATTACAAGTAAGTAAATGGCAAGAAATAAAATAGCAAGTAAGTAAATGGCAAGAAAATACTAAGAACCCAGGTGCAAAAAGGAAGATTTATTAAGTTCAAGTGATGATACAAATCCTGAGTTCAATAACCAAAGCTTAAACTTGCAAGCTCAATGAAGAGGTTGCAAGATCAAGAGAAGGCTAAGAACTCAAGGTGAACTGGCTTTGTACAAGAATTAAAACAAAA
Organism: Agapanthus africanus; assembly: GCA_030015575.1. Taxonomy (NCBI): domain Eukaryota; kingdom Viridiplantae; phylum Streptophyta; class Magnoliopsida; order Asparagales; family Amaryllidaceae; genus Agapanthus; species Agapanthus africanus. The sequence goes on along the minus strand of CM057343.1, from coordinate 285,157,454 downwards.
ATGGAGAATGAAAAAGTGTTGTGTATCCAAGTCCAAGTATTAAGTTTTTCTTCCCTTGCTTACTGATCTGTATTTATAGGCCCAAAATATGATTAAACAAGCAATAAAAATAAGATGATGTGACATCAAGGGATGGACAGAAGAAAATTGGGGACATTTAGGCTTGATCAAACCGGTGGTGCCGGGAATATGGAGCATCTCGCCAGTTTTATTGAAGTGTCTGGGGCTCGTATTGGTTCTGTGATGATATGTTCTCTCGACAATTCCACTGGTGATGTTTGATTTGTTTGTATGAATCTGGTCTGCATTCAGGGATTTGGAGGGAAACATGTGGCTTTATATCATATCATAACTTTTTGCATTCATCATTCATGTCCCCCATTTGTGCCTACTACTTGCACAATCATCATTTGTGTGTGCCCACTTATGTAAGGCAGCCCCCACTATGGTCCATGCATCATAAAAGGTGTTCACACTTGTATGTGTTGGACCATTTTAGATAAAACGTGTGTACACATGCATGTTGTAAAAAGAAACTCTTTCGATATCGATCGGTTTGCAGTTCTGGTTGTAGTGTCGGCTCATGAATATTATATCCGTGATTTTGAGTTTGTTTCTAGTATTGTGTCACGGATACCTGTAATCTGTATTTTCTGAGCAGACACTTGTTAATAGTACCGATATATAACAAAACAGATAATGAATGAGTGGTATTGAAATGCAGTTTTCTGTGATAAACAATGGCATATAGCACCCCCGCAACCATAGTAATGGGAGGACCAAGATGTAGAACATATATAAAGAAACCTAAGCTTATGTACTTAGGGATATGATCATAAGGATAAGTACGAGATACCATGATGAAAAGAGGATAAGATGAAACAAGATGAAATGAATTGATATGTTTGATATGAGGATGAGAGGAGATATATATGTTGAGTTACACTAACGTCCTGGCCATCATCCGTGGCCGTTTGCGGAAAAAAAATTCAACGATTTAAAACTGGCGCTAAAATAACCCGTAAACCGGATCTTCTATAAACCTAACTATCTAACTAAGGAGTTCTATCTACTATAATAGAAGCTTGTACCTAAAGGCTCAAGTCCTTCGGGTCATTATTCCTCTCCTTTAGCTCCTCGAAGAGTGTACGGATCGCGCTTGATCATTGGCGTCCTCACATCAAAGATGATCCACCATAGAGTGTGTACTTTGAGCTCTTACCTCTAAACCGAGGTAACTAAGATACTTAGTTTGCTAATCTAAGTAGCCTAGAGGATGTAGAGAGTGATGAAGGATTGATTTGTCTCAATATACCCTAGGTTTGTCAACACATGAGATATTTAGGGTTGAGGTAGAAGAAGAGAAGCTTGGAGGAGATGAGAGTGTAGTAGTGAGCATAGAATGAAGAATGGATAAGTCTTGTGAATTATCAAACATCCAATAATTCACAAACAAATGAATTAAGCATACACCAATAGTAAACCATGAGTCATCCAATGAGTCACTAAGTAGCCATGCTTCATTTAATGATAATTAACACCTCATACCTCCACCTCATTAACCATTTAACAAAAATGGTTAAAACATAAATGAGGTGTCTTCTTCCAGAAGCACCCTTGTAAAAAATTACAAGAATACCCCTCACCATATATACATATCTGTATCTGTATTCCGAAAAATACGAATACAAAGAGACAAAAATATTCCAACATTATAATACTAGTGTAACATTTTTAAAATCGTTTTGGTGAAATTTCGGAAAATCGGTAAAATAAGGGGGTTTTCTGTAAAAAGTCAAAATACAAATATCTTTATTTTAAAATTAAATATACATATTCTAGCTAAGTAACTTCTAGTATTTGGTGTTTATTGAGCCACTGGTGAAATTTCAAAATTTCTGAAAATTTTTCCGAAATTAATTATTTTAATATTATTTTAAGCTGTCACTAATACATTTAATTAGGGAAAATTACAAACTGCAATGAGTTAAAAAAAATTTGTGCATCATAACACATTAAAAAAAAATTTAACATGTGGTTTTTGAATTGAAATGGAGTTGTTAACCGGTGTTAGAAAATATCGAAGAAAAAGGCTTTTTTCGGTGAAATAAGTGTAAATGGAAGTGGGGTACAACATTTATCTTTTTTTTCTCACCCAAACAAAACCAACACCCATTCCCCAACAGCTCTGGCCAGCCCCCTTGACAGCCCAACCTTCTTGGGCCTCTCATCTCACAAAAATAAAACAAAGAAAAGAAAAGAAAAAGGGTTAAAAGGAGGTGTTAATTTTGAAGCTTCTACACAATTCTACACATACACATACCCCCACTCTTTTTCCTCCCCTCAAAATTTTGACCCTCCCCTTGCTTCCTGCTGCTGCTACATCTCTCTCTCATTCCCATCTAATTTCTTCTCAAAATTAATACAAAATCCATGCTAGTATCAACACAAATCCTATAAAATTTTTAATTAACCTTTTACCATTATTCTTTAATCATTCTATCTTAAAATCCTTGGAGCAAGAGACCATTTTGAAGGTCAAGTTGCATGTTGGATCTCAAGTTCATTAAGGTAAAATCTTAAACCATTTGTCTAGTGTTGGTTAATTAATCCAAAATTTATTTTTGTGATGTTTAATATAGTTTTAAGTTTAAGATTGAAAATTCTAGTATATGATTATTAGATCTAATTAGGGTTTTCATTCTTGAGTATTGATCTAAAATTGTAGTTTAACATATTAGGAAATGTTAAACCTAATTTAGTAGCCAATTTGCTAGATGTTGCATTTAAATTGTTTTAAATTAGGTTCATTTGCAAACTAGGTTTTTATAATAAATATATAATGGTGTGATAAAATTCTAATTAAGGTTTTTATTATTAAATTGTGGTATTGGTGTGTAGATTAACATGTTAATTGAGCGTGAAACATAATCTAGTTGCAATCGCTAGCTTTCACTTTAAAATTGTCACAATATTGCGATTTTTTGTTAAACTAGATTTTGAAAATTTATTTAAAATGCGGGATTAAAAATAAAGTTAGGGTTTTAGAACTTCCTTAAAGTTTCAAGGAGTGGTTTAACGATTTAAAATATGCAAAATCAAGTTTGGAAGTGAAATTGTGAAATTTTGCTTAAAAATACCGAAATCGGGCAAGTTTACAAACTACAATTTCAATTTAATACAAATTAGGGTGTTAAAAGTATAGTAATGGTTTATATAATCTAGTTATGCTATTTAATGAGTATTATGACCATTAGTTCCATTTAAACGTCAAGTTTTGAAGTAAAACGGTAAATTGACATTTTCAAGGTTTTTCGGAATTGGACGATTTGATCGATTTTAGGGTTTCGATGATTTAAACCAAGTTTTATATTATAAGTAATGATTTTTAAAACTACGAGTTGTTGTTGGTGTTTTATATCGATCAATCGGCGTTTGTACGCCGATATCGAGAGATATTTGGTTCTTTTGCGTAAGCGGGATATATGTTTTAACCTATGCGCGTTCCGTACGTCGTTTTGATTCTGTCCGTGATTCAGTTTACGATATTATATATGTTTGCGTATAGGTACCCCTCACGTGGACTGCAGATGATGAAGAAGAGGATGGCGACACCGTGTTCGGAAGACAAGGACCAGGTGAGTAGATGTATATCTACGGGGGAAGTCGGGTGGATAGCGTTTAGCACCCCCGCAAACGTAGAATATGAATATTACTTATTGTCATTAGGAAATCAGACGTGACCTTAGAATCTTGGTGAGTAAGACCATAGTAATGACCTTCGGTTGGACTAGATTGATTTAGAAAGACCTTACCAGAGGATGAATATCTTGGAGGAGACTCGTAGGTTTCAGGTAGATACACACACACGCACACACAGAAACTCGACGTGGTGTATACGTGTATGTGTATATATATAGGACTAGGTGTAGGTATATATATACACAACATGTATATGTGATACAAGGTTGCAATATGATACATGGGGATGAAACAATATTACTGGGCTTGATGCCGTGATTTCTTGGCTATACAGTCGTGTTATGATGTTAGCGGATCATTAGAAAATGAGATAATGTATATGTATACATAAACAATAATAGGTAGTGATGATTTTGAGGTACCCGAGACTCTAAAATAGAACCCGGACTGTAACCTGCGACTGAATCACGAGATGATGTATGTGCGACTTGGTTACGATATCATATAGGTGTGACTTGATACGATATGATATAAGTGTGACTTAATCACGATATGATATATGTGACATGATATTTCTGAGGATAAATTGACGATGTATATTTATGCTGGCAATGATATATGATTGATGTATGCGATTACAGTACAGTAACTTGATCATGACATTATTGATGATGATATTATACGAATGATGATGTACGTAGGTGATACTTGACCCGTACCCCAATATTGGGATGCCGTATGAGGCATAGATGTGATGATTGATCCGCACTTTTGATTCGAGGAAGCCGTACTACGTACGTGACGCTATTGAGGCTGGATTGCCGACTATTAGAGATATAGACTCAGACCTTAGGTGGACTCTTATTTCTTATCGACAAGTTTCTTAAGTTTAGTTCCTTAGGGGGTTAGATGGACACTAGTTTAGGCTCGAGTCATATAGTTGTAGCTAGACTTGTATATAACAAATGAGTGGTTAATACGAATCCGTCTTTACATTCAGACCGTAATCATCATGTTGCATGTTCATACATATGTTTCTATAATCAGTATGAAACTCTGCCTGTTAGGACACAAGCACCATTACCGATGATGCGCATATTCCACGCACACTTATTGCCGGCTCACACACATCATCATCGGTAATTGCTATGTCACGTACACTTTAGAACATATTACCTTTTTTTTGGATAGAATCAGCTAGAGGCTAGATCAATATAATATTGTGATTACTCTCAGGTGTTAGTCTAGACATTGCATTTATTACTTAGACATTTCATGCATTCACATTTTCATGTTATCATGCAGTATTGTGGGGTTTATGCCGACACTTATCATTTGCTTACCACATGATATTGGGATTTTGGACTTCTATGAGATTTCTGGATTTTTTTGGGGAAAACCGCAAGAATATATAAAAACTTCTCTCTCTCCTCCTCTCTTTTCAAAATATAAGTTGCGGTTTCCTTGTGATGTATGTGTCGTCCACCATGAGATTTCATGTTTTCTGTTGGATTTCGAGACCCGATTCGAGGAGTGGATGAACCATCTCGGGTACATGGTAGGCCCGGTATGGTACCCCGGGGCAAGAAGATCGAGTTGTAGACGATGAGCCCGGCAGGGGAAGACTACCTACCGGTGATGTCTGGCACGACGGATATCCGGAGGATACCGACCGTTGTCGTGAGATTTGATGATATGGGCCGATCCGGACTGACGGAGCCCGAGATATTGAGACTATGAGATATTGAGACTATGAGGTATTGAGACTTGAGATTTACATGTTTTGTGTCGATGCTTGACATGGATTTCCATGGATTTCATCGATGATATTCAGATTTCAATACAAATTACCATGATAAAAGTTAAAAATTTCTTATACAGATATATCCAGATTTCAGGATTGATTGTTTTACATTCATGGTGCATGCATACTCATTCACATGACATCTTACTATTTGAGGCACTGACACGAGCACGGAGCATTTGCATTTACACGTAGTTTATTACCCCGTCTTTACTTGATGACTAGTAGTATATTAGTATAATATTATGACCTAGGACTGCGTTGTGCATTCGATTTCTTTTCGTAGATGTCTTCTACTCATGAGTTGGCAACTCACCCCGTTGTGCCAAATTTTATTACAGGTTCGATGTACAGGTTTCCTTGGCAGTTTGTTGGCACAACATTTCATTCAGGGTGATTTGCACGGTAGGTTGGTTCGCTTGTATCAGGACCGCCGTTGTACTTTATTTATTTCCTTGGTATCTAGTAAAATCCATCAACCAAACTTATATTACTTGATAAGTTTAAAGGACCAGTTGTTTTTTTCGACCTTAGAGTCGCGCTTGTATTATTATGGTTTGGTGGATTTGTTTTCTTTTGAGTTTTGAGCCTCGCCCTTTGGCGTTGTATATTATTGTGCTTGGTGTGGTTGTTTTCGCCTGTTGGTGTAGAGCTAGCTCCCGCTTGGGGATGCCATTTTATCGTTTGTATATATTATTCTTGTTTGTACCCGTTTAGGGCGAATTTTTACAAAGAAGACTCTGCCGAAATTTTTGAGAAAATTTTGATCTTGTTTTTTTTTTAAAAAAAACTTGTTTTCCTATATATTTTCCTTTACTTCTTCTTTTTATATGGTTTAGATTTCTGGGCTTCGGCTTACTTAGATTACGTTGCGCCTCAAGACGCTTCGTAATTTAAGTGTCGGTCACGTTCCGTACTTTCGGGTCGTGACAACTAGGATCCGGCTTAAACCAAAGCACACTAGTATTATCCATCCAAATCATGATCCGTGTAGTCAGTACACGTATATGATCGAACCCCTGCCATAAAACCATACGGCCTCTACATCATTTCTCCCGAAGCAGGGAAACCCTTTGTGTGGGACTTCAAAGAATCAACAGTACGCTGGCAGTGGGTTTAACCACAAGCACGTCAGCGGTACTAGCTGCATGTAACGGCTACCCAGGTACCTGTCGAAAAGACGGCCGACGAGCAAACTCGTCCGTACTCCTACTGAGTCTATCCGTGACAATCTCTATACAGTCCGGTCTTTTCGTCTAAAAGTATCGCATACCGGGACTAATGGTGGTAAACGTCTGACCATAATAACCCAATAATTCATGCTGATACGGCTCAGGACCAATCCGGGAAACTACTGATCAACCTATCAGTAAATCCCAACTACCTTGGCCAAGGTCTTATGGTCCTGACCAATCGAACACAGTGCGATATCGACTCCTAATACTAGGAGAGACGAATCCCGAACAATCACTCACTTCCTCTATGTGGTTTGGGAATGTACCTAATCAAACCCTGTTTGCATGACTCGGTAGAGCTGTGGTAGGGTAGTGATCAAAGCACAGTGGGAACTCACATGAGACAAATGACGATCTTAGGTCCGAAGACTAACCTGTACACATGTCACCTGAGAACATCCATCTGACGATAGTTATAGTACCATGTAGAAGTTCTCGGTAAGTCCGTCCAGTGTACTCACACCCAGTAAGCACCTGTATATGATCTTAGGTGCATTAGACCAATGGCTGCGGGACCAACCATCGCCCCTCGTCGGGTCTAAATACGTATACACTAGTCTACTCCGGAATATCGATGCCCAGTCTCGATACTCACACGACTAGGCACCTTTTAAGGATGTGCTTATGTAACATTTTAGAATATATAAAATATTATTTTTGGAATTTAATATTAAAATAATATATTTCGCGAAAACTACCTGATTTGCGAAATTAGGGTTTTCGTAAAAGGTATAAATATATACAAATAATTGAGAAATAATTGGGGATTAAAATGATTTATTCATTTAAAAATATATTTACTGGATCTGGCATTTTTATAATTTATTATATGCAATTTTGAAGTTAAACCCGATTAGTGCATTGCTAATCGCGATTAGGCCAAATCCGTGTTTCTACAGTTTTCCATGGTTAGTGAACCATGCCATGTTACATTTTAGTTACATGTTGTTTTTATCGTATTGGTGTTATTTGTGAGGAAAAGAAAAGAGAAAAGGGTTAAAAAGCAGAATGATTGGAGAGAGAGAGAGTGAGACATGAGTGTGAGAGGGTAAGAATAAGGAGAGAGAGAAGGGGGGCTGCCTCATTCATTTCCCCCCATCATTTTCTTCTCCTTCTTCATCTCCAAGTTCCCTCATTCTACCCTCATGACCCATCTCAAAATATTCCTCAAAACCCTCTGCCCTGTTCATTAAAGTTGATCCCCCTCCTCATCCTCAACACATTGGACCAATCAAAGTTGGATTTCGGAGAATTTGGACATCTAGGGTTTTTCTTGAGTTGCCCAAAAGAGTTATTTCCTACACCATTGGCTTAATAATTTAGTTGCTTTAGTTTCTATTTTAATTTAGAATTGATTTAGTGATGATTAGTGATGTTGGAAATTCATAGAGAAGGGTGGAGTGATTGTGTGGACATGTGGTAATGTAGTAGCTGTTCACAAGACTTTAGAGTTGATTCTTGACCTGGACCAGAGTATAGAACCTAAAATACGAACTTAGGAAATTACCTATGTCGGTTTTGTGACATTTAGTGGCCTACAGGTAATCTGGAGCAATCTGGTGTAATTCAGAGAAAAACAAACAATACTAGGGACCTATTTAAAACACTAGGAGACCACCCTACGAAGATGAACCCCAACGGAGCAGATTGAGCCGAGGTGGCTGGTTTTGAGGGCAATGTGGCCGGCCTCAGTGTGCGCATTTGGGTCTAGGTTTGGTCTGTAGCTCAGTTACTTCATGTACAATCCCACTGCATTGTTTGTTTAGGCTCTTTTCACCCGACTGAAAATCTGGGAGTGATTTCTTGAGTTGCTGCTTTGGTGTCGAGTTATGTTTTCCGATATTGGATTTCTTGGTTTTAGTATTTGATTTTTATTCGGTTGTTGGGTGTTTGTATATCAACAACAATGGTTGCTTAATTGTTTTGCATGCGTAGGCAATAGGTTCTAACGTATGAGCGCACCGTGTGCCGTATTGGTTTTTCAGACTTGATGTTGATAGTGATCGCGATTGTGTATTTATTATAAGTACCTTCACGTGGATTCTGAGAAGACGGAGCATGGGGTCATCGACTTCGGCGAGTAAGTATCAAGGTGACTAGATCTATATCTACGGGGGATGTCGGGTGGATGGCGTATAGCACCCCCGCAAATTATAAATGGAAACCGATCTATAGGATACAGTCGTAGAAACCTAGATTAGAAAACTAGGGACATGGTTAAAAATATAGATAGAGATTGATATGAGTTATTGAATATATATATTGAGATATGAGATGAAAGCTTAGGAATATGAAAAGTGAATGTGAATCACGACATATAGATATGTAGTTGCACTAGAATAGGTATTAGTTTTAGAGTAGCATGGCATTTGATGTATAAGGTAGAGTGTATATATAAAATTGACTTGATGTAAGATGACGTAATGCGATGAAAAGGATATACGATGTGATATGATGACTTGATTGATATGTAGGTATACGGATGCGAGTCGATATGAGATGACTGATACCCTTACCGGTCCCTTGATATGAGATGGTTATGGATGTGACCTGGGATGTAGGTATATAGATAGATATGATGTTGTGAATTATGAGTGATATACCGTACGAGACATTAAGTCCGTACCCTCATTGTCACATAGGTTGATAGGATCCCCAATTGTTAATTCCACCGTACGATGATTTACCGTACGTGATATTGTGAGGCTAAATGCCGATTGGTAGATTCTTCAACTCGGATATGTTATAGATATTAATAAACCCTGTCTACACTGCTTAGCTTAGCCGTTGGCAGATGATAGATTAGATATGTACACCTGATAGCATTACGCTTACGATACACCTTATGATATGTCTATGATATTATCATTTCATTACATATGCCTATGCTAGTATACCTACACCATTATCGATGATGCGTATATTACACTTACGCAGATTGGCCGGCTCACACACTTTCATCATCGATAATTGCTATGTCACTACACAGTATAATTTCTACATCAAGATATTTTATTGTTATGCTCACATTATGATGTTATGCCTATGCTCACATCACTGTTCTATATTGCATGATATACGGATATGCTTACATTCTGTTATATGTCGCATACATCATGCTTTATGATTATACGCATTGAAATATGCTGTTTTCATGAGATTTCTGGATTTGAGAACCGTGGTTATTTCAAAGTAAAGTATGTGTTTTTTTTATAAAAACCTGGATCCTCTTGATATGATATTTCAGTGCGTCCGCTATGTGTTTTCTCGGTTCTGAGATTGACATGTGAAACCCGATTCGTGGAGCGGTAGGCACCGTCTGCGGATACATGATGGACCCGGTGATGTACCCCGGGGCAAGAAGACTCGTATTTGTTAGATGGTTAGCCTACCATGGGGGAGCACTACCTACCAGTGATAGTATTTAGACCTGGCGGTTATCCGGAAGATACCGACCGGAGTCATGAGATGTATATGAGGGCCGACCAGAGAATGGGGCGCCTGAGGGCCGATCTGAGGATGCAGCGCCTGAGATATGAGGATTTACGTGTCGATGCTGGACACGGGTTTCATGATGTTTCGAGTGTCGATGCTGGACACTCAAGTTCCATGATTTTTTCATGTCGCGAGGGACACACGTTGATTTATATCCTCATACTTTCATGCATATGCTTTTATGATGTTTCGAGTAGACGAGATCCACATGTATACAGGAATTGATTATATTTTTGGATGATATCCACATGCATACTGGCACTGATTATTGTTGGCATATATTTAGACATGGTCACCGTAGATATCATACTATTACCTCTATGATATAGTTGACCAAGGAATTGTTGTTTATTCGATTTCTAACTGATGATGTTTTCTACTCACGAGTTGTCAACTTACCCCCATTGTGCCACAGTTCTTGCAGGTTGATCTCATGGATCAGTAGCGGCATCGCTGGCACATAGCTGCATTCCGGTGTTTTGCTTTGGTAGGTGGTACATGTTGGATCGTACCCCTCTTGTATTTATTATTCCTGTTGTATCTAGTTAACTCCATCAAATCAGAAATTAGTATTTGTATAAGTTGTAAGACTTAGCAGGACTTATAGTTACGAGACTTGAGCGATGGGTTTTATGTTCGTTTATTGGGTTGATGTCTTGCTTTATTCTTCATCTTTTGTGTTGATCTTCACCGTTAGGCGTCGTATGCTTATTTTATGACTTGCGTGGTTGTGAATCTTCCGATTGGCGAAGAGCTAGCTCCCTCTTGGAGATGCCTTTATCATCATTATGTATTTGTGGTTTTGGATAAAAATATACAAAGTAGTTGCTGCCCAAATTTTTAAAAGACGAAACATGTTTTTCAACTAGTAAACCCACTTGCATTTTTCATGTTCCTTTATCTATGCATTTAAGAAAACATTTGATTTCATTATACCTTTATTTTCAAAACTTCACCTCTTCTATTTTCTTAAAATGGTTTAGATTTCTGGGCTTTGGCTTACTTGAATTACGTTAGCCTTTACGTGGCGTGGTTTATGTGCCAGTCACGAACAATATTTTTGGGTCGTGACAAAGTTAGTATCAGAGCGCTAGCTTTAACCTTGGTTCGAGTTTAGGTTTGACTATGTGGAGTCTTGGGCGTAAATATTTCGGAACCTAGGCTTGACCTTACGGAACTTAGATTTGAACACGGGGGTATTAGACCCGAACTTTCGTTACATAGGTTGACCCTGATTGATGGAGTAGGCAGCTTGAGTAGAGTGACGTACCGTACGTATGTTCCACGTCATATTTACAATACGATACTCCACTTAAGAAAGCTTAGGGTGTACATATTTTAAGATCTATGATTCTCTTCATTCTCTTGATCATACATCTGTTTGAGATCCTTGATTCTATTTGTTTTCATGATCATACTCTCATTGATTTCGTTCCTCATTATGATCATGTATCCATTTTAGGATCTGTTGATTTCTTTCATTCCTTTGATCTACCTTCATCGACACATGCTTAAAGTTCCTGTCACCATGGTTTGAGCGCAGATTGAGCTGCTGCTAGTGATGCGGTCAGGGAGATCTTTTCATGGACGAGGACTGACCATCGTATTTTCTCATGTCATGGGAACGTATCGAGTCAGTATTTGTGTTGTGACCTCTTATTTAAGTTGAGTGTCGGTTTTGCACCGTAGGATCGAGCCACTGATAGAGGCTGCTTGTTATGAGAGGACTGTTGATGTACAGCCTACCTCAGAGTTTCTGATGTCGTCTACATTGTCGACAGATGACCCAGCTGTTGCTGAAATTGATGGGATGTCACTTCCAGACTTTACGAGCGGAGATCGCTGGAGCTTTCAGGCAGAGATGCGACAGACGATAGCTAGTCTATCTTGAATTGAGAGATGAAGGTGATTCATCAGATTTGATGCGCCGACGCAGGCCCAGTTGAGTTGAAGATTTCCAGTGTGGAGAATCTTATTCATATCAAGATTAGATCGATCCATAGATGACGTTGTTCATTGGATGATCCGATAGGAGATCAGTAACTGGACCAGCTTCAGATAGAGGACCTCACCCAGATGTGTTGTGAGTTAATCAAGAACGGACGAATATAGAGTATTCCTCCGATGGTTAGGACGAGTTCCCGATGACGTGTTCGGCTAGAGATCTTCTACAGAGTGATGAAGATACCGAGTTCACGACTTCAAGTCCGCGTGAGAGATTCCAGATTGACTGCAGCCGAGACAATTGCAGTACACAGATAGCATGACGTGACGTCGAAGTAGACGATAATAAAGACGAGTGGAACAAGAGGTTCGTGCGAGATATTAACGAGCTGCTATTACTCCCCGTTGAGATTAGAGATCGGATATGTCTATAGAGGCGTGAGATACGAACAGTTCCCGAGGAAATGCTGTGCTGAGAACAAAGATGTCCAGAAAAGTGAGTAAAGATTATGTAAGAGTACCAGCCTTTGTATAGTTCGGCATAGACGAGATCGGAAGAGACCCTAAGAAGGTTCCTTCCAGGACACTGCTGTGATAAGATTTGCACCGAGGTTCAGTTGTGTTTCGTGTATTCAGAGGGCCAGAGGCCGAATCCAGTGACGTGCTGCCTTACGAGTGGTCATACTAATTGCCCGAGAGATAACCAGGGGAGTGCCAGAGCGGAATCGTTTCGTTAGCACACCTGACCGGGACGACGAGCCGATGGATTGCGAGATTGATAATCCACAGAGAAAATAAGGACCCAGAGACAGAGGACACTAGACCGTAAGCAGGATGCAAGCGGATATTCTTGCTCCTCCAGTTTTGAGCGCACCAACATATTTTTCGACATTATAGGAGGTGTACCTCAATGTCATTTGTTGCGATTTGCGTTGTGATCCGAGTATCAAGCTTATATCGCTTGGATTTGAGTTTTGATGATTGAGTTGCATGATATTGTTTTCGCGCATTATGGCTGCACCTACTGGGTATTTACACTTTATGCGTATTTATTGCACTTGAATTATGTTTTATACACCGTTGTATTGGTTTATGATTTGTGCATATTTATTTCACTTGAGATCGATTTTTTTACCTTCGTAGCACGTATTTATGATACCATGGATTTCATACGGTTGATTTGATTTTGCTTATGTGGGACGCACTCGATTTGATTTTTGCACTCGGTATAGCTCATATATGCTTGCAGTGCATTGATACGTATTTTGTGCATGCAGTTGCACGGGTTTATGATTTTTAGATACCTTGGTATACTCGGTGTTGTTTTTATGCGCATTTGAGTTATTAATGCGTTTCCGTTCACTTGTTGCACCCGATTTGTATTTTGTGCAATTGTTGCCCTAGGTTTATATGCCGTGCATTTATTGCACTGTATTTGTATTTCGTGCACCGGATGCACCGGATTTGTGCTTCATGCATTTTTTGCACTAGATTTTCATTTCGTGTATTTGTTGCACTAGATTTTCATTTCGTGAATTTTTTGCACTAGATTTTCATTTCGTGCATTTGATGCACTAGATTTTCATTTCATGCATTTGTTGCACTGGATTTATATTTTGTGCATTGGTTGCAGCAGATCGGTATTTCATGCATTGGTTGCGCTAGATTTATACTCCGTACATTGGTTGCACCAATTTTTGACTTTGAGCATTCGTTTTACCAGATTTATGTTTTTGTACGCGTTGCATTGACGTTCGTTTTTTATGCGCTTTACCGCACTGGGCATTTATATGGACTTGACGCGCTTGGGTTGGATTTTTGCGCATATTAAGCGCTTGATATTGGATTTTATGAGCATTGGATGCCCTTGATTTAGATTTTATCCGTGCATATTGGATGCAATTTCATTCATGCATGTTGGATGCACTTGACTTAGGTTTTATTCGTGCATGTCGGATGCACTTGATTTAGATTTCATTTATGCATAACAAATGCACTTGATTTGGATTTCGAGCATGTTGGGCGCATAATATGAGATGTGATTTTGTGCACACCGGATGCACTCGATTGGGATTTTCGTTCGTGCATGTTAGTTGCACTGGATTGAGATTTTCGTGCACTATAGATGCACTAGATGTTGTTGTCATGCACACCCGTTGCACTGGACAGATGTTGCCGTGTACGCCTGTTGCACTGGACAGATGCTTCGTGCACACCCGTTGCACTTAGTTTTGCTTTTGTGCATATTGTGGCACTTGTATTTGGATTTGATTTCCATACGGACTAGACGCACGTGATTTTCTGATACGCCTTTTGAGGCTGATTTTGCTCTTGAGCACTTTGTTTCCATGATGGGCACTATATTATATAGTGGCCGAATAGGACTGATCTGAGGACAGTACCTAAGTTACTTTGCATGCATTAAAAAGTTTAACCAGAGGTTTTCGAAAAGGAGTTATAGTCTCTCTATTTCTTACGTGTCCGTGAGTGACACAAACGTTTACAAAGGAAAACCTTTTAGGATATTTTAAAATGACGGAACGTATGATTTGATCAAAAACATATATAAGTATATTCACTATTTTATAATTGAGCGTCCGTCACTTGTGCCATGAGTTACGCATCACACGGCGATTTAGAAAAGATTTTGCGTAGGATATATTCAGTTTTAAGAGATTTTTCCCAGGATGCGTATTATATACATATTATAGTATTTGACTAGTGTATATTGGATTTCAGTATTGGATTTCGAGATCTATATCTCTATTGTAACTCCGATGATATGCGTGCAAATTCGATTATTGCGTAATTCTTGACGGAGTTCGATTTTGAGTTTTATATTCGTTTTCAGGTGCACGCGATGTGCTGTGGCATTTCTATATCTTCCATGATTTCGGAGCCCCGTTGATTTGAGTTGATTATTGAAATGTTTTAGTATTTTGGGGTTTAAATTTAAATTCGGGGACCGAATTTCTTTAAGGGGGAAATTTTAATATTTCAAAAAATAGAAAATATTATTTTTGGAATTTAATATTAAAATAATATATTTCGCGAAAACTACCCGATTTGCGAAATTGGGGTTTTCGTAAAAGGTGTAAGTGCACGGCAGCACCCCGGCCGTCTTTCCGAGGCCAAAATGCGAAAACCAAAACTTTTCTATAAACTAGAACCGGCGCTACCGTGGACTTTAAAACCCGGATCGGGCCATTAACCTAATCCTAGATAACCAGAGAATGGGTAGAGAGATATACCGAGCGATCCGTGTCCTTCGGTCTTCTCTTCGTCGTCCCGATCTCCCCGCGGAATCTCCGGTCTTCATCTCCTCGTCGGAAGGGCACCACATCACCGGGTTCTTTTACGGGCTCCCACCTCTGGACCGAGGCAACTCGGGCATGAAGTTGGCGAGTCGACGTGTCTAAGAAATGCTGTAGGCTAGTGTAGAGTGGTTTGTCTCTATTGGGGTTGAAGTTGCCATGGTTTTTGGCGGAGGAATGAGATATACTTAAGAGATGAACCAAGGGGATTTTATTCAAGCAAATGAGAGTATTTCCTACCCAAAAAAAAATGGGACAGCCCCCTACCCCTTTTGTGTGGCCGGCCATATCAAGAAGAATGAGAATGGGGAGTGATGCCAAAAACGGGGGGTAAGCAATCATACAAGAGAGAGAGAAAGGTGATGATTAAGAATCATCATCACAACAAAGTCCTCACTCATAAACCCATCACCTAATCATATCAAGTCATGATGAACAAATGAAGTCAAAAGATGGTGGAACCATCATGAAGCTATCATGTTCCATAAAAAGTCTTCTCCATTGTTAATTGCACAATTGCAAATAACCCCCTCCACTAATTTTCAGCCAAAGAAAGGAAACAATGGAAAATGGCCAAAACGGAAAGCAAACTGGCAACTTCAAAAAACCGATCCCGTAGTAAATTACAGGAAAACCCCGCGACAGTATATTCATACCCGCATTTGTATTCTGACCGAATACAAATGCAATGAGACAAAATCTACACTATAAAATACTAGGATCCGGCTTAAACTAAAGCCCGCTAGTATTAACCGTCCGATCATGATCAGTGCAATACCGTACGTACATGATTGAACCCTGCCATATCTCCATACGACCTCTACAGCGTTTCTCCCGAAACTTGAGAAACGGTCTGTGGGGGACTCTAAAGATTCGTCAATACTTTGGTTGTGAATTTAACCACTAGCACGTCAGAGGTATTAGCCATACGTAACGGGCTACCAGGTATTGACCAAAAGGGACGTCGATGAGCGAACTCATCCTGACACCCTACTGAGCCTGTCAGTGACAATATCTGTACAGTCCGGTCCGTTCTTCTATGAGCAACGCATGGCGGGCCTAGGGGGTTGGTAAACGTCAGACCTCCAAAAGCGGTACAAGTCGTGTCGGAGTGTAGCCCAGAACACCCTGAGATACTACTGGAATACCTACCAGTAAATCTCCTGCCTTGGCAAAGGACTTCGTGTAATGGCTCTCCTAGACACAGCACGACCTCACCCCCAATACCGGGAGAGACGAACCCCTGCAGATCCGCTCATTGCCTCCATGTGGCTCGGGACTGTACCCAACTAAAACCTGTTTGCACGACTCCTTTGAGATGTGGTAGGGTAGTAATCAAAGTACAGTAGGAACTCATACGAGACAAATGACGATCTCAGGTCGATGAACTAACTTGTACACATGTCACCAGGGAACTGCTATCTGACGTCTGGTATATGACCAATTAGCATGTTCCCAGCGAGACCTGTCCGATGTACTCATAACCCAATGAGCACCTGTATACATCTTAGGTGAACCAACTAACACCAGTAGCTTGTGAGACCGGCCACCGCCCCTCTTCGGGGTCTCGACTGTATACACTAGTCTACTCTGGAGTATCGATGCCCTGTCTTGAAAACACCCACGACTAGAGACCTTTTAAGGATGTGCTTATAGACCCCAGCTCCGACGTATATGATCGCCATCATACTGCTGGCTGTCAAGCAAGAATCCTAAGGGCTCTATCAACGCGCAATAGTGACCTGTAAGGTCACCTAAAGCAATACCCGATGATAAAGATAAACCAGATTGCATACTATCATCTTGAGTAAGACTGTCCTACCGGTATAGGTCCTCCCTCAATCATTGCAATCACGTGCCTGTGATCCAATAATTGACTCAGAGGGCACTATATCCAACAATCTCCCACTTGCACTAAAGGCTAATTATTGCGATGTCGCATACTAACATCCCGTGTGATACCGAACAACCAACTCCTCTACTAGTCAGTCTCACAAAACCCATTTGCGAAACTATTGCGTTCGAGGAATAGCCTCAGTATGTGGATCCTCCCTGATGTTTCTTTCTATGTCTCACTTAATCTCAAGTTCGCAGACAAACTCATCTCCCGAAAAGAGCAATACCTGTTTTAGAACATGTCTGGATATCTGATGGGACCTAGCTTATAAATGAACTCCAAATCCAAACTTCTTAAACTGTATCATCAACTGAACATAATCAGTATCCTGCTTAATGCCTCCCTCAGTGTCCGCTTGGATCACCTGTCCAAAACACTGCCCCTCGTCAGAGGGAAAACTACAACTCTGACAGTCACTCTGTCATTCAGGTCATCTTGGAAGCCTGGAATGATAACTGTCTCCTAAAAGAGGCTGTAGTTATCATTTCCCCAGATCATCAACTTATGTTCTAACACTGCTTCCGAATGCTTCTCTAGGATTGGATCAATATCAACTTATTTGCATCTAGTGCAAAAACATCTGGTGTGGTACTTGACATCTCATGATTGACTTAATTGCCTAAGCAAGTGATCTTCTAATCATGCACATCACTTTCCCCTTTAGTCTGTAAGATACCTTTAGAGAGGGTGACTCCATTACCTGCCGGTACACGACCGTGCCAGGAGTCGTCCATTCTAAGGCACCTTAAGAATGCTGTCTAAGCACACATATTGGGATACTACCGAAATCTAGATCTAAAAGCATAGATGTAGTAACCAGAATGTCTGATATAATATCCAAGCCCAATGTGGAGAAACCACTGTGTGACGACCAAAGTATAACCGATTGTAGTATAGGAATATCACTTCCTACTCTGTGTATGTCATCCAAATACCAGGACATCACACCCTACTACCTTCTCAACAGATCCATCCCCTATTCTGATGAAGTCAAACCTATGACTGTCACATCAGAAATAGATGATCTATCTCCGTTATTTCTACTTTAACTTATAAATAGACATAAGCTACTTGTCCACTAATGCTTTTGCTCCCACTGACTACGACAACCCTCTGGCAGAATCATATACACGTGCACTTCTAAAGCTAATTTAGAACGACGCTATATTCATCCTCCTGCCGGGTCTCATATTCTGGAACAACAGCAATGTCAAGTCTGGGTAAACAAGAACCTCCCTGCCACCGTCCTTGAGGCTACCGGAGTACTTCTCGGGTGCCTGAGGTTACCCACCTTATCTGCGGAGTGGCCAATGGAATGTCAAACCAGATTGAATCTTTAGGTTCTTATCAAATTTTCAGTAATCGTTTGCGGTTCTGGAATCACTTCCAGTTCTACCATACTCCCACTTCTGTTTTTTGAAAAAATCCATTTTACTTAAAACTGTGGTGAGTCTAGAAAAATATCACTATTGATCTTCCAGATGGTAGAAAGTCAACCCTCGTCATAGCCTGGGTCAACCCACAAACAGTCATTACAGAAACGTGCCTTGGGTTATCCAGAGTTTGGTTTTAAGCATAAGCCGGACAACTCCCCGTACCTTAACATCGTTAAGATATGAACCGTTCTATATCCAATATAGAAACGGAGGAACTGATTTAATTGGAACCAGATTCAAATAATGCAGCTGTCTCCAGTGCATGTCAACTAAATGGAGAGAGGCCAATCAGCATTACTCAACTTAGGAGTGCTTCCAATTATGAGTAACCTGAAAGTGAAGCAAGTTCTCTTAATCATTACTATCAACTGAATACCATACACAAGTATCTACATCTTCGATCACCTTGAAGAATCCCGATACTTGCAACACCTGGTTCTCTACATTATTCTTATACCTATAACTTCTCAAAACTTAGACCTTGTGTTTCTACGAAACACTTGTCTAAGAACTAGAGAAGTCATAAGTAAACCGAATATAGTATGAGGACCAACCCCTCTGTCCTAATGGACCCTGGACAACATACAATACTCTGTATAAGTCCTCTGAGTCTAATAACTCAAACCCTGCGTGTCGTAGGTTGAAAACTGTACTTATGGTTAAGAAGAATTACCCCGCTGTTTAATGCCCCATACCTAACCATCCACTGGTATAGGTAAATGTCATGGACATAATTTCAAAAGGGTA
Organism: Agapanthus africanus; assembly: GCA_030015575.1. Taxonomy (NCBI): domain Eukaryota; kingdom Viridiplantae; phylum Streptophyta; class Magnoliopsida; order Asparagales; family Amaryllidaceae; genus Agapanthus; species Agapanthus africanus. The sequence continues at coordinate 285,137,880 of CM057343.1, read as the reverse complement.
TATCTCACTCTATAAAAATAGACGTACAGATATATCAATTTGAAATTGGTGCATAACAGCGGATATTCAAAACCAAATATTTGCCGTCTGGCAAACAACCCAGGTGGTTTCCTTAAATATCACCAATTACAACGAATTCCGATATAATGAGGACAATCACCTAATTCCCAATAACTTACCCTCACTCATCATCTGTAAAACCATACAGATGTGAGATTCATACCTGGTAAATACATACCGTAGAGCAAGTGTTTAATTGGGAAATCAGTTTTCCTTTAACAGTACACAGTGAAACTGAAACATTGAAATGTTTCGTAGGGGTATCCTGGTATTCCTACTAATGCCTCTTCCATTATCCAGATTCACAACTGTAACCGTATATTTCTATGCCATCTCTCCACATCCCTTCATATGTCTTTAGTCATTACCTTCTGCACACCCCTTTAGGCCAAATGGTTTTCTTCCTTCCCTACCGTTCGGCACCAGCCTATGGTTTGGAAGAACACTATCCAATAAGCATAATGGGTGTACTGTCCTAATCCTAGGAGCACTCGCAACGCGAGAGAAGGTAAAGATAAAAGACAACTGAATAAACCTTATTCCTATTTCTCCTGAACTAGAATCCATCCCTGAACTGAAACAAGTTCCTTTCGAGTTCGTATATAACCATACGATGGAATATCCAATAAACTGTGGATCTTCGTAGTGATACGGAGTGTCCTGGAGAAACACAAAGGTGAAGTGGGAGTGGTAATGAAATACTTGGTTTGGTCGTGAATAGCAGTCGCAATTTACTTTGCCCTCCTTCTAATCCCTTTATTTGTCTTAACGTAATACCTTCTGTACACCACACTTAGGCTACTCGGCTTTCTTCATTCCCTATCGTTCGGCACCAGCCTAAGGTTTGGAAGAAGACTATCCAATAGGCGTAACGGGTGTACTATCCCCTAATCTAAGGAGCACTCGCAACCTGAGAGAAGGTAAAAGGAAAAAACAACTGAATAGTCCTATTCATTTTCTCCAGAACCGGAAACCATCATCGAATAAATTCCTTCGAGTTCGTATATAACCATACGATGGTTTTATCCAATTGAAGTGGACGTTCGTAGTAATACGGGGTGTTCTGGAGAAAAAGGTAAAAGTAGGAGTGGCAATGAGGTTTGCAACTCTGACAATCCAAAAGCCAGTGTTTAAGAAGGTTCGGTTAATTTTGGTCACTGAGTCATAGTCAAGGGTCGGGTCATGGTCGCTGCCATAGAGAGAGAGAAAAGAAACACTCAGAGTGCACTCTATCCTAGACCAGAATGGTTATCACTTTATCTAATCAGGAAAGCTCCCACTGTAACCTCAAATTCTCCTCCAAACCTGAAAGAAGAATTAGTCGGGATCACCCGAGGAGTAAACCAACTCATCAGTGGGAATAGGGATCCAACTATCATTGCATGATAACGTGATGGAATCCACTCACGTTATCACACTCCAGAAGGTATGCTCATACCAGGCAAGTTTCAGTTTCTTTAGAAACTCCCGATGTGATTTTTACCCCATGCTCTTATGACCTTGACGAAGGCCAACAAATCATAAGTCACATGTCAAGTTCTACCCGTCATTATCCAGGTTGATTTGAACCCACCCGTACCTACCCTTGACTTTAGCCAACAAAGCAGTACGACTGTCCCAAACCAACACATCTATCTATGCAGCAGAAAGGTGACAAGCAGCTACCATACACTATGCCTTGACGAAGGCCAACAAACATAGCATGAATACTACATGCTACCCGTCTGAAACGACGGAGGGCTACGAATGGTTTTTGGCGAAAAACCTTTAACGTAATGAACTTGATAACGTTGAAGGAACCGGATAGCTTTTATAAAAATATAATGGCGAAAACCTTTGCTAAAGAGGTCACTCCCGGCGAAGGGATCTCGGCTCTTTCCCCGTAGAATGAGGTGCCGGATATTCCAACTGAATACCACAATTCAAAGCAAAAGTAATCGACTATAGTGAAGTTATTGCCCAGACGCAAACTTCTGTCCAAGGGGTCACTCCCGGTGAAGGGATCTCGGCCCTTGCCTCGTCGACTGAGGTGCTGGATATTCATAACCGAATACCACTGTGCAAAACAAAAGAGAACGTCCTTGCAATAACAGCTTTTTGAAAAATGTTCCAACAACATCAGAATAGGTTTGTTTAGCTTGCATTGATCCGAATCAACGCAGTCCCATCAATTGATCACACCAATAAAGAACAAAAATAATGATGTACGTATATGCCATCCGCATTCGCCGCTGGGTCCCGTCATTACCCGTTAGGTTACTTAACTAACGACAGAGCGGGGACTGGACTAGCGCGGATGTAAAACATATACAACATCTAATAGTATATATATCAATATATAATATTCGCTCAAGGCGTGATAAAATGCAACATCACAGAAATGTAATAAGCATCACAGAACAATACAGATATCTGGGATCCCCGGGTTTCATAGAGCCACTACTGAAACCCGACGTTCCCCTGGTCGTGTGGATAGCCTGCGCAATGAAATCCTAGACCCTTACGGCCGCGGTAAGTTACCCGCCAAAACCTGAAGCGAGGTAGCCCCCTTCAACAACGTGAATGGACCACCCAGCACTTTACGGAATCCGGTAACTTGGGCACCCCTCCTTGGGTCAACCATTACCCCGTACGAGTGCGGCGAATAGCCCGCCAATTCTAGAGTGAAGCCCCCTCCATCTCAACGCCATGAGATGCGGGCCCGTTGCCCTGTAGAACCCAGCTATCCGTGCACCCCACCTTGGGGTAATCCTAGTACAGAAAGTAAAATATATATACAACGGGTACATCGACCTCAGCCCGGTCGTGCCCCAAAAGAATATTATACAAACAGGCAGTGACGGCAGTCCACATGTCGGACGCTCGCCCCGCAATATCAGATGTACATAATAAACCAAGCTGTACTAGCATTGCATCCAGGCTATCCACCACGACAATCCACAACATCACAGCACAACACAGAACATCAACGTGAATATCACGTTCGCAAATCCGTCTAAAAGGGCTATAGCAGTTAGACAGGATTTACCGATCAAGTGACATTCACGGTCGCACATATAATGTAAATACTGTGAACTAACATTTTTAAAATTTTCGATCGACTGAATTTTCCGAAGTGGGCCCCAAGCACAACTGTAGCACTCAAAAACATCTAGGCCTAAAAAGAATATACCAGAAACCCTATTTCCATGTCAGAGAGCCACTGTAAAAATTTGATGCAGTGAACCTAAAAATCAGCAGCGGATCCGCGGCCAAAACGTAGTTTTGGCCGCTGATCCTCCGCTCTACAGTAACTTCAGCCTACCAAATTTTCACAGAATGCATAAAAAACCCTGCACGTATTTTTACAATGTACCAAATAATTTTTAAAGCACTGGAAAAATTCGACAGAAACTTGACATGGAAACGCGGTTTTTTGAAAATCCGTTCGATCGAACTTGTAAACACGTTAGAGCAAGCTAGACTAGGTTAATGGCCTGGCTCTGATACCAGTGTAAGCGCACGGCAGCGCCTCGGCCGTCATTCCGAGGCCAAAATGCGGAAACCAAAACTTTTCTGTGAACTAGAACCGGCGCTACCGCGGACTTTAAAACCCGGATCGGGCCATTAACCTAATCCTAGCTAACTAGAGAATGGGTAGAGAGATATACTGAGCGATCCATGTCCTTCGGTCTTCTCTTCGTCGTCCCGATCTCCCCGTGGAATCTCTGGTCTTCATCTCCTCTTCGGAAGGGCACCACATCGTCGGGTTCTTTTACGGGCTCCTACCTCTGGACCGAGGCAACTCGGGCACGAAGTTGGCGAGTCGACGTGTCCAAGAAATGTTGTAGGCTAGTGTAGAGTGGTTTGTCTCTATTGGGGTTGAAGTGCCATGGTTTTTGGTGGAGGAATGAGATATAGTTAGGAGATGAACCAAGGGGATTTTATGCAAGCAAATGAGAGTATTTCCTACCCAAAAAAAAATGGGACAGCCCCCTACCCCTTTTGTGTGGCCGACCATATCAAGAAGAATGGGAATGGGGAGTGATGTCAAAAGGGGGGGTAAGCAATCATACAAGAGAGAGAGAGAAAGGTGATGATTAAGAATCATCATCACAACAAAGTCCACACTCATAAACCCATCACCTTATCATATCAAGTCATGATGAACAAATGAAGTCAAAAGATGGTGGAACCATCATGAAGCTATCATGTGCCATAAAAAGTCTTCTCCATTGTTAATTGCACAATTGGAAATAACCACCTCCACTAATTTTCAGCCAAAGAAAGGAAACAAAGGAAATTGGCCGAAACGGAAAGCAAACTGACAACTTCAAAAAAACGATCCCGTAATAAATTACAGGAAAACCCCGCGACTGTATATATATACCCGCATTTGTATTCTGACCGAATACAAATGCAATGAGACAAAATCAACACTATACAATACTAGGATAGGGCTTAAACCAAAGCCCACTAGTATTAACCGTCTGATCATGATACGTGCAATACTGCACGTACATAATTGAAACCTGCCATATCTCCATTCGGCCTCTACAGCGTTTCGCCCGAAACTTGAGAAACGGTCTGTGAGGGACTCTAAAGACTCGTCAATACAATGGTTGTGGATTTAACCACTAGCACGTCAGAGGTATTAGCCATACGTAACGGGCTACCGGGTATTGACCAAAAGGGATGTCGATGAGCAAACTCATCCTGACACCCTACTGAGCCTGTCAGTGACAATATCCGTACAGTCTGGTCCGTTCGGCTATGAGCATCGCATGGCGGGCCTAGGGGGTTGGTAAAAGTCAGACCCCCAAAAGCGGTACAAGTCGTGTCGGAGTGTAGCCCAGAACACCCTGAGATACTACTAGAATACCTACCAGTAAATCTCCTGCCTTGGCCAAGGACTTCGTGTAATGGCTCTCCTAGACACAGCATGACCTCACCCCCAATACCGGGAGAGACGAACCCCTGCAGATCCGCTCACTGCCTCCATATGGCTCGGGACTGTACCCAAATAAAACCTGTTTGCACGACTACTTTGAGCCGTGGTAGGGTAGTATTCAAAGTACAGTGGGAACTCACATGAGACAAATGACGATCTCAGGTCGATGAACTAACCTGTACACATGTCACCAGGGAACTGCTATCTGACGTCTGGTATATGACCAACTAGCATGTTCCAGGCGAGTCCTGTCCAGTGTACTCATAACCCAATGAGCACCTGTATACATCTTAGGTGAACCAACTGACACCAGTGGCTTGTAAGACCGGCCACCTCCCCCCGTCTGGGTCTCGACTGTATACACTAGTCTACTCTGAAGTATCGATGCCCTGTCTCGAAAACTCCCACGACTAGGGACCTTTTAAGGATGTGCTTATAGACCCCAGCTCCCACGTATATGATCGCCATCATACTGCAGACCGTCAAGCAAGAATCCTAAAGGCTCTATCAACGCACAATAGTGACCTGTAAGGTCACCTAAAGAAGTACACGATGATAAAGATAAACCAGATAGCATACTATCATCTTAAGTAAGACTGTCCTACCGGTATAGGTCCTCTCTCAATCATTGCAAACAAGTACCTATGATCCAATAATTGACTCTGAGGGCACTATAACCAACAAAAGGGTATAAATATATACCAATAATTGTGAAATAATTTGGGATTAAAATGATTTATTCATTTAAAAATATATTTACTGGATCTGGAATTTTATAATTTATTATATGCAAGTTAGAAGTTAAACCCGATTAGTGCACTGCTAATCGCGATTAGGCCAAATCCGTGTTTTTACAGTTTTCCATGGTTAGTGCACCATGTCATGTTACATTTTAGTTACATGTTGTTTTTATTCTGTTGGTGTTATTTGTGTGAAAAAGAAAAGAAATGAGAAAAGGGTTAAAAAGGAGAATGATTAGAAAAACAGAGTGAGTGAGACATGAGTGTGAGAGGGTGAGAATAAGGAGAGAGAGAGAGAGAGAGAGAGGGGCTGCCTCATTCATTTTCCCCTATAATTTTCTTCTCCTTCTTCATCTCCAAGCTCCCTCATTCTACCCTCACGACCCGTCTCAAAATCGTCCTCAAAACCCTACACCCTCTTCATTAAAGTTGATCCCCTCCTCATCCTCAACACATTGGACCAATCAAAGTTGGATTTTGAGGACTTTGGACATCTCGGGTTTTTCTTGAGTTGCCTAAGAGAGGTATTTCCTACACCATTAGCTTAATAATTTAGTTGCTTTAGTTTCTATTTTAGTTTAGAATTGGTTTAGTGATGATTAGTGATGTTGGAAATTCCTAAAGAAGGGTGGAGTGATTGTGTGGACATGTAGTGATGTAGTGGCTGTTCACAAGACTTTAAAGATGATTCTTGACCTAGACTAGAGTATAGAACCCAAAATACGAACTTAGGAAATTACCCATGTCGGTTTTGTGACATTTAGTGGCCGGCAGGGAATCTGGAGCAACCATGGGTAATTCTGAGAAAAAGAAACAATACCGGGGACCTATTTAAGACACTAGGAGACCACCCTGCGAATACGAACCCCAACGGAGTAGATTGGGCCGAGGTGGCCGGTTTTGAGGGCAATGTGGCCAACCTTAGTGTGGGTATTTGGGTCTAGGTTTGGTCTGTAGCTCAGTTACTTCATATACAACCCCACTGCATTGTTTGTTTAGGCTCTTTTCACCCGACTGAAAATCTGGGATTGATTTCTTAAGTTGCTGCTTTGGTGTAGAGTTATGTTTTCCAATATTGGATTTCTTAGTTTTAGTATTTGATTTGTATTTGGTTGTTGGGCGTTTGTACGTTAACAACAAGGGTTGTTTAATTTTTTTGCATGCGTAGGCTATAGGTTCTAACCTATGAGCACACCGTGTGCCATATTGGTTTTTCGGACTTGATGTTAATAGCGATCACGATTGTGTATTTATTGTAGGTACCTTCGCGTGGATTCCGAGACGACGGAGCATGGCGTCATCGACATCTGCGAGCAAGGATCAAAGTGACTAGATCTATATCTACGGGGGTTGTCGGGTGGATGGCGTATAGCACCCCCGTAAATTATAAATGGAAACCGATCTATAGAATACAGTCGTAGAAACCTATATTAGAAAACTAGGGATATGGTTAAAAAGATAGTTAGAGATGATATGAGTGATTGAATATATATATTGAGATATGAGATGAAAGTTTAGGAATATGAAAAGTGAATGTGAATCATGACTTAGAGATATGTAGTTGCACTGCAATAGGTATGAGTTTTAGAGTAGCATGACATTTGATATATAAGGTAGAATGCATATATAAATTGACCTGATGTAAGATGACTTAATGCGATGAAAAGGATATACGATGTGATATGATGAATACGGATGCGATTCGATATGAGATGATTGATACCCTTGCCGTTCCCCTGATTTGAGATGGTTATGGATGTGACCTGGGATGTAGGTATATAGATAGATATGACATTATGAATCATGAGTGATATGCCCTACGAGACATTAGGTCCGTACCCTCTTTGTCACATAGGTTGATAGGATCCCCAATTGTTAATGCCGCCGTACGATGATTTACCGTACGTGAAGAGTTTTATGATGATTGATCCATACCCTTGACTAAAGGATGTTGTACGATGTCTTATACCGTACGTGATGTTGTGAGGCTGGATGCTGATTGATAGATTCTCCGACTTGGATATGTTATAGATATTGATAAACCCTGTCTACACTGCTTAGCTCAGCCTTTAGGCAGATGATAGATTAGATATGTACACCTGATAGAATTACGCTTACGATACACCTTATGCTATGTCCATGATATTATCATTTCATTACATATGCCTGTACTAGTACACCTACACCATTATCGATGATGCGTATATTACACTTACATAGATTGGCTGGCTCACACACTTTCATCATCGATAATTGCTATGTCACTACACAGTAGGATTGCTACACCATGCTATTTTGTAGCTGTGCTCACATTATGATGATATGCCCATGCTCAAATCAATGTTCCATGTTGCATGATATACGGATATGCTTACATTCTGTTATATGTCGCATACATCATACTTTACGATTATACGCATTGAGATATGTTGTTTTCATGAGATTTCTGGATTTGAGAACTATGGTTATTTCAAAGGAAAGTATGTATTGTTTTTTAAGGAAAACCTGGTTTCTCTTGATATTATATTTCAGTGCGTCCGCTATGTGTTTTCTCGGTTCTGAGATTGGAATGTGAAACCCGATTCGAGGAGCGGTAGGCATCGTCTACAGGTACATGGTGGACCCGGTGAGGTACCCTGGGGCAAGAAGACTTGTATTTGTTAGACGGTGAGCCTGGCAGGGGGAGCACTACCTGCCTATGATAGTATTTGGACCTAGCGGTTATCCGGAGGATACCGACCGGAGTCATGAGATGGATATGAGGGCCGACCAGAGTATGCGGCGCCTGAGGGCCAATCTGATGATGCGGCGCCAGAGATATGAGGATTTACGTGTCGATGCTGGACACGGGTTTCATGATGTTTCGAGTGTCGATGCTGGACAGTTAGGTTCCATGATTTTTACAAGTCGCGATGGACACACGTTGATTTATATCCTCATACTTTCATGTATATGCTTTTATGATGTTTCGAGTGAACGAGATCCACATGCATACAGGCATTGATTATATTTTTGGATGATATCCACATGCATATGGCATTGATTGTTGTTGGCTTATATGTAGAAACAGTCACCCTAGATATCATAGTATTACCTCTATGATTTAGTTGACCTAGGAATCGTTGTTTATTCGATTTCTACTTGATGATGTTTTCTACTGACGAGTTGGCAACTCACCCCCGTTGTACCACAGTTCTTGCAGGTTGATTGCATGGATCAGTAGCGGCATCGCTGGCACATAGCTGCATTCAGGTGCTTTGCTATGGTAGGTGGTACATGTTGGATCATACCCCTCTTGTATTTATTATTCCTTTTATATCAAGTTAACTCAATCAAATCAGAAATTTGTATTTATATAAATAGTATGACTTAGCAAGACTTGTAGTTGCGAGACTTGAGCGATGGGTTTTATGTTCGCTTATTGGGTTGATGTCTTGCTTTATTCTTCATCTTTTGTGTTGATCTTCGCCGTTGGGCGTCGTATACTTATTTTATGAATTGCGTGGTTGTGAATCAGCCGATTGGAGAAGAGCTAGCTCCCGCTTGGGGATGCCTTTATCATCATTATGTATTTGTGGTTTTGGATAAAAATATACAAAGGAGGTGCTGCCCAAATTTTTAAAAGACGAAACATGTTTTTCAACTAGTAAACCCACTTGCATTTTTCATGTTCCTTTATCTATGCATTTAAGAAAAAATTTGATTTCATTATGCCTTTATTTTCAAAACTTCAGCACTTCTATTTTCTTGAAATGGTTTACATTTCTGGGCTTCGGCTTACTTGAATTACATTACGCCTTTAGACGTGGCATGGTTTAAGTGCCGGTCACGAACAATATTTTCGGGTCGTGACAGCTTATAGACTACCCAGCTCACACAAGTATGATCGCCATCATAACGCTGGTAGTCAAGCAAGATCCTATGGGCTTTATCAACATGTAACCACAATATGTAAGATCAAGTATAACCTATGTACATGTTAAGATAAAGTCAAGCCATAATAGTATACTACTGTATCAAGTCTTTATCAATATGTGCAAGCAGGATAAATCATCAATAGAAACAAATACACATATCAAAATAAAGACAACTTAAATAATATACTATATAACTAAGCAAGATTGTCCTGTTCATATATATCCCCACCATCTACATATATACATATACAATAATGGTCTATAGGGCATACATATCAAACAATTTCCCACTTGCACTAAGGCCATATATTGGCGTACCGAATACCCAACGTCTGCTTTAAGGCCAGCTGTTGGATTACCGAATACCCAACATCTCAAAAAGTCGCTCGAACTGCGCTTGAGGGAGGGCCTTTGTAAATAGATCCGTCGTGTTGTCTTTTGTATCCACTCTCCGGACTTCGATCTCCTGGCGATCTATGATCTCCCTGATGAGGTGATACCGCCTTAAGATATGTCTGGATTTCTGATGGGACCGTTGTTCCGTCACTAAAGCTATAGCCCTATTGTTTTCGTAATACAAAAGTATCAGATCAACAATGGACGGAACTAACTTCAGTTCAGAAATGAACTTCTTCATCCAGACCTCTTCTTTTGCGGCATCATTCGCAGCAATGTATTTAACCTCCATCGTCGAGTCTGCGATGGTGTCCTGTTTGGAGCTCTTCGAACACACCGGCCCTCCGTTGAGGGTAAACACAAAACCTGAGACAGACTTGCTGTCATCCTTGTCACTTTGAATGCTTGAATCGGTAAAGGACACGACCTTAAGGTCTCCATTACCATATAGTAAGAACATCTCCTTAGTCCTTCTCAGGTACTTGAGAATGTTCTTCATAGCCGTCTAATGATTCTCACTTGGGTTTGACTGATACCAGCTCACTGCGCTAAGCGCGTATACTACATCTGGTCTGGTACATAGTATCGCATACATTACAGATCCTACCGCCAAAGCGTAGGGTATAATGCCCATGCAAACCCTCTCCTCATCAATCTTGGGAGACATCTTTTTGGAGAGGGTGATTCCGTGCAATGCGGGTATGTTACCGCACTTGGAATCTTCTGTACTAATTCTCTTTAGTACTGTCTCTATGTACCTGGACTGCGAAAGTCCCAATAATTTCATAGATCTATCTCTGTAGATATTAATCCCCAGAATGTACGAGGCATCACCCAGGTCCTTCATGGAGAACCTTTGTGACAAGAACAGCTTGACCGATTATAGCATAGGAATATCGTTTCCTATCAAAAAAATGTCGTCTACGTACAAGACTAGGAATACGACAGTTTGTCCTACAATTTTCTTATATACACAAGGCTCATCCTCGTTCTTCATGAAGTCAAATTCCTTAACTGTTTCATCAAAACAGATGTTCCAGCTTTGCGATGCCCACTTTAATCCATAAATGGATTTAAGCAACTTGCACAAATTCCCGCTGCTCCCACTGTAACAACCCTAAACTTTCTATACAATTTTTTTTCAAAAATACAGAAAGGGGTACTAGATCCTGAGCAAAAGTTATATGTATGATTTTCTTTTGAACAGCAAGATAGAGCTTGTAGCTCATTGGTAAGTCCTTTCACTGCTGAACCAAAGCACCAGAGTTCAAATCCCATCAGCCGCACATTATTTTTATTTTAAATTGTTTTAATCTTTTAGAAGCCCAAGAGTCTACATGTGCACTACATGTAATAAGGTAAGTTACAGAATAAACAAACGGGTCCACGAGTCAAGACGAAGCGTCGGGGACACGTGGCGTCGAGGGGAGCCCCGACTCGGGCCGGCGGGAAGCGTGAATCGGCCGGCGCCGACGGCCGACTCAGATCGAAACCCGATTTTTCTTGACTCCTTTGCAACCTTTGGCCTACCCCATAACCCCTATACTATTTAATTTCCCTGCAAATTTACAGAACAAATTAAAACCCCATTTAATCCATTTTTAATAGAGAATTTTAATACACCACTTTATTACCCTAAACCCTAAATTTTTCTATAAATACCACACCTTAAATCATCCCTCTCACTCACAAATCCCTGCCCAAACTCTCAAGAAAATTCCGAAGACTTTTTCTGTGCAAGTGGAGTTAGCAAAGGGCAAAGCTCCGGCGAACTTCCAACGGCAATCTGAGGAGTTTCCGGCGACGAAACGACGCACCTATGTTTTCCTAATCTTCATCTTCCTCCTCTCTTGACCTTAAGCCAGTATATGCCCCTTCTCTCTGTCTTTCACTATTCTCAAATTCTTAACTCTTAAAATGTGTCGGAAACGGAGTTATCCGGTTTCCGATTATCTTTTCTTTTAAAAATACAATATTTTCTTAATAACAAACCTACAACTTTTGATATATATTGTTTAATACTCATTAACTAAGACAATAGAACAAGCTTGACAATAAAATGATAATTGTAGCAAGTTTTATTCCACTTTTATATTAAAATACCTCTATGTTTCATATCGACATGTTTATACCTTTTAACCATGCTAGTTTTAGAAAACTCATGAGGTAATGACCTACCTCCTCACAACACTCATATGTAACACAGCACGATGATATTTTGGAACATGGGGTAATGACCTACCTTCGACTTATAAAAACCCTTTTCTATAAGATGTGTATTTTTAACAAATCTTTGCAATGTGCCGCTACAACCCATTTCGGGAAACTCGTTCGGGATGGTGCGGTTTATCGCACATCCTTGAGCTTAGTAGTGCAAGATGCAGACCTCCGCAAGGAGCATACGATCTCGAAAGATTTAAAATACAATTTTCTTTCGAAAATGTGATTTCTATTATAAATAAAACTTATATTTTTAGTAAATAAATATAAATGTAATTAATATCAAAATATCTATTTTTAATATTTAAAATATTCCACATTTCCAAAATTCAAAAAAAATATCTCATTTACAAGAAAATACCATACAATTCCAATATTACAGATAAATACCATATATTATGAAATTAGGTTTTATTCACTAGAAAAGTCACATTGATAAAATATACATCCATGAAAACTCTAAAGATGATAATAAAATACTTGAAGTGTATTTTGAAAATTTTACAAAATTATTTTTACATAAAACCCCCGCAAGTTATACTAAATTACAATAAGGACCCTAGTAAATATAGGTTTAAACGGGACCAATCTCTTGAGCCTCAAGGAGCCGAAGATATAGGTGCTTGCATATTTAAGGTAGACAACTTAAAAATGGTGTTATCAACACGATAATCGTCTTTGAAAAAAACACAAATCCTGCCGTCCATGTGCAGCGGTTACCGATAACACCAAAACCTAATTCAGAATTCAATTTCTTTTCTAATTGTTCTGACTCAGACTGAGTCTCAATATAATTAATCTGACTTAAATATGATTCAAGTACAAACTACAATTCAACATGAATCCATGAATCCATCTATATTCAATATGTTCAATCTATTCAAACTACATTGACCGAACCGAACAATGGATATACATCTATCTACATGATTCTCCGGTTACATCCATTTACTGATATCATGGTTTCAGCAAGTAATCCATATATATTCATTATACAATACAATCAAGACATCGTGGGGTTTATAAGGGGTAGATTGATACGGAAGGTGTTAGAAGTGGCACGAGACTGCAACCATTAAGACACCTAACCAGAATTCAATTGCCGTTGTACCGTGGCTGAACGGTTCGTTGTATTCCATCCACCGTAGTCCCTAGTCTATTGAGACTCCTCTCGTATACATCGGCCTCTTCTGTACCAAGCTACAAATAACAACGTTAACAATATATACAACTTTAAAAGTTACACTCTCTCTCTCTGTCTATTCTATTTCTCCCTCATCTTTGGGACATACCGAGCGATTTGTTCGCTGACGACATTCTCTTTCTTTTCTTTGGAATGTCGTCAGGTGTTTCGGACCTTCAGGAGATCAAGCCCACCTGCGAGGATTTGGACCAGCTAGCTTTCGACCCAGAGCTCTAGTAACTTATACACAATTACATTCTGTATTTTCCATTTCTGTTATGCCACTGTTTAGGCATTTCTTACATTCCATGTATTTACTTTTCAGATGTATTACAAAAAGAATGCTAATAAATAAAGTTGATGTTCAATTATATCTATTGTCTCTTTCTCTTGTGCATTTTACTTATATTGCTTAGATACGCTTAGCGTGTTTACTTCAGAGTAAATACGTAGAGGCCTAGTCGCGTCCTCTGTCCGTTTACTGTGAAGCGGGGCATGACAGGTTTTGTTAGCGGCCCATGCAGGTCAGAGCAATATGGAACCCTACCATGCAGTTCAGTTCTGCGTAGACGACCTAAGAAATATAACACAAGAACCATCAACTGAAAACATTCTTTATGATTCATACTTCTTGAATCTTCCAATTTCATATATTTTGAATCTGTCCCAACCCAAAATTTTCTTTCAAGGTTATAGATTCCCCAAAAAACACTAGCACCAACTTCAACAACACTCCACCACCCCTACCAATTGCACCGGCTGTAGCTGCTCCGATCAACGAGCAGACCGTTCAGCTTGAGGCAATCCGAAGCCTTCTGGAAGGACTGCAGCAGCAGACTGCTATATTATTGAACCGACCAGAAGCGGAAGCAACCGGTATAAAGCGCTCTGCCACCCAGATGGCAGGAGGAGCCTATCCTATACAACCTTCAAAACCCAAGAGACAGAAAGAAATAATTAACCAGTCAAGTCCAGGTCTTTCTTTCTACTGCAAGAAGGATGGACACTTGTGGAAGGACTGTAGGCGCGCAAAAGGCTTGTGCCTAGTTTGTGGCGCATCCAATCACTGAATTGGAAACTGTCCGTATAGACGCAACACAGCTCATACAACCGCCAACTACCCGCAGCGGCCAGCTATCCAGGCTCCTGCACCTCACCTTCCACTCCTTGCTCCACCACCAGCATAGCCTACTCGCCAATTCTATCAGGCTCTGAGGAACATGCCTCGAGGGCAAAGAAACATGTCCCAAGGACAGAGGAATGTGCCTCCAGTTAGGAGGAATGTACCACAGCGTCAGGCTTTCATTTCACCGGCCGAAGAAGAAGAGGCCGTAGACCAAGGTAACACCGGTAATTTCCTCAACTCTTTTCAAACCTTTCACATTCTTTCATTACTTCACACATTTTTCATTCACTACCAATAGTTCTATCACCAAAATTTCCTTGAATCCGTTACACTTTCCTTTTACAAATTTTGAGGACGAAATTTTTAAGGAGGGTAGAATGAAACAACCCTAAAATTTCTGTACAATTTTTTTTCAAAAATACAGAAAGGAGTACTTGAGCCTGAGCACAACTTATAAGTTTGATTTGCTTTTGAACAGTAAGAAGGAGCTTATTACTCATTGGTAAGACCTTGCACTGCTGAACCAAAGCATCCGAGTTCAAATCCCATCAGCAACACATTATTTTTATTTTAAATTTTTTTAATCTTTTAGAAGCCCAAGAGTCTATACGTGCACAACACGTAATAGGGTAAGTTACAGAATAAACAAATGGGTCCATGAGTTAAGACGAAACGTCGGGACACGTGGTGTCGAGGGGAGCCCCGACTCAGCCGACTCGGGCCGGCCGTAAGCATGAATCGGCCGGCGCTGCCAGCCGACTTAGATCGAAACCCGATTTTTCTTGACTCCTTTGCAACCTTTGGCCTACCCCATAACCCATGTACTATTTAATTTCCCTGCACATTTACAGAATAAATTAAAACCCCATTTAACACATTTTTTAATACAAAATTTTAATACACCGCTTCATTACCTTAAACCCTAATTTTTCCTATAAATACCACACCTCAAATCACCCCCCTCACTTACAAATCCTTTCCCAAACACAAGAAAATTCCCAAGACTTTTTGTGTGCAAGCGTAGTTAGCAAAAGGCAAAACTCTGGCGAACTTCTGATGGCAATCCGAGGAGTTTCTGGTGACGAAACGACGCACCGGTGTTTCCCCAATCTTTCTCTTCCTCCTCACTTGATATAAGCCAGTAAGTCTCCGCTCCCTCTTTCTTTCACTATTCTCAAATTCTTAACTCTTAAAATGTGTCGTAAACCGAGTTATCCGGTTTCGGATTATCTTTTATTTTAAAAATACAACATTTTCTTAATAACAAACCAACAACTTTTGATATATATTGTTTAATACTCATTAACTAAGACAATAGAACAAGTTTGACATTAAAATGATAATCGTAGCAAGTTTTATTCCACTTTTACATTAAAATACCTCTATGTTTCATATCGACATGTTTATACCTTTTAACCATACAAGTTTTAGAAAAATCATGAGGAAATTGTTGGGTTGCCTAGCACGGCAGCAAGTTTTCGGGAGGCATCGTCCATTCTAATTTTTAAAAATTGCCGTTCTAGTAAACCCTAACCCTAGAATCGCTACTAGAAAATCCGACGAAACATAATGCAAACACTTTACATCTAAAGTGAACAAGGAATACAACTTTTGTAGACCGGTCCTTCACTTCTAAAGCTCCATGTAGTAGTCCCTTCGTTGTGATCATCGAACTCCCGGACTCCAGTGAAGGTTCACATGAAGAAATGAACGAGCTTGCTCAATGCCTTCGAAGCCGAAGATGATCTACGTCGAGGAGACTCAAGCTCATGCTACCTCTTCACTAATGGTGAGAATAGTGAAGCAAACACCCTAAACTAATTGGCTAATAGTATAGGATGATGAAGTAGGAAGTAGGCTCACTTTAGATTTAATTTTCTCACAATTTTTCTTCATGTCTCAAAACCGTAGAAAGCTTTTTGAGCACTTGAAGAAGATGAAGAATGAAGAAGAGAGAATAAACTCTCATGAGGTTAGAATTGCAACCATGGTGAGTTAGTGTCATACACTTAACTCTAGTAGAGAATAAACTAAGGTAAAGGTTAAGAGTTGGGTTAACAAATATCTTAAGCTAGATAAACAAGTGGACTAATTCAATGTATCCATAAGCTTCTACAAGCTTATCTTTGACTAATTCCAAATGTTTGAATTACTTAAAACAAATAAAACCCTAGCATTAACCTAGCATGATGTGAGTCTCATATAATCATGTTGCATGTGTAACCTTGCATGACACAACAATATATATTTTGTGCAAAAGGAAAACAATACATTTAACATATATCACATATATATCAATGTATCATAAGTGAGAAAAATAAATACTTAAGTGAGCTAATGTTTGTTAATGTAATGTAATATATCAAATATATAATTATACATTAAATTGTTAATTCAACACATGATTTAATAATCCGGCTATATCACATATAACCGACTAATATCAAATGCAACAACTTATCGATTCAACACTTGATCCGATAACCCGGCTATATCACATATAACCGACCAATGTCACAAGTCGCGAGAATAGAATACTGTATCAGATAGACGCATTAATCTCGGTCCCACACATATCACATATGTGCTCCTACTCCGTTTCGCATGAACCAAGAATCCTCTGTGTGGGACTCTAAAGACTCGTCAATACGCCGGCAGTAGGTGATGATCATATCAAACACCCATAAGCCGCAAGGGGTCTGCTAAACGTAATGGCTGTTGGAGATAGTGCCCTCAGAGTCAATTATTGGATCACAGGTACGTGATTGCAATGATTGAGGGAGGACCTATCCCGGTAGGACAGTCTTACTCGAGATGATAGTATGCTATCTGGTTCATCTTTATCATCGTGTACTGTTTGAGGTGACCTTACAGGTCGCTATTACACGTTGGTAGAGCCCCTAGGATTCTTGCTTGACCACCAGCAGTATGAGGGCGATCATATAAGTGGGAGCTGGTAGTCTATAAGCAAATCCTTAATTGGTCCCTAGTCGTGTGAGTTTCGAGACAGGGCATCGATTCTCCATAGTAGACTAGTGTATACAGTCGAGACCCCGACGAGGGGCGGTGGCCGGTCTCACAAGCCACTGGTGTCAGTTGGATCACCTAAGATGTATACAGGTGCTCATTGGGTTATGAGTACACCGGACAGGACTCGCCGGGAACATGCTAGTTGGTCATATACCAGACGTCAGATGGCAGTTCCCTGGTGACATGTGTACAGGTTAGTTCATCGACCTGGGGATCGTCATTTGTCTTGTGTGAGTTCCCACTGTACTTTGATTACTACCCTACCACGGCTCAAAGGAGTCGTGCAAACAGGTTTTAGTTGGGTACAGTCCCGAGCCACATGGAGGCAGTGAGCGTATCTTCAGGGGTTCGTCTCTCCCGGTATTGGGGGTGAGGTCGTGCTGTGTCTACGAGAGCCATTACACGAAGCCCTCGGCCGAGGCAAGGTGATTTACTGGTAGGTATTCCAGTAGTATCTCAGGGTGTTCTGGGCTACACTCCGACACGACTTGTACCGCTTTTGGGGGTCTGACTTTTACCAACCCCCTAGGCCCGCCATGCGATGCTCATAGACGAACGGACCGGACTGTACGGATATTGTCACTGACAGGCTCAGTAGGGTTGTCAGGCTGAGTTCGCTCACAGACGTCCCCTTTTGGTCAATACCTGGTAGCCCGTTATGTATTGGCTTATACCTCTAACGTGCTAGTGGTTAAATCCACAACCAAGGTGTTGACGAGACTTTAGAGTCCCCCACATTCAGTTACTCAGCTTTCGGGCGAAAGGTTGTAGAGGTCGTATGGAGATATGGCAGGGTCCGATCAGATACGTGCGGTATTGCACGGATCAGGATCGGACAGTTTGTACTATAGGCCGTATGGTTATATGGCAAGGTTCGATCAGATACGTGCGGCATTGCACGGATCAGGATCGAACAGATATTACTAGCCGACTTTGGTTTAAGCCGGATCCTAGTATAGTACAGTGTAGATTTTGTCTCATTGCATTTGTATTTCGGTCGGAATACAAATGCGGGTGTGTATGCACAGTATCGGGCTTTTCCTATAATTTATTACGGGACCAGTTTTCTGGAGTTGCCAGTTTGCTTTTCGTTTCGGCCGATTTCCTTTGTATCGTTCATTGGCCGAAGTTTGGTGGAGGAGGGCTTATTTACATTGTTGCAAATAAGTTTTTGTGGAGGGGTTCTTTGCATATTCTTGTGTTATGATGGTGCACCATTCTTTTGACCTTTTGACTTGACTTCTTATCATGATGGCATGACTTTTGTGGTCATGATTGTTGATGATGAGAGATGGTTGTTAGTTGAGGGTGGGTTTGATTTGGTGATGATTCTTTTTGCATGATAGCCTTCTCTCTCTCTCTCCATTGTATTATTGGATGGCTCTCTCATTTCTATCATATGACACTCTCATTCTCCTCCCTCCAATGGTCATGGCCGGCCACTCCCAAAAGTGGGTTGTCCAAAATTTTGGTGGTGGGTTTTTGGCTTATTTGATGTTGCAAAAATCCCACAAGTTCCATCTCCAAACTCCATAGTTCATCCCTCCACCAAAAGGCAATTCCTGCAACCCCTAAATGAGACTTCTTCACTACACATTCTACAGCAAATCTTGGGCACGTCGACTAGCCAGCTTCGTGCCCGAGTTGCCTCGGCATTGAGGTGGGAGCCCGTAAAAGAAGTAGGCGATGTGGTGCACTTCCGGCGACGAGGAGGAGACGGGACATTCCGCAAGAGATCGGGACTATGACGAGAAGACCGGAGGACTTGGATCGTCGGTATATCTCTATTCCCTTTCTTGTAGATAGCTAGGACTAATTAATGGTTCGATCCGGGTATTAGTGCGCGGCGGTTTGCCAGTTCAAGAAAAATTAAAGTTTATCACCGCTTCCGCATTTGGCCGTCGGATTGACGTCCGGGGCGCCGCCGTGCACTTACAGTGGTATCAGAGCCTCGCCATTAACTTAGTCTAGCTTTGTGTAATGTGTTTTTCAGTTCCGATCGATCGAATGTTCCAAAACCCGTATTGCTTCACATCAGTTTTCTGTTGAATTTTTTCAGTCCCCAAAAATTTTTCAGGTTGTAAAATATTGATGTACTTGAAATTGTAAGACTACTGTACAAATTCGAGGCACTGATCTTCTAACCAGAGCGCGGAACCGCGGCCAAAACCCACTTGTGGCCGCGGTTCCGCCGCAGTATGGAGGAATCAGTGGGTTGGGTTTTTACAGTGGGCTTCTGGGGTGATTTTAGGGGTTTTGGAATATTAATTTTGGGCCCAGAATTTCTTGATGTGCTACAGTAGTATTTGGGGGCCCACTTGTTAAAGTTTGATCGATCGGATATTTTAAACACATTTTTCACAGTATTTACATTATATCTGCGACCGTGAATGTCACTTGATCGGTAAATCCTGTCTAACTGCTATAGCCCGGTTAGACGGATTTGCGAACGTGACTTTCACGTTGATGTTCTGTTTTTGCTGTGATGTTGCGGATCGGTCGTGGGGGATAGCCTGGATGCAATGCTAGTACAGTTGTGGTTGTATTATGTACATTTGATATTGCGGGACGAGCGTCCGACATGTGGACTGCCGTCACTGCCTGTTTGTATTATTATTTTGGGGCACGGCCAGGTTGCGGTCGATGTACCCGTTGTATGTATATTTTACTTTCTGTACTAGGATTGCCCCGCGGAGGGGTGCACGGATTGCCGGGTTCTAGAGGGCAACAAGCCCGCATCTCATGGCATTGAGACGGAGGGGGCTTCACTCTAGAATTGGCGGGCTATTCGCCGCACTCGTAGGGGGTACAGGTTGACCCAGGAGGGGTGCCCAAGTTACCGGATTCCGTGAAGTGCTGGGTGGTCCATTCACGGTGCTGAAGGGGGCTGCCTCGCTTCAGGTTTTGGCGGGTGACTTGTCGCGCCCGTAGGGGTCTAGGATTTCATTGCACAGGCTATCCACACGACCAGGAGAACGTCGGGTTTCAGCGGCTCTGTGAAACCCGGGGATCCCAGATATCTGTATTGTTTCTGTGATGCTGTACATTTCTGTGATGTTGCATTTTCTTATCACGCCTTGAGCGAATATAATATATTGGTATATATATTAGTAGATGTTGTATATGTTTTGCATCCGCGCTAGTCCAGTCCCCGCTCTGTCGTTAGTTAGCTAACCTAACGGGTAATGACGGGACCCAGTGGTGAATGCGGATGGCATATACGTACATCAGTATATTTTCGTTCTTTGTGGTGTGATCAATTGATGGGACTGCGTTGATTCGGATCAATGCAAGTTAAAAACAAACCTAATCTGATGTTGTTGGAACACTTTTCAAAAAGCTGTTATTGCAAGGACATTCACTTTTGTTTAGCATCGTGGTATTCAGTTGGAATATCCTGCTCCTCAGTCGACGAGGCAAGGGCCGAGATCCCTTCACCGGGAGTGACCCCTTGGACAATAAGTTTGCGTCAGGGCATTAACTTCACTATAGCCGATTACTTTTGCTTTGCACCGTGGTATTCAGTTGGAATATCCTGCACCCCATTCTACGGGGAAAGAGCCGAGATCCCTTCACCGGGAGTGACCTCTTTAGCGGAAGTTGTCGTCACTATATTTCTAAAAAGCTATCCGTTCCTTCAACGATATCAAGTTCTTTACGTTAATGGTTTTCGCCAGAAACCATTCGTAGCCCTCCGTCGTTTCATATGGGTAGTCAATAGTATTCAAGCTGTGTTTGTTGGCCAAAGTCAAGGCACAGTGTTTGGTAGCTGTTGGTTATTCATATGCAGCATAGATAGATGCGTTGGTTTGGAACAGTCGTATAGCCTTGTTGGCCAAAGTCAAGGGCTTGTGCGGGTGGATTCGAATCAACCTGGAGAATGACGGGTAGAACTTGACATGTGACTTATGATTTGTTGGCCAAAGTCAAGGTCATAAGAGCTTGGGGCAAAAATCACATCGGGATTTTCAAAAGAACTGAAACTTGCCAGATATGCGCATACCTTCTGGAGTGTGACACCGTGAGCGGATTCCGTCACGTTATCATGCGATGATAGTTGGATCCCGATTCCCACTGATGAGTTGGTTTACTCCTCGGGTGACCCCGACTAATTCTTCTTTCAGGTTTGGAGGAGAATTTGAGGTACAGTGGGAGGTTTCCAGATTAGATAAATTGGTAACCATTCTGATCTAGGTTAGAGTGCACGCTGAGTGTTTCTTTTCTCTCTCTCTTTGGTAGCGACCATTGACCCGACCCTAAGACTATGACTCAGTGACCAAGTTGACCGAACATTCTTAACACTGGCTTTTGGATTGTCAGAGTTGCATACCTCATTGCCACTCCTATTTTTACCCTTTTCTCCAGGACACCCCGTATTACTACGAACGTCCACTTCCATTGGACAAAACCATCGTATGGTTAGATACGAACTCGAAGGAATTTATTCGAGGATGGTTTCCGGTTCTGGAGAAAACGGATAGGATTATTCAGTTGTCTTTTCCTTTTACCTTCTCTCAGGTTGCGAGTACTCCTTGGTTTAGGAGATAGTACACCTATTACGCAAATTGGATAGTCTTCTTCCAAACCTTAGGCTGGTGCCGAACAGTAGGGAATGAAGAAAACCAATTAGCATAACGATGGTGTGCAGAAGGTATTAAGTTAAGACAAAGCAAGGGATTAATAAGAGGGCAAAGTAAATTGCAACAGATATTCACGACCAAACCAAGTATTCCTTCGCCAATCCTAAATCACCTTTGTATTTCTCCAGGACACTCCGTATCACTACGAAGATCCACAGTTTATTTGGATACTCCATCGTATGGTTATATACGAACTCGAAAGGAACTTGTTCCAGTTCGGGGATGGATTCTGGTTCAGGAGAAATAGGAATAAGATTTATTCAGGTGTCTTTTATCTTCACCTCCTCTCTCATTGCGAGTATTCCTACGATTGGGACAGTACACCCATTATGCTTATTGGATAGTCTTATTCCAAACCATAGGCTGGTGCCGAACGGTAGGGAAGGAAGAAAACCATTTGGCCTAAAGGGGTGTGCAGAAGGTAAAGACTAAAGACATATTAAGGGATTTGGAGAGGTGGCAAAGAATTATACGGTTACAGTCGTGATTCTGGAAGAGGCATTACTAGGAATACCAGGATACCCCATCGGAACATTTCAATGTTTCAGTTTCACTGTGTAATGTTAAAGGAAAACTGATTTCCCGATTAGATACTTACTCCAGGGTATGTATTTACCAGGTACGATTCTCACATCTGTATGGTTTTACAGATGATGAGTGGGAGTAGGTTATTGGGAATTGGGTGATCATCCTCATTATATCGGGATTCGTTGTAATCGGTGATATTTGAGGAAATCACCTGGGCTGTTTGCCGGTCGGCAAATATTTGGTTTTGAATATCCGCTTTTATGCACCAATTTCGAATTGATATATCTGTACGTCTATTTTCATAGAGTGAGATATACCTTTTTGATATTATGTCTATGACATTTACCTATATCAGTGGATGGTTAGGTAAGGAGCATTAAACAGCGGTGTAATTCTTCTTAACCATAAGTACAGTTTTCAACCTACGACACACAGTAAATGAGTTATTAGACTCAAGGGACTTATACAGAGTATTGCATATTGTCCAGCGTCCATCAGGACAGAGGGGTTGGTCCTCGTACTATATTCGGTTTACTTATGACTTCTCTAGTTTTTAGACAGGTGTTTCGTGGAAACACAGGGTCCGAATTTTGAGAAGTTATAGGTATTTGAATAGAGTAGAGAACCAGGTGTAGCAAGCATCGGGATTCTTCAAAGAGATCGAAGATGTAGATACTTGTGTATGGTATTCAGTTGATAGTAATGATAAAGAGAAATTGCTTCTCTTTCAGGTTACTCATAATTGGAAGCATTCCTAAGTTGAGTAACGCTGATCAGACTTCTTCCATTTAGTTGACATGCACTGGAGACAGCTGCATGATTTGAATCTGGTTCAATTAAATCAGTGCCTCTGGTTCTATATTGGATATAGAACAGTTCATATCTTAACGATGTTAAGCTACGGGGAGTTGTCCGGTTTATGATTAAAACCAGACTCTGGATAACTCAAGGCACGTTTCTGTAATGGCTGTTTGTGGGTTGACCCAGGCTATGACGAGGGTTGACTTTCTACCATCTGGATGAACAATAGCAATATTGTTCTAGACTCGCCACAGTTTTATTAAAAATGGATTTTTTCAGAAAACAGTGGTGGGAGTATGGTAGAACTGGAAGTGATTCCAGAACCACAAACGATTACTGAAGATTTGATAAGGAACCTAAAGATTCAATCTGGATTGACATTCCATTGGCCACCCCGCAGATGAGGTGGGTAACTTCAGGCACCCGAGAGGTACTACGGTAGCCTCAAGGACGGTGACAGGGAAGTTCTTGTTTACCCACAATTGCCATTGCTGTTGTTCCAGGCTGCGAGACCCGGCAGGAGGATGAGTATAGCGTCGTTCTAAACTAGTTTTAGAAGTGTACGTGTATATGACTCTGCCAGAGGGTTGTCGTAGTCAGTGGGAGCAGCGGAAGCATTGGTGGGCAGGTAGCTTATGTCTATTTATAGGCTAAAGCAGATATAGCGGAGAAAGATCATCTATTTCTGACGTGACAGTCATGGGTTTGACTTCATCAGAATAGGGGATGGATCTGTTGAGAAGGTAGTAGGGTGTGATGTCCTGGTATTTGGATGACATACACAGAGTAGGAAGTGATATTCCTATACTACGATCGGTTATACTTTGGTCGTCACACAGTGGTTTCTCCACAAAGGAAATGGATTTTGTATCAGACATACTGGTTACTAGATCTATGGTTTTAGATCTAGATTTGGGTGGTTTCCCAATCTGGGTACTTAGACAGCATTCTATGAGTATTTAGAATGGACGACTCCTGGCACGGTAGTGTACCTGCAGGTAATGGAGTCACCCTCTCTAAAGGTGTCTTACAGACTAAAGGGGAGAGGGATGTACATGATTGGCAGATCACTTGCTCAGGCAATTGAGTCAATCATAAGATGTCAAGTACCACACCAGATGTTGTTCTTGCACTAGATGCAATAAGTTGACATTGATCCAATCCTGGAGAAACGGTCGGAAGCAGTTTTAGAACATAAGTGGATGTTCTAGGGATATGATAACGACAACCTCATTCGGGAGACAGTTATCATTCCAGGCTTCCAAGGTGGCATGGATGACAAGGAGGTTGTCAGAGTTATAGTTTTTCCTTCTGATGAGGGGCAGTATTTTGGACAGGTGGTCCAAGACAATACTGAGGGAGGCATGGCGCTGGATACTGATTAAGTTCAGTTAACGATACAGTCTAAGAAGTTTGGATTTGGAGTTCATTTATGAGCTATGTCCCATCAGACATCCAGACACATTCTAAGACAGATATTGCTCTTTTCGGGAGATGGGTTTCTCCGCGAACTTGAGATATAGAGAGACATAGAAAGAAACATCAAGGCGGATCCACTCACTGAGGCTATTCCTCGAACGCAATAGTTTCGCAAACGAGCTTTGTGAGACTGACTAGTAGAGGAGTTGGGTGTTCGGTATCACACGGGCTGTGAGTATGCGACATCGCAATAATTAGCCTTGAGTGCAAGTGGGAGATTGTTGGAGATAGTGCCCTCAGAGTCAATTATTGGATCACAGGTACGTGATTGCAATGATTGAGGGAGGACCTATCCCGGTAGGACAATCTTACTCGAGATGATAGTATGCTATCTGGTTCATCTTTATCATCGTGTACTGTTTGAGGTGACCTTACAGGTCGCTATTACACGTTGGTAGAGCCCCTAGGATTCTTGCTTGACCACCAGCAGTATGAGGGCGATCATATAAGTGGGAGCTGGTAGTCTATAAGAAAATCCTTAATTGGTCCCTAGTCGTGTGAGTTTCGAGACAGGGCATCGATTCTCCATAGTAGACTAGTGTATACAGTCGAGACCCCGACGAGAGGCGGTGGCCGGTCTCACAAGCCACTGGTGTCAGTTGGATCACCTAAGATGTATACAGGTGCTCATTAGGTTATGAGTACACCGGACAGGACTCGCCGGGAACATGCTAGTTGGTCATATACCAGACGTCAGATGGCAGTTCCCTGGTGACATGTGTACAGGTTAGTTCATCGACCTGGGGATCGTCATTTGTCTTGTGTGAGTTCCCACTGTACTTTGATTACTACCCTACCACGGCTCAAAGGAGTCGTGCAAACAGGTTTTAGTTGGGTACAGTCCCGAGCCACATGGAGGCAGTGAGCGTATCTTCAGGGGTTCGTCTCTCCCGGTATTGGGGGTGAGGTCGTGCTGTGTCTAGGAGAGCCATTACACGAAGCCCTCGGCCGAGGCAAGGAGATTTACTGGTAGGTATTCCAGTAGTATCTCAGGGTGTTCTGGGCTACAATCCGACACGACTTGTACCGCTTTTGGGGGTCTGACTTTTACCAACCCCCTAGGCCCGCCATGCGATGCTCATAGACGAACGGACCGGACTGTACGGATATTGTCACTGACAGGCTCAGTAGGGTTGTCAGGCTGAGTTCGATCACAGACGTCCCCTTTTGGTCAATACCTGGTAGCCCGTTATGTATTGGCTTATACCTCTAACGTGCTAGTGGTTAAATCCACAACCAAGGTGTTGACGAGTCTTTAGAGTCCCCCACATTCAGTTACTCAACTTTCGGGCGAAAGGTTGTAGAGGCCGTATGGAGATATGGCAGGGTCCGATCAGATACGTGCGGTATTGCACGGATCAGGATCGGACAGTTTGTACTATAGGCCGTATGGTTATATGGCAGGGTTCGATCAGATACGTGCGGCATTGCACGGATCAGGATCGAACAGATATTACTAGCCGGCTTTGGTTTAAGCCGGATCCTAGTATAGTACAGTGTAGATTTTGTCTCATTGCATTTGTATTACGGTCGGAATACAAATGCGGGTGTGTATGCACAGTATCGGGGTTTTCCTGTAATTTATTACGGGACCAGTTTTCTGGAGTTGCCAGTTTGCTTTTCGTTTCGGCCGATTTCCTTTGTATCGTTCATTGGCCGAAGTTTGGTGGAGGAGGGCTTATTTGCATTGTTGCAAATAAGTTTTTGTGGAGGGGTTCTTTGCATATTCTTGTGTTATGATGGTGCACCATTCTTTTGTCCTTTTGACTTGACTTCTTGTCATGATGGCATGACTTTTGTGGTCATGATTGTTGATGATGAGAGATGGTTGTTAGTTGAGTGTGGGTTTGATTTGGTGATGATTCTTTTTGCATGATAGCCTTCTCTCTCTCTCTCTCCATTGTATTATTGGATGGCTCTCTCATTTCTATCATATGACACTCTCATTCTCCTCCCTCCAATGGTCATGGCCGGCCACTCCCAAAAGTGGGCTGTCCAAAATTTTGGTGGTGGGTTTTTGGCTCATTTGATGTTGCAAAAATCCTACAAGTTCCATCTCCAAACTCCATAGTTCATCCCTCCACCAAAAGGCAATTCCTGCAACCCCTAAATGAGACTTCTTCACTATATATTCTACAGCAAATCTTGGGCACGTCGACTAGCCAGCTTCGTGCCCGAGTTGCCTCGGCATTGAGGTGGGAGCCCGTAAAAGAAGTAGGCGATGTGGTGCACTTCCGGCGATGAGGAGGAGACGGGACATTCCGCAAGAGATCGGGACTATGACGAGAAGACCGGAGGACTTGGATCGTCGGTATATCTCTATTCCCTTTCTTGTAGATAGCTAGGACTAATTAATGGTTCGATCCGGGTATTAGTGCGCGGCGGTTTGCCAGTTCAAGAAAAATTAAAGTTTATCACCGCTTCCGCATTTGGCCGTCGGATTGACGGCCGGGGCGCCGCCGTGCACTTACAATGGCCACCCGGGTATTAAGCAATCAGAAGATCAACAAGCAAGCCTGCTCGTACTCTTGCGAATCCAATCAGTAACACTACCGTACATTCCGGTCTGTTCGTTTGATATGTTGCATATCAACAGCGTGGGGGTGGTAAAACGTCAGAACCCAATAGCCCGATAAGTCATGCCGATGCAAGGTCCATAACGATTCGATAAACTTTTGATAACACTTACCAGTAAATCTCAGCAACCCTCCTCAGGGATTTCCTTTTATGGCCAATTGAGCATTGCACAACATCAACTCCCAATACCGGGAGAGACAAAACCCCTCCTATCGCTCATTGCCTCCATGTGACTTGGGACTGTACCCAAAAACCACCTTTTTGCACGATCTCTTGACCGTGGTATGGTAGAAATCAAAGCACAGTGGGAATCACACAAGAGTCTATGATGATCTCGGGTTTACATACTAACCTGTACCATTGTCACCAGAGAACTGCTATCCGACGATAGGTATAATACCATCTAGGAGTTCTCGGCGAGTCCGTTCATTGTACCCAATCTCCACTAAGCACCCGTATACCTTCTCTGATGTCAAACACCAATGGGTATGGGATCATCCATCGCCCATCATAAGGGTCGAGAAGCGTATATGCTAGTTTACTCTGGAGTATCGATGCCCTGTCTCGATACTCCCACGATTAGGAACATTTGAAGGATGTACTTTCCGACTACCTATGTCCCTATTAGTATGATCTGCATCATAATTCTGGTAGTCAAGTACTCATCCTAAGAGCTTTATCAACATGTAATAAAGAGACAATAAGTATACATGTTAAGATAAAGTGCAACCAGATAGCATACTATCATGTCGAGCAAGAAAGTCCTCCCTATATATGTCCAAGCATCCATTACAATATACATCACATGTACAGTAATGGCCTCTAGGGCATACATATAACTAACAATCTCCCACTTGCACTAAGGACATCTGTTGTAGTATCCAATTCCCAACAATATAGCAATGGTTGTAGTATCCCATACTCAACCATCCAATATAGTCTCTCTAGGGGTAAGGCCTTTGTGAGTGGATCCGCTGTGTTATCCGTCTTGTCTACTCTCCTGACCTCGATTCCTTAGAGATCAATCATCTCCCTGATCAGGTGTCACGACCCGAAAAGTACGGAACATGACCGGAACTTAAATTACGAAACGTCTCGGGGCGTACGTAATCTAAGTAAACCAAAACCCAGAAGTCAATACCAAAAAAGCAGTAAATTGAAGGAAAAACCAATTTAAAGCAAGTAGTTTTAACAACATAGGCCAAAGTATGTATTTTTAAAAACTCAAGTATTTTCTGAAAATTTCGGCTGAGTCTCCTTTGTAAATACTGGCCCCCAAATAGAATACAACATGAATAGTATATGAAATAAACAAAAAGGCATCCCCAAGCGGGAGCTAGCTCTTCATCAATTGACGGTCACAACCACGCAAGAAATATAATATACAACGCCGAAGGGCGAGGATCAAAACTCAAAAGAAAGCCCAAAATCAGCATGAAAACTATAATAATACAACGTGCGACTCTAAGGTCGAAAAAATAACAAGTCTGGTCTTCTATCTCTATCAAATATACAATCTGGTTGATGGAGTTTTACTAGATACAACTGAAATAACAAATATACAATGGTGGTCCTGATACAAAGAACCCACCTGTCAAAGCAATCACCGGGAAGGAACAGTGTGCCAGTAAAGCTGCAATGAACCTGTACGGAAAAACCTGCAAAGAACTGTGGCACAACGGGGGTGAGTTGCCAACTCGTGAGTAGAAAACATATACGAGTAGAAATCGCATGCATGACGCTATCCTAGGTCAACACGATCAATATATATAACCTCAAAATGATAAGTCTGAAGCATGAAAAGGTTGCAAGGGTAAACATCTATACATAAGTGTAATCCCATGTGCTCGTGTCAGTGCCTCAGGTAGCAATGTATCATATGTATGATGTACAAATGTAATATAATGAAAGCAGAATACATGTAAATGAAGAAACTGTTTTCTTTCTTTAGTGAGATTTTCTGTAATTTAAAATGAGGTATCATCAATAAATCAATATAAATCAGTGCCTAGCATCGACACAAAATATAAATCTCAATATCCAATATCCTCCATGTCTCAATCTCAAAATCTCAGTGTCTCAAATCTCAATATCTAGGACTCTGTCAATCCGGATCGGCCCATATCATCAATCTCACTACCACGAACGGTATCCTCCGGATATCCGACGTGCCAAGTAAAATCACCGGTAGGCAGTCTGCCCCTGCCGGGCTCATCATCCACCATGAAATCACTCTTGCCCTGGGGTACCATACCGGGTCCACCATGTAGCCGAGACGGTTCATACGTCTCCTCGAATAAGGTCTCGAAATCCAACTCATAACCGGGAAAACATCATGGTGGAAGACTCATACATCACGAGAAAACCACACTTTTCATTTTAAAAAGAGAGAGAAGTTTGTATTTATTCGTGCGGTTTTCCCCCAAATCCAGGAATCTCATGAAAATCCGAAATCCAATCATCAATAGCAATTAAATAGTGAATATCGGCATAAAACTCCATAATACTACATAGCAGTGAATAATAATATGCATGAAGTAGTAAGTAATAAGTGCAATGTCTAAACTAGCATATAGAGACGAGTACGCTAATACCATGTCGAACTATCAGTTACAAGATATGTCAATGAGTAATATTCTCTAAAGTGTACGTGACATGGTAATTACCGATGATGATGTGTGTGAGTCGGCAAGTAAGTGTACGTAGAACATACGCATCATCGATAATGGTGCTGGTGTCCTGACAGCATGATCTCAATAATGGCACATGAAAAACACAATATAAGCATGCGATGCGATGCGAACTGCAATAATATGCGGGAGCTGAATAATAAACACAATGATAACTAATCTGCATTTATATGAATATGAGTCATACAGTTTTTCCATTTGAAATAACACGAATCGTGGTGTTTTGAAAGTAAGGGCGACGGTGATTTTAAGAAAAGATACGTCCTTTAAAATATCCGTAGAATCCCTTGTCCCGTCTTTAAAATACACACGATTCGTTAGTTTTTGAAATAGGTATAAGTCTAATCTAATTTATCATTAACAAGTACACTACAGGACCAAACTAAACAGGCTGATCGAAAGGTAAGGAAACCGCCTAACATCTGAGTCGATACATACATATAGATATAAAAGTCGGCGATCCTGCCTCAATAGTATCCCATACGATACCCTAATATAATATGACATCCTCGAGTCAAGAGTGCGGATCTATCATCAATATATAGCTCGTACGGTAAATCCGTTGTACGGCCTCCCAAATCTGGGTACGGATCAAGTGTCACATCTATCACATTATTCATCTGGTATCCTCTTTATCAAATATCATGATCCAGGGTACTGATCTACGTCTAGTACAATACTGATACCATCTATGTAAATGCATGCGTGTAAATGAAAACACCATGTCGAAAGGACCCGCTAAAACATCATGTCGTATCTCGAATACGAACCCTGTCACATCACCGATCTCACGGCCTCAAGCCCAATCTTATCGACTCATCTCCAATCCCAAGTACTATCCTCATAATCCATGTATATGTATACGTATATATATATATATATAATCCCATACCCATGTGTGTATATATATATATACACATATCCCCATATACACACATGTAAATAGATGTATGCAAATGCGTGTGTGCGTGTGGGTGTGAACCTCTTCTTGGGTTCGCGACTAAGAAGCTATGCTAGTTTACTTCTAATTACCCTAAACTAAACCATGAACACAATAATCATCTCTTGATAAACATCCACGTATCATGAATCACATATATATATATATATATATATATATCATAACTATACTATGAACTGCGGGGGTGCTATACGCTATCTACCCGACTTCCCCCGTAGATATAATCCACTCACCTGATCTTCGCTCGCCGGTGCCGACATTACCACGCGCTTGCTTGTCGTCTCGAAGTGCACATGGGGGTACCTGCATGTCACAACGTATCGTATCGCAAAAAAACCCAATTCGAAATCGAAACGGTGTACGAAAACCAAATCGGCACGCATATCACGCATAGGTCAAAACCTATCGCCTACGCATGCAAGAATAGCCAAACCAACCCTCGATGTCGATGTACAAACGTCAAACCATCGAGAAAAACCCAAACACCCAAATTGTGTTTTCACAATCACTAATTATATAAGAAATAGGGTTTAATTCATCAAAACCTTAAAATTAATCAAGTCGTTTTATTTCCCAAAAACCTAGTAAGTGGTCATTAACCGTTTCACTTCAAAACATGATGTTTTAACCAATATAATGGATACATTACCCACATAATATTTTAACTAAGTCACACAAACCATAATTAAATTTTAATCTCATCAATTTTCATTAAACCCAAAAACCTAGTTTACAAATAGCTTAATTAGAACTATTTAAATGTAACAATTAGAAAATTGACAACTATATTTTATTTTGCATACTCTAAGATGTTATACTACACTTTCAAACCATAACCAATTTATAAAAACCTTAACTAGATTTTAAATTTCACATTTTTAGTAATTTCTAAAAATCTAGTTTGCTAAAAAAGCTAAATTTGGTCATTTTACATCTAACAATTTACATATTAGCAACTAGGTTAGATTTTCATTTCCTTAAGATGATAATCTACACTTTGCAACCATGATTACATGATAAGAACCCTAATTGCATTCAAAACCCTTACTTGAATTTTTTTCCAACAAGCAATTAAACCTAATCAAACACCTAATTAGCTTCAATTGAAGTATGATGGCAACAATTAAGTAACTAATCAATAATCAAACCATGGGACAAATATTTATACCTCACAAAACTTGAATCAAACATGCAACCTAGCCTCACAAACTTGCTTCTTGCTCCATGATCCACACTAGAATAGGTCAAGGAAAAATGGGTAAGAGTTGGATTTGAGTTTTAGCTTGATCTATGATGGAATTTTGGAGATTTTTGATGGGTTTTTTACGAGAAAATGAGAGGGGAAATTGGGGGGGGTGCACTTGAAGAGGGCTCGGCCAGAAATGGGGAAGGGTGAGAGTGAAGTGAGGTGGGGAAAAACAAAGTCAAGTCAACACAAAAGTCAAAGCCTATACTCAATTAACATTCTTTCTTCTTTCATTTCCTTTGTTTTCCTTTTCTTTTTCTTTAAGTGGGGAAAAAATGGGAGTGGGCGCAGCCTATCGCCGGCCCAGCCCATGGTGTGGGTGAGTGGGTTGGGGAAAAAAAAGCTAAATACTATACCCCAATTTCCATTTACACTAATTTCACCATTTAAGCATTTTTCTTCAATATTTTCTATAACCATTTGACAATTTCATTTCATTTCAGAAACAATATTTTTCATGTTAGTTTAGTGTGTCATGATGCAAAAAATTTGTATCAACCCATTCCAATTTGTAATTTTCCATAATTAAATTTATTACTGACGACTTAAAATAATATTAAAATAATTAATTTCGGAAATTTTTTCCGTAAATTAGAAATTTTACAAGTGGCTCAATAAACACCAAATACTAGCAATTACATAGCTAGAATATATATATTTAATTTTATATTAAAAGATATTTATATCTTGATTTTTACGGAAAACACCCGTTATTTTACCGATTATCCGAAATTTCAACTAAACGATTTTCAAAACGTGACATCAGGTGATACTTGCCTCAAAATATGTCTGGAATGCTGATGGGACCTGTGTTCCTACGCCAAAGCCACAACTCCATTGTTGTCACAATAACAATTATTGGACGCTCAATGGTAGGAACCTTGTTCATCTCATGAACAAGAAACGTCCAGACAGCCACTTTGGCAGCATCATTGATAGCAATGTATTCATCGTTTATCGTCTAGTATGTCACGGTATCTAGCTTGGAACTCTTCCAACATATCGTCCATACACTGAGGGTAAAGACAATGTCTGTGACTGACTCTCAGTCGACCTTATCACTCTGGAAGCTCGAACCAAGAACTTTCTTTTAGTGTTTCTCAAGTACTTAAGAATGTCCTCCACAGCTGTCCAGTGATTCTCCCGAGATCCGATTGATTCCTGATCACTACCCCTAGTGGGTCATTTACATCTGGTCTAGTACA
This sequence comes from Agapanthus africanus, assembly GCA_030015575.1. NCBI lineage: Eukaryota > Viridiplantae > Streptophyta > Magnoliopsida > Asparagales > Amaryllidaceae > Agapanthus > Agapanthus africanus. The sequence goes on along the minus strand of CM057343.1, from coordinate 285,104,151 downwards.
TAACATCGTATACTCTGATAGAGCCTACTGCTCAAGCATAGGATATCCCTTGCATGCGAGCTCTCTCCAAATCAGTCTTGGAAGACATATTTTTGGATAGAGTGATCCATGAGTAAGTGGGCAAACCACCACGCTTAGAATCATCCATACTAAACACCTTTACTATGGTGTTAATGTACCTGGATTTGGGACACTCCCAACATCCAATTTTGATCTATCACCATAGATCGTAATCCACAAGATGTAGCAGGTATCATCTAGATCTTTTATTGAGAATCCCCGTGATAAGAGGAGCTTGACCGAGTGTAGTATTGGAAACCATTTCCTATATAGAGTATGTTATCTACGTACAATACGTGGAAGACAATCTTACTCTCTACCCACCTTCTTGTATATACAAGGTTCATCTACCTTTTTGGTGAAGTCAAACTCTTTGACTGTTATATCAAAACAGATGATTCAATTTCGCGATGCTTGTATTGATCCTGATGGACTTGAGCATAGATTTGAAAGTCTCAACTTTTCCATCTACACCAAGAATCTACTTAAGATACAATTTGCTCCCAATGGGTTTTACCCCTTCTGGTTCAATATTCAAAGTCATACTTTGTTGGTGTATATGGATTCCATCTTTGATCGCATAGCATCCAACCTTATCATAAAGTCTCCACTTGTGATAGCCTGCCTGAACCTAGTTGGGCCATCATCTATCAAGATGCAATCCCTCCCACTGTCACCAAGAAGACTGTAGTATTGCTCAAGTGGATGAGGAACCCTACCATATTCGCGGAGAGGCTAAGGTTCGTTGGAGACTATTGAATCCTTTGGTTTCACCGAATCATCAGCTGTTAGTTTGTCTAGTTAGAACTCCTTCCAGTTCTACCTCATGACTACAAATTTCTTCACAAGATATCCCTTTTTCTAAAAAAGTGGCATGATGAGAAACAAAACAGCTTTTGCTCCTCAGTTAGGTAGAAGATATTCCCCCGCAAATGTTTGGGATATCCTAACAAACTTATACAGAACTGACCTTGCCTCGAGCTTGTCCGGATTCTGCCTTTCAACATAGGCCGGACAACCCCATATCTTAAATCATTTAAGACATGGTCTCTTCCCACACCATATCTCATATCTAGTGGTAGGCCCTGGTTTGGACGGAACCCCATTCAATAGGTATGCAGCTTCTCAAGTGCGTAACACCAAAAGGAAACAGGTTACTCAGCAGTACTCATCATAGAGCGCGCCATATCTCATAGGGTGTGATACCTCCGCCCCGATACTCCGTGGTTATGTGGTGTATACGAAGGAGTAAGCAGAGAGAGAATCACATTATCCTTTTAGAAAATCCAGGAACTACATGCCTTGTATTCTACTCCTCGATCTCATCGAAGGACATAATACTTCTACCCGTCTGGTCCTCAACTTTAAGCTTATATTCCGTTGAATTTCTCAAAAGTTTCAGACTTGTGTTTCAACAGGAACGTATGTTCGAATCCTTAGAGATAGTCGATGAATATAACGAAGTAAGAAGAACCTACCTTGGCATTAGTATACATAGGACCGTATACATCAGCATGTATCCGTCCCAAGAGTTCACTAACTCTTTCTCTGTTTCCAGTAAACGGAGCATTGGTTATTTTACCTTTGAGACAAGACAGGCAAGTATCATAAGATGAAAATTCGAATAAATTCTCATATTCATTCTTATGTAACTTAGCTGGTCGTGTCGCATTGATATGACCTAGTCTACAATTCCATAAGAAGGATTCGTTCATTTCTGAACTACACCTCTTGTGTGTGTTCTACACACTTTGAACTGTGTTTTGATTTAGAACTTATATGCCATTATATAACGTGACTGATCGAATCAACTCCTGATTCAGGAAAATGTTCACAATATTATCCTCCAATACATAATTATATCCTTCTTTAACTCAGTAAAGAACATGATGTAATGTTGTATATCAGGTTCGGCATGTAATAACATTTGTTTAGAATTAATGTATTAATACAAGGTGATATTTATCAACAGACTTGGCTGCAACAATTGCATCATTCTTTAACTCTTAGAGACATATCACCCATTCTCAGTTCTCTACCTTTCTGTAGCCCATGTAACACATTACATATATGGGATCCTGATCCGGTATCACATACCTAGGACATAGAGGATACTGAGAAACAGTTCTCGGTAATGAACACACCAGAAGAAGACGCATCAACATGTATTTTCTTCAATTGGATAGAATGGGAATCCGGATATTCCACTATTTCCTGCTCAGACTTATAACACTTATAAGAAAGAACGGAACCAACGTTCCCTAGCTCAGTATAATAAGCAGGTTCGGTCAATGCATCCATAATATTATCTTGATTAAGGCGTGACAAGGTCGCTACCGGGAGAGAGAGAAGAAAACACTCTGCGTGGGCTCTTGCAAGATTAGATTTGTTATTATTTTATCTAATCAGGATGACTCCCACTGTTATTGTCAAATTTTCCTTCAAATCCTTAATGGTAAGACTAGCCGGGATTAATTACACCCTACAAGTTCGCCTATCTTTCGGCCAGGCCAGTGTCGGTACTTTGAGGGAGGTTCCCCGTGCTTTCACACAGACCTAATTAAATAAAACCTCATTTTCCCAGGGGTGTAACCCCGTTAACACCTTTCTAGACACCTACTTGATCGGCTAATTGTAATGTGTAAATCTCTCCCAGGAGTAACTCTTACTCGCAGTGGGTATCGGGATCCAACTATCTCATAGAATGTATGCAATTTCATTGCAAATTTCAACACTTGAAATTCTCGATAATATTTTACCCCTAGCGTCCTATGACCTTGACGCAGGCCAACAAACCATAGTCCGCTAGTCAAGTTCAACCCGTATATTTCCTGATTGAATTAAACCCACCCGCACGACTCTTGACGCAGGCCAACAAAGTCGTACGACTACCCTAATCCAATCGCATCGTATGCAGCAGATAAGCACTAGTTACTACCGCACACTACGCCTTGACGAAGGCCAACAAATATAGCACGAATACTAAATAGTACTTATCTGAAATGACGGAGGGCTACGACAGGGTTTTAAGAAAACCCTTTGCGTAATGAACTTGATATCGTTGTAGAATCGAGTGATTTTGAAAAAGGTATGTTTTTGAGGCTTTTACTAGTTTCGCTAAAGATGTCACTCTCGGTGAAAGGATCTCGGCTCTTTCCTCATCGAATGCGGTGCAGGATATTTCAAAAATACCACTATGCAAAGAAAAAACTATAAAAGCAATAAAAAAACAATTCGAGTTTGTAGCATCTGCTAGTTTCGCTAAAGAGGTCACTCCCGCTAAAGGGATCTCGGCTCATTCCTTATCGAATAAGGTGCTGGATATTCTATAAGGAATACCGCTATGCAAAGCAAAAAATAGAGCTACCAGTTTTTAAAACAAGTTTCTACAACATCTTTTAGGTTTCTTTTTCTTTTCATTAATCTCATTAATGAAGTCCCATCTGTTATGCTTCCAAAGCATCACATAAGAAATGAAAGCAGCAATATTTATTTTATCTCATATATATAATATAGGCATTCGTATCAGAACATATCAAGTGATCACATCACAGAATATTAGCAGCAGAAGAATCATATATGAAATATTGGATATACTAGGAATTCCGTGTTTTATTTAAGCCAGTAAAAACGCGGATTCCACTGTCGTGATGAATAGCCAAATCCATATCCCTAGACCCGTACGAGAGCGTCAAGCAACCCTACAAAGTCTAGAGTTAGGAGACCTGGTATCGACTCCTTGAGATGGTCTCCCATTGGACCCTAGAACCCGGTTACTTGTGCTCTCCGCCTCGGGTCTATCCTAATGCGGAAAAGTAAATAATATACATCAATGGCGACATCATCCTTAACCCGGAAGTGCCCCAATAAAAGAATATTACATACAATGAATTTTACATGAATGAAAATAAAAACCCTTATCTCACATAAAACCCCCGGCTATTCAAAACACGACGATCCAATATAACATATCACAGCAACATATAACATCGCATGTCATCAACATAAGTAAATATGCGTATCCCAATTGTCGCTGACGTATAGCAACGAAACCTGCGATACACCATATATTACACTTACGGTCGTAGAAAAGAAAGTGAAAAAATACAAGAATTGGAATCTGCAACCTTCTTAGACATCATAAACCCAATGTATCTCATACTTTGGATTTCATGCCTAACCAAATGAATTCCTTAGACATCACATGCCTAACAATTAAAAACCCCACATTTTATTCACGATATTGAAAACACTTTCCAATAACCTGTCGGGTAATTCAACAAGATTCCCGATAACCTGATCGAATGCTTGTTCGAAACTTTAGCAGACGGCCGCACCCCCGATACCGTCGACGAAGTGCACTAAAGCGGAACATCGCTGCCGCGAGCACCTGAACGGATGCTTTTGGCTACGGGATTCTACAGTCACTTGGTCGGGGCTATGGGGTGTGGCTATCTAGTAAGGTTACCCGGCGAGTATCTGCGTACACTACATAATTGCGACGAACTTTTGATCAACATCAAAATCTCGTGGCAACCGATCAAATGAGACTAAATTGCTATATTTATAAAATTCAAACTAGTTATCTTATAACTGTAGGGTTCCTAGGCACACTCAAGAGGTTCCACAAGGCATCTACCATGCCAAATTCAAAAATTTATGTGCCGAGAAACCCTAATGCAAGATCGTTAACTAGAGGATAGGCGAAACTGGAAGCTAGCAAACAACTTTACTAATAAGTGAATGGAAATACAACCTTTGTAGATCCGGTCCTCCACCTCCAAAGCTCCGTGTAGATGTCCCTCCGCTGCGATCATCGGAATCCCGGACTCTAGCGTTGGTTTCATCGGAGAAATGAGCGGGCTAGGTCGTTGACTTCGATACCGAAGATGATCTACGTCGAGGCCACTCAAACTCAAGCTCCATCTTCACTTGGTCATGAACCTTGTGAAGAAAACACCCTATACAACATAGCAAGTGGTAGAGGATGAAGAAATAGGATGTGGGTTCACTTTGGATTTGGATTTCTCACTTGATTTCATCACTTAGAATTTTCTAGCAAGCTTTTCTTTACTTCATGAAGAAGAAGAAGAAGAAAGAAAAAGAATGAATGAATATCAAAAAATAGAAAATCAAGTGATGCTTATCATTTAGCAACCATAGGTGAGTGCAACTAATGTAGAGAATAAATTAGGGTTTGGGTAAATGGTTAGGGTTAAGGATAAAACAAAATGGTAGACTTTTTCAAAGATGCATGAAGCATCATGAAGCTTCTTGCATAAAACAAAGATATCCACCATTTTATTTTTGCCAAAAGTAAATAAATAAAATAAATAAATAAGTTAAAACCCTAACCATTAACCTAAACATGGTTCAAAGCATACACACACCCAAGTTTGCATGTATCATCAAACATGATACAAACTAGTGCACAAACATATATCATATATACAATGTGCACAATCTAGTGATAAAAATAATCTTAAGTGAACCAATACTAGTTAATGTAAAGTAATATATCAAATATATAATTATACATTAAATCATTAAATCAACACTTGATTTAATGATCTGGTCATACTACATATAACCGACTAATATCAAGTCTATCAATACATCGAATCAATATTTGATTCGGTAACCCAGCTATATTGTAACGTTTTGAAAATCGTTTCGGTGAAATTTCGAAAAAACGGTAAAATAAGGGGGGTTTTCTGTAAAAAGTCAAAATACAAATATCTTATTATAAAAATTAAATATATATATTCTAGCTATGTAATTGCTAGTATTTTGTGTTTATTGAGCCACTGGTGAAATTTCAAATTTTCTGAAAAAAATTTATTTTATTATTATTTTTAGCCGTCACTAATACATTTAATTAGGGAAAATTATAAATTGGAATGAGTTGAAACAAATTTTGTACATCATAAAACTTTAAATAAAATTTTATCATGTGGTTTTTGAAACGAAATCGTTTGCCAAAACGGTTTAGAAAATATTGAAGAAAAAGGCTTATTTTGTGAAAATAAAAGGGTTTTGGTGCATATTGAATTGGTGTTTGGTGTTCATTACTTCACACACACACAACCACACAAACCCAAATCCCCACTTGGCTGAAACTGCAGGAATTCCCCCCCCCCCCCCATTTCATGCCTCACAAGTTTGAGAAAAGAAAGGAATAAAGGAAATAATAATAAACAATGAAACATGTGCTTTTATATGTTAAGTATGGGCTTTGACTTGGAAATTTCTCTTTCCCCCCCACACTCACACACCCCTCCTGCTCATAGCCGAGCCTCCCTTCTCCCCAAAAACTGCATCAGCCCCTCCCAAAATCCCACTTCTTTTTCCATCAAAAATTCATCAAAATACCTCAAAAATCCAAACAAAATCAAAATCCAACTCCTACCCATTTCCCATTTACCTATCTAGCATGGATTGTGGTGAAAAGAGAGCATTTTGAGAGGCTAGATTTCATGATTAATCCATGATCATGAGGTATAATTTAAACCTTATTCATATATTGTTGTTTAATTGGTTCTATGTTAATAAATTTGATGTTTAATTGGGTTTTATTGCAACTTTAGGAAATTCAAGATTTGGGTTTGAATTTAATTAGGATTTTTATCATTAGTTTATGATTGTAATGAGGAGATTAACATGTAATTGTATGCAAAATCTAAGTTGGTTGCTACTTGCCAATTTGTTAAATTAAAATGGTGATAATTTTGGTAAATTGCTAACTAGGTTTTAAAAAAATTGTTTAAATATTGGGTTTAAAAATGTGATTAGGTTTTTCATGACTTCATTAACATTATAAAATATAGTTTAATACTTTAGTTCATGAAAATCCAAGCTAAATTGTTGTTTGTGCATTTTTGCTAAAAAATTGTTAAATTTGGGTATATTGTAAACTAGAATTTTGGAATTTATGGAAATTGATGAGAATAAATTATAGGAATGGTTTATATGACCTTGTTATGATATTTAGTGAATATTGTGGCCGCTAGATTCGTTTAAACATCAAGATGTTGTATTAAAGCGGATAATTTTTGCTTATTAGGTTTTCGGAAAAATAGCTTTAAAGCGAATTTGAAGTTTTGGTGATTTTAACTTTTTTTAATATATATATTTCAGGTGTTGTGAAACCACGATTGATACGTTTGAGTTTTTCTCGATTGTTTGGCGTTTGTACGCTGACGTCGAGGGTTTTTGGGTTGATTTGTGAAAGCAACCATAGGTTTTGACCTATGTGGGATTCACGTGTCGTTTTGGTCATGAGTCGGATTTTAATGCGATAAAGAGCGTTATGATATGTAGGTACCCCATATGAACTTCGAGACGACAAGCAAGCGCGTGGCGACGTCGGCACCGGCGAGCGAGGACCAGGTGAGTAGATTTATATCTACGGGGAGAAGTCGGGTGGATGGCGTATAGCACCCCCGCAGTCCGTGGTGGTGTGTACGGATGCGTATACACACCAACAATTATTATTTGTTATTTGGGATTAATAACGATGTTTAGGATGGATATTGGGGTGTTGGATTATTTTAGTGTTGCGAACCCTAGGGTAGTGTTGCACTACACATACACACATACATACTTGCATACATTCCTATTTATATGTGCTCATGGGATTCTTTATAGTTATGTGTTCACATGGGTATGAGACTATGTGTTCACATACGGAATTGAGGATGATACTTGGGATTGAGCTGAGTCGATGAGATTTGTGTTGAGGTTGTGATATCGGTGATACGGCAGGATTCGTACTTGAGGTACGTCCTGGTGTTATAGCGGATCTTGGGACGACGATACGGGTGAAAAGTGTTATTAATTAATGGTCGACATGTGATCGGGATATGAGATATGGTATGCTAGGATATTGATCCTAGGCTGTATTGGGCGATGTATACCCCTTGATGATGATATGTGTTGATGATATTAGTATTGTACTAGACATAGGTCAGTACCCTAGACTATGATATTTGATAAAGAGGATACCAGATGAATAGTATGATGAATGTGATATTGACCCGTACCCAGATTTGGGGATGCTGTACGACGGATCTACGTACGAGCTTTATATTGATGATTGATCCGCACTCTTGACTTGGGATGTCTGATTATAGATACGGTATCGGATATGATATTATTGAGGCGGGATCACCGACTATACATATACAGGTATGTAAATGTATCGACTCAGATGATAGGCGGTTTCCTTACCTGTAGTTCAGCTTGTTAGTTCAGCCATATAGTTTAGTGTAGTTGTTAGATTAGATTAGACTCCTACCTATTTCAAAACTAGCGGATCGTGGGTATTTTAAAAGACAGGCCAAGGGATCTACGGATATTTCAAAAGACGTATCCTTTCTTAAAACTACCGTAGCCCTATTTTCAAAACCCCATGATTCGTGTTATTTCAAATGGCACCATTGTTTAATATTTAGCTCCCACTCATTTTGGTTGTTCGCTCCGCATCACATACTTACATTGTTATTTCTTATTGCATTGTTGATATCATACTGTTAGGACACCAGCACCATTACCGATGATGTGTATGTACCACGTACACTTGCTTGCCGGCTCACACACATCTTCATCGGTAATTGCCATGTCACGCACAACTTAGAAAATATTATGGCCTAATGTAGCTTGTTAACTAGTAGTTTTGACATGATGATTAGTTGCTTGCATTATATGCTAGTTTAAACATTTTAGTTGTTACTTGTCACTTCATACAAACTGTTATTCATTATATGCCGTATTCATGGATGCTCATGCTTATATTCATGGTTTTACATGCTTTTGATGATTCGGATTTCCATGATATTTTTTGGATTTGGAGGAAAACCGCAAAACATATATAAACTGCTTTCTCTCTTTTTAAATATAAAAAAAATGCGGTTTTCCTATGATGTATGAGTCGTCCACTATGAGTTTGCTGATGGATTTCGAGACCCGATTCGAGGAGATGGATGAACCGTTTCGGATACATGGTTGGCCCGGTAAGGTACCCCGGGGCAAGAAGCTCGTGGTGATGACGATTAGCTTGGCAGAGGTAGACTACCTACCGGTGATTTTACCCAACGCGTCGGATATCCGGAGGATACCGTCGTGGTCTTGAGATGGATGGTAGGGGCCGGTCTGGATTGACGGCGCCCTAGATATTGTGATTGAGATTTTGAGATATTGAGGTACAGAGATTATGATACAGAGGTATCGAGATATTTGGACACTTGTTTTGTGTCGATGCTGGGCACTGTTTTATGCTGATTTCATTTATGGTACCTCACTTTTAAAATACAGAAATCTTACTGGTTTATGAAAGCAGTTTTCTTCAGTACATGCATTCTGTTCCATGCATTCATACATCATCCATATGATATATTGCTACCTGAGGCACTGACACGGGCATATGAAATTACACTCGGGTTAGATATTTACCCTAGTCATTGTTATAGACTACTGGTTTTATTTGAGGATATATTACGATCATTGACCTAGGATTGCGTTATTTATGCGATTTCTTTTCGTAGATGTTTTTCTATTCACGAGTTGGTAACTCACCCCCGTTGTGCCCCAGTTTCTTGCAGGTTTGCCGTACAGGTTTCATTACGGCTTGCGGGCATAGTTTCCTTCGGGTGATTTGCTAGTAGGTGGGTTTACTTGTATCGTACCCCCATTATATATCTTGTATATTATTATTCTGTTGTATCTAGAAGTTCCATCAACCATATATATATTTATTTGAGATAGAGACCAGTGATGTTATTCCTTCGACCTTAGAGTCGCGCGTTATATTTCTGTGGTTTTCTTATGGTTTTGAGTTTCCTTTTGAATTTTGATCCTCGCCGTTGGCGTTGTATATTATATTGCTTGTGTGGTTGTGGCCGTCGATTGACGAAGAGCTAGCTCCCGCTTGGGGATGCCTTTTTATTGATTTCGTATACTATTCTTGTTGTATCCCGTTTGGGGGCCAGTATTTACAAAGGAGACTCTGCCGAAATTTTCGGGAAATATTTGATGTCTTTTTTAAAACCGCATAATTCAGCTTATGCTTTTAAAACTACTTGTTTTAAATTGGTTTTCCTTCACTCTACTACTTTTCTTGGTTTGGGTTTCTGGGTTTTCGGCTTACTTCGATTACGTACGCCTCGAGACGTTCGTAGTTTAAGTGCCGGTCATATTCCGTACTTTCGGGACGTGACATATATCCTATATAATAGTCCGATAATACAAATCGTGAGAATAGAATTCAGTATCACATACTGGTATTATTCTCGGTCCCGCACATATCTCATATGCACTCCTATTTCGTTTCGCTTGAGCCAGGAAACCTCTGTGTAGGACTCTAAAGACTCGTCAATACGCCGGTAGTAGGTGATGATCATATCAAACACCCACAAGCCGCAAGCGGTCTGCTAAACGTAACGGCCACCCGGGTATTGAGCGATCAGAAGATCAACGAGGAAGCCCGCTCACACTCCTGTGAATCCAACCAGTAACACTTACCGTACAGTCCGGTCTCGTCGTCTGAAATGTCGCATATCTCGCCTAGGGGTGGTAAACGTCAGACCCCAGTAGCTCGATAAGCCGTGTCGATATATGGTCTATAACAGTTCGAGAAACTACTGGTAACACTTACCAGTAAATCTCAGCAACCCTGTCCAGGGATTTCCGGTTATAGCCAATCGAACACAGCGTAACATCAACTCCCTATACCGGGAGAGACAAATCCCCTCCTATCGCTCATTGCCTCCATGTGATTCGGGACTGTACCCAAAAACCACCGTTTTGCACTCCCTCTTGGACGTGGTAAGGAGAAAATCAAAGCACAGTAGGAATCACACAAGACTCTATGACGATCTCGATCGGGTCTACAGACTAACCTGTACCAGTGTCACCAGAGAACTGCCATCTGACGTAAGGTATAATACCATCTGGGAGTTCTCGGCGAGTCTGTCCAGTGTACCCAGTCTCCAATGAGCACCCATATATCATCTCTGATGTCAAACACCAATGGATATGGGATCATCCGTCGCCCATCTGTATGGGTCGAGAAGGTATACGCTAGTCTACTCTGTTATATCGATGCCCCGTCTCGATACACCCACGACTAGGGACCTTGAAGGATGTACTTATGGACTACCATGTGACATGTCCCCACTAGTATGATCCACATCATAGTCCAGGTAGTCAAGTACACATCCTAAGGGCTTTACCAACATGTAACAGAGAGACAATCAGTGTACACGTTAAGGTAAAGACCAACCAGATAGCATACTATCATGTCGGGGAAGAAAGTCCTCCTTATATATGTCCAAGCATCTACTACAATATACATCCTATGTATAGTAATGGCCTCTAGGGCATACATATAACTAACAATCTCCCACTTACACTAGGGCCATCTGATAGCAGTGGTTGTAGTATCTCATACTCAACCATCCCATAAAAGTCTCTCTATGGGAAAAAGCCTTTGTGAGTGGATCCGCCGTGTTGTTCTCTGAGTCTACCCTCCTAACCTCGATCCCATGGAGATCAACCATCTCCATGATAAGGTGATACTGCCTTAGAATATGTCTGGATCACTTATGGGAAGGGCGTTCCTAGGCATAAGCCACAACTCCATTGTCACACAATGGTAGGAACGAAGTTCATCTCATGAACGAATATACACCCAGACTTCCTCTTTGGTATTATCTTTGGTAGCGATGTATTCAGCCTTTATCGTCTAGTATGCCACGGTATCTAGCTTGGAACTCTTCCAACATACCGTCCCTCTACTGAGGGTAAAGGCAATGCCTGTGACTGACATTCAGTCATCCTTATCACCCTGGAACCTTTCCAGTGATTCTCCCTAGGATCCATTGATACCATCTTACTACACCTAGTGAGAATCCTAAAATCCATTTAAATCTATCTTATAGATCCAAAACCCAGGATTTAGGAGGTATCGCTTTGATCCTGTATGGAGAATCCTTGTGATAAGCGGAGATTGACTGAGCGTAGCATAGGAAACTCCTTCCCCATCAAGAGTATGTTATCCATGTACTCTACGAGGATTACCAACATACTCTCTACTACCTTTTTGTATATACAAGGTTCATCTACCATTTTGATGAAGTCAAACTCTTTGACTACCTCATCAAAACAGATGTTCCAACTCCACGATGCCTGCTTTATCAACATAAAACATCTTGCTCACGTTTCCGCTGCTCCCACTGTCTACGAAGCCCTCTGGCTGTGTACTTATAGACGCTCTCTTCCAAAACATCATTTAGAAAAGCAGTCATGACACCCAACCGCCAGATATCGTAGTCATGGTATGTAGCCGTGGCAAGTAGGATCTGGATGGACTTAAGCATAGCTACTTAGAAAAGGTTTCATCATAATTCATACCTGGTCAATGATGCAAACCTTTAACAAGTCTAGGTTTGAAAGTCTCAACTTTTCCATGTACACCAAGTAATCTTTTCAAGATATACTTGCTCCTGATGGGGATTTAACCCTTCAGATAAAGCAACCAAAGTCCATACTTAGTTGGTGTATAAGGATTCCATCTCAGATCGACAAGCATCCAGCCATTCTTACAGAGTCTCACTCCTGATGGCCAGCTCGAAACTAGTTGGATCATCATCTCATGATGCAATCCTCGCTCCCACTGTCATAGAGAAACTGAAGTATCTTTCAGGTGGGTGAGGAATCCTACTAGATCGGCGGAGAGGCTGAGGTTCGTTGGTTACTATTGAATCCTTTGGTTCTACCAAATCATCAGCTGCAGTTTGTATAGCTGGAACCTTTCCAGTTCTACATAACATAACTTGCCTCGAGCTTGTCCGGATTTTGCTTTTAGACATAGGCCGGACAACCCTAAATCTTAACTAGCTTAAGACATGGGCTCTTCCCCTTCCATATCACATATGAAGTAGTAGGCAATTGATATGTTTTGAACCCTATTCAATAGGTATGCAGCTTCTCAAGTGCATAACTCCCAAAAGGAAATAGGAAACTCAGTAGTACTCATCATAGAGCACACCATATCATATAGGGTGCTATTGCTCCGCCCTGATTCACCGCTGTGCTGTGGTATATTCAGAGGAGTAACACCGAGAGAGAATCTCATTCTCCTTTAGAATAGTTCAGGAATTCCGTGCTCAAGTATTCTCCTCCCTGATCTTATCATAGGACATAATACTTATACCCGTATTTTGGTTCTCTACTTCAAACTTATATTCTGTGAATATCTCAAAAGCTTCGGGCTTATGTTTCAACAGGAACATATGGCTGAATCTTGAGAGATTATCAGAGAATGTAATGAAGTACAAAGAACCGGTCCTGGCATGTGCAGACAGGGGACCTTACATACATCATCATGTATCAGTCCCAAGAGTTTACTAACACTTTCTCTGTTTCCAATAAACAGAGCTATGGTCATCTAATCTTTGTTATATGACTGGCAAGTTTCACAAGATGTAAATTCAAACTGATTTAAATATGCATCTAAATGTAACTTTAGCCAGTCGGGTCGCATTGATATGACCTAGTCTACAATACCTCAAGAAGGATTCATTCATTTCTGAACTCTTCCTCTTGTGTGTGTTCTGTATAATAGGAACTGTAGTTTGATTTAGAACATCAATGCTTTTAGATAATGTGCCTGAACCGATCAACTTTTGATATAAGAAATGTTCAAAACATTATCCAATAATACAAAATTATATCCTTTCTTTACGAATAAGAAGACTGATAAGATTTTGTATATCAGGTTCGGTATCTAATAACATTCGTTCAGAATCAATGTATTCTGGTAATACAGGGTGACAGTGACCAACAGACTTGGCTGCAACACTTGCACCGTTTTCTGTCTCATGAAACTTATCACCCGTTCTCAGTTCTCTACCTATCTGTAGCCCATGTAACAGATTACATATGCGGGATCCTGATCCGGTATCACATACCCAGGACGTAAAGGATACTGAGAAACAGTTCTCTGTAATGAACACACCCGAAGAAGATGCATCGGCATGCACATTCTTCATTTGGACGGCACAGGAATCATGGTATTCCCCAATTTCCTGCTCTGTCTTATAACATTTATAAGTTGGAGCAGGACCAACGTTCCCCAGCTCAGTATAACAAGCGGGTTCGGTCAATATATCCGTATTATTATCTTGATTAAGGCGTGATATGGTCGCTACATGGAGAGAGAGAGAAGAAAACACTCAGCTTGCGCTCTTGCAAGAATAGATTGGTTATTATTTTAACTAATCAGGATGGCTTCCACTGTTTTTATCAAATCTTCCTTCAAACCCTAAAAGGAAAAGACTAGCCGGGATTAATTACACACTACAAGTTCGCCAATCTTTCAGCCAGGCCAGTGTCGGTACTTTGAGGGAGGTCCCCCGTGCTTTCGTACGAACCTAATTAATGTAAACCTCGTTTTCCTAGTGGCGTAACCTCGTTAACACCTTTCTAGACACCTACTTGATCGGCTAATTGTAATGTGTAAAACTCTCCCAGGAGTAACTCTTACTCGCAGCGGGTATCGGGATCCAACTATCTCATAGATGGTATGCAATCTCATTGCAAATTTCAACACTTGAAATTCCCGATAATATTTTGCCCCTAGCACCCTATGACCTTGACGGAGGTCAACAAACCATAGGCTACTAGTCAAGTTCAACCCGTCATTTCTTGATTGAATCAAACCCACCCGCACGACCCTTGACGGAGGTCAACAAGGTCGCACGACTACCCTAATCCAATCTGCATCATATGAATAAGCAGATAAATACTAGTTAGCTATCGCCCACTACGCCTTAACAGAGGTCAACAAACGTAGTACGAATATTAAGTAGGACTTATCTGAAATGACGGAAGGCTATGACAGGATTTTCTGAAAACCCATTGCGTAATGAACTTGATATCGTTGTAAAATCAAATGATTTTAAAATGATGTGTTTTGAGGCTTTTCTAGTTTTGCTAAGGGGGTCACTCCCGGTGAAGGGATCGTCGGCCCTTTCCTCGTCGAATGAGGTGCGGGATATATCATATATATCACTGTGCAAAGCAGAAACTATAGAAGCAATCAAAAGTCAAACCGAGTGTGTAGCATCTGCCAGTTTTTGCTAAAGGGGTCACTCCCGGTGAAGGGATCTCGGCCCTTTCCTTATCGAATAAGGTGCAGGATGTTCTACAAGGAACACCACGATGCAAAGCAAGAACTGTAGCTACCTGTTTTTGAAAATTCGATTCCACCACATCTTTTAGGTTTCTTTTCTTTCACTAATCTCATTAATGAATGTCCCATCATTTAAGTCCACCTAAACATCACAGATAAATATAACGTACGCTTATGCCATCCGCATTCGCCTGGATGTCCCGTCTGCACCGTTAGGTTAGGTAATTAACGGCAGAGCGAGGCAGGGCTAGTGCGGGTGTAAAACATAAGCAACGTCTATATAATATATCATATATACTATATACAATATCTACCTGAACAAATCACATGATCACATCACAGACAACGCAGCAAAAAATATCATATGAAATATTGGATATACTAGGACGTCCGTGTTTTATTTTGAGCCTGTATAAAACACTGATTTCACGGTCGTGATGAATAGCCAATCCCACACCCCTAGACCCCTACGAGAGCGGCAAGCGACCCTACCAATTCTAGGGTTAGGAGACCCGGACTCGACTCCTCGAGATGGTCTCCTACTGGACCCTAGAACCCGGTTACTTGTGCTCCCCTCCTTGGGTCTATCCTAATGCGGAAAAGTAAATAATATACATCAACGGTGACATCTTCCGCAACCTTGAAGTGCCCCAATAAAAGAATATTACATACAAGTTTTTACATGAATAAAAATGAAAAAACACTCATCTCACATAAACCCCCCCGGCTATTCAAACACGACGATCCAATATAACATATCCAGCAACACATAACATCACATGTCATCAACGTAAGTAAATATGCGCATACCAATTGTCGTTGACATATAGCAACGAAACCGGCGAAATCACATATTACACTTACGGTCGCAGAAAAGAAAGTGTAAAACTACAACAGTTGGAATCCGCAAACTTTATAGACATCGCATGCCTAACCAAATGAATTCCTTAGACATCGCAAGCCTAACAATTATAAACCCCGCATTTTAGTCTCAAAATCGAAAATTCTTTTCAATATCAAGTTGGGCAATTCAACAAGATTCCCGACATGCTGATCGAATGCTCGTCGCAAACTTTAGTAGACGGCCGCACCCCTGATGCCGTCGACGAAGTGCACTAAGGCGGAATACCGCTGCCGCGAGCACCCGAACGAATGCTTTTTGACGACGGGGTTCTTCTACAGTCACTTGGTCTGGGCTATAGGACATGGCTGTCTATTAAGTTTACCCGGCGAGTATCCGCGTACGCTACGTGATTGTGACGGACTTTTGATCACATCAAAATTCCGTGGCAACCGATCATCTGTGACTAAACTTCTATATTTATAACATTCAAATAAGTTATCTCATAACTAGATGTGGATTCCAATTATTGTATCACATTCCAGATAAATAGAAAATGTTAAACTTTTCGATCAAACATTCAAACACCCAAGTTTTCCCGAAAAGCTCAACACATGAAATAAGTTCAAAAACATCTATTTCATGCCACAGTACCAACGGTCCAGCCGTAGAAGGGTCAAGCCAACGCCTCACATGTGGCACGCCGTACTGTCCCAAATCCTAAGGTTCAAAGGGCAGTTCAAGACGGTCAGATAATCGAGTTAAGGTTTGTTGTCTTCTAGATGGTCCATCGCGTTACTTGCACTACTTAGAACGTTCTTAAACCACGGAAAAATCAAACACTTGCAAATTTCCCGGCAGGGAAAAAATGGGTATTTATATCCGGTCGAACTTTTTAACATGTTCTAAAAAATCCGGAAAAACATAAACGAGGTTAGAATATCCGATCGAATTAATGAGTCCCCAATACACCCCAGAAAACTCAACTATTGAGTAAAGATTAAAATTACCCAGAAGACAGAGGACTACCATGTGGACATTACTGTTGAAACAGTGGAGCAAGAATCCACTTGCCGCGGAACCGCCGCCCAACCTGGGGTTAGGCCGCGGTTCCGCGGCTCTATGATGGAATCAGGGCCACGTGTTTCACTGTAATTCCTAGAAAACCCTGCTGAATTTTTTGAGTATTTTTAATTTGGAAAAATCCACAGTTACAGAAAATTTACAGAGAGGGGTAAAATTTAGGGTTTCGGGGTTCAATCGGGTTTCTAACATCGTCTACACATCGCCTAAAGCTCTAGCTAGACTCTGATACCACTGTAGGGTTCCTAGGCACACTCAAGAGGTTCCATAAGGCATCTACCATGCCAAATTCAAAAATTTATGTGCCGAGAAACACTAATGCAAGATCGTTAACTAGAGGATAGGCGAAACTAGAAGCTAGCAAACAACTTTACTAATAACTGAATGGAAATACAACCTTTGTAGATCCGGTCCTCCACCTCCAAAGCTCCGTGTAGACGTCCCTCCGCTGCGATCATCGAAATCCCGGACTCTAGCGTTGGTTTCATCAGAGAAATGAGCGGGCTAGGTCATTGACTTCGATGCCGAAGATGATCTACGTCGAGGCGACTCAAACACAAGCTCCATCTTCACTTGGTCATGAACCTTGTGAAGAAAACACCCTATACAACATGGCAAGTGGTAAAGAATGACGAAATAGGAAGTGGGTTCACTTTGGATTTGGATTTCTCACTTGATTTCATCACTTAGAATTTTCTAGCAAGCTTTTCTTTTCTTCATGAAGAAGAAGAATTAGAAGAAAGAAAAAGAATGAATGAATATCAAAAAATAGAAAATCAAGTGATGGTTAACATTTAGCAACCATGGGTGAGTGTAACTAATGTAGAGAATAAACTAGGGTTTAGATAAATGGTTAGGGTTAAGGATAAAACAAAATAGTAGACTTTTTCAAAGATGCATGAAGCATCATGAAGCTTCTTGCATAAAACAAAGATAACCACCATTTTATTTTTGCAAAAAGTAAATAAATAAAATAAATAAATAAGTTAAAACCTTAACCATTAACCTAAACATGGTTTAAAGCATACACACACCCAAGTTTGCATGTATCATCAAACATGATACAAACTAGTGCACAAACATATATCATATATACAATGTGCACAATCTAGTGAGAAAAATAATCTTAAGTGAACCAATACTAGTTAATGTAAAGTAATATATCAAATATATAATTATACATTAAATCATTAAATCAACACTTGATTTAATGATCCGGTCATACTACATATAACCGACTAATATCAAGTGTATCAATATATCAAATCAACATTTGATTCGGTAACCCAGCTATATCCTATATAACAGTCCGATGATACAAATCGCGAGAATAGAATTCAGTATCACATACTGGTATTATTCTCGGTCCCGCACATATCTCATATGCGCTCCTATTTCGTTTCGCTTGAGCCAGGAAACCTCTGTGTAGGACTCTAAAGACTCGTCAATACGCCGGCAGTAGATGATGATCATATCAAACACCCACAAGCCGCAAGCGGTCTACTAAACGTAACGGCCACCCGGGTATTGAGCGATCAGAAGATCAACGAGCAAGCCCGCTCACACTCCTGTGAATCCAACCAGTAACACTTACCGTACAGTCCGGTCTCGTCGTCTGAAATGTCGCATATCTCGCCTAGGGGTGGTAAACGTCAGACCCCAGTAGCTCGATAAGTCGTGTCGATATGTGTTCTATAACAGTTCGAGAAACTACTGGTAACACTTACCAGTAAATCTCAGCAACCCTGGCCAGGGATTTCCGGTTATAGCCAATCGAACACAGCGCAACATCAACTCCCTATACCGGGAGAGACGAATCCCTTCCTATCGCTCATTGCCTCCATGTGATTCGGGACTGTACCCAAAAACCACCGTTTTGCACGCCCTCTTGGACGTGGTAAGGTGGAAAGCAAAGCACAGTGGGAATCACACAAGACTCTATGAGGATCTCGGGTCTACAGACTAACCTGTACCAGTGTCACCAGAGAACTGCCATCTGACGTAAGGTATAATACCATCTGGGAGTTCTTGGCGAGTCCGTCCAGTATACCCAGTCTCCACTGAGCACCCGTATATCATCTCTGATGTCAAACACCAATGGATATAGGATCATCCATCTCCCATCTGTATGGGTCGAGAACGTATACGCTAGTCTACTCTGGTATATCGATGCCCTGTCTCGATACACCCATGACTAGGGACCTTGAAGGATGTACTTATGGATTACCATGTCCCCACTAGTATGATCCGCATCATAGTCCAGGTAGTCAAGTACACATCCTAAGGGCTTTACCAGCATATAACAGAGAGACAATCAGTGTACATGTTAAGGTAAAGAGCAACCAGATAGCATACTATCATGTCGAGCAAGAAAGTCCTCCCTATATATGTCCAAGCATCTACTACAATATACATCCTATGTATAGTAATGGCCTCTAGGGCATACATATAACTAACAATAACCAATTATGTGGATTCCAAATATTGTATCACAATAACAGATAGCTAGATGAAGTTAAACTTTTCGATCTAATAAGTAAGCACCCAAAATTTCCCAACAAGCTCAACACTTGAGCGGAGATCAAAAAGTACCCATAAACTGCCACAGCTCCTATTAACCAGCCGTAGAAGGGTCAACCAATGCCTCACATGTGGCACCACAGAACTACCACAAACCCTAGGGTTTGGTGGCGGTTCTGACGGTCACATAATCGAGTTAAGGTTTCGTTCTTCTAGAGGTTCCACAGAATCGCTTGCAAGTTTTTCTGAAAATTTTAAACTCGGAAAAATCCAACACTGGAAAAATTTCCAGCGGGGGAAAAATTGGGTTATTGATATCCGTTCGAACTTTTTAACATCGTCTAAATAACCTGAATACATGTTAGGATTACGGTTACGAAACACTCCGAATTTCTTTTGCAGAAAGTTAACATCACATGAAAATTTAGCAAAAAAAACAACACCACCTGAAACCCTAAAACCAAGAGACTGGAAGACAGTGCAAATTTGAACCCAAAACTCCATGGAAAAATCGAGCACACCGATTTTAGAGGACATGTGGCCGGCTATGTTGAGGTAGAATTGCCTTAAATTTTCACAGTGTTCATGTTATATCTCATACAACATTCTGCAGCTTTAAAAAAAATTTTTTTGACTCCTTTTATATTCGACCGAAACCAAGTTTTCGTATCGGGTGTTTCGGAGTAGTTTCGGTTTCGTAATCCGAGCAAACATCGTCCAATTTTCTACCATGGCTCCGATACCATATTGGGTTTCCTAGCACAACAGCAAGTTTTCGGGAGACATCGTCCATGCCAATTTTAAAAAATTTCTGTTCTAGTAAACCCTAACCCTAGAATCGATACTAGAAAATCCGACGAAACATAATGCAAAGACTTTACATCTAAAGTGAACAAGGAATACAACCATTGTAGACCGGTCCTTCACTTCTAAAGCTCCGAGTAGTAGTCCCTTCGCTGCGATCAACGAACTCCCGGACTCTAGTGAAGGTTCATATGAAGAAATGAATGGGCTTCCTCAATGCCTTTGAAGTTGAAGATGATCTACGTCGAGGAGACTCAAGCTCATGCTACCTCTTTACTAATGGTGAGATTAGTGAAGAAAACACCCTAAACTAAATGGATAATAGTATAGGATGATGAAGTAGGAAGTGGGCTCACTTTAGGTTTAATTTTCTCACAATTTTTCTTCATATCTCAAAACCCTAGAAAGCTTTTTGAGATCTTGAGGAAGATGAAGAATGAAGAAGAGAGAATGAACTCTCATGAAGTTAGAATTGCAACCATGGTGAGTTAGTGTCATACAATTTACCCTTGTAGAGAATAAACCAAGGCTAAAGGTTAAGGGTTGGGTTAACAAATATCTTAAGCTAGATAAACAAGTGGACTAAATCAATGTATCCATAAGCTTCTACAAGCTTATCCATGACTAATTCCAAATGTTTGAATTACTTAAAACAAATAAAACCCTAGCATTAACCTAGCATGGCGTGAGTCTCATACAATCATGTTGCATGTGTAACGTTGCATGACACAACAATATATATCACATATATATTTTGTGCAAAAGAAAAACAATATATTTAACATATATCACATATATATCAATGTATCATAAGTGAAGAAAAATGAATACTTAAGTGAGCTAATATTAGTTAATGTAATGTAATAAATCAAATATATAATTATACATTAAATTATTAAATCAACACAAAATTTAATAATCCAACTATATCACATATAACCGACTAATATCAAATGCAACAACTTATCGAATCAACACTTGATCCGATAACTTGGCTATATTACATATAACCGACCAATGTCACAAGTCACGAGAATAGAATGCGGTATTAGATACACGCATTAATCTCGGTCCCGCACATATTACATATCTACTCCTACTCCATTTCGAATGAACGAGGAAATCTCTGTGTAGGACTCTAAAGACTCGTCAATTTGCCAGCAGTAGCTGATGATCATATCAAACACCCTTATGCCGCAAGAGGTTTGCTAAATATAATGGCCACCCGGGTATTGAGCGAACAGAAGATCAACAAGCAAGCCTGCTCGTACTCCTGCGAATCCAATCAGTAACACTACCATACAGTCCGGTCTCTTCGTCTGATATGCCGCATGTCAACAGCCTGGGGGTGGTATAACGTCAGACCCCAATAGCCTGATAAGTCATGCCGATGCAAGGTCCATAACGGTTTGAGAAACTACTGATAACACTTACAAGTAAATCTCGGCAACCCTAGCCAGGGATTTTCTGTTATGGCCAACCGAGCATAGCACAACATAAACTCCCAATACCGAGAGAAACGAAACCCCTCCTATCTCTCATTGCCTCCATTTGACTCGGGACTGTACCCAAAAACCACCTTTTTGCACGATTTCTTGACCGTGGCTTGGTGGAAATCAAAGCACATTAGGAATCACACAAGAGTTTATGACGATCTCGGGTCTACAGACTAACATGTACCAGTGTCACCAGAGAACTGCTATCCGACGATAGGTATAATACCATCTAAGAGTTCTCGGCGAGTCCGTTTAGTGTACCCAGTTTCCACTGAGCACCCGTATACCTTCTCTGATATAGGATCATCCATCGCCCATCATATGGGTCGAGAAGCGTATACGCTAGTCAACTCTGGAGTATCGATGCCCTGTCTCGATACTCCCACGACTAGGAACATTTGAATGATGTACTTTCCGACAACCTATGTCCCTACTAGTATGATCTGCATCATAATCCTGGTAGTCAAGTACCCATCCTAAGGTCTTTATCAACATGTAAAAGAGAGACAATAAGTGTCCATGTTAAGATAAAGTGCAACCAGATACCATGCTATCATGTCGAACAAGAAAGTCCTCCCTATATATGTCCAAGCATCCACTACAATATACATCACATGTATAATAATGGCTTCTAGGGTATACATATAACTAACAGTAATGACCTACCTCCTCACAACACTCATATGTAACATTGCACGATGATATTTGGGAACATAGTTTTGGGGAAAATACGATTTTACACATAACTACATTCGACTTATAAAAATCTTTTTCTACCAGGTGTGTATTTCTGACAAATCTTTGCAATGTGCCGCTACAAACCATTTCGGGAAACCCGTTCAGGATGGTGTGGATTATCGCTCATCCTCAGGCTCAGTAGTGCGAGATGCAGACCTCCACAAGCAACATACGATTTCGAAAGATTTAAAATACAATTTTCTTTAGAAAATATGATTTCTATTATAAATAAAACTTATATTTTTAGTAAATAAATATATATGTAAATTAATATCAAAATATCTATTTTAAAAATTTATAATATTCCACATTTCCAAAATTCAAGAAAAATATCTCATTTACAAGAAAATACCATACAATTTTAATATTACAGATAAATAACATATATTATGAAATTAGTTTTATTCACTAGAAAAGTCAAATTGATAAAATATACATCCATGAAAACTCTAAAGATGATAATAAAATACTTGAGATGTATTTTGAAAATTATACAAAATTATTTTTACATAAAACCCCCTAAAGTTATACTAAATTACAATAAGGACCCTAGTAAACATAGGTTTAAGCGGGGCCAGTCTGTTGAGCCTAAGGGAGTCAAAGATATGGGTGCTTTCCTATTTAAGGTAGACAACTTAACAAACGGTGTTATCAACACGGTAATCGTCTTTGAAAAAGACACAAATCCTGCCGTCTATGTGCAGCGGTTAACGATAACACCAAAACCTAATTCAGTATTCAATTTCTTTTCTGATTTTTGTGACTCAGACTGAGTCTCAATATAATTAATCTGACTTGAATATGATTCAAGTACAAACTACAATTTAACAGGAATCGATGAATCCATATATAATCAATCTGTTCAATCTATTCAAACTACATTGACTGAACCGAACCATTGATATACATCCATCTACATGATTCTCCAGTCACATCCATTTACTGATATCATGGTTTCGGCTGGTAATCCATATATATTCAATATAAAATACAAACAATACAAACAATACAATCAAGATATCGTGGGGTTTATAAGGGGTAGATTGGTACAGAAGGTGCTAGAAGGGACTGCAACCATTAAGACACCTAACCTGAATTCAATTGCCGTTGTACCGTGGCTGGACGGTTCCTTATATTCCGTTCACCGTAGTCTCTGGTCTATTGAGACTCCTCTCATATACACTGGCCTCTTCTGTACCAAGCTACAAACAACAACGTTAACAATATAATACAACTTTAAAAGTTACACTCTCTCTCTGTCTATTCTATTTCTCTCTCATCTTTGGGACTTACCGGCCGATTTGTTCGTTGACGACATTCTCTTTCTTTTCTTTGGAATGTCGTCAGGTGTTTCGGACCTTCAGGAGATCGAGCCCACCAGCGAGGATTTAGACCAGGTAGCTTTTGACCCGGAGCTCTAGTTACTTGTACACATTTACATTCTGTATTTTCCATTTCTGTTATGCCACTGTTTAGGCATTGCTTTCCATTCCATGTATTCACTTTTCAGATGTACTGTAAAAAGAATGTTAATAAATAAAGTTGTTGTTCAATTATATCTATTGTCTCTGTCTCTTGTGCATTTTACTTATATTGCTTAGATACGCTTAGCGTGTTTACTTCAGAGTAAATATGTAGCGGCCTAGTCGCGTCCTCTGCCCGTACACTGGGAAGCGGGGTGTGACACCCACTGTCTAAAAAACCTTCTGGATGATCCATATAAACGCGCTCCTCCAAACATCCGTTTTGAAAATCCGTTTTTACGTCCATCTGCCAGATTTCAAAGTCATGGATGGCAGCAATGGCAAGTAGGATCTGAATGGATTTAAGCATAGCCACTGAAGAAAAGGTTTCGTCATAGTCCACTCCTGATCTTTGATGAAAACCATTTGCAAAAAGTCTAGCGTTATGGGTTTCCACCTGCCCATCTACACTAAACTTCCTTTTGTAGATCCATTTGCATCCAACGGGTTTTACCCCATGTGGAGCAATATCCAAGGTCCACACTTTATTGGTGTACATGGACTCCATTTCGGATCGCATAGCATCCAGCCACTTATCAGAGTCCCTATTGACATTGGCCTGCTTGTAACTAGTAAGATCATTTTCTTCCAAGATGCAATCCTCTCGATCTCCATCAATGAGAAAACCATAGTATCTCTTGTTAGTTATGCATATGCCCTAGAGGCCATTATTGTACATATGATGTATATTATAGTGGATGCTTGGATATATAGAGAGAGCACTTTCTTGCTCGACATGATAGTATGCTATCTGCTTGCTTTTTGTCTTAACATGTAGACTTATATTGTGATACTGTCTTGCTCTCAAATGTTGATAAAGCCCTTAGGATGTGTACTTGACTACTAGAACTATGATGGAGATCATACTAGTGGGGCCAGGGTAGTCCAAAAGTACTGTTGGGTTGTATAGCACGGCAGCAAGGTTTTGGGAGGTATCGTCCATGCCAATTTCAAATTTTGGCCGTTCTATCTAACCCTAACCCTAGGTTCTTAACTAAAGAATCATGCGGAATCGAAATGCAAACTACTTTACATCTAAGTGATTAGAGATTACAACCTTTGTAGTCCTCTTGTTTACTTCACAAGCTCCAAGTAGTGGTCCCTTCACTGCGATCCAAGAACTCCCGGACTCTTGAGGCTCCGTAAGGTGAATGATCCATGCTTGCTTGAAGACTTCTAAATCAAAGATGATCTACTTCGAGGAAACACGAACTCAAGCTATGACTTCACTAATATGGAATTAGTGAAGCTAACACACTAATCTATATAGCTAGTATAGAAGAGGATGATGACGTAGGAATTTTGCTCTCTTTACTTTTCTTTTTCTCACAATCTTTCATCACAAAGGAAAAAGCTAGCAAGCTTTTTGAGGAAGAAGATGAAGTGATGAATGAATTATTGATGAGGTCAGAAATGCAACCTTGGGTTAAGAATGTCATGCTTAACCCTTGTAAAGACTTAACCATGAGCTTGGGTTAAAGGTTAGGTTGATAAATATCTTAAGCTTGACAAATGAGTGGACCAAGTCAATGAACTTACAAGCTTCTACAATCTTTGTCCAAAAGGTCAAGCATGACTAATTCCACAATTTTGAATTTCCTTAATAATAAATATAAACCCTAATCTTAACCCTAGCATGGTATAAGTCTTTCACACACAAGTTGCATATATAACCTAGCATGACACATGAATATATATCACATATGCATTTATGTGTGCAAAAAGAAAACAATACATTTAACATATATCACATATATATCAATGTATCCATAATGAGAAAAAGAAATACTTATGTAAGCATATATTAGTTAATGCAATTTAATATATCAAATATTTAATTATACATTAAATTATTAAATCAAAACATGATTTAATAATCCGGCTATATCATATAACTGACTAATATCAAATGCAACAACTTATCGAATCAACACTTGATCCGATAATCCGGCTATATCACATATAACCGACCAATGTCACAAGTCGCGAGAATAGAATATGGTATCACATACACGTATTAATCTCTGTCCCGCACATATCATGTATGTGCTCCTACTCTGTTTCTCCTGAGCTAGGAAACCTCTGTGTAGGACTCTAAAGACTCGTCAATATGCCGGCAGTAGGTTATGATCATATCAAACACCAACAAGTCGCAAGCGGTCAGCTAAACGTAACGGCTACCCGGGTATTGAGCGATCAAAAGATCAACAAGCAAGCCTGCTCACACTCCAGTGAATCCAATCAGTAACACAACCGTACAGTTCGGTGTCTTCGTCTGATATGTCGCATATCCAGTCTAGGGGTGGTAAACGTCAGACCGCAGTAACCGATAAGTCGTATCGATGTAAGGCTCATAACTGGTCGAGAAACTACTGATAACACTTACCAGTAGATCTCCATATCATCCCTGGCCAGGGACTTCCAGTTATAGCCAATCGAACACAGCGCAACATCAACTCCCAATACCGGGAGAGACGAAACCCCTCCTATCGCTTATTTCCTCCATTTGATTCGGGAGTGTACCCAAAATCCACCGTTTTGCACGTTCTCATGAACGTGGTAAGGTGGAAATTAAAGCACAGTGGGAATCACACAAGACTCTATGACGATCTCGGGTCTACAGACTAACCCGTACCAGTGTCACTAGAGAACTGCTATCTGACGATAGGTATAATACCATATAGGAATTCTCGGCGAGTCCGTTCAGTGTACCCAGTCTCCACTGACCACCCGTATACCATCTTTGATGTTAAACACCAATGGATGTGGGATCATCCATCGCCCATCATATGGGTCAAGAGGTGTATACGCTAGTCTACTCTGGAGTATCGATGCCCTGTCTCGATACACCCTCGACTAGGAACAATTATAGGATGTACTCTTGGAATACCCTGGCCCCACTAGTATGATCTGCATCACAGTCCTACTAGTCAAGTACATTTACTAAGAGCTTTATCAACATGTGAGTGCAAGACAGTAAACCAATACAAGTCAACATATTTAGACAAAAGGAAACCAGATAGCATACTATCATGTCGAGCAAGAAAGTCCTCTCCATATATATCCAAGCATCCACTACAATATACATCATATGTATAATAATAGCCTTTAGGGCATATACATAACTAACAATCTCCCACATACGCTAAGGCCAGCTGTTGTAGTATCTCATACCTAACTTTCCGAAGAGTCTCTCAAATTGTATCTAGGGTATGGCCTTTGTGAGTGAATCCGCAGTGTTGTCCTTCGTGTCAACTCTCCTGATCTCGATCTCGCGGAGATTAACTATCTTTCGGATCAGGTGAAACCGCCTCAGAATACGCCTGGATCTCTGATGGGACCTGGGTTCCTTGGCCAAAACCACAGCTCCATTGTTATCACAATACAAAGGTATTGGGTGCTCAATGGACGGAACCACTCCAAGTCCGTTTATGAACATCTTCATCCAGACAGCCACTTTGGCAGCATTATTGGCAGCGATGTATTCATCCTCCATCATCGAGTCTGCCACGGTTTCCTGTTTGGAACTCTTCCAACAAACCGCTCCTCTATTAAGGGTAAAGACAAATCCCGAGTCCGACTTAGAGTCGTCCATATCACTTTTGAAGCTCGAATCGGTAAAGGACTCCACTTGGAGTTCTCCGTTACCATACACCAAGAACATCTCCTTAGTCCTTCTCAAGTACTTGAGAATGTTCTTCACAGCTGTCCAGTGACTCTCTCCTAGATCTGCTTGATACCTACTCACTACACTTAGTGAGTATGCTACATCGGGTTTGGTACATAGCATCGCGTATATAATAGAGCCTACTGCCGAAGCATAGGGTATCCCTTGCATGCGAGCTCTCTCCAAATCAGTCTTAGGAGACATCTCTTTGGAGAGAGTGAGTCCAGAGATCGTGGGTAAATTCCCACGCTTGGATTCTTCCATAGTAAACCTCTTTAGTATGGTGTCAATGTAGCTGGATTGGGACAATCCCAATATCCTTTTAGATCTATCTCTATAGATCTTAATCCCCAAAATGCATGAGGCATCACCTAGATATTTCATTGAGAATCTATGTAATAAGAAGAGCTTGACTGAGTGCAGCATAGGAACATCATTTCCTATCAAGAGTATGTCATCCACGTACAATACGAGGAAGACAACCTTACTCTCTGCCACCTTCTTGTATATACAAGGTTCATCTACGTTCTTGATAAAGTCAAACTCTTTGACTACCACATCAAAATATATGTTCCAACTCCGTGATGCCTGCTTTAACTCGTAGATGGATTTAAGCAGCTTGCATACCTTTCCGCTGCTCCCACTGTCTATGAAGCCCTCTGGCTGAGTCATGTACACGCACTCCTCTAAATCACCATTTATAAAGGCGGTCTTAACATCTATTTGCCAGAATTCGTAGTCATGGTATGCAGCAATGGAAAGTAGGATCCGGATGGACTTAAGCATAGACACTGTAGAAAAGGTTTAATTATAATCCACACCTGGCCGTTGACGAAAACCTTTTGCAACAAGTCTAGCTTTGAAAGTCTCAACTTTTCCATCTACACCAAGTTTCTTCTTAAAGATCCATTTGCTCCTAATGGGTTTTACCCCTTCAGGAGCAACTTCCAAAGTCTATACTTTGTTGGTGTACATGGATTCCATCTCAGATCGCATTGCATCGATCCATTTCACAAAGTCCCCACTCGAGATGGCCTGCTCGAAGCTAGTCGGGTCATCATCTTCCATGATGCAATCCTGGCTCCCACCATCAATGAGAAAACCATAGTATCTCTCAGGTGGATGAGGAACCCTACTAGATCATCGGAGCGGCTGAGGTTCGTCGGGAACTACTGAATCCTCTGGTTCCAACAAATCATCAGTTGTAGTTTGTGCCGCTGGAACTTCTTCCAGCTCTACCTCTTCGCCACTAATTTATTTTACAAGAAATTCCTTTTCTAAAAAGGTGACATATTAAGAAAGAAACACCTTTTATTCCTCACCGTGGTAAAAGATATATCCATAGGAATCTTTTAGATATCCCACAGGCTTACATAGACCTGATCTTTCCTCGAACTTGTCCAGATTATGCTTTTTAACATAGGCCGGACAACCCCATATCTTAACTCCTTTCAGAGATGGTCTTTTGCCATTCCATATCTCATATGGAGTGGTAGGCACCGATTTGGTTGGAACTTTATTCAATAGGTATGCGGCCATCTCCAGCGTATAACCCCAAAAGGAAATAGGTAACTCAGCGGTGCTCATCATTGAGCGCACCATATCTAATAGGGCACGGTTCCTCCGTTCTGATACACCGTTGTGCTGTGGTGTATAGGTAGGAGTAAGCTAAGAGAGAATTCCATTCTCTTTTAGATAGTCACGGAACTCATTGCTCAAGTATTCTCCTCCTCGATCAGATCGAAGGATCTTAATACTTTTACCCGTTTGGTTCTCGATCGTGCTTATATTCTTTGAATTTCTCAAAAGCTTCAGACTTGTGTTTCAAAAGGAACTCATATCCGTATCTTGAGAGATCGTCAGTGAATGTAATAAAGTATGAAGAACCATTCCTGGAATGTATAGACATGGGACCACATACATCACTATGTATAAGTCCCAAAAGTTCCGTAACTCTTTCTCCGTGTCCACTAAACGGAGTTTTGGTCAGTTTGCCTTTGAGACATGACTGGCAAGTATCATAAGATAAAAATTCGAACGGATTCAAATATCCATCAATTTGTAACTTAGTTAGTGGTGTTGCATTGATATGACCTAGTCTGCAATGCCACAAGAAGGATTCGTTCATTTATGAACTCTTCCTCTTGTGTGTGTTTTGTACATTAAGAACAGTGGTTTGATCTAGAACGTATATGCCATTATTTAACGAGCCTGATCCAATCAACTTTTGATTCAGGAAGTTGTTCATAACATTATCCTGTACTACAAAATTATATCCTTCTTTACTCAGTAAAGAAACTGATATAAGATTGCATATCAGGGTCGGAATGTAATAGCATTCGTTCAGAATCAATGTATTACCATTTGGCAATACAAGGTGATATTCCCCAACTGCTTTAGCTGCAATATTTGCACCATTCCATACTCTTATGGAATGATCACCCATTCCCAGTTCCCTACCTTTCCTTAGCCCATGTAACATATTACATATGTGGGATCCTGATCCGGTATCTAATATCCAGGACGTAGAGTGAACTGAGAAACAGTTCTCGATAACAAACACACCCGAAGAAGATTCCTCAACATGCTTATTCTTCGTTTGGGCGGCGTGAGAATCCGGATATGTCACTATTCCCTGCTCATTCTTATAACAATTATAAGAAATAACGGAACCAACGTTCCCCTGCTCAGTATAACAAACGGGTTCAGTCAATACATCCATATTATTATCTTGATTAAGGCCTGGTCGCTACCTGGAGAGAGAGAAAAAAGAAAACACTTTAGCGTATTCTCTTGCAAGATTATATTGGTTATTATCTTATCTAATCAGGATGGCTCCCACTGTTTTCATCAAATCTTCCTTCAAACCCTAAATGGTAAGACTAGCCGGGATTAATTACACTTTACAAGTTTGCCAATCTTTGGGCCAGGCTTGTGTTTGTACTTTGAGGGAGGTTCCTCGTGCTTTCGCATGGACCTAATTAAAAAAAATCTCGTTTTCCCGTAGGCATAACCCCGTTAACACCTACTTGATCGGCTAATTGTCATGTGTAAAACTCTCCCAGGAGTAACTCTTACTCAAAGTGGGTATCGGGATCCAACTATCTCATAGAAGGTATGCAATCTCATTGCAAATTTCAACACTTGAAATTCCCGATAATACTTTTATCCCTAGTGCCTTATGGCCTTAACTTTGGTCAACAAATTATATGCACTAGTCAAATTCTACCCGTCATTACTTGATTAATTTGGACCCACCCACATGACCCTTAACTATGGTGAACAAAGTCATATGACTGTCCTAACTAATCGCATCATATGCTATGTAGGAAGACATCACTCAGCTACCGTACAATGCGCCTTAACTATGGTCAACAAACTCGGCACGAATACTGAGTACTCTATTTCCTAAAATGACGGAGGGTTACGACAGGTTTTTCAGAAAACCTTTTGCGTAATGAACTTGATATCGTTGTAGAAACAAGTGATTTTGAAAAGGAGTGTTTTTTAGGCTTTTACTAGTTTCGCTAAAGAGGTCACTCTCGGTGAAGGGATCTCAGCTCTTTCCTTATCGAATAAGATACTGGATATTCTGCAAGGAATACCGCTATGCAAAGCAAGAACTATAGAAGCAATCAAAAACAAAACCGGGTGAGTTGTAGTATCTGCTAGTTTCGCTAAAGTTGTCACTCCCAATGAAAGGATCTCGACTCTTTCCTTATCGTATAAGGTGCTAGATATTCTGCAAGGAATACCGCTATGCAAAACAAAAACTAGAGCTACCTTTTTTTATAAATTTGATTTTACAACATCTTTTAGGTTTCTTTTCTTTCATTAATCTCATTAATGACGTCCTATCATTTTTGCTTCCTAAGCATCACAGAAGAAACGAAAATACAACGTACGCTTATGCCATCCGCATTCGCCACAGTGTCCCGTTATGCACCGTTTGGTTACTTAACTAACGACATAGCGGGGCGGGACTAGCATGGGTGTAAAACATAAGCAACGTTTATTATATATCATATATACAAAAATAAAGCATTCGTCTCACACATATAAAATGATCACATCACAGAATATTAGCAGCAGCAGAAGATAACATATGAAATATTGGACAAACTAAGAGTTCCGTGTTTTATTTTTAGCCTGTATAAAACACGGATTCCACGGTTGTGATAAATAGCCAAACCTACATCCCTAGACCCCTACGAGAGCAGCAAGCAACCCTCCCAATTCTAGGGTCAAGAGACCCGGTCTCGACTCCTCGAGATGGCCTCCCACTGGACCCTAGAACCCGGTTTCTTATGATCTCCTCTTTGGGTCTATCCTAATGCGGAAAAGTAAATAATGTACAATGGTGAAATAATCCTCAACCCAGAAATGCCCCAATAAAAGAATATTACATACATTTGAATTTTACATGAATGAAAATAAAATCACTCATCTCACATAAAACCCCGGCTATTCAAAAGCGACGATCCAATATAATATATCACAGCAACACATAACATCACATGTCATCAACGTAAGTAAATATGCGTATCTCAATTGTCGTTGACATATAGCAACGAAACTGGCGATACACCATGTATTACACTTACGGTCCCAGAAAAGAAAATGTCAAACTACAATATTTGGAATCCACAATCTCTTTAGACATCGTAAATCCAAAATATCACATACTTCGCATTTCATGCCCAACTATATGAATTCCACATATTGTATCACATTCCAGAAAAAGCTAGACGACGTTAAACATTCCGATCGAATCAACAAACACCAAAAAATTCCAAAAACCTCAACACTTGAGTGTAGTTTAAAAATACTCAGTACATGCCACAGTAGCTTTGAACCAGCCGTAGAAGGGTCAACCAATGCCTCACTTGTGGCGCCGCGGAACTACCGCAAACCCTAGGGTTTAGCGGCAATTCTTACGGTCACAAAATCAAGTTAGGGTTTCGCTCTTCTAGAGGGTCCACCGCATCACTTGCACAATATTTGAATGTTGTTTAACTAAGAAAAAATCTAACACTTGAAAAATTTCCGGCAAGGGTGAAAGTGGGTTTTTGATATCCGATCGAACTTTTTAACACTGCCTAAGTAACCCGAAAAAAAACTAGAATTACGAATACGAAACACTCCGAATTGCCATTGTAAAAAGATAGCAACACATGCAAATTTAGCGAAAACAAAAAACACCTGAAGTACCAAACCCAAGAGACTGGAACACACTACAAAACCCAACCCAGACTCCCTCAAAAAATCGATCAGGCCGGAATTTCTTGCTCTGTGGCCGGCCAAAATCCGGCGGGGGGAGGGGGTGAATTTTGTACTGTGTTCATGTTATATCACATACAACAGTCTGCAGTTGTTTAAAAAAAAAATTTGACTCTCAGAAAATTTCGACAGAAATTAGGGTTTCGATTTGGGTGTTTCGGAGTTGTTTCGATTTTGTAATCGTACAATCCGTCTAATTCTCTAGCTAAGCTTTGATACCATTGTTGGGTTGTATAGCACGGCAGCAAGGTTTCGGGAGGTATCGTCCATGCCAAATTTAAATTTTTGCCGTTCTATCTAACCCTAACCCTAGGTTCTTAACTAAAGAATAATGCGGAATTGAAATACAAACTACTTTACATCTAAGGGATTAAAGATTATAATCTTTGTAGTCCTCTTCTTCACTTCACAAGCTCCAAGTAGTGGTCCCTTCACTGCGATCCAAGAACTCCCGGACTCTTGAGAGGCTCCGCAAGGTGAATGATCCATGCTTGCTTGAAGACTTCGAAATCCAAGATGATCTACTTCGAGAAAACACGGACTCAAGCTATGACTTCACTAATAAGGAATTAGTGAAGCTAACACATTAGTCTATATGGCTAGTATAGAAGAAGATGATGAAGTAGGAATTTTGCTCTCTTTAGTTTTCTTTTTCTCACAATCTTTCATCACAAAGGAAAACGCTAGCAAGCTTTTTGAGGAAGAAGAAAATGAAGTGATGAATGAATTATTGAAGAGGTTAGAAATGCAACCTTGGGTTAAGAATGTCATGCTTAACCCTTGTAGAGACTTAACCATGAGCTAGGGTTAAAGGTTAGGTTGATAAATATCTTAAGCTTGACAAAAGAGTGGACTAAGTCAATGAACCTACAAGCTTCTACAAGCTTTGTCCAAAAGATCAAGCATGACTAATTCCACAATTTTGAATTTCCTTAATAATAAATATAAACCCTAATCTTAACCCTAGCATGATATAAGTCTCTCACACACAGGTTGCATATATAACCTAGCATGACACATGAATATATATCACATATACATTTATGTGTGCAAAAAGAAAACAATACGTTTAACATCTATCACATATATATCAATGTATCCATAATAAGAAAAAGAAATACTTAAGTGAGCATATATTAGTTAATGCAATTTAATATATCAAATATATAATTATACATTAAATTATTAAATCAAAACTTGATTTAATAATCCAGCTATATCATATAACCGACTAATATCAAATGCAATAACTTATCGAATCAACACTTGATCCGATAATCTGGCTATATCACATTTAACCGACCAATGTCACAAGTCGTGAGAATAGAATACTGTATCACATACACGTATCAATCTCGGTCCCGCACATATCACATATGTGCTCCTACTCCGTTTCTCCTGGGCCAGGAAACCTCTGTGTTGGACTCTAAAGACTCGTCAATACGCTTGCAGTAGGTAATGATCATATCAATCACCCACAAGCCGTAAGCGGTCAGCTAAACGTAATGGCTACCCAGGTATTGAGCGATCAGAAGATCAACAAGTAGGCCTGCTCACACTCCTGTGAATCCAATCAGTAACACTACCGTACAGTCCGGTCTCTTCGTCTGAAATGTCGCATATCCAGTCTAGAGGTGGTAAATGTCAGACCCCAGTAACCGATAACTCATGTCGATGTGAGGCTTATAACGGGTTAAGAAACTACTGATAACACTTACCAGTAGATCTCTATATTAGCCTTGGCCAGGGATTTCCAATTATAGCCAATCGAACACAATGCAACATCAACTCCCAATACCAGGAGAGACGAAGCCCCTCCTATCGCTCATTGCCTCCATGTGATCCGGGACTGTACCCAAAAGCCACCGTTTTGCACATTCTCATGAATGTGGTAAGGTGGAAATCAAAGCACAGTAGGAATCACACAAGACTCTATGACGATCTCGGGTCTACAGACTAACTTGTACCAGTGTCACCAGAGAACTGCTATCTGACGATTGGTATAATACCATCTTGAAATTCTCGGCGAGTTCGTTCAGTATACCCAGTCTCCACTGAGCACCCATATACCATCTTTGATGTCAAACACCAATGGATGCGGGATCATCCATCGCCCATCATAAGGGTTAAGAGGCGTATACGCTAGTCTACTTTGAAGTATCGATGCCCTATCTCGATACACCCTCGACTAGGAACAATTATAGAATGTACTCTTGGACTACCCGGGCCCCTCTAGTATGATCTGCATCATAGTCCGAGTAGTCAAGTGCATATCCTAATGGCTTTATCGACATATGAGAGCAAAACAGTAAACCAATACAAGTCAACTTGTTTAGACAAAGGGAAATCAGTTAGCATACTATCATGTCGAGCAAGAAAGTCCTCTCTCTATATATCCAAGCATCCACTATAATATACATTATATGTACAATAATGGCCTCTAGGGTATATTCGTAACTAACAATTACATCCTATAATTGTTCCTAGTTGAGAGTATATCGAGACAGGGCATTGATACTCCAAAGTAGACTAGTGTATACGCTTCTTAACCCATATGATGGGCGATGGATGTTCCCGCATCCATTGGTGTTTGACATCAAAGATGGTATACGGGTGCTCAGTGGAGACTGGGTACACTGAACGGACTCGCCGCGAACTCCTAGTTGGTATTATACCTATCGTCAGATAGAAGTTCTTTGGTAATACCGGTACAGGTTAGTCTGTAGACACGAGATCGTCATAAAGTCTTATGTGATTCCCACTATGCTTTGATTTCCACCTTACTACGTTCAAGAGAACGTGCAAAACAGTGGCATTTGGTTACAGTCCCAAATTGCATGGAGGCAATGAGCGATAGGAGGGGTTTCGTCACTCCCGGTATTGTGGTTGATGTTGCGCTGTGCTCGATTGGCTATAACAGGATGTCCCTGGCCAGGGCTGATACGCTGATCTACTGGTAAGTGTTATCAGTAGTTTCTCGACCTGTTATGAGCCTCACATCGGCACGACTTATCGGTTACTGGGGTCTGACGGTTACCACCCCTAGACTGGATATGCGACATATAAGACGAAGAGACCGGACTGTACGGTAGTGTTACTGATAGGCTTTACAGGAGTATGAGCATGCTTTCTTGTTGATCTTCTGATCGCTCAATATACAGGTAGCCGTTACGTCCAGCTAGTACCGCTGACGGCTTGTGGGTGCTTGATATGATCATTATCTACTGCCGGCGTATTGACGAGTCTTTAGAGTCCTACACAGAGGTTTACTGGCTCAGGAAAAATGAAGTAGGAGCACATATGTGATATGTGCGGGACCGAGATTAATACGTGTATATCATACCGTATTCTATTCTCGCGATATTTGTATCGGTCGGTTATATGTGATATAGCCGGGTTATCGAATCAAGTGTTGATTCGATAAGATATTAGTTGGTTATATGTGATATAGCCGGATTATTAAATCAAGTGTTGATTTGATAAGTTAATATATAATTTTATATTTGATATACTAGTTTGCATTAACTAATATAAGCTCACTTATGCATTTCTTTTACTCACTTATGAACACTTAATATATATGTGATATATATTATTGTGTCATGCTTTATTATACATGCAACATGGGTGTATGAGACTTATACCATGCCATTAGATTATTAGCGTTTTTATTTATTTAATGCAAAAATAAATTTGTGAGAATTAAGCATGGTTGCAAGCTTTGGAAGCTTGTGGAAACCCGTGACTTGGTCCACTATATTTGTCTTGCACTAGATATTTATTAACCCAACCTTAAACTTTGACCATGGTTATGTCACTACAAGGGTTGTATGTGATATTTCTCACCCATGGTTTCCATTCACTCTCTCATCTTATTTGCTTCATCTTCTTCAAGCTCAAGAGAGAGAGCTTTCTAGCTTATGAGCAAGTGAGGAAAAATAATGAGAAAAAGAATTCTAAAATGAGCAAAATTCCTACTTCATCATCCTCTACTAGATTACCCATTTAGTTTAGGGTGTTAGCTTCACTAATCCCTAATTAGTGAAGAGATAGCTTGAGTCGGTGTATCCTCGACGTAGATCATCTTTGGCTTTGAAGACTTCAAGCAAGTTTGCATCTTTCACCTTGTGGAGCCTTTCAAGAGTTCGGGAGATCATTACTCGCGGCGAAGGGACCGCTACTTGGAGCTATTGAAGTGAAGGACTGGTCTACAAAGGTTGTATTCCTTGTTCACTTTGTTTTAAAGTTGTTTACACTTTGATTCGTCTAAATCTTTAGTTAATATTCTAGGGTTAGGTTTAACTAGCATGGAAAATTTTTGAAAATGGCATGGACGATGCCTCCCGAAACCTTGTTGTCGTGCTAGGCAACCCTATAGTGGTATCAGAGCCAAGCTACATAATTAGACAATGTGTATAGGATTACGAAGCCGAAACAACTCCGAAACACCCGATACACAAATCAAGTTTTTGTCGATTTTTAAATGGGCTCTAAAATTTTTTTAAGCAACAGCAGAATATTGTATGAGATGCAACTTGAACTCAGTAGAAAATTGAACCCCTGTCACCGGATTTTAGCCGGCCACATAGCTAATAAAACTAGCATGCTCGATTTTTGTAGGGTGTTCTGGGTTCAATTTTTTAGTGTGTTCCAGTCTCTGGGTTTTAGTGTTTCAGGTGTTGCTTGTTTTTGATAAATTTGTATGTGATGTTAACTTTCTGCAAAGGCAATTCGGAGTGTTTCGTAGTCGTAATTCTAACATGGTTTCGGGTTATTTAGACGGCGTTAAAAAGTTCGAATGGATATCAAATACCCACTTTAACCCTCGCCGGAAAATTTTCCAAAAGTTGGATTTTTTCAAAGTTAAAGAACATTCAAATATCATGCAAGTGATTCGATGAACCCTCTAGAAGAACGAAACCCTAACTCGATTCTATGATGGTAAGAACCGCCGCCAAACCCTAAGGTTTGCGATAGTTCCGCGGCGCTATAGGCGAGGCAAGGGTTGACCCCTCTACGGGTGGTCCATAGGTACTATAGCATGTACTGAGTATTTTTAAAGTACGCTCAAGTGTTGAGCTCTTTGGGAAATTTTGGGTGTTATTTTATTCGACCGGAATGTTTAACATAGTCTATCTTTTTCTGGAATGTTATACAATATTTGGAATTCATATTGTTGGGCATGAAATCCAAAGTATGAGATATTTCGGGTTTATGATGTCTAAGGTGATTGTCGATTCCAAACGTTGTAGTTTGACATTTTCTTTTCTGCGACCGTAAGTGTAATATATGGTGTATCGCTAGTTTCGTTGCTATATGTCAACGATAATTGGAATATACATATTTACTTACGTTGATGACATATGTTGTTATGTGTCGCTGTGATATGTTATATTGGATCGTCGTGTTTTGAATAGCCGGGGTTTTATGTGAGATGAGAGTTTTTATTTTCATTCATGTAAAATTTATTGTATGTAATATTCTTTTATTGGGGCACTTCCGGGATGAGGATGATGTCACCATTGTTGTATATTATTTACTTTTCCGCATTAGGATAAACCCAAGGTGGGGAGCACAAGTAACCGAGTTCTAGAGTCCAGTAGGAGACCATCTCGAGGAGTCGAGTCCGGGTCTCCTAACTCTAGAATTGGTAGGGTTGCTTGCCGCTCTCGTTGGGGTCTAGGGATGTGGGTTTAGCTATCCATCGCGACTGTGGAATCCGTGTTTTATACTGGCTTAATTTAAAACACGGAATTCCTAGTATTTCTAATATTTCATATGTTATCTTCTGCTGCTGATATTCTGTGATGTGATCACTTTATATGTTTGAGACGAATGCTTTATTATTATATATATGATATATAATAAGCGTTGCTTATATTTTACTCCCGCGCTAGTCCTGGCCCGCTATGACATTAGTTAAGTAACCTAACAGTGCATAACGGGACACTGAGGTGAATGCGGTTGGCATAAGCGTACGTTGTATTTTCATTTCTTCTATGATGCTTAGGAAGTATAATTTATGGGACTTCATTAATGAGATTAATTAAAGAAAAGAAACCTAAAAGGTGTTGTACAATAAAATTTTCAAAAAAGGGCAGCTCTAGTTTTTGCTTTGCATAGCGGTATTCCTTGTAGAATATCCAGCACCTTATTCTATATGGAAAGAGCCGAGATCCCTTCACCAGGAGTGACCTCTTTAAAGAAACTAGTAGATGCTACAGCTCACTTGGTTTTGTTTTATATTGCTTCTATAGTTCTTGCTTTGCATAGTGGTATTTATGAAATATCCTGCTCCTTATTCGATAAGGAAAGAGCCGAGATCCCATCACCGGGTGTGACCTCTTTAGCGAAACTAGTAAAAATCTCAAAAACACTCCTTTTCAAAATCACTTGATTCTACAGCAATATCAAGTTCATTACGCACAAGGTTTTCTAAAAACCTGTCGTAGCCCTTCGTCATTTCAGATAAAGACTATTTAGTATTCGTGCTGTGTTTGTTGGCCTTTGTCAAGACGTAGTATGTGGTAGCTGACTAGTGCTTATCTGCTTATGCATATGATGTGATTGGATTAGGGTAGTCGTACAACCTTGTTGGCCTTTGTCAAGGGTCATGCGGGTGGGTTTAATTCAATCAGGAAATGATGGGTTGAACTTGACTAGCATCCTATGGTTTGTTGGCCTTTGTCAAGGTCATAGGGGGTTAGGGGCAAAAGTATTATCGGGAATTTCAAGTGTTGAAATTTGCAATGAGATTGCATATTTTCTATGAGATAGTTGGATCCCGATACCCACTGCGAGTAAGAGTTACTCCTGGAAGAGTTTTACACGTCACAATTAGCCGATAAAGTAGGCGTCTAGAAAGGTGTTAACGGGGTTACTGTTAGTTATATGTATGCCCTGGTGGCCATTATTGTACATGTGATGTATATTATAGTGGATGCTTGGATATATATAGAGAGGACTTTCTTTCTCGACATGATAGTATGCTATCTGGTTGCTCTTTATCTTAACATGTTAACTTGTATATGTGATGTTGTCTTGCTCTCACATGTTGATAACGCCTTTAGGATGTGTACTTGACTACCATGACTATGATGGAGATCATACTAGTGGGGGCCAAGGGTAGTCCACAAGTATACCCTAAAATTGTTCCAAGTCGAGGGTGTATTGAGATAGGGCATCGATATTCCGGAGGAGACTAGCGTATACGCATCTTGACCCATATGATGGGCGATGGATGATCCCACATCCATCGGTGTTTGACATCAAAGATGGTGTACGGGTGCTCAGTAGAGACTGGGTACACTGAACGGACTCGTCGAGAACTCCTAGTTGTTATTATACCTATCGTCAGATAGCAGTTCTCTGGTGACACTGATACAGGTTAGTCTGTAGAACCGAGATTGTCATAGTGCTTTGTGTGATTCCCACTGTACTTTGATTTCCACCTTACCATGTTCAACAGAACGTGCAAAACGGTGGCTTTTGGGTACAGTCCCGAATCACATGGAGGTAATGAGCGATAGGAAGGGATTCATCTCTCCCGGTATTGGGGGTTGATGTTGCGCTGTGCTCGATTGGCCATAACGATAAGTTCCTGGCCAGGGCTGCTACGGAGATTTACCGATAAGTGTTATCAGTAGTTTCTTGACCCGTTATGAGCCACACATCGGCATGACTTATCGGTTATTGGGGAATGACGTTTACCACCCCTATACTAGATATGCGATATATCAGACGAAGAGGCCGGACTGTACGATAGTGTTACCGACAGGCTTTTGCAGGAGTTAGAGGGGGCTTGCTTGCTGATCTTCTGATCGTTCAATACCTAGGTAGCTGTTACGTCCAGCTTGTACCGCCGACGGCTTGTGGGTACTTGATGTGATCTTCACCTACTGCCGGCGTATTGACGAGTCTTTAGAGTCCTACATAGAGGTTTCACTGGCTCAGGCAAAACGAAGTAGGAGCACATATGTGATATGTGAGGGACCGAGATTTATACAAGTATATGATACCATATTCAATTATCGCGATATAAGGTATCGATCGGTTATATGAGATATAGCCGGGTTATCGAATCAAATGTTGATTTGATAAGTCGATACTGTATCGGTCGGTTATATGTGATATAGCCGGGTTATCGAATCAAGTGTTGTTTCGATTTGTTGATACAAATAATATTAGTCGGTCATATGAGATATAACCGGATTATTAAATCAAGTGTTGATTTAATGATTTAATGTACAATTATATATTTAATATATTAATTTACATTAACTAATATTAGCTCACTTAAACATGTTTCTTTTCTCACTTATGTGCATAAGTATATATGTGATGTATATTAATGTATATTTTTTATGTCATGGTTGATGATACAAGCAACATGGTTGTATAAGACTTACACCATACTAATGATAATGAAGGGTTTATTTATTTAGTCTAATTCAATTATTAGTTGGATAATGGTCACATGACATGAAGCTTTGAGAAGCTTGGAGAACCGTTGACTAGTCCACTAGTTTTGTCTTAATACTAGATGTTTATTAACCTAACCATTATCTAAACATATGGTTAAGTCTCTACATGAGTGATATTAGATATTTTCTTACCCATGGTTTTCATTCACTCTCTCATCTTTCATTTGCTTCATCTTCATCAAGAGCAAGAGAGAGCTCTCTAGGTTTTTAAGAGAAGAAGAAAAAGAGTGAGAAAATTAATTCTAAAGTAAGTAAAAATCCTACTTCATCATTCTCTTCTAGTTTAGCACTTTAGTATAGGGTGTTAGCTTCACTAATCCCACAATAGTGAAGAGGTAGCTTGGGTTATTGACTCCTTGCAGGGATACTATGCACTCTCACAACGGTCTACAAGGCATCAACCATGCCCGATTCAAAATTTAGACGAGCCGAACAACCCTAACCAAGATCTTAGGCGAAATAAAGCAAGTAAACAACTTTACCTCTAAGAGTTTGGGATTACAACCTTTATTGTCCGGTCCTTCACTTCAAAAGCTCCGTGTTGAGGTCCCATCACTGCGATCATTGAGTACCCGGACTCAAAAGAGGCTCCATGAAGAGAAAGATGCAAGCTTGCTTCCGATCTTCGATAACAAAGATGATCTACCTTGAAGAAACTCAAGCCCAAGCTTTTGCTTTGCTAACCAAGTATTAACAAAGCAAACACCCTAATCTAAGTGGCTAGAATACAAGAGGATGATGAAGTAGGAATTTAGCTCTCATTTGTTTTCAATTTCTCACTCCTTTTCATCACTTTGCAAAAAGCTAGAAAGCTTTATCAAGAGGAAGAAGAAGATGAAGATTAGTTTGTGATGAATAATGAAATCAAGTATGAGGTTAGAAATGCAAACATGGGTTAAGTATGAAGACTTAACCCATGTAGAGATTTAACTATGGTTAAAGGGTTGGGTTGGGTTAAAGAAATATCACAAAATATCAAGGTCAAAGTCAAAGCTTCTTGAAAGCTTCATGAAAGCTTAACCATAATCCAAACCCTAACCATATTTAAACTCCACAAATCATGTTGCATTTATAACCATAACATGTTACAATATTATATCTCTCATATACAATATTTATTGTAACAAAATAAAATAATACAATTAACATATATCGCATATATATCAATGTATTACCCGGACGAGAAAAAGAATCTTTAAGTGAGC
The DNA here is from genome assembly GCA_030015575.1 of Agapanthus africanus. Classification (NCBI taxonomy): domain Eukaryota; kingdom Viridiplantae; phylum Streptophyta; class Magnoliopsida; order Asparagales; family Amaryllidaceae; genus Agapanthus; species Agapanthus africanus. The sequence goes on along the minus strand of CM057343.1, from coordinate 285,061,261 downwards.
TTATATTAGTTAATGTAATTTAATATATAAAATATATAAATATACATTAAATTATCGAATCAACAATTGATCCGATAATCCAGCTATTTCATAAATAACCGACTAATATAATCTGTATTAGTTCATCGAATCAACACTTGATCCGATGACCCGGCTATATCACATATACCCGGCCGATATCTCATACCGTGAGAATCTAATACGGTATTGCATACACGTATTATGCTCGGTCCCGCACATATCACATATGTGCTCCTACTCCGTTTTTCCTGAGCCAGGAAAGCTCTGTGTAGGACTCTAAAGAATCGTCAATACACAGGCAGTAGGTGATGATCATATCAAACACCCACAAGCTGCAAGCGGTCAGCTAAACCTAACAGCCACTCTAGTATTGAGCGATCAGAAGATCAACAAGCAAGCCTGTATATTCTCCCGTGAATCCAACCAGTAACACTCCCGTACAGTCCGGTCTCTTCGTCTGATATGTCGCATATCTCGCCTAGGGGTGGTAAACGTCAGACCCCAGTAGCTTGATAAGTCGTGTCGATATGGGGTCCATAAAAGTTCGAGAAACTAGTGATAACACTTACCAGTAAATCTCAGCAACCCTGGCCAGGGATTTCCAGTTATAGCCAATCGAACACAGTGCAACATCAACTCCCTATACCGGGAGAGACGAAACCCCTCCTATCGCTCATTGCCTCCATGTGATTCGGGACTGTACCCAAAAGACACCTTTTTGCACGTCCTCTTGGATGTGGTATGATGGAAATCAAAGCACAGTAGGAATCACACAAGACTCTATGACGATCTCGGGTCTACAGACTAACCTGTACCAGTGTCACCAGAGAACTGCCATCTGACGTGAGGTATAATACCATCTGGGAGTTCTCGGCGAGTCCGTCCAGTGTACCCAGTCTCCACTGAGCATCCGTATACCTTCTCTGATGTCAAATACCAATGGATATGGGATCATCCATCGCCCATCATATGGGTCAAGAAGCGTATACGGTTGTCTACTCTGGAGTATCGATGCCCTGTCTCGGTACTCCCACGATTAGGAACATTTGAAGGATGTACTTGGCGACTACTCTGTCCCCACTAGTATAATCTGCATCATAGTCCTGGTAGTCAAGAACTCATCCAAAGTGCTTTATCAACATGTGACATAGAGACAATAAGATTACATGTTAAGATAAAGGGTAACCGGATAGCATACTATCATGTCGAGCAAGGAAGTCCTCCCTATATATGTCCAAGCATCCACTACAATATACAAGGTATGTACAGTAATGGCCTCTAGGGTAGAATGATCTGGTAACCTTACCCGCTGGGCTGACGCCCGAGTTTCCTGAAAGGAAACGCGTGCTGTTCGCCGGGCAAGTACAAAATCCACTTGCGCGAATTCGGGTAACGGCTACAAGGGCACAGCAAGAAAGGAAACCTCCAAACGGGTTCGGGTACGAGGGCGATCACATATAACTAACAATCTCCCACTTGCACGAGGGCCATTTGTTGTAGTATCTCATACCCAACAATAAGCTGTGGTTGAAGTATCTCATACTCAACCATCCCATAAAAGTCTCTACTGGGAAATCGGCCTTTATGAGTGGATCCGTGCTGTTGTCCTCTGTGTCTACTCTCCTAACCTCGATCTCCATGGAGATCAACCATCTCCATGATCAGGCGATACAACCTAAGAATATGTCTGGATCTCTGATGGGACGGGGGTTCCTAGGCTTAAGCCACAACTCCATTGTCATACACTGGCAGGAACGAAGTTCATCTCATGAACTTATATATATATCCAGACTGCCTCTTTGGTAGCATCCTTGGTAACGATGTATCTTGCCTTTAATCGTCTAGTATGTCACGGTATCTAGCTTCGAACTCTTCCAACATACCGTCCCTCCACTGAGGGTAAAGACAATGCCTGCGACTTACATTCAGTCGTCCTTATCACCCTGGAACCTTTCTAGTGATTCTCCCCAGGATCTATTGATACCATCTTACTATAACTAGGGAGAATCCTAACATCCAATTAGATCTATCTCATAGATCCAAAACTCAGGATTTAGCAGGTATCACCTTGATCCTATAGAGAATCTTTGTGATAAGAGGAGAATGACCGAACGTAGCATAGGAAAGTTCTTTCCTCTCAAGAGTATGTTCACCACGTACTATACGAGGATCACCACCATACTCCCTACTACCTTTTCGTATATACTTGGTTCATCTACCATTTTGATGAAGTCAAACTCTTTGACTACTATATCAAAACAGACGTTCCAACACCGCGATGCCTGATTTATCACATAAAACATCTTGCACACGTTTCCGCTGCTCCCACTATCTACGAAGCCCTCTGGTTGTGTACTTATAGATGCTTTCTTCCAAATCATCATTTAGAAAAGCAGTCATGACACCCAACCGCCAGATATCGTAGTCATGGTATGTAGCAGTGGCAAATAGAATTTGGATGGACTTAAGCACAGCTTTGAAAGTCTCAACTTTTCCATGTACACCAAGTGATCTTCTCAAGATATACTTGCTCCTGATAGGGATTTAACCCTTCAGATAAAGTTACCAAAGTCCATACTTTGTTGGTGTATAAGGATTCCATCTTAGATCGCTAAGCATCCAGCCATTCTCACAGAGTCCCCACTCCTGATGGCCTGCTCGAAACTAGTTCGGTCATCATCTCATGATGCAATCCTCGCTCCCACTGTCATAGAGAAACCGAAGTATCTCTCAGGTGGATGAGGAACCCTACCAGATCGGCGGAGAGGCTGAGGTTCGTTGGTAACTATTGAATCCTCCGGGTTTACCAAATTATCAGCTCTTGTTTGTATAGCTGGAACTCTTTCCAGTTCTACCTCATGACCACTAATTTCTTCATAAGAAATTCCCTTTTTCTCAAAAAGTGTTATGCCGAGAAATAAAACCTCTTTTGTTCCTCTGTGTGGTAGAAGATATTCCCTTGCGAATGCTTGGAATATCCAACAAACTTCCATATAACTGACCTTGCCTTGAGCTTGTCTGGATTATGCTTTTAGACATTGGCCGGACAACCACAAATCTTAACTTACTTAAGATATGGGCTCTTCCCATAACATATCACATATGGAGTGGTAGGCAACTGATTTGATTGGAACCCTATTCAATAGGTATGCAGCGTCACAAGTGCATAACTCCAAAAGAAAATAGGCAACTCAGTAGTACTCATCATAGAGCACACCATATCACATAGGGTGTGATTGCTCCGCACCGATACACCGAGGTGCGGTGGTGTATTCGAAGGAGTAATGCTGAGAGAGAATCTCATTATCCATTAGAATAGCCCAGGAATTCCGTGCTCAAGTATTCTCCTCCTTAATCACATCAAAGGACATAAAACTTATACCCGGTTTTTGGTTCTCTACTTCTAACTTATATTCTATGATTATCTCAAAAGTTTTGGACTTGTGTTTTAATAGGAACATATGTCTGAATCTTGAGAGATCATCAGCGAATGTAATGAAGTACAAAGAACCGGTCCTGGCATATGTAGACAAGGGACTTTCATACTTCAGCATGTATCAATCTCAAGAGTTCACTAACTCTTTCTCTGTTTCCATCAAACGGAGCTGTGGTCATCTTATCTTTCTGACATGACTGGCAAGTTTTACAAGATGTAAATCAAAACTAATTTAAATATGCATCTTTATGTAACTTCAGCTAGTTGGGTCGCATTGATATGACCTAATCTACAATGCCTCAAGAATGATTCGTTTATTTCTGAACTCTTCCTCTTGTGCGTGTTCTGTACATTAAGAACTGTAGTTTGATTTAGAACGTCTATGCTTTTAGATAACGTGTCTGAACCGATCAACTCTTGATATAGGAAATGTTCAAAACATTATCCAACAATACAAAATTATATCATTCTTTACTAATAAAGAGACTGATATGATGTTGTATATCAGGTTCGGTATCTAATAACATTCGTTCAGAACTAATGTATTCTAATAATACAGGGTGATAACTGCCAACTGAATTGGCTGCAACACTTGCATTATTTCCAACTCTTCAAAATTTATCACCCATTCTCAGTTCTCCACCTCTCCGTAGCCCATGTAACAGATTACATCTGTGGGATCTTGATCCGGTATCTCATACCCAGGACGTAAAGGATACTGAGAAACAGTTCTCGGTAATGAACACACCCGAAGAAGATGCATCAGCATGCACTTTCTTCGTTTTGGCGGCACGGGAATTATGGTAATCCCCTATTTCTTGCTCTGTCTTATAACAATTATAAGTTGGAGCGGGACCAACGTTCCCTAGCGCAGTAAAACTAGTGGGTTCGGTCAATACATCCGTATTTTTATCTTGATTAAGACGTGACATGGTCTCTACCTGGAGAGAGATAGAAGGAAACACTCAGCGTATGCTCTTGCAAGATTAGATTGGTTATTAATATATCTAATCAGGATGTCTCTCACTATTTTAGTCAAATCTTCCTTCAAACCCTAAAAGGAAAGACTAGCCAGGATTAATTACACTCTACAAGTTCGCCAATCATTCAGCCAGGCCAGTGCCGGTACTTTGAGGGAGGTTCCCCGTGCTTTCACACGGACCTAATTAAAATAAAACTCGTTTTCCTAAATGCTTAAGCCCGTTAACACCTTTCTAGACACCTACTCGATCGGCTAATTGTAATGTGTAAAACTCTTCCAGGATTAACTCTTACTCGCAGCGGGTATCGGGATGCAACTATCTCACAGAAGGTATGTAATCTCATTGCAAATTTCAACTCATGAAATTCCCAATAATATTTTACCCCTAGCATCCTATGACCTTGACGGAGGTCAACAAACCATAGGCTGCTAGTCAAGTTCTACCCGTCATTTCCTGATTGAATTTAAATCCACCCGCACGATCCTTGATGGAGGTCAACAAGGCCGCACGACTACCCTAAAACAATCGCATCATCTGCAGCAGATAAATACTAGTCAACTACCGCACACTACGTCTTGACGGAGGTCAACAAACGTAGCACGAATACTAAGTAGGACTTATCTGAAATGACGGAGGGCTACGACAGGATTTTAAAAAAAACCGTTTGCGTAATGAACTTGATATCATTGTACAATCGAGTGATTTTAAATGGAATGTTTTTTAGGCCTTTTCTAGTTTCGCTAAAGAGGTCACTCCCGGTGAAGGGATCGTCGGCTCTTTCCTCATCGAATTAGGTGCAGGATATTTCACAAATATCACTATGCAAAGCAAAAACTATAGAAACAATTAAAAGACAAACCGAGTTTGTAGCATCTGCTAGTTTCGCTAAAGTGGTCACTCATTGTGAAGGGATCTCGGCTCTTTCCTTATCGAATAAGGTGCTGGATGTTCAACAAGGAACACCGCTATGCAAGGCAAGAACTAGAGCTACCTGTTTTTGAGATAAGTTTCTACAACATCTATAGGATTCTTTTAGTTTCATTAATCTCATTAATGAAGTCCCATTTTATTATGCTTCACAAGCATCACATTTGAAACGAAATCAGCAATATAACATATATCTCATATATATAATATAAACATTTGTCTCAGGCAGTAATATGATCTCATCACAGATTATTGCAGCAGAAGAACATATCTGAAATATTGGATATATTAGGAGGTCCGTGTTTTAATACGAGCCTGTATAAAACACGGATTCCACGGTCGCGATGAATAGCCAAACCCACATCCCTTGACCCCTACGAGAGCGGCAAGTAACACTGCCAATTCTACGGTTAGGAGACCCGGGTCTCGACTATTCGAGATGGTTTCCCACTGGACCCTCGAACCCAGTTACTTGTGCTCCCCGCCTTGGGTCTACCTAATGCGGAAAAGTAAATAAAATACAATGGTGACATCATCCTCAGCCCGGAAGTGCCCCAATAAAAGAATATTACATACAATGAATTTTACATGAATGAAAATAAAAACCCTTATCTCACATAAAACCCCTGGCTATTCAAAACGCGACGATCCAATATAACATATCACAGCAACACATAATATCTCATATCATCAACGTAAGTAAATATGCGTATCCCAATTGTCGTTGATGTATAGCAATGAAACCGGCGATAAACCACATATTACACTTACGGTCGCAGAGAAGAAAGTGTAAAACTACAATAGTTGGAATCCGCAACCTCTTTAGACATCTCATGCCTAACCAAATGCATTCCTTAGACATCGCATGCCTAACAATTATAAACCCCGCATTTTAGTCTCAATATCAAAAACTCTTTTCAATATCAAGTCGGGCAATTCAACAAGATTCCCGACATCCGGATCGAATGCTCATCGCAAGTTTTAGTAGACGACCGCACCCCTGGATGCCGTCAACGAAGTGCACTAAGGCGGAACACCGCTGCCGCGAGCACCCGAACGGATGCTTTTGGCGACAGGGTTCTCCTACAGTCACTTGGTCGGGGCTATGGGGCATGGCTATCTATTAAGTTTACCCGGCGAGTATCCGCGTACGCTACGTGATTGCGATGGACTTTTGATCACATCAAAATCCCGTGGCAACCGATCAAATGAGACTAAACTGCTAGATTTATAACATTCAAATTAGTTATCTCATAACTACTTGTGGATTCCAAATATTGTATCACATTCCAGATAAATAGACAATGTTAAACTTTCCGATCGAATAAACAAACACCCAAGATTTCCCAAATAGCTCAACACTTGAGCGGAGTTCAAAAAGTATCCATCACATGCCACAGTACCAATGGTCCGTAGAAGGGTCAAACCAACGCCTCACATGTAGCAACGCCGTACTGCTCCAAACCCTAAGGTTTAGAGGCGGTTCAGACGGTCACATAATCGAGTTAAGGTTTGTGTTCTTCTAGAGGGTCCACAGCGTTACTTGCATGACTTTCTAGAAGTTTCAAACTCATGAAAAAATCCAACACTTGAAAATTTTCCGACATGGGAAAAAGTGAGTTATTGATATCCATTCGAACTTTTTAACACGTTCTAAATTACCCGGAAAAACTTAAACGAATTTAAACTTTCCGATTGAATCAACGAATACTGAATACATCCAAGAAAAATCAACACCTGAGTAGAATTAAAAATTCCCAGAAGCATGTAGAATTAGTTACGGTTGTTACTGTAGAAAAAGCAAACCCTAACACCCCTATACGGCCGCGGAACCGCCGCGCAAGGCAGGGTATTGCCGCGGTTCCACGGCGCTTTAAAGGTATTATGGTCTCGTTTGTTGCAGTAATCCTTAGATTTCCCTGCTTAATTTTCTGAGTATTTTTAATACGAAAAAATCAACATTTTAAAAAATTTCCAGAGAAGGGGTTCGTGTCGGGGTTCCGGGGTTCGATCGGACTTTAAATTTCGTCTAGACTTCGCCTAAAACTCTAGGTTGGCTCTGATACTACTGCAGGGATACTAGGCACTCTCATAAGGGTCTACAAGGCATCAACCAAGCCCGATTCAAAATTTAGACGTGCCGAACAACCCTAACCAAGATCTTAGACTAGAGATTAGGCGAAACAAAGCAAGTAAACAACTTTACATCTAAGAGTTTGGGATTACAACCTTTGTAGTCCGGTCATTCACTTCAAAAGCTCCGTGTTGAGGTCCCTTCTCTGCGATCATCGAGTACCCGGACTCAAAAGAGGCTCCATGAAGAGAAAGATGCAAGCTTGCTTCCGATCTTCGATAACAAAGATGATCTACCTTGAAGAAATTCAAGCCCAAGCTTTTGCTTTGTTAATCAAGTATTAACAAAGCAAACACCCTAATCTAAGTGGCTAGAATAGATGAGGATGACGAAGTAGGAATTTAGCTCTCATTTGTTTTCAATTTCTCACTCCTTTTCATCACTTTGCAAAAAGCTAGAAAGCTTTATCAAGAGGAAGAAGAAGATGAAGATTAGTTTGTGATGAATAATGAAATCAAGTGTAAGGTTAGAAATGCAACCATGGATTAAGTATGAAGACTTAACCCATGTAATGATTTAACTATGGTTAAAGGGTTGGGTTGGGTTAAAGAAATACCATAAAATATAAAGGTCAAAGTCAAAGCTTCAAGATGCTACTTGAAAGCTTCATGAAAGCTTAACCCTAATCCAAACCCTAACCATATTTAAACTCCACAAATTATATTGCATTTATAACCATAACATGTTACAATATTATATATCACATATATAATATTTATTGTAACAAAATAAAATAATACAATTAACATACATCGCATATATATCAATATATTACCCGAGCGAGAAAAAGAATCTTTAAGTGAGCTTATATTAGTTAATGTAATTTAATATATCAAATATATAATTATACATTAAATTATCGAATAAACACTTGATCCGATAATCCGGCTATTTCATAAATAACCGACTAATATAATCTGTATCAGTTCATCGAATCAACACTTGATCCGATGACCCGGCTATATCACATATACCCGGCCGATATCTCATACCGTGAGAATCTAATATGGTATCGCATACATGTATTATTCTCGGTCCCGCACATATCACATATGTGCTCCTACTCCATTTTGCCTGAGCCAGGAAAGCTCTGTGTAGGACTCTAAAGAATCGTCAATACACAGGCAGTAGGTGATGATCATATCAAACACCCACAAGCTGCAAGCGGTCAGGTAAACCTAACAGCCACTCTGGTATTGAGCGATCAGAAGATCAACAAGCAAGCCTGTATATTCTCCTATGAATCCAACCAGTAACACTCCCATACAGTCCGGTCTCTTCCTCTGATATGTCGCATATCTCGCCTAGGGGTGGTAAACGTCAGACCCCAGTAGCTTGATAAGTCGTATCGATATGGGGTCCTTAAGAGTTCGAGAAACTACTGATAACACTTACCAGTAAATCTCAGCAACCCTTGCCAGGGATTTCCAGTTATAGCCAATCGAACACAGTGCAACATCAACTCCCTATACCGGGAGAGACGAAACCCCTCCTATCGCTCATTGCCTCCATGTGATTCGGGACTGTACCCAAAAGACACCTTTTTGCACGTCCTCTTGGATTTGGTTTGATGGAAATCAAAGCACAGTAGGAATCACACAAGACTCTATGACGATCTCGGGTCTACAGACTAACCTGTACCAGTGTCACCAGAGAACTGCCATCTGACGTGAGGTATAATACTATCTGGGAGTTCTCGGCGAGTCCATCCAGTGTACCCAGTCTCCACTGAGCACCCGTATACCTTCTCTGATGTCAAACACCAATGGATATGTGATCATCCATCGCCCATCATATGGGTCAAGAAGCGCATACGCTAGTCTACTCAGGAGTATCGATGCCCTGTCTCGGTACTCCTACGACTAGGAACATTTGAAGGATGTACATGGCGACTACTCTATCCCCACTAGTATGATCTGCATCATCGTCCTGGTAGTGAAGTACTCATCCTAAGGGCTTTATCAACATGTGACATAGAAACAATCAGAGTACATGTTAAGATAAAATGTAACCAGATTATATACTATCATATCGAGCAAGAAAGTCCTCCCTATATATGTCCAAGCATCCACTACAATATACAACGTATGTACAGTAATGGCCTCTAGGGCATACATATAACTAACACTCCTCGATATTGATCATCTTCGGCCGTGAAGACTTCGTGCAAGCTCGTTGCTTTATTCTTGTGGAGCCGTTCAAGAGTCCGAGAGCTCAATGATCGCCGCGAAGGGCCCACTACAAGGAGCTAGGACTGCAAAGGTTGTAATCCCTACTCACTTAGTGGTAAAGTAGTTTACACATTGGTTTGTCTAAATCTTTAGTTAAGATTCTAGGGTTGGGATTGTTTTGTACGACACATTTTTTAAAATGGCATGGACGATATCTCCCGAAACCTTGCTGTCGTGCCGAACATTCCTACAGTGGTATCAGTGCCTAGCTAGAGAATTAGACCGATTGTGTAGGATTACGAAACCGAAAACTACTCCGAAACTTAAAACATCAAAACCTGGTTTCTTTCGAATTTTAAATGGACCCTAAAATTTTTTTAAACAACTGCACAATGTTGTATGACATTAGATGGACACAAAAGAAATTTGAACCCACTTGGCCGGTTTTTGGCCGAGCAGATGTGCCAAAAATCTGAGCAGGCCGTCTGTACTGCATGTTTTGGACTTAAATTTTTTTTTTGTGTTCTGGTCTCTTTATTTTGGTGTTTCAGGTGTTGTTTGTTTTTGCTAAATTTGCATACGATGTTAACTTTCTGCAAAGGCAACTCGGAGTGTTTCATATTCATAATTCTAACAATTTTTGGTTTGTTTTAGACGGTGTTAAAAAATTCGAATGGATATCAAATACCCATTTTAACCCTGGCCGGAAATTTTCCAAGTGTTGGATTTTTCCTTAGTTTTAAACTTTCAGAAAATCATGAAAGCGATACCGTGGACCCTTTAGAAGAACGAAACCTTAACTCGATTATGTGACCGTCAGAACTGCCACTAAACCCTAGGGTTTTTGGTAGTTCAGTGGTGCCACATGTGAGGCATTGGTTGACCCTTCTACGGCTGGTTCATAGGAGCTCTGGCATGTACTGAGTATTTTTAAAAACTACGCTCAAGTTTTGAGCTTTTTGGGTAATTTTTGGTGTTTGTTGATTCGATCGGAATGTTTAATATCGTCAAGCTATTTGTGGAATGTGATACAATATGTGGAATTCTTATAGTTAAGCATGAAATCCAAAGTATGTGATATTTTGGTTTTATGATGTCTAAGGTTAATATGGATTCCAAATGTTGTAGTTTGACATTTTATTTTCTGCGACCGTAAGTCTAATATGTGGTGTATCGCCGGTTTCGTTGCTATATGTTAACGACAATTGGGATACACATATTTAGTTACGTTGATGACATGTGATGTTATGTATTGCTGTGATATGTTATATTGGATCATCGCTTTTTGAATAGCCGGGGGTTTTATGTGGGTTGAGAGTTTTTATTTTCATTCATGTAAAATTCATTGTATATAATATTCTTTTATTGGTGCACTTCCGTATTGAGGATGATGTCACCATTGTTGTATATTATTTACTTTTCCGCATTAGGATAGACCCAAGGAGGGGAGCGCAAGTAACTGGGTTCTAGAGTCCAGTAGAAGACCACCTCGAGGAGTCGAGTCCGGGTCTCCTAACTCCAGAATTGGTAGGGTTGCTTTCCGCTCTCATAGGGGTCTAGGGATGTAGGTTTGGCTATTCATCGCGACCGTGGAATCCATGTTTTATACTGCCTTAAAATAAAACACGGAATTCCTAGTATATCCAATATTTCATATGTTATCTTCTTCTGCTCATATTCTGTGATGTGATCACTTTATATGCGTGAGACAAATGCTTTTTATTGTATATATGATATATAATAAACGTTGCTTATGATTTGCACCCGCGCTAATCCCGCCCTGCTATGTCGTTAGTTAAGTAACCTAACGGTGCATAACGGGAGACTATGACGAATGCGGTTGGCATAAGCGTGCGTTATGTTTTCATTTCTTCTGTGATGCTTAGGAAGAAAAAATGATGGGATTTCATTAATGAGATTAATGAAAAGAAAAGAAACCTAAAAGATGTTGTAGAAACACATTTTCAAAAAGTGTAGCTCTAGTTTTTGCTTTGCATAGTAGTATTCCATATAGAATATCCAGCACCTTTTTCGATAAGGAAAATGTTAGTTATATGTATGCTCTAGAGGCCATTACTATACATAGGATGTATATTGTAGTGGATTCTTGGACATATATAGGAAGGACTTTCTTGCTCGACATGATAATATGCTATCTGGTTGCTCTTACTTTAACGTGTACACTGATTGTCTCTCTGTTACATGTTGGTAAAACCATTAGGATGTGTACTTGACTACCTGGACTATGATGCGGATCGTACTAGTGGGGACATGGTAGTCCATAAGTACATCCTTCAAGGTCCCTAGTCGTGGGTGTATCGAGAGGGGGCATCGATATACCAGAGTAGACTAGCGTATACCTTCTCGACCCATACAGATGGGCGATGGATGATCCCATATCCATTGGTGTTTGACATCAGAGATGATGTATGGGTGCTCAGTGGAGACTGGGTACACTGGACGGACTCGCCGAGAACTCTCAGATGGTACTATACCTTACGTCAGATGGGAGTTCTCTGGTGACACTGGTACAGGTTAGTCTGTAGACCCGAGATCGTCATAGAGTCTTGTGTGATTTCTACTGTGCTTTGATTTCCACCTTACCACGTCCAAGGGGGCATGCAAAACGGTGGTTTTTGGGTACAGTCCCGATTCACATGGAGGCAATGAGCGATAGGAGGGGATTCGTCTCTCCCGGTATAGGGAGTTGATGTTGCGCTGTGTTCGATTGGCTATAACCGGAAATCCCTGGCCAGGGTTGCTGAGATTTACTGGTAAGTGTTATCAGTAGTATCTCGAACTGTTATAGACCAAATATCGACATGACTTATCGAGCTACTGGGGTCTGACGTTTACCACCCCTAGGCAAGATATGCGACATATCAGATGATCAGACCGGACTGTGCGGTAAGTGTTACTGGTTGGATTCACAGGAGTGTGAGCGGGCTTGCTCGTTGATCTTCTGTTCTCTCAATACCCGGGTGGCCGTTACGTTTAGCAGACCGCTTGCGGCTTGTGGGTGTTTGATATGATCATCACCTACTGCCGGCGTATTGACGAGTCATTAGAGTCCTACACAGAGGTTTCCTGGCCCAAGCGAAATGAAATAGGAGCGCATATGAGATATGTGCGGGACCGAGAATAATACCAGTATGTGATACTGTATTCGATTCTCGCGATTTGTGACATTGATCGGTTATATGCGATATAGCCGGGTTATCGGATCAAGTGTTGATTCGATAAGTTGTTACTATTGATATTAGTCGGTTATATGCAATATGACCGGATTATTAAATCAAGTGTTGATTTAATGATTTAATGTATAATTATATATTTGATATATTATTTTACATTAACTAGTATTTGTTCACTTAAGATTATTTTTCTTACTAGATTGTGCACATTGTATATATGATATATGTTTGTGCATTAGTTTGTATCATGTTTGATGATACATGCAAACTTGGGTGTGTATGCTTTAAACCTTGTTTAGGTTTAATGGTTAGGGTTTTAACTTATTGATTTATTTTATTTTGTAAAAAAAAAATGGTGGATTTCTTTCTTTCTTTTCTTTAAGCTTCATGAAGCTTCTTAGCATCTTTGACCATTTTGTTTTTTCCCTTTTAACCTAAGCATTACACCTAAATCCTAGTTTATTCTCTACATGAGTTATCTTCACCCATGGTAGCATTATGATAAGTATTCACTTGATTTTCTATTTTCAAGAATAATTCATTTCACTTCTTCTTCTTCTTCATCTTCTTCGAGTGAAGAAAAACCCTTCTTGAAAATTTCAAGTGATGAAATTAAGTGAGAAATCCAAATCCAAAGTGAACCCACTTCCTATTTCTTCATCCTCTACCACTTTCCATGTTGTATAGGGTGTTATCTTCACAAGTTTCATGACCTAGTAAACGTGGAGCTTGAGTTTGAGTCGCCTCGACGTAGATCATCTTCGGCATCGAGCTCAATGACCTAGCCTGATCATTTCTCCGATGAAACCATCGCTAGAGTCCGGGATCCCGATGATCGCAGCGGAGGGACGTCATCACGGAGCTAAAGAAGTGGAGAACCGGATCTACAAAGGTTGTAATCCCTTTCACTTTAGAGTAAAGTTGTTTACTTGCATCTTTTTTGCCTAATCTCTAGTTAACGATCTAGCATTAGGGTTGTTAGGCACATGGAAAATTTGATTTTGGCATGGTTCATCAGTTGTGGCATCTCATGAGTGTGCCTAGGAACCCTACAGAAAGAGCCAAGATCCCTTCACCGGGAGTGAACTCTTTAGCAAAACTAGCAGATGCTACAACCCACTCGGTTTTGTTTTGTAACATTTCAAAAAAAAGTTATTATTTTTGGGAATTTTTATAATTTAATATTATTTTAATGAATATTTTAATATTTCGGTATAATTAAATACAGATAAATTGGGGAAATTTTTGAAAATTATAGAAATTACTAAAAGAGGGTGTTTTATGTGAATTATTAAAATTTTAAGTTTTTTTGAATAATTTGACCCTAATTTAGTGCTAATCGCGATTAAAATCGCTTATCGGGTTTTAGGCGTGTTTTATGCAAAACATGCACAAGTCTTTTTTTCACATGTTACATTTTTCCATGGCTTTCCTACATGTTTTATTATGGCATTCTTGCATGGTTGTTAATTAGAGAGAATAAGAAAAAGAAAAGAAAAGAAAAAGGGAAAATGAATAAAGAAAGGAGGTATGGGCAAGAGAGAGAGATGCGAGGGGTCAACCATGGTATGCCTCTTGTTCTCATTGCATTATCTTCATCATTTTCTTCTCTCCTTCCCCTCAAAGCAGCTGCCCTCTCACTCTCTCCCCCTCAAAGACCTCACAACACTACTAAAACCCTTCCAAAACCCCATTCCCACTTCACAAATTTTGTGCACAAGCTCACAAGCAATCCTTTGGACAAAGAAAAATCACATTTTGGTGCTGTAGGGGATTCTTGGGTCCCAAATGAGGTAATCAATCCATCTTTAAGGTAGAATTTCCATTCCCTTAGCACCCATGTTAGTTTAGAACCGATATTGTGTGGTTTTGGTGAGCTTTGGAAATTCCAATTTAGGGTTTAGGGTTTGAATTGATTACAAAGGTGAATTGAGGTGTAATTAGGGACTATAACCCCTGTTGTGATGTTACACTGGGCTAAAACAGAAACTAGAAACCAGGAATATGGATTTAGAAAAACGATATCGGATGAATTGTGGATTCTGTGATTGTATTTGGAAATCTGCAAACACCTGGGTCATCTGAAAATATTTTTGCATGGACAGTGATACATGCAGGCACCTAGGAGGCATCACCCAAAACCCTAACCCCTACCTCCCCAACCAGGCCGCAGATTTAATCCTGATGGCCGCAAATTGCGGCCTGGGTCCCACCATTTTGATTCGTGTTTCTTCCATGGCTCCATCTCCAGTAATCTACACCCTTGGCATATGCAACTTTGGCTGTTTTGACCTAGGGTGAAATCTGGGACCATTTTCAATAGTTGCTGTTTCGATTCGAGTTTCGTTTTGCATATTTTGCATTCTGGATTTTTGTGTCTGTGTTGTATTTCGATCATTCGAAGTTTGTACGACGATATCGAGGGTTTCTTGGTGGTTTTGAAAGCGTAGTCTATAGGTTCTAACCTATAGGCCTTAGCGTGATGTTTTGGTATTCCTGATGTGATTTTAATACGCATTCCGATTGTGTTATCCATGTAGCTACCTTCACGTGGGTTTCATACGATGAAGAAGATGAAGGCGACATCGACATCGACAAACGAAGATCAGGTGAGTAGATTATATCTACGGGGGAAGTCGGGTGGATGGCGTATAGCACCCCAATAGTTCGTGGTGATGTATATGAATATGTATACACACATATATTTTTATATGTTGATTTGAGTTTATTGATGATAAAGATGGATTACGGTGTTCTTGGATTGGTTTAGTGTTAGTTGCGAAACCGTAGAGTAGTGGTCGCACCCACACACGCATACACATACTTGCATACATTCTTTCTTTCACATGTGTGTATATGGGGATATGTATATATACACATGGGTATGGGACTAGGTGTACATATACTGGGTTACGAGGATAGTACTTGGGATTTGAGATGAGTCGATGATATTGGGCATAGTGCCATGAGATCGGTGATCTGATGTGGTTTGTATTTGGGATACGACATGATAGTTTGGCGGGCCTTTAGACGTGTTTTGCACACACGCATTTATATTCATATAGATGGTATCGATTTGTATTAGACTTAGATCAGTACCCCAGATCATGAGATATGATGATAAGGATACCTGATAATTGATGAGAGGAATGTGATATTGACCCGTACCCAGCTTTTGGGATGCCGTACGATGATTTACCGTACGAGCTTCATATTGACTATAGATCCGCACTCTTGACTTGAGAATGTCATATTATAGATATTGTGTCGTATGGGATACTATTGAGGCGGGATTACCGACTAATATATATATACATATATATGTATCGACTCAGATGTTAGGCGGTTTCCTTATCTTCGTTTAGCCTGTTAGCTCAGCCCTATAGTTTAGTGTAGTTATTAGACTAGGTTCGATTCCTACCTATTTCAAAAACTAACGAATCGGAGGTATTTTAAAAGACAGGCCAAGCGATTCTACGGATATTTCAAAGGACGTATCTTTTCTTAAAAACACCGTAGCCCTTAGTTCCAAAACACCGTGATTCGTGTTATTTCAAAAGGCACTACTGTATGGCTTATATTTATATTAAATGCAGATTAGTTATCATTGTGTTTATCATTCAGCTCCCGCACATTATTGCTTTTCGCTCCGCATCGCATACTTATATTGTGATTTCATATACCATTATTGATATCATGTTGTTAGGACACCAACACCATTAGCGATGATGCATATGTTCTACGTACACATGCTTGCCGGCTCACACATTTCATCATCCATAATTGCCATGTCACTACACTGTAGTACTGTTGCATTCAGGATATTATCTCTTGCATGGCATACTTGTGTACATACCTATTGTACACCCATACGTGCATACATACGTATTCGCACATACATAGATGATTCTTGCTGGATTTGGAGATTTGGGAACCGCAGGATACTCATTAAAACTGATTCTTTTTAAAACAGTGGTTTCCCTCAATATGTACATATCACTATTCCATATTGCATGATATACTGATATGCTTACATTTCTTTTACATGTTGCATACATCATGCTTTTGATTATACCCATTGAGATATATTGTTTCCATGATATTTCTGGATTTGGGAACCATGGATATTTCAAAAGAGAGTATGTAACTGTTTTAAAAACCCGGTTACCCTTGATATGATATTTCTCTGCGTCCACCATGTGTTTTCTTGGTGCTGAGAGCGACATATGAAACCCGATTCGAGGACCGGATGAGGCCGATTGTGGGTACATGGTGGACCCGGTATGGTACCCTGGGGCGAGAATGGATCAGCTGTGTAGCTAGACGGTGAGCCTGGCAGAGGGACCACTACCTACCGGTGATAGTATTTGGGCTCGGCGGATATCCGGAGGATACCGATCGGAGTTAAGAGATGATGTGGGCCGATCCGTACTGACGGAGCCCGATATATGAGGATTTACGAGCTGATGCTAGGCATAGGTTTCATGATGTTTTCGAGTGTCGATGCTAGACACTTAGGTTCCATGATTTTGATATGTCCCAAGCGGCACATGTTGATTATATTCACATATTTCCATGCATCTTCTTTATGATATTTACATGCATGATGTTTAGTGTCATTGGGTGACACGTGGACGATTTCCACATACATATATTGACATTGAGGACATTGATCACATACTTGGATGATATCCACGTATTTTTAAATTTCATGACATAGTCGACATTGATCCTACCTCATACTTATGATATGTTATTACCTGAGGCACTGGCATGAGCACTTGGCACTACACTCATGTATGATGTTCCATTGCTACCTTATCATGCTTCAGACTTATTCATATTGAAGATATATTATTACTGATCGTATTAACCTAGGATTATGTCATGCATACGATTTCTGCTCAGTGATGTTTTCTATTCACGAGTTGGCAACTCACCTTCGTTGTGCCACAGTTTCTTGCAGATTTTGCCGTACAGGTTCATTGCAGCTTTTTTGGCACACTGCTTCCTTTCTGGGTGATTGCATTGGTAGGTGGGTTCACTCGCATCGTGACCACCCTCGTATTTATTTTGTTCAGTTGTATCTAGTATTTCCATCAACCAAAACTTGTATATTGTTTCAGACTTAGAAAACCAGTTATGTATTATTTCGACCTTAGAGTCGCGCGTTGTAGTATTATGGTTTTCTTGTTGATTTTGAGTTTTCTTTTGAGTTTGATCCTCGCCCTTTGGCGTTGTATATTATATTGTTTGCGTGGTTGTGACCGTCGATTGACGAAGAGCTAGCTCCCGCTTGGGGATGACTTTTATCATTGTGTATATATTATTCTTGTTGTACCCCGTTCGGGGCCATTATTTACAAAGGAAACTCTGCCGAAATTTTTAGAAAATATATGGAGGATTTAAAATGCATATTCGGCTTACCTATTTTAAAACCCTTGTTTTAAAAAACTTGTTTTCTTCACTTCTTAAAACTATTTCCTTTGTTTGTTACTTAAAAATGGTTTTAGATTTCTGGGCTTTTTGGCTTACTTGGATTAGATGGAGTCCTATAGAATTCATATGATTCAAGTGCCAGTCACGGGCTATTTCGGGTCGTGACAAAGTTGGTATCAGAGCGCTAGGTTAACCTTGATTCGAATCTAAGTTTGACTATATGATGCCTAGAGCGTTTATATATATACGGAACTTAGGCTTGACCTTACGGAACTTAGACTTAGTCGAGGGGGTATTATACCCAAACTTTCGTCGCATAGGATGAACCTTGGTTGATGGAGTAGGTAGCTTGAGTAGAGTGACGTACCGTACGTAGGTTCCGCGGCATATTTACGATATGCTACTCTGCTTAAGAAACCTTAGGATGTACATTTCCTTGCACAGTATAATATTCATTCCTATGATCTATCCTCATCGATGTTGGTTATGATTTTGCTGCCACGATTACACGGGCAGAGAGACCTACGGCTAGAGTTGTGTTAGCTTGATCTTGTCACGGACGAGGACTGACCAGGGCGTGATTCCTGAGATGTACGATTGCATAGAGAGGTGTCGTTTTATTGTATTTTCGCGCCATGAGCGTTTGACAGATCACTTTTACGAGATTTCTCGGATGTACTGATCGGCACCAGAGGATCAGGCTACTGCTAGAGGCCAGCCAGAAGGTGATGACTGATTGAATGAAATTCTCGTTGTGTATGTTTAGAAAATGTGTAGAAATCACAACCAAAAATTATTTGACCGCAATCAATAACGGTGTCGAATGTAGCGCGTTAGTAAGTGCGGATCGTCCACAGAGATTGTGAGATTCGTTCGTATTTGTTTTGTTTGAATTGAAAATTTAAGAGAAAAGAAAAGAAAACGATTCAAGATTTATATCAATGAATTTAAAGAATCATTTAGATCTAATCAAAAATCAAGAAAGCATTAAAGATCAAGAATCAAGAAGTGATAGTATTCCAATCTATTTAAGTTTCAAGAATTGAAGTGAAGCTCGTAGGAGTCGATTAAATCATAGATGTGAAGAAGATTAGCAATTAACTTTTCTTATCCCTTAATGAATTGATGGTAGATCGATGACGATTTATTGAGGTTTAAGGATCTTGCGAGTTTCCTTATCTCATCTTTTGTCCTTTCAATGAATCTCATTCACAAGCTAGCTTCTAGGAAATCAAATGATCGATTGTTGATCTCTAGTTCCGAGCGAAAATAATCAAGAAAGCATTTCACATCAAAACTAGATCATCGATCATTTGATTTTCAAGAATTTACAAACGTTATAGGACTTAAGAAATGCTTCAAGATTCGTCAACTCATCATCTATTGATTTTTTCGACTCCTCCACGAGCAGAGTTTACTCAAGCATCATCACAAAGAACACATTCAAGAATCTAGATTGAATCATAATGCTTGAATTTAAAGAAAGAAAGATAAAAGAATTTCACCTTTATTTATCGACAAATTCGTTACAACTCTCTTGAAATTTACAAAAGGAAGGAACTAGATCGTCGATTTTGGCGTCGCTCGGCTCCTTGAGTCGCGGATCGGCTTGGATCACTTGCTCCGATGAAGTCCGGCTTCGCTTCTAAAGGCTTTGAAGGATTCTTGCTTTGATTGAACTCGGTGTTCTTGAACTTTTGGCTTTTTGATTGGATTAGGGTTAGGGTTTTGAGGCACAAGTTGTGTCACTCAACTTGTGGGGAGAATTGTTGAACAATCCTTAGAAGTGAAGCCTAGGGTCCCTTTTATAGCCTTAAGAGTAGTTAGCTTCCTTAAAAAGCTTGGATTAGGTTAGCTTCCCTTGTAAGCTTGGATTAGGTTAGCTTCTCTTGTAAACTTAGTCTATGTTAGCTTCTCTCATACGCTTGGTAGTTAGGAGGAAGGTTCTAGGCTTTAAGGTAGTTAAGGAGGAAGGTTGCTTTGGAAGATTGGACAACATTAGCTTGCACAAGGAGCCCTTTCTGATCTGGCAGAAGCTTCTAGGGTTATCTGGAAATTGCAGAGGCTTAATGAAGTGTACAACTTGAGAGAAACATTCTGCAGCAGAGAACTGATGATGACGTGTCAAGATAGCCGCGGATCCGCGGCGCAAGCCGGCTCCGGCCGCAGATCCGCGGCCCAATAGGAGCCTTAGGGCTTCAGTTTTGTACTGTTGCATCCAGATGTCTTTCTGGTATTTTTCTGATATATGGAATCTTATAATTCCTTTTAGATTACTACCAGAACTCAAGTCCTTGAGTTGGCGTATTCTTTAACAGCACTGTGGTATAAATTTGACCTTTCTCCTGGAATTTCCTGCACAGACTTCGAAACAAGTGTTGCGCAATACAAGGATGATGCGATGCCATGAAAAACAGTCAATTTCCCTAAAAATGCCGGTTTTAGTATATAGTACAGGTAATTCAGTATTTTACAAGTGTTTTGCTAATATGTGCAATATGAATACCGAACACCTCTAGATGAATGCAGAAGATAGGGAAATTGCCGTGTTAAAAATGCATTATTTTCGACTGATCAAATTCCCCAAACTTATTTTCGATCGTCTCGAGCGAAATGTTTTATTAAAAAGAGATGGAGAAAATAAAGAAAGAGAAAAACTAACTAGCACACTTTCGTAGGCAACACGATTGCACTGAGCATGTGCAACAAGCATTTAGACCTCTAGGTGTCCCTAGTAGGAGGAGTGTTGTCTCCTGAGGGTTTTCAGCGGATTGCACCCACAAAATCCAATAATAAAAGGAAGATCGTGATTATTACATTTAAAGATAAGAATTGTAAAAGAAAATCTTTGAAAATTAGGGTTTCCAACTAAGCTAGCTTTTCGGTTGTCATGAGCCCTATCTTAATAGTCATGAAAAGATGTTAGAACTCACATAAACCCTCAATAAAATATCGTCTTATTCTTCATTCCTATCTTTCTTCCAAACATCGATCATATAACCCTATGTGTGTGTAAAATACATCCCTACAACGAGAGAATTCAATTCAAGCTATCATACTCTGGTCCATCCACCTCAGTTCTATTTAATTAATGAATATTTAGATGAATTTGCTCACACACTTTCATGCGACCGTTAATACTTCTTGTTGTACTAACCGACCGATTACTCATGTGCTTGCTTATTTGGTGTTTTTCCTCGTCTTGCACCACCTAATGCTTAGCAGTGACTCCCAAACCAGTTGGCCTTAGGGCACTAGGTGAAGAGGCACCCTCGCTATATTTTTTTTATTGCCGCCTTGGCGATAACAAAACCAGTGTTCATTTTTCTCACCACTTTATATTTTATTCATTTTTTTTATTTCCTTCAAACTTTGGCTTTTAGACAAGAGCATTTCAAGGTATCCTCTACTATCCCGGGCTTCAAGACGTGTGTAAGTGCGAATAGCAGGGTATCAACGTTCAAAATGTTTGGCTTCTAGAATAGGAAATATTTTTCAGACTTATTTTTATCCTCAGATTAGTGACTTCATCTTCCTAACCCTTCGGACAACGGCTCATAACTACTTATTACTAGTTCGTATAAGAAAACTTCTAATGTTATTGATTTTCTTAAATTTTTCCAATCTCTTGGATGTAATTTTTCACTATCTTATCTTTTACTATCTTATTTATGTACAAATTTTTTTTTATCTTATTGAAAATTTTTAAATTTTTATAAGTTTTCAAAATTTTTAAATTTTTATAGGTTTTCAAAAAAAATGTTTTGTGTTTATGCAAAGTGATATGCAAATGTTGCGAAAATAAGCACAAACGTCCCCCAAACTTGTTTTCAACAGTGTCCTTACTGTTGCCAACCGCTATATCTACAAAAAACCTGTAAGCCTGGGAGGAATTTATTAGTGGGGGCTAAATATTTAAGTGAAGATCCTCCCCCAAACTTATTCTTTTCACTCACCTCCGTTCAAAAGATGATGCAGTAATATACAGGACATGAAGATGAGATCGAGGAATTTTAATCACGATAAAATGGCTCCTGTAAGAACAAGAGCTCCTCCGTGGGGATAGTGGAAAAATACGGCTTTAGTCTATGTCCATTCACTTTGAAAAATGTGTTGTTTTTAACATTTTCAACCTCAAATGACCCGTGCGGGTATGCAGACCGCACAACAAAAGGTCCCTTTCACCGAGATCGAAGCTTACCCACATGAAGTTGTAGTCGTGAATCATAAAGAAGGACTTGCTGACCAGGTGTAAACGTTTTTCTCAAAATGTTTTTATCGTGAAATACCTTAGTCCTATTCTTTACAATTATAGCGTTATCATAAGCTTCATCACGGAGTTCGCTTAGCTCATTTAATTGCAGCTTCCGAAAGTTGCAGGCTTGGTTTAAGTCAAAGTTGATTTCCTTAATAGCCCACATTGCTTTATGTTCAATTTCGACCAGCAAGTGACAAGCCTTCCCAAACACTAGCCTATATGGAGACATCCCTAGATCGGTTTTAAATGCAGTTCGGAATGCCCAAAGAGCATCCGTCAATTTGGTCGACCAATCTTTTCTATTCTTCACAACAGTTTTCTCCAGGATTTGTTTTATCTGTCTATTCGAAATCTCAGCCTGCCTGCTCGTTTGGGGATGATAGGGTGTAGAAAGTTTATGGTTGATTGCGTATTTCCGCATCAAAGTCTCGAAGGACTTGTTGCAGAAATGTGTCCCGTTATCGCTAATAATAGCGCGTGGGTGTCCAAATCGCGAAAAGATGTTTTCTTTCAAGAACTTAATGACAATCTTTTTGTCATTAGTGCGACATGGAATAGCTTCAACCCACTTTGAGACGTAATCAACCGCAAGCAGTATGTACAAATTCCCATAGGAGTTGGGAAAAGGACCCATAAAGTCAATATCCCAAACATCGAAAATTTCAACCACTAAGATGGGTTGCTGGGGCATCTCATCTCTCCGGGAAATCTTACCCGTGTGTTGACACTGTGTACAGGTTTTGCAATGATCAAATGCGTCTTTGAACAAGGTCGGCCAATAAAAACCGCATTGTAAAGCCTTCTCCGCCGTCTTTTTAGGACCGAAGTGACCCCCACATGCCTGATCATAACTAAAAGATAAAACACTCTTGAACTCCTCATTCGGGACACATCGGCGAATGATCTGGTCAGGACAATACTTAAACAGATATGGTTCATCCCAGTAAAAGTGTTTTACTTGGGATAGAAAACGATGTTTGTCCTGTTTTGACCAATCGCTGGGTATCAGTCCCGTGGCAAGTTAGTTCACAATATCCCTGAACCAAGGTTCATCGGATACGCTCATGAGTTGTTCGTCCGGAAATGAATCATTGATCGGCAGGGTCACAGGTGAAGAAGAGATGCGTGAAAGATGGTCGGCTACAACGTTTTCACATCCTTTCTTATCTTTGATAACAAGATCAAATTCTTGTAATATAAGGATCCAACGTATTAGCCTACCTTTAGCATCTTTCTTCGCCAAAAGATGTTTCAAGGCGGGGTGGTCAGTGTACACAGCTATTTGTGAGCCGTTCAAGTAAGGCCTGAATTTTTCTAATGCAAATACAACCGCCAAAAGTTCTTTTTCGGTAGTTGTATAGTTAATTTGAGCATTATTCAGGATCTTACTTGCATAATAGATCACGTGTGACATCTTTTCAATGTGCTGTCCTAAGACTGCACCAACTGGAAAATCTGATGCATCACACATAAGCTCAAAAGGATAGTCCCAATTTGGAGACGATAAAATGGGGGCTATAGTGAGGGAGTGTTTAAGTGAGTCGAATGCTGCCTCACAATCCGAGTCAAAGTGGAAGGTCGTATCCTTGGCCTAGAGAAGAGTTAAAGGTCTAGCAATTTTGCTAAAATCCTTAATGAATCTCCTGTAAAAGCCCGCATGGCCAAGAAATGATCGGATATCCTTGACGCTTTTGGGATGAGGAAGGTTTTGAATGACATCTATCTTAGCTCTGTCAACCTTAATGCCTTTTCGTGAAATAACATGTCCAAGCACAATTCCCTCTTGGACCATGAAATGGCATTTTTCCCAATTCAAGGATAAGTTCTTCTCTTTGCAACGAGTAAGAACCGCGTCAAGATTCGATAGGCGGTCAGAAAAAGAGTCTCCGAAAATCGAGAAATCGTCCATAAAAATCTCCAAAAAAATCTCGACCTTGTCTGAGAATATCCCCATCATACACCGCTGAAATGTAGCGGGAGCATTGCATAACCCAAAGGGCATGCGTCTATAAGCAAAGGTACCAAAAGGACAAGTAAATGTGGCTTTATCTTGATCCTTTTTGGCAATGGGGACCTGATTATAGCCAGAGCATCCGTCCATAAAGCAATAATACTCACGTCTAGCTAAGCGTTCCAGCAACTGATTAATGAAAGGTAGAGGAAAGTGGTCTTTCCTCGTAGCGGCATTGAGTTTTCTGTAATCAATACATACACGCCACCCAGTTTGGGTGCGTGTCTGAATTAACTCATTTGCCTCATTGGTAATAATAGTGATGCCAGATTTCTTAGGGACGACATGGATTGGACTCACCCATTGGCTATCGGAGATTGGGTATATAATACCATTGTCAAGGCATTTGACGATCTCTTTCTTCACCGCATCCTTCATGACGGGGTTCAACCGTCTCTGTGGTTCTCGGGTTGGTTTGGCATCATCCATCAAGTGTATATGATGTTCTACAATCAAGGGACTAATCCCTTTGATGTCCGCCATGGTCCAACCAAACGCCTCCCTATTAGATCTCAATACCGTCAAAAGTGCATTCTCTTGCTCTGATGCTAGAGAAGCGGATATGATAACCGGTAAAGACTCATTCTCACCTAAATATGCATATTTAAGATGAGAAGGTAAAAGTTTGAGATCTAATGCTGGCGGAGAAATAATAGAAGGTGGGATCATCGACTGATTTTCGGAGTCACAAAGAAGCTCATAGCCTGTGAAAGATACAGACTCGGATGGTGATGAGTCAGGAGTGTCGGACTCAAGCGTGGAAATGGTGTCCTCACTAAGATGTTGTGCAAGATCAAACAGTGGTGTGGTAGTGTCGTCAAGATCTGTAAAGCAAATTTCATCAACTCCGCAACTTTCGGGAGCAATCTCGTGGACAGAGCACACATCAAGTATATGAGCAGAGGGTTCTGATGGCTGACTTCCAATTTTGTAGATGTTCAGTTAAATTGTCATATTTCCAAAGGATAAGTTCATTGAACCGTTTCTATAGTTAATGACAGCATTGGAAGTGGCATGGAATGGTCGACCCAAAATCACCGGAATTTGGCTCCGGGGGTTCGCTACAGGTTGTGTATCGAGAACGATGAAGTCCACAGGGAATACAAATTCCCCGACTTTTATCAACACATCCTCTAATTCACCTCTAGGTTTGGTGATTGAACGGTCTGCCATTTGGAGAGTGCAGTGAGCTGGTTTCAACTCTCCAATCCTGAGCTGCTCATAGACAGAATATGGAAGTAGGTTAACACTTGCGCCAAGGTCTAAAAGAGCACGGTTGATGTTTTTACCCCCAATAGAAATCGATATCATAGGACATCCTGGGGCCTTACGTTTCTTTGGTAGCTGTCGGATAAAAGCCGTGCTGATATTATTAGACATGAAGACCTTTTTTGGCACTTGAGTCTTCCTCTTCCTAGTGAACAAGTCTTTAAGAATTTTCGCATAAGCCGGGACTTGTTGAATAGCATCTAGGAGAGGGATGTTGATATTAACCTGTTTGAACATTTCCATAATTTTCTCTATATGTGGACTCGATTTGTTACCCCTTAACCGATTAGGATAAGGTGCTTTAGCAATGAGCGCTGGGTCCATCATAAGAGAAGGTGGTGTGAGTAGACGTGATCCCAAAAGAGGAGTGGGGATCGCCTGTGGAGGACTAGAAGAGGTTTGCTGAGGTGGCGAGTCTAGAGGGAAACGGAGAATAGGCTCGTGAGAAGGCGGTGGGGTAGAAGAACAAGGATCAAAAGTAGAAGTATGTGTGTGAGGAAAGGTCTCAGCCGGGGTGTTATTGATAGAATTTTCAGTATCATCAATTTCTTCCCCAACATGGTTATTCAGCACTCTTCCTGATCTCAACGTTGTGACGGCATTTACATTGTAATGCCCAGGATTCGGTAGTGGTTGAGATAGAAGTTTCTCTTTTTCTCTCGCACTCATTTCGGCTTTAAGTCGTGCAATTTCTGCTTCCATCGTTCTGATACTCTCAGCTTGGGACGCTGAGTTTTTCTTTATCTCACTGAAGGAAGACCTAAACTCAGCCGACACTTCCATGAAATTTGACAAGAGTGACTTCATGGTTTGTGTGAATTGAGAGAACTCGTCAGAACAGGTCAACTGCATAGGATTAGACGGTGCAGGAGGGTTGACCTGGTTTTGAAAATTTTGTGACTGGTAGGGGTGCTGAGTGAGTTGAAGTGGCTGCTGTTGTGGTGGAAGAGCTCTTTGGAAATTATTTTGATTTGGAACCGTGTTTTGATGTTGTTGTTGGTTCCAAGCAAAGTTAGGGTGATTCTTCCAATCCTGATTATATGTGGAATAATATGGATGTTAGTTATATGTATGCCCTAGAGGCCATTACTGTACATAGGATGTATATTGTAGTGGATGCTGGGACATATATAGGGAGGACTTTCTTGCTCGACATGATAGTATGCTATCTGGTTGCCCTTTACCTTAACGTGTATGCTGATTGTCTCTCTGTTACATGTTGGTAAAGCCCTTAGGATCTGTACTTGACTACCTGGACTATGATGCGGATCATACTAGTGGGGACATGGTAGTCTATAAATACATCCTTCAAAGTCCCTAGTCGTGGGTGTATCGAGACGGGGCATCGATATACCAGAGTAGACTAGCGTGTACCTTCTCGACCCATACAGATGGGCGATGGATGATCCCATATCCATTGGTGTTTGACATCAGAGATGATATACGGGTGCTCAGTAGAGACTGGGTACACTGGACGGACTCGCCGAGAATTCCCAGATGGTATTATACCTCACGTCAGATGGCAGTTCTCTGGTGACACTGGTACAGAGTAGTCTGTTGACCCGAGATCGTCATAGAGTCTTGTGTGGTTCCCACTGTGCTTTGATTTCTATCTTACCACGTCCAAGAGGGCATGCAAAACGGTGGTTTTTGGGTACAGTCCCGAGTCATATGGAGGCAATAAGCGATAGGAGGGGATTCGTCTCTCCCGGTATAGGGAGTTGATGTTGCGCTGTGTTCGATTGGCTATAACAGGAAATCCCTGGCCAGGGTTGCTGAGATTTACTGGTAAGTGTTACCAGCAGTTTCTCGAACAGTTATAGACCTCATATCGACACGACTTATTGAGCTATTGGGGTCTGACGTTTACCACCCCTAGGCGAAATATGCGACATATCAGACGATCAGACCGGACTGTACGGTAGTGTTACTGGTCGGATTCACTGGAGTGTGAGCTGGCTTGCTCATCGATCTTCAGATCGCTCAATACCCGGGTGGCCGTTACGTTTAGCAGACCGCTTGCGGCTTGTGGGTGTTTGATATGATCATCGCCTGCTGCCGGCGTATTGACGAGTCTTTAGAGTCCTACATAGAGGTTTCCTGGCTCAAGCAAAACGAAATAGGAGCACATATGAGATATGTGCGGGACCGAGAATAATGCGTGTATGTGATACCGTATTCCATTCTCGCGATGAATGTATCGATTAGGTTATATGCGATATACCCTAGTTATCGAATCAAAGGTTGATTTGATAAGCCGATACATTATATACTAGTCGGTTGTGTGCGACATGACCGGGTCATTGAATCAAGTGTTGATTTAATTATTTAATGCATAATTATATATTTGATATATTACTTTGCATTAACTAGTATCGGTTCACTTTAAATGGATTTTCTCACTCGGGTGTGCGCATTACATATGCGATATGATTTTGTGCATTTGATTGTATCATGTTTGATGATGCATGTTTACTTGGTTAAGTGCAAAGAATTAAACCATGGTTAAAAGAATGGTTAGGGTTTCATTTCCTTTATTTATTCATTTATTTATTTGTTTATTCATTTTGGAAAAGAGGAGAAAAGAATGGTGGCTTAATTTGGAGTTTAGTTGAAGCTTCATGAAACTTTGATCAAGTCAACCATTCTTATCTCATCCTTAACCCTAACCATTTCCACTAACCATGATTCATTCTCTACACTTGACTCTAGTTAACATTATGATAAGTTTTGATTTTTCTATTGTTTTTAATTAACTTATCATATATTTCTTTCTTCTTCTTCTTCATGAGCAAGGAAGAAAAAGCTTTCTTCATCAATGGTGATTGATGATAAAGAGTGAGAAATCCAAATCTAAAGTCTACCCACTTCTTATTTCTTCATCCTCTACCTCTTGCCAAGTAGTAGAGTGTGTTCTCTTCACAAGTTTTTGGACTTGGTGAAGTCGGAGCTTGATTTAGCGATGCCTCGACGTAGATCATCTTCGGCACGTCGTCGATGACCTAGCCCGCTTCTTCTCCGATGAAGCCGGCGCAATAGCCCGGATTTCGGATTTGTACAGCGGAGATGACCTCTTCATGGAGCTATGGAGGTGGACAAACGGATCTACAAAGGTTGTATATCCGTATCCCTTAGGTAACTGTTAACTAGATTACTTTTTCGCCTAAACTTCTAGCCGACGATCCGTAGTCGGGTCTCTCGGCACCCTTAAAATTTTAATTTGGCATGATCGATGCCTTGTGAGACCTCATTAGGGTGCCTAGGAACCCTACAGTGGTATCAGAGCCTAGCTAGAGCCTTAGGCGAAGTCTAGACGGATTTTGAACTCCGAACGAACACGAAACCCATCACAAAACATGCTCTCTGTCCAGATTTTAAAAATGTGGATTTTTGTGTATTAAAAATGTCTAGAAAATTCAGTAAACAATTCTAAGGATTACGGTAAAAACTCAGGCCCATGATTCATTTAAACGGCGGCGAAACCGCGGCAGAAGCCCAGCTTTTGCGGCAGTTCTGCGGCATGTTGTTGACATCATCATTCACTGTTTGTACTGTAATTCATTATTTCTGGTGCTGGATTTTCTGGAATTTTTTAATATTTATTCCAGAGTTGAATTTTTCTGGGTTGTTTTGGGATTTCATGGTTTCGATCGGGGTATAAATTTTGTCTGTGTGGCTTTCCGGATAATTTTTAGAATATGTTAAAAAGTTCGACCGGATATAAATACCCAATTTTTCCCCTGTCGGGAAATTTCCAAGTGTTGGATTTTTCCGTAGTTTAACGACGTTCTAAGTAGTGCAAGTAACTCGATGGACCCTCTAGAAGACAACAAACCTTAACTCGATTATGTGACCGTCTTGAACTGCCCTTTGAACCTTCGGGTTTGGGGCAGTACGGCGTGCCACATGTGAGGCGTTGGCTTGACCCTTCTACGGCTGGACCGTCGGTACTGAGGCACGAACTGAATGTTGTTAGACTTATTTCATGTGTTGATCTATATCGGGAAAACTTGGGTGTTCGAATGTTCAATCAGAAAGTTTAACATTTTCTATTTTATCCGGAATGTGATACAATAATTGGAATTCACAAATTTAATATGAGATAACGGAATGAATATTATAAACGTAGCAGTTTAGTCTCACTTGATCGGTAGCCACGGAATTTTGATGTGATCAAAAGTCCGTCGCAATCACGTAGCGTACGCGGATACTCGCCGGGTAAACTTAATAGACAGCCTCACCCCATAGCCCCGACCAAGTGACTGTAGGAGAACCCCGTCGCCGAAAGCATCCGTTCGGGTGCTCGCGGTAGCGGTGTTCCGCCTTGGTGCACTTCGTCGACGGTATCGGGGGTGCAGCCGTCTACTGAAGTTTGCGACGAGCATTCGATCAGGATGTCGGGAATCTTGTTGAATTGCCCGACTCGATATTGAAAAGTGTTTTCGATAATGAGACTAAAATGCGGGGTTTATAATTGTTAGGCATGCGATGTCTACGGAATTCATTTGGTCAGGCATGCGATGTCTGAGGTGGTTGCGGATTCCAACTGTTGTAGTTTTACACTTTCTTTTCTGTGACCGTAAGTGTAATATGTGATATCGCCGGTTTCGTTGCTATATGTCAACGACAATTGGGATGGACATATTTACTTACGTTGATGACATGTGATGTTATGTGTTGCTGGATATGTTATATTGGATCGTCGTGTTTGAATAGCCGGGGGTTTTTATGTGAGATGAGTGTTTTTCATTTTCATTCATGTAAAAACTTGTATGTAATATTCTTTTATTGGGGCGCTTCCAGGTTGCGGAAGTTGTCACCGTTTGTATATTATTTACTTTTCCGCACTAGGATAGACCCAAGGAGGAGGGCACAAGTAACCGGGTTCTATAGTCCAGTGGGAGACCAACTCGAGGAGTCGAGTCCGGGTCTCCTAACTCCAGAATTGGTAGGGTTGCTTGCCGCTCTCGTAGGGGTCTAGGGGTGTGGGTTTGGCTATTCATCACGACCGTGGAATCCGTGTTTTATACTGGCTCGTATTGAAAACACGGACGTCCTAGTATATCCAATATTTCATATGTTTCTTCTGCTGCGATATCTGTGATGTGATCATGTGATGTTCTGTGATAGATACAGTATATAGTATATATGATATATTATATAGACGTTACTTATGTTTTACACCCGCGCTAGCCCTGCCCCGCTCTGCCGTTAGTTACCTAACCTAACGGTGCACGAGGGGACATCGAGGCGAATGCGGATGGCATAAGTGTACGTCGTATTTATCTGTGATGTTTAGGTAATATAAATGATGGGACATCATTAATGTGATTAATGAAATAAAAAGAAACCTAAGATGTTGTAGAATCGAATTTCAAAATAAAACAGGTAGCTACAGTTTTTGCTTTGCACAGCGGTATATACGATATATCCTGCACCTTATTCGATAAGGAAAGGACCGAGATCCCTTCACCGGGAGTGACTCCTTTAGCAATATCTGGCAGATGCTACACACTCGGTTTGTTTTTGGATTGCTTTTAAGATTTTTTGCTTTGCACAGTGATATATATGATATATCCCGCACCTCATTCGACGAGGAAAGGACCGACGATCCCTTTACCGGGAGTGACTCCTTTAGCAAAACTAGAAAAGCCTCAAAAGCACTCCATTTTAAAATCATTTGATTCTACAACGATATCAAGTTCATTACGCAATAGGTTTTCAGAAAAACCTGTCGTAGCCCTCCGTCATTTCAGATAAGTCCTATTTAGTATTCGTGCTACGTTTGTTGACCTCCGTCAAGACGTAGTGTGCGGTAGCTAACTAGTATTTATCTATTTATGCATATGATGCAGATTGAGTTAGGGTAGTCGTGCGGCCTTGTTGATCTCCGTCAAGGATCGTGCGGGTGGGTTTAATTCGATCAAGAAATGACGGGTTGAACTTGACTAGTAGCCTATGGTTTGTTGACCTCCGTCAAGGTCATAGGGTGCTAGGGGCAAAATATTATCGGGAATTTCAAGTGTTGAAATTTGCAATGAGATTGCATACCTTCTATGAGATAGTTGGATCCCGATACCCGCTGCGAGTAAGAGTTACTCCTGGGAGAGTTTTACACATTACAATTAGCCGATCAAGTAGGTGTCTAGAAAGGTGTCAATGGGGTTACGCCTCTGGGAAAACGAGGTTTTCATTAATTAGGTTCGTGCGAAAGCACGGGGGACCTCCCTCAAAGTACCGACACTGGCCTGGCTGAAAGATTGGCGAACTTGTAGTGTGTAATTAATCCCGGCTAGTCTTTCCTTTTAGGGTTTGAAGGAAGATTTGATAAAAAGCAGTGGGAGCCATCCTGATTAGATAAAATAATAACCAATCTATTCTTGACAGAGCGCACGCTGAGTGTTTTCTTCTCTCTCTCTCCTGGTAGCGACCATATCACGCCTTAATCAAGATAATAATACGGATTATTGACCGAACCCGCTTGATATACTGAGCTGGGGAACGTTGGTCCCGCTTCAACTTATAAATGTTATAAGACAGAGCAGGAAATTGGGGAATACCAGATTTCCCGTGCCGCCCAAACGAAGAGAGTGCATGCTGATGCATCATCTTCGGGTGTGTTCATTATACAGAACTGTTTCTCAGTATCCTCCAAATCCTGGGTATATGATACCGGATCAGGATCCCAGATATGTAATCTGTTACATAGGGCTACAAAAGGGTAGAAAAACTGAGAACGGGTGATAAGTTTCATGAGGCAGAAAACGGGGCAAGAGTTGCAGCCAAGTCTGTCGGTCACTGTCACCCTGTATTACCAATACATTGATTCTGAACGAATGTTATTAGATACCGAACCTGATATACAAAATCATATCTATCTCTTTATTAGTAAAGAAATGATAAAATTTTGTATTGTTGGATAATGTTTTGAACATTTCCTATATCAAAAGTTGATCGGTTCAGGCACGTTATCTAAAAGCATTAATGTTCTAAATCAAACTACAGTTCTTCGTATACTGAACACACACAAGAGGAAGAGTTCAGAAATGAACGAATCCTTCTTGAGGCATTGTAGACTAGGTCAGATCAATGCGACCCGACTGGCTGAAGTTACATTTAGATGCATACTTAAATCAGTTTGAATTTACATCTTGTGAAGCTCGCCAGTCATGTCACAAAGATAAGATGACCACAGCTCCGTTTACTGGAAACAGAGAAAGAGTTAGTGAACTCTTGGGATGATACATGTTGATGTATGTAAGGTCCCCTGTCTATACATGCCAGGACCGGTTCTTTGTACTTCGTTACATTCTCTGATAATCTCTCAAGATTCAGACCTATGTTCCTGTTGAAACACAAGTCCGAACCTTTTGAGGTATTCACAGAATATAAGTTAGAAGTAGAGAACCAATAAGGGTACAAGTATTATGTCCTTTGATATGATCAGGGAGGAGAATACTTGAGCAAGGAAATCCTGGACTATTCTAAAGGAGAATGAGATTCTCTCTCAGCATTACTCCTCTGTATACACCATAGCACGATGGTATATCGGGGTGGAGCAGATACACCCTATATGATAAGGTGTGCTCTATGATGAGTACTACTGAGTTACCTATTTTCTTTTTGGGAGTTATGCACTTGAGAAGCTGCATACCTATTGAATACGGTTCGAATCAAATCAGTTGCCTACCACTCCATATGAGATATGGTATGGGAAGAGCCCATGTCTTAAGCTAGTTAAGATTTGGGATTGTCCGGCCTATGTCTAAAAGCAAAATCCGGACAAGCTCGAGGCAAGGTATGTTATGTAGAAATGGAAATGTTCCATCTATACAAACTCCAGCTGATGATTTGATAGAACCAAAGGATTCAGTAGATTCCAACGAACCTCAGCCTCTCCGCCGATCTAGTAGGGTTCCTCACCCACCTGAGAGATACTTCGGTTTCTCTATGACAGTGGGAGCGAGGATTGCATCATGAGATGATGACCCAACTAGTTTCGAGCTGGCTATCAGGAGTGTGACTCTGTAAGAATGGCTGGATGTTTATCGATCTGAGATGGAATCCTTATACAGCAACAAAGTATGGACTTTGGTTGCTATATCTGAAGGGTTAAATCCCCATCAGGAGCAAGTATATCTTGAGAAGATTACTTGGTGTACATGGAAGAGTTGAGACTTTCAAAGCTAGACTTGTTAAAGGTCTGCATCATTGACCAGGTGTGGATGATGATGAAACCTTTTCAAGTAGCTATGCTTAAGTCCATCCAGATCCTACTTGTCACGGCTACATACCATGACTACGATATCTGGTGGTTGGGTGTCATGACTGCTTTTCTAAATGATATTTTAGAAGAGAGCGTCTATAAGTACACAGCCAGAGGGCTTCGTAGACAGTGGGAGCAGCGGAAACGTGTGCAAGATGGTTTATAGGATAAAGCAGGCATCGCGGAGTTGGAACATCTGTTTTGATGGAGTAGTCAAAGAGTTTGACATCATCAAAATGGTAGATGAACCTTGTATAAACAAAAAGGTAGTAGGGAGTATGGTGGTGATCCTCGTAGAGTACGTGGATGACATACTCTTGATAAGAAAGGAGTTTCTTATGCTACGCTCGATCAATCTCCGTCTATCACAATGATTCTCCATATAGGATCATAATGATACCTACTAACTCCTGGATTTTGGATCTATGAGATAGATCTAAATGGATGTTAGGATTCTCACTTGTCAAAGTGAGATGGTATCACATGATCCTGGGGAGAATCACTGGAAGGGTTCCAGGGTGATAAAGACGACTGAATGTCAGTCGCAGGCATTGTCTTTACCCTCAGTAAAAGGACGGTATGTTGGAAGAGTTCCAAGCTAGATACCGTGACATACTAGACGATAAAGGCAGAATACATCGCTACTTAAGATGCTACCAAAGAGGCTGTTTGGGTGTATATTAGTTCATGAGATGAACTACGTTCCTACCATTGTGAGACAATGGAGTTGTGGCTCATGCCGAGGAACGCAGGTCCCATCAGTGATCCAGACATATTCTAAGGCAGTATCGCCTGATCATGGAGATAGTTGATCTCCAAGGAGATCGAGGTTAGGAGAGTAGACTCAGAGGACAACACAGCGGATCCACTCACAAAGGCCTGTTCCCAGAGAGAGACTTTCATGGGATGGTTGAGTATGAGATACTGCAACCACTGCTACAGATAGCCCTAATGCAAGTGGGAGATTGTTAGTTATATGTATGCCCTAGAGGCCATTACTGTACATAGGATGTATATTGTAGTGGATGCTGGGACATATATAGGGAGGACTTTCTTGCTCGACATGATAGTATGCTATCTGGTTGCCCTTTACCTTAACGTGTATGCTGATTGTCTCTCTGTTACATGTTGGTAAAGCCCTTAGGATCTGTACTTGACTACCTGGACTATGATGCGGATCATACTAGTGGGGACATGGTAGTCTATAAGTACATCCTTCAAAGTCCCTAGTCGTGGGTGTATCGAGACGGGGCATCGATATACCAGAGTAGACTAGCGTGTA
The DNA here is from genome assembly GCA_030015575.1 of Agapanthus africanus. Taxonomy (NCBI): domain Eukaryota; kingdom Viridiplantae; phylum Streptophyta; class Magnoliopsida; order Asparagales; family Amaryllidaceae; genus Agapanthus; species Agapanthus africanus. Next base: position 285,025,870 of record CM057343.1, on the reverse strand, counting down.
CCTTCTCGACCCATACAGATGGGCGATGGATGATCCCATATCCATTGGTGTTTGACATCAGAGATGATATACGGGTGCTCAGTGGAGACTGGGTACACTGGACGGACTCGCCGAGAACTCCCAGATGGTATTATACCTCACGTCAGATGGCAGTTCTCTGGTGACACTGGTACAGAGTAGTCTATTGACCCGAGATCGTCATAGAGTCTTGTGTGGTTCCCACTGTGCTTTGATTTCCATCTTACCACGTCCAAGAGGGCGTGCAAAACGGTGGTTTTTGGGTACAGTCCCGAGTCACATGGAGGCAATGAGCGATAGGAGGGGTTCGTCTCTCCCGGTATAGGGAGTTGATGTTGCGCTGTGTTCGATTGGCTATAACAGGAAATCCCTGGCCAGGGTTGCTGAGATTTACTGGTAAGTGTTACCAGCAGTTTCTCGAACAGTTATAGACCTCATATCGACACGACTTATTGAGCTATTGGGGTCTGACGTTTACCACCCCTAGGAGAAATATGCGACATATCAGACGATCAGACCGGACTGTACGGTAGTGTTACTGGTCGGATTCACTGGAGTGTGAGCGGGCTTGCTCATCGATCTTCAGATCGCTCAATACCCGGGTGGCCGTTACGTTTAGCAGACCGCTTGCGGCTTGTGGGTGTTTGATATGATCATCGCCTGCTGCCGGCGTATTGACGAGTCTTTAGAGTCCTACACAGAGGTTTCCTGGCTCAAGCAAAACGAAATAGGAGCGCATATGAGATATGTGCGGGACCGAGAATAATGCATGTATGTGATACCGTATTCCATTCTCGCGATGAATGTATCGATTAGGTTATATGCGATATACCCTAGTTATCGAATCAAAGGTTGATTTGATAAGCCGATACATTATATACTAGTCGGTTGTGTGCGACATGACCGGGTCATTGAATCAAGTGTTGATTTAATTATTTAATGCATAATTATATATTTGATATATTACTTTGCATTAACTAGTATCGGTTCACTTTAAAAGGATTTTCTCACTCGGGTGTGCGCATTACATATGCGATATGATTTTGTGCATTTGATTGTATCATGTTTGATGATGCATGTTTACTTGGTTAAGTGCAAAGAATTAAACCATGGTTAAAAGAATGGTTAGGGTTTCATTTCCTTTATTTATTCATTTATTTATTTGTTTATTCATTTTGGAAAAGAGGAGAAAAGAATGGTGGCTTAATTTGGAGTTTAGTTGAAGCTTCATGAAACTTTGATCAAGTCAACCATTCTTATCTCATCCTTAACCCTAACCATTCCCACTAACCATGATTCATTCTCTACACTTGACTCTAGTTAACATTATGATAAGTTTTGATTTTTCTATTGTTTTTAATTAACTTATCATATATTTCTTTCTTCTTCTTCTTCATGAGCAAGGAAGAAAAAGCTTTCTTCATCAATGGTGATTGATGATAAAGAGTGAGAAATCCAAATCTAAAGTCTACCCACTTCCTATTTCTTCATCCTCTACCTCTTGCCAAGTAGTAGAGTGTGTTCTCTTCACAAGTTTTTGGACTTTGTGAAGTCGGAGCTTGATTTAGCGATGCCTCGACATAGATCATCTTCGGCACGTCGTCGATGACCTAGCCCACTTCTTCTCCGATGAAGCCGACGCAAGAGCCCGGATTTCGGATTTGTACAGCGGAGATGACCTCTTCATGGAGCTATGGAGGTGGACAAATGGATCTACAAAGGTTGTATATCCGTATCCCTTAGTTAACTGTTAACTAGATTACTTTTTCGCCTAAACTTCTAGCCGACGATCCGTAGTCGGGTCTCTCGGCACCCTTAAAATTTTAATTTGGCATGATCGATGCCTTGTGAGACCTCATTAGGGTGCCTAGGAACCCTACAATGGATCGTTTCTAGGTCTTTGAAATACGGCATTGGTATGCTCTTGACCTTGAAACGGAGAATTCAATGGACATTCTTCCGTCAAATGAGAAGGATCAGAACAGCATCCACAAACAGTTTTAGGGTGTGATATCGGATTTAGGGAGGCTGCTGAGCTTCTTTTGCATTGCTGCCATTTCAGTTCGAACACCTATGGACACGTCAATTTGGTGTACGCCACCTCTAGACAATGACTGGTTTCCACTCTCTCACTGTAAGGATTTTTCAGCGAACTCTTCTAAAAATTTCCAAGCTTCCCCATCATCCTTGGTCATAAAAGAGCCTTGACACATGTCTTCAAGGTTTTGTTTAGTGGTAGGGTTAATGCCCTCATATATGATTCGGCAAAGATCCCATCTCGGGATGCCGTGATGTGGACATTGAACCAAAAGATCCTTGAAGCGTTCAAAGCATTTCGAGAATGGTTCAGTAGGAAGCTGGGTGAATTGATTTAGTTCGCTACGGACTCGAGCTGTCTTTTGCATAGGGTAGAATTTCTTAAGGAATTTCGCAACGAATTCTTCCCAATTCGTAATGGAATGTGCGGTAGTGTTATACAGCAACTTCTCGGCTATATCGCACAAGGTAAATGGAAGAAGACGTAGACGCATAGCATCTACTGAAAGTTCTGACGTACCCATCATTGCGCATACATTTTCAAATTTGGTAATAAAGACATATGCATCTTCAGACTCGAGACCGTGGAATTTGGGTAGAAGATTGATATATTGGGGTTTAATCTCAAAATTATCCCCGTTGGCTGGTGGAATGGATAAGCAGGTTGAAAGAGGACCTCGCATAGGATAGCACCTCTCTTGGAGAGAGATGCGAGGTGGATTCTGCGCACCTGCGGACGGCGGCAGATTAGTGGTAAAGAAATTCGATGGAGAATGATCCATCGGTGTGAGTGTGGTGATGGGTAAAGGAGAAGTAAATGTAGAAATACTGACTTCGGAGTCGATCGGGCGGACGCGGACTAAACGGGCACTAGAATCCCGTGTCCAGCCAATCTTGCACTGAAAAGAGTTAGTACAAGTGGCAGCGTGAATATAATTAGGGGAAATGAATGAAGTGTTTGTTGTTTGTTTTGAAAAATATACGGATTTTTGAAAAAATGATGCGATCACAACAAATGCAACATGAAAAAACCCTAATTCTAGTGGTCGCCTAGGTCAAAGCTCTAGACAGCTCCTAACTGCCAAAAGACAAGTCGCAGGATCAATCCTCCACTGCCTCTTTGTCTCCCCTGTGGCCAGGTAAGTGCCAGGTAAGTGGGAAGGTACTCCACTACGTAAGTAGTGGGCCTAATTATTAACCACTAGCCTTAGACACACTTTCCTTAGACACCACAAAAGAAACGCGGATGAGCAATGAATTACCCACGGCCTTCTTCTGTCCTAAGTGAGCGCGACGGTCCTTAGAGTCATCTCTAGATCTTTTTTAGTTAATGAGGGTAAATGCAGATGCAAGTTTGTGATTTTTGGGGCATAGGAAGGGTAATGAACTCCCCACCTAATCTGGATTTGGTCGTGCCCTTTAATTTCCGTATTAATATGCAAACGACCAAAAATCAAAACATGCACAATTTTTTATTGCATTTTGCGGCGCTGCGAATTTTTGCAAAGAAACCTGCAGAAAATTGTTAATTGGAGCAGATTGAGGAGGAGATAAGAAAGTATAGGATTTACCTGAAAAATTCTGTACAGTGAAAACCCTAACCCACCGCGGATCCGCCGCGTGAGCTTGCTAATGCCGCGGAAGCTCGGCGCCTTGAACTGTTCACTGGCCGAAAATTTATTAGAGAGCATCTGTTGATCCCCTGAGTCCTCTGGATTACTCCAAAAAAATTTCCAATTGCACAGCATGCTCCAGATTTTCTTGCAATAAATCACAACGAATCGTTAGTGTTTTGCGCGAATTTTGATCTCAAAATATAGATGGAATAAACTTTTCAACTCAAATTTCAAAAACGAACGAATTAGCGCAAGATCCCCGGCAACGGCGCCATTTGATTGAATGAAATTCTCGTTGTGTATGTTTAGAAAATGTGTAGAAATCACAACCAAAAATTATTTGACCGCAATCAATAACGGTGTCGAATGTAGCGCGTTAGTAAGTGCGGATCAACCACAGGGATTGTGAGATTCGTTTGTATTTGTTTTGTTTGAATTTAAAATTTAAGAGAAAAGAAAAGAAAACGATTCAAGATTTATATCAATGAATTTCAAGAATCATTTAGATCTAATCAAAAATCAAGAAAGCATTAAAGATTAAGAATCAAGAAGTGATATTATTCCAATCTATTTATGTTTCAAGAATTGAAGTGAAGCTCGTAGGAGTCGATTAAATCATAGATGTGAAGAAGATTAGCAATTACCTTTTCTTATCCATTAACGAATTGATGCTAGATCGATGACGATTTATTTAGCTTTAAGGATCTTGCGAGTTTCCTCATCTCATCCTTTGTCCTTTCAATGAATCCCATTCACAAGCTAGCTTCTAGGAAATCAAATGATCGATTGTTGATCTCTAGTTCCGAGCGAAAATAATCAAGAAAGCATTTCACATCAAAACTAGATCATCGATCATTTGATTTTCAAGAATTTACAAACGTTATAGGACTTAAGAAATGTTTCAAGATTCGTCAACTCATCATCTATTGATTTTTTCGACTCCTCCACGAGCGGAGTTTACTCATGCATCATCACAAAGAACACATTCAAGAATCTAGATTGAATCATAATGCTTGAATTTAAAGAAAGCAAGATAAAAGAATTTCACCTTTATTTATCGACAAAGTCGTTACAACTCTCTTGAAATTTACAAAAGGAAGGAACTAGATCGTCGATTTTGGCGTCGCTCGGCTCCTTGAGTCGAGGATCGGCTTGGATCACTTGCTCCGATGAAGTCCGGCTTCGCTTCTAAAGGCTTTGAAGGATTCTTGTTTTGATTGAACTCGGTGTTCTTGAACTTTTGGCTTTTTGATTGGATTAGGGTTAGCGTTTTGAGGCACAAGTTGTGTCACTCAACTTGTGGGGAGTATTGTTGAACAACGCTTACAAGTGAAGCCTAAGGTCCCTTTTATTGCCTTAAGAGTAGTTAGCTTCCTTAAGAAGCTTGGATTAGGTTAGCTTCCCTTGTAAGCTTAGTTTATGTTAGTTTCTCTTGTAAGCATAGTTTAGGTTAGCTTCTCTCATAAGCTTGGTAGTTAGGAGGAAGGTTCTAGGCTTTAAGGTAGTTAAAGGGGAGGCTTGCTTTGGAAGCTTGGACATCATTAGCTTGCACAAGGAGCCCTTTCTGATCTGGCAGAACCTTCTAAGGTTCTCTAGAAATTGCAGAGGCTTAATGAAGTGTACAACTCGAGAGAAACATTCTGCAGCAGAGAACTGATGATGACGTGTCAAGATGGCGGCGGATCCACGGCGCAAGCCGGCTCCGGCCGCAGATCCGCGGCCCAATAGGAGCCTTAGGGCTTCAGTTTTGTACCGTTGCTTCCTGATGACTTTCTGGTATTTTTCTGATATATTGAATCTTACAATTCCTTTTAGATTACTACCAGAACTCAAGTCCTTGAGTTGACGTATTCTTTAACAGCACTGTTGTACAAATTTGATCTTTCTCCTGGAATTTCCTGCACAGACTTCGAAACAAGTGTTGCACAATACAAGGATGATGCGATGCCATGAAAAACAGTCAATTTCCCTAAAAATTCCGGTTTTAGTATATAGTACAGGTAATTCAGTATTTTATAGGTGTTTTGCTAATATGTGCAATATGAATACCGAACACCTCTAGATGAATGCAGAAGATAGGGAAATTGCCGTGTTAAAAATGCATTATTTTCGACTGATCAAATTCCCCTAAACTTATTTTCGATCGTCTCGAGCGAATTGTTTTATTAAAAAGAGATGGAGAAAATAAAGAAAGATAAAAACTAACTAGCACACTTTCGTAGGCAACACGATTGTACTGAGCATGTGCAACAAGCCTTTAAACCACTAGGTGTCCCTAGTAGGAGGAGTGTTGTCTCCTGAGGGTTTTCAGCGGATTGCACCGACAAAATCCAATAATAAAAAGAAGATCGTGAATATTACATTTAAAGATAATAATTGTAAAAGAAAAGCTTTGTAAATTAAGGTTTCCAACTAAGCTAGCTTTTCGGTTGTCTTGAGCCTTATCTTAATAGTCATGAAAAGATGTTAGAACTCATATAACCCCTCAATAAAACATCGTCTTATTCTTCATTCCTATCTTTCTTCCAAACATCTATTATATAACCCTATGTGTGTGTAAAATACATCCCTAGAAACAGAGAATTCAATTCAAGCTATTATACTCTTGTCCATCCACCTCAGTACTTTTTAATTAATGAATATTTAGATGAATTTGCTCACACACTTTCATTCGACCGTTAATACTTCTTGAGGTACTAACCGACCGATTACTCATGTGCTTGCTAATTTGGTGTTTTTCCTCGTCTTGCACCAACTAAGTCTTAGCAGTGACTCCCAAACCAGTTGGCCTTAGGGCACTAGGTGAAGAGGCACCCTCGCTATATTTTTTTTATTGCTGCCTTGGCGATAACAAAACCAGTATTCATTTTTCTCACCACTTTATATTTTATTCATTTTTTTATTTCCTTCATAATTTGGCTTTTAGACAAGAGCATTTCAAGGTATCCTCTACTATCCCGGGCTTTAAGACGTGTGTAAGTGCGAATAGCAGGGTATCAATGTTCAAAATCTTTGGCTTCCAGAATAGGAAATATTTTTCAGACTTATTTTTATCCTCAGATTAGTGACTTTCTTCATCTTACTAACCCTTCGGACAACGACTCATAACTACTTATTACTAGTTCGTATAAGAAAACTTCTAATTTTCTTGGTTTTCTTAAATTTTTCCAATCTCTTGGATGTAATTTTTCTCTATCTAATCTTTTACTATCTTATTTATGTACAAAATGTTTTTTTATCTTTTTGAAAATTTTTAAATTATTATAAGTTTTCAAAATTTTAAAATTTTTATAGGTGTTCAAAAAAATGTTTTGTGCTTATGCAAAGTGATATGCAAATGATGCGAAAATAAGCACAAACCTTGGCTTGCGCCGCGGATCTGCGGCCCAATAGGAGCCTTAGGGCTTCAGTTTTGTACTGTTGCTTCCTGATGTCTTTCTGGTATTTTTCTGATATATTGAATCTTACAATTCCTTTTAGATTACTACCAGAACTCAAGTCCTTGAGTTGGCGTATTCTTTAACAGCATTGTTGTACAAATTTGACCTTTCTCCAGGAATTTCCTGTACAGACTTCGAAACAAGTGTTGCGCAATACAAAGATGATGCGATGCCATGAAAAACAGTCAATTTCCCTAAAAATGCCGGTTTTAGTATATAGTACGGGTAATTCAGTATTTTACAGGTGTTTTTCTAATATGTGCAATATAAATACAGAACACCTCTAGATGAATGCAGAAGATAGGGAAATTGCCGTGTTAAAAATGCATTATTTTCGACTGATCAAATTCCTCCAAACATATTTTCGATCTTCTCGAGCAAATTGTTTTATTAAAAAGAGATGGAGAAAATAAAGAAAGAGAAAAACTAACTAGCACACTTTCGTAGGCAACACGATTGCATTGAGCATTTGCAACAAGCCTTTAAATCTCTAGGTGTCCCTAATAAGAGGAGTGTTGTCTCGTGAGGGTTTTCAGCGAATTGCACCCACAAAATCCAATAATAAAAGGAAGATCGTGAATATTACATTTATGGATAAGAATTGTAAAAGAAAAGCTTTGAAAATTAGGGTTTCCAACTAAGCTAGCTTTTCGGTTGTCATGAACCCTATCTTAATAGTCATGAAAAGATGTTAGAACTCACATAACCCCTCAATAAAACATCGTCTTATTCTTCATTCCTATCTTTCTTCCAAACATCGATCATATAACCCTACGTGTGTGTAAAATACATCCCTATACCCAGAGAATTCAATTCAAGACATCATACTCTTGTCCATCCACCTCAGTACTTTTTAATTAATGAATATTTAGATGAATTTGCTCACACACTTTCATGCGACCGTTAATACTTCTTGAGGTACTAACCGACCGATTACTCATGTGCTTGCTTATTTGGTGTTTTTCCTCGTCTTGCACCACCTAAAGCTTAGCAGTGACTCCCAAACCAGTTGGCCTTAGGGCACTAGGTGAAGAGGCACCCTCGCTATATTTTTTTTATTGCTGCCTTGGCGATAATAAAACCAGTGTTCATTTTTCTCACCACTTTATATTTTATTCATTTTTTTTTATTTCCTTCATACTATGGCTTTTAGACAAGAGCATTTCAAGGTATCCTCTACTATCTCGGGCTTCAAGACGTGTGTAAGTGCGAATAGCAGGGTATAACATTCAAAATGTTTGGCTTCCAGAATAGGAACTATTTTTCAGACTTATTTTTATCCTCAGATTAGTGACTTTCTTCATCTTACTAACCCTTCGGACAACGGCTCATAACTACTTATTACTAGTTCGTATAAGAAAACTTCTAATTTTCTTGGTTTTCTTAAAATTTTCCAATCTCTTGGATGTAATTTTTCACTATCTAATTTTTTACTATCTTATTTATGTACAAAATCTTTTTTTATCCTTTTGAAAATTTTTGAATTTTTATAAGTTTTCAAAATTTATAAATTTTTATAGGTTTTCAAAAAAAAGTTTTGTGCTTATGCAAAGTGATATGCAAATGATGCGAAAATAAGCACAAACCTTGGCTTGTGCCGCGGATCCGCAGCCCAATAGGAGCCTTAGGGCTTCAGTTTTGTACTGTTGCTTCCTGATGTCTTTCTGGTATTTTTCTGATATATTGAATCTTACAATCCCTTTTAGATTACTACCAGAACTCAAGTCCTTGAGTTGGCGTATTCTTTAACAGCACTGTTGTACAAATTTGACCTTTCTCCAGAAATTTCCTGTACAGACTTCGAAACAAGTGTTGCGCAATACAAGGATGATGCGATGCCATGAAAAACAGTCAATTTCCCTAAAAATGCCGGTTTTAGTATATAGTATAGGTAATTCAGTATTTTACAGGAGTTTTGCAAATATGTGCAATATGAATACCGAACACCTCTAGATGAATGCAGAAGATAGGGAAATTGCCGTGTTAAAAATGCATTATTTTCGACTGATCAAATTCCCTCAAACTTATTTTTGATCGTCTCGTGCAAATTGTTTTATTAAAAAGAGACGGAGAAAATAAAGAAAGAGAAAAACTAACTAGCACACTTTCGTAGGCAACACGATTGCACTGAGCATGTGTAACAAGCCTTTAAATCTCTAGGTGTCCCTAGTAAGAGGTGTGTTGTCTCCTGAGGGTTTTCAGCGGATTGCACTCACAAAATCCAATAATAAAAGGAAGATCGTGAATCTTACATTTAAAGATAAGAATTGTAAAAGAAAAACTTTGAAAATTAGGGTTTCCAACTAAGCTAGCTTTTCGGTTGTCATAAACCCTATCTTAATAGTCATGAAAAGATGTTAGAACTCACATAACCGCTCAATAAAACATCGTCTTATTCTTCATTCCTATCTTTCTTCCAAACATCGATCATATAACCCTACGTGTGTGTAAAATACATCCCTACACCCAGAGAATTCAATTCAAGCTATCATACTCTGGTCCATCCACCTCAGTACTTTTTAATTAATGAATATTTAGATGAATTTGCTCACACACTTTCATGCGACCGTTAATACTTCTTGAGGTACTAACCGACCGATTACTCATGTGCTTGCTTATTTGGTGTTTTTCCTCGTCTTGCACCACCTAAGGCTTAGCGGTGACTCCCAAACCAGTTGGCCTTAGGGCACTTGGTGAAGAGCCACCCTCGCTATATTTTTTTTATTGCTGCCTTGGCGATAATAAAATCAGTGTTCATTTTTCTCACCACTTTATATTTTATTCATTTTTTTTATTTCCTTCATACTTTGGCTTTTAGACAAGAGCATTTCATGGTATCCTCTACTATCTCGGGCTTCAAGACGTGTGTAAGTGCGAATAGCAGGGTATCAACGTTCAAAATGTTTGGCTTCCAGAATAGGAACTATTTTTCAGACTTATTTTTATCCTCAGATTAGTGACTTCCTTCATCTTACTAACCCTTGGGACAACGGCTCATAACTACTTATTACTAGTTCGTATAAGAAAACTTCTAATTTTCTTGGTTTTCTTAAATTTTTCCAATCTCTTAGATGTAATTTTTCACTATCTAATATTTTACTATTTTATTTAAGTACAAATTTTTTTTTTATCTTTTTGAAATTTTTTAAATTTTTATAAGTTTTCAAAATTTTTAAATTTTTATAGGTTTTCAAAAAAATGTATTGTGCTTATGCAAAGTGATATGCAAATGATGCGAAAATAAGCACAAACCTTGGCTTGCACCGCGGATCCGCGGCCCAATAGCAGCCTTAGGGCTTCAGTTTTGTACTGTTGCTTCCTGATGTCTTTCTGGTATTTTTCTGATATATTGAATCTTACAATTCCTCTTAGATTACTACCAGAACTCAAGACCTTGAGTTGGCGTATTCTTTAACAGCACTGTTGTACAAATTTGACCTTTCTCCCGGAATTTCCTGCACAGACTTCGAAACAAGTGTTGCGCAATACAAGGATGATGCGATGCCATGAAAAATAGTCAATTTCCCTAAAAATGCCGATTTTAGTATATAGTAAAGGTAATTCAGTATTTTACAGGTGTTTTGCTAATATATGCAATATGAATACCGAACTGCTCTAGATGAATGCAGAAGATATGGAAATTGCCGTGTTAAAAATGCATTATTTTCGACTGATCAATGACCATTGATGTATCGCTTTTTCATGATGATTGAGGCGCTGTTCAGCGTACAGACGAATGAGCCAGTTGCTGCTGCAAATGACGAGATATCGCCCAGATGTTGGAGCTACTGCAGCATAAGTATATACTTAGAGATATGATGGAAGGTCGCTAGTCATCAAAGGATGAAAGACTAGGACATGTGGTTCGTTCGCTTACCCCGATGCGAGGTAATCAGATTGATTGATTCCAGCTAGAGACGACTTCACCCAGGTTCGTTGGTAGTCGATGGAGGCGATCGAATGTCAGGAACCCATTTCCATGTTTAAAGTATTCGGAAAGACATGCAAGCGATTCTATGGACCCTCTAGAAGAATGAAACCCTAACTCGACATAATGACCGTGTGAAAGCCTTTGAACCTTAGGGTTTGCGGAAGTTCCGCGGCGCCATTAGTGAGGCTTGGGTTTGCCCTTCTACGGTTGGACCGCCGACTCTGTGGTATGTACTCGATACTATTAAACTGTGCCCAAGATATTGAGCTCTTGGGGGATTATGAGGTTTTGACGAATCGATCAAAAGGTTCGACATCTCCGGATGCCATGTGGTGGGATGCATTTTTAGGAGACTCCAGATACGAGTATAGCCGTTGGAGCACAGTCCATGCAGCCATGATGAGATGAGTCCGAAGCAGTCGACAGCAGAGAAAAGTGGAGTAAGAGTTCGTACGAGATCTTGATGAAATGACGTTCCATTCCGCCGACATCAGAAATGTGATACGCTTGCAGAGGCGTTGTATATGGATTCCTTCCAGGACACTGCTGTTTTACAAGTGGTCGTGAGGATTGACCGAGAGATGACCAGGAAAGTGCCAGGACGGAATCGCCCCGTTAGCACACCTGACAGGGCCGATGAGCCGATGGATTACGAGATTGGTAATGCACAGAGAAGATGGGGACCCAGAGACAGAGGACGCCAGACCGTGAGCAAGAGGCAGGTAGATATCTTGCGCTGCTAGCATTGGATGCACCGACACCTTCTCGACTTTGAAGGAGGATATATCGACGACTGTACTTATGATTTGTGATTTGGTGATTTTATTATCACGTATCCGTCACCATGGATTTCGGTATTTTGGGCGATTTATTTGCATGATTTAGTCTTGATAGCTGAGTTCCATGATTCTGTTTTCGTGCACCATGGTTGCACCTACTGGGTATTTATATTTTGCACATAGTTATTACGCTTGAGGTATTGATTGTGATTTCATGCCTATTTTATACCGGTGATTTGATTTACGCTTCCAGCATAGTTTTCATGCACTTTTAGTGTTTTGATTTGATTTGTGCAGGCGGATGCACATGATTGTGAGATTATACACCGCGGTATACCATATTTGGATTGAGCCGTATAGTATACCGTCGATTTTGAATCTGATATTGAGGTTGGTTTCTTGCACTCCGTGCTTTTGATTCGGATTTTCGTGCGTGTTGAGCGTATGCTTCGAGGTATGATTTTGGTGCACACCAGATGCACTAAATCGGGATTCCTTATGCATGTCAGATACACCTGATATTGCGATCAGGCACGCCCGTTGCCCTTGGCAGATGTTTTATGTACACCCGTTGCACCTAGATGATGTTTCTGTGCACATGCATGGCACATATATGGATTTTGATTTCCGTGCGCACCAGACGCACAGGGTATTCTTATATACATATTGGGAATGAATTCTTATAGAGCAGTATGCTTTCATGATATTTTCTATTTGTTTTCGTACTGAGCAGGACTAGTCAGAGGACAGTACCTGGATAGAGTTTGAATGCATTGATAGTTATCGAAGGGATTTCCAAAAAGGGAGCTACAATCTCAGTATTTACCTACGTGTCCGATATGACACGAAACGTTTAAAACCAGGAAACCCTTCTAAATTTTTTCAAAACGGCCGAATGTACATATTAAACAAAGGATATATACGTATATGGTTATTTTATTATAATAGACGTCCGCCACTGTGCACTGTTATGCGCAGCGCACAATGACTTAAAAAGATTTGGCATGCATTTACTTCAGCTATTTATATGTATAGATTTGATGTCTACATGTATAGTCTGATTTATATCATATTGGTTTTATTTTGGATTTGACATTTGTGTCTTTACCATGACTCCGATGATTGCGGGATGCTTGCCGGAGTTTCGATTTTAAGTTATCTTCTCATTACTCATGCGTAAGTATTGGGCTATGATGCGTTTTATGTATTGATGATTTCGGAGCCCCAACGACTTGGACTTTTTATTAAAATGTTTTAGAATTTGGGGGTTTAAATTTAAATTCGGGGATCAAATTTCTTTAAGGGGGGAAGATTGTAACATTTCAAAATAAAATATAAAATAAAATATTATTTTTAGGAATTTTTATAATTTAATATTATTTTAATGAATATTTTAATATTTCGGTATAATTAAATACCGATAAATTGGGGAAATTTTTTTAAAATTATAGAAATTACTAAAAGAGAGTGTTTTATGTGAATTATGCAAATTTTAAATTTTTGTGATTAATTTGACACTAATTTAGTGCTAATCGCGATTAAAAATCGCTAATCGGGTTTTAGGGGTATTTTGTGCAAAACATGCACATGTCTTTTTTTTCACATGTTACATTTTTCCATGGCTTTACTACATGATTTATTATGGCATTCTTGCATGGTTGTTAATTAGAGAGAATGAGAAAAAGAAAAGAAAAGAAAAAGGAAAATGAATAAAGAAAGGAGGTATGGGAAAGAGAGAGAGAGATGTAAGGGGTCAACCATGGTATGCCTTTTGTTCTCATTACATTATCTTCATCATTTTATTCTTCCCTTCCCCTCAAACCTGATGCCCTCTCTCTCCCTCCCCCTCAAAGACATCACAACACCATTAAAACCCTTCTAAAACCCCATTCCCACTTCACAAATTTTGTGGACAAGCTCACATGCCACCCTTTGGACAAAGAAAAATCACATTTTGGTGATGTAGCGGATTCTTGGGTCCCAAATGAGGTAATCATTCCATATTTAAGGTAGAATTTCCATTCCCTTAGCATCCATGTTAGTTTAGAACCGATATTGTGTGGTTTTGGTGAACTTTGGAAATTCCAAGTTAGGGTTTAGGGTTTGAATTGATTTCAAAGGTGAATTGAGGTGTAGTTAGGGACTATAACCCCTGTTGTGATGTTACATTGGGCTAAAACAGAAACTAGAAAGCCGGAATACGGATTTAGAAAAATGATATCGGAAGAATTGTGGATTCTGTGATTGTATTTGGAAATTTGCTAACACCCGGGTCATCTGAAAATATTTTTGCAGGGACAGTGATACATGCAGACACGTACGAGGCATCACCCAAAACCCTAGCCTCTACCTCCCCAACCAGGCCACAGATTTAATCCTGATGGCCGCAAGTTGCGGCCTGGGTCCCACCATTTTGATTCGTATTTCTTCCATGGCTCCATCTCCAGTAAACTAGACCCTTGGCATATGCAACTTTGGCTGTTTTGACCTAGGATGAAATCTGGTACCATTTTCAATAGTTGCTGTTTCGATTCAGGTTTCGTTTTGCGTATTTTGCGTTCTGGATTTTTGTGTCTGTGTTGTACCTCGATCATTCGATGTTTGTACGACGATATCGAGGGTTGCTTGGTGGTTTTGAAAGCGTAGTCTATAGGTTCTAACCTATAGGCCTTAGTGTGATGTTTTGGTATTCCCGATGTGATTTTAATACGCATTCCGATTGTGTTATCTATGTAGGTATCTTCACGTGGGTTTCATAAGATGAAGAAGTTGAAGGCGATATCGACATGGGCAAACGAAGATCAAGTGAGTAGATTATATCTACGGGGGAAGTCGGGTGGATGGCGTATAGCACCCCCGCAGTTCGTGGTGATGTATATGAATACGTATACACACATATATTTTTATATGTTGATTTGAGTTTATTGATGATAAAGATGGATTCCGGTGTTCTTGGATTGGCTTAGTGTTAGTTGCGAAACCCTAGAGTAGTGGTCGCACCCACAAACACACACATACTTGCATACATTCTTTCTTTCACATGTGCGTATATGGGGATAGGTATATATACACATGGGTATGGCACTAGGTGTACATATACTGGGTTATGAGGATAGTACTTGGGATTTGAGATGAGTCGATGATTTTGGGCATAGTGCCATGAGATCGGTGATCTGATGTGGTTCGTATTTGGGACACGACATGAGAGTTTGGCGGGCCTTTGGACCTGTGTTGCACACACGTATTTATATTCATATAGATGGTATCGATTTGTACTAGACTTTGATCAGTACCCCAGATCATGAGATATGATGATAAGGATACCTGATAATTGATGAGAGGAATGTGATATTGACCCGTACCCAGCTTTTGGGATGCCGTACGATGATTTACCGTACGAGCTACATATTGATGATAGATTCACACTCTTGACTTGAGCATGTCATATTATAGATATTGTGTCGTATGGGATACTATTAAGGAAAGATTACCGACTAATATATATACATATATATGTAACGACTCAGATGTTATGCAGTTTCCTTATCTTTCGTATAGCCTGCTAGCTCAGCCCTATAGTTTAGTGTAGTTGTTAGATTAGGTTCGATTCCTACCTATTTCAAAAACTAACGAATCGTAGGTATTTTAGAAGGCAGGACAAGGGATTCTACGGATATTTCAAAGGACGTATCTTTTCTTAAAAACACCGTAGCCCTTATTTCCAAAACACCGTGATTCGTGTTATTTCAAAAGGCACTACTGTATGATTTATATTTATTTTAAATGCAGATTACTTATCATTGTGTTTATCATTCAGCTCCCGCATATTATTGTTGTTCGCTCCGCATCGCATACTTATATTGTAATTTCATATACCATTATTGATATCATGTTGTTAGGACACCAGCACCATTATCGATGATGCATATGTTCCACATACACATGCTTGCCGGCTCATACATTTCATCATCGATAATTGCCATGTCACTACACTGTAGTACTGTTGTATTCAGGATATGATCTCTTGCATGGCATACTTGTGTACATACCTATTGTACACCCATACGTGCAAACATACGTATTCGCACATACATTGATGATTCTCGCTGGATTTGGAGATTTGGGAACCGCAGGATACTCTTTAAAACTGATTCATTTTAAAAGAGCGGTTTCCCTCAATATGTACATATTACTATTCCATATTGCATGATATACTGATATGCTTACATTTCTTTTACATGTCGCATACATCTTGCTTTTGATTATACGCATTGAGATATGTTGTTTCCATGATATTTCTGGATTTGGGAACCGTGGATATTTCTAAAGAGAGTATGTAATTGTGTTAAAAACCCGGTTGCCCTTGATATGATATTTCAGTGCGTCCACCATGTGTTTTCTCGGTGCTGAGAGCGACATGTGAAACCCGAATCGAGGAGCGGATGATGCCGTTTGCGGATACATGGTGGACCCGGTATGGTACCCCGGGACGAGAACAGATCTGCTGTGTAGCTAGACGGTGAGCCTGGAAGAGGGATCACTACCTACCGGTGTTAGTAATTGGGCTCGGCGGATATCGGGAGGATACCGACCGGAGTCGAGAGATGATGTGGGCCGATCCGCACTGACGGATCCCGATATATGAGGATTTACGTGCCGATGCTAGGCACTGGTTGCATGATGTTTTCGAGTGTCGATGCTAGACACTCAGGTTCCATGATTTTGATATGTCGCGAGCGGCACATGTTGATTATATCCTCATATTTCCATGCATCTTCTTTTTGATATTTACATGCATGATGTTTATTGTCATTGGGTGACACGTGGACGATTTCCACATACATATATTGACATTGAGGACATTGATCACATAGTTGGATGATATCCACGCACTTTTACACTTCATGACATAGTCGACATTGATCCTACCTCATACTTATGATATGTTATTACCTGAGGCACTGGCACGAGCACTTGGCACTACACTCATGTATAGATGTTCCATTGCCACCTTATCATGCTTCAGACTTATTCATATTGAGGATATATTATTACTTATGGTATTGACCTAGGATTATGTCATGCATACGATTTCTGCTCAGTGATGTTTTCTATTCATGAGTTGGCAACTGACCCCCGTTGTGCCACAATTTCTTGCAGGTTTTGCCGTATAGGTTCACTGCGGCTTTTCTGGCACATTGCTTCCTTTCTGGGTGATTGCATTGGTAGGTGGCTTCACTCTCATCGTGACTGCCCTCGTATTTATTTTGTTCCGTTGTATCTAGTATTTCCATCAACCAAAACTTGTATATTGTTTCAGACTTAGAAAACCAGTTATGTATTATTTCGACCTTAGAGTCGCGCGTTGTAGTATTATGGTTTTCATGTTGGTTTTGAGTTTTCTTTTGAGTTTGATCCTCGCCCTTTGGCGATGTATATTATATTGTTTGCGTGGTTGTGACCGTCGATTGACGAAGAGCAAGCTCCCGCTTGGGGATGCCTTTTATCATTGTGTATATATTATTCTTGTTGTACCCCGTTCGGGGCCATTATTTACAAAGGAAACTCTGCCGAAATTTTTAGAAAAGATATGGAGGTTTTAAAATGCATATTCGGCTTACCTATTTTAAAACCGTTGTTTTAAAAAACTTGTTTTCTTCACTTCTTAAAACTATTTCCTTTGTTTATTACTTAAAAATGGTTTTAGATTTCTGGGCTTTTTGGCTTACTTAGATTAGATGGGGTCCTATAGACTTCATATGATTCAAGTGCCAGTCACGGGCTATTTCGGGTCGTGACATGTTTTTTGATTGCTTCTTTTAGTTCTTGCTTTGCATAGCGGTATTTGTGAAATATCCTGCACCTTATTGGATAAGGAAAGAGCCGAGATCCCTTCACTGGGAGTGACCTCTTTAGCAAAACTAGTAAACAGCCTTAAAAACACTCCTTTTCAAAAATCACTTGTTTCTACAATAATATCAAGTTTATTACGCTCATGGTTTTCTTAAAAACCTGCGTCGCCCTCCGTTATTTCAGATACTTAGTATTCGTGCTACGTTTGTTGACCTCCGTCAAGGCGTAGTGTGCGGTAACTGGCTAGTGATTTTCTGCTGCATATGATGCTATTGGATTAGGGTAGTCGTACGACCTTGTTGACCTCCGCCAAGGGTCGTGCGGATGAGTTTAATTCAATCATGAAATTTGAGGGTTGAACTTGACTAGCAGCCTATGGTTTGTTGACCTCCGTCAAGGTCATAAGACGCTAGGGGTAAAAGTATTATCGGGAATTTCAAGTGTTGAAATTTGCAATGAGATTCCATAACTTCTATAAGATAGTTGGATCCCGATTCCCACTGTAAGCAAAAGTTGCTACCGGGAGAATTTTGCATTTTATAATTAGCTAACTCATTAGGTGTCTAGAAAGATGTCAACGAGTCTACACCTCTGAGAAAATGAGGTTTATTTTAGTTAGGTCCGTGCGAAAGCACGGGGAACCTTCCTCAAAGTACCGGCACTGGCCTGGCTGAACGGTTAGCGAAGTTGTAGAATGCAATAAATCCTGGCTGAAATTTCTTTTTAAAGGATTGAAGGAAAATTTGAGAATAGCAGTGGGAGACATCAATTAGATAAGATAAATAACCAATCTGTTCTTTACAAGAGCATACGCTAAGTTTTCTTCTCTCTCTCTCTACGTAGCGACCATGTCAGGCCTTAATCAAGATAACAATTGGATGTATTGACCGAACTCGCTTATTATGCTGAGCAGGGGAACGTTGGTTCCGTTCCAACATATAATTTTTATAAGTCCAAGCAGGAAGTAGGAAAATATCCGGATTTCCACGCCACCCAAACGAAGAATGAGTATGTTGATGCATCTTCTTCAGGTGTGTTAGTCACCCAGAACTGTTTCTCAGTATACTCTACGTCCTGGGTATTAGATACTGGATCAGGATCCCATATATGTAATATGTTACATGGGCTAAGGAAAGGTAGAGAACTGGGAGTAGGTGATCATTCCGTACTAGTAGTGAATGGTGCAAATGTTGTAGCCAAAGCAGTTGGCGAATGTCACCTTATATTACCAAATGGTAATACATTGATTCTGAACGAATGCTATTACATACCGACTCTGATATGCAATCTTATATCGGTTTCTTTATTAAGTAAAGAGGGATATATTTTGTAGTATAGGATAATGTTATGAACATCTTCCTGAATCAAAAGTTGATTGGATCAGGCTCGTTAAATAATAGCATATACGTTCTAAATCAAACCACAGTTCTTAATGTACAGAACACACACAAGAGAAAGAGTTCAGAAATGAACGAATCCTTTTTGTGGCATTGTAGACTAGGTCATATAAATGCGACACGACTAGCTAAGTTACATAAGGATGGATATTTGAATCCGTTCGAATTATCATCTTATGAAACCTGCCATTCATGTCTCAAAGGAAAGATGACCAAATATCCGTTTATTGGACACGGAGAAAAAGTTAAGGAACTCTTGGGACTAATACATAGTGATATATGAGGTCCCATGTGTACACATGCCAGGAATGGTTCTTCTTACTTCATTACATTCACTGACGATTTCTCAAGGTACGGACATGTGTTCCTGTTGAAACACAAGTCTGAAGCTTTTGAGAAATTCAATGAATATAAGCATGAAGTTGAGAACCAGACGGGCAAAAGTATTAAAATCCTAAGATCTGATCGAGGAGGAGAGTACTTGAGCAATGAGTTCCTGAACTATCTAAAAGAGAATGGGATTCTCTCTCAGCTTACTCCTCCGTATACATCACAGCACGACGGCGTATCAGAAGAGAGGAATCGCACCCTATTAGATATGGTGCGCTCTATGATGAGCACTGCTGAATTGCCTATTTCCTTTTGGGGGTATGCGCTTGAGACGGCTATATAACTTTTGAATAGAGTTCCAACTAAATCAGTGCCTACCACTCTATATGAGATATGGGAGGGGAAGAGACCGTGTCTAAATTTTGTTAAGATATGGAGTTGCCCGGCATTTGTCAAAAGGCAAAATCCGGACAAGCTCGAGGCAAGGTCAGTTTTGTGCAAGTTTGGAGGATATCCCAAGCATTCGCGAGGACATATATTCTACCACCCTGAGGAACAAAAGGTGTTTGTTGCTCAACATGCCATCTTTTTGGAAAAGGAATTTCTTGAAAAGGAAATTAGTGGTAAAGAGGTAGAACTAGAAGATGTTCCAGTGATAAACTATGATAGAAGATTTAGTGGAACCGGAGGATCTAATAGTACCTAACGAACCCCGGCCTCTCCGCCGATCTAGTAGGTTCCTCATCCACCTGAGAGATACTACTGTTTTCTCTTAGACGGTGGGAGCAAGGATTGCATCATGGTATATGATGACCCAACTAGATTCGAGCAGGCCATCACAAGTGGGGACTCTTTGAAATGGCTTGATGCAACGCAATCTGAGATGGAATCCATGTACACTAAGAGAGCATGGACTTTGGAAGTTGCTCCTGAAGGGGTAAAACCCATCGGGAGCAAATGGATCTTTAAAAAGAAACTTGGTGTAGATGGAAAGGTTGAGGCTTTCAAAGCTAGACTAATTGCAAAAGGTTTTCTTCAATGACCAGGTATGGAATATGATGAAACCTTTTCTCCAGCAGCCATGCTTAAGTCCATCCGGATCCTGCTTGCCATCGCTGCATACCATGACTACGAAATCTGGCAAATGGATATTAAGACCGCCTTTCTAAATGGTGATTTAGAAGAGTTCGTGTACATGACTCAGCCAGAGGGCTTTGTGGACAGTGGGAGCAGCGGGATGGTGTGCAAGCTGGTTAAATACATTTGCAGGTAAAAGCAAGCACCGCGGAGTTGGAACATCTGTTTTGATGTACTAGTCAAAGAGTTTGACTTCATCAAAAATGTAGATGAACCTAGCATATACAAGAAGGTTGCAGAGAGTAAGGTTGTCTTCCTTGTATTGTACGTGGATGATATACTCTTGATAGGAAATGATGTTCCTATACTGCACTCGGTCAAGCTCTTCTTATCACATAGATTATCAATGAATGATCTAGGTGATGCCTCCAACATCTTGGGGATTAAGATATATAGAGATAGATCTAAAGGGATACTGGGATTGTCCCAATCCAGGTACATTGACACCATACTAAAGAGGTTTAGTATGGATGAATCCAAATGTGGGAATTTACCCACGATCTCTGAACTCACTCTCTCCAAAGAGATGTCTCCCAAGACTGATTTGGAGAGAGCTCGCATGTAAGGGATACCCTATGCTCCGGCAGTAGGCTCTATCATGTATGCGATGTTATGTACCAGACCCGATGTAGCATACTCACTAAGTGTAGTGAGTAGGTATCAAGCAGATCCAGGAGGGACTCACTGGACAGCTCTGAAGAACATTCTTAAGTACTTGAGAAGGACTAAAGAGATGTTCTTGGTGTATAGTTACGGAGAACTACAAGTGGAATCATTTACCGATTCGAGCTTCCAAAGTGATAAGGACGACTCTAAGTCGCACTCGGGATTTGTCTTTACCCTAAATGGAGGGGTGGTTTGTTGGAAGAGTTCCAAACAGGGAACCGTGGCAGACTCGACGATGGAGGCTGAATACATCGCTGCCAACGATGCTGCCAAAGAGGCTGTCTAGATGAAGAAGTTCATAACTGAACTTGATGTGGTTCCATCCATTGAGCGTCCAATACATTTGTATTGCGATAACAATGGAGCAGTGGCCTTGGCCAAGGAACCCAGGTTCCCTCAGCGAGCCAGGCATATCCTGAGGCGGTATCACTCGATCAGGAAGATAGTTGATCGCCGGGAGATCGAGGTCAGGAGAATTGACACGAAGGACAACACAGCGGATCCACTCACCAAGGCAATTCCCCAGATACAATTTGAGAGACTCTTCGGGATGTTGGGTATGAGATACTACAATAACTGGCCCTAGTGCAAGTGGGAGATTGTTAGTTATATGTATGCCATAGAGGCCATTATTGTACATGTGATGTATATTTTAGTGGATGCTTGGATATATATAAAGAGGACTTTCTTGCTCGACATGATAGTATGCTATCTGGTTGCTCTTTATCTTAACATGTTGACTTGTATATGTGATGCTGTCTTGCTCTCTCATGTTGATAAAGCCCTTAGGAGGTGTACTTGACTACCAGGACTATGATGGAGATCATACTAGTGGGGGCCAAGGGTAGTCCACAAGTACACCCTAAAATTGTTCCTAGTCGAAGGTTTATCGAGACAAGGCATCGATAATCCAAAGTAGACTAGCGTATACGCATCTTGAGCCATATGATGGGCGATGGATGATCCCACATCCATTGGTGTTTGACATCAAAGATGGTGTACTGGTGCTTAGTGGAGACTGGGTACACTGAACGGACTCGCCGAGAACTCCTAGTTGGTATTATACCTATCGTCAGATAGCAGTTCTTTGGTGACACTGGTACAGGTTAGTCTGTAGACTCGAGATCGTCATAGTGTCTTGTGTGATTCCGACTGTGCTTTGATTTCCACTTTACCGCGTTCAACAGAACGTGCAAAACGGTGGCTTTTGGGTACAGTCCCGAATCATATGGAGGCAATGAGTGATAGGAGGCGATTCGTCTCTCCCGGTATTGGGGGTTGATGTTGCGCTGTGCTCGATTGGCCATAACGATAAGTCCCTGGCCAGGGCTGCTACGGAGATTTACTGATAAGTGTTATCAGTAGTTTCTTGATCCATTATGAGCCACACATCGACACGACTTATCAGTTATTGGGTTCTGACGTTTACCAACCTTATACTAAATATGCGACATATCAGACGAAGTGTCCGGACTGTATGGTTGTCTTATTGACAGGCTTTTGCAGGAGTTAGAGCGGGCTTGCTTGCTGATCTTCTGATCGTTCAATACCCGGGTAGCCGTAACGTCCAGCTAGTACCGTTGACAGCTTGTGGCTGCTTGATGTGATCATCACCTACTGCCGATGTATTGACGAGAATTTAGAGTCCTACAGAGTGGTTTCACTGGCTCAGGCAAAATGAAGTAGGAGCACATATGTTATATGTGCGGGACCGAGATTTATACGAGTATCTAATACCGTATTCTATTCTCGCGATATAAGGTATCGATCGGTTATATGAGATATAGACGGGTTATCGAATCAAATGTTGATTCGATAAGTCGATACTATATTGGTCGGTTATATGTGATATAGCCGGGTTATCGAATTAAGTGTTGTTTCGATAAGTTGATAAAAATAATATTAGTCGGTCATATAGGATATAACCGGATTATTAAATCAAGTGTTGATTTAATGTATAATTATATATTTAATATATTAATTTACATTAACTAATATTAGCTCACTTAAACATATTTCTTTTCTCACTTATGTGCATAAGTATATATGTGATATATATTAATGTACATTTTTTGTGTCATGGTTGATGATACAAGCAACATGGGTGTATGAGACATACACCATACTAATGATAATGAAGGGTTTATTTATTTAGTCTAATTCAATTATTAGTTGGATAATAGTCACACGACTTGCAGTTTTGAGAAGCTTGGAGAACCATTGACTAGTCTACTAGTTTTGTCTTGATACTAGATATTTGTTAACCCAACCATTATCTAAACCTATGGTTAAGTCTCTACACGAGTGATATTAGATATTTTCTCACCCATGATTTCCATTCACTCTCTCATCTTTCATTTGCTTCATCTTCATCAAGAGCAAGAGAAAGCTCTCTAGGTTTTTGACAGAAGAAGAAAAATAGTGAGAAAATCAATTCAAATGTGAGTAAAAATCCTACTTCATCATTATCTACTAGATTAGCATTTTAGTATAGAGTGTTAGCTTCACTAATCCACATTAGTGAAGAGGTAGCTTAGGTTTGTAACTCGACGACGTAGATCATCTTCGGCCTCGAAGAGTTCGTGCAAGCTCGTTGCTTTATTCTTGTAGAGCCGTTCAAGAGTCCTGGAGCTCAATGATCGTAGCAAAGGGACCACTACAAGGAGCTATTGAAGTGAAGGACCGGACTACAAAGGTTGTAATCCCTACTCACTTAGTTGTAAACTACTTTACATATTAGTTAAGATTCTAGGGTTAGGATTGTTTTGTACGACAAATTTTTGAAAATGGCATGGACGATGCCTCCCGAAACCTTGCTGTCGTGCCGAACATTCCTACAGTTACGCCCCTGGGAAAACGAGGTTTATTTCAATTAGGTTCGTGTGAAAGCACGGGGAACCTCCCTCAAAGTACCGACATTGGCTTGGATGAAAGATTGGCGAACTTGTAAGGTGTAATTAATCCCGGCTAGTCTTACCTATTAGGGTTTGAAGGAAGATTTGATAAAAAATAGTGGGAGCCATCCTGATTAAATAAGATAATAAACCAATCTAATCTTTTAAAGAGTGCCCGCAAAGTGATTATCCTTCTCTCTCTCCTAGTAGCGACCAATGTCACGCCTTAATCAAGATAATAATATGGATGTATTGACCGAACCCGCTTGTTATACTGAGCAGGGGAACGTTGGTTCCACTCCAACTTATAATTGTTATAAGTCCAAGCAGGGAATAGGGATATATCCGGATTCCCATGCCGCCCAAACGAAGAATAAGCATGTTGATGCAACTTCTTCGGGTGTGTTAGTTACCGAGAACTGTTTTTCAGTTCACTCTACGTCCTGTGTTTTAGATACCGGATCGGGATCCTACATATGTAATATGTTACATGTGCTAAGGAAAGGTAGAGAACTGGGAATAGGCGATCATTCTGTAAGAGTAGGGAACGGTGCAAATGTTGCAGCCAAAGTAGTTGGCAAATATCACCTAGTATTACCAAATGTTAATACATTGATTCTGAACGAATGCTATTACATACCGATCCTGATATGCAATCTTATATCAGTTTCTTTATTAAGTAAAGAAGGATATAATTTTGTAGTACAGGATAATGTTATGAATATCTTCCTGAATCAAAAGTTGATTGGATCAGGCTTGTTAAATAATGGCATATACGTTCTAAATCAAACCACAGTTCTTAACATACAAGATACATACATGAGGAAGAGTTCAGAAATGAACGAATCCTTCTTGTGGTATTATAGACTAGGTCATATCAATGCGACATGACTAGCTAAGTTAGATAAGAATGGATATTTGAATCCGTTCGAATTTTCAACTAATGAAACTTGCCAGTCATGTCTCAAAGGCAAAATGACCAAAACACCATTTAATAGACAAGGAGAAAGAGTTAAGGAACTCTTAGGACTGATACATAGTGATGTATGCGGTCCCATGTCTACACATACCAGGAATGGTTCCCCATACTTCATTACATTCACTGACGATCTTTTAAGGTACGGATATGTGTTCCTATTGAAACACAAGTCTGAAGATTTTGAGAAATTCAAAGAATACAAGCTTGAAGTCGAGAACCAAACAGGTAAAAGTATTAAAATCCTACGATCTGATCGGGGAGGAGAATACTTGAGCACGGAGTTCTTGGACTATCTAAAAGAGAATGGGATTCTCTCTTAGCTTACTCCTTCGTATACACCACAGCACAATGGGGTATCAGAGCAGAGGAATCGCACCCTATTAGATATGGTGCGTTCTATGATGAGCACCGCTGAGTTACCTATTTCCTTTTGGGTTATGCGCTTGAGATAGCAGCATACCTATTGAATTAAGTTCCATCTAAATTTGTACCTACCACACCATATGAGATATGGAGTGGGAAGAGACCATGTCTTAAACGAGTTAAGATATGGGGTTGTCCGGCCTAAGTCAAAAGGAAAAATCCGGACAAACTCGATGCACGGTCAGTTTTTTGCAAGTTTGTGGGATATCCCAAACATTCACATGGATATCTTTTCTACCACGGAGAGGAACAAAAGGTGTTTGTTTCTCGACATGCCACCTTTTTAGAAAAGGAATTTCTTGCAAAGGAATTTAGTGGCAACGAGGTAGAACTAGATGAAATTCCGGCTACACAAACTGCAACTGAAGATTTAGTGGAACAGGAGTATTCGATAGCTCCCAACGAACCTCAGCCTCTCCGCCGATCTAGTAGGGTTCCTCATCCACCTGAGAGATACTACGGTTTTCTCATTGATGGTGGGAGTGAGGATTGCATCATGGAAGATGATGACCCAACTAGCTTCGAGCAGGCCATCACGAGTGGGGACTCTGTGAAGTGGCTGGTTGCAATGCGATCTGAGATGGAATCCATGTACACCAACAAAGTATGGACTTTGGAAGTTGCTCCTGAAGGGGTAAAACCCATTCAGAGAAAATGGATATTTAAGTAGAAACTTGGTGTAGATGGAAAAGTTGAGACTTTCAAAGCTAGACTTGTTGCAAAGGGTTTTCGTCAAAGACCAGGTGTGGATTATGATGAACATTTTCTCTAGTGGCTATGCTAAAGTCAATCCGGATCCTACTTTCCATCGCTGCATACCATGACTAAGAAATCTGGAAAATAGATGTTATGAACACCTTTCTAAATGTTGATTTAGAAGAGAGAGTGTACATGACTCAGCCAGAGGGCTTCAAGGACAGCGGGAGCAGCGGAAAGGTGTGCAAGCTACATAAATCCATCTACGGGTTAAAGCAGGCATCGTGCAGTTGGAACATCTATTTTGATGTGGTAGTCAAAGAGTTTGACTTCATCAGAAACGTAGATGAACCTTGTATATACAAGAAGGTGGCAGAGAGTAAGGTTGTCTTCCTCGTATTGTACGTGGATTGCATACTCTTGATAGGAAATGATGTTCCTATGCTGCAATCGGTCAAGCTCTTCTTATCACAAAGATTCTTAATGAAAGATCTAGGTGATGCTTCCTACAACTTGGGAATTAAGATCTATAGAGATAGATCTAAAAGAATACTGGGATAGTCCCAATCCAGGAACATTGACACCATACTAAAGAGATTTAGTATGGAAGAATCCAAGCATGGGAATTTACCCATGATCACATGACTCACTCCCTCCAAAGAGAAGTCTCCCAAGACTGCTTTGGAGAGAGCTCGCATGCAAGGGATACCCTATTCTTCAGCAGTAGGCTCTATCATGTACGCGATGCTATGTACCAGACCTGATGTAGCATACACACTAAGTGTAGTGAGTAGGTATTAAGTAGATCCAGGAGAGAGTCACTGGACAGCTGTGAAGAACATTCTCAAGTACTTGAGAAGGACTAAAGAGATGTTCTTCGTGTTTGGTAACGGTCAACTCCAAGTGGAGTCCTTTACCGATTCGAGCTTCTAGAGTGATAAGGACGACTCTATGTCGGTCTCAGGATTTGTCTTTACCCTCAATAGAGAGGCGGTTTGTTGGAAGTGTTCCAAACAGGAAACCATGGTAGACTCGACGATAGAGGCTGAATACATCGCTTCCAATGATGCTGCCAAAAAGTCTGTCTGGATGAAGAAGTTCATAAACGAACTTGGAGTAGTTCCGTCCATCGAGCATCCAATACCTTTGTATTGTGATAACAATGGAGTAGTGGCTTTGGCAAGGGAACCTAGGTCCTATCAGAAATCCAGGCATATTCTGAGGTGGTATCACCTGATCCGAGAGATAGTCGATCGCCGGGAGATCGAGATCAGGAGAGTTGACACGAAGAACAACACAGCGGATCCACTCACGAAGGCCATACCCCATATACAATTTGAGAGACTCTTCGGGATGTTAGGTATGAGATACTACAACAACTGGCCTTTGTGCAAGTGGGAGATTGTTAGTTATGTATATGCTACAAAGGCCATTATTGTACATATGATTTATATTACAGTGGTTACTTGGATATATATAGAGAGGACTTTGTTGCTCGACATGATAATATGCTATCTGGTTGCTCTTTGTCTTAACATGTAGACTTGTACTGTTATATTGTCTTGCTCTGACATGATGATAAAGCCCTTAGGATGTGTACTTGACTACTAGGACTATGATGGAGATCATAATAGTGGGGCCAGGGTAGTTCACAAGTACATCCTATAATTGTTCCTAGTCGAGGGTATATCGATACCCCAGAGTAGACTAGCATATACGCTTCTTGACCCATAGGATGGGCGATGGATGATCCCACATCCATTGGTGTTTGACATCAAAGATGGTATACGGGTGCTCAGTGGAGACTGGGTACACTGAACGGACTCGCTGAGAACTCCTAGTTAGTATTATACCTATCGTCAAATAGCAGTTCTCTGATGATACTGGTACAGGTTAGTCTGTAGACCCGAGATCGTCATAGAGTCATGTGTGATTCCCACTGTGCTTTGATTTCCACCTTACCACATTCAAGAGAACATGCAAAACGGTGGCTTTTGGGTACAGTCCCGAATCACATGGAGGCAATGAGCGATAGGGGGGTTTCGTCTCTCCCGGTATTAGGGGTTGATGCTGCACTGGGCTCGATGGGCTATAACAGGAAGTCCCTGGCCAGGGCTGAAATGGAGATCTACTGGTAAGTGTTATTAGTAGTTTATCGACCCGTTATAAGCCTCACATCGGCACGACTTATCTGTTACTGGGGTTTGACGGTAACCACCCTTAGACTGGATATACGACATATCAGACGAAGTGACCGGACTGTAAGGTAGTGTTACTGACAGGCTTTAGAGGAGTATGAGCAGGCTTGCTTGTTGATCTTCTGATCGCTCAATACCCGGGTAGCCGTTACGTCCAGCTAGTACCGCTGACGGCTTGAGGGTGCTTAATGCGATCATCACCGACTGCTGGCGTATTGACGACTCTTTAGAGTCCTACAGAGAGGTTTGCTAGCTCAGGCAAAACGAAGTAGGAGCATATATGTGATATGTGCGGGACAGAGATTAATACGTGTATATGATACCGTATTCTATTCTCGCGATATTTTTATCTGTCGGTTATATGTGATATAGCCGGGTTATCGAATCAAGTGTTGATTCGATAAGATGATACTTATGATATTAGTCGGTTATATGTGATATAGCCGAATTATTAAATAAAGTGTTATTTGATAATTTAATGTATAATTGTATATTTGATATACTAGTTTGCATTAACTAATATAAGATCATTTATGCTTTTCTTTTACTCACTTATGAACACTTAATATATATATATATATATATATATATATGTTATATATTGTTGTATCATGCTTGATTATACATGTTAGTTGTATGTATGCCCTAGAGGCCAGTATTGTACAGATGATGTATATTATATTGGATGCTTGGACATATATAGAGATGACTTTCTTGCTCGATATGATAGTATGCTAGTTGCTCTTTACCTTAACATGTATACTAGTCTCTTTAAACTGTCTTATAGTTACATGTTGGTAAAGCCCTTAGGATGTGTACTTGACTACCTGGACTATGATGCAGATCATACTAGTGGGGACAAGGTAGTCCATAAGTACATCCTTCAAGGTCCCTAGTCGTGGGTGTATCGAGACGGGGCATCGATATACCAGAGTAGACTAGCGTATACGCTTCTCGACCCATGAGATGGGCGATGGATGATCCCATATCCATAGGTGTTTGACATCAGAGATGGTATACGGGTGCTCAGTGGAGACTGGGTACACTGGACAGACTCACCGAGAACTTCCAGATGGTATTATACCTCACGTCAGATGGCAGTTCTCAGGTGACACTTGTGCAGGTTAGTCTGTAGACCCGAGATCGTCATAGAGTCTTGTATGGTTCCCACTGTGCTTTGATCTCCACCTTACCACGTCCATGAGGGCGTGCAAAACGGTGGTCTTTGGGCACATTCCCGAGTCACATGGAGGCAATGAGCGATAGGAGGGGTTTCGTCTCTCCCGGTATTGGGGGTTGATGTTGCGCTGTGCTCGATTGGCCGTAACAGGGAAGTCCCTGGTCAGGGCTGATCAGAGATTTGCTGGTAAGTGTTACCAGTAGTTTCTCGACCCGTTATGAGCCTCACATCGGCACGACTTATCGGTTATTGGGGTCTGACGTTTACCACCCCTAGACTTGATATGCGACATTTCAGACGAACAGACCGGACTGTACGGTATGTGTTACTGGTTGGATTCACAGGAGTGTGAGCGGGCTTGCTCGTCGATCTTCTGATCGCTCAATATCCGGATGGCCGTTACGTTTAGCAGACCGCTTGCGGCTTGTAGGTGCTTGATATGATCATCATCTGCTACCGGCGTATTGACGAGTCTTTAGAGTTCTACACAGAGGTTTCCTGGCTCAAGCGAAACGAAATAGGAGCGCATATGAGATATGTACAGGACCAAGAATAATGCGTGTATGTGATACCGTATTCCATTCTCGTGATGAATGTATCGATTGGTTATATTCGATATAACCTAGATATCGAATCAAGGATTGATTCGATAAGCCGATACATATGATACTAGTCGGTTATATGCGATATGACCGGATCGTTAAATCAAGTGTTGATTTAATGATTTAATGTATAATTATATATTTGATATATTACTTTGCATTAACTAGTATTGGTTCACTTTAAATGGATTTTCTCACTTGATGTGCACATTGTATATGTGATATATTTTTGTGTACACATGTTTGTATCATGTTTGATGATACATGTTAACTTGTGCTTGTGTAAAGATTAAACCATGGTTATATGAATGGTTAGGGTTTTATTTACTTATTCTTTTATTTATATTGATTATTCATTTTGGAAAGGAAAAGAAAAATGGTGGCTTTATTTGTTTCTTTCATGAAACTTTATGAAGAGTTGAATAATTGACCATTTTTGTTTTCTTCTCTTAACCTAACCATGCACCTAACCCTAGTTTACTCTCTACACTTCACCATGGTTAGTATATGATAAGTAATGATATTATTCTCATTTTTAATCTAATACTTATCATATTCTATCTTCATCTTCTTCTTCTTCTTCAAAAGAAAAAGCTTGACACCATTAATGGTACTTTGAGCTAAAGAGTGAGAAATCCAATTCTAAAGTGAACCCACCTCCTATTTCTTCATCCTCTACCTCTTGCCAAGTGGTTTTGGGTGTTTTCTTCACAAGTTTCACAACTTGGTGAAGTTGGAGCTTGAACTTGTGATGCCTCGACGTAGATCTTCTTTGGCACGAAGCCGACGACCTTGCCCGCCCATTTCTCCGATGAAACCGATGCTTGAGTCCGGGATTCAAGACGGACAGCGAGATGACGACTACATGGAGCTAAGGAAGTGGATAACCGGATCTACAAAGGTTGTAGCTCTCTTCTTTTAGTTAAGATGTTAACTAGTTTACTGTTTCGCCTAATTTTCTAGTCGACGATCCGTATTAGGGTTTCTCGGCACCCGTAAAATTTGAAATTGGCATGGTTGATGCCTTGTGTGACCTCTATAGTGTGCCTAGGAACCCTACAGTGGTATCAGAGCCTAGCTAGAGGCTTAGGGGAAGTCTAGACGACGTTTGAAACCCGAACGAACCCGAAACCCTAAATCCAAAATGCTCTCTGTACATTTTCTGAAATCGTGGATTTTTTAGGATTAAAAATATGCAGAAAAATCAGCAGGTATTTCTAAGAATTACTGTGAAATTCGAGAACATGAATCGCTAAAGGCGCGGCGGAACCGCGGCAATAGCATGCCTATTGCGGCGGTTCCGCGGCCAGTTTGTCTCTTCAGACGATTTTGTTTACACAGTAATTCCTAGTTTTTAGTGTTGGTTTTCCTGGGAATTTTTAATTTGAACTCAAGAGTTGAGTTCTTTGGGTTGTATTGGGAGTTCGTATATTCGATCGGATTATCAAATTTTGTCTATGTGTTTTCCGGATAATTTTTGAATATATTAAAAAGTTCGACCGGATATAAATACCCAACTTTTCCCCTGCCGGAAAATTTCCAAGTGTTGGATTCTTCCGAGATTTAAAGACGTTCTAAGTAGTGCAAGTAACGCGATGGACCCTCTAGAAGACAACAAACCTTAACTCGATTATGTGACCGTCTTGAACTGCCCTTTGAACCTTCGGGTTTGGGGCAGTACGGCGTGCCACATGTGAGGCATTGGCTTGACCCTTCTGCGGCTGGACCGTTGGTACCGAGGCATGAAGTGAATGTCTTTGAACTTATTTCATGTGTTGAACAGTTTCGGGAAAACTTGGGTGTTCGAATGTTCGATCGGAAAGTTTAATATTTTCTATTTATCCGGAATGGGATACAATAATTGGAATTCACAAACAGTTATGAGATAACTGAATGAATGTTATAAATCTAGCAGTTTAGTCTCACTTGATATTGAAAAGAGTTTTCGATAATGAGACTAAAATGCGGGGTTTATAACTGTTAGGCATGTGATGTCTAAGTATTTCATTTGATTAGGCATATGATGTCTAAAGAGGTTGCGGATTCCAATTGTTGTAGTTTTACACTTTCTTTTCTGTGACCGTAAGTGTAATATGTGATATCGCCGATTTCGTTGCTATATGTCAACGACAATTGGGATGCGCATATTTACTTACGTTGTTGACATGTGATGTTATGTGTTGCTGGATATGTTATATTGGATTGTCGTGTTTGAATAGCCGGGGGTTTTTATGTGAGATGAGTGTTTTTCATTTTCATTCATGTAAAAACTTGTATGTAATATTCTTTTATTAGGACACTTCCAGGTTGCGGAAGATGTCACCCTTTGTATATTATTTTCTTTTCTGCACTAGGATAGACCCAAGGAGGGGAGCACAAGTAACCGGGTTCTAGGGTTCAGTGGGAGACCATCTCGAGGAGTCGAGTCCCGGTCTCTTAACCCTATAATTGGTAGGGTTGCTTGCCGCTCTCGTAGGGGTCTAGGGGTGTGGGATTGGCTATTCTTCACGACCGTGGAACCGTGTTTTATACTGGCTCGTATTGAAAACACGGACGTCCTAGTATATCCAATGTTTCATATGTTTCTCCTGCTGCGATATCTGTGATGTGATCATGTGATGTTCTGTGATAGATACTTTATATAGTATATATGATATATTATATAGGCGTTACTTATGTTTTACACCCGCGCTAGCCCTGCCCCGCTCTGCCGTTAGTTACCTAACCTAACGGTGCACGAGAGGACATCGAGGCGAATGCGGATGGCATAAGTGTACGTCGTATTTATCTGTGATGTTTAGGTATTTAAATGATGGGACTTCATTAATGTGATTAATGAATTAAAAGAAACCAAAAGATGTTGTAGAATTAAATTTTAAATAAAACAGGTAGCTACAGTTCTTGCTTTGCATAGCGGTATATATGATACACCCTGCACCTTATTCGATGAGGAAAGGACCGAGCTCCCTTCACCAGGAGTGACTCCTTTAGCAATAACTGGTTGATGCTACACACTCGGTTTGTTTTTGATTGCTTCTATAGTTTCTGCTTTGCACAGTGATATATATGATATATCCCGCACCTCATTCGACGAGGAAAGGGCCGACGATCCCTTCACAAGGAGTGACCCCTTTAGCAAAACTAGAAAAGCCTCAAAATCATTCCATTTCAAAACTTCATTTGATTGTACAACGATATCAAGTTCATTACGCAATAGGTTTTCAGAAAAACCTGTCGTAGCCCTCCGTCATTTCAGATAAGTCCTGTTTAGTATTCGTGCTGCGTTTGTTGACCTTGTCAAGGCGCAGTGTGCGGTAGTTAACCAGTATTTATCTGCATATGCATATGATGCAGATTGAGTTAGGGTAGTCGTACGGCCTTGTTGACCTTGTCAAGGGTCGTGCGGGTGGGTTTAATTCAATCAAGAAATGACGGGTTGAACTTGACTTGCGGTCTATGGTTTGTTGACCTTGTCAAGGTCATAGATCGTTTGGGGCAAAAGCATTATCGGGAATTTCAAGTGTTGAAATTTGCAATGAGATTGAATACCATCTATGAGATAGTTGGATCCCGATACCCACTGCGAGTAAGAGTTACTCCTGGGAGAGTTTTACACATTACAATTAGCCGATCAAGTAGGTGTCTTGAAAGGTGTCAACGGGGTTACGCCTCTGGGAAAACGAGGTTTACATTAATTAGGTTCGTGCGAAAGCACGGGGACCTCCCTCAAAGTACCGACACTGGCCTGGCTGAAAGATTGGCGAACTTGTAGCGTGTAATTAATCCCGGCTAGTCTTTCCTTTTAGGGTTTGAAGGAAGATTTGATAAAAACTAGTGGGAGCCATCCTGATTAGATAAGATAATAACCAATATGATCTTGCAAGAGCATACGCTAAAGTGTTTTCTTCTCTCTCTCTCCAGGTAGCGACCATGTCATGCCCTAATAAAGATAATAATATGGATGTATTGACCGAACCCGCATGTTATACTGTGCTGGGGAACGTTGGTTCCGTTCTTTCCTATAAGAGTTATAGAACTGAACAGGATATAGGGGAATACCAGGATTCCCATGCCACCCGAATGAAGAAAGTACATGATGATGCATTTTCTTCGGGTGTGTTCGTTACAGAGAACTGTTTCTCCATTTGCTCTACGTCCTGGATATTAGATACCGGGTCGGGATCCCATATATGTAATCAGTTACATGGGCTTAGGAAAGGTAGAGAACTTGGAGAAGGTGATAAAGACATTAGAGTTGGAAATGGTGCAATTGTTGAAGCTAAGACTGTCGGGGAATATCACCTTGTATTACCAACTGGTAATACATTGATTCTGAACGAATGCTATTAAATGCCGAACCTGATATGCAACATTATATCGGTTTCTTTGTTGAGTAAAGAGGGATATAATTTTGTATTACAGGACAATGTTATGAACATTTTCCGTAACCAAAAGTTGGTTGGATCAGGCACGTTATGCAATGGCATTTATGTTCTAAATCAATCAACAGTTCTGAGCATAACAAACACACACAAGAGGAAGAGTTCAGAACTGAATGAATACTTCTTGTGGCATTGTAGACTGGGTCACATCAATGTGACACGACTGGCTAAGTTGCATAAGGATGGATATTTGAAACCATTCGAATTTTCATCTTATGACACTTGCCGGTCATGTCTCAAAGGCATGATGACCAAAACTCCGTTTACGGGACACGGAGAAAGAGTTACCGAACTCTTGGGACTGATACATAGTGATGTATGCGGTCCCATGTCTACACATGCCAGGGATGGTTCTTCATACTTCATTACATTCACTGACGATTTCTCTAGATTCGGATATGTGTTCCTGATGAAACACAAATCAGAAGCTTTTGAGAAATTTAGAGAATATAAACAAGAAGTCGAGAACCAAACCGGAAAAAGTATTAAAATCCTTCGATCTGATCGAGGAGGTGAATACTTGAGCAATGAATTCCTGGACTTCATAAAAGAGAATAGGATTCTCTCTCAGCTGACTCCTCCATATACACCACAGCACAACGGTGTATCAGAACGGAGGAACCGCACCCTATTAGATATAGTGCGCTCTATGATGAGCACAGCTGAGTTACCTATTTCCTTTTGGGGATATGCACTGGAAACAGCAGCATACCTATTGAATCAAGTTCCATCTAAATCTGTACCTACCACACCATATGAGATATGGAGTGGGAAGAGACCATATCTTAAACGAGTTAAGATATGGGGTTGTCCAGCCTATGTCAAAAGACAAAATCCGGACAAGCTCGAGGCACGGTCAGTTCTTTGCAAGTTTGTGGGATATCCAAAGAACTCATATGGGTATTTTTTCTACCACAGTGAGGAACAAAAAGTGTTTGTTGCTCAACATGCCACCTTTTTAGAAAAGGAATTCCTTGAAAAAGAAATTAGTGGCAAAGTGGTAGAGCTCGAAGAAGTTCCAGATACACAAACCGTAACTGAAGATTTAGTGGAACCAGAAGATTCAGTAGCTCCCGACGAACCCCAGCCTCTACGCCGATCTAGTAGGGTTCCTCGCCAACCTGAAAGATACTACGGTTTTTTCATGGATGGTGGGAGCGAGGATTGCATCATGGAGGATGATGACCCAACTAGCTTCGAGCAGGCCATCACGAGTAGGGACTCAGTGAAATGGCTGGATGCTATGCGGTCCGAGATGGAATCCATGTACACCAACAAAGTATGGACTTTGGATGTTGCTCCTGAAGGGGTAAAACCCATCGAGAGCAAGTGGATCTTCAAGAAAAAACTTGGTGTAGATGGGAAAGTGGAGACTTTCAAAGCTAGACTTGTAGCAAAGGGTTTTCGTCAAAGACCAGGTGTGGACTATGACGAAACCTTTTCTCCAGTGGCTATGCTTAAATCCATCTGGATCATGCTTGCTATCGCTGCATATCATGATTACGAAATCTGGCAAATGGATGTTAAGACTGCCTTTCTAAATGGTGATTTAGAAGAGTGCGTGTACATGACTCAGCCAGAGGGCTTCGTAGACAGTAGGAGCAGCGGGAAAGTGTGCAAGCTGCTTAAATCCATTTATGGATTAAAACAAGCATCGCGGAGTTGGAACATCTGCTTTGACGTAGTTATCAAAGAGTTTGATTTCGTCAAAAACCCAGATGAACAATGTATCTACAAGAAGGTGGCAGAAAGTAAGGTTGTCTTCCTCGTATTGTACGTGGACGACATACTCTTGATAGGAAATGATATTCCTATGCTGCAATCGGTCAAGCTCTTCTTATCACAAAGATTCTCAATGAAAGATCTTGGTGATGCCTCTTGCATATTGGGAATCAGGATCTATAGAGATAGATCCAAACGGATATTGGGATTGTCCCAATCCAGGTACATTGACACCATACTAAAGAGGTTTAGTATGGAAGAATCCAAGCGTGGGAACTTGCCCACGATCTCTGGAGTCACTCTCTCTAAAGAGATGTCTCCTAAGACTGATTTGGAGAGAGCTCGCATGCAAGGGATACCCTATGCTTCGGCTGTAGGCTCTATCATGTATGCGATGCTATGTACCAGACCCGATGTAGCATACTCACTAAGTATAGTGAGCAGGTATCAAGCTGATCCTCGAGAGAGTCACTGGACAGCTGTGAAGAGCATTCTCAAGTACTTGCGAAGGACTAAAGAGATGCTCTTGATGTATGGTAACGGAGAACTCCAAGTGGAGTCCTTTACCGATTCGAGCTTCCAGAGTGATAAGGACGACTCTAAGTCGTAGTCGGGATTTGTCTTTACCCGTTACGGAGGGGCGGTTAGCTGGAAGAGTTCCAAGCAGGAAACCGTGGCAGACTCGATGATGGAGGCTGAATACATCGCTACCAACGATGCTGCTAAAAAGGCTGTCTGGATCAAGAAGTTCATTACTGAACTTGGAGTGGTTCCATCCATTGAGCATCCAATACCTTTGTATTGCGATAATAATGGAGCGGTGGCTTTGGCCAAGGAACCTAGGTCCCATCAGCGATCCAGGCATATTCTGAGGCGGTATCACCTGATCCGGGAGATAGTTGATTACCGGGAGATCGAGGTCAGGAGGGTTGACACGAAGAACAACATGGCGGATCCACTCACGAAGGCCATTCCCCAGATACAGTTTGAGAGACTCTTCGGGATGCTCGGTATGCGATACTACAGCAGCTGGCCCTAGTGCAAGTGGGAGATTGTTAGTTGTATGTATGCCCTAGAGGCCAGTATTGTACAGATGATGTATATTATATTGGATGCTTGGACATATATAGAGATGACTTTCTTGCTCGATATGATAGTATGCTATCTGGTTGCTCTTTATCTTAACATGTACACTAGTCTCTTTAAACTGTCTTATAGTTACATGTTGGTAAAGCCCTTAGGATGTGTACTTGACTACCTGGACTATGATGCAGATCATACTAGTGGGGACAAGGTAGTCCATAAGTACATCCTTCAAGGTCCCTAGTCGTGGGTGTATCGAGACGGGGCATCGATATACCAGAGTAGACTAGCGTATACGCTTCTCGACCCATGAGATGGGCGATGGATGATCCTATATCCATTGGTGTTTGACATCAGAGATGGTATACGGGTGCTCAGTGGAGACTGGGTACACTGGACGGACTCGCCGAGAACTTCCAGATGGTATTATACCTCACGTCAGATGGCAGTTCTCAGGTGACACTTGTGCAGGTTAGTCTGTAGACCCGAGATCGTCATAGAGTCTTGTGTGGTTCCCACTGTGCTTTGATCTCCACCTTACCACGTCCATGAGGGCATGCAAAACGGTGGTCTTTGGGCACAGTCCCGAGTCACATGGAGGCAATGAGCGATAGGAGGGGTTTCGTCTCTCCCGGTATTGGGGGTTGATGTTGCGCTGTGCTCGATTGGCCGTAACAAGGATGTCCCTGGCCAGGGCTGATCAGAGATTTGCTGGTAAGTGTGTTACCAGTAGTTTCTCGACCCGTTATGGGCCTCACATCGGCACGACTTATCGGTTATTGGTGTCTGACGTTTACCACCCCTAGACTTGATATGCGACATATCAGACGAACAGACCGGACTGTACGGTAAGTGTTACTGGTTGGATTCACAGGAGTGTGAGCGGGCTTGCTCGTCGATCTTCTGATCGCTCAATACCCGGATGGCCGTTACGTTTAGCAGACCGCTTGCGGCTTGTAGGTGCTTGATATGATCATCATCTGCTACCGGCGTATTGACGAGTCTTTAGAGTCCTACACAGAGGTTTCCTGGCTCAAGCGAAACGAAATAGGAGCGCATATGAGATATGTACAGGACCGAGAATAATGCGTGTATGTGATACAGTATTCCATTCTCGCGATGAATGTATCGATTGGTTATATTCGATATAACCTAGATATCGAATCAAGGATTGATTCGATAAGCCGATACATAGGATACTAGTCGGTTATATGCGATATGACCGGATCGTTAAATCAAGTGTTGATTTAATGATTTAATGTATAATTATATATTTGATATATTACTTTGCATTAACTAGTATTGGTTCACTTTAAATGGATTTTCTCACTTGATGTGCACATTGTATATGTGATATATTTTTGTGTACACATGTTTGTATCATGTTTGATGATACATGTTAACTTGTGCTTGTGTAAAGATTAAACCATGGTTATATGAATGGTTAGGGTTTTATTTACTTATTCTTTTATTTATATTGATTATTCATTTTGGAAAGGAAAAGAAAAATGGTGGCTTTATTTGTTTCTTTCATGAAACTTCATGAAGAGTTGAATAATTGACCATTTTTGTTTTCTTCTCTTAACCTAACCATGCACCTAACCCTAGTTTTCTCTCTACACTTCTCCATGGTTAGTATATGATAAGTAATGATATTATTCTCATTTTTAATCTAAAACTTATCATATTCTATCTTCATCTTCTTCTTCTTCTTCAAAAGAAAAAGCTTGACACCATTAATGGTACCTTGAGCTAAAGAGTGAGAAATCCAATTCTAAAGTGAACCCACCTCCTATTTCTTCATCCTCTACCTCTTGCCAAGTGGTTTTGGGTGTTTTCTTCACAAGTTTCACAACTTGGTGAAGTTGGAGCTTGAACTTGTGATGCCTCGACATAGATCTTCTTCGGCACGAAGCCGACGACCTTGCCCGCCCATTTCTCCGATGAAACCGATGCTTGAGTCCGGGATTCAAGACGGACAGCGAGAGGACGACTACATGGAGCTAAGAAAGTGGATAACCGGATCTACAAAGGTTGTAGCTCTCTTCTTTTAGTTAAGATGTTAACTAGTTTAATGTTTCGCCTAATTTTCTAGTCGACGATCCGTATTAGGGTTTCTCGGCACCCGTAAAATTTGAAATTGGCATGGTTGATGCCTTGTGTGACCTCTATAGTGTGCCTAGGAACCCTACAATACATGCAACATGGGTGTATGAGACTTATACTATGCCATTAGATTATTAGGGTTTTTATTTATTTAATGCAAAAATAAATTTGTGAGAATTAAGCATTGTTGCAAGCTTTGGAAGCTTGTGGAAACCCTTGACTTGGTCCACTATATTTGTCTTGCACTAGATATTTATTAACCCAACCTTAATCTTTGACCATGGTTATGTCTCTACAAGGGTTATATGACATATTTCTCACCCATGGTTTCCATTCACTCTCTCATCTTATTTGCTTCATCTTTTTCAAGCTCAAAAGAGAGCTCTCTAGCTTTTGAGCAAGTGAGGAAAAATAGTGAGAAAAAGAATTCTAAAGTGAGAAAAATTCTTACTTCATCATCCTCATTAGATTAGCCATTTAGTTTAGGGTGTTAGCTCCACTAATCCCTAATTAGTGAAGAGATAGCTTGAGTCGAGGTCTCCTCGACGTAGATCATCTTTGGCTTTGAAGACTTCAAGAAAGTTTGCATCTTTCACTTTGTGGAGCCTCTCAAGAGTTCATGAGATCATTACTCGCAGCGAAGGGACCACTACTTGGAGCTATTGATGTGAAGGACCGGTCTACAAAGGTTGTATTCCTTATTCACTTAGTTGTAAAGTTGTTTACACTTTGATTCGTCTAAATCTTTAGTTAAGATTCTATGTTTAGGGTTAACTAGCATGGCAAAATTTTGAAAATGGCATGGATGATGCCTCCTGAAACCTTGCTGTCGTACTAGGCAAACCTATATCTCTCGAGCGGATGAGAAATTTAAGTAGATCTACAGAGTGGCTGAGGTTCATCTGGGACTTCTAAATCTTGAGGTTCTACCAAATCCTCAGTTTGAGTTTGTGGTTCTGACATTTCATCCAGTTCTACCGTGCTTCCATATATTTCTTTTGTAAGAAACTGCCACGCTAAAAAGGCGGCGCGACGAGAAACGAACACTTTCTGTTCCTTAGTGTGGTAGAACAGATATCCTAAAGAATTTTTAGGATATCCTACAAACTTGCACAAAATTGACCGTGCCTGAAGTTTGTCCAGATTTTGTACTTTTACATTGGCCGGACAACACCATATCTTAATACGTTCACGATATGGTCTTTTACCACTCCGTATTTCATATGGAGTCTTTGAAAGTATGCCTTAGCACCACTACTAGATTTTTAGAAGCATCAAGTATACAATTTTAAAAAAACTAGTGTGCTAATTCATGCCATCAAAGAATCGAACTAGAGAATTAGGGTTTTTAAACTAGTAAACAAGCTTTATACTAAGTGAACCGGGAATTCAACCTTTGTAGACCGGTCCTTCACTTCTAAAGCTCCAAGTAGTATTCCCTTAGCTCCAAGTAGTGGTCCCCCGAACTCTTCTTAGGCTCCACTTGGTGAAAGGAACAAACTTGCTTAAGAATCTTCGAGGCTGAAGATGATCTACCTTGAGAAATCTCTAAATCAAGCTACCTCTTCACTAATTGAAGAATTAGTGAAGTAAACAAGCTATACTAAATGGCTAGTTTGGTATAGATAGATGAAGTAGGAATTTATCTCACTTTAGAATTATTTTTCTCTTTTTCTTTTCTCACATCACTCAAAGCTAGAAAGCAAAGAAGGAGATGAAGAAGATGAACAAGTGATGAACCATGGTGGAAAATCATCTCAAATGATATTTGTAGGGACTTAACCAGGGCTAAAAATAATGGTTGGGTTAATAAATATTTAGGGTAAAACAAAATTAGTGATCTAAGTCAAGGCTTCTACATGCTTCCACAAGCATCATTATCCATGCTAATTTCCACATAATTTTGATTTTCCCTTAATAATTAATCATCCAATTTATCTTTAGTTTGGTGTGAGTCTCATACACCCATGTCCAATGTATCATCTAGCATGACACAATAGTAAATACATTAATACATATCACATATAAATTTATATGTATTTGTAGAAAAGAAATTCTTAAGTGAGCTAATAGTAGTTAATATATATTAATATATCAAATATAAAATTATATATTAAATTATTAAATCAACACTTGATTTAATAATCCGGCTATATCACATACAACCGACTAATAACATTTATATGTATATCAAATATACATATAACAAATTATTGAATCAACACTTGATTCAATAATCCTGTTATATCATATATAACCTATATCATGAGATTAGAATACTATATCACATACACGTATTAATATTGGTCCCGCACATATCACATATGTGCCCTACTTCGTTTTGCTTGAGCTAGAAAACCTATGTGCAGAACTCTAAAGACTCGTCAATACGCCAGCAGTAGGTAATGATCATATCAGTCACCCACAAGCCGTCAGCGGTACTATCTGGACGTAACGGCTACCCAAGTATTGAGCGATCAGAAGATCAACAAGAAAGCTTATCCAAATTCCCCTGAATCCAGTAAGTAAAACTACCGTACAGTCCGTTCTCTTCGTCTGATTTGTCGCATATCGAGTCTGGGGGTGGAAAACGTCAAACTCCAATAACTTTATAAGTCATTATAATGTGAGGTTCATAATGGGTCGAGAAACAACTGATAACACTTACCGGTAAATCTCATCATCAGCCCTGCCCAGGGACTTCCTGTTATAGCCAATCGAGCATAGCGCAACATCAACTCCCAATACCGGGAGAGACGAAACCCCCCTGTCGCTCATTGCCTCCATGTGACTCGGGACTGTACCCAAAATCCATCTGTTTGCACGATTCTCTTGAACGTGGTAGGGAGGAAATCAAAGCACAGTGTGTAGGGTTCCTAAGCACCCTAATGAGGTCTCACAAGGCATCAACCATGCCAATTTCAAAAATATGGTGCCGAGAAACCTTAGTTAACGGATCGTTGGCTAGATTTCTAGGCGAACAAAGAACTAGTTAACAACTTAACTATAAAGAATACGGAAATACAACCTTTGTAGATCCGGTTCTCCACCTCCATAGCTCGGCAATGAAGTCTCCTCGCTGTCCATAACAAGTCCCGGGCTCTAGCGTCGGCTTCATCGGAGAATAGACGGGCTAGGTCATCGATGTCCATGCCGAAGATGATCTACGTCGAGGCATCGCTAAATCAAGCTCCGACTTCACCAAGTCAAGAAACTTGTGAAGCAAACACACTCTACTACTTGGCAAGAGGTAGAGGATGAAGAAATAGGAAGTGGGTTCAATTTAGAATTGGATTTCTCACTCAAATACTCAAGTTGCCATTGTTGAAGTAAGGTTTCTTCAAGAAGAAGAAGAAGAGGAAGAAGATGATAAGTGTTCAATTATCCCTTTTTTAAAAAGAATATAATATGAATACTTATCATAAGCCAACCATAGTTTGTTGTAGAGAATAAACCATAGTTAGAATCAAGGGTTAGGGTTAAGCATCAAGACAAAATGGTCACAAGGTCAAAGCTTCATGAAGCTTCAATGTACAAACAAAGAAAGCCACCATTTTCCCTTTATGCATAATATTTTCCAATGAGAATAAATGAATAAATAAATAAATAAGAAAACCATAACCCTAACCTATATACAACCATGGTTTAATCTTCACACAAACCCTAGTGAGTATGTATCATCAAACATGATACAAGCAAGTGCACAAAAAGTATATCACATATACAATGTGCACATCCGAGCGAGAAAATCCATTTAAAGTGAACCAATACTAGTTAATGCAAAGTAATATATCAAATATATAATTCTACATTAAATCATTAAATCAACACTTGATTTAACGATCCGGTCATATCGCATATAACCGACTAATATCCAATGTATCGATTTATCGAATCAATCCTTGATTCGATAACTAGGTTATATCGCATACAACCATTCGACACATTCATCGCGAGAATAGAATACGGTATCACATACACGCATTATTCTCGGTCCTGCACATATCTCATACGTGCTCCTATTTCGTTTCGCTTGAGCCAGCAAACCTCTGTGTAGGACTCTAAAGACTCGTCAATACGCCGGCAGCAGGTGATGATCATATCAAACATCCGCAAGCCGCAGGCGGTCTGCTAAACTTAACGGCCACCCGGGTATTGAGCGATCTGAAGATCGACGAGCAAGCCCGCTCACACTCCAGTGAATCCAACAAGTAACACTACCATACAGTCCGGTCTGATCGTCTGATATGTCGCATATCTCGCCTAGGGGTGGTAAACGTCAGACCCCAATAGCTCGATAAGTCGTGTCGATATGAGGTCTATAACTATTCGAGAAACTAATGGTAACACTTACCAGTAAATCTCAGCAACCCTGGCCAGGGATTTCCTGTTATAGCCAATCGAACACAGCACAACATCAACCCCCTATACCGGGAGAGACGAATCCCCTCCTATCGCTCATTGCCTCCATGTGACTCGGGACTGTACCCAAAAACCACCGTTTTGCACGCCCTCTTGGACGTGGTAAGATGGAAATCAAAGCACAGTGGGAACCACACAAGACTCTATGACGATCTCGGGTCAACAGACTACTCTGTACCAGTGTCACCAGAGAACTGCCATCTGACGTGAGGTATAATACCATCTGGGAGTTCTCGGCGAGTCCGTCCAGTGTACCCAGTCTCTACTGAGCACCCGTATATCATCTCCGATGTCAAACACCAATGGATATGGGATCATCCATCGCCCATCTGTATGGGTCGAGAAGCTACACGCTAGTCTACTCTAGTATACCGATGCCCCGTCTCGATACACCCACGACTAGGGACTTTGAAGGATGTACTTATGGACTACCATGCCCCCACTAGTATGATCCGCATCACAGTCCAGGTAGTCAAGTACACATCCTAAGGGCTTTACCAACATGTAACAGAGAGACAATCAGTGTACACGTTAAGGTAAAGAGCAACTAGATAGCATACTATCATGTCGAG
Source organism: Agapanthus africanus (assembly GCA_030015575.1). Taxonomy (NCBI): domain Eukaryota; kingdom Viridiplantae; phylum Streptophyta; class Magnoliopsida; order Asparagales; family Amaryllidaceae; genus Agapanthus; species Agapanthus africanus. The sequence continues at coordinate 284,981,347 of CM057343.1, read as the reverse complement.
CAAGAAAGTCCTCCCTATATATGTCCCAGCATCCACTACAATATACATCCAATGTACAGTAATGGCCTCTAGGGCATACATATAACTAACAATCTCCCACTTGCACTAGGGCCATCTGTAGCAGTGGTTGTAGTATCTCATACTCAACCATCCTATAAAAGTCTCTCTCTGGGAACAGGCCTTTGTGAATGGATCCGCTGTGTTGTCCTCTGAATCTACTCTCCAAACCTCGATCACCCTGGAGATCATCCATCTCCACGATCAGGTGACACTGCCTTAGAATATGTCTGGATCACTGACGGGACCTGCGTTCCTTGGCATAAGCCATAACTCCATTGTCACACAATGGGAGGAACTAAGTTCATCTCATGAACAAATATACATCCAGACTGCCTCTTTGGTAGCATCTTAAGTAGCAATGTATCGAGCCTTTATCATCTAGTATGCCACGGTATCTAGCTTGGAACTCTTCCAACATACCGTCCCTTTACTGAGGGTTAAGACAATGCCTGTGACTGACACTCAGTCGTCTTTATCACCCTGGAACCCTTCCAGTGATTCTCCCCAGGATCGATTGATACCATCTCACTACAACTAGTGAGAATCCTAACATCCATTTAAATCTATCTCATAGATCCAAAATCCAGGATTTAGTAGGTATCACTTTGATCCTATATGGAGAATCCTAGTGATAAGCGGAGATTGACCGAGCGCAGCATAAGAAACTCTTTTCTTATCAAGAGTATGTTATCCACGTACTCTACGAGGATCGTCACCATACTCCCTACTATCTTTTTGTTTATACAAGGTTCATCTACCATTTTGATGATGTCAAACTCTTTGACTAATCCATCAAAACAGACGTTCCAACTCCGCGATGCCTGCTTTATCCTATAAAGCATCTTGCACACGTTTCCGCTGCTCCCACTGTCTACGAGGCCCTCTGGCTGTGTACTTATAGACGCTCTCTTCTAAATCATCATTTAGAAAAGCAGTCAAGACACCCAACCACCAGATATCGTAGTCATGGTATGTAGCCGTGGCAAGTAGGGTCTGGATGGACTTAAGCATAGCCACTTGAAAAGGTTTCATCATAATCCACGCCTGGTCGATGACGAAAAGCTTTAACAAGTCTAGCTTTGAAAGTCTCAACTTTTCCATATACACCAAGTAATCTTCTCAAGATATACTTGCTCCTGATGGGGATTTAACCCTTTAGATAAAGCAACTAAAGTCCATACTTTATTGGTGTATAAGGATTCCATCTCAGATCACTAAGCATCCAGCCATTCTTACAGAGTCTTACTCCTGATGGCCAGCTCGAAACTAGTTGGGTCATCATCTCATGATGCAATCCTCGCTCCCACTGTCATAGAGTTACCGAAGTATCTCTCAGGCGGGTGAGGAACCTCACTAGATCGGCGGAGAGGCTGAGGTTCGTTGGTAACTATTGAAACCTTTGGTTCTATCAAATCATCTTCTGTAGTTTGCATAGCTGGAACCTTTCCAGTTGTACATAACAGACCTTGCCTCGAGCTTGTCCGGATTTTGCTTTTAAACATAGGCCGGACAACCCCAAATCTTAACTAGCTTAAGACATGGGCTCTCCCCTTTCCATATCACATATGAAATGGTAGGCAACTGATTTGATTGGAACCCTATTCAATAGGTATGCAACTTCATAAGTACATAACTCCCAAAAGGAAAAAGGTAACTCAGTATTACTCATCATAGAGCACACCTTATCACATAGGGTGTAATTGCTCCACCCCGATAACCATCGTGCTATGGTGTATACGGAGGAGTAATGCTGAGAGAGAATCTCATTCTCCTTTAGAATAGTCCAGGAATTCCGTGCTCAAGTATTCTCCTCCCTGATCACATCAAAGGACATAATACTTGTACCCTTATTGGTTCTCTACTTCTAACTTATATTCTGTGAATATCTCAAAAGGTTCAGACTTGTGTTTCAACAGGAACATACGTCTGAATCTTGAGAGATTATCAGAGAACGTAATGAAGTATAAAGAACCAGTCCTGGCATGTGTAGACAGGGGACCTACATACATCAACATGTATCATCCCAAGAGTTCACTAACTCTTTCTCTGTTTCCTATAAACAGAGCTAGTGTCATTATATCTTTGTGACATGACTGGCAAGTTTCACAAGATGTAGATTCAAACTGATTTAAATATGCATCTATATGTAACTTCAGCTAGTCGGGTCACATTGATCTGACCTAGTCTACAATACCTTAAGAAGGATCCGTTCATTTCTGAACTCTTCCTCTTATGTGTGTTCCATATACTAAGAACTGTAGTTTGATTTAGAACATTAATGCTTTTAGATAACGTGCCTGAACCGATCAACTTTTGATATAGGAAATGTTCAAAACATTGTCCAACAATACAAAATTTTATCGTTTCTTTACTAATAAAGAGACAGATATGATTTTGCATAACAGGTTCGGTATCTAATAACATTCGTTCAGAATCAATGTATTGTAATACAGGGTGACAGTGACCAACAGACTTGGCTGCAACATTTGCCCCGTTTTCTACCTTATGAAACTTATCACCCGTTCTCAGTTCTCTACCTTTCTGCAGCCCTATATAACAGATTACATATCTGAGATCCTGATCTGGTATCACATACCCAGGACGTAGAGGATACTGAGAAACAGTTCTCTGTAATGAACACACCCGAAGATGATGCATCAGCATGCACTCTCTTCGTTTGGGCGGCACGGGAATTCTTGTAATCCCCTATTTCCTGCTCTGTCTTATATCAATTATAAGGTGGAGCAGGACCAACGTTCCCCAGCTCAGTATAACAAGCGGGTTCGGTCAATTATCCGCTTTATTATCTTGATTAAGGCGTGATATGGTCGCTACCTGGAGAGAGAGAGAAGAAAACACTCAGCGTATGCTCTTGCAAGATCAGATTGGTTATTATTTTATCTAATCAGGATGGCTCCCACTGCTTTTTATCAAATCTTCCTTCAAACCCTAAAAGGAAAGACTAGCCGGGATTAATTACACACTACAAGTTCGCCAATCTTTCAGCCAGGCCAGTGTCGGTACTTTGAGGGAGGTCCCCCGTGCTTTCGCACGAACCTAATTAATGTAAACCTCGTTTTCCCAGAGGCGTAACCTCGTTGACACCTTTCTAGACACCTACTTGATCGGCTAATTGTAATGTGTAAAACTCTCCCAGGAGTAATTATTACTCGCAGCGGGTATCGGGATCCAACTATCTCATAGAAGGTATGCAATCTCATTGCAAATTTCAACACTTGAAATTCCCGATAATATTTTGCCCCTAGCGTCCTATGACCTTGACAGAGGTCAACAAACCATAGGCTGCTAGTCAAGTTCAACCCGTCATTTCCTGATTGAAGTAAACCCACCCGCACGACCCTTGACAGAGGTCAACAAGGTCGCACAACTACCCTAAATCAATCACATCATATGCTTATGCAGATAAGCACTAATCAGCTACCGCACACTACGCCTTGACAGAGGTCGACAAACGCAGCACGAATACTAACCAGTACATATCTGAAATGACGGAGGGCTACGACAGGTTTTTCTGAAAACCTATTGCGTAATGAACTTGATATCGTTGTAGAATCAAATGATTTTAAAATGGAGTGCTTTTGAGGCTTTTCTAGTTTTGCTAAAGGAGTCACTCCCGGTAAAGGGATCGTCGGTCCTTTCCTCGTCGAATGAGGTGCGGGATATATCATATATATCACTGTGCAAAGCAAAAACTCTTAAAAGCTATCAAAAGACAAACCGAGTGTGTAGCATCTTCCAGTTATTGCTAAAGGAGTCACTCCCGGTGAAGGGATCTCGGTCCTTTCCTCATCGAATAAGGTGCAGGATATATCATATATACCGCTGTGCAAAGCAAGAACTGTAGCTACCTGTTTTATTTTGAAATTCGATTCTACAACATCTTAGGTTTCTTTTATTTCATTAATCTCATTAATGAAGTCCAATCATTTAAGTACCTAAACATCACAGATAAATACGACGTACACTTATGCCATCCGCATTCGCCTCGATGTCCCCTCGTGCACCGTTAGGTTAGGTAATTAACGGCAGAGCGGGGCAGGGCTAGCGCGGGTGTAAAACATAAGTAACGTCTATATAATATATCATATATACTATATACTGTATCTATCACAGAACATCACATGATCACATCACAGATATCGCAGCAGAAGAAACATATGAAATATTGGATATACTAGGACGTCCGTGTTTTCAATACGAGCCAGTATAAAACACGGATTCCATGGTCGCGATGAATAGCCAAACCCACACCCCTAGACCCCTACGAGAGCGGCAAGCAACCCTACCAATTCTGGAGTTAGGAGACCCGGACTCGACTCCTCGAGTTGGTCTCCCACAGGACTCCAGAACCCGGTTACTTGTGCCCTCCTCCTTGGGTCTATCCTAGTGCGGAAAAGTAAATAATATACAAACGGTGACAACTTCCGCAACCTGGAAGTGTCCTAATAAAAGAATATTACATACAAGTTTTTACATGAATGAAAATGAAAAACACTCATCTCACATAAAAAACCCCCGGCTATTCAAACACGACGATCCAATATAACATATCCAGCAACACATAACATCACATGTCATCAACGTAAGTAAATATGTCCATCCCAATTGTCGTTGACATATAGCAACGAAACCGGCGATATCACATATTACACTTACGGTCACAGAAAAGAAAGTGTAAAACTACAACAGTTGGAATCAGCAACCACCTCAGACATCGCATGCCTGACCAAATGAATTCTTTAGACATCGCATGCCTAACAATTATAAACCCCGCATTTTAGTCTCATTATCGAAAACACTTTTCAATATCAAGTCGGGCAATTCAACAGGATTCCCGACATTCTGATCGAATGCTAGTCGCAAACTTTAGTAGGCGGCCGCACCCCTGATGCCGTCGACGAAGTGCACCAAGGCGGAACACCGCTACCGCGAGCACCCGAACGGATGCTTTCGGCGACGGGGTTCTCCTACAGTCACTTGGTCGGGGCTATGGAGTGAGGCTGTCTATTAAGTTTACCCGGCAAGTATCCGCGTACGCTACGTGATTGCGACGGACTTTTGATCACATCAAAATTCCGTGGCAACCGATCAAGTGAGACCAAACTGCTATGTTTATAACATTCATTGAGTTATCTCATAACTAATTGTGAATTCCAATTATTGTATCACATTCCGGATAAATAGAAAATGTTAAACTTTCCGATCGAACAATCGAACACCCAAGTTTTCCCGATACAGATCAACACATGAAACATAAGTCTAACGACATTCAGTTCGTGCCTCAGTACCAACGGTCCAGCCGTAGAAGGGTCAAGCCAACGCCTCACATGTGGCACGCCGTACTGCCCCAAACCCGAAGGTTCAAAGGGCAGTTCAAGACGGTCACATAATCGAGTTATGGTTTGTTGTCTTCTAGAGGGACCATCGCGTTACTTGCACTATTTAGAACGTCGTTAAACTACGGAAAAATCCAACACTTGGAAATTTCCCGACAGGGGAAAAATTGGGTATTTATATCTGGTCGAACTTTTTAACATATTCTAAAATTTATCCGGAAAGCCACATAGACAAAATCTGATACTCCGATCGAAACACCGAATCCCCAAAACAACTCCAGAAAATTCAACTCTTGAATAAATTTTAAAAATACCCAGAGAACTCAGAAGCTGAAACAATGAATTACTGTGTAACATGTTAGGGCTGACGTCATACATCCGCCGCGGAACCGCCGCATAAGCTAGGCTTATGCCGCGGTTCCGCCGCCAAAATCACTGTTCATGAAAAAAAAATTCCGCTGTAAAAATTTTCCGCCGTAATTCTTAGAATTCCCTGCTGATTTTTCTGCATATTTTTAATTTGGAAAAATCCCAGATTTTAGAAAAAGGACAGAGAGCTATTTTGGAGTTGGATTTCGGGTTCGTTCGGGTTTCAAATTCCGTCTAGACTTCGCCTAAGGCTCTAGCTAGACTCTGATACCACTGTAGGGTTCCTAGGCACCCTAATGAGGTCTCACAAGGCATCAACCATGCTAATTTCAAAAATATGGTGCCGAGAAACCCTAGTTAACGGATCGTTGGCTAGATTTCTAGGCGAACAAAGAACTAGTTAACAACTTAACTATAAAGAATACGGAAATACAACCTTTGTAGATCCGGTTCTCCACCTCCATAGCTCCGCAATGAAGTCTCATCGCTGACCATAACAAGTTCCGGGCTCTAGCGTCGGCTTCATCGGAGAATAGACGGGCTAGGTCATCGATGTCCATGCCGAAGATGATCTACGTCGAGGCATCGCTAAATCAAGCTCCGACTTCACCAAGTCAAGAAACTTGTGAAGAAAACACACTCTACTACTTGGCAAGAGGTAGAGGATGAAGAAATAGGAAGTGGGTTCAATTTAGAATTGGATTTCTCACTCAAATACTCAAGTTGCCATTGTTGAAGTAAGGTTTCTTCATGAAGAAGAAGAAGAGGAAGAAGATGATAAGTGTTCAATTATCCCTTTTTTAAGAAGAATATAACATGAATACTTATCATAATCCAACCATAGTTTGTTGTAGAGAATAAACCATAGTTAGAATCAAGGGTTAGGGTTAAGCATCAAGACAAAATGGTCACAAGGTCAAAGCTTCATGAAGCTTCAATGCACAAACAAAGAAAGCCACCATTTTCTCTTTATGCATAATATTTTCCAATGAGAATAAATGAATAAATAAATAAATAAGAAAACCATAACACTAACCTATATACAACCATGGTTTAATCTTCACACAAACCCTAGTGAGTATGTATCATCAAACATGATACAAGCAAGTGCACAAAAAGTATATCACATATACAATGTGCACATCCGAGCGAGAAAATCCTTTTAAAGTGAAAAAATACTAGTTAATGCAAAGTAATATATCAAATATATAATTCTACATTAAATCATTAAATCAACACTTGATTTAACGATCCGGTCATATCGCATATAACCGACTAATATCCAATGTATCGATTTATCGAATCAATCCTTGATTCGATAACTAGGTTATATCGCATACAACCATTCGACACATTCATCGCGAGAATAGAATACGGTATCACATACACGCATTATTCTCGGTCCCGCACATATCTCATACGTGCTCCTATTTCGTTTCGCTTGAGCCAGGAAACCTCTGTGTAGGACTCTAAAGACTCGTCAATACGCCGGCAGCAGGTGATGATCATATCAAACACCCGCAAGCCGCAAGCGGTCTGCTAAACGTAACGGCCACCCGGGTATTGAGCGATCTGAAGATCGACGAGCAAGCCCGCTCACACTCCAGTGAATCCAACCAGTAACACTACCGTACAGTCCGGTCTGATCGTCTGATATGTCGCATATCTCGCCTAGTGGTGGTAAACGTCAGACCCTAATAGCTCGATAAGTCGTGTCGATATGAGGTCTATAACTATTCGAGAAACTACTGGTAACACTTACCAGTAAATCTCAGCAACCCTGGCCAGGGATTTCCTGTTATAGCCAATCGAACACAGCGCAACATAAACCCCCTATACCGGGAGAGACGAATCCCCTCCTATCGCTCATTGCCTCCATGTGGCTCGGGACTGTACCCAAAAACCACCGTTTTGCACGCCCTCTTGGACGTGGTAAGATGGAAATCAAAGCACAGTGGGAACCACACAAGACTCTATGACGATCTCGGGTCAACAGACTACTCTGTACCAGTGTCACCAGAGAACTGCCATCTGACGTGAGGTATAATACCATCTGGGAGTTCTCGACGAGTCCGTCCAGTGTACCCAGTCTCTACTGAGCACCCGTATATCATCTCCGATGTCAAACACCAATGGCTATGGGATCATCCATCGCCCATCTGTATGGGTCGAGAAGCTACACGCTAGTCTACTCTGGTATATCGATGCCCCGTCTCGATACACCCACGACTAGGGACTTTGAAGGATGTACTTATGGACTACCATGTCCCCACTAGTATGATCCGCATCACAGTCTAGGTAGTCAAGTACACATCCTAAGGGCTTTACCAACATGTAACAGAGAGACAATCAGTGTACACGTTAAGGTAAAGAGCAACCAGATAGCATACTATCATGTCGAGCAAGAAAGTGCTCCCTATATATGTCCCAGCATCCAGTACAATATACATCCAATGTACAGTAATGGCCTCTAGGGCATACATATAACTAACACAGTGGGAATCACACACGACTCTATAACGATCTCGGGTCTACAGACCAACCTGTACCAGTGTCACCAGAAAACTTCTATCTGACGATAGGTATAATACAATCTAGGAGTTCTCGGCGAGTCCTATTTGGTGTACCCATTCTCCAATGAGCACCTGTGTACAATCTTTGTTGTCAAACACCAATGGATGTGGGATCATCCATCGCCCCATACAGGATCAAGAAACGTACACACTAGTCTACTTTTGAATATAGATGCCTTGTCTCGATACTCCCTCGACTAGGAACAATTAAAGGATATACTTATGGACCACCCTTGCCTACTAGTATGATCTCCATCATAGTCCTGGTAGTCAAGTCCATATCCTAAGCGCTTTATCAACATGTAACAAGAGACAGTATAATGATACAAGTGTACATGTTAAGATAAATAGTAACCAGATAGCATACTATTATGTCGAGAAAGAAAGTCCTCTTTATATAAGTCCAAGCATCCATTATAATATACAATCATGTACAACAATGGCCTCTTGGGCATACATATAACTAACAATCTCCCACTTGTAGTAAAGCCAATTGTTGTAGTATCTCATACCCAACATCCCAAAAAGCCTCTCAAATACCCTTCGTGATTGGATCCGCCGTGTTATTCTTCGTGTCAACTTTCCTGAACTTGTGTAGGGATACGCCAGCGCCCCGGCCATCAATCCGTGGCCAAATGCGGAACAAAAACTTTAAAAACACGGCGCTAATGAAACCCTAATCGACGGACCGTTCCATTAACCCTATCCTTGTTCTAAATAAAAGAGTTCAAGAGATTACACCGATCGATTCGTGTCCTTCGGTCTTCAATCTCTTTCCGTAGCTCGTCGCGGATGCCTCGATGAAGTTCACTCTTCGGTCTCCCTTTCGAAGAGGATCCACGTCGAGGATTAGTAATACGGGCTTCCGCCTCAAAACCGAAGCAACTCGGGCATCCAGTTTTCTAGCCTAGATATCCAAGATGAAGTAGAGATAGTGTATGATTTCTTTGTCTCAAAACACCCAACGATTCTCAACACATGAGATAGAATGGGTGGAGGTGAAGAGGAAGCCATTGGGGTAAAAGTGTGAGCTCAAGTGAAAAAAACTGTTAGTGTATATGCCCTTGCGGCCATTACTGTATTATACTAGTTTGTATATACTTAATGGAAGCTTGGGATATTCACCTTGTATATACAATCTTGCTCAAAATAGTAGTATGCTACTTGGTTTGTTTCTACTTCAATGTGTACATGTGTTTATTTTAGTATATCGCCTATACACATTAGTGGAGCCCTTAGGATCTTTGCTTGATTACCAGCGTTGTGATGGCCGTCACACCAGTGGGGGCTGGGTAATCTATAAGCACATCCTTATGCAGGTCCCTAGTCGCAGGACTATCGAGGCAGGGCATCGATACTCCGGAGTAGACTAGCGCATGCGCTTCTCATCCCAGTGTGGGAGATGGTCTGTCCCACAGCCATCAGTACGTCGTACTGGAGATAGTATGCGGGTGCTCGTTAGGTTACGAGTACACTGGACAGGACTCGTCGGGAACTGACCAGTTGGTATTATACCTATCGTCAGTTATCAGTTCCCAGGTGACATGAGTACAGCTTAGTCCGCTGACTTGACACTATCACTTTGCCTCGAGTGTGTTCCCACTGTACTTTGATTACTACCCTACCACGGCTCAAAGGAGTCGTGCAAACAGGTGGTAATTGGGTGCAGTCCCGAAGCACTTGGAGGCCGTGATGGTTAGACAGGATTCGTCTTTCCCGGTATTGGGGGTTGACATCGCGCTGTGTCTAGGAGAGCCATTACACGAGTAGTCCCTGGCCCGGGCAATCGAGATATACTGGTAGGCTTCCAGTGTTATCTCAGGGTGTTTTGGGCTTCACTCCGATACGACTTGTACCGCTATTAGGGGACTGACGTTTACCGCCCCCTAGGCCCGCCATGCGATGTATCAGACAAACAGACTGGACTGTACGGAGATTGTCACATTCAGGCTCAGTAGGAGTTCAGATGGGTTTCACCTCGTCAGTCTTCTTGTCGGCATCTACCTGGGGACCGTTACGCACAGCTAGTACCGCTTGCGGTCTGTGGTTAAACCCACTGCCAGCGTAGTGTCGAGTCTTTAGAGTCCCACACAGAAAGATATTCGCCTTTTGGCAAAAGAGTAGAGGTCGCATGGTTTTGCGACAGGTCGCATGGTTTTGCGACAGGGTTTAGTCAAATCCTTGCACTTGTGCACGTTTAGTGTTCGGACAGTTTACACTAGCGGGCTTTGGTTTAAGCCAGATCCTAGTGTACGTATTTGGATTGGTTTTATCCAGTTTGCATTCGTGTTCCTCGGAACGCGGATGCGGGTGTGTATGCACAGTTGACGGAGAGACAGATGCAGAGGATTCTCATTAGGGTTGTTGACCAATGACCGTTGACTGTTGAATTTTTGCTCAACCCTAATGAGAATATGATATGTAATTAACAATTATATTAATTAAGTATTATGGTGACATGGTTGTTGAGGGATTGACTTTGTTGACTTGTTGACTTTGTTGACTTGTTGACTTTGTTGACCGGTTGACTAGGCTTGACTAGTTGACCATCATGATAACAATAGCTATCATTTCATGACAAAGACTTTTGCTTGCTTGCTCTCTTGTGCAAAATGAGTGCATGAAATGATATGGCTATTGTTGCTTAAACCATCACATAATACTTGATTACTATGATGTGTTATGATGTTTTTGGATTATGAGAGCCAAATGAGAAAAGTCTTCTCTCATTCTTTCATGCTCATTCTCTCTCTTGTTCTTGAGCTCTCATCTTTCTCCTCTTGCTCTCCCTCTCTTGAGTCTATGGTTCACTTGTCTCATGAGTTGAGAACCAAGAACCATAGATAAAATCCCAAACAAACTTTTCTCTACTCACTCTAGTTCACAAGGTTTAGCAAACCGAGTGAACTAGTTTCTTCAAAGTTCGAAGAAGGAGCCAAAGGTAGAAGCTTTCAGGTGGATCTATCTTCGGCGCAAGGAGACGACGGGGAGAAGCTGATTCGGACAACCATCGAGGCTTTAAGACGAAGGTGTTCGAGATAAGAAAGGTATAAACCCCCTAACCGAGTAGCGAACAACTCCTAGTTAGGTTGTTAGTTAGATGTTTAACAAAGATCTGGTTTTGAGTCCATGTTACCACTTCTAGAAAAATTGTTTTTCACCAAATTCCGCATGCCCGAAAGTACCGGGAGAGGTAGCATGGACTTACAGTGGTATCAGAGCCTAGTTAAACTCTATCTAACATGTTAGCAAAGTAACTAGAAGATCGATCAAACAAAAAGTCACGAAACGAACCCGAGTTGTCAAGTTTCTGCCGATTTTTTTTCTGTTCAAAAGTTGATAATTTTCATCTTAAAAATCGGCTCAGGCTTTTGTATGAATAACCACCAAATTTGGTCCCACGAACCGTTCAAAGAGCCGCGGAAACGCGGCGGGAGCACGCTCCCGCCGCGGTTCCGCGGCCGAGTTGACTCGGCCGAGGTCCAAATTTGGTGCAGTGTATTTCTGGGGTTGTTTTGGGATTTTTGGTATATGTATTTTCTGCCCGGATTTTCCAGAACGAAAATTTTGTGTTTGGGGCCTATAAATCCGTATTTTTGATCGAACTTCTAAAAGACTTAAGCTGGCGGGTTTTTCTGTGATGTGATATTTGTATTGAACGTCTGCTAATCGCTATATGTCGATTAGTGGGGGTTATACAAATCTGTGATCTGTAATGTTATTGGAATGTGCATATGAATTCATTGGATTGTCGCGGGTGAATAGCTGGGGGTTGTGAGACGAGAGTTTTCTTTTCTTTCAATTCATGTAAATTTGTAAATTGATGTAATAATTATTTGTATGGCCGCACAACCGGGTCGGGGTTGTAGCCGTCATTGTATAATTTCTTTTTACTGTTTTTGCTCCTAGGATAGACCCATGGAGGGGGTGCACAAACTACCGGGTATGCCGAAGTGCCGAGTGGCCTACTCACGGGGTTGAGGGAGGTTGCTTCGCTTCGGGTACTTGGCGGGTAGTTTTCCGCACCCGTAGGGGTCTTGGGTGGGGTATTGGCTATTCACCGCGACCGTGTAATCTGCTTTTCGTTATAGGCTCGTACGAATTGCAGGTTCCTAGTATATCCAATGTTTTCATCTGTGATCTGAAATGTCTATCATTGCAATATATCTATATATGATATTATTTAGGCGTTGCTTATGTTTTACAGCCGCGCTAGCCCAGCCCCCGCTCTGTCGTTAGTTAAGTAACCTAACGGGTAATGACGGGGCCCCGTGGCCAATGCGAATGGCATAAGCGTACGTCATATTTTGGTTGTTTTCTGCAATGGTAGGATTAATTGATGGGACGCATTAAAAGAACTAATGCAAGAATATCACGCATTAAAAGAACTAATGCAAGAAAATAAACCAAGTAAAAGTCGTTGGAACACTTTCGAAAAACCACTCGGTTCTTTTCAAAACTAACTTTTAAATGCGGAGTTTGAGCCACTCTTTTTAAAAGCTATCTCGTTCCATCGACTATATCAAGTTCACTACGTTCACGGTTTCGCCAAAACCATTCGTAGCCCTCCGTCGTTTCACATAAATAGTCAATAGTATTCAAGCTATGTATGTTGGCCAAAGTCAAGGCATAGTGATTGGTAGCTATTATGTATTCATGTGTAGCATAGATAGATGTGTTGGTTTGGGACAGTCGTACTGCCATTTTGGCCAAAGTCAAAGGCAGATACGGATGGATCCAAATTAACCTGGGGAATGACGGGTAGAACTTGACATGTGACTTATGATATTTTGGCCAAAGTCAAGGTCATAAGAGCATGGGGCAAAAATCCACATCGGGAGTTTCAAAAGAACTGAAACTTGCTAGTGTTGCATACCATTTGGAGTGTGATGATTCTGGTAGGATTCCTTCAGTTTCGTCATGCGATGATATTTGGATCCCGATCCTACTGTGAGTATATGCTACTCCTCGGGAAATTTCTCACTTAACGATCAATGCTATAAACCTAGTAGGTGTCTAGAAAGGTGTTAGCAGGGCTACGCCCCCAGGGAAAAGAGGTTCTTAAATTAAGGAACTTCGCGAAAGCGTTGGAAAACCTCCCTCGAAGTACCGACACCAGCCTGGCCGAACGGTTAAGCAAGTATTGTACGGTGAGATTGATCCTGACTAATTCTTCCTTTTTGGTTTGAGGAGGGATTCGAGAAACAGTGGGAGCCATCCTGTTTAGACAAACTAAAAACCACTCTAAACTTGCAAGAGCATCATGCTGAGTGTTTCTTCTTCTCTCTCCTAATTGCAACGACCAATCGACATGACTGGACTTAAGTTACTTCTAGATAAAAACATACCGACAGGGCCAAACTACAAAGATTGGCTCAGGAATGTCAAAATGGCAATCACTTACGACAAGCTGGGGTATCTTCTTACCACCAAAGCTCCCCCTGTCCCACGTCCCAAAACCAGCGTCGCGGATAAGGAAATCCGTAAGACCTGGGAACTAGATTGCGCGAAGGCCAAGTGCCTCGTGCTTGCCTCTATGGACAACGAACATCAGAGGAGGCACGAGAATATGGACCTCGAATCCATATTTCTCCATACAAAAGAACTGTATGGAGAGCAGTCTCGTATCGCAAGATACGAAGTGTCGAAGAAGTTATTTTCGGCAAGGTTGGCCATCGGATCATCGGTAGCGGAACACGTGCTTAAGATGATTGGCTTCATTGAGAAGCTCGTGGAACTTGGGACCACGTTGGAGAATGAGCTCTATACTGACTTGATTCTCCAGTCTCTTCCTTCCACTTACGCCCAGTTTATACTGAACTTCAACTTACAAGAAAAAGAAGTTGAAATTTCAGAACTCCTCAACATGCTGAGGAGTGCAGAGGTGTAACCCTTCCAAAATCGTTTAGGCAGTTTTTCGGTAATCGGCTAATTTTTCGGCTTTTTCCGTAAAAAGTCAAAATAGGTATTTTTCATTGTAGACCTAATTATACAAAATTTAGATAAGATATTACTATAATTTTGTCACTAAAATGTCACTTATAATTATCTAGTTAAAAAAAATAATATTTCGTAATTAATTATTTTTTTATTATTTTAAGCCTTTTTAAATACATTAAATTAGTGATAAATACAAATTTAATTAGGTAAATTACACACTTAGGAACCATTATAAACTAAAATATAGTGGTAACAAAAATTTTACCAAAACTTTCCAAGAATTGTGGTTTTATGGTGTAAAAAATGCATTAAAATGGGTTTTTTTGTAAAAAGTTGATGTAACATTCATTAATTGATCTTTGAAGAAGCTTTTTGTGTAGAATTTTCCACACAATTCTCTCCCACTCTCCTCTTCCACCTCCAGGTCGTGAAACCTGCAGCAAACCCCCTCCCATTTCCCCCATTTTGTTTAGCTCAAAATTCTTGCAAAAAATCCTCCGAAATCCACAAAAATTCACACTTTTCTTCACTAATTCAAACCTAAACCCTATTGCATCCCTTCTCAAGCCCAAATTGGTCTAAGACAAGGAGAAAAGAGGCATCTTTTGAGGCTAATTGCAAGAGGATCATAACTTGGGAGGTATAAATCCTAAACTAGTTGTTAAATTTGTAGTTTAAATAAGCTAGATTAGTATTTTAAAGTGTTAATTTCATTGTAATGGTTAGTTTTTTGAAAATTCAAGAGAGGTGGAGATGCCCTAATTAGGATTTGTTGTAGGATAAGTGTGTTTAAGTTAGGGTAGTGGTTATCTAGTTGGTTATAATGGATGGTTGTGCGATGTAGCGATCGCTACACCGTTAAATCGCGACAATTTCATCGATATTTCTATGCTAATAGTTTACTAGTTTTCTAAAATTTTAGGAGGTGATCAAATTGCGTTATTTTAGCGATATAATTAGCTTCGTATAGGACTATTAGAGTGCGCGAACGCGGGGTTTCGTCTAGTCGGGTTGTAGTTTTGTCGATTTCCCTGAAATGACGATTCTAGTTAAAGGTTAGCGATTTTCGTGCGTTTTCCCGCGCACCGAGTGCATGCTATGTTTAATTCGAGAGCGTCGATATTTGTATAATGTGACTTGCATTGTGTTAGGTTTTGTAATATTATGCTTGATATTGTGCAAATATAGGATCGGTCGGGGAAACATCGGACACGGCGCGTAAAGGCAAGGCGGTGGTCGGATCGGATTAGCGGGGATTTCAGGTGAGTAGATGTATTCATCTATGGGGGAATCGTCTGAATGGCGCGAGGCGCCCCCTAGTTAGGATTACCCTACTTTGTGCAAAATTCATATTGTTAGCTAGCTGACCCATTCATGTACACTGCATACCTTTATAGCGAACAGTATATTAGATTGTATGGACATTCATCTATACTTATGCGATATCACTTCGTAGGACACGAACACCATTACCATTGGCATCTGTTGCACGCGCACCATTCATATGACACACACACCTTTGGTAATTTCCATGCCACGTGCACTATAGAACCTGTTTATCATAATATCGCCACTTGCATTCATACTTGATATATGAAATTGCATAGCATACGTATACCTCGCATCATCATCATATTTATATAGATTTATAGCAAAATTCACATCGTATGCATTGATATCATAGACATTTATCATATATAACATGTGGACATTATGATTTTCTTGAGGATTTCAGTATTGCTGCGATTTCTGGATTTTTGGGGAAAACCGCAAGAATTTAACAAAACCTTATATTTATCATTGTCAAAAAAAAGTTGCGGTTTTCTCGTGATGTATGTGTCGTCCACCATGAGTTTTCATGTTTTCTATTGGATTTCGAGACCCGATTCGAGGAGTGGATGAACCGTTTCGGGTACATGGTGGGCCCGGTATGGTACCCCGGGGCAAGAATATCGAGTTGTAGACGATGAGCCTGGCAGGGGAAGACTACCTACCGGTGATGTCTGGCGCGGCGGATATCCGGAGGATACCGACCGTTGTCGTGAGATTTATGAAATGGGCCGATCCGGACTGACAGAGACCGATATTGAGACAGATATGATTCCTATTTGGTGTCGATGCTTGAAACGGGTTTTCAGATGATTTCTTGATGGTACTTAGCTATTATACAGATATTCATTTTTTTAAAGTTGAGAACGCAGTACCCTTAGCATTTAAAACACTTAAAGAGTTAGAAATGACATTGCATACCTGTGCATGCATACTAGAGCTATTATATCACATATGGACATGCATGTTGTGGTGCATTGCGTGCATTCTTACGATTGCCTTATTAGATGTTATATTTACTCACGAGCTGGCAACTCACCCCCGTTGTGCCACAGTGTCTTGCAGGTCGGACCCGTCAGTCTTGTAGCGGCGGGCTATCTTATCATCAGTTCCTTTTGCTCAGACTCGCGACATCGCCCGTAGGTGGGTTGCGAGCACACTTTATTTCTTTTGCTTTATCATTGTATCTAGTATTCTCCATCTACCACTTTATATTGTATATGCGACCTAGTGATGAGACTGAGAGATTTGTATATTTATGGTTTCTTTTGGGTCGAGCTCACTTGAGCCGACGTGTGTTTTCTGGTATTTTGCATTTCTTTTATGCTCTTTTTCTTGATATTACTATTATATTGCATGTGGTTGTGATCCGCCTTGGGCGAAGAGCTAGCTCCCGCTTGGGGATGCCATTTTAGGATTTCATATTTATTATCTTGTTGTACCCATTTTGGGGGATAGAAAATACAGGGGAGACTCTGCCGAAATTTTCAGAAATTTTTGATGTTCTTTTTTTGGATTCTATGCAACTTAATTGATTTAAAAACCGTTTTCATTTAAGGTTTTCCTTCACTCTCTTTTGATTTTGGTTTAGATTTTTCTGGGCTTTGGCTGACTTAGGTTACGTTACGCCTTTAGACGTCTCGTAATCTAAGTGCCAATCACGTTCCGTACCTTCGAGCCGTGACAAAGTTGGTATCAGAGCGTAGGTTTTACCTTTCTGAGTGTAGGACGATCTTGGTAGATGGAGTAGGTGACTTAAGCAGAGTGGCGTACCGTGGGTATGATCCGCGGCATACTTACGATACGGTACTCCGCCTA
The DNA here is from genome assembly GCA_030015575.1 of Agapanthus africanus. Taxonomy (NCBI): domain Eukaryota; kingdom Viridiplantae; phylum Streptophyta; class Magnoliopsida; order Asparagales; family Amaryllidaceae; genus Agapanthus; species Agapanthus africanus. The sequence continues at coordinate 284,963,901 of CM057343.1, read as the reverse complement.
AGTGACCTTAGGACATAATTGCTTTTAATTCCTTTCTTGATTCCTTGATTCAATTGCAATGATCTTATCAGTCCTGTTTCTTATTCCTGCTTCGATGCCGCCAAAGACTACGAGAGCTCAGCGGGCTGCCGCTAGGGATGAGATTCGAGCGGGCTCGTCTGAGGTGAGGATCGAGCGGGATGATGCGCCTACCCCTCAGGGTCATATTGATCCGCCTTATCCAGACCGTATTGCCAGATTAAAGGCCGACATGCAAAAGTTGCGACAGATGATGGGATATTTAGTTGAGTCCAGTCGGGCACAGAGATCCGAGGATGTTCCTTCCACCGCACAGACCACGATTGTACCTGCTGCACAGATGGTCGCTCCTGCTACTACGGAGACTATCCCTGTTTCACTACAGGAGTTCATGAGATTGAGACCTCCAGCTTTTACCGGTACAGATGCGACAGAGGACCCACAGGCATTTCTTGATAGGATGGCTCGGATTTGCCGTTCGTTGAGGTGTTCTGATGATAGATTGGTGGAGTTTGCGAGTTTTCGTCTGGAGGGTCTTGCCCAGACATGGTACGATTCAGTAGAGAGTGGCCGAGCTGCAGGTCTGCCTTCTATGACCTGGGATGAGTTTACAGCTGCATTTCTTGCCCGTTTTCTTCCGGAGAGTGTCCGAGATGCTCGAGCCCGTAGTTTTGAGTCTTTGCGCAAGACTCCTGGGATGACAGTGTCGGAGTATGATATACAGTTTACCCAGTTGTCTCGATATGCTCCGTACCTAGTCGACACAGAAGAGAAGAGAATAAAGAGGTTTGTACGAGGGCTTGATACACAGCTATTCCTTGCCATCGGCACCCAGCACTTTGATACATACGCAGCCGCGATGGATGCAGCCTTACTTTTGGAGGAGCGTATTTCTGAGACTCCGGTCATTTCTGGGCTGAAAAGGATCCGTACTGATACGCCAGCTCAGCGGCAGATGGGCAGACACCGCGATAGATTATTTCCGGGAGATGGTGGAGGCAGAGGATTGAGACGAGGTCAGTTATTTGGTTCATATCCACAGACCCAGCAGTCGTCTCCAGGATGTTTTCGGTGTGGGAGTCAGTACCACCGTGTCAGAGACTGTACCATGGGACGCCAGGACGCGGCGACAGTCCCATATGTGACCTTACCATCTTCACCACCTCCTCAGAGAGCTCTACTTCCTACTCCTGATGATGCTCCACGCCAGCCAGATGTTCCTAGAGGTCGTGGGCATGGCGGTCCGGTTCAGAGAGGACGAGGCGACAGAGGCAAAGGCAGAGGCCGAGGTAGAGGCAGAGGACAGCTAACTACTAGTGGTGGACAGGCCCGAGTGTTCGCATTGACTCCTCAGGATGCACATGCATCCAATGCCGTCGTGACAGGTACTCTGCCAGTATGTTCTTTTGATGCACAAGTATTATATGATCCAGGCTCCACACATTCATATGTATCCACGTACTTTGCACCGAGGTTGGGCCGAGAGTCTTCTCCGTTAGATCAGTCGCTTGTGGTTATTACACCGGTAGGCGAGTCGTTTGTTGCTCGTTTTGTGTACCGATCATGTTCCGTTCGTATCGGGGAGAGAGATTCGTCAGTTGATTTGATTCTCCTCGATATGCTAGACTTTGACGTTCTTCTTGGTATGGACTAGCTAGCCACCTGTTATGCATCCGTGGACTGCCGTGAAAAAGCAGTCAGATTCAGTTTTCCTGGTGAGCCGGTTCTTGTTATTCAGGGAGATCGTAGTGCTACCCTTCCCAGCTTGATTTCTTCTCTTCGCGCTGGTCAGCTCTTGAGGAAAGGGTGTCAGGGATTCTTAGCATATATTTGTGATGCTAGCTCCACAGAGGTTCCGTTGGACCAGGTCCCTGTTGTGAGAGAGTTTCCTGATGTATTCCCTGACGAGCTGCCTGGTCTGCCACCAGAGCGCGAGATTGAGTTCTGTATTGACTTGATCCCTGGCACGGGGCCTATTTCTATACCTCCTTATCGGATGGCCCCGGCGGAGCTGAGAGAGCTAAAGGATCAGTTACAGGACTTGCTGGACAAAGGGCTTATCCGACCGAGTGTGTCACCTTGGGGTGCTCCCGTCCTGTTTGTTAAGAAGAAGGACGGAAGTATGCGTTTATGCATTGATTATCGTCAGCTGAACCGGGTTACTGTGTGGAATAGGTATCTCCTACCCCGCATTGATGACTTATTCGATCAACTCCATGGTGCAGGGTTTTTCTCGAAGGTTGATTTACGGTCAGGTTATCACCAGTTGCGGGTTCGGAAGGAGGATATTCCGAAGACCGCTTTCCGTACTCGATATGGTCATTATGAGTTCTTGGTGATGTCGTTCGGGCTCACCAATGCCCCAACAGCATTTATGGACTTGATGAACCGTGTATTCAGGCTGTATCTCGATCAGTTCATCATTATGTTCATTGACTACATCTTGGTTTATTCTCGGAGCCGGGAGGAGCATGAGCAGCACTTGCATATCACATTGCAGACTTTGAGGGAGCATCAGCTGTTCGCCAAATTTTCCAAGTGCGCATTCTGGTTAGACAGTGTCGACTTCTTAGGTCATGTGGTGACGAGAGATGGTATTTGTGTGGACCCGAAGAAGATCGAGGCAGTTCAGCGTTGGCCTAGACCGGTATCAGTTACAGAGGTTCGCAGCTTTCTAGGTCTGGCCGGCTATTATCGACGTTTTGTCCAGGATTTCTCCCGCATTGCTGCACCATTGACTGGGTTGACCCGGAAGGGGGTTCCTTTCGATTGGACCCAGGCATGTGAGGATAGTTTCCAGCAGTTGAAGACTCATCTGACTACTGCACCAGTGTTAGCATTGCCTTCAGGATCAGGCGGGTTCGTGGTATATTGTGATGCTTCTCGAGTGGGGATGGGCTTTGTATTGATGCAGCATGACAGAGTTATCGCGTATGCTTCTCGGCAGCTGAGGAAACACGAACAGAACTACCCCACTCATGATTTAGAGATGGCTGCAGTGGTATTTGCACTTAAGATTTGGAGACATTACCTATACGGTGAGTCGTGCCAGATATTCACTAACCACAAGAGTTTGAAGTATATCTTTCAGCAGCGAGATCTGAATCTGAGACAGCGCCGTTGGATGGAGTTGGTGAAGGATTATGACTGCGAGATTCTATACCATCCGGGCAAGGTGAATGTCGTGGCAGATGCTTTGAGTAGGAGGCCCGGAGGTAGCTTATCTTGTTTGAGCGCAGTACAGATGCAGTCGATGGCAGATTGGCAGGTTTTATGTGATAGCAGAGTGCAGTTCGAGTTTACTCCTACAGGGGGACAGCTAGCCCATTTCAGAGCACGCCCACAGTTACTTGACCGTATCCGCGAGGCACAGTCCGGCGATGCCCGTATTTTAGAGATTATTGAGCAGATTCGGCAGGGCAGAGTTTCCGAGTTCGTGATTGATGATCAGGGGATACTTCGGTTTGGGACTCGACTGTGCGTGCCAGATTCAGAGGGGCTGAGGCGTGATATTCTTATGGAGGCACATAGATCAGTATACAGTGTGCATCCAGGTTCCACCAAGATGTACCGTGATTTGAGAGAGGTTTACTGGTGGGACGGGATGAAGAAGGATATTACAGACTTTGTGTCGAGATGCCTGACTTGTCAACAAGTCAAGGCCGAGCACCAGAGGCCAGCCGGCGAGTTACAGCCTTTGCCCATCCCTGAGTGGAAGTGGGAGCAGGTCTCCATGGACTTCATTGTGGGTCTACCCAGGACCAGTCGAGGGTACGACTCTATTTGGGTGATTGTGGATCGACTGACGAAAGCGGCTCACTTCCTGCCAGTGAAGACCACTTTTGGATTTTCTCAGTACGCACAGGTTTATATTGATGAGATAGTGCGACTGCATGGCGTTCCGACTTGCATCGTGTCCGACCGTGGCACCCAGTTTACCAGCCGATTGTGGCAGAAACTCCAGGAAGCATTGGGCACCCGATTGAGTTTTAGCACAGCCTTTCATCCGCAGACTGACGGTCAGTCAGAGCGTACTATTCAGACTCTTGAGGACATGCTCAAAACTTGCGTTTTAGATTTCGGTGGTAGCAGGGATCGTCATTTGCCTTTGATCGAGTTTTCCTACAATAATAGCTTCTAGGAGACGATTCAGATGGCATCTTTCGAAGCTTTATATGGGAGGAGATGTCGATCGCCTGTATGTTGGACAGAGCTTAGGGAGAGCAGTATTTTGGGGCCGCAGATTGTACAGGAGACGACCGAGAAGATACAGCTGATTCGGGACAGGATGAGAGCGGCACAGAGCAGGCAGAAATCATATGCTGACAGGCGTCGTCGCCGACTCGAGTTCGCTGTTGGTGATCATGTTTTCTTGAAGGTCTCTCCGATGAAGGGTGTGATGATATTTGGGCGGAAAGGGAAGCTGAGTCCTAAATATGTTGGTCCCTTCGAGATCCTAGAGCGTGTTGGTCCAGTCGCTTATCGGTTAGCTCTTCCGCCCAACTTCCCCGATGTTCACCCTGTGTTCCATGTTTCGATGCTCCGCAAGTACCTTTATGATCCTTCCCATGCGATTTAGCACCAGACGATCCAGCAAGAGCGTGATCTTTCTTTCACCGAGCAGCCGGTTGTCATTTTGGATCGGCAGGTGAAGAAATTGAGGTCGAAGGTTATACCGTCCGTCAAGGTCCTTTGGCGTGGCCCGAACAGCGAGGAGGTCACCTGGGAGACCGAGGTCGAGATGAGAAAGAGATATCCCCATCTTTTTGAAGGTACACGTAGTTAAATTCTAAATTTGGGGACCGAATTTCTTTAAGGGGGGAAGATTGTAACCCTTCCAAAATCGTTTAGGCAGTTTTTCGGTAATCGGCTAATTTTTCGGCTTTTTTCGTAAAAAGTCAAAATAGGTATTTTTCATTGTAGACCTAATTATACAAAATTTAGATAAGATATTACTATAATTTTGTCACGAAAATGTCACTTATAATTATCTAGTTAAAAAAATAAATATTTCGTAATTAATTATTTTTTTTATTATTTTAAGCCTTTTTAAATACATTAAATTAGTGATAAATACAAATTTAATTAGGTAAATTACACACTTAGGAACCATTATAAACTAAAATATAGTGGTAACAAAAATTTTACCAAAACTTTCCAAGAATTGTGGTTTTATGGTGTAAAAAATGCATTAAAATGGGTTTTTTTGTAAAAAGTTGATGTAACATTCATTAATTGATCTTTGAAGAAGCTTTTTGTGTAGAATTTTCCACACAATTCTCTCCCACTCTCCTCTTCCACCTCCAGGTCGTGCAACCTGCAGCAAACCCCCTCCCATTTCCCCCATTTTGTTTAGCTCAAAATTCTTGAAAAAATCCTCCGAAATCCACAAAAATTCACACTTTTCTTCACTAATTCAAACCTAAACCCTATTGCATCCCTTCTCAAGCCCAAATTGGTCTAAGACAAGGAGAAAAGAGGCATCTTTTGAGGCTAATTGCAAGAGGATCATAACTTGGGAGGTATAAATCCTAAACTAGTTGTTAAATTTGTAGTTTAAATAAGCTAGATTAGTATTTTAAAGTGTTAATTTCATAGTAATGGTTGGTTTTTTGAAAATTCAAGAGAGGTGGAGATGCCCTAATTAGGATTTGTTGTTGGATAAGTGGGTTTAAGTTAGGGTAGTGGTTATCTAGTTGGTTATAATGGATGGTTGTGCGATGTAGCGATCGCTACACCGTTAAATCGCGACAATTTCATCGATATTTCTATGCTAATAGTTTACTAGTTTTCTAAAATTTTAGGAGGTGATCAAATTTCGTTATTTTAGCGATATAATTAGCTTCGTATAGGACTATTAGAGTGCGCAAACGCGGGGTTTCGTCTAGTCGGGTTATAGTTTTGTCGATTTCCCTGAAATGACGATTCTAGTTAAAGGTTAGCGATTTTCGTGCGTTTTCCCGCGCACCGAGTGCATGCTATGTTTAATTCGAGAGCGTCGATATTTGTATAATGTGACTTGCATTGTGTTAGGTTTTGTAATCTTATGCTTGATATTGTGCAAATATAGGATCGGTCGGGGAAACATCGGACACGGCGCGTAAAGGCAAGGCGGTGGTCGGATCGGATTAGCGGGGATTTCAGGTGAGTAGATGTATTCATCTATGGGGGAATCGTCTGAATGGCGCGAGGCGCCCCCTAGTTAGGATTACCCTACTTTGTGCAAGATTCATATTGTTAGCTAGCTGATCCATTCATGTACACTGCATACCCTTATAGCGAACAGTATATTAGATTGTATGGACATTCATCTATACTTATGCGATATCACTTCGTAGGACACGAACACCATTACCATTGGCATCTGTTGCACGCGCACCATTCATATGACACACACGCATTTGGTAATTGCCATGCCACTTGCACTATAGAACCTGTTTATCATAATATCGCCACTTGCATTCATACTTGATATATGAAATTGCATAGCATACGTATACCTCGCATCATCATCATATTTATATAGATTTCTAGCAAAATTCACATCGTATGCATTGATATCATAGACATTTATCATATATAACATGTGGACATTATGATTTTCTTGAGGATTTCAGTATTGCTGCGATTTCTGGATTTTTGGGGAAAACCGCAAGAATTTAACAAAACCTTATATTTATCATTGTCAAAATAAAGTTGCGGTTTTCTCGTGATGTATGTGTCGTCCACCATGAGTTTTCATGTTTTCTATTGGATTTCGAGACCCGATTCGAGGAGTGGATGAACCGTTTCGGGTACATGGTGGGCCCGGTATGGTACCCTGGGGCAAGAAGATCGAGTTGTAGACGATGAGCCTGGCAGGGGAAGACTACCTACCGGTGATGTCTGGCGCGGCGGATATCCAGAGGATACCGACCGTTGTCGTGAGATTTATGAAATGGGCCGATCCGGACTGACAGAGCCCGATATTGAGACAAATATGATTCCTATTTGGTGTCGATGCTTGAAACGGGTTTTCAGATGATTTCTTGATGGTACTTAGCTATTATACAGATATTCATTTTTTTAAAGTTGAGAACGCAGTACCCTTAGCATTTAAAACACCTAAAGAGTTAGAAATGACATTGCATACCTGTGCATGCATACTAGAGCTATTATATCACATATGGACATTGTGGTGCATTGCGTGCATTCTTACGATTGCCTTATTAGATGTTATATTTACTCACGAGCTGGCAACTCACCCCCGTTGTGCCACAGTGTCTTGCAGGTCGGACCCGTCAGTCTTGCAGCGGCGGGCTATCTTATCATCAGTTCCTTTTGCTCAGACTCGCGACATCGCCCGTAGGTGGGTTGCGAGCACACTTTATTTCTTTTGCTTTATCATTGTATCTAGTATTCTCCATCTACCACTTTATATTGTATATGCGACCTAGTGATGAGACTGAGAGATTTGTATATTTGTGGTTTCTTTTGGGTCGAGCTCACTTGAGCCGACGTGTGTTTTCTGGTATTTTGCATTTCTTTTATGCTCTTTTTCTTGATATTACTATTATATTGCATGTGGTTGTGATCCGCCTTGGGCGAAGAGCTAGCTCCCGCTTGGGGATGCCATTTTAGGATTTCATATTTATTATCTTGTTGTACCCATTTTGGGGGATAGAAAATACAGGGGAGACTCTGCCGAAATTTTCAGAAATTTTTGATGTTCTTTTTTTGGATTCTATGCAACTTAATTGATTTAAAAACCGTTTTCATTTAAGGTTTTCCTTCACTCTCTTTTGATTTTGGTTTAGATTTTTCTGGGCTTTGGCTGACTTAGGTTACGTTACGCCTTTAGACGTCTCGTAATCTAAGTGCCAGTCACGTTCCGTACCTTCGGGCCGTGACAAGAGGGCACCCTACAGAAAGGTAGGGAAACATCCACTTTGTTTGTAGGAGGATCTTCCTCTTCTAGGTCCAAGGCGAAAGCCAAGGGAAAGAAGAAGAAAGCCCCCGCCAAACCAAGGGGCGGTGTTAGTAAAGTGTATATGAAGGGAAAAGCAAAAGCAACAAAGAAAGCGGGAAAGCTTGCGTATAAGGAAGAATGCTTCTATTGTCATAAGAAAGGACACTGGAAGAATGATTGCAGGGCTTGCAAAGCCAGGACACAGGAATTGAAGCAGGTTGCGGCTTCAGCTTCAGGTGTGTATGTTATTGAAAACTGTCTTTCAATAAACTCTACTTCCTGGGTATTGGATACCGGATCAGGTTCTCATATCTGTAATTCTTTGCAGGCATTGAGAAACTGTAGGGTTTTGAAGGCAGGTGACATGACCCTCAGAGTTGCAAACGGAGCTAGCATGGATGCTAAGGCCGTGGGGGACTATCACCTGGGAATGTCAGATGGACATGTTTTGGTTTTGCGTAATTGTTTTTTTGTACCCAACGCAACTTGTAATATCATTTCTGTATCTTTAGTTTCTAAAGAAGGTTATGAATTTGCGTTTGTAAGTAATGTTGTAAACATTCACCTTAATCATGTTTTGATTGGGTCAGGTACATTGAGCAATGGTATATACGTAATAAACCAACCACAGATTTTCAATGTCCAGAATACACACAAAAGAAAGTCTCCGAAAATCAATCAGACTTTCTTATGGCATTGTAGACTGGGTCACATCAATGAGAGAAGGTTGACGAAGTTACATACAGAAGGATATTTGAATCCGTTCGAATATCAATCGTATGCCATTTGTCAATCCTGTCTCAAAAGAAAGATGATAAAGACTCCGTTCACTGGACACGGAGTAAGAGTGAGCGAGCTCTTGGGACTCGTACACAGTGACGTGTGCGGTCCAATGTCTACACATGCGCGAAGCGGTTATTCTTACTTCATTACTTTTACGGATGACTTTTCAAGGTACGGTTATGTCTTCTTAATGAAACATAAGTCCGAAGCCTTTGGAAAATTCCAGGAATATAAGAATGAAGTAGAAAAACAAACCGGCAAAAGTATCAAGATTCTAAGATCGGATCGAGGTGGAGAATACTTAAGTGCCGAGTTCCTGGACTATTTAAAAGAGAACGGAATTCTCTCTCAGCTTACTCCTCCATACACTCCGCAACATAACGGTGTATCGGAGAGACGAAACCGAACCCTATTGGATATGGTACGGTCCATGATGAGTAACGCTGAGTTACCGCTATCATTCTGGGGGTATGCGCTAGAATCAGCTGCATACCTTTTGAACCGAGTTCCTATTAAGACTGTGCCTACTACGCCATATGAGATGTGGTGTGGGAAGAGACCCTATCTTAATCACATTAAGACATGGGGAAGTCCAGCTTTTGTCAAAAAGCAGCATGCGGACAAGCTCGAGGCACGCTCAGTACAGTGCAAGTTCGTGGGATATCCAAAGAACTCCAAGGGATATTTCTTCTACTGTGAAGAGGAACAAAAGGTTTTTGTTTCTCGTCATGCCTACTTTCTAGAACACCAGTTCTTAGAAAAGGAAATTGGTGGGACCGCAGTAGAACTGGAAGAAATTCCAAAACCACGAGCTATTACTGAAAGCTTAGTGGAAACAGAGGGTTCAAAAGAACAGGACATTCCTGCGCTGCTCCGCAGGAGTAGTAGGCAGTCTCATCCGCCCGAGAGATACTGCGGTTTTCTCATAGACAGGAATAGAGAGGATTGCATCATAGATTATGATGAGCCTACTAGCTTCCAGCAGGCCGTTCAGAGCGTTGACTCGGTAAAATGGATGGATGCATTGCGGAACGAAATGGAGTCCATATACACCAACAAAGTAAGGACGTTGGACATTGCTCCAGATGGGGTAAAACCCGTATGATGCAAGTGGATCTTCAAAAAGAAGATTGGTGTAGATGGACAGGTTGAGACCTATAAAGCTAGACTTGTTGCAAATGGTTTCCGTCAAAGACCTGGCTTGGACTATGACGAAACCTTTTCTCCAGTGGCTATGCTGAAATCCATTCGGATCCTTCTTGCCATTGCTGCCTTCCACGATTATGAGATCTGGCAAATGGACGTAAAGACCGCTTTTCTAAATGGAAATTTAGAAGAGTGTGTCTATATGGACCAGCCAGAGGGTTTCATTCAGAGTGGGAGCAGCGGAAAGGTGTGCAAGTTACTTAAGTCCATTTACGGACTAAAGCAGGCATCACGGAGTTGGAACATCTGTTTTGATGAGACGGTCAAGGAATTTGGCTTTATCAAAAATCCAGATGAACCATGCATCTGTAGTAGATTTGTAGCGAGAACTGTAGTATTCCTCGTTTTATACGTGGATGACATTCTCTTAATAGGAAATGACATTCCTATGCTACAATCTGTCAAGGGGTTCTTGTCACACAGGTTCTCCATGAAAGACCTGGGTGATGCCTCATACATCCTGGGGATCCGGATCCATCGTGATAGATCCAAGAGGATATTAGGACTTTCGCAGTCCAGGTACATCGACACCATACTGAAAAGGTTCAGTATGGAGGATTCCAAGCGCGGTAACCTACCGGCTTGTCACGGGATCACCCTCTTTAAAGAGATGTCTCCCAAGACTGATTTGGAGAGGGATCGCATATCTATTATACCCTACGCTTCTGCGGTAGGCTCTATAATGTATGCGATGTTGTGTACAAGACCGGATGTTGCTTATGCACCGAGTGTGGTAAGCCGGTATCAGTCAAACCCTGGGGAGAAACACTGGATAGTGGTAAAGAACATTCTCATGTACTAGAGAAGGACTAAGGAGATGTTCTTGGTGTATGGCGGAAAAGACCTCCAGATCGAGGCCTTTGCTGACTCCAGCTTCCAGAGTGACAAGGATGATTCCAAGTCCATGTCGGGTTTTGTCTTTACCCTCAATGGAGGGGCGGTGTGTTGGAAGAGTTCCAAACAGGAAACCGCTGCAGACTCGACGATGGAAACGGAATACATCGCTGCATCTGATGCCGCAAAAGAAGCTGTCTAGATGAGGAAGTTCTTAAAAGAACTTCAGGTGGTTCCGTCCATTGTTGATCCAATACCTCTATATTGCGACAACAACGGCGCTATAGCTTTAGCGAAGGAACCCAGGTCCCATCAGAGATCCAGACACATCTTAAGGTGGTATCACCTGATCAGGGAGATCGTGGATCGCCAGGAGATCAAGGTTCGGAGGGTTGCTTCAGAAGATAACACTGCAGATCCATTCACCAAGGCCTTGCCCCAGACTCAGTTCGAGCGGCTGATCGAGATGATAGGTCTTCGATACGCCAGTACATGGCCTTAGTGCAAGTGGGAGATTGTTAGTGTATATGCCCTAGCGGCCATTACTGTATCATACTAGTTTGTATATTACTTAATGGAAGCTTGGGATATTCACCTTGTATATACAATCTTGCTCAAAATAGTAGTATGCTACTTGGTTTGTTTCTACTTCAATGTGTACATGTGTTTATTTTAGTATATCGCCTATACACAATAGTGGAGCCCTTAGGATCATTGCTTGATTACCAGCGTTGTGATGGCCGTCACTCCAGTGGGTGCTGGCTAATCTATAAGCACATCCTTATGCAGGTCCCTAGTCGCAGGACTATCGAGACAGGGAATCGATACTCCGGAGTAGACTAGCGCATGCGTTTCTCATCCCAGTGTGGGAGATGGTCTGTCCCACAGCCATCAGTACGTCGTACTGGAGATAGTATGCGGGTGCTCGTTAAGTTACGAGTACACTGGACAGGACTCGTCGGGAACTGACCGGTTGGTATTATACCTATCGTCAGTTATCAGTTCCCAGGTGACATGAGTACAGCTTAGTCCGCTGACTTGACACTATCACTTCGCCTCGAGTGTGTTCCCACTGTAGTTTGATTACTACCCTACCACGGCTCAAAGGAGTCGTGCAAACAGGTGGTAATTGGGTGCAGTCCCGAAGCACTTGGAGGCAATGACGGTTAGACAGGATTCGTCTCTCCCGGTATTGGGGGTTGACATCGCGCTGTGTCTAGGAGAGCCATTACACGAGTAGTCCCTGGCCAGGGCAATCGAGATATACTGGTAGGCTTCCAGTGTTATCTCAGGGTGTTTTGGGCTTCACTCCGACACGACTTGTACCGCTATTAGGGGACTGACGTTTACCGCCCCCCTAGGCCCGCCATGCGATGTATCAGACGAACAGACCGGACTGTACGGAGATTGTCACATTCAGGCTCAGTAGGAGTTCAGATGGGTTTCACCTCGTCAGTCTTCTTGTCGGCATCTACCTGGGGACCGTTACGCACAGCTAGTGCCGCTTGTGGTTTGTGGTTAAACCCACTGCCAGCGTAGTGTCAAGTCTTTAGAGTCCCATAAAGAAAGCTATTCGCCTTTTGGCAAAAGAGTAGAGGTCGCATGGTTTTGCGACAGGGTTCAGTCACATCCGTGCACTTGTGCACGTTTAGTGTCCGGACAGTTTACACTAGCGGGCTTTGGTTTAAGCCAGATCCTAGTGTACGTATTGGGATTGGTTTTATCCAGTTTGCATTCGTGTTCCTCGGAACGCGGATGCGGGTGTGTATGCACAGTTGACGGAGAGACAGAGGCAGAGGATTCTCATTAGGGTTGTTGACCATTGACCGTTGACTGTTGACTTTTTGCTCAACCCTAATGAGAATATGATATGTAATTAACAATTATATTAATTAAGTATTATGGTGACATGGTTGTTGAGGGATTGACTTTGTTGACTTGTTGACTTTGTGGACCGGTTGACTAGGCTTGACTAGTTGACCATCATGATAACAATAGCTATCATTTCATGGCAAAGACTTTTGCTTGCTTGCTCTCTTGTGCAAAATGAGTGCATGAAATGATATGGCTATTGTTGCTTAAACCATCACATAATACTTGATTGCTATGATGTGTTATGATGTTTTTGGATTATGAGAGCCAAATGAGAAAAGTCTTCTCTCATTCTTTCATGCTCATTCTCTCTCTTGTTCTTGAGCTCTTATCTTCCTCCTCTTGCTCTCCCTCTCTTGAGTCTATGGTTCACTTGTCTCATGAGTTGAGAACCAAGAACCATAGATAAAATCCCAAACAAACTCTTCTCTACTCACTCTAGTTCACAAGGTTTAGCAAACCGAGTGAACTAGTTTCTTCAAAGTTCGAAGAAGGAGCCAAAGGTAGAAGCTTTCAGGTGGATCTATCTTCGGCGCAAGGAGACGACGGGGAGAAGCCGATTCGGACAACCATCGAGGCTTGAAGACGAAGGAGTTCGAGATAAGAAAGATATAAACCCCATAACCGAGTAGTGAACAACTCCTAGTTAGCTTGTTAGTTAGATGTTTAACAAAGATCCGGTTTTGAGTCCATGTTACCACCTCTAGAAAAATTGTTTTTCACCAAATTCCGCATGCCCGAAAGTACCGGGAGAGATAGCATGGACTTACAAAAACAACTCATGAAAAGTTTTTGTAGTTTTTTTAGTTGTTTTTGGCTTGGATACTTCTGTGAGCATTTGTTGTGAGCATTATATAAAACAACTCAAGAAAAACCACACACACACACACAAAGATCTGCCCTCACATATGCTCACCACAAATATCACACAAATATCCTTACCAAAACAAAACCATCCAAGTCATGAGTCACAAAGGCACATGCCACCATCAATGCACAAATCCAAGACTTGCAATCACACTTTCCACACAATAAACATTTAAACCTTAAATGTTTAAAGCCAATGAAAAAGAAATTGCAACCTCAAAAGTAAACTCGTAACGAATTACAAGAATACCCCTCATCCGTATATACAAACCTGCATCCGTATTCCGACTGAATACGAATACAACGAGACAAAAAGAATCCAACAATATAATAATAAGATCCGGCTTAAACCAAAGCCCATTAGTATTATCCGTCAGATCATGATCCGTGCACAAGTTCACGTATATGATCAAACCCTGCCATAAAACCATATGGTCTCTACAAAGTTTCACCCGAACATGGGAAACCCTCTTTGTGGGTCTCTAAAGACTCGTCAATACTCCGGTAGTGGGTTTAACCACAAGCACGTCAGTGGCACTTGATGTACGTAACGGCTACCCAGGTATTGAGCGAAAGGGAGGCCGACGAGCAAACTCATCCTGAAACCATACTGAGCCTGACAGTGATAATATCCGTGCAGTCTGATCCGTTCGTCTATGAGTATCGCATATTGAGTCTAAGAGGTGGATAAAGTCAGAGCCCTAATAACTTGACATTCAGTGTCGGCATGAAACCTTATCACGAATTAAGAAACTGCCGATTCTAGATGAGTAATTCTCGACTACCCCGGCCGAGGATTTTTGGTGATGGCCATCCATGCATAACGCGACATCAACACCTAATACCGGGAGAGACGAATCCCCTGACGATCCGCTCACTGCCTCCATGTGGCTCGGGACTGTACCCAACTAAAACTTGTTTGCACGACTCCTTTGAGCCGTGGTAGGATAGTAGTCAAAGCACAGTAGGAACTCACACAAGACAAATGATGATCTCAGGTCGATAGACTAACCTGTACAATGTGACCAAGGAACGGCTATCTGACAATAGGTATGATACCGACTTGCATGTTCCCGGCGAGTCCATCCGGTGTACTCATAACCTAATGAGCACCGGTATACATCTTAGGTGAACCAACAGACACCAATGGCTTGTGAGACCGGCAACCGCCCCTCGTCGGGGTCTCAATCAGTATACACTGGTCTACTCTGCAGTATCGATGCTCAATCTCGAAACTCCCATGAATAGGGACTTTTAAGGATGTACTTATAGACCACAGCTCCCACGTATATGATCGCCATCACACTGCTAGCAATCAAGAAAGAATGATGGGCTCTATCAACAGGTAATAGTGATCTGTAATGTCACCTGAAGCATGTACACAATGATAAAGATAAACCAGATAGCATACTATCATCTCGAGTAAGACTGTTCTACCGGTATAGGTCCTCCACATGCTTGCGATCCAATAATTTACTTGAGGTCACTATTGTTAGTTATATGTATGCCCTAGAGGCCATTACTGTACATTGGATGTATATTGTAGTGGATGCTGGGACATATATAGGGAGGACTTTCTTGCTCGACATGATAGTATGCTATCTGGTTGAACTTTACCTTAACGTGTACACTGATTATCTCTCTATTACATGTTGGTGAAGCCCTTAGGATCTGTACTTGACTACCTGGACTATGATGCGGATCATACTAGTGGGGACATGGTAGTCTATAAGTACATCCTTGAAAGTCCCTAGTCGTGGGTGTATCGAGACGGGGCATCGATATACCAGAGTAGACTAGCGTGTACCTTCTCGACCCATACAGATGGGCGATGGATGATCCCATATCCATTGGTGTTTGACATCGGAGATGATATACGGGTGCTCAGTAGAGACTGGGTACACTGGACGGACTCGCCGAGAACTCCCAGATGGTATTATACCTCACGTCAGATGGCAGTTCTCTGGTGACACTGGTACAGAGTAGTCTGTTGACCCGAGATCGTCATAGAGTCTTGTGTGGTTCCCACTGTGCTTTGATTTCCATCTTACCACGTCCAAGAGGGCGTGCAAAACGGTGGTTTTTGGGTACAGTCCCGAGTCACATGGAGACAATGAGCGATAGGAGGGGATTCGTCTCTCCCGGTATAGGGAGTTGATGTTGCGCTGTGTTCGATTGGCTATAACAGGAAATCCCTGGCCAGGGTTGCTGAGATTTACTGGTAAGTGTTACCAGTAGTTTCTCGAAGTGTTATAGACCTCATATCGACACGACTTATCGAGCTATTGGGGTCTGACGTTTACCACCCGTAGGCGAGATATGCGACATATCAGACGATCAGACCGGACTGTACGGTAGTGTTACTGGTTGGATTCACTAGAGTGTGAGCGGGCTTGTTCGTCGATCTTCAGATCGCTCAATACCCGGGTGGCCGTTACGTTTAGCAGACCGCTTGCGGCTTGTGGATGTTTGATATGATCATCATCTGCTGCCGGCGTATTGACGAGTCTTTAGAGTCCTACACAGAGGTTTCCTGGCTCAAGCGAAACCAAATAGGATCGCATATGAGATATGTGCGGGACCGAGAATAATACGAGTATGTGATACTGTATTCGATTCTCGCGATGTGACATTGATCGGTTATATGCGATATAGCCGGGTTATCGGATCAAGTGTTGATTCGATAAGATGTTACTAATGGTACCAGTCGGTTATGTGCGTCATGACCGGATCGTTAAATCAAGCGTTTATTTAATGATTTAATGCATAATTATATATTTGATATATTACTTTGCATTAACTAGTATCGGTTCACTTTAAATGGATTTTCTCGCTCGGTTGTGCGCATTGCATATGCGATATGATTTTGTGCACTTGTTTGTATCATATTTGATGATACATGCAAATTAGGGTTTGTGTAAAGAATTAAACCTTGGTTAAAGAAATGGTTAGGGTTTTTATTTGATTATTCATTTATTCATTTTTTTTTATTTTTGGAAAATAAAATTGCATAAAATAGAATGGTGGCTTCTTTTGTTTTCTTTCATGAAGCTTCATGAACTTTTGACTTAGTCACCATTTTGTCTCATGCTTAACCCTAACCAATTCAATTAACTCGAGTTAATTCTCTACACCTAACCATGGTGAGAATTATGATAAGAATGGATTTTTATTTATTCTTTTATTCTTATCATAATATAGATCATCTTCTTGCTTTCTTCTTCTTCTTCATTTTCAAGAAGAAATGCTTGACTACATCAATGGTGGATTGATGAAATGAGTGAGAAATCCAAAACTAAAGTCTACCCACTTCCTATTTCTTCATCCTCTACCTCTTGCCAAGTAGTAGAGTGTGTTTTCTTCACAAGTTTCATGACTTGGTGAAGTGAGAGCTTGATCTTGCGATGCTTCGACGTAGATCATCTTCGGCATGGACATCGACGACCTAGCTTGCCCATTCTCCGACGAAGCCGACGCTAGAGCCCGGATTTGATTTGGACAGCGGAGAGGACCTCGTTGCGGAGCCGTGGAGGTGGAGCATCGGATCTACAAAGGTGTATTTCCGTATCTCTTAGTTAATTGTTAACTAGTTAGCTTTTTCGCCTAGAAATCTAGCAAACGATCCGTAGTCGGGTCTCTCGGCACCCGTAAAATTTTATTATGGCATGTTCGATGCCTTGTGAGACCTCACTAGGGTGCCTAGGAACCCTACAGTGGTATCAGAGCCTAGCTAGAGCCTTTGGCGAAGCGTAGACGGAATTTGAAGTCCGAACGACCCAAAACCGAAACCCAAAATATGCTCTCTGTACTTTTTTGAAAACAGTGGATTTTTCCAAATTAAAAATTGCTAAAAAATTCAGCAGGGAAAAATAAGAATTACGGTGCAAAAATTTTCTGGTGAACAGTATTTTTCGCGGCGGATCAGCGGCAGAAGCATGGCTTCTGCGGCTGATCAGCGGCCACTTGGTGACGTCAGCCCACTTTTTTTGCACAGTAACTCCTGATAAATTCTGCTGAGTTTTCTGGGAATTTTTAATATTGATTCAAGAGTTGAATTTTCTGCAATTGTTTTGGGGATTCGGTGTTTCGATCGGGGTATCAAATTTTGTCTATTTGGCTTTCCGGATAAATTTTAGAATATGTTAAAAAGTTCGACCGGATATAAATACCCAATTTTTCCCCTGTCGGGAAATTTCCAAGTGTTGGATTTTTCCGTAGTTTAACGACGTTCTAAGTAGTGCAAGTAACTCGATGGTCCCTCTAGAAGACAACAAACCTTAACTCGATTATGTGACCGTCTTGAACTGCCCTTTGAACCTTCGGGTTTGGGGCAGTACGGCGTGCCACATGTGAGGCGTTGGCTTGACCCTTCTACGGCTGGACCGTTGGTACTGAGGTACGAACTGAATGTTGTTAGACTTATTTCATGTGTTGATCTGTATTGGGAAAACTTGGGTGTTCGATTGTTCGATCGGAAAGTTTAACATTTTCTATTTATCTGGGATGGGATACAATAATTGGAATTCGCAAAAGTTATGTGATAACTGAATGAATGTTATAAACATAGCAGTTTAGTCTCACTTGATCGGTTGCCACGGAATTTTGATGTGATCAAAAGTCCGTCGCAATCACGTAGCGTACGCGGATACTCGCCGGGTAAACTTAATAGACAGCCTCACTCCATAGCCCCGACCAAGTGACTGTAGGAGAACCCCGTCGCCGAAAGCATCCGTCCGGGTGCTCGCGGCAGCGGTGTTCCGCCTTGGTGCACTTCGTCGACGGTATTAGGGGTGCGGCCGTCTACTGAAGTTTGCGACGAGCATTCGATCAGGATGTCGGGAATCTTGTTGAATTGCCCGACTTGGTATTGAAAAGTGTTTTCGATAATGAGACTAAAATGCGGGGTTTATAATTGTTAGGCATGCGATGTCTAAGGAATTCATTTGGTCAGGCATGTGATGTCTGAGGTGGTTGCGGATTCCAACTGTTGTAGTTTTACACTTTCTTTTCTGTGACCGTAAGTGTAATATGTGATATCGCCGGTTTCGTTGCTATATGTCAACGACAATTGGGATGGACATATTTACTTACGTTGATGACATGTGATGTTATGTGTTGCTGGATATGTTATATTGGATCGTCGTGTTTGAATAGCCGGGGGTTTTTATGTGAGATGAGTGTTTTTCATTTTCATTCATGTAAAAACTTGTATGTAATATTCTTTTATTGGGGCGGTTCCAGGTTGCGGGAGTTGTCACCTGTTGTATATTATTTACTTTTCCGCACTAGGATAGACCCAAGGAGGAGGGCACAAGTAACCGGGTTCTGGAGTCCAGTGGGAGACCAACTCGAGGAGTCGAGTCCGGGTCTCCTAACTCTAGAATTGGTAGGGTTGCTTGCCGCTCTCGTAGGGGTCTAAGGGTGTGGGTTTGGGTATTCATCGCGACCGTGGAATCCGTGTTTTATACTGGCTCGTATTGAAAACACAGACGTCCTAGTATATCCAATATTTCATATGATTCTTCTGCTGCGATATCTGTGATGTGATCATGTGATGTTCTGTGATAGATACAGTATATAGTATATATGATATATTATATAGACGTTACTTATGTTTTACACCCGCGCTAGCCCTACCCTGCTCTGTCGTTAGTTACCTAACCTAACGGTGCACGAGGGGACATCGAGGCGAATACGGATGGCATAAGTGTACGTCGTATTTATCTGTGATGTTTAGGTACTTAAATGATGGGACTTCATTAATGAGATTAATAAATAAAAGAAACCTAAGATGTTGTAGAATCGAATTTCAAAATAAAACAGGTAGCTACAGTTCTTGCTTTGCACAGCGGTATATGAGATATATCCTGCACCTTATTCGATGAGGAAAGGACCGAGATCCCTTCACCGGGAGTGACTCCTTTAGCAATAACTGGCAGATGCTACACACTCGGTTTGTCTTTTGATTGCTTTTAAGTGTTTTGCTTTGCACAGTGATATATGAGATATATCCCGCACCTCATTCGACGAGGAAAGGACCGACGATCCCTTCACCGGGAGTGACTCCTTTAGCAAAACTAGAAAAGCCTCAAAAGCACTCCATTTCAAAATTCATTCGATCCTACAACGATATCGAGTTTATTACGCAATAGGTTTTCAGAAAAACCTGTCGTAGCCCTCCGTCATTTCAGATAAGTTGTATATAGTATTCGTGCTGCATTTGTTGGCTTTCGTCATGGTGCAGTGTGCGGTAGCTATATGCTGCTTATCTGCTAGCATACGATGCGATTGGATTAGGGTAGTCGTGCGGCTTTGTTGGCTTTCGTCAAGGGTCGTGCGGGTGGGTTTAATTCGATCAAGAAATGTACGGGTTGAACTTGACTAGCGGGCTATGGTTTGTTGGCTTTCGTCAAGGTCATAGCACGTTAGGGGCAAAAGATTATCGGGAATTTCAAGTGTTGAGATTTGCAATGAGATTGCATACCTTCTATGAGATAGTTGGATCCCGATACCCGCTGCGAGTAATTGTTACTCCTGGGAGAGTTTTATACATTACAATTAGCCGATCAAGTAGGTGTCTAGAAAGGTGTCAACGGGGTTACGCCTCTGGGAAAACGAGGTTTACATTAATTAGGTTCGTGCGAAAGCACGGGGGACCTCCCTCAAAGTACCGACACTGGCCTGGCTGAAAGATTGGCGAACTTGTAGTGTGTAATTAATCCCGGCTAGTCT
Source organism: Agapanthus africanus (assembly GCA_030015575.1). NCBI lineage: Eukaryota > Viridiplantae > Streptophyta > Magnoliopsida > Asparagales > Amaryllidaceae > Agapanthus > Agapanthus africanus. The sequence goes on along the minus strand of CM057343.1, from coordinate 284,943,641 downwards.
TTCCTTTTAGGGTTTGAAGGAAGATTTGATAAAAAGCAGTGGGAGCCATCCTGATTAGATAAAATAATAACCAATCTATTCTTGCAAGAGCGCACGCTGAGTGTTTTCTTCTCTCTCTCTCCAGGTAGCGACCATATCACGCCTTAATCAAGATAATAATACGGATAATTGACCGAACCCGCTTGTTATACTGAGCTGGGGAACGTTGGTCCTGCTCCAACTTATAATTGTTATAAGACAGAGCAGGAAATTGGGGAATACCAGATTTCCCGTGCCGCACAAACGAAGAGAGTGCATGCTGATGCATCATCTTCGGGTGTGTTCTTTATACAGAACTGTTTCTCTATTCTTTACGTCCTAGGTATGTGATACCGGATCAGGATCCCGGATATGTAATCTGTTACATAGGGCTACAGAAAGGTAGAGAACTGAGAACGGGTGATAAGTTTCATGAGGCAGAAAACGGGGCAAGTGTTGCAGCCAAGTCTGTTGGTCACTGTCACCCTGTATTACCAATACATTGATTCTGAACGAATGTTATTAGATACCGAACCTGATATACAAAATCATATCAGTCTCTTTATTAGTAAAGAAATGATAAAATTTTGTATTGTTGGATAATGTTTTTGAACATTTCCTATATCAAAAGTTGATCGGATCAGGCACGTTATCTAAAAGCATTGATGTTCTAAATCAAACTACAGTTCTTAGTACACGGAACACACACAAGAGGAAGAGTTCAGAAATGAACGGATTCTTCTTGAGGTATTGTAGACTAGGTCATATCAATGCGACCCGACTAGCTGAAGTTACATTTAGATGCATATTTAAATCAGTTTGAATTTACATCTTATGAAACTTGCCAGTCATGTCACAGAGATAAGATGACCATAGCCCTGTTTATTGAAAACAGAGAAAGAGTTAGTGAACTTTTGGGATGATACATGTTGATGTATGTAGGTCCCCAGTCTACACATGCCAAGACCGGTTCTTTGTACTTCATTACATTCTCTAATGATCTTTCGAGATTCAGACCTATGTTCCTGTTGAAACACAGGTCCGAACCTTTTGAGATATTCACAGAATATAAGATAGAAGTAGAGAACCAATAAGGGTAAAAGTATTATGTCCTTTGATGAGATCAAGGAGGAGAATACTTGAGCACGGAAATCCTGGACTATTCTAAAGGAGAATGAGATTCTCTCTCAGCATTACTCCTTTGTATACACCATAGAACGATGGTATATCGGGGTGGAGCAATTACACCCTATGTGATAAGGTGTGCTCTATAATGAGTACTACTGAGTTACCTATTTCCTTTTTGGGAGTTATGCACTTGAGAAGCTGCATACCTATTGAATAGGGTTCAAATCAAATCAGTTGCCTACCACTTCATATGTGATATGGAAAGGGAAGAGCCCATGTCTTAAGCTAGTTAAGATTTGGGGTTGTCCGGCCTATGTCTAAAAGCAAAATCCGGACAAACTCGAGGCAAAGTTAGTTATGTAGAACTGGAAAGGTTCCAGCTATGCAAACTACAGATGATGATTTGATAGAACCAAAGGATTCAATAGCTACCAACGAACCTCAGCCTCTCCGCCGATCTAGTAGGGTTCCTCACCCACATGAGAGATACTTCTGTTTCTCTATGACAGTGGGAGCGAGGATTGCATCATGAGATGATGACCTAACTAGTTTCGAGCAGGCCATCGAGAGTAAGACTCTGTAAGAATGGCTGGATATTTAGTGATCTGAGATGGAATCCTTATACACCAACAGAGTATGGACTTTGGTTGCTATATCTGAAGGGTTAAATCCCCATCAGGAGCAAGTATATCTTGAGAAGATTACTTGGTGTACATGGAAAGGTTAAGACTTTCAAAGCTAGACTTGTTAAAAGTGTGCATCATTGACCAGGTGTGGATAATGATGAAACCTTTTTCAAGTAGCTATGCTTAAGTCCATCCAGATCCTACTTGCCACGGCTACATACCATAACTACGATATCTGGCGGTTGGGTGCCATGACTGCTTTTCTAAATGATGATTTGGAAGAGTGCGTCTGTAAGTACACAGCCAGAGGGCTTCGTAAACAGTGGGAGCAGCGGAAACGTGTGCAAGATGCTTTATAGGATAAAGCAGGCATCGTAGAGTTAGAACATCTGTTTTGATGGATTAGTCAAACAGTTTGACATCATCAAAATGGTAGATGAACCTTGTATATACAAAAAGGTAGTAGGGAGTATGGTGGTGATCCTCGTAGAGTACGTGGATGACATACTCTTGATAGGGAAGGAGTTTCCTATGCTACGCTCGATCAATCTCCGCTTATCACAATGATTCTCCATATAGGATCAAAGTGATGCCTCCTAAATCCTGGGTTTTGGATCTATGAGATAGATCTAATTGGATGTTGGGATTCTCACTAGTTGTAGTGAGATAGTATCAATTGATCCTGGGGAGAATCACTGGAAGTGTTCCAGGGTGATAAAGACGGCTGAATGTCAGTCACAGGCATTGTCTTTACCCTCAGTAAAGGGACGGTATGTTGGAAGAGTTCCAAGCAAGATACCGTGACATACTAGACGATAAAGGCAGGATACATCGCTACTTAAGATGCTACCAAATAGGATGTTTGGGTGTATATTAGTTCATGAGATGAACTACGTTCCTACCATTGTGAGACAATGGAGTTGTGGCTCATGCCGAGGAACGCCGGTCCCATCAGTGATCCAGACTTATTCTAAGGCAGCATCGCCTGATCATGGAGATAGATGATCTCCAAAGGAGATCGAGGTAAGGAGAGTAGACTCAGAGGACAACACAGCGGATCCACTCACAAAGGCCTGTTCCCAGAGAGAGATTATTATGGGATGGTTGAGTATGAGATACTACAACCACTGCTACAGATGGCCCTAGTGCAAGTGGGAGATTGTTAGTTATATGTATGCCCTAGAGGCCATTACTGTACATTGGATGTATATTGTAGTGGATGCTGGGACATATATAGGGAGGACTTTCTTGCTCGACATGATAGTATGCTATCTGGTTGAACTTTACCTTAACGTGTACACTGATTGTCTCTCTATTACATGTTGGTGAAGCCCTTAGGATCTGTACTTGACTACCTGGACTATGATGCGGATCATACTAGTGGGGACATGGTAGTCCATAAGTACATCCTTGAAAGTCCCTAGTCGTGGGTGTATCGAGACGGGGCATCGATATACCAGAGTAGACTAGCGTGTACCTTCTCGACCCATACAGATGGGCGATGGATGATCCCATATCCATTGGTGTTTGACATCGGAGATGATATACGGGTGCTCAGTAGAGACTGGGTACACTGGACGGACTCGCCGAGAACTCCCAGATGGTATTATACCTCACGTCAGATGGCAGTTCTCTGGTGACACTGGTATAGAGTAGTCTGTTGACCCGAGATCGTCATAGAGTCTTGTGTGGTTCCCACTGTGCTTTGATTTCCATCTTACCACGTCCAAGAGGGCGTGCAAAATGGTGGTTTTTGGGTACAGTCCCGAGTCACATGGAGACAATGAGCGATAGGAGGGGATTCGTCTCTCCCGGTATAGGGAGTTGATGTTGCGCTGTGTTCGATTGGCTATAACAGGAAATCCCTGGCCAGGGTTGCTGAGATTTACTGGTAAGTGTTACCAGTAGTTTCTCGAAGTGTTATAGACCTCATATCGACACGACTTATCGAGCTATTGGGGTCTGACGTTTACCACCCCTAGGCGAGATATGCGACATATCAGACGATCAGACCGGACTGTACGGTAGTGTTACTGGTTGGATTCATTGGAGTGTGAGCGGGCTTGCTCGTCGATCTTCAGATCGCTCAATACCCGGGTGGCCGTTACGTTTAGCAGACCGCTTGCGGCTTGTGGATGTTTGATATGATCATCATCTGCTGCCGGCGTATTGACGAGTCTTTAGAGTCCTACACAGAGGTTTCCTGGCTCAAGCGAAACCAAATAGGATCGCATATGAGATATGTGCGGGACCGAGAATAATACGAGTATGTGATACTGTATTCGATTCTCGCGATGTGATATTGATCGGTTATATGCGATATAGCCGGGTTATCGGATCAAGTGTTGATCCGATAAGATGTTACTAATGGTACCAGTCGGTTATGTGCGTCATGACCGGATCGTTAAATCAAGCGTTTATTTAATGATTTAATGCATAATTATATATTTGATATATTACTTTGCATTAACTAGTATCGGTTCACTTTAAATGGATTTTCTCGCTCGGTTGTGCGCATTGCATATGCGATATGATTTTGTGCACTTGTTTGTATCATATTTGATGATACATGCAAATTAGGGTTTGTGTAAAGAATTAAACCTTGGTTAAAGAAATGGTTAGGGTTTTTATTTGATTATTCATTTATTCATTTTTTTTTATTTTTGGAAAATAAAATTGCATAAAATAGAATGGTGGCTTCTTTTGTTTTCTTTCATGAAGCTTCATGAACTTTTGACTTAGTCACCATTTTGTCTCATGCTTAACCCTAACCAATTCAATTAACTCGAGTTAATTCTCTACACCTAACCATGGTGAGAATTATGATAAGAATGGATTTTTATTTATTCTTTTATTCTTATCATAATATAGATCATCTTCTTGCTTTCTTCTTCTTCTTCATTTTCAAGAAGAAAAGCTTGACTACATCAATGGTGGATTGATGAAATGAGTGAGAAATCCAAAACTAAAGTCTACCCACTTCCTATTTCTTCATCCTCTACCTCTTGCCAAGTAGTAGAGTGTGTTTTCTTCACAAGTTTCATGACTTGGTGAAGTGAGAGCTTGATCTTGCGATGTTTCGACGTAGATCATCTTCGGCATGGACATCGACGACCTAGCTTGCCCATTCTCCGACGAAGCCGACGCTAGAGCCCGGATTTGATTTGGACAGTGGAGAGGACCTTGTTGCGGAGCCGTGGTGGTGGAGCACCGGATCTACAAAGGTGTATTTCCGTATCTCTTAGTTAATTGTTAACTAGTTAGCTTTTTCGCCTAGAAATCTAGCAAACGATCCGTAGTCGGGTCTCTCGGCACCCGTAAAATTTTATTATGGCATGTTCGATGCCTTGTGAGACCTCACTAGGGTGCCTAGGAACCCTACAACTATAGCCAACAATCTCCCACTTGCACTTAAGGCTAATTATTGCGGTGTCGCATACTCACAGCCCATGTGATACCGAACACCCAACTTCTCTACTAATCAGTTTCACAAAGCTCGTTTGTGAAACTATTGCATCGGAGAAATAGCCTCAGTGAGTGGATCCGCTACAATGTTTATTTCTATGTCTCTCTTTATCTCAAGTTCGCGGAGAAAGCCATCTCCCGAAATAAGCAATACATGTCTTAGAATATGTATGGATATCTGATGGGACCCAGTTCACAAATGAACTCCAAAGCCAGTAAACTTCTTAGACTGTATCATCCACTTAACTTAATCAGTATCCTGCACCATGCCACCCTCGGTATCCGCTTGGACAACCTGTCTAAACTACCGCCCCTCAAAAGAGGGAAAACTATAACTCTGACAGTCACTCTGTCATCCAGGTCACCTTGGAAGCCTGGAATGATAACCGTCTCTGAAGGAGGCTGCCGTTACCAAATCTCTAGAACATCCGCTTATATTCAAAAACTGCTTCCGAACATTTCTCCTGGATTGGATTAATATAAACTTATTGCAACTAGTTCAAAAACAATATCTGGTGTGCTACTTGACATCTCAAGATTGACTCAATTGCCTAAGCAAGTGATATGCCAATCATGCACATCCCTCTCCTCTTCAGTCTGTAAGACACCTTTAGAGAGGGTGACTCAATCACCTGCAGGTACACCACCATACCAGGAGTCGTCCATTCTAAAACACCTTTAGAATACTATCTAAGTACCCAGATTGGGAAACTACCAAAATCTAGATCTAAAACCATAGATCTAGTAACCAGAATGCCTTATATTATATCCATATCCCATGTGGAGAAACCACTGTATGACAACCACAGTATAACCGATCGTAGTATAGGAATTTCACTTCCTACAAAGTGCATGTCATCCAAATACCCGGACATCACACCCTGCTAACTTCTTAATGGACCCATCTCCTATTCTGATGAAGTCAAATCCCATTACTGTCACATCAAAAATAGATGATCTATCTACGCTATATCTGCTTTAGTCTATAAATAGACATAAACAACTTATCCACTATGCTTCCGCTGCTCCCACTGACCACAACAACCCTCTGGCAGAGTCATATACACGTGCACTTCTAAATCTAGTTTAGAACGACGCTATACTCATTCTCCTGCCGGGTCTCATAGTCTAAAACAGCAGTAATGGCAAGTCTGGGTAAACAAGAACCTCCTTATCACTGTCCTTGAGGATACCGAAGTACTTCTCGGGCGTCTGAGGTTACCCACCATATCTGCGGAGTGCCTGATGGAATGTCAAACCCGATTGAATCTTTAGGTTCTATTAAATTTTCAGTAATCGTTTGTGGTTCTGGAATCATTTCCAGTTCTACCATACTCCAACTACTGTTTTCTGAAAGAATCTATTTTACAAAAACTGTGGCGAGTCAAGAACAATATCACTATCGATCTTCCAGATGGTAGAAAGTTAGCCATCGTCATAGCCTGGGATAATCCACAAAATGCCATTACAGAAACGTGTCTTGAGTATTTCTAGAGTTCGGTTTTAATCATTGTTGGAGACAGTGCCCTCATAGTCAATTATTGGATCGCAGGTACGTGATTGCAATGATTGCGGAGGACCTATCCCGGTAGAACAGTCTTACTCGAGATGATAGTATGCTATCTGGTTTGCCTTTATCAATCGTGTACATGTTCAGGTGACTGGTTGCATGTTACACTTTGATAGAGCCCTTAGGATCTTGCTTTACTACCAACAGTATGATGGCGATCATATACGTGAGAGTTGGGTAGTTTATATGCATATCCATAATTGTGGTCCCTAGTCGTGGGAGTTTCGAGACAGGGCATCGATACTCCGGAGTAGACTAGTGTATACAGTCGAGACCCCGACGAGGGGCGGTGGCCGGTCTCACAAGCCACTGGTGTCAGTTGGATCACCTAAGATGTATACAGGTGCTCATTGGGTTATGAGTACACCGGACAGGACTCGCCGGGAATCTGCTAGTTAGTACTATACCTATCGTCAGATAGCAGTTCCCTGATGACATGTGTACAGGTTAGTTCATCGACCTGAGGTCGTCATTTGTCTCGTGTGAGTTCCCACTGTGCTTTGATTTCTACCCTACCATGGCTCAAAGGAGTCGTGCAAACAGGTAGCTTTTGGGTACAGTCCCGAGCCATATGGAGGCACGTGAGCGGATCGGCAGGGGATTCGTCTCTCCCGGTATTGGGGGCGAGGTCATGCTGTGTCTAGGAGAGCCATTACACATAGTCCATGGCCATGGCAGGAGATTTACTGGTAGGTACTCCAGTAGTATCTCAGGGTGTTATTGGGCTTCACTCCGACACGACTTATACTGCTATTGGGGGTCTGACGTTACTAGCCCCCTAGGCGGATATGCGATACTCATTGACGAACGGACCGGACTGTATATACATTGTCACTGTTAGGCTCAGTAGGGTTTCTGGATGAGTGCGCTCATCGGCCTCCCTTGAGTTCGCTCATCGGCCTCCCTTGAGGTCAGTCCATGGGCAGCCGTTACGCGTAGCTTGTGCCGCTGACGGTTTGTGGTTAAACCCACTGCCAGGGTACTGACGAGTCATTAGCGTTCCCCACAGACAGTTTCCCAAGTTCGGGCGAAACGTTGTGGAGGCCGTATGGTTTTATGGCAGGGTTCGGAAAATGCACGTGCGTTTACGCACGTGTTATTTTTCGGGCAGATGATACTGGTCGGCTTTGGTTTAAGCCGGATTCGAGTATTATATTGAGTAGGTATAATATCTTTGTCTCAGTTGCATTTGTATTCGGTCGTAATACAAGTGCGGGTATATTTATACAGATACGGGGTTATCCTGAAAGTAGTTTCAGGATCACTTTTGGAAGTTGCCAGTTTCTAGTTTTCTATCAGCCGTCTTTTAACATTCGGTTAAAGACGGATTTATCTTTTCTTGGATGAGAGTGAGTCATGCTTCTAGAAGCTTCTAGAAGGTTCTAGAAATGGAGAGGTGTCTTGTGACTCATGCTTTGATTTCTAAACATTCTTGTTTTCCTTAAGATATTCTTTTGTGTTCACATTATGATATTTTGCTTAAGGTCACCTCCCTCCTCCTACCATCACCTCCTTCTTCTATATTGTGGCCGGCCCTCTCTCTCCTCCCTCACTCTCTCATTTTGTGAAATTATGGTTGCTAAAAAGAAAAGACTAAAGTTTTGGATGCATGGAAATTTCATAGTTCATTTCTTGTTCCATTTCATTTTCATCGGCAACTTCATTTACCGATCGTCCACGGACTTGGACGAAGTGAGACAAAGTCATCTACTCAATCTCTACATCCATCTTGGTCGTCTCTTCTGGCAAACTTGACGACCGAGTTGCCTCGAGTCAGAGGCGGGAGCCCGTTTAAAGAATCAGTGATGTGGTGCCACCTGGACGAGCAGATCGGAGATCGACGAGATCGGAGCAGCCGCAACGGAGCGTGGGATGATGGTTAAAGAACGAAGGACTCGGATCGTTCGGTATAACCTTTCTACACTCTTTACAGTTTGTTAGTTTAGCAATAATGGAAGATCCGGGTTAAAGTATACGATAGCGCCAGTTAAAAAGTTTTTGTTCCGCATTTGGCGTCTGTAGACGGCCGGGGCGCTAGCGTAGACTTACAGTGGTATCAGAGCCTCACCATTTTGCTATACTAACTTGTGCTAACGCGTTTAAAACATCGATCGAACCGGAAATCAAAAACTGCAAAATCCAAGCTTGACAGTTTCTGTTGTTTTTAAACGGTGTCCTAAAAATATTTCACACATACCAGAAAATCAAGCAGGGTTTTTTAGGAATACTGTAGAAATTCGAGCAAGTAATTCCACTGTTCCGCGGCCCCAGCTAGGGTTTTGCCGCGGATCCGCCGCAGGAAAGTGGGATCACTCACTCAATTTTCTACAGTGCATTCCATGTTGGAATTTGGGGTTTTTGGTATATATCTTTTGGGCCCAGGTTTTGTTACTGTTCTCCAGATTTGCGTGGGGCCCACTTTGTGATATTTAGTCGATCGAAATTTAAACATGTTAGTTTACAGTGCTTACATTATATCTCCGACCGGGAATGTCATTTGATCGGTAAACCGCGTCCGATTGCTATAGTTCTTTTAGACGGGTTTGCGAACGTGACATTCGCGTTGATGTTCAGTGTTGTGCTGTGATGTTGCGGATTTGTCGTGGTGGATAGCAGTGTGCAATGGTAGTACAGTTTGAGTTTATTTGTACATTTGATATTGCGGGGCGAGCGTCCAACTTGTGGACTGCCGTCACTGCCTGTTGTATAATATTCTTTTGGGGCACGACCAGGTTGCGGTCGATGTACCTGTTGTACTATTTTTCATTACTGTACTAGGTTTTGCCCCGCGACGGAGTGCACGGATAGCCGGGTTCTGGAAGGCAACGGGTCCGCATCTCATGGCTTTGAGAGGCAGAGGGGTCCCACTCTAGAATTGGCAGACTATTCGCCGCACTCGTAGGGGGTACAGGTTGACCCAAGGAGGGGTGCTCAATTTACCGGATTCCGTGAAGTGCCGGGTGTTCCATTCACTATGTTATGGGGACTACCTCGCTTCAGGTTTTGGCGGGTAACTTGCCGCACCCGTAGGGGTCTAGGTTTCATTGCACAGGCTATCCACACGATAGGGGAACGTCGGGTTTCAGCAGCGGCTCTGTGAAACTCGAGGATCCCAGATTATCTGTATTGTTCTGTGATGCTTATTACTTTTCTGTAATGTTGCATATTATCACGCCTGGAGCGATTATTGTATATTGGTTTATATACTATTAGATGTTGTATATGTTTTACACCCGCGCTAGTCCAGTCCCCGCTCTGTCGTTAGTTACGTAACCTAACGGGTGATGACGGGACCCAGTGACGAATGCGGATGGCATATACGTACATTTTATTTTCGTTCTTTTCTGGTGTGATTGATTGATGGGACTGCGTTGATTCTGATCAATGCAAAATTAAACAAACCTGTTTTAGTTGTTGGAACAATTTAAAAAGTGTTATTGCAAAGACGTTTCCTTTTGTTTTGCATAGCGGTATTCAGTGGAATATCCTGCACCTCATTCGACGGGGCAAGGGCCGATATCCCTTCACCGGGACTGACCCCTTGGGCAGAAGTTTGCGTCAGGGTAATAACTTCACTATAGTCGATTACAAGTTGCTTTGCACCGTGGTATTCAGTGGAATATCCTGCACCTCATTCCACGAGGAAAGAGCCGAGATCCCTTCACCGGGAGTGACCTCTTTAGCAAAAGGTTTTCGCCACTATATTTTAAAAAGCTATCAGGTTCCTTCAGCGATATCAAGTTCACTACGTTAAAGGTTTTTCGCCAAAAACCAACCGTAGCCCTCCGTCACTTCTTTTGGGTATTCAGTAGTATTCAAGCTATGTATTTTGACCTAACGCCAAGGCATAGTGTTTGGTAGCTGCTGGGTATTCAATTGTTGCATAGATAGATGAGTTGGTTTGGGACAGCCGTTCTGCCATTTTGACCTAACGCCAAGGGCATGTGCGGGTGGGTTCAAATTAACAAGATAGTGATGGGTAGAACTTGGCATGTGACTTATGACATTTTGACCTAACGCCAAGGTTATAAGAGCATGGGGCAAAAATCGTATCGGGAGTTTCTAAAGAAACTGAAACTTGCCAAGTATGCGCATACCTTCTGGAGTATGAGTAACGTGGATGCATTCCATCACGTTATCATGCGATGAGAGTTGGATCCCGATTCCCACTGATGAGTTAGTTTACTCTTCGGGTGATCCCGATTGATTCTTCTTTCTGGTTTGGAGGAGAATTTGACAGGACAGTGGGAGGTTTCCGGATTAGATAAAGTGATAACTATTCTGATCTAGGTTAGAGTGCACGCAGAGTGTTTCTTTTCTCTCTCTCTCTTTGGCAGCGACTTTTGACCGACCTTAGACTATGACTCAGTTACCAAGTTGACCGAATCTTCTTAAAATACTGGCTTTTGGATTATCCGAGTTGCATAAGTCATTGCCACTCCTTCTTCTACCCTTTGCATTTCTCAGAACACCCGTATTACTACGGATATCCACTTTCATTGGATAGATCCATCATATGGTTATATACGAACTCGAAGGGACTTCTTCGAGGATGGATCCAGGTTCAGGAGAAATAGAATTGGTTTATTCAGTTGTCTTTTATTATCACCTTCTCTCAGGTTGCGAGAGCTCCTTGGTTTAGGAGAGTACACCTATTACGCTTATTGGATAGTCTTATTCCAAACCATAGGCAGGTGCCGAAAGGTAGGGAATGAAGAAAACCAATTAGCCTAAGTAGGGTGTGCAGAAGGTAATATGTAAAGACAAAATAAAGGGATTAGAAAGAGGGCAAAGTAAATTGCGACTGATATCATTCATGACAAAAACCGCGTACTTCATCGCCACTCCTATTTCACCTTTAAAAGGATAAGGTATTATTCAGTTGTCTTTTATCATCACCTTCTCTCGAGATACGAGTACTCCTTGGTTTAGGAGGGTACACCTATTATGCTTACTGGATAGTCTTCTTCCAAACCATAGGCTGGTGCCGAACGGTAGGGAAGGAAGAAAACCATTTAGCCTAACGATGGTGTACAGAAGGTAACGACTAAAGACAAATAAAGGGATTTGGAGAGATGGCAATAAAATATACGGTTGAAGTCATGAATTGGATTATGGAAGAGGCATTGCTATGAATACCAGGATACCCCTACGAAACATTTTCATGTTTCAGTGCATTGTTAAAGAAAACTGTTTTCCCGATTGGATACTTACTCCAAGGGTATGTATTTACCAGGTTTCATTCTCATATCTGTATGGTTTTACAGATGATGAGTGGAAGCAAGTTATTGGGAATTAGGTGATTATCCTCATTATATCGGAATTCGTTGTAATTGGTGATATTTGAGGAAATCGCCAGGGTACAGTTTTCAACCTACGACGCACAGGTTTTGAGTTGTTTAACTCAGCGGACTTATACAGAGTATTGTATGTTGTCCAGTGTCCATCAGGACAAAGGGGTAGGTCCTCGTACTATGTTCTGTTTACTTATAACTTCTCTAGTATTTAGACAAGTGTTTCGTAGAAATACAAGGTCTAAGTTTTGAGAAGTTATGGGTATAAGAATAAAGTAGAGAACCAGGTATCACAAGTATCGGGATTCTTCAAAGAGATCGAAGATGTAGATTCTTGTGATTGGTATTCAGATGATAGTGATGGTTTTGAGAAACGTGTTTCTCTTTCAGGTTACTCATAATTGGATGGATTCCTAAGTTGAGTAATGCTGATTAGCCTCTTTTCATTAAAGTGATATGCACTGGAGACAGCTGCATGATTTGAATATGGTTCCAATTAAATAAGTGCCAAAGTTTCTGTATTGGATATAGAATAGCTCGTACCTTAAAAGATGTTAAGGTACGGGGAGTTGTCCAGCTTATGCTTAAAACCAGACTCTGGATAACTCAGGGCACGTTTCTGTAATGGCTGTTTGTGGGTTGACCCTGGCTATGACGAGGGTTGATATTCTACCATTTGGAAGATCAATAGTGATATTGTTCTTGACTCGCCACAGTTTTAGTAAAATGGATTTTTTCAGAAAACAGTAGTGGGAGTATGGTAGAACTGGAATTGATTCCAGAACCGCAAACGATTACGGAAAATTTAATAGGACCTATATATTCAATCAGGTTTGACATTCCATTAGCCACTCCGCAGATATGGTGGGTAACCTCAGACACCCGAGAGGTACTTCGGTAGCCTCAAGGACGGTGACAGGGAGGTTCTTATCTACCCAGACTTGACACTACTGTTGTTCCAGGTTATGAGACCCAGTAGGAGGGTTGTCGTATTCAGTGGGAGCAGCGGAAGCATATTGGGCAAGATGCTTATATCTATTTATAGACTTGAGCAGTTATAGCGGAGTTAGATCATCTAATTTTGATGTGACAGTCGTGGGTTTGACTTCAATCAGAATAGGTGATGGATCTGTTAAGAAGGTAGTAGGGTGTGATGTCATGGTATCTGGATGACATACACAGAGTAGGAAGTAAGATTCCTATACTACGATCGGTTGTACTGTGGTCGTCACACAGTTGTTTCTCCAGACAGGATATGGATATAATATCAGACATTATGGTTTCTAGATCTATGGTTTTAGATCTGGAATTGGGTAGTTTCCTAATGTGGGTACTTTGACAGATATTCTAATGGTTTTTAGAATAGTTGACTCCTAGCATGGTGGTGTACCTGCAGGTGATGGAGTCACCCTCTCTAAAGGTGTCGTATAGACTAAAGGGGAGAGGGAAGTGCATGATTGGCAGATCACTTGCTTAGGCAATTGAGTCAATCATGAGATGTCAAGTACCACACCAGATGTTGTTTTTGCACTAGATGCAATGAGTTTATATTAATCCAATCCTGGAGAAACATAAGGAAGCAGTTTTAGAACATAAGTACATGTTCTACGGATTTGATAACGGCAGCCTCCTTCGGGAGACGATTATCATTCCAGGCTTCAAAGGTGACATGGCTGACAGAGAGATTGTCAGAGTTATGGTTTTTCCCTCTGACGAGGAGGGACAGTATTATGGACAGGTGGTCCAAGAGGATACTGTGGGTGGCATGGTGCCGGATACTGATTAGGTTCAGTGATCGATACAGTCTAAGAAGTTTGGATTTGGAGTTCATTTATGAGCTAGGCCCCATCAGATTTCCAGGCATATTCTAAGACAGGTATTACTCGATTCGGGAGATGGCTTTCTCCGCGAACTTGAGTTTTAGAGAGATATAGAAAGAAACATCTAGGCGGATCCACTCACTGAGGCTATTTCTCGAACACAATAGTTTTACAAACGGGCTTTGTGAAACTGATTAGTAGAGGAGTTGGATGTTCGGTTTCACACGGGCTGTGAGTAGTCGACATCGCAATATTAGCCTTGAGTGCAAGTGGGAGATTGTTGGAGATAGTGCCCTCATAGTCAATTATTGGATCGCAGGTACGTGATTGCAATGATTGCGGAGGACCTATCCCGGTAGAACAGTCTTACTCGAGATGATAGTATGCTATCTGGTTTGTCTTTATCAGTTGTGTACATGTTCAGGTGACTGATTGCATGTTACACTTTGATAGAGCCCTTAGGATCTTGCTTTACTACCAACAGTATGATGGCGATCATATACGTGAGAGTTGGGTAGTTTATATGCATATCCTTAATTGTGGTCCCTAGTCGTGGGAGTTTCGAGACAGGGCATCGATACTCCGGAGTAGACTAGTGTATACAGTCGAGACCCCGACGAGGGGCGGTGGCCGGTCTCACAAGCCACTGGTGTCAGTTGGATCACCTAAGATGTATACAGGTGCTCATTGGGTTATGAGTACACCGGACATGACTCGCCGGGAATCTGCTAGTTAGTACTATACCTATCGTCAGATAGCAGTTCCCTGGTGACATGTGTACAGGTTAGTTCATCGACCTGAGGTCGTCATTTGTCTCGTGTGAGTTCCCACTGTGCTTTGATTTCTACCCTACCACGGCTCAAAGGGTCGTGCAAACAGGTAGCTTTTGGGTACAGTCCCGAGCCATATGGAGGCACGTGAGCGGATCGGCAGGGGATTCGTCTCTCCCGGTATTGGGGGCGAGGTCGTGCTGTGTCTAGGAGAGCCATTACACATAGTCCATGGCCATGGCAGGAGATTTACTGGTAGGTACTCCAGTAGTATCTCAGGGTGTTATTGGGCTTCACTCCGACACGACTTATACTGCTATTGGGGGTCTGACGTTACTAGCCCCCTAGGCGGATATGCGATACTCATTGACGAACGGACCGGACTGTATATACATTGTCACTGTTAGGCTCAGTAGGGTTTCTGGATGAGTGCGCTCATCGGCCTCCCTTGAGTTCGCTCATCGGCCTCCCTTGAGGTCAGTCCATGGGCAGCCGTTACGCATAGCTTGTGCCGCTGACGGTTTGTGGTTAAACCCACTGCCAGGGTACTGACGAGTCATTAGAGTTCCCCACAGACAGTTTCCCAAGTTCGGGCGAAACGTTGTAGAGGCCGTATGGTTTTATGGCAGGGTTCGGAAAATGCACGTGTGTTTACGCACGTGTTATTTTTCGGGCAGATGATACTGGTCGGCTTTGGTTTAAGCCGGATCCGAGTATTATATTGAGTAGGTATAATATCTTTGTCTCAGTTGCATTTGTATTCGGTCGTAATACAAGTGCGGGTATATTTATACAGATACGGGGTTATCCTGAAAGTAGTTTCAGGATCACTTTTGGAAGTTGCTAGTTTCTAGTTTTCTATTAGCCGTCTTTTAACATTCGGTTAAAGACGGATTTATCTTTTCTTGGATGAGAGTGAGTCATGCTTCTAGAAGCTTCTAGAATGTTCTAGAAATGGAGAGGTGTCTTGTGACTCATGCTTTGATTTCTAAACATTCTTGTTTTCCTTAAGATATTCTTTTGTGTTCACATTATGATATTTTGCTTAAGGTCACCTCCCTCCTCCTACCATCACCTCCCTCTTCTATATTGTGGCCGGCCCTCTCTCTCCTCCCTCACTCTCTCATTTTGTGAAATTATGGTTGCTAAAAAGAAAAGACTAAAGTTTTGGATGCATAGAAATTTCATAGTTCATTTCTTGTTCCATTTCATTTCTATCGGCAACTTCATTTACCGATCGTCCACGGACTTGGACGAAGTGAGACAAAGTCATCTACTCAATCTCTACATCCATCTTGGTCGTCTCTTCTGGCAAACTTGACGACCGAGTTGCCTCGAGTCAGAGGCGGGAGCCCGATTAAAGAATCAGTGATGTGGTGCCACCTGGACGAGCAGATCGGAGATCGACGAGATCGGAGCAGCCGCAACGGAGCGTGGGATGATGGTTAAAGAACGAAGGACTCGGATCGTTCAGTATAACCTTTCTACACTCTTTACAGTTTGTTAGTTTAGCAATAATGGAAGATCCGGGTTAAAGTATACGATAGCGCCAGTTAAAAAGTTTTTGTTCCGCATTTGGCGTCTGTAGACGGCCGGGGCGCTAGCGTAGACTTACAATCATAAGCCAGACAACTCCATATACCTTAACATCGCTAAGATATGAACTATTCTATATACAATATAGAAACAAAGGCACTGATTTAATTGGAACCAGATTCAAATCATGCAGCTGTCTCCAGAGCATGTCAACCAAATGGAAGGAGGATGATCAGCATTACTCAATTAGGATTGCGTCCAGATATGAGTAACCTGAAAGAGAAGCAAGTTTTCAAAACCATTACTATCAGCTGAATACCAAACTCAAGTATTTACATCTGCAATCACCTTGAAGAATCCTGGTACTTACAACACCTGGTTCTCTACTTTTGTCACGACTCGAAGGGGCGGAACGTGACTGGCACTTAAACAACGAAACGTCTCAAGGTGCAACGTAATCTAAGTAAGCCAAAGCCCAGAAAACAAAACCATTTAAGAAATAGAGTGAAGGAAAACTTATTTTAACGCAAGAGGTTTTAACAGAATAAATGGCATTAAACATTTAAAAGCAGCATCAGATTTTCCCGAAAATTTCTGCAGAGTCTCCTTTGTAAATACTGGTCCCCAAATGGGTAAAACACATGAAAATAAATATAAATGAGGAAATAAGGCATCCCGAGGCAGGAGCTAGCTCTTCGCCAATGGCGGAATCACAACCACATGCAATATGTATCAAAAGTGCGAAAATAAGCAACTGAAAGCAAGAAATGAGGAACACCATGTCGGCTCAAGTAAGCATCGACACCAACATCACAAATACAAGTCCCACGAGTCTCACCGTCTAGTTAAATATAACGGGGTAGATGGAGTATACTAGATAAAAAGTAATATACATGATGGAACAAATATCCTCGCAACCCACCTATGAGCAAAGCTGCAAATCGATGCAATGTAAAAAGGAGAATGTACGCCTACCGCTACTGTGCTGACGGGTCGAACCTGCAAAATACTGTGGCACAACGGGGGTGAGTTGCCAACTCATCAGTAGTAAGTAGCATCTAATAAGGCTATCATAAGCATGCACGCAAATGCGTCTCAACCTACGCATATCGATATGATAAGATATACTAACATGAATGCAACACGAATGCATAATCAAAATGAAACATGAACAAGTCTGGTATGAGAAAATCTTTGTTCTTATCTTAGAGAAAGCTCTGTATAATAACTGAAGTATCATCAATGAAATCAACAGAAAATCCGTGTCAAGCATCGACACAAAATATATATCCCAATATCTCAATGTCTCAATATCTCAATATCTCAATATCTTAATATCTCGGGCTTCGTCAGTCTAGATCGGCCCATATCATCAAATCTCACAACTACGTCGGTATCCTCCAGATATCCGCCCGTCACAAATAACCGGTCGGTAGTGCTCCCCTGCCGGCCTCAACAACATCATCTGCGACCCTCTTGTCCCGGGGTACCGTACCAGGTCCACAATGCACCGGCAGACGGTCCCTGCCCCTACCTCGAATCGGGTGTATGATACCGCTCAAGAACCAAGAAAACCAATGGTGGACACCACACATATCATATCACGAGAAAACCGCAACTTACATTTTTAAAATGGTAATACGTTATTAAAATCCTTGCGGTTTCTCCAAAATCCATAAATCTCATAAATACTGAAATCGTCGAGAAAAATCACAATATGTAAAGATGTCGGTGATGATAGGTGTCTATGATACGATAGTATATACCATGCGAAGTACGGCCTGAAGTTATGCATGAATCATGATGCAATGAAGTATGCATATATGCCTAACAATCCTACATATCCATCCTGATGAAATGACTATATAGGTACAGGTTTACAAGTCATATATGATGCAATGCACAGATACCGATTTTAAGAAAGTTTTATAGTGTTCGTGATATAGCAATTACCAAAGGCGTGTGTGTTCGCATGAATAGTGCACGCGGCATGAACCAATGGTAATGGTGCAAGTGTCCTATGAGATTATATCATATATATTTATGATAATGTAATACAATGAGATGAATGATTAGGAGACTACGCATATAAATATGAGCACTACTAGAAATCCTGACTATCGGGCGCCTCGCGCCATACAGACGATTCCCTCGTAGATGTGTACATCTACTCACCGGGACGCCTCGGCGAATCTGATCCGATCTCAGCCTTGCCATTTCCGTGCCACATCCGACGCCTCTGCACCCGATCATATAAACGCACACAAGTAAATAAGAGAATAAATATATAAATAGTCGTGGACATAAATGATACAAATCGACCGCGCGCACTAACTAGATGCGCATGCACCGGGTGCACAAAACACGCTCGCGACAATTCCACAAACTACAACTAGGGTCGCTAACCTAAAACCCAACCGCGCATTCACAATACGTTAAATATTATAGGACATAGCATGTAAATCATCGCAACGTTAAATTGAACCAAAATCTAATTATTCCAAAAAACTGGTAAGCACATCGATAGGGTTTTGGCGTAAAAACTTCACGGATTAGCGATCTAGTGGCCACAATAATCATTTAATAACTTAATTAAGCCACACAAACCCTAACTAAATTTTAATTTCACCTAGTTACACACTAATTAAAAACATAGTTTGCAAAAAATATAATTAAGACAATTGAAAAAAATAATAATTAGCAACTTAACAACTAGATTAGATTTTTCATGTCTTAACATGCTAAACTACACATTGCTAACTAAATCAAGTGATGTAAACTTTAATTTAATCTCAAACCTTTCTCTTTAAATTTAAACCTTATAATTAAAACCATATTTAAACACCTAATTAGCTTAGATTGAAGTAGTTATCCAACAAATAACCATTTGGTTAGGATTATACCTCACAATTTTAGTAGATCAAACATGCAAACATAGCCTCCAAAACGGTTCTCTTGCTCCTAGATCCATGCTAGATCGGTCAAGGAAAAATGGGTAAAGATTTAATTAGGAGTTAGTGGGAAATTTGTGTGGATTTTTGAGTGAAATTTGAAGATTTTAGCAGAAGAAAATGAGGAAGAACAAGGGGGCTGCAGCTACATCAGGGCCGAGCCTAGGAGGGAGTGGGGTGTGAGGTGAGTGTGTATGTGTGTGTGTGCAAGTCAAGAAACCCATACCCAATATAATATGCACCTTACCTCCATTATTCTATTCTATTCTCATAAAAATATTTTATTTTTCATTTACCTTTTTCCTTTCTACAAAATTCTAGAGCCATGTTACAAATAAATGTTTACTGTGTCATGGTGCACTAAACTTGTATTAACACAATCTAATTTGTAATTATTATTAATTAAATGTATTAGTGAAATCTTATAATAATATTTAAAATAATTAATTAAGAAAAATATTTAAATAAACTAGAAATTTACTAGTGACCCATTAAATACCAAATACTAGCAATTACATAGCTAGAATAGGTATATTTAGGTCTATGAAGAAAATAATTATATATTGGTTTTTACGGAAAACCCCGGTTATATTACTGATTATCAGAAAATTCACCTAGACGATTTTTAAAACGTTACAATCTTCCCCCATTAAAGAAATTCGGTCCCCAAATTTAAAATTTAACTACGCGTACCCTCGAAGCGATGGGAATATTTCTTCCGCACCTCGTCCTCGGCTTCCCACGTGACCTTTTTCGCCGTTCGACCACGTTAAAGAACCTATACGGATGGTATGTCCTCGGACCTCAGTTTCTGCACCTGCCGATCTTGAATGACTATCGGCAGCTTGGTGAAAGATAGATTGAGCTCCAGCTGGATCATCCGATGCTGTATCGCGCGAGAGGGGTCATGAAGGTACATGCAGAGCATTGATACATGAAACACGGGGTGAATATCTGAAAAGCTTGGTGAAAGATCCCAACGATAAGCAATTCCGCCGACACGCTCAAGAATCTCAAAGAACACACATATCTGGAACTAAGCCTTCATTTCTTTCCGAATCTCAACACGCCCTTCATTGGGGAAACCCTCAAGAAAACATGATTGCCTACACAAGCTCAAGTCTGCGCCAAAGTCATTCTGCAAAAGATTTCTACCTGCTCTGGGCCACTCTCATCCTATCCCAAATCAGCTGAATCTTTTCGGTCGTCTCCTGCACAAACTGTGGTCCCGAAATACTGCTCTCACTAAGCTCTGTCTAACAAACGGGCGATCGATATTTCCTCCCATATAATGCCTCGAAGGGTGCCATCTGAATCTCCTCCTGGAAGCTGTTATTATATGAAAACTCTATCAAGGGCAAGTGGAGATCCCAACTGCCACGAAATCTAGAATGCAAGCTCGGAGCATGTCCTCAAGAATGTGAATGGTCAGCTCTGATTGAACGTCGGTCTGTAGGTGGAAAGCTATACCGAAACTCAATTGGGGTGTCTAAGGTCTCCTAAAGTTTCTGCCATAGTCTGCTGGTGAACTGGGTGCCTCTGCCGGACATAAAACAAGTCGGAACTCCATGTAGTCACACAATCTCATGAACATACGTTGAGCATACTGAACGATCCAAAAGGGGTCTTACTGGCAGAAAGTGAGCTACTTTCGTTAATCAGTCTACGATCACTCAAATAGAGTCATACTCTCGACAGGTCTTAGGTAGACCCACACTAATTTCTATAGAGATCTGCTCCCATTTCCACTCCAGAATGGGCAAAGGTTGTAATTCTCCTGCTGGCCTCTGATGCTCAGCCTTGACTTACTGACAAGTCAGCATCCCGAAACAAAATCTGTGACATCTCTCTTCATCCCTTCACACTAGTAGACTTCTCTCAAATCACAATACATCTTGGTGGAAAGCGGATGAACACTATATGCTGACTGATGCGCCTCCTCTAAGATCTCGCGTCTCAGTCCCTCGGAATCTGGCACACATAGTCGAGTCCAAAATCATAGTACCCCCTGATCATCAATCACGAGCGCTAAATCTCTGCCCTGTTGAACCTGCTCTAAGATCTCTGACAAACGAACATCATCGGACTATGCCTTACGGATATGATCAAATAACTATGGATGCGCATGGACACGGACAAGTTGTCCCATTGTCGACGTAAACTCGAACTGTACTCGGCAGTCATATAGCATCTGCCAATCTTCCGTCGACTGTCTCTGAACTGTGCTCAACAAGAAAAGCTACCTTCAGGCCTCCGACTCAAAGTATCTACCACAACATTCGCCTTGCCTGGATGATAAAGAATCATCGCAGTCATAGTCTTTCACTAGCTCTATCCATCTGTTCTGTCTTAAATTTAGATCTCGCTGCTGAAAGTTGTAGTGTCTCCAGATCTTTAAGTGTAAAAACCACCACAGCCATTTCTAAGTCATGCGTGGAATAGTTCTGCTTGTGCTTCTTCGACTGCCAAGAAGCATCGCAATAACCAACAAAACCGCCTGATCCTAAAGGCAAAGATAATACTGGCGCCGTAATCAAACGAGTCTTCAACTGCTGAAATCTCTGCTCGCATGCTTTGGTCCAAAGAAAAGGAACTCCCTTCCGGGTCAATCCGTTCAATGTTGCAGCTATATGCGAGAAATCCTGTACGAAATATCAATAGTATCCGTCCAAACCCAAAATGCCGCGATCCTCCGTCACGGATACAGGTCTGGGCCAGTGCTGAACGGCCTCGATCTTTTTTGGTTCTATACATAAACCATCTCTCCTAACTACGTGACCCAAGAAATCACATCATCAATCCAGAAAACACACTTGGATAATTTAGCAAATAGTTGGTGCTCCCTCAAAGTCTTCAACGAAATCCTCAATTACTGCCCAGGCCCCACTCGAATCCAAAAGTGTATCAAAATGTCATCAATGAACACGATAATAACTGATCAAGAAACGGCCTGAATATGCAGTTCATCAAGTTCATAAACGCTGCTGGGGCATTGGTGAGCTTGAACGACATCACCAAAACTCATAACGCCCGTAACGCGTGAAAAGCAGTCTTCGGAATATCCTCCTCTCAAACCCGCAACTAATGGAAACCTGATCACAAGTCAATCTTCGAGAAATGTCCCGCACCATGGAGCTAATCGAACAAACCATCAGTA
The DNA here is from genome assembly GCA_030015575.1 of Agapanthus africanus. Classification (NCBI taxonomy): domain Eukaryota; kingdom Viridiplantae; phylum Streptophyta; class Magnoliopsida; order Asparagales; family Amaryllidaceae; genus Agapanthus; species Agapanthus africanus. Next base: position 284,921,306 of record CM057343.1, on the reverse strand, counting down.
CGAGGTAAGGGATATCTGTTTCGCACAGTAACCCGATTCAACTGACAAATATCGATGCACAAACACAACTGACGTCTTTCTTCTTGAACAGAACAGGAGCTCCCCAAGTGACGTACTCGGACGACAAGCCCTTATCCAATAATTCTTGCAACTGATCCTTCAGTTCATTAAGCTCCGCCGGGTCCATCCGATATGGCGGTATATAAAATGGCTCCGTGCTAGGAATCAAGTCAAAGCAGAACTCAATATCGCACTTTGGCGACAAACCAAGCAACTCGTCAGGAAAACATCTTGAAATTTCCTCACAATCGGGACCTGGCCTAATGGGACCTCTGCGGCTCTAACAACATAAACATACGCTAAGAATTCCTGACATCCTTTTCTCAAAAGCTGACTAGCGCGAAAAGAAGAAGTCAAACTGGGAACGGGGACGCTACGGTCTTCCTGAAAACAAATAAGAACTGGCTTACCCAGAAAACTAAATCTGACTGCCTTCTCACGGCAGTCCACGAATGCATAATACGTGGCTAACCACTCCATGCTCAGAAGTACTTCGAAGTCGAACATATCGAGAAAAATCAAATTGACAGAAGAATCCCTATCTCCGATGCGAACAAAACAAACACGAATAAGAAACATATCGAGCGACAAAAGATTAGCCTACGAAAGAAATCACAACGAGCCACTGATTTAGCAAAGATACTATCGGCTAGACTTTGATACAAATTTTGTGGATACCATTTCAATCGACACCAGAAATAAATACGCATCGAAAGAAAACAACAAAGGAATGCCTATCACAATGGCGTCTATCTAACTTCCTCTTAGCTGGCATACCGGTATGAATCCGCTTCGGTCCAGAAATGACTGAAGTCTTAGAAATGTGCTCCTCTAACAGTAAGGCTGCGTTCATAGCAGCGACGTAAGTGTCTATATGCTGGGCACCAATAGCAAGAAATAACTTCCTGTCCAATCTCCACACGAATCTCTTTATCGGTTTCTCTTCAGTGTCTACCAGGTAAGGAGCATATCGGACCGCTGAGTAAACTAAATGTCGTACATGGACACCGTCATCCCTGAAGTCTTACGCAAAGGCTCAAAACTCTGAGCTCGGGCATTTCGAACGCTCTCCGGAAGGAAACGAGCAAGAATTATATCTATGAACTCATCCCAAGTCATAGGAAGTAGATCTGCAGCTCGGCCTCTCTCAATTGACTCGCACCACGTTTCAGCAAGACCTTTCTAGACGAAAACTCGCAAGCTTAATCTATATCTCGTTATAACATCTCTGTGAACGACAAATCCTAGCCATCCTGTCGAGAATTGTCTGCGTATCCTCTGCTGTATCTATGCCGGTAAAAACAAACTGGAGGCCTCACCCTCAAAAACTCCAGTAAGTATACGAAAATAAACTTGGTAACAACAAAAACAGCCGCCCGAGCAGTAGGTACAATCACAGTCCCTGTAGTAGGAGGGACATCATCGGCTATCGGAGCTCGGCTAGCCTCAACTAACAATCCAATCATCTGTTGCAAGTCCAAAATACTTGACTCCAGCCTAGCTATCCGTCCTGGAGAAGGCGGATCACTCTACGCCTGAGGGGTAGGCGTACCGCCCTGATCGGTCCTCGTCTCAAACGATTCTACTCTAATCTCATCCTTGGCGGCAGCCCTCTGGCCATCGTAGTCTCCGGCGGCATTGTGTCTGGAGAAAGAACAGGATTGATAGGAACATTGCGATCGAATCAAAGGATTTCCAGAATCAAGGAAGGAAATACAAGCAAATATATATCCTAAGGTCACTTAGGCGGAGTACCGTATCGTAAGTATGCGGTGGAACATACACATGCTACGTCACTCTGCGTAAGTCACCTACTCCATCTACCAAGGGTCATCCTACACTCAGAAAGGTAAAACCTATCGCTCTGATACCAACTTTGTCACGACCTGAAGGTACGAAACGTGACCGGCACTTAAACTACGAAACGTCTCAAGACGCAACGTAATCTAAGTAAGCCAAAGCCAAGAAAACTAAGCCGTTTAACAAATAGAGTGAAGGAAAACTTGTTTTAATGAAAGTGGTTTTAACAAAATAAATCTCATTAAACATTTAAAAGCAACTTCAGATTTTCCTGAAAATTTCGGCAGAGTCTCCTTTGTAAATACTGGCCCCCAAATGGGTACAACACATGAAAATACAAATAAATGATGAAATAATGCGTCCCCAAGCGGGAGCTAGCTCTTCGCCAATGGAAGAATCACAACCACATGCAATATGTATATCAAAAAAGAGGAAATAAGCATCTGAAGGCAAGAAATGAGAAACACCACGTCGGCTCAAGTGAGCATCGACACCAACATCACAAATACAAGTCCCACGAGTCTTACCGTCTAGTTAAATATACAAGGATAGATGGAGTATACTAGATAAAAAATAATATACTTGATGGAACAAATAACCTCGCAACCAACCTATGAGCAAAGCTGCAAATCGATGCAATGAAGCAAAAGGAGAAAGTACGCCCGCCGTTACTGTGCTGACGGGTCGAACCTGCAAGATACTGTGGCACAACGGGGGTAAGTTGCCAACTCGTGAGTAGTAATTAGCATCTAAGAAGGCTATCGTAAGCATGCACTCAAATGCGTCTCAACCTACGCATATCGATATGATACGATGTACCAACATGAATGCAATATGAATGCATAATCAAAACGAAACCTGAACAGGTCTGTTATGAGAAAATATTTGTTCTTATCTTAGAGAAACCTCTGTGTAATAACTGAAGTATCATCAATGAAATCAACAGAAAAACCGTGTCAAGCATCGACATAAAATATATATCCCAATATCTCAATGTCTCAATATCTTAATATCTCAATATCTCGGGCTCCGTCAGTCCGGATCGACCCATATCATCAAATCTCACGACTACGTCGGTATCCTCCGAATATCCGCTGCGTCACAAATGACCGGTCGGTAGTGCTTCCCTGCCAGGCTTAACGCTATCATCTGCGACCCTCTTGCCTCGAGGTACCGTACCGGGTCCACCATGCACCCGCAGATGGTCCCTCTCATTACCTCGAATCGGGTGTATGATACCGCTCATGAACCAAGAAAACCCATGGGGGACACCACACACATCATATCACGAGAAAAGCGCAACTTACATTTTTAAAATGGTAATGCGTTGTTAAAATCCTTACGGTTTCTCCAAAATCGATAAAATCTGATAAATACTGAAATCCTCGAGAAGAATCACAATATGTAAATATGTCGCTGATGATGGGTCTCTATGATACGATAGTATATACCATGCGAAGTACGGCCAGAAGTTATGCATAAATCATGATGCAATGGGCTATGTATATATGACTAACAATCCTACGTATCCATCCTGATGAAATGACTATATAGGTAAGCGCTAAGAAGCTCCAATCTTGCTACTTTACAGATCATATAAGATTCAATGCACAGATAACAATTTTAAGCAAGTTTTGTAGTGTTCGTGACATAGCAATTACCAAAGGCATGTGTGTTCGCATGAATAGTGCACGTGGCATGATCCAATGGTAATGGTGCATGTGTGCTATGAGATAATATCATATATATTTATGATAATGCATTGCAATGAGATGAATGACTAGAACACCACGCATATAAATATAAGCATTACTAGAAATCCTAACTATTGGGCGCCTCGCGCCATCCAGACGATACCCCCGTAGATGTGTACAACTACTCACCGGGACGCCTCGGCTAATCTGATCCGATCTCAGCCTTGCCATTTCCGCGCCATATCTGACGCCTCTGCACTCAATCATAGAAACTACACAAGTAAATAAGATAATAAATATATAAATAGTCGCGGACATAAACTATACAAATCAACCACGCGCACTAACTAGACGCGCATGCAGCTGGTGCACACAATACGCTCGCGACAATGCCACAAACCACACCTAGGGTCGCTAAACGTGACTACCACCAAGCCTAAAACCCAATCGCGCATTCACAATACATCAAATATTATAGGATATAGCATGTAAATCATCATAACGTCAAATTGAACCAAAATCTAATTATTCAAAAACCCTAGTAAGCACATCAATAGGGTTTTGGCGTAAAAACTTCACGGATTAGCGATCTAGTGGCCACAATAATCATTTAATAACTTAATTAAGCCACACAAATCCTAACTAAATTTTAATTTCACATAATTACATACTAATTAAAAACTTAGTTTGCAAAAAATACAATTAGGACAATTTTAAAAAATAACAATTAGCAACTTAACAACTAGATTAGGTTTTTCATGTCTTAACATGTTGAACTACACATTGCTAACTAAATCAAGTGATGTAAACTTTAATTTAATCTCAAACCCTTCACTTTAAATTTAAACCTTGTAATTAAAACCATATTTAAACACCTAATTAGCTTAGATTGAAGAAGTAGTTATCCAACAAGTAACCATTGGGTTTGGATTATACCGCACAGTTTTAGTAGATCAAACATGCAAACATAGCCTCCAAAATGGTTCTCTTGCTCCTAGATCCAAGATATATCGGTCAAGGACAAAGGGCAAAGATTTAATTAAGAGTTAGTAGGAAATTTATGTGGATTTTTGAGTGAAATTTGAGGATTTTAGCACAAGAAATTGAGGAAGAACAAAGGGGGCTGCGGCTGCAGCAGAGCCGAGCCTAGGAGGGAGTGGGGTGTGAGGTGAGTGAGTGTGTGTGTGTGTGCAAGTCTAGAAACCCATACCCACTATAATATGCACCTTACCTCCATTATTCTATTCTATTCTCAACATTATCTTTTATTTTTCATTTCCCTTTTTCCTTTCTACAAGATTCTATAGCCATGTTACAAATAAATGTTTAGCGTGTCATGGTGCACTAAACTTGTATTAACCCAATCTAATTTGTAATTATCATTAATTAAATGTATTAGTTAAAGCTTATAATAATATTTAAATAATTAATTAAGAGAAATATGTAAATAAACTAGAAATTTACATGTGACCCATTAAATAACAAATACTAGCAATTACATAGTTAGAATAGGTATATTTAGGTCTATGAAGAAAAATAATTATATCTTGGTTTTTATAGAAAACATCGGTTATATTACCAATTATCGGAAAATTCACCTAAAAGATTTTTAAAACGTTACAACTTTATTCTTGTACCCATAACTTCTCATTATTTGGACCTTGCATTTCTACGAAATACTTGTCAAAAACAGGAGAAGTTACAAGTAAACAGAATATAATACGAGTACCAACCCCATTGTTTTAATGGACACTGGACAATATATAATACTTTGTATAAGTCTCCTGAGTTGAATAACTCAAACCTTGTGCGTCGTAGGTTGAAAACTGTACTATGGTGAAGAAGAATTACACCGCTATTTAAATGCTCCTTATCTAACCATCAACTGATAAAGGTAAATGTCATGGACATAATTTCAAAAAGTTATATCTCACTTTATAAAATAAACGTACAAATATATCAGTTTGAAATAGGTGCATAACAATCGGCTATTCAAAACCAAATATTTGCCTTCAGGCAAATCCCAGGTGATTTCCTAAAATATCACCAATTACAACGAATTCCGATATAATGAGGATATAATCACTTAATTCCCAATAATTTACTCCTACTCATCATCTGTAAAACCATACAGACGTGAGAATCAAACCTGGTAAACTCATACCCTGGAGCAAGGATCTAGTTGGGAAATCAGTTTTCAATTAACAACGGACAGTGAAACTAAAACATGAAAATGCTTCGAAGGGGTAACCGGGTATTCCTAGTAATGCCTCTTCCATTATCCAGATTCATGACTGTAACCGTATATTTGTTTTCCATCTCTCCAAATCCCTTTATTTGTCTTTACACATTACTTTCTGTACACCCCTTTAGGCTAAATGGTTTTCTTCCTTCCCTACCGTTCGGCACCAGCCTATGGTATAGAAGAAGACTATCCAATAAGCATAATAGGTGTACCCTCCTAATCCAAGGAGCCTTCGCAACCTGAGAGAAGGTGATTATAAAAGACAACCTGAATAATCCTATTCAATTCCTCCTGAACCGGAGAAATGCAAAGGTGAAGTAGGAGTGGCGATGAACTACGTGGTTTGGTCGTGAATGATAGCAGTCCTAATTTTCTTTTCCCTCTTTCTAATCCCTTTATTTATCTTTACTTATTACCTTCTGTGCACCACACTTAGGCTAACTGGTTTTCTTCATTCCCCACCTTTCGGCACCTGCCTTTGGTTTGGATGAAGACTATCCAATAAGCGCAATAGGTGTACACTCTCCTAATCCTAGGAGCCCTTATAACCTGAGAGAAGGTAAAAGGAAAAGCCAACTGAATAGTCCTATTCAATTTCTCCAGAACCGGAAATCATCCTCAAATATGAAACAAGTCTCTTCGAGTTCATATGTAACTATACGATGGTCATATCCAATAAAAGGGGATATTCGTAGTAATACGGAATGTTTCGGAGAAATGCAAAGGGTAAAAATAGGAGTGGCAATGAAGTATGTAACTTTGACAATCCAAAAGCCAGTGAGTTTTAAGAAGGTTCGGTTAACTTGGTTCGTGAGTTCTAGTCTAGGGTCGGGACATGGACGCTGCCAAAGAGAGAGAGAGAAAAGAAACACTTAGCGTGCACTATAAGCTAGATCAGAATGGTTATCTATTTATCTAATCAGGATGCCTCCCACTGTATCCTCAAATTCTCCTCCAAACCTGAACGAAGAATTAGTCGGGATCATCTAAAATCACCCAAGGAGTAAACCAACTCATCAATGGGAATCGGGATCCTACTATCATCGCATGATAACTTGATGGAATCCACTCAAGTTATCACACTCCAGAAGGTATGCACATGCCTGGCAAGTTTCATGTATGTTTGAAACTTCTGATGTGATTTTTACCCCATGCTCTTATGACCTTGACGAAAGCCAACATATCATAAGTCACATGTCAAGTTCTACCCGTCATTATCCTGGTTAATTTGAACCCACCCGTACATACCCAAGACGAAGTCCAAAGTAGTAGTACGACTGTCCCAAACCAACACATCTATCTATGCAACAGAAAAGTAACAAATAACTACCATACATACATAACATGAATATTTAGTGCTCCCGTCTGAAATGACGTAGGGCTACGAATGGTTTTTGGCGAAAAACCTTTAACGTAATGAACTTGATATCGTTGAAGGAACCGGATAGTTTTTACAAATATATAGTGACACAAACCTTTGCTAAAGAGGTCATTCCCGGTGAAAAGATCTCAGCTCTTTTCTCGTGGAATGAGGTGCAGGATATTCCCAACTGAATACCGTGATGCAAAGCAAAAAGTAATCGACTATAGTGAAGTTATTATCCTGATGCAAACTTCTGTCCAAGGGGTCACTCCCGATGAAGGGATCTCAGCCTTTGCCTCGTCGAATGAGGAGCAGGATATTCATAATCGAATACCTCTGTGCAAAACAAAAGAAAAACAACCTTGCAATAAACACTTTTGAAAATTGTTCCAACAAAATCAATTAGGTCCGTTTCCTTGCATTGAATCGAATCAACGAAGTCCCATCAATTAATCACACCAAAAAAGAAAGAAAATATGATTTACGTATATGCAATCTGCATTCGCCACTGGGTCCCGTCATCGCCCGTTAGGTTACATAACTAACGACAGAGCGGGGACTGGACTATCGCGGGTGAAAAACATTTACAACATCTACTAGTATATATATCAATATATAATATAATCGCTCCAGGTGTGATAAATGTATCATCACAGAAAAGCAATAAGCATCACAGAACAATACAGATAATCTGGGAGCCCCGGATTTCCTTTGAGCCGCAAGTGAAACCCGACGTTCCTATGTTCGTATGAATAGCCTGTGCAATGAAAACCTAGACCTCTGCGAGTGTTGCAAGTTACCCGCCAAAACCAGAAGCGAGGCAGCCCTCTTCATCAAAGTGAATGGGCCACCCGGAACTTCACAGAATCCGGTAACTTGAGCACCCCACCTTGGGTCAACCTGTACCCACTACGAGTGCGGCGAATAGCCCGCCAATTCTAGAGTGAGGCCACCTCTGTCTCAACGCCATGAGATGCAGGCCCGTTGCCCTCTAGAACCCGGCTATCCGTGCACTCTACAGCGGGGTATTCCTAGTACAGAAAAGAAAATATGTAAAATGGTGATGTCGACCTCAACCCGGTCGTGCCCCAAACAAACAATATACAAGCAGGAGGTGACGGCAATCTACATGTCTGGCGCTCGCCCCGCGATATCAAATGTACAAATAAAACTAAACTGTACTAACATTGCACCCAAGCTATCCACCACGATGAATCCGCAACAAACACAGCATAATACAGAACATCAACGTGAATGTCATGTTCGCAAACCCGTCTATTAGAACTATAGCAATTAGACAAGTTGTACCGCTCTAATGACATTCACGGTCGCAGATAGTAATGTATGTACTGTAAAACTTTAAACAGTGTTAGAAATATCGACTTCAAAATACCCCGAATAGCCCCTAAACTTGAGAATAAAATCATATCCAAACTGGGCTAAACAAACAATACCACTGAACCAATATTCCAGAGACTAGACCACACCCAAAATTTCAAACCCAGATTCACAAAAGTGGCCGGCCAGCTCGGAATTTTGAGCAATGTGCTCGGGTCAATTTGTGTGAAATGGGCTCGTATTTGGGGAGCAGTCTAATGGTCATCATAATAGTCTTCTGCAGTTGTTTAAAATTTTTTTTGAAGGCTCGGAAAAAATGACAGAGAATGGAATACGTGTTGGTGTTATTTCGGGGTTGTTTAGGTTTCGATACTTTAACATTGTCTAAAAAAACTAGTATGTAGTTAATGGGTTGGCTCTGATACCATGTAGGGCTATTCCAGCGCCCCGGTCATCAATCCGTGGCCAAACATGGAACAATAACTTTAAAAACACGACGCTAACGGAACCCTAATCGATGGATCGTGTCATTAACCCTATACTAGTTCTATACAAAGGAGTTTAAGAGATTATACCGATTGATCCATGTCCTTCGGTCTTCAATCTCCGTCCTTAGCTCATCGCGGCTGCCTTGACGAAGTTCGATCTCCGATCTTCCTTGTCGAAGAGGATCCACGTCGAGGATTAGTAATACGGGCTACCGCCTCAAAACCGAAGCAACTCGGGCATCCAGTTTGATGGCCTAGATACCCAAGATGAAGTAAAGAGTGTGTGTGAATACTTTGTCTTAAAACACCCAATGATTCTCAACACATGAGATGGAATGGGTGGAGGAGAAGAAGAAGCCATTGGGGTAAAAGTGTGAGCTCAAGTGCAAAAAGCAACTCAAGAAAAGTGTCTGTTGTTTTTTTAGTTATTTTTGGCTTGGATACTTTTGTAAGCATTTGTTGTGAGCATTATATAAAACAACTCAAGAAAAACCACACACATACACACAAAGATCTGCCCTCACATATCCTCACCACAAATATCCTAACCAAAACAAAACCATCAAAGTCATGAGTCAAAAAGGCACATGCCACCATCAGTGCACAAAGCCAAGACTTGCAATCACACTTTCCACACAATAAACATTTAAACCTTAAATGTTTAAAGACAATGAAAAAGAAATGGCAACCTCAAAAGTAAACTCGTAACGAATTATAAGAATAACCCTCATCCGTATATACATACCTGCATCCGTATTTCGACTGAATACAAATACAACGAGACGAAAATAATCTAACAATATAATACTACGATCCGGCTTAAACCAAAGCCCACTAGTATTATCCGTCCGATCATGATCCGTGCACAAGTGCACGTATATGATCGAACCCTGCCATAAAACCATACGACCTCTACAACGTTTCGCCCGAACCAGGGAAACCCTCTGTGTGGGACTCTAAAGACTCGTCAATACTCTGGCAGTGGGTTTAACCACAAGCACGTCAGTGGCACTAGCTGTACATAACGGCTACCCAGGTATTGAGCGAAAGGGAGGCCGACGTGCAAACTCATCCTGAAACCCAACTGAGCCTGACTGTGAAATTATCCATACAGTCCAGTCCGTTCGTCTATGAGTATCGCATATCGAGTCTAAGGGGTGGATAAAGTCAGACCCCTAATAACTTCATATTCAGTGTCGGCATGAAACCCTATCACCAACTGAGAAAGTATCGATCCTAGATCAGTAATTCTCGACTACCCCGGCCGAGGATTTCTGGTGATGGCCATCCATGCACAACGCGACATCAACCCCTAATACCGGGAGAGACGAATCCCCTGACGATCCGCTCACTGCCTCCATGTGGCTCGGGACTGTACCCAACTAAAACTTGTTTGCACGACTCCTTTGAGCCGTGGTAGGGTAGTAATCAAAGCACAGTGGGAACTCACATGAGACAAATAACGATCTCAGGTCGATAGACTAACCTGTACAATGTCACCAGGGAACTGCTATCTGACAATAGGTATGATACCAACTAGCATGTTCCCGGCAAGTCCGTCCGGTGTACTCATAACCTAATGAGCACCTATATACATCTTAGGTGAACCAACAGACACCAATGGCTTGTGAGACCGGCCATCGCCCCTTGTCGGGGTCTCGATCAGTATACACTAGTCTACTCTGGAGTATCGATGCCCACTCTCGAAACTCCTACTACTAGGGACTTTTAAGGATATACTTATAAACCCTAGCTCCCACGTATATGATCGCCATCACACTACTTGCAGTCAAGTAAGAATCTTATGGGCTGTATCAACATGTAATAATGATCTGTAATGTCACCTGAAGCATGTACATGATGATAAAGATAAACCAGATAGCATACTATCATCTCGAGTAAGATTGTTCTAACGGTATAGGTCATCCCTTAATCATTGCAATCACGTGCCTGTGATCCAATAATAGACTTGAGGGCACTATAGCCAACAACTTGATCTCCCGGAGATCAACTATCTCCGTGATGAGGTGATACCGCCTAAGAATATATCTGGATCACTGATGGGACCGGGATTCCTTGGCCAAAGTCACAGCTCCATTGATATCACAATACACAAGTATTGGATGCTTAATGGCAGGAACCTCACCAAGTGTAATTCCATGTCACGCACCCCACGTGCTCGCAGGGAGGCGGAATATATAAAAAACAATTATCAAAGCTTCGTAACACGGACTTGAGCACACGGATCGTGTTCTAAACCATTGCTAGCAAACTACGAGAGGTTTAACTGCTCAGATTTGAAGTTATACCTCACGTTACTTGTCCTTCGGGTCTTCATCGCTGTCCTCCATACCTCGTAGGCTCTATGGAACATGGGCACCTCAACGGCCTCCCCGAGTCAAAGACGATCCACCCGAGAGTCTATAGTCCGAGCTTCTGTCTCGAATCTAAGATAACTACGGCTTCTAGTTTGCTAATCTAGAAGTCCTATAGGGTGTAGAGTATTTAGATGAATTACTTAGTTACTTAAACCCTAGGATTCTCAACTTATGAGAGCTATTAGGGTTTGAGGAAGAAGATGAAGACTTGAGAAGAGAGAAAGCTTTTGTCATAATGATATGAATAATGTCTCATGATAGAATATAATGAATCATACAAATATCTTTTGATAAATATCTAGAAATATCTTGTGAGCTTCATTTAATCCTAAGGGTGAATCACCTCATGAGTCATTAAGCATTTAATGAAAACTTACAACTCATCAAACCACCTCATTTTTGTTTAATCCAAAAGAAATAAATACAAATGAGTCACCTTCATCTAGAAACTTCCCGACAAATTACGAGACTGGCCCTCTCATCCGTATTTCCGAAAAACACGAATAAACTTTGACTGAATAAATCCATCTGTATAATACGAGAATCTGGCTTAAACCAAAGCCCGCTAGTATTATCTGCCCGATTATAATACGTGCACAAGTGTACGTAAGTGATCGCGGCCCTGCGGTAAAACCATACGGCCTTTACACCTTTTGCCCGGTGCAGGGAAACTCTCTGTGTAGGACTCTAAACACTCGACACTACGCTGGCAGTGGGTTTAACCACAAGCCCCAAGCAGTACTAGCTGTACGTAACGGTCCCCAGGTAGATGTCGATAAGAAGGACGATGAGGAAACCCATCCGAACTCCAACCGAGTCTGATGTGACAATCTCCGTACAGTCCGGTTTATTCGTCTAGGACTATCGCATATCAGGCCTAGGGGGCGGTAAACGTCAGACCCCTAAAAGCGGTATAATTCATGTCGGAGTGAAGCCCATTACACCTTGAGAAACTACTGGAACCTACCAGTAAATCTCGTTTGCCCTGGCCAGGGACTTTGCGTAATGGCTCTCCATACAAAGCGTGATATCAACCCCCAATACCAGGAGAAATGAATCCTGTCTAACCGCCACTGCCTCCAAGTGCTTCGGGACTGCACCCAACTATTACCTGTTTGCACGACTCCTTTGAGCCGTGGTAGGGTAGTAATCTAAGGACAGTGGGAACACACCCGAGGCGAAGTAGCAGTGTCAAGTCGACGGACTAAGCTGTACTCATGTCACCTGGGAACTGCTATCTGACGATGGGTATAAAATCAACCTGCAGTTCCCGGCGAGTCCTGTCCGGTGTACTCGTAACCTAACGAGCACCTGCTACTATCTCTAGTATGACGTACTGATGGCTATGAGACAGACCATCTCCCTATGCTGGGATGAGAAGCGTACACACCAGTCTACTTCGGAGTATCGATGCCCTATCTCGATAATCCTACGACCAGGGACCTGTATAGGATGTTGCTTATAGACTACCCGCCCCTACTAGTGTGACTGCTATTACAACGCTGGTAATCAAGCAATGATCCTAAAGGCTCTACTAATATGTATAAGCGATATGTTAAAAGAAACACATGCACATATTAAAGTAAAAACAAACCAAGTAGCATACTACCATTTTTAGCAAGACTGTTAATACAACTGTGAATATCCCAAGCTTCCATTAAGTAATATACAAACTAGTATGATACAGTAATGGCCTCTAGGGCATAAACACTAACAATCTCCCACTTGCACAAGGGCCATGTACTGGCATATCACAGACCTATCATCCCAAATAGCCTCTCGAACCGCGTCTGAGGAATGGCCTTAGTGAATGGATCAGAAGTGTTATTCTCCATATCTACTCTCTTCACCTCGATCTCCCGGCGATCTATGATCTCCCTGATCATGTGATACCGCCTTAAGATGTGTCTGGACTTCTGATGGGGCCTAGGTTCCTTCGCTAAAGCTATAACGCCGTTGTTGTCGCAATACAGAGGTATTAAATCAACGCTTGTAGGAACCACCTGAAGTTCTGTTAGGAACATCTTCATCCAGACAGCTTCTTTTGCGGCATCGCAAGCAGCTATGTACTCCGCTTCCATCGTTGAGTCAGCAACGGTGTCCTGCATGGATCTTTTCCAACAGACCGCCCCTCCATTGAGGGTAAAGACATAACCCGACATGGACTTGGAGTCATCCTTGTCACTCTGGAAGCTGGAGTCAGCAAAGGCCTCGATCTGGTGCTCTTTTTCGCCATACACCAAGAACATCTCCTTAGTCCTCCTCAGGTACTTGAGAATGTTCTTTACTGCTATCCAGTGCTTCTCCCCTGGGTTTGCCTGATACCGGCTTACAACGCTTAATGCGTATGCTACATCTGGTCTGGTACATAACATCGCATACATTATAGAGCCTACCGCAGAAGCGTAGGGTATAATCGACATGCGATCCCTTTCCAAATCAGTCTTGGGAAACATCTCTTTGGAGAGGGTGATTTCGTGACAAGCCGGTAGGTTACTACACTTAGAATCATCCATACTGAATATTTTCAATATGGTGTCTATGTACCTGGACTGTGATAGTCCTAACATCCTCTTTGATCTATCACGATAGATCTGGATCCCCAGAATGTAGGTGGCATCACCCAGGTCCTTCATGGAGAACTTCTGTTACAAGAATCCTTTGGCTGACTGTAGCATAGGAATTTCATTTCCTATTAGGAGAATGTCATCCACATACAAGACGAGGAATACTAAAGCTCTCCCTACAATCTTACTGTATATGCATGGTTCATCTGGATTCTTGATAAAGTCAAATTCTTTGACAGTATCATCAAAACAGATGTTCCAACTCCGCGATGCCTGCTTTAGTCCATAAATGGACATAAGCAACTTGCAAACTTTACCACTGCTCCCACTCTGAACGAATCCCTCTGGCTGATCCATATAGACGCACTCTTCCAAATTACCATTTAGAAAGGTAGTCTTTACGTCCATCTTCCAGATCTCATAATCGTGTAAGGCAGCAACGGTAAGAAGGACCCGAATGGATTTGAGCATAGCCACTGGAGAAAAGGTTTCGTCATAGTCCAAACTAGGTCTTTGACGAAAATCTTTTGCAACAAGTCTAGCCTTATAGGTTTCAACCTGTCCATCTACACCAATCTTCTTTCTGAAAACCCATTTGCATCCTACGGGGTTTACTCCATCTGGAGCAATGTCCAAAGTCCATACTTTGTTAGTGTACATGGACTCCATTTTGGTCCGGATTGCATCCAGTCATTTTACCGAGTTGCCGCTCTGAATGCCTTGCTGGAAGCTAGTTGGGTCATCATTATCAATGATGCAATCTTCTCGATCCCCGTCTATGAGAAAACCGTAGTATCTCTCGGGCGGATGAGACAGCCTACTACTTTTTCGGATAGGCGCTGGGATGTCCCTTTCATCTGAACCTTCTTGTTCTACCAAACTTTCAGTAACAGCTTGTGGTTCTAGAATTTCTTCCAGTTCTATTGCGCTCCCACTCTTCTGATTTTCTAAAAATTCAGCTTCCAAGAAGTGGGCATGACGAGAAACAAAAACCTTTTGTTCCTCTACGTAATAGAAACAATACCCCTTGGAGTTCTTTGGATATCCCACAAACTTACACTGTACTGAGCGTGCCTCGAGCTTGTCCGGATGCTGCTTTTTTACAAAAGCTGGACATCCCCATGTCTTCAGGTACTGAAGATAGGGTTTCTTCCCACTCCACATCTGATATGGTGTGTTAGGCACAGTTTTGGTTGGAACCTTGTTCAAAAGATATGCAGCTGATTCTCGTGCATAACCCCAGAAAGATCGCGGTAACTCAGCCTTACTCATCATGGAACGAACCATATCCAATAGGGTTCGATTCCGCCTTTCCGATACACCGTTGTGTTGTGGTGTGTATGGAGGAGTAAGCTGAGAGAGAATTCCATTCTCTTTTAAGTAACCCAGGAACTCGGCACTTAAGTATTCACCACCTCGATCAGATCTCAGTGTCTTGATACTTTTGCCTGTTTAGTTTTCCACTTCATTCTTGTATTCTCAAAATTTCTCAAAGGCCTTGGATTTATGCTTCATCAAGAAGATATGTCCATACCTAGAGAAATCATCTGTAAAAGTAATGAAGTAGGAATAACAACCTCGCGCATGTGTAGACATTGGACCACACACATCGCTGGGTATGAGTCCCAAAAGCTCGCTTGCTCTTACTCCGTGTCCAGTAAACAGAGTCTTTGTCATCTTTCCCATGAGATAAGATTCACAAGTAGCATAAGATTGATATTCGAACGGATTCAAATATCCTTCTCTATGTAACTTAGTCAACCGTGTTTCATTGATGTGACCTAGTCTACAATGCCATAAGAAAGCCTGATTTATTTCTGGAGACTTTCTTTTAAGTGTATTCTGGACATTGAAAACCGGAGCTTGATTCAATACGTATATACCGTTATCTAATGTACCGGACCGAATCAGAACTTGATTTAGGTGGATGTGAACCACATCGCTTACGAATGTAAAATCATATCCCTCTCTCGAAAGTGAGGACACTGATATGATATTACTAGTCAATCTAGGTACATATAAACAGTTACATAGAATCAATATCTACCCACTTGTCAAACCTAGGCGATATTCTCCAACGGATTCAGCGTCCACGCTCATTCCGTTCGCAACTCTGAGAGAGAAATCGCCTACCCTGATAACTCTACGGTTTCTCAAAGCATGTAATGAATTACAAATATGAGATCCTGCTCCGGTATCTAGTACCCAGGAAGTAGAGTTAATTGACAAACAGTTCTCAATTATAAACACACAAGAGGCCGAAGCCACAACATGCTTCGAATCCTGGCTACAGGCTTCCAATGCCCTGCAATCCTTCTGCCAATGCCCATTCCCATAACAATAGGAACATCCCTCCTTATCCATACCAAGTCCCGAAACTTTTACTCTTCCCTTTCCTTTTACTTCACTGACACCGTATATCGGCTTTGTGGAGGTTTTCCTCTTTTCACCCTTTGCTTTCGCCCTGTTTGCAGAAGAAGAAGGTCCCCCATTAAGTAGAGCGGGTGTCTCCCTGGTTTCTTTCAGGGTGTAAGTAGAGGGTAGGGACTATGGAAATAAGTCAGCATATGACCTGTTTCCCAACGTAGTCTCCAGATCCGTGAGCTTATCAATATAGCTAGTCATCGTAAGGTCGTCGTCCCCTACAGATGACCCGACAGCCAACCTCGCTTGAAGCAATTCGTTCAAGGTCTTATATCTTGCGATACGAGATTGCTCTCCATATAAATCTTTGTTATGGAGGAAGATGGAAACTAAGTCCATCTTCTCGTGATGCTTCTGGTATACACCATCAACTGAAGCCAACACAAGGCACTTGGCTTTCGCACTGTCCTTTTTCCTAGTCTGATGGATATCCATATCCGTGACTGTAGAAACTGGACCTGGGACGGCGGGGCCTTGAGTAGTAATAGGGTGGTCCAGCTTGTCATAGGTAATGGACATCTGGACAGACCTTTGCCAGTCATAAAAGTCAGATTCAGTTAACTTATTATCTAGATGTAACCTAGTCATGGTCACATGGTCGCTGCAATGAGAGAGTGAGGGAACACTTTAGCATGATGCTCTTGCAAGTTTAGATTAGTTTTTAGTTTATCTAAACTGGATGGCTCCTACTGTTTCTCGAATCCTTCCTCAAACCATAAAAGAAGAATTAGTCAGGACTGATCTCACCGTACAATACTTGCTTAACCGTTCAGCCAGGCTAGTGTCGGTACTTCGAGGGAGGTTTTACGACGCTTTCGCGAAATTCCTTAATTAAATAACATCTTTTCTCTAGAGGCGTAGCCCCGCTGACACTGTTCTAGACACCAACTTGGTTTATAGCATTGGTCGTTAAGTGACGAATCTCCTGATGAGTAGCGGATACTCACAGTAGGATCGGGATCCAAATATCATCATGTGATAAAGCTGAAAGAATCCTACCAAAATTATCACACTCCCAATGGTATGCAACTCTAGTAAGTTTCAGTATCTTTAGAAACTCCTGATGTGGATTTTCGCCCCATGCTCTTAAGACCTTGACGAAGGCCAACAAATCATAAGTCACATGTCAAGTTCTTCCCATCATTATCTTGTTAATTTGAACCCACCCGTACATACCCCTGACGTTGGCCAAATGGCAGTATGACCGTCCCAAACCAACTCATCTATCTATGCAACAAATGAATACCCCAGCAGCTCCCAAACACTATGCCTTGACGAAGGCCAACAAACATAGCTTGAATACTACTGACCATCTATATGAAATGACGGAGGGCTACGACTGGTTTTGGCGAAACCGTGAACGTAGTGAACTTGATATAATCGAAGGAACCTAATAGCTTTTTAAAAGGAGTATTTAAAGCTCCGAAATTAAAAATTCTGCTCTTTTAAAATAACCGAGTGGTTTCTTTAAAATTTGTTCCAACGATTCAACTTTGGTTTATTTTCTTTGCATTAATATAATGCGTCCCATCAATTAACCTGTCATTGCAGAAAACAACGAAAATACAACGTCCTCTTATGCCGTCCGCATTCACCACTGGATCCCGTTATTCACCCGTTAGGTTACTTAACTAATGATAGAGCGGGGGCTGGGCTAGCACGGGTGTAAAACATAAGTAACGCCTAATAGATATCATATATAGATATTGTACATTCGTCAGACGCAAAAATAGGCATTCCAAATCACAGATGAACATTATTGGATATGTTAGTTATATGTATGCCTAAAGGCCATTACTGTACACAGGATGTATATTGTAGTGGATGCTGGGACATATATAGGGAGGACTTTCTTGCTCGACATGATAGTATGCTATCTGGTTGCTCTTTACCTTAACGTGTATACCGATTGTCTCTCTGTTACATGTTGGTAAAGCCCTTAGGATGTGTACTTGACTACCTAGACAATGATGCGGATCATACTAGTGGGGACATGGTAGTCCATAAGTACATCCTTCAAAGTCCCTAGTCGTGGGTGTATCGAGACGGGGCATCGATATACCAGAGTAGACTAGCGTATACCTTCTCGACCCATACAGATGGGCGATGGATGATCCCATATCCATCGGTGTTTCACATCAGAGATGATATACGGGTGCTCAGTAGAGACTGGGTACACTGGACGGACTCGCCGAGAACTCCCAGATGGTATTATACCTCACGTCAGATGGCAGTTCTCTGGTGACACTGGTACAGAGTAGTCTGTTGACCCGAGATCGTCATAGAGTCTTTTGTGGTTCCCACAGTGCTTTGATTTCCATATTACCATGTCCAAGAGGGCGTGCAAAACGGTGGTTTTTGGGTACAGTCCCGAGTCACATGGAGGCAATGAGCGATAGGAGGGGATTCGTCTCTCCCGGTATAGGGGGTTGATGTTGCGCTGTGTTCGATTGGCTATAACAGGAAATCCCTGGCCAGGGTTGCTGAGATTTACTGGTAAGTGTTACCAGTAGTTTCTCGAACAGTTATAGACCTCACATCGACACGACTTATTGAGCTATTGGGGTCTGACGTTTACCACCCCTAGGCGAGATATGAGACATATCAGACGATCAGACCGGACTGTACGGTAGTGTTACTGGTCGGATTCACTGGAGTGTGAGCGGGCTTGCTCGTCGATCTTCAGATCGCTCAATACCCGGGTGGCCGTTACGTTTAGCAGACCGCTTGCGGCTTGTGGGTGTTTGATATGATCATCATCCGCTGCCGGCGTATTGACGAGTCTTTAGAGTCCTACACAGAGGTTTCCTGGCTCAAGCGAAACGAAATAGGAGCGCATATGAGATATGTGCGGGACCGAGAATAATGCGAGTATGTGATACCGTATTCCATTCTCGCGATGAATGTATCGAATGGTTGTATGCGATATAACCTAGTTATCGATTCAAGCGTTGATTCGATAAGCCGATACATTGTATACTAGTCGGTTGTGTGCGACATGACCGGATCATTGAATCAAGTGTTGATTTAATGATTTAATGTATAATTATATATATTTGATATATTACTTTGCATTAACTAGTATTGGTTCACTTTAAATGGATTTTCTCACTCGGGTGTGCGCATTACATATGCGATATGATTTTGTGCATTTGATTGTATCATGTTTGATGATACATGATTACTTGGTTAAGTGCAAAGAATTAAACCATGGTTAAAAGAATGGTTAGGGTTTCATTTCCTTTATTGATTCATTTAAGTATTTGTTTATTCATTTTGGAAAAGAGGAGAAAAGAATGGTGGCTAAATTTGGAGTTTAGTTGAAGCTTCATGAATCTTTGATCAACTCAACCATTCTTATCTCATCCTTAACCCTAACCATTCCCACTAACCATGATTCATTCTCTACACTTAACTCTAGTTAACATTATGATAAGTTTTGATTTTTCTATTGTTTTTAATTAACTTATCATAATATTCTTTTTCATCTTCTTCATTCTTCAAGTGAAGAAAACCAAGCTCCATCAATGGTGATTGTTGGAAAAGAGTGAGAAATCCAAAACTAAAGTCTACCCACTTCCTATTTCTTCATCCTCTACCTCTTGCCAAGTAGTAGAGTGTGTTTACTTCACAAGTTTCTTGACTTGGTGAAGTTGTGAGCTTGATCTAGCGATGCCTCGATGTAGATCATCTTCGGCATGGACATCGACGACCTAGCTTGCCCATTCTCCGACGAAGCCGACGCTTGAGCCCGGATTTGATTTGGACAGTGGAGAGGACCTCGTTGCGGAGCTATGGAGGTGGAGCACCGGATCTACAAAGGTTGTATTTCCGTATCTTGTAGTTAAGTGTTAACTAGTTAGATTTTTCGCCTAGTTTTCTAGCAAACGATCCGTAGTCGGGTCTCTCGGCACCCGTAAAATTTTATAATGACATGTTCGATCCCTTGTGAGACCTCATTAGGGTGCCTAGGAACCCTACAGTGGTATCAGAGCCTAGCTAGAGCCTTAGGCGAAGTCCAGACGGAATCTGAAACCCGATCGAACCGAAACCCTACCCGCAAAATTGCTCTCTGGACGATTTTGAAATACTGGGATTTTTCCAGATTAAAAATATTCAGAAAACTCAGTAAAATAATATAAGAATTACTGTTTAAATTCAGACGAATGATTCATTAAACTTAGCGCGGATCCGCGGCCTTACAATAGGCTCAGGCGGCGGATCCGCGGCCCGTTTGGCGTTTTGTGCATCACTTTCAGCACAGTAATTCTTATATATTATTTCTGGTGTTTCTGGGAATTTTTAATATTTATTCCAGAGTTGAATGTTCTGGGTTGTTTTGGGGATTCGTATGTTCGATCGGATTATCGAATTTTGTCTGTGTGGCTTTCCGGATAAATTTTTAGAATATGTTAAAAAGTTCGACCGGATATAAATACCCAATTTTTCCCCTGTCGGGAAATTTCCAAGTGTTGGATTTTTCCGTAGTTTAACGATGTTCTAAGTAGTGCAAGTAACGCGATGGTCCCTCTAGAAGACAACAAACCTTAACTCGATTTTGTGACCGTCTTGAACTGCCCTTTAAACCTTCGGGTTTGGGGCAGTACGGCGTGCCACATGTGAGGCGTTGGCTTGACCCTTCTACGGCTGGACCGTTGGTACTGAGGCACGAACGGAATGTTGTTAGACTTGTTTCATTTGTTGATCTGTATCGGGAAAACTTGGGTGTTCGATTGTTCGATCGGAAAGTTTAACATTTTCTGTTTATCTCGAATGGGATACAATAATTGGAATTCACAATAAGTTATGAGATAACTGAATGAATGTTATAAACATAGCACTTTAGTCTTACTTGATCGGTTGCCACGGAATTTTGATGTGATCAAAAGTCCGTCGCAATCACGTAGCGTACGCGGATACTCGCCGGGTAAACTTAATAGACAGCCTCACTCCATAGCCCCGACCAAGTGACTGTAGGAGAACCCCGTCGCCGAAAGCGTCCGTTCGGGTGCTCGCGGCAGCGGTGTTCCGCCTTGGTGCACTTCGTCGACGGTATCGGGGGTGCGGCCGTTTACTGAAGTTTGCGACGAGCATTCGATCAGACTGTCGGGAATCTTGTTGAATTGCCCGACTCGATATTGAAAAGTGTTTTCGATAATGAGACTGAAATGCGGGGTTTATAATTGTTAGGCATGCGATGTCTAAGTAATTCATTTGGTCAGGCATGCGATGTCTGAGGTGGTTGCGGATTCCAACTGTTGTAGTTTTACACTTTTTTTTCTGTGACCGTAAGTGTAATATGTGATATCGCCGGTTTCGTTGCTATATGTCAACGACAATTGGGATGGACATATTTACTTACGTTGATGACATGTGATGTTATGTGTTGTTGGATATGTTATATTGGATCGTCGTGTTTGAATAGCCGGGGGTTTTTATGTGAGATGAGTGTTTTTCATTTTTATTCATGTAAAAACTTTTATGTAATATTCTTTTATTTGGGGCGCTTCCAG
This sequence comes from Agapanthus africanus, assembly GCA_030015575.1. Taxonomy (NCBI): domain Eukaryota; kingdom Viridiplantae; phylum Streptophyta; class Magnoliopsida; order Asparagales; family Amaryllidaceae; genus Agapanthus; species Agapanthus africanus. The sequence continues at coordinate 284,899,436 of CM057343.1, read as the reverse complement.
GTTGCGGAAGTTGTCACCGTTTGTATATTATTTACTTTTCCGCACTAGGATAGACCCAAGGAGGAGGGCACAAGTAACCGGGTTCTGGAGTCCAGTGGGAGACCAACTCGAGGAGTCGAGTCCGGGTCTCCTAACTCTAGAATTGGTAGGGTTGCTTGCCACTCTCGTAGGGGTCTAGGGGTGTGGGTTTGGCTATTCATCATGACCGTGGAATCCGTGTTTTATACTGGCTCGTATTGAAAACACGGACGTCCTAGTATATCCAATATTTCATATGATTCTTCTGCTGCGATATCTGTGATGTGATCATGTGATGTTCTTTGATAGATACAGTATACAGTATATATGATATATTATATAGACGTTACTTATGTTTTACACCCGCGCTAGCCCTGCCCTGCTCTGCCGTTAGTTACCTAACCTAACGGTGCACGAGGGGACATCGAGGCGAATGCGGATGGCATAAGTGTACGTCGTATTTATCTGTGATGTTTAGGTACTTAAATGATGGGACTTCATTAATGTGATTAATGAAATAAAAGAAACCTAAGATGTTGTAGAATCGAATTTCAAAATTAAAACAGGTAGCTACAGTTCTTGCTTTGCACAATGATATATATGATATATCCCGCACCTCATTCGACGAGGAAAGGACCGACGATCCCTTCACCGGGAGTGACTCCTTTAGCAAAACTAGAAAAGCCTAAAAAACACTCCATTTCAAAATTCATTCGATCCTACAATGATATCAAGTTCATTACGCAATAGGTTTTAAAAAAAAAAACCTGTCGTAGCCCTCCGTCATTTCAGATAAGTAGTAGTTAGTATTCGTGCTGCGTTTGTTGGCCTTTGTCAAGGCGCAGTGTGCGGTAGCTAACTGGTGCTTATCTGCTTATGCATATGATGCAGATTGAGTTAGGGTAGTCGTGCGACCTTGTTGGCCTTTGTCAAGGGCCGTGCGGGTAGGTTTAATTCAATCAGGAAATGACGGGTTGAACTTGACTAGCATCCTATGGTTTGTTGGCCTTTGTCAAGGTCATAGGAGGTTAGGGGCAAAAGATTATCGGGAATTTCAAGTGTTGAAATTTGCAATGAGATTGCATACCTTCTATGAGATAGTTGGATCCCGATACCCGCTGTGAGTAAGAGTTACTCCTGGGAGAGTTTTATACATTACAATTAGCCGATCAAGTAGGTGTCTAGAAAGGTGTTAACGAGGTTACGCCTCTGGGAAAACGAGGTTTACATTAATTAGGTTCGTGCGAAAGCACGGGGGACCTCCCTCAAAGTACCGACACTGGCCTGGCTGAAAGATTGGCGAACTTGTAGTGTGTAATTAATCCCGGCTAGTCTTTCCTTTTAGGGTTTGAAGGAAGATTTGATAAAAAGCAGTAGGAGCCATCCTGATTAGATAAAATAATAACCAATCTATTCTTGCAAGAGCGCACGCTGAGTGTTTTCTTCTCTCTCTCTCCAGGTAGCGACCATATCACGCCTTAATCAAGATAATAAAACGGATTATTGACCGAACCCGCTTATTATACTGAGCTGGGGAACGTTGGTCCCGCTCCAACTTATAATTGTTATAAGACAGAGCAGGAAATAGGGGATTACCAGAATTCCCGTGCCGCCCAAACGAAGAGAGTGCATGCTGATGCATCATCTTCGGGTGTGTTCATTATACAGAACTGTTTCTCAGTATCCTTTACGTCCTGGGTATGTGATACCAGATCAGGATCCCAGATATGTAATCTGTTACATAGGGCTACAGAAAGGTAGAGAACTGAGAATGGGTGATAAGTTTCATGAGGCAGAAAACGGGGCAAGTGTTGCAGCCAAGTCTGTTGGTCACTGTCACCCTGTATTACCAATACATTGATTCTGAACGAATGTTATTAGATACCGAACCTGATATACAAAATCATATCAGTCTCTTTATTAGTAAAGAAATGATAAAATTTTGTATTGTTGGATAATGTTTTGAACATTTCCTATATCAAAAGTTGATCGGTTCAGGCACGTTATCTAAAAGCATTGATGTTCTAAATCAAACTACAGTTCTTAGTATACGGATCACACACAAGAGGAAGAGTTCAGAAATGAACGAATTCTTCTTGAGGCATTGTAGACTAGGTCAGATCAATGTGACCCGACCAGCTAGAGTTACATATAGATGCATATTTAAATCAGTTTGAATTTACATCTTGTAAAACTCGCCAGTCATGTCGCAAAGATAAGATGACCATAGCTCTGATTAATGAAAACAGAGAAAGAGTTAGTAAACTCTTGGGATGATACATGTTGATGTATGTAGGTCCCCTGTCTACACATGCCAGGACTGGTTCTTTTACTTCATTACATTCTCTGATAATCTCTCAAGATTCAGACATACGTTCCTGTTGAAACATAAGTCCGAACCTTTTGAGATATTCACAGAATATAAGCGAGAAGTAGAGAACCAGATATACGGGTATAAGTATTATGTCTTATGATGAGATCAAAGAGGAGAATACATGAGCACGGAAATCCTGGACTATTTTAAAGGAGAATGAGATTCTCTCTCGGCATTACTCCTCCGTATACACCATAGCACGATGGTATATCGGGGTGGAGCAATTACACCCTATGTGATAAGGTGTGCTCTATGATGAGTAATACTGACCTACCTATTTCCTTTTGGGTGTTATGCACTTGAGAAGCTGCATACCTATTGAAAAGGGTTCTAATCAAATCAGTTGCCTACCGCTCCATATGAGATATGGAAAGGGAAGAGCCCATGTCTTAAGCTAGTTAAGATTTGGGGTTGTCCGGCCTATGTCTAAAAGCTAAATACGGACAAGCTCGAGGCAAGGTCTGTTATGTACAACTGGAAGTATTCCAGCTATACAAACTACAGCAGATGATTTGATAGAACCAAGGGATTCAGTAGATTCCAACGAACCTCAGCCTCTCCGCCGATCTAGTAGGGTTCTTCGCCCACCTGAGAGATACTTCGGTTTCTCTAGGACATTGGGAGCGAGGATTGCGTCATGAGATGATGACCCAACTAGTTTCGTGCTGGCCATCAGGAGTATGACTCGGTAAGAATGGCTGGATGTTTAGCGATCTGAGATGGAATCCTGATACACCAACAAAGTATGGACTTTAGTTGCTATATCTGAAGGGTTAAATCCCCATCAGGAGCAAGTAAATCTTGAGAAGATTACTTGGTGTACATCGAAAAGTTGAGACTTTCAAAGCTAGACTTGTTAAAGCTTTTCGTCATCGACCAGGCGTGGATCATGATGAAACCTTTTCAAGTGACTATGCTTAAGTCCATCCAGATCCTACTTGCCACGGCTACATACCATGACTGCGATATCTGGTGGTTGGGTGTCTTGACTGCTTTTCTAAATGATGATTTAGAAGAGAGCGTCTATAAGTACACAGCCAGAGGGCTTCGTAGACAGTGGGAGCAGCGGAAACGTGTGCAAGATGCTTTATAGGATAAAGCAGGCATCGCGGAGTTGGAACATCTGTTTTGATGAAGCGGTCAAAGAGTTTGACATCATCAAAATGGTAGATGAACCTTGTATATACAAAAAGGTAGTAGGGAGTATGGTGACGATCCTCGTAGAGTACGTGGATGACATACTCTTGATAAGAAAGGAGTTTCTTATGCTACGCTCGATCAATCTCCGCTTATCACCAGAATTCTCCATAAAGGATCAAAGTGATACCTCCTAAATCCTGCGTTTTGGATCTATGAGATAGATCTAATTGGATGTTAGGATTCTCACTAGTTGTAGTGAGATGGTATCAATTGGTCCTGGGGAGAATCACTGGAAGGGTTCCAGGGTGATAAAGACGACTGAATGTCAGTCACAGGCATTGTCTTTACCCTCAGTGAAGGGACGGTATGTTAGAAGAGTTCCAAGCTAAATACCGTGACATACTAGACGATAAAGGCTGGATACATCGCTTCTTAAGATGCTACCAAAGAGGCTGTTTGGGTGTATATTGGTTCATGAGATGAACTATGTTCCTACCATTGTGTGACAATGAAGTGTGGCTTTGGCCAGGGAACCCCTGTCCCATCAGTGATCCAGACATATTCTAAGGCAGTATCACCTGATCGTGGAGATGTTTGATCTCCATGGTGATCAAGGTTAGGAGAGCAGACTAAGAGGACAACACAGCGGATCCACTCACGAAAGGCCTTTTCCCGGAGAGAGACTTTTATGGGATGGTTGAGTATGAGATACTACAACCACTGCTACAGATGGCCCTAGTGCAAGTGGGAGATTGTTAGTTATATGTATGCCCTAGAGGCCATTACTGTACACAGGATGTATATTGTAGTGGATGCTGGGACATATATAGGGAGGACTTTCTTGCTCGACATGATAGTATGCTATCTGCTTGCTCTTTACCTTAACGTGTATACCGATTGTCTCTCTGTTACATGTTGGTAAAGCCCTTAGGATGTGTACTTGACTACCTAGACTATGATGCGGATCATACTAGTGGGGACATGGTAGTCCATAAGTACATCCTTCAAAGTCCCTAGTCGTGGGTGTATCGAGACGGGGCATCGATATACCAGAGTAGACTAGCGTATACCTTCTCGACCCATACAGATGGGCGATGGATGATCCCATATCCATCGGTGTTTGACATCAGAGATGATATACGGGTGCTCAGTAGAGACTGGGTACACTGGACGGACTCGCCGAGAACTCCCAGATGGTATTATACCTCACGTCAGATGGCAGTTCTCTGGTGACACTGGTACAGAGTAGTCTGTTGACCCGAGATCGTCATAGAGTCTTGTGTGGTTCCCACTGTGCTTTGATTTCCATCTTACCACGTCCAAGAGGGCGTGCAAAACGGTGGTTTTTGGGTACAGTCCCGAGTCACATGGAGGCAATGAGCGATAGGAGGGGATTCGTCTCTCCCGGTATAGGGGGTTGATGTTGCGCTGTGTTCGATTGGCTATAACAGGAAATCCCTGGCCAGGGTTGCTGAGATTTACTGGTAAGTGTTACCAGTAGTTTCTCGAACAGTTATAGACCTCACATCGACACGACTTATTGAGCTATTGGGGTCTGACGTTTACCACCCCTAGGCCAGATATGCGACATATCAGACGATCAGACCGGACTGTACGGTAGTGTTACTGGTCGGATTCACTGGAGTGTGAGCGGGCTTGCTCATCGATCTTCAGATCGCTCAATACCCGGGTGGCCGTTACGTTTAGCAGACCGCTTGCGGCTTGTGGGTGTTTGATATGATCATCATCCGCTGCCGGCGTATTGACGAGTCTTTAGAGTCCTACACAGAGGTTTCCTGGCTCAAGCGAAACGAAATAGGAGCGCATATGAGATATGTGCGGGACCGAGAATAATGCGAGTATGTGATACCGTATTCCATTCTCGCGATGAATGTATCGAATGGTTGTATGCGATATAACCTAGTTATCGATTCAAGCGTTGATTCGATAAGCCGATACATTGTATACTAGTCGGTTGTGTGCGACATGACCGGATCATTGAATCAAGTGTTGATTTAATGATTTAATGTATAATTATATATTTGATATATTACTTTGCATTAACTAGTATTGGTTCACTTTAAATGGATTTTCTCACTCGGGTGTGCGCATTACATATGCGATATGATTTTGTGCATTTGATTGTATCATGTTTGATGATACATGATTACTTGGTTAAGTGCAAAGAATTAAACCATGGTTAAAAGAATGGTTAGGGTTTCATTTCCTTTATTTATTCATTTAAGTATTTGTTTATTCATTTTGGAAAAGAGGAGAAAAGAATGGTGGCTTAATTTGGAGTTTAGTTGAAGCTTCATGAATCTTTGATCAAGTCAACCATTCTTATCTCATCCTTAACCCTAACCATTCCCACTAACCATGATTCATTCTCTACACTTAACTCTAGTTAACATTATGATAAGTTTTGATTTTTCTATTGTTTTTAATTAACTTATCATAATATTCTTCTTCATCTTCTTCATTCTTCAAGTGAAGAAAACCAAGCTCCATCAATGGTGATTGTTGGAAAAGAGTGAGAAATCCAAAACTAAAGTCTACCCACTTCCTATTTCTTCATCCTCTACCTCTTGCCAAGTAGTAGAGTGTGTTTACTTCACAAGTTTCTTGACTTGGTGAAGTTGTGAGCTTGATCTAGCGATGCCTCGACGTAGATCATCTTCGGCATGGACATCGACGACCTAGCTTGCCCATTCTCCGACGAAGCCGACGCTTGAGCCCGGATTTGATTTGGACAGCGGAGAGGACCTCGTTGCGGAGCTATGGAGGTGGAGCACCGGATCTACAAAGGTTGTATTTCCGTATCTTGTAGTTAAGTGTTAACTAGTTACCTTTTTCGCCTAGTTTTCTAGCAAACGATCCGTAGTCGGGTCTCTCGGCACCCGTAAAATTTTATAATGGCATGTTCGATGCCTTGTGAGACCTTATTAGGGTGCCTAGGAACCCTACAGGATATACAAGCAATCCGCATTTCTTTTGAGCCTGTAACGAAAAATGGATTACACAGTTGTGATTAATAGCCATTACCCCACCCTAGACCGCTACGGATACGGCAAACTACCCGCTAAGTACCCGAAGTGAAGCGGTCTCCCTCAACAACGTGAGTAAGCCACTAAACACTTCAAAGTACTCGGTAGTTTGTGCACCCCACCTTGGGTCTATCCTAGGAGCATAAAACAGTAAATGAAATAATACAACGGTGACTACAACCTCAGCCCGGATGTGCCCCGCAAAAGAATATTATATCATATTACATTTTACATCGAATGAAAGAATATAAAAACTCATCTCAAACCCCGGCTAATCATCACAACGATCCAATGAAGTTCATATACACAAACCAGTAAAAACCATTACAAAAATGTGCAACCCCCTGCTAACCGACATACTAGCAATTAGGGGAGGTTTACAAACACATTAAACATCACAGATAAAACCTGATTAGCAAATAACTTAGAATTTCGATCGACAACCTTTTTCCATGTCTACCTAAATGCAAGCCAGCACTGAAATAACCTGTGCAGAAACAAAATATACAGAAATACAGAACACCCAAAACTAAGAGTTACAATGTAAATACGAGTCAACTCAGAGTTGACTCGGCCGCGGATCCGCTGCGGATTGCACTAGTCCACCGCTCTTCCACGGCAGTCTCACCGAGTTGGGAACTCGTATTTCTCCAGTATTCTTAGAATTCCCTGCTGTGAATTTTCATACCTCTGAAATAATTTTTTCGACACGTTTAAAATTGGCAGAAACTTGAGGGTTCGGGATTAAGTTTTCGTGTTTTTCCGACGATCGAAGTTCTAATTAGTTGCTAACAAGCTAGTAAAGGTTCAGTAGGATCTGATACCACTGTAAGTCCATGTCACGCACCCCACGTGCTCACGGGGAGGCAGAATATATGAAAAACAATTATCAAAGCTTCGTAACATGGACTTGAGCACACGAATCGTGCCTAAACCATTGCTAGCAAACTACGAGAGGTTTAACTACTCGGATTCAAAGTTATACCTCACGTTACTTGTCCTTCGGGTCTTCATTGCTGTCCTCAACACCTCGTAGGCTCTATGGAACACGAGCACCTCAACGGCCTCCTCGAGTCAAAGACAATCCACCCGAGAGTCTATAGTCCGAGCTTCTTTCTCGAATCTGAGTTAACTACGGCTTCTAGTTTGCTAATCTAGAAGTCCTAGAGGGTGTAGAGTATTTAATGAATTACTTAGTCACTTAAACCCTAAGATTCTCAATTCATGAGAGCTATTAGGGTTTGAGGAAGAAGATGAAGACTTGAGGAGAGAGAAAGCTTTTGTGATAATGATATGAATAATGTCTCATGATAGAATATAATGAAGCATACAAATATCTCTTGATAAATATCTAGAAATATCATGTGAGCTTCATTTAATCCTTAGGGTGAATCACCTCATGAGTCATTAATCATTTAATGAAAACTTACAACTCATCTCTCCACCTCATTTGTGTTTAAACCAAAAGAAATAAATACAAATGAGTCACCTTTTTCTAGAAGCTTCCCGACAAATTACGAGACTGCCCCTCCCATCCATATTTTAGAAAAACACGGATAAACCTTGACTGAATAAATCCATCTGTATAATACTAGAGTCTGGCTTAAACCAAAGCCCGCTAGTATTATCTGCCCGATCATAATACATGCACAAGTGTACGTAAGTGATCGCGGCCCTGTCATAAAACCATACGGCATCTACACCTTTTGCCCGGTGCAGGGAAACTCTCTGTGTAGGACTCTAAAGACTTGACACCATGTTGGCAGTGGGTTTAACCGCAGCCCGCAAGCGGTACTAACTGTACGTAACGGTCCCCAGGTAGATGTCGATAAGAAGGACGATGGGGAAACCCATCCGAACTCTAACTGAGTCTGATGTGACAATCTCCGTACAGTCCGGTCTGTTTGTCTAGGACTATCGCGTATCAGGCCAAGGGGGGCGGTAAATGCCAGACCCCTAAAAGCAGTATAAGTCGTGTCGGAGTGAAGCCCATTACACCTTGAGAAACTACTGGAACCTACCAGTAAATCTCGTTTGCCCTGGCCAGGGACGTTGCATAATGGCTCTCCATACACAGCGCGATATCAACCCCCAATACCGGGAGAGACGAATCCTCCCTAACCGTCACTGCCTCCAAGTGCTTCGGGACTGCACCCAACTACTAGCTGTTTGCACGACTCCTTTGAGCCGTGGTAGGGTAGTAATCTAATGACAGTGGGAACACACCCGAGACGAAGTAGCAGTGTCAAGTCGACGGACTAAGCTGTACTCATGTCACCTGGGAACTGCTATCTGACGATGGATATAAAACCAACCTGCAGTTCCCGGCGAGTCCTATCCGGTGTACTCGTAACCTAACGAGCACCTGCATACTATCTCCAGTACGACGTACTGATGGCTATGGGACAGACCATCTCCCTATGCTGGGATGAGAAGCGTACACACCAGTCTACTCCAGAGTATCGATACCCTATCTCGATAATCCTACGACCAGGGACCTGTATAGGATGTTGCTTATAGAATACCAAGCTCCCACTAGTGTGACAGCCATCACAACGCTGGTAATCAAGCAAAGATCCTAAGGGCTCTACTAATATGTATAAGCGATATGTTAAAAGAAACACATGCACATATTGAAGTAGAAACAAACCAAGTACCATACTACCATTTTTAGCAAGACTGTTAATACAACCATGAATATCCCAAGCTTCTATTAAGTAATACAAACTAGTATGATACAGTAATGGCCTCTAGGGCATAAACACTAACACCAAGTTTATCTCATGAACTTGTTCATCCAGACAACCAATTTGGCAGCATCGTTGGCAGCGATATATTCAGCCTTCATCGCCGAGTCTGCTACGGTATATAGCTTGGAACTCTTCCAACATACCGTCCCTCCACGGAGGGTAAAGACTGTAAGTGCACGACAGCGCCCCGGCCATCTGAAAGAGGCCAAAATGCGGGAAAAAAAACTTTTATTTAAACTAGAACCGGCGCTACAGCGGACATAAAACCCGGATCGGGCCATTAACCTACCACTAGCAAACTAGAGAATGGGTAGAAAGCTATACTGAGCGATCCGTATCCTTCGGTCTTCGGCCTCCATCCCGATCTCATCGCGGAATCTCCGGTCTTCATCTCCTCGTCAGAAAGGGAACCACATCGCCAGGTCTTTTTACGGGCTCCCACCTCTGGACCGATGCAACTCGGACACGAAGTTGGCAGGCCAACATGTCCAAGGTTGCTGTAGACTAGTGTGGAACTCTTTGTCTCAAGGGGTTGAAGAAGTTTCCATGTTTTTAGTGGAGAAGGAGATATCAACTTTTTGAGATGAACTAGGAATTTTTGTTAAGACAAATGAGATCAATCCACTCCCCAAAAAATTGGACAGCCCTCATCAAGGAATGGCCGGCCCCATGTGGAGAGAAGAGGGAGCTCAATAATGCAAGAATGAATAATGAGTGATGATTAGAAAAATATGATCACAACCAAGTCTCCACTCCATCAACCATCTCATCACCAAAGTCAAGCAATGATTAACCAAAAGAAGTCAAATGATGGTTGAACCATCATGAAGAAACAACTTACCAAAAACATCCTCTACTATGCTAATTTGCACATTTGCAAATAAGCTCCTCTACACCAATTTTCAGCCAAAGAAGGAACAAAGGAAAAATGGCCGAAACAGAAAGCAAACTAGCAACTTCAAAAAACTAATCCCGTAATAAATTACAGGAAAACTCCGCGACTATATATACATACCCGCATTTTTATTCCGACCGAAAACAAATGCAATGAGACAAAATCTACACTGTACAATACTAGGATCCGACTTAAACCAAAGCCCGCTAGTATTATCCGTCCGATCATGATCCGTGCAATACCGCACGTACATGATCGAACCCTGCCATATATCCATATGGCCTCTACAGCGTTTCGCCCGAAACTTGGGAAACTGTCTATGGGGGACTGTAACATTTTAAAAATAATTAAATAAATAATTAAATGAATAAAAGTGTTTAAGTGAATTTTAGGATTTTCGGTAAAGTAAAATGTATTTTTCGTAAAACCAAACCGTGATTGTTTTTCACTATAAATTTAAAAATATCTATTTTAATTATGAAGTTACTAGTAAATAGTGTTTATTTAGCCACTTATAAATTTTTGGTTTAATAAAATATTTTTCCTAAATTAATTATTTTAAATATTAACATAAGCTTTATTTTTACACTAAATTAGTGTAAATTACAAATTTAAATGGTTTTAATTTGTAAAAATGAACCATGGCATATTAGAATTTAGTGTGTATCATGCAAAATTTATTTGCAAATTTTTCCTTGTTTCTAGATCTTTCTTGAGTTATTTTAGAAAAGAATTAAAAGAAAATGAATAAAGCATGAAAAGACATTAAGATGATGACATTTTGGAGAAGTTTCTACACCATTTCTCATGTGTTTCTCCCTCTTCCCCTTATTTTGGCCGGCCTACCCATCACCATGGCTGTCCCCCCCCCCCATTTTCCACCTCATTTTTATTCAAAAATCATCAAAAAAACTACAAAAATCCAATTTAAATTCCACAAAAACCTAATTATTTCATACCCTTTATTCTCTACTCTTCTCTACATGGATTTTGGAGTGGGAAAGCATGTATTTTTGAGGCTCATTTTCAAGTTTGGACATGAGGTTGTGGAGGTATAAATCCTTCTCTTTTGTTTTATTTCTATTAGACATTTCTTTTAAAGCATAATTAGATTAATTAGATTAATTCTTGTTGCAAATTCTAAAATTCAAGTTAGGGTTTGAAAATTCAAGAGGTGGTTTTTGTTAATTAATTAGGGTTATAATAGCTAGTTTAACATCTTTTAGAGTGGAAAATTCTTGCATGGTGGTGGTATAATAAATTGTTGATCGAAATTGTTTAATTTAAACTATTTAGCTAACTAGATTTTTTCTAAAATGTGTTGTGGGTAAAATAAAATTCTTATTAAGGGTGTTATCATTATATGGTAATTTTAGTGAGAATATTAGCATATTAATTGAATGAAAAACTTAGTTTGATCACTAGATTATTTTGATAATTGGAAAAATAGTAATAAAATGCTATTATTTTGTAAACTAGATTTTAGGAATTTCTAAATAAATGTGATTAAAAATATAATTATAGTTTCATTACATCATTATCATCATAAATTGTGGTTTAAGTGATTAATTTATGCAAAATCATGTTTTGAGGTGGAATTTTGGTATTTTGCTTGGAAAATGTTAAAATTGTTAAAAGTTGCAAACTAGAAATTTCAAATAAATGCAAAATTGTGTAATAAAAATATAGTAATGGTTTGTATAGTCTAGTAATGCTATTTAATGAGTTTTATGACCATTGGTTTCATTTAAATGTCAAGTTTCGATGAAAAACGGTAAATTGGCATTTTCGGGTTTTTCGAAAACGTACGATTTGATCGATTTTAGTGTTTCGATGAATTTGATCATGTTTTACAATATAAGTAATGTGTTTTAAAACTACAAGTTGTTTGATGATGTTATCTCGATCCATCGGAGTTTGTACGCCGATATCGAGCGGTATTTGGTTCTTTTGCGTGGACGGGACATAGGTTTTAACCTGTGCTTGCTCTTCGTATCGTTTGACTTTTGTATGTGATTCGGTTTACGATGCTATTTATATGTTTGCGTCTAGGTACCCTCACGTGGACTGCGGGCGATGAAGAGGAGGATGGCGACACTGTCTTCGGCAGACATGGACCAGGTGAGTAGATGCATATCTACGGGGGGAAGTCGGGTGGATGGCGTTTAGCACCCCCACAACGTAGAATAGGAATAGTACTTATTGACATTAGGAAACCAGACGTGACCCTAGTAGGACCCTAGTATTGACCCTAGGCTGGACTAGACCGATTTAGGAAAACTATATCAGAGGATGAGTACCTTGGAAGAGGTTCGTAGGTTTCAGATAGAAACACACCCGCGCAAACACTGAAAATCGACATGCGGTACGTGTATGTGTATATATATAGAACTAGGTATAGGTATATACATATATATACAACACATATAGGTGATTCAGTGATGTGATATGATATCCGAGGTATGATGCCATAGTATAACTGGGCTTGATGCCGTGATTTTTGACTATACAGTCGTAATAAAGTGTTAGCGGATCATTAGGGAATGAGATAATGAACTTGAATATATAAATTACAAAGAGTGGTGGTGATATTGATGTACATGGGACGCTAGAATAGTACTCGGACTGTAACTTGTGACTGATTACGATATGATATATGTATAACTTGATTTCGACATTATATTGGTGTGACCTGATGCCGATATCATATGAGTATGACTTAATCACAATATGATACATATGACATTATACGAATGAGGAGACACCTAGGAGATACTTGACCGTACCCCGACATTGGGATGCCGTACGATGGATTTTACCGTACGAAGCTTAGATTTGATGATTGATCCGCACTCTTGATTCGAGGAAGCCGTACTACGTACGTGACGCTGTTGAGGCGGAATCGCCGACTATTAGAGATATTGATTCAGACCTTAGGTAGACTCTTATTTCTATTGTCTAGTTCTTAGGTTTAGTTTTCCTTAGGAGGTTAGATGGACACTAGGTTAGGTTCGAGTCATATAGTGGTAGTAGTATTAGTATATTAAATGAGTAGGTAATATACATTCGTCTTTACTTTCACACTGTAATCATAATGTTGCATGTTCATACATATGTTGCTATAAATAGTATAAACCTTACCTGTTAGGACACCAGCACCATTACCGATGATGCGCATATTCCACGCACACTTATTTGTCGGCTCACACACATCATCATCGGTAATTGCTATGTCACGTACACTTTAGATCATATTATCTTTTATTGATAGAATCAGTTAACAACTAAACCGATGTAGTATTGTGATCACTCTCTGAAGTTAAGTATAAGACATGACATTCATTACTTAGACATTCATGCATTCATATTTTCGTGTTATCATGCAGTATTATGGGCATATGCCGACACTTATCATATAGTACTCATGATTTTGAGATTTGGATTTCTATGAGATTTCTAGATTTTCGGGGAAAACCGCAAAAATATATAAAAACTTCTCTCTCTCTCCTCTTCTCTTTTTTTAAAATAAGATGCGGTTTTCTCGTGATGTATGTGTCGTCCACCATGAGTATTTCATGTTTTCTGATGGATTTCGAGACCCGATTCGAGGAGTGGATGAACCGTCTCGGGTACATGGTGTGCCCGGTATGGTACCCCAGGGCAAGAAGATCGAGTTGTAGACGATGAGCCTGGCAGGGGAAGGCTACCTACCGGTGATGTCTGGCGCGGCGGATATCCGGAGGATACCGACCGTTGTCGTGGGATTTGATGATATGGGCCGATCCGGACTGACGGAGCCCGACATATTGATACTTGAGGTTACATGTGTTGTATCGATGCTTGACACGGATTTCCATGGATTTCATTGTTGAGATTTCAGATGCTTATACACACTTTACTATGATAACGGCTAAAGGTTCTCATACATATATATCTGGATTTCAGGATTTGTGACTTTACATTCATGGTGCATGCAATTCATTTCATATGACTTAGTACTATATGAGGCACTGACACGACACGGAGTATTTGCACTTACACGTAGTATTACCCTGCTATTACTAGATGTTTGGGATATAGTAGTGTATTATTATGACCTAGGATAGCGTCGTGCATTCGATTTCTTTTCGTAGATGTCTTCTACTCACGAGTTGGCAACTCACCCCCGTTGTGCCAAATTCTTTACAGGTTCGATGTACAGGTTTCCCGTGGCAGCTTGTTGGCACATCTTTTCTTCAGGGCGATTGGCACGGTAGGTTGGTTCACTTGTATCCGAACCACCATTGTACTTTTATTCATTCATTTGTTTCTAGTAAGCTCCATCAACCATATTTGTATTACTTGATAAGTTATTGGACCAGTCTTTTACTTCGACCTTAGAGTCGCGCCTGTATTATTCTGATCTGGTGGTTTTGCTTTCTTTTGAGTTTTGAGCCTCGCCTTCTGGCGTTGTATATTATTGTGCTTGTTGTGATTGTTTCCGCCTGTTGGCGTTGATGCTAGCACCCGTTTGGGGATGCTTTTTATTGTTTATTCATATTATACTTGTTGTACCCGTTTGGGGGCCAGTTTTTACAGAGGAAACTCTGCCGAAATTTTTGGTAAAATTTGCTGATGTTTTTTTTACTTGTTTTCTTTTCTTTTCTTCTTTTTCTTCTTTTATGGTTTAGATCTCTGGGCTTCGGCTTACTTAGGTCACGTGGCGCCTCTAGATGCTTCGTAATCTAAGTGCCGGTCACGTTCCGTACTTTCGGGTCGTGACAAAGTTGGTATCAGAGCGCTAGGTTTAACCTTGTATAAGTCTAGGTGACCCTTGGTTGATGGAGTAGGCGAGTTAGGTAGAGTAACGTACCGTGGGTATGGTCCGCGGCATACTTACGATACGCTACTCTGCTTAAGGAGCCCTAGGATTTACATTGTTTGCACCGTATCTCATTCGTTCCTTTGATCTATCTTCGTCAATGTCGGATGGTGGTTTCTGTTACCACGGGCAGAGGGAGATGCGGCTCGAATGCAGTAACCATTAGAGTATTGGTTATTCTTGAGGACTGAAGCATTGCTTAGCGTGCGGACGAAGGGTATTCACATGCCGTCCGGATGAAGTTAAAGGGTTCGAACGATTATCAGAAAACCATTTCCTAAGTTTAAAGTATTCGGAAGAACATGCAGGTATTTCGATGGACCCTCTAGAAGAATGAAACCCTAACTCGACATAATGACCACGAGAACGCCCTTGAACCTTAGGGTTCACGGCAGTTCCGCTGTGCCATTAGTGAGGCTTGGGTTTGCCCTTCTACAGCTGGATCATCGATGCTGGGGTATGTACCGGATATTTTTAAACTGTACTTGAGTGTTGAGCTCTCGGGGAATTATGGGATTTTGATGGATCGATCGAGAAGTTTAATGTAGTCCGGATATCAAGTGAAGGGATCGACTATGTGGGAGACTCTAGACATGAGTATTGCCGTTGGTAGCGCAGTCAGCACACCTATGAAAGAACGAGTTCGAAGCGGTCGACATCAGAGGAAAGAGGCGCACATTGACGATAGTATTTACGATTGTGATTTAGTGATTTGAATTTCCTATTTTCGTTGATTGGATTTTTGTATTTTGAGGACTTGTTCTACGATTGGTATTTCCTGTGTGTACCTTCATTCTATCTGTGTTTCTTATATCAGTTGTATTGATGTGGTTTAGTACGCACCCAGTACACTTGATTTGGTTTTATATATTTTTTTTTGAGATTTTTGATTTGATTTCGTGCATAGGGGTTACACGTGATTTTGACATATGTTTCGACCTAATTTTCATGCATTTTTGTGCGGTGATTTCGATTTTGATATTCAATGTATGTTTTCGTGCTCCATGTGCACCTGATTAGGATTCTTGCGCATACTTGGCGCACTTGATGCGATTTTGTGCACACCAGATGCACTAAATCGGGGTTTTGTGCAGATTAGATGCACCTGATAGTGAGTCGTGCACGCCCGTTGCACTTGACAGATGTTTTTGGTGCACACCTGTTGCACTTAGTTTTGTTTTGTGGGTATTCATGGTTTCTGCATTTGGTTTCGATTTCAGTGCGCACCGGACGCACATGACATTTTATTGATGTGATTGGGATTGATTTTAGTTTGAGTAGTATGTTTTCATGATCATTATTATTTGAGTTAGTAACCAGGCGGGACGTGTATGTTAAATAAAAGATATATATGTAGCTATATTTTTAATAAAATTAAACGTCCGCTACTTAGACCGTGACACGTGTATTGCACGGCGATTTTCAAGAAAGGGTTTTTGTATGCTGCTTTATTATGATGATTCGGCGATTTTACTAGGATGCGAACTATATATAAGTTATAGATTGATGTATATTATGATGGTTTTCACATTGGGTTATGATATTTCATTATCGCCATAACTCCGATGATTGCGTCATGCTTGACGGAATTGATTTTCGTTATGTGTTAATGATTTCGGAGCCCCGACGATTTGAGTATTTTGCTAAATGTTTTAGTATTTGGAAGGGGAGTGTTAATTTAAATTCGGGGACCGAATTTCTTAAAGGGGGGAAGATTGTAACATTTTAAAAATAATTAAATAAATAATTAAATGAATAAAAGTGTTTAAGTGAATTTTAGGATTTTCGGTAAAGTAAAATGTATTTTTCGTAGAACCAAACCGTGATTGTTTTTCACTATAAATTTAAAAATATCTATTTTAATTATGAAGTTACTAGTAAATAGTGTTTATTTAGCCACTTATAAATTTTTGGTTTAATAAAATATTTTTCCTAAATTAATTATTTTAAATATTAACATAAGCTTTATTTTTACACTAAATTAGTGTAAATTACAAATTTAAATGGTTTTAATTTGTAAAAATGAACCATGGCATATTAGAATTTATTGTGTATCATGAAAAATTTATTTACAAATTTTTCCTTGTTTCTAGATCTTTCTTGAGTTATTTTAGAAAAGAATTAAAAGAAAATGAATAAAGCATGAAAAGACATTAAGATGATGACATTTTGGAAAAGTTTCTACACCATTTCTCATGTGTTTCTCCCTCTTCCCCTTATTTTTGCCGGCCTCCCCATCACCATGGCTGCCCCCCCCCCCATTTTCCACCTCATTTTTATTCAAAAATCATCAAAAATACTACAAAAATCCAATTTAAATTCCACAAAAACCTAATTATTTCATACCCTTTATTCTCTACTCTTCTCTACATGGATTTTGGAGTGGGAAAGCATGTATTTTTGAGGCTCATTTTCAAGTTTGGACATGAGGTTGTGGAGGTATAAATCCTTCTCTTTTGTTTTATTTCTATTAGACATTTCTTTTAAAGCATAATTAGATTAATTAGATTAATTCTTTTTGCAAATTCTAAAATTCAAGTTAGGGTTTGAAAATTCAAGAGGTGGTTTTTGTTAATTAATTAGGGTTATAATAGCTAGTTTAACATCTTTTAGAGTGGAAAATTCTTGCATGGTGGTGGTATAATAAATTGTTGATCGAAATTGTTTAATTTAAACTATTTAGCTAACTAGATTTTTTCTAAAATGTGTTGTGGGTAAAATAAAATTCTTATTAAGGGTGTTATCATTAGATGGTAATTTTAGTGAGAATATTAGCATATTAATTGAATGAAAAACTTAGTTTGATCACTAGATTATTTTGATAATTGGAAAAATAGTAATAAAATGCTATTATTTTGTAAACTAGATTTTAGGAATTTCTAAATAAATGTTATTAAAAATATAATTATAGTTTCATTACATCATTATCATCATAAATTGTGGTTTAAGTGATTAATTTATGCAAAATCATGTTTTGAGGTGGAATTTTGGTATTTTGCTTGGAAAATGTTAAAATTGTTAAAAGTTGCAAACTAGAAATTTCAAATAAATGCAAAATTGTGTAATAAAAATATAGTAATGGTTTGTATAGTCTAGTAATGCTATTTAATGAGTTTTATGACCATTGGTTTCATTTAAATGTCAAGTTTCGATGAAAAACGGTAAATTGGCATTTTCGGGTTTTTCGAAAACGGACGATTTGATCGATTTTAGTGTTTCGATGAATTTGATCATGTTTTACAATATAAGTAATGTGTTTTAAAACTACAAGTTGTTTGATGATGTTATCTCGATCCATCGGAGTTTGTACGCCGATATCGAGCGGTATTTGGTTCTTTTGCGTGGACGGGACATAGGTTTTAACCTGTGCTTGCTCTTCGTATCGTTTGACTTTTGTATGTGATTCGGTTTACGATGCTATTTATATGTTTGCGTCTAGGTACCCTCACGTGGACTGCGGGCGATGAAGAGGAGGATGGCGACACTGTCTTCGGCAGACATGGACCAGGTGAGTAGATGCATATCTACGGGGGGAAGTCGGGTGGATGGCGTTTAGCACCCCCGCAACGTAGAATAGGAATAGTACTTATTGACATTAGGAAACCAGACGTGACCCTAGTAGGACCCTAGTATTGACCCTAGGCTGGACTAGACCGATTTAGGAAAACTATATCAGAGGATGAGTACCTTGGAAGAGGTTCGTAGGTTTCAGATAGAAACACACCCGCGCACACACTGAAAATCGACATGGGGTACGTGTATATGTATATATATAGAACTAGGTATAGGTATATACATATATATACAACACATATAGGTGATTCAGTGATGTGATATGATATCCGAGGTATGATGAAATAGTATAACTGGGCTTGATGCCGTGATTTTTGACTATACAGTCGTAATAAAGTGTTAGCGGATCATTAGGGAATGAGATAATGAACTTGAATATATAAATTACAAAAAGTGGTGGTGATATTGATGTACATGGGACGCTAGAATAGTACTCGGACTGTAACTTGTGACTGATTACGATATGATATATGTATAACTTGATTTCGACATTATATTGGTGTGACCTGATGCCGATATCATATGAGTATGACTTAATCACAATATGATACATATGACATTATACGAATGAGGAGACACCTAGGAGATACTTGACCGTACCCCGACATTGGGATGCCGTACGATGGATTTTACCGTACGAGGCTTAGATTTGATGATTGATCCGCACTCTTGATTCGAGGAAGCCGTACTACGTACGTGACGCTGTTGAGGCGGAATCACCGACTATTAGAGATATTGATTCAGACCTTAGGTAGACTCTTATTTCTATTGTCTAGTTCTTAGGTTTAGTTTTCCTTAGGAGGTTAGATGGACACTAGGTTAGGTTCGAGTCATATAGTGGTAGTAGTATTAGTATATTAAATGAGTAGGTAATATACATTCGTCTTTACTTTCACACTGTAATCATAATGTTGCATGTTCATACATATGTTGCTATAAATAGTATAAACCTTACCTGTTAGGACACCAGCACCATTACCGATGATGCGCATATTCCACGCACACTTATTTGTCGGCTCACACACATCATCATCGGTAATTGCTATGTCACGTACACTTTAGATCATATTATCTTTTATTGATAGAATCAGTTAACAACTAAACCGATGTAGTATTGTGATCACTCTCTGAAGTTAAGTATAAGACATGACATTCATTACTTAGACATTCATGCATTCATATTTTCGTGTTATCATGCAGTATTATGGGCATATGCCGACACTTATCATATAGTACTCATGATTTTGAGATTTGGATTTCTATGAGATTTCTAGATTTTTGGGGAAAACCGCAAAAATATATAAAAACTTCTCTCTCTCTCCTCTTCTCTTTTTTTAAAATAAGATGCGGTTTTCTCGTGATGTATGTGTCGTCCACCATGAGTATTTCATGTTTTCTGATGGATTTCGAGACCCGATTCGAGGAGTGGATGAACCGTCTCGGGTACATGGTGTGCCCGGTATGGTACCCCAGGGCAAGAAGATCGAGTTGTAGACGATGAGCCTGGCAGGGGAAGGCTACCTACCGGTGATGTCTGGCGCGGCGGATATCCGGAGGATACCGACCGTTGTCGTGGGATTTGATGATATGGGCCGATCCGGACTGACGGAGCCCGACATATTGATACTTGAGGTTACATGTGTTGTATCGATGCTTGACACGGATTTCCATGGATTTCATTGTTGAGATTTCAGATGCTTATACACACTTTACTATGATAACGGCTAAAGGTTCTCATACATATATATCTGGATTTCAGGATTTGTGACTTTACATTCATGGTGCATGCATTTCATTTCATATGACTTAGTACTATATGAGGCACTGACACGACACGGAGTATTTGCACTTACACGTAGTATTACCCTGCTATTACTAGATGTTTGGGATATAGTAGTGTATTATTATGACCTAGGATAGCGTCGTGCATTCGATTTCTTTTCGTAGATGTCTTCTACTCACGAGTTGGCAACTCACCCCCGTTGTGCCAAATTCTTTACAGGTTCGATGTACAGGTTTCCCGTGGCAGCTTGTTGGCACATCTTTTCTTCAGGGCGATTGGCACGGTAGGTTGGTTCACTTGTATCCGAACCACCATTGTACTTTTATTCATTCATTTGTTTCTAGTAAGCTCCATCAACCATATTTGTATTACTTGATAAGTTATTGGACCAGTCTTTTACTTCGACCTTAGAGTCGCGCCTGTATTATTCTGATCTGGTGGTTTTGCTTTCTTTTGAGTTTTGAGCCTCGCCTTCTGGCGTTGTATATTATTGTGCTTGTTGTGATTGTTTCCGCCTGTTGGCGTTGATGCTAGCACCCGTTTGGGGATGCTTTTTATTGTTTATTCATATTATACTTGTTGTACCCGTTTGGGGGCCAGTTTTTACAGAGGAAACTCTGCCGAAATTTTTGGTAAAATTTGCTGATGTTTTTTTTACTTGTTTTCTTTTCTTTTCTTCTTTTTCTTCTTTTATGGTTTAGATCTCTGGGCTTCGGCTTACTTAGGTCACGTGGCGCCTCTAGACGCTTCGTAATCTAAGTGCCGGTCACGTTCCGTACTTTCGGGTCGTGACAAAGTTGGTATCAGAGCGCTAGGTTTAACCTTGTATAAGTCTAGGTGACCCTTGGTTGATGGAGTAGGCGAGTTAGGTAGAGTAACGTACCGTGGGTATGGTCCGCGGCATACTTACGATACGCTACTCTGCTTAAGGAGCCCTAGGATTTACATTGTTTGCACCGTATCTCATTCGTTCCTTTGATCTATCTTCGTCAATGTCGGATGGTGGTTTCTGTTACCACGGGCAGAGGGAGATGCGGCTCGAATGCAGTAACCATTAGAGTATTGGTTATTCTTGAGGACTGAAGCATTGCTTAGCGTGCGGACGAAGGGTATTCACATGCCGTCCGGATGAAGTTAAAGGGTTCGAACGATTATCAGAAAACCATTTCCTAAGTTTAAAGTATTCGGAAGAACTTGCAGGTATTTCGATGGACCCTCTAGAAGAATGAAACCCTAACTCGACATAATGACCACGAGAACGCCCTTGAACCTTAGGGTTCACGGCAGTTCCGCTGTGCCATTAGTGAGGCTTGGGTTTGCCCTTCTACAGCTGGATCATCGATGCTGGGGTATGTACCGGATATTTTTAAACTGTACTTGAGTGTTGAGCTCTCGGGGAATTATGGGATTTTGATGGATCGATCGAGAAGTTTAATGTAGTCCGGATATCAAGTGAAGGGATCGACTATGTGGGAGACTCTAGACATGAGTATTGCCGTTGGTAGCGCAGTCAGCACACCTATGAAAGAACGAGTTCGAAGCGGTCGACATCAGAGGAAAGAGGCGCACATTGACGATAGTATTTACGATTGTGATTTAGTGATTTGAATTTCCTATTTTCGTTGATTGGATTTTTGTATTTTGAGGACTTGTTCTACGATTGGTATTTCCTGTGTGTACCTTCATTCTATCTGTGTTTCTTATATCAGTTGTATTGATGTGGTTTAGTACGCACCCAGTACACTTGATTTGGTTTTATATATTTTTTTTTGAGATTTTTGATTTGATTTCGTGCATAGGGGTTACACGTGATTTTGACATATGTTTCGACCTAATTTTCATGCATTTTTGTGCGGTGATTTCGATTTTGATATTCAATGTATGTTTTCGTGCTCCATGTGCACCTGATTAGGATTCTTGCGCATACTTGGTGCACTTGATGCGATTTTGTGCACACCAGATGCACTAAATCGGGGTTTTGTGCAGATTAGATGCACCTGATAGTGAGTCGTGCACGCCCGTTGCACTTGACAGATGTTTTTGGTGCACACCTGTTGCACTTAGTTTTGTTTTGTGGGTATTCATGGTTTCTGCATTTGGTTTCGATTTCAGTGCGCACCGGACGCACATGACATTTTATTGATGTGATTGGGATTGATTTTAGTTTGAGCAGTATGTTTTCATGATCATTATTATTTGAGTTAGTAACCAGGCGGGACGTGTATGTTAAATAAAAGATATATATGTAGCTATATTTTTAAAAAAATTAAACGTCCGCTACTTAGACCGTGACACGTGTATTGCACGGCGATTTTCAAGAAAGGGTTTTTGTATGCTGCTTTATTATGATGATTCGGCGATTTTACTAGGATGCGAACTATATATAAGTTATAGATTGATGTATATTATGATGGTTTTCACATTGGGTTATGATATTTCATTATCGCCATAACTCCGATGATTGCGTCATGCTTGACGGAATTGATTTTCGTTATGTGTTAATGATTTCGGAGCCCCGACGATTTGAGTATTTTGCTAAATGTTTTAGTATTTGGAAGGGGAGTGTTAATTTAAATTCGGGGACCGAATTTCTTAAAGGGGGGAAGATTGTAACATTTTAAAAATAATTAAATAAATAATTAAATGAATAAAAGTGTTTAAGTGAATTTTAGGATTTTCGGTAAAGTAAAATGTATTTTTCGTAGAACCAAACCGTGATTGTTTTTCACTATAAATTTAAAAATATCTATTTTAATTATGAAGTTACTAGTAAATAGTGTTTATTTAGCCACTTATAAATTTTTGGTTTAATAAAATATTTTTCCTAAATTAATTATTTTAAATATTAACATAAGCTTTATTTTTACACTAAATTAGTGTAAATTACAAATTTAAATGGTTTTAATTTGTAAAAATGAACCATGGCATATTAGAATTTATTGTGTATTATGCAAAATTTATTTGCAAATTTTTCCTTGTTTCTAGATCTTTCTTGAGTTATTTTAGAAAAGAATTAAAAGAAAATGAATAAAGCATGAAAAGACATTAAGATGATGACATTTTGGAAAAGTTTCTACACCATTTCTCATGTGTTTCTCCCTCTTCCCCTTATTTTGGCCGGCCTCCCCATCACCATGGCTGCCCCCCCCCCCCATTTTCCACCTCATTTTTATTCAAAAATCATCAAAAATACTACAAAAATCCAATTTAAATTCCACAAAAACCTAATTATTTCATACCCTTTATTCTCTACTCTTCTCTACATGGATTTTGGAGTGGGAAAGCATGTATTTTTGAGGCTCATTTTCAAGTTTGGACATGAGGTTGTGGAGGTATAAATCCTTCTCTTTTGTTTTATTTCTATTAGACATTTCTTTTAAAGCATAATTAGATTAATTAGATTAATTCTTTTTGCAAATTCTAAAATTCAAGTTAGGGTTTGAAAATTCAAGAGGTGGTTTTTGTTAATTAATTAGGGTTATAATAGCTAGTTTAACATCTTTTAGAGTGGAAAATTCTTGCATGGTGGTGGTATAATAAATTGTTGATCGAAATTGTTTAATTTAAACTATTTAGCTAACTAGATTTTTTCTAAAATGTGTTGTGGGTAAAATAAAATTCTTATTAAGGGTGTTATCATTAGATGGTAATTTTAGTGAGAATATTAGCATATTAATTGAATGAAAAACTTAGTTTGATCACTAGATTATTTTGATAATTGGAAAAATAGTAATAAAATGCTATTATTTTGTAAACTAGATTTTAGGAATTTCTAAATAAATGTTATTAAAAATATAATTATAGTTTCATTACATCATTATCATCATAAATTGTGGTTTAAGTGACTAATTTATGCAAAATCATGTTTTGAGGTGGAATTTTGGTATTTTGCTTGGAAAATGTTAAAATTGTTAAAAGTTGCAAACTAGAAATTTCAAATAAATGCAAAATTGTGTAATAAAAATATAGTAATGGTTTGTATAGTCTAGTAATGCTATTTAATGAGTTTTATGACCATTGGTTTCATTTAAATGTCAAGTTTCGATGAAAAACGGTAAATTGGCATTTTCGGGTTTTTCGAAAACGGACGATTTGATCGATTTTAGTGTTTCGATGAATTTGATCATGTTTTACAATATAAGTAATGTGTTTTAAAACTACAAGTTGTTTGATGATGTTATCTCGATCCATCGGAGTTTGTACGCCGATATCGAGCGGTATTTGGTTCTTTTGCGTGGACGGGACATAGGTTTTAACCTGTGCTTGCTCTTCGTATCGTTTGACTTTTGTATGTGATTCGGTTTACGATGCTATTTATATGTTTGCGTCTAGGTACCCTCACATGGACTGCGGGCGATGAAGAGGAGGATGGCGACACTGTCTTCGGCAGACATGGACCAGGTGAGTAGATGCATATCTACGGGGGGAAGTCGGGTGGATGGCGTTTAGCACCCCCGCAACGTAGAATAGGAATAGTACTTATTGACATTAGGAAACCAGACGTGACCCTAGTAGGACCCTAGTATTGACCCTAGGCTGGACTAGACCGATTTAGGAAAACTATATCAGAGGATGAGTACCTTGGAAGAGGTTCGTAGGTTTCAGATAGAAACACACCCGCGCACACACTGAAAATCGACATGGGGTACGTGTATATGTATATATATAGAACTAGGTATAGGTATATACATATATATACAACACATATAGGTGATTCAGTGATGTGATATGATATCCGAGGTATGATGAAATAGTATAACTGGGCTTGATGCCGTGATTTTTGACTATACAGTCGTAATAAAGTGTTAGCGGATCATTAGGGAATGAGATAATGAACTTGAATATATAAATTACAAAAAGTGGTGGTGATATTGATGTACATGGGACGCTAGAATAGTACTCGGACTGTAACTTGTGACTGATTACGATATGATATATGTATAACTTGATTTCGACATTATATTGGTGTGACCTGATGCCGATATCATATGAGTATGACTTAATCACAATATGATACATATGACATTATACGAATGAGGAGACACCTAGGAGATACTTGACCGTACCCCGACATTGGGATGCCGTACGATGGATTTTACCGTACGAGGCTTAGATTTGATGATTGATCCGCACTCTTGATTCGAGGAAGCCGTACTACGTACGTGACGCTGTTGAGGCGGAATCACCGACTATTAGAGATATTGATTCAGACCTTAGGTAGACTCTTATTTCTATTGTCTAGTTCTTAGGTTTAGTTTTCCTTAGGAGGTTAGATGGACACTAGGTTAGGTTCGAGTCATATAGTGGTAGTAGTATTAGTATATTAAATGAGTAGGTAATATACATTCGTCTTTACTTTCACACTGTAATCATAATGTTGCTTGTTCATACATATGTTGCTATAAATAGTATAAACCTTACCTGTTAGGACACCAGCACCATTACCGATGATGCGCATATTCCACGCACACTTATTTGCCGGCTCACACACATCATCATCGGTAATTGCTATGTCACGTACACTTTAGATCATATTATCTTTTATTGATAGAATCAGTTAACAACTAAACCGATGTAGTATTGTGATCACTCTCTGATGTTAAGTATAAGACATGACATTCATTACTTAGACATTCATGCATTCATATTTTCGTGTTATCATGCAGTATTATGGGCATATGCCGACACTTATCATATAGTACTCATGATTTTGAGATTTGGATTTCTATGAGATTTATGGATTTTTGGGGAAAACCGCAAAAATATATAAAAACTTCTCTCTCTCTCCTCTTCTCTTTTTTTAAAATAAGATGCGGTTTTCTCGTGATGTATGTGTCGTCCACCATGAGTATTTCATGTTTTCTGATGGATTTCGAGACCCGATTCGAGGAGTGGATGAACCGTCTCGGGTACATGGTGGGCCCGGTATGGTACCCCAGGGCAAGAAGATCGAGTTGTAGACGATGAGCCTGGCAGGGGAAGGCTACCTACCGGTGATGTCTGGCGCGGCGGATATCCGGAGGATACCGACCGTTGTCGTGGGATTTGATGATATGGGCCGATCCGGACTGACGGAGCCCGACATATTGATACTTGAGGTTACATGTGTTGTATCGATGCTTGACACGGATTTCCATGGATTTCATTGTTGAGATTTCAGATGCTTATACACACTTTACTATGATAACGGCTAAAGGTTCTCATCCATATATATCTGGATTTCAGGATTTGTGACTTTACGTTCATGGTGCATGCATTTCATTTCATATGACTTAGTACTATATGAGGCACTGACACGACACGGAGTATTTGCACTTACACGTAGTATTACCCTGCTATTACTAGATGTTTGGGATATAGTAGTGTATTATTATGACCTAGGAGAGCGTCGTGCATTCGATTTCTTTTCGTAGATGTCTTCTACTCACGAGTTGGCAACTCACCCCCGTTGTGCCAAATTCTTTACAGGTTCGATGTACAGGTTTCCCGTGGCAGCTTATTGGCACATCTTTTCTTCAGGGCGATTGGCACGGTAGGTTGGTTCACTTGTATCCGAACCACCATTGTACTTTTATTTATTCATTTGTATCTAGTAAGCTCCATCAACCATATTTGTATTACTTGATAAGTTATTGGACCAGTCTTTTACTTCGACCTTAGAGTCACGCCTGTATTATTCTGATCTGGTGGTTTTGCTTTCTTTTGAGTTTTGAGCCTCGCCTTCTGGCGTTGTATATTATTGTGCTTGTTGTGGTTGTTTCCGCCTGTTGGCGTTGATGCTAGCACCCGTTTGGGGATGCTTTTTATTGTTTATTCATATTATACTTGTTGTACCCGTTTGGGGGCCAGTTTTTACAGAGGAAACTCTGACGAAATTTTTGGTAAAATTTGCTGATTTTTTTTTTTACTTGTTTTCTTTTCTTTTCTTCTTTTTCTTCTTTTATGGTTTAGATCTCTGGGCTTCGGCTTACTTAGGTCATGTGGCGCCTCTAGACGCTTCGTAATCTAAGTGCCGGTCACGTTCCGTACTTTCGGGTCGTGACAGGGACTCTAAAGACCCGTCAATTCTTTGGCTGTGGATTTAACCACTAGCACGTCAGAGGTACTAGCCATACATAACGGGCTACCAGCTATTGACCAAAAGGGACGTCGATGAGCGAACTCATCCTGACACCCCACTGAGCCTATCAGTGACTATATCCGTACAGTCCGGTCCGTTCGTCTATGAGCATCGCAAGGCGGGCCTAGGGGGTTGGTAAAAGTCAGACCCCCAAAAGCGGTACAAGTCGTGTCGGAGTGCAGCCCAGAATACCCTGAGATACTACTGGAATACCTACCAGTAAATCTCCTTCCTTGGCCAAGTACTTCGTGTAATGGCTCTCCTAGTCAAAGCGCGACCTCACCCCCAATACCGTGAGAGACAAACCCCTGCCGATCCGCTCACTGCCTCCATGTGGCTCGGGACTGTACCCAACTAAAACCTGTTTGCACGACTCCTTTGAGCCGTGGTAGGGTAGTAATTAAAGTACAGTAGGAACTCACACGAGACAAATGACAATCTCAGGTCGATGAACTAATCTGTACACATGTCACCAGGGAACTGCTATCTGACGTCGGGTATAATACCAACTAGCATGTTCCCGGCGAGTCCTGTCCGGTGTACTCATAACCCAATGAGCACCTGTATACATCTTAGGTGAACCAACTGACACCAGTGGCTTGTGAGACCGGCCACCGCTCCTCGTCGGGGTCTCGACTGTGTACACTAGTCTACTCTGAAGTATCGATGCCCTGTCTCGAAACTCCCATGATTAGGGACCTTTTAAGGATGTGCTTATAGACCCCAGCTCCTACGTATATGATCGCCATCATACTGCTGGCCGTCAAGCAAGAATCCTATGGGCTCTATCAATGTGCAATAGTGATCAGTAATGTCACCTAAAGCAATACACGATGATAAAGATAAAGCAGATAGCATACTATCATCTTGAGTAAGATTGTCCTACCGGTATAGGTCCTCCCTTAATCATTGCAATCACGTGCCTGTGATCTAATAATTGACTCTGAGGGCACTATCTCCAACAATCTCCCACTTGCACTCAAGGCTAATTATTGCGATGTCGCATACTCACAGCCCGTGTGATACCGAACACCCAACTACTCTACTAATCAGTCTCACAAAACCCGTTTGCGAAACTATTGCGTTCGAGGAATAGCCTCAGTGAGTGGATCCGCCCTGATGTTTCCTTCTATATCTCTCTTTATCTCAAGTTCACGGAGAAAACCTTCTCCCGAAATGAGCAATACCTGTCTTAGAATATGTCTAGATATCTGATGGGACCTAGCTCGTAAATGAATTCCAAATCCAAACTTCTTAGACTGTATTGTCAACTGAACTTAATCAGTATCGTGCCCCATCCCTCCCTTAGTATCCGTCTGGACCACCTGTCCAAAATAATGCCCCTCGTCAGAGGGAAAACTATAACTCTGACAGCCATCCTGTCATCCTGGTCACCTTGGAAGCCTGTAATGATAACCGTCTCCTAAAAGAGGCTGTTGTTATCATATCCCTAGAACATGCACTTATGTTCTAAAACTGCTTCCGAATGTTTCTCCAGGATTGGATCAATATCAACTTATTGCATCTACTGCAAAACCAGCATCTGGTTTGGTACTTGACATCTCATGATTGACTCAATTGCCTAAGCAAGTGATCTGCCAATCATGCGCATCCCTCTCCCCTTTAGTCTGTAAGACACCATTAGAGAGGGTGACTCCATCACCTGCAGGTATACTACCGTGCCAGGAGTCGTCCATTCTAAAAACACCTTTAGAATGCTGTATAAGTACCCAGATTGGGACACCACCTAAATATAGATCTAAAATTATAGATCTAGTAACCAGAATATCTGATATAATATCCATGTCCTATGTGGAGAAACCACTGTGTGACAACCAAAGTATAACCGATTGTAGTATATGAATATCACTTCCTACTCTGTGTATGTCATCCAGATACCAGGAAATCACAACCTACTACCTTCTTAACAGATCCATCCCCTATTCTGTTGAAGTCAAAGCTATGACTGTCACATCAGAAATAGATGATCTATCTCCGCTACATCTTCTTTAGTCTCTTAATAGATATAAGCCACTTGTCCACCGATGCTTCCGCTGCTCCCACTGACTACGACAACCCTCTGGCTGAGTTATATAGACGTTCACTTCTAAAGACAGTTCAGAACGATGCTATATTTATCCTCCTGCCAGGTCTCACAGTCTGGGACAACAGCAATGGCAAGTCTGGGTAAACAAGAACCTCCCTGTCATCGTATTTGAGCATACCGAAGTACCTCTCGAGTGCCTGAGGTTACCCACCTCACCTGCGGAGTGGCCAATGGAATGTCAAACCAGATTGAATCTTTAGGTTCTTATTAAATTTTCAGTAATCGTTTGCGGTTCTGGAATCACTTCCAGTTCTACCATACTCCCACTTTTATTTTCTGAAAAAATCCATTTTTATTAAAACTGTGGCGAGTCAAGAACAATATCACTATTGATCTTCCAGATGGTAGAAAGTCAACCCTCGACATAGCCCGGGTCAACCCACAAACAGCCATTACAGAAACGTGCCTCGAGTTATCCGGAGTCTGGTTTTAAGCATAAGCCGGAAAACTCCCCGTACCTTAACAATGTCAATATATGAACTGTTCTATATCCAATACAGAAACAGAGGCACTGATTTAATTGAACCAGATTCAAATCATGCAATTGTCTCCAATGCATGTCAACTAAATAGAGGGAGGCTGATCAGCATTACTCAACTTAGGAGTTCTTCCAATTATGAGTAATCTGAAAGAGAAGCAAGTTCCTTTAATCATTACTGTTAACTGAATACCATACAAAAGTATCTACATCTTCGATCACCTTGAAGAATCTTGATACTTGCAGTACCTGGTTCTCTACTTTACTCTTATACCTATAACTTCTCAAAATTCGGACCTTGCGTTTCTACGAAACACTTGTCTAAAAACTAGAGAAGTCATAAGTAAACCGAATATAGTACGAGAACCAACCCCTCTGTTCTAATGGACACTGGACAATATACAATACTCTGTACAAGTCCCATGAGTCTAATAACTCATTCCCTGTGTGTCGTAGGTTGAAAACTGTACTTATGGTTAAGAAGAATTACGCCGCTGTTTAATGCTCCTTACCTAACCATCCACTAATATAGGTAAATGTCATAGACATAATTTCAAAAAGGTATATCTCACTCTATAAAAATAGACGTACATATATATCAATTTGAAATTGGTGCATAACAGCGGATATTCAAAACCAAATATTTGCCGTCCGGCAAACTACCCAGGCGATTTCCTCAAATATCACCGATTACAACGAATTCCGATATAATGAGGATGATCACATAATTCCCAATAACTTACTCCCACTCATCATCTGTAAAACCATACAGATGTGAGATTCATACTTGGTAAATACATACCCTGGAGCAAGTGTCTAATTGGGAAATCGGTTTTCCTTTAACAGTGCACAGTGAAACTGAAACATTGAAATGTTTCGTAGGGGTATCCTGGTATTCCTAGTAATGCCTCTTCCATTATCAGATTCACAACTGTAACCGTATATCTATTTGCCATATCTCCAAATCCCTTTATATGTCTTTTAGTCATTACCTTCAGCACACCTCTTTAGGCCAAATGGTTTTCTTCCTTCCCTACCGTTCGGCACCAGCATATGGTTTGGAAGAAGACTATCCAATAAGCATAATGGGTGTACTGTCCTAATCCTAGGAGCACTCGCAACACGAGAGAAGGTAAAGATAAAAGACAACTGAATAAACCTTATTCCTATTTCTCCTGAACCAGAATCCATCCCCGAGCTGGAATAAGTTCCTTTCGAGTTCGTATATAACCATACGATGGAATATCCAAATAACTGTGGATCTTCGTAGTGATACGGAGTGTTCTGGAGAAATACAAAGGTGAAGTGGGAGTGGTAATGAAATACTTGGTTTGGTCGTGAATAGCAATCGCAATTTTACTTTGCCCTCTTTCTAATCCCTTTATTTGTCTTAACTTAATACCTTCTGTACACTATCGTTAGGCCAATTGGTTTTCTTCATTCCCTACCGTTCGGCACCTGCCTATGGTTTGGAAGAAGAAAATCCAATTAGCATAATAGGTGTACTATCCTAATCTAAGGAGCACTCTCAACCCGAGAGAAGGTAAAAGGAAAAGACAACTGAAAAGTCCTATTCGTTTTCTCCAGAATCGGAAACCATCCTCGAATAAATTCCTTCGAGTTCGTATATAACCATACGATGGTTTTATCCAATGGAAGTGGACGTCCGTAGTAATATGGGGTGTCCTGGAGAAAAGGGTAAAAGTAGGAGTGGCAATGAGGTTTGCAACTCAGACAATCCAAAAGTCAGTCTTATAAGAAGGTTCGGTTAATCTTGGTCACTGAGTCATAGTCAAGGGTCGGGTCATGGTCGCTGCCAAAGAGAGAGAGAAAAGAAACATTAAGCGTGCACTCTAACCTAGATCAGAATGGTTATCACTTTGTCTAATCAGGAAACCTCCCACTGTAACGTCAAATTCTCCACCAAACCTGAAAGAAGAATTAGTCTGGATCACCCGAGGAGTAAACCAACTCATCAGTGGGAATCGGGATCCAACTATCATCGCATGACAACGTGATGGAATCCACTCACGTTATCATACTCCAGAAGGTATGTGCATACCTGGCAAGTTTCAGTTTCTTTAGAAACTCCCGATGTGATTTTTACCCTATGCTCTTATGACCTTGACTTTAGCCAACAAATCATAAATCACATGTCAAGTTCTATCCGTCATTCTCCAGGTTGATTTGAACCCACCCGTACCTTCCCTTGACTTTAGCCAACAAGGCAGTAGGACTGTCCGAAACCAACGCATCTATCTATACTGCATAAAAGTAACAAATAACTACCATACACTATGCCTTGACTTTGGCCAACAAACATAGCATGAATATTACTTGCTACCCGTCTGAAATGACGGAGGGCTACAAATGGTTTTTGGCGAAAAATCTTTAACGTAATGAACTTGATATCGCTGAAGGAACCGGATAGCTTTTATAAAAATATAGTGACGAAAACCTTTACTAAAGAGGTCACTCCCGGTGAAGGGATCTCGGCTCTTTCCCTGTAGAATGAGGTGCAGGATATTTCAACTGAATACCACGATGCAAAGCAAAAGGCAATCGGCTATAGTGAAGTTATTACCCCGACGCAAACTTCTGTCCAAGGGGTCACTCCCGGTGAAGGGATCTCGGCCCTTGCCTCGTCGACTGAGGTGCTGGATACTCATAACCGAATACCACTGTGCAAAACAAAAGAGAACGTCCTTGCAATAACAACTTTTTGAAAAATGTTCCAACAACATCAGAATAGGTTTGTTTAACTTGCATTGATCCGAATCAATGCAGTCCCATCAATTGATCACACCAATAAAGAACGAAAATAATGATGTACGTATATGCCATCCGCATTCGCCACTGGGTCCCGTCATCACCCGTTAGGTTACTTAACTAACGACAGAGCGGGGACTGGACTAGCGCGGATGCAAAACATATACAACATCTACTAGTATATATATCAATATATAATATTCGCTTAAGGCGTGATAAAAATGCAACATCACAGAAATGTAATAAGCATCACAGAACAATACATATATCTGGGATCCCCGGGTTTCATAGAGCCGCTTCTGAAACCTGACGTTCCCCTGGTCGTGTGGATAGCCTGTGCAATGAAATCCAAGATCCTTACGGGAGCGGCAAGTTACCCGCCAAAAACTGAAGCGAGGCAGCCCCTTCAGCAACGTGAATGGGCCACCCAGCACTTCACGGAATCCGGTAACATGGGCTCCCCTCCTTGGGTCAACCTATACCCCTTACGAGTGCGGCGAATAGCCCACCAATTCTAGATTGAAGCCCCCTCCGTCTCAAGGACATGAGATGCGGGCCAGTTGCCCTCTAGTACCAGGCTACCTGTGCACCCCTCCGCGGGGTAATCCTAGTACAGAAAGTAAAATATACATACAACGGGTACATCGACCTCAGCCCGGTCGTGTCCCAAAAGAATATTATACAAACAGGCAGTAACGGCAGTCCACATGTCGGACGGTCGCCTCGCAATATAAAATGTACATATACAACTAAACTGTACTACCATTGCATCCAGGCTATCCCCACGACAAATCCGCAACATCACATCACAACACAGAACATCAACGTGAATGTCACGTTTGCAAATCCGTCTAAAAGGGCTATAGAAGTTAGACTGGATTTACCGATCAAGTGACATTCACGGTCGCAGATATATTGTAAATACTGTGAACTAACTTGTTTAAAATTTTCCATCGACCAAAAATTCCGAAGTGGGCCCCAAGCACACCTGTAGTACTCAAAAATAATCTGGGCCCAAATAAGATATTCCGTAAACCCAATTTCCAACTCAGGAGCCAACAGAAGAAATTTGGTGTCGTGACTCTTCTATACTGCGGCGGAACCGCGGCCAAAGCAGGGGTACGGCCGCGGTTCCGCGGCTAAACAGGAAGATCACTCCATCAAATTTTCCCAGATTCCATTAAAAACCTTGCCTGTATTTATGCAATATACCAAATAATTTTCTGAGCACAAAACAGAATCGACAGAAACTGTCAAATTTGAAAGCGCGGTTTTGGGATTTTTGTTCGATCGAGTTCTAAACACGTTAGAGCAAGCTAGACTAGGTTAATGGCGTGGCTCTGATACCAGTGTAAGTGCACAGTAGCGCCCCGGCCGTCTGAACGAAGCCAAAATGCGGAAAACAAAAACTTTTCTTTAAACTAGAACCGGCGCTACCGCGGACATAAAACCCGGATCGGGCCATTAACCTACCACCAGCAAACTAGAGAATGGGTAGAAAGCTATACCAAGCGATCCGTGTCCTTCGGTCTTCGGCCTCCATCCCGATCTCCTCGCGGAATCTCCGGTCTTCATCTCCTATTCGGAAAGGGCAGCACATCGCCTGGTCTTTTTACGGGCTCTCACCTCTGGACCGAGGCAACTCGGACTCGAAGTTGGCAGGCCGATGTGTCCAAGGTTGCTGTAGACTAGTGTGGAACTCTTTGTCTCAAGTGGTTGAAGAAGTTGCCATGTTTTTAGTGGAGAAGGAGATATTAACTTTTTGAGATGAACTAAGAATTTTTGTTAAGGCAAATGAGATTAATCCACTCCCCAAAAAATTGGACAGCCCTCATCAAGGAATGGCCGACTCCATGTGGAGAGAGGAAGGGGTCAATAATGCAAGAATGAATAATGAGTGATGATTAGAAAAATATGATCACAACCAAGTCTCCACTCCATCAACCATCTAATCACCAAAGTCAAGCAATGATTAACCAAAAGAAGTCAAATGATGGTTGAACCATCTTGAAGCAACAGCTTACAAAAAACATCCTCCACTATGCTAATTTACACATTTGCAAATAAGCCCCTCCACACCAATTTTCAGCCAAAGAAGGAACAAAGGAAAAATGGCCGAAACGGAAAGCAAACTGGCAACTTCGAAAAACTGATCCCGTAATAAATTACAGGAAAACCCCGCAACTGTATATACATACCCGCATTTGTATTCCAACCGAATACAAATGCAATGAGACAAAATCTACACTGTACAATACTAGGATCCGGCTTAAACAAAAGCCGCTAGTATTATCCGTCTGATCATGATCCGTGCAATACCGTACGTAGATGATCGAACCCTGCCATATATCCATACGGCCTCTACAG
Organism: Agapanthus africanus; assembly: GCA_030015575.1. Classification (NCBI taxonomy): domain Eukaryota; kingdom Viridiplantae; phylum Streptophyta; class Magnoliopsida; order Asparagales; family Amaryllidaceae; genus Agapanthus; species Agapanthus africanus. Next base: position 284,864,154 of record CM057343.1, on the reverse strand, counting down.
CGTTTCGTCCGAAACTTGAGAAACTGTCTGTGGGGGACTCTAAAGACTCGTCAATACTTTGGCTGTGGATTTAACTACTAGCACGTCAGAGGTATTAGCCATATATAACGGGCTACCAGCTATTGATTAAAAGGGACGTCGATGAGCGAACTCATCCAGACACCCTACTGAGCCTGTTAGTGACAATATCCGTACTGTCCGGTCCGTTCGGCTATGAGCAACGCATGGCGGGCCTAGGGGGTTGGTAAAAGTCAGACCCCCAAAAGCGGTACAAGTCGTGTCGGAGTGTAGCCCAGAACACCCTGAGATACTACTAGAATACCTACCAGTAAATCTCCTGCCTTGGCCAAGGACTTCATGTAATGGCTCTCCTAGACACAGCACGACCTCACCCCCAATACCGGGAGAGACGAACCCCTTCCGATCCGCTCACTTCCTCCATGTGGCTCGGGACTGTACCCAACTAAAACTTGTTTGCATGACTCCTTTGAGCCGTGGTAGGGTAGTAATCAAAGTACAGTGGGAACTCACACGAGACAAATGACGATCTCAGGTCGATGAACTAACCTGTACACATGTCACCAGGGAACTGCTATCTGACGTCAGGTATAATACCAACTAGCATGTTCCCGGCGAGTCCTGTCCGGTGTACTCATAACCCAATGAGCACCTGTATACATCTTAGGTGAACTAACTGACACCATTGGCTTGTGATACCGGCCACCGCCCCTCGTCGGGGTCTCGACTGTGGACACTAGTCTACTCTGGAGTATCGATGCCCTGTCTTGAAACTCCCACGACTAGGGACCTTTTAAGGTTGTGCTTATAGACCCCAGCTCCCACATATATGATCGCTATCTTACTGCTGGCCGTCAAGCAAGAATCCTAGGGGCTATATCAACGTGCAATAGTGATCAGTAATGCCACCTAAAGCAGTACACGATGATAAAGATAAACCAGATAGCATACTATCATCTTGAGTAAGATTGTCCGACCGGTATAGGTACTCCCTTAATCATTGCAATCACGTGCCTATGATCCAATAATTGACTCTGAGGGCACTATCTCCAACAAAGACAAAACCCGAGACTGACTTACAGTCGTCCTTATCATTCTACAAGCTCAAATTGGTAAAGGGCTCAACATGGAGTTCACCGTTACCATACACCAAGAACATTTCTTCAGTCCTTCTCAAGTACTTAAGAATGTTTTTCACAGTTGCCAAGTGTTTCTACCTAGGATGTAAGTGGCATCACCCATATCCTTCATAGAGAACCTTTGTGATAAGAAGAGCTTGACCGAGTGTAGCATAGGAACATCGTTTCCTATTAAGAGTATGGCATCCATGTATAATATGACTAAGACAACCTTACTCTCTATAACCTTCTTGTATATATAAAGTTCATCTATGTATTTGATGAAGTCAAACTATTTGACTGCCACATCAAAACAGATGTTCCAATTCCACGATGCCTACTTTATTCCTTAGATTGATTTAAGAAGCTTGCACACCTTTCCGCTCCTCTTACTGTCTATGAAGCCCTGTGGCTGTGTCATCTACTCGCTCTCTTCTAAATCGACATTTAGAAAAGCGGTCTTGACGTCCAACTGCCAGATTTCGTAGTCATGGTATGTACCAATGGCATGTAGGATCATGATGGACTTAAGCATAGCCACTGGAGAAAAGGTTTCATCATAGTCGACACCTGGTCGTTGACGAAAACTTTTTGCTACAAGTCTAGTTTTGAAAGTCTCAACTTTTCCATTTACACCAATTATCTTCTCAAGATCCACTTGCTCCCGATAGGTTTTACCCCTTCAGGAGCAACTTCCAAAGTCGATACTTTGTTGGTGTACATGGATTCCATCTCAGATCTTATTGCATTCAGCCATTTCACAGAGTCCCCACTCGTGATGGCCTTCTCGAAACTAGTTGGGTCATCATTTTCCATGATGCAATCCTCGCTCCAACCGTCTATGAGAAACCGTAGTATCTTTCAGGTGGATGATAAACCCTACTAGATCTGCGGAGTGGCTGAGGTTCGTCGGGGACTATTGAATCTTCCGGTTCCACCAAATCATCAGTTGTAGTTTGTATAGCTGGAACTTCTTCCAGTTCTACCTCATGACCACTAATTTCTTTCACAAGAAATTCTTTTTCTAAAAAGGTGGCATGCCGAGAAACAAACACCTTTTGTTCCTCGGTGCGGTAGAAGATATACCCTCGTGAATGTTTGGGATATCCAATAAACTTGCATAGAACTGACCTTGCCTCTAGCTTGTCCGGATTTTGCTTTTTAACATAGGCCGGACAACCCCATATCTTAACTCGTTTAAGAGATGGTCTCTTCCCATTCCATAACTCATACGGAGTGGTAGACACCGATTTCGTTAGAACTCTGTTCAATAGGTATGCGGCTGTCTCAAGCGCATAACCCTAAAAGGAAATAGGTAACTCAGCAGTACTCATCATAGAGCGCACCATATCTAATAGGGTGCGAATTCTCCGCTCCGATACACCGTTATGTTGTGGTGTATACGGAGAAGTAAGCTGAGAGAAAATCCCATTCTCTTTAAAATAATCTAGGAACTCCGTGATTAAGTAATCTCCTCCGCGATCAGATTGAAGAATTTTAATACTTTTACCCGTTTGGTTCTCTACTTCGCACTTATATTCCTTGAATTTCTCGAAAGCTTCAGATTTGTGTTTCAACAAAAATACATATCCGAACCTTGAGAGGTCATCGGTGAATGTAATAAAGTACTGTAGGGTGTTTCTCGTCACCCCATTGAGATGGGAATATACGTCGCTTGTCAGGCGTATACAGATTCCCCTAGCCTAAGTTAAACCGGGGTTTATTAATTGCGGGGATCCGAATCTCTGGTAGTCGCGGACTAAGTTGCCGTTAATTACCCATCGCCTTTGGAGTGAAGGAACCTCCGATTGACAGGTCAACTAGTCATGCGAACTCAGTATGCAGTGTGCGTGTGTTGTGTTTTGAAATGGGGTTTTGGATATATCGGGAGCAGCGTCCCGTTAGAAAAATTTTCCTAACGGGGGACGTGTTTCTAGTGTTAAGTGCACGGAAAAGGAGGAGTGAAGAGCATCTTAAAAATGCCTACATGGCACGTAGGCGCTGGGCGCCCTCGGGTCACATGCCTGGCGCGTGGGCGCTTGGCGCCCGCGGGTCACATACCTGGAACGTAGGCGCTTGGCGCCAGCGGGTCACGTACCAGGCAGGTGGGTGCTAGGCGCCTGCGGGTCACGTTTGCAGCACGCGACTGCTGGGCGCCAGCGGGTCACGTGAGCTGCACGCGACCACTGGGAGCTCAGCGCCCACGGGTCGCGTGAGGCGTATGTGGGCGTTTAGCACCTGCATGTCACGTGCCTTGCATGCGACCGCTGGGCGCCCGCGACCGCTGGAAACACCGGCGGAAAAGGAGCTTAGCCCCTGGGTTAGAAGTTGAACTCCGTAAGGGCTTTGGAGTTGAACTCCTAATAGGGATTATGTATAGATTTGGAGTAAAACTCCTAAAAAGGGGGTTGATTTATGGAGTTAAACTCCAACAGATCTTGAATGGAGTTAAACTTCTAGAAATCTTTGGATATTCTTTTGAGCCTCGGATCCTCCTGGAATGAGATTTTTGGAGATGGGTATCCTTCTTCTTCCTCTCTGTTGGTTGGATCTTAGGGGAAAAGGGAAGGTGAGGCTTAAAATCTCCCATTTTAGAGATTTGATGGCAAATCTGAGCTCCCCTTCAAGGGTTTTATGGTGAAAAACTATTTAATTTTGAAAAAGAAAGAGTTAAACACTTGATTTAATTCAAAAGAAAAGAAGGTTTATAACCTTGAGGAGGGAAGAGGAGGTAGAAACCCTAGTTTTTTAAGAGAGAGAAAAAGTCATCATTGATTTTTTCATCATATTTGCCTTTATAGGTTCCACACTTTACATATAGCCCCTTGGCCTTTGCTAAATGACACTTATGCCACCCCATGCCATATGTGCTTATCTCTTTTTGGCACATAAGCCATGGGGTTTACAAAATTTTGTCTTTTTTCTTATTTTAGATACATTTATTTCTATACATATATATATATATAAAATTACATTAAACCAATTTATGGTTTCTTTCCTATTGTCATGGGGCCGGTCCCTTTGACCTGGGCTTGGGCCTACTTGGCTTGGGGTTGACCCTGGGTTTTGACTTGGTCAACTAAGGTGTAATTCTGACCCCAACAAAGTGCCCCCATCAATAAATGCACACCACATATGTGGGTTGTGTGCATGAAACTGATGGATCTTCTTTCGTGTGGAGGTCGACTCCGTTTTGACGATGTGGAGGTTGATGCTGCCCTTTTTGCGACGTAGACGATCGGTGCTGCCCTTTTAGCGACTTGGACGGTCTGTGTTGCCCTTTTTGCGTCTTAGATGGTCGGTGCTGCCATTTTAGTGACTTGGACGGTCGGTTCTGCCATTTTAGCGACGTGGACGGTCGGTGCTGCCCTTTTTATGACTTGGACGGTCGGTGCTGCCATTTTTGCGACTTGAACGGTTGGTGCTGCCCTTTTTGTGACTTGGATGGTCGGTGTTGCCATTTTTAACGACGTGGATGGTCGGTGCTGCCCTTTTAGCGACTTGGACGGTTGATTCTGCCATTTTAACGACGTGGATGGTCGGTGCTACCCTTTTTGCGACTTGGACGGTCGGTGCTGCCAATTTTGCAACATGGACGGTCGGTGCTACCTTTTTGCGACTTGGGCGATCGATTACTTTCTCCGCTTCTTACGGTGTCGGGGTTTGATTTGACTTGCTCCATTTTCTGCGGTGTCGAGATTTGATTTGACTTGCTCCGTTTTCTATGGTGTCAGGGTTGATTTTTTTGGTTTGATTTATTTTAGGAGTTCCCTACCCGTCCAGGGTGCTTTTGAGGTTGGAAGCGCTACCGAATAGGACATTAATTTGATCTGTTTGATTTCTGTCTTATTTGGCAAGACTTTTGAATTTGAGAGGAACTTAGAATTCATATTTTGTTTGACATCAGCATTGCTGCACTGGAATAATGCCAGGAGCAACTCATCGTTTGCCCTGGGAGGACTTGGGATTTGGTTTTTGGGTACGTATCAGCATTTCTGCACTGGAATAATACCAGGAGCAACTCATCATTTTCCCCAGGAGAACATGTGATTTGGTTTTTGGGTCGGCATCAGCACCGCTACCACTGAAGCAATGACAGGAGCGACTCATCACTTGCCATTGGGAAAACTTGGGATTTAGGTTTTGGGTCGGCATCAGCACCGCCAACACTGAAGCTATGCCAGGAGCGACTCATCATCCGCCGTTTCCCGTTGGGGAGCGATGGCTTATGAGACAGGTTTAGATCTCTATCACCTAAGGCTTTTCAATTTTATAAGCCGTAAGGGTCTCATAAAAGCATTTTCTCTCTACGAGTCGAGAGGATCTCGCAGGTGTATTTCTCCCTAGGAATCGTGGGGATTCCTATGTGTGTTGCTCCTTTCTGTGTCATAAGGGTCCCATGCGGGGATTTTCTCCTCACAAGGTCGAGAGGACGTTGTGAGTGTATTTTATATCTTTTTTACGAGTTTGCGCCACTTCGGGTTTTCACAAACTCGCCGGCAGTCCTGCTGTTTTTACTCACGGAGCCCTTTCGGGTTTTCATCCGTGCCCTTTTGCTTGTGGACATACCCCTTTTTTTTACATTGGCGAATCTTCATTGCTAGTGGGACTTTAAATGTAGTCTCACCGGTAGGACTTGGGAGAGATAGGGGTCGTTTATGCCCGTGGATTGTATACGGTTTTATAGGATGTATGATCTAGACCGTAGGGCTGGTGTGCTCAATTCGCCTGCGACTTGGAGCATTCACGCGTAGTATTTCTTGAGATATCGGCCAATGATGGGTAGCATGGGCCTTTCAACCTCGGCACTTATTAGTTTGTAGGATCCTCCGTCGAATACTTTCTCGATGACGTATGGTCTTTCCCAGATTGGCTCGAATTTCCATTTGGCATGTTGATTGGGGATGATCGGCTTTTTGAGGACCAACACCAATTCTCCTTACTTGAAAGCGTGGAGACGGGTCATCTTGTCATAGGCCCGTGACATTTGGGCTTGGTATAGCTCCAGATTTTGCTGCACCGCAAGCCACTTTTCTTCAAGGGCGTTAAGCTCTTCGAGCCGAAGAAGCACGTTTTCCTCTTCCGTCAACTCGTGCTGGACGACCATTCTTAAGCTTGTAACTTAAATTTCAAGGGGAGGATCGCCTCCATTCCGAAAAGTAATGAGCATGGTGTGGATTGAGTTGGAGTGCGGTGTGTCGTACGATATGCCCACAACGCCTCGTGGAGTTCCAGATCCCAGTCTCGTTTATTGGCTGAGGCATTTTTCCTCTGGAGCTTGCATAGAGTTTTATTGAAGGCTTCGGCTAGCCCATTGGCTCTTGGATTATAGTTGGATGAATATCTCCAATCTATCTTGTGTTGAGTAGCGATCCTTAAGACTTTGAAGCTCTTAAAAGAAGGCCCGTTGTCAGAAATGATTTTTCTTTGTGTACCGAAGCAGTATAGAATATTATGCCGGAAGAATGTTAGAATATCTTCTGTCTTGACTACTTTTAGTGGGACAGCTTCAGCCCATCTGGAGAAGTAGTCTATTGCAGCCAATATGAACCGGTGGCTTTTGGATGACGGAGGATCAATTGGACCAACTATGTCGGTGCCCCAAACTTCGAAGGGCCATAACGCCACCGTAGGATGTAGCGGAGTTAGGGTTCTTTAGAATGGAAAAATTTTAAAAAACGGCATGCACAATAACTCTCGAAACCTGATACCGCATTCTATTCTCACGACTTATGATTTTGGTCGGTTATATGTGATATAGCCGGGTTATCGGATCAAGTGTTCATTCGATAAGTTGTTGTATTTGATATTAGTCGGTTATACAGCATATAGCCGGATTATTAAATAAAGTGTTGATTTAATAATTTAATGTAGAATTATATAATTGATATATTAAATTATATTAACTAATATTAGGTCACTTAAGTATTCATTTTTCTCACTTATGATACATTTATATATATATATAAATATATATGTGATGTATGTTAAATGTATTGTTTTCTTTTTGCACAAAATATATATGTGATATATATTGTTGTGTCATGCTAGGTTACACATGCAACATGTATGTATAAGACTCATACCATGCTTGGTTAATGTTAGGGTTTTATTTGTTTTAAGTAATTTAAAATGATATGGAATTTGTCATGGTTGAGCTTGGAAGAAGCTAGTAGAACCATTGACTAAGACCTCTTGTTTTGTTTTTCTTAAGATATTTATTAATCTAACCATTAACCTTACACCATGGTTAACTCTCCACAAGGGTTAGTGTATGACACGAACTCATCATGGTTGCAATTCTTACCTCATGAGTTCATTCATATCTTCATCACTTCTTCTTCTTCCTCAAGAGAAAAAGCTTGCTAGTTTTTTCTAAGTGATGAAATATTGTGAGAAAATGAAATCTAAAGAGAGCCCGATTCCTCCTTCATCATTCTCTACTATTAGCCATTTAGTTTAGGGTGTTTGCTTCACTAAACCCTAATTTAGTGAAGAGGTAGCATGAGCTTGAGTCTCCTCGACGTAGATCATCTTCGGCTTCGAAGACTACGAGCAAGTTTGCATCTTTCACACTGTGGAGCCTCTCAAGAGTTCGGGAAATCATTACTCGCAGCGAAGGGACATTTACACGGAGCATTTGAACTGAAGGACCGGTCTACAAAGGTTGTATTCCGCATTCACTTAGTTGTAAAGTTGTTTACATATCGTTTCGTTTAAAACTCTAGTTAAGATTCTAGGGTTAGGGTTCTTTAGAATGGCAAAATTTTAAAAAACGGCATGGACGATGCCTCCCGAAACCTTGCTGCCACGCTAAGTAACCCTAAAGTGGTATCAGAGCTAAGTTAGAGATTTAAACGGTGTTTGTTAGATTACGAAACCGAAACGAATCCGAAACATGAAACCCTTTAACCTAGTTTCTGGCGAATTTGAAAAGTGCTCTAAAATTTTTTTTAAACAACTGCAGAATGTTGTATGTGATATAACATGAACACTATGAAAATTTGACGCGTTTTTGTGCAAAAGTGGCCGGCCACATAGGTGGAAAAACTGGTGTGCTTGGGTGAATAGTGGAATTTTTGGTTCAAATTTTCATGGTGTTCCAGTCTTCGGGTTTTTGTGTTTCAGGTATTGTTTGTTTTTGCTAAATTTGCATGTGATGTTAACTTTCTGCGAAGGCAACTCGGAGTGTTTCGTAATCGTAATTCTAACATGTATTAGGGTTACTTAGATGATGTTAAAAAGTTTGAACGGATATTAATAACCCATATTTTCCCTCGCTGGAAATTTTCGAGAGTTGGATTTTTTCCAAGTTTAAAATCTTCAGAAAATCATGCAAGCAATTCTGTGGACACTCTAAAAGAACGATACCCAAACTCGACTTTTTGGATCGCGTAACCACGGTCATACCCTAGGGTTTGCCGCAGTTCCGCGGCGACATGAGTGAGGCATGGGTCGGCCCTTCTACGGATGGTTCATAGTAGCTGTGGAAGTTTCTGGGTACTTTTTTGAACTCCGCTCAAGTGTTGAGCTTTTCGGGAAACTTTGGGTGTTTGCTTATTCGATCGAAAAGTTTAACTTTGTCTAGCTATCTGTGATTGTAATACAATATTTGGAATCCACATAATTTGTTATGAGAAAACTAGTTTGAATTTTATAAATCTAGCATTTTAGTCTCATTTGATCGATTGCCACGGAACTTTGATGTGGATCAAAAGTCCGTCGCAATTACGTAGTGTACGCAGATACTCGTCGGGTAACCTTAATAGATACCCATGCCCCATAGCCCCGACTAAGTGACTGTACGAGAACCCCTTCGCCAAAAGCAACTGTTCGGGTGCTCGCGGCCACGGTGGTCCGCCTTAGTGCACTTCGTCGACGGCATCGAGGGTGCGGCCGTCTACTAAAGTTTCCGACATGCATTCGATCAGGTTATTGGCAATCTTGTTGAATAACGTGACTGGTTATTGGAAAGTGTTTTCAATATTGAGACTAAAATGCGGGGTTTATAATTGTTAGGCATGTGATGTCTAAGGAATACATTTTGTTAGGCATGAAATCCAAAGTATGAGATACATTGGGTATATGATGTCTAAGATGCTTGCGGATTCCAATTGTTGTAGTTTTCCACTTTCTTTTCTGCGACCGTAAGTGTAATATGTGGTGTGATTCCGGTTTCGTTGCTATACGTCAACGACAATTGGGATACGCATATTTACTTACGTTGATGGCATGTGATGTTATGTGTTGCTGTGATATATAATATTGGATCGTCATGTTTTGAATAGCCGGGGATTTTATGTGAGATGAGAGTTTTTTATTTTCGTTCATGTAAAAGCTTGTATGTAATATTCCTTTATTGGGGAACTTCCGGTTGAGGATGATATCACAATTGATGTATATTATTTACTTTTCCGCGTTAGGATAGACCCAAGGCGGGGAGCACAAGTAACCGTTTTCTAGGGTCCAGCGGGAGACCATCTCGAGGAGTCTTGACCGGGTCTCCTAACTCTAGAATTGGGAGGGTTGCTTGCCGCTCTCGTAGTGGTCTAGGGATGTGGGTTTGGCTATTCATCGCGACCGTGGAATCCGTGTTTTATACTGGCTTAATCTAAAACACAGAATTCCTAGTATATCCAATATTTCATATGTGTTTTTCTGCTGCCGATATTCTATGATGTGATCACTTGATATGTTCTGAGACGAATGCATATATTATATATATGATATATAATTACTATTGCTGCTTTCGTTTCTTCTGTGATGCTTAGGAAGCATAATTTGATAGGACTTCATTAATGAGATTAATGAAATAAAAGAAATCTAAAGATGTTGCAGAATCTTGTTTTAAAAACTTGTAGCTCTAATTCTTGCTTTGCATAGCGGTATTCCTTTTAGAATATCCAGCACCTTATTCGATAAGGAAAGAGCCGAGATCCCTTCACCGGGAGTGACCTTTTTAGCGAAACTAGCAGATTCTACTGTTGGATATAGTGCCCTCAGAGTCAATTATTGGATCACAGGCACGTGATTGCAATGATTGAGGGAGGACATATACCGGTAGGACAGTCTTACTCGAGAGTTTTGTATACTATCTGGTTTGTCTTTATCATCGTGTAGGTGCTTTAGATGACATTGTAGTTCACTATTACACGTTGATAGAGAATAGTATGCTACCATGGTTTGTCTTTATCATCGTGTACTGCTTTAGGTGACCTTACAGGTCACTATTGCGCGTTGATAGAGCCCTTAGGATTCTTGCCTGACGTCCAGCAGTATGATGGCGATCATATACGTGGGAGCTGGGGTCTATAAGCACATCCTTAAAAAGTCCCTAGTCGTGGGAGTTTTCGAGACAGGGCATCGATACTCTAGAGTAGACTGGTGTATACAGTCGAGACCCCGACGAGGGGCGGTGGCCGGTCTCACAAGCCACTAGTGTCAGTTGGTTCACCTAAGATGTATACAGGTGCTCATTGGGTTATGAGTACACCGGACTGGACTCGCCGGGAACATGCTAGTTGGTATTATACCAGAAGTCAGATAGAAGTTCCCTGGTGACATTTGTACAGGTTAGTTCATCGACCTGAGATCGTCATTTTTCTCGTGTGAGTTCTCACTGTACTTTGGTTACTACCCTACCACGTCTCAAAGGTGTCGTGCAAACTGGTTTTAGTTGGGTACAGTCTCGAGCCACATGGAGGAAGTGAGCGGATCGGCAGGGGTTTCGTCTCTTCCTGTATTGTGAGTGAGATTGCGCTGTGTCTAGGAGAGCCATTACACAAAGCCCTCGGCCGAGGCAGGAGATTTACAGGTAGGTATTCCAGTAGTATCTCAGGGTGTTCTGGGCTACACTCCGACACGACTTGTACCGCTTTTGGGGGTATGAGTATCACCAACCCCCAAGGCCCGCCATGCGATGCTCATAGACGAATGGACCGGACTGTACGGATATTGTCACTAACAGGCTCAGTAGGGTGTCAGGATGAGTTCGCTCATCGATCTCCCTTTTGGTCAATACTTGGTAGCCCGTTACGTACGGCTAATACCTCTGACGTGCTAGTGGTTAAATCCACAGCCAAAGTATTGACGAGTCTTTAGATTTCCCCACGGACAGTTTCTCAAGTTTCGGGGGAAACGTTGTAGAGGCTGTATGACAAATGGCAGGGTTCGATCATATACGTGAGGTATTGCACGGATCATGATCGGACGGATAATACTAGCGGGCTTTGGTTTAAGCCGGATCCTAGTATTATACAGTGTAGATTTTGTCTCATTGCATTTGTATTCAGTCGCAATACAAATGCGGGTATGTATATACAGTCGCGGGGTTTTCCTGTAATTTATTACCGGATCACTTTTTCAAGTTTCCAGTTTGCATTCCGTTTCGGCCATTTTTCCTTTGTTCCTTCTTGGCTGAATTTTCTTTGATGGGAGGGGCTTATTTGCAAATGTGCAAATTAGCAAAGTGGAGGGTGTTTTTTGTAAGTGGTTGCTTCATGATGGTTCTAGATTGAGGTTGACTCCATTGGTTCATCATTACTTGCTTGTTGGAGATGGGATTGAAAAGGACATCGTTGTGATCATTATTCCTCATGATCACCCTTATCTCTTTCTTGCATTATTACTCACTTCCTCTCTCATTTTTGCAAGAATGGCCGGCCACAAAGTAGATGGGGGCTGTCCAAAATTTTGGGTGTGGGTTTTTCATCTCATTTTGCTTACACAAAACCCTTAGCTCATCTCCAAAGTTCTTTTTTCCTCCACATCAAAATGGCAACTTCAAATAACCCTTCGAGACATAGCGTTCTACACTCAGTCTACTGCAATCTTGGACACGTCGGCTTGCCAACTTCGTGTCCGAGTTGCCTCGGTTCAGAGGTAGGAGCCCGTAAAAAGACTCGGTGATGTGGTGCTCTTTCCGACGAGGAGATCGAGACCGGAGATGCCGCGGGGAGATCGGGATGGCGGCCGAAGACCGAAGGACACTGATCGCTCGATATAGCTCTCTACCCTTTCTCTAGTTAGCTAGTAGTAGGTTAATGGTCCGATCCAGGTTTATAGTCCCCGGTAGCGCTGGTTTCTAGTTTTTGAAAAGTTTTTGTTTCCGCATTTTGGCCTCGGACAGACGGCCGGGGCGCTACCGTAGACTTACATGGTATTAAAGCCATGCCATTAAACTTTACTAGCTTGCTCTAGCGTGTTTAGAACTTTGATCGGACGAAAATTTCAAAAACTGCATATCCAACTTGACAGTTTATGTCGAAATTTTTTAGTTGTAAAAAATTTTTTTGGTGTGTTGCAGAAATACGTGCAGGAGATTCTAAGAGATCTGTGAAAATTTGGTTTCATGTTGTCACTGTTCCGCCGCTGAACCGCGGCCAAACCCATGCATTGGCCGCGGTTCCGCCGCCATTCCTAGTCAACAATCCACCAAATTTTTTACAGTGTTCTCTGTGTTGGAATTGGGGATTTTGGTATATTATGTTTGGGCCCAGATTTATTTTGAGTGCTACAGTTGTGCTTGGGGGCCACTTCGGGAATTTTAGTCGATCGAAAATTTTAAATATGTTAGTTCACTGTATTTACATTATATCTACGACCGTGAATGTCACTTGATCGGTAAATCCTGTCTAACTGCTATAGCCCTTTTAGACGGATTTGCGAACGTGACATTCACGTTGATGTTCTGTGTTGTTCTGTGATATTGCGGATCTGTCGTGGTGGATAGCCTGGATGCAGAGGTAGTACAGTTTGGTTGTGTATGTACATTTGATATTGCGGGGCGAGCGTCCGACATGTGGACTGCCGCCACTGCCTGTTTGTATATTATTCTTTTGGGGCACGACCGGGCTGAGGTCGATGTACCCGTTGTATATATTTTACTTTCTGTACTAGGTTACCCTAAGGTGGGGTGCACGGATAGCCGGGTTCTAGAGGGCAACGGGCCCGCATCTCATGGCTTTGAGACGGAGGGGGCTTTACTCTAGAATTGGCGGGCTATTCGCCACACTCGTAGGGGGTATAGGTTGACCCAAGGAGGGGTGCACAAGTAACCGGATTCCATAAAGTGCTGGGTGGTCTATTCACTTTGTTGAAGGGGGCTGCCTCGCTTCAGGTTTCGGCGGGTAACTTGCCGCGCTGTTAGGGATCTAGGATTTCATTGCACAGGCTATCCACAAGACTAAGGAACGTCGGGTTTCAGTCGCGGCTCTATGAAACCCGGGGATCCCAGATATCTGTATTGTTCTGCGATGCTTATTACATTTCTGTGATGTTGCCTTTTATCATGCCTTGAGCGAATATTAAATATTGATATATATACTAGTAGATGTTGTATATGTTTTACACCCGCGCTAGTCCATTCTCCGCTCTGTCGTTAGTTAAGTAACCTAACGGGTGATGATGGGACCCAGTGGCGAATGCGGATGGCATATACGTACATCGTATTTTCGTTCTTTATTGGTGTGATCAATTGTTGCGACTGCATTGATTCGGATCAATGCAAGCTAAACAAACCTATTCTGATGTTGTTGGAACAATTTTTCAAAAAGATGTTATTGCAAGGACGTTCTCTTTTGTTTTGCACAGTAGTATTCAGTTATGAATATCCAGCACCTCAGTCGATGAGGCAAGGGCCGAGATCTCTTCACCGGGAGTGACCCCTTGGACAGAAGTTTGCGTCAGTGTAATAACTTCACTATAGTCGATTACTTTTGCTTTGCAACGTGGTATTCAGTTGGAATATCCTGCACCTCATTCTATAGGGAAAGAGCCGAGATCCCTTCACCGGGAGTGACCTCTTTAGCAAAGGTTTTCACCACTATATTTTTATATAAAGCTATGCAGTTCCTTCAACGATATCAAGTTTATTACGTTAAAATTTTTTCGCCAAAAACTAGACGTAGCCCTCCGTCATTTCAAGTATTACTTAGTATTCGTGCTGCGTTTGTTGACTGTGTCAAGGCGTTGTGTACGGTAGCTAAGTAGTGTCCGTTTGTGGCATATTAATGGGATTGGTTATGACAGTCGTGCGGCCTTGTTGACTGTGTCAAGGGCTTGTACGGGTGGGTATAATGCAATCCAGGATAATGACGGGTTGAACTTGTGTCACGACCCGAAAGTACGGAACATGACCGGCACATAAACTACGAACGTCTCGAGGCGTACGTAATCTAAGTAAACCGAAAACCCAGAAATCCAAACCAAGAAGAGATGTAGAGTGCAGGAAAAACCAACTTAAAGCAAGTAGTTTCAATAGCATAAGCCGAATTATGCGGTTTTTAAAAACATCAAAAATTTCCTGAAAATTTCGGCAGAGTCTCCTTTGTAAATACTGGCCCCCAAACGGGATACAACATGAATAGTATACGAAATCAATAAAAAGGCAACCCCAAGCGGGAGCTAGGTCTTCGTCAATCGACGACCACAACCACACAAGCAATATAATATACAACGCCAACGGCGAGGATCAAAACTCAAAAGGAAACTCAAAACCACAAGAAATCCACAGAAATATAACGCGCAACTCTAAGGTCAAAAGAATAACATCACTGGTCTCTATCTCAAAAATAAATACATGTTTGGTAGATGGAACTTCTAGATACTACTGAATAATAATATACAATGTATACTGATGGGTATGATAAAATAAACCCACCTACTAGCAAATCACCCGAAAGAAGCAGTGGCAGCAAAGCCGTAATGAACCTGTACGGCAAAACCTGCAAGAAACTGGGCACAACGGGGGTGAGTTGCCAACTCGTGAATAGAATACATCTACGAACAGGAATCGCATGTATGACGGAATCCTAGGTCATACGATCAATATATATCCTCAAATATGTATATAACATGCAGCCTATAACAAAGGCTAGGGTAAATATCTAACCCGAGTGTAATCTCATGTGCCCGTGTCAGTGCCTCAGGTAGCAATATATCATATGAATGAGGTATGAATGCATGAAAACAGAATACATGTAAATGAAGAAACTGTTTTCATAATTTAGTGAGATTTCCTTTGTATTTTTAAAATGAGGTATCATAATGAAATCAGCATAAAACAGTGCCTAGCATCGGCACAAAACGTAATCCCAATGTCTCGATATCTCTGTATCACAGTCTCTATACCTTAATATCTCGAAATCTCAATGTCTCAATCACAATATCTAGGGCGCCGTCAGTCCAAACCGGCCCCTACCATCCATCTCAAGACCACGACGGTATCCTCCGGATATCCGACGCGTCGGGTAAAATCACTGGTCGGTAGTGCTCCCCTGCCAGGCTCAACGTCAACAACATGACCTTCTCGCCCCAGGGTACCGCACCGGGCCCACCATGTACCCGAAACGGTTCATCCAACTCCTCGAATCGGGTCTCGAAATCCATCAGCAAACTCATGGTGGACGACTCATACATCATGGGAAAACCGCATTTTTATTTAAAAAGAGAGAAAGCAGTTTATATATGTTTTGCGGTTTTCCTCCAAATCCAGAAAATATCAGGGAAATTCGAATCATCAATAGCATGTAAAACCATGAATATAAGCATGAGAATCCATGAATACGGCATTACAATGAATAACGGTATGCATGAAGCGACAAGTAATAACTACAATACCTAAGCTGGCATATAAGGTATGTACACTAATATTATGTCAAACTACTGGCTATCAAGCTAAGTTAAGCAATAATATTTTCTAAGGTGTACGTGACATGGCAATTACCGATGAAGATGTGTGTGAGCCGGCAAGTAAGTGTATGTGGTACATACGCATCATCGGTAATGGTGCTGGTGTCCTAACAGCATAATGTCAACAATGCAATATGACATAACAATGTAAGTATGCGATGCGGAGCGAGCAACCAAAATGAGCGGGAGCTAAATATTAAACAATTGTGCCATTTGAAATAACACGAATCGCGGGGTTTTGAAAATAGGGGCTACGGTGGTTTTTAAGAAAGGATACGTCTTTTGAAATATCCGTAGATCTCTTGACCTATCTTTTAAAATACCCACGATCCGCTAGTTTTGAAATAGGTAGGAGTCTAATCTAATCTAATGACTACACTAAACTATACGGCTGAACTAACAAGCTGAACTACAGGTAAGGAAACCGTCTATCATCTAAGTCGATACATATGCATACCTGTATATGTATACTCGGTGATCCCGCCTTAATAATATCACATCCGATACCATATCTATAATCAGGCATCCCAAGTCAGGAGTGCGGATCAATCAACAATATAGCTCGTACGTAAATCCGTCGTACGGCATCCCAAATCCGGGTACGGGTCAATATCACATTCATCATACTATTCACCTAGTATCCTCTTTATCAAATATCATGATCGGTGTACTGATCTACGCCTAGTACAATACTGATACCGCCTAAGTATGCATGCACGTGTGTGAAACACTACGTCAAGGACCCGCTACAACGTCATGTCGTATCTCAAATACGAACCCTGCTATATCACCGATCTCACGGCCTCAAATCAAATCTCATCGACTCATCATAAATCGTAAGTACTATCCTCATTATCCATGCATGCGTATATGAATGTACATATGCATAGTCCCATACCCATGCATATATACATATATACACATCCCAATCTACGCACAAGAAAGTAAAGTATGCAAGTCTGTGTGTGCGTATGTGGGTATAACAACTACTCTAGGGTTTCGCAACTAACCCAAAGGTAAACCATGAACGCATAAACATAACATGAATAAACATTCTCGTATCATAAAACACCTATATAAACATATATATATGAGCTACACTACGGACTGCGGGGGTGCTATACGCCATCCACCCGACTTCTCCCCGTAGATATAAATCTACACACCTGGTCCTCGCTAGCCGGTGCCGACGTCGCCATGCGCTTGCTTGTCGTCTCGAAGTCCATATGGGGTACTTACATATCATAATGCACCGTGTCGTATTAAAATCCGACTCATGACCCAAAACGACACGTGAATCCCACATAGGTCAAAACCTATGGTTGCTTTCACAAATCAACCCAAAAACCCTCGACGTCTGCGTACAAACGCCAAACCGTCGAGAGAAACTCAAACGTATCAATCGTGGTTTCACAACACCTTAAATATATATAAAAAAAATGTTAAAATCACCAAAACTTCAAATTCGCTTTAAAGCTATTTTTCCGAAAACCTAATAAGCAAAATTATCCGCTTTAATACAACATCTTGATGTTTAAACGAATCTAGAGGCCACAATATTCACTAAATATCATAACAAAGTCATATAAACCATTCCTATAATTTATTCTCATCAATTTCCATAAATTCCAAAATTCTAGTTTACAATATACCCAAATTTAACAATTTTATAGCAAAAATGCACAAACAACTATTTAGCTTGGATTTTCATGAACTAAAGTATTAAACTATATTTTATAATGTTAATGAAGTCATGAAAAACCTAATCACATTTTTAAACCCAATATTTAAACAATTTTTTAAAAACTAGTTAGCAATTTAGCAAAATTATCACCATTTTAATTTAACAAATTAGCAAGAAGCAATCAACTTAGATTTTGCATACAATTACATGTTAATCTCCTCATTACAACCAGAAACTAATGATAAAAACCCTAATTAAATTCAAACCCTATTCTTGAATTTCCTAAAGATGCAATAAAACCCAATTAAACATCAAATTTGTTAACATAGAAGCAATTAAACAACAATTTATGAATAAGGTTTAAATTATACCTCATGATCATGGATGAATCATGAAATCTAGCCTCTTAAAATGCTCTCTTTTCACCACAATCCATGCTTGTTAGGCTAAGCTAAAATGGGTAAGAGTTGGACTTGGATTTTGGGATTTTTTTGATGGATTTTGAGGCAATTTTGAAGCATTTTTTGAAGAGAAATGAGAGGAGAAAAGGGGGAGGGGGCTGCTGCTGGAAAGGGCCGGCCAAATGCAGGTGGGGGAGAGGAGAGAGGGTGTGTGGTGTGAGGTATGGTGAGGGAAAAGTCCAAGTCAACAAAAAGTCAACTCTTTTATCCATTCTCATTTCTTTTCTTTCTTTGAAATTCAAGTGGGGAAAAAGGGTGGGGGCTGCTGAATTCAGCCAAGGGAAGAAGTAAATGTGGGGTGTGTGAGTGTGGGTATGGGTGTGGGGTGATGGAAAATGATAAATACAATAACCCAAACATCCATTTACACTAAAAAAAAGCCTTTTTCTTCGATATTTTCTAAACCGTTTTGGCAAACGATTTCATTTCAAAAACCACAGGATAAAATTTTATTTAATGTTTTATGATGCACAAAATTTTTTTCAACTCATTCTTTCCCTAATTAAATGTATTAGTGACGGCTTAAAATAATACTAAAATAATTAATTTCGGAAAAATTTTCAGAAAATTTGAAATTTCACCAGTGGCTCAATAACCACCAAATTCTAGCAATTACATAGCTAGAATATGTATATTTAATTTTATAATAAAAATATTTGCATTTTGACTTTTTACAGAAAACCCTCTTATTTTACTGTTTTTTTCGAAATTTCACCGAAACGATTTTCAAAACGTTACAATCTTCCCCCCTTAAAGAAATTCGGTCCCCGAATTTAAATTAAAACTCCCCCCCCAAATACTAAAATATTTCAGCCAAAACCATCAAATCGCCGGGGCTCCGAAATCATAGATACATAAACGCATCATAGCGCAATGCATGCGCATAAGTAATGAGTAGATAACTCGGAATCAAAACTCCGTCAAGCATCCCGCAATCATCGGAGTCAAGGTGAAGACACGAATGCCAAATCTCAAGCAAGACCGATATGCTATAAATCAGAACTATACCTATAAATATCAGGAGGAAATGCGTGCCAAATCCTTTAAGTTGCTGTGCAATGCACATAACACTGCACAGTGGCGGACGTCTATTATAAGAAAATAACTATATACATATATACCTTTGTTTGAAATGTACGTTCCGCCCTTTTGGGAAACAATTTAGAAGGGTTTTCCTTGTTTTAAACGTTTCGCGTCATATCAGACACGTAGGTAAATACTGAGACTATAGCTCGCTTTTTGGAATTCCCTTCAATAGCTATCAATGCATGCAAAATACATTCAGGTACTGTCCTCTGACTAGTCCGGCTTAGTACGAAAACACCTCGCAATTATCATAAAAAAACGTGCTGCTCTATAAGAAATCCATCCCAAAATACGCGTATGAATACTATGTGCGTCTGGTGCGCACGACCATCAAAATCCATATGCGTGCCATACTGTAGGGTTCCTAGGCACTCCCAAGAGGTCTCACAAGGCATCAACCATGCCAATTTCAAACTTTACGGTGCCGAGAAACCCTAATACGGATCGTTGACTAGAAGTTTAGGCGAAACAAAAGCGAATAGTTAACAACTTAACTAAGTGAACGGAAATACAACCTTTGTAGATCCGGTTCTCCACCTCCAAGGATCCGCGATGATGTCTCCTCGCTGTACAAAACGGATCTTGGGCTCTAGCGTCAGCTTCATCGGAGAAAAAGCGGGCTAGGTCATCGACGACGATGCCGAAGATGATCTACGTCGAGGCATCGCTGGATCAAGCTCCAAGTTCACCAAGTCATGAAACTTGTGAAGAAAACACACTCTACTACTTGGCAAGAGGTAGAGGATGAAGAAATAGGAAGTGGGTTCACTTTAGAATTGGATTTCTCACCCATTTCATCAAGTCACCATTGATGAAGTCTAGGTTTTCTTCTTGAAGAAGAAGAAGAAGATGATGATAATATTATGATAAGTTATTAAAATAAAAAGGAAAAATAAATACTTATCATAATACTAACCTTAGTTTAGTGTAGAGAATAGACCATGGTTAGATATGATGGTTAGGGTTAAGCAAGAGACAAGAATGGTGGACTAGGTCAAAGTTTCATGAAGCTTCAACTAAACTACAAATAACGCCACCATTCTTTCTCTTTATGCATATCATTTTCAAAATGAATAACTAAATAAAGCATAAAGAAAATGAAAACCCTTAACCATTACACAACCATGGTTTAATCTTTACACAAACCCTAATGAGCATGCATCATCAAATATGATACAAACTAGTGTACAAAAGTATATCACATATACAATATGCACATAAAGTGAGAAAATCCATTTAAAGTGAACCAACACTAGTTAATGCAAAGTAATATATCAAATATATAATTATGCATTAAATCATTAAATCAACACTTGATTCAATGATCCGGTCATGTCGCACACAACCGACTAGTATACAATGTATCGATTTATCGAATCAATCCTTGATTCGATAACTAGGTTATATCGCATATAACCATTCGACACATTCATCGCGAGAATGAAATACGGTATCACATACACGCATTATTCTCGGTCCCACACATATCTCATATGCGCTCCTATTTCGTTTCGCTTGAGCCAGGAAACCTCTGTGTAGGACTCTAAAGACTCGTCAATACGCCGGCAGCAGATGATGATCATATCAATCACCCACAAGCCGCAAGCGGTCTGCTAAACGTAACGGCCACCCGGGTATTGATCGATCAGAAGATCGACGAGCAAGCCCGCTCACACTCCTGTGAATCCAACCAGTTACACTTACCGTACAGTCCGGTCTCGTCGTCTGATATGTCGCATATCTCGCCTAGGGGTGGTAAACGTCAGACCCCAATAGCTCGATAAGTCATGTCGATATGAGGTCTATAACAATTCGAGAAACTACTGGTAACACTTACCAGTAAATCTCAGCAACCCTGGCCAGGGATTTCCGGTTATAGCCAATCGAACACAGCGCAACATCAACCCCCTATACCGGGAGAGACGAATCCCCTCCTATCGCTCATTACCTCCATGTGACTCGGAACTGTACCCAAAAACCACCGTTTTGCACGTCCTCTTGGACATGGTAAGGTGGAAATCAAAGCACAGTGGGAACCACACAAGACTCTATAACGATCTCGGGTCAACAGACTACTCTGTACCAGTGTCACCAGAGAACTGCCATCTGACGTAAGGTATAATACTATCTGGGAGTTCTCGGCGAGTCCGTCCAGTATACCCAGTCTCTACTGAGCACCCGTATATCATCTCTGATGTCAAACACCAATGGATATGGGATCATCCATCGCCCATCTGTATGGGTCAAGAAGGTATACGCTAGTCTACATTGGTATATCGATGCCCCATCTCGATACACCCACGACTAGGGACCTTGAAGGATGTACTTATGGACTACCATGTCCCCACTAGTATGATCCGCATCATAGTCCAGGTAGTCAAGTACACATCCTAAGGGCTTTACCAATATGTAACAGAGAGACAATCAGTGTACACGTTAAGGTAAAGAGTAACCAGATAGCATACTATCATGTCGAGCGAGAAAGTCCTCCCTATATATGTCCAAGCATCCACTACAATATACATCCTATGTATAGTAATGGCCTCTAGGGCATACATATAACTAACACATACAAGTGCATAGAAACAAGATCTAAGTGCATCGGGTGTGCACAAAGCATCTGTCGTAGGCAACGCGTGTGCCTGATAGCAAAATCAGGTGTATCTGACATGCACGAAAAAAATCTCGATTTAGTGCATCTGGTGTGCACCAAAATCGCATCTCAAGACATGCGCTCAACCTGCACGAAAACCCAAAACCAGGGGCATCCATCATGCACGAAATCATGAAATCCAATATCAAGCGCCGAACATGCGCAAAATCAAATCAGGTGCACAAGGTGCACAAAACAAATATCGAGTATCACAATCGAAATCGAAGTCCAGTGAATCTAAGTGCACAAAAGGCGTATCACTGCACTGCAAGCATATATAAACTATACAGAGTGCAGGAACCAAATCGTGTGCGTGCATACGCATAAAATCAACACAAATGTATAAAACCGTAAAATCACAAACATGTGAAACCAAATCACGAAAACGATATCAAGTGCAACACTGTGCAAAAATCGTAAATTCTCAATCATCAAAATCAAACCATGCGAATAAATCACCCAAAACATCGAAATCAATAATGGCGGAATAGTACCGCTCAAGCGCATCCTCTAAGAATCTCGGGCAAACTGTCGCGGTCACTAGTGGGACGTCTCGTCGATGATCATGAACTCTGGCCAGCTGGTGTGCGTAACAATGACCACTCCTGGGTCAAGGTCTTCACTGTGAATTACCAATCTCTCGGTCCATCGGCTCATCGGCCCTGTCAGATGTGCTAACGGGGATGATTCCGTTCTGGCACTTCTCTGGTCATCTCTCGGTCAATCATCGCGACCACTCGTAAGACAGCATATCAATGGCGTCGGCCTCTGGCTCTCTGAATGTACGTGACACATCTGATCCTGGGTGCAAGTATCATTGCAGCAGTGTCCTAGAAGGAATCCTGCTCACGGTCTCTTCCATGTCTCGTCTCTGCCAACTGTTCGGAAGTCATCGTCTTTTCCTATATCTGCATCTTGCTCTGGAACGACTGCATACTCATCGCGACTCTTTCTGGAAGGTAAATCCAAGTACCATGCCTCGGCATGCGTATCGCATCTCTGATGTCGGCGGAGTGGAACGTCATCTCATCTAGATCTGGTACGAACCTCTTACTTCACTTTTCTCTAATGTCGTCTGCTTTGGACTCGTCGCGTCGCGGCTGCATAGACTGAGCTACAACGGCTATCCTCGTATCGGGAGTCTCCCAAGAAATGCATCTCACCACCTAGCATCCAAATTAAGTCAAGACATCCGATCGAGTCGTCAAAACCTCATAATCCCCCAAGAGCTCAACATCTTGGGCACAGTTTAATAGTATCGAGTACATACCACAGCATCGGTGGTCCAGCCGTAGAAGGGCAAACCCAAGCCTCACTAATGGCGCCGTAGAACTGCCGCAAACCCGAAGGTTCAAAGGCATTCACACGGTCATTAAGTCGAGTTAGGGTTTCATTCTTCTAGAGGGTCCATAGAATTGCCTGCATTCCCTTCCGAATACTTTAAACTTGGAATAATAGGTTTCTGACATTCGATCGTCTCTGTCGACTCCCAACGTCTCCGCGTGAAGTCGTCTCTAGCTGGAATCAATCTATCTGATGACCTCTCATCGGGTAGGCGAACGAACCACATGTCCTAGTCATTCATCCTCGGGTGACTAGCGACCTTCTATCATCTCTTAGTACAACATGTACTGCAATAGCTCTAACATATGGGGCGATATCTCGTCGCTCGTAGCAGCAACCGGCTCACTCGTCTGCACGCTGAACAGTGCCTCAATCATCATGAGTAAGCAATACACCAACGGTCATCAAAATGTGGCTGGCCACTATCATTGGCATAATCCTCTAGTGTCGATCAGCACATCCGAGTAACCTCATAAAGGCGATCCGCCAAACGCTCGTGGCGCGGAAACACAGTAAAAAGACACATCTCCGCAATCGTGTGTCGCCGGAATTTCGCCCTGGTCAGTCCTCGTTCGTGACGAGCTCGTGCTGACCGCAACTCTAGCTATAGCTCTCCCTGCCCGTAATCGTGGCAGCAAAACCATAACATGTAATGATGAGGCTAGATCGGAATGAATATAATACTGAGCAAAGAAATGTACATCCTAAGGCTTCTTAAGTGGAGTAGCGTATCGTAAATTTGCCGCGGAACATACCTACGGTACGTCACTCTACTTTAGTCACCTATTCCATCAACCAAAGGTCATCCAACGCTCCGAAGGTAAAACCTAACGCTCTGATACCAACTTTGTCACGACCCGAAAGTACGGAACATGACCGGCACTTAAACTACGAACGTTTCGAGGCGTACGTAATCTAAGTAAACCGAAAACCCAGAAATCCAAACCAAGAAGAGATGTAGAGTGCAGGAAAAAGCAACTTAAAGCAAGTAGTTTCAATAACATAAGCCGAATTATACGGTTTTTAAAAACATCAAAAAATTCCTGAAAATTTCGGCAGAGTCTTCTATGTAAATACTGCCCCCCAAACGGGATACAACATGAATAGTATACGAAATCAATAAAAAGGCATCCCCAAGCGGAAGCTAGCTCTTCATCAATCGACGGCCACAACCACACAAGCAATATAATATACAGCGCCAACGGCGAGGATCAAAACTCAAAAGGAAACTCAAAACCACAAGAAATCCACAGAAATATAACGTGCGACTCTAAGGTCGAAAGAATAACATCACTGGTCTCTATCTCAAAAATAAATACAAGTTTGGTTGATGGAACTTCTAGATAAAACTGAATAATAATATACAATGTATACTGATGGGTATGATACAATAAACCCACCTACTAGCAAATCACCCGAAAGAAGCAGTGCCAGCAAAGCCGTAATGAACCTGTACGGCAAAACCTGCAAGAAACTAGGCACAACGGGGGTGAGTTGCCAACTCGTGAATAGAATACATCTACGAACATGAATCGCATGTATGACGCAATCCTAGGTCATACGATCAATATATATCCTCAAATATGTATATAACATGCAGCCTATAATAAAGGCTAGGGTAAATATCTAACCCGAGTGTAATCTCATGTGCTCGTGTCTGTGCCTCAGGTAGAAATGTATCATATGAATGAGGTATGAATGCATGAAAACATAATACATGTAAATGAAGAAACTGTTTTCATAATTTAGTGAGATTTCCTTTAGATTTTTAAAATGAGGTATCATAATGAAATCAGCATAAAACAGTGCCTAGCATCGGCACAAAACGTAATCCTAATATCTCGATATCTCTGTATCACAGTCTCTGTACCTCAATATCTCGAAATCTCAATGTCTCAATCACAATATCTAGGGCGCCGTCAGTCCAGACCGGCCCCTACCATCCATCTCAAGACCACGACGGTATCCTCCAGATATCCGACGCGTCGGGTAATATCATCGGTCGGTAGTGCTCCCCTGCCAGGCTCAACGTCAACAACACGGCCTTCTCGCACAGGGGTACCGCACCGGGCCCACCATATACCCAAAACGGTCCATCCAACTCCTCGAATCGGGTCTCGAAATCCATCAGCAAACTCATGGTGGACGACTCATACATCATGGGAAAACCGCATTTTTATTTAAAAAGAGAGAAAGCAGTTTATATATGTTTTGCGGTTTTCCTCACAAATCCAGAAAATATCAGGGAAATCCGAATCATCAATAGCATGTAAAACCATGAATATAAGCATGAGAATCCATGAATACGGCATAACAATGAATAACGGTATGCATGAAGCGACAAGTAATAACTACAATATCTAAGCTGGCATATAAGGTATGTACACTAATATTATGTCAAACTACTGGCTATCAAACTAAGTTAAGCAATAATATTTTCTAAGGTGTACGTGACATGGCAATTACTGATGAAGATGTGTGTGAGCCGGCAAGTAAGTGTATGTGGTACATACGCATCATCGGTAATGGTGCTGGTGTCCTAACAGCATAATGTCAACAATGCAATATGACATAACAATGTAAGTATGCGATGTGGAACGAGCAACCAAAATGAGCGGGAGCTAAATATTAAACAATGGTGCCATTTGAAATAACACGAATCGCGGGGTTTTGAAAATAGGGGCTACGGTGGTCTTTAAGAAAGGATACGTCTTTTGAAATATCCGTAGATCCCTTGACCTATCTTTTAAAATACCCACAATCCGCTAGTTTTGAAATAGGTAGGAGTCTAATCTAATCTAACAACTACACTAAACTATACGGCTGAACTAACAAGCTGAACTACAGGTAAGGAAACCGCCTATCATCTGAGTCGATACATATACATACCTGTATATGTATAGTCGGTGATCCCGCCTCAATAATATCACATCCGATACCATATCTATAATTAGGCATCCCAAGTCAGGAGTGCGGATCAATCATCAATATAGCTCGTACATAAATCCGTCGTACGGCATCCCAAATCGGGGTACGGGTCAATATCACATTCATCATACTATTCACCTAGTATCCTCTTTATCAAATATCATGATCGGGGTACTGATCTACGCCTAGTACAATACTGATACCGCCTAAGTATGCATGCACGTGTGTGAAACACTACGTCAAGGACCCGCTACAACGTCATGTCGTATCTCAAATACGAACCCTGCTATATCACCGATCTCACGGCCTCAAATCAAATCTCATCGACTCATCATAAATCCCAAGTACTATCCTCATTATCCATGCATGCGTATATGAATGTACATATGCATAGTCCCATACCCACGCATATATACATATATACACATCCCAATCTACGTACAAGAAAGTAAAGTATGCAAGTCTGTGTGTGCGTATGTAGGTATAACAACTACTCTAGGGTTTCGCAACTAACCCAAAGGTAAACCATGAACACATAAACATAACATGAATAAACATTCTCGTATCATAAAACACCTATATAAACATATATATATGAGCTACATTACGGACTGCGGGGGTGCTATCCGCCATCCACCCAACTTCTCCCCGTAGATATAAATCTACTCACCTGGTCCTCGCTAGCCGGTGCCGACGTCGCCACGCGCTTGCTTGTCGTCTCGAAGTCCACATGGGGTACCTACATATCATAATGCACCGTGTCGTATTAAAATCCGACTCATGACCCAAAACGACACGTGAATCCCACATAGGTCAAAACCTATGGTTGCTTTCACAAATCAACCCAAAAACCCTCGATGTCGGCGTACAAACGCCAAACCATCGAGAAAAACTCAAACGTATCAATCGTGGTTTCACAACACCTTAAATATATATATAAAAAAAAAGTTAAAATCACCAAAACTTCAAATTCACTTTAAAGCTATTTTTCCGAAAACCTAATAAGCAAAATTATCCGCTTTAATACAACATCTTGATAGTTAAACGAATTTAGCGGCCACAATATTCACTAAATATCATAACAAAGTCATATAAACCATTCCTATAATTTATTCTCATCAATTTCCATAAATTCCAAAATTCTAGTTTACAATATACCCAAATTTAACAATTTTATAGCAAAAATGCACAAACAACAATTTAGCTTGGATTTTCATGAACTAAAGTATTAAACTATATTTTATAATGTTAATGAAGTCATGAAAAACCTAATCACATTTTTAAACCCAATATTTAAACAATTTTTTAAAACCTAGTTAGTAATTTAGCAAAATTATCACCATTTTAATTTAACAAATTAGCAAGTAGCAACCAACTTAGATTTTGCATACAATTACATGTTAATCTCCTCATTACAACCATAAACTAATGATAAAAACCCTAATTAAATTCAAACCCTTGTCTTGACTTTCCTAAAGTTGCGATGAAACCCAATTAAACATCAAATTTGTTAACATAGAAGCAATTAAACAACAATATATGAATAAGCATTAAATTATACCTCATGATCACGGATCAATCATGAAATCTAGACTCTCAAAATGCTCTCTTTTCACTACAATCCATGCTTGTTAGGCTAAGCTAAAATGGGTAAGAGTTGGATTTAGATTTTGGGATTTTTTTGATGGATTTTGAGGCAATTTTGAAGCATTTTTTGAAGAGAAATGAGAGGAGAAAAGGGGGAGGGGGCTGTTGCTGGAAAGGGCCGGCCAAATGCAGGTGGGGGAGAGGAGAGAGGGGGTGTGGTGTGAGGTATGGTGAGGGAAAAGTCCAAGTCAACAAAAGGTCAACTCTTTTATCCATTCTCATTTCTTTTCTTTTCTTTTCTTTCTTTGAAATTCAAGTGGGGAAAAAGGGTGGGGGCTGCTAAATTCAGCCAAGGGAAGAAGTAAATGGGGGTGTGTGAGGGTGGGTATGGGTGTGGGGTGATGGAAAATGATAAATACAATACCCCAAACATCCATTTACACTAAAAAAAGCCTTTTTATTCGATATTTTCTAAACCGTTTTGGAAAACAATTTCATTTCAAAAACCACATGATAAAATTTATTTAATGTTTTATGATGCACAAAATTTGTTTCAACTCATTCCAATTTGTAATTTTCCCTAATTAAATGTATTAGTGACGACTTAAAATAATATTAAAATAATTAATTTCGGAAAATTTTTCAGAAAATTTGAAATCTCACCAGTGGCTCAATAACCACCAAATACTAGCAATTAAATAGCTAGAATATGTATATTTAATTTTATAATAAAGATATTTGCATTTTGACTTTTTTACAGAAAACCCCCTTATTTTACCGTTTTTTCGAAATTTCACCGAAACGATTTTCAAAACATTACAACTTGACTAGGACTCTTTGATTTGTTGACTGTGTCAAGGTCACTTGGGTCCTAGGGGTAAAAAATCACATCGGGAGTTTCCAAAGAAACTGAAACTTTCCAGATATGCGCATACCTTCTGGAGTGTGGTGACGTGAGTGGATTCCGTCACGTTATCTTGCGATGATGGTTGGATCCCGATTCCCACTGATGAGTTGGTTTACTCCTCGGGTGATCCCGACTAATTCTTCTTTCAGGTTTGGAGGAGAATTTGAGGTTACATTAGGAGGTTTCCTGATTAGATAAATTGATAACCATTCTGATCTAGGTTAGAGTGCACGCTGAGTGTTTCTTTTCTCTCTCTCTTTGGCTGCGACCATGACCCGACCCTTGACTATTACTTAGTGACCAAGTTGACCGAACCTTCTTAAAACACTGGCTTTTGGATTGTCTGAGTTGCATACCTCATTGCCTTTCCTACTTTTACCCTTTTCTCCAGAACACCCCGTATTATTACGAACATCCACTTCCATTGGATAAAACCATCGTATGGTTATATACAAACTCGAAGGAACTTGTTTCAGATTCAAGGATGGTTTCCGGTTCTGGAGAAAACAAATATGACTATTCAGTTGTCTTTTCCTTTTCCCTTCTCTCAGGTTGCGAGTGCTCCTTAGATTAGAACGGTACACCTATTACGCTAATTGGATAGTCTTCTTCCAAAC
Source organism: Agapanthus africanus (assembly GCA_030015575.1). Classification (NCBI taxonomy): domain Eukaryota; kingdom Viridiplantae; phylum Streptophyta; class Magnoliopsida; order Asparagales; family Amaryllidaceae; genus Agapanthus; species Agapanthus africanus. The sequence goes on along the minus strand of CM057343.1, from coordinate 284,835,060 downwards.
CATAGGCAGGTGCTGAATGGTGGGGAATAAAGAAAACCAATTAGCTTAACGGTGGTGTACCGAAGGTATCAAGTAAAGACAAATAAAGGGATTGGAAAGAGGGCAAAGTAAATTGCGACTACTATTCACGACCAAACCAAGTATTTCATTACCACTCCTACTTCACCTTTGTATTTCTCCAGAACACTCCGTATCACTACGAAGATCCATAGTTATTTGGATACTCCATCGTATGGTTATATACGAACTCGAAGGAACTTGTTCCAGTTCGGGGATGGATTCTGGTTAAGGAGAAATTAGAATAAGGTTTTATGCAGTTGTCTTTTATCTTTACTTTCTCTCGGGTTGCGAGTGTTCCTAGGATTAGGACAGTACACCCATTATGCTTATTGGATAGTCTTCTTCCAAACCATAGGCTGGTGTCGAACGGTAGGGAAGGAAGAAAACCATTTAGCCTAAGAGGGTATACAGAAGGTAACGACTAAAGACAAATAAAGGGATTTAGAGAGATGGCAAAGAAATATACGATTACAGTCGTGAATCTGGATAATGGCAGAGGCATTACTAGGAATACCCGGAAACCCCTTCAAAACATATTCATGTTTCATTTTCACTGTGTACTGTTAAAAGAAAACTGATTTCCCAATTAGTCCTTTCTCCACGGTATGTATTTACCAGGTTTGGTTCTCACATCTTTATGGTTTTACAGATGATGAGTGGGAGTAAATTATTAGGAATTGGGTGATCATCCTCATTATATCGGGATTCTTTGTAATTGGTGATATTTGAGGAAATCACCTGCGTTGCTTGACGGACGGCAAATATTTGGTTTTGAATATCCGTTGTTATGCACCAATTTCAAATTGATATATCTGTACGTTTATTTTTATAAAGTGAGATATAACTTTTTGAAATTATGTCTATGACATTTACCTATATCAGTGGATGGTTAGGTAAGGAGTATTAAACAGCGGTGTAATTCTTCTTAACCATAAGTACAGTTTTCAACCTACGACACATAGGGAATGAGTTATTCAACTCAGGGGACTTATACAGAGTATTGTATGTTGTCCAGTGTCTATTAGGACAGAGGGGTTTGTCCTCGTACTATATTCTGTTTACTTATGACTTCTCTAGTTTTTAGACAAGTGTTTCGTAGAAACACAAGATCCAAGTTTTGAGAAGTTATAGGTATATGAATAAAGTAGAGAACCAGGTATTGCAAGTATCAGGATTCTTCAAGGTGATCGAAGATGTAGATACTTGTGTTTGGTATTCAGTTGATAGTAATAGTTTTGAGAAACTTGTTTCTCTTTCAGGTTGCTCATATCTGGATGCATTCCTAAGTTGAGTAACGTTGATCGGCATCCTTCCATTTAGTTGACATGCACTGGAGACAGCTGCATGATTTGAATCTGGTTCCAATTAAATCAGTGCCTCTGTTTCTATATTGGATATAGAACAATTCATATCTTAACAATGTTAAGGTACGGTGAGTTGTCCGGCTTATGCTTAAAACCAAACTCTGGATAACTCAAAGCACATTTCTGTAATGGCTGTTTGTGGGTTGACCCGGGTTATGACGAGGGTTGACTTTCTACCATCTGGAAGATCAATAGTGATATTGTTCTTGACTCGCCACAGTTTTAGTAAAATGGATTTTTTGAGAAAACAGAAGTGGGAGTATGGTAGAACTGGAAGTGATTCCAGAACCGCAAACGATTACTAAAAATTTGATAAAAACCTAAAGATTCGATCTGGTTTGACATTCCATTAACCACTCCGCAGATATGGTGGGTAACCTCAGGCACCCGAGAGGTACTCCTGTAGCCTTAAAGACGGTGACAGGGAGGTTCTTGTTTACCCAGACTTACCATTACTGTTATTCCAGGCTATGACACCCGGCAAGAGGATGAGTATAGCGTCGTTCTGAACTGGCTTTAGAAGTGTACGTATATATAACTTTACCAGAGGGTTGTCGTAGTCAGTGGGAGCAGCGGAAGCATTGGTGGACACGTAACTTATGTCTATGGACTAAAGCAGATATAGCGGAGATAGATCATCTATTTTTGATGTGACAGTCATAGGTTTGACTTCGTCAGAATAGGGGATGGGTCTGTTAAGAAGGTAGTAAGGTGTGATGTCCTGCTATTTGGATGACAAACACAGAGTAGGAAGTGAAATTCCTATACTACGATCGGTTATACTTTGGTTGTCACACAATGGTTTCTCCACATTGGACATGGATTTCATATCTGATATTCTGGTTACTGGATCTATGGCTTTAGATCTAGATTTGGGAAGTGTCCCATTCAAGGTACTTAGACAGCATTCTAAAGGTGTTTTAGAATGGATGATTCCTGGCACGGTAGTGTACCTGCAGGTGATGGAGTCATCCTCTCTAAAGGTGTCTTACAGACTAAAGGGGAGAGGGATGTGCATGATTGGCAGATCACTTGCTTAGGCAATTGAGCTGATCATGAGATGTCAAGTACCACACCAGATATTATTTTTTACACGAGATACAATAAGTTTATATTAATCCAATCCTGGAGAAACATTCGGAAGCAGTTTAGAATATAAGTTGATGTTCTGGGAATATGATAAAGGCAGCCTCTTTTTAGGAGACGGTTATCATTCCAGGCTTCCAAGGTGACCTGGATGACAGAGTGACTGTCAGAGTTATAGTTTTCCCTCTGACGAGGGTTAGTGTTTTGGACAGGTGATCCAAGCAGACACTGAGGGAGGCATTACGCAGGATACTAATTAAGTTCAGTTGACGATACAGTCTAAGAAGTTTGGATTTGGAGTACATTTGTGAACTAGGACCCATTAGATATCCAGACATATTCTATGACAGGTATTGCTCATTTCGGGAGATAGGTTTCTCCGCGAACTTGAGATTAAGAGAGACATAGAAAGAAACATCAGGGCGGATCCACTAGCTGAGGCAATTTCTCGAACACAATTGTTTCGCAAACGGGTTTCGTGAGACTGATTAGCAGAGGAGTTGGGTGTTCGGTATCACACGGGCTGTGAGTATGCGACATCGCAATAATTAGCCTTGAGTGGAAGTTGGAGATTGTTGGATATAGTACCCTCAGAGTCAATTATTGGATCACAGGCACGCGATTGCAATGATTCAGGGAGGACCTATACCGGTAGGACAGTCTTAGTCGAGAGGTTTGTATACTATCTGGTTTGTCTTTATCATCGTGTATGTGTTATAGATGACATTTTAGTTCACTATTACACGTTGATAGAGAATAGTATGCTACCATGGTTTGTCTTTATCATCGTGTACTGCTTTAGGTGACCTTACAGGTCACTATTGCGCTTTGATAGAGCCCCTAGGATTCTTGCTTGAAGGCCAGCAGTATGACGGCGATCATATACGTGGGAGCTGGGGTCTATAAGCACATCCTTAAAAAGTCCCTAGTCGTAGGAGTTTTCGAGGCAGGGCATCGATACTCCATAGTAGACTACTGTATCCAGTCGAGACCCCGACGAGGGGCGGTGGCTAGTCTCACAAGCCACTGGTGTCAGTTGGTTCACCTAAGAAGTATGCATGTGCTCATTGGGTTATGAGTACACCAGACTGGACTCGACGGGAACATGCTAGTTGGTATTATAGTAGATGTCAGATAGCAGTTCCCGGGTGACATGTGTACAGGTTTGTACATCGACCTGAGATCATCATTTGTCTCGTGTGAGTTCCCACTGTACTTTGATTACTACCCTATCATGGCTCAAAGGAGTCGTGCAAACAGGTTTTAGTTGGGTACAGTCCCGAGCCATATGGAGGCAGTGAGCGGATTGGCAGGCGTTTCGTCTCTCTCGGTATTGGGGGTAAGATCGCGCTGTGTTTAGGAGAGCCATTACACAAAGCCCTCGGCCGAGGCAGGATATTTACTGGTAGGTATTCCAGTAGTATCTCAGGGTGTTCTGAGCTACACTTCGACACGACTTATACCGCTTTTGGGGGTCTGACTTTCACCAACCCCCTAGGCCCGCCATGCGATGCTTATAGACGAACGGAACGGACTGTACGGATATTATCACAGACAGGCTCAGTAGGGTGTCAGGATGAGTTCGCTCATCGACATCCCTTTTGTTCAATACTTGGTAGCCTGTTACGTACAGCTAATACCTCTGACGTGCTAGTAGTTAAATCCACAGCCAAAGTATTGACGAGTCTTTAGAGTCCCTTACAAACAGTTTCTCAAGTTTCGGGCGAAACGTTGTAGAGGTCGTATGATATATGGCAGGGTTCGATCATATACGTGCGGTATTGCACGGATCATGATCGGACGGATAATACGAGCGGGCTTTGGTTTAAGCCGGATCCTAGTATTATACATTGTAGATTTTGTCTCATTGCAATTGTATTCGGTCGCAATACAAATGCGGGTATGTATATATAGTCGCGGGGTTTTCCTGTAATTTATTACCGGATCACTTTTTGAAGTTGCCAGTTTGCATTCCGTTTCGGCCATTATTCCTTTGTTATTTCTTGGCTGAATTTCCTTTGATGGGAGGGGCTTATTTGCAAATGTGCAAATTAGCAAATTGGAGGGTGTTTTTTGTAAGTGGTTGCTTCATGATGGTTCTATATTGAGGTTGACTCCATTGGTTCATCATTACTTGCTTGTTGGAGATGGGATTGAAAAGGACATTGTTTTGATCATTATTCCTCATGATCACCCTTATCTCTTTCTTGCATTATTACTCACTTCCTCTCTCATTTTTGCAAGAATGGCTGGCCACAAAGTAGATTGGGGCTGTCCAAAATTTTGGGTGTTGGTTTTTCATCTCATTTTGCTTACACAAAACCTTTAGCTCATCTCCAAAGTTCTTTTTTCCTCCACATCAAAATGGCAACTTCAAACAACCCCTCGAGACATAGCGTTCTACACTCAGTCTACTGCAATCTTAGACACGTCGGCTTGCCAACTTCATGTCTGAGTTGCCTCGGTTCAGAGGTGTGAGCCCGTAAAAAGACTCGGTGATGTGGTGCCCTTTCCGACGAGGAGATCGAGACCGGAGATGCCGTGGGGAGATCGGGATGGAGGCCGAAGACCGAAGGACACAGATCACTTGGTATAGCTCTCTACCCTTTCTCTAATTAGCTAGTAGTAGGTTAATGGTCCGATCAGGGTTTATAGTCCGCGGTAGCGCCGGTTTCTAGTTTTAGAAAAGTTTTTGTTTCCGCATTTTAGCTTCGAACAGACGGCCGGGACGCTACCGTAGACTTACAGCTACAACCCACTCGGTTTGTCTTTTGATTGCATCTATAGTTTTTTCTTTGCATAGTGGTATTTGTGAAATATCATGCACCTCATTCGATGGGGAAAGAGCCGAGATCCCTTCACCGGGAGTGACCTCTTTAGAAATCCTAGTAAAGGACTAAAATTCACTCGATTCTACAACGATATCATGTTCATTACGCAAAGGGTTTTCTTAAAAACCTGTCGTAGCTCTCCGTCATTTCAAATAAGTAATATTTAGTATTTGTGCTGCGTTTTTTTGACCTTTTTCAAGGCGTAGTGTGCGGTAGCTTATTATTGCTTATCTGCAAAGCATATGATGCGATTGGATTAGGATAGTCATGCGACATTGTTGACCTCTGTCAAGGGTCATGCGAGTGGGTTTATTTCAATCATGAAGTAGTGGGTTGAACTTGACTAGCAGCCTATGGTTTGTTGACCTCTGTCAAGGTCATAGGATGCTTGGGACAGAATATTATCGTTAAAGAACAATTAACACTTTCTCCTTTGGGAATTTCAAGTGTTGAAATTTGCAATGAGATTGCATACCTTCCATGAGATAGTTGGATCCTGATACCCACTGCGAGTGAGAGTTACTCATGGAATAGTTTTGCACATTTCAATTAGCCCATCAAGTAGGTGTCTAGAAAGGTGTTAACGGGGTTACGCCGCTGGGAAAACGAGGCTTATTTTAACTAGGTCCGTGCGAAAGCACGGGGAACCTCCCTCAAAGTACCAACACTGGCCTGACCGAAAGTTTGGCGAACTTCCAGGGTGTAATTAATTCCGGCTAGTCTTATATTTTAGAAGGATGATTTGATAAAAACAGTGGGATCCATCCTGATTAGATAAAACAATAACCAATATGATCTTGCAAGCGCGCACGCAGAGTATTTTCTTCTTTCTCTCTCTCCTGGTAGCGACCATGTCATGCCTTAATCAAGGTAATAATATGGATGCATTGACCGAACTTGCTTATTACACTGAGCTAGGGAACGTTGGTTCCACTCTATCTTATAATTGTTATTAGTCCGAGCAGGAAATAGGAGAATATCCGGATTCCTACGCAACCCAATCGAGGAATAAGCATATTGATGCATATTATTCGGGTGTGTTCATTACCAAGAACTGTTTCTCAGTATCCTCTACGTCCTGGGTATGTGATACCGAATCAGGATCCCACATATGTAATATGTTACATGGGCTACAGAAAGGTAGAGAACTGGGATTGGGTGATATGTCTCTAAGTGTTAGAGAATGGTGCAATTGTTGCAGCAAGGCAGTTGGCAGATATCGCCTTGTATTACCAAAGGGTAAATACATTGATTCTGAACGAATGTTATTACATACCGAATCTGATATACAACATTACATCAGATTCTTTATTAAGTTAAAGAAGGATATAATTCTGTATTGGAGGATAATGTTGTGAACATTTTCCTGAATTAAGAGTAGATTGGATCAGGTACGTCATATAATGGCATATAAGTCCTAAATCAAACTACAGTTCAAATTATGTAGAACACACATAAGAGGAGTAGTTCAGAAATGAATGAATCCTTCTTGAGGCATTGTAGACTAGGTCATATCAATGTGACATGACCAACTAAGTTGAATAAGGATGAATATGAGAATCTGTTTGAATTTTCATCTTATGATACTTGCTAGTCTTGTCTCAAAGGTAAAATGACAATACTCGGTTTACTGGAAACAGAGAAAGAGTTAGTGAACTCTTGGGACACATACATGATGATGTATACGGTCCTATGTCTACAAATTCCAAGGTTGGTTCTTGGTACTTCATTACATTCATCGACTATTCTCTTAAGATTCGGACATGTGTTCCTGTTGAAACATGAGTCTGAAACTTTTGAGAAATTCAAGAAATATAAGCTTGATGTTGAGAACCAGACGGCTAGAAATATTACAGTCCAACGATGTGATCGAGGAGGCGAATACTTGGGCATGGTGTTCTTGGATTTTCTAAAAGGAGAATGTGATTATCTCCCAGCTTGCTCCTTCGAGTACACCATAACACAAACGGTGTATCATGGCGGAGGTATCGCACCCTATGAGATATAGTGCGCTCTATGCTGAGTACTGCTGAGTTACCTATTTTCTTTTCGGTGTTATGTAGTTGAGAAGCTACATACCTATTGAATGGGGTTCCATGCAAATCAAGGCCTACCACTAGATATGAGATATTGAATGGGAAGAGTCCATGTCTTAAATGAGTTAAGATATAGGGTTGTCCAGCCTATGCTGAAAAGCAAAATCCGGACAAGCTCGAGGCAAGGTCAGTTCTGTGTAAGTTTGTTGGATATCCCGAACATTTGCGATGGAATATCTTCTACCACACTGAGGAGCAAAAGATTTTCTGTTTCTCAGCATGCCACCTTTTTAGAAAAGGAATTTCATATGAAGAAATTTGTGGTCATAAGGTAGAACTGGAAAGAGTTCCAACTAGACAAACTAACAGCTGATGATTTGGTGGAACCAAAGGATTCAATAGTCTCCAACGAACCTCAGCCTCTCCGCGAATCTGGTAGGGTTCATCTTCCACTTGAGAGATACTACGGTCTTCTTAGTGACAGTTGGAGCGAGGATTGCATCATGGTAGATGATGGCCCAACTAGGTTCAGGCAGGCCGTCACTAGTGAGGACTCTGTGAAATAGCTGGATGCTATGCGATCAAAGATGGAATCCATATACACCAACAAAGTATGACTTTGAATGTTGCACCTGAAAGGAAAAAACACATTTTGAGCAAATGGATCTTGAGAAGATTCTTGATATACATGGAAAAGTTGAGTCTTTCAAAACTATGCTTAAGTCCAACAAGATCAATACAAGCATCGCTGAGTTGGAACATCTGTTTGATGTGACAGTTAAAGAGTTTGACTTCACCAAAAAGGTAGATGAACCATGTATACACAAGAAGGTTGTAGAGTGTGAAGTTGTCTTACATGTATTGTACGTAGATGACATACCATTGATAGGAAATGGTTTCCTAGGCTAGACTCGGTCAAGCTCCACTTATCATGAGGATTCTCCACAAAAAGATCTGGATGATACCTACTACATCTTGTGGATTATGATCTATGGTGATAGATCTGAGTGGATGTTGGGAGTGTCCCAAATGCAGGTACATTAACACCGTACTAAAGGGGTTTAGCATGGAAGATTCTAAGCGTAGTGGTTCGACTATTTACTCAGGAATCACTCTGTAACATTTCAAAAAAATAAAATATTATTGTTGGGAATTTTTATAATTTAATATTATTTTAATGAATATTGTAATATTTCGGTATAATTAAATACAGATAAATAGGAAAAAAGAAATTATGGAAAATTCTCAAATAGGGTATTTTATAGAATTATGCCATTTTTAAGTTTTTATAATTAATTATATGCTAATTTAGTGCTAATCGCGATTAAAAATCGCTAATCGGTTTTTTAGCATTTTTGTGCAAAACATGCACATATCATTTTTGTTTTACACTTGTGCATTTCTACCATGTTACTTTGGGTTTACTATTGGTGTGAGAAGGATTTGGGATAATGAAATTGGAAAAGAAAAGAAAAGAAAGGGAAAAAGGATATTATATTGAGGTATGGGTGAGAAAGAGTAGGTGAGGGTGTTGACTTGGCCATTTCCCTTCATTCCTTCACTCATTTCTCTCCCTCTTCCTTCATTGCTGCTGCTGCTCCTGCTCTTCACCTCCTTCCCCTCTTCAACTCCTCAAAACACATCCAAAAACACCTCAAAACCCTATCCCCACTTCACAAAAATTGTTCCCAAGCTCACTAGCTACACATTGGACCAAGAAAGTCTTCATTTTGGCGCTTTTGAGAATTAATGAGGGTCTTATGAGGTAATTTCTTCACAATTAGAGTGTTATTGCTTGTGCTTAAGCTTCAATTCAAGTTTCATATCGATATCGTGTAATTTGGTGTATTTTGTACCAACTTAGAGAGGGTTAGGGTAAAGTTGAGATGTTGCTTTGCAATTGGACTTAAATGGTGAACTTAGACCCTATATTGACCAAAACACTAGCCTAGCACAACCTGAAACCCAAAAATATGGAATTATGGAACTTTTCATGTTGATTTGTGTGATCTGTGAAGGTGTTCTGGAATCTGGAGCAACCCGGGGGCACCAAAAATAAAATTGAGCTGACAGTGAGTCGTGCAGGCACCTAGGAAGCTACCACCAAGACCCGAGCCCCTAATTCAAACCTACGGCCGCAGATTTAATCCTTTTGGCTGCAATTTGCGGCCAGAGTAGAAGAGAATCGGTCCATTTTTGTTTCAGGGCTCATTTTGCACTAAATTAGACCCCTTCTATATGCAGTTTTGGCTAATTGTCATCTAGGGAAAATCTGGGAGCATTTTGGTGTGTTTTAGGCGATGTTTTCCGTATTTTTAAATGCACTTTCTTGATATATGGATTTGTATTTGGTTGTCGGGTGTTCGTACATCGACAACAGGGGTTGTTTGTTGGATTTGGATGTTTGGGCCATAGGTTCCAACCTGTGAGCACACTGTGCGCTGTATCGGTTTTCTGCCTTGATTTTCATGCGCATTGCTATGGTTGATCATTGTAGGTACATTCACGTAGATTCCGAGGCGACGGTGCATGGCGTTATCGACACCGACACGCAGGATACAGGTGAGTAGATTTATATCTACGGGGAGAAGTCGGGTGGATGGCGTATAGCACCCCCGCAGTTCGTGGTGATGTATACGAATACGTATACACACATATATATATTGATTATATTTTGTTTGAGTATATTGATGATAATATGGATATTTGGTGTTCTTGGATGATTTAGTGTCACGAAACCCTAGAGTAGAGGTCGCACCACACATGCACACAACCACCCATACTTGCATACTTTCTTCTTTCATTTGTGCTTATTCGGGAATATATAGTTATGTATTCACATGGGCATGGGACTATGTGTTCACATACGGATTTGAGGATGATACATGGGTTTGAGACGAGTCGATGAGATTTGTGTTGAGGTTGTGATATCAGTGATATGGCAGGATTCGTATTTGAGATACGTCCTGATGTTATAGCGGGTCTTTGAATGACGATACGGGTGAATAGTACTACAAATAAAATGGTCGACATGTGATCGTGATATGAGATATGATATGCTAGGATATTGATACTAGGCCGTATTGGGCGATGTATACCCCTTGATGATGATATGTGCTAATGATATCGGTTTGTACAAGACTGTCGATCAGTAGTCAGATCATGACTATATTGATGATATTAGTATTGTACTAGACATAGGTCAGTACCCTGGACTATGATCTTGGATAAAGAGGATACCAGATGAATAGTGTGATGAATATGATATTAACCCGTACCCAGATTTGGGGATGCCATACGACGGATTTACGTACGAGCTATATTTTGATGATTGATCCGCACTCTTGACTTGGGATGTTTGATTATAGATATGGTATCGGATATGATATTATTGAGGCGGGATCACCGACTAATATATATACAGGTATGTATATGTATCGACTCAGATGTTAGGCGGTTTCCTTACCTGTAGTCCAGCTTGTTAGCTTAGCCCTTTAGTTTAGTTTAGTTGTTAGATTAGATTCGATTCTTACCTATTTCAAAAACTAACGAATCGTGGGTATTTTAAAAGACAGCCTAAGGGATCCTACAGATATTTCAAAAGACGTATCTTTTCATAAAAACACCGCAGCCCCTATTTTCAAAACCCCACGATTCGTGTTATTTCAAATGGCACCATTGTTTAATATTTAGCTCCTGCGCATTATGGTTGCTCGCTCCGCATCGCATACTTACGTTGTTATTTCATATTGCATTGTTGATATTATGCTGTTAGGACACCAGCACCATTACCGATGATGCGTATGTACCACGTACACTTACTTACCGGCTCACACACATCGTCATCGGTAATTGCCATGTCACGTACACCTTAGAAAATATTATTGCTTAACTTAGCCTGATAGCTAGTAGTTTGACATGATATTAGTGTACTTACCTTATATGCCAGCTTAGATATTGTACTTATTACTTGTCACTTCATGCATACTGTTATTCATTGTTATGTCGTATTCATGGATTCTCATGCCTACATTCATGGTTTTACATGCTACTGATGATTTGGATTCGGATTTCCATGAGATTTTCTGGATTTTGGGGAAAACTGCAAAACTTATATAAGCTTCTTTCTTTCTTTTAAATAAAAAGTGTGGTTTTCCCATGATGTATGAGTCGTCTACCATGAGTTTGCTGATGGATTTCGAGACCCGATTCGAGGAAATGGATGAACCGTTTCGGGTACATGGTGGGCCCGGTGCGGTACCCCGGGGCAAGAAGATCGTGTTGTTGACGTTGAGCCTGTGCAGGGGAGCACGACCGACCGGTGATATTACCCGACGCGTCGGATATCCGGAGGATACTGTCGTGGTCTTGAGATGGATATTAGGGGCCGGTCTGGACTGACGGTGCCCTAGATAGTGAGATTGAGACATACAGAGATATTTGAGATATTGAGGTACAGAGATTGTGACACAGAGATATCGAGATATTTGGATACTTGTTTTGTGTCGATGCTAGACACTGTTTATGCTGATTTCATTATGATACCTCATTTTAAATATACAAAAATCTCACTAAGTTATGAAAGCAGTTTCTTCAGTTTCATGTATTCTGTTTTCATGCATTCATACCGCATCCATATGATATATTGCTACCTGAGGCACTGACACAGGCACATGGGATTACACTTGGGTTAGATACTTACCCTAGCCATTGTTATAGGCTACTGGTTACATATTTGAGGATATATTATGATCGTTGACCTAGGATTGCGTTGTTCATGCGATTTCTATTATTAGATATTTTTCTACTCACGAGTTGGCAACTCACCCCCGTTGTGCCACAGTTTCTTGTAGGTTTTGCCGTACAGGTTTCATTACGGCTTGCTGGCACTATTTCCATTCCGGGTGATTTGCTAGTAGGTTGGTTTATTTGTATCGTACCCATCATTATACCTTGTATATTATTATTCTGTTGTATCTAGAAGTTCCATCAACCAAACATGTATTTATTTTTGAGATAGAGACCAGTGATGTTATTCTTTCGACCTTAGAGCCGCGCGTTGTAATTCTGTGGATTCCATGCTGTTTTGAGTTTCCTTTCTGTTGTGATCCTCGCCTTTCGGCGTTGTATATTATATTGCTTGTGTGGTGGTGACCGTCAATTGATGAAGAGCAAGCTCCCGCTTGGGGATGCCTTTTATTGATTTCGTATGCTATTCATGTTGTATCCCGTTTGGGGGCCAGTATTTACAAAGGAGACTCTGCCGAAATTTTCAAGAAATATTTGATGTTTTAAAAAAACGCATAATTCGGCTTATGCTAATAAAACTATTTGATTTAAATTGGGTTTTCCTTCACTCTACTACTTTTCTTGGTTTGGATTTCTGGGTTTTCGGCTTACTTAGATTACGTACGCCTCGAGACGTTTCGTAGTTTAAGTGCCGGTCATGTTCCGTACTTTCGGGACGTGACAAAGTTTATATCAGAGCGTTAGGTTTTACCTTCGGAGCGTAGGATGACCCTTGGTTGATGGAATAAGTGACTAAAGTAGAGTGACGTACCGTGGGTATGTTCCGCGGCATACTTACGATACACTACTCCACTTAAGAAGCCTTAGGATGTACATTTCTTTGCTCGGTATTATATTCATTCCGATCTAGCCTCATCAGTACCAGTTATGGTTTTGCTGCCACGATTACGGGCAGGAAGAGCTACGGCTAGAGTTGCGGTCAGCACGAGCTCGTCACGAACGAGGACTGACCATGGCGTAATTCCGGCGACACACGATTGCGGAGATGTGTCTTTTTACTGTGCTTTCACGCCATGAGCGTTTGGCGGATCACCTTTATGAGATTTCTCGGACATGCCGATCAGTACCAAAGGATTGGGACACTGACAGAGGCCAGCCAGATTTTGATGACCGTTGGTGTATTGCTTATTCATGATGGTCGAGGCACTGTTCAGCGTGTAGACGAGCGAGCCAGTTATTGCTGCGAACGACGAGATATCGCCCCAGATGTTGGAGCTATTGCAGTAAAAGTTGTACTAAGAGATGATAGAGGTCGCTAGTCACCCGAGGATAAGAGACTAGGACATGTGGATCGTTCTCTACCCCGATGCGAGGTCATCAGATAGATTGATTCCAGCTAGATACGACTTCATGCGGAGACGTTGAGAGTCGACAGAGACGATCGAATGTCAGAAACCTATTATTCCAAGTTTAAAGTATTCGGAAAGACATGCAAGCAATTCTATGGTCCCTCTAGAAGAATGAAACCCTAACTCGACTTAATGACCGTGTGAAAGCCTTTGAACCTTTGTGTTTGCGGCAGTTCTGCGGTGCCATTAGTGAGGCTTGGGTTTGCCCTTCGATGGCTGGACCACCGATGCTGTGGTATATACTCGATACTATTAAACTGTGCCCAAGATGTTGAGCTCTTGGGGGATTATGAGGTTTTGACGACTTGATCGGATGGCTCAACTTAATTCGGAAGCTAGGTGGTGAGATGCATTTCTTGGGAGACTCCCGATACGAGGATAGCCGTTGGAGCTCAGTCCATGCAGCCGCGACGAGACGAGTCCAAAGCAGACGACATTAGAGAAAAGTGGAGTAAGAGGTTCGTACCAGATCTAGATGAGATGACGTTCCACTCCGCCGACATCAAAGATGCGATGCGCATACCGAGGCATGGTACTTGGATTTACCTTCCAGAAGGAGTCGCGATGGGTATGCAGTCGTTCCAGAGCAAGATGCAGATATAGGAAAGGACGATGACTTCCGGACAGTTGGCAGAGACGAGACATGGAAGAGACCGTGAGCAGGATTTCTTCCAGGACACTACTGCAATGATACTTGCACCAAGGATCAGATATGTCACGTACATTCAGAGAGCCAGAGGCCGACGCCGGTGATATGCTGTCTTACGAGTGGTCGCGATGATTGACCGAGAGATGACCAGAGAAGTGCCAGAACGGGATCATCCCATTTAGCACACCTGACAGGGCCGATGAGCCGATGGACCGAGAGATTGGTAATTCACAGTGAAGAACTTGACCCAGGAGTGGTCATTGTTACGCACACCAGCAGGCCAGAGTTCATGATCATCGACGAGACGTCCCACTAGTGACCGCGACAGTTGGCCCGAGATTCTTAGAGGATGCACTTGAGCGGTACTATTCCGCCATTATTGATTTCGATGTTTTGGTTGATTTATTCTTATGATTTGATTTTGATGATTGAGGATTTACGATCTTTGCACAGTGTTGCACTTGATATCGTTTTTGAACCTTGGTTTCCCATATTTATGATTTTATGGGTTTCATACAGTTGAGTTGATTTTGCGTTTATGCACGCACACGATTTGGTTTTTGCACTCGGTATAGTTCACATATGCTTGCAGTGCAGTGATTCACATTTTGTGCACTTAGTTGCCCTGGACTTCAATTTCGATATTAATGTTCGATGTTTATTTTGTGCACCCTGTGCACCTGATTCGGATTTTAGCGCATGTTGGGCGTATGATATGAGATGCGATTTAGTGCACACCAGATGCACTAAATCGAGATTCTTCGTGCATGAGATGCACCTGTTTTTGCTGTCAGGCACACACTTGGCCCATGACAGATGCTTCGTGCACACCCGATGCACTTAGATGTTGTTTCTGTGCACATGTATGGCACATTTATGGATCTTGATTTCCGTGCGCACCAGACGCACGTAGTATTCATATGTATTTTTTGGGATTGATTTCTTATGGAGCGGTACGTTTTTATGATGATTGCTATATGTTTTTATACTGAGCAGGACTAGTCAGAGGACAGTACCTGAGTATATTTTGCATGAATTGATAGTTATCGAAGGGATTTCCAAAAGCGAGGTATAGTCTCAGTATTTACCTACGCGTCTGATAAGACACGAAACGTTTAAAACAAGGAGACCCTTCTAAATTGTTTTCAAAACGGCGGAATGTGTATATTAAACAAAAGATATACACGTATATGGTTATTTTCTTATAAGAGACGTCCGCCACTGTGCAGTGTTATGCGCATTGCACAACGACTTTAAAAGATTTGGCATGCATTTCCTTTAGAAAATTACATGTATAGATTTGATACCAACATGTATAGTTCTGATTTATATCATATTGGTTTTGCTTTGGATTTGGCATTCATGTCTTTACCATGACTCCGATGATTGCGGGATGCTTGATGGAGTTTCGATTTTCAGTTATCTACTCATTTCTCATGCGCATGCATTGCGCTATGATGCGTTTTATGTATTGATGATTTCGGAGCCCCGACGACTTGGACATTCTATTTAAATGTTTTAGAATTTGCGGGTTTAAATTTAAATTCGAGGACCGAATTTCTTTAAGGCAGGAAGATTGTAACATTTCAAAAAAATAAAATATTATTTTTGGGAAATTTTATAATTTAATATTATTTTAATGAATATTGTAATATTTCGGTATAATTAAATACAGATAAATGGGTAAAAAGAAATTATGGAAAATTCTAAAATAGGGTATTTTATGGAATTATACCATTTTTAAGTTTTTATAATTAATTATATGCTAATTTAGTGCTAATCGCGATTAAAAATCGCTAATCGGTTTTTAAGCATTTTTGTGCAAAATATGCACATATCATTTTTGTTTTACACTTGTGCATTTCTACCATGTTACTTTGGGTTTACTATTGGTGTGAGAAGGATTTGGGTTAATGAAATTGGAAAAGAAAAGAAAAGAAAGGGAAAAAGGATATTATATTGAGGTATGGGTGAGAAAGAGTAGGTGAAGGTATTGACTTGGCCATTTCCCATCATTCCTTCACTCATTTCTCTCGCTCTTCCTTCATTGCTGCTGCTGCTCCTGCACTTCACCTCTTTCCCTTCTTCAACTCCTCAAAACACCTCAAAACCCTATCCCCACGTCACAAAAATTGTTCCCAAGCTCACTAGCTACACATTGGAACAAGAAAGTCTTCATTGTGGCGCAGTTGAGGATTCATGAGGGTCTTATGAGGTAATTTCTTCACAATTAGAGTGTTATTGCTTGTGCTTAAGCTTCAATTCAAGTTTCATATCGATATCGTGTAATTTGGGGTATTTTGGACCAACTTAGAGAGGGTTAGGGTAAAGTTGAGATGTTGCTTTGCAATTGGACTTAAATGGTGACCTTAAACCCTATATTGACCAAAACACTGTCCTATCACAACCTGAAACCCAAAAATACGGAATTACGGAACTTTTCATGTCGGTTTGTGTGATCTGTGAAGGTGTTCTGGAATCTGAAGCAACCCGGGGGCACCAAAAATAAAATTGAGCTGACAGTGAGTCGTACAGGAACCTAGGAAGCTACCACCAAGACCCGAGCCCCTAACTCAAACCTACGGCCGCAGATTTAATCATTCTGGCCGCAATTTGCGGCCAGAGTAGAAGAGAATCGGTCCATTTTTGTTCCAGGGATCATTTTGCACTAAATTAGACCCCTCCTATATTTAGTTTTGGCTAATTGTCATCTAGGGAAAATCTGGGAGCATTTTGGTGTGTTTTAGGCGATGTTTTCCGTATTTTTAGATGCACTTTCTTGATATTTGGATTTGTATTTGGTTGTCGGGTGTTCGTACATCGACAACAGGGGTTGTTTGTTGGATTTGGATGTTTGGGCCATAGGTTCCAACCTGTGAGCACACTGTGCGCTGTATCGGTTTTCTGCCTTGATTTTCAAACGCATTGCCATGGTTGATCATTGTAGGTACCTTCATATGGATTCCGAGGCGACGGAGCATGGCGTTATCGACACCGACACGCAGGATACAGGTGAGTAGATTTATATCTACGGGGAGAAGTCGGGTGGATGGCCTATAGTACCCCCGCAGTTCGTGGTGATGTATACAAATACGTATACACACATATATATATTAATTATATTTTGTTTGAGTATATTGATGACAATATGGATATTTGGTGTTCTTGGATGATTTAGTGTCGCGAAACCGTAGAGTAGTGGTCGCACCACACATGCACACAACCACCCATACTTGCATACTTTCTTCTTTCATTTATGCTTATTCGGGAATATATAGTTATGTGTTCACATGGGCATGGGACTATGTGTACACATACGGATTTGAGGATGATACTTGGGTTTGAGACGAGTCGATGAGATTCGTGTTGAGGTTGTGATATCGGTGATATGGCAGGATTCGTATTTGAGATACGTCCTGATGTTATAGCGGGTCTTTGAACGACGATACGGGTGAATAGTGCTATAAATAAAATGGTCAAGATGTGATCGTGATATGAGATATGATATGCTAGGATATTGATACTAGGCCGTATTGGGCGATGTATACCCCTTGATGATGATATGTGCTGATGATATCGGTTTGTACGAGACTGTCGATCAGTAGTCAGATCATGACTATATTGATGATATTAGTATTGTACTAGACATAGGTCAGTACCCTGGACTATGATCTTGGATAAAGAGGATACCAGATGAATAGTGTGATGAATATGATATTAACCCGTATCCAGATTTGGGGATGCCGTACGACGGATTTACGTACGAGCTATATTTTGATGATTGATCCGCACTCTTGACCTGGGATGTCTGATTATAGATATGGTTTCGGATATGATATTATTGAGGCGGGATCACCGACTAATATATATACAGGTATGTATATGTATCGACTCAGATGTTAGGCGGTTTCCTTACCTGTAGTCCAGCTTGTTAGCTTAGCCCTTTAGTTTAGTTTAGTTGTTAGATTAGATTCGATTCTTACCTATTTCAAAAACTAACGAATCGTGGGTATTTTAAAAGACAGCCCAAGGGATCCTACGGATATTTCAAAAGTGGTATCTTTTCATAAAAACACTGTAGCCCCTATTTTCAAAACCCTACGATTCGTGTTATTTCAAATGGCACCATTGTTTAATATTTAGCTCCCGCTCATTATGGTTTCTCGCTCCGCATCGCATACTTACATTGTTATTTCATATTGCATTGTTGATATTATGCTGTTAGGACACCAGCACCATTACCGATGATGCGTATGTACCACGTACACTTACTTGCCGGCTCACACACATCTTCATCGGTAATTGCCATGTCACATACACCTTAGAAAATATTATTGCTTAACTTAGCCTGATAGCTAGTAGTTTGACATGATATTAGTGTACTTACCTTATATGCCAGCTTAGAAATTGTACTTATTACTTGTCACTTCATGCATACTGTTATTCATTGTTATGCCGTATTCACGGATTCTTATGCCTGCATTCATGGTTTTACATGCTATTGATGATTTGGATTCGGATTTCCATTAGATTTTCTGGATTTGGGGGAAAACCGCAAAACTTATATAAGCTTCTTTCTTCTCTTTTAAATAAAAAGTGCGGTTTTCCCATGATGTATGAGTCGTCCACTATGAGTTTGCTGATGGATTTCGAGACCCGATTCGAGGAGATGGATGAACCATTTCGGGTACATGGTGGGCCCGGTGCGGTACCCCGGGGTAAGAAGATCGTGTTGTTGACGTTGAGCCTGTGCAGGGGAGCACGACCGACCGGTGATATTACCCGACGCGTCGGATATCCGGAGGATACCGTCGTGGTTTTGAGATGGATATTAGGGGCCGGTCTGGACTGACGGTGCCCTAGATAGTGAGATTGAGACATACAGAGATATTTGAGATATTGAGGTACAGAGATTGCGACACAGAGATATCGAGATATTTGGATACTTGTTTTGTGTCGATGCTAGACACTATTTATGCTGATTTCATTATGATACCTCATTTTAAATATACAAAAATCTCACTAAGTTATGAAAGCAGTTTCTTCAGTTTCATGTATTCTGTTTTCATGCATTCATACCGCATCCATATGATATATTGCTACCTGAGGCACTGACACAGGCAGATGGGATTACACTTAGGTTAGATACTTACCCTAGCCATTGTTATAGGCTGTTGGTTACATATTTGAGGATATATTATGATCGTTGACCTAGGATTGCGTTGTTCATGCGATTTCTGTTCTTAGATATTTTTCTACTCACGAGTTGGCAACTCACCCCCGTTGTGCCACAGTTTCTTGCAGGTTTTGCCGTACAGGTTTCATTACGGCTTGCTGGCACTATTTCCATTCCGGGTGATTTGCTAGTAGGTGGGTTTATTTGTATCGTACCCATCATTATACCGTGTATATTATTATTCTGTTGTATCTAGAAGTTCCATCAACCAAACATGTTTTCATTTTTGAGATAGAGACCAGTGATGTTATTCTTTCGACCTTAAAGTCGTCCGTTGTAATTCTGTGGATTCCATGCTGTTTTGAGTTTCCTTTCTGTTGTGATTCTCGCCTTTCGGCATTGTATATTATATTGCTTGTGTGGTGGTGACCGTCAATTGACGAAGAGCTAGTTCCCGCTTGGGGATGCCTTTTATTGATTTCGTATACTATTCATGTTGTATCCCGTTTGGGGGCCAGTATTTACAAAGGAAACTCTGCCGAAATTTTCAAGAAATATTTGATGTTTTAAAAAAACGCATAATTCGGCTTATGCTAATAAAACTATTTGATTTAAATTGGGTTTTCCTTCACTCTACTACTTTTCTTGGTTTGGATTTCTGGGTTTTCGGCTTACTTAGATTACGTACGCCTCAAGACGTTTCGTAGTTTAAGTGCCGGTCATGTTCCGTACTTTCGGGACGTGACACACTCTCTCCAAAAAGTTGTCTTCCAAAAATGATTTAGAGAGAGCTCGCGTGCAAAGGATACCCTATGCTTCGGCAGTAGGCTCTATCATGTATGCAATGTTTTGTACCAGACCAGATGTAGATGACTCACTAGGTGTAGTGATCAGGAATCGATCGGATCTTGGGAGAATCATTGGACAACTGTGGAGGACATTCTTAAGTACTTGAGAAGCACTAAATAAAAGTTCTTGTTTCGAGCTTCCAGAGTGATAAGGATGACTGAAATTTAGTCACAGGCATTGTCTTTATCCTCAGTGGAGGGACGGTATGTTGGAAGAGATCCAAGCTAGATACCGTGACATACTAGATGATAAAGGCTGAATACATTGCTACCAACGATACTACCAAATTTGCTGTCTGGAATTTTTTTATTCAGGAGATGAACAAGGTTCCTACCATTGAGCGTGCAATAACTGTTATTGTGACAACAATAGAGTTGTGGCTTTGGCCTAGGAACGAAGGTCCAATCAGCGTTCCCGACATATTCTGAGGCAAGTATCACCTGATCAGGGAGATGTTTGATCTCCAAGGGATCGAGGTCAGAAGAGTAGACACGAAGGATAACACAGCGGATCCACTCACAAAGGCCTTACCCTTAGAGAGACTTCTTTTGGATGGTTGAGTATGGGATACTACAACCACTGCTATATTGTTGGGTATTGGATACTACAACAGATTGCCTTAGTGCAAGTGGGAGATTCTTAGTTATATGTATGCCCTAGAGGCCATTACTGTACATGCGATGTAATTGTAGTAGATGCTTGAACATATATAGGGAGGACTTTCTTGCTCGATATGATAGTATGCTATCTGGTTGCTCTTTATCTTAACATGTACACTTATTGTCTCTCTATTACATGTTGATAAAGACCTTAGGATGAGTACTTGACTACCAGAATTATGATGCGGATCATACTACTGGGGCAGAGGTAGTCGGCAATTACATCCTTCAAATGTTCCTAGTCGTGGGAGTATCGAGACAGGGCATCGATACTCCAGAGTAGACTAGCATATACGCTTCTCGACCCATATGATGGGCGATGGATGATCCCATATCCATTTGTGTTTGAGATTAGAGAAGTTATACGGGTGCTCAGTGGAGACTGGGTACACTGAACAGACTCGCCGAGAACTACTAGAAGGTATTATACTTATCGTCGGATAGTAGTTCTCTGGTGATACTGGTACAGGTTGTAGGGTTCCTAGGCACCCTAATGAGGTCTCATAAGGCATCAACCATGCCAATTTAAAATTTTACGGTGCCGAGAAACCCTAAACTACGGATCGTTGGCTAGATGTCTAGGCGAACAAAGTAACTAGTTAACACTTAACTATAAGAATCGGAAATACAACCTTTGTAGATGTTAGTGTATATGCCCTAGAGGCCATTACTGTATCATACTAGTTTGTATATTACTTAATGGATGCTTGGGATATTCACCTTGTATATACAATCTTGCTCAAAATAGTAGTATGCTACTTGGTTTGTTTCTACTTCAATGTGTACATGTGTTTATATTTTGTATATCGCCTATACACATTAGTGGAGCCCTTAGGATCTTTGCTTGATTACCAGCGATGTGATGGCCGTCACACTAGTGGGGCTGGGTAATCTATAAGCACATCCTTATGCAGGTCCCTGGTCGCAGGACTATCGAGACAGGGCATCGATACTCTGGAGTAGACCAGCGCATGCGCTTCTCATCCCAGTGTGGGAGACGGTCTGTCCCACAGCCGTCAGTACGTCGTACTTGAGATAGTATGCGGGTGCTCGTTAGGTTACGGGTACACTGGACAGGACTCGTCGGGAACTGACTAGTTGGTATTATACCTATCGTCAGTTATCAGTTCCCAGGTGACATGAGTACAGCTTAGTCCGCTGACTTGATACTGTCACTCCGCCTCGAGTGTGTTCCCACTGTACTTTGATCACTACCCTACCACGGCTCAAAGGAGTCGTGCAAACAGGTAGTGGTTGGGTGCAGTCCCGAAGCACTTGGAGGCAGTGACGGTTAGACAGGATTCGTCTCTCCCGCTATTGGGGGTTGACATCGCGCTGTGTCTAGGAGAGCCATTACACGAGTAGTCCCTGGCCAGGGCAAACGAGATATACTGGTAGGTTTCCAGTGTTATCTCAGGGTGTTTTGGGCTTCGCTCCGGCACGACTTGTACCGCTATTGGGGGACTGACGTTTACCGCCCCCCAGGCCCGCCATGCGATGTATCAGACGAACAGACCGGACTGTACGGAGAATGTCACACTCAGGCTCAGTAGGAGTTCAGATGGGTTTCGCCTCGTCGGTCTTCTTGTCGGCATTACCTGGGGACCGTTACGCACAGCTAGTGCCGCTTGCGGTCTGTGGTTAAACCCACTGCCAGCGTAGTGTCGAGTCTTTAGAGTCCCACACAGAAAGCTTTTCGCCTTTAGGCAAAAGAGTAGAGGTCGCATGGTATTGCGACAGGTCGCATGGTTTTGCGACAGGGTTCGGTCACATCCGTGCACTTGTGCGCGTACAGTGTCCGGACAGTTTACACTAGCGGGCTTTGGTTTAAGCCAGATCCTAGTGTACCTTATGGGATTGGATTTATCCAGTTTGCATTCGTGTTCCTCGGAACGCGGATGCGGATGTGTATGCACAGTTGACAGGGAGACAGAGGCAGTGGATTCTCATTAGGGTTGTTGACAGTTGACCGTTGACTATTGACCTTTTGATCAACCCTAACGAGAATATGATATGTGATTAATTATTATATTAATTAAGTATTATGGTGACATGGTTGTTGACTTTTGTTGACTTTTGTTGACTTGTTGACTTTTGTTGACTTGTTGACTTTGTTGACCGGTTGACTAGGCTTGACTAGTTGACCATCATGATAACCATAGCCATCATTTCATGGCAAAGACTTTTACTTGCTTGCTCATTTGTGTAAAATGAGTGCATGAAATGATATGGTTATGATTGCTTCAACCATCATGATTCTCATTTGTTAGTATGATTCGATAAGCCGATACATTCTATACTAGTCGGTTGTGTGCGACATGACCGGATCATTGAATCAAGTGTTGATTTAATGATTTAATGTATAATTATATATTTGATATATTACTTTGCATTAACTAGTATTGGTTCACTTTAAATGGATTTTCTCACTCGGGTGTGCGCATTACATATGCGATATGATTTTGTGCACTTGCTTGTATCATGTTTGATGATACATCCTTTATGGTTAAGTGTAAAGTATTAAACCTTGGTTAATAAAATGGTTAGGGTTTCTTATTTGTTATTCATTTATCTTATTTAATTATCCTTTTTATTTTTGATAAATGAATAAAAGAAAAGAGAAAAGAATGGTGGCTAATTTTGTTCTTTAGTTGAAGCTTCATGAAGCTTTGTTCAAGTCAACCATTCTTATCTCATCCTTAACCCTAACCATTCCCACTAACCATGATTCATTCTCTACACTTGACTCTAGTTAAAATTATGATAAGAATTCATTTTCTTTTCTTATTCTTTTAACTTATCATAACTTTTCTTCTTCTTCTTCCTTGCTTCAAGTGAAGAAAAGCTTACCTCATCAATGGTGATTGATGAATTAGAGTGAGAAATCCAATTCTAAAGTTAACCCAACTCCTATTTCTTCATCCTCTACCTCTTGCCAAGTAGTAGAGTGTGTTTACTTCATAAGTTTCATGACTTGGTGAAGTTGTGAGCTTGATCTAGCGATGCCTCGACGTAGATCATCTTCGGCATGGACATCGACGACCTAGCTTGCCCATTCTCCGACGAAGCCGATCCTAGAGCCCGGATTTGACTTGGACAGCGGAGAGGACTTCGTTGCGGAGCTATGGAGGTGGAGCACCGGATCTACAAAGGTTGTATTTCCGTTTTCTCATTAGTTAAGTGTTAACTAGTTCATTGTTCGCCTAGACATCTAGTTATCGATCCGTAGTTTAGGGTTTGTAGGCACCATAATTTTTGAAATTGCCATGGTTGATGGCTTGGGAGACCTCACTAGAGTGCCTAGGAACCCTACACCTACTTCTTGGAAACTGAGTTTTTGGAAACCCAGATAAGTGGGAGCACAGTAGAACTGGAAGAAATTCCAGAACAACGGACTATTACTGAAAGTTTAGTGGAACCAGAGGGTTCGGAAGAACAGGACATTCCTATGCCTCTCCGCAGGAGTAGTAGGCAGACTCATCCGCCCGAGAGATACTACGGTTTTCTCATAGACGGGGATAGAGAGGATTGCATCATAGATTATGATGAGCCTACTAGCTTCCAGCAGGCCGTTCAGAGCGTTGACTCAGTGAAATGGCTGGATGCAATGCGGACTGAAATGGAGTCCATGTACACCAACAAGGTATGGACGTTGGACATTGCTCCTGACGGGGTAAAACCCGTAGCATGCAAGTGGATCTTCAAAAGGAAGATTGGTGTAGATGGACAGGTTGAGACCTATAAAGCTAGGCTGGTAGCAAAAGGTTTCCGTCAAAGACCTGGCTTGGACTACGACGAAACCTTTTCTCCAGTAGCCATGCTGAAATCCATTCGGATCCTTCTTGCCATTGCTGCCTTCCACGATTATGAGATCTGGCAAATGGACGTAAAGACAGCTTTTCTAAATGGAAATTTAGAGGAGTGTGTCTATATGGACCAGCCAGAGGGTTTCATTCAGATTGGGAGCAGCGGAAAGGTGTGCAAGTTGCTTAAGTCCATCTATGGACTAAAGCAGGCATCGCGGAGTTGGAACATCTGCTTTGATGAGACGGTCAAAGAATTTGGCTTTATCAAAAATCCAGATGAACCATGCATCTATAGTAGATTTGTAGCGAGAACTGTAGTATTCCTCGTTTTATACGTGGATGACATTCTCTTAATAGGAAATGACATTCCTATGCTACAATCTGTCAAGGGGTTCTTGTCACACAAGTTCTCCATGAAAGACCTGGGTCATGCCTCGTACATTCTGGGTATCCGGATCTACCGTGACAGATCCAAGAGGATATTAGGACTTTCTCAGTCCAGGTACATCGACACCATACTGAAGAGATTCAGTATGAAAGATTCCAAGCGCGGTAACCTACCGGCTTGTCACGGGATCACCCCCTCTAAAGAGATGTCTCCCAAGACTGATTTGGAGAGGGATCGCATGTCTATTATACCCTACGCTTCTGCGGTAGGCTCTATAATGTATGCGATGTTGTGTACTTGACCGGATGTAGCTTATGCACTGAGTGTGGTAAGCCGGTATCAGTCAAACCCTGGGGAGAAACACTGGATAGCGGTAAAGAACATTCTTAAGTACCTGAGAATGACTAAGGAGATGTTCTTGGTGTATGGCGGAAAAGACCTCCAGATTGAGGCCTTTGCTGACTCCAGCTTCCAGAGTGACAAGGATGATTCGAAGTCCATGTCGGGTTTTGTCTTTACCCTCAATGGAGGGGCGGTGTGTTGGAAGAGTTCCAAACAGGAAACCGTTGCAGACTCGACGATGGAAGCGGAATACATCGCTGCATCTGATGCCGCAAAAGAAGCTGTCTGGATGAGGAAGTTCTTGAAAGAACTTCAGGTGGTTCCGTCCATTGTTGATCCAATACTTCTGTATTGCGACAACAACGGGGCTATAGCTTTAGCGAAGGAACCCAGGTCCCATCAGAGATCCAGGCACATCTTGAGGCGGTATCACCTGATGAGGGAGATCGTGGATCGCCAGGAGATCGAGGTTCGGAGAGTCGCTTCAGAAGATAACACTGCAGATCCATTCACCAAGGCCCTGCCCCAGACTCAGTTCGAGCGGCTGATCGAGATGATAGGTCTTCGATACGCCAGTACATGGCCTTAGTGCAAGTGGGAGATTGTTAGTGTATATGCCCTAGAGGCCATTACTGTATCATACTAGTTTGTATATTACTTAATGGATGCTTGGGATATTCACCTTGTATATACAATCTTGCTCAAAATAGTAGTATGCTACTTGGTTTGTTTCTACTTCAATGTGTACATGTGTTTATATTTTGTATATCGCCTATACACATTAGTGGAGCCCTTAGGATCTTTGCTTGATTACCAGCGATGTGATGGCCATCACACTAGTGGGGCTGGGTAATCTATAAGCACATCCTTATGCAGGTCCCTGGTCGCAGGACTATCGAGACAGGGCATCGATACTCCGGAGTAGACCAGCGCATGCGCTTCTCATCCCAGTGTGGGAGACGGTCTGTCCCACAGCCGTCAGTACGTCGTACTTGAGATAGTATGCGGGTGCTCGTTAGGTTACGGGTACACTGGACAGGACTCGTCGGGAACTGACTAGTTGGTATTATACCTATCGTCAGTTATCAGTTCCCAGGTGACATGAGTACAGCTTAGTCCGCTGACTTGACACTGTCACTCCGCCTCGAGTGTGTTCCCACTGTACTTTGATAACTACCCTACCACGGCTCAAAGGAGTCGTGCAAACAGGTAGTGGTTGGGTGCAGTCCCGAAGCACTTGGAGGCAGTGACGGTTAGACAGGATTCGTCTCTCCCGCTATTGGGGGTTGACATCGCGCTGTGTCTAGGAGAGCCATTACACGAGTAGTCCCTGGCCAGGGCAAACTAGATATACTGGTAGGTTTCCAGTGTTATCTCAGGGTGTTTTGGGCTTCGCTCCGGCACGACTTGTACCGCTATTGGGGGAATGACGTTTACCGCCCCCTAGGCCCGCCATGCGATGTATCAGACGAACAGACCGGACTGTACGGAGAATGTCACACTCAGGCTCAGTAGGAGTTCAGATGGGTTTCGCCTCGTCGGTCTTCTTGTCGGCATTACCTGGGGACCGTTACGCACAGCTAGTGCCGCTTGCGGTCTGTGGTTAAACCCACTGCCAGCGTAGTGTCGAGTCTTTAGAGTCCCACACAGAAAGCTTTTCGCCTTTAGGCAAAAGAGTAGAGGTCGCATGGTATTGCGACAGGTCGCATGGTTTTGCGACAGGGTTCGGTCACATCCGTGCACTTGTGCGCGTACAGTGTCCGGACAGTTTACACTAGCGGGCTTTGGTTTAAGCCAGATCCTAGTGTACCTTATGGGATTGGATTTATCCAGTTTGCATTCGTGTTCCTCGGAACGCGGATGCGGATGTGTATGCACAGTTGACAGGGAGACAGAGGCAGTGGATTCTCATTAGGGTTGTTGACAGTTGACCGTTGACTATTGACCTTTTGATCAACCCTAATGAGAATATGATATGTGATTAACTATTATATTAATTAAGTATTATGGTGACATGGTTGTTGACTTTTGTTGACTTTGTTGACTTGTTGACTTTTGTTGACTTGTTGACTTTGTTGACCGGTTGACTAGGCTTGACTAGTTGATCATCATGATAACCATAGCCATCATTTCATGGCAAAGACTTTTACTTGCTTGCTCATTTGTGTAAAATGAGTGCATGAAATGATATGGTTATGGTTGCTTCAACCATCACATAAGACTTTTGTTAGTATGATGAGTTATGATTGCTTTGGATTATGAGAGGGTGAAAGACAAAAGAGAGCCTCATTCTTTCTTGCTCATTCTCTCTCTTGTTCTTGAGCTCTCCTTTTGCTCTCACCCTTTTGCTCTTGCTCCCTCTCTTTAATCTATGGTTCTCTTGTCTCATGAGTTGAGAATCAAGAACCATAGATAAAATCCCATTCTAATTCTTCTCTACTCATTCTAGTTCACTAGGTTTGGCAAACCAAGTGAACTAGTTTCTTCAAAGAACGAAGAAGGAGCTAAAGGTTGGAGCTTTCAGGTGGATCTATCTTCGGCGTACGGAGACGATGAGAAGAAGCCATTCCGGACCACCATCGGAGCTTGAAGACGAAGGAGTTCAAGACAAGCAAGGTATAACCCCCTAACCGAGTAGCTAGAAACTCGTAGTTAGGTTGCTAGATAGATGTTTAACCAAGATCAGGGTTTTAGGTCCATGTTACCACCTCCGTAAAAATCGTTTTTTACCAAATTCCGCATTCCCGAAAGTACCGGGAGAGGTAGCATGGACTTACAGTGGTATCAGAGCCTAGTTAAACTCTATCTAACAAGTTAGCAAGTAACTAGAAGATCGATCAAAGAAAAAGTCCCAAAAACGAACCCATGAATTTTCAACTTTCTGTCGATTTTAAAAGTGCTGGAAAACCTTTTTAAAATACACCTAAAATCGACTCAGGCTTTTTTAAAGAAACTGCAAAAATTTGGGCCCCTGACTCGATCAAAGCGCCGCGTTTCCGCGGCGGGAGCACGCTCCCGCCGCGGAAACGCGGCCGAGTTGACTCGGTCAAGGGTTTTCTTTTTTGCAGTTTACTCTTTGGGGTATTTTGGGATTTTTGGAATATATATTTTCTGCCCAGATTTTCCAGAACGAAAATTTTATTTTGGGGTCCCGAAAATCCGTATTTTTGATCGAACTTCTAAAAGACTTAAGCTAACGGGTTTTCTGTAATGTGATATTTGTATTGAACGTCTACTAATCGCTATATGTCGATTAGTGGGGGTTATACAAATCTGTAATCTGTAATGTTGCTGGAATGTGGATATGAATATGTTGGATTGTCGCGGGTGAATAGCCGGGGGTTGTGAGACGAGAGTTTTCTTTTCTTTCAATTCATGTAAATTTGTAAATTGATGTAATAATTATTTGTATGGCCGCACAACCGGGTCGGGGTTGTAGCCGTCATTGTATAATTTCTTTTTACTGTTTTTGCTCCTAGGATAGACCCATGGAGGGGGTGCACAAACTACCGGGTATGCCGAAGTGTCGAGTGGCCTACTCATGGAGATGAGGGAGGTTACTACGCTTCGGGTACTTGGCGGGTAGTTTGCCGCACCCGTAGGGGTCTTGGGTAGGGTATTTGGCTATTCACCGCGACCGTGTAATCTGTTTGTCGTTACAGGCTCGTGCGAGTTACAGATTCCTAGTATATCCAATGTATTCATCTGTGATCTGAAATGTTTATCATTGCAGTATATCTATATATGATATTATTTAGGCGTTGCTTATGTTTTACAGCCGCGCTAGCCCAGCCCCCGCTCTGTCGTTAGTTAAGTAACCTAACGGGTAATGACGGGGCCCCGTGGCGAATGCGAATGGCATAAGAGTACGTCATATTTTGGTTGTTTTCTGCAATGGTAGGATTAAATGATAGGACGCATTAAAAGAACTAATGCAAGAATATCACGCATTAAAAGAACTAATGCAAGATAATAAACCAAGTTAAAGTCGTTGGAACACTTTCGAAAAACCACTCGGTTCTTTTCAAAACAACTTTTAAATGCGGAGCTTGAGCCACTCCTTTTAAAAGCTATCTCGTTCCATCGACCAAATCAAGTTCACTACGTTCACGGTTTTGCCAAAACCATCCGTAGCCCTCCGTCGTTTCACATGAATAGTCAATAGTATTCAAGCTGTGTTTGTTGGCCAAAGTCAAGGCACAGTGATTGGTAGCTATTGGGTATTCATGTGCAACATAGATAGATGCGTTGGTTTGGAACAGTCGTACTGCCTTGTTGGCCAAAGTCAAGG
Source organism: Agapanthus africanus (assembly GCA_030015575.1). Taxonomy (NCBI): domain Eukaryota; kingdom Viridiplantae; phylum Streptophyta; class Magnoliopsida; order Asparagales; family Amaryllidaceae; genus Agapanthus; species Agapanthus africanus. The sequence goes on along the minus strand of CM057343.1, from coordinate 284,805,365 downwards.
GTAGGTGCGGGTGGATTCAAATTAACCTGGAGAACGACGGGCAGAACTTGACATGTGACTTATGATTTGTTGGCCAAAGTCAAGGTCATAAGAGCATGGGGCAAAAATCCACATCGGGAGTTTCATAAGTACTGAAACTTGCTAGATTTGCATACCATTTGGAGTGTGATGATTCTGGTAGGATTCCTTCAGTTTCGTCACGCGATGATATTTGGATCCCGATCCTACTGTGAGTATATGCTACTCCTCGGGAAATTTCTCACTTAACGATCAATGCTATAAACCTAGTAGGTGCCTAGAAAGGTGTTAGCGGGGCTACGCCCCCAGGGAAAAGAGGTTCTTTAATTAAGGAACTTCGCGTAAGCGTTGGAAAACCTCCCTCGAAGTACCGACACCGGCCTGGCTGAACGGTTAAGAAAGTATTGTACGGTGGGATTGATCCTGACTAATTCTTCCTTTATGGTTTGAGGAGGGATTCGAGAAACAGTGGGAGCCATCCTGTTTAGACAAACTAAAAACCACTCTAAACTTGCAAGAGCATCATGCTGAGTGTTTCTTCTTCTCTCTCCTAATTGCAGCGACCAATCGACATGACTGGACTTAAGTTACTCCTAGATAAAAACAAACTGACAGGGCCAAACTACAAAGATTGGCTCAGGAATGTCAAGATAGCAATCACTTACGACAAGCTGGGGTATCTTCTTACCACCAAAGCTCCCCCTGTCCCTGGTCCAACTTCCAGCGTCGCGGATAAGGAAATCCGCAAGACTTGGGAGATTGATAGCGCGAAGGCCAAATGCCTCCTGCTTGCCTCGATGGACAACGAACATCAGAGGAGGCACGAGAATATGGACATGGAATCCATATTACTTCATACAAAAGAACTGTATGGAGAGCAATCTCGTATCGCTAGATACGAAGCGTCGAAAAAGTTATTTTCGACAAGAATGGCCGTCGGATCATCAGTAGCCGAGCACGTGCTAAAGATGATCGGCTACATTGAGGAGCTCGCGGACCTAGGGATCACATTGGAGAGTGAGCTATATACGGATATAGTTCTCCAGTCCCTTCCTTCCACTTACACCCAGTTTATACTGAACTTCAACTTACAAGAAAAAGAGGTTGAACTTTCAGAGCTCCTCAACATGCTGAGGAGCGCAGAGGGCACCCTACAGAAAGGTAGGGATACATCCACTTTGTTTGTAGGAGGATCATCTTCTTCTAGGTCCAAGGCGAAAGCCAAAGGAAAGAAGAAGAAGGCCCCCGCCAAACCAAGGGGCGGTGTTAGTAAAGTGGATACGAAGGGAAAAGGTAAAGCAACAAAGATAGCGGGGAAGCTTGTGGATAAGGAAGAATGCTTCTATTGTCATAAGAAAGGACACTGGAAGAATGATTGCAGGGCCTGGAAGGCCAGAACACAGGAATTGAAGCAGGTTGCAGCTTCAGCTTCAGGTGTGTATGTTATTGAAAACTGTGTTTCAATAAACTCTACTTCCTGGGTATTGGATACCGGATCAGGATCTCATATCTGTAATTCTTTGCAGGCGTTGAGAAACCGTAGGGTTTTGAAAGCAGGTGACATGACCCTCAGAGTTGCGAACGGAGCTAGCATGGACGCTAAAGCCGTGGGGGACTATCACCTGGGAATGTCAGATGGACATGTTTTGGTTTTGCGTAATTGCTTTTTTGTACCCAACGCAACTTGTAATATCATTTCTGTATCTTTAGTTTCTAAAGAAGGTTATGAATTTGCGTTTGTAAGTAATGTTGTAAACATTCACCTTAATCAAGTTTTGATTGGGTCAGGTACATTGAGTAATGGTATATACGTGTTAAACCAACCACAGATTTTTAATGTCCAGAATACACACAAAAGAAAGTCTCCAGAAATAAATCAGACTTTCTTATGGCATTGTAGATTGGGTCACATCAATGAGAGAAGGTTGACGAAGTTACATACAGAAGGGTATTTGAATGCGTTCGAATATCAGTCGTATGCCACTTGTCAATCCTGTCTCAAAGGAAAGATGACAAAGACTCCGTTTACTGGACATGGAGTAAGAGCGAGCGAGCTCTTGGGACTCGTACACAGTGACGTGTGCGGTCCAATGTCTACACATGCCCGAAGCGGACATTCTTACTTCATTACTTTTACGGATGACTTCTCAAGGTACGGTTATGTCTTCTTAATGAAACATAAGTCCGAAGCCTTTGGAAAATTCCAGGAGTATAAGAATGAAGTAGAGAAACAGACCGGCAAAAGTATTAAGATTCTAAGATCGGATCGAGGTGGAGAATACTTAAGTGCCGAGTTCCTGGACTATTTAAAAGAGAACGGAATTCTCTCTCAGCTTACTCCTCCATACACCCCGCAACATAACGGTGTATCGGAGAGACGGAACCGCACCCTATTGGATATGGTGCGGTCCATGATGAGTAACGCTGAGTTACCGCGATCATTCTGGGGATATGCGCTAGAATCAGCAGCATAGCTTTTGAACCGAGTTCCTACTAAGACCGTGCCTACTACACCATATGAGATGTGGTGTGGGAAGAGACCCTATCTTAAGCACATTAAGACATGGGGATGTCCAGCTTTTGTCAAAAAGCAGCATGCGGACAAGCTCGAGGCACGCTCGGTACAGTGCAAGTTTGTGGGGTATCCGAAGAACTCCAAAGGATATTTCTTCTACTGTGAAGAGGAACAAAAAGTTCTTGTTTCTCGTCATGCCTACTGTTAGTTATATGTATGCCCTAGAGGCCATTACTGTACATAGGATGTATATTGTAGTGGATGCTGGGACATATATAGGGAGGACTTTCTTGCTCGACATGATAGTATGCTATCTGGTTGAACTTTACCTTAACGTGTATACTGATTGTCTCTCTGTTACATGTTGGTAAAGCCCTTAGGATCTGTACTTGACTACCTGGACTATGATGCGGATCATACTAGTGGGGACATGGTAGTCCATAAGTACATCCTTCAAAGTCCCTAGTCGTGGGTGTATCGAGACGGGGCATCGATATACCAGAGTAGACTAGCGTATACCTTCTCGACCCATACAGATGGGCGATGGATGATCCCATATCCATTGGTGTTTGACATCAGAGATGATATACGGGTGCTCGGTAGAGACTAGGTACACTGGACGGACTCGCCGAGAACTCCCAGATGGTATTATACCTCACGTCAGATGGCAGTTCTCTGGTGACACTGGTACAGAGTAGTCTGTTGACCCGAGATCGTCATAGAGTCTTGTGTGGTTCCCACTGTGCTTTGATTTCCATCTTACCACGTCCAAGAGGGCGTGCAAAATGGTGGTTTTTGGGTACAGTCCCGAGTCACATGGAGGCAATGAGCGATAGGAGGGGATTCGTCTCTCCCGGTATAGGGGGTTGATGTTGCGCTGTGTTCGATTGGCTATAACAGGAAATCCCTGGCCAGGGTTGCTGAGATTTACTGGTAAGTGTTACCAGTAGTTTCTCGAATGGTTATAGACCTCATATCGACACGACTTATTGAGCTATTGGGGTCTGACGTTTACCACCCCTAGGCGAGATATGCGACATATCAGACGATCAGACCGGACTGTACGGTAGTGTTACTGGTCGGATTCACTGGAGTGTGAGCGGGCTTGCTCGTCGATCTTCAGATCGCTCAATACCCGGGTGGCCGTTACGTTTAGCAGACCGCTTGCGGCTTGTAGATGTTTGATATGATCATCATCCGCTGCCGGCGTATTGACGAGTCTTTAGAGTCCTACACAGAGGTTTCCTGGCTCAAGCGAAACGAAATAGGAGCGCATATGAGATATGTGCGGGACAGAGAATAATGCGTGTATGTGATGCCGTATTCCATTCTCGCGATGAATGTGTCGAATGGTTGTATGCGATATAACCTAGTTATCGAATCAAGGATTGATTCGATAAGCCGATACATTCTATACTAGTCGGTTGTGTGCGACATGACCGGATCATTGAATCAAGTGTTGATTTAATGATTTAATGTATAATTATATATTTGATATATTACTTTGCATTAACTAGTATTGGTTCACTTTAAATGGATTTTCTCACTCGGGTGTGCGCATTACATATGCGATATGATTTTGTGCACTTGCTTGTATCATGTTTGATGATACATCCTTTATGGTTAAGTGTAAAGTATTAAACCTTGGTTAATAAAATGGTTAGGGTTTCTTATTTGTTATTCATTTATCTTATTTAATTATCCTTTTTATTTTTGATAAATGAATAAAAGAAAAGAGAAAAGAATGGTGGCTAATTTTGTTCTTTAGTTGAAGCTTCATGAAGTTTTGTTCAAGTCAACCATTCTTATCTCATCCTTAACCCTAACCATTCCCACTAACCATGATTCATTCTCTACACTTGACTCTAGTTAAAATTATGATAAGAATTCATTTTCTTTTCTTATTCTTTTAACTTATCATAACTTTTCTTCTTCTTCTTCCTTGCTTCAAGTGAAGAAAAGCTTACCTCATCAATGGTGATTGATGAATTAGAGTGAGAAATCCAATTCTAAAGTTAACCCAACTCCTATTTCTTCATCCTCTACCTCTTGCCAAGTAGTAGAGTGTGTTTACTTCACAAGTTTCATGACTTGGTGAAGTTGTGAGCTTGATCTAGCGATGCCTCGACGTAGATCATCTTCGGCATGGACATCGACGACCTAGCTTGCCCATTCTCCGACGAAGCCGATCCTAGATCCCGGATTTGACTTGGACAGCGGAGAGGACATCGTTGCGGAGCTATGGAGGTGGAGCACCGGATCTACAAAGGTTGTATTTCCTTTTTCTCATTAGTTAAGTGTTAACTAGTTCATTGTTCGCCTAGACATCTAGTTATCGATCCGTAGTTTAGGGTTTGTAGGCACCATAATTTTTGAAATTGCCATGGTTGATGGCTTGGGAGACCTCACTAGAGTGCCTAGGAACCCTACAGTGGTATCAGAGCCTAGCTAGAGCCTTAGGCGAAGTCTAGACGGATTTTGAAGTCCGATCGAACCAAAACACGACCCCAAAATATGCTCTCTGGACGATTTCAGAAAACGTGGATTTTTTCATATTAAAAATATGTAGAAAAACCAGCAGAGAAATATAAGAATTTCGGCACAAAAATTTTCTGATGAACAGTACATCTTTGCGCGGATCCGCGGCATAAGCTTGGACTATGCGGCGGATGAGCGGCAATAATGTGACGTCATCATCTACTTTTTGTACAGTAATTCATTTTGTCTGATGCTGGATTTTCTGGGTATTTTTAAAATTAATTCCAGAGTTGTATTTTCTGGGTTTATTTTGGGGATTCAGTGTTTCGATCGGGGTATCAAATTTTGTCTGTTTGGCTTTCCGGATAAATTTTAGAATATGTTAAAAAGTTCGACCGGATATAAATACCCAATTTTTCCCCTGTCGGGAAATTTCCAAGTGTTGGATTTTTCCGTAGTTTAACGACGTTCTAAGTAGTGCAAGTAACGCGATGGTCCCTCTAGAAGACACAAACCTTAACTCGATTATGTGACCGTCTTGAACTGCCCTTTGAACCTTCGGGTTTGGGGCAGTACGGCGTGCCACATGTGAGGCGTTGGCTTGACCCTTCTACGGCTGGACCGTCGGTACTGAGGTACGAACTGAATGTTGTTAGACTTATTTCATGTGTTGATCTGTATCGGGAAAACTTGGGTGTTCGATCGTTCGATCGGAAAGTTTAACATTTTCTATTTATCTGGAATGTGATACAATAATTGGAATTCACAAACAGTTATGTGATAACTAAATGAATGTTGTGAATCTAGCAATTTAGTCTCACTTGATCGGTTGTCACGGAATTTTGATGTGATCAAAAGTTCGTCGCAATCACGTAGCGTACGCGGATACTCGCCGGGTAAACTTAATAGACAGCCTCACTCCATAGCCCCGACCAAGTGACTGTAGGAGAACCCCGTCGCCGAAAGCATCCGTTCGGGTGCTCGCGGCAGCGGTGTTCCGCCTTGGTGCACTTCGTCGACGGTATCGGGGGTGCGGCCGTCTACTGAAGTTTGCGACGAGCATTCGATCAAAATGTCGGAAATCCTGTTGAATTGCCCGACTTGGTATTGAAAAGTGTTTTCGATAATGAGACTAAAATGCGGGGTTTATAATTGTTGGGCATGTGATGTCTAAGTAATTCATTTGGTCAGGCATGCGATGTCTGAGGTGGTTGCGGATTCCAACTGTTGTAGTTTTACACTTTCTTTTCTGTGACCGTAAGTGTAATATGTGATATCGCCAGTTTCGTTGCTATATGTCAACGACAATTGGGATGGACATATTTACTTACGTTGATGACATGTGATGTTATGTGTTGCTGGATATGTTATATTGGATCGTCGTGTTTGAATAGCCGGGGGTTTTTATGTGAGATGAGTGTTTTTCATTTTCATTCATGTAAAAACTTGTATGTAATATTCTTTTATTGGGGCGCTTCCAGGTTGCGGGAGTTGTCACCTGTTGTATATTATTTACTTTTCCGCACTAGGATAGACCCAAGGAGGGGAGCACAAGTAACCGGATTCTGGAGTCCAGTGGGAGACCAACTCGAGGAGTCGAGTCCGGGTCTCCTAACTCTAGAATTGGCAGGGTTGCTTGCTGCTCTCGTAGGGGTCTAGGGGTGTGGGTTTGGCTATTCATCACGACCGTGGAATCCGTGTTTTATACTGGCTCGTATTGAAAACACGGACGTCCTAGTATATCCAATATTTCATATGATTCTTCTGCTGCGATATCTGTGATGTGATCATGTGATGTTCTGTGATAGATACAGTATATAGTATATATGATATATTATATAGACGTTACTTATGTTTTTCACCCGCGCTAGCCCTGCCCTGCTCTGCCGTTAGTTACCTAAGCTAACGGTGCACGAGGGGACATCGAGGCGAATACGGATGGCATAAGTGTACGTCGTATTTATCTGTGATGTTTAGGTACTTAAATGATGGGACTTCATTAATGTGATTAATGAAATAAAAGAAACCTAAGATGTTGTAGAATCGAATTTCAAAATAAAACAGGTAGCTACAGTTCTTGCTTTGCACAGCGGTATATGTGATATATCCTGCACCTTATTCGATAAGGAAAGGACCGAGATCCCTTCACCGGGAGTGACTCCTTTAGCAATAACTGGCAGATGCTACACACTCGGTTTGTATTTTGACTGCTTTTAAGTGTTTTTGCTTTGCACAGTGATATATATGATATATCCCGCACCTCATTCGACGAGGAAAGGACCGACGATCCCTTCACCGGGAGTGACTCCTTTAGCAAAACTAGAAAAGCCTAAAAAAAAAACACTCCATTTCAAAAATTCATTCGATCCTACAACGATATCAAGTTCATTACGCAATAGGTTTTCAGAAAAACCTATCGTAGCCCTCCGTCATTTCAGATAAGTATTAGTTAGTATTCGTGCTGCGGTTGTTTGGCATGCGTCAAGGCGTAGTGTACGGTAGCTAACTAGTGCTTATCTGCAAGCATATGATGCGATTGGATTAGGGTATTCGTACGGCGTTGTTTGGCATGCGTCAAGGGTCGTGCGGGTGGGTTTAATTCAATCAGGAAATGACGGGTTGAACTTGACTAGCAGACTATGGGTTGTTTGGCATGCGTCAAGGTCATAGCGAGCTAGGGGCAAAACATTATCGGGAATTTCAAGTGTTGAAATTTGCAATGAGATTGCATACCTTCTATGAGATAGTTGGATCCCGATACCCGCTGCGAGTATGAGTTACTCCTGGGAGAGTTTTATACATTACAATTAGCCGATCAAGTAGGTGTCTAGAAAGGTGTCAACGGGGTTACGCCTCTGGGAAAACGAGGTTTACAGTAATTAGGTTCGTGCGAAAGCACGGGGGACCTCCCTCAAAGTACCGACACTGGCCTGGCTGAAAGATTGGCGAACTTGTAGTGTGTAATTAATCCCGGCTAGTCTTTCCTTTTAGGGTTTGAAGGAAGATTTGATAAAAAGCAGTGGGAGCCATCCTGATTAGATAAAATAATAACCAATCTATTCTTGACAGAGCGCACGCTGAGTGTTTTCTTCTCTCTCTCTCCAGGTAGCGACCATATCACGCCTTAATCAAGATAATAATACGGAATATTGACCGAAACCGCTTGTTATACTGAGCTGGGGAACGTTGGTCCCGCTCCAACTTATAATTGTTATAAGACAGAGCAGGAAATTGGGGATTACCAGAATTCCCGTGCCGCCCAAACGAAGAAAGTGCATGCTGATGCATCATCTTCGGGTGTGTTCGTTACAAAGAACTGTTTCTCAGTATCCTCCGCGTCCTGGGTATGTGATACCATATCAGGATCCCAGATATGTAATCTGTTACATAGGGCAACAGAAAGGTAGAGAACTGAGAACGGGTGATAAGTTTCATGAGGCAGAAAACGGGGCAAGTGTTGCAGCCAAGTCTGTTGGTCACTGTCACCCTGTATTACCAATACATTGATTCTGAACGAATGTTATTAGATACCGAACCTGATATAAAAAATCATATCAGTCTCTTTATCAGTAAAGAAATGATAAAATTTTGTATTGTTAGATAATGTTTTGAACATTTCCTATATCAAAAGTTGATCAGTTCAGGCACGTTATCTAAAAGCATTGATGTTCTAAATCAAACTACAGTTCTTAATATATGGAACACACACAAGAGGAAGAGTTCAGAAATGAACAAATCCTTCTTGAGGTATTGTAGACTAGGTCAGATCAATGCGACCCGACTGGCTAGAGTTACATAAAGATGTATATTTAAATCAGTTTGAATTTACATTTTGTGAAACTCGCCAGTCATGTCACAAAGATAAGATGACCATAGCTCTGTTTATTGGAAACAGAGAAAGAGTTAGTGAACTCTTGGGATGATACATGTTGATGTATGTTAGGTCCCCTGTCTACACATGCCAGGATTGGTTCTTTATACTTCATTACGTTCTCTGATGATCTCTTTAGATTCAGACATATGTTCTTGTTGAAACACAAGTCCGAACCTTTTGAGATATTCACAGAATATAAGTTAGAAGTAGAGAACCAAAATACGGGTATAAGTATTATGTCCTTTGATGAGATCAAGGAGGAGAATACTTGAGCACGGAATTCCTGGACTATTCTAAAGGAGAATGAGATTCTCTCTCAGCATTACTCCTCCGTATACACCATAGCACGATGGTATATCGGGGTGGAGCAATCGCACCCTATTTGATATGGTGTGCTCTATGATGAGTAATACTGAGTTACCCGTTTCCTTTTTGGGAGTTATGCGCTTGAGAAGCTGCATACCTATTGAATAGGTTCCAATCAAATCAGTTGCCTACCGCTTCATATGTGATATGGTAAGGGAAGAGCCCATGTCTTAAGCCAGTTAAGATTTGGGGTTGTCCGGCCTATGTCTGAAAAGCAAAATCCGGACAAGCTCGAGGCAAGGTTAGTTATGTAGAACTGGAAAGGTTCCAGCTATACAATCTACAGCCGATGATTTGATGGAACCAAAGGATTCAATAGTTACCAACGAACCTCAGCCTCTCCGCCGATCTAGTAGGGTTCCTCACCCACCTGAGAGATACTTCGTTTTCTCTATGACAGTGGGAGCGAGGATTGCATCATGAGATGATGACCCAACTAGCTTCGAGCTGGCCTTCAGGAGTAAGACTCTGTAAGAATGGCTGGATGCTTAGCGATCTGGGATGGAATCCTTATACGCCAACAAAGTATGGACTTTGGTTGCTATATCTGAAGGGTTAAATCCCCATCAGGAGCAAGTATATCTTGAGAAGATTACTTGGTGTACATGGAAAAGTTGAGACTTTCAAAGCTAGACTTGTTAAAGGTTTGCATCATTGACCAGGTGTGGATCATGATGAAACTTTTTCTAAGGATCTATGCTTAAGTCCATCCAGATCCTACTTACCACGGCTACATACCATGACTACGATATCTGGCGGTTGGGTGCCATGACTACTTTTCTAAATGATGATTTAGAAGAGTGCGTCTGTAAGTACACAGCCAGAGGGCTTCGTAAACAGTGGGGGCAGCGGAAACGTGTGCAAGATGTTTTATCTGATAAAGCAGGCATCGCGGAGTTGGAACATCTGTTTTGATGAAGCAGTCAAAGAGTTTGACATCATCAAAATGGTAGATGAACCTTGTATATACAAAAAGGTAGTAGGGAGTATGGTGACGATCCTCGTAGAGTACGTGGATGACATACTCTTGATAAGAAAGGAGTTTCTTATGCTACGCTCGATCAATCTCCGCTTATCACAAAGATTCTCCATATAGGATTAAAGTGATACCTACTAAATCCTGGATTTTGGATCTATGAGATAGATCTAAATGGATGTTAGGATACTCACTAGATGTAGTGAGATGGTGTCAATCGATCCTGAGGAGAATCACTGGAAGGGTTCCAGGGTGATAAAGACGACTGAATTTCAGTCACAGGCATTGTCTTTACCCTCAGTAAAGGGACGGTATGTTGGAAGAGTTCCAAGCTGGATACCGTGACATACTAGAAGATAAAGGCAGGATACATTGCTACTTAAGATGGTACCAAAGAGGCTGTTTGGGTGTATAATGGTTCATGAGATGAACTTAGTTCCTCCCATTGTGTGACAATGGAGTTGCGGCTTATGCCAAGGAACGCCGGTCCCATCAGTGATCCAGACATATTCTAAGGCAGTATCACCTGATCATGGAGATGGTTGATCTCTAAGGGATCGAGGTTAGGAGAGTAGATTCAGAGGACAACACAGCGGATCCACTCACAAAGGCATGTTCCCAGAGAGAGACTTTTATGGGATGGTTGGGTATGAGATACTTCAAACCATTGCTACAGATGGCCCTAGTGCAAGTGGGAGATTGTTAGTTATATGTATGCCCTAGAGGCCATTACTGTACATAGGATGTATATTGTAGTGGATGCTGGGACATATATAGGGAGGACTTTCTTGCTCGACATCATAGTATGCTATCTGGTTGAACTTTACCTTAACGTGTATACTGATTGTCTCTCTGTTACATGTTGGTAAAGCCCTTAGGATCTGTACTTGACTACCTGGACTATGATGCGGATCATACTAGTGGGGACATGGTAGTCCATAAGTACATCCTTCAAAGTCCCTAGTCGTGGGTGTATCGAGACGGGGCATCGATATACCAGAGTAGACTAGCGTATACCTTCTCGACCCATACAGATGGGCGATGGATGATCCCATATCCATTGGTGTTTGACATCAGAGATGATATACGGGTGCTCGGTAGAGACTGGGTACACTGGACGGACTCGCCGAGAACTCCCAGATGGTATTATACCTCACGTCAGATGGCAGTTCTCTGGTGACACTGGTACAGAGTAGTCTGTTGACCCGAGATCGTCATAGAGTCTTGTGTGGTTCCCAATGTGCTTTGATTTCCATCTTACCACGTCTAAGAGGGCGTGCAAAACGGTGGTTTTTGGGTACCGTCCCGAGTCACATGGAGGCAATGAGCGATAGGAGGGGATTCGTCTCTCCCGGTATAGGGGGTTGATGTTGCGCTGTGTTCGATTGGCTATAACAGGAAATCCCTGGCCAGGGTTGCTGAGATTTACTGGTAAGTGTTACCAGTAGTTTCTCGAATGGTTATAGACCTCATATCGACACGACTTATTGAGCTATTGGGGTCTGACGTTTACCACCCCTAGGCGAGATATGCGACATATCAGACGATCAGACCGGACTGTACGGTAGTGTTACTGGTCGGATTCACTGGAGTGTGAGCGGGCTTGCTCGTCGATCTTCAGATCGCTCAATACCCGGGTGGCCGTTACGTTTAGCAGACCGCTTGCGGCTTGTAGATGTTTGATATGATCATCATCCGCTGCCGGCGTATTGACGAGTCTTTAGAGTCCTACACAGAGGTTTCCTGGCTCAAGCGAAACGAAATAGGAGCGCATATGAGATATGTGCGGGACCGAGAATAATGCGTGTATGTGATGCCGTATTCCATTCTCGCGATGAATGTGTCGAATGGTTGTATGCGATATAACCTAGTTATCGAATCAAGGATTGATTCGATAAGCCGATACATTCTATACTAGTCGGTTGTGTGCGACATGACCGGATCATTGAATCAAGTGTTGATTTAATGATTTAATGTATAATTATATATTTGATATATTACTTTGCATTAACTAGTATTGGTTCACTTTAAATGGATTTTCTCACTCGGGTGTGCGCATTACATATGCGATATGATTTTGTGCACTTGCTTGTATCATGTTTGATGATACATCCTTTATGGTTAAGTGTAAAGTATTAAACCTTGGTTAATAAAATGGTTAGGGTTTCTTATTTGTTATTCATTTATCTTATTTAATTATCCTTTTTATTTTTGATAAATGAATAAAAGAAAAGAGAAAAGAATGGTGGCTAATTTTGTTCTTTAGTTGAAGCTTCATGAAGCTTTGTTCAAGTCAACCATTCTTATCTCATCCTTAACCCTAACCATTCCCACTAACCATGATTCATTCTCTACACTTGACTCTAGTTAAAATTATGATAAGAATTCATTTTCTTTTCTTATTCTTTTAACTTATCATAACTTTTCTTCTTCTTCTTCCTTGCTTCAAGTGAAGAAAAGCTTACCTCATCAATGGTGATTAATGAATTAGAGTGAGAAATCCAATTCTAAAGTTAACCCAACTCCTATTTCTTCATCCTCTACCTCTTGCCAAGTAGTAGAGTGTGTTTACTTCACAAGTTTCATGACTTGGTGAAGTTGTGAGCTTGATCTAGCGATGCCTCGACGTAGATCATCTTCGGCATGGACATCGACGACCTAGCTTGCCCATTCTCCGACGAAGCCGATCCTAGAGCCCGGATTTGACTTGGACAGCGGAGAGGACTTCGTTGCGGAGCTATGGAGGTGGAGCACCGGATCTACAAAGGTTGTATTTCCGTTTTCTCATTAGTTAAGTGTTAACTAGTTCATTGTTCGCCTAGACATCTAGTTATCGATCCGTAGTTTAGGGTTTGTAGGCACCATAATTTTTGAAATTGCCATGGTTGATGGCTTGGGAGATCTCACTAGAGTGCCTAGGAACCCTACACCTACTTCTTGGAAACTGAGATTTTGGAAACCCAGATAAGTGGGAGCACAGTAGAACTGGAAGAAATTCCAGAACAACGGACTATTACTGAAAGTTTAGTGGAACCAGAGGGTTCGGAAGAACAGGACATTCCTACGCCTCTCCGCAGGAGTAGTAGGTAGACTCATCCGCCCGAGAGATACTACGGTTTTCTCATAGACGGGGATAGAGAGGATTGCATCATAGATTATGATGAGCCTACTAGCTTCCAGCAGGCCGTTCAGAGCGTTGACTCAGTGAAATGGCTGGATGCAATGCGGACTGAAATGGAGTCCATGTACACCAACAAGGTATGGACGTTGGACATTGCTCCAGACGGGGTAAAACCCGTAGCATGCAAGTGGATCTTCAAAAGGAAGATTGGTGTAGATGGACAGGTTGAGACCTATAAAGCTAGGCTGGTAGCAAAAGGTTTCCGTCAAAGACCTGGCTTGGACTACGACGAAACCTTTTCTCCAGTAGCCATGCTGAAATCCATTCGGATCCTTCTTGCCATTGCTGCCTTCCACGATTATGAGATCTGGCAAATGGACGTAAAGACAGCTTTTCTAAATGGAAATTTAGAGGAGTGTGTCTATATGGACCAGCCAGAGGGTTTCATTCAGAGTGGGAGCAGCGGAAAGGTGTGCAAGTTGCTTAAGTCCATCTATGGACTAAAGCAGGCATCGCGGAGTTGGAACATCTGCTTTGATGAGACGGTCAAAGAATTTGGCTTTATCAAAAATCCAGATGAACCATGCATCTATAGTAGATTTGTAGCGAGAACTGTAGTATTCCTCGTTTTATACGTGGATGACATTCTCTTAATAGGAAATGACATTCCTATGCTACAATCTGTCAAGGGGTTCTTGTCACACAAGTTCTCCATGAAAGACCTGGGTGATGCCTCGTACATTCTGGGTATCCGGATCTACCGTGACAGATCCAAGAGGATATTAGGACTTTCTCAGTCCAGGTACATCGACACCATACTGAAGAGATTCAGTATGGAAGATTCCAAGCGCGGTAACCTACCGGCTTGTCACGGGATCACCCTCTCTAAAGAGATGTCTCCCAAGACTGATTTGGAGAGGGATCGCATGTCTATTATACCCTACGCTTCTGCGGTAGGCTCTATAATGTATGCGATGTTGTGTACCAGACCGGATGTAGCTTATGCACTGAGTGTGGTAAGCCGGTATCAGTCAAACCCTGGGGAGAAACACTGGATAGCGGTAAAGAACATTCTTAAGTACCTGAGAAGGACTAAGGAGATGTTCTTGGTGTATGGCGGAAAAGACCTCTAGATTGAGGCCTTTACTGACTCCAGCTTCCAGAGTGACAAGGATGATTCGAAGTCCATGTCGGATTTTGTCTTTACCCTCAATGGAGGGGCGGTGTGTTGGAAGAGTTCCAAACAGGAAACCGTTGCAGACTCGACGATGGAAGCGGAATACATCGCTGCATCTGATGCCGCAAAAGAAGCTGTCTGGATGAGGAAGTTCTTGAAAGAACTTCTGGTGGTTCCGTCCATTGTTGATCCAATACCTCTGTATTGCGACAACAACGGGGCTATAGCTTTAGCGAAGGAACCCAGGTCCCATCAGAGATCCAGGCACATCTTGAGGCGGTATCACCTGATGAGGGAGATCGTGGATCGCCAGGAGATCGAGGTTCGGAGAGTCGCTTCAGAAGATAACACTGCAGATCCATTCACCAAGGCCCTGCCCCAGACTCAGTTCGAGCGGCTGATCGACATGATAGGTCTTCGATACGCCAGTACATGGTCTTAGTGCAAGTGGGAGATTGTTAGTGTATATGCCCTAGAGGCCATTACTGTATCATACTAGTTTGTATATTACTTAATGGATGCTTGGGATATTCACCTTGTATATACAATCTTGCTCAAAATAGTAGTATGCTACTTGGTTTGTTTCTACTTCAATGTGTACATGTGTTTATATTTTGTATATCGCCTATACACATTAGTGGAGCCCTTAGGATCTTTGCTTGATTACCAGCGATGTGATGGCCGTCACACTAGTGGGGCTGGGTAATCTATAAGCACATCCTCATGCAGGTCCCTGGTCGCAGGACTATCGAGACAGGGCATCGATACTCCGGAGTAGACCAGCGCATGCGCTTCTCATCAAAGTGTGGGAGACGGTCTGTCCCACAGCCGTCAGTACGTCGTACTTGAGATAGTATGCGGGTGCTCGTTAGGTTACGGGTACACTGGACAGGACTCGTCGGGAACTGACTAGTTGGTATTATACCTATCGTCAGTTATCAGTTCCCAGGTGACATGAGTACAGCTTAGTCCGCTGACTTGACACTGTCACTCCGCCTCGAGTGTGTTCCCACTGTACTTTGATCACTACCCTACCACGGCTCAAAGGAGTCGTGCAAACAGGTAGTGGTTGGGTGCAGTCCCGAAGCACTTGGAGGCAGTGACGGTTAGACAGGATTCGTCTCTCCCGCTATTGGGGGTTGACATCGCGCTGTGTCTAGGAGAGCCATTACACGAGTAGTCCCTGGCCAGGGCAAACGAGATATACTGGTAGGTTTCCAGTGTTATCTCAGGGTGTTTTGGGCTTCGCTCCGGCACGACTTGTACCGCTATTGGGGGAATGACGTTTACCGCCCCCTAGGCCCGCCATGCGATGTATCAGACGAACAGACCGGACTGTACGGAGAATGTCACACTCAGGCTCAGTAGGAGTTCAGATGGGTTTCGCCTCGTCGGTCTTCTTGTCGGCATTACCTGGGGACCGTTACGCACAGCTAGTGCCGCTTGCGGTCTGTGGTTAAACCCACTGCCAGCGTAGTGTCGAGTCTTTAGAGTCCCACACAGAAAGCTTTTCGCCTTTAGGCAAAAGAGTAGAGGTCGCATGGTATTGCGACAGGTCGCATGGTTTTGCGACAGGGTTCGGTCACATCCGTGCACTTGTGCGCGTACAGTGTCCGGACAGTTTACACTAGCGGGCTTTGGTTTAAGCCAGATCCTAGTGTACCTTATGGGATTGGATTTATCCAGTTTGCATTCGTGTTCCTCGGAACGCGGATGCGGATGTGTATGCACAGTTGACAGGGAGACAGAGGCAGTGGATTCTCATTAGGGTTGTTGACAGTTGACCGTTGACTATTGACCTTTTGATCAACCCTAATGAGAATATGATATGTGATTAACTATTATATTAATTAAGTATTATGGTGACATGGTTGTTGACTTTTGTTGACTTTGTTGACTTGTTGACTTTTGTTGACTTGTTGACTTTGTTGACCGGTTGACTAGGCTTGACTAGTTGACCATCATGATAACCATAGCCATCATTTCATGGCAAAGACTTTTACTTACTTGCTCATTTTTGTAAAATGAGTGCATGAAATGATATGGTTATGGTTGCTTCAACCATCACATAAGACTTTTGTTAGTATGATGAGTTATGATTGCTTTGGATTATGAGAGGGTGAAAGACAAAAGAGAGCCTCATTCTTTCTTGCTCATTCTCTCTCTTGTTCTTGAGCTCTCCTTTTACTCTCACCCTTTTGCTCTTGCTCCCTCTCTTTAATCTATGGTTCTCTTGTCTCATGAGTTGAGAATCAAGAACCATAGATAAAATCCCATTCTAATTCTTCTCTACTCATTCTAGTTCACTAGGTTTGGCAAACCAAGTGTACTAGTTTCTTCAAAGAACGAAGAAGGAGCTAAAGGTTGGAGCTTTCAGGTGGATCTATCTTCGGCGTACGGAGACGACGAGAAGAAGCCATTCCGGACCACCATCGGAGCTTGAAGACGAAGGAGTTCAAGACAAGCAAGGTATAACCCCCTAACCGAGTAGCTAGAAACTCGTAGTTAGGTTGCTAGATAGATGTTTAACCAAGATCCAGGTTTTAGGTCCATGTTACCACCTCCGTAAAAATCGTTTTTTACCAAATTCCGCATTCCCGAAAGTACCGGGAGAGGTAGCATGGACTTACAGTAGATTCGGTGCTCCACCTCCATAGCTCCGCAATGAAGTCCTCTCGCTGTCCAAAACAAATCCCGGGCTCTAGCGTCGGCTTCATCGGAGAATAGGCGAGCTAGGTCGTCGATGTCCATGCCGAAGATGATCTACGTCGAAGCATCGCTAGATCAAGCTCCAACTTCACCAAGTCTAGAAAACTTGTGAAGGAAACACACTCTACTACTTGGAAAGAGGTAGAGGATGAAGAAATAGGAAGTGGGTTCATTTTAGAATTGGATTTCTCACTCACTTTCATCAAACACCATTGATGAAGTCAAGGTTTCTTCTTTGAAGAAGATGAAGAAGAAGAAGATAATATTATGATATCATTATTAGAATAGAAAAGAAAAATCCATTCTTATCATAATATTAACCATGGTAATGTGTAGAGAATTGACTAAGGTTAAATGAATGGTTAGGGTTAATGAGATGAAGACAAAAGGGTTTCTTTGGTCAAAGCTTCATGAAGCTTCAACAAGCATCATGAAAGAAAGAAACCTTTTGTTTTTCCTTTTCTCTTATCTTTAATCCAAAAACAAATAAATAAATGAATGAATAATCAAATAAAAACCCTAACCATTTATTTAAACAAGGTTTAATTCTTTACACAAACCCTAGCAAACATGTATCATCAAACATGATACAATCAAGTGCACGAAAATATATCGAATATACAATGTGCACATCCGAGCGAGAAAATCCATTTAAAATGAACCAATATTAGTTAATGCAAAGTAATATATCAAATATATAATTATACATTAAACTATTAAATCAACACTTGATTTAACGATCCGGTCATATCGCATATAACCGACTAATATCCAATGTATCGATTTATCGAATCAATCCTTGATTCGATAACTAGGTTATATCGCATACAACCATTCGACACATTCATCGCGAGAATAGAATGCGGTATCGCATACACGCATTATTCTCGGTCCCGCAATAATCTCATATGCGCTCCTATTTCGTTTCGCTTGAGCCAGGAAACCTCTGTGTAGGACTCTAAAGACTCGTCAATACGCCGGCAGCAGGCGATGATCATATCAAACACCCACAAGCCGCAAGCGGTCTACTAAACGTAACGGCCACCCGGGTATTGAGCGATCTGAAGATCGACGAGCAAGCCCGCTCACACTCCAGTGAATCCAACCAGTAATACTACCGTACAGTCCGGTCTGATCGTCTGATATGTCGCATATCTTGCCTAGGGGTGGTAAACGTCAGACCCCAATAGCTCGATAAGTCGTGTCGATATGAGGTCTATAACACTTCGAGAAACTACAGGTAACACTTACCAGTAAATCTCAGCAACCCTGGCCAGGGATTTCCTGTTATAGCCAATCGAACACAGCGCAACATCAACTCCCTATACCGGGAGAGACGAATCCCCTCCTATCACTCATTGCCTCCATGTGATTCGGGACTGTACCCAAAAACCACTGTTTTGCACGCCCTCTTGGACGTGGTAAGATTGAAATCAAAGCACAGTGGGAACCACACAAGACTCTATGATGATCTCGGGTCAACAGACTACTCTGTACCAGTGTCACCAGAGAACTACCATCTGACGTAAGGTATAATACCATCTGGGAGTTCTCGGCGAGTCCGTCCAGTGTACCCAGTCTCCACTGAGCACCCGTATATCATCTCTGATGTCAAACAACAATGGATATGGGATCATCCATCGCCCATCTGTATGGGTCGAGAAGGTATACGCCAGTCTACTCTGTTATATCGATGCCCCGTCCCGATACACCCACGACTAGGGACTTCGAAGGATGTACTTATGGACTACGATGTCCCCACTAGTATGATCCGCATCATAGTCCAGGTAGTCAAGTACACATCCTAAGGGCTTTACCAACATGTAACAGAGAGACAATCAGTATACACGTTAAGGTAAAGAGCAACCAGATAGCATACTATCATGTCGAGCAAGAAAGTCCTCCCTATATATGTCCCAGCATCCACTACAATATACATCCTATGTATAGTAATGGCCTCTAGGGCATACATATAACTAACAATCTCCCACTTGCACTAGGGCCTTCTGTAGCAGTGGTTGCAGTATCTCATACTCAACCATCCCATAAAAATCTCTCTCTGGGAACAGGCCTTTGTGTGTGGATTCGCTGTGTTGTCCTTTGAGTCTACTCTCCTAACCTCGATCTCCTTGGAGATCAACCATCTCCATGATCAAGTGATACTGCCTTAGAATATGTCTGGATCACTGATGGGACCTGCGTTCCTTGGCCTAAGCCACAACTCCATTGTCACACAATGGGAGGAACAAAGTTCATCTTATGCACTAATATACACCCAGACTGCCTCTTTGGTAGCATCTTAAGTAGCGATGTATCCTGCCTTTATCATCTAGTATGCCACGGTATCTAGCTTGGAACTCATCCAACATACCGTCCCTTTACTGAGGGAAAAGACAATGCCTGTGATTGACATTCAGTCGTCATTATCACCCTGGAACCCTTCCAGTGATTCTCCCCAGGATCGATTGATACCATCTCGCTACAACTAGTGAGAATCCTAACATCCAATTAGATCTATCTCATAGATCCAAAACCCAGGATTTAGGAGGTATCACTTTGATCCTATGTGGAGAATTAGTGTGATAAGCGGAGATTGATCGAGCGTAGCATAGGAAACTCCTTCCCTATCAAGAGTATGTCATCCATGTACTCTACGAGGATTACCACCATACTCCCTACTACCTTTTTGTATATACAAGGTTCATCTACCATTTTGATGAAGTCAAACTTTTTGACTACGACATCAAAACAGACGTTCCAACTCCGCGATGCCTGCTTTATCCTATAAAGCATCTTGCACACGTTTCCGCTGCTCCCACTGTCTACGAGGCCCTCTGGCTGTGTACTTATAGATGCTCTCTTCTAAAACATCATTTAGAAAAGCTGTCATGACACCCAACCACCAGATATCGTAGTCATGGTATGTAGCCATGGAAAGTAGGATCCGGATGGACTTAAGCATAGCCACTGGAAAAGGTTTCATCATTATCCACGCCTGGTCGATGACGAAAACCTTTAACAAGTCTAGCTTTGAAAGTCTTAACTTTTCCATGTACACCAAGTAATCTTCTCAAGATTTACTTGCTCCTGATGGGGATTTAACCCTTCAGATATAGCAACCAAAGTCCATACTTTGTTGGTGTATAAGGATTCCATCTCAGATCGCTAAACATCCAGCCATTCTTACAGAGTCCCACTCCTGATGACCAGCTCGAAACTAGTTGGGTCATCATCTCATGATGCAATCCTCGCTCCCACTGTCATAGAGAAACCGAAGTATCTCTCAGGTGGGTGAGGAAGCCTATTAGATCGGCGGAGAGGATGAGGTTCGTTGGAATCTACTGAATCCTTTGGTTCTACCAAATCATCTGCTCTTGTTTGTATAGCTGGAACCTTTCCAGTTCTACATTACAGACTTTGCCTCGAGCTTGTCCGGATTTTGCTTTCAGACATAGGCCGGTCAACCCCAAATCTTAACTAGCTTAAGACATGGGCTCTTCCCTTTCCATATCACATACGAAATGGTAGGCAACTGATTTGATTCGAACCCTATTCAATAGGTATGTAGCTTCTCAAGTGCATAACTCCCAAAAAGGAAATAGGTAACTCAGTAGTACTCATCATAGAGCACACCTTATCATATAGGGTGTTATTGCTTCGCCCCGATATACCATCGTGCTATGGTGTATACAGAGGAGTAATGCTGAGAGAGAATCTCATTCTCCTTTAGAATAATCCAGGATTTTCGTGCTCAAGTATTCTCCTCCTTGATCTCATCAAAGGACATAATACTTATACCCGTATTGGTTCTCTACTTCTAACTTATATTCTGTGAATATCTCAAAAGGTTCTGACTTGTGTTTCAACAGGAACATATATCTGAATCTTGAGAGATTATCAGAGAATGTAATGAAGTATAAAGAACCGGTCTTGGCAAGTGTAGACAGGGGACCTACATACATCAACATGTATCATCCCAAGAGTTCACTAACTCTTTCTCTGTTTCCAGTAAACGGAGCTATGGTCATCTTATCTCTGTGACATGACTGGCAAGTTTCATAAGATGTAAATTCAAACTGATTTAAATATGCATCTAATATGTAACTTCAGCCAGTCGGATCACATTGATATGACCTAGTCTACAATGCCTGAAGAAGGATCCGTTCATTTCTGAACTCTTCCTCTTCTGTGTGTTCCGTATACAAAGAACTGTAGTTTGATTTAGAACATTAATGCTTTTAGATAACGTGCCTGAACCGATCAACTTTTGATATAGGAAATGTTCAAAACATTATCCAACAATACAAAATTTTATCGTTTCTTTACTAATAAAGAGACAGATATGATTTTGTATATCAGGTTCGGTATCTAATAACATTCGTTCAGAATCAATGTATTGGTAATACAGGGTGACAGTGACCAACAGACCTGGCTGCAACTCTTGCCCCGTTTTCTGCCTCATGAAACTTATCACCCGTTCTCAGTTCTCTACCTATCTGTAGCCCTATGTAACAGATTACATATCTGGGATCCTGATCTGGTATCACATACCCAGGACGTAGAGGATACAGAGAAACGGTTCTTTGTAACGAACACACCCGAAGATGATGCATCAGCATGCACTCTCTTCGTTTGGGCTGCACGGGAATTCTGGTAATCCCCAATTTCCTGCTCTGTCTTATAACATTTATAAGTTGGAGCGGGACCAACGTTCCCCAGCTCAGTATAACAAGCGGGTTCGGTCATTATTCCGTATTATTATCTTGATTAAGGCGTGATATGGTCGCTACTAGGAGAGAGAGAGAAGAAAACACTCAGCGTGCACTCTTGCAAGAATAGATTGGTTATTATTTTATCTAATCAGGATGGCT
The DNA here is from genome assembly GCA_030015575.1 of Agapanthus africanus. NCBI lineage: Eukaryota > Viridiplantae > Streptophyta > Magnoliopsida > Asparagales > Amaryllidaceae > Agapanthus > Agapanthus africanus. The sequence goes on along the minus strand of CM057343.1, from coordinate 284,783,260 downwards.
CCCACTGCTTTTTATCAAATCTTCCTTCAAACCCTAAAAGGAAAGACTAGCCGGGATTAATTACACACTACAAGTTCGCCAATCTTTCAGCCAGGCCAGTGTCGGTACTTTGAGGGAGGTCCCCCGTGCTTTCGCACGAACCTAATTAATGTAAACCTCGTTTTTCCATAGGCGTAACCTCGTTAACACCTTTCTAGACACCTACTTGATCGGCTAATTGTAATGAGTAAAACTCTCCCTGGAGTAACACTTACTCGTAGCGGGTATCGGGATCCAACTATCTCATAGAAGGTATGCAGTCTTATTGCAAATCTCAACACTTGAAATTCCCGATAATATTTTTCCCCTAACGTGCTATGACCTTGACGAAAGCCAACAAACCATAGCCCGCTAGTCAAGTTCAACCCGTACATTTCTTGATTGAATTAAACCCACCCGCACGACTCTTGACGAAAGCCAACAAAGCCGCACGACTACCCTAATCCAATCTCATCGTATGCTAGCAGATAAGTAGCATATAGCTACCGCACACTGCACCTTGACGAAAGCCAACAAATGCAGCACGAATACTATATACAACTTATCTGAAATGACGGAGGGCTACGACAGGTTTTTCTGAAAACCTATTGCGTAATGAACTTGATATCGTTGTAGGATCGAATGAATTTTGAAATGGAGTGTTTTTGAGGCTTTTCTAGTTTTGCTAAAGGAGTCACTCCCGGTGAAGGGATCGTCGGTCCTTTCCTCATCGAATGAGGTGCGGGATATATCACACATATCACTGTGCAAAGCAAAAACACTTAAAAGCAATCAAAAGACAAACCGAGTGTGTAGCATCGGCCAGTTATTGGTAAAGGAGTCACTCCCGGTGAAGGGATCTCGGTCCTTTCCTTATCGAATAAGGTGAAGGATATATCATATATACCGCTGTGCAAAGCAAGAACTGTAGCTACCTGTTTTATTTTCAAATTCGATTCTACAACATCTTAGGTTTCTTTTATTTCATTAATCACATTAATGAAGTCCCATCATTTAAGTACCTAAACATCACAGATAAATACGACGTACACTTATGTCATCCGCATTCGCCTTGATGTCCCCTCATGCACCGTTAGGTTAGGTAACTAACGGCAGAGCAGGGCAGGGCTAGCGTGGGTGTAAAACATAAGCAACATCTATATAATATATCATATATACTATATACTGTATCTATCACAGAACATCACATGATCATATCACAGATATCGCAGCAGAAAAATCATATGAAATATTAGATATACTAGGACGTCCGTGTTTTCAATACGAGCGAGTATAAAACACGGATTCCACGGTCGCGATGAATAGCCAAACCCACACCCCTAGACCCCTATGAGAGCGGCAAGCAACCCTACCAATTCTGGAGTTAGGAGACCCGGACTCGACTCCTCGAGTTGGTCTCCCACTGGACTCCAGAACCCGGTTACTTGTGCTCTCCTCCTTGGGTCTATCCTAGTGCGGAAAAGTAAATAATATACAAACGGTGACAACTTCCGCAACCTGGAAGTGCCCCAATAAAAGAATATTACATACAAGTTTTTTTACATGAATGAAAAAGAAAAACACTCATCTCACATAAAAACCCCCGGCTATTCAAAGACGACGATCCAATATAACATATCCAGCAACACATAACATCACATGTCATCAACGTAAGTAAATATGTCCATCCCAATTGTCGTTGACATATAGCAACGAAACCGGCGATATCACATATTACAGTTACGGTCACAGAAAAGAAAGTGTAAAACTACAACAGTTGGAATCCGCAATCTCTTTAGACATCACATGCCTAATCAAATGAATACCTTAGACATCGCATGCCTAACAATTATAAACCCCGCATTTTAGTCTCATCATTGAAAACACTTTTCAATATTAAGTCGGGTAATTCAACAAGATTCCCGACATCCTGATCGAATGCTCGTCGCAAACTTCAGTAGACGGCTGCACCCCCGATACCGTCGACGAAGTGCACCAAGGCGGAACACCGCTACCGCGAGCACCCGAACGGATGCTTTCGGCGACGGGGTTCTCCTACAGTCACTTGGTCGGGGCTATGGAGTGAGGCTGTCTATTAAGTTTACCCGGCAAGTATCCGCGTACGCTACGTGATTGCGACGGACTTTTGATCACATCAAAATTCCGTGGCAACCGATAAAGTGAGACTAAACTGCTATGTTTATAACATTCATTCAGTTATCTCATAACTATTGTGAATTCCAATTATTGTATCCCATTCCAGATAATTAGAAAATGTTAAACTTTCCGATTGAACATTCGAACACCCAAGTTTTCCCGAAACAGGTCAACACATGAAATAAGTCTAACAACATTCAGTTCGTGCCTCAGTACCAACGGTCCAGCCGTAAAAGGGTCAAGCCAACGCCTCACATGTGGCACGCCGTACTGCCCCAAACCCGAAGGTTCAAGGGGCAGTTCAAGACGGTCACATAATCGAGTTAAGGTTTGTTGTCTTCTAGAGGGTCCATCGCGTTACTTGCACTACTTAGAACGTCGTTAAACTATGGAAAAATCCAACACTTGGAAATTTCCCGACAAGGGAAAAATTGGGTATTTATATCCGGTCAAACTTTTTAACATATTCAAAAAATTATCCGGAAAGCCACTTAGACAAAATCTGATACTCCGATCAAAACACCGAATCCCCAAAACAACTCCAGAAAATTCAACTCTTGAATAAATTTTAAAAATAACCAGAGAACTCAGCACCTGAAACAATGAATTACTGTGCAAACAGTTAGGGCTGACGTCACAATTCTGCCGCGGAACCGCCGCATAAGCTAGTCTTATGCCGCGGTTCCGCCGCTGATTACACTGTTCATGTAATAAATTTTGCGCCGTAATTCTTAGAATTCCCTGCTGAGTTTTCTGCATATTTTTAATTTGGAAAAATCCACGATTTTAGAAAAAGTACAGAGTGCAATTTTTGGGGTTGGGTTTCGGTTCGATCGGAGTTCAAATTCCGTCTGGACTTCGCCTAAGGCTCTAGCTAGGCTCTGATACCACTGTAGGGTTCCTAGGCACCCTAATGAGGTCTCACAAGGCATCAACCATGCCAATTTAAAATTTTACGGTGCCGAGAAACCCTAAACTACGGATCGTTGGCTAGATGTCTAGGCGAACAAAGTAACTAGTTAACACTTAACTATAAGAATCGGAAATACAACCTTTGTAGATCCGGTGCTCTACCTCCATAGCTCCGCAATGAAGTCCTCTCGCTGTCCAAAACAAATCCCGGGCTCTAGCGTCGGCTTCATCGGAGAATAGGCGAGCTAGGTCGTCGATGTCCATGCCGAAGATGATCTACGTCGAAGCATCGCTAGATCAAGCTCCAACTTCACCAAGTCTAGAAAACTTGTGAAGGAAACACACTCTACTACTTGGCAAGAAGTAGAGGATGAAGAAATAGGAAGTGGGTTCACTTTAGAATTGGATTTCTCACTCACTTACATCAAACACCATTGATTAACTCAAGGTTTCTTCTTTGAAGAAGATGAAGAAGAAGAAGATAATATTATGATATCATTATTAGAATAGAAAAGAAAAATCCATTCTTATCATAATATTAACCATGGTAATGTGTAGAGAATTGACTAAGGTTAAATGAATGGTTAGGGTTAATGAGATGAAGACAAAAGGGTTTCTTTGGTCAAAGCTTCATGAAGCTTCAACAAGCTTCATGAAAGAAAGAAACCTTTTGTTTTTCCTTTTCTCTTATCTTTAATCCAAAAACAAATAAATAAATGAATGAATAATCAAATAAAAACCCTAACCATTTATTTAAACAAGGTTTAATTCTTTACACAAACCCTAGCAAACATGATACAATCAAGTGCACGAAAATATATCAAATATACAATGTGCACATCCGAGCGAGAAAATCCATTTAAAGTGAACCAATATTAGTTAATGCAAAGTAATATATCAAATATATAATTATACATTAAATCATTAAATCAACACTTGATTTAACGATCCGGTCATATCGCATATAACCGACTAATATCCAATGTATCGATTTATCGAATCAATCCTTGATTCGATAACTAGGTTATATCGCATACAACCATTCGACACATTCATCGCGAGAATAGAATACGGTATCACATACACGCATTATTCTCCGTCCCGCACATATCTCATATGCGCTTCTATTTCGTTTCGCTTGAGCCAGGAAATCTCTGTGTAGGACTCTAAAGACTCGTCAATACGCCGGCAGCAGGCGATGATCATATCAAACACCCACAAGCCGCAAGCGGTCTACTAAACGTAACGGCCACCCGGGTATTGAGCGATCTAAAGATCGACGAGCAAGCCCGCTCACACTCCAGTGAATCCAACCAGTAACACTACCGTACAGTCCGGTCTGATCGTCTGATATATCGCATATCTTGCCTAGGGGTGGTAAACGTCAGACACCAATAGCTCGATAAGTCGTGTCGATATGAGGTCTATAACACTTCGAGAAACTACAGGTAACACTTACCAGTAAATCTCAGCAACCCTGTCCAGGGATTTCCTGTTATAGCCAATCGAACACAGCGCAACATCAACTCCCTATACCGGGAGAGACGAATCCCCTCCATCGCTCATTGCCTCCATGTGATTCGGGACTGTACCTAAAAATCACCGTTTTGCACGCCCTCTTGGACGTGGTAAGATGGAAATCAAAGCACAGTGGGAACCACACAAGACTCTATGACGATCTCGGGTCAACAGACTACTCTGTACCAGTGTCACCAGAGAACTGCCATCTGATGTAAGGTATAATACCATCTGGGAGTTCTCGGCGAGTCCGTCCAGTGTACCCAGTCTCCACTGAGCACCCGTATATCATCTCTTATGTCAAACACCAATGGATATGGGATCATCCATCGCCCATCTGTATGGGTCGAGAAGGTATACGCCTGTCTACTCTGGTATATCGATGCCCCGTCTCGATACACCCACGACTAGGGACTTTGAAGGATGTACTTATGGACTACCATGTCCCCACTAGTATGATCCGCATCATAGTCCAGGTAGTCAAGTACACATCCTAAGGGCTTTACCAACATGTAACAGAGAAACAATCAGTATACACGTTAAGGTAAAGAGCAACCAGATAGCATACTATCATGTCGAGCAAGAAAGTCCTCCCTATATATGTCCCAGCATCCACTACAATATACATCCTATGTATAGTAATGGCCTCTAGGGCATACATATAACTAACACAGGTTAGTCTGTAGACCGGAGATTGTCATAGAGTCTTGTGTGATTTCCACCGTGCTTTGATTTCCACCATACCAAGGTCAAGAGATCGTGCAAAAAGGTTGTATTTGGGTACAGTCCTGAGTCACATGGAGGCAATGAGCGATAGGAGGGGTTTCGTCTCTCCCGGTGTTAGGAGTTGATGTTGCGCTAGGCTCGATTGGCCATAACAGGAAATCCTTGGCCAGGGTTGCTGTGATCTACAAGTAAGTGTTATTAGTAGTTTCTCGAACCGTTATGGACCTTGCATCGGCATGACTTATCAGGCTATTAGGTTCTGACGTTATACCACCCCCAGGCTGTGATATGCGACATATCTGACGAAGAGACTGAACTGTATGGTAGTGTTACTGATTGGATTCGCAAGAGTTTGAGCTGGCTTGCTTGTTGATCTTTTGATACCTCAATACCCGGGTGGCCGTTACGTTTAGCAGACCTCTTGCGGCTTGTGGGTGTTTAATATTATCATCACCTACTACCGGCGTATTGGCGAGTCTTTAGAGTCCAACACAGAGGTTTCCTGGTTCATGCGAAACGGAGTAGGAGCACTTATGTGATATGTGCGGGACTGAGATTAATGCGCGTAAGTGATACCACATTCTATTCTCGCGACTTGTGACATTGGTCGGTTATATGTGATATAGCCGGGTTATCGGATCAAGTGTTGATTCGATAAGTTGTTGCATTTGATATTAGTCAGTTATACAACATAGAGCCGGATTATTAAATTAAGTGTTGATTTAATAATTTAATGTATAATTATATATTTGATATATTAAATTACATTAACAAATATTAGCTCACTTAAGTATTCATTTTTCTCATTTATGATACATTGATATATATGTGATATATGTTAAATGTATTGTTTTCTTTTTGCACAAAATATATATGTGATATATATTATTGTGTTATGCTAGGTTACACATGCAACATGTATGTATAAGACTCATACCATGCTAGGTTAATGTTTGGGTTTTATTTGCTTTAAGTAATTGAAAATGATTTGGAATTAATCATGGTTGAGCTTGGAAGAAGCAAGTAGAACTACTGACTAAGTCCTCTTGTTTTATTTTTCTTAATATATTTATTAAGCTAACCATTAACCTTACACCATGGTTAACTCTCTACAAGGGTTAGTGTATGACACTAACTCACCATGGTTGCAATTCTAACCTCATGAGTTCATTCATCTCTTCATCACTTCTTCTTCTTCCTCAAGAGAAAAAGCTTGCTAGTTTTTTCTATGTGATGAAATATTGTGAGAAAAAGAAATCTAAAGAGAGCCCAATTCCTGTTTCATCATCCTCTACTATTAGCCATTTAGTTTAGGGTGTTTGCTTCACTAAACCCTAATTTAGTGAAGAGGTAGCATGAGCTTGAGTCTCCTCGACGTAGATCATCTTCGGCTTCATAGACTTCGAGCAAGTTTGCATCTTTCACCTTGTGGAGCCTCTCAAGAGTTTGGGAGATCATTACTCGCGGCGAAGGGACATATCACTTATACAAGTTAATATCACAATTCACGAGAATAGAATGCGGTATCACATACGCGCATTAATCTTGGTCCGGCACATATCACATATGTGTTCCTACTCCGTTTCGCATGAATTTGGAAATCTCTGTGTAGGACTCTAAAGACTCGTCAATACGCCGGCAGTAGGTGATGATCATATCAAACACATACAAGCCGCAAGTGGTCTGCTAAAAGTAACGGCCACCCGGGTATTGAGCGATCAGAAGATCAACAAGCAAGCCTGCTCATACTCCTGCGAATTCAATCAGTAACACTACCGTACAGTCCGGTCTCTTCGTCAGATATGTCGCATATCACAGCCTGGGGGTAGTATAACGTCAGACCCCAATAGCCTGATAAGTCATGCCGATGCAAAGTCCATAACAGTTCTAGAACTACTGATAACACTTAACAGTAGATCTCAGCAACCCTGGCCAGGGATTTCCTGTTATTCCAATCTAGCATAGCGCAACATCAACTCCCAATACCGGGAGAGACGAAACCCCTCCTATCGCTCATTGCCTCCATGTGACTCGGGACTGTACCCAAAAACCACCTTTTTGCACGATCTCTTGACCGTGGTATGGTGGAAATCAAAGTACAGTGGGAATCACACAAGACTCTATGATGATCTCGGGTCTACAGACTAACCTGTACCATTGTCACCCGAGAACTGCTATCCGACGATAGGTATAATACCATCTAGGAGTTCTCGGTGAGTCCATTCAGTGTGCCCAGTCTCCATTGAGCACCCGTATACCTTCTATGATGTCAAACACCAATGGATATGGGATCATCCATCGTCCATCATATGGGTCGAGAAGCGTATACGCTAGTCTACTTTGGTGTATCGATGACCCGTCTCGATAATCCCATGACTAGGAATATTTGAAGGATGTACTTGCTGACTACCTTTGCCCCACTAGTATGATCCGCATCATAATCCTGGTAGTCAAGTACTCATCCTAAGGGCTTTATCAATATGTAATAGAGAGACAATAAGTGTACTTGTTAAGATAAAGAGCAACCAGATAGCATACTATCATATCGAGCAAGAAAGTCTTCCCTATATATGTCCAAGCATCCACTACAATATACATCGCATGTACAGTAATGGCCTCTAGGGCATACATATAACTAACAGCGGATTGGGTTTCTTATGAATGAAGTCACCGTGAATTTGCAAAGATGACACCTCTTCGCATGCTTTTCGCAATCCCTTATCATGGTAGGCCAGCAATGCCTAAGCCGTTTAATTTGAAGCCGCATTTTGCGGCCAGATTGGTGAGCTCCGTAGATGCCTGAGTGAACTTCTTTCATGACTTTTTGGGCGTCGGCCGATGACAAGCACCTGAGCCAGAGTTGGTCTTATGATCTGTGGTATAGCGTATTATTTACAAACATGTATCGGAGAGCTCTCTTCTTGAGCTAAATCCTCGCAGATTTTTCTTCGGGCAGCTTGTCGTATCGGAGGTACTCTATGAAGTGTTCTCTCCAATCGGACTCGTCTTGAATGATCGAAGCTTCTTCTGCAGGATTGTTCTCTTGTTCTACGCTTTCTTCATCACGCAAAGAGACAGGAGGCAGAATTTGCCGGCATCTGACTGTGACTAGAATTTCGTCCATTTCAGGATTAGCTTGCTCTTTAGCTAGGCGAGCGAATATGTCGGCTTTTCCATTCAACGCCTTAGGGAATCTCATTAGTTCAATGCGGATGAACTGTTTCATGAGCTCCACCACCCGGCTTCTGCACCGAGCCAACTCGTGTTTGTATATCTAATAGTCACCGCTTACATGGTTGACGACAAGCTGGGAATCACTGTAAACCCGTAGCCGAAGGGTTCCCATTTCTATGGCGAGCTCCAGACCAGTTATCAGAGCTTCGTACTCAGCCTCGTTGTTTGTGCGAGGCTTGGTGAGAGCGAAAGAACGTCGTAAAGTTCCTCCTGATAGCGTGACGAACACCTATCCTATCCCCGCTTTTATCTCCGAGATGCTTGATTTGCCCGATCTCCTTATTGATGAGGCTCCATCGAAGTATAGCTCCCAACATGGCTCATCATCCTCGAGGTGTAGCACTTGTTCGTCGGGTAACTCGCAATTGTGCGCGATCCTTCTCGTATGGGATGAGCAGCAAGGAAGTCGGGAGGTCTTGCCCTTTTACTGCTTTCTGAGGAGTATAGATTATGTCAAATTCAAGCAGCATGATAGCCCATCTTGCCATTCTACCGGCTAGGCTTGCTATGGTCATCAAGTTTTTGAGTGGGTCGACCTTGGAGATCAGCATAACCCGATGAGCGAGCAAATAGTGCCTCAGCTTCTTCACAGCGAATATCAGAGCCAGGCATTGCTTTTTAATCGGGGAATAGTTGTGTTCCGCCCCGACTAGAGTTCGATTGAGGTAGTAGAAGGCATTTTCTTTTCCCTCCTCGTTGTTCTAGGCAAGGAGTGAACCGAGTGACTCATCTAGCACGGTAGTATAGAGAATAAACGGTTTATTTAGAATAAGGGCAGCAAGCACTGGAGGGTGCAACAGGTAGTGTTTGATGCTTTCGAACACTTCTTAACATTCGGCATCCCAGACAAAAGGAGCTCCTTTCATCATGAGCTTTGAGAAGGGCTTACATCTCCCCGATAAATTTGAGATAAACCTTCGTATATAAGCAAGCTTGCCTTGAAAAGATCTTAGCTGAGTCAGACTCTTTGGAGAGGGCATCTCCATGATGGCCTTTATCTTGGATGGGTCAATATCAATCCCTCGATGTCGGACTATAAAGCGTAGGAATTTTCCCAATGACACGCCAAAAGCACACTTCAGAGGATTCATCTTCAGATCGTATTCCCTCAGTCTAGTGAAAACGGTCCTGAGATCTTGGATGTGATCGGCCTTGGATTTAGTCTTGACGACCAAATCATCAACATAACATTCGACGACTTTATGGATTAGGTCATCAAAGATATTGATCATTTCCCTTTGATATGTAGAACCTGCGTTCTTTAATCCGAATGGCATCACTATGTAGCAGTATATCCCGATCGGGGTTCGAAATGTTGTGTGTTTCTCATCCTCGGGCGACATCTTGATTTGATTATATCCAGACGAGCCATCTATGAAAGTGAACAGCTCGTAATTTGAGGTATCATCGACCATCATTTCCATGACAGGAAGCGCGAAATCATCTTTAGGGCATGCCTTATTGAGATCCCTGAAATCGACACAAACTCATATCTGCCCGTTCTTCTTTTTCACCGGGATTATGCACGGAATCCAGTCTGCGTATTTCTCTTCAATGATGAAGCCGGCATCGATGAGTTTCTTGGTTTTCTCGATGACCTTTTATTCCAGTTACCTTCTCATTCTTTGAGGAGCTTGTTTGACTGGCTTAGCATCAGGAGATATAGCCAGCTTATGCACGGCCACTTCAGGGGAAACGCCAGGCATTTATTTGTACGTCCACGAGAAGCAGTCGGCGAACTCATGCAGCAGGACAATTATCTGCTCTTTCATTTCCTCTGACAAGAGTGAGCTGATGTAGGTCGGCCTTGGATTATTAGGCGTTCCCAATGTTAGTTATATGTATGCCCTAGAAGCCATTACTGTACATTGGATGTATATTGTAGTGGATGCTGGGACATATATAGGTAGGACTTTCTAGCTCGACATGATAGTACGCTATCTGGTTGCTCTTTATCTTAACGTGTATACTTTCTGTCTCCCTGTTACATGTTGATAAAGCCCTTAGGATGTGTACTCGACTTCCAGGACTGTGATGCAGATCATACTAGTGGTGCCTGGATAGTCCATGAGTACATCCTTCAATGTTCCTAGTCGAGGGAATATCGAGACGGGGCATCGATATTCCAGAGTAGACTAGCGTATATCTTCTCGACCCATGCGATGGGCGATGGATGATCCCATATCCATTGGTGTTTGACATCAGAGATGGTATACGGGTGCTCAGTGGAGACTGGGTACACTGAACGGACTCGCCGAGAACTCCCAGATGGTATTATACCTCACGTCAGATGGCAGTTCTCTGGTGACACTGGTACAGCTTAGTCTGTTGACCCGAGATCGTCATAGAGTCTTGTGTGTCTCCCACTGTGCTTTGATTTCCACCCTACCACGGCTCTACTGAGTCATGCAAATAGGTGGTTTTTGGGTACAGTCCCGATTCACATGGAGGCAATAAGCGATAGGAGGGGATTCGTCTCTCCCGGTATTGGGGGTTGATGTTGCGCTATGCTCGACTGGCCATAACAGGAAATCCCTGGTCAGGGTTGCGGTGACCTACTGGTAAGTGTTATCAGTAGTTTCATACATGTTATGGACCTTACGTCGGCATGACTTATCAAGCTATTGGGGTCTGACGTATACCACCCCTAGGCGAGATATGCGACATATCAGACGAACAGACCGGACTGTACGGTAAGTGTTACTGGTTGGATTCACAGGAGTGTGAGCGGGCTTGCTCGTCGATCTTCTGATCGCTCAATACCCGGGTGGCCGTTACGTTTAGCAGACCGCTTGCGGCTTGTGGGTGTTTGATATGATCATCATCTGCTACCGGCGTATTGACGAGTCTTTAGAGTCCTACACAGAGGTTTCCTGGCTCAAGCGAAACGAAATAGGAGCGCATATGAGATATGTGCGGGACCGAGAATAATGCGTGTATGTGATACCGTATTCTATTCTCGCGATGAATGTATCGAATGGTTATATGCGATATAACCTAGTTATCGAATCAAGGATTGATTCGATAAGCCGATACATTGGATACTAGCCGGTTATATGCGACATGACCGGATCATTGAATCAAGTGTTGATTTAATGATTTAATGTATAATTATATATTTGATATATTACTTTGCATCAACTAGTATTGGTTCACTTTAAAAGGATTTTCTCACTTGAAATGCACATTGTATATGTGATATATTTTTTGTGCACTTGTTTGTATCATGTTTGATGATACTTGCTCATTTGGGTTTGTGTAAAGATTAAACTATGTTTAGTGAATGGTTAGGGTTTCTTTTCTCTTATTTATTTATCTATTTATTATTGTTTTGGAAAAGATAAAGAGAAAAAGAAATGGTGGCTTAGTTTGTTTTTTGTTGAAGCTTCTTGAAGTTTTGAACAAGTCCACCATTCTTATCTCTTCTCTAACCCTAACCACTCATCTAACCTTAGTTAAATATCTACACTAAACCATGGTTGAGATTATGATAAGTATCATATTGTTTTTATTTTAAAAAAAACTTATGAGATATATCATCTTCTTCTTCTTCATCTTCTTCTTCCATGAAGAAAGCTTGCTACATCAATGGTGATTGATGAAAAAGTGTGAGAAATCTAAATCTAAAGTCTACCCACTTCCTATTTCTTCATCCTCTACCTCTTGCCAAGTAGTATAGGGTGTTTCCTTCACAACTTTTCTTGACTTGGTGAAGTTGGAGCTTGATCTAGCGATGCCTCGACGTAGATCATCTTCGGCATCGTCGTCGATGACCTAGCCCGCTTTTTTTCCGATGAAGCCGACGCTAGAGCCCAAGATCCGATTTGTATAGTGAGGAGACTTCATCGCGGAGCCATGGAGGTGGAGGACCGGATCTACAAAGGTTGTAGCCACTTTCCTTTGGCATTTATTTCGTTTACATGCTTGCATCGCCTCATTATCTAGTTAACGATCCGTATTAGGGTTTGTAGGCACTTGAAAAATTTGAATTAGCCATGTTTGATGCCTTGTGAGACTCCATTAGAGTGCCTAGGAACCCTACAATGGTATCAGAGCCTAGCTAGAGCCTTAGGCGATGCGTAGACGGAGTTAGAAGTCCGATCGACCCGAAACCCCGATTTTAACATGCTCTCTGGACATTTTTGAAATTCGTGGATTTTTGTGAATTAAAAATATGCAGAAAAATCAGCAGGTATTCCTAAGAATTACAGTGAAATTCGAGAGCATGATTCCTCTAGTTTGCGGCGGAACCGCGGCACAAGCATGGCTTGTGCGGCGGTTCCGCGGCCAAGTTATCCCATCATCTGTTTAAATTTTCACAGTAACTCCTAGTTTTTAGTGCTGGTTTTCCTGGTAATATTTTAATATTTATTCCAGAGTTTTATTTTCTGGGTTGTATTGGGAACTCAGTGTATCGATCGGATTGTCTAATTTTGTTAGTGTGTTTTTCCGGGTATTTTAGAATATGTTAAAAAGTTCGACCGGATATAAATACCCACTTTTTCCCCTGCCGGGAAATTTCCAATTGTTGGATTTTTCCGTAGTTTAACGACGTTCTAAGTAGTGCAAGTAACGCGATGGACCCTCTAGAAGACAACAAACCTTAACTCGATTACGTGACCGTCTTGAACTGCCCTTTGAACCTTCGGGTTTGGGGCAGTACGGCGTGCCACATGTGAGGCGTTGGCTTGACTCTTCTACGGCTGGACCGTTGGTACTGAGGCACGAACTGATTGCTGTTAGACTTATTTCATGTGTTGAGCTGTATCGGGAAAACTTGGGTGTTCGATTGTTTGATCGAAAAGTTTAGCGTTTTCTATTTATCCGGAATGTGATACAATAATTGGAATTCGCAAGTAGTTATGAGATAACGGAATGAATGTAATAAACATAGCAGTTTAGTCTCACTTGATCGGTTGCCACGGAGTTTTGATGTGATCAAAAGTCCGTCGTAATCACGTAGCGTACGCGGATACTCGCCGGATAAACTTAATAGACAGCCTCACCCCATAGCCCCGACCAAGTGACTGTAGGAGAACCCCATCGCCGAAAGCATCCGTTTGGGTGCTCGCGGTAGCGGTGTTCCGCCTTGGTGTACTTCGTCGACGGTATCAGGGGTGCGGCCGCCTACTAAAGTTTGCGACGAGCATTCGATCAGGATGTCGGGAATCTTGTTGGATTGCCCGACTTGATATTGAAAAGAGTTTTCGATAATGAGACTAAAATGCGGGGTTTATAATTGTTAGGCATGGGATGTCTAAGTATTTCATTTGATTAGGAATGCGATGTCTAAAGAGGTTGCGGATTCCAACTGTTGTAGTTTTACACTTTCTTTTCTGTGACCGTAAGTGTAATATGTGATATCGCCGGTTTCGTTGCTATATGTCAACGACAATTGGAATGCGCATATTTACTTACGTTGATGACTTGTGATGTTATGTGTTGCTAGATATGTTATATTGGATCGTCGTGTTTGAATAGCAAATGGGGGTTTTTATGTGAGATGAGTGTTTTTCATTTTCATTCATGTAAAAACTTGTATGTAATATTCTTTTATTGGGGCACTTCCAGGTTGCGGATGTTGTCACCATTTGTATATTATTTACTTTTCTGCACTAGGATAGACCCATGGAGGGGAGCACAAGTAACCGGGTTCTGGGGTCCAGTGGGAGACCAACTCGAGGAGTCGAGTCCGGGTCTCCTAACCCTAGAATTGGTAGGGTTGCTTGTCGCTCTCATAGGGGTCTAGGGGTGTGGGTTTGGCTATTCATCACGACCGTGGAATCCGTGTTTTATACCGGCTCGTATTGAAAACACGGACGTCCTAGTATATCCATTATTTCATATGTATCTTCTGCTGTGATTTATCTGTGATCATGTGATGTTCTGTGTCAGATATTGTATATAGTATATATGATATATTATATAGACGTTGCTTATGTTTTACACCCGCGCTAGCCCTGCCTCGCTCTGGCGTTAGTTACCTAACCTAACGGTGCAGACGGGACATCGAGGCGAATACGGATTGCATAAGCGTACGTTATATTTATCTGTGATGTTTAGGTGGATTTAAATGATGGGATATTCATTAATGAGATTAATGAAAGAAAATAAACCTAATTGATGTTGTGGAATTGAATTTCTAAATAAAACAGGTAGCTACAGTTCTTGCTTTGCATCGCGGTGTTCATTATAGAACATCCTGCACCTTATTCGATGAGGAAAGGACCGAGATCCCTTCACCGGGAGTGACTCCTTTAGCAATAACTGGCAGATGCTACAACCCTCGGTTTGTCATTTGATTGCTTCTATAGTTTCTGCATTGCACAGTGATATATATGATATATCCCGCACCTCATTCGACGAGGAAAGGGCCGACGATCCCTTCACCGGGGTGACCCCTTTAGCAAAACTAGAAAAGCCTCAAAAACATTCCATTTAAAAACCATTTGATTCTGCAATGAGATCAAGTTCAAAGCGTTAAAGGTTTTCACAAAAACCATTCGCAACCCTCCGTCATTTTAGGAAGTAGAGTACTTAGTATTCGTGTTGTGTTTGTTGACCATAGTCAAGGCACAGTGTACGGTAGCTAAGTGATGTCTTCCTACACCGCATATGATGCGATTAGTTAGGACAGTCGCGTGACTTTGTTGACCTTAGTTAAGGGTCATGTGGGTGGGTCTAATTAATCATGAAATGACGGGTAGAACTTGACTAGTGCTTATGATTTGTTGACCATAGTTAAGGTCATAAGTGCTAGGGGTAAAAATCTTTATCGGGAGTTTCAAGTGTTGAAATTTGCAATGAGATTGCATACCTTCTACGTGATAGTTGGATCCCGATACCCACTATGAGTAATTGTTACTCCTGGGAGAGTTTTGCACTTTGCAATTAGCCGATCAAGTAGGTGTCTAGAAAGGTGTCAACGGGGTTACGCCTATGGGAAAACGAGGTTTACTGTAATTAGGTCCGTGCGAAAGCACGGGAAACCTCCCTCAAAGTACCGACACTGGCCTGGCTGAAAGATTGGCGAACTTGTAGAGCGTAATTAATCCCGGCTAGTCTTTCCTTTTAGGGTTTGAAGGAATATTTGATAAAAACAGTGGGAGCCATCCTGATTAGATAAAATACATAACCAATCTAATCTTGCAAGAGCGCACGCTGAGTGTTTTCTTCTCTATCTCTCCTGGTAGCGACCATATCACGCCTTAATCAAGATAATAAAATGGATGTATTGACCGAAACCGCTTGTTATACTGAGCTGGGGAACGTTGGTCCCGCTCCAACTTATAATTGTTATAAGACAGTGCAGGAAATAGGGGAATACCAGAATTCCTATGCCGCCCAAACGAAGAAAGTGCATATGATGCATCTCCTTCGGGTGTGTTCATTATACAGAACTATTTCTCAGTATCCTCTGCATCCTGGGTATCTTATACCGGATCAGGATCCCAGATATGTAATCTGTTACATAGGGCTACAAAAAGGTAGAAAAACTGAGAACGGGTGATAAGTTTCATGAGGCAGAAAATGGGGCAAGTGTTGCAGCCAAGTCTGTTGGTCACTGTCACCCTGTATTACCAATACATTGATTCTGAACAAATGCTATTAGATACCGAACCTGATATACAAAATCATATCAGTCTCTTTATTAGTAAAGAAATGATAAAATTTTGTATTGATGGATAGTGTTTTGAACATTTCCTATATCAAAAGTTGATCGGTTCAGGCACGTTATCTAAAAGCATTGACGTTCTAAATCAAACTACAGTTGCTAGTATGCAGAACAAACACAAGAGGAAGAGTTCAGAAATGAACGAATCATTCTTGAGGCATTGTAGACTAGATCATATCAATGCGACCCGACTGGCTGAAGTTACATTTTAGATGCATATTTAAATCAGTTTGAATTTACATCTTGTGAAACTTGCCAGTCATGTCACAAAGATAAAATGACCATAGCTCTGTTTGTTGGAAACAGAGAAAGAGTTAGTTAACTCTTGGGACTGATACATTATGATGTATGTAAGGTCTCCTGTCTACACATGCCAGGACTGGTTTTTTATACTTCATTACGTTCTCTGATGATCTCTCAAGATTCTGACATATGTTCCTGTTGAAACACATGTCCGAACCTTTTGAGATATTCACAGAATATAAGTTAGAAGTAGAGAACCAACTGTAAGTCCATGCAACCTCTCCCGGTACTTTCGGGAATGCGGAATTTGGTAAAAAACGATTTTCTTAAAGATGGTAACATGGACCTAAAACCCGGATCTTGGTTAAACATCTATCTAACATCCTAACTATGAGTTTTAGCTACTCGGTTAGGGGGTTATACCTTGCTTGTCTTGAACTCCTTCGTCTTCAAAGCTCCGATGGTGGTCCGATGGCTTCTTCTCGTCGTCTCCGTACGCCGAAGATAGATCCACCTGAAAGCTCCAACCTTTAGCTCCTTCTTCGTTCTTTGAAGAAACTAGTTCACTTGGTTTGCTAAACCTAGTGAACTAGAATGAGTAGAGAAGAAATAGAATGGGATTTTATCTATGGTTCTTGATTCTCAACTCATGAGACAAGAGAACCATAGATCAAGAGAGGGAGCAAGAGGTTGAGGGTGAGAGCAAGAGGAGAGCTCAAGAACAAGAGAGAGAATGATCAAGAAAGAATGAGCAAGTATTTTGTCTCTCACCCTCTCATAATCCAAAGCAATGATAACTCATCATATTAACAAAAGTCTTATGTGATGGTTAGAAGCAACCACAACCATATCATTTCATGCACTCATTTTACACAAATGAGCAAGTAAACAAAAGTCTTTGCCATGAAATGATGGCTATGGTTATCATGATGGTCAATTAGTCAAGCCTAGTCAACCGGTCAACAAGTCAACAAAAGTCAACAAGTCAACAAAGTCAACAAGTCAACAAAAGTCAACAAGTCAACAACCATATCACCATAATACTTAATTAATATAATAGTTAATCACATATCATATTCTCATTAGGGTTGAGCATAAAGTCAAATAGTCAACGGTCAACTGTCAACAACCCTAATGAGAATCCGCTGCCTCTGCCTCCCTGTCAACTGTGCATACACACCCGCATCCGCGTTCCGAGGAACACGAATGCAAACTGGATAAATCCAATCCCATAAGGTACACTAGGATCTGGCTTAAACCAAAGCCCGCTAGTGTAAACTGTCCGGACACTGTACGTGCACAAGTGCACGGATGTGACCGAACCCTGTCGCAAAACCATGCGACCTGTCGCAATACCATGCGACCTCTACTCTTTTGCCTAAAGGCGAAAAGCTTTCTGTGTGGGACTCTAAAGACTCGACACTATGCTGGCAGTGGGTTTAACCACAGACCGCAAGCGGCACTAGCTGTGCGTAACGGTCCCCAGGTAATGCCGACAAGAAGACGGACGAGGCGAAACCCATCTGAACTCCTACTGAGCCTGAGTGTGACATTCTCCGTACAGTCCGGTCTGTTCGTCTGATACATCGCATGGCGGGCCTAGGGGGCGGTAAACGTCAGTCCCCCAATAGCGGTACAAGTCGTGCCGGAGTGAAGCCCAATACACCCTGAGATAACACTGGAAACCTACCAGTATATCTCGTTTGCCCTGGCCAGGGACTACTCGTGTAATGGCTCTCCTAGACACAGCGCGATGTCAACCCCCAATACCGGGAGAGCCGAATCCTGTCTAACCGTCACTGCCTCCAAGTGCTTCGGGACTGCACCCAACCCCCACCTGTTTGCACGACTCCTTTGAGCCGTGGTAGGGTAGTGATCAAAGTACAGTGGGAACACACTCGAGGCGGAGTGACAGTGTCAAGTCAGCGGACTAAGCTGTACTCATGTCACCTGGGAACTGATAACTGACGATAGGTATAATACCAACTAGTCAGTTCCCGACGAGTCCTGTCCAGTGTACCCGTAACCTAACGAGCACCCGCATACTATCTCAAGTACGACGTACTGACGGCTGTGGGACAGACCGTCTCCCACACTGGGATGAGAAGTGCATGCGCTGGTCTACTCCGGAGTATCGATGCCCTGTCTCAATAGTCCTGCGACCAGGGACCTGAATAAGGATGTGCTTATAGATTACCCAGCCCCCACTAGTGTGACTGCCATCACAACGCTGGTAATCAAGCAAAGATCCTAAGGGCTCCACTAATGCGTATAAGTGATATACTGAAATAAACACAAGTACACATTGAAGTAGAAACAAACCAAGTAGCATACTACTATTTTGAGCAAGATTGTATATACAAGGTGAATATCCCAAGCATCCATTAAGTAATATACAAACTAGTATGATACAGTAATGGCCTCTAGGGCATATACACTAACAATCTCCCACTTGCACTAAGGCCATGTACTGGCGTATCGAAGACCTATCATCTCGATCAGCCGCTCGAACTGAGTCTGGGGCAGGGCCTTGGTGAATGGATCAGCAGTGTTATCTTCTGAAGCGACTCTCCGAACCTCGATCTCCTGGCGATCTACGATCTCCCTGATCAGGTGATACCGCCTCAAGATGTGCCTGGATCTCTGATGGGACCTGGGTTCCTTCGCTAAAGCTATAGCCCCATTGTTGTCGCAATACAGAGGTATTGGATCAACAATGGACGGAACCACCTGAAGTTCTTTCAAGAACTTCCTCATCCAGACAGCTTCTTTTGCGGCATCAGATGCAGCGATGTATTCCGCTTCCATCGTCGAGTCTGCAAAGGTTTCTTGTTTGGAACTCTTCCAACACACCGCCCCTCCATTGAGGGTAAAGACAAAACCCGACATGGACTTGGAATCATCCTTGTCACTCTGGAAGCTGGAGTCAGCAAAGGCCTCGATCTGGAGGTCTTTTCCGCCATACACCAAGAACATCTCCTTAGTCCTTCTCAGGTACTTGAGAATGTTCTTTACCGCTATCCAGTGTTTCTCCCCAGGGTTTGACTGATACCGGCTTACCACACTCAGTGCATAAGCTACATCCGGTCTGGTACACAACATCGCATACATTATAGAGCCTACCGCAGAAGCGTAGGGTATAATAGACATGCGATCCCTCTCTAAATCAGTCTTGGGAGACATCTCTTTGGAGAGGGTGATCCCGTGACAAGCCGGTAGGTTACCGCGCTTGGAATCTTCCATACTGAACCTCTTCAGTATGGTGTCGATGTACCTGGACTGCGAAAGTCCTAATATCCTCTTGGATCTGTCACGGTAGATCCGTATACCCAGAATGTACGAGGCATCACCCAGGTCTTTCATGGAGAACCTGTGTGACAAGAACCCCTTGACAGATTGTAGCATAGGAATGTCATTTCCTATTAAGAGAATGTCATCCACGTATAAAATGAGGAATACTGCAGTTCTCGCTACAAACCTACTATAGATGCATGGTTCATCTGGATTTTTGATAAAGCCAAATTCTTTGACCGTCTCATCAAAGCAGATGTTCCAACTCCGCGATGCCTGCTTTAGTCCATAGATGGACTTAAGCAACTTGCACACCTTTCCGCTGCTCCCACTCTGAATGAAACCCTCTGGCTGGTCCATATAGACACACTCCTCTAAATTTCCATTTAGAAAAGCTGTCTTTACGTCCATTTGCCAGATTTCATAATCGTGGAAGGCAGCAATGGCAAGAAGGATCCGAATGGATTTCAGCATGGCTACTGGAGAAAATGTTTCGTCGTAGTCCAAGCCAGGTCTTTGACGAAAACCCTTTGCTACCAGCCTAGCTTTATAGGTCTCAACCTGTCCATCTACACCAATCTTCCTTTTGAAGATCCACTTG
Organism: Agapanthus africanus; assembly: GCA_030015575.1. Classification (NCBI taxonomy): domain Eukaryota; kingdom Viridiplantae; phylum Streptophyta; class Magnoliopsida; order Asparagales; family Amaryllidaceae; genus Agapanthus; species Agapanthus africanus. The sequence goes on along the minus strand of CM057343.1, from coordinate 284,762,885 downwards.
CATCCTACGGGTTTTACCCCGTCTGGAGCAATGTCCAACGTCCATACCTTGTTGGTGTACATGGACTCCATTTCGGTCCGCATTGCATCCAGCCATTTCACTGAGTCAACGCTCTGAACGGCCTGCTGGAAGCTAGTAGGCTCATCATAATCTATGATGCAATCCTCTCTATCCCCCTCTACGAGAAAACCGTAGTATCTCTCGGGCGGATGAGTCTGCCTACTACTCCTGCGGAGCGGCGTAGGAATGTCCTGTTCTTCCGAACCCTCTGGTTCCACTAAACTTTCAGTAATAGTCCGTGGTTCTGGAATTTCTTCCAGTTCTACTGCGCTCCCACTTATTTCTTTTTCTATGAACTGGTGTTCTAGAAAGTGGGCATGACGAGAAACAAGAACTTTTTGTTCCTCTTCACAGTAGAAGAAATATCCCTTGGAATTCTTTGGATATCCCACAAACTTGCACAGTACTGAGCGTGCCTCGAGCTTGTCCGCATGCTGCTTTTTGACAAAAGCTGGACTTCCCCATATCTTAATGTGATTAAGATGGGGTCTCTTCCCACACCACATCTCAAATGGCGTAGTAGGCACAGTCTTAGTGGGAACACGGTTCAAAAGGTATGCGGCTGATTCTAGCGCATATCCCCAGAATGATCGCGGCAACTCAGCGTTACTCATCATGGACCGCACCATATCCAATAGGGTGCGGTTCCGTCTCTCCGATACACCGTTATGTTGCGGGGTGTATGGAGGAGTAAGCTGAGAGAGAATTCCATTCTCTTTTAAATAGTCCAGGAACTCGGCACTTAAGTATTCTCCACCTCGATCCGATCTTAGAATCTTAATACTTTTGCCGGTCTGTTTCTCCACTTCATTCTTATACTCCTGGAATTTTCCAAAGGCCTCGGACTTATGTTTCATTAAGAAGACATAACCGTACCTTTGAGAAGTCATCCGTAAAAGTAATGAAGTAAGAATGTCCGCTTCGGGCATGTGTAGACATTGGACCGCACACGTCACTGTGTACGAGTCCTAAGAGCTCGCTCGCTCTTACTCCATGTCCAGTAAACGGAGTCTTTGTCATCTTTCCTTTGAGACAGGATTGACAAGTGGCATACGACTGATATTCGAACGCATTCAAATACCCTTCTGTATGTAACTTCGTCAACCTTCTCTCATTGATGTGACCCAATCTACAATGCCATAAGAAAGTCTGATTTATTTCTGGAGACTTTCTTTTGTGTGTATTCTGGACATTAAAAATCTGTGGTTGGTTTAACACGTATATACCATTACTCAAAGTACCTGACCCAATCAAAACTTGATTAAGGTGAATGTTTACAACATTGCTTACAAACGCAAATTCATAACCTTCTTTAGAAACTAAAGATACAGAAATGATATTACAAGTTGCGTTGGGTACAAAAAAGCAATTACGCAAAACCAAAACATGTCCATCTGACATTCCCAGGTGATAGTCCCCCACGGCTTTAGCATCCATGCTAGCTCCGTTCGCAACTCTGAGGGTCATATCACCTGCCTTCAAAACCCTACGGTTTCTCAACGCCTGCAAAGAATTACAGATATGAGATCCTGATCCGGTATCCAATACCCAGGAAGTAGAGTTTATTGAAAGACAGTTTTCAATAACATACACACCTGAAGCTGAAGCTGCAACCTGCTTCAATTCCTGTGTTCTGGCCTTCCAGGCCCTGCAATCATTCTTCCAGTGTCCTCTCTTATGACAATAGAAGCATTCTTCCTTATCCACAAGCTTCCCCGCTATCTTTGTTGCTTTACCTTTTCCCTTCGTATCCACTTTACTAACACCGCCCCTTGGTTTGGCGGGGGCCTTCTTCTTCTTTCCCTTGGCTTTCGCCTTGGACCTAGAAGAAGATGATCCTCCTACTAACAAAGTGGATGTTTCCCTACCTTTCTGTAGGGTGCCCTCTGCGCTCCTCAGCATGTTGAGGAGCTCTGATAGTTCAACCTCCTTTTCTTGTTGGTTGAAGTTCAGTATAAACTGGGCGTAAGTGGAAGGAAGGGACTGGAGAACTATATCCGTATATAGCTCACTCTCCAATGTGATCCCTAGGTCAGCGAGCTCCTCAATGTAGCCGATCATCTTTAGCACGTGCTCGGCTACTGATGATCCGACGGCCATTCTTGTCGAAAATAACTTTTTCGACGCTTCGTATCTTGCGATACGTGATTGCTCTCCATACAGTTCTTTTGTATGGAGCAATATGGACTCCATGTCCATATTCTCATGCCTCCTCTGATGTTCGTTGTCCATCGAGGCAAGCAGGAGGCATTTGGCCTTCGCGCTATCAATCTCCCAAGTCTTACGGACTTCCTTATCCGCGACGCTGGAAGTTGGACCAGGGACAGGGGGAGCTTTGGTGGTAAGAAGATACCCCAGCTTGTCATAAGTGATTGCTATCTTGACATTCCTGAGCCAATCTTTGTAGTTTGGCCCTGTCAGTTTGTTTTTATCTAGGAGTAACTTAAGTCCAGTCATGTTGATTGGTCGCTGCAATTAGGAGAGAGAAGAAGAAACACTCAGCATGATGCTCTTGCAAGTTTAGAGTGGTTTTTAGTTTGTCTAAACAGGATGGCTCCCACTGTTTCTCGAATCCCTCCTCAAACCATAAAGGAAGAATTAGTCAGGATCAATCCCACCGTACAATACTTGCTTAACCGTTCAGCCAGGCCGGTGTCGGTACTTCGAGGGAGGTTTTCCAACGCTTTCGCGAAGTTCCTTAATTAAAGAACCTCTTTTCCCTGGGGGCGTAGCCCCGCTAACACCTTTCTAGGCACCTACTAGGTTTATAGCATTGATCGTTAAGTGAGAAATTTCCCGAGGAGTAGCATATACTCACAGTAGGATCGGGATCCAAATATCATTGCGTGACGAAACTGAAGGAATCCTACCAGAATCATCACACTCCAAATGGTATGCAAATCTAGCAAGTTTCAGTACTTATGAAACTCCCGATGTGGATTTTTGCCCCATGCTCTTATGACCTTGACTTTGGCCAAAATATCATAAGTCACATGTCAAGTTCTACCCGTCATTATCCAGGTTAATTTGGATCCATCCGTACCTACCCTTGACTTTGGCCAAAATGGCAGTACGAGTGTCCCAAACCAACGCATCTATCTATGCTACACATGAACACCCAATAGCTACCAATCACTGTGCCTTGACTTTGGCCAACATACACAGCTTGAATACTATTGACTATTCATGCGAAACGACGGAGGGCTACGGATGGTTTTGGCAAAACCGTGAACGTAGTGAACTTGATTTGGTCGATGGAACGAGATAGCTTTTAAAAGGAGTGGCTCAAGCTCCGCATTTAAAAGTTGTTTTTGAAAAGAACCGAGTGGTTTTTCGAAAGTGTTCCAACGACTTTAACTTGGTTTATTATCTTGCATTAGTTCTTTTAATGCGTGATATTCTTGCATTAGTTCTTTTAATGCGTCCCATCATTTAATCCTACCATTGCAGAAAACAACCAAAATATGACGTACGCTTATGCCATTCGCATTCGCCACGGGGCCCCGTCATTACCCGTTAGGTTACTTAACTAACGACAGAGCGGGGGCTGGGCTAGCGCGTCTGTAAAACATAAGCAACGCCTAAATAATATCATATATAGATATACTGCAATGATAAACATTTCAGATCACAGATAAATACATTGGATATACTAGCAATCGGTAATTTGTACGAGCCTGTAACAAAAACAGATAACACGGTCGCGGTGAATAGCCAAAACCCCACCCAAGACCCCTACGGGTGCGGCAAACTACCCGCCAAGTACCCGAAGCGTAGCAACCTCCCTCATCTCCATGAGTAGGCCACTCGACACTTCGGCATACCCGGTAGTTTGTGTACCCCCTCCATGGGTCTATCCTAGGAGCAAAAACAGTAAAAAGAAATTATACAATGACGGCTACAACCCCTTCCCGGTTGTGCGGCCATACAAATAATTATTACATCAATTTACAAATTTACATGAATTGCAAGAAAAGAAAACTCTCGTCTCACAACCCCCGGCTATTCACCCGCGACAATCCAACATATTTATATACACATTCCAGCACATTACAGATCACAGATTTGTATAACCCCCACTAATCGACATATAGAGATTAGTAGACGTTCAATACAAATATCACATTACAGAAAAACCCGTTAGCTCAAGTCTTTTAGAAGTTCGATCAAAAATACGGATTTTCGGGACCCCAAAATAAAATTTTCGTTCTGGAAAATCTGGGTTGAAAATACATATACTAAAAATCCCAAAATACCCCAATTAGCAAACTGCAAAAAATAAAACCCATGACCGAGTCAACTCGGCCGCGGTTCCGCGGCGGGAGCGTGCTCCCGCCGCGGAACCGCGGCGCTTTGATCGAGTCATGGGCCCAAATTTTTGCAGTTTCTTTAAAAAAGCCTGAGTCGATTTTTGGTGTATATTAAAAAAGTTTTCCAGCACTTTTAAAATCGACAGAAAGTTTAAAATTCCGGGGTTCGTTTCGGGACTTTTTCGTTGATCGATCTTCTAGTTACTTGCTAACATGTTAGATAGAGTTTAACTAGGCTCTGATACCACTGTAAGTCCATGCTACCTCTCCCGGTACTTTCGGGAATGCGGAATTTGGTAAAAAACGATTTTCTTAAAGATGGTAACATGGACCTAAAACCCGGATCTTGGTTAAACATCTATCTAACATCCTAACTATGAGTTTTAGCTACTCGGTTAGGGGGTTATACCTTGCTTGTCTTGAACTCCTTCGTCTTCAAAGCTCCGATGGTGGTCCGATGGCTTCTTCTCGTCGTCTCCGTACGCCGAAGATAGATCCACCTGAAAGCTCCAACCTTTAGCTCCTTCTTCGTTCTTTGAAGAAACTAGTTCACTTGGTTTGCTAAACCTAGTGAACTAGAATGAGTAGAGAAGAAATAGAATGGGATTTTATCTATGGTTCTTGATTCTCAACTCATGAGACAAGAGAACCATAGATCAAGAGAGGGAGCAAGAGGTTGAGGGTGAGAGCAAGAGGAGAGCTCAAGAACAAGAGAGAGAATGAGCAAGAAAGAATGAGCAAGTATTTTGTCTCTCACCCTCTCATAATCCAAAGCAATGATAACTCATCATATTAACAAAAGTCTTATGTGATGGTTAGAAGCAACCACAACTATATCATTTCATGCACTCATTTTACACAAATGAGCAAGTAAACAAAAGTCTTTGCCATGAAATGATGGCTATGGTTATCATGATGGTCAACTAGTCAAGCCTAGTCAACCGGTCAACAAGTCAACAAAAGTCAACAAGTCAACAAAGTCAACAAGTCAACAAAAGTCAACAAGTCAACAACCATATCACCATAATACTTAATTAATATAATAGTTAATCACATATCATATTCTCATTAGGGTTGAGCATAAAGTCAAATAGTCAACGGTCAACTGTCAACAACCCTAATGAGAATCCGCTGCCTCTGCCTCCCTGTCAACTGTGCATACACACCCGCATCCGCGTTCCGAGGAACACGAATGCAAACTGGATAAATCCAATCCCATAAGGTACACTAGGATCTGGCTTAAACCAAAGCCCGCTAGTGTAAACTGTCCGGACACTGTACGTGCACAAGTGCACGGATGTGACCGAACCCTGTCGCAAAACCGTGCGACCTGTCGCAATACCATGCGACCTCTACTCTTTTGCCTAAAGGCGAAAAGCTTTCTGTGTGGGACTCTAAAGACTCGACACTATGCTGGCAGTGGGTTTAACCACAGACCGCAAGCGGCACTAGCTGTGCGTAACGGTCCCCAGGTAATGCCGACAAGAAGACGGACGAGGCGAAACCCATCTGAACTCCTACTGAGCCTGAGTGTGACATTCTCCGTACAGTCCGGTCTGTTCGTCTGATACATCGCATGGCGGGCCTAGGGGGCGGTAAACGTCAGTCCCCCAATAGAGGTACAAGTCGTGCCGGAGTGAAGCCCAATACACCCTGAGATAACACTGGAAACCTACCAGTATATCTCGTTTGCCCTGGCCAGGGACTACTCGTGTAATGGCTCTCCTAGACACAGCGCGATGTCAACCCCCAATACCGGGAGAGACGAATCCTGTCTAACCGTCACTGCCTCCAAGTGCTTCGGGACTGCACCCAACCACCACCTGTTTGCACGACTCCTTTGAGCCGTGGTAGGGTAGTGATCAAAGTACAGTGGGAACACACTCGAGGCGGAGTGACAGTGTCAAGTCAGCGGACTAAGCTGTACTCATGTCACCTGGGAACTGATAACTGACGATAGGTATAATACCAACTAGTCAGTTCCCGACGAGTCCTGTCCAGTGTACCCGTAACCTAACGAGCACCCGCATACTATCTCAAGTACGACGTACTGACGGCTGAGGGACAGACCGTCTCCCACACTGGGATGAGAAGCGCATGCGCTGGTCTACTCCGGAGTATCGATGCCCTGTCTCGATAGTCCTGCGACCAGGGACCTGAATAAGGATGTGCTTATAGATTACCCAGCCCCTACTAGTGTGACTGCCATCACAACGCTGGTAATCAAGCAAAGATCCTAAGGGCTCCACTAATGCGTATAAGTGATATACTGAAATAAACACAAGTACACATTGAAGTAGAAACAAACCAAGTAGCATACTACTATTTTGAGCAAGATTGTATATACAAGGTGAATATCCCAAGAATCCATTAAGTAATATACAAACTAGTATGATACAGTAATGGCCTCTAGGGCATATACACTAACACCAACAACCTGGTATAAGTATTATGTCCTTTGATAAGATCATGGAGGAGAATACTTGTGCATGGCATTCCTGGACTATTCTAAAAGAAAATGAGATTCTCTCTCCGTATTACTCCTCTGAATACACCACAGCACAACGGTGTATCAGGGCGGAGCAATCGCACAATATTAGATATGGTGTTCTCTTTGATGAGTATTACTGAGTTACCTATTTCCTTTTGGGGTTATGCGCTTGAGAAGCTGTGTACCTATTGAATTAGGTTCGAATCAGATCACTGCCTACCATTCTATATGAGATATGGTATGGGAAGAGCCTATCTCTTAAGTAAGTTAAGATTTGGGATTGTCCGGCCTATGTCAAAAGCAAAATCCGGACAAGATCGAGGCAAGATCAGTTCTGTAGAACTGGAAATGTTCCAGCTGTACAAAACTGCTAATGATTTGACAGAACCAAAGAATTCAATAGTTCCCGACGAACATCAGCCTCTCCGCCGATCTAGCAGGGTTCCTCACCTGCTTGAGAGATACTTCGGTTTCTCGATGACAGTGGGAGCAAGGATTGCATCATGAGATGATGACCCAACTAGATTCGAGCTGGCCATCAAGAGTGGGACTCTGTAAGAATGGCTGGATGCTTAGCGATCTGAGATGGAATCCATATACACTAACAAAGTATGGACTTTGATTGCGATATCTGAAGGGTTAAATCCCCATCAGGAGCAAGTATATCTTGAGAAGATTACTTGGTGTAGATGGAAAAGTTGAGACTTTCAAAACTAGACTTGTTAATGGTTTTCGTCATCGACCAGGCACGAATAATGATGAAACCTTTTCCAGGGACTATGCTTAAGTCCATCCAGATCCTACTTGCCACGGCTATATACCATGACTACGATATCTGGTGGTTGGGTGCCATGACTACTTTTCTAAATAATGATTTAGAAGAGAACGTCTATAAGAACACAGCCAGAGGGCTACGTAAACAGTGGGAGCGGCGGAAACGTGTGCAAGATGTTTTATGTGATGAAGAAGGCATCACGGAGTTGGAATATCTGTTTTGATGAGTTAGTCAAACAATTTGACATCATCAAAATGGTAGATGAACCTTGTATACACAAAACGGTAGTAGAGAGTGAAGTGGTCATCCTCGTATTGTACGTGGACAACATACTCTTTATAGGAAAGGAATTTCCTATGCTACGATCGGTCGATCTCCTCTTATCACATAGATTCTCCATAAAGGTTCAAAGTGATACCTCCTAAATCCTGGGATTTGGATCTATGAGATAGATCTAAATAGATTTTAGGATTCTCACTAGCTATAGTGAGATAGTATCAGTTGATCCTGGGGAGAATCACTGGAAGTGTTCCAGGGTGATAAAGATGACTGAATGTCAGTCACAGGCATTGTCTTTACCCTCAGTAAAGGGACGGTATGTTGGAAGAGTTCCAAGCTAGATGCCGTGGCAAACTAGACGATAAAGGCTGGTAACATCGCTATTAAAGATACTACCAAAGAGATAGTTTGGGTGTATATTGGTTCATAGGATGAACTAGGTTCCTACCATTGTGTGACAATGGAACCGTGGCTTTGGCCCTAGAACCCTGGTCCCATCAGTGACCCAGACATATTCTGAAGCAGCATCACCTGATCATGGAGATAGTTGATCTCCAGGTTCATCGAGGTTAGGATAGTAGACTCAGAGGACAACACGGCGGATCCACTCACGAAGACCTTTTCCCAAAGAGAGACTTTTAGGGGATTGTTGAGTATGTGATACTGCAACCACTGCTATAGATGGCCCTAGTGCAAGTGGGAGATTGTTAGTTATATGTATGCCCTAGAGGCCATTACTGTACATTGGATGTATATTGTAGTGGATGCTGGGCCATATATAGGTAGGACTTTCTTGCTCGACATGATAGTACGCTATCTGGTTGCTCTTTATCTTAACGTGTATACTTTTTGTCTCTCTGTTACATGTTGATAAAGCCCTTAGGATGTGTACTCGACTTCCAGGACTGTGATGTAGATCATACTAGTGGGGCCTGGATAGTCCTTGAGTACATCCTTCAATATTCCTAGTCGAGGGAATATCGAGACGGGGCATCGATATTCAAGAGTAGACTAGCGTATATCTTCTCGACCCATGCGATGGGCGATGGATGATCCTATATCCATTTGTGTTTGACATCAGAGATGGTATACAGGTGCTCAGTGGAGACTGGGTACACTGAACGGACTCGCCGAGAACTCCCAGATGGTATTATACCTCACGTTAGATGGCAGTTCTCTGGTGACACTGGTACAGCTTAGTCTATTGACCCGAGATCATCATAGAGTCTTGTGTGTCTCCCACTGTGCTTTGATTTCCACCCTCCCACGGCTCTACTGAGTCGTGCAAACAGGTGGTTTTTGGGTACTGTCCCGATTCACATGGAGGCAATAAGCGATAGGAGGGGATTCGTCTCTCTCGGTATTGGGGGTTGATGTTGCGCTATGCTCGACTGGCCATAACAGGAAATCCCTGGCCAGGGTTGCGGTGACCTACTGGTAAGTGTTATCAGTAGTTTCATACATGTTATGGACCTTACGTCGGCATGACTTATCAAGCTATTGGGGTCTGACGTTTACCACCCCTAGGCGAGATATGCGACATATCAGACGAACAGACCGGACTGTACGGTAAGTGTTACTGGTTGGATTCACAGGAGTGTGAGCGGGCTTGCTCGTCGAACTTTTGATCGCTCAATACCCGGGTGGCCGTTACGTTTAGCAGACCGCTTGCGGCTTGTGGGTGTTTGATATGATCATCATCTGCTACCGGCGTATTGACGAGTCTTTATAGTCCTACACAGAGGTTTCCTGGCTCAAGCGAAACGAAATAGGAGCGCATATAAGATATGTGCGGGACCGAGAATAATGCGTGTATGTGATACCGTATTCTATTCTCGCGATGAATGTATCGAATGGTTATATGCGATATAACCTAGTTATCGAATCAAGGATTGATTCGATAAGCCGATACATTGGATACTAGCCGGTTATATGCGACATGACCGGATCATTGAATCAAGTGTTGATTTAATGATTTAATGTATAATTATATATTTGATATATTACTTTGCATCAACTAGTATTGGTTCACTTTAAAAGGATTTTCTCACTTGAAATGCACATTGTATATGTGATATATTTTTTGTGCACTTGTTTGTATCATGTTTGATGATACTTGCTCATTTGGGTTTGTGTAAAGAATAAACTATGTTTAGTGAATGGTTAGGGTTTCTTTTCCCTTATTTATTTATCTATTTATTATTGTTTTGGAAAAGATAAAAAGAAAAAGAAATGGTGGCTTAGTTTGTTTTTTGTTGAAGCTTCTTGAAGTTTTGAACAAGTCCACCATTCTTGTCTCTTCTCTAACCCTAACCACTCATCTAACCTTAGTTAAATCTCTACACTAAACCATGGTTGAGATTATTATAAGTATCATATTGTTTTTATTTTAAAAAAAACTTATGAGATATATCATCTTCTTCTTCTTCATCTTCTTCTTCCATGAAGAAAGCTTGCTACATCAATGGTGATTGATGAAAAAGTGTGAGAAATCTAAATCTAAAGTCTACCCACTTCCTATTTCTTCATCCTCTACCTCTTGCCAAGTAGTATAGGGTGTTTCCTTCACAAGTTTTCCTGACTTGGTGAAGTTGGAGCTTGATCTAGCGATGCCTCGACGTAGATCATCTTCGGCATCGTCGTCAATGACCTAGCCCGCTTTTTCTCTGATGAAGCCGACGCTAGAGCCCAAGATCCGATTTATACAGCGAGGAGACTTCATCGCGGAGCCATGGAGGTGGAGGACCGGATCTACAAAGGTTGTAGCCACTTTCCTTTGGCATTTAATTCGTTTACATGCTTCCATCGCCTCATTATCTAGTTAACGATCCGTATTAGGGTTTGTAGGCACTTGAAAAATTTGAATTAGCCATGTTTGATGCCTTGTGAGACTCCATTAGAGTGCCTAGGAACCCTACACCCAAATCGATCTCGGTTAGCCAATCAAAGATTGCTTGTCCACCATCTTCGCGCTTTTGAGAGGCTTCTTCTGGCTCAGTTAGCTCGCCTTCATCATTTGACTCTTCGCCGGCTTCACCAATATGGATCATGTAGCATGCTTTGGAATCAGGTAGAATGAAACCTATGCCCCTTCTATCTGGAATTCATCCATCGATGAGTTCTCGGACCTGAGGCGGATGCCATAGCCCTTCATTAAACTTTGCTTTGGAGTCCGTTTGATATAGTCGACACCCGCACTTTTTAAAGTATTCCCGCATCTCAGGTGCATAATATCTGGGATTGAGGATGGCCCTTATGCCTCTCTCATATGGAAGGCATGTCACAGACAAATCGTCCGGGTGAACGACAGGATTTGACCTATACAACAGGATGCCCTTCTGTCCACTTTTCTTTCCGGGAATGCAGAAAGTTTTAAGCTGGTGCACGGTAGAGACCAACAATGCATCTAGCGCTTTGAAGATCTGCTCCGGCACCCTTGTCACAGCTAGGGACCTTTCTGTACTCTTGAAGGTTTCTCTTAGCTTCGCTTTTTGCATGAGGGCCCAATCTGCAAAGTTGTTGCAAGACGGATCATCTTCTTCTGATTCTCCTGTGTCACTACCTAAACGAGGGCGACTTTTGCTACCAGATGGGCCTTTGGTATCAGACGCGTCCGTATCGCTACCGATGTGAGGACGGGTTTTATGGAAGGACAGACTTCCAGCGTCGGACTCATCAGTGTCACTGCCGAAATACGGACGCACTTGGAGGTTTTTTCTTTTGAAAGTGACAGCTGGCTCGGATATGTTTTTGAGCTTTGGGGCCACTATGTCCTTTGTCAGTTTTGGATTAGTATTTTGGAGCCTCATAATGTCACGACCCGCAGGGTACGGAAAGTGACCGGCACTTAAGTTACGAAACGTCTCAAGTCATCGGTAAAATAAGTACGCCGAAGCCCAGAAAACAAAACCCAATTAAGGATTAGAGTGAAGGAAGAACTAATTTATTTAAAGCACCTTATTCCATTAAATTGAATCAAGTCTTTTTAAAAACAACTTCCTTTTCAAAAATTTCCAGCAGAATCACATTTGTAAAAGCTGACCCCCAAACGGGTACAAACAGGAATATAAATGAATAACAGGAATATGGCATCCCCAAGCGGGAGCTAGCTCTTCGCCTCAAGGCGGTCACAAATCCCACGCAATGCAAAATAACAATATGCACAAATAAGCATGAAAAGCACAAGTAAATACCATGTCGACTCAAGTGAGCTCGACCCCAACAATAACATAAAGTCCACAAGTCTCACAATCTCACCTCTAGGTCAATATACAGTAATCCAAATAGAACTGGTACAGCTGGAATAATAGCAGATGGAGTACTCTAGATAAAATGAATATATATAAGGTGGTACAAAATGATAACATAACCCACCTATGAGCAAAAGCCTCGAGTCCAGGCAAAAAGAGCAAAATGAGCAAAAGTGTCCGCCGCTACAGTGCTGACGTAACGGACCCGCAGAAAAGCTGTGGCACAACGGGGCTGAGTTGCCTGCTCGTGAGTAATAAATAACATCTACAAAGGCTATCGCATGCATGCACACAAGTATCCTAGCATCTCTAAAACAGGTATGGCTGGATGTACTAGCAGGTATGTATGCAACATCAGTGTACTAGCAGGTATGTATGCCACATAATGTAGCAGGTATGTATGCAACATAAATCAACTGTGATCTCAATATGTATATATAAGAATCATTCTTTCTCTTTTTGTTTTGAAACTCTTTTTAAATATCAGCATAATACTCATAGAATCAACAAAATCCGTGTCCAGCAACGACACCTCAAAACTGTCTCAAAGCTCATATATCCATGTCACAGTATCTCTGGCATCAACCGTCCGGCTGACCCATCTCAAATATCAATATCTCAATCTCGCAGCCACGGTCGGTATCCTCTGGATATCCGACGTGCCAAATAAAGTCACCGGTAGGTAATCCGTCCCCTGCCAGGCTCAACGCCATCTCCTGCGATCTTCTTGCCCCGGGATACCTCCCCGGGCCCACCATGTACCCGTGACGGTTCCTCCACTCCTCGAAAACCATAGCAAACTCATGGTGGACGACACTTTACATCACTAGAAAACCGCGACTTTTTATATTTTAAAAGATAATAAGTTTGTAAATCTTGCGGCTTTCCCCCGAAATGCAGAAATATCATAAAATCTCAAGAAACCATCATGGGTGCATATGTCAATGATAATGAATGCATATTGTATCAATGTTCGGTTTCAATGTATGATTAATAACTAGGCATGAACAAGTGATATAATGATATACATGCACGTGAATAGCAATTGACAATTTCATTTTAAGGGTTTAGTTTAATAGCACAGGTCTAAGCATTTATTTTTAACATGTTTCAAATTATATGTTTTCTATTGTCGTGACATGGCAATTTCCAGGGGGTGTGTGTACACATGAATAGTGCTTGTGCTGCTTATAAAAACCCTGATAATGGTGCATGTGTCCTACAGGATGAGTTCGCACATGTATGACAGTATAGAGCATGAATGTAGCAGATAACATACTAGTATTATAATTTCTATTGTCACTAACAATCTTTAAATTTACTAAATCTATCGGGCGACTTGCGCCATCCAAACGATGGTCCCCCGTAGATGTTAAATCTACTCATCCGTGATCCCGCGCTAGGTGTGTCCGACCACCTACTTTCCTTTCTCCGCTGCGCTCGAAGTCTCCGCCGGCGAACCTAGAATTTACAAAAGTCACACATAAGGCAAATCCTGCAAAAACGCGATATATCGCTAAAAAGGGATACGCGTGCGTGAAACTAAACGCGCATGCACACGATACGTCGCGATGCGTGCAACCTCTCCAGAATCCACTCCGACGTGCTGTGTCGTGCAGCGTGCCACAGAACCACGCGGATCACGCGCGTGTCGCACAAGTTTTAAAAAAAACATCGATAACACGCTTAAGGCTCCAGATTTTGCCTCTGGGCCAAACTCAAAAAGTTACAGATACCAACACCCTAAGCTACCCAGCAGAACCCCACACCCAATAACCCAACACCCCACCCCCTGTTCTGGCCACAAATTGCGGCCAGATTGATTAAATCGGCGGCCAGAAAGGGGAGAGGGGTCCCCTTGTTTTGTGTGTGTGTCTCTGCTAAGTTCACCATGCTACAGTTTCAACAATTTTATTCTTAAAGGTTCGGGTCCACAGCAGATCTTACAGAGACTAAAATGTCGCTAAATACGCTAAATTATGCCAAGTCGAACAGATCTGGTATTCCGGTGAAATCTGGGATAAATCTTGGGTGATATTGTCTCAACAGCATCTAATAAGGCTACTCTAACCATCACAACCATCACTTGGCTATATCTAACTCAATATTGCTAAAACTAGCACTAAACTACATATTATGAACACTAACAACACTATCGACCATAACTTAGCAAAAAGGAGTTGAGTTAAGGGGTTATACCTCTAGAGATCCTAAATGAAGGAGAAGAGAAGAAGAAGAGATGGTCTTGTCGTTGCTGCTGCTTGCAAACGCTGTTGCTGTTTACTGCTGCTGAAGTTGTTGCTGTTGTTATGGTGTGGTGTGGTGTTGTGGTGCTGATGTTGTGTAGCTGGTGTGTGTTGTGGTGCTTGTGTTGTTGTGTTGGGCTGATGTGGTGTGGTGTTTTGGCTGATGTTGTTATGTTGGGTTGATATGATGTGGTGTTGTGGCTGAAGTTGTTATGTAGCTGGTCTGTGTTGGCAGATGATCTTGCTGACATTGCTGATGCTTGCTGCAGTTGTTATTGATATTGTGTTTGTGTTGCTATTATTGCAGCAGCTGCTGTTGTATATAGTGATGTTGCTGCTGCATGCATCAGGTATGTGTGTGTGTGTGAGGGTGATAGTATTTGCTGAAGTTAGGGGTTATGAAGCTGTTGTTGGTGATATATTTGTTAGTTATATGTATGCCCTAGAGGCCATTACAATACATAGGATGTATATTGTAGTGGATGCTTGGACGTATATAGGGAGGACTTTCTTGCTCGACATGATTGTATGCTATCTGGTTACTCTTTATCTTTACGTGTACACGGATTGTCTCTCTGTTACATGTTGGTAAAGCCCTTAGGATGTGTACTAGACTACCTGGACTATGATGCGGATCATACTAGTGGGGACATGGTAGTCCATAAGTACATCCTTCAAGGTCCCTAGTCGTGGGTGTATCGAGACGGGGCATCGATATACCAGAGTAGACTAGCGTATACCTTCTCGACCCATACAGATAGGCGATGGATGATCCCATATCCATTGGTGTTTGACATCAGAGATGAAATATGGGTGCTCAATGGAGACAGGGTACACTGGACGGACTCGCCAAGAACTCCCAGATGGTATTATACCTTACGTCAGATGGCAGTTCTCTGGTGACACTGGTACAGGTTAGTCTGTAGACCCGAGATCGTCATAGAGTATTGTGTGATTCTCACTGTGCTTTGATTTCCACCTTACCACGTCCAAGAGGGCGTGAAAAACGGTGGTTTTTGGGTACAGTCCCGAATCACATGGAGGCAATGAGCGATAGGTGGGGATTCGTCTCTCCCGGTATAGGGAGTTGATGTTGCGCTGTGTTCGATTGGCTATAACCGGAAATCCCTGGTCAGGGTTGCTGAGATTTACTGGTAAGTGTTACCAGGTGTTTCTCAAACTGTTATAGACCTCATATCGACACGACTTATCGAGCTACTGGGTCTGACGTTTACCACCCCTAGGCAAGATATGCGACATATCAGACGATCAGACCGGACAGTACGGTAAGTGTTACTGGTTAGATTCACAGGAGTGTGAGCGGGCTTGCTTGTTGATCTTCTGATCGCTCAATACCCGGGTGCCCGTTACGTTTAGCAGACCGCTTGCGGCTTGTGTGTGTTTGATATGATCATCACCTGCTGCCGGCGTATTGACGTGTCTTTAGAGTCCTACACAGAGGTTTCCTGGCTCAAGCGAAACGAAATAGGAGCGCATATGAGATATGTGTGGGACCGAGAATAATACCAGTATGTGATACTGAATTCTATTCTCGTGATTTGTATCATTGGACGGTTATATGAGATATAGCCGGGTTACCGAATCTAATGTTGATTCGATATATTGATACACTTGATATTAGTCGGTTATATGCAATATGACCGGATCATTAAATCAAGTGCTGATTTAATGATTTAATGTATAATTATATATTTGATATATTACTTTAAATTAACTAGTATTTGTTCACTTAAGATTGATTTTCTCACTTGATGTGCACAAGTAGTATATGAGATATATTTTTGTGCACTTGATTGTATCATGTTTGATGATACATGCAAACTTGGGTGTATGTTTGATTTAAACCATCTTTAGGTTAAGGGTTAGGTTTTTAATTTTTTTTATTTATTTTATTTATTCATTTTGGGCAAGAAATAAAATGGTGGCTTCTTTTGGTTTTTACTTGAAGCTTCATGAAGGTTTGAAAAGTCTTGAACATTTTGTTTCTATCCTTAACCTAACCATTTACCTAAACCCTAGTTTATTCTCTACATGTGTTAGCCTTACCCATGGTTGCAATATGATAAGTATTCACTTGATTTATTATTATCAAATTTTTTTTTAATTGATATTCTTTCTTCTTCTTCATCTTCTTCTTCAAGTGAAGAAACAATTCTTGAAAATTCCAAGTGATGAAATCAAGTGAAAAACCCAAATCTAAAGTGAACCCACTTCCTATTTCTTTATCCTCTACCACTTGCCATGTAGTAGAGTGTGTTATCTTCACAAGTTCCATGATCTAGTGAAGGTGGAGCTTGAGTTTGAGTCGCCTCGACCTAGATCATTTTCGGCGTCGAAGTCAACGACCTAGCCCGATCATTTCTCCGACGAAACCATCGCTAGAGTCCGGGATCCGATGATCGCAGCGGAGGGACGTCAACACGGAGCTCTAGAAGTGGAGGACCGGATCTACAAAGGTTGTATTTCCATTCACTTTGTAGCAAAGTTGTTTGCTTGCATTTTGTTTCGCCTATCTTCTAGTTAACGATCTAGCAATAGGGTTCTTTGGCACATAAATTTTTGATTTTGGCATGGTTGATGCCTTATGGAACTTCTTGAGTATGCCTAGGAACCCTACAGTGGTATCAGAGCCTAGCTAGAGCTTTAGGCGATGTGTAGACAATGTTAGAAACCCGATCGAACCCCGAAACCCTAAATTTCACCCCTTTCTGTACGTTTTCTGAAACTGTAGAATTTTCCAAATTAAAAATATCCAAAAAATACAGCAGGGTTTTCTAGGAGTTACTGTGAAACACGTGCACCCAACTCGACTAAAGCGCCGAGGAACCGTGGCTCCACCCTGGCATATGCGGCGGTTCTGCGGCCATATAGGAGCATCTTGTCACGTGCTTTGCACAGTAATTCCCGTATGCAATGCCTGTGTTTTCTGGGAATTTTTAAACTTTACTCAAGAGTTGAGTTTTCTGGGTTGTATTGGGAGTTCGAAGATTCGATCGGATTGTGTCACTTTGTCTATGTGTTTTTCCGGGTAATTTTAGAATATGTTAAAAAGTTCGACCGGATATAAATACCCACTTTTTCCCCTTCCGGGAAATTTCCAATTGTTGCATTTTTCCGTAGTTTAATAACGTTCTAAGTAGTGCAAGTAACGCGATGGACCCTCTAGAAGAAAACAAACCTTAACTCGATTATGTGACCGTCTTGAACTGCCCTTTGAACCTTAGGGTTTGGGGCAGTACGGCGTGCCACATGTGAGGCGTTGGCTTGACCTTTCTATGGCTGGACCGTTGGTACTGAGGCATAAAGTGACTGTTTTTAAACTTATTTCATGTGTTGAGCTGTTTCGGGAAAACTTGGGTGTTTGACTGTTCGATCGGAAAGTTTAACATTTTCTATTTATCTGGAATGTGATACAATATTTGGAATCCACAAGCAGTTATGAGATAACTGATTTAGATGTTATAAACATAGCAGTTTAGTCTCACTTGATCGGTTGCCACGGAATTTTGATGTGATCAAAAGTCCGTCGCAATCACGTAGCGTACACGGATACTCGCCGGGTAAACTTAATAGACATCTACACCCCATAGCCCTGACCAAGTGACTGTAGGAGAACCTCGTCGCCGAAAGCATCCGTTCGGGTGCTCGCGGTAGCGGTGTTCCACCTTGGTGCACTTCGTCGACGGTATCGGGGGTGCGGCCGTCTACTAAAGTTTGCGACGAGCATTCGATCAGGATGACGGGAATCTTGTTGAATTTCCCAACTTGATATTGGAAAGAGTTTTCGATAATGAGACTAAAATGCGGGGTTTATAAATGTTAGGCATGCGATCTCTAAGGAATTCATTTGGTTAGGCATGCGATGTCTAAAGAGATTGGGAATTCCAACTGTTGTAGTTTCAAACTTTCTTTTCTGCGACCGTAAGTGTAATATGTGATATCACCGGTTTCGTTGCTATATGTCAACGACAATTGGGATTGGCATATTTACTTACGTTGATGACATGTGATGTTATGTGTTGCTGGATATGTTATTTTGGATCGTCGTGTTTGAATAGCCGGGTTTTTTTTATGTGAGATGAGTGTTTTTCATTCTCATTCATGTAAAAACTTGTATGTAATATCCTTTTATTGGGGCACTTCCAGGTTGCGGAAGATGTCACCGTTGTTGTATATTATTTACTTTTCCGCACTAGGATAGACCCAAAGAGGGGAGCACAAGTAACCGGGTTGTAGGGTCCAGTGGGAGACCATCTCGAGGAGTCAAGTCCGGATCTCCTAACTCTAGAATTGGTAGGGTTGCTTGCCGCTCTCATAGGGGTCTAGGGGTGTGGGATTGGCTATTCATCACGACCGTGGAATCCGTGTTTTATACAGGCTCAAAATAAAAACACGGACGTCCTAGTATATCCAATATTTCATATGATATTTTATGCTGCGTTATCTGTGATGTGATCATGTGATATGTTCAGATAGATACTGTATAGAGTATATATGATATATTATATAGACGTTACTTATGTTTTACACCCGCCCTAGCCCTGCCCCGCTCTGTCGTTAGTTACCTAACCTAACGGTGCACGAGGAGACATCGAGGCGAATGCGGATGGCATAAGTTTACGTCGTATTTATCTGTGATGTTTAGGTACTTAAATGATGGGACTTCATTAATGTGATTAATGAAAGAAAAGAAACCTAAAGATGTTGTGGAATCGAATTTTCAAAAATAGGTAGCTACAGTTCTTGCTTTGCATCGCGGTTTTCCTTGTAGAACATCCTGCACCTTATTCGATGAGGAAAGGGCCGAGATCCTTTCACCGGGAGTGACCCCTTTAGCAATAACTGGCAGATGCTACACACTCGGTTTGCCTTTTGGTAGCTTCTATAGTTTCTGCTTTGCACAGTGATATATATGATATATCCCGCACCTCATTCGACGAGGAAAGGGCCGACGATCCCCTCACCGGGAGTGACCCCTTTAGCAAAACTAGAAAAGCCTCGAAAACACTCCATTTCAAAATCATTTGATTCTATAACGATATCAAGTTCATTACGCAATAGGTTTTCAGAAAAACCTGTCGTAGCCCTCCATCATTTTAGATAAGTCCTACATAGTATTCGTGCTACGTTTGTTGACCTCCGTCAAGGCGTAGTGTGCGGTAGCTAACTAGTATTTATCGGCTTATGCATATGATGCAGATTGGATTAGGGTAGTCGTGCGACCTTGTTGACCTCCGTCAAGGGTCGTGCGGGTGGGTTTGATTCAATCAAGAAATGACGGGTTGAACTTGACTAGTAGCTTATGGTTTGTTGACCTCCGTCAAGGTCATAGGGTGCTAGGGGCAAAATTATCGGGAATTTTAAGTGTTGAAATTTGCAATGAGATTGCATATCTTCTATGAGATAGTTGGATCTCGATACCCGCTGCGAGTAAGAGTTACTCCTGGGAGAGTTTTACACATTACAATTAGCCGATCAAGTAGGTGTCTAGAAAAGTGTTAACGGGTTACGCCTCTGGAAAAACGAGATTTACATTAATTAGGTTCGTGCGAAAGCACGGGGGACCTCCCTCAAAGTGCCGACACTGGCCTGGCTGAAAGATCGGCCAACTTGTAGTGTGTAATTAATCCCGGCTAGTCTTTCCTTTTAGGGTTTGAAGGAAGATTTGATTAAAACGGTGGGAGCCATCCTGATTAGATAAAATAATAATCAATCTGATCTTGCAAGAGCATATGCTGAGTGTTTTCTTCTCTCTCTCTCCAGGTAGCGACCATATCACGCCTTAATCAAGATAATAATACGGATATATTTACCGAACCTGCTTGTTATACTGAGCTGGGGAACGTTGGTCCCGCTCTAACTTATAATTGTTATAAGACAGCAGGATATTGGGGATTACCAGAATTCCCTTGCCGCCCAAACGAAGAAAGTGCATGCTGATGCATCATCTTCGAGTGTGTTCGTTATAAAGAACTGTTTCTCAGTATCCTCTACGTCCTAGGTATTTGATACTGAATCAAGATCCCAAAAATGTAATCCGTTACATGGGCTACAGAAAGGTAGAGAACTGAGAACGGGTGATAAGTTTCATGAGACAGAAAACGGTGCAAGTGTTGTAGCCAAGTCTGTTGGACACTGTCACCTTGTATTACCAGAATACATTGACTCTGAACGAATGTCATTAGATACCGAACCTGATGTACAAAATAATATCAGTCTCTTTATACGTAAAGAAAGGATATAATTTTGTATTGTTGGATTATGTTTTGAACATTTCCTATATCAAAAGTTGATCGGTTCAGGCACGTTATCTAAAAGAATTGATGTTCTAAATCAAACTACAGTTCTTAGTATACAGAACACACACAAGAGGAAGAGTTAAGAAATGAACGAATTCTTCTTGAGGTATTGTAGACTATGTCATATCAATGCGACCCTGCTACCTGAAGTTACATTTAGATGCAAATTTAAATTAGTTTGAATTTACATCTTGTGAAACTTGCCGGTCATGTCACAAAGATAAGATGACCTTAGCTCTGTTTATTGGAAACAGAGAAAGTGTTAGTGAACTTTTGGGATTGATACAAGCTGATGTATGAAGGTCCCCTGTCTACACATGCCAAGACCGGTTCTTTTTACTTCATTACATTCTCTGATGATCTCTCAAGAATCAGACATATGTTCCTGTTGAAACACAAGTCCGAACCTTTTGAGATATTCACAGAATATAAGTTAGAAGTAGAGAACCAAAATACGGGTATAAGTATTATGTCCTTTGATGTGATCAGGGAGGAGAATACTTGAACATGGAGATCCTGGACTATTCTAAAGGAGAATGAGATTCTCTCTCAGCATTACTCCTCCATATACACCATAGCACGATGGTATATCGGGGCAGAGCAATAGCACCCTATGTGATATGGTGTGCTCTATAATGAGTACTACTGAGTTTCCTATTTCCTTTTGGGAGTTATGCACTTGAGAAGTTGCATACCTATTGAATAAGGTTCAAATCAAATCAGTTGCCTACCACTTCATATGTGATATGGAAAGGGAAGAGCCCATTTCTTAAGTTAGTTAAGATTTGGGGTTGTCCGGCCTATGTCTAAAAGTAAAATCCGCAAAAGCTCGAGGCAAGGTCTGTTATGTAGATCTGGAAAGGTTCCAGCTATACGAACTACAGCAGATTATTTGATAGAACCAAAGGATTCAATAGTTACCAACGAACCTCAGCCTCTCTGCCGGTCAAGTAGGGTTCCTCACCCACCTGAGAGATTCTTCGGTTTCTCTATGACAGTGGGAGTGAGGATTGCATCATGAGATGATGACCCAACTAGTTTCGAGCTGGCCATCAGCAGTAGGACTCTGTAAGAATGGCTGGATGCTTAGTGATCTGAAATGGAATCCTTATACACCAACAAAGTATGGACTTTGGTTGCTTTATCTGAAGAGTTAAATCCCCATCAGAAGCAAGTATATCATGAGAAGATTACTTGGTGTAAATGGAAAAGTTGAGACTTTCAAAGCTAGACTTGTTAAAGGTTTGCATCATTGACCAGGTATGGATTATGATGAAACCTTTTCTAAGGAGCTATGCTTAAGTCCATCCAGATCCTGCTTGCCACGGCTACATACCATGACTACGATATCTGGTGGTTGGGTGTCATGACTGCTTTTCTAAATGATGTTTTGGAAGAGAGCGTCTATAAGTACACAGCCAGAGGGCTTCGTAGACAGTGGGAGAAGCGGAAATGTGTGCAAGATGTTTTATGTGATAAAGCAGGCATCGCGGAGTTGGAACGTCTGTTTTGATGTGTTAGTCAAAGAGTTTGACATCATCAAAATGGTAGATGAACCTTTTATATACTTAAAGATAGTAGGGAGTATGGTAGTGATCCTCGTAGAGTACGTGGATGACATTCTCTTGATAGGGAAGTAGTTTCCTATGCTACGCTCGGTCAATCTCCGCTTATCACAAGGATTCTCCATATAAGATCAAAGTAATACCTGCTAAATCCTGGGTTTTGGATGTATGAGATAGATCTAATTGGATATTAGAATACTCACAAGTTGTAGTGAGATGGTATCAATCGATCCTGGGGAGAATCACTGGAAAGATTCCAGGGTGATAAGGACGACTGAAAGTTAGTCACAGGCATTGTCTTTACCCTTAGTAGAGGGATGGTAT
Organism: Agapanthus africanus; assembly: GCA_030015575.1. NCBI lineage: Eukaryota > Viridiplantae > Streptophyta > Magnoliopsida > Asparagales > Amaryllidaceae > Agapanthus > Agapanthus africanus. The sequence goes on along the minus strand of CM057343.1, from coordinate 284,740,265 downwards.
GTTGGAAGAGTTCCAAGCAAGATACCGTGACTTACTAGATGATTAAAGGAAAGATACATCGTTACCAAGGATGATACCAAAGAGGCAGTCTGGATATATATATATATAAGTTCATGAGATGAACTTCGTTCCTACCATTGTGTGACAATGGTGTTGTGGCTTATGCCAAGGAACGTCCGTCCCATCAGTGATCCAGACATATTCTGAGGCAGCATCACCTGATTATGGAGATAGTTGATCTCTAGGGTGATCGAGGTTAGGAGAGAAGACTCAGAGGACAACACGGCGGATCCACTCACAAAAGCCTTTTTCCAGAGAGAGACTTTTATAGGATGGTTGAGTATGAGAAACTGCAACCACTGCAATCAGATGGCCCTAGTGCAAGTGGGAGATTGTTAGTTATATGTAAGCTCTAGAGGCCATTACTATACATAGGATGTATATTGTAGTGGATGCTTGGACATATATAGGGAGGACTTTCTTGCTCGACATGATAGTATGCTATCTGGTTGCTCTTTATCTTAACGTGTACACTGATTGTCTCTCTGTTACTTGTTGGTAAAGCCCTTAGGATGTGTACTTGACTACCTGGACTATGATGTGGATCATACTAGTAGGGACATGGTAGTCCTTAAGTACATCCTTCAAGGTCCCTAGTCGTGGGTGTATCGAGACGGGGCATCGATATACCAGAGTAGACTAGCGTATACCTTCTCGACCCATACAGATGGGCGATGGATGATCCCATATCCATTGGTGTTCGACATCAGAGATGAAATACGGGTGCTCAGTGGAGACTGGGTACACTGGACGGACTCGCCGAGAACTCCCAGATGGTATTATACCTTACGTCAGATGGCAGTTCTCTGTTGACACTGGTACAGGTTAGTCGGTAGACCCGAGATCGTCATAGAGACTTGTGTGATTCCCACTGTGCTTTGATTTCCACCTTACCACGTCCAAGAGGGCGTGCAAAACGGTGGTTTTTGGGTACAGTCCCGAATCACATGGAGGCAATGAGCGATAGGAAGGGATTCGTCTCTCCCGGTATAGGGAGTTGATGTTGCGCTGTGTTCGATTGGCTATAACCGGAAATCCCTGGCCAGGGTTGCTGAGATTTACTGTCACGACCCAGAGTTTGGCCCGTGACCAGCACCTAACCACGCAACGTCTACAGGCGTAACGCGACTAAGTGAACCGAAAACCCAGAAATCAAACCCATAACAGTATAGAGTGTTTTAAGTTTTAAAAGAACACATTTAATTCAAGTTAAAAGATCCAAGTAAACAATATACGACGCCGCAGCGAAGATCAAGAGCAACAAGTGAGAACATCACAGATACAATACAACTGCATAAGAAAAGTCGGCTCACAATGAGCTCGACACCAGAATACCAATAATATACATCATCGTCCTCACACTGTCTCTAAGTCCATACATACATGGTAGATGGAGAATACTAGATACAACAATATACATAACTGAAAGACAAACAGATACCGCACAAAACCCACCTATCAGCAAGAGAGCCGGTACACCAACTATGGGGGTATCTGTGTCAAAAGATGCAAAACGCAGCCTGTCGCGACTACTCCGAAGGCTACCTGCAACCACTGTGGCACAACGGGGGTGAGTTGCCAACTCGTGAATAGAAATAACATATAAAGGTAATCTCGAGCATGCACATACTGCGCTACTCTAACATATGCCAGCAGATGATATTAGTGCGAGGTAAGCAGTATGTATAATAATCATGCAAGTCCTCTATCAGGTGATATAACTACAGGATGAGATGCAGTGATGAATGCTGAGCATAGGAATATAACATCTACACGAAATGTCGAGGTGGACTAAATATATATGTATGCACCGCGAATCCCAACAACCCAGACGCCGGTACTCCATCGGCCCTCAAATCCTGTACATCCCTGAGAATCATGAGTGCACAACATCGGCACCCAAATAACATAAATACTCGTGTCTAGCATCGACACGCAAATCCTCCTCTATCGGGCATCCGTCAGTCCGGGTCAGCCCTCTCTCAATATATCGGGAATCCGTCTGTCCGGGTCATCCCTTTTTCAATATATCGGGCATCCGTCTGTCCGGGTCAGCCCTCTCTCAATATATCGGGCATCCGTCAGTCCGGGTCAGCCCTCTCTCAATATATCGGGAATCCGTCAGTCCGGGTCATCCCTCTCTCAATATATCGGGCATCGTCAGTCCGGGTCAGCCCTCTCTCAATATATCGGGAATCCGTTAGTCCGGGTCAGCCCTCTCTCAATATATCGGGCATCCGTCAGTCCGGGTCAGCCCTCTCTCAATATAAGGCACTCTAGCACCGAGAAAACACAGGGTGACACCCCAAAATAGCATATCAAGGGAACCGGGTTTTTAAATGATTACATATTTGAAAAGGCCACGGTTCCCAAATCCAGAAATCACATATAATCCTAACCAATATGCAAGTAAATGTGATGTGATATGTGCATCAAGTATGAATATCATGTCAAGTCACATAAAAGATGAGCAATAGCATAATGATCCGATGTGATGTATGCATCAAGTATGAATATCATGTCAGGGTAGTGCTCTTGCAACATGAACTGTCAGTAAGGGTGCGGTGTTCTATCAATTCTAGTTTATATACATATTGCAAGGAATGCAGTATGCACTAAATAGTAGCCATGAACAGTCAATGTATGTAAATGTAGCTATAAGGTCTTATCAGCCCTGACGTAGAATGCCATGCGGGCGAGATCCCCGTAGATGTTAAATCTACTCACCGTAGTATCTCGCTAGGTATAGCCAACAGCATGTTTCCCCTTCTGCGCGGCGTCCGCCGTACTCGCCTGCGAACCTTCAAATTACAAAATACATCAAATATAAGCTTGACCTCACATAAACACGACATTAAAGCAGAACTAGCAACTCGTGTCGTGAACCAAGCACGCATGTGCGCGATACGCTAAAACGTGTGATCACGCTCCTAAAGTCACTCCGACGTGTCGCGATACGTAGAAACCCAAAACCCATACACACGTATCACGCGTGTCGCGAACGATTGAAAATACGGGAAAATAGGTAATCACCTACAGATTTTGATACAGAAAAGATAATGTAAAACTATATATACCAACATAACCCATATAGCAGCAGACACCAACACCCCAAACCCCAACCCAAAACACCCCCATCTGGCCGCAAATTGCGGCCAGAATGAATATTCCGGCAGCCTCACTTGGGAATTGGGCTCCCAGGTTTGTTGTGTGCACTCTATACCCCCCATACATGCTACATTAACATCTAGTTTCACTCTGAAATATCTCGGGTAGCAGCAGATCCTACAGAGCCTTATTTCTAGTTAAAATCCACACTTTTGAACTAAAATCAAACTTTAGGGTATTTTTCTGAAATCTGAAACAAACCTAAGTCTAAACCCACACTAATAACTCGTTAACAAGCTAATCAAGCCACAACAACATAAACTTTAAAATATTAGCACTAAATCCCTTCAATAGCACTAAAATTGCACAAAAAGGTGATATTTTGAAACTAAACATTCAAGTTATGGAAAAAGAGGTTAAGACATGAATTTATACCTCCTAAAGACCTTATACAACACCAAAAGTCCAGCTCCTCTCTCAGGTGTGCAGATTAGCCTTCAAACACCCCCAAAAAGCCCCTTTTTCCATGGTTTTGTGGTGATAAATGTGTTGATTTGTGTAGGTTTTGTTTGGAAATCAAGGATAAGTGAAAAGAGAAGAGAATATGGAGAAAAATGGAGGGTTTGCTGCTGGAAATTTTCTGCAGAATTGTAGAATGAGGGAAAGAGAGAGAAGAGGAAAAGAAAAGGGGTTAAAAGTCAATACCTAACACCATGGCTCATTTGTTTATTAGGAATTGAAATTATAAAAAGGGTTTTGTTTTGATTAAAGGGTGGGGAAATAAGTTAGCAACCATGCAACACAAGAATGGTTAACATGCTACCAAAACCCTAAGTCCCAAAAACTAAGTGTGCATGTGTACACTACACTACAAAGGAAAATTTTTCCAATTTGCTAACACGACTAAATAACTAATTATCGTGAAAACATTCTGACGCAAATTCAAAGTGTTACAATCTACCCCCTTAAAGAAATTCGGTCCCCGAATTTAAAAATCTAATCATACGCACCTTCAAAAAGATGGGGATACCTCTTCCTCATCTCGCTCTCGGTCTCCCAAGTGACCTCCTCGCCGCTCTGGCCACGCCAAACTACCTTGACGGACGGTATCTCTTTCGATCTCAATTTCTTTACTTGTCGATCCAAGATCATCACCGGCTGCTCTGCATAGGAAAGGTCACGCTAAAGCTGGATCGTCGGGTGCTGAATCGCATGCGAATGATCATGAAGATATTTGTGGAGCATCGAAACGTGAAATACGGGGTGCACGTCTGGAAAACTGGGCGGAAGGGCTAATCGATACGCAACCGCACCAATACGCTCGAGGATCTCGAAGGGGCCTACATATCTGGGACTAAGCTTCCCCTTCTTCCCAAATCTCATCACGCCTTTCATTGGGGAGACCCTCAAGAAAACATGATCACCAAAAGAAAACTCAAGTCTGCGCCGACAACGGTCCGCATAAGATCTCTGCCTACTCGGGTCTGCTCTCATCCTATCACGAATCAACTGGATCTTCGCGGTCGTCTCCTCCACAATCTGCGGCCCTAAGATACTGCTCTCACTGAGCTCTGTCCAACAGGTGGGCGATCTGCATCTCCTCCCATAAAGAGCCTCAAACGGTGCCATCTGAATGGTCTCCTGGTAGCTGTTGTTGTAGGAGAACTCTACTAAGGGCAAATGATGATCCCAGCTACCTCCGAAGTCTAATACGCATGCTCTGAGCATGTCCTCGAGAGTCTGAATAGTCCGCTCTGACTGTCCGTCGGTCTGCGGATGGAATGCTGTGCTGAAACTCAAGCGAGTGCCCAAAGCCTCCTGAAGCCTCTGCCATAGTCGGCTGGTAAACTGGGTGCCTCTATTGGACACGATACATGTCGGAACTCCGTGCAGTCGTACAATCTCATCAATGTAAATCTGGGCATACTGAGAAAATCCGAAAGTCGTCTTCACCAGCAGGAAGTGAGCCGCTTTCGTCAAACGATCCACGATCACCCAGATGGAGTCATACCCTCGACTAGTCCTGGGTAGACCCACAATGAAATCCATAGAGATCCGCTCCCATTTCCACTCCGGAATGGGTAACGGCTGTTGCTCTCCCTCGGGCCTCTGGTGCTCAGCCTTGACTTGCTGACAAGTCAGGCATCTCGGCATAAAATCTGCAATGCCTCTCTTCATTCCGTCCCACCAGTAAACATCTCTCAAGTCATGGTACATCTTGGTGGAACCGGGATGAACACTATATACCGACCGATGTGCCTCCTCAAGAATCTCGCGCCGCAATCCCTCAGCATCTGGTACGCACAGTCTAGCTCCAAATCATAGTATCCCCTGATCATTGATCACGAACTCGGAAAATCTGCCCTGTCCCATCTGTGTCCTGATCTCTGAACAGCGGTCATCACTGTGCTCTGCCTCATGTATACGGTCAAGCAACTGTGGGCATGCACGAACATGCGCAATCTGTCCTCCGATCGGCGTAAACTCGAACTGTACCCGGCTGTCGCATAAGATCTACCAATCCGCCGACGACTGCCTCTGCACTGCGCTCAAACCGGATAGACTACCCCCGGGCCTCCTGCTCAAAGCATCCGCCACAACATTCACCCTGCCCGGGTGATACAAGATCTCACAATCGTAGTCCTTCACTAACTCTATCCATCGGCGCTGTCTAAGGTTCAGGTCTCGCTGCTGAAATATATACTTTAAGCTCTTGTGGTCAGTGAATATCTGGCACGACTCTCCATAAAAATAATGTCGCCAGATCTTAAGTGCAAAGACCACCGCAGCCATCTACAGATCATGAGTGGGGTAATTCTGTTCATGTTTCTTTAATTGCCGCGAAGCATACGCGATCACCCTGTCATGCTGCATCAAAACGCACCCCAGCCCCACTCGTGAAGCATCACAGTAGACTACAAATCCGCCTGATCCTGAAGGCAATGATAGCACGGGTGTCGTAGTCAATAGAGCCCGTAGCTGCTGGAAACTGTGCTCACACTCCTCCGTCCAATCGAAGCGAACTCCCTTCCGGGTCAACCCGGTCAAAGGTGTAGCAATGCGAGAGAAGTCCTGCACAAATCGCCTGTAATAGCCTGCCAGCCCTAGAAAGCTGCGAACCTCCGTCACTGACGTGGGTCTAGGCCAACTCCGAACTGCCTCGATCTTCCTCGGGTCTACACATATACCATCTCGTGTAATCACGTGCCCCAAGAAGTCTACGATGTCTAGCCAGAAAGCACACTTGGAGAATTTGGTGAAAAGCTGATGCTCCCTCAAGGTCTGCAGTGTAATCCGCAGGTGCTGCTCATGCTCTTCTCTACTCCGAGAATACACCAAGATATCGCCAATAAATACTATGATGAACAGATCAAGATACGGCCGGAAAGTGCGGTTCATCAAATCTATAAATGCTGTTGGCGCGTTGGTGAGTCCGAATGACATCACCAAAAACTCATAATGGCCGTAACGCGTGCGGAAAGATGTCCTAGAAATGTCCTCCTGTCGAACCCGCAGCTGATGGTAACCTGATCGCAAATCGATCCTCGAAAAGTATCCTGCCCCCTGAAGCTGGTCGAACAAATCGTCGATACATGGCAAAGGATACCTGTTCCGCACTGTCACCCTGTTCAGCTAGCGGTAGTCGATACACAAACGCATACTGCCGTCCTTCTTCTTGACAAACAGGACTGGAGCACCCCAAGGAGAAACACTGGGTCGAATGAATCCCTTATCCAGCAAATCTTGCAACTGACCCTTCAACTCTCTAAGTTCCGCCGGGACCATCCGATAAGGCGGTACAGAAATAGGCCCCGCGCCAGGAACCAAATCAATACAGAAAGAAATATCACGCTCGGGCGGTAGCCCAGGAAGCTCGTCAGGGAACACATCAGGGAACTCGCTAACAACCGGAACCTGATCCAACGGAACCTCTGTAGCTCTAGTATCACAAACATAGGCGAGAAATCCCTGACATCCCTTCCTCATAAGCTATCCAGCGCGAAAAGAAGAAATCACACTGTGAGGGGTAACACCACGGTCCCCCAACACAACAACAACCGACTCGCCGGGAAAACAAAATCGAACTGTCTTCTCACGGCAGTCAACAAAAGCATAGCACGTGGCTAACCAATCCATGCCCAAAAGAACGTCGAAGTCCAACATCTCAAGAAGGATCAAATTGACCGGCAACTCTCTCTCGCCAATACGAACGGTACAAGATCGGAACACGTGCCTAGCAACAAACGACTCTCCCACAGGAGTAGTCACAGCAAGCGGCTGGTCAAGAAAACTAGACTCTCTACCCAAACTCGGCACAAAGTGTGTGGATACGTACGAGTGCGTGGATCCGGGATCGAATAACACGTGTGCATCAACCGAACATACAGGAAGGATACCTGAGACCACCGCATTGGACGCCTGCGCGTCCTGATGCGTCAAAGCAAAAACTCGCGCCTGTCCTCCACCTGCAACTAACTGTCGCCTGCCGGCCACTGGCTGCCCTCTGCCTCGGTCACCTCGCCCCCTATGAACAAATCCTCCGTGACCACGACCACTCTGTGCATGTATCTGACGCGGAGTAACAGTAGGTACCATCGGCAATGCCGTCTGGGGTGGTGAAGGTGGTAATGTGACATGCGGTGCTGTCGCCTCCCTCCGGGGTAACTCAGGACAATCTCGTACACGATGATAAGAACTCCCACAGCGAAAACATCCCGACGATGACCGCTGACCATCCGGGGATAGGAACTGAATAACCGGCCCCGCCCTGAATCTCTGCTGCCTGCAATACGTCTATCAAGGTGCCGAAAAGGCTGTCTCAGCACTGATGTATCTGCACGAACTCTCTTCGGCTCTGGAACTGCCGAAGTCTTAGCAAGGCGCTCCTCAACTAATAATGCTGCATGTACTGCAGCTGCGTATGTCTCGTAAAGCTGCGCGCTGATAGCAAGGAATAGCGGGGTAAGCAAGCCTCGAACAAATCTCTTGACTCGCAACTCTTCGGTAGCCACTAAGTACGGAGAATAAACTGATAGCTCGATGAACAGCACGTCATACTCTGCCACTGACATCTCTGGCGTATGGCATAAGGACTCAAATCTGCGTGCTAGGGCATCCCTTACACTCTGAGGAAGAAAACGGGCAAGGAATAGCGCCACAAACTCGGTCCAGGTCATAGGAGGAAAACCTGCTGCTCCACCCTTCTCGACTGATTCGCACCATTTCTGCGCAAGACCTTCCAGGCGAAAGCTCACGAACTCAACCCATCTCGCATCTGCGCATCTAAGTGAACGACATATCCGCGCCATCCTATCAATGAAAGACTGTGGGTCCTCAGCCACATCGGTGCCTGTGAAGACCGGAGGCTTCAGCCTCATAAACTCTGACAGCGATACCGTAATAACCTCTGTAGTCGCAGGTGCAACTGCCTGCACTGTGGGTACCACCGCTGTCTCTGCAACGGGTGGAACTACCTCTGGTCGCTGCGCTCGAAGTGTCTCAACTAGAGATCCCATCATCTGGCGCATCTCCTGCATACTGGATCCCATCATCTGGTGTATCTCCTGCACACCATCCCCAAACATAGCAATCTGATCTGTCACGGCAGGAACAGCCTGCTCCGGCACAACCGGTGTACTACCCGGATCAGTCCTCGTCTCGGACGAGTCAACTCGAATCTCGGCCCTCGCGGCCGCTCTCTGCGCCCTCGTAGTCTTTGGCGGCATAATGGCTAAAACGAACAATAGGATTCGATAAGGATACGGAAATCGAATCGTAAGAATGTATATACTCAAGAAGGAATTTAAATCAACAAGTCCTAAGGTCGCGTAGGCGGAGTACTGTGTCGTGAGTATGCCGCGGAACATACACACGCTACGCTACCCTGCTGCAGCTACATACTCCATCATACCAGGGTCATCCTACACTCCGAAAGGTAAAACCTACGCTTTGATACCAACTTTGTCACGACCCAGAGTTTGGCCCATGACCGGCGCCTAACCACGCAACGTCTACAGGCGTAACGCGACTAAGTGAACCGAAAACCCAGAAATCAAACCCATAACAGTATAGAGTGTTTTAAGTTTTAAAAGAACACATTTAATTCAAGTTAAAAGATCGAAGTAAAAAATATACGACGCCGCAGCGAAGATCAAGAGCAACAAGTGAGAACATCACAGATAGAATACAACTGCATAAGAAAAGTCGGCTCACAATGAGCTCGACACCAGAATACCAATAATATACATCATCGTCCTCACACTGTCTCTAAGTCCATACATACATGGTAGATGGAGAATACTAGATACAACAATATACATAACTGAAAGATAAACAGATACCGCACAAAACCCAGCTATCAGCAAGAGAGCCGGTACACCAACTATGGGGGTATCTGTGTCAAAAGATGCAAAACGCAGCCTGCCGCGACTACTCCGAAGGCTACCTGCAACCACTGTGGCACAACGGGGGTGAGTTGCCAACTCGTGAACAGAAATAACATATAAAGGTAATCACGAGCACGCACATACTGCGCTACTCTAACATATGCCAGCAGATGATATCAGTGCGAGGTAAGCAGTATGTATAATCATCGTGCAAGTCCTCTATCAGGTGATATAACTACAGGATGAGATGCAGTGATGAATGTTGAGCATGGGAATACAATATCTACACGAAATGTCGAGGTAGACTAAATATATATCTATGCACCACGAATCCCAACAACCCAGACGCCGGTACTCCATCGGCCCTCAAATCCTGTACATCCCTGAGAATCACGAGTGCCCAACATCGGCACCCAAATAACATAAATACTCGTGTCTAGCATCGACACGCAAATCCTCCTCTATCGGGCATCCGTCAATCCGGGTCAGCCCTCTCTCAATATATCGGGAATCCGTCAGTCCGGGTCATCCCTCTCTCAATATATCGGGCATCCGTCAGTGTGGGTCAGCCCTCTCTCAATATATCAGGCATCCGTCAGTCCGGGTCAGCCCTCTCTCAATATATCGGGAATCCGTCAGTCCGGGCCATCCCTCTCTCAATATATCGGGCATCCGTCAGTCCAGGTCAGCCCTCTCTCAATATATCGGGCATCCGTCAGTCCGGGTCAGCCCTCTCTCAATATATCGGGAATCCGTCAGTCCGGGTCAGCCCTCTTTCAATATATCGGGCATCCGTCAGTCCGGGTCAGCCCTCTCTCAATATAAGCCACTCTAGCATCGAGAAAACACAGGGTGGCACCCCAAAATTGCATATCAAGGGAACCGGGTTTTTAAATGATTACATATTTGAAACGGCCACGGTTCCCAAATCCAGAAATCACATGTAATCCCAACCAATATGCAAGTAATTGTGATCTGATATGTGCATCAAGTATGAATATCATGTCAAGTCACATAAAAGATGAGCAATAGCATAATGATCCGATGTGATGTATGCATCAAGTATGAATATCATGTCAGGGTAGTGATCTTGCAACATGAACTATCAGTAAGGGTGCGGTGTTCTATCAATTCTAGTTTATATACATATAGCAGGGAATGCAGTATGCTCTAAATAGTAGCCATGAACAGTCAATGTATGTAAATGTAGCTATAAGGTCTTATCAGCCATGACGTAGAACGCCATGCGGGCGATATCCCCGTAGATGTTAAAATCTACTCACCGTAGTATCTCGCTAGGTATAGCCAACAGCTTGTTTCCCCTTCTGCGCGGCGTCCGCCGTACTCGCCTGCGAACCTTCAAATTACACAATACACCAAATATGAGCTTGACCTTACACAAACACGACATTAAAGCCGAACTAGAAACTCGTGTCGTGAACCAAGCGCGCGTGTGCGCGATACGCTAAAACGTGTGATCACGCGCCTAAAGTCACTCCGACGCGTCGCGATACGTAGAAACCCAAAACCCATACACACATATCACGCGTGTCGCGAAAGATTGAAAATACGGTAAAATAGGTAATCACCTACAGATTTTGATACAGAAAAGATAATGTAAAACTATATATACCAACATAACCCACATAGCAGCAGACACAAACACCCCAAACCCCAACCCAAAACACCCCCATCTGTCCGCAAATTGCGGCCAGAATGAATATTCCAGCGGCCTCACTTGGGAATTGGGCTCCCAGGCTTGGTGTGTGCACTCTATACCCCCATACATGCAACAGTAACTTCTAGTTTCACTCTGAAATATCTCGGGTAGCAGCAGATCCTAAAGAGCCTTATTTCTAGTTAAAATCCACACTTTTGCACTAAAATCAAACTTTAGGGTATTTTTCTGAAATCTGAAAATAACCTAAGTCTAAACCCACACTAATAACTCATTAACAAGCTAATCAAGCCACAACAACATAAACTTTAACATATTACCACTAAATCCCTTCAATAGCACTAAAATTGCACAAAAAGGTGATATTTCGAAACTAAACATCCAAGTTATGGAAAAAGAGGTTAAGACATGAATTTTTATCTCCTAAAGACCTTATACAACACCAAAAGTCCAGCTCCTCTCTCAGGTGTGCAGATTAGCCTTCAAAAACCCCAAAAAGCCCCTTTTTCCATGGTTTTGTGGTGATAAATGTGTTGATTTGTGTAGGTTATGTTTGGAAATCAAGGAGAAGTGAAAAGAGAAGAGAATATGGAGAAAAATGGAGGGTTTGCTGCCGGAAATTTTCTGCAGAATTTTAGAATGAGGGAAAGAGAGAGAACAGGAAAAGAAAAGGGGTCAAAAGTCAATACCTAACACCATGGCTCATTTGTTTATTAGGACTTGAAATTATAAAAAGGGTTTTGTTTTGATTAAAGGGTGGGGAAATAAGTTAGCAACCATGGAACACAAGAATGGTTAACATGCTACCAAAATCCTAAGCCCCAAAAACTAAGTGTGCAAGTGTACACTACACTACAAAGGAAAAAATTTCCAATTTGCCAACACGACTAAATAACTAATTATCGTGAAAAACATTCTGACGCAAATTCAAAGTGTTACATTTACTGGTAAGTGTTACAAGTAGTTTCTCGAACTGTTATAGACCTCATATCGACACGACTTATCGAGCTACTTGGGTCTGACGTTTACCACCCCTAGGCAAGATATGCGACATATCAGACGATCAGACCGGACTGTACGGTAAGTGTTACTGGTTGGATTCACAGGAGTGTGAGCGGGCTTGCTCGTTGATCATCTACTCGCTCAATACCCGGGTGGCCGTTACGTTTAGCAGACCGCTTGCGGCTTGTGGGTGTTTGATATGATCATCACCTGCTGCCGGCGTATTGACGAGTCTTTAGAGTCCTACACAGAGGTTTCCTGGATCAAGCGAAACGAAATAGGAGCGCATATGAGATATGTGCGGGACCGAGAATAATACCAGTATGTGATACTGAATTCTATTTTTGCGATTTGTATCATTGGACGGTTATATGAGATATAGCCGGGTTACCGAATCAAATGTTGATTCAATATATTGATACACTTGATATTAGTCGGTTATATGCAATATGACCGGATCATTAAATCAAGTGTTGATTTAATGATTTAATGTATAATTATATATTTGATATATTACTTTACATTAACTAGTATTTGTTCACTTAAGATTGATTTTCTCACTTGATGTGCACAAGTAGTATATGTGATATATTTTTGTGCACTTGATTGTATCATGTTTGATGATACATGCAAACTTGGGTGTATGTTTGATTTAAACCATCTTTAGGTTAATGGTTAGGTTTTTAATTTGTTTTTTTTATTTTCTTTATTCATTTTGGGCAAGAAATAAAATGGTGGCTTCTTTTGGTTTTTGCTTGAAGCTTCATGAAGCTTTGAAAACTCTTGATCATTTTGTTTCTATCCTTAACCTAACCATTTACCTAAACCCTAGATTATTCTCTACATGTGTTAGCCTCACCCATGGTTGCAATATGATAAGTATTCACTTGATTTATTATTTTCAAAATTTTTTTTAATTGATATTCTTTCTTCTTCTTCTTCTTCATCTTTTTCTTCAAGTGAAGAAATAATTCTTGAAAATTCCAAGTGATGAAATCAAGTGAGAAACCCAAATCCAAAGTGAACCCACTTCCTATTTCATCATCCTCTACCACTTGCCATGTAGTAGAGTGTGTTATCTTCACAAGTTCCATGATCTAGTGAAGGTGGAGCTTGAGTTTGAGTCGCCTCGACGTAGATCATCTTCGGCGTCGAAGTCAACGACCTAGCCCGATCATTTCTCCGATGAAACCATCGCTAGAGTCCGGGATCCGATGATTGCAGCGGAGGGACACCAACACGGAGCTTTAGAAATGGAGGACTGGATCTACAAAGGTTGTATTTCCATTCACTTTGTAGCAAAGTTGTTTGCTTGCATTTTGTTTCGCCTATCCTCTAGTTAACGATCTAGCATTAGGGTTATTTGCCACATAAATTTTTGATTTTGGCATGGTTGATGCCTTGTGGAACTTCTTGAGTGTGCCTAAGAACCCTACAATATTAGGGCTGGTGTGGCTGGTGCAGCTGCTGTTGTGCTGATGTTATGCAGTTGGTGTGGTGTGGGCTGATGGTATTGTTGCAATGATGCTAGGGGCTGGTGTGGCTGCTGATGTTGATAAAATTGGGGCTGATGGTGTCATATCAGCTGCTGTTGCAGCAGTTGATGCTTGGTCATGAGTGTGTGGGTGTGTGAGGGAGAGATGTGAGTGAAGTGAGTGTTTGAGGGTGTGATAGATATGCAAAAAGTTTTGAAATGAAAAGGAAGTGACACTACCTTAAAGCCACCATTCTCTCTCTCTCAAATAAATGCTAGCATGACAACCATCAAATCCTCTCTCTCTCACAACAAGTCAACCTTAACCCTAAACACCCTTGGACAAAACCAAAAACCCTTAATTAAATCTAATTAGCTTAACCAAGTGGGCTAAACCATCATGGTTGGCTAAACATGGTTAACCCACCATGCACACCTAACTTGGTAACCTTAGACTTAACCCACATTAACATGCACAAATGTGTGCGGTCAAGATAAAAATCTAATAAAATATCCATAAAACCAGATACATTACTAGAAACCCGATTTGTTAAACTTTTTACCAAAAACCACACAGTAACACACAATCACTCCTAAACACAGACTCAGGTGTTATAGTCTTCACCCTTAAGAAAATTCGTCCCCGAATTTAAAATATATAACTACACGTACCTTCAAAAATATGAAGGAATTTCTTCCGCATCTCTCCCTCGGCTTCCCAAGTGATCTCCTCACCATTTGGGCTGCGCCAAAGAACCTTCACCGACGGCAGGACCTTTGATCGAAGTTTCTTCACCTGCCGATCCAATATCTCCACTGGCTGCACGGTGAACGAAAGGTCGGGCTCAAGCTGAACCGTCTGATGCTAAATCGTGTGGGATAGGTCATGAAGATATCTGCATAGCATCGACACGTGAAAGACGGGGTGAACATCTGAAAAGCTGGGTGGAAAAGCCAAACGATATGCGACTGCGCCGACACGCTCGAGGATCTCGAAGGGACCCACAAATCTGGGGCTAAGCTTTCCCTTTCGCCCAAATTGCATCACGCCCTTCATTGGAGAGACCCTCAGAAAAACAAGGTCGCCAACTGTGAACTGTAATCAGCGACGGCGCCTGTCTGCATACGATTTCTGCCTGCTCTGAGCCGCTCTCATCCGATCTCGAATCAACTGTACTTTCTCAGTCGTCTCCTGCACGATCTGCGGCCACAAAATACTGCTCTCGCTCAGCTCAGTCCAACAGACGGGCGACCTACATCTCCTCCCATACAAAGCCTCGAAAGGTGCCATCTGAATAGTATCCTAGAAGCTGTTGTTGTAGGAGAACTCCACTAGAGGTAAATGACGATCCCAGTTACCACCAAAGTCCAAAACGCACGCTCGGAGCATGTCCTCGAGAGTCTGAATAGTCCGCTCTGACTGGTCGTCAGTCTGCGGATGAAATGCAGTGCTGAAACTCAAACGGATGCCTAATGCCTCCTGAAGTCTCTGCCATAGTCAGCTGGTAAACTGGGTGCCTCGATCTGATACTATACAAGTCGGTACGCCATGGAACCGCACGATCTCTTCGATCTAAATCTGGGCATACTGAGCAAAACTCAAAGTAGTCTTCACTGGAAGGAAGTGAGCCGCTTTCGCCAATCGATCCACGATCACCCAAATGGAGTCGTACCCTCAACTGGTCCTGGGTAGACCTACAACGAAGTCCATCGAAATCTGCTCCCATTTCCACTCCAGAATGGGCAAAGGCTGCAACTCTCATGCTGGCCTCTGGTGCTCGGCCTTGACTTACTGACAAGTCAGGCTTCTTGATACGAAGTCTGTGACATCCCTCTTCATCCCGTCCCACCAATAGACATCTCTTAAGTCGCGGTACATCTTGGTGAAACCTGGATGAACGCCGTATGTCGATCTGTGCGCCTCCTCAAGAATCTCACGCCGCAGTCCCTCAGAATCTGGTACGCACAATCGAGTCCCAAATTGCAGTACTCCCTGATCATCGATCACGAACTCGGAATCTCTGTCCTGCCTAACCTGCTCCATGATCTCTGAAAGACGGTCATCGATAGGCTGCCTCTCGAATGCGGTCAAGTAACTGCGGACGTGCACGAACATGCTCAAGCTGTCCCCCTGTCGGAGTGAACTCAAACTCAACTCGGCTGTCGCATAAAATCTGCCACTCTGCCGACGACTGCCTCTGTACTGTACTCAGACAAGATAGACTACCCCCGGGCTTCCTACTCAAAGCATCCGCCACTACATTGGCCTTGCCCGGGTGGTACAAGATCTCGCAATCGTAGTTCTTCACCAGCTCCATCCAACGACGCTGTCTGAGGTTCAGGTCTCGCTGCTGAAATATATACATTAAGCTCTTGTGGTCGGTGAATATCTGGCATGGCTCGCCGTATAGGTAATGGCGCCAGATCTTAAGTGCAAAGACCACTGCAGCCATCTCCAAATCAAGAGTGGGGTAGTTCTGTTCATGTTTCTTGAGCTGCCGCGAAGCATACGCGATCACCCTGTAATGCTGCATAAATACGCATCCTAGCCCCACCCGTGAAGCATCACAATAGACTACAAATCCGCCTGATCCTGACGGCAAAGATAATACCGGCGCTGTAGTCAAACATGTCCGTAACTGCTGAAAACTACGCTCACACTCTTCCGTCCAAACGAAAGGAACCCCCTTCCGGATGAAACCGGTCAAAGGTGTAAGTTCACGGTGGCGCCCCGGCCGTCAATCCGACGGCTAAATGCGGAAGCGGTGATAAACTTTAAATTTTCTTGAACTGGCAACCCGCCGCGCACTAATACCCGGATCGAACCATTAATTAGTCCTAGCCAACTACAAGAAAGGGAATAGAGATATACCGACGATCCAAGTCCTCCGGTCTTCTCGTCATCGTCCCGATCTCCTGCGGAATGTCCCGTCTCCTCCTCGTCGCCGGAAGTGCCCACATCGCCTACTTCTTTTACGGGCTCCCACCTCAATACCGAGGCAACTCGGGCACGAAGCTGGCTAGTCGATGTGCCCAAGATTTGCTGTAGAATGTAATGTGGATTACATGTCTCACTTTGGGGTTGTAGGAATTGCCTTTTGGTGGAGGGATGAACTATGGAGTTTGGAGATGGAACTTGTGGATATTTGGGAGCATGAAATGAACCAAATACCCATCCTCAAAATTTTGGACAGCCCCCTAGTGCTTGGGCCGGCCATGATAATGGTGGAGAGGTGAAAATGAGAGAGTGGGGGAGACTCTCACAAAAGAATGGGAGCCATTCTCATATCATATAAAAGAGAGAGAGAGGAAAAGTTATCATATGGAAAATAATGATCACCAAGAAAAGTCCTCACTCAACAACCATATCATCTCCCATCATCAACAATCATGTCCACAAAAGTCATGCCATCATGACAAGAAGAAGTCAAGAAGTCAAGGTCAATGAAAAGCTATCATGACACAAGAATAAGCAAAGACCCCTTCCACAAATACTTATTTGCAACAATGCAAATAAGCCCTCCTCCACCAATCTTCGGCCAATGAACGATACAAAGGAAATTGGCCGAAACGAAAAGCAAACTGGCAACTCCAGAAAACTGGTCCCGTAATAAATTACAGGAAAACCCCGATACTGTGCATACACACCCGCATTTGTATTCCGACCGAAATACAAATGCAATGAGACAAAATCTCCACTGTACTATACTAGAATCCGGCTTATACCAAAACCGGCCAGTAATATCCGTTCGATCCTGATCCGTGCAATACCGCACGTATCTGATCGAACCCTGCCATATATCCATACGGCCTATAGTACAAACTGTCTGATCCTGATCCGTGCAATACCGCACGTATCTGATCGGACCTTGCCATATCTCCATACGATCTCTAGTACAAACTGTCCGATCCTGATCCGTGCAATACCGCACGTATCTGATCGGACCTTGCCATATCTCCATACGGCCTCTACAACCTTTCGCCCGAAAGCTGAGTAACTGAATATGGGGGACTCTAAAGACTCATCAACACCTTGGTTGTGGATTAACCACTAGCACGTTAGAGGTATAAGCCAATACATAACGGGCTACCAGGTATTGACCAAAAGGGACGTCTGTGAGCGAACTCAGCCTGACTCCCTACTGAGCCTGTCAGTGACAATATCCGTACAGTCCGGTCCGTTTGTCTATGAGCATCGCATGGAGGGCCTAGGGGGTTGGTAAAAGTCAGACCCCCAAAAGCGGTACAAGTCGTGTCGGAGTGTAGCCCAGAACACCCTGAGATACTACAGGAATACCTACCAGTAAATCTCCTTGCCTCGGCCGAAGGCTTCGTGTAATGGCTCTCCTAGACACAGCACGACCTCACCCCCAATACCGGGAGAGACGAACCCCTGAAGATACGCTCACTGCCTCCATGTGGCTCGGGACTGTACCCAACTAAAACCTGTTTGCACGACTCCTTTGAGCCGTGGTAGGGTAGTAATCAAAGTACAGTGGGAACTCACACGAGACAAATGACGATCCCCAGGTCGATGAACTAACCTGTACACATGTCACTAGGGAACTGCCATCTGACGTCTGGTATATGACCAACTAGCATGTTTCCGGCGAGTCCTGTCCGGTGTACTCATAACCTAATGAGCACCTGTATACATCTTAGGTGATCCAACTGACACCAATGGCTTGTGAGACCGGCCACCGCCCCTCGTCGGGGTCTCGACTGTATACACTAGTCTACTCTGGAGTATCGATGCCCTGTCTCGAAACTCACACGACTAGGGACCATTTAAGGATATGCTTATAGACCCCAGCTCCAACTTATATCATCGCCCTCATACTGCTGGTGGTCAAGCAAGAATCCTAGGGGCTCTATCAACGTGTAATAGCAACTTGTCAGGTCACCTAAAACATTACACGATGATAAAGGTAAACCAGATAGCATACTATCATCTCGAGTAAGACTGTCCTACCGGGATAGGTCCTCCATCAATCATTGCAATCACGTACCTGTGACCTAATAATTGACTCTGAGGGCACTATCTCCAACAATCTCCCACTTGCACTCAAGGCTAATTATTGCGATGTCGCATACTCACAGCCCGTGTGATACCGAACACCCAACTCCTCTACTAGTCAGTCTCACAAAGCTCGTTTGCGAAACTATTGCGTTCGAGGAATAGCCTCAGTGAGTGAATCCGCCTTGATGTTTCTATCTCTGTCTCTCTAAATCTCATGTTCGCGGAGAAAACCATCTCCCGAAATGAGCAATACCTGTCTTAGAATGTGTCTGGATGTCTGATGGGACATAGCTCATAAATGAACTCCAAATCCAAACTTCTTAGACTGTATCGTCAACCGAACTTAATCAGTATCCTGCGCCATGCCACCCTCAGTATTGCCTTGGATCACCTGTCCAAAATACTGCCCCTCGTCGGAAGGAAAAACTATAACTCTGACAACCTCCTTGTCGTCCATGTCACCTCGGAAGCCTGGAATGATAACTGTCTTCCGAATGAGGCTGTCGTTATCATATCCCTAGAACATCCACTTATGTTCTGTAACTGCTTCCGACTGTTTTTCCAGAATTGGATCAATGTCAACTTATAGCATCTAGTGCAAGAACAACATCTGGTGTGGTACTTGACATCTCATGATTGACTCAATTGCCTGAGCAAGTGATCTGCCAATCATGCACATCCCTCTCCCCTTTAGTCTGTAAGACACCTCTAGAGAGGGTGACTCCGTCGCCTGCAGGTACACTACCATGCCAGGAGTCGTTCATCCTAAATACTCATAGAATGCTGTCTAAGTACCCAGATTGGGAAACCACCCAAATCTAGATCTAAAACCATAGATCTAGTAACCAGTATGTCTGATACAAAATCCATTTCCTTTGTGGAGAAACCACTGTGTGACGACCAAAGTATAACCGACAGTAGTATAGGAGTTTCCTTTCCTACTATGTGTATGTCATCCAAATACCAGGATATCACACCCTACTACCTTCTCAACAGATCCATCCCCTATTCTGATGAAGTCAAACCTATGACTGTCACGTCAGAAATAGATGATCTATCTCCGTTACATCTGCTTTAGTCTATAAATAGACATAAGCTACCTGTCCACCAATGCTTCCGTTGCTCCCACTGACTACGACAACCCTCTGGAAGAGTCATATACACGTACACTTCTAAAGCGAGTTCAGAACGACGCTATACTCATCCTCCCGCCGGGTCTCGCAGCCTGGAACAACAGCAATGGTAATTGTGGGTAAACAAGAGCTTCCCTGTCACCGTCCTTGAGGCTACCGTAGTACCTCTCAGGGTGCCTGAAGTTACCCACCGTATCTGCGGAGTGGCCAATGGAATGTCAATCCAGATTGAATCTTTAGGTTCCTTATCAAATCTTCAGTAATCGTTTGTGGTTCTGGAATCACTTCCAGTTCTACCATACTCCCACTACAGTTTTCTGAAAAAAATCCATTTTTAATAAAACTGTGGCGAGTCTGGAACAATATTGCTATTGTTCATCCGGATGGTAGAAAGTCAACCCTCGTCATAGCCTGGGTCAACCCACAAACAGCCATTACAGAAACGTGCCTTGAGTTGTCAAGTGTCTGGTTTTAATCATAAACCGGACAACTCCCCGTACCTTAACATCGTTAAGATATGAACTGTTCTATATCATATATAGAACCAGAGGCACTGATTTAATTGAACCAGATTCAAATCATGCAACTGTCTCCAGTGCATGTCAACTAAATGGAGAGAGGCCGATCAGCGTTACTCAACTTAGGAATGCTTCCAATTATGAGTAACCTGAAAGAGAAGTAAGTTCTCTTAATCATTACTATCAACTGAATACCATACACAAGTACCTACATCTTCGATCACTTTGAAGAATCCCGATACTTGCAATACCTGGTTCTCTACTTTATTCAAATACCTATAACTTCTCAAAATTCGGACCCTGTGTTTCCTACGAAACACCTGTCTAAGAACTAGAGAAGTCATAAGTAAACCGAATATAGTACGAGGACCAACCCCTCTGTCCTAATGGACCCTGGACAATATACAATACTCTGTATAAGTCCCTTGAGTCTGAAAACTCATTCACTGTGTGTCGTAGGTTGAAAACTGTACTTATGGTTAAGAAGAATTACACCGCTGTTTAATGCTCCTTACCTAACCATCCAATGATATAGGTAAATGTCGCAGACATAACTTCATAAAGGTATATCTCACTCTATGAAAATAGACGTACAGATATATCAATTTGAAATTGGTGCATAACAGCGGATATTCAAAACCAAATATTTGCCATCCGGCAAACAACCCAGGTGACTTCCTCAAATATCACCGATTACAACGAATCCCGATATAATGAGGATGATCACCTAATTCCCAATAACTTACTCCCACTCATCATCTGTAAAACCATACAGATGTGAGAGTCATACCTGGTAAATACATACCCTGGAGCAAGTGTCTAATCGGGAAATCAGTTTTTCTTTAACAGTACACAGTGAGACTGAAACATTGAAATGTTTCGATGGGGTATCCTGGTATTCCTAGTAATGCCTCTTCCAGATTCACGACTGTAACCGTATAATCCTTTGCCACCTCTCCAAATCCCTTCTTATGTCTTTAGTCTTTACCTTCTGCACACCCCTTTAGGCCAAATGGTTTTCTTCCTTCCCTACCGTTCGGCACCAGCCTATGGTTTGGAAGAAGACTATCCAATAAGCATAATGGGTGTACTGTCCCAATCCTAGGAACACTCGCAATGAGTGAGGGTGAAGATAAAAGACAATCGAATAAACCTTATTCCTATTTCTCCTGGACCAGAATCCATCCCCGAACTGGAACAAGTTCCTTTCGAGTTCGTATATAACCATACGATGGAGTATCCAATAAACTGTGGATCTTCGTAGTGATACGGAGTGTCCTGGAGAAATACAAAGGTGATTTAGGATTGGCGAAGGGATACTTGGTTTAGTCGTGAATAGCAGTCGCAATTTACTTTGCCCTCTTACTAATCCCTTGCTTTGTCTTAACTTAATACCTTCTGTACACCATCGTTAGGCTAATTGGTTTTCTTCATTCCCTACCGGTCGGCTCCTGCCTATGGTTTGGAAGAAGACTATCCAATTTGCATAATAGGTGTACTACCCCTAAACCAAGGAGTACTCGTAACCTAAGAGAGGGTAAAAGGAAAAGACAACTGAATAGTCCTATCCGTTTCCTCCAGAACCTGAAACCATCCTCGAATAAATTCCTTCGAGTTCGTATCTAACCATACGATGGTTTTGTCCAATGGAAGTGGACGTTCGTAGTAATATGGGGTGTCCTGGAGAAAAGGGTAAAAGTAGGAGTGGCAATGAGGTTTGCAACTCTGACAATCCAAAAGCCAGTGTTAAGAAGGTTCGGTTAATTTGGTCTCTGAGTCATAGTCTTAGGGTCGGGTCAATGGTCGCTGCCAAAGAGAGAGAGAAAAGAAACACTCAGCGTGCACTCTATCCTAGATCAGAATGGTTACCAATTTATCTAATCTGGAAACCTCCCACTGTACCACAAATTCTCCTCCAAACCTGAAAGAAGAATTAGTCGGGGTCACCCGAGGAGTAAACTAACTCATCAGTGGGAATCGGGATCCAACTATCATCGCATGATAACGTGACGGAATCCTCTCACATCATCATACTCCAGATGGTATACGCATATCTGGCAAGTTTCAGTTCTTTTGAAACTCCCGATGTGATTTTTGCCCCATGCTCTTATGACCTTGGCGTGAGGTCAAAATATCATAAGTCACATGTCAAGTTCTACCCGTCATTATCCAGGTTAATTTGAACCCACCCGTACATACCCTTGACGTAGGCCAAAATAGTAGTACGACTGTCCCAAACCAACGCATCTATCTATGCAACAGATAAATACCCGGCAGCTACCAATCACTATGCCTTGGCGTGAGGTCAAAATACATAGCTTGAATACTACCGAATATTTAACTGAAATGACGGAGGGCTACGAATGGTTTCTGGCGAAAACCTTTAACGTAATGAACTTGATATCGTTGAAGGAACGGATAGCTTTTAAAAATATAGTGACGAAAACCGTTGCTAAAGAGGTCACTCCCAGTGAAGGGATCTCGGCTCTTTCCCCGTAGAATGAGGTGCACGATATTCCAACTGAATATCACGATGCAAAGCAAAAGTAATCGGCTATAGTGAAGTCATTGCCCTGACGCAAACTTTTTGTCCAAGGGGTCACTCCCGGTGAAGGGATCTCGGCCCTTGCCTCGTCGACTGAGGAGCAGGATATTCCAACTGAATACCACGATGCAAAACAAAAGTGAACGTCTTTGCAATAACAGCTTTTTGAAAAAGTGTTCCAACAACATCAGATTAGGTTTGTTTTTAACTTGCATTGATCCGAATCAACGCAGTCCCATCAATTGATCACACCAAAAAGAACGAAAATATACCGATGTACGTATATGCCATCCGCATTCGCCACTGGGTCCCATCATTACCCGTTAGGTTAGCTAACTAACGACAGAGCGGGGACTGGACTAGTGCGGATGCAAAACATATACAACATCTACTAATATATATACCAATATATTATATTCGCTCAAGGCGTGATAAAAAATGCAACATCACAGAGAATGAACAGCATCACAGAAACAATACAGATATCTGGGATCCCCGGGTTTCACAGAGCCGCTGAAACCCGACGTTCCCCTGGTCGTGTGGATAGCCTGTGCAATGAAATCCTAGACCCCTACGGGCGCGGCAAGTTACCCGCCAAAACCTGAAGCGAGGAAGCCCCCTTCAGCTCCGTGAATGGTCCCTTCAGCTCCGTGAATGGACCACCCAGCACTTCACGGAATCCGGTAACTTGGGCACCCCTCCTGGGTCAACCTGTACCCCCTACGAGTGCGGCGAATAGCCCGCCAATCCTAGAGTGAAGCCCCCTCCGTCCCAATGCCATGAGATGCGGGCTTGTTGCCCTCTAGAACCCGGCTATCCTTGACCCCTCCGCGGGGCAATCCTAGTACAGAAAGTAAAATATACATACAACGGGTACATCGACCGCAACCAGGTCGTGCCCCAAAATAATAATACAATCAGGCAGTGACGGCAGTCCACATGTCGGACGCTCGCCCCGCAATATCAAATGTACATAATACAACCACAACAGTACTAGCATTGCATCCAGGCTATCCCCCACGACCGATCCGCAACATCACAACAAAAACAGAACATCAACGTGAAAGTCACGTTCGCAAATCCGTCTAACCGGGCTATAGCAGTTAGACCGGATTTACCGATCGAGTGACATTCACGGTCGCAGATATAATGTAAATACTGTGAAATAATGTGTTTAAAATATCCGATCAATCAAATTTTAACAAGTGGGCCCCAAAACATTACTGCAGCAGATCAGGAAATTCTGGGCCCAATATTAATATTCCAAAACCCCTATTTTTAGCCCAGAAAGAGACTGTAGAAAATTGATGCAGCAAACCCAACATAGTGCGGCGGAACCGCGGCCCAAAGGGGTGTTTGGCCGCGGTTCCGCGCTCCCGTAGTGGAATTGGTCCATCGAATTTCTACAGAACTCTTATTTCTTCTAGCACATCACTTTTCTGTAACCTGAAAAAAATTTCGAGACCAAAAAATTTCAACAGAAAACTGTCGCGAACAAAAATGTAGATTTTGGAATTTTGGTCGATCGGAAATGCAAAACACATTAAACCAAGCTAGACTAAGTTAATGGCGAGGCTCTGATACCAATGTAAGTTCACGGCGGCGCCCCGGCCGTCAATCCGACTCCCAAATGCGGAAGCGGTGTTAAACTTTAAATTTTCTTGATCTGGCAAACCGCCGCGCACTAATACCCGGATCGAACCATTAATTAGTCCTAGCCAACTACAAGAAAGGGAATAGAGATATACCGACGATCCAAGTCCTCCGGTCTTCTCGTCATCGTTCCGATCTCCTGCGGAATGTCCCGTCTCCTCCTCGTCGCCGGAAGTGCACCACATCGCCTACTTCTTTTACGGGCTCCCACCTCAATACCGAGGCAACTCGGGCACGAAGCTGGCTAGTCGACGTGTCCAAGATTTGCTGTAGAATGTAATGTGGATTACATGTCTCACTTTGGGGTTGTAGGAATTGCCTTTTGGTGGAGGGATGAACTATGGAGTTTGGAGATGGAACTTGTGGATATTTGGGAGCATGAAATGAACCAAATACCCATCCTCAAAATTTTGGACAGCCCCCTAGTGCTTGGGCCGGCCATGACAATGGTGGAGAGGTGAAAATGAGAGAGTGGGGGAGACTCTCACAAAAGAATGGGAGCCATTCTCATATCATACAAAAGAGAGAGAGAGGAAAAGTTATCATATGGAAAATAATGATCACCAAGAAAAGTCCTCACTCAACAACCATATCATCTCCCATCATCAACAATCATGTCCACAAAAGTCATGCCATCATGACAAGAAGAAGTCAAGAAGTCAAGGTCAATGAAAAGTTATCATGACACAAGAATAAGCAAATACCCCTTCCACAAATACTTATTTGCAACAATGCAAATAAGCCCTCCTCCACCAATCTTCGGCCAATGAACGATACAAAGGAAATTTGCCGAAACGAAAAGCAAACTGGAAACTCCAGAAAACTGGTCCCGTAATAAATTACAGGAAAACCCCGATACTGTGCATACACACCCGCATTGTATTCCGACCGAAATACAAATGCAATGAGACAAAATCTCCACTGTACTATACTAGAATCCGGCTTATACCAAAACCGGCCAGTAATATCCGTTCGATCCTGATCCGTGCAATACCGCACGTATCTGATCGAACCCTGCCATATATCCATACGGCCTATAGTACAAACTGTCCGATCCTGATCCGTGCAATACCGCACGTATCTGATCGGACCTTGCCATATCTCCATACGGCCTCTAGTACAAACTGTCCGATCCTGATCCGTGCAATACCGCACGTATCTGATCGGACCTTGCCATATCTCCATACGGCCTCTACAACCTTTCGCCCGAAAGCTGAGTAACTGAATGTGGGGGACTCTAAAGACTCATCAACACCTTGGTTGTGGATTAACCACTAGCACGTTAGAGGTATAAGCCAATACATAACGGGCTACCAGGTATTGACCAAAAGGGACGTCTGTGAGCGAACTCAGCCTGACTCCCTACTGAGCCTGTCAGTGACAATATCCGTACAGTCCGGTCCGTTCGTCTATGAGCATCGCATGGCGGGACTAGGGGGTTGGTAAAAGTCAGACCCCCAAAAGCGGTACAAGTCGTGTCGGAGTGTAGCCCAGAACACCCTGAGATACTACTGGAATACCTACCAGTAAATCTCCTTGCCTCGGCCGAGGGCTTCGTGTAATGGCCCTCCTAGACACAGCACGACCTCACCCCCAATACCGGGAGAGACGAACCCCTGAAGATACGCTCGCTGCCTCCATATGGCTCGGGACTGTACCCAACTAAAACATGTTTGCACGACTCCTTTGAGCCGTGGTAGGGTAGTAATCAAAGTACAGTGGGAACTCACACGAGACAAATGACGATCCCCAGGTCGATGAACTAACCTGTACACATGTCACCAGGGAACTGCCATCTGACGTCTGGTATATGACCAACTAGCATGTTCCCGGCGAGTCCTGTCCGGTGTACTCATAACCTAATGAGCACCTGTATACATCTTAGGTGATCCAACTGACACCAGTGGCTTGTGAGACCGGCCACCGCCCCTCGTCGGGGTCTCGACTGTATACACTAGTCTACTCTGGAGTATCGATGCCCTGTCTCGAAACTCACACGACTAGGGACCATTTAAGGATATGCTTATAGACCCCAGCTCCCACTTATATGATCGCCCTCATACTGCTGGTGGTCAAGCAAGAATCCTAGGGGCTCTATCAACGTGTAATAGCAACTTGTCAGGTCACCTAAAACAGTACACGATGATAAAGGTAAACCAGATAGCATACTATCATCTCGAGTAAGACTGTCCTACCGGGATAGGTCCTCCATCAATCATTGCAATCACGTACCTGTGATCTAATAATTGACTCTGAGGGCACTATCTCCAACAAAAGGTGCAGCAATAAGGGAGAAATCATGTACGAATCGCCTGTAGTAGCCAGCCAGGCCTACGAAACTACGGATCTCCGTCACCGATGTCGGTCTGGGCCACTACTGAACAGCCTCAATCTTCTTCGGGTCCATACATATGCCCTCTCTCATAATCACGTGACCCAAGAACCCAACGCTGTCCAACCAGAATGCACACTTGGAAAATTTTGCGAAAAGCTGGTGCTCCCTCAAAGTCTGTAATGTAATCCGCAAGTACTTCTCGTGCTCCTCTCGGCTCCGGGAATACACCAAAATATCATCGATGAACACTATGATGAACAAGTCGAGATACGGCCTGAATGTACGGTTCATCAAATCCATGAATGCTGCTGGGGCGTTAGTGAGTCCGAATGACATCACCAAAAACTCATAGTGGCCATAACGCGTGCGGAAAGCTGTCTTCGGTATATCTTCCTGTCGAACTCGCAGCTGATGGTATCCTGATCACAAGTCGATCCTCGAAAAATATCCAGCCCCTTGAAGCTGGTCGAACAAATCATCAATACACGGCAACGGATATCTATTTCGCACGGTAACTTTGTTCAGCTGGCGGTAGTTGATACACAAGCGCAAACATCCATCCTTCTTCTTAACAAACAGGACCGGAGCACCCCACGGAGAAACACTGGGTCGAATAAGTCCCTTATCTAACAAATCTTGCAGCTGAACCTTCAACTCTCTAAGCTCCGTCGGGGCCATCCGATAAGTCGGTATAGAAATAGGCCCCGAGTCGGGAATCAAATCAATACAGAACTCAACGTCGCGCTCAGGCGGCAATCCTGGCAGCTCATCAGGGAAAATATCGGGGAACTCGCATACAATCGGAACCTGGTCCAATGGAACATTTGTAGCTCTAGTATCGCAAACATAGGCTAGAAATCCCTGACATCCTTTCCTCAACAGCTGATCAGCGTGAAGGGACGAAATCAATATGTGAAGGGCGGCACCACGGCCCCCCTGCACAATAAAAGTCGGCTCACCGGGAAAACAAAATCTAACTGTCTTCTCCCGGCAGTCCACAGACGCATAGCACGTGGCTAACCAATCCATGCCCAAAAGGACGTCGAAGTCCAACTTCTCAAGAAGGATCAAGTCGACAGGCAGCTCTTTCTCGCCAATACGGACAATACAGGATGGGAACACGTGCCTAGCAACAAATGACTCTCCCACAGGAGTGGTCACAACAAGCGGCTGATCAAGCAAACCGGACTCTCTACCCAAACTCGGCACGAAGTGTATGAATACGTACGAAAGCGTGGATCCGGGATCAAACAACACGTGTGCATCAACAGAACATACTGATAGGGTACCTGTCACGACGGCATTGGATGCCTGTGCATCCTGCGGTGTCAACGCAAATACTCGGGCCTGACCTCCACCAATAGCGGGCTGACCTCGGCCTCGGCCTCTGCTTCCTCATCCTCTCTGGATAGGTCTGCCGCGTCCACGGCCTTTGGGTGCACCTAACTGGCCTGGAGCATAGCCTGTGGCAGGAAGTAGAGTTCTCTAAGGAGGGGGCGGTGATGGTGGTAGGGTCACATGCGGAACTGTCGTCGCTCCCTGTCGTCTCTCTGTGCAGTCTCTGATACGATGGTGCAGACTCCTGCACCCATAACATCCTGACGACGGCTGCTGCCCCTGAGGATACGACCCATACAGCTGACCTCGTCCAAACCCTCTGCCGGCCCTTTCTCTCGGAAAGAATCTGGCATGCTGCCTCTGATTTGGCATACTGGTACGAATCCTCTTCGGCCCGGGAATGGCCGAAGTCACTGAAATACGTGCCTCCATCCATAATGCCGTATCCATGGCAGCTGAATAAGTGTCGAAATGCTGGGCGCCAATGGCAAGATATAGCTGGGCATCAAGTCCCTGTATGAACCTCTTCACTCTCTTCCCTTCGGTATCCACCAAATACGGAGAATATCTGGATAACTACGTGAACTGGATGTCATACTCAGACACCGTCATCCCTGCGGTTTTGATCAAGGCCTCAAAACTACGAGCTTTGGCGTCACGAATGCTCTCCGGAAGAAAACGAGCTAGAAAGATTGCTGTAAACTCGGTCCAAATCATAGGCAGTAGGCCTGCAGCTCGACCTCTCAAGACTGACTCCCACCATGTCTGTGCGAGGCCCTCTAGTCGGAAACTCGCAAGCTCTACCCATCGATCGTCAGAACATCTCAGCAATTGGCAAATCGTGGCTAAACTGTCAAGGAACGTCTGTGGGTCCTCTGCTGCATCGGTGCCCGTGAAGACTGGAGGTCTCAGCCTCATGAAATCCTGCAGCGATACTAGGATGGCCACGGTAGTAGTGGTAAGAGCAGGTATAATGGTCGTCTGTGATGTAGTAGGTACGTCCTCCGGCCTTGGTGCACGACTGGCCGCTACTAAGGACCCCACCATCTTTCGCAACTCCTGCATGCCTCCCATCATCTGTCGCAGCTCCTCCATACCGGACTCAAGCCTATCCTTACGGCCTGGGGAAGGTGGATCAATCTGTCCCTGCGGTGTAGGCATACCATCCTGCTCGGTCCTAGTCTCGGACGAGCCAGCTTGAATCTCATCTCGGGCGACAGCCCTCTGCGCTCTCGTAGCCCTCTGCGGCATAGTGACTGGTACAGGAAACAGGACAATAAGAACGGTGCAATAGAATCATAGGATACACGGAATTGAAAGAGGAATTTCGAGCAAGTATATACTAAAGTCACCTAGGCGGAGTACCGTATCGCAAGTATGCCGCGGACATACGCACGCTACGCTACCCTGCTTAATTCACTTACTCCATCTACTAAGGGTCATCCTACACTCTGAAAGGTAAAACCAATCGCTCTGATACCAACTTTGTCACGACCCGCTGGGTACGGAACGCGACCGGCACTTAAGTAACGAAACGTCTCAAGGCGTCCGTAAAATAAGTAAGCCGAAGCCGAGAAAACAAAACCCAATTAAGGATTAGAGTGAAGGAAGAACCAATTTATTAAAAGCACCTTATTCCATTAAATTGCATCAAGTCTTTTTAAAAACAACTTCCTTTTCCAAAATTTCCGGTAGAATCTCATTTGTAAAAACAGACCCCCAAACGGGTACAAACAGGAATATAAATGAATAACAGGAATATGGCATCCCCAAGCGGGAGCTAGCTCTTCGCCTCAAGGCGGTCGAAAATCCCACGCAATGCAAAATAACAATGTGCATAAATAAGCATGAAAAGCACAAGTAAATATCATGTCGACTCAAGTGAGCTCGACCCCAACAATAACATAAAGTCCACAAGTCTCAAAATCTCGCCTCTAGGTCAATATACAGTAATCCAAATAGAACCGGTACAGCTGGAATAGTAGAAGATGGAGTACTCTAGATACAATGAATATATATAAGGTGGTACAAGATGATAACATAACCCACCTATGAGCAAAAGCCTAGACTCCAGGAAAAAAGAGCAAAATGAGCAAAAGTGTCCGCCGCTACAGTGCTGACGGAACAGACCTACTGAAAAGCTGTGGCACAACGGGGGTGAGTTGCCAGCTCGTGAGTAATAAATAATATCTACAAAGGCTATCGCATGCATGCACACAGGTATCCTAGCATCTCTAAAACAGGTATGGCTGGATGTACTAGCAGGTATGTATGCAATATCAGTGTACTAGCAGTATGTATGCCACATAATGTACTAGCATGTATGTATGCAACATAAATCAACTGTGATCTCAATATGTATATATAAGAATCATTCTATCTCTTTTTGTATTGAAACTCTTTTTAAATATCAGCATAATACTCATAGAATCAACAAAATCCGTGTCCAGCAACGACACCTCAAAACTGTCTCAAAGCTCATATATCCATGTCACAGTATCTCTGGCCTCAACCGTCCGGCTGACCCATCTCAAATATCAATATCTCAATCTCGCGGCCACGGTCGGTATCCTCTGAATATCCGCCGTGCCAAATGAAGTCACCGGTAGGTAATCCGTCCCCTGCCAGGCTCAACGCCATCTCCTGCGATCTTCTTGCCCCGGGGTACCTCACCGGGCCCACCTTGTACCCGTGACGGTTCATCCACTCCTCGAAACGGATCTCGAAAACCACAGCAAACTCATGGTGGACGACACTTTACATCACTAGAAAACCGCAACTTTTTATATTTTAAAAGATAATAAGTTTGTAAATCTTGCGGCTTTCCCCCGAAATCCAGAAATATCATAAAATCTCAAGAAACCATCATGGGTGCATATGTCAATGATAATGAATGCATATGGTAGCAATGTTCGGTTGTAATGTATGATTAATAACTAGGCATGAACAAGTGATATAATGATATACATGCACGTGAATAGCAATTGACAATTTCATTTTAAGGGATTATTTTAATAGCACAGGTCTAAGCATTTATTTTTAACATGTTTCAAATTATAAGTTTTCTAGTGTCGTGACATGGCAATTACCAGGGGGTGTGTGTACACATGAATAGTGCTCGTGCTGCATATAAAAACCCTGATAATGGTGCATGTGTCCTACAGGATGAGTTCGCACATGTATGACAGTATAGAGCATGAATGTAGCAGATAACATACAAGTATTATAATTTCTAATGTCGCTAACAATCTATAAATTTACTAAATCTATCGGGCGACATGCGCCATCCAAACGATGGTCCCCCGTAGATGTTAAATCTACTCACCCGTGATCCCGCGCTAGGTGTGTCCGACCACCTGCTTTCCTTTCTCAGCTACGCTCGAAGTCTCCGCCGGCGAATCTAGAATTTACAAAAGTCACACATAAGGCAAATCCTGCAAAAACGCGATATATCGCTAAAAAGGGATACGCGTGCGTGAAACTAAATGCGCGTGCACACGATACGTCGCGACGCGTGCAACCTCTCCAGAATCCACTCCGACGCGCTGTGTCGTACAGCGCGCCACAGAACTACGCGGTTCACGCGCGTGTCGCACAAGTTTTAAAAAAACATCGATAACACACTTAAGGCTCCAGATTCTGCCTCTGGGCCAAACTCAAAAAGTTACAGATACCAACACCCTAAGCTACCGAGGAGAACCCCACACCCAAAAACCCAACACCCCTCCCCCTGTTCTGGCTGCAAATTGCAGGCAGATTGATTAAATTGGCGGCCAGAAAGGGGAGAGGGGTCCCCGTGTTTTGTGTATGTGTCTCTGCAAAGTTCACCATTCTACAGTTTCACCAATTTTATTCTTAAAGGTTCGGGTCTACAGCAGATCTTCTAGAGGCTAAAAAGTCGCTAAATACACTAAATTACGCCAAGTAGAACAGATCTGGTATTCCAGTGAAATCTGGAATAAATCTTGGGTGATCTAGTCTCAACAGCATCTAATAAGGCTACTCTAACCATCACAACCATCACTTTGCTATATCTAACTCAATATTGCTAGAACTAGCACTAAACAACATATTATGAACACTAACTATACTATCGACCATAACTTAGCAAAAAGGAGTTGAGTTAAGGGGTTATACCTCTAGAGATCCTAAATGAAGGAGAAGAGAAGAAGAAGAGAAGGTCTTGTCGCTGCTGCTGCTTGCAAACGCTGCTGTTGTTGCTGATCTGCTGTTGCTGTTGCTGTTAACTGCTGCTGAAGTTGTTGCTGTTGTTATGGTGTGGTGTGGTGTTGTGGTGCTGATGTTGTGTAGTTGGTGTGTGTTGTGGTGCTGGTGTTGTTGTGTTGGGCTGATGTGGTGTGGTGTTGTGGCTGATGTTGTTATATTGGGCTGATGTGGTGTGGTGTTGTGGCTGATGTTGGTATGTAGCTGGTGTGTGTTGGCTGATGATGTTGCTGCCACTGCTGATGCTTGCTGCAGTTGTTATTGATATTGTGTTTGTGTTGCTGTTGTTGCAGCAGCTGCTGTTGTATATAGTGATGATGTTGCTGCATGCATCAGGTATGTGTGCATGTGTGAATGTGAGAGTATTTGCTGAAGTTAGGGGTTATGAAGCTGTTGTTGGTGATATATTGGGGCTGGTGTGGCTGATGCAGCTGCTGTTGTGCTGATGTTATGCAGTTGGTGTGGTGTGGGCTGATGGTATTGTTGCAATGATGCTAGGGGCTGGTGTGGCTGCTGATGTTGATAAAATTGGGGCTGATGGTGTTATATCAGCTGCTGTTGCAGCAGTTGATGCTTGGTCATGAGTGTGTGGGTGTGAGAGGGAGAGATGTGAGTGAAGTGAGTGTTTGAGGGTGTGATAGATATGCCAAAAGTTTTGAAATGAAAAGGAGGTGACACTACCTTAAAGCCACCATTCTCTCTCTCTCAAATAAATGCTAGCATGACAACCATCAAATCCTCTCTCTCTCACAACAAGTCAACCTTAACCCTAAACACCCTTAGACAAAACCAAACACCCTTAATTAAATCTAATTAGCTTAACCAAGTAGGCTAAACCATCATGGTTGGCTAAACATGGTTAACCCACCATGCACACCTAACTTGGTAACCCTAGACTTAACCCATATTAACATGCACAAGTGTGTGCGGTCAAGATAAAAATCTAATAAAATATCCATAAACTTAGATACATTATTAGAAACCCAATTTGGTAAACTTTTTACCAAAAACCACACAGAAACACACAATCACTCCTAAACACAGACTCAGGTGTTACACATAAAGTACCGAGAACCCTCATATCGGACTTCATGCACATCGAACGACTGGATATCTCCGTAAATACGTCTTTCTTCGCCATTTTTAGTATCCTTCATGCATTGATAGAGAGTTGACGGAACGATGCCGTAATCGTGGAGCCACTGCCGTCCCAAGAGAATTTTATAAGACGTGTCAGTGTCGATCACGTATATCTTAGCTTCGGTTTGTAGATTCCTAAATTTGATTGGCAGAGCTATGAATCCCAGAACTTGCTGGCAATTTTGATTGAAGCCTTGAATGATAATCCTTTCCCTTGACAGGTGTCGGACGTCCAATGACAAACTCTTCAGAGTTCGCAAGTTCATGATGTTCACTGAGAACCCTGGATCAATCATGATGCGATTAATCCGGTCTCCGTTGCCGTACCCTATCACGTAAAGCGGACAATTATGCTTAGCCGTTCCCAGTAGCAAGTCTTCGTCCTTAAACGTTACTGCGGCGGCATGCAGAGAGTACTGGGATTCTTTCATATTAATTTCAGCAAAGCGAGCCTGATACCGCTCGGGGTTTTGTAGAGCGTGAGTGAGAACATCTTTAAGCTCTTTCGATAGGACCAAGGCATCGTAGATGCTCTGGAGAGACGGAAGCTTTCGGAGATGAGCCAAGACATTATAGTCCACTGAGGAAGGACTTGAGTTTTCATTAGCCGGTTCTCTTCCATCTTCCTCATTAGCCACCAGTTTTTCCTTTCCTTTTGGGGCGTTTCCCTGATTTGGCGGCAGAGCCCTGCCGCTTCTGAGCTGGATTTGGTTGGCCTTTGTGGCGAGCTCCTCATCCTCTTCGGAGAAACAGAGCTCCTCCTAGAGTCACTACCAGGATGGATGGCATAGCAGGTTACTATAGGGATCTCTTCATTGGAGTCTTCTTTTAACTCCTCCATAATTTCAGCCGCTTGTACAGGGAGGAACTCCTTCAATTGAATCAGAGTTCTTTCCTATTGTTCATAGTCTTCGAGGGAATCGATATATTTTTGAATGGTCGATCTCCCTGCAGCCTCTTTTTCGCATCGAGCCGCACTTTTCCTCTTCTTGAGCTTTTTGGATTTTGAACCCGATGGAGCCGAATTGGCAGCTGAAATGGTAGGCTTCTTCGACCCTTCCCATTCCGTTCTGGGCTCTTACTGAAGTAGCTTTAGCATCTTCTTCATCTTAATAGATATGTGCGTACTCCACGGAGACTGCGGTGAGTCAGTTTGATTTCTCAGGGCAGTGGGTTCAGCTGTCGGCTCCCAGAAGGCTTCAGTTTCTGTCTGTATAATGTTGGTAGTTGCAACTTGATTGTTCACCAACACAATCTTGGACAGCTCGATCTCTCCATTCTTGTACTGCTTCTCGACCCAGTCTTTGAAGATGTAGCAATCCTTGATCGCATGGCTCACTTTTCTGTGGTACGGACAATAAAGGGGATTGTCGGTCATTTTGCTTCGTAGGATCTCTTCGACTCCGGCAATTGTAGACCATTGTTCAAGGCATCTTTGAATATCTTGCGGAACTTGTCCCTTTTGAAAGAGTAAACCTTGTTCTTTTTCTTATCTAGGGAAGGCCCTTCTCCTCCCAGCAATGGCTTTCGGGACCGGTTGGTTTTGGAATCGCCTGCCTTTCGCTTGTCTTCATTGTCGGACGCATTGAAGACATTGGTACTGCCGCTTCTATGGTTGTCGTCCCACTTTCTTTACCAAGTCACGTCTCTCGGAGAGTCTGGGTTAGACTCTTGCTTCAAGCGTTGCAGCATTTGGACTTTCTTGGTTAGCTCCTGAAATGTCTTGAGGCCTGCTGTACACAAGAATGGGACCATCCAATTGCTGAGGTTCCCAATGAGAAGGCTGACGGACTGGTCCTGCTCCAGCGGCGGTTCGCACTTGACCGTGAGATTACGCCATCGGGCAATAAAGTCGGTGTTGCATTCATTCTTCCCCGGCTTGGCCCTCACAAGATCAGCAATGGAGATTTTATCACCGACACCCAAGACCCTTTGCCGAAACAGAGACTCCATTTGGGCAAAGGTAATGACGAACCCGTCAACAGTCAGGCTGTTGACAGACTGACGAAGAAGGAGCGCATCATTACCCCCTGTGTTTCCAGGCGATTCTTTAAAGTGGGCGACATGCTGATTTGCGTTTCCCATCCTGTCAAATCTTCCGAACTTAGGAATGACGTAGCCACCTGGGAACTCAATCAGATCTTACTGTGCGGGATATGGCAATCCACTACTGCCGATTTCTTTCTGAGCTTCGGCTTCGGCTTCCAATGTTTTAACCTTGCTAGTGACCAAATCCTTTATCCAATCTTGTGTTAGCGGGATAGTGCTATCTGGGGCTAAGGGGTCCTCAGAAGTGGAATGTGGCTGGCTTTCGTGCGGCTCACCCAATCTTGGACCCAAGGGGACATGCATTAGTTGCTTTGGGTTGCCATCGCCCGGCTCATGAGTAGAGATATGTTCCTGATTGGAAGGCGCTCGAGCAATTTGAGCCGTGAGCTGCATCAAAACATTCGTGAGGTAGTCGATTTTGGAGTAAAGCTTGGTAATTTCTTTATCTTTGCTCCTGAGCAGTTTTCGAAGCTCTTGAAGCAGCTCTTGTTCGGCGGTCCTGGGGCGGAAAGTCGGCTCTTCCTCGTTGTCCGAGCTTGACTCTAAATGGACTGAGGGGTCTATCTGCCTATCGGCCTCATCAAGAAGGTTTTCATCATCCAGCGGAAGCGGCTGTTCTTGGGGAGCGGCAACCACATTCAAGCCAGATTGGGATTGGGATATGGTGGCCCCATCCTTGCTTTTGCTGCGAAGATTGTCGCTGGGACGCGTGCCCCCTATATAGACCGTGTGTACAATATACCGAGCGATCATTTCATTATTGGTTGCTGACTTTGTGGACCACCGTCTCGGCCCTCCTGTTTTGGTAGCGGAAAATCGCTTGAAGATGGCTGGCCTGACTGGATTCATGAGTGGTGCTGGCGCCTCTTCTCTGGATCTGCCTCGCTGCTTGCGCACGGTACAGAGCGCCTAATAGACTCTTGAAGAGATGGTGTCGTGCTTTCTCTTTTGAGGATGGGGCACGTCCCATTGTAGCATTGTTCAGACCGATGTATTCTTGATTCTGGCGGTCATGGCATTTTTCTGAACCCACTTCCGATGTTCGAAGGAATTGGTGACTTTTACGGCCGACTCAGTCGTCATCACGGAGTAACCCTGCTCTTCGAACCACACAAGATTCCACTTGGATGAAGTCCTGGCCCTTTTGTTGGCTCAATACCTGAGCCGCTTCTTTCTCAACCTTTCTGTTTTGAGCGCGTGGCAGGTTTCGGCCCTTCGGGACGACGTCATAGACCGACTGACAGATAGTCTAGAGAATATGCATGCTCACTCGATCGTCAAGGGCAACGTCTTAGCTTGTTGGAGTTGCTTTGTGGCCCCATGTGTGTGAAGGACTACCTTAGGACCATGATGAGGTTGCAGAAGCATCTACCATGCCAAATTCAAATTTTTCTTGGTGCTAAGCTAGACTAACAAGATCTTAACTAGATTATTAGGGTTTTCATTAGATGATATGTCAACTAGAGAGAAGGAGAGATGTTTATTGCTTGGTAGAACCAAGTCCTTCTCTTCAATATGCTCCGTGTAGTAGTCCCACGACTCTACAAGGCTTCTCTTGAGACTTTGAACAAGCTCCCTTCGTAGACTTCGCGCCAATGATGATCCACCCCGAAGCTCCTACTAGTTCAAGCTACCATTGCACTAAACCCTTTAGTGCATGAAACACATCACACTAATTTGCTAAAAGGTGTGAGATGATGAAGTAGGGGATGTTAAGAGCTCACTAATTTATGCTCTAGCTTCATGATTCACATCTCATGTGAGGGTTGAAGCTTGAGAAAAAGCAAGAGGAGGAAGAAGAAGTATGAGCAAGTAAAAATGGCTAAGTCTTTTTGGAATGAACAAGAACAAACATAATCCTTGACCCCTCACTCATTCAAGCATGGAATTATGCAATATTAAATTGCAACTATGCTTGAATAGTGAGTCAAGAATGAATAAATAAGTATTTAACCCATGCTTGGAACCATGCTTCATTTTACACCTCATTTCTATTTTCACAAAATTGAAAAGAAAATGCCATGCTTCATTTTAATGTATATATATATATATATATATCAATATATATATAATATATATTTAATGAAGAATAATTAGTGAGTTAATGATATTAGTTAATATGTAATTATATCACATATAATTTATATCATATTATTAAATCAACATTTGATCTAATAATCCTGTTATATCATATAGGACCGACTAAAATCATATATCTGTTTATCATATTATCGAATCAACACTTGATTCGACAATCTGGTTATATCACATATAACCGCACCGATAACAGATGACTGCCAGATTACAATACTGTATCACATACTCGTATTTAATCAGGCCCGCACGCATATCACATATATGTCTTACTTCGTTTCGCTTGAACCAGAGAACTTCTGTGTGGGACTCTAATGACTCATCAATACGCCGGCAGTAGGTGATGATCATATCAATCACCTACAAGCCGTCAGCGGTACTAGCTGGACGTAACGGCTACCCGGGTATTGAGCGATATGAAGGTCAACAAGCAAGCCTGTCCACAGTCTCCATGAAGCCTATCAGTAACACTACCGTACAGTCCGGTCTCTTCCTTTGATATGTCGCATATCTTGTCTAGGGGTGGAAATCGTCAAACCCTAGTAACATGATAAGTCATGTCGATGTGAGGCTCATAACAGGTCGAGAAACTACTGATAACACTCATCAGTAGATCTCCATATCAGCCCTGGCCAGGGACTTCCAGTTATTGCCAATCGAGCATATTGCAACATCAAGCCCCAATACCGGGAGAGACAAAACCCCTCCTATCGATCATTGCCTCCATACGACTCGGGACTGTTCCCAAAATACACCTGTTTGCATGACTCCTCTTGAGCGTGGTTAGGAGGAAATCAAAGCATAGTGGGAGTCGCATAAGACTCTATGATGATCTCGGCTCTACAGACTATGTAGGGTTCCTAGGCACACAAATGAGGTCTCACAAGGCATCAACCATGCCAATTTCAAACTTTACGGGTGCCGAGAAACCCTAATACGGATCGTTAACTAGATATATAGGCGAAACAATGAAACTAGTTTACAACTAAACTAAAAGAACGGAAATACAACCTTTGTAGATCTGTTTCTCCACCTCCATAGCTCCATGATGAAGTCCTCTCCGCTGTCCAAATCGAACCATGACTCTAGCATCGGCTTCATCGGAGAAAAAGCGGGCTAGGTCATAGACGACGATGCCGAAGATGATCTACGTCGAGGCATCGCTAGATCAAGCTCCCACTTCACCAAGTCATGAAACTTGTGAAGAGAACACCCTATACTACTTGGCAAGAGGTAGAGGATGAAGAAATAGGAAGTGGGTTCACTTTAGAATTGGATTTCTCACTCATTTTCAAGAGTTGCCATTGATGGAGGAAGCTTTCTTCAAGTAAAGAAGAAGAAGAAGAAGAGAAATAATATGATAAGTTTCTTGTTTTAAAAAAAGAAACTAATATGAATACTTATCATATCCTAACCATAGTCAAGTGTAGAGAGTAAA
The DNA here is from genome assembly GCA_030015575.1 of Agapanthus africanus. Taxonomy (NCBI): domain Eukaryota; kingdom Viridiplantae; phylum Streptophyta; class Magnoliopsida; order Asparagales; family Amaryllidaceae; genus Agapanthus; species Agapanthus africanus. Next base: position 284,701,070 of record CM057343.1, on the reverse strand, counting down.
CTAGGGTTAGTTGGAATGGTTAGGGTTAAGGATGAGATAAGAATGGTGGACTAGGTCAAAGCTTCATGAAGCTTCAACAAAACTACAAATAAAGCCACCATTCTTTTCTTATCATTTCCAAAATGAATAAACAAATAAATAAATGAATAAGAAAATGAAAAACAAAACCCTAACCATTTAAATAACCATGGTTTAATCTTTACACAAACTCAAGTAAGAATGTATCATCAAACATGATACAATCAAGTGCACAAAAGTATATCACATATACAACTTGTGAACTTCAAGTGAGAAAATCCATTTAAAGTGAACCAATACTAGTTAATGCAAAGTAATATATCAAATATATAATTATGCATTAAATCATTAAATCAACACTTGATTTAACGATCCGGTCATATCGGATATAACCGACTAATACCAAGTGTATCAATGTATCGAATCAACACTTGATTCGGTAACCCGGCTATATCACATATAACCAGCCAATGATACAAATCGCGAGAATAGAATACGGTATCGCATACACGCATTATTCTCGGTCCCGCACATATCTCATATGCGCTCCTATTTCGTTTCGCTTGAGCCAGGAAACCTCTGTGTAGGACTCTAAAGACTCGTCAATACGCCGGCAGCAGATGATGATCATATCAAGCACCCACAAGCCGCAAACGGTCTGCTAAACGTAACGGCCACCCGGGTATTGAGCGATCAGAAGATCGACGAGCAAGCCCGCTCATACTCCAGTGAATCCAACCAGTAACACTTACCATACAGTCCGGTCTCGTTGTCTGATATGTCGCATATCTCGCCTAGGGGTGGTAAACGTCAGACCCCAATAGCTCGATAAGTCGTGTCGATATGAGGTCTATAACAATTCGAGAAACTATTGGTAACACTTACCAGTAAATCTCAGCAACCCTGGCCAGGGATTTCCTGTTATAGTCAATCGAACACAGCGCAACATCAACTCCCTATACCGGGAGAGACGAATCCCCTCCTATCGCTCATTGCCTCCATGTGACTCGGGACTGTACCCAAAAACCACCGTTTTGCACGCCCTCTTGGACGTGGTAAGATGGAAATCAAAGCACAGTGGGAACCACACAAGACTCTATGACGATCTCGGGTCAACAGACTACTCTGTACCAGTGTCACCAGAGAACTGCCATCTGACGTAAGGTATAATACCATCTGGGAGTTCTCGGCGAGTCCGTCCAGTGTACCCAGTCTCCACTGAGCACCCGTATATCATCTCCGATGTCAACCACCAATGGATATGGGATCATCCATCGCCCATCTGTATGGGTCGAGAAGGTATACGCTAGTCTACTCTGGTATATCGATGCCCTGTCTCGATATACCCACGACTAGGGACTTTGAAGGATGTACTTATGGACTACCATGTCCCCACTAGTATGATCTGCATCATAGTCCAGGTAGTCAAGTACACATCCTAAGGGCTTTACCAACATGTAACAGAGAGACAATCAGTGTACACGTTAAGGTAAAGTGCAACCAGATAGCATACTATCATGTCGAGCAAGAAAGTCCTCCCTATATACGTCCTAGCATCTACTACAATATACATCATATGTACAGTAATGGCCTTTAGGGCATACATATAACTAACAATCTCCCACTTGCACTAGGGCCATCTGTGGCAGTGGTTGTAGTATCTCATACTCAACCATCCCATAAAAGTCTCTCTCTGGGAAAAAGCCTTTGTGAGTGGATCCACCGTGTTGTCCTCTGAGTCTACTCTCCTAACCTCGATCACCCTGGAGATCATTCATCTCCATGATCAGGTAATACTGCCTTAGAATATGTCTGGATCACTGATGGGACGGACGTTCCTTGGCATAAGCCACAACTCCATTGTCACACAATGGGAGGAACTCAGTTCATCTCATGAACAAATATACACCCAGACAGTCTCTTTGGTAGCATCTTGAGTAGCGATGTATCCAGCCTTAATCGTCTAATATGCCACGGTATCTTGCTTGGAACTCTTCCAACATACCGTCCCTTTACTGAGGGTAAAGACAATGCCTGTGACTGACATTCAGTCGTCTTTATCACCCTGGAACCCTTTCAGTGATTCTCCTCAGGATCGATTGATACCATCTCACTACAACTAGTGAGTATCCTAACATCCTTTTAGATCTATCTCATAGATCCAAAGCTTAGGATTTAATAGGTATCACTTTGATCCTATGTGGAGAATCATTGTGATAAGCGGAGATTGATCGAGCGTAGCATAGGAAACTCCTTCCCTATCAAGAGTATGTCATCCACGTACTCTACAAGGATCACCACCATACTCCTTACTACCTTTTTGTATATACAAGGTTCATCTACCATTTTGATGAAGTCAAACTATTTGACTACTATATCAAAACAGATGTTCCAACTCCGCGATGCCTGCTTTATCCTATAAAGCATCTTGTACACGTTTCCGCTGCTCCCACTGTTTATGAAGCCCTCTGGCTGTGTACTTATAGACGCCCTTTTCCAAAACATTATTTAGAAAAGCGGTCATGACACCCAACTGCCAGATATCGTAGTCATGGTATGTAGCCGTGGCAAGAAGGATCTGGATGGACTTAAGCATAGCCACTGAAAAAGGATTCATCATTATCCACGTCAGTTCGATGATGAAAAACTTTAACATGTCTAGCTTTGAAAGTCTTAACTTTTCCAAGTACACCAAGTAATCTTCTCAAGATATACTTGCTTCTGATGGGGATTTAACCCTTCAGATATAGCAACCAAAGTCCATACTTTGTTGGTGTACATGGATTCCATCTCAGATCGCTAAGCATCCAGCCATTCTTACAGAGTCCCACTCCTGATGGCCAGCTCGAAACTAGTTGGGTCATCATCTCATGATGCAATCCTCGCTCCCACTGTCATAGAGTAACCGAAGTATCTCTCAGGTGGGTGAGGAACCTTACTAGATCGGCGGAGAGGCTGAGGTTCGTTGGTAACTATTGAATCCTTTGGTTCTTTCAAATCATCAGCCGTAGTTTGTATAGCTGGAACATTTCCAGTTCTACATCACAGACCTTGCCTCGAGCTTGTCCGGATTTTGCTTTTAGACATAGCCCGGACAACCCCAAATCTTAACCAACTTAAGAGATGGGCTCTTCCCTTATCATATCAAATATGAAGTGGTAGGCAACGGATTTGATTTGAACCCTATTCAATAGATATGCAGCTTCTCAAGTGCATAACTCCTAAAAAGGAAATAGGTAACTCAGTAGTACTCATCATAGAGCACACCTAATCACATAGGGTGTGATTGCTCCGCCCCGATATACCATCGTGCTATGGTGTATACGGAGGAGTAATGCTGAGAGAGAATCTCATTCTCCTTTAGAAAAGTCCAAGAATTTCGTGCTCAAGTATTCTCCTCCTTGATCTCATCAAAGGACATAATACTTATACCCGTTTTAGTTCTCTACTTCTAACTTATATTCTGTGAATATCTCAAATGGTTCGGACTTATGTTTCAACAGGAAGGTATGTCTGAATCAAAAGAGATCATCAGAGAATTTAATGAAGTATAAAGAACCGGTCTTGGCAAGTGTAGACAGGGAACCTACATACATCAACATGTATCATCCCAAAAGTTCACTAACACTTTCTCTGTTTCCAGTAAACGGAGCTATGGTCATCTTAACTCTGTGACATGACTGGCAAGTTTCACAAGATGTAAATTCAAACTGATTTAAATATGCATCTACATGTAACTTCAGCTAGTCGGGTCGCATTGATATGACCTAGTCTACAATGCCTTAAGTAGGATTCGTTCATTTCTGAACTCTTCCTCTTGTGTGTGTTCCATATACTAAGAACTGTAGTTTGATTTAGAACATCAATGCTTTTAGATAACGTGCCTGAACCGATCAACTTTTGATATAGGAAATGTTCAAAACATTATCCAACAATACAAAATTATATCTTTTCTTTACTTATAAAGAGACTGATATGATTTTGTATATCAGGTTCGGTATCTAATAACATTCGTTCAGAATCAATGTATTTGGAACACAGGGTGACAGTGACCAACAGACTTGGCTGCAACACTTGCCCCGTTTTCTGCCTCATGAAACTTATCACCCGTTCTCAGTTCTCTACCTAGCAGTAGCCCTATGTAATAGATTACATATTTAGGATCCTGATCTGGTATCACATACCCTGGACGTAAAGGATACTGAGAAACAGTTCTCTGTAATGAATACACCCGAAGGAGATGCATCATATGCACTTTCTTCGTTTGGGCGGCACGGGAAATCTGGTATTTCCTAATTTCCTGCTCTGTCTTATAACAATTATAAGTTGGAGCGGGACCAACGTTCCCCAGCTCAGTATAACAAGCGGGTTCGGTCAATAATCCGTATTATTATCTTAATTAAGGCGTGATATGGTCGCTACCAGGAGAGAGAGAGAAGAAAATACTCAGCGTGCGCTCATTCAAGAATAGATTGGTTATTATTTTAACTAATCAGGATGGCTCCCACTGCTTTTTATCAAATCTTCCTTCAAACCCTAAAAGGAAAGACTAGCCGGGATTAATTACAAACTACAAGTTCGCCAATCTTTCAGCCAGGCCAGTGTCGGTACTTTGAGGGAGGTCCCCCGTGCTTTCGCACGAACCTAATTAATGTAAACCTCATTTTCCCAGAGGCGTAACCTAGTTGACACCTTTCTAGACACCTACTTGATCGGCTAATTGTAATGTGTAAAACTTTCCCAGGAGTAACAATTACTCACAGCGGGTATCGGGATCCAACTATCTCATAGAAGATATGCAATCTCATTGCAAATTTCAACACTTGAAATTCCCGATAATATTTTGCCCCAAACGATCTATGACCTTGACAAGGTCAACAAACCATAGACCGCAAGTCAAGTTCAACCCATCATTTCTTGATTGAATCAAACCCACCCGCACGACCCTTGACAAGGTCAACAAGGCCGCACGACTACCTTAACCCAATCTGCATCATATGCATAAGCAGATAAATACTGGTTAGCTACCGCACACTGCGCCTTGACAAGGTCAACAAACGCAGCACGAATACTAAACAGGACTTATCTGAAATGACGGAGGGCTACGACAGGTTTTTCTGAAAACCTATTGTGTAATGAACTTGATATCGTTGTAGAATCAAATGATTTTAAAAATGGAGTGTTTTTGAGGCTTTTCTAGTTTTGCTAAAGGAGTCACTCCCGGTGAAGGGATCGTCGGTCCTTTCCTCGTCGAATGAGGTGCGGGATATATCATATATATCACTGTGCAAAGCAAAAACTCTTAAAAGCAATCAAAAGACAAACCGAGTGTGTAGCATCTGCCAGTTATTGCTAAAGGAGTCACTCCCGGTAAAGGGATCTCGGTCCTTTCCTCATCGAATAAGGTGCAGGATATATCACATATACCGCTGTGCAAAGCTAGAACTGTAGCTACTCGTTTTATTTTGAAATTCGATTCTACAACATCTTAGGTTTCTTTTATTTCATCAATCTCATGAATGAAGTCCCATCATTTAAGTACCTAAACATCACAGATAAATACGACGTACACTTATGCCATCCGCATTCGCCTCGATGTCCCCTCGTGCACCGTTAGGTTAGGTAACTAACGGCAGAGCGGGGCAGGGCTAGCACGGGTGTAAAACATAAGTAACGCCTATATAATATATCATATATACTATATACAATATCCATCACAGAACATCACATGATCACATCACAGATATCGCAGCAGAAGAAACATATGAAATATTGGATATACTAGGACATCCGTGTTTTCAATACGAGCCAGTATAAAACACGGATTCCACGGTCGTGATGAATAGCCAAACCCACACCCCAAGACCCCTACGAGAGCGGCAAGCAACCCTACCAATTCTGGAGTTAGGAGTCCCGGACTCGACTCCTCGAGTTGGTCTCCCACTGGACCCCAGAACCCGGTTACTTGTGCCCTCCTCCTTGGGTCTATCCTAGTGCGGAATAGTAAATAATATACAAAGGGTGACATCTTCCGCAACCTGGAAGTGCCCCAATAAAAAAATATTACATACAAGTTTTTACATGAATGAAAATGAAAACACTCATCTCACATAAAAACCCCCCGGCTATTCAATCACGACGATCCAATATAACATATCCAGCAACACATAACATCACATGTCATCAACGTAAGTAAATATGCGCATCCCAATTGTCGTTGACATATAGCAACGAAACCGGCGATATCACATATTACACTTACGGTGACAGAAAAGAAAGTGTAAAACTACAACAGTTGGAATCCGCATCCTCTTTAGACATCGCATGCCTAATCGAATGAAATACTTAGACATCGCATGCCTAACAATTATAAACCCCGCATTTTAGTCTCATTTATCGAAAACTCTTTTCAATATCAAGTCGGGAAATTCAACAAGATTCCCGACATCCTGATCGAATGCTCGTCGCAAACTTTAGTAGACGGCCGCACCCCCGACGCCGTCGACGAAGTGCACCAAGGCGGAACACCGCTAGCGCGAGCACCCGAACGGATGCTTTCGGCGACGGGGTTCTCTTACAGTCACTTGGTCGGGGCTAAGGGGTGTAGCTGTCTATTAAGTTTACCCGGCGAGTATCCGCGTATGCTACGTGATTGCGACGGACTTTTGATCGCATCAAAATTCCGTGGCAACCGATCAAGTGAGACTAAACTGCTATGTTTATAACATTCATTCAGTTATCTCATAACTTCTTGTGAATTCCAATTATTGTATCACATTCCGAATAAGATAGAAAATGTTAAACTTTCCGATCGAATAATCGAACACCCAAGTTTTCCCGAAACAGCTCAACTCATGAAATAAGTTCAAAGATATTCACTTCGTGCCTCAGTACCAACGGTCTAGCCGTAGAAGGGTCAAGCCAACGCCTCACATGTGGCACGCCGTACTCCCCCAAACCCGAAGGTTCAAAGGGCAGTTCAAGATGGTCACATAATCGAGTTAAGGTTTGTTGTCTTCTAGAGGGACCATCGCGTTACTTGCACTACTTAGAACGTCTTTAAACCTCGGAAAAATCCAACACTTGGAAATTTTCCGGCAGGGGAAAAGTTGGGTATTTATATCCGGTCGAACTTTTTAACATATTCAAAAATTATCCGGAAACCCACATAGACAAAGTCTGATAATCCGATCGAATCATCGAACTCCCAAAACACCCCCGAAAATTCAACTCTTGAAAAAAATATTAAAAATTCCCATAAAACTCAGCATTTAAATAAAGGAGTTACTGTGCAAAAATGGTTGACTGAAGAGACTAAATGGGCGCGGAACCGCCGCAATAGGCGGCTAATGCCGCGGATCCGCCGCGCTTTAGACAGATCATTAGGTAATTTTTGCACCGTAATTCTTAGAATTTCCTGCTGAAGTTTTTAAGCATTTTTAATTTGGAAAAAACCACTTTTTCAGAAAAAGTCCAGAGAGGGTTAAAAGTTAGGGATTCGGGGTTCGATCGGGTTTCTAACATCGTCTACGCATCGCCTAAGGCTCTAGCTAGGCTCTGATACCACTGTAGGGTTCCTAGGCACACTAATAAGGTCTCACAAGGCATCAACCAAGCCAATTTCAAACTTTACGGGTGCCGAGAAACCCTAATACGGATCGTTAACTAGATATATAGGCGAAACAATGAAACTAGTTTACAACTAAACTAAAAGAACGGAAATACAACCTTTGTAGATCCGTTTCTCCACCTCTATAGCTCCATGATGAAGTCCTCTCCGCTGTCCAAATCGAACCATGACTCTAGCATCGGCTTCATCGGAGAAAAAGCGGGCTAGGTCATCGACGACGATGCCGAAGATGATCTACGTCGAGGCATCGCTAGATCAAGCTCCTACTTCACCAAGTCATGAAACTTGTGAAGAGAACACCCTATACTACTTGGCAAGAGGTAGAGGATGAAGAAATAGGAAGTGGGTTCACTTTAGAATTGGATTTCTCACTCATTTTCAAGAGTTGCCATTGATGGAGGAAGCTTTCTTCAAGTGAAGAAGAAGAAGAAGAAGAGAAAGAATATGATAAGTTTCTTATTTTAAAAAAAGAAACTAATATGAATACTTATCATATCCTAACCATAATCAAGTGTAGAGAGTAAACTAGGGTTAGTTGGAATGGTTAGGGTTAAGGATGAGATAAGAATGGTGGACTAGGTCAAAGCTTCATGAAGCTTCAACAAAACTACAAATAAAGCCACCATTCTTTTCTTATCATTTCCAAAATGAATAAACAAATAAATAAATGAATAATAAAATGAAAAACAAAACCCTAACCATTTAAATAACCATGGTTTAATCTTTACACAAACTCAAGTAAGAATGTATCATCAAACATGATACAATCAAGTGCACAAAAGTATATCACATATACAACTTGTGAACTTCAAGTGAGAAAATCCATTTAAAGTGAACCAATACTAGTTAATGCAAAGTAATATATCAAATATATAATTATGCATTAAATCATTAAATCAACACTTGATTTAACGATCCGGTCATATCGCATATAACCGACTAATATCAAGTGTATCAATGTATCGAATCAACACTAGATTCGGTAACCCGGCTATATCACATATAACCAGCCAATGATACAAATCGCGAGAATAGAATACGGTATCGCATACACGCATTATTCTCGGTCCCGCACATATCTCATATGCGCTCCTATTTCGTTTCGCTTGAGCCAGGAAACCTCTGTGTAGGACTCTAAAGACTCGTCAATACGCCGGCAGCAGATGATGATCATATCAAGCACCCACATGCCGCAAGCGGTCTGCTAAACGTAACGGCCACCTGGGTATTGAGCGATCAGAAGATCGACGACCAAGCCCGCTTGATCAGTCGAAAATATTGTATATTTTGGCCGGCAATTTCCCCATCTTTTGCATAAATTTAGAAGTGTTCGGTATTCATATTTCACATATTAGCAAATCAGTCGTAAAATACCAGATTGCATGTATTAGACTTTTAAACCGACACTTTAAAGGAAATTGACCGCATTTCATGGCATCGCATCATTTCTGTATTTGCGCAACACTTGTCTTGAGTCTGTGCAGGAAATACGGAAGAAAAGCAAAAGAGCTGATCAAAAATACGCCAACTAAATCATTTCAGATCTGGAAGCAATTCAAATGGAGAAATACAAATGAATACATCAAAAGAAGACCCATGAGACATCCCAAACAAGTACCAGAAGAATAGAATCCCAAAGCCCACAAGTAGCCGCGGATCCGCGGCAGGAACCTGAATGCGCCGCGGATCCGCGCCTCTTCTGCCACTTCATCAATTCATTTTTACTGCAGAATCTCAATTTCTGGGCCCACAGTCATTTCTGATATGTAAAGTTCCAGAATACCCTCGAAGATACTGCCAGATCAGCAAAGAAGATTAAAGCAAGGCTAATCCTAATTAAGCCCCTAACTAACTTCTTCTAGAAGCTCCATCCTAACTAATCACATCTAGAAGCTTCTCCCCTAACTAACTTTTGGAGGGAAATTTGAATTTCCTCAACAAACTTTAGGAGGGAAACTTAGAATTTGAAATCCTAGATCTAGGGTTTGGTTATCTATAAATAGAGCCTAGATCTAAGGGTTGAGGTTATTCTTTAATCATTAGTTAGTTTTCTCTCATCATCCTCTTTCATCATCTTCTTTCACAAGTCTAGTGACAAGGCTTGTGCGAAACCCTAACCCTAATTCCACTCCAAATCCAAGATCTTGAGTACCAAATCAAGTGAGAAGCCTTCAACCTTTTAGGAGCCGAGCCGATCTTCAATCGGGCAAGTGATCCAAGCCGATTCGCGACCCACGGAGACGAGCGAAGCCAAGTCGACGATCGAATTCTTCCTCTTGTAGTTCTTGAGCGAATGTAATGAAATTGTTGATATAAATAAAAGGTGAAATTCTTTAATCTTGCTTTCTTTTAATTCTTGCATCATGATTAGATCTCAATTTGTAATTGTTGTTCTTGTTGTGATGTTTGAGTAAAACTCCGCTCGTAAAGGAGTCGAGACGATTGTAGAATGATGATGTAACAAATCTTAATACGATTTTTAAGTCCTACGAGTTTTGTAAACCCTAGCAAGTTCAAGAATCGACAACCTAGTTTCGTTGCGATACTTTCTTGATTGTTATCGCTCGAAATTAGGGATCTACGATCGTTTCTTGAATTTACTAGAGGCTAGAATGTGAATGATATCGACGAAGGAACAAGGGATAAGATAAAACCCTAGTTTCACAAGAAATCCCTAATTCTCGATCGATCATCATCGATCTAGTATCAATTCATCGAAGGATAAGAATACGTAATTGTAAGATTACATCACATCTATAGATCCGATCGATTCCTACGAGCCTCATTTCGATTCTTGATATTTGGTTTGGAAAAATCATTAAACGATCAATTCTTGATTCTATCTTTTAATGCTTTCTTAGATCTAGTTTTTTTTCTCATTCTTGAACTTTAATTTCAAATCATGAATTGTTTTGTTTTGTTTTCTTTAAAGTTTCGACTCACCTAATTCAAAAGACGAACGATTACACTTTCCCTGTGGACGATCCGCACTCACTTACAATCTACAATCCGACACCGTAGTTGATTGCGGTCAAATAATTTTTGGTTGTGATTTCTTTACTATTTCCCAATTACACAAACAAGATTCGTTTCAATCCCCGCTCATACTCCAGTGAATCCAACCAGTAACACTTACCGTACAGTCCGGTCTCGTCGTCTGATATGTCGCATATCTCGCCTAGGGGTGGTAAACGTCAGACCCCAATAGCTCGATAAGTCGTGTCGATATGAGGTCTATAACAATTCGAGAAACTATTGGTAACACTTACCAGTAAATCTCAGCAACCCTGGCCAGGGATTTCCTGTTATAGCCAACCGAATACAGCGCAACATCAACTCCCTATACCGGGAGAGACGAATCCCCTCCTATCGCTCATTGACTCCATGTGACTCGGGACTGTACCTAAAAACCACCGTTTTGCATGCCCTCTTGGACGTGGTAAGATGGAAATCAAAGCACAGTGGGAACCACACAAGACTCTATGACAATCTCGGGTCAACAGACTACTCTGTACCAGTGTCACCAGAGAACTGCCATCTGACGTAAGGTATAATACCATCTGGGAGTTCTCGGTGAGTCCGTCCAGTGTACCCAGTCTCCACTGAGCACCCGTATATCATCTCCGATGTCAAACACCAATGGATATGGGATCATCCATCGCTCATCTGTATGGGTCGAGAAGGTATATGCTAGTCTACTCTGGTATATCGATGCCCTGTCTCGATATACCCACGACTAGGGACTTTGAAGGATGTACTTATGGACTACCATGTCCCCACTAGTATGATCCGCATCATAGTCCAGGTAGTCAAGTACACATCCTAAGGGCTTTACCAACATGTAACAGAGAGACAATCAGTGTACACGTTAAGGTAAAGTGCAACAAGATAGCATACTATCATGTCGAGCAAGAAAGTCCTCCCTATATACATCCTAGCATCCACTACAATATACATCATATGTACAGTAATGGCCTCTAGGGCATACATATAACTAACAGACTAACCTGTACCAGTATCACCAGAGGACTGCTATCTGATGATATGTATTCTACCATATAGGAGTCCTCGGTGAGTCCTGTTCAGTGTACCCAGTTTCCACTGAGCACCCGTATACGATCTTTGATGTCGAACACTAATGGATGTGGGATCATCCATTGCCCATCATATGGGTCAAGAAGCGTATACGCTAGTCTACTCTGCAATATCGATGCCCTGTCTCGATATTCACTCGACTAGGAACAATTGAAGGATGTACTTGTGAAATACGATGGCCCCATTAGTATGATCCACATCATAACCCTGGTTGTCAAGTACATATCCTAAAGGCTTTATCAACACGTGAGAGCATGACAGTATCATAATACAAGTCTACATGTTTAGATAAAGGTAACCAGATAGCATACTATCTTGTCGAGCAAGAAAGTCTTCTCGGTATATACATACCCAAGTATCCACTGTAATATACATCATATGTACAATAATGGCCTCTAGGGCATACAAATAACTACCAATCTCCCTCTTGCACTAAGTCCATGTGTTGTAGTATCCCATACCCAACATCCCAAAAAGTCTCTCAAATTGCGTCTGAGGGGTGGCTTTCGTGAGTGGATCCGCTACGTTATCCTTCGTGTCAACTCTCCTGATCTCGATCTCCCTGGAGATCAACCATCTCCATGATCAGGTGATACTGCCTAAGAATATGTCTGGACTACAGATGGGACGGGGTTCCTTGGCCAAAGCCATAACTCCATTGTCACACAATGGTAGGAACTAAGTTTTTCTCATGAACTAATATATCAAGACTGCCTCTTTGGTAGTATCCATGGTAACGATGTATCTAGCCTTTAATTGTCTAGTTTGCCACGGTATCTAGCTTGGAACTTTTCCAACATACCGTCCCTCTTCTAAGGGTGAAGACAATGCCTTTGACTGACATTCAGTTATCCTTATCACCCTGGAACCTTTCCAGTGATTTTCCCCAGGATCCATTCATCTCATTACAGCAAGTGAGAATCCTAATATCCAAATAGATCTGTCTCATAGATCCATAACCTAGGTTTAGGAGGTATCACCTTGGTCCTATATGGAGAATCTTTGTGATAAGAGGAGATTGACCGAGCATAGTATAGGAAACTCCTTTCCTATCAAGAGTGTCATCCACATACAATACGACGATCACCACCATACTCCCTACTACCTTTTTGTATATACAAGGTTCATCTACCATTTTGATGAAGTCAAACTCTTTGACTACCACATCAAAACAGACGTTCCAACTCCGCGAAGCCTGATTTATCTCATAAAACAACTCACATACATTTCCGCTGCTCCCACTGTCTACGAAGCCATCTGGCTGTGTACTTATAGACGCTCTTTTCTAAGCAATCATGACATATAACGGCCAGATATCGTAGTCATGGTATGTAGCAGTGGCAAGTAGGATTTGGATGGACTTAAGCATAGCTTTGAAAGTCTCAACTTTTCCATGTACACCAAGTAATCTTCTCAAGATATACTTGCTCCTGATGGGGATTTAATCCTTCAGATAAAGTAACCAAAGTCCATACTTTGTTGGTGTATAAGGATTCCATCTCAGATCGCTTAGCATCCATCCATTCTTACATAGTCACCACTCCTGATGGCCTGCTCGAAACTAGTTGGGTCATCATCTCATGATGTAATCCTCACTCTCACTGTCATAGAGAAAACCGAAGTATCTCTTAGGTGGGTGAGGAACCCTACATGATCGTCGGAGAGGCTGAGTTTCGTTGGAAACTATTGAATCCTTCGGTTCTGCTAAATCATCAGCTGTAGTTTGTATAGCTGGAACTCCTTCCAGTTCTACCTCATCTCCACTTGAAAAAAATGGCATGCCGAGAAATAAAACACATTTGTTTCTCAGATTGGTAGAAGATATTCCTTTGCAAATGCTTGGGATATCCAATAAACTTCCACAGAACTGACCTTGCCTCGAGCTTGTACGGATCTTGCTTTTGACATAGGCCGGACAACCCAAATCTTAACATTCTTAAGAGCTGGGCTCTTCCCATACCATATCGCATATGGAGTGGTAGGCACCTGATTTGGTTGGAACCCTATTCAATAGGTATGTATCTTCTCAAGTGCATAACTCCCAAAAGAAAATAGGCTACTCAGTAGTACTCATCATAGAGCACACCATATCATATAGGGTGCGATTTGCTCCATCCCGATATACCATCGTGCTGTGGTGTATACGGAGGAGTAATGCTGAGAGAGAATCTCATTCTCCTTTAGAATAATCCAGGATCTCCGTACTCAAGTATTCTCCTCCCTGATCTCATCATAGGACATAATACTTATACCCTTTTTGGTTCTCTACTTCTAACTTATATTCATTGAATTTCTAAAAAGATTCAGATTTGTGTTTCAACAGGAACATATGTTCGAATCTTGAGAGATAATCAGTGAATTTAATGAAGTATTAAGAACCAGTCATGGCATGTGTAGACAGGGGACCCACATACATCATCATGTATCAATCCCAAGAGTTCAATAACTCTTTCTCTGTTTCCAATAAACGGAGCTATGGTCATCTTTTGTTTGTGACATGACTGGCAAGTTTCACAAGATGTAAATCCAAACTGATTTAAATATGCAACTTTATGTAACTTGAGCTAGTCGGGTCGCATTGATATGACCTAGTCTACAATACCTCAAGAAGGATTTGTTCATTTCTAAACTCTTCCTCTTATGTGTGTTCTGTACGTTAAGAACTGTGGTTTGATTTAGAACGTCTATACTTTTAGATAACTTGCCTGAACCGATCAACTTTTGATATAGGAAATGTTCAAAACATTATCCAATAGTACAAAATTATATCCTTCTTTACTAATAAAGAAACTGATATGATGTTGTATATCAGGTTCAGTATCTAATAACATTTGTTCAAAATTAATGTATTTGGTATTACAGGGTGATAACTGCCAACAAACTTGGTTGCAACACTTTGCACCATTTCCAACTCTTGAAACTTATTACCCGTTCTCAGTTCTTTACCTTTCTGCAGCCCATGTAACATATTACATATCTGGGATCCTGATCCGGTATCACATACCCAGGAAGTAGAGGATACTGCGAATAGTTCTTGGTAATGAACACACCCAAAGAAGATGCAACAGCATGTACTTTTCTTCGTTTGGGTGGCACGGGATTCTGGTAATCCCCAATTTCCTGCTCTGTCTTATAACAATTATAAGTTGGAGCGGGATCAACGTTCCCTAGCACAGTATAACAAGCGGGTCCGGTCAATACATCCATATTATTTATCTTGATTAAAACGTGACATGGTCGCTACCTGGAGAGAGAGAGAAGAAAACACTGTAGCATATACTCTTGCAAGATTAGATTGGTTACTAATATATGTAATCAGGATGGCTCCCACTGTTTTAGTCAAATCTTCCTTCAAACCCTAAAAGGAAAGACTTGCCGGAATTAATTACACTATACAAGTTCGCCAATCTTTCAGCCAGGCCAGTGCCGGTATTTTGAGGGAGGTTTCTCGTGCTTTCGCATAGACCTAATTAAAATAAACCTCGTTTTCCCAGAGACGTAACCCCGTTGACACCTTTCTAGACACCTACTTGATCGGCTAATTGTAATGCGTAAAATTCTCCCAGGAGTAACTCTTACTCACAGTGGGTATCGGGATCCAACTATCTCGTAGGAGGTATGCAATCTCATTGCAAATTTAAATACTTGAAATTACCGATAATTCTTTTACCCCTAGCATCCTATGACCTTGACGAAAGCCAACAAACTAAAGGACGCTAGTCAAGCTCAACCCGTACATTTGTTGATTGAATTAAACCCACCCGCACGACCCTTGACGAAAGACAACAAAGTCGTACGACTACCCTAATCCAATCGCATCTCATGCTTTAGCAGATAAGCACTAATTAGCTACCGCACACTACGCCTTGACGAAAGCCAACAAACATAGCACAAATACTAAATAGTACCTATCTGAAATGACGGAGGGCTACGCAGGTTTTTCAGAAAAACCATGAGCGTAATGAACTTGATATCGTTGTAGAAACTAGTGATTTTGAAAAGGAGTGTTTTTTAGGCTTTTCTAGTTTCGCTAAAGAGGTCACTCCCGGTGAAGCGATCTCGGCTCTTTCCTTATCGAATAAGGTGCTAGATGTTCTATAAGGAATACCGTTGTGCAAAGCAAGAACTATAGAAGCAATCAAAAACTAAACCGAGTGTTTTGTAGCATTTCCTAGTTTTGCTAAAGAGGTCACTCCCGGTGAAGGGATCTCAGCTCTTTCCTTATCGAATAAAGTGCTGGATATTCTACAAGGAATACTGCTATGCAAAGCAAAAACTAGATCTACCCTTTTTGAAAATTTGATTCTACAACATCTTTAGGTTTCATTTCTTTCATTAATCTTTTTAATGAAGTCTCATCAATTAATGTTTCCCTAAACATTACAGATGAAATGAAACGAAGATAGAACGTACGCTTATGCCATCCGCATTCTCCACGGGGCCCCATCATGCACCGTTAGGTTACTTAACTACCGGCAGAGCGGGGGCTGGACTAGCACGGGTGCAAAACATAAGCAACGTTTAATATATATCTTATATATAATATTACATTCATCTCACGCAGTTATATGATCAATATCACAGAACACAGCAGCAGAAGATAAACATATGAAATATTGGATATACTAGGATATCCGTGTTTTAAATTTAGCCAGTAATGTAAAACACGGATTCCACGGTCGTGAAGAATAGCCAAACCCACATCCCATAGACCCCTACGAGAGCGGCAAGTAACCCTGCTAATTCTAGTGTTAGGAGACCCGGTCTCAACTCCTTGAGATGGTCTCCCACTGGACTTTAGAACCCGATTACTTGTGCTCCCCACCTTGGGTCTATCCTAATGCGGAAAAGTAAATAATATACAACAATGGTAACATCATCCTCACCCCGGAAGTGCCCCAATAAAATAATATTAAATACAATGAATTTTACATGAATGAAAAAGAAAACCCTAATCTCACATAAAACCCCCGGCTATTCTTTAACGACGATCCAATAAGACATATCAGCATCACATGACATTACAAACCCGGATTCATAACAATTGTATCACATATCATCAAGATCTATACGACGCCAAATTTATCGATCAGTTTAACAAAATCCAGAGAACTCAACAACTTGAGAATCGCAGTTAGAAATACCATGACAAAGCACAAATCACCTACGGACCTACGCAAGAAAATATGGCCCCTGACTAACCTACTGCGCCGTGGATCCGCTGCCAAAACCAAGGTTTGGCCACGGATCCGCGGTCGTACGGTAGAGTCAGGGGACGAATTTTCTTATGGGTCCATAGAAAACCCTGCACGATTTTTTGGGTATTTTTATTTCAAAAATTCCAACTTTTGGAAAAATGGACAGAAACTTGTAAAAATACGGGTTTTGAAAACCGATCAAACTCTTTAATTTCGTAATGACCTTTCCCGATGATCTAGTTTGGCTCTGATACCATGAAGGAATACATTAGCACCATGATGAGGTTGTAGAAGCATCTACCATACCAAATTCAAATTTTTCTTGGTGCTAAGCTAGACTAACAAGATCTTAACTAGATTATTAGGGTTTTCTTTAGATGATATGTCAACTAGAGAGAAAGAGAGATGTTTATACCTTAGAAGAACCAAATCCTTCTCTTCAATATGCTCCGTGTAGTAGTCCCGCGACTCCACAAGGCTTCTCTTGAGACTTTGAACAAGCACCCTTCGTAGCCTTCGCGCCAATGATGATCCACCCCGAAGCTCCTACTAGTTCAAGCAACCATTGCACTAAACCTTTTAGTGCATGAAACACATCACACTAATTTGCTAAAAGGTGTGAGATGATGAAGTAGGGGATGTTAAGAGCTCAATAATTTGTGCTCAAGCTTCATGATTCATACCT
Organism: Agapanthus africanus; assembly: GCA_030015575.1. Taxonomy (NCBI): domain Eukaryota; kingdom Viridiplantae; phylum Streptophyta; class Magnoliopsida; order Asparagales; family Amaryllidaceae; genus Agapanthus; species Agapanthus africanus. Next base: position 284,683,444 of record CM057343.1, on the reverse strand, counting down.
CATTTGAGGGTTGAAGCTTGAGAAAAAGTAAGAGGAGGAAGAAGAAGCAAGAGCAAGCATGAGCAAGTAAAAATGGCTAAATCTTTTTGGAATGAACAAGAACAAACATAATCCTTGACCCCTCACTCATTCAAGCATGGAATTATGCAATATTAAATTGCAACCATGCTTGAATAGTGAGTCAAGAATGAATAAAGAAGTATTTAACCCATGCTTGCAACCATGCTTCATTTTACACCTCATTTTTATTTTCACAAAATAGAAAAGAAAATGCCATGCTTCATTTTAATATATATATATATATATATATATTTCATATATATAATATATATTTAATGAAGATTAATTAGTGAGCTAATGATATTAGTTAATATGTAATTATATCACATATAATTTATATCATATTATTAAATCAACATTTGATCTAATAATCCGGTTATATCATATACGACCGACTAATATCATATATCTGTATATCATATTATCGAATCAACACTTGATTCGACAATCTGGTTATATCACATATAACCGCACGGATAACAGATGACTACCAAATTACAATACGGTATCACATACTCGTATTTAATCAGGCCCGCACGCATATCACATATGTGCCCTACTTTGTTTCGCTTGAACCAGGGAACTTCTGTGTGGGACTCTAAAGACTCATCAATACGCCGGCAGTAGGTCATGATCATATCAATCACCTACAAGCCGTCAGCGGTACTAGCTGGACGTAACGGCTACCTGGGTATTGAGCGATATGAGGGTCAACAAGCAAGCCTGTCCACAGTCTCCATGAAGCCTATCAATAACACTACCGTACAGTCCGGTCTCTTCGTCTGATATGTCGCATATCATATCTAGGGATGGAAATCGTCAAACCCTAGTAACGTGATAAGTCATGTCGATGTGAGGCTCATAACAGGTCGAGAAACTACTGATAACACTTATCAGTAGATCTCCATATCAGCCCTGGCCAGGGACTTCCAGTTATTGCCAGTCGAGCATAGTGCAACATAAACTCCTAATACCGGGAGAGATGAAACCCCTCCTATCGCTCATTGCCTCCATACAACTCGGGACTGTACCCAAAATCCACCTGTTTGCACGACTCCACTTGAGCGTGGTAGGGAGGAAATCAAAGCACAGTGGGAGTCGCATAAGACTCTATGACGATCTCGGGTCTACAGAGTAACCTGTACAAGTGTCACCAGAGGACTGCTATCTGACAATAGGTATTCTACCACATAGCAGTCCTCGGTGAGTCATGTTCAGTGTACCCAGTTTTCACTGAGCACCCATATATGATCTTTGATGTCGAATACTAATGGATGTGGGATCATCCATCGCCCATCATATGGGTCAAGAAGCGTATACGCTAGTCTACTCTGGAATATCGATGCCCTGTCTCGATATTCCATCGACTAGGAACAATTGAAGGATGTACTTTTGAACTACCATGGCCCCACTAGTATGATCCACATCATAGTCCTGGTAGTCAAGTACATATCTTAAGGGCTTTATCAACACGTGAGAGCACAACAGTATCACAATACAAGTCTACATGTTTAGATAAAGGTAACCAGATAGCATACTATCATGTCGAGCAAGAAAGTCTTCTCAGTATATACATATCCAAGTATCCCCTATAATATACATCATATGTACAATAATGGCCTGTAGGGCATACACATAACTAACATGGTGTTGACGGCCTTGCCCCAAGTTGAAACAGTGTAGAGCAGTTCGAATAGAGATTTGTATTTTGGGTGGGATGCTTTAGCGACCACAATGTTCGGCCTCCTACCCCTTGGGGTCGGTTTGGCCGCTTGGTTTGCCCTGACCTCCTCTAAATGAGCGCTTCTGGTAGGGTAGATGATGACGGAACCAAATTGATGGGGTGTCTCCTCCCTTTACCGGCTGAGACTTGCAGGGAGAACCACGCATGCATTGATCTTGACCATGTACTGGATCGAAGTCGCATCGAAAGTTGACATCGTCGTTGAAAGTTGATTGCTGCACGGAAAAACATTATTTTATTACAAACATCGGTATATATGTTAAATGAGTTCGCATGAACACTTGACCCAATATATGGGAGGAGAGAATGGTCCCAACGGGCGTGCCAGAATCTATAAGATGTTTTTCGTCACCCCATTGAGATGGGAATATGCGTCGCTTGTCAGGCGTATATAGATTCCCCCTGCCTAAGATAGACCAGGGTTTATTAGTTATGGGGATCCGAATCTCCGGCAGCCATGCACTAAGCTGTCATTAATTACCCCTCGCCTTTGGAGCGAAGGAACCTCCGATTGACGGGTCAACTAATATTGCGAACTCAGTGTGCATTGTGCGTGTGTTGTCTTTTGAAAGGGGTTTTTTGATATATCGGGGGTTCACAGAGTTTACGGGGGCCCGTGTTTCACGGGTGGAGTGCACGGAAAATGAGGGGTGAGGAGCGTCTTAAAGATACGTGCCTGGCACGTGGGCACGGGGAACCAACGGGTTACGTGCCTGGCACGTGGGCGCTTGGCGCCAACGGGTCATGTGCATGGAACATGGGCGCTTGGCGCCCGCGGTTATGTGCCTGGCGCGTGGGCGCTTGGTGCCCGCTGATTACATGCCAGGCGCGAAGGCCCTTGACACCTGCGGGTCACGTGCGAAGCATGCGACCGCTGGGCGCGAGCGGGACATGTGCGGAGCACACGACCGCTGGACGCCGGCGGGACACGTGCGCAGCACGCGACCGCTGGGCGCCGGCGGGTCACGTGAGCTGCACGTGACCACTGGGTGCTGAGTGCCCCCGGGTCGCGTTAGGTGCATCAGGGCGGTTAGCGCCCGCGGGTCACGTGCATTGCACACGACCGTTAGTGCCCGCGGGTCACGTGAGCGGCACGCGACCGCTGGAAACACCAGCGGAAAAGGGGCTTAGCCCCTGGGTTTGGAGTTGAACTCCAACGGGGATTTAGAGTCGAACTCCTAACAGGGATTATATATAGATTTGTTGTTAGACTCCTAAAAGGGGGGTTGATTTATGGAGTTAAACTCCAATAGATCTTGAATGGAGTTAAACTCCTGGAAATATTCGATCTTCTTTTGAGCTTCGGATCCTCCTGGAATGGGATTTTTTGGGATGGGTATCCTTCTTCTTCCTCTCTATTGGCTGGATCTTGGGGGAAAAGGCGAGGTGAGACTTAAAATCTCCTCTTTTATGGATTTGATGGCAGATCCGAACTCCCCTTCAAGGGTTTTATGGTGAAAAACTATTTATTTTTGAAAAAGGAAGAGTAAAACTCTTGATTTAATTCCAAAGAAAAGAAGAAGGTTTATAAACTTGAGGAGAGAGGAGGAGGTACAAACCCTAGGTTTTTTTAGAGAGAAAAATTCATCATTGATTTTTTCATCATGCTTGCCTTTATAGGCTACACACTTTACCTATAGCCCCTTGGGCTTTGCCAAATGGCACTTATGCCACACCATGCCCTATGTGCTTATCTCTTTTTGGCACATAAGCCATGGAGTTTACAAAATTTTGGCTTTTTGCTTATTTTACACACATTTATTTCTATACATATATATATATAAAAAATTACATTAAACCAATTTATGGCTTCTTTCCTTTTGTCATGAGGCCGGTCCCTTTGACCTGGGCTTGGGCCTACTTGGCTTGGGGTTGACCCTGGGTTTTGACTTGGTCAACTGGGATGTAATTCTGACACCAACAAGTACGAGGAACCATTCATGGCATGTATAGACATAGGACCGCATACATCACTATGTATCAGTCCTAATAGTTCAGTGGCTCTTTCTCCGTGTCCAGTAAACGGAGTTTTGGTCATCTTGCCTTTGAGACATGACTGGCACGTTTCATAAGATGTAAATTCGAACGGATTCAAATATCCGTCCTTAGGTAACTTAGCTAGTCGTGTCGCATTGATATGACCCAGTCTACAATATCACAAGAAGGATTCGTTCATTTCTGAACTTTTTCTCTTGTGTGTGTTCTGTATGTTGAGAACTGTATTTTGATTCAGAACGTATATACCGTTACTTAATGTGCCAAAACCAATAAACACTTGATTTAGGAAATTGTTCATAACATTATCCTCCAATACAAAATTATATCCATCTTTATGTAATATATATACCAATATAACATTGCACATCATTTCTGGTACGTAATAACAGTCGTTCAGAATCAATGTATTACCATTATATAATACTAGGTGATATGTGCCAACTGCTTTGGCTGCAACCATTGCACCATTCCCTACTCTGAGAGAATGATCACCTATTCCCAGTTTTCTACCATTCCTCAGCCCATGTAACATATTACAAATGTGGGATCCTGATCCGGTATCTAATACCCAGGACGTAGAGCAAACTGAGAAACAATTCTCGGTAACGAACACACCCGAAGAAGATGCATCAACATGCTCATTCCTCGTTCGGGTGTTATGGGAATCCTGATATTCCCCTATTTCCTGCTCGGACTTATAACAGTTATAACGTAGAGCGGAACCAACGTTCACCAGCTCAGTATAACAAGCGGGTTCGGTCAATACATCAATATTATTATGTTGATTAAGGCGTGTCATGGTCGCTACCTGGAGAGAGAGAGAGAGAAGAAAACACTTTAGCGTATGCTCTACCAAAATTAGATTGGTTATTATTTTATCTAATCAAGATGGCTCCCACTGTTTTTATCAAATTTTCCTTCAAACCCTAAAAGGTAAGACTAGCTGGGATTAATTACACCCTACAAGTTCGCCAAACGTTCACCCAGGAAGGTATTGGTACTCCGAGGGGGTCTCCCTGTGCTTTCGCATGGAACTAATTAAATAACCTCGTTTCCGCAGGGTCATAACCCCGTTAACACCTTTCTTAGATACCTGCTGGATTAGCTAATTGTAAAGTGCAAGACTCTCTCAGGAGTAACTCTTACTCGCAGTGGGTATCGGGATCCAAATATCTCATAGAAGGTATGAAATCTCATTAAAAATTTAACCACTTGAAATTCCCAATAATTTTTTCGCCCCTAGCAACTTATGACCATGGCTATGGTCAACAAATCATAAGCGCTAGCTAGGTTCAACCCGTCATTTCCTGATTGAATTAAATCCACCCGTACGACCTTTGGCTATGGTCAACAAAGCCGTACGACTACCCTAATCCAATCGCATCATATGGTTGCAGATAAGCACTAATTAGCTACCGCACACTACTCCTTGGTTATGGTCAACAAACGTAGCGCGAATACTAAATAGCACTTATCTGAAATGACGGAGGGCTACGACAGTTTTTAAAAAAAATCTTTTGTGTAATAAACTTGATATCGTTGTAGAATCGAGTGATTTGAAAAGGAGTGGTTTAATCTCCGCTTTTTAAAATCGAATAGTTTTCAAAAAAAACCGAGCGGGTTGTTGCATTTACTAGCTTTTCCTAAAGAGGCCATTCCCGGTGAAGGGATCTCGGCTCTTTCCTCATCGAATGAGGTACTGGATATTCATAAAGAATACCGCTATGCAAAGCAATAACTAGAGCCACCTTTTTGAAAATTTGATTCTACAACATCTTTAGGTTTCTTTCTTTTCATTAATCTTATTAATGAAGTCCCATCATTTATGTTTCATAAATATCACAAAAGAAACGAAAATACAACGTACGCTTATGCCATCTGCATTCGCCACGGGGTCCCGTCATGCACCGTTAGGTTACTTAACTAACGGCAGATCGGGGGCAGGACTAGCGCGGATACAAAACATAAGCAACATTTATTATATATCGTATATATAATATAAAACATTCGTCTCACGCGGTTATATGATCTCATCCCAGAACATTGTAGCAGAAGTCAACATATGAAATATAGGATATAATTGGAGGTCCGTGTTTTAAATCAAGATAGTAAAAAACACGGATTTTACGGTCGTGATGAATAGCCAAACCCACATCCCTAGACGCCTACGAGAGCGGCAAGCAACCCCGCCAATTCTAGAGTTAGGAGACCCAATCTCGACTCCTCAAGATGGTCTCCCACTGGACTCTAGAACCCGGTTACTTGTGCTCCCCGTCTTGGGTATATCCTATGTTGAAAAGTAAATAATATACATAAATTATGATATCATCCTCAACCCGGAAGTGTCCCAATAAATGGATATTACATATAAATTTTTACATGAATGAAAATGAAAAGCTCACATCTAATGCAAAAACCCCGTCTATTCAATCACGACGATCCAATATAACATATCACAGCAACACATGACATCACATGTCATCAACGTAAGTAAATATGCGTATCCCAATTATCGTTGACGTATAGCAACGATACCGGCGATACACCACATATTACACTTACGGTCGTAGAAAAGAAATGAAAACTACAGTTGTTAGAATCCGCAACCACCTTAGACATCATAAACCCGGAATATCTCATACTCTGGATTTCATGCCTAACATTATAAACCCAGCATTTTAGTCGCAAATTGAAAAAAAAATTTAATAACCAGTCGGGCAATTCAACAAGATTCCTAATCAAATGATCGAATGCTTATCGGAAACAATAGTAAACGGCCGCACCCCCGATGCTCTCGATGAAGTGCACTTAGGCGGAACACCGCGGCCGCGAGCACCCGAACGGATCCTTTTGGCAACGGGGTTCTCCTACAGTCACTTGGTCGGGGCTATGGGCCACGGCTATCTAGTAATGTTACGTGGCGAGTGTTCGCGTACTATACGAGATTGCGACGGAGTTTTGATCCGTATTTAAACTCCGTGGCAATCTATCGAATGAGACTAAATTGCAAGATTTGCAAAACACTAACTAGTTTTCACAAAACTAATTATTGTGGATTCCAAATATTGTATCATATATTACTGATATACTAGACGATGATAAACATTTCGACCAAATTATTGAACACCTACAATTCCCAGAGACCTCAACACTTGAGACTCACTTAAAAATACCAAGAAAACCCAGAATAAGGAAATGGAGAAGCAGAAAAAAATCACCCCACAAATCTACAATATTGTGGTGGAACTGCAGCCAAACAATGGTTTGGGCCACGATTCCGCGGCACATTGATGGATTTGGGAACTCCAATTTCTCAGGGCTCTATAATTTAACCTGCACGATTTTCTGAATATTTTTAATTTCAAAAATTCCAACTTTTGAAAAATTTTCTAGAAACTCGGATTTTAGGGTATCGAAAGGTCAATCGAACACTTTAACTTCACCTAGACCGCTTCCTAATGCTCTAGCTTAGCTCTGATACCATGAAAGTCAGGCGGCCACCCCATCCAATGGGGTCGTCATGGCACCTACAGGTCACTCAGCAGCTACTTTTTACGCATAACGCCCGCGAGGAATACAACCCGCCGGAACACCTTCCGGTCTCAGGACACCCTGAGGGTAAGAGCCTATGCTTCGCCACACTGTCACACAGTGAGAACCCCCATAGGTGGACATCCAATGCCTAGTAGATCTGATACCATGAAAGTATGCCTTAGCACCACTACTAGGTTTTTAGAAGCATCAAGTCTACAATTTTAAAAAAACTATTATGCTAATGCATGCCATCCAAGAATCGAACTAGAGAATTAGGATTTTAAACTAGTAAACAAGCTTTATAATAAGTGAACAAGGAATACAACCTTTGTAGACCGGTCCTTCACTTTTAAATCTTCAAGTCGTAGTCCCTTAGCTCCAAGTAGTGGTCCCCCGAACTCTTCTTAGGCTCAACTTGGTGAGAGGAACGGGCTTGCTTAAGGATCTTTGAGGCCGAAGATGATCTATGTCGAGGAATCTCTAACTCAAGCTACCTCTTCACTAATTGAGGAATTAGTGAAGTAAACAAGCTATACTAAATAGCTAGTTTGATATAGATTGATGAACTAGGAATTTTGCTCGCTTTAGAATTATTTTTCTCTTTTTCTTTTCTCACCTCACTCAAAACTAGAGAGCGAAGAAGGAGATGAAGAAGATGAACAAGTGATGAACCATGGTCGAAAAATAACTCAAATGATATTTGTAGAGACATAACCATGGCTAAAGGTAATGGTTGGGTTAATAAATATCTAGAGTAAAACAAAATTAGTAGACTATGTCAAGACTTCTACATGCTTCCACGAGCATCATTAGCCATGCTAATTTTCACATAATTTTGATTTTTCCCTTAATAATTAATCATCCAAATTATCTTTAGTTTGGTGTGAGTCTCATACACCCTTGTCCAATGTATCATCTAGCATGACACAATAGTAAGTATATTAATATATATCACATATATATTTGTAGAAAAGGAATTCTTAAGTGGGCTAATATTAGTTAATATATATTAATATATCAAATATATAATTATATATTAAATTATTAAATCAACACTTGATTTAATAATCCGGCTATATCACATACAACCGACTAATATCATTTATATGTATATCAAATATACATATAACAAATTATTGAATCAACACTTAGTTCAATAATCCGGTTATATCACATATAACCTATATCGCGAGATTAGAATATTGTATCACATACACGTATTAATTTTGGTCCTGCACATATCACATATGTGCCCTACTTCATTTCGCTTGAGCTAAGAAACCTCTGTGTAGGACTCTAAAGACTCGTCAATACGCCAGCAATAGGTAATGATCATATCAGTCGCCCACAAGACGTCAGTGGTATTAGCTGGACGTAACGTCTACCCAAGTATTGAGCGATTAGGAGATCAACAAACAAGCTTTTCCAAACTTCAGTGAATCCAGTAAGTAACACTACCGTACTGTCCGGTCTCTTCGTCTGATATGTCGCATATCGAGTCTTGGGGTGGTAAACGTCAGGCCCCAATAACTTGATAAGTCATACCGATGTGAGGCACATAACGGGTCGAAAAACTACTGATAACACTTACCAGTAAATCGCATCATCAGCCCTTGCCAGGGACTTCCTGTTATAGCCAATGGAGCATAGCGCAAAATCAACTCCCAATACCGGGAGAGACAAAACCCCATATCGCTTATTGTCTCTATGTGACTCGGGACTGTACCAAAAATCCACCTATTTGCACGACTCTCTTGAGCGTGGTAAAGACGAAATCAAAGCACAGTGGGAATTACACAAGACTCTATGACGATCTCGGGTCTACAGACTAACCTGTACCCGTGTCACCAAAGAACTTCTATCTGACGATAAGTATAATACCATCTAGGTGTTCTTGGTGAGTCATGTTCGGTGTACCCTTTCTCCAATGAGCACATGTGTACAATCTTTGATCTCAAACACCAATGGATGTCGGATCATCCATCGCCCCATACAGGGTCAAGAAACGTATACACTAGTCTACTTTTGAATATCGATGCCCTGTCTCGATACTCCCTCGACTGGGAACAATTAAAGGATGTACTTATGGACTACCCTAGCCCCACTAGTATGATCTCCATCATAGTCCTTATAGTCAACTCCACATCCTAATGGCTTTATCAACATGTAACGGTGAGACAGTACAATGATACAAGTATACATGTTAAGATAAAGAGTAACCAGATAACATATTATCATGTCGAGAAAGAAAGTCCTCTCTATATATGTCCAAGCATCCATTATACTATACAATCATATACAATAATGGCCTCTACGGCATACATATAACTAACAGTCTTAGGCACAGATTTGGATGGAACCTGATTCAATAGATATACTGCTGTTTGAAGCCCATGTCCCCAAAATGAAAGTGGTAACTCAGTGTTACTCATCATGGAGCGAACCATGTCCAAAAAGGTACGGTTCCTCCACTACGATACACCGTTGTGCTATGGTGTATGCAGAGGAGTAAGCTGAGAGAGAATTCCATTATCTTTTAGGTATTCTAGGAATTCCGTGGTTAAATACTCCCCTCCTCTATCAGATCGAAGGATCTTGATACTTTTGCCAGTCAGGTTCTCTACATCGTTTTTGAATTCTTTGAATTTCTTAAAAGCTTCAGATTTGTGTTTCATGAGATACACAAATCCGAACCTTGAGAGATCGTCAGTGAATGTGATGAAGTAATAGAACCCACCCCTTGTATGTATAGACATTAGACCATATACATCACTATAGATGAGTCCCAAGAGCTCTGCTGCTCTTTCTCCGTGTCCGATGAACGGAGATTTGGTCATCTTACACTTGAGACAAGACTGACAAGTTTCATTAGATGAAAATTCGAACGTATTCAAATATCCATCCTTATGCAACTTACTTATTCTTTTCTCTCCAATATGACCAAGTATACAATGCCACAAGTAGGATTCGTTTATTTCTGAACTCTTCCTCTTGCGTGTGTTTTGTATATTGAAAACTGTGTTTTGATTTAGAACATAGATACCATTACACAGTGTACCTTCTGCAACCAATATCTGATTAAGGAAAATGTTCATGATATTTCTATCAAGAACAAACTAATATATCCATCTTTATCAAGTAAAGAAACTGATATGATGTTGCAGACCACGGAAGGTATATAGTAGCAATTGTTCAGAATCATAGTATTGTCATTTGGCAACATTGGGTGATATTCACCGACGGCTGCAGTATCAATTTATGCTCCATTCCCTACTCTGAGGGACAAATCCTCAGGTCCAACTTTCCAGCTTTTTCTCACTCCCTGCAATAAATTACAGATATGAGATCTTGATTCGGTATCTAGTACCCAGGAAGTAGGACTGACCGAAAAACAGTTCTTAATAACAAGAACACCTAAAGGAGACGCAGTAATATGCTTCTTCTTCGTTGGGGTCATCAAAGAATTCATGCAATCTTCTTTCCCTTACTCATACATACGACTACTGTCATAAGTTAGAGCCGAACCGACGTTCCCTATCCTCGAATAAGAATTCGGATTGGTCAAGCGATACATTTTATTATCTTGATTAGGGTGTGAAATGGTTGCTACCGGGAGAGAGAGAAAAGAAACATTCAGCGTGCGCTCTTACAAGATCAGATTGGTTATTAGTTTATCTAATTAGGATGGCTCCCACTGTTTCCTCGAGTTCTCCATCAAACCTTAAAAGGAGAACTAGTCAGGATTAATCGCACGTTACAATACTTGCTTAACCATTTGACCAGGTTAGTGTCGGTACTTCGAGGGAGGTTTTCCAACGCTTTCGCAATGTTCCTTAATTATATAACCACTTTTTCCTAGAGGCATAGCCCCGCCGTTCTAGACAGCTACTTGGTTTATAGCATTAATTGTTAAGTGAAATAATCTCCCAAGAGTAATCCTACTGATCAATGAGAACGGGATCCAACTATCATTGTGTGATAACCTAGATGGAAGCCACACTAGTTACCACACTCCAGAAGGTATGCAACACTAGAAAGTTTCCTGTATATTTGGAACTCCCGATGTGGTTTTTGCTCCTAATGACTTTATGACCTTGACAATGCCAACATATCATAAGCCGCTAGTCAAGTTCGGCCCGTCATTATCTTGATTAATTTAGACCCACACACATAACCTTTGACAATGCCAACATAGTTATGCGACTATCCTAAATAATCGGAAACAAAGCTATAAACAAGCAATACCCAGCTACCGAACACTACGCCTTGACAATGCCAAAATACGTAGCACGAATACTAGGTAATACTTTTAGGAAATGACGGAGGGCTACGGATGGGTTTTTGGCGAAAAAAAGCCTTTAACGTAATGAACTTGATATCGTTGAAGGAACCTGAGCCATTTTGAAAAGGAATGGTTTAGGCTCCGCTTTCGAAATCTTGTGGTTTTGAAAGAACCGAGTAATCTACAGTATAAACTTTTGCTCAAGAGGTCACTCCCAGCGAAGAGATCTCGGCTCTTGACTACTGGAATGAGGTGCTGAATATTCACGACCGAATACCACAATGCAAAGAGAAAGAATGTAACTATAGTTTTTCGAAATTTGTTCCAACAGCATCTTTTTAGGTTTCTTTTCTTGCGTTAATCAAAATTTATGCGGTCCCATCAATTAATCTTATCACACCAGAAAAGAACGAAAAAACAATGTACGTATATACCATCTGCATTCGCCACGGGGCCCCGTCATGCACCGTTAGATTACTTATCTAATGGCAGAGCGGGAGTTGGACTAGCACAGGTGCAAAACATATATAACATCTACTAGTATATATATAAATATATATAACATCCGTCCTAGGCATGATATAAGCAACATCACAGAATCTCAGCAAGCAACACAGAATGGTGGATAATCTTGGAGCCTCGGATTTCATTTGAGCCGCAAAAGAGACCCGACGTTCTCTGTCGTGTGGATAGCCTGTGCAATGAAAACCTGGACCCCTATGAGCGCGGAAAGTTACCCGCCAATCCCAGAAGTGAGGCAACCCCAATCAACAAAGTGAATGGGCCACCCAGCACTTCACGGGATCCGGTAACTTGAGCGCCCCTCCGTGGGTCATCTTATACCCCCTACAAGTGTGGCGACTAGCCCACCAATTCTAGAGTGAATCCCCCTCCGTCTCAACTCCTTGAGATGCGGGCTTGTTGCTTTCTAGAACCCGGCTATTCGAGCACTCCTCCGCGTGGTAATCCTAGTACAAAAAATTTAAAAAAATATGTACAATGGTGATATCGACCTCAACCCAGTTGTGCCCCAATCAAATAATATACAACATGGCAGTAATGGTTGTCCACATGTCGGACGCTCGCCCCGCAATAACAAATATACAAATGAATCTTAACTGTACTACTACCATTGCACCGCAAGATATCCACCACTACAATCCAACCACAACCTCAGCACAAAAACAGAACATCAACGTGAATGTCATGTTCACAAACCCATCTAATAGAACATAAAGCAGTTAGACGGGTTATACCGCTCGAATGACATTCACGTTCGCAGATACTAATGCATGTTCTGAAACTTTTAAACGGCATTAAAATAACGGTTTCGAAATACTCCGTATTGCCCTAATACTAAAGATAACAGAATATCCAACCTGGGCAAAATCAAACAATACCTAAAAACTAATATTCAAGAGTACAGAACAGCACAAAAATTCCAAGACCCATTGTCATAGTAGAACTAGCCAGGCCAGTATTTTTTGAAATCTCGCCGGCCAAATTTTGGTTTTAGGGTCTCGATTTTTGGTGGTGTTCAAGCAATGACAAGGGTACTCTTTGTAAGTCTATATTACCCACCCCGGTGCTAAACGGGGAGGCAGAATAGGTAAAAAATAGATTTTTCTTTAAAAGAAACATAGACTAACCATTAAGGATCATTGCTAAACAATAACTAACAAACAAACTAAGAGTTTTAACTACTAGGTTTGATGATTATACCTTGGTTTTGAACTCCTTCTTCTCCTTGTTGTGAGCTCCTTGGAATGATGTAGATGGCTCCTCCTCACCGGCTTCTCTATATCGAAGAAGATCCACCCGAAGGCCTCTACCTTGAGCTCCTACCTCAACAATGAGATAACTAGAGTGCTTGGCTTGCTAGACTAAGAACCCTAGAGTGAGTAGAGAAGTATTTTGGTGGTTTTGTCTCAAAAGCTTTTGATTTTCAACTCATGAAAGATTAAAGCTTTGAGAGAGGAAGAGGAGAGAGCAAACCATGAGAGAGAAAGATAATATGAGAATGAGAGGATAAAGCTCTCATACGAGGGAAAAATAATAATGATAATTTTAATTAGGATAATTGTCATGGTTGATGTTGATTTGACCATTATCATGTCACAATTAAAGCTAAGCTCAAAATATCTCATGCTTACTAAAAATAAAAAAAATCTAAGTCAACAAAGGTCAACAAGTCAAATGGTCAAACCAATTAACCATGATACAATTATCCCTAATTAAAACCCATTAATCAATTTCCTCCATCTCATTATGGTTTTAATCAAGTCAATGGTCAAAACCCTAATGAGGTGTCTCCTCCTCTGCATCTGTCAACTATTTGTATACACCAGTATCCGTGTTCCGAGAAACACGAATACAATGAGACTAAACCAATCCAAGGTCCAATATTAGGATCCGGCTTAAACCAAAGCCCACCAGTATCTACATCCCGAACACCGAACATGCACAAGTGTGCGTATGTGCACGAACCTTGTTGTAAAACCATACGACATCTACTCATATCGCCCAAAGGTGAACAAACCTCTGTGTGGTACTCTAAAGACTCAACACAACGCTGGCAGTGGGTTAAACCACAGGCCGCAAGTGGTACTAGTTGTATGTAACGGTCCCCAGGTAGATGCCGATAAGAAGACCGATGAGGTGAACCCATCCAAACTCTTACTGAGCCTGAATATGACAATCTCCGTACAGTCCGGTCTATTCGTCTAAGAGTATCACATGTCGGGCCTAGGGGGCGGTAAACGTTAGACCCCTAATAGCTGTACAAGTCTTGTCGGAGTGTAGCACAGAACACCCTAAGAAACTACTGGAAACACTAACAGTAAATCTCGCTTGCCCGGGCCAGGGACTTTGTGTAATGGCTTTCCTAGACACAACGCGATATCAATACCCAATACCGGGAGAGACGAATCATGTAAACCGTCACTGCCTCCTAGTGCTTCGGGACTGCACCCAACTACTACCTGTTTGCATGACTCAATAGAGCCGCGGTAGGGTAGTAATCTAAGAACAGTGGGAACATACTCGAGGCGAAGTGACAGTGTCAAGTCAACGGACTAAGCTGTACTCATGGCACCTGGGAACTATTAACTGACGATAGATATAGTACCAACCAACAGTTTCCGATGAGTCCTGTCCAGTGTACTCATAACCTAATGAGCACCTGCATACAATCTCCAGTACTACGTACCGATGGCTGTGGGACAAACCATCTCCCCAGCTGGGATGAGAAGCATACACACTAGTCTACTCTAGAGTATCGATGCCCTGTCTCGATAATCCTACGACCAGGGACCTGTGTAAGGATTTGCTTGTAGACTACCCAACCCCCACAAGTGTGACTTCCATCACAACGCTGGTAGTCAAGCAAAGATCCTAAGGGCTCTATCAATATGTATTAGCGATACGTCAAAAGAAACATATACATATATTAAGATAGATAAAAACCAAGTAGCATACTACCATATCGAGCAAGACTGTTATAAATCTGTGTATATATATCCCAAGCTTCCAAAATGTAATATACGAACTAGTACTATACAATAATGGCCTCTAGGGCATATCACACTAACAATCTCCCAGTTTGTCACGACCCGAAAAGTACAGAACATGACCGGCACTTAAACTACGAAACGTCTCGAGGCGTACGTAATCAAAGTAAGCCAAAACCCAGAAATCCAAACTAAGTAAAGCAGCAGAGTGAATGAAAAACAAATTTTAAAGCAAGAAGTTTAACAACATAAGCCTAAGTATGCATTTTTAAAATGTCAAGTCTTTTCTGAAAATTTCAGCAGAGTTTTCTTTGTAAATGCAGACCCCAAACGGGTACAAACCTGATAAAGCATATATAATGAATAAAGGCATCCCCAAGCGGGAGCTAGCTCTTCATCAATCGACGGCCACAACCACGCAAGCAATATAATATACAACGCCGAAGGGCGAGCATCAAACTCAGGATAAAAATCCAACCTTATCAACAAAACCAGAGGAAAACCATAATAATACAGTCCGTGACTCTAAGGTCGAAAGAACATACACTAGTCTTCTATGTCTATCAAATAATACAAGTCTGGTTGATGAAGTTTTACTAGATACAAATGAAATAACAAATATTCAATGGTGGTCTTGATGCAAAAGAACCCACCTTCCAAAGCAATCACACGGAAGGAACAGTGTGCCAGCAAAACCGCAACGAAACCTGTACGGCAAAACCTGCAAGAAACTGTGGCACAACGGGGGTGAGTTCCCAACTCGTGAGTAGAAAACATCTACGAGTAGAAATCGCATGCATGACGCTATCCTAGGTCATATCAAGTAATATCGTCAAATAAATATCCTGATCCATCTATGTATAAGTGTAATACTGCATGCTTGTGTCAGTACCTCAGATAGCAACATATCGGATATATGATGTATGAATGCATTACAAATGAAACAGAATACATCATGATTGAGACAACTGTTTTCTTTATTTTAATGAGATTTCTGTATGTATATAAATCCCTTATCATCAATGAAATCGACAGATAAAATAGTGTCCAGCATCGACACAAAACATAAATCTTAGTATCTCAATATCTCAGGCTCCGGCTATCCGGACTGGCCTGTATCATCAATGAAATCGAGAAATAAAATAGTGTCCAGCATCGACACAAAACATAAATCTCAGTATCTCAATACCTCAGGCTCCGGCTATTCGGACTGGCCTGTATCATCAAATCTCAATATCTCAGTGTCTTAAAATCTCAATATCTCAATAACTCGGGCTCCGTCAGTCCAGATCGGCCCATATCATCAAGCACACGACCATGAACTACTGGGCCAGGTAAAATCATTGGTAGGCAATCTGCCCCTGCCGGGCTCATCGTCTACAACTCGAGTTTCTTTCCTCGAGGTATCTTACCGGGCCCACCATGTACCCGAGACGGTTCGTTCAACTCCTCGAATCGGGTCTCGAAAACATCTCAGAACCGAGAAAACCCAATGGTGGACAATACTCAACATATCAAGAAAAACTGCATTTTTTCTCTTTAAAATAATTCATCAGCTTAGAAAACTTTCACATGCTGTTTCCAAATCCAGAAAATATCAAGAAGAATCTGAAATCATCAAGTCACCATGTCAATAACAATGAAAACGGGCATAAATCACCATAATACTGCATAACCAATGAATATACGGATGCATCTGATATCATGCACTAATTAAACTAGCATATGAAAGCAATAACATGTAGCAACTATCAGTTAGCAAGCTCTGTCAATGAAATAGTATTTTCTAAAGTGTACGTGATATGGCAATTACCGATGAAGATGTGTGTGAGCCGGCAAGCAGGTGTACGTGGAACATACGCATCATCGGTAATGGTGCTGGTGTCCTGACAGCAGGGTTTCATGATAATTACAGATAACTGCCAGGTCCCAAAAGTACGGAACATGACCGGCACTTAAACTACGAAACGTCTTGAGGCGTACGTCATCTAAGTAAACAGAAAACCCAGAAATCCAAACCAAGAAAAGTAGTAGAGTGAAGGAAAACCAATTTAAATCAAGTAGTTTTAATAGCATAAGTCGAATTATACGTTTTTTAAAAAACATTAAATATTTACTGAAAATTTCGGCAGAGTCTCCTTTATAAATACTGGCCCCCAAACGGGATACAATATGAATAGTATACGAAATCAATAAAAGGCATCCCCAAGCAGGAGCTAGCTCTTCTTCAATCGACGGTCACAACCACACAAGCAATATAATATACAACGCCAAGGGCGAGGATCAAAAACTCAAAAGGGAACTCAAAACCCCAAGAAATCCACAGAAATATAACGCGCGACTCTAAGGTCGAAAGAATAACATCACTGGTCTCTATCTCAAAATAAATACATGTTTGGTTGATGGAACTTCTAGATACAACTGAATAATAATATACAATGTATAATGTTGGGTACGATACAAATAAACCCGCCTACTTGCAAGTCATCCGAAAGAAACAGTGCCAGCAAAGCCATAATGAAACCTGTACGGCAAAACCTGCATGGAACTGTGGCACAACAGGGGTGAGCTGCCAACTCGTGAGTAGAAAAACATCTACGAACAGAAACCACATAAACAACGCAAACCTAGGTCAACGATCATAATATATCCCCAATTATATATAATATGCAGCCTATAACAATGACTAGGGTAAATATCTAACCCGAGTGTAATCCCATGTGCCCGTGTCAGTGCCTCAGGTAGCAATATATCATATGGATGATGTATGAATGCATGAAACAGAATGCATGTACTGAATAAAACTGTTTTCATAAATCAGTGAGATTTCTGTATTTTAAAAATGAGGTACCATAAATGAAAGCAGCATAAAACAGTGCCCAGCATCGACACAAAACAAGTGTCCAAATATCTCGATATCTCTGTGTCACAATCTCTGTACCTCAATATCTTAAAATCTCAATGTCTCAATCACAATATCTAGGGCGCCGTCAGCCCAGACCGGCCCCTACCATCCATCTCAAGGCCACGATGGTATCCTCCTGATATCCGACGCGTCGGGTAAAATCACCGGTCGGTAGTGCTCCCCTGCCAGGCTTAACGTCAACAACACGATCCTCTTTCCCTGGGGTACCGCACCGGGCCCACCATGTACCCGAAACGGTTCTTCCACTCCTCGAATCGGGTCTCGAAATCCATCAGCAAACTCATGGTGGACGACTCATACATCATGGGAAAAACCGCACTTTTTATTTAAAAAGAGAGAAAGCAGTTTATATAAGTTTTGCGGTTTTCCCCCCAAATCCAGAAAATCTCATAGAAATCCGAATCCAAATCATCAATAGCATGTAAAACCATGAATGCGGCATAACATTGAATAACAGTATGCATGAAGTGACAAGTAATAACTACAATGTTAAGCTGGCATATGTAAGGCAGATACACTAATATCATGTCAAATTATTAACTAACAAGCTAAGTCAAGCAATAATATTTTCTAAGGTGTACGTGACATGGCAATTACCGATGAAGATGTGTGTGAGCCGGCAAGTAAGTGTATGTGGTACATACGCATCATCGGTAATGGTGCTGGTGTCCTAACAGTATGATATCAACAATGCAATAAGAAATTATAATATAAGTATGCGATACGGAGCGAACAACAATAATGAGCGGGAGCTGAATACTAAACACAATGATACTATAAGTCAACAGTAGTGCCTTTTGAAATAACACGAATCGCGGTGTTTTGAAAATAAGGGCTACGGTGTTTTTAAGAAAATATACTTCTTTTGAAATATCCGTAGAATCCCTTGACCTGTCTTTTAAAA
This sequence comes from Agapanthus africanus, assembly GCA_030015575.1. Classification (NCBI taxonomy): domain Eukaryota; kingdom Viridiplantae; phylum Streptophyta; class Magnoliopsida; order Asparagales; family Amaryllidaceae; genus Agapanthus; species Agapanthus africanus. The sequence continues at coordinate 284,664,487 of CM057343.1, read as the reverse complement.
TACCCACGATCCGTTAGTTTTGAAATAGGTAGGAGTCTAATCTAGTCTGATAACTACACTAAACTATACGGCTGAACTAACAAGCTGAACTACAGGTAAGGAAACAGCCTAACATCTGATTCGATACATATACATACCTGTATATATATTAGTCGGTGATCCCGCCTCAATAACTTCATATCCGATACCATATCTATAATCAGACATCCCAAGTCAAGAGTGCGGATCAAACATCAATATATAGCTCGTACGTAAATCCGTCGTACGGCATCCCTAAATCTGGGTACGGGTCAATATCATACTCAACCATTCTATGTATATCACTATTCACATGGTATCGTCATCCAAAGATCCGCTATAAACATCAGGACGTATCTTAAGTGCGAATCCAGCCATATCACCGATATCATAATCTCAAATCAAATCTCATCGACTCATCTCAATCCCAAGTATCATCCGCAAATCCAGTATGTGAACACCTAGTCGTATACCCAGGTGAACACATAAACACATCTCCCCATATACGCACAGGTAATAACATAGATGTATGCATGTGCGTGTGTGCGTGTGTGCGTGTAACAATTACTCTAGGGTTTCGCAACTAACACTAAACTAATCCATGAACACCTAGAATCTACCCTTATCATCAAGTCTCATATCAACATAACCCTCGATGTGTATACGTATTCGTATACATCACCATGAACTGCGGGAGTGCTATACGCCATCTACCCGACTTCTTCCCGTAAATATAAATCTACTCACCTGGTCCTTGCTCGCCGGTGCCGATGTCGCCACGCGCTTACTTGTCGTCACGAAATCCACATGGGGTCCCTACATATCATAACGCAACATATCGCATTAAAACCAAATTCAAAATCGAAACGATATACGAAAATCAAATCGGCATGTGTATCACTCTTAGGTCAAAACCTATCGCCTACGCATGCAAGAATAGCCAACCCAACCCTCGATATCGATGTACAAACGTCAAACCATCACGAAAAATCCAAACACTCTCATTTGCACATTCACGAACACTAATTATAATATAAAATAGGTTAAAATTCACAAAAACCCCAAATTCACCTTAAAAGCCATTTTCCGAAAATCTAGCAAGCAAAAATTACCCGTTTTAGTACAAAACCCGACGTTTAAACAAATCTAGCGGCCATAATACTTATTAAACATCTCAAATAAGTCATAACAACAATTTCCACAATTTAATCTAATTAAATTTCATTAACCCCAAAATTCTAGTTTACAATATACCCAATTTTAACAATTTTATAGCAAAAATGCACAACAACAATTTAACTTGGATTTCCATGAACTAAAGTATTAAACTACACTTTATAATATTAATGAAGTCATGAAAAAGCTAATCACATTTTTAAACCAAATTATTTAACCAATTTTAAAAACCTAGTTAGCAAATTAGCGTAATTATCAAAATTTTTAAACTAATAATTAACAACTAGCTACAAACTTTGTTTTAACATGTCATAAGGGCCTAATTACAACACACAACCATACAACAAATTAACAAAACCCTAACTAGCATTCAATCCATTTCTAGAATTTCCAAACTTGCAACAAAAGCCTAATTTACACTTAAATAAATTAGCTTTAAGGAATTAACTAACAAATTAAGCAAAAGGTTTAGAAATTATACCCAAAACATTTGAAGATCCATAAGCACCCATAGCCTCCCAAATTGAAATCTTGTTGCCTATATCCATGTTAGATAGGCAAATGAGAAATGGGTAGGAGTTGGATTTTGATTTCGGTGAGCTTTTACTTGATTTTTGAAGAAGTTTTTGAAGGATTTTGGAGATGAGATAAGCTTGTGAAATGGGGGGAATGAGGTGCAGAATTTCGGCCAGAGGAGAGGAGAGGGAGTGGTGAGGGGATTTGTGTGGAAATTCCAAGGTCAATGCCCTCACAAATTACTATAATACCCCTACCCTTTTAATATATATAAAAACCCTTATTTTAACCCATTTATTCACATGATTTAAGGTCAAAAAGAGGGAAAGAAAATTCTTGGGCTGCTACAACAGTGTGGGGCTGGCCAAGGGGAGTGAGGGTGAGTGTGAGAGACCTTACAAAAAAATTCTATGCAAAAAGACCCCCCACAATACCATATTTGCAAGTTTTAGTTCAAAATAATTATATTTTTGTTTTCCATAATAAAAACCAATTAAAACTTGAAATAAAATACTAAAAAATTATATTACAAATAGATTTTAATTAACATTATTTTTAAGATTAAAATTAGCCGATTTAAATTTGTATTTATCGCTAATTTAATGTATTTTCTTACCAGCTTAAAATAATATTAAAAATAATTAAATTCGGAAAATTTTTCAGAAAACCAGAAATTTTACCAGTGGCTCAATAAACACTAAACACAAGCAATTTCATAGCTAGAATATGTATTTTTAATTCTATAATAAAGATATTTATATTTTGACATTTTACAGAAAACCCCATTATTTTACCGATTTTTCGAGATTTCACCGAAACGATTTTCAAAACGTTACAATCTTCCCCCGTTAAAGAAATTCGGTCCCCGAATTTAAATTAGAACTCCCCCCAAATACTAAAACATTTCAGCGAAACCATCAAATTGTCGGGGCTCCGAAACCATAAGTACATAAAACAAATCATAGCGCAACACATGCGCATGAAAAATGAGCCCATAACTCAGAATCATACTCCATCCAGCATCTCGCAATCATCGGAGTCCTGGAGAAGACATCAATGCCAACATCCAATATGAAACCAATATGATATACATCATTAAAAGATCTGGAAGCGATGCATGCCAACCCCTTTTTTTTTCAAATCGCTGTGCGATGTGTGTATTAATGCACAGTGGCGGACGTCCATTGTGAGAAAATAACTATATATATATATATATATATATATATATCCTTTCTTTAACATACACGTCCCGCCGTTTTGAAAACAATTTTGAAGGGTTTCCTTGTTTTAAAACGTTTCGTGTCATATCAGACACGTTGCTAAATACTGAGACTATAGCTCGCTTATTGGAAATCCCTTCGATAACTATCAAAGCATGCAAAATATATTCAGGTACTGTCCTCTGACTAGTCCTGCTCAGTACGAAAACAATAATAACATCATAAAAACGTACTGCTCCATAAGAAATCAATCCCAAAATATGCACATGAATACTACGTGCGTCTGGTGCGCACGGAAATCAAAATCCATGAATGTGCCAAACATGCGCACAGAAACAATATCTAAGTGCATCGGCTGTGCACGAAACATCTGTCAAGGGCAACAGGTGTGCCTGACAGCAAAACGGATGCATCTGACATGCACGAAGAATCTCGATTTAGTGCATCTGGTGTGCACCAAAATCGTATCTCAAAACATGAGCTCAACATGCGCGAAAATCCAAATCAGGTGCATCCATTATGTACGAAATCATGAAATCCAATATCAAGCGCCGAACATGCGCAAAATCAAATCAGGTGCACAAGTTGCACAAAACAAACATCGAGTATCACAATCAAAATCGAAGTCCAGTGCATCTAAGTGCACAAAATGCGTATCACTGCACTGCAAGCATATATGAATCATACCGAGTGCAAAAACCAAATCGTGTGCGTATATACGCACAAAATCAACTCAACTGTATAAAACCCATAAAATCATAAACGCAAGAAACCAAGGCACGAAAACGATATCAAGTGCAACAACTCGCAAATACTCAGCAGATGCAATCATGGTCCATGAAAACAAATATCATTAAACTCAATCATTAAAATGAATCATGCGAATAGATCCCCAAAATACCCAAAATCAATTATGGCGGAATAGTCCCGCTCAAGCACATCCTCCAAGAATCCCTGGCCAACCGTCGTGGTCACTCATAGCATGTCTCGTCGATGATCCTGAACTCTGGCGTGCCGGTGTGCGTAACATGACCACTCCTGTGTCCAAGTCTTCTCGTAATTCATTCCAGAAAGGTCCTGTCGAGATCTCTACCAAATCTCGTCTCTGCCGAACTGTCCGTAAGTCATCGTCCCTTACTAGATCTGTTCTCGTTCCAGAACGGCTACATACTCATCGCGACTCCTTCTGGAAGGTATATCCAAGTACAATGCCTCGTCATGCGTATCGCATCTCTGATGTCGGTGGAGTGGAACGTCGTCTCATCAAGATCTCGTACGAATCTCTTACTCCACTTTTCTCTAATGTCAACTGCTTCAGGCTCGTCTCGTCGTGGCTGCATGGACTGAGCTCCAACGGCTAACCTCGTATCTAGAGTCTCCTAAGAATGCATCTCACCACCTATCATCCGAATGAAGTCGAACCATCCGATCGATCTGTCAAAACCTCATAATCCCCCAAGAGCTCAACATCTTGGATACAGTTTAACAGTATTGAGTACGTACCACAGCATCGATGGTCCTACCGTAGAAGGTCAAACCCAAGCCTCACTAATAGCGCCGTAGAACTGCCGCAAACCCTAAGTTTCAAAAGCTTTCACACGGTCATTAAGTCGAGTTAGGGTTTCATTCTTCTTGAGGGTCCATAGAATTTCCTGCATGTCTTTCCGAATACTTTAAACTTGGAATAATAGGTTGCTGACATTCGATCGTCTCTGTCGACTCTCAACGTCTCCGCGTGAAGTCGTCTCTAGCTGGAATCAATCAATCTGATAATCTCGCATCGGGGTAGCGAACGAACCACATGTCCTAGTCATTCATCCTCGGTGACTAGCGACCTTCTATCATCTCTTAGTACAATCTCGTACTGCAATAGCTCCAACATCTGGGGCGATATCCCGTCGTCCGCAGCAACAACTGGCTCACTCGTCCGCACGCTGAACAGTGCGTCAATCATCATGAGTGAGCAATACACCAACGGTCATCAAAATCTGGCTGGCCTCTGTCAGTGGCTCAATCCTCTAGTGCTGATCGGCACGTCCAAGTAATCTCATACAGCGATCCATCCAACGCTCATGGCGCGAAAGCACAATCAAAAGACACATCTCTACAATCGTGTGTCGCCGGAATTATGCTCTGGTCAGTCCTCGTCCGTAACGAGCTCATGCTGACCGCAACTCTAGCCGTAGCTCTCCTTGCCCGTAATCGTGGCAGCAAAACCATAAATGGTACTGATGAGGCTAGATCGAAATGAATATAATACTGAGCAAAGAAATGTACATCCTAAGGCTCCTTAAGTGGAGTGGCGTGTCGTAAGTATGCCGCGGAACATACCCACGGTATGTCACTATACTTTAGTCACCTATTTCATCAACCAAGGGTCATCCTACGCTCCGAAGGTAAAACCTAACGCTCTGATACCAATTTTGTCACGTCCCAAAAGTTCGAAACATGACCGGCACTTAAATTATGAAACGTCTCGAGGCGTACGTGATCAAAGTAAACCAAGAACCCAGAAATCCAAACCAAGAAAAGTAGTAGAGTGAAGGAAAAACCAATTTAAATCAAGTAGTTTTAATAGCATAAGCCGAATTATACGTTTTTTAAAACACATCAAATATTTACTGAAAATTTCGACAGAGTCTCCTTTGTAAATACTGGTCCCCAAACGGGATACAACATGAATAGTATACGAAATCAATAAAAGGCGTCCCCAAGCGGGAGCTAGCTCTTCGTCAATCGACGGTCACAACCACACAAGAAATATAATATACAACGCCAAGGGCGAGGATCAAAAACTCAAAAGTGAACTCAAAACCCCAAGAAATCCACAGAAATATAACGCGCGACTCTAAGGTCGAAAGAATAACATCACTGGTCTCTATCTCAAAATAAATACATGTTTAGTTGATGGAACTTCTAAATACAACTGAATAATAATATACAATGTATAATGATGGGTACGATACAAATAAACCCACCTACTAGCAAGTCATCCGAAAGAAGCAGTGCCAGCAAAACTGTAATGAAACCTGTACGGCAAAACCAGGAACTGTGGCACAACGGGGGTGAGCTGCCAACTCGTGAGTAGAAACACATCTACGAACAGAAACCACATGAACAACGCAAACCTAGGTCAACGATGATAATATATCCTCAAATATATATAACATGCAGCCTATAACAATGACTAGGGTAAATATCTAACCCGAGTGTAATCCCATGTGCCCGTGTCAGTGCCTCAGGTAGCAATATATCATATGGATGATGTATGAATGCATGAAACAGAATGCATGTACTGAATAAAACTGCTTTCATAAATCAGTGAGATTTCTGTATTTTAAAAATGAGGTACCATAAATGAAATCAGCATAAAACAGTGCCCAGCATCGACACAAAACAAGTGTCCAAATATCTCGATATCTCTGTGTCACAATCTCTGTACCTCAATATCTTAAAATCTCAATGTCTCAATCACAATATATAGGGCGCCGTCAGTCCAGACCGGCCCCTACCATCCATCTCAAGACCACGACCGTATCCTCCGGATATCCGACGCGTCGGGTAAAATCACCGGTCGGTAGTGCTCCCCTGCTAGGCTCAATGTCAACAACACGATCCTCTTGCCCCGGGATACCGCACCGGGCCCACCATGTACCCGAAACGGTTTCTCCACTCCTCGAATCGGGTCTCAAAATCCATCAGCAAACTCATGGTGGACAACTCATACATCATGAGAAAAACCGCACTTTTTATTTAAAAAGAGAGAAAGCAGTTTATATAAGTTTTGCGGTTTTCCCCCCAAATCCAGAAAATCTCATGGAAATCCGAATCCAAATCATCAATAGCATGTAAAACCATGAATGCGGCATAACAATGAATAATAGTATGCATGAAGTGACAAGTAATAACTACAATGTTAAGCTGGCATATGTAAGGCAGGTACACTAATATCATGTCAAATTACTAACTAACAAGCTAAGTCAAGCAATAATATTTTCTAAGGTATACGTGACATGGCAATTACCGATGAAGATGTGTGTGAGCCGGCAAGTAAGTGTATGTGGTACATACGCATCATCGGTAATGGTGTTGGTGTCCTAACAGTATGATATCAACAATGCAATAAGAAATTATAATATAAGTATGCGATACGGAGCGAACAGCAATAATGAGCGGGAGCTGAATACTAAACACAATGATACTATAAGTCAACAGTAGTGCCTTTTGAAATAACACGAATCGCGGTGTTTTGAAAATAAGGGCTATGGTGTTTTTAAGAAAATATACTTCTTTTGAAATATCCGTAGAATCCCTTGACCTGACTTTTAAAATACCCACGATCCATTAGTTTTGAAATAGGTAGGAGTCTAATCTAGTCTAATAACTACACTAAACTATATGGCTGAACTAACAAACTGAACTACAGGTAAGGAAACCGCCTAACATCTGATTCGATACATATACATACCTGTATATATATTAGTCGGTGATCCCGCCTCAATAACATCATATCCGATACCATATCAATAATCAGACATCCTAAGTCAAGAGTGCGGATCAAACATCAATATATAGCTCGTACGCAAATCCGTCGTACGGCATCCCTAAATCTGGGTACGGGTCAATATCATACTCAACCATTCTATATATATCACTATTCACATGGTATCGTCGTCCAAAGATCCGCTATAAACATCAGGACGTATCTGAAGTACGAATCCTGCCATATCATCGATATCATAATCTCAAATCAAATCTCATCGACTCATCTCAATCCCAAGTATCATCCGCAAATCCAATATGTGAACACCTAGTCCCATACACAGGTGAACACATAAACACATCTCCCCATATATGCACAGGTAATAACATAGATGTATGCATGTGTGCGTGTGCGTGTGTGGGTGTAACAATTACTCTAGGGTTTCGCAACTAACACTAAACTAATCCATGAACACCTAGAATCTACCCTTATCATCAAGTCTCATATCAACATAATATATATAATCAAAATATAGGTGTGTATACGTATTCGTATACATCACCACGAACTGCGGGGGTGCTATACGCCATCCATCCGACTTCACCCCGTAGATATAAATCTACTCACCTGGTCCTTACTCGCCGGTGCCGATGTCGCCACGCTCTTACTTGTCGTCTCGAAATCTACATGGGGTATCTATATATCATAACGCAACATATCGTATTAAAACCATATTCAAAATCGAAACGGCATACGAAAATCAAATCGGCACGCGTATCACGCATAGGTCAAAACCTATCGCCTACGCATGCAAGAATAGCCAACACAACCCTCGATGTCGATGTACAAACCTCAAACCATCAAGAAAAACCCAAACACTCTCATTTTCGCATTCACGAACACTAATTATAATATAAAATAGGTTAAAATTCACAAAACCCCCAAATTCACCTTAAAAGCCATTTTTCCGAAAATCTAGCAAGCAAAAATTACCCGTTTTAGTACAAAACCTGACGTTTAAACAAATCTAGCGGCCATAATACTTATTAAACATCTCAAATAAGTCATAAAAACAATTTCCACAATTTAATCTCATTAAATTTCATTAACCCCAAAATTCTAGTTTACAATATACCCAATTTTAACAATTTTATAGCAAAAATGCACAACAACAATTTAGCTTGGATTTCCATGAACTAATGTATTAAACTACACTTTAAAATGTTAATGAAGTCATGAAAAACCTAATCACATTTTTAAACCCAATTATTTAACCAATTTCAAAAACCTAGTTAGCAAATTAGCGTAATTATCAAAATTTTTAAACTAACAATTAACAACTAGCTACAAACTTTGTTTTAACATGTCATAAGGGCCTAATTACAACACACAACCATACACCAAATTCACAAAACCCTAACTTGCATTCAATCCCTTTCTAGAATTTCCAAACTTGCAACAAAAGCCTAATTTACACTTAAATAAATTAGCTTTAAGGAATTAACTAACAAATTAAGCAAAAGGTTTAGAAATTATACCCAAAACATTTGAAGATCCATAAGCACCCATAGCCTCCCAAATTGAAATCTTGTTCCCTAGATCCATGGTAGATATGCAAATGAGAAATGGATAGGAGTTGGATTTTGATTTCGGTGAGGTTTTACTTGATTTTTGAAGAAGTTTTTGAAGGATTTTGGAGATGAGATAAGGTTGTGAAATGGGGGGAATGAGGTGCAGAATTTCGGCCAGAGGAGAGGAGAGGGAGAGTTGAGGGGATTTGTGTGGAAATTCTAAGGTCAATGCCCTCACAAATTACTATAATACCCCTACCCTTTTAATATATATAAAAACCCTTATTTTAACCCATTTCTTCACATGATTTAAGGTCAAAAAGAGGGAAAGAAAATTCTTGGGCTGCTACAACAGTGTGGAGCCGGCCAAAGGGAGTGAGGGTGAGTGTGAGAGACTTTACAAAAAAATTCTATGCAAAAAGACCCCCCACAATACCATATTTGCAAGTTTTAGTTCAAAATAATTATATTTTTGTTTTCCATAATAAAACCAATTAAAACTTGAAATAAAATACTAAAAAATTATATTACAACTAGATTTTAATTAACATGATTTTAAAGATTAAAATTACCCCATTTAAATTTTTATTTATCGCTAATTTAATATATTTTCTTACCGGCTTAAAATTATATTAAAAATAATTAAATTCGGAAAATTTTTTAGAAAACCAGAAATTTTACCAGTGGCTCAATAAACACTAAACACTAGAAATTTCATAGCTAGAATATGTATTTTTAATTTTATAATAAAGATATTTATATTTTGATATTTTACAGAAAACCCCCTTATTTTACCGATTTTTCGAAATTTCACCGAAACGATTTTCAAAACGTTACAATAACATATGCACAAGCATGCAATGCGATGAAATATCATTAATATACAGAAAGTGATGTAGTAACAACAACACTGAAGAATAAACCTACAAAATATATGAGTCATACAGTTTGGTATTTTAAAGTTCTCACGATTCACTATATTTGAAAACAAGTATGACTTGAGCCCAGTCAAAAGGGTAAGGAAATCTACCCAGGCCTGAGTCGACATATATATATATATATATATATAGTAGTCGATGATCTCTCCTCAATAGTATCACGTACGATACAATATATAATATGACATTCTCGAGTCAAGAGTGCAGATATATCCTCATAACTATATTTAGTACGGAAAATCTATCGTACGGCATCCCAACTCTGGGTACGTGTCAAATATCACATTTATCTGATTATTCATCTGGTATCCACATCATTACATATCGCGAGCAGGGGTAATGATCTAAGTCCAGTACACTACTGATATCATCAACAATATCATTATCTGGCTACTAATCTAAAGTCTACTACAATCCGATGTCATCCACACATATTATCATATAGAAGTATACATCGCCAAAGCGATCCATTATAAATATCATAACCTATCTCATCTCATATCTCGATCATATGACAACTATCATATATATATCCTCATCCATATGGTATCGTCGTCCAACGACCCGCTATAAGATCATGACATATTTCGGTTACATATACCTCACGGCATCATGCCCGATCATATCGACTTATTTCCAAGTATCATATAACATTCTCATCATACAAGCATATGAATACCAATATCAATATATATATATATGTCCCCAATATGCACAAGGAAGTAAGTCTATGCGAGTATGTGTATGTGCGTGTATGCAAATCTTTATTCTAGGGTTCCGTGACTAAGAAATCCACTAAAGTCCTTTCTTCAATTCTCGCTAACACTAGAACCATGATCTCCTAAAGCTCCTCTTACTAAGTGTTCATAACTCTCAACAACATATAAATGTATAGCTATATTACATCATATCCATTCTCACAACTTTGCGGGGGTGCTATACGTCATCCACCCGACTTCCCCCCATAGATATAAATCTACTCGCCTTTATCTTCGCTTGCCAATACCGATGACGCCACGCGCTTGCTTGTCATCCGTGAGGGTACCTACACATCATAACGTATCGTATCGCATTAAAAAGAAAATCAAAGCTAAAACGATACGCTAAAAGCCTATAGGTTCGAACCTACGGACTACGCCTTCAAAACCACCAAACAACTCTCGATATCGTCGTACAAACGTCAAACTATCGAGTTAAAACCAAATTCCAAAAATCCGGAATTCAAAATATGCAAAACAAAACCCCGAATCAAAACAGCAACTCTTGAAAATGATCCCAGATTTAACCCTAAGTCAAATCGGCCAATTTTGCATATATGGAGGGTCTAGTTTACTGATAAAGGAGCAACAGAACCAACACAAGGAAAAACCACCCTAACCTGTAGGGTTCCTAGGCACTCTTGTGAAGGTTCATAAGGCATCAAACATGCCCGGATAAAATTTTAGACGTGCCGAACAACCCAAAGCCGGGATCTTTGCTAGATAATTAGGGTTAAGCATACAAGATTACATCTTTTAAGCTAAGTGTGAGGGATTACAACCTTTGTAGTCCGCTCCTTCGCTTCATAAGCTCCGAGTAGAAGTCCCTTCACCGCGATCCACGATCTCCCGGACTCAAGAGAGGCTCCACGACTCGAACGATCCATGCTTGCTTGAAGTGTTCCAAATCTCCGATGATCTACGTCGAAGTTTCAATAACTCAAGCTTTCTCACTCTAAAGAGATGAACACACTAATCTCATGGGCTAGATGAGATGAGGATGAGAGAGTAGTATTTATGCTTTCTTTTTAAATCATTTTCTCATATTTATTCATCACATAAAGAATTTCTAGTGAGCTTTTTAAGAGAGAAGAAGATGATCATGGAAAAAAAGATAATGATCAATCCTTTTGTGATGAATAGAAATAAAAGTATATGATTGATATATAAACCATGGTCAAGGATGAGTGGCTAATAATGTGTAGAGAAACAACTAGAGTTAGGGTTTGGTTTGGTTAGCAATGTGTCATCAAAAAATATCTTAACCATGACAAAAGAAAATGCTTCTAGAAGGTGCATGAAACATCTAACCCTAATCAAACCCTAACCTCATTTAATCATCCTTAAACATGTTTAACAATTAATCATATCATGTCACAATAATATATATCACATATATATATTATATATTTGCAACAAAAGAAAATAATACAATTAACATATATCGCATATATATCAATGTATCATCAAGTGAGAAAATGAAATAATAAAGCGAGCCAATATTAGATAATGTAATACAATATATCATATATATTATTATACATTAAATCACCGAATCAACACTTGATTCGATGATCCGGCTATATCGAATATTACCGACTAATATATCATGTACCGATTCATCGAATCAACACTTGATCCAATATCCCAGTTCATATCTAAATATCGCGAGAATATAATACGGTATCTCATATCGCATTATTCTCGGTCCTGCACATATCACATATGTGCCTCTACTCCGTTTCGCCTGAGCCAAGAAACCTCTGTGTAGGACTCTAAAGAATCGTCAATACGCCGGTAGCAGGTGATGATCATATCAAACACCCACAAGATGCAAGCGGTCAACTAAACGTAACAGCCACCCAGGTATTGAGCGATCAGAAGATCAACAAGCTAGCCTGTGCGTTCTCCTGTGAATCCAATCAGTAACACTCCCGTACAGTCCGGTCTGTTCGTCTGATATGTCGCATATCAAGTCTAGGGGTGGTATACGTCAGACCCCAGTAACCGATAAGTCGTGTCGATGTGTGGCTCATAACGGGTCGAGAAACTACTAGTAACACTTACCAGTAAATCTCTATATCAGCCCTGGCCAGGGACTTCCAGTTATAGCCAATCGAACACAGCACAACATCAACTCCCTATACCGGGAGAGACGAATCCCCTCCTATCGCTCATTGCCTCCATGTGATTCGGGACTGTACCCAAAAGCCACCGTTTTGTACGCCCTCTTAGACGTGGTAAGGTGGAAATCAAAGCACAGTGGGAATCACACAAGACTCTATGGCGATCTCGGGTCTACAGACTACCCTGTACCAGTGTCACCGGAGAACTGCCATCTGACGTGTGGTATATCACCATCTGGGAGTTCTCGGCGAGTCCGTCCAGTGTACCCAGTCTCCACTGAGCACCCATACACCATCTCTGATATCAAACACCGATGGATGTGGGATCATCCATCGCCCATCATATGGGTCAAGATGCGTATACGCTAGTCTACTCTGGTGTATCGATGCCCTGTCTCGATATACCCTCGACTAGGAACAGTTATAGGATGTACTCATCGACTACCAAGGCCCCACTAGTATGATCTCATCATAGTCCCAGTAGTCGAGTACAGATCCTAAGGGCTTTATCAACATGTGAGAGAAAAACAGTAAACCAATACAAGTCAACATGTTAAGATAAAGTGAAACCAAATAGCATACTATCATGACGAGCAAGAAAGTCATCTCTATATATATCCAAGCATCCATTATAATATACATCATATGTACAACAATGGCCTCTAGGGCATATACATAACTAACAATCTTCCACTTGCACTAAGGCCAGCTGCTGTAGTATCTCATACCTAGCATCCCGAATAATCTCTCAAACTGTATCTGGGGAATAACCTTCGTGAATGGATCCGCAGTGTTGTCCTTCGTATCTACTCTCGTGACCTCGATCTCCCGGCGATCAACTATCTCCCTGATCAGGTGATACCGCCTCAGAATATGTCTGGACTTCTGATGGGATCTGGGTTCCTTGGCCAAAGCCACAGCTCCATTATTATCGCAATACAGAGGTTTTGGATGCTCAATGGATGGAACCACTCCAAGTTCACTGATGAACTTCTTTATCCAGACAGCCTCCTTGGCAGCATCGTTGGCAGCGATGTATTCAGCCTCCATCGTCGAGTCTGCAACGGTATCCTGTTTGGAACTCTTCCAACATACCGCCCCTCCATTGAGGGTAAAGACAAAACCCGAATGCGACTTAGAGTCGTCCTTATCACTTTGGAAGCTGGAATCGGTAAAGGACTCCACCTGGAGTTCTCTATTACCATACACCAAGAACATCTCCTTAGTCCTTCGCAAGTACTTGAGAATGTTCTTCACAGCTGTCCAATAACTCTCTCCAGGATTTGCTTGATACCTACTCACTACACTTAGTGAGTATGCTACATCAGGTCTGGTACATAGCATCGCATACATGATAGAGCCTACTGCCGAAGCATAGGGTATCCCTTGCATGCGAGCACTCTCCAAATCAGTCTTGGGAGACATCTCTTTGGAGAGAGTGAGTCCAGAGATTGTGGGTTGGTTCCCACGCTTGGATTCTTCCATACTAAACCTCTGTAGTATGGTGTCAATGTACCTAGATTGGGACAATCCCAGTATCCGTTTAGATCTATCTCTATAGATCATGATTCCCAATATGCAGGAGGCATCACCTAGATCTTTCATTGAGAATCTCTGTGATAAGAAGAGCTTGACTGATTGCAGCATAGGAATATCATTTCCGATCAAGAATATGTCATCCACGTACAATACGAGGAAGACAACCTTACCCTCTGCTACCTTCTTATAGATACAAGGTTCAACTATATTTTTGATGAAGTCAAACTCTTTGACTACAACATCAAAACAGATGTTCCAACTCCGCGATGCTTGCTTTAACCCATAAATGGATTTAAGCAGCTTGCACACCTTCCCGCTGCTCCCACTATCTACGAAGCCCTCTGGCTGAGTCATGTACACGCTCTCTTCTAAATCACCGTTTAGAAAGGCGGTCTTAACATCCATTTGCCAGATTTCGTAGTCATGGTATGCAGCAATGGCAAGTAAGATCCGGATGGACTTAAGCATAGCCACTGGAGAAAAGGTTTCGTCATAATCCACACCTGGTCGTTGACAAAATCCCTTTGCTACAAGTCTAGCTTTGAAAGTCTCAACTTTTCCATCTACACCAAATTTCCTTTTAAAAATCCACTTGCTCCCAATGGGTTTTACCCCTTCAGGAGCATTTTCCAAAATCCATACTTTATTGGTGTACATGGATTCCATCTCAGATCGCATTGCATCCAGCCATTTCACATAGTCACCACTCGTGATGGCCTGCTCAAAACTAGTTGGGTCATCATCATCCATGATGCAATCCTCGCTCCCACCATCAATGAGAAAACCGTAGTATCTCTCAGGTGGATGAGAAAACCTACTAGATCGGCGGAGAAGCTGGGGTTCATCGGGTACTACTGAATCCTCTGGTTCCACTAAATCATCTGTTGAAGTTTGTTCTGCTGGAACTTCTTCCAGTTCTACCTCAGAGCCACTAATCTCTTTTGCAAGAAATTCCTTTTCTAAAAAGGTGGCATGTTTAGAAACAAACACCTTTTGTTCCTCAGTGTGGTAGAAGATATACCCTTGTGAGTTCTTGGGATATCCTACAAACTTACATAAGACAGATCTTGCCTCGAGTTTGTCCGGATTTTGTCTTTTGACATAGGCTGGACAATCCCATATCTTAACATACTTAAGAGATGGTCTCTTCCCTTTCCATATCTCATACGGAGTGGTAGGCACTGATTTGGTAGGAACCATATTCAATAGGTGTATGGTTGTCTCAAGCGCATACCCCCAGAAGGAAATAGGTAACTCAGTGGTACTCATCATTGAACGCACCATATCTAATAGGGTGTGATTCCTTCGTTCCGATACACCGTTGTGCTGTGGTGTATAAGGTGGAGTAAGCTGAGAGAGAATCCCATTCTCTTTTAGATAATCTTGGAACTCATTACTCAAGTATTCACCTCCTCGATCAGATCGAAGAATCTTAATACTTTTGCCCGTTTGGTTCTCTACTTCGTGCTTATATTCTCTGAATTTCTCAAAAGCTTCAGAATTGTGTTTCATTAGAAACACATGTCCGTATCTAGAGAGATCGTCAGTGAATGTAATGAAGTAGGAAGAGCCGTTCCTGGCATGCGTAGACATGGGACCACATACATCACTATGTATTAGTCCTAAGAGTTCATTAACTCTTTCTCCGTGCCCACTAAACGGAGCTTTGGTCATTTTTCCTTTGAGACATGAATGGCAAGTATCATAAGATGATAATTCAAACGAATTCAAATTCAAACGAATTCAAATAACCATCCTTATGTAACTTAACCAATCATGTCGCATTGATATGACCAAGTCTACAATGCCACAAGTAGGATTCGTTCATATCTGAACTTTTCCTCTTGTGTGTGTTTTGTATGTTCAGGACTGTATTCTGATTTAGAATGAATATGCCATTATGTAACGAGCCTGATGCAATCAACTTTTGATCTAGGAATATGTTCATAACATTATCCTTTACTACAAAATTATATCCTTCTTTACTTAATAAAGAAACTGATATAATATTGCACATCATGTTCGGTATATAATAGTACTCATTTAGAATCAGTGTATTACGACTTGGTAATACAAGGTGATATTCGCCAACTGCTTTGGCTACAATACTTGCACCGTTCCCTACTTGAACGGAATGATCACTTTTTCCTAGTTCTCTACCTTTTCGTAGCCATGTAACAATTTACATATGTGGGATCCTGATCCGGTATCTAATACCCAGGACGTAGGGTGAACTGAGAAACAGTTCTCAATAACTAACACACCCGAAGAAGATGCATTAACATGCATGTTCTTTTGGGCGGCGTGAGAATCAGATATTCTCCTGTTTCCTGTTCAGTCTTATAACTCTTATAAGAAAGAACGGGTCCAACGTTCCCTTGCTCAGTACAATAATCGGGTTCAGTCAATACATCCATATTATTATCTTGATTATGGCCTGACATGGTCGCTACCTGGAGAGAGAGAGAAGAAAACACTTTAGCGTACGCTCTTGCAAGATTAGATTGGTTATTATCTTATGTAATCAGGATGTCTCCCACTGTTTTTATCAAATCTACCTTTAAACCCAAAAAGGTAAGATTAGCCGGGATTAATTACACCCTACAATTTCGTCAATCTTTCAGCCAGATCAGTGTCGGTACTTTGAAGGAGGTTCCCCGTGCTTTCGTACGGACCTAATTAAAGTAAACCTCGTTTTCCCAGAGGCGTAACCCCGTTAACACTTTTCTAGACACCTACTTGATCGGCTAATTGTCCTGTGTAAAACTCTCCAAGGAGTAACTCTTACTCGCAGTGGGTATCGGGATCCAACTATCTCATAGGAGGTATGCAATCTCATTGCAAATTTCAACACTTGAAATTCCCGATAATATTTTGCCCCTAACGTTCTATGACCTTGACGAAAGCCAACAAACCATAGTCCGCTAGTCAAGTTCAACCCGAACATTTCTTGATTGAATTAAACCCAGCCGTACGTCCCTTCACGAAAGCCAACAAAGCCGCACGACTACCCTAACCCAATCTCATCATATGTAACAGATAAGTAATAATTAGCTACCGCACACTACGCCTTGACGAAAGCCAACAAACGTAGCACGAATACTAAGTATTACCTATCTGAAATGTCGGAGGGCTACGCAGGTTTTCCAGAAAACCCTGAGCGTAATGAACTTGACATCGTCGTAGAATCAAGTGTTTTTGAAAAGGAGTGTTTTTGAGGCTTCTTTCTTAGTTTTGCTAAAGGGGTCACTCCCGGTGAAGGGATCGTCGGCCCTTTCCTCATCGAATAAGGTGCAGGATATATCATATATACCGCTGTGCAAAGCAAAACACTAAAAGCATTCAAAAGACAAACCGCGTTTTGTAGCATCTGCCAGTTTCGCTAAAGAGGTCACTCCCGGTGAAGGGATCGTCGGCTCTTTCCCCATCGAATAAGGTGCAGGATATATCATATATATCACTGTGCAAAGCAAAACTGTAGCTACCCCTTTTTTTTAAAGTTTTTGATTCTACAACATCTTTAGGTTTCTTTTCTTTTTATTAATCTTATTAATAAAATCCCATCAGCTTATGCTTCCTAAGCATCACAGAAGAAACGAAAGCAGTAATATTTATATATCAGCATATATATATAGTATAAGCATTCGTCTCAGGCAGTAATATGATCTCATCACAGAACATTGCAGCAGAAGAACATATATGAAATATTGGATATACTAGGGCGTCCGTGTTTTCAATACGAGCCGGTATAAAACACGGATTCCACGGTCGCAACGAATAGCCAAACCCACATCCTAAGACCCCTACGAGAGCGGCAAGTAACACTGCCAATTCTAGGGTTAGAAGACCCGGTCTCGACTCCTCGAGATGGCCTCCCACTGGACCCTAGAACCCGGTTACTTATGCTCCCTTCCTTGGGTCTACCTAATGCGGAAAAGTAAATGATATACACTGGTGACATCAACCTCAACCTGGAAGTTCCCCAAAAAAAGAATATTACATTACAAATGATATTTTACATGAATGAAAATAAAAACCCTCATCTCACATAAAACCCCCGGCTATTCAGAACACGACGATCCAATATAACATATCACAGCAACACAAAATATCACATATCATCAACGTAAGTAAATATGCGCATCCCAATTGTCGTTGACATATAGCAACGAAACCGACGATATCACATATTACACTTACGGTCACAGAAAAGAATGTGTAAAACTACAACATTTGGAATCCACAATCACTTTAGACATCGTAAATCTGAAATATCACATACTTCTCATTTCATGCCTAACTCTATGAATTCCACATATTGTATCACATTCCAGATAAATAGACAGTATTAAACTTTCCGAACAGATAATCCAATACCCAAAATTTCCTAAATTGCTCAACACTTGAGCGGAGTTCAAATAATCCCAGAATATGTCACAGTATCGGTGATCCAGCCGTAGAAGGGTCAGGCCAACTCCTCACATGTGGCACGCCGTACTGCCCCAAACCCGAAGGTTCAAAAGGCAGTTCAAGACGGTCACATAATCGAGTTAAGGTTTGTTGTCTTCTAGAGGGTCCACTGCTTAACTTGTACAATTTTTTCGAAAGATTTAAACCCGATAAAAATTCAACACTTGAAAGTTTTACGTGCCGGGAAAAAGTGAGTTAATGATATCCGTTCGAACTTTTTAACAATTTCTAAATATCTGGAAAGAAATACGAATTTAAATATTCCGATCGAATCTACTATTACAAAACAAACCCCAGAAGTCTAAACACTTAAAACAGTTTAAAAATACCCAGAAGCATCAACAAGCAACTACAGATAATACCGTGAAGCCACGTGTCACAATTCCATAAAACGGCCGCGGAACCGCCGCGGGAAGCATGTTTCCGCCGCGGTTCCGCCGCGTTTTGGTGGAGTTGGGGGCACGTATTTCATGGTAATTCTTAGAATTCCCTGCTGATTTTTTTACATATTTTTAATTCAGAAAAATCCCAAATTTTGAAAAAATTCCAGAGAGGGGGTTAAATTCGTCGGTTCGGGTTCGATCGGAGTTTTAACTTCATAAACACGTCGCCTAATGCTCTAGCTTGGCTCTGATACCACTGTAGGGTTCCTAGGCACTCTTGTGAAGGTTCATAAGGCATCAAACATGCCCGGATAAAATTTTAGACGTGCCGAACAACCCAAAGCCGGGATCTTTGCTAGATAATTAGGGTTAAGCATACAAGATTACATCTTTTAAGCTATGTGTGAGGGATTACAACCTTTGTAGTCCGCTCCTTCGCTTCATAAGCTCCGAGTAGAAGTCCCTTCGCCGCGATCCACGATCTTCCGGACTCAAGAGACGCTCCACGACTCGAACGATTCATGCTTGCTTGAAGTGTTCCAAATCTCCGATGATCAACGTCGAAGTTTCAATAACTCAAGCTTTCTCACTCTAAAGAGATGAACAAACTAATCTCATAGGCTAGATGAGATGAGGATGAGAGAGTAGTATTTATGCTTTCTTTTTAAATCATTTTCTCATATTTATTCATCACATAAAGAATTTCTAGTGAGCTTTTTAAGAGAGAAGAAGATGATCATGGAAAAAAAGATAATGATCAATCCTTTTGTGATGAATAGAAATAAAAGTATATGATTGATATATAAACCATGGTCAAGGATGAGTGGCTAATAATGTGTAGAGAAACAACTAGAGTTAGGGTTTGGTTTGGTTAGCAATGTGTCATCAAAAAATATCTTAACCATGACAAAAGAAAATGCTTCTAGAAGGTGCATGAAGCATCTAACCCTAATCAAACCCTAACCTCATTTAATCATCCTTAAACATGTTTAACAATTAATCATATCATGTCACAATAATATATGTCACATATATATATTATATATTTGCAACAAAAGAAAATAATACAATTAACATATATCGCATATATATCAATGTATCATCCAGTGAGAAAATGAAATAATAAAGCGAGCCAATATTAGAGAATGTAATACAATATATCATATATATTATTATACATTAAATCACCGAATCAACACTTGATTCGATGATCCGGCTATATCGAATATTTCCGACTAATATATCATGTACCGATTCATCGAATCAACACTTGATCCGATATCCCAGTTCATATCTAAATATCGCGAGAATATAATACGGTATCTCATATCGCATTATTCTCGGTCCTGCACATATCACATATGTGCCTCTACTCCGTTTCGCCTGAGCCAAGAAACCTCTGTATAGGACTCTAAAGAATCGTCAATACGCCGGTAGCAGGTGATGATCATATCAAACACCCACAAGATGCAAGCGGTCAGCTAAACGTAACAGCCACCCAGGTATTGAGCGATCAGAAGATCAACAAGCTAGCCTGTGCGTTCTCCTGTGAATACAATCAGTAACACTCCCGTACAGTCCAGTCTGTTCGTCTGATATGTCGCATATCAAGTCTAGGGGTGGTATACGTCAGACCCCAGTAACCGATAAGTCGTGTCGATGTATGGCTCATAACGGGTCGAGAAACTACTAGTAACACTTACCAGTAAATCTCTATATCAGCCCTGGCCAGGGACTTCCAGTTATAGCCAATCGAACACAGCACAACATCAACTCCCTATACCGGGAGAGACGAATCCCCTCTTTTCGCTCATTGCCTCCATGTGATTCGGGACTGTACCCAAAAGCCACCGTTTTGCACGCCCTCTTGGACGTGGTAAGGTGCAAATCAAAGCACAGTGGGAATCACACAAGACTCTATGACGATCTCGGGTCTACAGACTACCCTGTACCAGTGTCACCGGAGAACTGCCATCTGACGTGTGGTATATCACCATCTGGGAGTTCTCGGCGAGTTCGTCCAGTGTACCCAGTCTCCACTGAGCACCCGTACACCATCTCTGATGTCAAACACCGATGGATGTGGGATCCTCCATCGCCCATCATATGGGTCAAGATGCGTATACGCTAGTCTACTCTGGTGTATCGATGCCCTGTCTCGATATACCCTCGACTAGGAACAGTTATAGGATGTACTCATCGACTACCAAGGCCCCACTAGTATGATCTCATCATAGTCCCAGTAGTCGAGTATAGATCATAAGGGCTTTATCAACATGTGATAGAAAAACAGTAAACCAATACAAGTCAACATGTTAAGATAAAGTGAAACCAAATAGCATACTATCATGACGAGCAAGAAAGTCATCTCTATATATATCCAATCATCCATTATAATATACATCATATGTACAACAATGGCCTCTAGGGTATATACATAACTAACAATCTGGCTGCAATTTGCGGCCAAGATGAATTTATTTGCGGCCTGGGTGCGAGGGTTTGGGCTCAGGTCTTCAGGGTAGCTTTCTGGGTGCCTGCATGACTTACAGTGCTTGCTAAATATTTTTCAGGTGTCCCGAGTGTTAGCAGATTTCATTATACACTCACAGAATCTATAATTCTTCCGATATTGGGTTTCTAAGTTCGTATTCAGGGGTTAAGTCTCAAGTTTCACTCCAATATGATATTACTAACAGGGGTTTAAGGTCACTACTAAGTCAATTACACTATCTCAATTCAAAATCCCTTCAAACCCTAACTAGGAATTTTCAAAGTTCACCAAACCGCATCCAAACACTTCAAAACTTGCATAGGTGCTAAAGTAATGGAAATACAATGCTAATGGTGCAGAAATTACCTCATTTAGCAACTCAAGAAAATTCTTGAGTTGCCCCAAGTGCTCCAAATCGGATTTTTCTTGGTCCAAGGTGTTTGTGAGAGTCTTGTGCATGCTTTTAATGAAGATGAGATGAAGTTTTGGGTTGTTTTTGGGTGGTGTAGTGAGAAATTTGAGGGAGAGGGAGTGAGGGCAGCAGCTTTGAGATGGAGAGAAGAAGAAAATGAAGAAGATGATGAAGTGTGACCAAGAGCCATACCATGTTGACCCCTCACCTCACTCTCTCTGATGCCCATACTTCTTAACTTTTCTTTTCTTTTTCCATTTCATTTTTAAAACCAACACATAAATCCCAAATGAAACCATGGTTATTAAATTGTAACACAAGTGTAAAATACGACACGGTGCATGTTTTGCACAAAATAAGCTTAGTTCGCGATTAGTGATATTTAATCGCGATTAGCACTAAAATAGTGTATAATAAATCATAAAAACTTATAATTTTCATGAATCCAATAAAACGTCCTCTTTTTAGTAATTTCCATAATTTTCCAAATTTTTCCCAATTTATCGGTATTTAATTATGCCGCCTTATTAAAATATTCAATATAATATTATTAAATTGTAAAAATTCCCAAAAACAAAATTTTATTTTTCTGAAATGTTACAATCTTCCCCCTAAAAGAAATTCGGTCCCCGAATTTAAATTTAAACCCCTCAAATACTAAAACATTTCAGTAAAAAGTCCAAGTCGTCGGGGCTTCGAAATCATCAATACATAAAACGCATCTTAGCGCAATACATGCGCATGGACAATGAGCAAATAACTCCAAATCAAAACTCCATCAAGCATCTCGCAATCATCGGAGTTATGGTGAAGACACAAATGTCAAATCCAATACGAAAACCAAGATGAAATAAATCAAAACTATACATGTAAACATCAAATCTATATATGTAAACATTTGAATGAAATGCATGCCAAACCTTTCTTGTTGCTGTGCGATGGGCATAACACTGCACAGTGGTGGACGTCTATTGTAAGAAAATAATCATATATGTATATATATCTCTTTTTTAATATGCGCGTCCCGCCGTTTTATTTTTAAAATAATTTAGAAAGGTTCCTTTGTTTTAGAAGTTTTGTGTCATATCAGACACGTAGGTAAATACTGAGACTATAGCTCCCTGTTTGGAAATCTCTTCGATAACTCTCAATGCATGCAAAATGTATCCAGGTGCTGTCCTCTGACTAGTCCTGCTCAGTACGAAAACAAATAGCAATTATCATAAAAACGTGCTGCTCCATAAGAAATCAATCCAAAAATGTGCATATGAAAGCTATGTGCGTCTGGTGCGCACGGAATCAAAATCCATGAATGTGCCATACATATGCATAGAAACAACATCTAAGTGAAACGGGTGTGCACGAAACACCTGTCAGAGGCAACGTGTGTGCCTAACAGCAAAATCAGGTGCAACTGATTTGCATGAAGAATCTCGATTTAATGCATCTGGCGTGCACCAAAATCGCATCTCATATCATATGCCCAACATGCACGAAAATCCAAATCAGGTGCCTCAATCATGCACAAGATCACGAAATCCAATATCAAGTGCCGAACATGCGCAAAATCCAATCCAAGCGCGTCAAATATGCGCAGAATCTAATCAGGTGCACAAGGTGCACAAAACAAATATTGAGTATCACAATCGAAATCGACGGTATACAACACATTTCAATCCAAATCCAAATCAGGTATACCGTGTTATATAATCTCACAACCGTTGTAACGCTTCGAAAATCGTTTAGGCGGTTTTTCGATAATCCGCAAAATAATCTGTCTTTTCCGTAAAAAGTCAAAATAAGTAATTTTCAATATAGGCCTAATTATACAAAATTTAGATAAGATATTACTAAAATTTGGTCACTAAATTGTCACTTAAAATTTTCTAGTTAATTAAAAAAATTTCCATAATTAATAATATTTTAAGCTTTTAAAAATACAATAAATTAGTGATAAATACAAATTCAAATGGGTAAATTACACACTTAGGAAACATTATAACTAAAATATAGTAGTAACAAAGATTTTACCAAAACTTTCCAAGAATTGTGGTTTTATGGTTTAAAAAATGCATTAAAATGGTTTTTTTTTTGTAAAAAATTGATGTGATGGTCATTTAATGAGCTTGGGAAAGGCTTTTTGTGCAGAAATTTCTACACAAATCTCTCATTACACTCTCCTCCTAGCTCAGGTCGAGCTCAACCTACATGTTCCCCCCTCTTTCCCCATTTTCTTGCTTCAAATTCTTGCTAAAATCAACAAAAATACACAATTTTCTTTACTAATTCAACCCTAAACCCTTTTCCACCTCTCCCCAAACCCTAATTGGTTTAAAACAAGGAGAAAAGAGGCAACTTTGGATGCTTAGTGCAAGGAAATCAACACTTGGGAGGTATAAGTTCTAATCAAGTTGTTTAATTGTAGTTTAAATAAGCTAATTTAGAATTTTAATGTGTTAATTTCATTGTAATGGTGTGTTTTGAAAATTCTAGTAAAGGTTTGGAATTTTAATTAGGGTTTGAAGTTTTGTAAGTGGGTTGTAAATTGTGTTGTGGCCATCTAGTAGCTTGAATTGGATGGTTGTGCGATATTGCGATCGCTAAGTCGTTAATCCGCGAGGTTTGCTTCGGAATTTTTACGCGAATGCGTACTAGGTTTTCTAAATTATTAGGAAGTGACTTAATTGCGTCATCGTGACGATATTATTAGCATCTACTACGACTTGTAGGGTGTGCGAATGCGGAGTTTGGTCTAGTCGGGTTTTAGTTTTGGCGGTTGCCTCGAAACGACGATTTTAGTTCAGGTTTTAGCAATTTTCGTGTGTTTTCCACGCACCGAGTGCACGTTGTGCCTAACTTATGAGCATCGATCTTTTCATATTGTGACTTGCGTTGTTTCATGAGGTGTAATCTTATGTTGTGTGTTATGCAATTTTAAGATAGGTTGCGGAAACATCGGACGCGGCGCGCAAAGGCAAAGCGGTGGTTGAATCAGATTAGCGAGGCGTCCAGGTGAGTAGATGTATACATTTATAGGGAAATCATCTGGATGGGGCGAGGCACCCCATAGTTAGGATCACTTTATCACTTGCAAACTATATTCATAGTTAGTTAGTTAACCATCTCATTCTTATGCATACCCTTTTAGTTATTCGTCTGCCGGCATTGCATGGATATATATATATATACTTATATGTGATATCACCCTTTAGGACACTTACACCATTACCATTGGCTCATGTTGCACGCGCACTATTCATGTGACACACACGCCTTTGGTAATTGACATGCCACGAGCGCTGTAGAACCTGCTTAGTTCAGTATCAACACTTGCATCGTAGATGATACATTGAATTGCATAGCATAGATATATACATCACTTCATCATCATGCTTATATAGGTTCCTAGCCATAAATCACATTGCATAGCTTTGACATCATAAGTATTTATCATATACAACATGTTGGGTATTATGATTTTCTTGAGGACTTCAGTGTTGATGCGATTTCTGGATTTTGGGGAAAACCGCAAGAATTTAATAAAAGCGTAATATTATCATTTTTAAAATAAAGTTGCGGTTTTCTCGTGATGTATGTGTCGTCCACCATGAGTTTTCATGTTTTATGTTGGATTTCGAGACCCGATTCGAGGACTGGATGAACCGTCTCGGGTACATGGTGGGCTCGTTATGGTACCCGGGGCAAGAAGATCGAATTGTAGATGATGAGCCTGGCAGGGGAAGACTACCTACCGGTGATGTCTGGCGCGGCGGATATCCGGAGGATACCGACCGTTGTCGTGAGATTTGATGATATGGGCCGATCTGGACTGACGGAGCCAGATGTATTGAGACATTGGTATAGTGAGTCATTGAGACAGATATATTTTCATATTTGGTGTCGATGGTTGACACGGTTTTCAGATGATTTCATTAATGGTATTTTAGCTATTGCACAGAAATTCTTTTTCTAAGTTAAGAATGCAGAGGTTATAGCATTTTAAACACTTAAAGATTTCGTATTGATGTTGCATACATGTGCATACATACTAGTGGCATTACATCATATCTAAGCATACATGTTGTGACGCATTTGCGTGGATTCTTACGATAGCCTTATTAGATGTTACTTACTACTCACGAGCTGGAAACTCACCCCCGTTGTGCCATAGTATCTTGCAGGTCAAACCCGTCAGCCTTGTAGCGGCAGGCTTATCTTATCATTGGCTTCTTTTGCTCAGACTCGCGACATTGCTTGTAGGTGGGTTGCGAGGACACTTTGTCTCTTTTTTTGTACTTTCTTTCTATCTAGTATTCTCCATCTACCACTTCCTATTTGTATATGTGACCTAGTGATGAGACTGAGAGATTTGTGTATATGTGGTTTCTCTTGGGTCGAGCTCACTTGAGCCAACGTTGCGTTTTTTCTTATCTTTGGATTTCTTTATGCTTATTTTCTTTATATTGCATATATGTTGCATGTGGTTATGATCCGCCTTGGGCGAAGAGCTAGCTCCTGCTTGGAAGTGCCATTTTTTTATTACAGGTTTATATTTCTTGTTGTACCCATTTTTGGGGGATAGTTGTTATAAACGAGACTCTGCCGAAATTTTTGGAAATTTTTTATGTTTTTAAAAAATGGTTAATACAACTTATTTGATTTTAAGGTCATTTCCATAAAAGGTTTTCCTTCACTCTCATTGGTTATGGTTTAGATTTTCTGGGCTTTGGCTGACTTAGGTTACGTTACGCCTTTAGACGTCTCGTAATCTAAGTGTCAGTCACGTTCCGTACCTTTGGGTCATGACAAAGTTGGTATCAGAGCGTAGGTTTTACTTTTCTGAGTGTAGGACGACCCTTGGTAGATGGAGTAGGTGACTTAAGCAGAGTGGCGTAACGTGGGTATGTTCCGCGGCATACTTACGATACGGTACTCTGCCTAAGTGACCTTCGGACATAATTGCTTGTATTTCCTCCTTGATTCCATACATTCCTTGATTCAATTGCAATGTTCTTATCACTCCTGTTTCTCATTGCAGCTTCGATGCCGCCAAAGACTATGAGAGCTCAACGGGCTACCGCTAGGGATGAGCTTCGAGCGGGCTCGTCTGAGGCGAGGATCGAGCGGGATGATATGCCTACCCCTCAGGGTCAGATTGATCCGCTTTCTCCCGACCGTATTTCCAGATTAGAGGCCAGTATGCAGGAGTTGCGACAGATGATGGGATCTTTAGTTGAGTCCAGTCGGGCACAGAGATCCGAGGACGTTCCTTCCACCGCATAGACCACGATTGTACCTGTTGCACAGATGGTCACTCCTGCTACTACTGCGACTATCCCTGTTTCACTACAGAAGTTTATGAGGCTGAGACCTCTAGTTTTTACCGGTATAGAAGCGACAGAGGACCCACAGGCATTTCTTGACAGGATGGATAGGATTTGCCGTTCGTTGAGGTGTTCTGATGATAGATGGGTGGAGTTCGCGAGTTTTCATCTGGAGGGCCTTACCCAGATGTGGTACGATTCTGTAAAGAGAGGCCGAGCTGCAGGTCTATCTCCTATGACTTGGGACGAGTTCACAGCTGCATTTCTTGCCCGTTTTCTTCAGGAGAGTGTCCGAGACGCTCGAGCCCGTAGTTTCGAGTCTTTGCGCAAGACTCCTGGGATGACAGTGTCTGAGTATGATATACAATTTACTCAGTTGTCCCGATATGCTTTGTACCTAGTAGACACGGAAGAGAAGATAATAAACAGGTTTGTGGGAGGGCTTGACACACTGCTATTCCTTGCCATTGGCACCCAGCACTTTGACACATACGCAGCCATGATGGACGTAGCCTTACTTTTGGAGGAGCGCGTTTCTGAGACTCCGGTCATTTCTGGGCCGAAGAGGATTCGTACTGATACTTCAGCTCAGCGGCAGATGGGTAGACACCGTGATAGATTCTTTCCGGGAGATGGTGGTGGCAGAGGATTGAGACGAGGTCAGTTATTTGGTTCATATCCGCAGACCCAGCAGTCGTCGCCAGGATGTTTTCGGTGCGGGGGTCAATACCATCTTGTCAGAGACTGTACCATGGGGCGCCAGGGCGTGGCGACAGTGCCACATGTGACCTTACCACCTTCACCACCTCCTCAGAGAACTCTACTTCCTACCCTTGATGAGACTCCATGCCAGGAAGATGCTCCTAGAGGTCGTGGGCATGGCGGTCCGGTTCAGAGAGGATGATGCAACAGAGGCAGAGGCAGAGGCAGAGGTAGAGGCAGATGACAGCCAGCTATTAGTGGTGGACAGGCCCGAGTGTTTGCGTTGACTCCTCAGGATGCACAGGCATCCAATGCCGTCGTGACAGGTACTCTGCCAGTATGGTCTTTTGATGCATGGGTATTATTTGATCCAGGCTCCACACACTCCTATGTATCCACATATTTTGCACCGAGGTTGGGCCGAGAGTCTTCCTTGTTAGATCAGCCGCTTGTCGTTATTACTCCAGTAGGTGAGTCGTTTGTTGCCCGTTTTGTGTACCGATCGTGTCCCGTTCGTATCGTGGAGAGAGATTCTTCAGTTGATTTGATTCTCCTCGATATGCTAGACTTCGACGTTCTTCTTGGTATGGACTGGCTAGCCACCTGTTATGCATCTGTGGACTGCCGTGAGAAGGCGGTCAGATTCAGTTTTCCCGGTGAGCCGGTTCTTGTTATTTAGGGAGATCATAGCGCTACCCTTCCCAGCTTGATTTCTTCTCTTCGCGCTGGTCAGCTCTTGGGGAAATGGCGTCAGGGATTCTAAGCCTATGTTTGTGATACTGGTGCCGCAGAGGTTATGTTGGACCAGGTCTCTGTTGTGAGAGAGTTCCCTAATGTATTACCTGATGAGCTGCCTGGTCTGCCGCCAGAGCGTAAGATTGAGTTCTGCATCGACTTGATCCCCGGCACGAGGCCTATCTCTATACCACCTTATCGGATGGCCCCGGCGGAGTTGAGGGAGCTGAAGGATCAGTTACAAGACTTGCTGGACAAAGGGCTTATCCGACCAAGTGTGTCACCTTGGGGTGCTCCCGTCCTGCTTGTTAAGAAGAAGGACGGCATTATGCGCTTATGCATTGATTATCGTCAGCTGAATCGGGTTACTGTGCTGAACAGATATCGCCTACCCCGCATTGACGACTTATTCGATCAGCTCCAGGGTGCAGGGTTTTTCTCGAAGGTTGATTTACAGTCAGGTTATCACAAGTTGTGGGTTCGGAAGGAGGATATTCCAAAAACCGCTTTCCGTACACGTTATGGTCATTATGAGTTCTTGGTGATGTCGTTCGGGATCACCAATGCCCCAGCAGTATTTATGGACTTGATGAACCGTGTATTCAGGCCTTATCTTGATCAATTCATCATTGTTTTCATTGACGACATCTTGGTTTATTCTCGGATCCGGGAGGAGCATGAGCAGCACTTGCGTATCACATTGCAGACTTTGTGAGAGCATCAGCTGTTCGCCAAATTTTCCAAGTGCGCATTCTGGCTAGATAGTGTCGACTTCTTAGGTCATGTGGTGACGAGAGATGGTATTTGTGTGGAACCGAAGAAGATCGAGGTAGTGCAGCGTTGGCCCAGACCGGTATCAGTTACAGAGGTTCGCAGCTTTCTAGGTCTGGCCGGCTATTATCGACTTTTTGTCCAGGATTTCTCCCATATTGCTGCATCATTGACCGGGTTGACCCGGAAGGGGGTTCCTTTTGATTGGACCGAGGCATGTGAGGATAGCTTCCAGCAGTTGAAGACTTGTCTGACTACTGCACCAGTGATATCATTGCCTTCAGGATCGGGCGGTTTCGTGGTATATTGTGACGCTTCTCGAGTAGGGCTGGGCTGTGTATTGATGCAGCACGATAGAGTTATCACCTATGCTTCGCTGCAGTTGAGGAAACATGAACAGAACTACCCTACTAATGATTTAGAGATGGCTGCAGTGGTATTTGCATTTAAGATCTGGAGATATTACCTATACGGCGAGTCATACCAGATATTCACTGACCACAAGAGCTTGAAGTATATCTTTCAGTAGCGAGATCTAAATCTGAGGCAGCACCGTTGGTTGGAGTTGGTGAAAGATTATGACTTCGAGATTTTATACCATCCGGGCAAGGCGAATGTGTTGGCAGATTCTTTGAGTAGGAGGCCCGGAGGTAGCCTATCTTGTTTGAGCGCAGTACAGATGCAGTCGATGGTGGATTGGCAGGTTTTATGTGACAGCTGGGTGCAGTTCGAGTTTACCCGTACATGGGGACAACTGTCCCATTTAAGAGCACGCCCACAGTTACTTGACCGTATTCGCGAGGCACAGTCTGGTGATGCCCGTAATTTAGAGATTATCGAGCAGATTCGGCAGGGCAGTGTTTTCGAGTTTGTCGATACTTTGATTTGGGACTCGACTGTGCATACCAGATTCTGAGGGACTGAGGCCTGATATTCTTGAGGAGGCACATAGATCAGTATATAGTGTTCATCCAGATTCCACCAAGATGTACCGTGATTTAAGAGAGGTTTACTGGTGGGACGGGATGAAGAAGGATGTTACAGACTTTATATCGAGATGCCTGATTTGTCAGCAAGTCAAGGCCGAGCACCAGAGGCCAGCCGGCGAGTTACAACCTTTGCCAATTCCTGAGTGGAAGTGGAAACAGATCTCCATGGACTTCATTGTGGGTCTACCCAGGACCAGTCGACGGCATGACTCTATTTGGGTGATTGTGGATCGACTGACGAAAGCGGCTCACTTCCTTCCAGTGAAGACCATTGGATTTGCTCAGTATACCCAGGTTTATATTGATGAGATCGTGCGAGTGCATGGCGTCCCGACTTGCATCGTGTCCGACCGGGGCACCCAGTTTACCAGCCGATTGTGGCAGAAACTTCAGGAGGCTTTAGGCACCCGATTGAGTTTTAGCACAGCTTTTCATCCGCAGTTGACGGTCAGTCAGAGCGTACTATTCAGACTCTTAAGGACAAGCTCAGAGCTTGTGTTTTAGATTTCAGTGGTAGCAGGGATCGTCATTTGCCCTTGATCGAGTTCACCTACAATAATAGCTTCCAGGAGACGATTCAGATGGCACCTTTCAAGGCTTTATATGGGAAGAGATGTCGATCGCCCGTATGTTGGACAGACCTTAGGGAGAGCAGCATTTTGGTGCCGTATATCGTACAGGAGAAGACCGAAAAGACACACCTGATTCGGGACAGGATGAGAGCAGCACAGAGTAGGCAGAAATAAGATGCTGACCGGCGCCGTCGCCAACTCGAGTTCGCTGTTGGCGATCATGTTTTCCTGAGGGTCACACCGATGAAGGGTGTGATGAGATTTGGGCGGAAAGGGAAGCTTAGTCCTAGATATGTTGGACCCTTCGAGAATCTAGAGCGTGTCGGTTCAGTGGCTTATTGGTTAGCTCTTCCGCCCAGCTTCACCGATGTTCACCCCGTGTTCTATGTTTCGATGCTCCGCAAGTACCTTCATGACCCTTCCCATGCGATTCAGCACCAGATGATCTAGCCAGAGCACGATCTTTCATTCACCGAGCAGCCGGTGGTCATTTTGGATCGGCAGGTGAAGAAATTGAGGTCGAAGGTTATACCGTCCGTCAAGGTTCTTTGGCGTGGCCCGAACAGCGAGGAGGTCACCTGGGAGACCGAGGTCGAGATGCGCAAGAAATATCCCCATCTTTTTGGTGGTACGCATAGTTAAATTCTAAATTCGGTGACCGAATTTCTTTACCGGGGGAAGATTGTAACGCTTCGAAAATCGTTTAGGCGGTTTTTCGATAATCGGCAAAATAATCAGTCTTTTCCGTAAAAAGTCAAAATAAGTAATTTTCAATATAGGCCTAATTATACAAAATTTAGATAAGATATTGCTAAAATTTGGTCACTAAATTGTCAATTAAACTTAATTAAAAAAATTTCATTAATTAATTATTTTTAATATTATTTTATGCTTTCAAAGATACATTAAATTAGTGATAAATACAAATTTAAATAGGTAAATTACACACTTAGGAAACATTATAAACTAAAATATAGTAGTTACAAAAATTTTACCAAAACTTTCCATGAATTGTGGTTTTATGGTTTAAAAAATGCATTAAAATGGTTTTTTTTTGTAAAAACTTGATGTTATAGTCATTTAATGAGCGTGGGAAAGGCTTTTTGTGTAGAAATTTCTACACAAATCTCTCACTACACTCTCCTCCTAGCTCAGGTCAAGCTCAACCTGCAGTTTCCCCCCTCTTTCCCCATTTTCTTGCTTCAAATTCTTGCTAAAATAAACAATAATACATAATTTTCTTCACTAATTCAACCCTAAACACTTTGCCACCTCTTCTCAAACCCTAATTGGTTTAAAACAAGGAGAAAAGAGGCAACTTTGGAGGCTTAGTGCAAGGAAATCAACACTTGGGAGGTATAAGTTCTAATCAAGTTGTTTAATTGTAGTTTAAATAAGCTAATTTAGAATTTTAATGTGTTAATTTCATTGTAATGGTGTGTTTTGAAAATTCTAGTAAAGGTTTGGAATTTTAATTAGGGTTTGAAGTTTTATAGGTGGGTTGTAAATTGTGTTGTGGCCATCTAGTAGCTTGAATTGGATGGTTGTGCGATATTGCGATCGCTAAGTCGTTAGTCCGCGAGGTTTGCATCGGAATTTTTACGCGAATGCTTATTAGGTTTTCTAAATTATTAGGAAGTGGCATAATTGCGTTATCATGACGATATTATTAGCATCTGCTATGACTTGTAGGGTGTGCGAATGCGGAGTTTTGTCTAGTCGGGATTTAGTTCTCGCGGTTGCCCCGAAACGACGATTTTAGTTTTAGAGATTTTCATGTGTTTTCCGTGCACCGAGTGCACGTTGTGCCTAACTTATGAGCGACGATCTTTTCATATTGTGACTTGCATTGTTTCATGAGGTGTAATCTTATGTTGTGTGTTTTGCAATTTTAGGATCGGTTGGGGAAACATCGGACGCGACGCGCAAAGGAAAAGCAGTGGTTGGATCAGATTAGCGAGGCGTCCAGGTGAGTAGATGTATACATCTATGGGGAAATCATCTGGGTAGCGCGAGGCACCCCATAGTTAGGATCACTTTATCACTTGCAAACTATATGCATAGTTAGTTAGTTAACCATCTCATTCTTATGCATACCCTTCTAGTTATTCGTCTGCGGCATTGCATGGATATCTATATACTTATATGTGATATCACCCTTTAGGACACTTACACCATTACCATTGGCTCATGTTGCACACGCACTATTCATGTGAAACACACGCCTTTGGTAATTGCCATGCCACTAGCGCTGTAGAACCTGCTTAGTTGAGTAACAACACTTGCATCGTATATGAT
Source organism: Agapanthus africanus (assembly GCA_030015575.1). Taxonomy (NCBI): domain Eukaryota; kingdom Viridiplantae; phylum Streptophyta; class Magnoliopsida; order Asparagales; family Amaryllidaceae; genus Agapanthus; species Agapanthus africanus. The sequence goes on along the minus strand of CM057343.1, from coordinate 284,630,992 downwards.
ACATTGAATTGCATAGCATAGATATATACATCAGTTCATCATCATGCTTATATAGGTTCCTAGCTATAAATCACATTGCATAGCTTTGACATCATAAGTATTTATCATATACAACATGTTGGGTATTTTGATTTTCTTGAGGATTTCAGTATTGATCCGATTTCTGGATTATGGGGAAAACCGCAAGAAGTTAACAAAAGCTTATTATTATCTTTTTTAAAATAAAGTTGCGGTTTTCTCATGATGTATGTGTCGTCCACCATGAGTTTTCATTTTTTCTGTTGGATTTCGAGACCCGATTCGAGTAGTGGATGAACCGTCTCGGGTACATAGTGGGCCCGGTATGGTACCCCGGGGAAAGAAGATCGAGTTGTAGACGATGAGCCTGGCAGGGGAAGACTACCTACCGGTGATGTCTGGCGCGGCGGATATCCGGAGGATACCGACCGTTGTCGTGATATTTGATGATATGGGACGATCCGAACTGACGGAGCCCGATGTATAGAGACATTGGTATAGTGAGACATTGAGACAGATATATTTCCATATTTGGTGTCGATGCTTGACACGGTTTTAAGATGATTTCATTGATGGTATTTTAGCTATTGCACAGATATTCTTTTTCTAAGTTAAGAATGCAGAGCTTATAGTATTTTAAACACTTAATGATTTCGTATTGATGTTGCATACATGTGCATACATACTAGTGGCATTACATCACATCTAGGCTTACATGTTGTGACGCATTTGGGTGTATTCTTACGATAGCCTTATTAGATGTTACTTGCTACTCACGAGCTGGCAACTCACCCCTGTTGTACCACAGTGTCTTGCAGGTCGGACCCGTCAGCCTTGTAGCGGCGGGCTTATCTTATCATTGGCTTCTTTTGCTCAGACTCGCGACATTGCTCGTAGGTGGGTTGCGAGGACACTTTATCTCTTTTTTGTATAGTCTTTGTATCTAGTATTCTCCATCTACCACTTCTTATTTGTATATGCGACCTAGTGATGAGACTTAGATATTTGTGTATATGTGGTTTCTCTTGGGTCGAGCTCACTTGAGCCGACGTTGTGTCTTTCTTATCTTTGTATTTTTTATGCTTATTTGCTTGATATTGCATATATATTGTGTGTGGTTGTGATCCGCCTTGGGCGAAAAGCTATCTCCTTCTTGGCGATGCCAATTGTTTATTACAGGTTTATATATCTTATTATACCCATTTTTGGGGGATAGTATTTACAAAGAAGACTCTGCCGAAATTTTCGGAAATTTTTGATGTTTTTAAAAAAAGGTTAATACAACTTATTTGATTTTATGGTCGTTTCCATAAAAGGTTTCCCTTCACTCTCATTGGTTATGGTTTAGATTTTCTGAGCTTTGGCTGACTTAGGTTACTTTACGCCTTTAGACGTCTCGTAATCTAAGTTTCAGTCACGTTCCGTACTTTCGGGTCGTGACAACCATGTGCATCAGCGTGCACAAAATCGAATCAAATTACTAAAAGAGTATGAAAACTATGCCGAAAGCATAAGTCAAATCACATGCATACCATAGGCATGAAATCAAAATCAACATCTCGAATGATATCAAATCAAAGTCAAGTGCAACTGTGGTGCACAAAATCTCAATCATGCAAATAAATCGCTCAAAATATCAGGCATGGAATCAAAATCAACATCTCGAATGATATCAAATCAAACTCAAGTGCAACTGTGGTGCACAAAATCTCAATCATGCAAATAAATCGCTCAAAATATCAGGCATGGAATCAAAATCAACATCTCGAATAATATCAAACCAAAGTCAAGTGCAAGTGTGGTGCAAAAAATCTCAATCATGAAAATAAATCGCTCAGAATATCAGGCATGGAATCAAAATCAACATCTCGAATAATATCAAATCAACATCATGTGCAACTGTGGTGCACAAAATCTCAATCATGCAAATAAATCGCTCAAAATCTCAGGCATGGAATCAAAATCAACATCTCAAATGATATCAAATCAAAGTCAAGTGCAACTGTAGTGCACAAAATCTCAGTCTAGTGCAACTAACATGCACGAATGGATATCCCAATCGAGTGCATCCGGTGTGCACAAAACTATATCTCATATCATTCGCTCAACATGCGCGAAAATCCAAATCAAGTATATCCGTCATGTACGAATGAAGGATAAATCAAGGGCATCGAACATGCATGAATAGAATCTAAATCAAGTACATCCAAAATGCATAAATAAATCTAAATCAAGTGCATCCAACATGCACGAATAAAATCTAAATCAAGGGCATCCGATGTGCACAAAATCCAATATTAAGTGCCTAATATGCACAAAAATACAACCCATGCGCGTCAGTCCGTGAAAAGTATCTAGTGCAGTAACATGCATGAAAACGAACATCAAGTGCAGACGCGCACAAAACAAAAATCTGGTAACACAGATGCTCAAAAACATAAATCGGGTGCAACCAAGGTACGGAGTATAATTCAAGTGCAACCAATGCACAAAATACCTAGCTAGTGCAACAAATGCTCGAAATATGAATCTGGTGCATCCACTGCACGAAATACAATACAGTGCAACAATCGCACAAAAATACAAATATGGTGCATCAAGTGCACAAAATACCAACTCCAGTGCATCCAGTGCATGAAATGCCGAATACAGTGCATCTAGTGCACGAAATGCCGAATACAGTGCATCCAGTGCACGAAATGCCGAATACAGTGCATCCAGTTCACAAAATACCAAATACAGTGCATCAAGTACACGAAATACCAAATACAATGCATCCAGTGCACAAAATACCAAATACAGTGCATCCAGTGCACGAAATACAATATGGTGCAACAATGCACAGCGTAAAAACCTAGTGCAACAACTGTACAAAATATAAATCGGGTGCAACAAGTGCATGGAAATGCATCAATAACTCAAATGCGTATAAAAAGCAACACCGAGTGTGCCAAGGTGTATAAAATCATAAAAGCGTGCAACTGCGTGCAAAAAAAACGTATCCACGCACTGCAAGCACATATAAGCTATACTGAGTGCAAAAACCAAATCGAGCGCATACCACCTGCACAAAAATCAAATCAGCTGTATGCAATCCATGAAATCATAAACATATGCAGCTAAGGCTCAAAATCAACATCAAGTGCAATAAAATACGTACAAATCATAAATCAACACGACGGTGTATAAAAACATATCTCAAGTGCAATAACTATGCACAAAAACGTAAATACCCAGTAGGTGCAACCATGGTGCACAATAGAAAATATCATGAAACTCGGTCATCAAAACTCAATCATGCAATAAATCACCCAAAATACCGAAATCCATAGTGACTGATACGTGATAGTCAACTCACGAAATCGCAAGTCGTAAATACTGTCATCGATATGCCCTTCCTTCAAGGTCGACAAGGTGTCGGTGCATCCAATGGTAGCAGAGCAAGGTATCTACTTGCCTCTTTATCATGGCCTGTCGTCTGGTGCCGTTAGGCTCTCGTCTCTCACTGCGAATTGCTAAGTACATAGCTCTCCGGATCAACGGTCCAATATACAACGATAATGGAAGTAGTCCACTCTGGTACGTCCTCTAAAGATCTCTGGCCAAGTCCCATGGTCACTCATAACATGTCTCGTCGACGATGCTAAACTCTGGCCTGCTGGGCGTATGCAATATGACTAATCCTGGGTCCAAGTCTTCTCGTATAGTATTTCCAGAAAGGTCCTGTCAAGGTCTCCCCCCAATCTCGTTTCTGCCGAACTGCCCGGAAGGCATCATCTTTTACTATATCTCTTTCTTGTTCCAGAACGGCTGCTTACTCATCACGACTCCTCCTGAAAGATATATCCATTTACAATGCCTCTGCATGCATATCACATCTGTGATGTTAGCGGAGTGGAACGCCTTCTCGTCATGATCTAACACGAACTTCTTACTCCACTTTTCTTCAATGTCGACTTATTCGGACTCGTCTCCTCGTGGCTGCCTGGACTGTGCTCCAATGGCTATACTCGTATCTGGAGTCTCGCAAGCAATGTATCCCATCACATGTTATCTGAATGATGTCGAACTTTTCGATCGATTCGTCAAGGAACCATAATCCCCCAAGAGCTCAACATCTTGGGTACAGTTTAATAGTATCGAATATATGCCACGACACCTATGGACCAACCGTAGAAGGGCAAACCCAAGCCTCACTAATGGCACTGCTGAACTGCCGCAAACCCATGGTTTCCATGGTCATTATATCGAGTTAGGGTTTCATTCTTCTAGAGGGTCTGTAGAATTACTTGCATTGTTCTCTTAACACTTTAAACTTCGAAAATGGGTTCCTGACATTCGATCGTCTATATCGACTCTCAACGTATCACTGTGAAGTCGTCTCTAGCTGGAATCAATCAATCTGATGACCTCGCATCGGGGTAAGCGATGAATCACATTTCCTAGTCTTTCATCTCTGGTGACGAGCGATTTTTCTATCATATCTCGAAGTATAACTCGTGCGGTATTATCTCCAAACATCTAGGGAGATATCTCCTCATTCGCAGCAGCAACTGCTTATTTATCTGCACGCTGAACAGTGCCTCAATCATCAAGTATGATCGGTGCTTTAACGGTCATCACATCTTGGCTGGCCTCTATCAGTGGCCCAATCCTTTGGTGCTGATCTGCACGTCCGAGAAATCTCGTAACAACGATCCATCAACGCTAATGGCGGAAAAACGCAAATAAACGATATGTCTATGCGATCATATGTCCCTGGAATCACGCCATGATCAGTCCTCGTCCGTGACGAGCTCATGCTGACGCAACTCTAGCCGTAGCACTCCATGCCCGTACAACCATGGTAACAAAACCATAACTGGTACCGATGAGGATAGGTCATAGGAATGAATATGATACTGTGCAAAAAAATGTATATCCTAAGATTTCTTAAGCAGAGTATCCTATCGTAAGTATGCCGCAGAACATACACACGGTACGCCACTCTACTTGAGTCACCTATTCCATCAACTAAGGGTCATCCTACACTCAGAAAGTAAAACCTAACGCTCTGATACCAACTTTGTCAAGACCCGAAAAGTACGGAACATGACCGGCACTTAAACTACGAAACTTCTCGAGGCGTACGTAATCTAAGTAAGCCAAAACCTAGAAATCCAAACCATGTAAAGCAGTAGAGTGAAAGAAAAACCAATTTTAAAGCAATAAGTTTAACAATATAAGCCGACGCATGCATTTTTAAAATGTCAAGTTTTTCTAAAAATTTTGGCAGAGTTTCCTTTGTAAAAACTGACCCCAAACGGGTACAAACCAGATAAAGCATATATAATGAATAAAGGCATCCCCAAGTGGGAGCTAGCTCTTCGTCAATCGACGGGTACAACCACGCAAGCAATGTAATATACAATTCCGAAAGGTGAGGATCAAACTCAGGATAAAAATCCAACCACATCAAGAAAACCAGAGGAAAACCATAAAAATACAGCGCGCGACTCTAAGGTCGAAAGAATATACACTGGTCTTCTATGTCTATCAAATAATACAAGTCTGGTTGATGGAGTTTTACTAGATACAACTGAAATAACAAATATACAATGGTGGTCCTGATGAAAAAGAACCCACCTACAAAAGCAATCACCCGGAAGGAACAATGTGCCAGCAAAACCACAACGAAACCTGTACGGCAAAACCTGCAAGAAACTGTGGCACAACGGAGGTGAGTTGCCAACTCGTGAGTAGAAAAAATCTACGAGTAAAAATTGTAAGGTTACTAGGAACTGTCACATGGGTCTACAAGTCATCAACCATGCTCGATTTAAAATTTAGAAGTGCCGAACAACCTAAAGCGAGGATCTTTGCTAGATAATTAGGGTTAAACATGCAAGTAAACAACTTTATTTCTAAGAGTTAGGGATTACAACCTTTGTAGTCCGTTCCTTCACTTCTAAAGCTCCGTGTTGAGGTCCTTCGCTGTGATCATCGAGTACCCGTACTCTAGTGAGACTCCATGAAGAGAAAGATGCAAGCTTGCTTCTGTTCATCAATAACAAAGATGATCTACCTTGAAAAAACTCAAACCCAAGCTCTTGCTTTGCTAATCAAGTATTTACAAAGAAAACACCCTAATCTAAGTGGCAAGAATAGATGAGGATGATGAAGTAGGAATTTATCTCTCATTTGTTTTCAATATCTCACTCATTTTCATCACTTGTGAAAAAGATAGAAAGCTTTCCATCAAAAAGGAAGAAGAAGAAGAAGCAAATCAATTTGTGATGAATAATGAATTGTGTGTGAGGTTAGAAATGCAACCATAGGTTAAGAATGATAACTTAACCCATGTAGAGAATTAACCATGGTAAAGGGTTTGGGTTTGGTTAAGAAATATCAACTAAAATATCTTTACAAAATATCTTTGCTTATAACAAAAGCAAAGCTTCTAGAAGCTTCAAGAAAGCTTAACCCTAATCCAAAACCTAACCATGTTTAAACTCCACAAAACATGTTGCATTTGTAACCTTAACTTGTTACAATATTATATATCACATATACAATATTTATTGTAACAAAATAAAATAATACAATTAACATATATCGCATATTTATGAATGTATTACCCGAGTGAGAAAAAGAATCTTTAAGTGAGCTTATATTAGTCAATGCAATTTAATATATCAAATATATAATTATACATTAAATTATCGAATCAACACTTGATCCGATAATCCGGCTATTTCACAAATAACCGACTAATATAATCTGTATCGGTTCATCAAATCAACACTTGATCTGATGACCCGGCTATATCACATATACCGGGCCGATATCTCATATCGCGAGAATCTAATATGGTATCAAATACACGTATTGTTCTCGGTCCCGCACATATCATATATGTGCTCCTACTCCGTTTTTCCTCAGCCAGGAAACTTCTGTGTAGGACTCTATAAAATCGTCAATACGCCGGCAGTAGGTGATGATCATATCAAACACCCACAAGTTGCAAGCGGTCAGCTAAACGTAATAGCCACCCAGGTATTGAGCAATCAGAAGATCAATAAGCAAGCCTGTACATTCTCCCATGAATCCAACCAGTAACACTCCCGTACAGTCCAGTCTCTTCGTCTGATATGTCGCATATCTCGCCTAGGGGTGGTAAACGTCAGACCCCAATAGCTTGATAAGTCGTGTCGATATGAGGTCCATAACAGTTCAAGAAAATACTGATAACACTTACCAATAAATCTCAGCAACCCTGTCCAGAGATTTCCAGTGATAGCCAATCGAACACAGGGCAACATCAACTCCCTATACCGGGAGAGACGAAACCCCTCCTATAGCTCATTGCCTCTATGTGATTCGGGACTGTACCCAAAAGCCACCTTTTTGCATGCCCTCTTGGACGTGGTATGATGGAAATCAAAGCATAGTAGGAATCACACAAGACTCTATGACGATCTCGGGTCTACAGACTAACCTGTACCAGTGTCACCAAAGAACTGCCATCTGACGTGAGGTATAATACCATCTGGGAGTTCTCAGTGAGTCCGTCCAGTGTACCCAGTCTCTACTGAGCACCCGTATACCTTCTCTGATGTCAAACACCAATGGATATGAGATCATCCATCGCCCATCATATGGGTCAAGAAGCGAATACGCAAGTCTACTCTGGAGTATCGATGCCCTGTCTCGGTACTCCCATGACTAGGAACATTTTAAGGATGTACTTGGCGACTACACTGTCCCCACTAGTATGATCTGCATCATAGTCCTGGTAGTCAAGTACTCGTCCTAAAGGCTTTATCAACATGTGACATAGAGACAATCAGCGTACATGTTTAGATAAAATGTAACCAGATAGCATACTATCATGTCGAGCAAGAAAGTCCTCCCTATATATGTCCAAGCATCCACTACAATATACAACGTATGTACAGTAATAGCCTCTATGGCATACATATAACTAACAGAAATCGCATGCATGACGCTATCCTAGGTCATATCAAGTAATATCCTCAAATTAATGTCCTTGTCCATCTATATATAAGTGTAATACTACATGCTCGTGTCAGTACCTCAGATAGCAACATATCGGATATATGATGTATGAATGCATTACAAATGAAATAGAATACATCATGAGTAAGACAACTATTTTCTTTATTTTAATGAGATTTCTGTATGTATATAAATCCCTTATCATCAATGAAATCGACAGATAAAATAGTGTCCAACATCGACACAAAACATAAATCTCAGTATCTCAATACCTCAGGATCCGGCTATCCGGACTGGCCTGTATTATCAATGAAATCGACAGAGAAAATAGTGTCCAGCATTGACAAAAACATAAATCTCAGTATCTCAATACCTCAGGCTCTGGCTATCCGGACCGGCCTGTATCATCAAATCTCAATATCTCAGTGTCTCAAAATCTCAATATCTCAATACCTCGGGCTCCAACAGTCCGTATCGGCCCATATCATCAATCACACGACCACGAATGGTATCCTCCGAATATCCGCCGCGCCAGGTAAAATCACCGGTAGGCAGTCTGCCCCTGCCGGGCTTATCGTCTACAACTCGAGATTCTTGCCCCAGGCTACCTTACCGGGCCCACCATGTACCCGAGACGGTTCATCCAACTACTCGAATCGGGTCTCGAAAACATCTCAGAACCGAGAAAACACCATGGTTGACAAAATTCAACATATCAAGGAAAACCGCATTTTTTCTCTTTAAAATAATTCATCAGCTTACAAAATTTTCACATGCGGTTTCCAAATACAGAAAATATCAAGAAGAATCCGAAATAATCAAGTCACCATGTCAATAACAATGAAAACCGGCATAAATCTCCATAATGCTGCATAACCAATGAATATACGGATGCATCTGATATCATGCAATAATTAAACTAGCATATGAAAGCTATAGAATTGAAGCAATTATCAATTAGCAAGCTCTGTCAATGAAATAGTATTTTCTAAAGTGTACATGACATGGCAATTACCGATGAAGATGTGTGTGAGCCGGCAAGCAGGTGTACGTGAAATATACGCATCATCGGTAATGGTGCTGGTGTCCTGACAGCAGGGTTTCATGATAATTACAGATAACATATGCACAAGCATGCAATGCAATGAAACATCATGAATATACAGAAAGTGATATAGTAACAGCAACACTGAAGAATAAACCTACCCAATATACGAGTCATATAGTTTGGTATTTTAAAGTACCCACGATTCATTGCATTTGAAAACAAGTATGACTCGAGCCCAGTCAAAAGGGTAAGGAAGTCCACCTAGGTCTGAGTCGACCTATATATATATATCTAGTAATCGGTGATCTCGCCTCAATAGCATCACGTACGATACAATATATAATATGACATCCTTGAGTCAAGAGTGCGGATCTATCCTCATAACTATATTTCATATGGTAAATCTATCGTACGGCATCCCAACTCTGGGTATGTGTCAAATATCACATTTATCTCATTATTCATTTGGTATCCACATCATCACATATCGTGAGTAGGGGTACTGATGTAAGTCTAGTACACTACTGATATCATCAACAATTTCATGATCTGGCTACTGATCTAAAGTCTCCTACAATCCGATGTCATCCACACATATTATCGTATAGAAGTATACATCGCCCAAGCGATCCATTATAAATATCATAACATATCTCATCTCATATCTCGATCATATTACAACTATCATATATATATATATCCTCATCCACATGGTATCGTCGTCCAACGACCCGCTATAATATCATGACATATCTCGGTCACATATTAAATACCTCACGGCATCATGCCCGATCATATCGACTCATTCCCAAGTATCATATAACAGTCTCATCATCCAAGCATATGAATACCAATATATATATATATATATATATATATATATATATATATGTCCCCAATACGCATAAGGATGTAAGTGTATGCGAGTATGTGTATGTGCGCGTATGCAAATCTTTATTCTTGGGTTTCGTGACTAGGAAATCCACTAAAGTCCTTTCTTCAATTCTCGCTAACACTAGAACCATGATCTCCTAAAGCTCCTCTTGCTAAGTGTTCATATCTCTCAACAACATATAAATGTATACCTATATTACATCACATCCATTCTCACAACATTGCGGGGGTACTATAAGCCATCCACCAAACTTCCCCCGTAGGTATAAATCTACTCACCATGATCTTCGCTTGTCGATGCCGATGACGCCACATGCTTGCTTGTCATCTCGGAGTCCTCATGAGGGTACCTACATATCATAAAGTATTGTATCGCATTAAAAACCAAATCAAAGCTAAAACGACACGCTAAAAGCCTATAGTTTTGAACCTACGAACTACGCCTTCAAAACCACCAAACAACTCTCGATATCGTCGTACAAACGTCAAACTATCGAGTTAAAAACAAATTCCAAAAATCCGGAATGCAAAATACGCAAAACAAAACCCCGAACCAAAACAACAACTCTTGATAATGATCCCAGATTTTACCCTAAGTCAAATTAACCAATTTTGCATATATGGAAGGTCTAGTTTACTGATAAAGGAGCCACAGAACCAACACGAGGAAAAACCACCCTAACCTGGCCGCAATTTGCGGCCAGGATGAATTTATTTGCGGCCTGGGTGCTAGGGTTTGAGCTCAGGTCTTCAGGGTAGCTTCCTGGGTGCCTGCATGACTTACAGTGCTTGCTAAATATTTTTCAGGAGTCCCGGGTGTTAGCAGATTTCATTATAGACTCATAGAATCCACAATTCTTCTGATATCGGGTTTCTATGTTCGTATTCTGGGGTTAAGTCTCAGGTTTTATTCCAATATGATATCACTAACAAGGGTTTAAGGTCACTACTAAGTCAATTACACTATCTCAATTCAAAATCCCTTCAAACCCTAACTAGGAATTTTAAAAGTTCGCCAAACCGCATCCAAACACTTCAAAACTTCCATTAGTGCTAAAGTAATGGAAATACAATGCTAATGGTGCAGAAATTACCTCATTTGGCAACTCAAGAAAATTCTTGAGTTGCCCCAAGTGCTCCAAATTAGATTTTTCTTCGTCCCAGGTGTTTGTAAGAGTCTTGTTCATGCTTTTAATGAAGATGAGATGAAGTTTTGTGTTTTTTTTGGGTGTTGTAGTGAGGAATTTGAGGGAGAGGGAGAGAAGGCAGCAACTTCGAGAGGGAGAGAAGAAGAAAATGAAGAAGATGATGAAGTGTGACCAAGAGCCATACCATGTTGACCATCACCTCACTCTCTCTCCTTCCCATACCTCTTGAGTTTTCATTTTTTTTTCTTTTATTTTTCCATTTTATTTTTAAAACCAACACATAAATCACAAATAAAACCATGGTTATTAAAATGTAACACAAGTGTAAATTACGACACGGTACATGTTTTGCAAAAACCAAGCTTAATTCGCGATTAGCGATATTTAATCGCGATTAGCACTAAAATAGTGTATAATAAATCATAAAAAGTTATAATTTGCATGAATCCAATAAAACTCCCTCTTTTTAGTAATTTCCATAATTTTCCAAATTTTTCCCAATTTATCGGTATTTAATTGTACCGCTTTATTAAAATATTCAATATAATATTATTAAATTATGAAAATTTCCAAAAATAATATATTATTTTTCTGAAATGTTATACACTTGCACTAAGGCCATGTGCTGGCATATCGCAGACCTATCATCTCGAATAGCCTCTCGAACTGCGTCTGAGGAATGACCTTTGTGAATCGATCTGCAGTGTTATCTTCTGTAGCAATCCTCCGAACCTCGATCTCCCGGCGATCCACGATCTTCCTGATCAGGTGATACCGCCTCAAGATGTGTCTGGACTTCTGATGGGACCGAGGTTCCTTTGCTAATGCTATAGCCCCATTGTTGTCACAATACAGACGTATTGGAGCAACAATGGACGGAACCACCTGAAGTTTTGTTAAGAAATTTCTCATCCAGACTGCTTCTTTTATGGCATCAGAAGCTGTGATATACTCTGCTTCCATCGTCGAGTCAGCAACAGTTTCCTGCTTGGAACTCTTCCAACAGATCGCCCCTCCATTGAGGGTAAAGACATAACCCGACATGGATTTGGAGTCATCCTTGTCATTATGGAAGCCGGAGCCAGCAAAGGCCTCAATTTGGAGGTATTTTCCGCCGTAAACCAAGAACATATCCTTAGTCCTTCTCAGGTTCTTCAGAATGTTCTTTACCGCTATCCAGTGCTTCTCCCCAGGGTTTGACTGATACCGGCTTAATACACTCAGTGCATAAGCTATATCTGGTCTGGTACACAACATCGCATACTTTATAGAGTCTAGCGCAAAAGCGTAGGGTATAATAGACATGCGATCCCTATCCAAATCAGTCTTGGGAGACATCTCTTTGGAGACGGCGATTCCGTGACAAGATGGTAAACTACCGCGCTTAGAATCTTCCATACTGAATCTTTTCAGTATGGTGTCGATGTACCTGGACTGCGAAAGTCCCAATATCCTCTTAGATCTATCACGATAGATCTGGATCCCCAGAAAGTAAGAGGCATCACCCAGGTCTTTCATGGAGAACCTGTGTGACAAGAACCCATTGACAGATTGTAGCATAGGAATGTCATTTCCTATCAAGAGAATGTCATCCACGTACAAGACGAGGAATACAACAGTTCGTGCTGCAATCTTACTATAAATGCATGGTTCATCTGGATTTTTGATAAAGTCAAATTCTTTGACTGTCTCATCAAAACATATGTTCCAACTCCGTGATGCCTACTTCAGTCCATAAATGGACTTAAGCAACTTGCACACTTTCCCGCTGCTCCCACTCTGAATGAAACCCTATGGCTGGTCCATATAGACACACTCCTCTAAATTTCCATTTAGAAAAGCGGTTTTTACGTCCATCTGCCAAATCTCATAATCGTAGAAGGCAACAATTGCAAGAAGGATTCGAATGGATTTGAGCATAGCCACTGGAGAAAAGGTTTCGTCATTGTCCAAACCAGGTCTTCGATGAAAACCCTTTGCAACAAGTCTAGCCTTATAGGTTTCAACCTGTCCATCTACACCAATCTTCTTTCTGAAGATCCATTTGCAGCCTACGGGTTTTACCCCTTCTGGAGCAATGTCCAAAGTCCATACTTTGTTCGTGCACATGGACTCCATCTCGGTCCGCATTGCATCCAGCCATTTTACCGAGTCAGTGCTCTGAATGGCCTACTGGAAGTTAGTCGGCTCATCATTACCAATGATGCAATCCTCTCTATCCCTATCTATGAGAAAACCGTAGTATCTCTAAGGTGGATGAGAAAGCCTACTACTCCTGCGGAGCGGTGCAAGAATGTCCTATTCTTTTGAAACTTCTTGTTCTACCAAGCTTTCAGTAATAGCTTGTGGTTCTGGAATTTCTTCCAGTTCTATTGCGCTCTCACTTGTTTCTTTTTCTATGAACTGATGTTCCAGAATGTGGGCAGGACGAGAAAAAAAAACCTTTTGTTCCTCTGCGTAATAGAAAAGATACACCCTGGAGTTCTTTGGGTATCCCACAAACTTACACAGTACTGAGCGTGCCTCGAGTTTATCCGCATGCTGCTTTTTGACAAAAGCAGGACATCCCAATATCTTCAGATATGGAAGATAGGGTTTCTTCCTACTCCACATCTGATATGGTGTGGTAGGCACAGTCTTGGTAGGAACCTTGTTTAAAAGATATGTAGCTGATTCTAGTGCATAGTGTAAGTGCACGGCGGCGCCCCGGCCGTCAATCCGACGCCGGAAAGCGGAAGCGGTGAATAACTTAAATTTTGCGGACTTAGCAAACCGGCACCACCGCGCACTATAACCCGGATCGAAAACCATTAACTAGTCTAAGCTAACAAGAAGATGGGTTAGAGATATACCGACGATCCAAGTCCTCCGGTCTTCATCTCCACTCCGATCTCCTCGCGGGATCTCCGTCCGTCTCCTCCTCGTCGGAAAGGGCACCACGAAGCCGGGTACTTTTACGGGCTCCCACCTCAATACCGAGGCAACTCGAGCATGAAGCCGGCAACTCGACATGCTCAAGATATGCTGTAGAATGTGTAGTAGAAGAAGTCTCATTTTTGGGGTTGTGGAGTTGCCATTTGTGGAGGAGAAGAGAGCTTGGAGAGAGGTGGGGAAAAATGTGGCATACAAAAGAATGAGAATAACAATTTTTCCCCCACCAAAAGAAATGAATCCCATCCCCTCTAGGAATGGCCGGCCACCCCCCCATCATGTGTGATTGGAGAGAGAGAGAGAACAAACAAAGGGGTGGGTGGAAAAAGAGTAATGATGGAGAAACAAATGATCACCACAAAGAAAAATCTTCACTCAACAACCATACCCCTCAACATCATCAACAATCATGACTTTAAAAGTCAAGCCATGATGGAGTCAAAACAAGTCAATGATGGTGCACATCATGAAAGCCATCATGATGCATCAAGATGCAAAAACCCCCTCCACAAATGCCTATTTGCAACAATGCAAATAAGCCCTCCTCCACCAATCTTCGGCCAATGAACGGAACAATGGAAATTGGCCGAAACGAAAAGCAAACTGGCAACTCCAGAAAACTGGTCCCGTAATAAATCACAGGAAAACCCCGATACTGTGCATACACACCCGCATCTGTATTTCGACCGAAATACAAATGCAATGAGACAAACTCTACACTGTACAATACTAGGATCCGGCTTATACCAAAGCCGGCCAGTAATATCCGTTCGATCCTGATCCGTGCAATACCGCACGTATCTGATCGAACCCTGCCATATAACCATACGGCCTATAGTACAGACTGTCCGATCCTGATCCGTGCAATACCGCACGTATCTGATCCGACCTTGCCATATCTCCATACGGCCTCTACAACCTTTCGCCCGAAAGCTGAGTAACTGAATGTGGGGGACTCTAAAGACTCGTCAACACCTTGGTTGTGGATTTAACCACTAGCACGTCAGAGGTATAAGCCAATACGTGACGGGCTACCAGGTACTGACCAAATGGGACGTCGATGAGGAAGCTCACCCCGACACCCAACTGACCCTGTCAGTGACAATATCCGTGCAGTCCGGTCCGTTCGTCTATGAGCATCGCATGGCGGGCCTAGGGGGTTGGTAAAAGTCAGACCCCCAAAAGCGGTACAAGTCGTGTCGGAGTGTAGCCCAGAACACCCTGAGATACTACTGGAATACCTACCAGTAAATCTCCTTGCCTTGGCCAAGGACTTTGTGTAATGGCTCTCCTAGACACAGCACGACCTCACCCCCAATACCGGGAGAGACGAACCCCTGAAGATACGCTCACTGCCTCCATGTGGCTCGGGACTGTACCCAACTAAAACCTGTTTGCACGACTCCTTTGAGCCGTGGTAGGGTAGTAATCAAAGTACAGTGGGAACTCACACGAGACAAATGACGATCCCCAGGTCGATGAACTAACCTGCACACATGTCACCAGGGAACTGCCATCTGACGTCTGGTATATGACCAACTAGCATGTTCCCGGCGAGTCCTGTCCGGTGTACTCATAACCCAATGAGCACCTGTATACATCTTAGGTGATCCAACTGACACCAGTGGCTTGTGAGACCGGCCACCGCCTCTCGTCGGGGTCTCGACTGTATACACTAGTCTACTAATGGAGTATCGATGCCCAGTCTCGAAACTCCCACGACTAGGGACCTTTTAAGGATAAGCTTATAGACCCCCAGCTCCCACTTATATGATCGCCCTCATACTGCTGGTGGTCAAGCAAGAATCCTAGGGGCTCTATCAACGTGTAATAGCGACGTGTCATGTCACCTAAAGCAGTATACGATGATAAAGGTAAACCAGATAGCATACTATCATCTCGAGCAAGACTGTCCTACTGGGATAGGTCCTCCCTCAATCATTACAATCACGTACCTGTGACCTAATAATTGACTCTGAGGGCACTATCTCCAACAATCTCCCACTTGCACTCAAGGCTAATTATTGCGATGTCGCATACTCACAGCCCGTGTGATACCGAACACCCAACTCCTCTACTAGTCAGTCTCACAAAGCTCGTTTGCGGAACTATTGCGTTCGAGGAATAGCCTCAGTGAGTGGATCCGCTTAGTTGTTTCTTTCTATGTCTCTCTATATCTCAAGTTCGCGGAGAAAGCCATCTCCCGAAAAGAGCAATACCTGTCTCAGAATATGTCTGGATGTCTGATGGGACATAGCTCATAAATGAACTCCAAATCCAAACTTCTTAGACTGTATCGTCAACTGAACTTAATCAGTATCCTGCGCGCCATGCCTCCCTCAGTATTGCCTTGGACCACCTGTCCAAAATACTGCCCCTCATCAGAAGGAAAACTATAACTCTGACAACCTTCTTGTCGTCCATGTCACCTTGGAAGCCTGGAATGATAACTGTCTCCTGAATGAGGCTGTCGTTATCATCTCCCTAGAACATCCACTTATGTTCTAAAACTGCTTCCGACTGTTTCTCCAGGATTGGATTAATGTCAAGTTATTGCATCTAGTGCAAGAACAACATCTGGTGTGGTACTTGACATCTCACGATTGACTCAATTGCCTGAGCAAGTGATCTGCCAATCATGCCCGTCCCTCTCCCCTTTAGTCTGTAAGACACCTTTGGAGAGGGTGACTCCATTACCTGCAGGTACACTACCGTGCCAGGAGTCGTCCATCCTAAATACTCTTAGAACGCTGTCAAGTACCCTGATTGGGAAACCACCCAAATCTAGATCTAAGACCATAGATCTAGTAACCAGTATGTCTGATATAAAATCCATTTCCTTTGTGGAGAAACAACTGTGTGACGACCAAACTATAACCGATCGTAGTGTAGGAGTTTCCTTTCCTACTCTGTGTATATCATCCAAATACCAGGATATCACACCCTACTACCTTCTCAACAGATCCATCCCCTATTCTGATGAAGTCAAACCCATGACTGTCACGTCAGAAATAGATGATCTTTCTCCACTACATCTGCTCTAGTCTATAAATAGACATAAGCTACCTGTCCACCAATGCTTCCGCTGCTCCCACTGACTACGACAACCCTCTGGCAGAGTCATATAGACGTGCACTTCTAAAACTAGTTTAGAACGACGCTATACTCATCCTCCCGCCGGGTCTCGCAGCCTGGAACAACAGCAATGGTAATTGTGGGTAAACAAGAACTTCCCTGTCACCGTCCTTGAGGCTACCGGAGTACCTCTCGGGTGCCTGAAGTTACCCACCTTATCTGCGGAGTGGCCAATGGAATGTCAATTCAGATTGAATCTTTAGGTTCCTTATCAAATCTTCAGTAATCGTTTGTGGTTCTGGAATCACTTCCAGTTCTACCATACTCCCACTACTGTTTTTCTGAAAAAAATCCATTTTTAATAAAACTGTGGCGAGTCTAGAACAATATCGCTATTGTTCGTCCAGATGGTAGAAAATCAACCCTCGTCATAGCCTGGGTCAACCCACAAACAGCTATTACAGAAACGTGCCTTGAGTTGTCCAGTGTCTGGTTTTAATCATAAACCGGACAACTCCCCGTACCTTAACATCGTTAAAATATGAACTGTTCTATATCATATATAGAACCAGAGGCACTGATTTAATTGAACCAGATTCAAATCATGCAACTGTCTCCAGTGCATGTCAACTAAATGGAAGGAGGCCGATCAGCGTTACTCAACTTAGGAATGCTTCCATTTATGAGTAACCTGAAAGAGAAGCAATTTCTCTTAATCACTACTATCAACTGAATACCATATACAAGTATCTACATCTTCGATCACTTTGAAGAATCCCGATACTTGCTACACCTGGTTCTTTACTCTATTCAAATACCTATAACTTCTCCAAATTCGGACCCTGTGTTTCCACGAAACACTTGTCTAAAAACTAGAGAAGTCATAAGTAAACCGAATATAGTACGAGGACCAACCCCTCTGTCCTAATGGACACTGGACAACATACAATACTCTGTATAAGTCCCTTGAGTCTGATAACTCATTCATTGTGTGTCGTAGGTTGAAAACTGTACTTATGGTTAAGAAGAATTACACCGCTGTTTAATGCTCCTTACCTAACTATCCACTGATATAGGTAAATGTCGTAGACATAATTTCAGAAAGGTATATCTCACTCTATGAAAATAGACGTACAGATATATCAATTTGAAATTGGTGCATAACAGTGGATATTCAAAACCAAATATTTGCCGACCGGCAAACAGCCCAGGTGATTTCCTCAAATATCACCGATTACAACGAATCCCGATATAATGAGGATAATCACCCAATTCCCAACAACTTACTCCCACTCATCATCTGTAAAACCATACAGATGTGAGAATCGTACCTGGTAAATACATACCCTGGAGTAAGTATCTAATCGGGAAATCAGTTTTCCTTTAACATTACACAGTGAAACTGAAACATTGAAATGTTCCGATGGGGTATTCTGGTATTCCTAGTAATGCCTCTTCCAGATTCACGACTGTAACCGTATAGTTCTTTGCCACCTCTCCAAATCCCTTCATATGTCTTTAGTCTTTACCTTCTGCACACCCTTTTAGGCCAAATGGTTTTCTTCCTTCCCTACCGTTCGGCACCAGCCTATGGTTTGGAAGAAGACTATCCAATAAGCATAATGGGTGTACTGTCCGCATCCTAGGAACACTCGCAATGAGAGAGGGTGAAGATAAAAGACAACCGAATAAACCTTATTCCTATTTCTCCTGAACCAGAATCCATCCCCGAACTGGAACAAGTTCCATTCGAGTTCGTATATAACCATACGATGGAGTATCCAAATAAACTGTGGATCTTCGTAGTGATACGGAGTGTCCTGGAGAAATACAAAGGTGATGTGGGAGTGGTAATGAAATATTTGGTTTGGTCGTGAATATCTGTTGCAATTTACTTTGCCCTCTTACTAATCCCTTGCTTTGTCTGAACTTAATACCTTCTGCACACCATCGTTATGCTAATTGGTTTTCTTCATTCCCTACCGGTCGGCACCAGCCTAAGGTTTGGAAGAAGACAATCCAATTTGCGTAATAGGTGTACTACCCCTAAACCAAGGAGTACTCGTAACCTGAGAGAGGGTAAAAGGAAAAGACAACTGAATAATCCTATCCGTTTTCTCCAGAACCGGAAACCATCCTCGAATAAATTCTTTCGAGTTCGTATCTAACCATACGATGGTTTTGTCCAATGGAAGTGGACGTTCGTAGTAATACGGGGTGTCCTGGAGAAAAAGGGTAAAAGTAGGAGTGGCAATGAGGTCTGCAACTCTGACAATCCAAAAGCCGGTGTTTAAGAAGGTTCGGTCAACTTGGTCACTGAGTCAAAGTCTTAGGGTCGGGTCAATGGTCGCTGCCAAAGAGAGAGAGAAAAGAAACACTCAGCGTGCACTCTAACCTAGATCAGAATGGTTACCAATTTATCTAATCTGGAATCCTCCCACTGTACCTCAAATTCTCCTCCAAACCTGAAAGAAGAATTAGTCGGGGTTACCCGAGGAGTAAACTAACCCATCAGTGGGAATCGGGATCCAACTCTCATCGCATGATAACGTGACGGAATCCGCTCACGGTATCACACTCCAGAAGGTATGCGCATATCTGGCAAGTCTCAGTTCTTTTGAAACTCCCGATGTAATTTCTGCCCCATGCTCTTATGACCTTGGCGAAGGTCAACAAATCATAAGTCACATGTCAAGTTCTACCCGTCATTATCCAGGTTAATTTGAATCCACCCGTACAAGCCCTTGACGAAGGTCAACAAGGCTATACGACTGTCCCAAACCAACGCATCTATCTATGCAGCAGAAAGGTAACAAGCAGCTACCATACACTATGCCTTGACGAAGGTCAACAAACATAGCATGAATACTACGTGCTACCCGTCTGAAACGACGGAGGGCTACGAATGGTTTCTGGCGAAAACCTTTAACGTAATGAACTTGATATCGTTGAAGGAACGGATAGCTTTTTGAAAATATAGTGACGAAAACCGTTGCTAAAGAGGTCACTCCCGGTGAAGGGATCTCGGCTCTTTCCCCGTAGAATGGGGTGCAGGATATTCCAAATGAATACCACGGTGCAAAGCAAAAGTAATCGGCTATAGTGAAGTTAATGCCCTGACGCAAACTTATTGTCCAAGGGGTCACTCCCGGTGAAGGGATCTCGGCCCTTGCCTCGTCGACTGAGGAGCAGGATATTCTAATGAATACCACGATGCAAAACAAAAGTAAACGTCCTTGCAATAACAGCTTTTTGAAAAAGTGTTCCAACAACATCAGATTAGGTTTTTTTTTAACTTTGCATTGATCCGAATCAATGCAGTCCCATCAATTGATCACACCAAAAAGAACGAAAATATACTGATGTACGTATATGCCATCCGCATTCGCCACTGGGTCCCGTCATTACCCGTTAGGTTAGCTAACTAACGACAGAGCGGGGACTGGACTAGCGCGGATGCAAAACATATACAACATCTACTAATATATATACCAATATATTATATTCGCTCAAGGCGTGAATAAAATGCAACATCACAGAAATGTACAGCATCACAGAAACAATACAGATATCTGGGATCCCCGGGTTTCACAGAGCCGCTGAAACCCGACGTTCCCCTGGTCGTGTGGATAGCCTGTGCAATGAAATCCTAGACCCCTACGGGCGCGGCAAGTCACCCGCCAAAACCTGAAGCGAGGCAGCCCCCTTCAGCGCCGTGAATGGACCACCCAGCACTTCACGGAATCCGGCAACTTGGGCACCCCTCCTGGGTCAACCTGTACCCCCTACGAGTGCGGCGAATAGCCCGCCAATCCTAGAGTGAAGCCCCCTCCGTCTCAATGCCATGAGATGCGGGCTTGTTGCCCTCCAGAACCCGGCTATCCGTGCACCCCTCCGCGGGGCAATCCTAGTACAGAAAGTAAAATATACATACACCGGGTACATCGACCGCAACCAGGTCGTGCCCCAAAATAATAATACAATCAGGCAGTGACGGCAGTCCACATGTCGGACGCTCGCCCCGCAATATCAAATGTACATAATACAACAGCACAGTACTAGCATTGCATCCAGGCTATCCCCCACGACCGATCCGCAACATCACAGCAAATACATAGAACATCAACGTGAAAATCACGTTCGCAAATCCGTCAAACCGGGCTATAGCAGTTAGACTGGATTTACCGATCGAGTGACATTCACGGTCGCAGATATAATGTAAATACTGTGAAAAATGTGTTTAAAAAATTTCCGATTGATCAAACAATTAACAAGTGGGCCCCAAAGAAAACTGTAGCACTCACAGAAACAATTGGCCCAACTTTAATATTCCAAAGCCCATATTTTAAGCCCAGAAGGCCTCTGTAAAAAAATGGTGAAGTGATGTGAATAGTGCGCGGCGGAAGGGCCGCACAAATGGGGTTTTCGCGGCGGTTCCGCGCTCCAACTGTGGAGTTACTTCGTCAAATTTTTACAGAACTCTTATATTTTCCAGTACATCAATATTTTATAACCTGAAAAAATTTTCGAGACCAAAAATTTTCAACAGAAACTGATGCGAACTAAAATGCAGTTTTGGAACTTTTTGATCGATCGGAAATGCAAACACATTACACAAAGTTAGACTAAGTTAATGGCGAGTCTCTGATACCACTGTAAGTGCACGGCGGCGCCCCGGCCGTCAATCCGACGCCGGAAAGCGGAAGCGGTGAATAACTTAAATTTTGCGGACTTAGCAAACCGGCACCACCGCGCACTATAACCCGGATCGAAAACCATTAACTAGTCTAAGCTAACAAGAAGATGGGTTAGAGATATACCGACGATCCAAGTCCTCCGGTCTTCATCTCCACTCCGATCTCCTCGCGGGATCTCCGTCCGTCTCCTCCTCGTCGGAAAGGGCACCACGAAGCCGGGTACTTTTACGGGCTCCCACCTCAATACCGAGGCAACTCGAGCATGAAGCCGGCAACTCGACATGCTCAAGATATGCTGTAGAATGTGTAGTAGAAGAAGTCTCATTTTTGGGGTTGTGGAGTTGCCATTTGTGGAGGAGAAGAGAGCTTGGAGAGAGGTGGGGAAAAATGTGGCATACAAAAGAATGAGAATAACAATTTTTCCCCCACCAAAAGAAATGAATCCCATCCCCTCTAGGAATGGCCGGCCACCCCCCCATCATGTGTGATTGGAGAGAGAGAGAGAACAAACAAGGGGGTGGGTGGAAAAAGAGTAATGATGGAGAAACAAATGATCACCACAAAGAAAAATCTTCACTCAACAACCATACCCCTCAACATCATCAACAATCATGACTTTAAAAGTCAAGCCATGATGGAGTCAAAACAAGTCAATGATGGTGCACATCATGAAAGCCATCATGATGCATCAAGATGCAAAAACCCCCTCCACAAATGCCTATTTGCAACAATGCAAATAAGCCCTCCTCCACCAATCTTCGGCCAATGAACGGAACAATGGAAATTGGCCGAAACGAAAAGCAAACTGGCAACTCCAGAAAACTGGTCCCGTAATAAATCACAGGAAAACCCCGATACTGTGCATACACACCCGCATCTGTATTTCGACCGAAATACAAATGCAATGAGACAAACTCTACACTGTACAATACTAGGATCCGGCTTATACCAAAGCCGGCCAGTAATATCCGTTCGATCCTGATCCGTGCAATACCGCACGTATCTGATCGAACCCTGCCATATAACCATACGGCCTATAGTACAGACTGTCCGATCCTGATCCGTGCAATACCGCACGTATCTGATCCGACCTTGCCATATCTCCATACGGCCTCTACAACCTTTCGCCCGAAAGCTGAGTAACTGAATGTGGGGGACTCTAAAGACTCATCAACACCTTGGTTGTGGATTTAACCACTAGCACGTCAGAGGTATAAGCCAATACGTGACGGGCTACCAGGTACTGACCAAATGGGACGTCGATGAGGAAGCTCACCCCGACACCCAACTGAGCCTGTCAGTGACAATATCCGTGCAGTCCGGTCCGTTCGTCTATGAGCATCGCATGGCGGGCCTAGGGGGTTGGTAAAAGTCAGACCCCCAAAAGCGGTACAAGTCGTGTCGGAGTGTAGCCCAGAACACCCTGAGATACTACTGGAATACCTACCAATAAATCTCCTTGCCTTGGCCAAGGACTTTGTGTAATGGCTCTCCTAGACACAGCACGACCTCACCCTCAATACCGGGAGAGACGAACCCCTGAAGATACGCTCACTGCCTCCATGTGGCTCGGGACTGTACCCAACTAAAACCTGTTTGCACGACTCCTTTGAGCCGTGGTAGGGTAGTAATCAAAGTACAGTGGGAACTCACACGAGACAAATGACGATCCCCAGGTCGATGAACTAACCTGCACACATGTCACCAGGGAACTGCCATCTGACGTCTGGTATATGACCAACTAGCATGTTCCCGGCGAGTCCTGTCCGGTGTACTCATAACCCAATGAGCACCTGTATACATCTTAGGTGATCCAACTGACACCAGTGGCTTGTGAGACCGGCCACCGCCTCTCGTCGGGGTCTCGACTGTATACACTAGTCTACTAATGGAGTATCGATGCCCAGTCTCGAAACTCCCACGACTAGGGACCTTTTAAGGATAAGCTTATAGACCCCCAGCTCCCACTTATATGATCGCCCTCATACTGCTGGTGGTCAAGCAAGAATCCTAGGGGCTCTATCAACGTGTAATAGCGACGTGTCATGTCACCTAAAGCAGTATACGATGATAAAGGTAAACCAGATAGCATACTATCATCTCGAGCAAGACTGTCCTACTGGGATAGGTCCTCCCTCAATCATTACAATCACGTACCTGTGACCTAATAATTGACTCTGAGGGCACTATCTCCAACACATAGCCCCAGAATGATCGCGGTAACCCAGCATTACTCATCATGGAACGTACCATATCCAATAGTGTTCGGTTCCGTCTCTCCGATACACCGTTGTGTTGTGGAGTTTATGGAGGAGTAAGCTGAGAGAGAATTCTATTCTATTTTAGGTAATCCAGGTACGCGGCACTTAAGTATTCACCACCTCGATCAGATCTCAGTGTCTTGATACTTTTGCCGGTTTGTTTTTCTACTTCATTCTTATATTCCTGGATTTTTTCAAAGGCCTCGGATTTATTCTTCATTAAGAAGACATGTCCATACCTAGAGAAATCATCTGTAAAAGTAATGAAATAAGAAAAACCACTTCTTGCATGTGTAGACATTGGACAACACACGTCGCTGTGTACAAGTCCCAAGAGCTCGCTCGGTCTTACTCCGTATCGAGTGAATGGAGTCTTTGTCATCTTTCCTTTGAGACATGATTGAAAAGTTGCATAAGAATGATATTCGAACGGATCCAAATATCTTTCTTTATGTAACTTAGTTAACATTGTCTCATAGATGTGACCCAGTCTACAATGCCATAAGAAAGCAAGATTTAATTCTGGAGACTTTCTTTTGTGTGTATTCTGGATATTGAAAATCTGCGGTTGGTTTAATATGTATATAACGTTGCTAAATGTGCCCGACCCAATCAAAACATGATTAAGGTGAATGTTTAAAGCATTGCTTACAAATGCAAAATCATAACCTTCTTTAGACATTAAACATACAGATATGATATTACAAGTCGAACTGGGTACAAAATAACAATTGCGCAAAACCAAAACAAGTCCATCAGTCAATCCTATGTGATAGTCCCCCACAGACTCAACATCCATGCTTGCTCCGTTTGCAACTCTGAGGGTCATATCACCCGCCTTCAAAACCCTACGGATTCTCAGTGCCTACAAAGAATTACAGATATGAGATCCTGATCCGGTATCCAATACCCAGGAAGTAGAGTTGATTGACAGACAATTTTCAATAACATACACACCTGAAGCCGAATCCACAACTTGCTTCGGGTCCTCGTTCTTGGCCTTCCAAACCCTGCAATCTTTCTTCCAGTGTACTTTCTTGTGACAATAAAAGCATTCTTCCTTTCCCACAATCTGTCCCGCTACCTTTGCTTTTCCCTAAGCTTCCACCTTACTAACACCGCCTCTTGGTTTGGTAGGGGCCTTCTTCTTATTTCCTTTGGCTTTAGCCTTGGACCTAGAAGAGGAAGATCCTCCAACAAACGAAGCGGGTGTTTCCCTGACATTCTGCAGGGTGCCCTCTGCACTCCTCAACATGTTGAGGAGTTTCGGAAGTTCAACTTCTTTTCTTTGCATGTTGAAATTCAGGATAAACTGGGCGTAGGTGGAAGGAAGAGACTGGAGAATCAAGTCAGTGTACAGCTCATTCTCTAACCTGGTCCCGAGGTCCGTGAGCTCCTCATCTTCAGGATGTGTTCCCCTACAGAAGATCTGACGGCCTACCTCGCTTGAAACAGCTTCTTCGAGGTCTCGTATCTTGCGTACGGGATTGCTCTCCATATAGTTCCTTAGTATGGAGAAATATGGATTCAAGATCCATATTCTCATGCCTCCTCTGATGTTCATTGTCCATAGAGGCAAGCACGAAGCACTTGGCCTTCGCACAATCAATTTCCGAGGTCTTACAGATTTCCTTATCCACGACACTGGATTCTGGACCTGGGACGGCGGGGGCCATAGTGGTAAAGAGATACCCCAACTTGTCATAAGTGATTGCCGTTTTGACATTCCTGAACCAATCTTTGTATTTTGGCAATGTCAATATATTTTTAACTAATAGTAACTTATGGCCCGTCATGATGTTTGGTTGCTGCAATTAGGAGAGAGAGAAGAAACACTTTAGCATGATGCTCTTGCAAGTTTAGAGTGGTATTTAGTTTGTCTAAACAGGATGCCTTCCACTGTTTCTCGAATCCTTCCTCAAACTATAAAAGAAGAACTAGTCGGGATTGATCTCACAGTATAATACTTGCTTAACCATTCAGTCATGCCAGAGTCGGTACTTCGAAGGAGGTTTTACGACGCTTTTGCGAAGTTCCTTAATTAAATAACCTCTTTTCCCTGTGGGCGTAGCCCCGCTAACACCTTTCTACACACCTACTTGGTTTATAGCATTGATCGTTAAGTGAGAAAATTTCCAGAGGAGTAGCATATACTCACAGTAGGATCGGGATCCAAATATCATTGTGCGATAAAGTTGAAGGAATCGTACCAAAATTATCACACTCCAAATAGTATGCAACACTAGCAAGTTTCAGTTTCTTTTAAAACTCCCAATGTGGATTTTTACCCCATGCACTTATGACCTTGATGAAGGCCAACATATCATAAGTCACATGTCAAGTTCTACCCGTTATTTTCCAGGTTAATTTGAACCCACCCGTAGATACCCTTGACAAAGGCCAAAATAGCAGTACGACTGTCCCAAACCAACGCATCTATCTATGCAGCAGATAAATATTCGGCAGCTACCAATCACTATGCCTTGGCAAAGGTCAAAATACATAGCTTGAATACTACTGAATATTTAACTGAAATGACGAAGGGCTACGAATGGTTTTGGCAAAACCGTGAACGTAGTCAACTTGATATAATCGAAGGAACCTGATAGCTTTTAAAAGGAGTGGTTTAAGCTCCGTATTTTAAAAGTTTTGCTGGTTTGAAAAAACCGAGTGGTTTTGAAATTGTTCCAACGATTCAACATTGGTTTGTTTTCTATGTATTAATATAATGCATCCTATCAATTAATCCTACCATTGCAGAAAACAACGAAAATATGACGTACGCTTATGCCATCCGCATTCGCCACTGGGCCCCATCATCCCCCATTAGGTTACTTAACTAACGACAGAGCGGGGGCTGGACTAGCGCGGATGCATAACATAAGCAACGCCTACTAGATATCATATATAGATTTATATACATTCGTCAGACGCATTGATAGTCATTCTAGATCACAGATGAACACATGTGATATGCTAGAAATTCGCGTTTTGTTCGAACCTGCAATGAAAGAAGGATTACACGGTCGCGCTGAATAGCCAAACCCCATCCTAGACCCCTACGGGTGCGGCAAACTACCCGCCAAATACCTGAAGTGAAGCAGCCTCCCTCAACAACGTGAGTAGGCCACTCAGCACTTCAAAGTACCCGGTAGTTTGTGCACCCCACCTTGGGTCTATCCTAGGAGCAAAAACAGTAAAAAAATATTATACAATGGTGGCTACAAACACAACCCGGATGTGCGACCATGAAATAATATTACATCAAATTACAAATAGTACATTGAATGAAAAATGAAAACCCTCATCTCACATCCCCGGCTATTCATCGCGACGATCCAATAAGTTCATATCCATAAACCAATAACACAGATCACAGATATGTACAACCCCCACTAATCGACGTATTGCGATTAGTAGACGTTCAATACATATATCACATCATAGATATAATCCGATTAGCTGAAGTTTACAAAATTTCGATATTCAAATTTGAAACTACCCCAAATACAACACTGTACTCAAAGGAATCTGGGCAGAAACAATGTATCTGAAAAATCACAAAACATCAGATGGACAATCTGCAGGAAAAACGAGTTGACCCTGAGTCGACGCGGCTAAACGCATGGTTTCGCCATGCTTCCGCGGCAGTCTGACCGACTCATGAGCTCGTTTTTCTTGGGTGTCCCTAAAAAAGCCTGTGCGTATTTTTCTGGTCGTTGAAAATATTTTTAGATCTGTTTTGAAAATTAGCAGAAAACACAAAATTTTGATGTATTTTGCGATTTTTCCGGGATCGAAGTTCTAAAGACTTTGCTAACAAATTAGTTGTTGTTTAGCTAGGCTCTGATACCACTGTAAGTCTATGTTACCCAACCCGGTGCTAAACGCGGAGGCGGAATAGGTAAAAAAAAGATTTTTCTTTAAAAGAAACATAGACTAACCACTAAGGATCTTTGCTAAACAATAACTAACAAACTAACTTAGAGTTTTAACTACTAGGTTAGATGATTATACCTTGGTCTTGAACTCCTTCTTCTCCTTGTTGTGAGCTCCTTGGAATGATGTAGATGGCTCCTGCTCACCGGCTTCTCTATATCGAAGAAGATCCACCCGAAGGTCTCTACCTTGAGCTCCTACCTCAACATTGAAGTAACTAGAGTGCTTGGCTTGCTAGACTAAGAACCCTAGAGTGAGTATAGAAGTATTTTGGTTGTTTTGTCTCAAAAGCTTTTGATTTTCAACTCATTAAAGATTAAATATTTGAGAGAGGAAGAGGAGAGAGCAAACCATGAGAGAGAAAGATAATATGAGAATGAGAGGATAAAGCTCTCATACGAGGAAAAAAGAATAATGATAATTTTAATTAGGATAATTGTCATGGTTGATGTTGATTTGACCATTATCATGTCACAATTAATGCTAATAACAAAATATCTCATGCTTAGCAAAAATATCTAAGTCAACAAAGGTCAACAAGTCAATTGGTCAAACCAATTAACCATGATACAATTATCTCTAATTAAAACTCATTAATCAATTTCCTCCATCTCATTATGGTTTTAATCAAGTCAATGGTCAAAACCCTAATGAGGTGTCTCCTCTGCCTCTGTCAACTGTTTGTAAATACACGTATCCGTGTTCCGAGAAATACGAATACAATGAGACTAAACCAATCCAAGATCCAATACTAGGATCCGGCTTAAAGCCCACCGGTATCTACTGCACGAACACCGAACACGCACAAGTGCACGTATGGGTACGAACCCTTTCGTAAAACCATACGACATATATTCATATCGCCCAAAGGTGAACAACCCTCTGTGTGGGACTCTAAAGACTCGACACTACGCTGGCAGTGGGTTTAACCACAGGCTGCAAGTGGTACTAGCTGTACGTAACGGTCCCCACGTAGATGCCGATAAGAAGAACGATGTGGTGAACCCACCTGAACTCCTACTGAGGCTGAATGTGGCAATCTCCGTACAGTCTGGTCTGTTCGTCTAAGAGTATCGCATGTCGGGCCGAGGCGGCGGTAAACATCAAACCTCTAATAGAGGTACAAGTCGTGTTGGAGTGTAGCCCAGAACACCCTGAGAAACTACTGGAAACACTACCAGTAAATCTCACTTTCCCTGACCAGGAATTTTGTGTAATGGCTCTCCAAGACACAGCGCGATATAATTCCCCAATACCGGGAAAGACGAATCCTGTCTAACCGTGACTGCCACCAAGTGCTTCGGGACTGCACCGAACTACTACCTGTTTGCATGACTCAATAGAGCCGTGGTAAAGTAGTAATCTAAGAACAGTGGGAACACACTCGACGTGAAATGACAGTGTCAAGTCAACGAACTAAGCTGTACTCATGGCACCAAGGAACTGTTAACTGACGATAGGTATAGTACCAACCAACAGTTCCCGATGAGTCATGTCCAGTGTACTCATAACCTAATGAGCACCTACATACTATCTCTAGTACGACATACCGATGGCTGTGGGACAGACCATCTCCCCAGCTGGGATGAAAAGCATACACAGTAATCTACTCCGGAGTATCGGTGCCCTGTCTCGATAATCCTACGACCAGGGACCTTTATAAGGATGTGCTTGTAGACTACCCACCCCCACACGTGTGACTGCCATCACAACGCAGGTAGTCAAGCAAAGATCCAAAAGGCTCTGTCAATATGTATTACCGATACGTCAAAAGAAACTTATACACATATTAAGATAGATACAAACCTAGCATACTACCATATCGAGCAAGACTGTTATAAATCTGTGTATATATATCCCATGCTTCTAAAATGTAATATACAAACTAATACTATACAATAATGGACTTTAGGGCATATCACACTAACACTCTTCTACAATTGTTTTAAATTTTTTTTGAGGACTATAAAAAATTGACAGAAACTTGAATATTCTACGGATTGTTTCGGAGTTGTTTCGGTTTCGTTACTTTAAATATTGTTTAAACTGCTAGTTTAGGGTTTATGGACTGACTCTGATACCATGTTGAGTTGCAATAATGCCCTGGATATCATCCGTGGACGTTTGTAGACTCTTTAATATCACACACCAATGGTTGTGGGATCAACCATCGCCCTCTAAGGGATAAGAAACAAAAAAATTTCAACGATTTAAAAGTAGCGCTAGAATAACCCGTAAACCGGATCTTCTATAAACCTAACTTGCTAACTAAGGAGTTCTATCTACTATTATTGAAGTTTATACCTAAAGGCTCAATTCATTTGGGTCTTCACTCCTCTCTTTCAGCTCCTCGAAGTGTGTAAGGATCGCTCTTGATCGTCGGCCTCCTCGCGTCAAAGATGATCCACCCAAGAGTGTGTACTTTGAGCTCCTACCTTTAAACCGAGGTAACTAGGGTACTTAGTATGCTAATCTAAGTAGCCTAGAGGATGTAAAGAGTGAAGGTGGATTGATTTGCCTCAATATACTCTAGGTTTCTCAACACATGAGATATTTAGAGTTGAGGTAGAAGAAGAGAAGCTTGAAGGAGATGAGAGTGTAGTAGTGAGCATAGAATGAAGAATGGCTAAGTCTTGTGAATTATCAAACATCCAATAGTTCACAAACAAATGAAACAAGCATACACCAATAGTAAACCATGAGTCATCTCATGAGTCACCAAGTAGCCATGCTTCATTTAATGATAATTAACACCTCATACCTCCACCTCATTAACCATTTAACAAAAATGGTTAAAACATAAATGAGGTGTCTTCTTCTAGAAGCACCCTTGTAAAAAATTACAAGAATACCCCTCACCATATATACATACCCGTATCCGTATTCTGAAAAATATGAATACAAAAAGACGAAAATAATCCAACAATATAATACTAGGATCCGGCTTAAACCAAAGCCACTAGTATTATCCGTCCGAATCATGATCCGTGTAGCTAGTACAAGTATATGATCGAACCCCTGCCGTAAAACCATACGGCCTTTACATCATTTCGCCCGAAGTAGGGAAACCCTTTGTGTGGGACTCTAAAGACTCGATAGTACGCTGACAGTGGGTTTAACCATAAGCACGTCAGCGGTACTAGCTGCACGTAACGGCTACCCAGGTACCTGTCGAAAAGAAGGCCGATGAGCAAACTCATCCGGAATCCTACTGAGCCTATCCATAAAATTCTCCGTACAGTTCAATCTCTTCGTCGAAGAGTATCACATACCGGGTCTAGAGGGTGGTAAACGTCAACCCTAATAACTCGATAATTCATGCTGATGCGGCTCAAGACCAATCCGGGAAACTACTGATCAACTTATCAGTAAATCCCAACTGCCTTGGCCAAGGTCTTATGGTCCTGACCAATCGAACACAGTGCGATATCGACTCCTAATACCGGGAGAGGTGAATCCCCTACAATTACTCACTACCTCCATATGGCTAGAGACTATACCCAACCAAAACCTGGTTGCATGACTCGGTAGAGCCGTGGTAGGGTTCTGATTAAAGTACAGTGGGAACTCACACGAGACAAATAACGATCTCAGGTCCGAAGACCAACCTGTACATATGTCACCTGAGAACTTCCATCGGATAATATGTATAGTACCATCTAGAAGTTCTCGGCGAGTCCGTCCTGTGTACTCACACCCAGTGAGCGCCTGTATACGATCTTATGTGCATCAGACCAATGGCTGCGGGACCAACCATCGCCCTTCGTCGGGGTCTAGAAACGTATACACTAGTCTACTCCAGAATATCGTTGCCCAATCTCGATACTCACATGACCAGGGACCTTTTAAGTATGTGCTTATGGACTATCCAGCTCCCATATGTATGATCTCCATCATAACGCCGGTAGTCAAGAAAGATCCTACGAGCTTTATCAACATGTACCTGCAACATGTAATCTCAAGTATAACATATGCACATGTTAAGATAAAGTCAAACTATAATAGTATCCTATTGTATCAAGTCTTTATCAATATGTGCAAGCAGGATAAAGCATCAATAGAAACAAATTCGCATATCAAGATAAAGACAACTCAATTAATATACTATATAACTGTGCAAGATTGTCCTGTCGATACATATCCCCAGCATCTACATGTATGCATATATAATAATGGCCTCTAAGGCATACATATCCAACAATATACACATATACATATGCCAAGATATGATATGAGTTTGACACACACACACACACATGAGAATATAAGATAATTTATACCGTACGGGATATGATATACCGGAAAATTGATCCACACACTTGACTCGAGGATGATGTACGATGATTACACCACATCTGGTATTATGAGGCTGGATCACCGACTTATGGTTTGTCTTGATTCGGAGAATCATTGCTTTCTAAAGACCTTGGTGGATAATGGATTACATTTGAACTGTATGTATTTCCAAAACTGACGAATCATATACACTTTTAAACGATAACCTCAAGGGTCGCTACGGATTTTCAAATAGTGTCTTTTTCTCAAAAACACCATAGCCCCCATTTTCAAAACTACGATTTGTATTATTAAAACTATAGCCGTATGGTTTAGGTGTAGTTACGTACTTTATACCGTTCATGCTAAAGCTGTATTATTTCCTCGTGACATACGTACTACCTTCCCGACACTTATCGTTATATGGCTTCGTCTGCTATAACAAATGCATCATTACCGATGATGCGCATGTTACACATACACAGATTTGCTGGCTCATACACTCATTATCGGTAATAGCCATGCCACTTACACATTAGAACTGTGATATCGCCGTATTGCTCTTAAACTGTAGAATTATAACTCATTGTTCAGTAATTATTACATGATATGCATACATGAAAACAATTGTAATACTTTACAGTATTGTTCTGTGCATTGCATTTACTGTACCTTTATAGTTACATACATATGAGATTCTGTTTTCATGAGATCTCTCGATTTGAGAACTGCTGATATATTTTAAAAGTCTTATAGCTGTTTTAAAAATGCGGTTTCTCATGATATGATTTGTGGGGTCCACCATATGTTTTCTCGGTTCTGAGCTATGAGTTACCCGATTCGAGGAGTGAGGAGGCACCGTCTGTGGGTACATGGTGGACCCGGTACGGTACCCCGGGGCAAGAAGATCGTATAAAAGGCGTTGAGCCCGGCAGGGGAGCACTACCGACCGGTGATAGTTTGGGCATGGAGGATATCCGGAGGATACCGACCGGAGTCATGAGATCAGATGGATATGAGGGCCGATCCGATGAGACGACGCCTGAAATATGAGGATTTACGTGTAGATGATGGACACGGGTTTTATGATATTTTCAAGTGTCGATGGTGGACACTCAGGTTTCAAGATGATTTGATGTGTCGTTGATGGACACACGTTGGATTTACACTTGCATACATGCATATGATTCAGATTGCTTACCATTATATACTGTTACTGGTATGACCATATTATTGTACACATATGTATACACATCACACTAGATACCAAAGTATTACCTTTATGTTACAGTATGACCTAAGGATCGTTATACATTCAATTTCTACCTGTTGATATTTTCTACTCACGAGTTGGCAACTCACCCCCATTGTGTTAGGCTACGGCAGCGCCCCAGCTATCAATCTAGGAACAAAATCTTTTCAAACTGGCGCTAACGTAACCCTAAATCCCGGATCATGTTATTAACCGTATGCTAGTAAACTGTAAAGTGGAGTTTAAGAGATTATACCGATCGATCCGTATCCTTCGTTCTTCAATCTCTTCCCAAGCTCCACGCGGCTGCCCCGAACAAGTTCGCTCTTCGATCTCCCTCATCGAAGACGATCCACGTCGAGGATTAGTAATACGGGCTCCTGTCTCAAAACCGAGGCAACTCGGGCATCCAGTTTGCTAGTCTAGATACCCAAGATGAAATAGAGATAGTGTGTGAATACTTTGTCTCAATGCACCCAATGATTTGGGAGGAGGTAAATGAAGTTGCCAGGTGAATAAAAATGTGAGCTCAAGTTTTTAGCAACTGAAAAAAAACTTGTGAACTAAAATGCTTATGGAAAAATCGCTCTGCCCCTTTCGAATTTCTTCTCTAGGATTTTTATGGAAGTGGTGGTGTGCATAAAATAAGCCACACATTAATTAAACCATCACCAAAAAATCTCAGCCACCACCTCACAAAAATATCACCCAAAATATCATACACAAAAACAAAAGCAATTAATGCAAGAACATGACTCACACCAATGCCCACGAAATTACCCATGCCTATGGCCCACGAAATTGTTCAGTGCAAATGAAATTTTTAGCACTAGAAAATGGCCAAAAACAATGACTCACATATCGATAAATTAAACATTAATCCAAACGTTTAAGTCGAGAAAAGAAATTGGCAACTTCAAAAGTAATCTTGTAATGGATCTTAAAAAAACCTCTCATCCGTATATACATACCTGCATCCGTATTCCGACTTAACACGAATACAACGAGACGAAAATATTCCAACAATCTAATACTAGGATCCGACTTAAATCAAAGCCCACTAGTATGATCCGTCCGATCATGATCCGTGCACCAGTATACGTATATGATCGAACCCTGCCATAAAACCATACGGCCTCTATAACGTTTCGCCCGAACTAGGGAAACCCTCTGTGTGGGACTCTAAAGACTCGTCAATACGCTGGCAGTAGGTTTAACCACAAGCACGTCAGTGGCACTAGCTGTACGTAATGGTCACCCAGGTATTGAGCGAAAGGGAGGTCGATAAGCGAACTCATCCTGAAATACTACTGAGTCTGACAGAGACAATGTCTGTACAATCCGATCT
This sequence comes from Agapanthus africanus, assembly GCA_030015575.1. Taxonomy (NCBI): domain Eukaryota; kingdom Viridiplantae; phylum Streptophyta; class Magnoliopsida; order Asparagales; family Amaryllidaceae; genus Agapanthus; species Agapanthus africanus. The sequence continues at coordinate 284,596,108 of CM057343.1, read as the reverse complement.
GTTCGTCTAAGAGTATCGCATATCTGGCCTAGGGGGATGGTAAACGTCAGACCCCTAATAGCGGTATAAATCATGTCGGAGTGTAGCCCAGAACATCTTGAGAAACTACTGGAATATCTACCAGTAAATCTCACTTTCCTTGGCCAAGAAATTTGTATAATGGCTCGCCAAACACAGTGCGATATCAACCCCCAATACCGGGAAAGACGAATCCTATCTAACCGCAACTGCATCCAAGTGCTTCAAGACTGCACCCAACTACTACCTATTTGCACGACTCTTTTGAGCCGTGGTAGGGTAGCAATCAAAGAACAGTTGGAACACACTTGAGGCGAAGTAGCAGTGTCAAGTCAACGCACTAAGCTATACTTATGTCACCTGGGAACTGCTACCTGATGATAGGTATAATACTAACTAGCAGTACCCCTGCGAGTCCGTTAGGTGTACTCATAACCCAATGAGCACCTGTATACAATCTTAGGTGAACCAACTGACACCAATGGCTTGTGAGACCAGCCACCACCCCTCGTCGGGGTCTCGATCCGTATACACTAGTCTACTCATGGAGTATCGATGCCCAGTCTCGAAACTCCCACGACTAGGGACACTTTAAGGATATGCATATAGACCACTCAACTCTCATGTATATGACCGCCATAATACTGCTGGTAGTCAAGCAAGAATCCTATAGGCTCTATCAACATGTAATAGTGATCTGTAATGTCACCTGAAGCATGTACATGATAATAAAGACAAACCAGATAGCATACTATCATCTCGAGTAAGACTGTTCTACCGGTATAGGTCCTCCCTTAATCATTGCAATCACGTGCCTGCAATCCAATAATTGACTTGAGGGCACTATAGCCAAAAATCTCCCACTTACACTTAAGGCTAATTATTACGATGCCGCATACTCAAAACCCGTGTGATACTGTAGCGTCTTGAAAAGTCGTTTTGGTGTTTTCCTGAAATTCGGTGAAAATTCGGTATTTTTCCGAAAACCGTCTTTCTCGTTATTTTGCAGTTTAGGGCTAATTATACCTAAAATGGATAGGTAATTTCTTGTTTTTAGTAGCTAATGAGTTACTTATGAAATTCTGGTCGTTTAAAAATTTTCCCTAATTTTTCAATTTTTTAATATTATTTTAAGCCGGTAGGAAAATACATTAATTTAGCGATAAATACAAATTTTTCCGGGCTAATTTTAATCTTTAAAATTTTGTTAATTAAAATCTAGTTGTAACATAAATTTTTAGTATTTTATTTTGATTTTTAATAAATTTTTATGATAGGAAACGAATTTATTGAATTTTAAGCTAAAACTTGCAATTTTTGACTTGTAGGGGGCCTTTTTGCATAAAATTTCTTTTGTAAAACCCCTCTCTCTTTTCCCTCAGCCCTAGGACAGCCCCACCTTGTTCAATTCCAGAAATTTCTGGACTCATTCTTTGTTTCCTTTCTTGTGTTGAATTGTTGGTTTATGGAATTATTTTAATTATAGTTTGATTAGGTATGGGGCATTGACTTTTGTGGAGTTGACCAATGACTTTCCCACTCACCCACACCCCTCCCCTCACCTCACTCTGGCCGAAACCTGCACCCCCCTCTTCTTCATCTCTTTTCTTTTCATTTGCTTCAAATTTCTTCAAGAAAACACATCAAAATTTGCAAATTAAAGCTTACAAATTAAACCCATCCTTCATCTTTCTTTTCCTTCACCTCCCTAACTTGGATCTTGATGCTTGAGGCCATCATTTGGAGCAAATTTATTCTTGCTAGATCTCAAATTGAGGTATAATTTCCATCAAGTTAACTTCTTTTGGCTAAATTCCTTTAATTATATGGTTTTAGTGTTAAAAGTTTAACTAATTTCTAATCTAGCTTATAAAAGGGTAGTTTGTATTAAACTAGGGTTTTTGAAGCCATGATACTTAATTAAATTGTTTTGTAGTTAATCTAGTTGTTAATTAACTAATCTATATGGTTACCTTGCTTATGCGGCTTCCTATTAACCTATTCTATGTTAATCGTGTGTGAAATTGCATTAAGTTAGCTAATTTACCAAAATCTAGAAAGGGGTTAGTGTATGAAAATGGGTTGTGAAGCATGATTAATGAGTTGAATTAAGGTTTAGAAACCATTATTTAGTTGATTAAATCTAATTTGTTATCTAGTTGTTTTGCTAACCTAATCTAGAAGGTTAACTTGCTAATTGAGTTATAAATTAGTGTTAATTTAAGGTTTTCATATAAAGTTTGGATTAAGAATTGCTAGGTTATATAATTCAAGTAATGGTTGTTTATGGAAAATAGGTTTTGAATCTTTGCTAATGTGTTGTGATATTAGTGTTTGTAGATTGCTTGTTGTGTGGTTGGATTGTAATAACCGTATCGCTAATTTTCGGTATTTGCACCAAAATTGCTAGTTTGTGCTTACTAGGTTTTTATTAAAATTAATTGGTGAATTATTTGTGATACCTTGGGGATATTTTTAGCATCCCCTATGACGTTTAGGATGCGTGAGTGCGGATTTTTGGGTAGTCGGGTTTTAGTTTTGCCGGGCGACCAAATCGGCGTTTTTTGCGATTTTCGCGTGTGTTCCGCGCACTTTGTGCACGTTGTACCTAGCTAGCGAACATTAGTAGTTTCGTTGGGGTTTTGCGTCGTTCTTGATATGTAACCTTATGTTTGGTATTGATGTAAATTCCAGGTTCGGTCGCGGAGACGTCAGACGCGGCGCGAAAGGGGAAGGCGGTGATTGGACACAGCTAGCCAGGGATTCCGGTGAGTAGATGTAACATCTACGGGGGACTATCGTTGGATGGCGCAAGCCGCCCGATAGTTTTAGTAACTTACAAGATCCTTAGTGATGCTAGTAATTAGGGGTGAATTACTTATTTGACTTTTTGCTGCATCCATGCATTATATTGACATACCTATACGAAACCATTTTATAGGACACCTGCACCATTGCCAGGGTTTTTATATGCAGCACGAGCACTATTCATGCTTACACACACACCCTGGTAATTGCCATGCCACCACACTAGATAACATTTAAATTTAAACCTTTTACTAATTGATACTTAAACTTGTGCTATTGCCTTTAATTTCTTAAAATGAAACCGTAGGATTGCTATTCATGTGCATTTTATTCATCATATTAATTGTTCATGCTTAATCCATTAATCACACATCGCAACTTGATTATTGATACCATATGCATTCATTATCACTGATATATGCACTTATGAGGATTTCTTGAGATTTTATGATATTGCTGGATTTCGGGGGAAAGCCGCAAAATTTCTAAACTTATTATATTTTTAAAATATGTAAATTGCGGTTTTCTAGTGATGTAAGTGTCGTCCACCATGAGTTTGCTGTGGTTTTGGAAATCCGTGTCGAGGAGTGGAGGAACCGGCACGGGTACATGGTGGACCCGGTAAGGTACCCCGGGGCAAGAGGAATGTGGTGATGACGTTGAGCCTGGCAGGGAACAGATTACCTACCGGTGACTGTTTGGGACGGCGGATATCCAGAGGATACCGACCGTGGCCGCTAGATGATGAGATATTGATATTTGAGATGGGTCAGCCGGACGGCTGAGGCCAGAGATACATTTATGAGATTTGAGACAGCTTTTGGGTGTCGTTGCTGGACACCGGTTCTCGTCGATTCTTTGAGTATTATGCTAGCATTCTAAAAGAGTTTCAAAAACAAAAAGAGATAAATGTTTCTTATATGTACCTATTGAGACCTCAGATATTCATGTTGCATACATATTCGTACACTGATGTTGTATACACACCTGCTAGTGCACCCATTCATACCTGTATTTTAGATGCTAGGATGCTTGTGTGCATGCATACGATAGCCTTTGTAGGTGTTATTTATTACTCACGAGTTGGCAACTCACCCCCGTTGTGCCACAGTCTTTTGCAGGTCCGCTCCGTCAGTTCAGTAGCGGCGGGCGCACTTGTCCTTTTGCCTCTTTTGCCTGGACTCGAGATTTTGCTCATAGGTGGGTTATGTTATTATTTTTGTACCACCTTGTATATTCTTTGTATCTAGTGTACTCCATCTACTGTTTCTACAAGTATTATTGTATATTGACCTAGAGATGAGACTGTGAGGTTTGTGGACTTTTATGCTGTATTTTGGGGTCGAGCTCACTTGAGTCGACATGATGTTTTCTTATGCTTCATTATGATTATTTTGCTTGTTGTCATTTTATATTGCGTGGGATTTGTGACCGCCTTGTGGCGAAGAGCTAGCTCCCGCTTGGGGATGCCCTATTTTGTTGGATTCATATATATTTTGTTGTACCCATTTTGGGGGCCAGTATTTACAAAGGAGACTCTGCCGAAATTTTCGGAAAAATTGGTATTGTTTTTAAAAAGGGTTTTGCATGACTTTTTTGATAAACTCGCTTTCAATTGATTGGGTTTTCTTCACTCTTTTGCTTAATTGGTTTTGTTTTCTGGGCTTTGGCTTACTTATTTTACGGACGTCTTGAGACGTTTCGTAACCTAAGTGCCAGTCACGTTCCGTACCCTGCGGGTCGTGACAGATACCGAACACCCAACTCCTCGACTAATCATTTTTACAAAGCTCGTTTGTAAAACTATTGCGTTCGAGAAATAGCCTCAGTGAGTGGATCCGCTCTGAAGTTTCTTTCTATGTCTCTCTTAATCACAAGTTCGCGGAGAAGACCATCTCTCGAAATGAGCAATACCTGTCTTAGAATATGTCTGGATATCTGATGGGACCCAGTTCATAAATGAACTCCAAATCCAGCAAACTTCTTAGACTGTATCGTCAACTGAATTTAATCGGTATCCTGCGCCATCCCTCCCTCAGTATACGCTTGGACCATCTATCCAAACTACTGCCCCTCGTCGAGGAAAGTCTATAACTCTGAAAGTCACTCTGTCAAACAGGTCACCTTGAAAGCCTAGAATGATAATCGTCTCCCGAAGGAGGCTACCGTTATCAAATCTCTAGAACATCCACTTATTTTCTAAGACTACTTCCGAATGTTTCCCCAGGATTGGATTAATATATATAAACTTATTGCATCTCGTGCAAAAACAACATCTGGTGTGGTACTTGACATCTCATGATTGACTTAATTGCCTAAGCAAGTGATATGCCAATCATGCACATCCTTCTCCCTTTTAGTCTGTAAGACACCTTTAGAGAGGGTGACTCCAACACCTGCTGGTACACAATCGTTCCAGGAGTCGTCCATTCTAAAATACCTTTCGAATACTGTCTAAGTACCCAGTTTGGGACACTTTCCAAATCTAGATCTAAAACCATAGATCTAGTAAGCAGAATGCCTGAAATAATATCCAAATCTTTTATAGAGAAACCACTATATGACAACTACAGTATATCCGATCGTAGTATAGGAATTTTACTTCCTACAACGTGCATGTCATCTAAATAGCAGGACATCACGCCCTACTACCTTCTTAACAGATCCATCTCTTATTCTGATGAAGTCAAAGCCCACGACTGTCACATAAAAAATAGATGATCTATCTCCGCTATATCTGCTTTAGTCTATAAATAGACTTAAGTTATTTGTCCACTATGCTTCCGCTGCTCCCACTGACTATAACAACCCTCTGGTAGAGTCATATACACATGCTCTTCTAAATCTAGTTTAGAACGACGCTATACTCATCCTGCTGTCGGGTCTCAAAGTCTCGAACAGCAGTAATGACAAGTCTGGGTAATTAAGAACCTCCTTGTCACCGTCTTTGAGGATACCGAAGTACCTCTCGGGCGCCTGAGGTTACCCACCATATCTGCGGAGTGGCTAATGAAACGTCAAACCTGATTGAATCTTTTGGTCCTATTAAATTTTCAGTGATCGTTTGTGGTTCTGGAATCTCTTTTAGTTCTACCATACTCCCACTAATGTTTTCTCAAAAAGTCCATTTTACTAAAATTGTGGTGAGTCAAGAACAATATCACTATTGATCTTCCAGATGGTAGAAAGTTAACCATCGTCATAGCCTGGGCTAACGCATAAACTGACATTACAGAAACGCGTCTTGAGTTATCCAAAATCTGGTTTTAAGCATAAGCCGGACAACTCCATATACCTTAACATCGTTAAGATATGAACCATTCTATATACAATATAGAAATAGAAGCACTGATTTAATTGGAACCAGATTCAAATCATGCAGCTGTCTCTGGTGCATGTGAACTAAATGGAAGGAGGCCGATCAACATTACTCAAGATAGGAGTGCATCTAGATATGAGTAACCTGAGAAAGAAGCAAGTTCTCAAAACCATTACTATCAACTGAATATCAAACACAAGTATCTACTTCTTCGATCACCTTGAAGAATCCTGATACTTGCAACACATAGTTCTCTACATTATTCTTGTACTTATAACTTCTCAAAGATGGACCTTGTATTTCTACGAAACACTTGTCTAAAACATGAGAAGTCATAAGTAAGCAAAATATAGTATGAGGGCCAACCACTTTCTTCTAATGGACACTAGATAACATACAATACTTTGTATAAGTCCCTTGAGTTGAATAACTCAAACCCTGTGCGTCGTAGGCTGAAATTGTACTTTGGTTAAGAAGAATTACACCGTTGTTTAATGCTCATTTCTTAACCATCAACTGATATAGGTAAATATCATGGACATAATTTCAAAAAGTTATATCTCACTTTATAAAATAAACGTACAAATATATCAGTTTGAAATTGGTGCATAACAATGGATATTCAAAACCAAATATTTGTCGTCCTGCAAAAATCCAGGCGATTTCCTCAAATATCACCAATTACAACGAATTCCGATATAATGAGGATGATCACCTAATTCCCAATAACTTACTCCCACTCATCATTTGTAAAACCATACAGATGTGAGAATCAAACCTGATAAATACATACTCTGGAGTAAGGACCTAATGGGGAATCAGTTTTTCTATTAACAATGCACAGTGAAACTGAAACATGAAAATGTTTCCGAGGGGTGTCCGGGTATTCCTAGTAATGCCTCTTCCATTATCCAGATTCATGACTGTAACCGTATATTTCCTTGCCATCTCTCCAAATCCCTTTATTTTGTCTTTACTCATTACCTTATGTACACCGCCCTTAGGCTAAATGATTTTCTTCCTTCCCTACCGTTTGGCACCAGCCTATGGTTTGGAAGAAGACTATCCAATAAGCATAATAGGTGTACTCTCCTAATCCTCGGAGTACTCGCAATATGAGAGAAGGTAAAGATAAAAGACAACTGAATAAACCTTATTCAATTTCTCCTGAACCAGAATCCATCCTCATACTGGAACAAGTTCCTTCGAGTTCATATATAACCATACGATGGATTATCCAATAACTGTGGATCTTTGTAGTGATACGGGGTGTTCTGGAGAAATCCAAAGGTGAAGTAGGAGTGGCGATGAAATATGTGTTTTGGTCGTGAATGATAGCAGTCATCATTTACTTTGCCCTCTTTCTAATCCCTTTTATTTGTCTTTTCTTATTACCTCCTGTACACCATACTTAGGCTAATTGGTTTTCTTCTTTCCCTACCTTTCGGCACTTGCTTATGGTTTGGAAGAAGACTATCCAATAAGCGCAATAGGTGTACCATCTCCTAATCCTAGGAGTCCTCACAATCTGAGAGAAGGTAAAAGGAAAAGTCAACTGAATAGTCCTATTCAATTTCTCCACAACCGGAAACCTTCCTCGAATCTGAAACAAGTTTCTTCGAGTTCGTATGTAGCCATACGATGGTCATATCCAATAAGTGTAGATCTTCATAGTGATACGGGGTGTTCTGGAGAAAAGAAAAGGGTCAAAGTAGGAGTGGCAATGAAGTATGCAACTCTGAAAATCCAAAAGCCAGTGTTTCAAGAAAGTTCGGTTATCTTGGTTACTGAGTTATAGTTTAGGGTCGGGACATGATCTCTGCCAAAGAAATAGAGAAAAGAAACACTCTGCGTGCACTCTAACCTAGATCAGAATGGTTAATCACTTTATCTAATCAAGATGTTTCCCACTGTATCATCAAATTCTCCTCCAAACCTGAAAGAAGAATAAGTCGGGATCACCAGAGGTGTAAACCAACTCATCAGTGGGAATCAGGACTCAACTATAATCGCATGATAACCTGATGTTATCCACTCACGTTATCACAATCCAGAAGGTATGCGCATGCCTGGAAAGTTTCCTGTATGTTTGAAACTCCCGATGTGATTTGTATCCTATGCTCTTATGAGCTTGACGAAGGCCAACATATCATAAGTCACATGTCAAGTTCTACCCGTCATTATCCAGGTTAATTTGAACCCATCCGTACATACCCTTGACGAAGGCCAAAATAGTAGTACGACTGTCCCAAACCAACGCATCTATCTATGAAACAAAAAAGTAACAAATAACTACCATACACTATGCATTGACGAAGGCCAACATACATAGCATAAATACTAAGTGCTACCTGTCTGAAATGACGAAGGGCTACGAATGGTTTTTGGCGAAAAACCTTTAACGTAATGAACATGATATCGTTGAAGGAACCGGATAGCTTTTTACAAATATATAGTGGCGAAAACCTTTGCTAAAGAGGTCACTCCCGGTGAAGAGATCTCAGCACTTCCCCCGTAGAATAAGGTGCAGGATATTCCAACTGAATACCGCGATGCAAAGCTAAAGGTAATCGACTATAGTGAAGTTATTATCCTGACGCAAACTTCTGCCCAAGGGGTCACTCCCGATGAAGGGATCGTGGCCCTTGCCTCGTTGAATGAGGTGCTGGATATTCATAACCGAATACCATTGTGCAAAACAAAAGAAAATGTCTTTGCAATAACAGCATTTTGAAAACTGTTCCAACAACATCGAATACGTTTTTTTTCCTTGCATTGATTTGAATCAACGCAATCCCATCAATTATCACTGTAGGCTTCCTAGGCACTCTCATGAGGTCTCACAAGGCATCAACCATGCCAATTTCAAATTTTATGGTGCCTAGAAACCCTAATACGGATCGTCGACTAGAAATTTAGGCGAAATACGAATCTAGTTAACAACTTAACTAAAGATAAGAAGCTACAACCTTTGTAGATCCGGATATCCACTTCCTTGGCTCCACGTAGGCGTCCCCTCGCTGTCCATCTCGAATCCCGGACTCAATCGTCGGCTTGATCGGAGAAATGGGCGGACTAGGTCGTCGGCTTCGTGCCGAAGATGATCTACGTCGAGGCATCACAAGTTCAAGCTCCGACTTCACAAATTTGTGAAACTTGTGAAGAAAACACCCAAAACAACCTGGCAAGAGGTAGAGGGTGAAGAAATAGGAGGTGGGTTCACTTTAGAATTGGATTTCTCACTTTAGAACTCAAGTTGCCATTGATGGCATCAAGCTTTCTTTCTTGAAGAAGAAGATCAAGAAGAAGGAAATATTATGATAAGTTAATCAAAAATGAAAAAGAAATGAATACGTATCATAATAGGAACCATGGTTAGGTGTAGAGAATTGACCAAGGTTAGAAGAGTGGTTAGGGTTAAGCATGAAGACAAATTGGTCACTTTGGTCAAAGCTTCATGAAGTTTCACAAAGGTTCAAGAATGAAAGCAACCATTTTGTATTCTTATCCCATTCTTTTTCCAAAATCAATAAATAAAAGAATGGATAATTAAAACCCTAATCACTTTCTTAACCTAGGTTTAATTCTTTACACTTAACCAAATGAGCAAGCATCATCAAACATGATACAAAGATGTGCACAAAAATATATCACATATACAACTTGCACATCAAGTGAGAAAATCCATTTAAAGTGAACTAATACTAGCTAATGCAAAGTAATATATCAAATATATAATTATACATTAAATCATTAAATCAACACTTGATTTAACGATCCGGTCATATCGCATATAACCGACTAGTATCCTATGTATCGGCTTATCGAATCAATCCTTGATTCGATATCTAGGTTATATCGAATATAACCAATCGATACATCCATCGCGAGAATGAAATACGGTATCACATACACGCATTATTCTCGGTCCTGCACATATCTCAAATGCGCTCCTATTTCGTTTTGCTTGAGCCAGGAAACCTCTGTGTAGGACTTTAAAGACTCGTCAATATGCCGGCAGCAGATGATGATCATATCAATCACCCACAAGCCGCAAGCGGTCTGCTAAACATAACGGCCATCCGGGTATTGAACGATCAGAAGATCGACGAGCTAGCCCGCTCACACTCCTGTGAATCCAACCCGTAACACTTACCGTACAGTCCGGTCTGTTCGTCTGATATGTCGCATATCAAGTCTAGGGGTGGTAAACGTCAGACCCCAATAACCGATAAGTCGTGCCGATGTGAGGCTCATAACGGGTCGAGAAACTACTGGTAACACTTACCAGCAAATCTCTGATCAGCCCTGGCCAGGGACTTCCCTGTTACGGCCAATCGAGCACAGCGCAACATCAACCCCCAATACTGGGAGAGACGAAACCCCTCCTATCGCTCATTGCCTCCATGTGACTCGGGACTGTACCCAAAGACCACCGTTTTGCACGCTCTCATGGACGTGGTAAGGTGGAGATCAAAGCACAGTGGGAATCACACAAGACTCTATGACGATCTCGGGTCTATAGACTAACCTGCACAAGTGTCACCTGAGAACTGCCATCTGACGTGAGGTATAATACCATCTGGGAGTTCTCGGCGAGTCCGTCCAGTGTACCCAGTCTCCACTGAGCACCCGTACACCATCTCTGATGTCAAACACCAATGGATATGGGATCATCCATCGCCCATCTCATGGGTCGAGAAGCGTATACGCTAGTCTACACTGGTATATCGATGCCCCGTCTCGATACACCCACGACTAGGGACCTTGAAGGATGTACCTATGGACTACCATGACCCCACTAGTATGATCTGCATCATAGTCTAGGTAGTCAAGTACACATCCTAAGGGCTTTACCAACATGTAACTATAAGACAGTTTAAAGAGACAAGTGTACATGTTAAGATAAAGAGTAACCAGATAGCATACTATCATATCGAGCAAGAAAGTCATCTCTATATATGTCCAAGCATCCAATATAATATACATCATCTGTACAATACTGACCTCTAGGGCATACATACAACTAACAATCTCCCACTTGCACTAGGGCCAGCTGCTGTAGTATCGCATACCGAGCATCCCGAAGAGTCTCTCAAACTGTATCTGGGGAATGGCCTTCGTGAGTGGATCCGCCGTGTTGTTCTTCGTGTCAACTCTCCTGACCTCGATCTCCCGGCGATCAACTATCTCTCGGATCAGGTGATACCGCCTCAGAATATGCCTGGATCGCTGATGGGACCTGGGTTCCTTGGCCAAAGCCACCGCTCCATTGTTATCGCAATACAAAGGTATTGGATGCTCAATGGATGGAACCACTCCTAGTTCAGTAATGAACTTCTTGATCCAGACAGCCTCTTTAGCAGTATCGTTGGCAGCGATGTATTCAGCCTCCATCATCAAGTCTGCCACGGTTTCCTGCTTGGAACTCTTCCAGCTAACCGCCCCTCCGTAAAGGGTAAAGACAAATCCCGACTGCGACTTAGAGTCGTCCTTATCACTCTGGAAGCTCGAATCGGTAAAGGACTCCAATTGGAGTTCTCCGTTACCATACACCAAGAGCATCTCTTTAGTCCTTCGCAAGTACTTGAGAATGCTCTTCACAGCTGTCCAGTGACTCTCTCCAGGATCAGCTTGATACCTGCTCACTACACTTAGTGAGTATGCTACATCGGGTCTGGTACATAGCATCGCATACATGATAGAGCCTACAGCCGAAGCATAGGGTATCCCTTGCATGCGAGCTCTCTCCAAATCCGTCTTGGGAGACATCTCTTTGGAAAGAGTGACTCCAGAGATCGTGGGCAAGTTCCCACGCTTGGATTCTTCCATACTAAACCTTTTTAGTATGGTGTCAATGTACCTGGATTGGGACAATCCCAATATCCGTTTGGATCTATCTCTATAGATCCTAATTCCCAATATGCAGGAGGCATCACCAAGATCTTTCATTGAGAATCTTTGTGATAAGAAGAGCTTGACCGATTGCAGCATAGGAATATCATTTTCTATCAAGAGTATGTCGTCCACGTACAATACGAGGAAGTCAACCTTACTCTCTGCCACCTTCTTGTAGATACAAGGTTCATCTGGGTTTTTGACGAAATCAAACTCTTTGATAACGACGTCAAAGCAGATGTTCCAACTTCACGATGCTTGCTTTAATCTATAAATGGATTTAAGTAGCTTGCACACCTTCCCGCTGCTCCCACTGTCTACGAAGCCCTCTGGCTGAGTCATGTACACGCATTCTTCTAAATCACCATTTAGAAAGGCGGTCTTAACATCCATTTGCCAGATTTCGTAATCATGATATGCAGCGATGGCAAGCATGATTCGGATGGATTTAAGCATAGCCACTGGAGAAAAGGTTTCGTCATAGTCCACACCTGGTCTTTGACGAAAACCCTTTACAACAAGTCTAGCTTTGAAAGTCTCCACTTTCCCATCTACACCAAGTTTTTTCTTGAAGATCCACTTGCTCCCAATGGGTTTTACCCCTTCAGGAGCATCTTCCAAAGTCCATACTTTGTTGGTGTACATGGATTCCATCTCGGATCGCATAGCATCCAGCCATTTCACTGAATCCCCACTCGTGATGGCCTGCTCGAAGCTAGTTGGGTCATCATCCTCCATGATGCAATCCTCAGTGCCACCATCAATGAGAAAACCGCAGTATCTTTCAGGTGGACGAGAAGCCCTACTAGATCGGCGGAGAGGCTGGGGTACGTCGGACACCATTGAATCCTCTGGTTCTCCTAAATCATTAGTTGCAGTTTGTGGTGCTGGAACCTCTTCCAGCTCTACCTCATTGCCATTAATTTCTTTTGCAAGAAATTCCCTTTCCAAAAAGGTGGCATGTTGAGCAACAAACACTCTTTGTTCCTCAGCTTGGTAGAAAAAATATCCTTGAGATTTCTTTGGATATCCCACAAACTTGCAAAGGACTGATCGTGCCTCGAGTTTGTCCGGATTTTGCTTTTTGACATAGGCCGGACAACCCCATATCTTAATTCGTTTAAAATATGGTCTCTTCCCACTCCATATCTCATATGGTGTGGTAGGTACAGATTTAGACGGAACCAGATTCAATAGGTATATGGCTGTCTCAAGCGCATACCCCCAAAAGGAAATAGGTAACTCAGCATTGCTCATCATTGAACGCACCATATCTAATAGGGTGCGATTCCTTCGTTCCGATACACCGTTGTGCTGTGGTGTATAAGGAGGAGTAAGCTGAGAGAGAATCCCATTCTCTTTTAGATAATCCAGGAATTCAATGCTTAAGTATTCACCTCCTCGATCAGTTCGAAGAATCTTAATACTTTTGCCCGTTTGGTTCTCTACCTCGTGCTTATATTCTTTGAATTTCTCAAAAGCTTCAGACTTGTGTTTCAACAGGAACACATGCCCGTATCTAGAGAGATCGTCAGTGAATGTAATGAAGTAGGAAGAACCATTTCTGGCGTGTGTAGACATAGGACCGCATACATCACTATGCACCAGTCCCAAGAGTTCTGTAACTCTTTCTCCGTGTCCCGTAAACGGAGTTTTGGTCATTTTTCCTTTGAGACATGAATGGCAAGTGTCATAAGATGATAATTCGAATGAATTCAAATATCCATTCTTTTGCAACTTAGCTAGTCGTGTCTCATTGATATGGCCAAGTCTACAGTGCCACAAGAAGGATTCGTTCATTTCTGAGCTTTTCCTCTTGTGTGTGTTTTGTATATTGAGGACTGTATTTTGATTGAGAATGAATATGCCATTATGTAGCGAGCCTGATGCAATCAACTATTGATCTAGGAATATGTTCATAACATTATCCTTTACTACAAAATTATATCCTTCTTTACTTAATAAAGAAACTGATATAATGTTGCACATCATGTTCGGTATATAATAGCACTCATTTAGGACTAGTGTATGACCATTTGGTAATACCAGGTGATATATGCCAACTGCTTTGGCTGCAACATTTGCCCCATTCCCTAGTTGAACGGAATGATCACCTTTTCCCAGTTCTCTACCTTTCCGTAGCCCATGTAACTGCTTACATATGTGGGATCCTGATCCGGTATCTAATACCCAGGACGTAGGGTGAACTGAGAAACAGTTCTCAATAACAAACACACCCGAAGAAGATGCATCATCATGCACGTTCTCCGTTTGGGCAGCGTGAGAATCTAGATATTCTCTTGTTTCCTGTTCAGTCTTATAACATTTATAAGATAGAACGGGTCCAACGTTCTCCTGCACAGTATAACATGCGGGTTCGGTCAATACATCCATATTATTATCTTTATTAGGGCATGAAATGGTCGCTACCTGGAGAGAGAGAGAAGAAAACATTTTAGCGTATGCTCGTGCAAGATCAGATTGGTTATTATCTTATCTAATCAGGATGGCTCCCACTGTTTTTTATCAAATCTTCCTTCAAACCCCAAAAAGGAAAGACTAGCCGGGATTAATTACACACTACAAGTTCGCCAATCTTTCAGCCAGGCCAGTGTCGGTACTTTGAAGGAGGTCCCCCGTGCTTTCGCACGAACCTAATTAATGTAAACCTCGTTTTCCCAGAGGCATAACCTCGTTAACACCTTTCTAGACACCTACTTGATCGGCTAATTGTAATGTGTAAAACTCTCCCAGGAGTAACTCTTACTCGCAGTGGGTATCGGGATCCAACTATCTTATAGAAGGTATGCAATCTCATTGCAAATTTCAACTCTTGAAATTCCCGATAATGCTTTTGCCCCTAGCGATCTATGACCTTGACTAAGTCAACAAACCATAAATCGCAAGTCAAGTTCAACCCGTACATTTCCCGATTGAATTAAACCCACCCGTACGACCCTTGACAGAGTCAATAAGGCCGTGCGAATGCTCCAATCCAATCACATCTCATGTTGTAACAGATAAACATAATTTAGCTACCATACACTATGCCTTGACTAAGTCAACAAACATAGAACGAATACTAAATAATATCTATCTGAAATGACGGAGGGCTACGCTGGTTTTTTCAGAAAAAACCATGAGCGTAATGAACTTGATATCGTTGTAGAATCAAAATGAAATTTTGAAATGGAGTGTTTTTTAGGCTTTTCTAGTTTTGCTAAAGGAGTCACTCCCGGTGAAGGGATCGTTGGTCCTTTCCTCGTCGAATGAGGTGCGGGATATATCATATATATCGCTATGCAAAGCAAAAACTCTTAAAAGCAATCAAAAAACAAACCGAGTTTGTAGCATCTGCCAGTTATTGCTAAAGGAGTCACTCCCGGTGAAGGGATCTCAGTCCTTTCCTCATCGAATAAGGTGCGGGATATATCATATATATCGCTGTGCAAAGCAAGAACTGTAGCTACCTTTTTTATTTAAAATTTGATTCTACAACATCTTAGGTTTCTTTTCTTTCATTAATCACATTAATGAAGTCCTATCATTTAAGTACCTAAACATCACAGATAAATACGACGTACACTTATGCCATCCGCATTCGCCTCGATGTCCCCTCGTGCACCGTTAGGTTAGTTAACTAACGGCAGAGCGGGGCAGGGCTAGCGCGGGTGTAAAACATAAGTAACGTCTATATAAAATATCATATATAATATATACTGTATCTATCACAGAACATCACATGATCGCATCACAGATATCGCAGCAGAAGAAACATATGAAACATTCGATATACTAGGACGTCCGTGTTTTCAATACGAGCCAGTATAAAACACGGATTCCACGGTCATGATGAATAGCCAAACCCACACCCCTAGACCCCTACGAGAGCGGCAAGCAACCCTACCAATTCTAGAGTTAGGAGACCCGGACTCGACTCCTCGAGTTGGTCTCCCACTGGACCCTAGAACCCGGTTACTTGTGCTCCCCTCCTTGGGTCTATCCTAATGCGGAAAAGTAAATAATATACAAAAGGTGACATCTTCCGCAACCTGGAAGTGCCCCAAATAAAAGAATATTACATACAAGTTTTAACGTGAATGAAAATGAAAAACACTCATCTCACATAAAAACCCCCGGCTATTCGAACACGACGATCCAATATAACATATCCAGCAACACATAACATCACATGTCATCAACGTAAGTAAATATGCGCATCCCAATTGTCGTTGACATATAGCAACGAAACCGGCGATATCACATATTACACTTACGGTCACAGAAAAGAAAGTGTAAAACTACAACAGTTGGAATCCGCAACCCTTTTAGACATCACATGCCTAATCAAATGAAATACTTAAACATCACATGCCTAACAGTTATAAACCCCGTATTTTAGTCTCATTATCGAAAACACTTTTTAATATTAAGTGAAACTAAACGGCTAGATTTATAACATTCATTCAGTTATCTCATAACTGTTTGTAAATTCCAATTATTGTATCCCATTCCGGATAAATAGAAAATGTTAAACTTTCCGATCGAACATTTAAACACCCAAGTTTTCCCGATACAGATCAACACATGAAATAAGTCTAAAAACATTCGGTTCGTGCCTCAGTACCAACGGTCCAGCTGTAGAAGGGTCAAGCCAACGCCTCACATGTGGCACGCCGTACTGCCCCAAAGCCGAACGTTCAAAGGGCAGTTCAAGACCTTCACATAATCGAGTTAAGGTTTGTTGTCTTCTAGAGGGACCATCGCGTTACTTGCACTACTTAGAACGTCTTTAAACCTCGGAAAAATCCAACACTTGGAAATTTTCCGGCAGGGGAAAGATTGGGTATTTATATCCGGTCGAACTTTTTAACATATTCAAAAATTATCCGGAAAGCCACACAGACAAAATTTGATAATCTGATCGAACATTCGAATCCCCAAAACAACCCAGAAAATTCAACTCTTCAAAAAATATTAAAAATTCCCAGGAAAACCAGCACTTGAAAATAAGAATTACTGTGCAAAATACATTATATAATGAGGCCGTACGGCCGCGGAACCGCTGCACGAGGCATGCTCATGCCGCGGAACCGCGGCGACTTTGTGGAATTGGGCTGTCGAATTTCACAGTAATTCTTAGATATTCCTGATGATTTTTCTGCATATTTTTAATATCTAAAAACTCCAGATTTTGGAAAAAGTTCAGAGAGCATGTTTGTGTTAGGGTTTCGGGTTCGTTCGGGTTTCAAAATTCGTCTACGCATCGCCTAAGGCTCTGATACCACTGCAGGGTTCCTAGACACTCTCATGAGGTCTCACAAGGCATCAACCATGCCAATTTCAAATTTTATGGGTGCCGAGAAACCCTAATACGGATCGTCGACTAGAAATTTAGGCGAAATACGAATCTAGTTAACAACTTAACTAAAGATAAGAAGCTACAACCTTTGTAGATCCGGATATCCACTTCCTTGACTCCACGTAGGCATCCTCTCGCTGTCCATCTCGAATCCCGGACTCAATCGTCGGCTTGATCGGAGAAATGGGCGGACTAGGTCGTCGGCTTCGTGCCGAAGATGATCTACGTCGAGGCATCACAAGTTCAAGCTCCGACTTCACAAATTTGTGAAACTTGTGAAGAAAACACCCAAAACAACTTGGCAAGAGGTAGAGGGTGAAGAAATAGGAGGTGGGTTCACTTTAGAATTGGATTTCTCATTTTAGAACTCAAGTTGCCATTGATGGCATCAAGCTTTCTTTCTTGAAGAAGAAGATCAAGAAGAAGGAAATATTATGATAAGTTAATCAAAAATGAAAAAGAAATGAATACCTATCATAATAGGAACCATGGTTAGGTGTAGAGAATTGACCAAGGTTAGAAGAGTGGTTAGGGTTAAGCATGAAGACAAATTGGTCACTTTGGTCAAAGCTTCATGAAGCTTCACAAAGGTTCAAGAATGAAAGCAACCATTTTGTATTTGTTAGTTATATGTATGCCCTAGAGGCCATTGCTATACATATGATGTATATTGTAGTGGATGCTGGGACATATATAGGGAGGACTTTCTTGCTCGACATGATAGTATGCTATCTGGTTACTCTTTACCTTAACGTGTACACTGATTGTCTCTCTGTTACATGTTGGTAAAGCCCTTAGGATGTGTACTTGACTACCTGGACTATGATGCGGATCATACTAGTAGGGACATGGTAGTCCATAAGTACATCCTTCAAGTTCCCTAGTCGTGGGTGTATCGAGACGGGGCATCGATATACCAGAGTAGACTAGCGTATACCTTCTCGACCCATACAGATGGGCGATGGATGATCCCATATCCATTGGTGTTTGACATCAGAGATGATATACGGGTGCTCAGTGGAGACTGGGTACACTGGACGGACTCGCCGAGAACTCCCAGATGGTATTATACCTTACGTCAGATGGCAGTTCTCTGGTGACACTGGTACAGAGTAGTCTGTTTACCCGAGATCGTCATAGAGTCTTGTGTGGTTCCCACTGTGCTTTGATTTCCACCTTACCACGTCCAAGAGGGCGTGCAAAACGGTGGTTTTTGGGTACAGTCCCGAATCACATGGAGGCAATGAGCGATAGGAGGGGATTCGTCTCTCCCGGTATAGGGAGTTGATGTTGCGCTGTGTTCGATTGGCTATAACCGGAAATCCCTGGCCAGGGTTGCTGAGATTTACTGGTAAGTGTTACCTGTAGTTTCTCGAACTGTTATAGACCTCATATCGACACGACTTATCGAGCTATTGGGGTCTGACGTTTACCACCCCTAGGCAAGATATGCGGCATATCAGACGATCAGACCGGACTGTACGGTAAGTGTTACTGGTTAGATTCACAGGAGTTTGAGCGGGCTTGCTCGTCGATCTTCTGATCGCTCAATACCTGGGTGGCCGTTACGTTTAGCAGACCGCTTGCGGCTTGTGGGTGTTTGATATGATCATCACCTGCTGCCGGCGTATTGACGAGTCTTTAGAGTCCTACACAGAGGTTTCCTGGCTCAAGTGAAACGAAATAGGAGCGCATATGAGATATGTGCGGGACCGAGAATATTGCGTGTATGTGATACCGTATTTCATTCTCGCGATGAATGTATCGAAAGTTTGTATGCGATATAACCTAGTTATCGAATCGAGGGTTGATTCGATAAGCCGATACATTGGATACTGGTCGGTTATATGCGATATGACCGGATCATTGAATCAAGTGTTGATTTAATGATTTAATGCATAATTATATATTTGATATATTAGTTTGAATTAACTAGTATTGGTTCACTTTAAATGGATTTTCTCACTTGGATGTACAAGTTGTATATGTGATATACTTTTTGTGCAAATGATTGTATCATGTTTGATGATGCATGTTTACTTGAGTTTGTGTAAAGATTGAACCATGGTTATTTAAATGGTTAGGGTTTTGGTTTTCTTATTTATTTATTCTTTATGGAAAATAATAAGCATAAAGAAAAATGGTGGCTTTCTTTGGATGGATATTGAAGCTTTATGAAGCTTTGACTAAGTCACCATTTTTGTCTTCATGCTTAACCCTAACCATTCACTTAACCCTAGTTCATTCTCTACACTTGACCATGGTTGGATTATGATAAGTATTCAATTCTTTTTCTATTTTGAACAACTTATCATAATATCATAATCTTCATCTTCTTCTTCTTCTTCACATGAAGAAAGCTTGCCTCATCAATGGCAAGTGAAGAAATCAAGTGAGAAATCCAATTCTAAAGTGAACCCACTTCCTATTTCTTCATCCTCTACCTCTTGCCAAATAGTAGAGTGTGTTTTCTTCACAAGTTTCATGACTTGGTGAAGTTGGAGCTTGATCTAGTGATGCCTCGACGTAGATCATCTTCGGCATCGCCGTCGATGACCTAGCCCGCTCTTTCTCCGATGAAGCCGATGCTAGAGTCATGGTTCGATTTGGACAGCGGAGAGGACATCATCATGGAGCTATGGAGGTGGAGAAACGGATCTACAAAGGTTGTATTTCCGTTCTTTTAGTTAAAGTAGTTAACTAGTTGCTTTGTCGCCTAAACTTCTAGCCAACGATCCGTATTAGGGTTTCTCGGCACCGTAAAATTTTGAAATTGGCATGGTTGATGCCTTGTGAGACCTCTTGAGAGTGCCTAGGAACCCTACAGTATTCTTATCCCATTCTTTTTCCAAAATCAATAAATAAAAGAATGGATAATTAAAACCCTAATCACTTTCTTAACCTAGGTTTAATTCTTTACACTTAACCAAATGAGCAAGCATCATCAAACATGATACAAAGATGTGCACAAAAATATATCATATATACAACTTGCACATCAAGTGAGAAAATCCATTTAAAGTGAACTAATACTAGCTAATGCAAAGGAATATATCAAATATATAATTATACATTAAATCATTAAATCAACACTTGATTTAACGATCCGGTCATATCGCATATAACTGATTAGTATCCTATATATCGGCTTATTGAATCAATCCTTGATTCGATATCTAGGTTATATCGAATATAACCAATCGATACATCCATCGCGAGAATGAAATACGGTATCACATACACGCATTATTCTCGGTCCTGCACATATCTCATATGCGCTCCTATTTCGTTTCGCTTGAGCCAGGAAACCTCTGTGTAGGACTCTAAAGACTCGTCAATACGCCGGCAGCAGATGATGATCATATCAATCACCCACAAGCCGCAAGCGGTCTGCTAAACGTAACGGCCATCCGGGTATTGAACGATCAGAAGATCGACGAGCTAGCCCGCTCACACTCCTGTGAATCCAACCCGTAACACTTACCGTACAGTCCGGTCTGTTCGTCTGATGTGTCGCATATCAAGTCTAGGGGTGGTAAACGTCAGACCCCAATAACCGATAAGTCGTGCCGATGTGAGGCTCATAACGGGTCGAGAAACTACTGGTAACACTTACCAGCAAATCTCTGATCAGCCCTGGCCAGGGACTTCCCTGTTACGGCCAATCGAGCACAGCGCAACATCAACCCCCAATACCGGGAGAGACGAAACCCTTCCTATCGCTCATTGCCTCCATGTGACTCGGGACTGTACCCAAAGACCAACGTTTTGCATGCCCTCATGGACGTGGTAAGGTGGAGATCAAAGCACAGTGGGAATCACACAAGACTCTATGACGATCTCGGGTCTACAGACTAACCTGCACAAGTGTCACCTGAGAACTGCCATCTGACGTGAGGTATAATACCATCTGGGAGTTCTCGGCGAGTCCGTCCAGTGTACCCAGTCTCCACTGAGCACCCGTACACCATCTCTGATGTCAAACACCAATGGATATGGGATCATCCATCGCCCATCTCATGGGTGCGTATACGCTAGTCTACACTGGTATATCGATGCCCCGTCTCGATACACCCACGACTAGGGACCTTGAAGGATGTACCTATGGACTACCATGACCCCACTAGTATGATCTGCATCATAGTCCAGGTAGTCAAGTACACATCCTAAGGGCTTTACCAACATGTAACTATAAGACAGTTTAAAGAGACAAGTGTACATGTTAAGATAAAGAGTAACCAGATAGCATACTATCATATCGAGAAAGAAAGTCATCTCTATATATGTCCAAGCATCCAATATAATATACATCATCTGTACAATACTGGCCTCTAGGGCATACATACAACTAACAATCACATCATAAAAGAACGAAAATATAATGTACGTATATACCATCCGCATTCGCCACTGGGTCCCGTCATCACCCGTTAGGTTACATAACTAACGACAGAACGGGGAGTGGACTAGTGCGGGTGTAAAACATATACAACATCTACTAGTAAATATATAACAATATACAATAATCGCTCAAGGCATGATAAATGCAACATCACAGATAAGTAATAAGCATCACAAAACAATACAGATAATCTGGGAGCCTCGGGTTTCATTTGAGCCACTAGTGAAACCCGACGTTTTCCTGGTCGTGTGGATTGCCTGTGCAATAAAAACCTAGACCCCTACGAGTGCGGCAAGTTACCCGCCAAAAGTAGAAGCGATGCAGCCGCATTCATCAAAGTGAATGGGCCACCCGACACTTCACGCTATTCGGTAATTTGAGCATCCCTCCTTGGGTCAACCTGTACCCTCTATGAGTGCAGCGAATATCCTGCCAATTCTAAAGTGAGCCCCCTCCTTCTCAAAGCCATGTGATGCAGACCCGTTGCCTTCCAGAACCCGGCTATCCGTGCACTCCATCGTGGGGTAATCCTAGTACAGAAGAGAAAATATGTACAACGGTGACATCGACCTCAACCCGGTCATGCCCCAAAAGAATAATATACAAACAGGCAGTGACGGAAGTCCACATGTCGGACGCTCACCCCGCGATATCAAATGTACAAATCAATCCAAACTGTATAACATTGCACGCAAGCTATCCACCACGACGAATCCGCAACAACACAGAACATCAACGTGAATGTCATGTTCGCAAACCCGTCTAAAAGAGCTATAGCAATTAGACAAGCTGTACCGCTCGATTGACATTCACGGTCGCAGATAGTAATGTAAGTACTGTAAATTTTAAACAAAGTTAGAAAATATCGACTTCGAAAAAAACACCGAATAGCCCCAAACAACTAGATAAAACCATATCCATACTGGGCTAAACAAACAACACCACTGAACCAACATTCCAAAGACAAGACTACACCCAAAACACGAATCCAAAATGTGATGAAATGGCCGGCCAAGTGTTGTAAAGAAAAAGATGTGGCTCTGGAAATTGAAGTGGCTGTTGGAAATTGAAGTGGAGTGTGAATGAAGTGGAGTGGCTGTTGAATTCTTTTCCAACACCAAAAAAAAAACACAGCCACCATAAATCAACAACAACCACTAAAATTCAGCAACGAAATTTGCCTTCACACTCAAAACATATCATTGGTATTGTTTCGGGGTTGTTTCGATTTCGATATTTTTACATTGTCTAAACCAACTAGTATGCGGTTAATGGTTTGGCTCTGATACCATGTAATGCTACGACATCGGCCGTCAATCTGAGGCCAAACGCGAACAAAATTTTTTCAAACTGGCGCTAACGAAACCCTAAATCCCGGATCGTGCCATTAACTGTATGCTAGTAAACTGTAAAGTGGAGTTTAAGAGATTATAACAATCGATCTGTGTCATTCGGTCTTCAATCTCTTCCCAAGCTCCTCGCGGCTGCCGTGATTGATCATTAATTTCGATGTCGTATATAAGATGTTTCACAACCACAGAAATTTATTCCGCAATTAATTAACGGTGTCGATGTAGCGCGTTAATGAATACGGATCGTCCACTGAGATGTGTGTTTTGATCGATTTTGTTTTAGATGAGTCGAAATGAAAAGATAAAAGAAAATTGCAAGAAAATTGATTCAAGAATTGTGAAATTTAGTTTCAAGAATCGTAAAGAACTAGATCTAAAATCAAGAATCAATAAAATTCAAGAAGATGTCCAAATCAAATGAATTATCAAGATTTGTAAAGAGGGTTGTAGGAATCGATCCAATCAATAGTGATGATGAAGACTTATGATTACAAATTCTTATCTATCGATGATTTGTTGCTAGATCGATGACGATCAACGAGAATTAGGGATATCTTGAAGAAACTAGGGTTTCTCCTTTTATCCCTTGTCCTTTTGTTGATTAGCATTCAAATTCTAGCTTCGTGGAAATTCAATTATCGATCGTTGATCTCTAATTAAGAGCGAAAACATTCAAGAAAGTATCTCGCTCGAAACTAGGTTGTCAATGATTCAATTTCCTATAGTATACAAAATCATAAGACTTAAGAATCGTTCAAGAATTTAATCACCATCATCTGTCTATTTTCTCGATTCCTCCACAAGCGGAGTTTTCACTCAAACATCTTGAAAAAGATAACAATCAAGAATTGATAATTCTTCATAATGCTCAAATGCAAAGAAAAGCAAGATCAAGAATTTTTCACCTTTTATTATTCAACGTTTCGTTACAATTCACTCAAAGACTACAAGAATTGAAGAGAGAACTCGATCGTCGAACTAGCTTCGCATCGTCTTCGTGAGTCGCGGATCTTCGTGGATCACTTGCTCGGATGAAGATCGGCGTTGCTTCAAAAAGGCTTGTTGGAAGCTTGCTTTGGCTCGGCACTCGATAGATCTTGATTTGGATCAAATTGTGTCACTCAATTTGATTTAGATTTGATTTGGATCTACAAATTTTTTCCCTCCAATTTCAACAACCTCCAAACCCTAGATCTAGATCTCATTTTATTACCACCTCATTTGAATCTTCCCTCCAAAGCTAGGTTGTTAGAGAGAGCCTTCTAGAATGAGTTAGTTAGAGGGAATATTTTAGAATGAGATTATTACATGGAGGCTTCTAGAAGAAGGTTGTTATAAGGAGGCTTCTAGAAGAAGTTTTTTGGAGAGAATATTCGAGAGGAAGGTTGTTACGCAGAGCCTTCTGGAAGAAGCCACGTGGTCTTTGAGAGTCTTCTGGAAGCTGAGGCCGTTACAATAAGCCACGTGGAGATATTTGACGCACCGATGAGCAAACAAGGCCGCGGAACCACGGCAACTCGGCCGACACGGCCGCGGATCCACGGCCATGTTGGTGAAGTACTGCTTGCAATTTCCAAGGTATTCATCTGTTGGGTTTAGGGTCTTTATCTAATGTCTGGAACCCTATGTTTCTTTCTTGATTTCTTCCAGATCTCAAGTCTTTGACTTGGCCTGTTTTATCAGCACTTTTAGCCGTTCCGGTTCTTTTTTCCTGGAATTTCCTGCACAAAATCTCGAGACAAGTGTTGCGATATACAAAGATCATGCGTGCAATAATAAACACACAATTTCCCATAAAATACCGGTTACAATGTATAACACATGTTATTTGGTATTTTGTATACAAATTGCTAATAAGTGCTATATTCATACCGAACACCTTTAGATGATTGCAAATAGTAGGGAAATTGATGTGTTAAAAATGCCATATTTTCGACTGATCAAATTCCCCCAAACTTAATTTTGGTCATCTCGAGCAAACTTGTTTTATTAGAAAGAGAAGGAGAAAATAAAGAAAAAGAAAAACTAACTAGCACACTTTCGTAGGCAACACGATTGCACTGAGCACGTGCAACAAGCCTTTAAACCTTTAGGTGTCCCTAGTAGGAGGAGTGTTGTCTCCTAAGGGTTTTCAGCGGATTGCACCCACAAAATCCCATAATAAAAGAAAGACCGTGAAAGTTACATATAAGGATAAGAATTTTAAAAGAAAGACTTTGAAAATTAGAGTTTTCCAACTATACTAGCTTTTCGGTTGTCACGAGCCCTATCTTAATAGTCATGAAAAGATGTTAGAAATCACATCATCCCTCAATAAAACTTCGTCTTTATTCTTCATTCCTACTTTTCTTCCAAACATAGATCATATAACCCTACGTGTGTGTAAAGAATATCCCTACACTCGGAGAATTCAATTCAAGCTATCATACTCTTGTGCATCTGCCTCAGTACTTTTTAATCAATGAATATTTAGATGGATTTGCTCACACATTATTCATGTGACCGTTAATACTTCTTGAGCTACTAACCGACCGATTACTCATGTTCTTGCTGATTAGGTGTTTTCCTCATCTTGCACCACTTAAGGCTTAGCAGTGACTCCCAGACCAGTTGGTCTAAGGCACTAGGTGATGAAGCACTCTCGTAATATTTTTTTATTGCTGCCTTGGCGATAACAAAACCAGTGTTCATTTTTTCTTCTCCATTTTATCTTTTATTCATTTTTTATTTCCTTCATACTTTGGCTTTTAGACAAGAGCATTTCAAGGTATCCTCTACCATCCCGAGTTTCAATACGTGTGTAAGTGCGTATAGTAGGGTATCAACATTCAAATGTTTGCCTTCCAGAATAGGAACTATTTTTCAGACTTAGTTTTATCCACAGAGTAGTGACTTCCTTCACCTTACTAACCCTTGGGACAACGGCTCATAACTACTTATTACTACTTCGTTTAAGAAAACTTCTAATTTTCTTGGTTTTCTTAAGTTTTTCTAATCTTTTGGATGTAATTTTTCACTATCTAATCTTTTATTATCTTATTTATGTACAAAAAAAAATTTCAGAATATTTTTTTCATTTTTTTATTATATGTTTTGTGCTTATGCAAAGTATGATGCAAAGTGATGCGTAAATAAGCACAAACTTACCCCAAACTTGTTTCAACAGTGTCCTCACTGTTGTCTTCTGCTAAACTTCAAAAAACCTGTAAGCTTGGGAGGACATTTATTAACGGGGGCAAAATATATTAAAGTGAAAATCCTCCCCCAAACTTATTTTTGGCTCACAATATTGAGGACAACAGTTATTTTCAAGAGCCAAAAATACCCCCCCCCCCCAAAACTTGAGTTAAACAATGTTAAACTTTGAAAATCACAAGAGGGGGTCAAAGTTATTGGTCAGTGCCAAGCTTTGCAAAGACCGAATTTCAACACCAACCATTTGAAGATTTTATCGGTGTAGTGCATCGGTTGGTGGAAGAACATGTTATATGGAGCCAGAAAGAAGTGGGGAAGAGTTAAGTGGTGTGAAGGAGAGGGTTTGCGTCTCATTTTAGAGAGACGACACAGTGATTGTGATGGATTACTCGCATTCTCTTTATAGTCCAGAAGAAGGGGTAGAGGTTCAATTTCTTTGTATTGAGGTGGATTCATCTCAACACCCGTGTTTTTCAAAAATGCGAGTTCATCAGCGAAAATTTCCTCAAAACTCTCATCGATACCCCGAAGAATAATGTCATCAAAAAGCGCGAGGTGATCTTTAAACTCCAAAAACGGTTCATAATCAGTGTTAGATGTTGACCTGGACAGCTCAGTGGAAGAGTCCGTATGTGTATGATACATAGTTGGGTCAAACAACAACATATGAAAAGATTCTAGATCAGTATCATGAAGCTCATCAAATTCGCTGCTGTCGACATCCGTTAATTCGACAGAACATACTCGAGCATGAGGATCGGAGGGTTGACTTCCCAACTTGTAAATGTTGATCTCAATTGACCTATTCCCGAAATATTGGTTCATAGAGCCGTTTCTACAGTTGATTACAGCGTTGGAAGTAGCAAAAAAGGGACGACCTATAATCACCGGAATTTGGTTCCATAGGTTCGCTACAGGCTGTGTATCAAGAACAATAAATTCTACAGGGAATACAAATTCCCCGATTTTTATCAACACATCCTTAAGTTCACCCATAGGTTTGGTGATTGATCGGTCGGCCATCTGTAGAGTTATGTTTGAGGGCTTTAACACTCCGATACCTAGTTGCTCATAGACTGAATATGGAAGCAAGTTAACACTAGCGCCAAGGTCAAGTAAAGCATGGTTAATATGTTTATTCCCAATAGAAATAGAAATAGTAGGACAGCCAGGGTCCTTACGTTTCACTGGTAATTGTTGGGGAAAAGCAGTGTCTACAGTACTCGACATGAACACTTTTTTCGGCACTTAAGTGTTCCTCTTCCTAGTGCACAAGTTCTTAGGAATTTTCGCATAGGACGAAACTTATTTTATAGCATCTAGGAGAGGGATATTGATGTTAACTTGCTTAAACATTTCCACAAGCTTCGCCATTTATGCATTCGGTTTGTTGGGCCTCAACCTTTCTGGAAATGGAGCTTTATCAATAAGTGTTGGGTCCCACATTTGTGGAGAAGGTTGTGGGGGTGGAAAGGGTGAAGTGGGAAGTGTGTGGTGGGTTCGAGCATTTAGGAAAACGGAGAATAGGCTCGGAAGAAGACGGTAAACTAGACGAAATAGGACATGGAGTAGGAGTGGGAGTGGAAGTGGAATTGGAAATCTGGGATTCAATTGATTCCTGAACATCAATCTGTTCACCTATATGATTGTCTAGCACTCTTTCAAATCTCAACATGGTAAGTGCATTCACATTAGTGTAATGTGAAGGTCCAGGATCAAGTAGAGGTTGAGATGGAAGATTCCCTTTCTCTCTAGCACTTATTTCGGCTGTTAACTGTGCAATTTGTGCTTTCATCGATTTAATAATCGCACCTTGGGAGGCGGTGGTTTTCTTTATATCATCGATAGAAGACTTAAAATCAGCCGACATTTGAATAGAATTTGTCAGAAGCAAACCCATGGTTTGTTCAAGTGCAGAGGTGTTATTGGTACCGGCAGAAAAAGGATCAAAATTGTTGGCCTGGTTTTGAAAAGGATGCGATTGAAAGGGGTGCTGACTCAGTTGTGGTGGTTGCTATTGTGGTGGAAGGACCCATTGAAATTTATTCTGGTTTAGATCCGTGTATTGAGTTTGGTGTTGGATCCAAGAAAGATCAGGGTGATTTCTCCAATCTAGATTATATGAGGAAGAAGAAGGATCGTTTCCAGGCCTTTGCTGAAATGCTGCATTAGTGTGACCTTGAAACGGAACATTCAAAAGACATTCTTCCGTCAAATGTGATGGGTTTGAACAGCATCCACACACGGTTTTGGGAAGTGTGTAATGGTTTATGGGGGCTGAAGAGATTTTGTTTTCTATAGCGTCGAGCTTCCTTTGTATTGCGGCCATTTCTGCTCTCGTTGTGACGGAAACATCGAGCTGGTTGATACCTTCCTCAGACAATGGTGGTCTAACACTTTCCCATTGTACTGTGTTTGGAGCTAAATCTTCTAGGTATTTCCAAGCTTCATCATCATCTTTAGATAGGAATTGACAATGACACATGGTTTCAAGCAATTTTTTGGTGTGAAATCAATACCCTCGTAGATAACTCGACACAAATCCCATCTGGGGATTCCGTGATGAGGGAATTGTAAAAGAAGATCCTTGAACCGTTCAAAGCATTTCCAGAATGGTTCATTGGAAAGTTGGGTGAATTTGAAGATTTCGCTCCGAACACGGAATTGGGTTAAAATTTCTTAAGGAATGCTGCAACAAATTCATCCTATTTTGAAATAGAATGTGCGGTTGTATTATAAAGCCACTTCTCGGCTAAATCGCACAACGTGAATGGGAGAAGACGTAAATGCAGAGCATCCAAAGACAGTTGTGACGTTCCAATCATTGCGCATATGTTTTCAAATTTGGAGATAAAAACGTATGTGTCTTCAAACTCAAGACCGTGAAATTTGGGTAACAGTTTGATAAATTAGGGGTTGATTTAAAAAATTTCCCCATTGGCAGGTGGTATAGAAAGACAGGTGGGAAGGGGAACACGTGTAGGATAGCATCTCTC
This sequence comes from Agapanthus africanus, assembly GCA_030015575.1. Classification (NCBI taxonomy): domain Eukaryota; kingdom Viridiplantae; phylum Streptophyta; class Magnoliopsida; order Asparagales; family Amaryllidaceae; genus Agapanthus; species Agapanthus africanus. Next base: position 284,566,758 of record CM057343.1, on the reverse strand, counting down.
CTGGAGAGAAATGCGTGGAGGATTCTGTGCACCTGCGGGCGGTGGCAAAGTGGTGTTAAAGTGTGATTGATATCCGTCCATCGCGGTGGTAGTGGGAAAAAGAAAATGTAGAAATACCGACTTTGGGGTCGATGGGGAAAACGCGAACAAGACGGGCACTAGAATCCCGTGTCCAGCCGAGCTTGCACTAAAGGGTTTAGCACAAGTGGCAGCGTTGTAATAATTAAGGAAAAGATGAGTTGATATTTGTTTTGAAAAAGATACGGATTTTTGAAAAATGAAAATCACAAACAATATATAAGCGACCCTAAATCTAGTGGCCACCTAGGTCAAGTCTCTAGACCGCTCCTAGACTTCCAGAAAATAAGTCGCAAGATAAATCCTCTACTGCCTCTTTGTCTCTCCTGTGGTCAGGTAAGTGCCAGGTAAGTGGGAGGTTCTCCCCTACGTAATTAGTGGGCCTAATTAAGTAACCACTTGCTTTAGACACGCTTTCCTTAGACACCATAAAAGAAACGCGGATAAGCAATAGATTACCTACAACCTCCTTCTATCCTAAGTGAGCGCGACGGTTCTTAGAGTCATGTCTAGATATTTTTTAGTTAATGAGGGTAATGCTGATACAGTTTTGTGATTTTTGGGGCTTAGGAAAGGTAATGAAATCCCCACATAATAAGAATTTGGTCTTTACCCCTTAATTTCCATATTAAAATATGCAAACAACCAATATCAAACACGCAACAATTTTTCTTTTTACGGCGCTGCAAATTGTTGCAAAGAATCCTGCAGAAATTGGTTAATGGACAGAACAGAGATGAGATAAGAAAATCAGAGATTCACCAAAAAAATTTGGTGCAGCGAAGCCCTAGGAACGTCGCGGTTCTGCCGCGAGATGTGCTCTACGGCCGCGGTTCAGCGGTCTGATGACGAGATCCCTACACAAAACTTTCAGGAACTATTCCTGTTCACTCACTGAGCTATCTGAGATGCTCTGAAAATTTTTCCTCTCGCTCCACAGATTCCAGATTCCCTCGCAAAAATTCATAACTAATCGTTAAGCACTTGATGCGAATTTGATCTAAAAAAAATTCTGATGAAATAATAATTTTTCAACTCAAATAACAAAAACGAACAAAAAAACACACATCCCCGGCAACGGTAACATTTAATTGATCATTAATTTCGATGTCGTATATAAGATGTTTCACAACCAAAGAAATTTATATCGCAATCAATTAACGATGTCGATGTAGCGCGTTAATGAATACGGATCGTCCACTCAGATGTGTGTTTTGATCGATTTTGTTTTAGATGAGTCGAAATGAAAAGATAAAAGAAAATTGCAAGAAAATTGATTCAAGAATTGTGAAATTTAGTTTCAAGAATCGTAAGGAACTAGACCTAAAATCAAGAATCAATAAAGTTCAAGAAGATGTCCAAATCGAATGAATTATCAAGATTTGTAAAGAGCCTTGTAGGAATCGATCCAATCGATAGTGATGATGAAGACTTATGATTACAAATTCTTATTTATCGATGATTTGTTGCTAGATCGATGACGATCAACGAGAATTAGGGATCTCTTGAAGAAACTCGGGTTTCTCCTTCTATCCCTTGTCCTTTCGTTGATTACCATTCAAATTCTAGCCTCGAGGAAATTCAATCATTGATCGTTGATCTCTAATTAAAAGCGAAAACATTCAAGAAAGCATCTCGCTCGAAACTAGGTTGTCAATGATTCAATTTCCTAAACTTTACAAACCTCATAAGACTTAAGAATCTTTCAAGAATTTAATCATCATCATCTATCTATTTTCTCGATTCCTCCACAAGCAGAGTTTTCACTCAATCATCATGAAAAAGATAACAATCAAGAATCGATAACTCTTCATAATGCTCAAATGTAAAGAAAAGAAAGATCAAGAATTTTCACCTTTTATTATTCAACGTTTCGTTACAATTCACACAAAGACTACAAGAATTGAAGAGAGAACTCGATCGTCGAACTAGCTTCGCATTGTCTTCATGAGTCGCGGATCGTCGTGTATCACTTGCTCGGATGAAGATCGGCGTTGCTTCAAAAAGGCTTGTTGGATGCTTGCTTAGGCTCGGCACTCGATAGATCTTGATTTGGATCAAATTGTGTCACTCAATTTGATTTAGATTTGATTTGGATCTACAATTTTTCCCCCTCCAATTTCAACAAACTCCAAACCCTAGATCTAGATCTCATTTTATAACCACCTCATTTGAATCTTCCGTCCAAATCCAGGTTGTTAGAGAGAGCCATCTAGAATGAGTTTGTTAGAGTGAATATTCTAGAATGAGATTGTTACAAGGAGGCTTCTAGAAGAAGGTTGTTATAAGGAGGCTTTTAGAAGAAGGTTGTTGGAGAGAATATTCTAGAGGAAGGTTGTTACGCAGAGCTTTCTGGAAGAAGCCACGTGGTTTTTGAGAGTCTTCCGGAAGCTGAGGCCGTTACAATAAGCCACGTGGAGAAATTTGACACACTGATGAGCTAATAAGGCCGCGGAACCGCAGCAATTCGGCCGACTCGGCCGCGGATCCGCGGCCATGTTGGTGAAGTACTGCATGCAATTTCCAGGGGATTCTTCTGTTGGGTTTAGGGTCTTTATCTGATGTCTGGAATCCTATGTTTCTTTCTTGATTTCTTCCAGATCTCAACTCTTTGACTTGGCGTGTTTTATCAGCACTTTTAGCCGTTCCGGATCTTTTTTCCTGGAATTTCCTGCACACAATCTCGAGAGAAGTGTTGCGATATACAAAGATCATGCGTGCAATAATAAACACACAATTTCCTACAAAATGCCGGTTATAATGTATAACACATGTTTTTTGGTATTTTGCAGACAAATTGCTAATATGTGCTATATTCATACCGAACACCTTTAGATGATTGTAAATAGTAGGGAAATCGATGTGTTAAAGCTGCAATATTTTCGACTGATCATGCCCCGAACAAGTTTTCTCTCCGGTCTCCCTCATCGAAGACGATCCACATCGAGGATTAGTAATACGGGCTCTCACCTCAAAACCGAGGCAACTCGGGCATCCAGTTTGCTATCCTAGATACCCAAGATGAAGTAGAGATAGTGTGTGAATATTTTGTCTTAATGCATCCAATGATTTGGGTGGAGGTAAATGAAGTTTCCAAGTGAATGAAAATGTGAGCTCAAGTTTTTAGCAAGTGAAAAAAAACCTTGTGAACCAAAATGCTTGTGGAAAAATTGCTCTGCCCCTTTCGAATTTCTTCTCTGTGGATTTTTATGGAAGTGGTTGTGTTCATAAAATAAGCCACACATTAATTAAACCATCACCAAAAAATCTCAGCCACCACCACACAAAAATATCACCCAAAATATCCAACACAAAAACAAAAGCAATTAATGCAAGAATGTGACTCGCACCAATGCCCATGAAATTACCCATGCCCATGGCCCATGAAATTGTTCACTGCAAATGAAATTTGTAGCACTAGAAAATGGCCAAAAACAATGACTCACATATCAATAAATTAAACATTAATCCAAATGTTTATGTCGAGTAAAGAAATTGGTAATTTCAAAAGTAATCTTGTAACGGATCACAAGAAAACCCCTCATCCGTATATACATACCTGCATCCGTATTTCGAATGAATACGAATACAACGAGACGAAAATATTCCAACAATCTAATACTAGGATTCGGCTTAAACCAAAGCCCATTAGTATGATCCGTGCACGAGTGCATGTATATGATCGAACCCTGCCGTAAAACCATACGGCCTTTACAAAGTTTCGCTCGAACTAGGGAAACCCTCTGTGTGGGACTCTAAACACTCGTCAATACGTTGGCAGTAGGTTTAACCATAAGCACGTCAGCGGCACTAGTTGTACGTAACGGCTAACTAGGTATTGAGCGAAAGGGAGGCCGACGAGCGAACTCATCTTGAAATCCTACTGAGCATGACAGTGACAATATCCGTACAGTCTGGTATGTTCGTCTAAGAGTATTGTATATCGGGCCTAGGGGGATGGTAAATGTCAGACCCCCAATAGCGGTATAAGTCGTGTCAGAGTGTAGCCCCGAACACCTTGAGAAACTACCGGAATACCTACCAGTAAATATCACTTGCCTTAGCCAAGGACTTTGTGTATTGGCTCTCCAAACACAGCGCGATATCATCCCACAATACCGGGAGAGACGAATCTTATCTAACCGCCACTGCCTCTAAGTGCTTCGAGACTGCACCCAACTACTACCTGTTTGCAAGATTCTTTTGAGCCATGGTAGGGTAGCAATCAAAGAACAGTTGGAACACACTTGAGGCGAAGTAGCAGGGTCAAGTGAACGGACTAAGCTGTACTCATGTCACCCGGGAACTTCTACCTGACGATAGGTATAATACTAATTAGCAGTACCCCTACGAGTCCATCTGGTGTACTCATAACCTAATGAGCACCTGTATACAATCTTAGGTGAACCAACTGACACCAATCGTTTGTAAGACCAGCCACCGCCCCTCGTCGGGGTCTTGATCCGTATACACTAGTCTACTCATGGAGTATCGATGCCCAGTCTCGAAACTCCCACGACTAGGGACACTTTAAGAATATGCTTATAGACTACCCAACTCTCACGTATATGATAGCCATCATACTGCTGGTAGTCAAGCAAGAATCCTATGGGCTCTATCAACATGTATTAGTGATCTATAATGTCACCTGAAGCATGTACACGATGATAAAGACAAACCGGATAGCATAATATTATCTCGAGTAAGACTGTTCTACCGGTATAGGTCCTCCCTCAATCATTGCAATCACGTGCCTGCGATCCAATAATTGACTTAAGGGCACTATAGCCAACACGTTGTGCCACAGTGTTCTTGCAGGATCGACCGCTTGGATTAGTAGCGGGTCGTTTGCATACAGCTTGCTTCAGGGTGTTTTGCTTTGGTAGGTGGGGCACGATTTGGATCATGACCACCCTTGTACATATTTATGCAGTTGTATCTGGTTAAAACCTCCATCAACCAGACTATGTATATATTTCTTGATCCTAGACACAAACTTGTATATTCTTGAGTCTTAGACCGAGATATGTGTATTTGTCCTTTATTTGAGCTCGATGATGTCTTGGCCTTCTTTACTTTCTTTCTATGATTGATCTTCGCCTTGGGGCGTCGTATATATATTCTTTGCATGGTTATGATTCCTCCAATTGGAGAAGAGCTAGCTCCCGCTTGGGGATGCCTATATTTTTGCTTCTATAATGGTTTTCAAGGACGAAAATGTTTTCAATGATAGTATACAAATCATTGCATTTTTATTATGCCGATATTTGGAAAACTGTACCTCCATTATTTTCCGAAAAATATTTAGATTTCTGGGCTTTCGGGTTACTTGAATTACGGCGGGGTCCTATAGACTTCACGTGATTCTATTGTCGGTCACGTACCAATTCCGGGTCATGACAATAGCGCAATAAGTCGTGTCGGTGTAGAACCAAATACACCCTGAGAAACTACTGGTTTACCTACCAGTAAATCTCACTTGCCTGGCCAGGGACATTGTGTATTGGCCCGCCATAAACAACGCGATATTAACTCCCAATACCAGGAGAGATGAATCCCTTCTATCCACTTGTCACGACCCAGAAAAATGTACGTTACTAGCACTTGAATCACGTGAAGTCTATAGAACCCCACCTAATCCAAGCAAGCTAAAGCCTATAAATCTAAACCTTTTGGGGGGAAAATAGCGGAGGTGAAGTTTTGAAATAAAGGTATAATGAAATCAGGTTCTTTCTATACATGCATAAGTAATATTATATGAAAAACACTAGTGGATTATATACCATAGTTAAATACATTTTCATCATTTGAAATTTGGGCAGCACCTCCTTTGTAAATTTTGAAACCAAATCAATACATAGCAATAATAATAGGCATCCCCAATCGAGAGCTAGCTTTTCACCAAATTGGCGAAAATAAAACACAAATACAGGTATACGACGCCAAAGGCGAACACCAAACACAGAAAGAAAATAAAGAAACCAAAACATCATCAAGAAACCACCAATAAGAACAAATACATGAGCGTGAATCTAAGTCCGAAAGAATATGCAAACTATGGTTTCTAAGTCTACCAAATATACATAGTCTGGTTGATGGAGCTTTTAATTAGATATAACTGAATAAATATACAAGTACAAATGATGGTCACGATCCAAGTGTACCCCACCTACCGAAGCAAGTAACCTAAAAGAAACCGGTTTGCCAGTAAGCCGCTGCTGAATCTGTGCGGTCAACCTGCAAGAAAACTATGGCACAACGGGGGTGAGTTGCTAATTCGTGAGTAGAATACATCACCGAGAAGAAATCGAATGTATGATGATCTCCTAGGTCATACAGCAGCATAATAATAATATAATAACGACGATGTGGTAACAAGGGTGATGGTGTAAACATAGTATAACAATACTAATGTAATCATGTCCGTGTCACAATGTGGTACCATGTCAATGTATCATGTGTGTGTGTGTGTCATCTAACGTGTGCCCATCAAAAACACACCAAATCATCATAAATACCAGTGTGCCCAGTATCGACACTCGAAAACATCATAAAAACCATTTCCAGCATCGACACATAATTCCTCATACCTCGGATGCCGTCTCATCGAATTAGCCCTCATACCCATCTGATCTTACGACTTCGGTCGGTATCCTCCGGATATCCGCCGAGCCAAGCTATCACCTGTCGGTAATGCTCCCCTTCTAGGCTCAGTGTTTTTCTATACGATCTTCATGCCTCGGGGTATCGTACCGGGTCCACCATATACCCGCAGACGGTGCCTCCTCTCTCCTCGAATAGGGTATACATATAGCTCAGAACCGAGAAAACTCATGGTGGATGCTACACATCATATTAAGGAAACCCACATTTTCTTTTAATATAATCATAAGTTTTCAAAATTCACACGCGCTTTCCCAAATCCAGAAATCTCATGAAAACCGAAATCTCATAAACATGCGCCAATAATGAAATAATGAATATCGGCATAGAACTAATCTACAGTGCATAACCAGAATGTATATATAAATATGGCATCTAACTAAGTAAGAAATGCAATATCTAAACTAGCATGTGGGGTAATGAGTACTAAGCAAATACTAATAAGCTACAAGTTATTAGGTTATACGATGAAGTAATGATTTCTAATGTGTACGTGGCATGTCAATTACAGATGATGAGTGTGTGAGCTGGCGTATATGTGTACGTGCAACATACGCATCATCGGTAATGGTGCATGTGTCTTAGCAGACGATGTCATATAAGATAATGAAAAGAACATCTATGTAAAACGCAACGAGAATAATACAAGCATAGCAGAAAGGTAAACAGTAAATGAAATAATATAAAATATATAGCTACATACGAGCAATACAGTTATAGTATTTAAAATAGTACGAATCGTTGTTTTTAGAAAAATAAGGGATACGGTGTTTTTGAGAAAAAGATACCATATGAAAATCCATAGCATCCCTTGGGTTTGTCTTTTGAAAATGCAGACGATTCGTTAGTTTTAAAAATAAGTGTGGCTGTAATTATATTCTAATATCTACTTAAGTGATTTGAAGACTAAAATATATCCGAGTCGATACATCCATCAGTCGGCGATCCAGCCTCATAGCATCATATACTGTATGGTCCATTGCACGGCATCCTCGAGTCAAGAGTGCGATACATCCATCAGTCGGCGATCCAGCCTCATAGCATCATATACTGTATGGTCCATTGCACGGAATCCTCGAGTCAAGAGTGCGGACCAATAATATATATATAAATATATATATCGTACGGTAAAATCCATCGTACAGCATTCTCGAATCGTGAGTGCGGGTCAATCATTATTTATATCATATCTCGTACGGTATAATCTATCATACGATATCATAATCAAGGGTACGTGTCACGATCCGAAAGTACGGAACGTGACTGGCACTTAGATTATAAGACGTCTAAAGGCGTACCGTAACCTAAGTCAGCCAAAGCCCAGAAAAATCTAAACCAAAATCAAAAGAGAGTGAAGGAAAACCTTTAATGAAAACGGTTTTTAAATCAATTAAGTTGCATAGAATCCCTTTTTAAAAACATCAAAAATTCCTGAAATTTTCGGCAGAGTCTCCCCTGTATTTTCTATCCCCCAAAATGGGTACAACAAGATATATAACCTGTAATCATAAATGGCATCCCCAAGCGGGAGCTAGCTCTTCGCCCAAGGCGGATCACAACCACATGCAATATATAAGTAATATCAAGAAAAGAGTATAAAAGAAACGCAAAATATCAGAAAACACAACGCCGGCTCAAGTGAGCTCGACCCAAAAGAAACCACAAATATACAAATCTCTCAGTCTCATCACTAGGTCGCATATACAATATAAAGTGGTAGATGGAGAATACTAGATACAATGATGGAGTAAAAAGAAATAAAGTGTGCTCGCAACCCACCTACGGGCAATGTCGCGAGTCTGAGCAAAAGGAGCTGATGATAAGATAGCCTGCCGCTACAAGGATGACGGGTCCAACCTGCAAGACACTGTGGCACAACGGGGGTGAGTTGCCAGCTCGTGAGTACAATATAACATCTAGTAAGGCAATCGTAAGAATGTACGCAATGAACCACAACATGTATGTCCATATGTGATATAATAGTTCTAGTATGCATGCACATGTATGCAATGTCATTACTAAATCTTTAAGTGTTTTAAATGCTAAGGGTACTGCATTCTTAACTTTAGAAAATGAATATCTGTATAATAGCTAAGTACCATCAAGAAATCATCTGAAAACCCGTGTCAAGCATCGACACCAAATATGAAATCATATCTGTCTCAATGTCTACTATATCAATGTCTCAAATATCGGGCTCCGTCAGTCCGGATCGGCCCATATCATCAAATCTCACGACAACGGTCGGTATCCTCCGGATATCCGCCGTGCCAGACATCACCGGTAGGTAGTCTTCCCCTGCCAGGCTCATCATCTACAACTCGATCTTCTTGCCCCGGGGTACCATACCGGGCCCACCATGTTCCCGAGACGGTTCATCTACTCCTCGAATCGGGTCTCGAAATCCAACAGAAAATATGAAAACTCATGGTGGACGACACATACATCACGAGAAAACCACAACTTTGTTTTAAAATGATAAATATAAGCTTTTGTAAAATTCTTGCGGTTTTCCCCAAAAATCAAGAAATCGCAGCAATACTGAAATCCTCAAGAAAATCATAATGTTCACATGTTATATATGATAAATGTCTATGATATCAATGTATGCGATGTGAATTTTGGCTAGAAATCTATGTAAATATGATGATAATGCGAGGTATATGCATGCTATGCAATTTCATATATCATGTATGAATGCAAGTGGCGATATTAAGTTAAACAGGTTCTATAGTGCACGTGGCATGGCAATTACCAAAGGCGTGTATGTCACATGAATAGTGCGCGTGCAACAGATGCTAATGGTAATGGTGTTCGTGTCCTACGAAGTGATATCGCATATGTGTATATGAATGTTATATGAATGTCCATGCAATCTAGTATACGGTTAGCTATGAGGGTATGCAATGTAAATAAAGGGATAAGCTAACTAACAATATAAATCTTGCAAGAAATAGGGTAATCCTAACTAGGGGGCGCCACGCGCCAACCAGACGATTCCCCCATAGATGAATACATCTACTCACCTGAATGCCTCGCTAATCCGATCCGACCACCGCCTTGCCTTTACGCGCCGTGTCCGATGTTTCCCCGACCGATCCTATATTTGCACAACACAAAGCTTAAGATTACATATTCTAAAACTATGCAAGTCACAATATACAAATATCGACGCTCTCGAATTAAACATAACGTGCACTCGGTGCGTGGGAAAACACACGAAAATCGCTAAATCTTAACTAGAATCGTTATTTCGGGGCAATCGACAAAACTAAAACCCGGCTAGACAAAACCCTGCATTCGCGCACTCTAATAGGCGTAAATTATGCTAATTATATCGCTAATATAACGCAATTAGACCACATCCTAATTTTACTAAAAATCTAGTAAGCAAAAAGCATACCGATTCGATGCAAATATCGCAATTTCATCGATCTAGCGAGCGCAACATCGCACAATTTACCACTCTAACCAATTAGATAACCAAACCCTAACTTAACTCCATCAACCATGCTACAAACCCTAATTCAAAATCAAATCCCATTCTTGATTTTCATGAACAAGTAATTACAACTAAATTAATACTTCAAAATTCAATTTTTAGTACATTCAATCTACAATTTAACAACTAGTTTAGAAATTTCACCTCACAAGTTGAACCCTAGCATGCTCAAGCCACCAAAGAAGTCTCCTTTCTTCAAGTTTTGAACTAATTTGGCTTGAGGAGAGAGTGGATTAGGGTTTTGCTTTGAATGGGAGAATGAATTTGTGAGTTTTTAATGGATTTTGATAGCAAAATGAAGTGAGAAATGAGGGGATTTTCTGCAGTTTTGGTCGTCCAACAGCAAGAAGAGGAAAGTGTGGGTGTTGTGTAGATGATTCAAGGTCAAAAAACCCCTTAAGTTTCCATTTAATGCTTTTCACATCAAACTTTTTACAAAAAACCCCATTTTAGTTCATTTTTTCATTAAATTTCCAACCATAACACTAAGATCTTATAAAGTTATGATACAATTTATTAACACTCTATTTTAGTTTATAAATATTCCTAATTATAAAATTTACCTAATTAAATTTGTATTTATCACTAATTTAATGTATTTTTAAAAGCTGAAAATAATAAAAAAATAATTAATTACGAAAAAATTTTATTTAACTAGAAAATTTTAAGTGACATTTTAGTGACAAAATTATAGTAATATCTTATCTAAATTTTGTATAATTAGGTCTACAATGAAAAATACCTAATTTGACTTTTTACGGAAAAAGCCGAAAAATTAGCCGATTACCGAAAAACTGCCTAAACGATTTTCGAAGGGTTACAATCTTCCCCCCTTAAAGAAATTCGGTCCCCGAATTTAGAATTTAACTACGCGTACCTTAAAAAAGATGGGGATATCTCTTCCTCATCTCGACCTCGGTCTCCCAGGTGACCTCCTCGCTGTTCGGGCCATGCCAAAGGACCTTGACGGACGGTATAACCTTCGACCTCAATTTCTTCACCTGCCGATCCAGAATGACCACCGGCTGCTCGGTGAAAGAAAGATCACGCTCTAGCTGGATCGTTTGGTGCTGAATCGCCTGGGAAGGTTCATGAAGGTACTTGTGGAGCATCGAGACATGGAATACGGGGTGAACATCGGGGAAGTTGGGCGGAAGAGCTAACCGATAAGCAACTGGACCAACACGCTCTAGGATCTCGAAAGGACCAACATATCTAGGACTCAGTTTCCCTTTCCGCCCAAATCTCATCACACCTTTCATCGGAGAGACCTTCAGGAAAACATGATCGCCAACAGCGAACTCGAGTCGGCGACGGCGCCTGTCAGCATATGATTTCTGCCTGCTCTGTGCCGCTCTCATCCTGTCCCGAATCAGCTGTATCTTCTCGGTCGTCTCCTGTACAATCTGTGGCCCCAAAATACCGCTCTCCCTGAGCTCTGTCCAACATACAGGTGATCGACATCTCCTCCCATATAAAGCCTCAAAAGGTGCCATCTGAATCGTCTCCTGGAAGCTATTATTGTAGGAAAACTCGATCAAAGGCAAATGACGATCCCATCTACAACCGAAATCTAAAACACAAGCTCTAAGCATGTCCTCGAGAGTCTGAATAGTACGCTCCGACTGACCGTCAGTCTGCGGATGAAAGGTTTTGCTAAAACTCAATCGGGTGCCAATGCTTCCTGAAGTTTCTGCCACAATCGGCTGGTAAACTGGGTGCCCCGGTCGGACACGATGCAAGTCGGAACACCATGCAGTCGCACGATCTCATCAATATAAACCTGGGCATACTGAGAAAAACCAAAAGTGGTCTTCACTGGCAGAAAGTGAGCCGCTTTCGTCAGTCGATCCACAATCACCCAAATAGAGTCATACCCTCGACTGGTCCTGGGTAGACCCATAATGAAGTCCATGGAGACCTGCTACCACTTCCACTCCGGGATGGGCAAAGGATGTAACTCGCCGGCTGGCCTCTGGTGCTCGGCCTTCACTTGCTGACAAGTCAGGCATCTCGACACAAAGTCTGTAATATCCTTCTTCATCCCGTCCCACCAGTAAACCTCTCTCAAATCACGGTACATCTTGGTGGAACCTAGATGCACACTGTATACTGATCTATGTGCCTCCTCGAGAATATCACGCCTCAGTCCCTCTGAATCTGGCACGCACAGTCGAATCCCAAATCGAAGTATCCCCTGATCATCAATCACGAACTCGGAAACTCTGCCCTGCCGAATCTGCTCAATAATCTCTAATATACGGGCATCGCCGGACTGTGCCTCGCGGATACGGTCAAGTAACTGTGGGCGTGCTCTGAAATGGGCCAGCTGTCCCCCTGTAGGAGTAAACTCGAACTGCACTCTTCTGTCACATAACACCTGCCAATCCGCCGTCAACTGCATCTGCACTGCGCTCAAACAAGATAAGCTACCTCCGGGCCTCCTACTTAAAGCATCTACCACCACATTCGCCTTGCCCAGATGGTATAGAATCTCACAGTCATAATCCTTCACCAACTCCATCCAATGGTGCTGTCTCAGGTTCAGATCTCGCTGCTGGAAGATATACTTCAAACTCTTGTGGTCAGTGAATATCTGACACGACTCACCATATAGGTAATGTCTCCAGATCTTAAGTGCAAATACCACTGCAGCCATTTCTAAATCATGGGTGGGGTAGTTCTGTTCGTGTTTCCTCAGCTGCCGAGAAGCATGCGCGATAACTCTGTCGTGCTGCATCAATACACAGCCCAGCCCTACTCGAGAAGCATCATAATATACCACGAACCCGCCTGATCATGAAGGCAATGCTCACACTGGTGCAGTAGTCAGACGAGTCTTCAACTGCTGGAAACTATCCTCACATGCCTGGGTCCAATCAAAAGGAACCCCCTTCCGGGTCAACCCGGTCAACGGTGCAGCAATGCGGGAGAAATCCTGGACAAAACGCCGATAATAGCCGGCCAGACCTAGAAAACTGCGAACCTCTGTAACTGATACTGGTCTAGGCCAACGCTGAACTGCCTTGATCTTCTTCGGGTCCACACAAATACCATCTCTCGTCACCACATGACCCAAGAAGTCGACACTGTCTAACCAGAATGCGCACTTGGAAAATTTGGCGAACAGCTGATGCTCCCTCAAAGTCTGCAATGTGATACGTTAGTGCTGGTCATGCTCCTCCCAGCTCCGAGAATAAACCAAGATGTCGTCAATGAACACAATAATGAACTGATCGAGATACGGCCTGAATACACGGTTCATCAAGTCCATAAATGCTGCCGGGGCATTGGTGAGCCCTAACGACATCACCAAGAACTCATAATGACCATATCGAGTACGGAAGGCGGTCTTCAGAATATCCTCCTTCCGAACCCGCAACTGGTGATAATCTGACCGTAAATCAACCTTCAAGAAGAACCCTGCACCCTGGAGCTGATCGAATAAGTCATCAATGCGGGGTAGGGGATGTCTGTTCCGCACAGTAACCCGGTTCAGCTGACGATAATCAATGCATAAACGCATACTTCCGTCCTTCTTCTTAACAAACAGGACAGGAGCACCCCAAGGTGACATACTCGGTCGGATAAGCCCTTTGTCCAGCAAGTCCTGTAACTGATCCTTTAGCTCCCTCAGCTCTGCCGGGACCATCCGATAAGGCGGTATAGAGATAGGCCCCGTGCCGGGGATCAAGTCAATACAGAACTCAATCTCCCGCTCTGGTGGCAGACCAGGAAGCTCGTCAGGGAATACATCAGGAAACTCTCTCACAACAGGGACCTGGTCCAACGGAACCTCTGTGGAGCTAGTATCACAAACATAAGCTAAGAATCCCTGACACCCTTTCCTTAAGAGCTGACCAGCGCGAAGAGAAGAAATCAAGCTGGGAAGGGTAGCGCTACGATCTCCCTGAATAATAAGAACCGGCACACCAGGAAAACTGAATCTGACTGCTTTCTCACGGCAGTCCACGGATGCATAACAGGTTGCTAGCCAGTCCATACCAAGAAGAACGTCAAAGTCTAGCATATCGAGGAGAATCAAATCAACTGAAGAATCTCTCTCCCCGATACGAACGGAACATGATCGGTACACAAAACGGGCAATAAATGACTCCCCTACCGGTGTAATAACGACAAGCGGCTGATCTAACGGAGAAGACTCTCGGCCCAACCTCGGTGCAAAGTACGTGGACACATAGGAATGTGTGGAGCTTGGATCAAATAATACCCGTGCATCAAAAGAACATACTGGAAGATTACCTGTCACGACGGCATTGGATGCCTGTGCATCCTGAGGAGTCAACGCGAACACTCGGGCCTGACCACCACTAATAGCTGGCTGTCCTCTGCCTCTACCTCGGCCTCTGCCACTGCCTCTGTCGCCTCGTCCTCTCTGAACCGGACCGCCACGCCTACGACCTCTAGAAGCATCTGACTGGCGTGGAGCATCATCAGAAGTAGGTAGTAGAGCTCTCTGAGGAGGTGGTGAGGGTGGTAAGGTCACATGCGAGACTGTCGCCGCGCCCTGACGTCCCATGGTACAGTCTCTGATACGGTGGTACTGACTCCCGCACCGAAAACATCCTGGAGACGACTGCTGGGTCTGTGGATATGAACCAAATAACTGACCTCGTCTCAATCCTCTGCCTCCACCATCTCCTGGAAATAATCTATCACGATGTCTACCCATCTACCGCTGAGCTGGCGTATCAGTACGGATCCTCTTCGGCCCAGAAACAACCGGAGTCTCATAAATATGCTCCTCCAAAAGCAAGGCTGAATCCATCGCGGCTGCGTATGTATCAAAGTGCTGGGTGCCGATGGCAAGGGATAGCTGTGTATCAAGCCCTCGCACAAACCTCTTTATTCTCTTCTCTTCTGTATCTACTAGGTACGGAGCATATCGAGACAACTGGGTAAACTGTATATCATACTCCGACACCGTCATCCCAGGAGTTTTGCGCAGAGACTCGAAACTACGGGCTCGAGCATCTCGGACACTCTCCGGAAGAAAACAGGCAAGAAATGCAGCTGTAAACTCGTCCCAGGTCATAGAAGGTAGACCTACAGCTCGACATTTCTCTACTGAATCGTACCATGTCTGGGCAAGACCCTCCAGACGAAAACTCACAAACTCCACCAATCTATCATCAGAACACCTCAACGAACGGCAAATCCGAGCCATCCTATCGAGAAATGCCTGTGGGTCCTCTGTCGCATATGTACCGGTAAAAGCTGGAGGTTTCAATCTCATGAACTCCTGTAGTGAAACAGGGATAGTCTCCGTAGTAGCAGCAGGAGTGACCATCTGTGCAGCAGGTACAATCGTGGTCTGTGCGGTGGAAGGAACGTCCTCGGATCTCTGTGCCCGGCTGGACTCAACTAAAGATCCCATCATCTGTCGCAACTCTTGCATGCCGGCCTCTAATCTGGCAATACGGTCTGGATAAGGCGGATCAGTATGACCCTGAGGGGTAGGCGTATCATCCCGCTCGATCCTTGCCTCAGACAAGCCCGCTCGAATCTCATCCCTAGCGGCAGCCCGCTGAGCTCTCGTAGTCTTTGGCGGCATCGAAGCTGGAATAAGAAACAGGACTGATAAGAGCATTGCAATTGAATCAAGGAATGCAAGGAATCAAGAAAGGAAATACAAGCAATAACGTCCTAAGGTCACTTAGACGGAGTACCGTATCGTAAGTATGCCGCGGATCATACCCACGCTACGCCACTCTGCTTAAGTCACCTACACCATTTACCAAGGTCGTCCTACACTCAGAAAGGTAAATCCTACGCTCTGATACCAACTTTGTCACGACCCGAAAGTACGGAACGTGACTGGCACATAGATTACGAGACGTCTAAAGGCGTACCGTAACCTAAGTCAGCCAAAGCCCAGAAAAATCTAAACCAAAATCAAAAGAGAGTGAAGGAAAACCATTAATGAAAATGGTTTTTAAATCAATTAAGTTGCATAGAATCCCTTTTTAAAAACATCAAAAATTCCCGAAAATTTCGGCAGAGTCTCCCCTGTATTTTCTATTCCCCAAAATGGGTACAACAAGATATATATAACCTGTAATCATAAATGGCATCCCCAAGCGGGAGCTAGCTCTTCGCCCAAGGCGGATCACAACCACATGCAATATATAAGTAATATCAAGAAAAGAGCATAAAAGAAACGCAAAATATCGGAAAACACAACGCCGGCTCAAGTGAGCTCGACCCAAAAGAAACCACAAATATACAAATCTCTCAGTCTCATCACTAGGTCGCATATACAATATAAAGTGGTAGATGGAGAATACTAGATACAATGATGGAGAAAAAAGAACTAAAGTGTGCTCGCAACCCACCTACGGGCAATGTCGCGAGTCTGAGCAAAAGGAGCTGAAGATAAGATAGCCTGCCGCTACAAGGATGACGGGTCCGACCTGCAAGACACTGTGGCATAACGGGGGTGAGTTGCCAGCTCGTGAGTAGAATATAACATCTAGTAAAGCAATCGTAAGAATGTACGCAATGCATCACAGCATGTATGTTCATATGTGATATAATAGCTCTAGTATGCATGCACATGTATGCAATGTCATTACTAAATCTTTAAGTGTTTTAAATGCTAAGGGTACTGCATTCTTAACTTTAGAAAATGAATATCTGTATAATAGCTAAGTACCATCAAGAAATCATCTGAAAACCCGTGTCAAGCATCGACACCAAATATGAAATCATATCTGTCTCAATGTCTCATTGTATCAATGACTCAAATATCGGGTTCCGTCGGTCTGAATCGGCCCATATCATCAAATCTCACGACAACGGTCGGTATCCTCTGGATATCCGCCGCGCCAGACATCACCGGTAGGTAGTCTTCCCCTGCCAGGCTCATCGTCTACAACTCGATCTTCTTGCCCCGGGGTACCATACCGGGCCCACCATGTACCCGAGACGGTTCATCCACTCCTCGAATCGGGTCTCGAAATCCAACAGAAAATAAGAAAACTCATGGTGGACGACACATACATAACGAGAAAACCGCAACTTTGTTTTAAAATGATAAATATAAGTTTTTGTTAAATTCTTGCGGTTTTCCCCAAAAATCCAGAAATCGCAGCAATACTGAAATCCTCAAGAAAATCATAATGTTCACATGTTATATATGATAAATGTCTATGATATCAATGTATACGATGTGAATTTTGGCTAGAAATCTATGTAAATATGATGATAATGCGAGGTATATGCATGCTATGCAATTTCATATATCATGTATGAATGCAAATGGCGATATTAAGTTAAACAGGTTCTATAGTGCACGTGGCATGGCAATTACCAAAGGCGTGTATGTCACATAAATAGTGCGTGCAACAGATGCCAATGGTAATGGTGTTCGTGTCCTACGAAGTGATATCGCATATGTGTATATGAATGTTATATGAATGTCCATGCAATCTAGTATACGGTTAGCTATGAGGGTATGCAATGTAAATAAAGGGATAAGCTAACTAACAATATAAATCATGCAAGAAATAGGGTAATCCTAAATAGGGGGCGCCTCGCTCCATCCAGACGATTCCCCCATAGATGAATACATCTACTCACCTGAATGCCTCGCTAATCCGATCCGACCACCGCCTTGCCTTTACGCGCTGTGTCCGATGTTTCCCCGACCGATCCTATATTTGCACAACACCAAGCATAAGATTACATATCCTAAAAAGATGCAAGTCACAATATACAAATATCACCGCTCTCTAATTAAACATAACGTGCCCTCTGTGCGCGGGAAAACACACGAAAATCGCTAAATCTTAACTAGAATCGTAATTTCGGGACAATCGACAAAACTAAAACCCGGCTAGACAAAACCCTGCATTCGCGCACTCTAATAGGCGTAAATGATGCTAATTATATCGCTAATATAACGCAATTAGATCACATCCTAATTTTAATAAAAATCTAGTAAGCAAAAAGCATACCGATTCGATGCAAATATCGCAATTTCATCGATCTAGCGAGCGCAACATCGCACAATTTACAACTCTAACCAAACCCTAACTTAACTCCAACAACCATGCTACAAACCCTAATTCAAAATCAAATCCCATTCTTGATTTTCATGAACAAGTAATTACAACTAAATTAATACTTCAAAATTTAATTTTTAGCACATTCAATCTACAATTTAACAACTAGTTTAGAAATTTCACCTCACAAGTTGAACCCTAGCATGCTCAAGCCACCAAAGAAGTCTCCTTTCTTCAAGTTTTGAACTAATTTGGCTTGAGGAGAGAGTGGATTAGGGTTTTGCTTTGAATGGGAGAATGAATTTGTGAATTTTTAATGGATTTTGATAGCAAAATGAAGTGAGAAATGAGGGGATTTTCTGCAGTTTTGGTCGGCCAGCAGCAAGAAGAGGGAAGTGTGGGTGTTTTGTAGATGATTCTAGGTCAAAAAAACCCCTTAAGTTTCCATTTAATGCCTTTCACATCAAACTTTTTACAAAAAACCCCATTTTAGTTCATTTTTTCATTAAATTTCCAACCATAACACTAAAATATTATAAAGTTATGATACAATTTATTAACACTCTATTTTAGTTTATAAAGATTCCTAATTATAAAATTTACCTAATTAAATTTGTATTTATCACTAATTTAATGTATTTTTAAAAGCTTAAAATAAAAAAAAAATAATTAATTACGAATTTTTTTTTTATTTAACTAGAAAATTTTAAGTGACATTTTAGTGACAAAATTATAGTAATATCTTATCTAAATTTTGTATAATTAGGTCTACAATGAAAAATACCTAATTTGACTTTTTACGGAAAAAGCCGAAAAATTAGCCGATTACCGAAAAACTGCCTAAACGATTTTCGAAGGGTTACAGTACGGATCTAAACACACGTACATTCTATTATCTCATCAAGTCACATGTCGTCACATGTTATATGTATATCGCCCAATGATCATGTAATATCTTATTTCATAACATAGTGTTTCAATCTCAAATCATATATCATAACCTCATGTCATCATGTCCGATCATATCGACTCATATCCACTTAACATATCATATCCCCATTTTACATGTATATATATATATGAACATATACATAAATATATATATACATACTGTTAGTGTATATGCCCTAGAGGCCATTACTGTATCATACTAGTTTGTATATTACTTGATGGAAGTTTGGGATATTCACCTTGTATAAACAATCTTGCTAAATATAGTAGTATGCTACTTGGTTTGTTTCTACTTCAATGTGTACTTGTGTTTATTTCAGTATATCACTTATACGCATTAGTGGAGCCCTTAGGATCTTTGCTTGATTACCAGCGTTGTGATGGCAGTCACACTAGTGGGGGCTGGGTAATCTATAAGCACATCCTTATACAGGTCCCTAGTCGAAGGGCTATCGAGACAGGGCATCGATACTCCGGAGTAGACTAGCGTATGCGCTTCTCATCCCAGTGTGGGAGATGGTCTGTCCCACAGCCATCAGTAAGTCGTACTGGAGATAGTATACGGGTGCTCGTTAGGTTACGAGTACACTGGACAGGACTCGTCGGGAACTGACAGGTTGGTATTATACCTATCGTCAGTTATCAGTTCCCAGGTGACATGAGTACAGCTTAGTCCGCTGACTTGACACTGGCACTTCGCCTCGAGTGTGTTCCCACTGTACTTTGACTACTACCCTACCACGGCTCAAAGGAGTCGTGCAAACAGGTGGTAGTTGGGTGCAGTCCCGAAGCACTTGGAGGCAGTGCCGGTTAGACAGGATTCGTCTCTCCCGGTATTGGGGGTTGACATCGCGCTGTGTCTAGGAGAGCCATTGCACGAGTAGTCCCTGGCCAGGGCAAGCGAGATATACTGGTAGGCTTCCAGTGTTATCTCAGGGTGTTTTGGGCTTCACTCCGACACGACTTGTAACGCTATTAGGGGACTGACGTTTTACCGCCCCCTAGGCCCGACATGCGATGTATCAGACGAACAGACCGGACTGTACGGAGACTGTCACATTCAGACTCAGTAGGAGTTCAGATGGGGTTTCACCTCGTCAGCCTTCTTGTCGGCATCTACCTGGGGACCGTTACGCACAGCTAGTGCCGCTTGCGGTCTGTGGTTAAACCCACTGCCAGCGTAGTGTCGAGTCTTTAGAGTCCCACACAGAGGGTATTCGCCTCTGGGTAAAACAGAGTAGAGGTCGCATGGTTTTGCGACAGGGTTCGTTCTCATCCGCGCACTTGTGCACTTTTGGAGTCCGGACGGATATTACTGGCTGGCTCTGGTTTGAGTCAGATACTGGTATATGTTTTGGGGTTGCTTTTATCTCTCAGTATTCGTGTTCCTCGGAACAAGGATGCAGGTGTGTATGCACAGTTATTTGAGGAAGAGGAAGAGGACTTTCATTAAGGTTTCGGAACGGGTGCGTATGCACAGTTGACAGTCTTCTTTTTCCAAACCCTAATGGATTTGTGTTATATCAATTAATAATATTAATAAAATGAAATTGTGTCATGGTTGGTTTTTTATGTTGACTTGTTGACCATGGTTGACTTGTTGACCATGGTTGAAGTTTTGACCATCATCATTACAAAAGAAAGATGCTCTTTGATTTTAGCAAATTCATTTAATGTTTGAAATGATAATGGTCATTCCTAAACTTTCCATCAACCTTTTCATTTTCATTATTATTATTAATTTGATAATTCTTTTGCCTTTTGTTATGGTTGCAAAAAGAAAAGAGCTCATTCTATCATTTAGCTTCTCTCTCCTCACTTCATCTTCTTCTTCCTCTAGCCAAAGGAGAATCCTTCTCATGTGTTGAGAATCCCTCTCCTTAAAACAAAAGCACCCCTTAGACACTCTCTACTCACTCTAGGATCAAGGGTTTAGCAAGCCGGAGATTCTAGTTCACTCAAAGTTCGAGAAAGAGCCCGAAGGTTGAACCCTCAGATGGATCCATCTTCGACGGAAGAAGGCGACGAGAAGAGAACCATCAACCTCTACAAGGTTTCAAGAAGAAGGAGTTCAAGTTTAGGTATAACCATCTTTCCGAGTAGCTAACTCTCCTTAGCAAGTTTGCTAGTTTTAGTTTAGGAAAAGATCCCGACTTTGTTAGTCCATGTTGCCCCTTGCGCTAAAAAATTGATTTTTATACCGTTTCCGCCTCCCCGTAAGAACCGGGGGTCGCAACGTGGACTTACAGTGGTATCAGAGCCTAACTAAACTTAAACTAGCTTGGTAGTGAAGTGTAACGAAGTTCGGAACCAAAAAAAATCCAAAAACCAAACTTTTGCAAAACCCTAGTTTCTGTTAAAAAATTTTCTGGTCAAAACAAGATTTGTTATACACCTAAATTCGGCTCAGGGTTTTGTGTGAACACTCAAGAAAAACGATCCACTAATTCGTTCAAACTGCCGCGGATCCGCGGCCTCACCTATTCTTAGCGCCGCGGATCCGCCGCCGTTTAGAGTCTTCTGGTGATCGGGTTTCGTGCAGTGTGTCTCTGTGTTGGTTTTGGGATTTTTAAAATATGTTATATGTGCCCAGATTTTCCAGAGCAGAAATTTACTTTTGGGGTCCTATAATTCCGTATTTTTTTTTCCGAACTTCACTGCACTTTGACTATGATGGTTATATCTGTGCTGTTTGCATGTATTGAACATCGGCTAATCGCTATAAGTCGATTAGTCGGGGTTATACATCTCTGTGATCTGTGTTTGATATTGGAATGTGTATATGAATGTGTTGGACTGTCGCGGGTGAATAGCCGGGGTGGATGTGAGATGAGCTTTTGTTTTTCTTTCATTCATTGTAAATGTAAATTGATGTAATATTATTATTTGTTTGGCCGCACAACCGGGTCGGGGTTGTAGCCGTCATTGTATAATTCTTTTTACTGTTTTTGCTCCTAGGATAGACCCATGGAGGGGTGCACAAACTGCCGAGTGCTTGGCGGGTAGTTTGCCGCACCCGTAGGGGTCTTGGGTGGGGTATTGGCTATTCACCGCGACCGTGTAATCCGCTTTTCGTTGCAGGCTCGAACGGATTGCGGATTCCTAGTATATCCAATATATTCATCTGTAATCTGTAATGTCTATCATTGCTTTCTATTTAGGCGTTGCTTATGTTTTACAGCCGCGCTAGCCCAGCCCCCGCTCTGTCGTTAGTTAAGTAACCTAACGGGTGATGACGGGACCCCGTGGCGAATGCGAATGGCATAAGCGTACGTCATATTTTGGTTGTTTTCTGCAATGGTAGGATTAAATGATGGGACGCATTAAAAGAACTAATGCAAGAATATCACGCATTAAAAGAACTAATGCAAGATAATAAACCAAACTAAAGTCGTTGGAACACTTTCGAAAAACCACTCGGTTCTTTTCAAAACTAACTTTTAAATGCGGAGCTTGAGCCACTCCTTCTAAAAGCTATCTCGTTCCATCGATTATATCAAGTTCACTACGTTCACGGTTTCGCCAAAACCATTCGTAGCCCTCCGTCGTTTCGTATGAATATTCAATAGTATTCAAGCTATGTTTGTTGACCTTCGTCAAGACATAGAGATTGGTAGCTGTTGGGTGTTCATATGTAGCATAGATAGATGCGTTGGTTTGGGACAGTCGTATTGCCTTGTTGACCTTCGTCAAGGGTATATACGGGTGGGTTCAAATTAACCTGGATAATGACGGGCAGAACTTGACATGTGACTTATGATTTGTTGACCTTCGTCAAGGTCATAAGAGCATGGGGCAAAAATCCACATCGGGAGTTTCATAAGTACTGAAACTTGCTAGATTTGCATACCATTTGGAGTGTGATGATTATGGTAGGATTCCTTCATTTTCGTCACGCGATGATATTTGGATCCCGATCCTACTGTGAGTATATGCTACTCCTCGGGAAATTTCTCACTAAACGATCAATGCTATAAACCTAGTAGGTGCCTAGAAAGGTGTTAGCGGGGCTACGCCCCCAGGGAAAAGAGGTTCTTAAATTAAGGAACTTCGCGAAAGCGTTGGAAAACCTCCCTCGAAGTACCGACACTGGCCTGGCTGAACGGTTAAGCAAGTATTGTGCGGTGGGATTGATCCCGGCTAATTCTTCCTTTGTGGTTTGAGGAGGGATTCGAGAGACAGTGGGAGCCATCCTGTTTAGACAAATTAAAAACCATTCTAAACTTGCAAGAGCATCGTGCTAAAGTGTTTCTTCTCTCCCCCCTGCAGCGACCTAATTCGAAATGACTGGACTTAAGTTACTTCTAGATAAAAACATACTGACAGGGCCAAACTACAAAGATTGGCTCAGGAATGTCAAATTGGCAATCGCTTACGACAAGCTGGGGTATCTTCTTACCACCAAAGCTCCCCCCGTCCCAGGTCCCACCTCCAGCGTCGCGGATAAGGAAATCCGTAAGACTTGGGAGATTGATTGCGCGAAGGCCAGGTGCCTCGTGCTTGCCTCTATGGACAACGAACATCAGAGGAGGCATGAGAATATGGACCTCGAGTCCATATTTCTCCATACAAAAGAACTGTATGTAGAGCAGTCTCGTATCGCAAGATACGAAGTGTCGAAGAAGTTATTTTCGACTAAGTTGGCCGTCGGATCATCGGTAGCGGACCACGTGCTTAAGATGATTGGCTACACTGAGGAGCTCGCAGAACTTGGGACCACGTTGGACAGTGAACTCTATACGGATTTAATTCTCCAGTCCCTTCCATCCACTTACGCCCAGTTTATACTGAACTTCAACTTACAAGAAAAGGAAGTTGAACTTTCAGAACTCCTCAACCTGCTGAGGAGAGCAGAGGGCACCCTACAGAAGGGTAGGGAAACACCCGCTTTGTTTGTAGGAGGATCTTCTTCCTCTAGGTCCAAGGCGAAAGCCAAGGGAAAGAGGAAGAAAGCCCCCGCCAAACCAAGAGGCGGTGTTAGTAAAGTGGGTACGAAAGGAAAGGAAAAGGCAACAAAGATTGCGGGGAAGCTTGTTGGAAAGGAAGAATGCTTCTATTGTCATAAGAGTGGACACTGGAAGAAAGATTGCAGGGCTTGGAAGGCCAGGACACAGGAACTGAAGCAGGTTGCGGCTTCAGCTTCAGGTGTGTATGTTATTGAAAACTGTCTTTCTATAAACTCTACTTCCTGGGTATTGGATACCGGATCAGGATCTTATATCTGTAATTCTTTGTAGGCGTTGAGAAACCGTAGGTTTTTGAAGGAAGGTGACATGACCCTCAGAGTTGCGAACGGAGCTAGCATGGATGCTAAAGCCGTGGGGAACTATCACCTGGGAATGTCAGATGGGCATGTTTTGGTTTTGCGTAATTGCTTTTTTGTACCCAACGCAACTTGTAATATCATTTCTGTATCTTTGGTTTCTAAAGAAGGTTATGAATTTGCGTTTGTAAGTAATGTTGTAAACATTCACCTTGATCAAGTTCTGATTGGGTCAGGTACATTGAGCAATGGTATATACGTATTAAACCAACCACAGATTTTCAATGTCAAGAATACACACAAAAGAAAGTCTCCAGATATCAATCAGGCTTTCTTATGGCATTGTAGACTGGGTCACATCAATGAGACACGGTTGACTAAGTTACATAAAGAAGGATACTTGGATCCGTTCGAGTATCAATCTTATGCCACTTGTGAATCTTGTCTCATGGGAAAGATGACAAAGACTCCGTTCATTGGACACGGAGAAAGAGCGAGCGAGCTCTTGGGACTCATACACAGTGACGTGTGTGGTCCAATGTCTACACATGCGCGAAGCGGTTATTCATACTTCATTACTTTCACAGACGATTTCTCTAGGTATGGACATGTCTTCTTAATGAAGCACAAATCCGAGGCCTTTGAGAAATTTCGGGATTACAAGAATGAAGTTGAAAAACAAACAGGTAAAAGTATTAAGATTCTAAGATCGGATCGAGGTGGTGAATACTTGAGTGCCGAGTTCCTGGATTATTTAAAAGAGAATGGAATTCTCTCTCAGCGTACTCCTCCATACACTCCGCAACATAACGGTGTATCGGAAAGGAGGAATCGAACCCTATTGGATATGGTTCGTTCCATGATGAGTAAGGCTGAGTTACCGCGATCTTTCTGGGGCTATGCACTAGAAGCAGCTGCATATCTCTTGAACAAGGCTCCTACCAAGACTGTGCCTACCACTCCATATCAGATGTGGAGTGGGAAGAAACCCTATCTTAAGTACCTTAAGATATGGGGATGTCCAGCTTTTGTAAAAAAGCAGCATGCGGACAAGCTCGAGGCACGTTCAGTACAATGTAAGTTTGTGGGATACCCAAAGAACTCCAGGGGGTATCTGTTCTATTCCGCTGAGGAACAAAAAGTTTTTGTTTCTCAACATGCCCGCTTCTTGGAAACTGAGTTTTTGAAAACCCAGATAAGTGGGAACGCAATAGAACAGGAAGAGATTCCAGAACCACGAGCTATTACTGAAGACTTGGAAGAGCCAGTAAGTTCAAAAGAACAGGACATTCCTATGCCGCTCCGCAGGAGTAGTAGGCAGTCTCATCCGCCCGAGAGATACTGCGGTTTTCTCATAGACGGGGATAGAAAGGATTGCATCATAGACTATGATGAGCCTACTAGCTTCCAGCAGGCCGTTCAGAGCGTTGACTCGGTAAAATGGCTGGATGCAATGCGGACCGAAATGGAGTCCATGTACACCAACAAAGTATGGACGTTGGACATTGCTCCAGACGAGGTAAAACCCGTAGGATGCAAGTGGATCTTCAAAAGGAAGATTGGTGTAGATGGACAAGTTGAGACCTATAAAGCTAGACTTGTAGCAAAGGGTTTCCGTCAAAGACCTGGCTTGGACTATGACGAAACCTTTTCTCCAGTGGCTATGCTGAAATCCATTCGGATCCTTCTTGCCATTGCTGCCTTCCACGATTATGAGATTTGGCAGATGGACGTAAAAACCGCTTTTCTAAATGGAAATTTAGAGGAGTGTGTCTATATGGATCAGCCAGAGGGTTTCATTCAGAGTGGGAGCAGCGGAAAGGTGTGCAAGTTGCTTAAGTCCATCTATGGACTAAAGCAGGCATCGCGGAGTTGGAACATCTGTTTTGATGAGACAGTCAAGGAATTTGGCTTTATCAAAAATCCAGATGAACCATGCATCTATAGTAGATTTGTAGCGAGAACTGTCGTATTCCTCGTTTTATACGTGGATGACATTCTCTTAATAGGAAATGACATTCCTATGCTACAATCTGTCAAGGGGTTCTTGTCACACAGGTTCTCCATGAAAGACCTGGGTGATGCCTCATACATCCTGGGGATCCGGATCCATCGTGATAGATCCAAGAGGATATTAGGACTTTCTCAGTCCAGGTACATCGACACCATAGTGAAAAGATTCAGTATGGAAGATTCCAAGCGCGGTAACCTACCGGCTTGTCACGGGATCACCCTCTCTAAAGAGATGTCTCCCAAGACTGATTTGGAGAGGGATCGCATGTCTATTATACCCTACGCTTCTGCGGTAGGCTCTATAATGTATGCGATGTTGTGTACCAGACCGGATGTAGCTTATGCACTGAGTGTGGTAAGCCGGTATCAGTCAAACCCTGGGGAGAAACACTGGATAGCGGTAAAGAACATTCTCAAGTACCTGAGAAGGACTAAGGAGATGTTCTTGGTGTATGGCGGAAAAGACCTCCAGATCGAGGCCTTTGCTGACTCCAGCTTCCAGAGTGACAAGGATGATTCCAAGTCCATGTCGGGTTTTGTCTTTACCCTCAATGGAGGGGCGGTGTGTTGGAAGAGTTCCAAACAGGAAACCGTTGCAGACTCGACGATGGAAGCGGAATACATCGCTGCATCTGATGCCGCAAAAGAAGCTGTCTGGATAAGGAAGTTCTTGAAAGAACTTCAGGTGGTTCCGTCCATTGTTGACCCAATACCTCTGTATTGCGACAACAACGGGGCTATAGCTTTAGCAAAGGAACCCAGGTCCCATCAGAGATCCAGGCACATCTTGAGGCGGTATCACCTGATCAGGGAGATCGTGCATCGCAAGGAGATCGAGGTTCGGAGGGTTGCTTCAGAAGAAAACACTGCAGATCCATTCACCAAGGCCCTACCCCAGACTCAGTTCGAGCGGCTGATCGAGATGATAGGTCTTCGATACGCCAGTACATGGCCTTAGTGCAAGTGGGAGATTGTTAGTGTATATGCCCTAGAGGCCATTACTGTATCATACTAGTTTGTATATTACTTGATGGAAGCTTGGGATATTCACCTTGTATAAACAATCTTGCTAAATATAGTAGTATGCTACTTGGTTTGTTTCTACTTCAATGTGTACTTGTGTTTATTTCAGTATATCACTTATACGCATTAGTGGAGCCCTTAGGATCTTTGCTTGATTACCAGCGTTGTGATGGCAGTCACACTAGTGGGGGCTGGGTAATCTATAAGCACATCCTTATACAGGTCCCTAGTCGAAGGACTATCGAGACAGGGCATCGATACTCCGGAGTAGACTAGCGTATGCGCTTCTCATCCCAGTGTAGGAGATGGTCTGTCCCACAGCCATCAATACGTCGTACTGGAGATAATATACGGGTGCTCGTTAGGTTACGAGTACACTGGACAGGACTCGTCGGGAACTGACAGGTTGGTATTATACCTATCGTCAGTTATCAGTTCCCAGGTGACATGAGTACAGCTTAGTCCGCTGACTTGACACTGGCACTTCGCCTCGAGTGTGTTCCCACTGTACTTTGACTACTACCCTACCACGGCTCAAAGGAGTCGTGCAAACAGGTGGTAGTTGGGTGCAGTCCCGAAGCACTTGGAGGCAGTGCCGGTTAGACAGGATTCGTCTCTCCCGGTATTGGGGGTTGACATCGCGCTGTGTCTAGGAGAGCCATTACACGAGTAGTCCCTGGCCAGGGCAAGCGAGATATACTGGTAGGCTTCCAGTGTTATCTCAGGGTGTTTTGGGCTTCACTCCGACACGACTTGTACCGCTATTAGGGGACTGACGTTTTACCGCCCCCTAGGCCCGACATGCGATGTATCAGACGAACAGACCGGACTGTACGGAGACTGTCACATTCAGACTCAGTAGGAGTTCAGATGGGGTTTCACCTCGTCAGCCTTCTTGTCGGCATCTACCTGGGGACCGTTACGCACAGCTAGTGCCGCTTGCGGTGTGTGGTTAAACCCACTGCCAGCGTAGTGTCGAGTCTTTAGAGTCCCACACAGAGGGTATTCGCCTCTGGGCAAAACAGAGTAGAGGTCGCATGGTTTTGCGACAGGGTTCGTTCTCATCCGCGCACTTGTGCACTTTTGGAGTCCGGACGGATATTACTGGCTGGCTCTGGTTTGAGTCAGATACTGGTATATGTTTTGGGGTTGCTTTTATCTCTCAGTATTCGTGTTCCTCGGAACAAGGATGCAGGTGTGTATGCACAGTTATTTGAGGAAGAGGAAGAGGACTTTCATTAGGGTTTCGGAACGGGTGCGTATGCACAGTTGACAGTCGTCTTTTTCCAAACCCTAATGGATTTGTGTTATATCAATTAATAATATTAATAAAATGAAATTGTGTCATGGTTGGTTTTTTATGTTGACTTGTTGACCATGGTTGACTTGTTGACCATGGTTGAAGTTTTGACCATCATCATTACAAAAGAAAGATGCTCTTTGATTCTAGCAAATTCATTTAATGTTTGAAATGATAATGGTCATTCCTAAACTTTCCATCAACCTTTTCATTTTCATTATTATTATTAATTTGATAATTCTTTTGCTTTTTGTTATGGTTGCAAAAAGAAAAGAGCTCATTCTATCATTTAGCTTCTCTCTCCTCACTTCATCTTCTTCTTCCTCTAGCCAAAGGAGAATCCTTCTCATGTGTTGAGAATCCCTCTCCTTAAAACAAAAGCACCCCTTAGACACTCTCTACTCACTCTAGGATCAAGGGTTTAGCAAGCCGGAGATTCTAGTTCACTCAAAGTTCGAGAAAGAGCCCGAAGGTTGAACCCTCAGGTGGATCCATTTTCGACGGAAGAAGGCGACGAGAAGAGAACCATCAACCTCTACAAGGTTTCAAGAAGAAGGAGTTCAAGTTTAGGTATAACCATCTTTCCGAGTAGCTAACTCTCCTTAGCAAGTTTGCTAGTTTTAGTTTAGGAAAAGATCCCGACTTTGTTAGTCCATGTTGCCCCTTGCGCTAAAAATTTGATTTTTATACCGTTTCCGCCTCCCCGTAAGAACCGGGGGTCGCAACGTGGACTTACACATACACACACACACATACATATACACACATCTCATACCAAGTGTGTGTACGCGCGCGCATGTGTGACAACATATATTCCAAGGGCTCAAGGTTACGAAATTAAGAACTAAGGGTATACCTTCCTACAGGTACAATTCTTACCACATATAGTCTCCTAATACCTTATTGGCTAAGTACACCTATCTAACATTGGACTATATAACTATATAAATAAGTACCCTATTACTACGGTTGTAGTGGTGCTATACACCATCCACCTGACTTCCCCCGTAGATATACATCTACTCACGTACCATCCTCGGTTTATCTGAAGTCGATGAACGCCTTACTCATCTTTGTCGTCCCGAAAGCCCACGCGAAGGTACCTACAATTCAAAGAATATCATATCGTAACAAGAATCAAATCCGAAAACCGATACGGCACTCAAATTGCACATAGGTTAGAACCTACGGCCCACGCATGCAAGAACAAACAAAAATTTCCCGACGTTGACGTACAAACGTCAAACGACCGAGTCAAAACTCAAATACCTAAACTCAAGTTAATAAAAGTCGCAAAACGAAAACAGTAACTTGGAAAAACACTCTCAGATTTTACCCTAGGTGAAATTAGGACATTTTGCAAATGTGGTAGGTCTATATAGTAGATGATTGAACCATGGACAAAGAACCAAACCTAGACACCATGTCCAGGCCGCAATTTGTGGCCAGATAGCATTTTTTGTGTCCAGATCGGGGAATTGGGAGCTCGGGTTTCTAGGGTATGTTCCTAATGGCCTGCACATCTCTCTGTGTTTGCTAAATATTTTTCAGAGTTTCCGAGTTCTAGCAGATCCTAACTTATCATCATATTTCCACAAAAAGCCGATATCGGAAAATTCCAAGTTCATGTTTGGGATTTCTAAACTCAGTTTGGTCCAGAATTCTATAAATAAAAGGTTGTATTCACTAACTAAAGCTCAAGTACACTTCCACAACTCTAAACATCCAATAAATCTCATTCTAGAAATTTCCAAGATCATCAAGCTACACTTTTTTAACTCTAAATTCCTATAAGAGCTTAGGGAAACTTAATACATAATTAAAAGTGAGGGATTTACCTTCTAAGAGCAACCCTAGAGATTTCTAGGATGGTCAAAGTGCTCAATGTCCCAACTTGATCCTACCATGGTGTTTGTAGTGTTGTGGGGAATGATTTTTGTGAAGGTGGTTATTGGTTTTGGGTTGGTTTTGAGGGTGGACTTAGGGTGGTACTGAGGGTGAAGGAGGATGAAGGAGAAGGAGATGAGGAAATGGGAGATGGAGAATATGATGAGAATAGGGAGGTGAGGAAAGATCAAAGAGGGTGTAGAACCTTCCTTCTCTCTCTCTCAGCCATGATACTTGTCACCTCACCCTATTTATTTAATCCTTTTTATCTATCTTTTCTTAAATTAAAAACAAAACTATATAAAATAAACATAATTAAAATGAAGCCATGGCTCACTGAATATAAACAAGTGTTATAATGTAATGTGTTGCATGTCATGATACCCTAATAGGGTTAATACATAATTAGTAAAGTATTAATCAAGTTTAGCATTAAACTTGTATACAGAGAATTGTATAATAATTTATAAAATGTCCAAATCCAACAAATGCTTCCATAATCAACAATTCATATAAATTTCCAAATATTTTCCAAACTATAAGTATATAATCATACTATTCCATTTAAAACTAATTTCCATACTTTTATAATATTAATAAAATTTATTATTTTATTATTTAAATTCCAAAAATAATATTTTATATCTCTGAAATGTTACAATCATCCCCCTTAAATAAATTCTGTCCCCGAATTTAAATTTAAACCCCCCAAATACTAAAACATTTCAGTATAACAATCAAGTCATCGGGGCTCCAAAATCACGTATATGTAAGATATATCATAGCGCAACGCATGCGCATAAAAATGAGTGCAAAACTCAAAATCGGAACTCTGTCAAGCGTCACACAATTATGGGAGTTATGACGAAAGTACAAGTTTCAAAATCTACTATTAAAATCAAACATAATATAATTAAGACTATGACATATATATAATACGCATTATTGTGAAATCGTCTTAAAAATTGAGTAAAAGTGCATGTAAAATCCTTTTCAAATTGCTGTGCGATACGTACAACATGGCACAAGTAGCAGACCTTCATTTGTAAGGAAATAGAAATATATATCTACATATTTTTTTTTAACATATACGTCCTGCCTTTTGAAAAATGATTTGGTAGGGCTTTTTTTATAAATTTTCGTGTCACTCATGGACACGTAGGAAAATATTGAGACTATAGCTCTTTTTCTTTTGAAGTCCCTTGGTAAATATCGATGCATGCATAATTACTCAAGTACTGTCCTCAGACTAGTCCTGCTCAGTTACTATATAACATAATATATGTCATAAAAACAAGATGCTCGAAAGGAATCAATCTCAAATAGTGTATACAAAAATGCCACGTGTGTCGGGTGCGCACGGAAATCAGAATCAAATACATGTGCCATTGAATTTGCACAGAGCAAAAACTAAGTGCAATGGGTGTGCACGGAAACATCAATCAAGTGCAACGGCGTGCATGACAACAATATCAAGTTTATCTAATACGCACGAAGAATCTCGATCAAGTGCATCTGGTATGGACAAAATCATATAAAGTGCGCCAAGTGTGCGCAAGAATCTAAATCAAGTGCACAAGGTGTACGGAAACAAAAATCTAGTGCACTATGGTGCACGAAAACGAACATTGAGTATCAAATCAAAATCAACGGTATACAACATGCACCAAATCAAAAATCAAGTATACCGCGGTATATGAACTCGTAAACGTTTTCAACTTCATGCACAAAATCCAAATCAATGTACTGAAAGCGCACGTAAACTATACCGAATGCATAAGTCAAAATCATGTGCAAAATATATGAAAAAAATCAAAATCAAGTATCTCGGAGTGCATAAAATCAAAATCTAGTGCAAATGGGTATGCGCAAAACAAAAATTAGTACAACTGATATATAAAAATACGAATCAAGTGCAGCTGTAGTTCATGAAAAGATCAATCATGAAACTAAATCATCAATACTCAAATCCTAAAACGATAATAGCGTGATGCTCGGATCACTAAACACAGTCAAAATAATTGACATTGAGGTACACCTCCTTAAATGTCGAAAAGTGCTGGTGCACCCAAGGCTGGCAGAGCAAGAATATTTACTTGCCTCCTACCCACGGTCTGGCGTCCTCTGTTCTTAGGTCCTCGTTTATCTCAGTGGATCGACATTTGCATGACTCCTCGGCTTGACAGCCGTTAGGGAGTGGCGACGGAAACAGTCCCGTTCAGACACTTCTCTGAACATCTCCTGGCCAATTTACATTGCCACTTGTAATGTAGCATGTCAATGATGGCAGCCACTTGCCCACTGAGTATGTACGATACAACTTATCTTGGTTCTAAGTCTTTATCGTGTAGTATTCCAGAAAGAACCTGCCAAGTTCTTTCCTAATCTCATCTTTGCCGAACTTCCCGGAATTTAGCACTCTTTACTTAATCCATTTGTCGTTCCGGAACAGCTGCATTCCCATCACGACTTTCCTCTGTAAAGGTGGCTGCATCCAACGCCTCTGCATACGTAGTAAATCTCTGATATCAATGGAGTGGAACAATAACTCGTTATGATCTCGCACGAATCTCTTACTCCGCTTTCCTTCAAAATGGACTAATTCGGAATCATCTCTTCATAGCTGTGTGGACTGCACTCAAATTGGCTATAGTCATATCGAGAGTCTTTTGTAAGGAATTGAAACTAAGAACTCGGCATCCAATACTCTGTAAAAGACATCTGGCCAATTACGTCCTCGGGAACCCATCTAAGTCATTGGAGGAATACGCTTTGCTCGGCCTTTCTCGCTCGACTCATGACACGTCTGAGTGAGGTTCCCTTCTAGCATAAGCTAGTCAATTTGATGACCTCGCATCGGAGCACCCAAACGAACAAAATGCCCTAGTTACTTATCCAAGGGTGACTAGTAATCTTCTGTCACATCCCTGTCCGCAAACTCATGTGGTTTCAGCTATACAAACTCTGGAGGTGAAATTCGGTCAATCTCAGCACTAACTGGTTCATCTGTTCGCACGGTAGACAACACATAAATCTTCTAGAGTAGACGGTACATCAATAGTCTTCACAATTTGGCTGGCCTCTAGCAATGGCCCGATCATCTGGTGCAGATCCCGAACTTTCGTGTCAACGAGAAATCCTAGTAAAACAATAAATCAGTGCATTCGTACGTCTCCGAAATACATCATGGCCAGTCTTCATCCCTGATGTGCTCGCTCTGACCTCAGCTCTCTCTTCTCGTATAGCCAAGGTAACACAATCGAATATTGATGAGGATAGATCATAGTAACGAACAGAAATACGGCGCCTAATAAATGTACATCGTAAGGCTAGTTAAGCGGAGTAGCATATCGTAAGTACGCCGCGGAACATACACACGGTACATCACTTTACTTAAGTTACCTACTCCAATTATCAAGGTCAACCAACGCGACAAAAGTTCGGGTCTAATACCCTCTCAGTCAAGTCAAAGTTTCGTAAGGTCAAGCATAGGTTCCGAAATATATATACGCCCAAGACTTCGCATAGTCAAACCTAGACTCGAACCAAGGTTAAACCTAACGCTCTGATACCAACTTTGTCATGACCCGGAAAAACGCACGTGACTAGCACTTGAATCATGTAAATTCTATAGGACCCCACCTAATCCAAGTAAGCCAAAGACTAGAAATCGAAACCTTTTATGTGGAAATAATAGAGGTGAAATTTTGAAATAAAGGTATAATGAAATCAGGTTCTTGCTATACCCGCATAAGTAATATTATATGAAAAACACCAGTGGATTATATGTTAGTTATATGTATGCCCTAGAGGTCATTATTGTACATATGATGTATATTATAGTGGATGCTTGAACATATATAGAGAGGACTTTCTTGCTCAACATGATAGTATGCTATCTGGTTAACTTTGTCTTAACATGTAGACTTGTATTGTGATACTGTCTTGCTCTCACATGTTAATAAAGCCCTTAGCATATGTACATGACTACCAAGACTATGATGGATATCATACTAGTAGGGCCAGGGTAGTTCAAAAGTACATCCTTTAATTGATCCTAGTCGAGGGAATATCGGGATAGGGCATTGATATTCCAGAGTAGACTAGCGTATACGCTTCTTGACCTATATGATGGGCGATGGATGACCCCACATCCATTGGTGTTTGACATCAAAGACGGTATACGGGTGCTCAGTGGAGACTGGGTACACTGAACAGGACTCGCCGAGGACTCCTATGTGGTAATATACCTATCGTCATATAGCAGTCCTCTGGTGACACTGGTACAGGTTAGTCAGTAGACCCGAGATCGTCATAGAGTCTTGTGTGGCTCCCACTGTGCTTTGATTTCCTACCTACCACGCTCAAGAGGATTTATGCAAACAGGTGGATTTTGGGTACAATCCCGAGTCACATGGAGGTAATGAGCTATAGGAGGGGTTTCGTCTCTCCCGGTATTGGGGGTTGATGTTGCACTATGTTCGATTGGCTATAACTGGAAGTCCCTGGCCAGGGCTGCTGCCGAGATTTACTGATAAGTGTTATCAGCAGTTTCTCGAACTGTTATAGGCCAGACATCGGCATGACTTATAACGTTACTGGGGTCTGACGATTCCTGTTGGGTTACGGCAGCGCCCCGGCCATCAATCCATGGCTAAATGCGGGAATTTTTTTTGTAAAACTTGGCGCTACCACAACCAATTACCCGGATCAAAATATTAACCGTTTACTAGCAATCTATAAAGTGTTTGGAGATTATACCGATCAATCCGTGTCCTTCGGTCTTCAATCTCTTCCCAAGCTCCTCGCCGGCTGCCTCGAACAAGTCCGCTCTCAGATCTCCATCGTCGAAGATGATCCACCTCGAGAATTCTTAATACGGTCTCCTACTTCAAACCGAAGCAACTCGAACAACTAGTTTGCCAACCTAGGTGCTCAAGATAAAGTAGAGATAGTGTGTGAATACTTTGTCTCAAAAACACTCTAGGGTTCTGAACACATGAGTGGGATAGAGTGGAAGTTGAAGAAGATGCCCATGGTGGATGTTGTGAGCTTAAGAAATAAGCAAGTGAGCAAGCTTATCAAAAGAAAATGAGATGGCTCCAAAAAAATGATGGCTGCCCTCTCAAGTGTAAGTGAGTGTTTAGATATTTTGTTGTGAGAAAATGAGCCTCACACACTTACAAAATATTACTACACTCACACACTTACAAAATATCTCAAAGCTCACATAAAAATATCTTAGCCATGACAAAAGTTATGTCATGCTAAGAATGAGTCACAATTTCCACATTAAACATTTAAATTAGAATGTTTAATCCACAAAAAGAAAATGGCATCAACTAAAGTTATCTTGTAACGAATTACAAGAATACCCCTCATCCGTATATACATACACACATCCGTATTCCGACTAAATATGAATACTACGAGACGAAAGTAATCCAACAATATAATACTAGGATCCGGCTTAAACCACAGCCCAATAGTATGATCCGTCCGATCATGATCCATGCACAAGTGCACGTATATAATTGAACCCTACCATAAAACCATACGGCCTCTACAACGTTTCGCCCGAACTAGGGAAACCTTCTGTGTGGGACTCTAAAGACTCGTCAATACGCTGGCAGTGGGTTTAACCACAAGCATGTCAGAGGCACTAGCTGTACGTAACGGCTACCTAGGAATTGAGCGAAAGGGAGGCCGATGAGCGAACCCATCCTGAAACCCCATTAAGCCTGACAGTGACAATATTCATACAGTCTGGTCTGTTCGTCTAAGAGTATTGCATATCATGCCTAGGGGGATAGTTAAGGTCAAAACCTTAATAGCGGTTTAAGTCGTGTCGAAGTGTAGCCGAGAATACCTTGAGAAACTAATGGAATACCTACCAGTAAATCTCACTTGCCTTGGCCAAGGACTTTGTGTAATGACTTCCCAAACACAGCGCGATATCAACCCCCAATACCGGGAGAGACGAATCCTATCTAACCGCCACTGCCTTCAAGTGCTTCGGGACTCCACCCAACTACTACCTGTATGCACGACTCCTTTGAGTCGTGGTAGGGTAGCAATCTAAGAACAGTGGGAACACACTTGAGGCGAAATAGCAGTGTCAAGTCAATAGACTATGATGTACTCATGTCACTTGGAAACTGCTACCTGACGATAGGTATAGTACCAACCACCAGTACCCCTGCGAGTCCGTCCGGTGTACTCATAACCAAATGAGCACCTGTATACTATCTTTGGTGAACCAACTGACACCAATGGCTTGTGAGATCGGCCACTGCGCCACGTCAGGGTCTCGATCTGTATCCATTAGTCTACTCATTGAGTATCGATGCCCAGTCTCGAAACTCCCACGACTAGGGACACTTTAAGGATGTGCTTATAGACCACCTAACTCCCACGTATATGATCGACATCATACTGCTGGTAGTCAAGCAAGAATCCTATGGGCTCTATCAACGTGTAATAGTGATCTGTAATGTCACCTGAAGCATGTACACGATGATAAAGACAAACCAGATAGCATACTATCATCTCGAGTAAGACTGTTCTACCGGAATGGGTCCTCCCTCAATCATTGCAATTATGTGCATGTGATCCAATAATTGACTTGAGAGCACTATAGCCAACAATCTCCCACTTGCACTTAGGGCTAATTATTGCGATGTCGCATACTCACAGCCCGTGTGATACGGAACACCCAACTCCTCTACTAATCAGTTTCACAAAGTTCGTTTGTGAAACTATTGTGTTCGAGAAAAAACCTCAGTGAGTGGATCCACTCTGATGTTTCTTTCTATGTCTCTCATAATCTCAAGTTTGTGGAAAAGGTCATCTCCCGAAATGAGTAATACCTGTCTTAGAATATGTCTGGATATCTGATGGGACCCAGTTCATAAATGAACTCCAAATCCTGTTTACATCTTAGACCGTATCGTCAACTCAATTTAATCAGTATCCTGCACCATGCCTCCCTCAGTATCCTCTTGGACCACCTGTCAAAACTACTACCACTTGTCAGAGGGAAAACTATAACTCTGTCAGTCACTCTATCATTCAGGTCACCTTGGAAGTCTGGAATGATAACCGTTTCCCGAAGGAGGCTGCCGTTATCAAATTCTTAGAACATCCACTTATGCTCACAAGCTGCTTCCGAACATTTCTCCCGTATTGGATTAATATATCAACATATTGCAACTAGTGCAAAAACAACATCTAGTGTGGTACTTGACATCTTATGATTGACTCAATTTCCTAAGCAAGTGATATGCCAATCATGCGCATCCCTCTTCCCTTTAGTCTGTAAGACACTTTTAGAGAGGGTGACTTCTTTACCTGCAGGTATACCACCATGCCAGGTGTCATCCATTCTAAAATACTTTTAGAATGCTTTCTAAGTACCAAGATTAGGACACTTCCCAAATCTAAATCTAAAACCATAGATCTAGTGACCAGAATGCCTAATATTTTATCCATATCCTATGTGGAGGAACTACTGTGTGACAACCACAGTATAACTGATCATAATATAGGAATTTCACTTACTACAACGTGCATGTCATCCAAATACCTGGACATCACACCCTACAATCTTCTTAATAGATCCATCTCCTATTCTGATGAAGTCAAAATGTCACGACCCGAAATGGCACGTGACTGGCACTTGAATCATATGAAATCTATAGGACCCCATCTAATTCAAGTAAGCCAAAAACCCAGAAATCTAAATCATTTTAAAGAAGAAAGAAGGAAAATTTTAGTTTAAAGTAAGTAGTTTAACAACATAAGCCGAAGTATTACATTTTTAAAACCTTAAGTCTTTTCTGAAAATTTCGGTAGAGTTTCCTTTGTAAATACTGGCCCCAAATAGGTACAAACATGCATAATAAATAAAGGCATCCCCAAGGGGGAGCTAGCTCTTCGTCAATTGACGGTCACAACCACGCAAGCAATATAATATACAACGCCGAAGGGCGAGGATCAAAACTCAAAAGGGAACTCAAAATCATCAAGAAAACCATAATAATACAAGCGCGACTCTAAGGTTGAATAATATATAACTGGTCTTCTAAGTCTATAAATAATACAAGTTTGGTTGATGGAGTTACTAGATACAACTGAATATAAATAAAATATAATGGTGGTCATAATGCAAGTGAACCCACCTACCAAGGCAATCACCAAAAAGTAAGCAATGTGCCAGCAAAGCCGTAAAGGAACCTGTACGGCAAAACCTGTAAGAAACTGTGGCACAACGGGGGTGAGTTGCCAACTCGTGAGTAGAAAACATCACCGAGCAGAAATCGTATGTATGACTCAATCCTAGGTCAATACGATCAAATAAATATAAAACCTCAAATGATAAAGCCTGAAGCATGATAAGGCGACAAGGGTAAACATCTATACATAAGTGTAATACCAAGTGCTAGTGGCAGTACCTCAGGTAGCAACATATCATAAGTATGAGGTATGAATGCAATATAATGAAAACAGAGAACATAAAGAATGAGAAAAACTGTTTACTTAGTTAGTGAGATTTCTGTATGTATAAAATGAGGTATCATCAATGAAATCAACAGGGAAATCAATGTCTAGCGTCGACACAAAATGTATATAAATCCCAATATATGAATATCTCAAGATCTGGCTATCCGGACTGGCCTGTATCCTCGAATCTCAATATCTATGGCTCCGGCTATCCGAACAGGCCCAAATCAATAAATCTCAATATCTAGGGTCCGGCTATCCGGACTGGCCCATACTCCGATTGGTATCCTCCGGATATCCGTCGAGTCACAATACAATCACCGGTCGGTAGTGCTCCACTGCCAGGCTCAACGCCTTCATCTGAGACCATCTTGCCAGGGGTACCGCACCGGGTCCACCTTGCACCCAAAGACGGTTCCTCCTCCTCTAATCGGGTGTATGATATCGCTCAAGGCCGAGAAAACTCATGGTGGACATATCTCAAATCATAACATGAGAAAACCGCAACTTTCATTTCAAAATGATAATCAGTTTATAAAATACTTGCGGATTCTCCAAATCCAGCAATCTCATGGAAATCCGAAATCATAAATAACGAAATAAATAAATAATGAATATTGGGCTCCGGCAATTCGTACCGACCCATATTATTGTAGGGTTCCTAGGCACACTAATGGAGTCTCACAAGTGATCAAACATGCACAAATCAAAAAAAAACTTGTGCCTACAAACCCTAATACGGATCGTTAACTAGATATATAGGCGAAGCAAGCAAGTAAACGGAAATATAGCTAAAGGGAAGGACTTACAACCTTTGTAGATCCGGTCCACCACCTCCTAGGCTCCGTGATGAAGTCCCCTCGCTGTCCAAATCGTATCTTAGGCTCTAGCGTCGGCTTCATCGGAGGAAAAACGGGCTAGGTCATCGACGACGCGCCGAAGATGATCTTGTCACGACCCGCAGGGTACGGAACGTGACTGGCACTTAAGTTTACGAAACGTCTAAAGGCGTCCGTAAAATAAGTAAGCCAAAGCCCAGAAAACAAAACCAATTAAGCAAAAGAGTGAAGAAAACCCAAACATTTGAAAGCAAGTTTATCAAATAAGTCATGTAAAACCCTTTTTAAAAACAATACTAATTTTTCCGAAAATTTCGGCAGAGTCTCCTTTGTAAATACTGGCCCCCAAAATGGGTACAACAAAAATATGCATGAATCCAACACAATAGGGCATCCCCAAGCAGGAGCTAGCTCTTCGCCACAAGGCGGTCACAAATCCCACGCAATGTAAATGACAGCAAGCATAATAATCATAATAAAGCATAAGGAAGCATGAAAAAGTAGCATGTCGGCTCAAGTGAGCTCGACCCCCAAAATACACCATAAAATCCACAAACCTCACAGTCTCATCTCTAGGTCAATATACAATAATCTGGTAGAAACAGTAGATGGAGTACACTAGATGCAAAGAATATACAAGGTGGTACAAAAATATTAACATAACCCACCTATGAGCAAATCTCGAGTCCAGGCAAAAGAGGCAAAAGAAGCAAGCGCACCCGCCGCTACTGAACTGACGGAGCGGACCTGCAACAGGCTATGGCACAACGGGGGTGAGTTGCCAACTCGTGAGTAATAAATAACATTTACACAGGCTATCGAATGCATGCACACAAGCATCCTAGCATCTATATACAGGTAAGGCAGGACATAATGGCGAGTATGTATGCAATATGGATATACTAGCAGGTGTGTATACAACATCAGTGTACGAATATGTATGCAACATGAATATCTGAGGTCTCAATAGGTTTATATATAAAAATATTTTATCAGATGTTGTTTTTGAAACTCTTTTAGAATGCCAGCAAATGTCAATGAATCGACGAAAACCGGTGTCCAGCAACGACACCCCAAAAGCTGTCTCAAATCTCATAAATGTATCGCTGGCCTCAGCCGTCCGGCTGACCCATCTCAAATATCAATATCTCATCATCTAGCGGCCACGGTCGGTATCCTCTGGATATCCGCCGTCCCAAACAGTCACCGGTAGGTAATCCGTCCTCTGCCAGGCTCAACGTCATCACCACATTCCTCTTGCCCCGGGGTACCTTACCGGGCCCACCATGTACCCGTGCCGGTTCCTCCACTCCTCGACACGGATTTCCAAAGCCACAGCAAACTCATGGTGGACGACACTTACATCACTAAAAAACCGCAATTTACATGTTTTAAAAATATCATAAGTTTGGAAATTTGCGGCTTTCCCCCGAAATCCAGCAATCTCATAAAATCTCAAGAAATCCTCATAAGTGCATATATCAGTGATAATGAATGCATATGATATCAATAATCAAGTTGCGATGTGTGATTAATGGATTAAGCATGAACAATTAATATGATGAAGTACATGCACATGAATAGCAATTCTACGGTTTCATTTTAAGGAATTAAAGGCAATAGCACCAGTTTAAGTATCAATTAGTAAAAGGTTTAAATTTAAATGTTATCTAGTGTGGTGGCATGGCAATTACCAGGGTGTGTGTGTAAACATGAATAGTGCTCGTGCTGCATATAAAAACCTGGTAATGGTGCATGTGTCCTACAATTGAGTTTGCGTATATGGGTATAACATATTGATCTAATTGCAGCAATTATCATGCCAGTATTATTATTCTAATGTCACAAGTGGTTATCCAGTTTACTATTTTATTTTCAGTTTACTAAATCTATCGGGCGACTTGCGCCATCCAAACGATCGTCCCCCGTAGATGTTAAATCTACTCACCGGGATCCCTGGCTAGCTGTGTCCAATCACCGCCTTTCCCTTTCGCGCCGCGTCTGACGTTTCCGCGACCGAACCTGGAATTTACATCATTACCAATTATAAGGTTACATATCAAGAACGACGCAAAACCCCAACGAAACTACTAAGGCTCGCTAGCTAGGTACAACGTGCACAAAGTGCGCGGACACACGCGAAAATCGCAAAAACTGCCGAAAAACGCCGATTTGGGTCGCCCGGCAAAACTAAAACCCGACTACCCAAAGAACCGCACTCACGCAACCTAAAAGTCGTAGGACAAGCCATTACAATCATCAAGATATCAAAAATAGTCCATCACATAATTTATATAAAAATCTAGTAAGCATATACATACCAAAAAATCGGTGCAACGTCGCCGATTTGCGACAAAACGACTACAATCTAGCATACTCACCCAAGCACACTACAAGCAATCCACACACACTAATTACAACACATTAACCATGCTCCAAAACCTATATTCCACAACCAAACCCTTTCTTGATTTTTATAAATAGCAATTGCAAATCAAAATCCATACTTGAAAAACTTAATTAACACTAATTTCAACCCCAATTAGCAAGTTCACCTCTTAGATTTAGGTTAGCAAAATACTAGATAACAAATTAGGTTTAATCAACTAAATAATGGTTTCTAAAACTTAATCAACTCACTAATCATGTTTCAAATACCATTTCCATACAAAAACCTTTTCTTGAAAATCCTAAAAAAGCAATTTCACACTTCTAAATTTAACCAAATTAGCAAAATTGAAGACTACATAAACAAGTTAACCATATAAATTAGTTAATTAACAACTAGATTAACTACAAAACAACTTAATTAATTATCATGGCTTCAAAACCCTAATTTAAACAAACTACTCTTTTTAAACTAGATTAGAAATAAGCTAACTTTTAACACTAACCATACAATTAAAGGAATTTTTAGCAAAAGAAAGCAACTTGATGAGAATTATACCTCTTGATCTATGGATCAAGCAAGAAAATTTGCTCCAATTGATGGCCTCAACACCAAGGTCTAAGCAAGAATGGCTAAGGATAATGATAGCATAAGGATTTTTGTTTGGATTTTTGAATTAAATCATGGATTTTGATGTATTTCTTGAAGAAATTGAAGAAAAAT
Source organism: Agapanthus africanus (assembly GCA_030015575.1). NCBI lineage: Eukaryota > Viridiplantae > Streptophyta > Magnoliopsida > Asparagales > Amaryllidaceae > Agapanthus > Agapanthus africanus. Next base: position 284,523,598 of record CM057343.1, on the reverse strand, counting down.
GAAAAGAAAAGAGAGGAAGAAGAGGGTGTGCAGGAATTTCGGCCAGAATGCGGTATGGGGAAGGGTGTGGACAAGTGGGGAAAGTCATGGTCAAGTCCACAAAAGTCAATGTATCATACATTATCCATTTTAATTAAAATAATACTATAAACTTTCAAATTAACTCAAGAAAGAAACCAAGAAGAGAGAGGCCAGAAATTTCTGGTCTCACACAAGGTGGGGCTGTCCTAGGGCTGAGGAAAAAGATAGAGGGGTTTTACAAAAGAAATTTTATGCAAAAAGGCCCCCTACAACTCAAAAATTGCAAGTTTTAGCCCAAAATTCAATAAATTCGTTTCAATTCATAAAAATTTGTTAAAAATCAAAATAAATTACTAAAAATTCATGTTATCACTAGATTATAATTATCATAATTTTAGAGATTAAAATTAGCCCGGAAAAATTTGTATTTATCGCTTATTTAATGTATTTTCTTACCGGCTTAAAATAATATTAAAAAAATGAAAAATAGGGAAAAAATTTTAAATGACCAAAATTTCATAATTAACTCATTAGTCACTAAAAACAAGTAATTACCTATCCATTTAAGGTATAATTAGCCCTAAACTGCAAAATATCGAGAAAGACGGTTTTCGGAAAAATACCGAATTTTCACCGAATTTCAGGAAAACACCAAAACGACTTTTCAAGACGCTACAGATCTACGTCGAGGCATCGCTAGATCAAGCTCCAACTTCACCAAGACTTGAAAACTTGTGAAGGAAACACCCTATACAACTTGGCAAGAGGTAGAGGATGAAGAAATAGGAAGTGGGTAGACTTTAGATTTGGATTTCTCACTCATTTTGGCTAGTTGCCATTGATGGTGCAAGCTTTTTCTTCATGTAAGAAGAAGATGAAGAAGAAGAAGATATGATAAGTATTATGTAAATGATAAATAAATCAATACTTATCATTTACTAACCCTTGGTTAGTTGTAGAGAATGAACCATGGTTAACTTGAATGGTTAGGGTTAAGGATGAGACAAGAATGGTGACTTAGTCAAAATTTCAAGAAACTTCAACCACAAACAAATCAAGCCACCATTCTATATTCTTTATCATTTTCTTTTTCCAAAATAAACAAAAAGAATAAATAAATGAATAAGTAAATAAAAAGAAAACCCTAATCATAAACTTAACCATGGTCTAATTCTTTACACTAACCCTAGCTTGCATGTATCATCAAACATGATACAATCATGTGCACAAAATATATCACATATACAATGTGCACAAACCAAGTGAGTAAATCCATTTAAAGTGAACCAATACTAGTTAATGCAAAGTAATATATCAAATATATAATTATACATTAAATCATTAAATCAACACTTGATTCAATGATCCGGTCATATCGCATATAACCGGCTAGTATCCAATGTATCGGCTTATCGAATCAATCCTTGATTCGATAACTAGGTTATATTGCATACAACCATTCGACACATTCATCGCGAGAATGAAATACGGTATCACATACACGCATTATTCTCGGTCCCGCACATATCTCATATGCGCTCCTATTTCGTTTCGCTTGAGCTAGGAAACCTCTGTGTAGGACTCTAAACACTCGTCAATACACCGGCAGCAGATGATGATCATATCAAACACCCACAAGCCGCAAGCGGTCTGCTAAACGTAACGGCCACCCGGGTATTGAGCGATCAGACGATCGACGAGCAAGCCCGCTCACACTTCTGTGAATCCAACCAGTAACACTTACCGTATAGTCCGGTCTGTTCGTCTGATATGTCGCATATCTCGCCTAGGGGTGGTAAACGTCAGACCCCAGTAGCTCGATAAGTCATGCCGACTTGAGGTCCATAACATTCGTGAAACTACTGATAACTCTTACCAGTATATCACTGCAACCCTGGCCAGGGATTTCCTGTTATGGCCAGTCGAGCATAGCACAACATCAACCCCCAATACCGGGAGAGACGAATCCCCTCCTATCGCTTATTGCCTCCATGTGAATCGGGACTGTACCCAAAAACCACCTGTTTGCATGACTCAGTAGAGCCATGGTAGGGTGGAAATCAAAGCACAGTGGGAGACACACAAGACTCTATGACGATCTCGGGTCAACAGACTAAGCTGTACCAGTGTCACCAGAGAACTGCCATCTGACGTGAGGTATAATACCATCTGGGAGTTCTCGGCGAGTCCGTTCAGTGTACTTAGTCTCCACTGAGCACCCGCATACCATCTTCGATGTCAAACACTAATGGATATGGGATCATCCATCGCCCATCGCATGGGTCGAGAAGATATGCGCTAGTCTACTCTGGAATATCGTTGCCCCGTCTCGATATTCCCATGACTAGGAACAATGAAGGATGTACTCATTGACTACCCAGGCCCCACTAGTATGATCTGCATCATAGTCCTGGAAGTCGAGTACACATCCTAAGGGCTTTATCAACATGTAATCAGAGAGACAGAAAGTATACATGTTAAGATAAAGAGCAACCAGATAGCGTACTATCATGTCGAGCAAGAAAGTCCTACCTATATATGTCCCAGCATCCACTACAATATACATCCAATGTACAGTAATGGCCTCTAGGGCATACATATAACTAACAATCTCCGACTTGCACTAAGGCCATCTGTAGCAGTGGTCGCAGTATCTAATACTCAACCATCCCATATGAGTCTCTCTCTGGGAGAAGGCCTTCGTGAGTGGATCCGCCGTGTTGTCCTCTGAGTCTTCTCTCCTAACCTCGATCACCCTGGAGATCAACTATCTCCATGATCAGGTGATGCTGCCTCAGAATTTGTCTGGTTCACTGATGGGACCAGGGTTCCAGGGTCGAAGCCACACTTCCATTGTCATACAATGGCAGGAACCTAGTTCATCTTATGAACCAATATACACCCAAACTGCCTCTTTAGCAGTATCTTTAATAGCGATGTTACCAGCCTTTATCGTCTAGCTTGCCACGGTATCGAGCTTGGAACTCTTCCAACATACCGTCCCTTTACTGAGGGTAAAGACAGTGCCTGTGACTGACATTCAGTCGTCTTTATCATCCTGGAACACTTCCAGTGATTCTCCCCAGGATCGATTGATACAATCTCACTATACCTAGTGAGAACCCTAATATCCCTTTAGATCTATCTCATAGGTCCAAATCTCAGGATTTAGGAGGTATCATCTTTATCCTATTTGGAGAATCCTTGTGATAATAGGAGATTGACCGATCGTAGTATAGGAAACTCTTTTCCTATCAAGAGTATGTTGTCTACGTACAATACGAAGATGACCACCTTACTCTCTACTACCTTTTTGTATATACAAGGTTCGTCTTTCATTTTGATGAAGTCAAACACTTTGACTATCACATCAAAACAGACGTTCCAACTCCGCGATGCCTGCTTCATTATGTAAAGCAACTTGCACACGTTTCCGCTGCTCCCACTGTTTACGAAGACCTCTGGCTGTGTTCTTATAGACGTTCTCTTCTAAATCAGTATTTAGAAAAGCAGTCAGGGCACCCAACCACCAGATATCGTAGTCATGGTATATAGCAAAGTTAAGTAGGATCCGGATGGACTTAAGCATAGTCACTTGGAAAAAGTTTCATCATTATCCATGCCTGGTTGATGACTAAAACCTTTAATAAGCCTAGCTTTGAAAGTCTCAACTTTTCCATCTACACCAAGTAATCTTCTCAAGAGATACTTGCTCCTGATGGGGATTTAACCCTTCAGATATCGCAACCAAAGTCCATACTTTGTTGGTGTATATGGATTCCATCTCAGATGGCTAAGCATCCAGCCATTCTTACAGAGTCCCTACTCTTGATGGCCTGCTCGAATCTAGTTGGGTCATCATCTCATGATGCAATCCTCGCTCCCACTGTCATCGAGAAACCGAGGTATCTCTCAGGTGGGTGAGGAACCCTACTAGATCGGCGGAGAGGCTGAGGTTCGTCGGGAATTATTGAATTCTTTGGTTCTGTCAAATCATTAGCAGTTTTGTACAGCTGGAACCTTTCCAGTTCTACAGAACTGATCTTGCCTCGATCTTGTCTGGATTTTGCTTTTGACATAGGCCGGACAATCCCAAATCTTAACTTACTTAAGAGATAGGCTCTTCCCATACCATATCTCATATGGAATGGTAAGCACTGATTTGATTCGAACCTAATTCAATAGGTATGCAGCTTCTCAAGCGCATAACTCCCAAAAGGAAATAGGTAACTCAGTAATACTCATCATAGAGCACACGATATCTAATATTGTGTGATTGCTCCGCCCCGATACACCATTGTGCTGTGGTGTATTCAGAGGAGTAATACTGAGAGAGAATCTCATTTTCCTTTAGAATAGTCCAAGGATTCCATGCATAAGTAATCTCCTCCCTGATCTCATCATAGGACATAATACTTATACTCGTATATTGGTTCTCTACTTCCTACTTATATTCTGTGAATACCTCAAAAGGTTCGGACTTATATTTCAACAGGAATATATGACTGAATCTTGAGAGATTATCAGAGAATATAATGAAGTATAAAGAACCAGTCCTGGCATGTGTAGACAGGAGACCTTACATACATCATCATGCATCAGTCCAAGAGTTTACTAACTCTTTCTCAGTTTCCAGTAAACAGAGCTGGTGTCATTATATCTTTGTGACATGACTGGCAAGTTTCACAAGATGTAAATTCAAACTGATTTAAATTTGTATCTAAATGTAACTTCAGCTAGTCGGGTCGCATTGATATGACCTAGTCTACAATACCTCAAGAAGAATTTGTTCATTTCTGAACTCTTCCTCTTGTGCGTGTTCAGTATACAAGGAACTGTAGTTTGATTTAGAACGTCAATGCTTTTAGATAACGTGCCTGAACCGATCAACTTTTGATATAGGAAATGTTCAAAACATTATCCATCAATACAAAATTATATCCTTTCTTTACTAATAAAGAGACTGATATGATTTTGTATATCAGGTTCGGTATCTAACAGCATTTGTTCAGAATCAATGTATTCGTAATACAGGGTGACAGTGACCAACAGACTTGGTTGCAACACTTGCCCCGTTTTCTGCCTCATGAAACTTATCACCCGTTCTCAGTTCTCTACCTATCTGTAGCCCTATGTAACAGATTACATATCTGGGATCTTGATCTGGTATCACATACCCAGGACGTAGAGGATACAGAGAAACAATTCTTTGTAATGAACACACCCGAAGATGATGCATCAGCATGCACTCTCTTCGTTTGGGCGGCACGGGAAATCTGGTATTCCCCAATTTCCTGCTCTGTCTTATAACAATTATAAGTTGGAGCGGGACCAACGTTCCCCACTCAGTATAACAAGCGGGTTTGGTCAATTCATCCATTTTATTATCTTGATTAAGGCATGATATGGTCGCTACCAGGAGAGAGAGAGAGAGAAGAAAACACTCTGCGTGCGCTCTTGCAAGATCAGATTGGTTATATATTTTATCTAATCAGGATGGCTCCCACTGTTTTTATCAAACCTTCCTTCAAACCTTAAAAGGAAAGACTAGCCGGGATTAATTACACTCTACAAGTTCACCAATCTTTCAGCCAGGCCAGTGTCGGTACTTTGAGGGAGGTTTCCCGTGCTTTCGCACGGACCTAATTACAGTAAACCACATTTTCCCAGAGGTGTAACCCCGTTGACACCTTTCTAGACACCTACTTGATCGGCTAATTTGCAAAGTGCAAAACTCTCCCAGGAGTAACAATTACTCGCAGTGGATATCGGGATCCAACTATCATATAGAAGGTACGCAATCTCATTGCAAGTTTCAACACTTGAAACTCCCGATAAAGGTTTTTACCCCTAGCACCTATGACCTTAACTATGGTCAACAAATCATAAGTACTAGTCAAGTTCTACCCGTCATTTCGTGATTAATTGACCCACCCACATGACCCTTAACTAAGGTCAACAAAGTCACGCGACTGTCCTAACTAATCGCATCATATGCGGTGTAGGAAGACATCACTTAGCTACCGTACACTGTGCCTTGACTATGGTCAACAAGCACAGCACGAATACTAAGTACCCTACTTCCTAAAATGACGGAGGGTTGCGAATGGTTTTTGTAAAAACCTTTAACGCTTTGAACTTGATCTCGTTGTGGAATCAAATGGTTTTTAAATGGAATGTTTTTGAGGCTTTTCTAGTTTTGCTAAAGGGGTCACTCCCGGTGAAGGGATCGTCGGCTCTTTCCTCGTCGAATGAGGTGCGGGATATATCATATATATCACTGTGCAAAGAGAAAACTATAGAAGCGATCAAAAACAAACCGAGTGTGTAGCATCTGCCAGTTATTGCTAAAGGAGTCACTCCCGGTGAAGGGATCTCGGTCCTTTCCTCATCGAATAAGATGCAGGATGTTCTATAATGAACACCGCGATGCAAAGCAAGAACTGTAGCTACCTATTTTTATTTTGAAATTCGATTCCACAACATCAATTAGGTTTATTTTCTTTCATTAATCTCATTAATGAATATCCCATCATTTAAGTCCACCTAAACATCACAGATAAATATAACGTACGCTTATGCCATCCGCATTCGCCTCGATGTCCCGTCTGCACCGTTAGGTTAGGTAACTAACGCCAGAGCGAGGCAGGGCTAGCGCGGGTGTAAAACATAAGCAACGTTTATATAATATATCATATATACTATATATAATATCTGTCACAGAACATCACGTGATCACATCACAGAAAAATCACAGCAGAAGAAACATATGAAATATTTGATATACTAGGACGCCCGTGTTTTCAATACGAGCCAGTATAAAACACGGATTCCACGGTCGTGATGAATAGCCAATCCCACATCCCTAGACCCCTACGAGAGCGGCAAGCAATCCTACCAATTCTAGGGTTAGGAGACCCGGACTCGACTCCTCGAGATGGTCTCCCTCTGGACCCTTGAACCCGGTTACTTGTGCTCCCCTCCTTGGGTCTATCCTAGTGCAGAAAAGTAAATAATATACAAGTGGTGACAACATCCGCAACCTGGAAGTTCCCCAATAAAAGAATATTACATACAAATTTTTACATGAATGAAAATGAAAAACACTCATCTCACATAAAAACCCCCCCGGCTATTCAAACACGACGATCCAATATAACATATCCAGCAACACATAACATCACATGTCATCAACGTAAGTAAATATGCGCATCCCAATTGTCGTTGACATATAGCAACGAAACCGGCGACATCACATATTACACTTACGTTCACAGAAAAGAAAGTGTAAAACTACAACAGTTGGAATCTGCAACCACCTCAGACATCGCATGCCTAACAATTATAAACCCCGCATTTTAGTCTCATTATCGAAAACACTTTTCAATATCAAGTCGGGCAATTCAACAGGATTCCCGACATTCTGATCGAATGCTCTTCGAAACTTTAGTAGGCGACCGCACCCCCGACGCCGTCGACAAAGTGAACCAAGGCGGAACACCGCTGCCGCGAGCACCCGAACGGATGCTTTCGGCGACGGGGTTCTCCTACAGTCACTTGGTCGGGGCTATGGAGTGAGGCTGTCTATTAAGTTTACCCGGCGAGTATCCGCGTACGCTACGTGATTGCGACGGACTTTTGATCACATCAAAATTCCGTGGCAACCGATCAAGTGAGACTAAAGTGCTATGTTTATAACATTCATTCTGTTATCTCATAACTACTTGTGAATTCCAATTATTGTATCACATCCCGGATAAATAGAAAATGTTAAACTTTCCGATCGAACAATCGAACACCCAAGTTTTCCCGATACAGTCCAACACATGAAATAAGTCTAACAACATTCAGTTCGTGCCTCAGTACCAACGGTCCAGCTGTAGAAGGGTCAAGCCAACGCCTCACATGTGGCACGCTGTACTGCCCCAAACCCGAAGGTTCAAAGGGCAGTTCAAGACGGTCACATAATCGAGTTAAGGTTTGTTGTTTTCTAGAGGGTCCATCGCGTTACTTGCACTACTTAGAACGTCGTTAAACTACGGAAAAATCCAACAATTGGAAATTTCCCGGCAGGGGAAAAAGTGGGTATTTATATACGGTCGAACTTTTTAACATATTCTAAAATTTATCCGGAAAAACAAACTGACAAAGTTAGACAATCCGATCGATACACTGAGTCCCCAATACAACCCAGAAAATGAAACTCTGGAAAAAATTATTAAAAATCTCCAGGAAAACCAGCACAGACAACTAAGGATTACTGTGCAAAATTGGATGCATAAAACGACAAACTGGCCGCGGAACCGCCGCATGAGCATGCTCATGCCGCGGATCCGCGGCGCCTTTATGGAATCAGGTCATCAAATTTTACCGTAATCCTTAGATCTTTCTGCTGATTTTTCTGAATATTTTAAATCTGCAAAAATCCACATTTTACAAAAAAGTCCAGAGAGCATTTCAAAGTCGGGGTTTTGGGTCGATCGGACTTCTAACTCCGTCGGGACTTCGCCTAAGGCTCTAGCTAGGCTCTGATACCACCGTAGGGTTCCTAGGCACACTAATGGAGTCTCACAAGTGATCAAACATGCACAAATCAAAAAAAACTTGTGCCTACAAACCCTAATACGGATCGTTAACTAGATATATAGGCAAAGCAAGCAAGTAAACGGAAATATAGCTAAAGGGAAGGAGCTACAACCTTTGTAGATCCGGTCCACCACCTCCTAGGCTCCGTGATGAAGTCCCCTCGCTGTCCAAATCGTATCTTGGGCTCTAGCGTCGGCTTCATCGGAGGAAAAACGGGCTAGGTCATCGACGACGCGCCGAAGATGATCTACGTCGAGGCATCGCTAGATCATGCTCCAACTGTAAGTCCATATTGCGACCCCCGGTGCTTACGGGGAGGCGGAAACGGTATAAAAAATGAATTTTTATCGCAAGAGGCAACATGGACTAAACAAGGTCGGGATCGTTGTCTAAACTAAAACTAGTATACAAGCTAAAGAGAGTTAGCTACTATGGAAGATGGTTATACCTAAACTTAAACTCCTTCTTCTTCAAACCTTGTAGAGGTTGATGGTTCTCTTTTCGTCGCCTTCTCCCGTCGAAGATGGATCCACCTCGAAGGCTCGACCTTTGGGCTCTTCCTCGATCTTTGAGTGAACTAGGGTTTCCGGCTTGCTAAACCTTCATCCTAGAATGAGTAGAGAGTGATAAGGGTTTGCTTTTCTTTCTAAAGAGAATGATTCTCAACACATGAGAAGGTTTCTCTTTGCTAGAGGAAGAAGAAGATGAATTGAGGAGAGAGAGAGGTTATGATAGAATGAGCTCTCATTTCCTTTCTTGCAACCATAATGCAAAAAGAAAATGAATTATCAAATAATAATAATCAAAATGAAAAGGTTGATGGAAAGTTTTAGAATGACTAATATCATTACAAGCATTAAATGAAAATGCAAGAATCAAGAGCATCTTTCTCTTGTAATGATAATGGTCAAATGTTCAACCATGGTCAACAAGTCAACCATGGTCAACAAGTCAACAAAAAACTAACCATGACACAATTTCATTTTATTATATATTATTAAATGATATAATACAAATCCATTAGGGTTTGGAAAAAATACAACTGTCAACTGTGCATACGCACCCGTTCCGAAACCCTAATGAAAAATCATCTTCCTCCTCCTCAAAAAGAACTGTGCATACACACCTGCATTCTTGTTCTGAGGAACATGAATACTGAGAGATAAAAGCAACCCCAAATACTATACCAGTATCCGGCTCAAACCAGAGCCCGCTGGTAAAATCCGTCCGGACTCCAAACGTGCACAAGTGCGCGGATGAGAACGAACCCTGTCGCAAAACCATGCAACCTCTACTCTGTTTTGCCCAGAGGCGAATACCCTCTGTGTGGGACTCTAAAGACTCGACACTACGCTGGCAGTGGGTTTAACCACAGACCGCAAGCGGCACTAGCTGTGCGTAACGGTCCCCAGGTAGATGCCGACAAGAAGGCTGACGAGGTGAAACCCCATCTGAACTCCTACTGAGCCTGAATGTGACATTCTCCGTACAGTCCGGTCTGTTCGTCTGATACATCGCATGGCGGGCCTAGGGGGCGGTAAAACGTCAGTCCCCCAATAGCGGTACAAGTCGTGTCGGAGTGAAGCCCAAAACACCCTGAGATAACACTGAAACCTACCAGTATATTTCGCTTGCCCTGGCCAGGGACTACTCGTGTAATGGCTCTCCTAGACACAGCGCGATGTCAACCCCCAATACCGGGAGAGACGAATCCTGTCTAACCGTCACTGCCTCCAAGTGCTTCGGGACTGCACCCAACCACCACCTATTTGCACGACTCCTTTGAGCCGTGGTAGGGTAGTGATCAAAGTGCAGTGGGAACACACTCGAGGCGAAGTGTCAGTGTCAAGTCAGCGGACTAAGCTGTACTCATGTCACCTGGGAACTGATAACTGACGATAGGTATAATACCAACCTGTCAGTTCCCGACGAGTCCTGTCCAGTGTACTCGTAACCCAACGAGCACCCGTATACTATCTCCAGTACGACGTACTGATGGCTGTGGGACAGACCATCTCCCACACTGGGATGAGAAGCGCATACGCTAGTCTACTCCGGAGTATCGATGCCCTGTCTCGATAGTCCTACGACTAGGGACCTGTATAAGGATGTGCCTATAGATTACCCAGCCCCCACTAGTGTGACTGCCATCACAACGCTGGTAATCAAGCAAAGATCCTAAGGGCTCCACTAATGCGTATAAGTGATATACTGAAATAAACACAAGTACACATTGAAGTAGAAACAAACCAAGTAGCATACTACTTTATTGAGCAAGATTGTTTATACAAGGTGAATATCCCAAGCTTCCATTAAGTAATATACAAACTAGTATGATACAGTAATGGCCTCTAGGTCATATACACTAACAATCTCCCACTTGCACTAAGGCCATGTACTGGCGTATCGAAGACCTATCATCTCGATCAGCCGCTCGAACTGAGTCTGGGGTAGGGCCTTGGTGAATGGATCTGCAGTGTTCTCTTCTGAAGCAACCCTCCGAACCTCGATCTCCTTGCGATCCACGATCTCCCTGATCAGGTGATACCGCCTCAAGATGTGCCTGGATCTCTGATGGGACCTGGGTTCCTTTGCTAAAGCTATAGCCCCGTTGTTGTCGCAATACAAAGGTACTGGGTCAACAATGGACGGAACCACCTGAAGTTCTTTTAAGAACTTCCTTATCCAGACAGCTTCTTTTGCGGCATCAGATGCAGCGATGTATTCCGCTTCCATAGTCGAGTCTGCAACGGTTTCCTGTTTGGAACTCTTCCAACACACCGCCCCTCCATTGAGGGTAAAGACAAAACCCGATATGGACTTGGAATCATCCTTGTCACTCTGGAAGCTTGAGTCAGCAAAGGCCTCAATCTGGAGGTCTTTTCCGCCATACACCAAGAACATCTCCTTAGTCCTCCTCAGGTACTTGAGAATGTTCTTTACCGCTATCCAATGTTTCTCCCCAGGGTTTGACTGATACCGGCTTACTACACTCAGTGCATAAGCTACATCCGGTCTGGTACACAACATCGCATACATTATAGAGCCTACCGCAGAAGCGTAGGGTATAATAGACATGCGATCCCTCTCCAAATCAGTCTTGGGAGACATCTCTTTAGAGAGGGTGATCCCGTGACAAGCCGGTAAGTTACCGCGCTTGGAATCTTCCATACTGAATCTTTTCAGTACGGTGTCGATGTACCTGGACTGTGAAAGTCCTAATATCCTCTTGGATCTATCACGATGGATCCGGATCCCCAGGATGTAAGAGGCATCACCCAGGTCTTTCATGGAGAACCTGTGTGACAAGAAACCCTTGACAGATTGTAGCATAGGAATGTCATTTCCTATCAAGAGAATGTCATCCACGTATAAAACAAGGAATACCACAGTTCTCGCTACAAATCTATTATAGATGCATGGTTCATCTGGATTTTTGATAAAGTCAAATTCCTTGACCGTCTCATCAAAACAGATGTTCCAACTCCGCGATGCCTGCTTTAGTCCATAGATGGACTTAAGCAACTTGCACACCTTTCCGCTGCTCCCACTCTGAATGAAACCCTCTGGCTGATCCATATAGACACACTCCTCTAAATTTCCATTTAGAAAAGCGGTCTTTACGTCCATCTGCCAAATCTCATAATCGTGGAAGGCAGCAATGGCAAGAAGGATCCGAATGGATTTCAGCATAGCCACTGGAGAAAAGGTTTCGTCATAGTCCAAGCCAGGTCTTTGACGGAAACCCTTTGCTACAAGTCTAGCTTTATAGGTCTCAACCTGTCCATCTACACCAATCTTCCTTTTGAAGATCCACTTGCATCCTACGGGTTTTATCCCGTCTGGAGCAATGTCCAACGTCCATACTTTGTTGGTGTACATGAACTCCATTTCGGTCCGCATTGCATCCAGCCATTTTACCGAGTCAATGCTCTGAACGGCCTGCTGGAAGCTAGTAGGCTCATCATAGTCTATGATGCAATCCTCTCTATCCCCGTCTATGAGAAAACCGTAGTATCTCTCGGGCGGATGAGACTGCCTACTACTCTTGCGGAGCGGCGTAGGAATGTCCTGTTCATTTGAACCCTCTGGTTCCACTAAGCTTTCAGTAATAGTCTGTGGTTCTGGAATTTCTTCCAGTTCTACTGTGCTCCCACTTATCTGGTATTCCAAAAACTCAGTTTCCAAGAAGTAGGCATGACGAGAAACAAGAACTTTTTGTTCCTCTTCACAGTAGAAGAAATATCCCTTAGAGTTCTTTGGATATCCCACGAACTTACACTGTACTGAGCGTGCCTCGAGCTTGTCCACATGCTGCTTTTTAACAAAAGCTGGACATCCCCAAGTCTTGATGTAACTGAGATGGGGTCTCTTCCCACACCACATCTCATATGGTGTAGTAGGCACAGTCTTAGTAGGAACTCGGTTCAAAAGGTACGCAGCTGATTCTAGCGCATACCCCCAGAATGATCGCGGTAACTCAGCATTACTCATCATGGACCGTACCATATCCAATAGGGTTCGGTTCCGTCTCTCCGATACACCGTTGTGTTGCGGAGTGTATGGAGGAGTAAGCTGAGAGAGAATCCCATTCTCTTTTAAATAATTCAGGAACTCGGCACTTAAGTATTCTCCACCTCGATCCGATCTTAGAATCTTGATACTTTTGCCGGTTTGTTTTTCTACTTCATTCTTAAATTCCTGGAATTTTTCAAAAGCTTCGGACTTATGTTTCATTAAGAAGACATAACCGTATCTTGAAAAATCATCCGTAAAAGTAATGAAGTAAGAATAACTGCTTCGCGCATGTGTAGACATTGGACCGCACACGTCGCTGTGTACGAGTCCCAAGAGCTCGCTCGCTCTTACTCCGTGTCCAGTGAACGGAGTCTTTGTCATCTTTCCTTTGAGACAGGATTGACAAGTGGCATACGATTGATATTCGAACGGATCCAAATATCCTTCTGTATGTAACTTAGTCAACCTTCTCTCATTGATGTGACCCAGTCTACAATGCCATAAGAAAGCCTGATTGATATCTGGAGACTTTCTTTTGTGTGTATTCTGGACATTAAAAATCTGTGGTTGGTTTAATACGTATATACCATTGCTCAGTGTACCTGACCCAATCAGAACTTGATTAAGGTGAATGTTTACAACATTACTTACAAACGCAAATTCATAACCTTCTTTAGAAACTAAAGATACAGAAATGATATTACAAGTTGCGTTGGGTACAAAAAAGCAATTACGCAAAACCAAAACATGCCCATCTGACATTCCCAGGTGATAGTCCCCCACGGCTTTAGCATCCATGCTAGCTCCGTTCGCAACTCTGAGGGTCATGTCACCTGCCTTCAAAACCCTACGGTTTCTCAACGCCTGCAAAGAATTACAGATATGAGATCCTGATCCGGTATCCAATACCCAGGAAGTAGAGTTTATAGAAAGACAGTTTTCAATAACATACACACCTGAAGCTGAAGCCGCAACCTGCTTCAGTTCCTGTGTCCTGGCTTTCCAAGCCCTGCAATCTTTTTTCCAGTGTCCACTCTTGTGACAATAGAAGCATTCCTCTTTACCAACAAGCTTCCCCGCTATCTTTGTTGCCTTTTCCTTTCCCTTCGTACCCACTTTACTAACACCGCCCCTTGGTTTGGCGGGGGCTTTCCTCTTCTTTCCCTTGGCTTTCGCCTTGGACCTAGAAGAAGAAGATCCTCCTACAAACAAAGTGGATGTATCCCTACCCTTCTGTAGGGTGCCCTCTGCGCTCCTCAGCAGGTTGAGGAGTTCTGAAAGTTCAACTTCCTTTTCTTGCAAGTTGAAATTCAGTATGAACTGGGCGTAAGTGGATGGAAGGGACTGGAGAATTATATCCGTATAAAGTTCACTGTCCAACGTGGTCCCAAGTTCCGCGAGCTCCTCAGTGTAGCCAATCATCTTAAGCACGTGGTCCGCTACCGATGATCCGACGGCCAACTTAGTCGAAAATAACTTCTTCGACACTTCGTATCTTGCGATACGAGACTGCTCTCCATACAGTTCTTTTGTATGAAGAAATATGGATTCCAAATCCATATTCTCGTGCCTCCTCTGATGGTCGTTGTCCATCGAGGCAAGTACGAGGCATCTGGCCTTCGCGCTGTCAATCTCCCAAGTCTTACGGATTTCCTTATCCGCGACGCTGGAGGTGGGACCTGGGACGGGGGGAGCTTTGGTGGTAAGAAGATACCCCAGCTTGTCGTAAGAGATTGCCAATTTGACATTCCTGAGCCAATCTTTGTAGTTTGGCCCTGTCAATATGTTTTTATCTAGAAGTAACTTAAGTCCAGTCATTTCGATTTGGTCGCTGCAGGGGGAGAGAAGAAACACTTAGCACGATGCTCTTGCAAGTTTAGAATGGTTTTTAATTTGTCTAAACAGGATGGCTCCCACTGTCTCTCGAATCCCTCCTCAAACCACAAAGGAAGAATTAGCCGGGATCAATCCCACCGTACAATACTTGCTTAACCGTTCAGCCAGGCCAGTGTCGGTACTTCGAGGGAGGTTTTCCAACGCTTTCGCGAAGTTCCTTAATTTAAGAACCTCTTTTCCCTGGGGGCATAGCCCCGCTAACACCTTTCTAGGCACCTACTAGGTTTATAGCATTGATCGTTTAGTGAGAATTTTCCCGAGGAGTAGCATATACTCACAGTAGGATCGGGATCCAAATATCATCGCGTGACGAAAATGAAGGAATCCTACCATAATCATCACACTCCAAATGGTATGCAAATCTAGCAAGTTTCAGTACTTATGAAACTCCCGATGTGGATTTTTGCCCCATGCTCTTATGACCTTGACTTTGGCCAACAAATCATAAGTCACATGTCAAGTTCTTCCCGTCGTTCTCCAGGTTAATTTGAATCCACCCGTACATACCCTTGACTTTGGCCAACAAGGCAGTACGACTGTTCCAAATCAACGCATCTATCTATGCTGCACATGAATATCCAATAGCTACCAATCACTATGCCTTGACTTTGGCCAACAAACACAGCTTGAATACTATTGACTATTTATGTGAAATGACGGAGGGCTACGAATGGTTTTGGTAAAACCGTGAACGTAGTGAACTTGATATAATCGATGGAACGAGATAGCTTTTAGAAGGAGTGGCTCAAGCTCCGCATTTAAAAGTTAGTTTTGAAAAGAACCGAGTGGTTTTTCGAAAGTGTTCCATCGACTTAAACTTGGTTTATTATCTTGCATTAGTTCTTTTAATGCGTGATATTCTTGCATTAGTACTTTTAATGCGTCCCATCATTTAATCCTACCATTGCAGAAAACAACCAAAATATGACGTACGCTTATGCCATTCGCATTCGCCACGGGGCCCCGTCATTACCCGTTAGGTTACTTAACTAACGACAGAGCGGGGGCTGGGCTAGCGCGGCTGTAAAACATAAGCAACGCCTAAATAGAAAGCAATGATAGACATTACAGATCACAGATGAATACATTGGATATACTAGCAATCCGCAATCCTTTCGAGCCTGGAACGAAAAGCGGATAACACGGTCGCGGTGAATAGCCAAATACCCCACCCAAGACCCCTACGGGTGCGGCAAACTACCCGCCAAGTTCCCGGTAGTTTGTGCACCCCACCATGGGTCTATCCTAGGAGCATAAACAGTAAAAAGAATTATACAATGACGGCTACAACCCCGACCCGGTTGTGCGGCCAAACAAATAATATTATTACATCAATTTACATTTACAATGAATGAAAGAAAAACAAAAGCTCATCTCACATCCATCCCGGCTATTCACCCGCGACAGTCCAACACATTCATATACACATTCCAGCACATTACAGATCATGTATAACCCCGACTAATCGACTTATAGCGATTAGCCGACGTTCAATACATGCAAACATCACAGATATAACCATCATAGTCAAAGTGCAGTGAAGTTCGGAAAAAAAAATACGGAATTATAGGACCCCAAAAGGAAATTTCTTTTCTGGAAAATCTGGGTACATATAATATATTTTAAAAATCCCAAAACCAACACAGAAGAACACTGCACGAAAAACGATGCAGTGAAGAAACCATACTGCGGCGCTTCCGCGGCACATGCCTACCTCGTGCCGCGGAAGCGCGGCGCTTTAAGTGAATTGGTGCATCGTTTTTCTTGTGTGTTCAAACAAAACCCTGAGCCGAATTTACAAGTATAAAGTTTTTCATTTTGAGCCAAAAAAATTTCAACAGAAACTCAGGTTTTTAGTTTTCCGGTTTTGCGATTTTTCGTTTCCGAACTTCGTTACTCCTTACTACCAAGCTAGTTTAAGTTTAGTTAGTCTTTGATACCACTGTAAGTCCATATTGCGACCCCCGGTGCTTACGGGGAGGCGGAAACGGTATAAAAAACGAATTTTTATCGCAAGAGGCAACATGGACTAAACAAGGTCGGGATCGTTGTCTAAACTAAAACTAGTATACAAGCTAAAGAGAGTTAGCTACTATGGAAGATGGTTATACCTAAACTTGAACTCCTTCTTCTTCAAACCTTGTAGAGGTTGATGGTTCTCTTTTCGTCGCCTTCTCCCGTCGAAGATGGATCCACCTTGAAGGCTCGACCTTTGGGCTCTTCCTCGATCTTTGAGTGAACTAGGGTTTCCGGCTTGCTAAACCTTCATCCTAGAATGAGTAGAGAGTGATAAGGGTTTGCTTTTCTTTCTAAAGAGAATGATTCTCAACACATGAGAAGGTTTCTCTTTGCTAGAGGAAGAAGAAGATGAATTGAGGAGAGAGAGAGGTTATGATAGAATGAGCTCTCATTTCCTTTCTTGCAACCATAATGCAAAAAGAAAATGAATTATCAAATAATAATAATCAAAATGAAAAGGTTGATGGAAAGTTTTAGAATGACTAATATCATTACAAGCATTAAATGAAAATGCAAGAATCAAGAGCATCTTTCTCTTGTAATGATAATGGTCAAATGTTCAACCATGGTCAACAAGTCAACCATGGTCAACAAGTCAACAAAAAACTAACCATGACACAATTTCATTTTATTATATATTATTAAATGATATAATACAAATCCATTAGGGTTTGGAAAAAATACAACTGTCAACTGTGCATACGCACCCGTTCCGAAACCCTAATGAAAAATCATCTTCCTCCTCCTCAAAAAGAATTGTGCATACACACCTGCATTCTTGTTCCGAGGAACATGAATACTGAGAGATAAAAGCAACCCCAAATACTATACCAGTATCCGGCTCAAACCAGAGCCCGCTGGTAAAATCCGTCCGGACTCCAAACGTGCACAAGTGCGCGGATGAGAACGAACCCTGTCGCAAAACCATGCAACCTCTACTCTGTTTTGCCCAGAGGCGAATACCCTCTGTGTGGGACTCTAAAGACTCGACACTACGCTGGCAGTGGGTTTAACCACAGACCGCAAGCGGCACTAGCTGTGCGTAACGGTCCCCAGGTAGATGCCGACAAGAAGGCTGACGAGGTGAAACCCCATCTGAACTCCTACTGAGTCTGAATGTGACATTCTCCATACAGTCCGGTCTGTTCGTCTGATACATCGCATGGCGGGCCTAGGGGGCGGTAAAACGTCAGTCCCCCAATAGCGGTACAAGTCGTGTCGGAGTGAAGCCCAAAACACCCTGAGATAACACTGGAAACCTACCAGTATATCTCGCTTGCCCTGGCCAGGGACTACTCGTGTAATGGCTCTCCTAGACACAGCGCGATGTCAACCCCCAATACCGGGAGAGACGAATCCTGTCTAACCGTCACTGCCTCCAAGTGCTTCGGGACTGCACCCAACCACCACCTGTTTGCACGACTCCTTTGAGCCGTGGTAGGGTAGTGATCAAAGTGCAGTGGGAACACACTCGAGGCGAAGTGTCAGTGTCAAGTCAGCGGACTAAGCTGTACTCATGTCACCTGGGAACTGATAACTGACGATTGGTATAATACCAACCTGTCAGTTCCCGACGAGTCCTGTCCAGTGTACTCGTAACCCAACGAGCACCCGTATACTATCTCCAGTACGACGTACTGATGGCTGTGGGACAGACCATCTCCCACACTGGGATGAGAAGCGCATACGCTAGTCCACTCCGGAGTATCGATGCCCTGTCTCGATAGTCCTACGACTAGGGACCTGTATAAGGATGTGCCTATAGATTACCCATCCCCCACTAGTGTGACTGCCATCACAACGCTGGTAATCAAGCAAAGATCCTAAGGGCTCCACTAATGCGTATAAGTGATATACTGAAATAAACACAAGTACACATTGAAGTAGAAACAAACCAAGTAGCATACTACTATATTGAGCAAGATTGTTTATACAAGGTGAATATCCCAAGCTTCCATTAAGTAATATACAAACTAGTATGATACAGTAATGGCCTCTAGGGCATATACACTAACACCAACTTCACCAAGCCTTGAAAACTTGTGAAGGAAATACCCTATACAACTTGGCAAGAGGTAGAGGATGAAGAAATAGGACGTGGGTAGACTTTAGATTTGGATTTCTCACTCATTTTGGCTAGTTGCCATTGATGGTGCAAGCTTTTTGTTCATGTAAGAACAAGATGAAGAAGAAGAAGATATGATAAGTATTATGTAAATGATAAATAAATCAATACTTATCATTTACTAACCCTTGGTTAGTTGTAGAGAATGGACCATGGTTAACTTGAATGGTTAGGGTTAAGGATGAGACAAGAATGGTGACTTAGTCAAAGTTTCAAGAAACTTCAACTACAAACAAATCAAGCCACCATTCTATATTCTTTATCATTTTCTTTTTCAAAAATAAACAAAAAGAATAAATAAATGAATAAGTAAATAAAAAGAAAACCCTAATCATAAACTTAACCATGGTCTAATTCTTTACACTAACCCTAGCTTGCATGTATCATCAAACATGATACAATCATGTGCACAAAATATATCACATATACAATGTGCACAAACCAAGTGAGTAAATCCATTTAAAGTGAACCAATACTAGTTAATGCAAAGTAATATATCAAATATATAATTATACATTAAATCATTAAATCAACACTTGATTCAATAATCCGATCATATCGCATATAACCGGCTAGTATCCAATGTATCGGCTTATCGAATCAATCCTTGATTCGATAACTAGGTTATATCACATACAACCATTCGACACATTCATCGCGAGAATGAAATACGGTATCACATACACGCATTATTCTCGGTCCCGCACATATCTCATATGCGCTTGATTGATAGGATACGAGCGTGTTCAAGTTCTAGTTTAAATACCGCAATCAAGACGGTTTCGCACGTAGCTAGCCGGTTGAGTACGGGTCGTCCGCAGGGAGATGGGAATCTTTTTCTATGTGTTTTTCGACGAGTTAAGTCCGGTTGTTCAGATTTTGTTTGTAGTTATCTAAGTGTTTAGTTGATATTTAAAGAGAGCTTGTTAGGGTTAGGATTAGGTTAGTTTGAGTTAGGAGTCTCCACAACTTTCGTTGCCCCACTTAATATCGGTGTTACGGTAATCGGCAACAACGGGGATTAGCACGACTAGGAAGGAACTTGCGAGTATAAGCTAGGCTTTCCAACGCATAGTCCTTCCTTTTGGTGCTTGTCCGTCCGTTCTTGGCTCTTATCCATAACCTCCGGTTAATTCAACCACAACCGGTCTCACTACGGAATCACCGCTATCATGTAGGAAAGGGTGCCGTAAGGAGCGGATTGTGGTTGGGTTAACGGGAGTTGATTTAAGTTGTTGGGTAAGGAAAGAGTGAGAGAGATTTCCTTCTCTCAAACTTCCCTTATCCTACCCTAACAAGTATAGAACTACTCACACTTCATAATACGGAAAAATAAAACAACACAAAAGAGGAAGATAGAAAGAAGGAGATTAGAAAAATACGACTAACTGTTTGCGACCTCACCTTGGCGAGGATCAAGCGTAAGTATCATTGTCGTATATAAGGATAAAGAAAAAGAGAGAAGAAACAAACAACAAGGAAATAACAACAACTACTTAACAATTAAAATTACAACAATTATAACAAGTAAAGAAAGAGACAAGCATGATAATGAAAATGGTCTTCTTTATTCATCGCTCTTCACTCAAAAGCTCACTTACAAGTTTAATGGAGAAGAGGTGAGAAGAGGAAGAAGAACATGTAACTAAAACTTAGCAAAAGAAATACAAAGTTATGGACTCTTTCCTTCACAAACTTCTGGGCTATTTATAGGCCAAAACATGAAACCCTAGGGCAACCAACAGAACATACATGAAAAGACCAACCTACCCCCCAAAACTCTGCACACTTGGCGCCAGAACGGCCGCGCAAGCGCGGCCAATACCCCCATTTGGCCGCGCTTCCGCGGCCGTTTTGATGACTTGGGTCTGGGTCTTTTTGGTGGGACCCTGATCTGATAGGAGCTTTAATCTGGTATATGTATTTTCTCATAATTGCTTCCCGAATTTTCCAGAATTTCTGTTGAGGGAAAGGTGGACTTTTTGTCAAGATTTTGTCATGATTGCCTCGAGCTCCGCGTAGATCTCTTGGATCTTGTGCCACCATTGAGCCTTGTGCATAGATTTGACATTTTGTCTTCCTACTGGTATCTGGCAACATACGGATGAGGGACGGAGACCGTGTTTTATCTGTGGTCGGCAAGAACCCGGATTTTTCGTGTTTTCCATGAATTTCATCGTTTTGGAACCGAGAACCTGTATCCTGCAATTGACTAGCAAACACGGCTCAAGAGTATCTACGGATATGCAATGTGATAAAAATTGGGCGGTATGAAAATGCAAAAATCTGATATGAACAAATACCCCCAAACTTATCATTTGCTCCTCCCGAGCAAAGTCCATTCATTCACAAAAAATTTCCTAACCTCACTTTCGCAGGGAACGCGATTGCACTGAGCATGTGCAACAAGCCGTTAAACCTCTAGGTGTCCCTAGTAGGAGGAGTGTTGTCTCCTGAGGGTTTTCAGCGGATACTACCCACAAAATCCGGTCAAGTTGGTTTGTAAAAAAAATGACTAAGTTTCAAACCCTAAAGTTTTGTTTTTAGAAAATAACAATTCTATAATCCTAAGTCTAGATTATCGAACCTTTATTTTTCACACCTCACATCTTATTTAACTACAGATTTTATATGTCTTTACGTGCAGTGCGGATAGTGTCGTAAAGTTCCAGAAGGATGGATTAGAGTCATCATGTCGCACAATAAGGCCCAGATAACAATTTTAAAAGGATCACATAAGTTTTATAACGAGTTAAGCATTTTTCAAGTTTCGTTTTCCAGTAAGGTTTCAACTTCAGAATTTCTATCTTCCTTAACAGGAAACTAAGTCGTATTTTTCACTCCACCTTTTCTTGTTTTCATTTCATACACACCTCTGTGAACGTGCAATAGTCTTTATCAAAGAGTAAAACCTTCATATCTCCGTTAAAAAATTTTTTAAAAGCCTGTCTTTTATCAAGATTATTCTCACACAAAGAACCGTTAGGAATTTTAACTCGGAGAGAACACTTGCTTGACTTTGTTTTAAACTGGACTTTCTAGGCTTCTTAGCGAGCTTTGAGCCAATGCACCCAAACCAGTTGGTTTTAGGGCATTAGGTGTAGAAACACCCCAGCGGACTTAATTACTCAAGTTACCTAGGTCCAAAAACAAAAGACAGTTTGGCGTGAAAATCAGATGATTTAATACGAACGGAGATATAACCGGCAGTTCAAATATTTTTTTTTTTGGATAAAAGACGTGTCTAGTGGGTTTGGTGTGTAATCATTCCAATCAAGTTTTAGATGGGTTATTTTTCAGACTTAGCTCCTATTACGGCATCAATAACATTCCTTCATATTCGCTTTACTTCATAAACTATTCTTGACATTACTTATTTCAGAACAAACCTATTTGATTCTCAGAAAATCATTTATCTGTTTAAAAGTTTGAACATGAAAGACTTGTCATCTAATTCCCAAAACTCACGACACGTGTAGTGTGATGTAAAGACGTATATCAGCTATAGTTAACTTCAAAGGAGAGTTATCTTTCAGGTTTTCAAAATCCAACATAAGATCTAGTTATTCCTATTTTATCAAACAAAAACCGTCGAATGTTGAATCAGAGTTCTTCCACAAGCTAACTTGACAAAAAAGTTTTTATATTTTTGGAAAATTTTTAAATTTTTATGGATTTTATGAATTTTAATATGCAGATGCAAAATATACATATGAATGCGAAGGTAAGAAATGCGTACCGAGTGTACCCCCAAACTTAAACTGGACAGTGTCCTCACTGTCGTTGCATGAAGAGAGTAGTTTGAAGGTTCAAAATTGTTGGTTAGCGATACACAATTTTTATTTGTTTTCGTTTTGAAAGAACAGAAAAAGAATATACACTAATATAAACAAAATGGTTTGTACATACCCCCAAACTTATTTGGAACAGTGTCCACTGTTCTTGACTGGATAACCGCAGTTTGGAGTTAGGCAGAGGAAGATCAAGCAAGGTAAACCGGCTCCTGTAAGAACAGGAGCTCCTCTGTTGGTTCGGCGCTAAGGTACGGTTTGCATCGGTGTCCGTTCACTTTGAAGAGTGAACCGTCCTTTGGATTTTCCAAATCCACAGCGCCCTGCGGATACACAGTCCGCACAAAATACGGCCCTTTCCAGCGAGATCGGAGCTTTCCAGGATGGAAGTGAAGTCGGGTGTCGTAAAGAAGTACCTGCTGACCAGGTACGAAGGTTTTGCGCAAAAGGTGTTTATCATGAAACACCTTCGTTCGATTCTTAACGACAACCGCGTTGTCGTAAGCCTCATCCCTAAGCTCGCTCAGTTCGTTCAGCTGCAGCTTCCGATGGCTGCCCGCATCCTCCAGAGACAGATTCAGCTCCTTTATCGCCCAAAATGCGCGATGCTCGATTTCGACAGGAAGGTGGCAGGCTTTTCCGTACACAAGCCGATAGGGAGACATGCCAAGGTCGGTCTTGTAAGCGGTTCTAAATGCCCAAAGGGCATCAGTGAGTTTTAAAGACCAATCCTTACGGTTCTTGGAAACCGTTTTCTCCAGTATCTGCTTGATTTGCCGATTTGAAACTTCGGCCTGCCCGCAGGTTTGGGGGTGGTAGGGCGTAGAAAGCTTATGATTAATGGAGTATTTCCGCATCAAGGCCTCGAAAGTCTTATTGCAGAAATGACTTCCATTGTCGCTAATGATCGCTCGGGGGTGCCCAAACCGTGAGAAAATGTTTTCTTTAAGGAACCTAACGACAACCTTGTTGTCGTTAGTCCGGCTGGGCACAGCCTCGACCCATTTAGAGACGTAATCAACAGCTAGAAGAATGTACAAGTTCCCAAAAGAGTTGGGAAACGGCCCCATGAAGTCTATCCCCCAAACATCGAAAATCTCCACAACCAAGATCGGTTGGAGCGGCATCTCGTTCCTCCGGGATATCCGGCCCATGTGTTGGCACCGGGAGCAAGTCTTGCAATAATCGTGAGCGTCTTTGAAAAGTTGTGGCCAGTAGAAACCACATTGCAAGATCTTCTCGGCTGTCTTTCTGGGCCCAAAATGCCCGCCACATGCTTGGTCGTGGCAAAATGACAGCACACTCTTGAATTCCTCATCAGGGACACACCGACGAATAATCTGGTCGGGACAGTACTTGAACAAGTAGGGTTCGTCCCAGTAAAAGTGTTTTACTTGGGATAAGAAGCGAAGTCTGTCCTGACGTGACCATTCGGTCGGTAGCAATCCCGTGGCCAAATAGTTCACAATATCTGCGAACCAGGGTTCGCAAGATACTGTCAAGAGTTGTTCATCCGGGAAAACGTCGTTTATCGGAATTGGAAGCGAAGGCGAAGAAGGAAGTCGCGAGAGATGGTCGGCAACCACGTTTTCACATCCCCGTTTGTCCTTAATGACAAGGTCAAACTCTTGAAGCAAGAGGATCCAACGGATTAACCGAGATTTGGCATCTTTCTTCGCAAAAAGATGGCGCAGAGCTGAGTGGTCAGTGTAGACAATGACTGGAGAGCCGATGAGGTAGGGCCTGAACTTTTCTAAGGCAAATACAACAGCTAAGAATTCCTTCTCAGTTGTTGTATAGTTAAGTTGGGCGTCGTTCAGGGTTCGGCTCGCGTAATAGATTACGTGCGGCATCTTGTTGATGTGCTGTCCAAGGACAGCACCGATGGCAAAGTCGGATGCATCGCACATGATCTCGAATGGGTGCGTCCAGTCAGGAGAAGAAAGAACGGGAGCAGAAGTGAGTGAGCGTTTTAGTGACTCGAATGCAGTCACACAGCTCGAGTTGAAGTCAAAAGGCGTGTCCTTGGCCAGCAAAAGCGTCAAGGGCCTAGCAATCTTGCTAAAGTCCTTGATAAACCGTCTATAGAAACCGGCATGGCCAAGGAAGGCTCGGATATCTCTGACGCATCGGGGAGGAGGCAGATTGGAAATGACCTCAATCTTTGCTTTGTCAACCTCTATGCCATTTTGCGAGATGATATGTCCTAAGACAATACCTTCGCGCACCATGAAGTGGCATTTCTCCCAGTTCGAAGTGAGATTCTTGTCCTTACATCTGGTAAGGACAGCGTCGAGATGCAGCAGACACTTGTCAAAAGAATCGCCAAAGATGGAGAAGTCGTCCATGAAGATCTCCAGAAATTTCTCCACCATGTCTGAGAAAATTCCCATCATACACCGCTGGAAGGTAGCGGGCGCATTGCATAACCCAAAGGGCATGCGTCGATATGCAAACGTGCCGAAAGGACAAGTGAAAGTGGTCTTGTCCTGGTCTTTTTCGGCGATGGGAATTTGATTATAACCAGAGTAGCCATCAAGAAAACAATAGTACTCATGTCCGGCCAATCGTTCCAGCATCTGGTCAATGAAAGGTAGCGGAAAGTGGTCTTTCCGCGTTGCAGCGTTGAGTTTTCTGTAATCAATGCAAACTCGCCACCCAGTTTGGGTGCGAGTAGGAATTAACTCATTCGCCTCGTTGGTTATGACCGTGATGCCCGACTTTTTGGGGACAACATGAATGGGGCTAACCCACTGGCTATCAGAGATAGGGTAAATGATACCACTATCTAGACATTTGATGATCTCCTTCTTCACAGCCTCCTTCATGACTGGATTAAGACGTCTTTGTGGATCCCGGGCTGGTTTGGCATCATCCATCAGATGAATGTGATGCTCAACGATGAGGGGACTAATCCCCTTGATGTCCGCCATGGACCAGCCAAAAGCTTGCCTGTTGCTGTGCAAGACCGCGAGAAGGGCTTTCTCTTGCTCGGGAGCTAGAGAAGCCGAGATGATGACAGGAAGGGTCTCGTTCTCACCTAAGTAAGCATACTTAAGGTGAGACGGCAACGGCTTGAGTTCGAGCGTTGGAGGTGAAATGATGGAAGGCAAGACTGGTGCAAAGGTCTCGAACTCAAAGGACTCCAGCAAAGGTTCAAAACGAGTGTAGGCAACCGAGTCGGATGGTTTAGGTAACTCATCCGAAAAGTCGAAAGATTCAAACTCGGGTTGTGCGCGGCTAAGATCGTTCGTGAACGTGAAACACTCGTAGTCGTTATCGGGCGCAGAAACAGCAGCAGGTTCGACGAGACACGCACTAGTGGCGTCAAGATCATCGTGTTCAAACAGAAACTCCTCGAATTCACACTCTTCTGGTGTGATCTCCTGGATCGAGCAGACATCCAGTATATGAGCATTAGGTTCGGCGGGCTGATTCCCCAACCTAAAAATGTTGAGTTCAATTGTCATATTTCCAAAAGAGAGGTTCATTGAACCATTGTGACAATTGATCACAGCATTTGAGGTCGCGAGAAATGGGCGACCGAGTATCACCGGAATTTGATTCCGGGGGTTAGCTACAGGCTGTGTATCTAAGACAATGAAGTCGACGGGGAATATGAAGTCCCCGACTTTGATTAACACATCCTCTAGCTCACCCCTAGGATGGGTGATCGATCGGTCGGCCATCTGGAGAGTGCAGTGTGTGGGTTTCAGCTCTCCGACGCCTAATTGCTCGTATACTGAATACGGAAGCAAGTTAACACTGGCACCAAGATCTAATAGTGCGCGGTTGATGTTCTTATCCCCAATAGTAATTGAAATCGTAGGACAGCCAGGGTCCTTCCGTTTTTGTGGTAGAGATTGGGTAAGGGCATCACTCACAGCACTAGCCAAGAAAACTTTCTTGGGTACCTGAGACTTCCTCTTTTTCGTGCACAAGTCCTTTAAGATTTTCGCATAAGAAGGGACTTGTTGGACAGCATCTAAAAGAGGAATGTTAATGTTATCTTGCTTGAATAACTCCAAAATCTTCTCCATTTGTGGATTTTGTTTGTTAGACCTCAACCGGTTTGGAAATGGAACATTTTGAAAATTGGTTGAGTCTAAAGCTGGAGGAGGAGATTTTGGAGTTGGAACAGATCCCAGAATAGGTGTTTTCGTGGAGTGAGAAGCGGGTCCGTTCAGGGCAGAAGAAGAAGAGGGAGAGCCTTGTGAAGAACGGAGAATAGGCTCGGAAGACGAAGAAGAAGAAGGAGAAGAAGCAGAAGAAGAAGCGGCCGGGGTGTCATCGTTGATTTGCTTGCCAATGTTGTTTTGTAGCACCCTCCCTGATCTCAGTGTGGTCACGGCACTCACATTATGGTTTTGTTGTTCAAGAGCAACATGTGCATTATGTGGGTGGCCGGGATTTGGAAGTGGCTGGGACGGGAGTTTCCCCTTCTCTCGCTCGCTCAAGGCTGCGTTCAGCTGTGCAATCTGGGCCTCGATGGTCTTGATGCTCTGCCCGTGTGCGGCGGTGTGTTGCACTAAAGATTGGATCGAAGACTGGATGTTGGCGGTGGATTGAGTCGATTGTTTAACAAACGCATCCAGACTTCGCTCGAGCGAGGAAACCTTATCGTTGTTCGACGGAACAAAGTTGTTTGGTGGAAAGGAATTGTTCGGTGCAAAGTTGTTCGTCTGGTTTTGGTAAGGTTGGGGTTGGAAGGGCTGCTGATACTGAGTTTGTTGTTGCGCTTGTTGTTGCGGTGGAGGGCCCCTTTGGAAATTGTTGCCCTGGAATTGATTCTGATTCTGATTCCAGGCGAAATTGGGGTGGTTCCTCCAACCGGGATTGTAGGTGGAAGAGTATGGATCATTCCTTGGTCTTTGCTGAAAGGCAGCATTAACCTGATCCTGTCCTTACGAGGGTGGATTGTAAGGACACTCTTCAGTTAAGTGAGAAGGATCGGAACAACAAGCGCAGATGGTACGAAGGGGGAGAACAGGGGCAGGAGTAGGAGAAGAAAATTTGCTCTCTATTGCTTCAAGCTTTTTTGTTATTGCAGCCATTTCAGCTCTCATCGCAATAGAGACATCAAGCTGGTGAATTCCTACCCTAGACTGACCGGTAGAAGTGGAGGTAGAAGAAGAAGAAGGAGTCGGTCTGGTGCTCTCCCACTGTAGCGTTTGCTCCGCAAGATCGTCAAAGAACTGCCACGCTTCCTCGTCAGATTTGGATAGGAAGTGGCCCTGACAGATGGTTTCCAGCAACTGCTTCGTTGCTGGGTTCAGTCCCTCGTATAAGGTTTGGCAGAGTTGCCATTTCTCTATACCGTGGTGAGGACACTGAACAAGAAAGTCTTTGTATCGGTCAAAGCACTTCCAGAAGGGTTCAGAAGGAAGCTGGGAGAATTGGTTGATCTCATTTCGATTTCTTGCGGTCTTATGATTTGGGTAGAATTTTTTCAGAAACGCTTTAACAAACTCGTCCCAGCTGGTGATTGAGTGGGAAGCGGTGCTATACAGCCATTTTTCTGCGAGATCGCATAAAGTGAACGGAATGACCCGTAGACGTATAGCATCGTCCGACAGCTGGGTGGTTTTCATCATGGCACAGACATTTTGAAATTTATTTATGAAGATATAGGCATCTTCAGATTCAAGCCCATGAAAACGTGGAAGCATGTTGATGAAATGGGGCTTAATTTCAAAGTTGTCCCCATTGGCCGGAGGAAGAGAATGGCAGGTAGGAAGTGCAGAACGGGTAGGGTAGAAACGATCCTGGAGCGCAATTCGCTGCGGCGCTACAACAGGCGGAGGTGGTGGGAGATTGGTCTCCATAGGAGGTGGAGCCAATCCAGGGGTGGTCAACGAGATGTTCGGATTAAATCCCGACATCGCGGAAGAAGAGGTTGGTGAAGGTGAAGGTGAAGGTGAAGATGTATGAACAGAATTTCGGTCAACGTCGGAGTTGGCCGGCAAAGGAAGGGGCGAAAGAGGAGTGGACGGAGTATCGACTTCGGAGTCGATCGCATAGTCGGTCGCGACTAACGTAACGCGGACTAGACGGGCGCTAGTGTCCCGAGTCCAAGCGGACATACACTAAACGAGTTTAGTATAGTCAAAGCGAAGAAGGTGAGGGTAAGAAAACGTCAATGAAGAAAGGCGATGGGTGTTGGGTGAAAATGGATTTGGCGACAAAAGGGCAAGTTTTTATAAAAGTTTTTGATTTTTTCTTTTTTTTATTTTGTTTTTAGAAAGAGATTTACAGAAGTATGTACGGGAATACGGCTTAAGCAATCACAAACAAGATATGCACAATCACACCTAGATCTAGGGTAACCTAGGTCTACTAGACCTGCTCCTGAACTTGATTGTCGAAGTTAAACAGTGTCGAGAAACAGGCTTAAAAATACACTGATCACGAGGCCAGGTAAGTGCAGAGATAAGGGGAGGTTGTCCAACGCTTTCGCGAAGTTCCTTAATTAAATAACCCTTTCTCTTTCGGCGGTTGCGCCTTTAACACTTTCCTAGACACCCCGTAAACAATATACGGTTAAGCGAGGTTCTAAACAAGGTTTATCTTCTCCTAATGAGCGCGAAGTCCTTAGGGCTGAAGTCTAGTATTTTTTAATTACAATGGACAATGCATATGTTTTAGTGATTTCCGGGGTCCTGGGAAGGGTGATGAAATCCCCACCCAATCTGGATTGGTTTCAAGCCCCTTAAGTCCGTATTAAAGAATGCAAAACAGTAACAATATCAACAGCAAACAATTTTTATTTGCGGCGCAAAGAATCCTGCACAAGAACAGTTTATTGGAAGGGGGAGAAGAATTTGCGCAAAGAAGGCTGCAGAAAACACAATTCAGTGGAGCTTAGAGGAGTGGAGAGAGGCAGAGGAGCTTACAGAGAGAATTTGGGACCCTTAAGCCACTAAATGGCCGCGGAAGGGCGGCCAAACAGGTACTAAGGCTGCGGTTCCGCGGCTAGATGGTGGGCTTGGGCTTTGGAATTTTGTGGAGATGCTGTTCTTTGTCCCCTCTGGTTGTCTGGATGTTTGGAATTTTTACTTGCTCACTGTTTTTGCTCCAGATTAGTACAGTAGACCGGATGCTTCGTTTTTGTCCGTCGCGGTGTAGCCGCGAAATGTGGGTCTATCTTCCCACGTCTTTGGCACTGTACTTGAACTCCATATTTCCAACCTCTTAGGCGTCGATCTTGAGCTTCGTATTTCCTGCACACTTGCACAAAAACTAATCAAGAATAACAAGATGGTTTCTTTTACAAAGTATATATATATTTTTTTTGGTTTTTGATTATTTTTATATTCACAAATTAACCCGAAATTACACAAAGAAATAAACTACCGTCTCCCCGGCAATGGCGCCATTTGATTGATAGGATACGAGCGTGTTCAAGTTCTAGTTTAAATACCGCAATCAAGACGGTTTCGCACGTAGCTAGCCGGTTGAGTACGGGTCGTCCGCAGGGAGATGGGAATCTTTTTCTATGTGTTTTTCGACGAGTTAAGTCCGGTTGTTCAGATTTTGTTTGTAGTTATCTAAGTGTTTTGATATTTAAAGAGAGCTTGTTAGGGTTAGGATTAGGTTAGTTTGAGTTAGGAGTCTCCACATCTTTCGTTGCCCCACTTAATATCGGTGTTACGGTAATCGGCAACAACGGGGATTAGCACGACTAGGAAGGAACTTGCGAGTATAAGCTAGGCTTTCCAACGCATAGTCCTTCCTTTTGGTGCTTGTCCGTCCGTTCTTGGCTCTTATCCATAACCTCCGGTTAATTCAACCACAACCGGTCTCACTACGGAATCACCGCTATCATGTAGGATAGGGTGCCGTAAGGAGCGGATTGTGGTTGGGTTAACGGGAGTTGATTTAAGTTGTTGGGCAAGGAAGGAGTGAGAGAGATTTCCTTCTCTCAAACTTCCCTTATCCTACCCTAACAAGTATAGAACTACTCACACTTCATAATACGGAAAAATAAAACAACACAAAAGAGGAAGATAGAAAGAAGGAGATTAGAAGAATACGACTAACTGTTTGCGACCTCACCTTGGCGAGGATCAAGCGTAAGTATCATTGTCGTATATAAGGATAAAGAAAAAGAGAGAAGAAACAAACAACAAGGAAATAACAACAACAACTTAACAATTAAAATTACAACAATTATAACAAGTAAAGAAAGAGACAAGCATGATAATGAAAATGGTCTTCTTTATTCATCACTCTTCACTCAAAAGCTCACTTACAAGTTTAATGGAGAAGAGGTGAGAAGAGGAAGAAGAACATGTAACTAAAACTTAGCAAAAGAAATACAAAGTTATGGACTCTTTCCTTCACAAACTTCTGGGCTATTTATAGGCCAAAACATGAAACCCTAGGGCAACCAACAGAACATACATGAAAAGACCAACCTACCCCCCAAAACTCTGCACACTTGGCGCCAGAACGGCCGCGCAAGCGCGGCCAATACCCCCATTTGGCCGCGCTTCCGCGGCCGTTTTGATGACTTGGGTCTGGGTCTTTTTGGTGGGACCCTGATCTGATAGGAGCTTTAATCTGGTATATGTATTTTCTCATAATTGCTTCCCGAATTTTCCAGAATTTCTGTTGAGGGAAAGGTGGACTTTTTGTCAAGATTTTGTCATGATTGCCTCGAGCTCCGCGTAGATCTCTTGGATCTTGTGCCACCATTGAGCCTTGTGCATAGATTTGACATTTTGTCTTCCTACTGGTATCTGGCAACATACGGATGAGGGACGGAGACCGTGTTTTATCTGTGGTCGGCAAGAACCCGGATTTTTCGTGTTTTCCATGAATTTCATCGTTTTGGAACCGAGAACCTGTATCCTGCAATTGACTAGCAAACACGGCTCAAGAGTATCTACGGATATGCAATGTGATAAAAATTGGGCGGTATGAAAATGCAAAAATCTGATATGAACAGCGCTCCTATTTCGTTTCGCTTGAGCTAGGAAACCTCTGTGTAGTACTCTAAAGACTCGTTAATACGCCGGCAGCAGATGATGATCATATCAAACACCCACAAGCCGCAAGCGGTCTGCTAAACGTAACGGCCACCCGGGTATTGAGCGATCAGAAGATCGACGAGCAAGCCCGCTCACACTACTGTGAATCCAACCAGTAACACTTACCGTATAGTCCGGTCTGTTCGTCTGATATGTCGCATATCTCGCCTAGGGGTGGTAAACGTCAGACCCCAGTAGCTCGATAAGTCATGCCGACTTGAGGTCCATAACATTCGTGAAACTACTGATAACTCTTACCAGTATATCACTGCAACCCTGGCCAGGGATTTCCTGTTATGGCCAGTCGAGCATAGCACAACATCAACCCCCAATACCGGGAGAGACGAATCCCCTCCTATCAATCATTGCCTCCATGTGAATCGGGACTGTACCCAAAAACCACCTGTTTGCACGACTCAGTAGAGCCGTGGTAGGGTGGAAATCAAAGCACAGTGGGAGACACACAAGACTCTATGACGATCTCGGGTCAACAGACTAAGCTGTACCAGTGTCACCAGAGAACTGCCATCTGACGTGAGGTATAATACCATCTGGGAGTTCTCGGCGAGTCCGTTCAGTGTACCCAGTCTCCACTGAGCACCCGCATACCATCTTCGATGTCAAACACCAATGGATATGGGATCATCCATCGCCCATCGCATGGGTCGAGAAGATATGCGCTAGTCTACTCTGGAATGTCGATGCCCCGTCTCGATACTCCCACGAATAGGAACAATGAAGGATGTACTCATTGACTACCCAGGCCCACTAGTATGATCTGCATCATAGTCCTGGAAGTCGAGTACACATCCTAAGGGCTTTATCAACATGTAATCAGAGAGACAGAAAGTATACATGTTAAGATAAAAAGCAACCAGATAGCGTACTATCATGTCGAGCAAGAAAGTCCTACCTATATATGTCCCAGCATCCACTACAATATACATCCAATGTACAGTAATGGCCTCTAGGGCATACATATAACTAACAATTATTGTATGACAAATGAATATATGAATATATATGGATAAGATAACGCAGTAAATAAATGCAATGTCTAAGCTATCATCTAAAAGCAGGCTCATTAGTATCATGTCGAAACTATCAACTAACAAGCGATATCAATGAATTAATATTCTCTAAAGTGTACGTTACATGGCAATTACTGATGATGATGTGTGTGAGCCGGCAAGTAAGTGTTCGTAGACATACGCATCATCGGTAATGGTGCTGGTGTCCTGATAACATGGGTTAAATATGACGATAAACACATTTAAACATGCAATGAGATGCGAATAGAAAGAATATGCGAAAAATGAATAATACACGCAACAATAAAGAATCTTCATCAATATATGTGAGTGACACAGTTTTGACATTTGAAATAACACGAATCGTGGTGTTTAGTAAATAGGGACTACGATGTTTTTAAGGAAAAGTACGTCCTTTGAAATATCCATAGAATCCTTTGTCATATCTTTAAAAATACTCACGATTCGTTAGTTTTGAAATAGGTATGACTAGAGTCTAATCTAACATCTACAAGTAAACTACAGGACTAAACTAACAGACTAATCGAAAGGTTAAGGAAAACCACCTATGTCTGAATCGATATATATATATATATAATAGTCGGTGATCCTGCCTCAATAGTATCACATACGATACAATATATAACATGAAATCCTCGAGTCAAGAGTGCAGATCTATCATCAATATATAGCTCGTGCGACATCCCAATCTGGGTACGGGTCGGATATCACATTTATCTTATCATTCATCTGGTATCCTTATCATCATATCCTGTATTAAGGATACTGATCTGAGTCTAGTACATACTGATACCATCTACATATATGTATGCATGTGTATGAAAACACATCGCCCAAGGACCCGCTATAACAATCATGACGTATCTCATAATATGAACCATGTCATATCACCGATCTCGTGGCATCATACCCAATCTCATCGACTCATCTCTAAATACCATGTACAATTATCATCATCCATGTATATGTATACATATATATATATATATATATATATATATATGTACACACATAGTCCCATACCTATGTGTGTGTATATATATATCCCCATATATGTACAAGAAATAAAATGAATGCGTGTATGTGTGCGTGTATGAAAATCACTGCTCTAGGGTTCACGACTAAGAAACTAACTACATGCGTTTTCCTACAAGTATGCTAAAACTATTCCAAAGTCACCTAGCATTCCTTACTAAGTATACATCTATATATATTATAACTCATTCGCGTTCTATACTACGACACTTCGGGGGTGCTATATGCCATCCACCCGACTTCCCCCGTAGATATATATCTACTCACCTCGATCCTCGCTTGGTGGAGTCGATGAAGCCACATTCATCCTCGTCGTCTCGAAGTCTATGTGGGGGTATATACAATTTCCAATGCGTCATATTGTATCAAGAATCGAACATGAAATCCAAAACGGCATCCGAATCGCTTATAGGTTAGAACCTATAGCCTACGCCTGCAAAACCATCAAACAACCCCCGTCGCTGACATACAAACATCTGACGATGGAATAAAATATCAAATACCAAATCCCAATTTAAAACGATGTCGCAGAAAAATGCAGCAACTCAAGAAAATGGTCCCAGATTTTACCCTAGGTGAAATTAGCCAATTTTGCATATGTGGAGGGTCTAATTTACTGGAGATAATTACCTTGACCAAACACGAACCCACAATTCCCTGCTCTGGCCGCAATTTGCGGCCAGAATGGATATATTTGCGGCTAGGGTAGGGGAATAGGGGCTAGGGATTCAGTGGTAGCTCTTAGGTTGCCTGCATGGCCCACTGTGTTTTCTAAAAAAATTTCAGAGGCTACGGGTGTTAGCAGATCTCCAATTTTCATCAAAAATCCCACAACTTTCCGATATCGGGGTTTCTAAGTTTATGAATTGGGGGTTTACTCTCTGGTTTAGTCCAATAAACAATCAATACAGGTGTTGCAAGGACTCTACTAACCTCAATTACACTTCACTACTCAAGATTTCATCAAAACCCTAACATGGAA
This sequence comes from Agapanthus africanus, assembly GCA_030015575.1. NCBI lineage: Eukaryota > Viridiplantae > Streptophyta > Magnoliopsida > Asparagales > Amaryllidaceae > Agapanthus > Agapanthus africanus. The sequence continues at coordinate 284,488,541 of CM057343.1, read as the reverse complement.
TTTTCAAAGTTCACTAAACAACACTTAATAGATTATACACTAATATAGGTGATAAAGTGAATGAAATACAATTCTAATGATAAAGGACTTACCTTATTTGGTAACTCAAGAACTTTCATGAGTTGCCCCAAGTCTTCAAAATTCAAATTTTCTTGGTCCAAAGTGTTTGTAGCAAGCTTGTGCATGTTTTTAATAAAGTGGAGATGAGCTTTTAATGGGTTTTTGAGGATGAAGTGAGGGGTGTAGGTGGAGGTGAAGGGATATGGCAGCCATATGAGAGGGGAGAGGAAAGTGAATAGGAAATAAAGAAGGAGGGAAATGCCATGGTCAAAGATGACCCCTCACCTTCTCTCTCTCTCTCTTTTCCCATGCTTCATTCTTTATATTTTATTTTTCATTTCTTTTCTTTTGTTTTCTTTTCTCTTCCCTTTTAAAACCAAACCATATGAAGAAAATAAAGAGAAGGCATGATAGAAAAATTAACACAAGTGTAAAATATGACATGGTGCATGTCATGTGCACAAAACAAGCATAATACACGATTAGCGATATTTAATCGCGATTAGCATTAAAATGAAATATAATTAATTATAAAAATTTATAATTTGCCTAAATTACACAAATCCCTCAAAAATCACTATTTAATTTAATTTCGTAATATTTTCCAAATTTATCGGTATTTAATTATACCGCATCATCAAATATTGATAATATTTATTATTTAATTTTATAAATTCCCAAAAATAATATTTTATTTTTCTGAAATGTTACAGTCTTCCCCCTTAAAGAAATTCGGTTCCCGAATTTAAATTTAAACCCTTCAAATACTAAAACATTTAAGTAAATAGATCCAGTCGTCGGGGCTCCGAAATCATAAATACATAAAACACATCGTAGCGCAATACATGTGCATGAAAAACGAGTTTATAAACCAAAATCCAAACTCCGTCAAGCATCCTGTAATCATCAGAGTTATGGTGAAGACACCAATGTTTAAATGCAATACGAAAACCAGCATGATATACATCAAAACTATACATGTAAACATCTGAAAGAAATGCATGCCAAACCTTTTTATGTCGCTGTGCGATACGCGTATCACTGCACAGTGGCGGACGTGTATTGTAAGAAAATAACTATATATATATATATATATATATATATATATATATATATATATATAAACACACCCTCTGTTTAACATACACGTCCCGCCGTTTGAAAAAATAATTTGGAAGGGTTTCCTTTGTTAAAAGTCTCGTGTCATCTCGGAAACGTAGGTAAATACTGAGACTATAGCTCCTTTTTGGAAATCCCTTCGATAATTATCAATGCATGCAAAAAAATATATTCAGGTACTGTTCTCGAACTAGTCCTGCTCATCTACTATACTAAATAGTAAATATCATAAAACATACTGCTCCAAAAGAAATCAATCCCCAAAAAGTGTATATGAATGCCACGTGCGTCTGGTGCGCATGGGAATCAAAATCCATAAATGTTCCATACATGTGCACAGAAACCAAATCTAAGTGCAACGGGTGTGCACGAAACACCTGTCAAAGGCAACGGGTGTGTCTGACAGCAATATCAGGTGCATCTGATATGCATGAAGAATCCCGATTTAGTGCATCTGGCGGGCACCAAAATCGCATCAAGCGCGTCAAGTATGCATAAGAATCCAAGTCAAGTGCACTATGTGCACGGAAACAAATATCGAGTATCACAATTGAAATCGACGGTATACAATATATCTCAATCCAATTCAGGTATACCGTGGTACATAATCTCACAACCATGTGCATCAGCGTGCACAAAATCGAATCAAAATACTAAAAGTGCATGAAAACTATGCCGAAAGCATAAGTCAAATCACTTGCATACCATAGGTATGAAATCAAATCAGCATCCCGAATGACATCAATCGAAGTCAAGTGCAACTGTGGTGCACAAAATCTCAATCACGCAAATAAATCGCCCAAAATACCGAAATCAAAGATGGCGGAAACAGTCCCGCTCTGGTACATCCTCTAAAGATCTATGGCCAACTATCATGGTCACTCATAACATGTCTCGTCAGCGATGCCGAACTCTGGCCTGCTGGGTGTGCACAATATGACCGCTCCTGGGCCCAAGTCCTCTCGTATAGTATTCCAGAAAGGTTCTGTCGAAGTCTCCCCCAAATCTCGTTTCTGCCGAACTGCCCGGAAGTTATCACCTTTTACTAAATCTATTTCTTGTTCCGGAATGGCTGCATACTCATCACGACCCCTTCTGGAAGATATATCCATATACAATGCCTCTGCATGCGTATCACATCTCTGATGTCAGCAGAGTGGAACGTCATCTCATCAAGAACTCGTATGAACCTCTTACTCCACTTTTCTCTAATGTCGACTGATTGGGACTCATCACTTCATGGCTGCATGGACTGCGCTCCAACGGCTATACTCGTGTCTGGAGTCTCCCAAGCAATGTATCCCATCACATGATATCTGAATGACGTCGAACTTTTCGATCGATTCGTCAATGTTCCATAATCCCCCAAGAGCTCAACATCTTGAGTACAGTTTAATAATATCCAGTACATGCAACAACACATATGGACCAGCTGTAGAAGGGCAAACCCAAGCCTCATTAATGCACCGCTGAACTGCTGTAAACCCTAAAGTTTCAAAGCGTTCTCATGGTCATTATATCGAGTTAGGGTTTCATTCTTCTAGAGGGTCCACGGAATTATTTGCATGTTTTTCCGAATACTTTAAACTTGGAAAAATAGGTTTCTGACATTCGATCGTCTTCTATCGACTCTCAACGTACCTGCATGAAGTCGTCTCTAGCTGGAATCAATCAATCTGATGACCTCGCATCGGGGTTTGCAAATAAACCACATGTCCTATTCATTCATCCTTGGTGACTTATGATCTTCTATCATATCTCTAAGTATAGACTCATGCTGCAACAGCTCCAAACATCTGGGGCGATATCTTGTCATTTGCAGGAACAACTGGCTCATTCATCCGCACGCTGAACAGTGCCTCAATCATCAAGAATAGTCGGTGCATTGACGGTCATCACAATCTGGCTGGCCTCTATCAGTGGCTCAATCCTCTGGTGCTGATCTGCACGTCTGAGAAATCTTGTAAAAGCGATCCATCAAACGCTCATAGCGCGAAAACACAATAGGATGACGCATGTATGCAAATCGTATGTCCCTGGAATCACACCCTGGTCAGTCATCGTCCGTGACGAGCTCATGCTGATGCAACTATAGCCGTAGCTCTCTCTTCCTGTACAATCGTGGCAGCAAAACCATAAACCGATATCGATGAGGATAGATCAGGAATGAATATAATGCTGTGCAAGAAAATGTACATCCTAAGGCTTCTTAAGCGGAGTAGCGTATCGTAAGTATGCCGCGGAACATACACACGTTACGTCACTCTCCTTAAGTCACCAACTACACCAACCAAGGTCAACCTATGTGACAAAAGTTCGGGTCTAATACCCCTTCGACTAAGTCTAAGTTCCGTAAGGACAAGCCTAGGTTCCGAATATATACAAACGCCCTAGGCTCCGAATAGTCAAATATAGACTCGAACCAAGGTTAACCTAGCGCTCTGATACCAACTTTGTCACGACCCGAAATGGCACCTGACTGGCACTTGAATCATATGAAGTCTATCGGACCCCATCTAATTCAAGTAAGCCAAGAACCCAGAAATCTAAACCATTTTAAAGAAGAAAGAAGGAAAAATTTAGTTTAAAACAAGTAGTTTAACAACATAAGCCAAAGTATTGCATTTTTAAAACCTTAAGTCTTTTCTGAAAATTTTGGCAGAGTTTCCTTTGTAAATACTGGCCCCAAACGGGTACAAACATGCATAATAAATAAAGGCATCCACAAGTGGGAGCTAGCTCTTCGTCAATTAACGGTCACAACCACACAAGCAATATAACATACAACGCCGAAGGGTGAGGATCAAAACTCAAATGGGAACTCAAAATCATCAAGAAAACCATAATAATACAAGCGCGACTCTAAGGTCGAATAATATACAACTGGTCTTCTAAGTCTATAAATAATACATGTCTGGTTGATGGAGTTACTAGATACAACTTAATATAAATAAAATACAATGGTTGTCACAATGCAAGTGAACCCACCTACCAAGGCAATCACCCTAAAGGAAGCAGTGTGTCGGCAAAGCCACAATGAAACCTGTACGGCAAAACCTGCAAGAAACTGTGGCACAATGTGGGTGAGGTGCCAACTCGTGAGTAGAAAACATCACCGAGCAGAAATCGTATGTATGACTCAATCCTAGGTCAATACGATCAAATATATATAAAACCTCAAATGATAAATCCTTAAGCATGATAAGGTGGCAAGGGTAAACATCTATACATAAGTGTAATACCAAGTGCTAGGTCAGCGCCTCAGGTAGCAACATATCATAAGTATGAGGTTTGAATGCAATATAATGAAAACAGAATAAATCATGAATGAGAAAAACTATTTTCTTAGTTTAGTGAGATTTTTGTATGTATAAAACGAGGTATCATCAATGAAATCAACAAGGAAATCCGTGTCTAGCATCTACACAAAATGTATATAAATCCCAATATATGAATATCTCAAGCTCCGGCTATCCGGACTGGCTTGTATCCTCGAATCTCAATATCTCGGGCTCCGGCTATCCGGACCGACCCAAATCATCAAATCTCAATATCTTGGGCTTCGGTTATCCGGACTGGCCCATACTCCGATCGGTATCCTCTGGATATCCGTTGAGTCAGAATACAATCACCTGTTGGTAGTGCTCCCCTTCCAGGATCAACGCCATCATCTGCGACCATCATGCCCCAGGGTACCGCAGCGGGTCCACCATGCACCCACAAACGGTTCCTCCTCCTCCTCGAATTGGGTGTATGATATCGCTCAAGAGCAGATAAATCTCATGGTGGATATATCTCAAATCATATCATGAGAAAACCGCAACTTTCATTTTAAAATGATATCAATTTATAAAATTCTTGCAGTTTCTCCAAATCCAGCAATCTCACGGAAATACGAAATCATAAATCACGATGTAAATAAATAATGAATACTGGGCTCCGGCAATCCGGAATGACCCATATTATTGCATGGCAAATGAATATATGAATATACATGCATGAGATAACGCAGTAAGTAAATACAATGTCTAAGCTATCGTATAAAAGCAGGCTCACTAGTATCATGTCGAAACTATCAGCTAATAAGCGATATCAATGAATTAATATTCTCTAAAGTGTAAGTGACATGGCAATTACTGATGATGATATATGTGAGCCGGCAAGTAAGTGTTCATAGACATACACAACATCGGTAATGGTGTTGGTGTGCTGATAACATGGGTTTAATATGACGATAAACACATTTAAACATGCAATGCGATGCGAATAGCAAGAATATGCAGAAAATGAATAATACATGCAGCAAAAAAGAATCTACATAAATATATGTGAGTCACACAGTTTTGACATTTGAAATAACACGAATCGTGGTGTTTAATAAATAGGGACTACGGTGTTTTTAAGAAAAGGTACGTCCTTTAAAATATCCGTAGAATCCCATGTCATGTCTTTAAAAATACTCAGGATTTTTTAGTTTTGAAATAGGTATGACTTGAGTCTAATCTAACATCTACAAGTAAACTACAGGACTAAACTAACAGACTACTCGAAAGGATAAGGAAAACCACCTAAGTCTGAGTCGATATATATATATATATATATATATATATATATAATAGTCGGTGTTCTCTACTCAATAGTATCACATACGATACATTATATAACATGACATCCTCGAGTCAAGAGTGCGGATCTATCATCAATATATAGCTCGTACGGTAAATCCATCATACGACATCCCAATCTGGGTACGGGTCGGATATCACATTTATCTCATCATTCATCTGGTATCCTTATCATCATATCCTGTATTAGGGGTGCTGATCTAAGTCTAGTATATACTGATACCATCTACATATATGTATGCATGTGTATGAAAACACATCGCCCAAGGACCCGCTATAACAATTATGTCTTATCTCATAATATGAACTATGTCATATCACCGATCTCGTGGCATCATGCCCAATCTCATCGACTCATCTCCAAATACCATGTACTATCCTCATCATCCATGTATATATATAATATATATACACACACACACATAGTCCCATAGCTACGTGTGTGTGTGTGTGTGTAAATATCCCCATATACGTACAAGAAATAAAATGTATGCGTGTATGTGTGCGTGTATGCAAATCACTACTCTGGGGTTCGCGACTAAGAAACTAACTAAATGCGTTTTCCTACAAGTATGCTAATACTATCCCAAAGTCACCTAGCATTCTTTACTAATTATACATCTATATATATCATAACGCATTCGTGTTCTATACTATGACACTGCGGGGTTGCTATATGCCATCCACCCGACTTCCCCCGTAGATATATATCTACTTGCCTCGATCTTCGCTTGCTGGTGTCAATGACGCCACGTTTATCCTTGTCGTCTCGAAGTCCACTTGGTGGTAACTACAATTTCTAATGCGTCATATTTTATCAAGAATCGAACATGAAAACCAAAATGGCATGCGAATCGCTTATAGGTTAGAACGTATAGCCTATGCCTGCAAAAGCATCAAACAACCCCCGTCGCTGACGTACAAACGTCAGACGATGGAACACAATATCAAATACCAAATCCCAATTTAAAACGAATCGTAAAACAATGCAGCAACTCAAGAAAATGGTCCTAGATTTTACCCTAGGTGAAATTAGCCAATTTTACACATGTGGAGGGTCTAATTTGCTGGAGATAATTCCCTTGACCAAACATGAACCCACAATTCCCTGCTCCGGCCGTAATTTGCGGCCAGAATGGATATATTTGCGGCCAAGGTAAGGGAATAGGTTCTAGGGTTCCAGTGGTAGCTCCTAGGTTTCCTGCATGACTCATTGTGTTTGCTAAAAAAATTTCAGATGCTCTGGGTGTTAGTAGATTACCAATTCTCATCACAAATCCCACTATTTCCTGATATCGGGGTTTCTAAGTTTATGAATTGGGGGTTCACTCTCAAGTTTAGTCTAATAAACAATCACTACAGGTGTTGCAAGGTCTCTAGTAATCTCAATTACACTTCACTACTCAAGATTTCATCAAAACCCTAACTTGGAATTTTCAAAGTTCACTAAACAACACTTAATCGATTCTAAACTAATATAGGTGCTAAAGTGAATGAAATACAATTCTAATGATAAAGGAATTACCTCATTTAGCAACTCAAGAACTTTCTTGAGTTGCCCCAAGTCTTCAAAATCCAATTTTTCTTGGTCCAAAGTGTTTGTAGTGAGCTTGTGCATGTTTTTAGTGAAGTGGAGATGAGGTTTTAATGGGTTTTTGATGATGAAGTGTGGGGTGTAGGTGGAGGTGGAGGTGAAAGGAGAGGGCAGCCATATGAGAGGGGAGAGGAAAATGAAGAGGAAATAATGAAGGAGGGAAATGTCATGGTCAAAGATAACCCCTCACCACCCCCCCCTCTCTCTTGCCCATGCTTCTTTCTTTATATTTTCTTTTCCTTTTCTTTTCTTTTGTTTTCTTTTCTCTTATCTTTTAAAACCAAACAAAATAAAGAAAATAAAGAGAAGCCATGATAGAAAAATTAACACAAGTGTAGAATATGACATGGTGCATATCATGTGCACAAAACAAGCTTAATGCACGATTAGCGATATTTAATCACGATTAGTATTAAAATGAAATATAATTAATTGTAAAAATTTATAATTTGCCTAAATCACACAAATCCCTCCAAAATCACCATTTAATTTAATTTCCTAATATTTTCCAAATTTATCCGTATTTAATTATACTGCATCATCAAATATTCATAATATTTATTATTTAATTTTATAAATTCCCAAAAATATTATTTTATTTTTCTGAAATGTTACATAAAACCTATGACTGTCATATGAAAAATAGATGATCTATCTCCGCTATATCTGCATTAGTCTATAAATAGACATCAGCTACTTGTCTACTATGCTTCCATTGCTCCCACTGACTACAACCCTCGGGAAGAGTCATATACACGTGCAATTCTAAAGCTAGTTTAGAACGACGCTATACTCATCCTCCTGCCAGGTCTCATTGTCCGGAACAACAGTACTACCAAGTCTGGGTAAACAAGAACCTCCCTGTCACCGTCTTTGAGGATACCGAAATACCTCTCGGGCGCCTGAGGTTACCCACCATACCTGCGGAGTGGCTAATGGAATGTCAAAACCGATTGAACTTTTAGGTTCTATTAAATTTTCAGTAATCATTTGTGGTTCTGGAATCTCTTCCAGTTCTACCATACTCCCACTACTGTTTTCTGAAAAAGTCCGTTTTACTAAAACCGTGGTGAGTCAAGAACAATATTACTATTGATCTACCAGATGGTAGAAATTTAACCCTCGTCGTAGCTGGGTTAACGCACAAACTGCCATTACAGAAACGTCCCTTGAGTTATCCAGAGTCTGGTTTTAAGCATAAGCCGGACAACTCCATATACCTTAACATCGTTAAGATATGAACCATTCTATATACAATATAGAAACAGAGGCACAGATTTAATTGGAACCAGATTCAAATCATGCAGCTGTCTCCAGTGCATGTCAACTAAATGGAAGGAGGCCGATCAACATTACTCAACTTAGTAGTGCATCCAGATATGAGTAACCTGAAATAGAAGCAAGTTCTCAAAACCATTACTGTCAACTGAATACCAAACACAAGTATCTACTTCTTCGATCACCTTGAAGAATCCTGATACTTACAACTCATGGTTCACTACTTCTTTCTTGTACCTATAACTTCTCAAATCTGGAGCTTGTATTTCTACGAAACACTTTTATAAAACTTGAGAAGTCACAAGTAAATAGAATATAGTACGAGCACCAACTCTTTTGTCCTAATGGACACTGAAAAACATATAATACTTTGTATAAGACCCCTGAGTTGAATAACTCAAACCCTGTGCGTCGTAGGCTGAAAACTGTACTATGGTTAAGAAGAATTACACCGCTGTTTAATGCTCCTTACCTAACCATCAACTGATATAGGTAAATGTCATGGGCAAAATTTCAAGAAGTTATATCTCACTTTATAAAATAAACGTACCGATATATCAGTTTGAAATTGGTGCATAACAACGGATATTCAAAACCAAACATTTGCCATCAGGCAAAACCTCAGGTGATTTTCTCAAATATCTCTAATTACAACGAATTCTGATATAATGAGGATGATCACCAAATTCCCAATAACTTACTCCCACTCATCATCTGTAAAACCATACAGTTGTGAGAATCAAACCTGGTAAATACATACCCTGGAGTAAGGACCTAATTGGGAAATCAGTTTTTCTATTAACAACGCACAATGAAACTAAAACATGAAGATGTTTTGAAGGGGTATCGGGGTTGTAGGGTTCCTAGGCACACTAAGGAGGTCTCACAAGGCATCAAGCATGCCAATTTATAATATTACGGGTGCCGAGAAACCCTAATACGGATCGTTAACTAGAATTTTAGGCGAAACAAAAACAAGTAAACGACTTTACTCTAAGTGAACGGAAATACAACCTTTGTAGATCCGGTTCTCCACTTCCATAGCTCCGCAATGAAGTCTCCTCGCTGTCCAAATCGAATCCCGGGCTCTAGCGTCGGCTTCATCGAAAAAATGGGCGGGCTAGGTCGTCGACTTCGATGCCGAAGATGATCTACGTCGAAGCATCACAAGATCAAGCTCCCACTTCACCAAGTCATGAAACTTGTGAAGAGAACACCCAATACTACTTGGCAAGAGGTAGAGGATGAAGAAATAGGAGGTGGGTTCACTTTAGAATTGGATTTCTCACTCTTTTTCTCAAATCACCATTGATAATGCAAGGTTTCTTCATGAAGAAGAAGAAGAGGAAGAAGATGATAGAATATGATAAGTTAATAATAATAGTAGAAAAGAAAATCATACTTATCATATACTAACCCTTGGTTAAGTATAGAGAATGAACTAGGGTTAGTTTAAATGGTTAGGGTTAAGCATGAGACAAGAATGGTGACTTAGTCAATGCTTCATGAATCTTCAACTAAAAACAAACATATCCACCATTCATTTCATATCTTTTCCAAAAATAAATAAATAAATAAATAAATAAGTATGAAAAACAAAACCCTAACCATTTTAAATAACCATGGTTCAATCTTTACACAAATTCAAGTAAACATGTATCATCAAACATGATACAATCATTTGCACAAAAAGTATATCACATATACAACTTGTACATTCAAGTGAGAAAATCCATTTAAAGTGAACAAATACTAGTTAATGCAAAGTAATATATCAAATATATAATTATGCATTAAATCATTAAATCAACATTTGATTTAACGATCCGGTCATATCGCATATAACCGACTAATATCCAATGTATCGACTTATCGAATCAATCCTTGATTCGATAACTAGGTTATATCGCATACAACCATTCGACACATCCATCGCGAGAATGAAACACGGTATCACATACACGCATTATTCTCGGTCCCGCACATATCTCATATGCGCTCCTATTTCGTTTCGCTTGAGCCAGGAAACCTCTGTGTAGGACTCTAAAGACTCGTCAATACGCCGGTAGCAGATGATGATCATATCAAGCACCCACAAGCCGCAAGCGGTCTGCTAAACGTAACGGCCACCCGGGTATTGAGCGATCAGAAGATCGACTGCAAGCCCGCTCACACTCCTGTGAATCCAACCAGTAACACTTACCGTACAGTCCGGTCTCGTCGTCTGATATGTCGCATATCTCACCTAGGGGTGGTAAACGTCAGACCCCAATAGCTCGATAAGTTGTGTCGATATGAGGTCTATAACAGTTCGAGAAACTACTGGTAACACTTACCAGTGAATCTCAGCAACCCTGGCCAGGGATTTCCGGTTATAGCCAATCGAACACAGCGTAACATCAACCCCCTATACCGGGAGAGACGAATCCCCTCCTATCGCTCATTGCCTCCATGTGAATCGGGACTGTACCTAAAAACCACCGTTTTGCACGCCCTCTTGGACGTGGTAAGATGGAAATCAAAGCACAGTGGGAACCACACAAGACTCTATGACGATCTCGGGTCAACAGACTACTCTGTACCAGTGTCACCTGAGAACTGCCATATGACGTAAGGTATAATACCATCTGGGAGTTCTCGGCGAGTCCGTCCAGTGTACCCAGTCTCCACTGAGCACCCGTATATCATCTCTGATGTCAAACACCAATGGATATGGGATCATCCATCGCCCATCTGTATGGGTCGAGAAGGTATACGCTAGTCTACTCTGGTATATCGATGCCCCGTCTCGATACACCCACGACTAGGGACTTTGAAAGATGTACTTATGGACTACCATGTCCCCACTAGTATGATCTGCATCATAGTCCAGGTAGTCAAGTACACATCCTAAGGGCTTTACCAACATGTAACAGAGAGACAATCAATGTAAACGTTAAGGTAAAGAGCAACCAGATAGCATACTATCATGTCGAGCAAGAAAGTCCTCCCTATATATGTCCAAGCATCCACTACAATATACATCCTATGTATAGTAATGGCCTCTACGGCATACATATAACTAACAATCTCCCACTTGCACTAGGGCCATCTGATAGCAGTGGTTGTAGTATCTCATACTCAACCATCCCATAAAAGTCTCTCTTTGGGAAAAGTCCTTTGTGAGTGGATCCGCCGTGTTTTCTCTGAGTCTACTCTCGTAACCTCGATCCCTTAGAGATCAACCATCTCCATGATCAGGTAATACCGCCTTAGAATATGTCTGGATCACTGATGGGACGGACGTTCCTTGGCATAAGCCACAACTCCATTGTCACACAATGGGAGGAGCAGAGTTCATCTCATGAACAAATATACACCCAGACAGCCTCTTTGGTAGCATCTTAAGTAGCGATGTATTCAGCCTTAATCGTCTAGTATGTCACGGTATCTATCTTGGAACTCTTCCAACATACCGTCCCTCCACTGAGGGTAAAGACAATGCCTGTAACTGACATTCAGTCGTCTTTATTACCCTGGAACCATTCCAGTGATTCTCCCCAGGGTCGATTGATACCATCTCACTACAACTAGTGAGAATCCTAATATCCATTTAGATCTATCTCATAGATCCAAAAGCCAGGATTTAGGAGGTATCACTTTGATCCTATATGGAGAATCCTTGTAATAATCGGAGATTGACCGAGCGTAGCATAGAAAACTCCTTCCCTATCAAGAGTATGCCATCCACGTACTCTACGAGGATCACTTCCATACTCCCTACTACCTTTTTGTTTATACAAGGTTCATCTACCATTTTGATGATGTCAAACTCTTTGACTAACACATCAAAACAGATGTTCCAACTCCGCGATGCCTGCTTTAACCTATAAAGCATCTTGTGCACGTTTCCGCTGCTCCCACTGTCTACGAAGCCCTCTGGCTGTGTACTTATAGACGTTCTCTTCTAAAACATCATTTAGAAAAGCAGTCATGGCACCCAACCGCCAGATATCGTAGTCATGGTATGTAGCCGTGGCAAGTAGGATCTGGATGGACTTAAGCATAGCTACTTAGAAAAGGTTTCAACAAAATCCATAGCTGGTCAATAATGCAAACCTTTAACAAGTCTAGCTTTGAAAGTCTCTACTTTTCCATTTACACCAAGTAATCTTCTCAAGATATACTTGCTCCGGATGGGGATTTAACCCTTCAGATATCGCAACCAAAGTCCATACTTTGTTGGTGTATAAGGATTCCATCTCAGATCGCTAAGCATCCAGCCATTCTTACAGAGTCTCACTCCTGATGGCCAGCTCGAAACTAGTTGGGTCATCATCTCATGATGCAAAACTCGCTTCCACTGTCATCGAGAAACCGAAGCATCTCTCAGGTGGCTGAGGAACCCTACTAGATCGGCGGAGAGGCAGAGGTTCGTTGGTAATTATTGAATCCTTTGGTTGTGTCAAATCATCAGCTGCAGTTTTGTATAGCTGGAACCTTTCCAGTTCTACATTACAGACCTTGCCTCGAGCTTGTCCGGATTTTGCTTTTCAGACATAGGCTGGACAACCCCAAATCTTAACTAACTTAAGAGATGGGCTCTTCCCTTATCATATCAAATATGAAGTGGTAGGCAACTGATTTGATTTGAACCCTATTCAATAGGTATGCAGCTTCTCAAGTGCATAACTCCCAAAAAGGAAATAGGTAACTCAGTAGTACTCATCATACAGCACACCTTATCACATAGGGTGCTATTGCTCCGCCCCGATATACCATCGTGCTATGGTGTATACGGAGGAGTAATGCTGAGATAGAATCTCATTCTCCTTTAGAAAAGTCCAAGAATTTCGTGCTCAAGTATTCTCCTCCCTGATTACATCAAAGGACATAATACTTATACCCGTGTTTTGGTTTTCTACTTCTAAATCATATTCTGTGAATATCTCAAAAGGTTCGGACTTGTGTTTCAACAGGAACATATGTCTGAATCTAAAGAGATCATCAGAGAATGTGACGAAGTACAAAGAACCAGTCCTGGCATATGTAGACAGGGGACCTTACATACATCAACATGTATCATCCTAAGAGTTCACTAACTCTTTCTCTGTTTCCAATAAACGGAGCTATGGTCATCTTATCTCTGTGACATGACTGGCAAGTTTCACAAGATGTAAATTCAAACTGATTTAAATATGCATCTATGTGCAACTTAGCTAGTTGGGTCGCATTGATATGACCTAGTCTACAATACCTCAAGAAGGATTTGTTCAATTCTGAACTCTTCCTCTTGTGTGTGTTCTGTATACTAAGAACTGTAGTTTGATTTAGAACATCAATGCTTTTAGATAACGTGCCTGAACCGATCAACTTATGATATAGGAAATGTTCAAAACATTATCCATCTATACAAAATTTTATCATTTCTTTACTGATAAAGAGACTGATATGATTTTGTATATCAGGTTCGGTATCTAATAGCATTTGTTCAGAATCAATGTACTGATAATACAGGGTGACAGTGACCAACAGACTTGGCTGCAACACTTGCCCCGTTTTCTGTCTCATGAAACTTATCACCCGTTCTCAGTTCTCTACCTTTCTGTAGCTCTATGTAACATATTACATATCTGGGATCCTGATCTGGTATCACATACCCAGGACGTAAAGGATACTGAGAAACAGTTCTCTCTAATGAGCACACCCGAAGATGATGCATCAACATGCACTCTCTTCGTTTGGGCGGCATGGGAATTCTGGTAATCCCCAATTTCCTGCTCTGTCTTATAACAATTATAAGTTGGAGCGGGACCAACGTTCCCCAGCTCAGTATAACAAGCGGGTTCGGTGAATATCCGTATTATTATCTTGATTAAGGCGTGATATGGTCGCTACCTGGAGAGAGAGAGAAGAAAACACTCAGCGTGCGCTCTTGCAAGAATAGATTGGTTATTATTTTATCTAATTAGGATGGCTCCCACTGCTTTTTATCAAATCTTCCTTCAAACCCTAAAAGGAAAGACTAGCCGGGATTAATTACACGCTACAAGTTCGCCAATCTTTCAGCCAGGCCAGTATCGGTACTTTGAGGGAGGTCCCCCGTGCTTTCGCACGAACCTAATTAATGTAAACCTCATTTTCCCAGAGGCGTAACCTCGTTAACACCTTTCTAGACACCTACTTGATTGGCTAATTGTAATGTGTAAAACTCTCACAGGAGTAACAATTACTCGAAGCGGGTATCGGGATCCAACTATCTCATAGAAGGTATGCAATCTCATTGCAAATTTCAACACTTGAAATTCCCGATAATATTTTGCCCCGAACGATCTATGACCTTGACAAGGTCAACAAACCATAGATCGCAAGTCAAGTTCAACCCGTCATTTCTTGATTGAATCAAACCAACCCGCACGACCCTTGACAAGGTCAACAAGGCCGCACGACTACCCTAACCCAATCTGCATCATATGCATAAGCAGATAAATACTGGTTAGCTACCGCACACTACGCCTTGACAAGGTCAACAAACGCAGCACGAATACTAAACAGGACTTATCTGAAATGACGGAGGGCTACGACAGGTTTTTCTGAAAACCTATTGCGTAATGAACTTGATATCGTTGTAGAATCAAATGATTTTAAAATGGAGTGCTTTTGAGGCTTTTCTAGTTTTGCTAAAGGAGTCACTCCCGGTGAAGGGATCGTCGGTCCTTTACTCGTCGATTGAGGTGCGGGATATATCATATATATCACTGTGCAAAGAAGAACTCTTAAAAGCAATCAAAAGACAAACCGAGTGTGTAGCATCTGCCCGTTATTGCTGAAGGAGTCACTCCCGGCGAAGGGATCTCGGTCCTTTCCTTATCGAATAAGGTGCAGGATATATCATATATACCGCTGTGCAAAGCAAGAACTGTAGCTGCCTGTTTTATTTTTTTTGAAATTCGATTCTACAACATCTTAGGTTTCTTTTATTTCATTAATCACATTAATGAAGTCCCATCATTTAAGTACCTAAACATCACAGATAAATACGACGTACACTTATGCCATCCGTATTCGCCTCGATGTCCCCTCGTGCACCGTTAGGTTAGGTAACTAACGGCAGAGTGGGGCAGGGCTAGCACGGGTGTAAAACATAAGTAATGCCTATATAATATATCATATATACTATATAATGTATCTATCACGGATCATCACATGATCACATCACATATATCGCAGCAGAAGAATCATATGAAATATTGGATATACTAGGACGTCCGTGTTTTCAATACGAGCCAGTATAAAACACGGATTCCACGGTCGCGATGAATAGCTAAACCCATACCCCTAGACCCCTACGAGAGCGGCAAGCAACCCTACCAATTCTATAGTTAGGAGACCCGGACTCGACTCCTCGAGTTGGTCTCCCGCTGGACTCCAGAACCCGGTTACTTGTGCTCCCCTCCTTGGGTCTATCCTAGTGCGGAAAAGTAAATAATATACAAACGGTGACATCTTCCGCAACCTGGAAGTGCCCCAATAAAAGAATATTACATACAAGTTTTTACATGAATGAAAATGAAAAACACTCATCTCATATAAAAACCCCCGGCTATTCAAACACGACGATCCAATATAACATATCCAGCAGCACATAACATCACATGTCATCAACGTAAGTAAATATGCGCATCCCAATTGTCGTTGACATATAGCAACGAAACCGGCGATATCACATATTACACTTACGGTCACAGAAAAGAAAGTGTAAAACTACAACAGTTGGAATCCGCAACCTGCATAGACATCGCATGCCTAATCAAATGAATTCCTTAGACATCGCATGCCTAACAATTATAAACCCCGCATTTCAGTCTCATTATCGAAAACACTTTTCAATATCAAGTCGGGCAATTCAACAAGATTCCCGACATCCTGATCGAATGCTCGTCGCAAACTTCAGTAGGCGGCCGCACCCCCGATACCGTCGACAAAGTGCACCAAGGCGGAACACCGCTGCCGCGAGCACCCGAACGGACGCTTTAGGCGATGGGGTTCTCCCACAGTCACTTGGTCGGGGCTATAGAGTGAGGCTGTCTATTAAGTTTACCCGGCGAGTATCCGCGTACGCTACGTGATTGCGACGGACTTTTGATCACATCAAAATTCCGTAGCAACCGATCAAGTGAGACTAAACTGCTATGTTTATAACATTCATTCAGTTATCTCATGACTACATGTGAATTCCAATTATTGTATCACAGTCCAGATAAACAGAAAATGTTAAACTTTCCGATCGAACAATCGAACACCCATGTTTTCCCGATACAGCTCAACCCATGAAACAAGTCTAAAAACATTCAGTTCGTGCCTCAGCACCAACGGTCCAGCCGTAGAAGGGTCAAACCAACGCCTCACATGTGGCACGCCGTACTGCCCCAAACCCTAAGGTTTAAAGGGCAGTTCAAGACGGTCACATAATCGAGTTAAGGTTTGTTGTCTTCTAGAGGGACCATCGCGTTACTTGCACTACTTAGAACGTCTTTAAACCTCGGAAAAATCCAACACTTGGAAATTTCCCGACAGGGGAAAAGGTGGGTATTTATATCCGGTCGAACTTTTTAACATATTCTAAAATTTATCCGGAAAAGCACAGACGAAGTTAAACTTCCCGATCGATACACCGAGCCCCAATACAACCCAGAAAACTCAACTCTTGAATAAATATTAAAAATTCGCAGAAAACTCAACACCTGAAAACATGAATTACTGTGCAAAAATTAAACAGTGATCACATTTATTGGCCGCGGAACCGCCGCAGAAGCCAAGCTTCTGCCGCGGTTCCGCCGCACAGTAGCATCTTCACTCGATAAATTTTGCATCGTAATTCTTAGTTATTCCTGCTGAATTTTTTAAGAATTTTAATCTGGAAAAAACCCAGTTTTTGAAAAAAGTCCAAAGAGCATTTTCCGGGTTAGGTTTTGGTTCGATCGGACTTCTAACTCCGTCTACGCGTCACCTAAGACTCTAGCTAGGCTCTGATACCACTGTAGGGTTCCTAGACACACTAAGGAGGTCTCACAAGGTATCAAGCATGCCAATTTATAATTTTACGGGTGCCGAGAAACCCTAATACGGATCGTTAACTAGAATTTTAGGCGAAACAAAAACAAGTAAACGACTTTACTCTAAGTGAACGGAAATACAACCTTTGTAGATCCGGTTCTCCACCTCCATAGCTCCGCAATGAAGTCTCCTCGCTGTCCAAATCGAATCCCGGGCTCTAGCGTCGGCTTCATCGGAAAAATGGGCGGGCTAGGTCGTCGACTTCGATGCCGAAGATGATCTACGTCGAAGCATCACAAGATCAAACTCCCACTTCACCAAGTCATGAAACTTGTGAAGAGAACACCCTATACTACTTGGCAAGAGGTAGAGGATGAAGAAATAGGAGGTGGGTTCACTTTAGAATTGGATTTCTCACTCTTTTTCTCAAATCACCATTGATGATGCAAGGTTTCTTCATGAAGAAGAAGAAGAGGAAGAAGATGATAGAATATGATAAGTTAATAATAATAGTAGAAAAGAAAATCATACTTATCATATACTAACCCTTGGTTAAGTGTTGAGAATGAACTAGGGTTAGTTTAAAAGGTTAGGGTTAAGCATGAGACAAGAATGGTGACTTAGTCAATGCTTCATGAATCTTCAACTAAAAACAAACATAGCCACCATTCATTTCATATCTTTTCCAAAAATAAATAAATAAATAAATAAGTATGAAAAACAAAACCCTAACCATTTTAAATAACCATGGTTCAATCATTACACAAATTCAAGTAAACATGTATCATCAAACATGATACAATCATTTGCACAAAAAGTATATCACATATACAACTTGTACATTCAAGTGAGAAAATCCATTTAAAGTGAACCAATACTAGTTAATGCAAAGTAATATATCAAATATATAATTATGCATTAAATCATTAAATCAACACTTGATTTAACGATCCGGTCATATCGCATATAACCGACTAATATCCAATGTATCGACTTATCGAATCAATCCTTGATTCGATAACTAGGTTATATCGCATACAACCATTCGACACATTCATCGCGAGAATGAAACACGGTATCACATACACGCATTATTCTCGGTCCCGCACATATCTCATAGGCGCTCCTATTTCGTTTCGCTTGAGCCAGGAAACCTCTGTGTAGGACTCTAAAGACTCGTCAATACGCCGGTAGTAGATGATGATCATATCAAGCACCCACAAGCCGCAAGCGGTCTGCTAAACGTAACGGCCACCCGGGTATTGAGCGATCAGAAGATCGACGAGCAAGCCCGCTCACACTCCTGTGAATCCAACAGTAACACTTACCGTACAGTCCGGTCTCGTCGTCTGATATGTCGCATATCTCGTCTAGGGGTGGTAAACGTCAGACCCCAATAGCTCGATAAGTTGTGTCGATATGAGGTCTATAACAGTTCGAGAAAATACTGGTAACACTTACCAGTAAATCTCAGCAACCCTGGCCAGGGATTTCCGATTATAGCCAATCGAACACAGCGCAACATCAACCCCCTATATCGGGAGAGACGAATCCCCTCCTATCGCTCATTGCCTCCATGTGATTCGGGACTGTACCCAAAAACCACCGTTTTGCACGCCCTCTTAGACGTGGTAAGGTGGAAATCAAAGCACAGTGGGAACCACACAAGACTCTATGACGATCTCGGGTCAACAGACTACTCTGTACCAGTGTCACCTGAGAACTGCCATCTGACGTAAGGTATAATACCATCTGGGAGTTCTCGGCGAGTCCGTCCAGTATACCCAGTCTCCACTGAGCACCCGTATATCATCTCTGATGTCAAACACCAATGGATATGGGATCATCCATCGCCCATCTGTATGGGTCGAGAAGGTATACGCTAGTTTACTCTGGTATATCGATGCCCCGTCTCGATACACCCACGACTAGGGACTTTGAAGGATGCACTTATGGACTACCATGTCCCCACTAGTATGATCTGCATCATAGTCCAGGTAGTCAAGTACACATCCTAAGGGCTTTACCAACATGTAACAGAGAGACAATCAATGTACACGTTATGGTAAAGAGCAATCAAATAGCATACTATCATGTCGAGCAAGAAAGTCCTCCCTATATATGTCCAAGCATCCACTACAATATACATCCTATGTATAGTAATGGCCTCTAGGGCATACATATAACTAACACGGGTATTCCTAGTAATACCTCTTCCACTATCCGATTCATGACTGTAAACGTATATTTCCTTGCCATCTCTCCAAATCCCTTTATTTGTCTTTACTCATTGCCTTCTGTACACTATACTTAGGCTAAATGGTTTTCTTCCTTCCCTACTGTTCGGTACCAGCCTATAGTTTGGAAGAAGACAATCCAATAAGCATAATAGGTGTACTCTCCTAATCCTAGGAGTACTCTCAGCCTGAGAGAAGGTAAAGATAAAAAAACAACTGAATAAAGCTTATTCTATTTCTCCTAAATCAGAATCCATCCTCGTACTGGAACAAGTTCCTTCCAGTTCGTATAAAACCATACGATGGATTATCCAATAACTGTAGATCTTCGTAGTGATACGGGGTGTTCTGGAAAAATCCAAAGGTGAAGTAGGAGTGGCGATGAAATATGTGGTTTGGTTGTGAATGATAGCAGTCGCAATTTACTTTGCTCTCTTTCTAATCCCTTTATTTATCTTTGCTTATTACCACCTGTACACCACACTTAGGCTAATTAGTTTTCTTCTTTCCCTACCGTTCAGCACCTACCTATGGTTTTGAAGAATACTATCCAATAAGCGCAATAGGTGTACCCTCTCCTAATCCTAGGAGCCCTCATAACCCGAGAGAAGGTAAAAGGAAAAGACAACTGAATAGTCCTATTCATTTTCTCCAGAACCAGAAACCATCCTCGAATCTGAAACAAGTTTCTTCGAGTTTGTATGTAACTATACGATGGTCATATCCAATAAAAATGGGATATTCGTAGTGATACGGAATGTTCCGTAGAAAACCAAAGGGTAAAAGTCGGAGTGGCAATGAAGTATGCAACTCTGACAATCCAAAGGCCATTGTTTTAAGAAAGTTCGGTTAACTTGGTTACTGAGTTATAGTCTAGTGTCGGGACATGGACGCAGATAAATAGAGAGAAAAGAAACACTCAACGTGCACTCTAACCTAGATCATAATGGTTAATCACTTTATCTAATCAGGATGTCTCCCACTTTATCCTCAAATTCTCCTCCAAACCTGAAAGAAGAATTAGTCGGGATCACCCGAGGAGTAAACCAACTCATCAGTGGGTATCGGGATTCAACTATCATCGCATGATAACCTGATGGAATCCACTCAAGTTATCACACTCCATATGGTATGCACATGTAAGTCTACGCTAGCGCCCCGGCGTCTACAGACGCCAAATGCGGAACAAAAACTTTTTATCTGGCGCTATCGTATACTTTAACCCGGATCTGCCATTATTGCTAAACTAACAAACTGTAAAGAGTGTAGAAAGGTTATACCGAACGATCCGAGTCCTTCGTTCTTTAACCATCATCCCACGCTCTGTTGCGGCTGCTTCGATCTCGTCAATCTCCGATCTGCTCGTCCAGGTGGCACCACATCAACGATTCTTTAAACGGGCTCCCGCCTCTGACTTGAGGCAACTCGGTCGTCAAGTTTGCTAAAAGAGACGACCAAGAATGATGTAGAGAATGAGTAGATGACTTTGTCTCACTTCGTCCAAAGCCGTGGACGATCGGTTAATGAAGTTGCCGATGGAAATGAAATGGAACAAGAAATGAACTATGAAATTTCCATGCATCCAAAACTTTAGTCTTTTCTTTTTAGCAGCCATAATTTTCTCAAGTGAGTAAAATGAAGGAGGAGAGAGAGGGCCGGCCACTTTAAAGGAAAGGGGGTGAGTGTAGGAACCAAGTGGTGACCATAACACAAAGCTTATCATGAAGAAAAGATCTTAACAAAAACAAAATGCATTAATGTAAACCATGACTCACTTAAACCTAGTCATCATATAATAAATGCAATCAAAGGTTCATGAACCTAGTCACCATCCTAGAAACTTCTAGAACCTTCTAGAAGCATGACTCACCCTCATCAAAGAAAAGATAAATCCGTCTTTAACCGAATGTTAAAAGACGGCTGATAGAGAACTGGAAACTGGCAACTTCCAAAAGTGATCCTGAAACGACTTTCAGGATAACCCCGAAACTGTATAAATATACCCGCATTTGTATTACGACCAAATACAAATGCAACTGAGACAAAGATATTATATCTACTCAATATAATACTCGGATCCGGCTTAAACCAAAGCCGACCAGTATCATCTGCCCGAAAAATAACACGTGCATAAACGCACGTGCATTTTCCGAACCCTGCCATAAAACCATACGGCCTCTACAACGTTTTGCCCGAACTTGGGAAACTGTCTGTGGGGGAATCTAATGACTCATCAGTACCCTGGCAGTGGGTTTAACCACAAACCGTCAGTGGCACTAGCTATGCGTAACGGCTGCCCATGGACTGACCTCAAGGGAGGCTGATGAGCGAACTCATCCAGAAACCCTACTGAGCCTAACAGTGACAATGTATATACAGTCCGGTCCGTTCGTCTATGAGTATCGCATATCTGCCTAGGGGGCTAGAAACGTCAGACCCCGAATAGCAGTATAAGTCGTGTCGGAGTGTAGCCCAATAACACCCTGAGATACTACTGGAGTACCTACCAGTAAATCTCCTGCCATGGCCATGGACTTTGTGTAATGGCTCTCCTAGACACAGCACGACCTCACCCCCAATACCGGGAGAGACGAATCCCCTGCCGATCCGCTCACGTGCCTCCATATGGCTCGGGACTGTACCCAAAAGCTACCTGTTTGCACGACTCCTTTGAGCCGTGGTAGGGTAGAAATCAAAGCACAGTGGGAACTCACACGAGACAAATGACGACCTCAGGTCGATGAACTAACCTGTACACATGTCACTAGGGAACTGCTATCAGACGATAGATATAGTACTAACTAGCAGATTCCCGGCGAGTCCTGTCCGGTGTACTCATAACCCAATGAGCACCTGTATACATCTTAGGTGATCCAACTGACACCAGTGGCTTGTGAGACCGGCCACCGCCCCTCGTCGGGGTCTCGACTGTATACACTAGTCTACTCCGGAGTATCGATGCCCTGTCTCGAAACTCCCACGACTAGGGACAACAATTAAGGATATGCGTATAAACCACCCAACTCTCACGTATATGATCGCCATCATACAGTTGGTGGTAAAGCAAGATCCTAAGGGCTCTATCAAAGTGTAACATGTAATCAGTCACCTGAACATGTACACGACTGATAAAGGCAAACCAGATAGCATACTATCATCTTGAGTAAGACTGTCCTACCGGTATCGGTCCTCCGCAATCATTGCAATCACGTACCTGCGATCCAATAATTGACTATGAGGGCACTATCTCCAAAAATCTCCCACTTGCACTCAAGGCTAATTATTGCGATGTCGACTACTCACAGCCCGTGTGAAACCGAACATCCAACTCCTCTACTAATCAGTTTCACAAAGCCCGTTTGTAAAACTATTGTGTTCGAGAAATAGCCTCAGTGAGTGGATCCGCCTAGATGTTTCTTTCTATATCTCTCTTAATCTCAAGTTCGCGGAGAAAGCTATCTCCCGAATTGAGTAATACCTGTCTTAGAATATGTCTGGATATCTGATGGGACCTAGTTCATAAATGAACTCCAAATCCAAGCTTCTTAGACTGTATCGATCACTGAACCTAATCAGTATCCGGCACCATGCCACCCACAGTATTCTCTTGGACCACCTGTCCATAATACTGTCCCTCTTCGTCAGAGGAAAAACTATAACTCTGACAATCACTCTGTCATCCATGTCACCTTTGAAGCCTGGAATGATGATCGTCTCCCGAAGGAGGCTGCCGTCATCAAATCCGTAGAACATGTACTTATGTTCTAAAACTGCTTCCTTATGTTTCTCCAGGATTGGATTAATACAAACTCATTGCATCTAGTGCAAAAACAACATCTGGTGTGGTACTTGACATCTCATGATTGACTCAATTGCCTAAGCAAGTGATCTGCCAATCATGCACTTCCCTCTCCCCTTTAGTCTATACGACACCTTTAGAGAGGGTGACTCCATCACCTGCAGGTACACCACCATGCTAGGAGTCAACTATTCTAAAAACCATTGGAATATCTGTCAAAGTACCCACATTAGGAAAATACCCAATTCCAGATCTAAAACCATAGATCTAGAAACCAGAATGTCAAATATTATATCCATATCCTGTCTGGAGAAACAACTGTGTGACGACCAACGTACAACCGATCGTAATATAGGAATTTTACTTCCCACTCTGTGTATGTCATCTAGATACCATGACATCACACCCTACTACCTTCTTAACAGACCCATCCCCTATTCTGATTGAAGTCAAACCCATGACTGTCACATCAAAAATAGATGATCTTTCTCCGCTATAACTGCTCAGGTCTATAAATAGACATAAGCTACTTGCCCACTAAACTTCCGCTGCTCCCACTGACTACGATAACCCTCCTACCGGGTCTCATAACCTGGAACAACAGTAGTGTCAAGTCTGGGTAGATAAGAACCTCCCTGTCACCGTCCTTGAGGCTACCGAAGTACCTCTCGGGTGTCTGAGGTTACCCACCATATCTGCGGAGTGGCTATTGGAATGTCAAACCTTATTGAATATATAGGTCCTATTAAATTTTCCGTAATCATTCGCGGTTCTGGAATCACTTCCAGTTCTACCATACTCCCACTACTGTTTTCTGAAAAAGATCCATTTTACTAAAACTGTGGCGAGTCAAGAACAATATCACTATTGATCTTCTAAATGGTAGAATATCAACCTTCGTCATAGCCAGGGTCAACCCACAAACAGCCATTACAAAAACTTGCCCTGAGTTATCCAGAGTCTGGTTTTAAGCATAAGCTGGACAACTCCCCGTACCTTGACATCTTTTGAGGTACGAACTATTCTATATCCAATATAGAAACTTTGGCACTTATTTAATTGGAACCAGATTCAAATCATGCAGCTGTCTCCAGTGCATATCAACTTAATGGAAAAAGGCTAATCAGCATTACTCAACTTAGGAATCCATCCAATTATGAGTAACCTGAAAGAAAAACATGTTTCTCAAAACCATCACTATCATCTGAATACCAATCACAGGAATCTATATCTTCGATCTCTTTGAAGATTCCCGATACTTGTGATAGCTGGTTCTCTACTTTATTCTTATACCCACAACTTCTCAAAACTTAGACCTTGTATTTCTACGAAACACTTGTCCAAATACTAGAGAAGTTATAAGTAAACAGAACATAGTACGAGGACCTACCCCTTTGTCCTGAAGGACACTGGACAACATACAATACTCTGTATAAGTCCGCTGAGTTAAACAACTCAAAACCTGTGCGTCGTAGGTTGAAAACTGTACCCTGGCGATTTCCTCAAATATCACCAATTACAACGAATTCCGATATAATGAGGATAATCACCTAATTCCCAATAACTTACTCCCACTCATCATCTGTAAAACCATACAGATATGAGAATGAAACCTGGTAAATACATACCCTTGGAGTAAGTGTCTAATCGGGAAAACAGTTTTTCTTTAACAATGCACTGAAACATGAAAATGTTTCGTAGGGGTATCTTGGTATTCATAGCAATGCCTCTTCCATAATCCAATTCATGACTTCAACCGTATATTTTATTGCCATCTCTCCAAATCCCTTTATTTGTCTTTAGTCGTTACCTTCTGTACACCATCGTTAGGCTAAATGGTTTTCTTCCTTCCCTACCGTTCGGCACCAGCCTATGGTTGGAAGAAGACTATCCAGTAAGCATAATAGGTGTACCCTCCTAAACCAAGGAGTACTCGTATCTTGAGAGAGGGTGATGATAAAAGACAACTGAATAATACCTTATTCTTTTAAAGGTGAAATAGGAGTGGCGATGAAGTATGCGGTTCGGTCGTGAATGATATCAGTCGCAATTTACTTTGCCCTCTTTCTAATCCCTTTATTTTGTCTTTACATATTACCTTCAGCACACCCTACTTAGGCTAATTGGTTTTCTTCATTCCCTACCTTTTGGCACCTGCCTATGGTTTGGAATAAGACTATCCAATAAGCATAATAGGTATACTCTCCTAAACCAAGGAGCCCTCGCAACCTGAGAGAAGGTGATAATAAAAGACAACTGAATAAACCAATTCTATTTCTCCTGAACCTGGATCCATCCTCGAAGAAATCCCTTCGAGTTCGTATATAACCATACGATGGATCTATCCAATGGAAGTGGATATCCGTAGTAATACGGGTGTTCTGAGAAATTCAAAGGGTAAAAAAAGGAGTGGCAATGACTTATGCAACATAGACAATCCAAAAGCCAGTATTTTAAGAAGGTTCGGTCAACCTGGTCACTGAGTCATAGTCTAGGGTCGGTCAAAGGTCGCTGCCAAAGAGAGAGAGAAAAGAAACACTCTGCGTGCACTCTAACCTAGATCAGAATGGTTATCACTTTATCTAATCCGGAAACCTCCCACTGTCCTGTCAAATTCTCCTCCAAACCTAAAGAAGAATTAATCGGGATCACCCGAAGAGTAAACCAACTCATCAGTGGGAATCGGGATCCAACTCTCATCGCATGATAACGTGATGGAATGCATCCACGTTACTCATACTCCAGAAGGTATGTGCATACTTGGCAAGTTTTAGTTTCTTTAGAAACTCCCGATAAGATTTTTGCCCCATGCTCTTATAACCTTGGCGTTGGTCAAAATATCATAAGTCACATGCCAAGTTCTACCCGTCACTATCTTGTCAATTTGAACCCACCCGCACATGCCCTTGACGTTGGCCAAAATGGCAGAACGACTGTCCCAAACCAACTCATCTATCTATGCAACAATTGAATACCCAGCAGCTACCAAACACTATGCCTTGGCGTTGGTCAAAATACATAGCTTTAATACTACTGAATACCCAAAAGAAGTGACGGAGGGCTACGGCTGGTTTTTGGCGAAAAACCTTTAACGTAGTGAACTTGATATCGCTGAAGGAACCTGATAGCTTTTTTAAAATATAGTGGCGAAAACCTTTGCTAAAGAGGTCACTCCCGGTGAAAGGATCTCGGCTCTTTCCTCATGGAATGAGGTGCAGGATATTCCACTGAATACCGCGGTGCATAGCAACATATAATCGACTATAGTGAAGTTATTATCCTGACGCAAACTTTTGCCCAAAGGGTCAGTCCCGGTGAAGGGATATCGGCCCTTGCCCCGTCGAATGAGGTGCAGGATATTCCACTGAATACCGCTATGCAAAACAAAAGGAAACGTCTTTGCAATAACATTTTTTTAAATTTGTTCCAACAACTGTAAATAGGTTTGCTTTACTTTGCATTGATCAGAATCAACGCAGTCCCATCAATCGATCACACCAGAAAAGAACGAAAATAAAATGTACGTATATGCCATCCGCATTCGTCACTGGGTCCCGTCATCACCCGTTAGGTTACTTAACTAACGACAGAGCGGGGACTGGACTAGCGCGGGTGTAAAACATATACAACATCTAATAGTATATAAACCAATATACAATAATCGCTCCAGGCGTGATAATATGCAACATTACAGAAAAGTAATAAGCATCACAGAACAATACAGATAATCTGGGATCCCCGGGTTTCACAGAGCCGCTGCTGAAACCCGACGTTCCCCTGTCGTGTGAATAGCCTGTGCAATGAAACCTAGACCCCTACGGGTGCGGCAAGTTACCCGCCAAAACCTGAAGCGAGGCAGCCCCCTACTGCAAAGTGAATGGACCACCCAGCACTTCACGGAATCCGGTAATCTTGGGCACCCCTCCTTGGGTCAACCTGTACCCCCTACGAGTGCGGCGAAAAGTCTGCCAATTCTAGAGTGGGACCCCTCTGCCTCTCAAAGCCATAAGATGCGGACCCGTTGCCTCCCATAACCCGGCTATCTGTGCACTCCGTCGCGGGGCAAAACCTAGTACAGTAATGAAAAATAGTACAACAGGTACATCGACCGCAACCTGGTCGTGCCCCAAAAGAATATTATACAACAGGCAGTAACGGCAGTCCACAAGTTGGACGCTCGCCCCGCAATATCAAATGTACAAATAAATCCAAACTGCACTATCATTGCACACTACTATCCACCACGACAAATCCGCAACATCACAGCACAACACAGAACATCAACGCGAATGTCACGTTCGCAAACCCGTCTAAAAGAACTATAGCAATCAGACGCGGTTTACCGATCAAATGACATTCCCGGTCGGAGATATAATGTAAGCACTGTAAACTAACATGTTTAAATTTCGATCGACTAAATATCACAAAGTGGGCCCCACGCAAATCTGCTGAACAGTAACAAAATCTAGGCCCAAAAGATATATACCAAAACCCCCAATTTCCAGAGGAGAACACACTGTACATATTTGGGAGCATGATCTTACCAAATGGCCGTGGATGCGCGGCCAAACCATGGGTTTGGCCGCGTTTCCGCGGCGGTTTGGTGGAATCACGTGCCCAAATTTTGTCGGTGCTCTTATAAAATCCTGCACAGATTTCTGTGATATGTGGAATATTTTTAGGACACCATTTAAAATCAACAGAAACAGTCAAATTGAAAAATGCGGTTTTTGATTTCCGGTTCGATCGATGTTTTAAACGCGTTAGCACAAGTTAGTTTAGCAAAATGGTGAGGCTCTGATACCACTGTAAGTCTACGCTAGCGCCCCGGTCGTCTACAGACGCCAAATGCGGAACAAAAACTTTTTATCTGGCTCTATCGTATACTTTAACCCGGATCTACCATTATTGCTAAACTAACAAACTGTAAAGAGTGTAGAAAGGTTATACCGAACGATCCGAGTCCTTCGTTCTTTAACCATCATCCCACGCTCTGTTGCGGCTGCTCCGATCTCGTCGATCTCCGATCTGCTCGTCCAGGTGGCACCACATCAAGGATTCTTTAAACGGGCTCCTGCCTCTGACTTGAGGCAACTCGGTCGTCAAGTTTGCTAAAAGAGATGACCAAGAATGATGTAGAGAATGAGTAGATCACTTCGTCTCACTTCGTCCAAAGCCGTGGACGATAGGTTAATGAAGTTGCCGATGGAAATGAAATGGAACAAGAAATGAACTATGAAATTTCCATGCATCCAAAACTTTAGTCTTTTCTTTTTAGCAACCATAATTTTCTCAAGTGAGTAAAATGAAGGAGGAGAGAGAGGGCCGGCCACTTTAAAGGAAAGGGGTGAGTGTAGGAACCAAGTGGTGACCATAACACAAAGCTTATCATGAAGAAAAGATCTTAACAAAAACAAAATGCATTAATGTAAACCATGACTCACTTAAACCTAGTCATCATATAATAAATGCAATCAAAGGTTCATGAACCTAGTCACCATCCTAGAAACTTCTAGAACCTTCTAGAAGCATGACTCACCCTCATCCAAGAAAAGATAAATCCGTCTTTAACCGAATGTTAAAAGACGGCTGATAGAGAACTGGAAACTGGCAACTTCCAAAAGTGATCCTGAAACGACTTTAAGGATAACCCCGAAACTGTAAAAATATACCCGCATTTGTATTACGACCGAATACAAATGCAACTGAGACAAAGATATTATATCTACTCAATATAATACTCGGATCCGGCATAAACCAAAGCCGACCAGTATCATCTGCCCGAAAAATAACACGTGCGTAAACGCACGTGCATTTTCCGAACCCTGCCATAAAACCATACGGCCTCTACAAGGTTTTGCCCGAACTTGGGAAACTGTCTGTGGGGGACTCTAATGACTCTTCAGTACCCTGGCAGTGGGTTTAACCACAAACCGTCAGTGGCACTAGCTATGCGTAACGGCTGCCCATGGACTGACCTCAAGGGAGGCTGATGAGCGAACTCATCCAGAAACCCTACTGAGCCTAACAGTGACAATGTATATACAGTCCGGTCCGTTCGTCTATGAGTATCGCATATCTGCCTAGGAGCTAGAAACGTCAGACCCCCAATAGCAGTATAAGTCGTGTCGGAGTGTAGCCCAATAACACCCTGAGATACTACTGGAGTACCTACCAGTAAATCTCCTGCCATGGCCATGGACTTTGTGTAATGGCTCTCCTAGACACAGCACGACCTCACCCCCAATACCGGGAGAGACGAATCCCCTGCCGATCCACTCAAGTGCCTCCATATGGCTCGGGACTGTACCCAAAAGCTACCTGTTTGCACGACTCCTTTGAGCCGTGGTAGGGTAGAAATCAAAGCACAGTGGGAACTCATACGAGACAAATGACGACCTCAGGTCGATGAACTAACCTGTACACATGTCACCAGGGAACTGCTATCTGACGATAGATATAGTACTAACTAGCAGATTCCCGGCGAGTCCTGTCCGGTGTACTCATAACCCAATGAGCACCTGTATACATCTTAGGTGATCCAACTGACACCAGTGGCTTGTGAGACCGGCCACCGCCCCTCGTCGGGGTTTCGACTGTATACACTAGTCTACTCCGGAGTATCGATGCCCTGTCTCGAAACTCCCACGACTAGGGACAATAATTAAGGATATGCGTATAAACCACCCAACTCTCACGTATATGATCGCCATCATACAGTTGGTGGTAAAGCAAGATCCTAAGGGCTCTATCAAAGTGTAATATGTAATCAGTCACCTGAACATGTACACGACTGATAAAGGCAAACCAGATAGCATACTATCATCTTGAGTAAGACTGTCCTACTGGTATAGGTCCTCCGCAATCATTGCAATTACGTACCTGCGATCCAATAATTGACTATGAGGGCACTATCTCCAACAGCACATTCCTGGCAAGTTTCAGTTTCTTTAGAAACTCCTGATGTGATTTTTACCACAAGCGGCTTATGACCTTGACTAGGTCAACAAATCATAAACCGCTGGTCAAGTTCAACCCGTCATTATCCTGGATTGTATTAAAGCCACCCGTACGTGCCCTTGACTAGGACAACAAGGCAGCACGACTGTCCTAACCAATCGCATTTAAAATGCAACAAATAAGCACCACTTAGCTACCGAACACTACGCCGTGACTAGGTCAACAAACACAGCACGAATACTAAATAATACTCGCAAGAAATGACGGAGGGCTACGGCTGGTTTTTGGCGAAATACCTTTAACGTAATGAACTTGATATCGTTGAAGGAACCCGAGTGGTTTTACAAATATATAGTGGCGAAAACTTTTGCTAAAGAGGTCACTCCCGGTGAACGGATCTCGGCTTTTACCCCATAGAATGAGGTGCTGGATATTCATAAGCGAATACCGCTGTGCTAAGCAAGAAGGAATCGACTATAGTGAAGTTATTACGTTGACACCAACCTTTACTCAAGGGGTTACTCCAGGTGAAGGGATCTCGACCCTTGCCTCGTCGAATGAGGTGCTAAATATTCATAACCGAATACGTCGTTTTAACTCTTCTCATGATAGATTCTCGCTGTGCAAAGCAAAAGAAAACGTCTGTAATGTCTTTTTTTTTAAAACTTGGTTCCAACAACATCATACAGGTTTGTTTTTCTTGCATTGATCTGAATCAACGCAGTCCCATCAATTAATCACACCAGAAAAGAACGAAAATATGATGTACTATATGTCATCCGCATTCGCCACTGGGTCCCGTCATCACCCGTTAGGTTACTTAACCAACGACAGAGTGGGGACTGGACTAGCGTTGGTGTAAAACATATACAACATCTACTAGTATATATATAACAATATATAATAATTGCTCTAGGCATGATAAATGCAACATCACAGATAAGTAATAAGCATCACGGAACAATACAGATAATCTGGGAGTCCCGGGTTTCCTTTGAGCCGCAAGTGAAACCCAACGTTCCCCTGGTCATGTGGATATCCTGTGCAATGAAAACCTAGACCCCTACGAGTGCGGCAAGTTACCAGCCAAAACCAGAAGCGAGGAAGCCCCGTTCAGCAAAGTGAATCGGCCATCCAGCACTTCACGGAATCCGGTAACTTGAGCACCCCTCCTTGGGTCAACCAGTACCCCCTACGAGTGCGGTGAATAACCTGCCAACCCTTGAGTGAAGCCCCCTCCTTATCAAAGCCATGATATGCAGACCCGTTGCCCTCCAGAACCCGGCTATCCCTGCACTCAACCGCGTGGTAATCCTAGTAAAGAAAAGAAAATATGTACAACGGGTACAACGATATCAACCCGGTCGTGCCCTAAAAGAATAATATACAAACAGGCAGTGACGGCAATCCACATGTCGGGCGCTTTCCCCGCGATATCAAATATACAAATAATACTAAACTGTACTAACATTGCATCCAAGCTATCCACTACGATGAATCCGCAACATCACAGCACAACATAGAACATCAACGTGAATGTCACGTTCGCAAACCCATCTAAAGGAACTATAGCGATTAGACAAGTTGTACCACTCGAATGACATTCACGGTCGCAGATAGTAATGTAAGTACTGCAAACTCTAAACAATGTTAGAAAATATCGACTTCGAAATAAGCCCCGAATAGCCCCAAACAACTAGGTAAAACCATATCCAAACTGGGCTGAACAAACAACACCACTGAACCAACATTCCAGAGACAGGACCACACAAAAAATATGAAACCTAAATCCTTCTATCTGGCTGGCCAGCTCCGGAAAATGAGCAATGTGCTCTATTTTTTCTGGTGGATTTGGCCCGTATTTGGTCAGTGGTCTAGTGGTCATGTCAGTAGTATTCTCCAGTTACTAAAAAAATTTTAGAAGACACTTTATAAATCAACAGAAACTAGAATGTGCAGGTGCAGTGAATCGGGTTTGTTTCGGTTTCGATAGTTTAACATTGTCTAAACAAGCTAGCTAAGGGTTAATGGGTTGGCTCTGATACCATGTTGGGTTACGGCAGTGCACCGGCCATCAATCCGTGGCCAAATGCGGAACAAAAATTTGTAAAACTTGGCGCTACCACAACCAATTACCCGGATCGAACCATTAACCGTTTACTAGCAATCTATAAAGTGTTTAGAGATTATACCGATCGATCCGTGTCCATCGGTCTTCAATCTCTTCCCAAGCTCCTCGTCGGCTCCCTCGAACAAGTCCGCTCTCCGGTCTCCCACGTCGAAGACGATCCACATCGTAGATTCTTAATACGGGCTCCCGCTTCAAACCGAAGCAACTCGAACAAATAGTTTTCCAGCCTGTGTGCTCAAGATGAAGTAGAGATAGTGTGTGAATATTTTGTCTAAAAAAAACTCTAGGATTCTCAAAACATGAGAGGGATAGAATGGAGGTCGAAGAAGATGCCCATGGTGGTAGTTGCGAGCTCAAGAAATAAGCAAGTGAGCAAGCTTAGCAAAAGAAAATGAGATGGCTAAAAAAAATGATGGCTGCCCTCCCAAGTGTAAGTGAGTGTTTAGATATTTTGTTGTGAGAAAATGAGCCTCACACACTCACAAAATATCTCCACACTCACACACTTAAAAAATATCTCAAAGCTCGCATACAAAAATCTTTGTTAGTGATATGTATGCCCTAGAGGCCATTACTGTACATACGATGTATATTGTAGTGGATGCTTCAACATATATAGGGAGGACTTTCTTGCTCGACATGATAGAATGCTATCTGGTTGCTCTTTATCTTAACATGTACACTGATTGTCTCTAAAAGTACATGTTGATAAAGCCCTTAGGATGAGTACTTAACTACCAGGAGTATAATGCAGATCATACTAGTAGGGACAGAGTAGTCGTTAAGTACATCCTTCAAATGTTCCTAGTCGTGGGAGTACCGAGACAGGGCATCGATACTCCAGAGTAGACTAGCATATGCGCTTCTTGACCCATATGATGGGCGATGGATGATCCCATATCCATTGGTGTTTGACATCAGAGAAGGTATACGGGTGCTCAGTAGAGACTGGGTACACTGGACGTACTCGCCGAGAACTTCTAGATGGTATTAAACCTCACGTCAGATGGCAGTTCTCTGGTGACACTGGTACATGTTAGTCTAAAGACCCGAGATCGTCATAGAGTCTTGTATGATTCCCACTGTACTTTGATTTCCACCTAACCGCGTCCAAGCGGGCATGCAAAACGGTGACTTTTAGGTACAATCCCGAATCACATGGAGGCAATGAGCGATAGGAGGGGTTTCGACTCTCCCGGTATAGGGAGTTGATGTTGCGCCGTGTTCGATTGGCTATAACTGAAAATCCCTTGCCGGGGTTGCTGAGATTTACTTGTAAGTGTTATCAGTAGTTTCTCGAACTGTTCTAGACCTCATATCGGCACGACTTATCAGTTACTTGGGTCTGACGTTTACCACCCGTAGACTAGATATGCGACATATCAGATGAAGAGACCGGAATGTACGGGAGTGTTACTGATTGGATTCGCAGGAGAATGTACAGGCTTGTTTGTTGATCTTCTGATCGCTCAATTCCTGGGTAGCTATTCCGTTTAGCTGACCGCTTGTAGCTTGGGGTTTTTTGATATGATCATCACCTACTGCCGGCGTATTGGCGATGCTTTAGAGACCTACACAGAGGTTTCCGGGTTAAGGAAAAATGGAGTAGGAGCACATATGTGATATGTGCAGGACCGAGAATAATACGTGTATGCGATACCGTATTAGATTCTCGTGATATGTGATATCGGCCGGGTATATGTGTTATAGCCGGGTCATCGGATCAAGTGTTGATTCGATGAATTGATACAGATTATATTAGTCGGTTATTTGTGAAATAGCCGGATTATCGGATCAATTGTTGATTCGA
Source organism: Agapanthus africanus (assembly GCA_030015575.1). NCBI lineage: Eukaryota > Viridiplantae > Streptophyta > Magnoliopsida > Asparagales > Amaryllidaceae > Agapanthus > Agapanthus africanus. The sequence continues at coordinate 284,453,892 of CM057343.1, read as the reverse complement.
TAATTTAATATATAATTATATATATTTGATATATTACATTACATTAACTAATACAAGCTCACTTAAAAATTCTTTTTCTCATATGGATAATACATTGATGTATATGTGATATATGTTAATTGTATTATTTTATTTTGTTACATTATATATTAGTGATATATAATATTGTAACATATTAGGGTTACAAATGCAACATGTTTTGTGAAGTTTAAACAAGTTAGGGTTCTGATTTGGGTTAACTTTTTCATGAAGCTTCATGAAGCTTTCTTTTGTTTGTAGCTAAGATATTTTGTGAAGATATTTCTTAACCCAACCCAAAAACCCTTTACCGTAGTTTATTCTCTACAAGGGTTAAGCCTTCATTCTTAACCCATGGTTGGATTTTGGAACCACAACATGATTTCATTATTCATCACAAATAGATTTCATCTTCTTCCTCCTCTTGAAAAAGCTTTCTAGCTTTTGGGTTTGTGAGTGATTTTTGTGAGATAAAGAAAACAAAAGAGAGCTAAATTCCTATTTCATCATCCTCATCTATTCTAGCCACTTAGATTAGGGTGTTTGCTTTGCTAATACTTGATTAGTGAAGTAATAGTTTGTGATTGAGATTCTTCAAGGTAGATCATCTTGGATTAGTGAAGTCTTTAAGCAAGTTTGCTTCTTTCTCTTTATGGAGCCTCTCTAGAGTCAGGGTACTTGATGATCGAAGCGAAGGGACCTCAACACGGAGCTATTTGAAATGAAGGACCGGTCTACAAAGGTTGTATTCCTTATTCACTTAGATGTAAAGGGTTTACATATCATGTTTCACCCTAAGTCTCTAATTAAGATCTAGGTTAGGGTTTGTTTAGCACCCTAAAAATTTAAAGTAGCATGATTCATGCTTGCCAAAACCTTGCTAAGATGCTAAGCTAGCCCTACAGTGGTATCAGAGCCATTCTAGAGCATAAGGCGTGGTGTAGGCGAAGTTAAGATGCTAAGCTAGCCCTACAGTGGTATCAGAGCCATTCTAGAGCATAAGGCGTGGTGTAGGCGAAGTTTAAAGTCCGATCGAACTCCGAAACCCCGAAAAATCCCACTTTCTGGAAATTTTTTCAAAACTTGAAATTTTTCATATTAAAAATACTCAGAAAATCATGCAGGGAATTCTAACGATTACTGTGAAGTACAAAGCCATAACTCACTGAAGTGACCGCGGAACCGCGGCCAAACCATGCGTTTGGCGGCGGTTCCGCGGCCAACTTTTGGAGTTAGGGGCTAATACTTCAGGGGTTTATTCTTGGGTACTTTTTCATGCTTCAGGGAATTTTTAATTCTACTCAAGTGTTAGGATTTCTGGGAAATTTTGGGAACTCGTTGATTTGATTGGAAAGTTTAACTTCGTTTAAGTTTTTCCGGGTAATTTAGAACGTGTTAAAAGGTTCGAACGGATATCAATAACCCACTTTTTCCCCTGTCGGAAAACTTTCATGTGTTGGATTTTTCCTGAGTTTAAAAATTTCAGAAAATCATGCAAGCGAATCTGTAGACCCTCTAGAAGAACGTAACATTAACTCGATTATATGACTGTAAGAACCGCCACTAAACTATATGGTTTGTGGTAGTTTATCGTTGCCATATGTGAGGCGTTTGTTTGACCCTTCTACGGCTGGTTCATAGTGGCTGTGACATGTTCTGGGACTTTTTTGAACTTCGCTCAAGTGTTGAACTATTTGGGAAATCTTGGGTGTTTGTTTTTTCGATCGAAAAGTTTAACATTGTCTATTTATCTGGAATGTGATACAATATGTGGAATTCATTTAGTTAGGCTTTAAATGCGAAGTATGTGATATTTCGGATTTAAGATGTCTAAAGTGATTGTGGATTCCAACTGTTGTAGTTTTACACTTTCTTTTCTGCGACCGTAAGTGTAATATGTGGTGTATCGTCCGTTTCGTTGCTATACATCAACGACAATTGGGATACGCATATTTACTTACGTTGATGACATGTGATGTTATGTGTTGCAGTGATATATTATATTGGATCGTCGCGTTTTGAATAGCCGGGAGTTTTATGTGAGATGAGAGTTTTTCATTTTCATTCATGTAAAATTCATTGTATGTAATATTCTTTTAGTTGGGCACTTCCGGGTTGAGGATGATGTCACCATTGTATATTATTTATTTTTCCGCATTAGGATAGTCCCAAGGCGGGGAGCACAAGTAACCGAGTTCTAGGGTCCAGTGGGAGACCATCTTGAGGAGTCGAGACCGGGTCTCCTAAATCTAGAATTGGTAGGGTTGCTTGCCGCTCTCGTAGGGGTCTAGGGCTGTGGGATTGGCTATTCATCGCGACCGTGGAATCCGTGTTTTATACAGGCTCGCCTTAAAACACGGACCTCCTAGTATGTCCAATATTTCATATATGTTATTCTGCTGCAAGGTTCTGTGATGAGATCATATTACTGCCTGAGACGAATGTTTATATTATATATATGAGATATATATTGTATATTGTTGATTTTGTTTCAAATGTGATGCTTGTGAAGCATAATAAAATGAGACTTCATTATTGAGATTAATGAAGTAAAAGAAACCTAAAGATGTTGTGGAATCGAATTTTCAAAAACAGTTAGCTCTAGTTCTTGCTTTGGATAGCGGTGTTCTTTGTAGAACATCCATCACCTTATTCGATAAGGAAAGAGCCGAGATCCCTTCACCGGGAGTGACCTCTTTAGCAATAACTAGCAGATGCTATAACCCTCGGTTTTGTATTTTGATTGCTTTTCTAGTTTTTTCTTTGCATAGTGGTATTTGTGAAATATCCTGCACCTTATTCGATAAAGAAAGAGCCGAGATCCCTTCACCGAGAGTGACCTCTTTAGCAAAACTAGCAAAGGCCTAAAAAACACTCTATTTAAATCATTTGATTCTACGACGATATCAAGTTCATTACGCAAAAGGGTTTTCTTAAAAACCTGACGTAGCCCTCCATCATTTTAGGAAGTAGAGTACTTAGTATCCGTGCTGCGTATGTCGACCATAGTTGAGGCGTAGTGTACGGTAGCTAAGTGATGTCATCCTACACAGCATATAATGCGATTTATTAGGACAGTCATGTGATTATGCCGACCATAGTTGAGGATCATGTGGGTGGGTCTAATTAATCATGAAATGACGGGTAGAACTTGACTAGTGCTTATGATATGTTGACCATAGTTAAGGTCATAAGTACTAGGTGTAAAATATTATCGGGAATTTCAAGTGTTGAAATTTGCAATGAGATTGCGTACCTTCTATGAGATAGTTGGATGCAATGAGATTGCATACCTTCTATGAGATAGTTGGATCCCGATACCCACTGCGATTAAGAGTTACTCCTGGGAGAGTTTTACACATTACAATTATCCGATCGACTAGGTGTCTAGAAACGTGTTAACGGGGTTATGCCCCTGGGAAAACGAGGTTTATTTTAATTAGGTCCGTGCGAAAGCACGGGAAACCTCCCTCAAAGTACCGACACTGGCCTGGCTGAAAGATTGGCGAACCTGTAGAGTGTAATTAGTCCTGGCTAGTCTTACCTTTTAGGGTTTGAAGGAAGATTTAACTAAAACAGTGGGAGACATCCTGATTAGATATATTAATAACCAATCTAATCTTGCAAGAGCATACGCTGAGTGTTTTCTTCTCTCTCTCTCCAGGTAGCGACCATGGCACGCCTTAATTAAGATAATAATACGGATGTATTGACCGAACCCGCTTGTTATACTGCGCTAGGGAACGTTGGTCCTGCTCCAACTTATAATTCTTATAAAACCGGGCAGGAAATAGGGGATTACCAGAATTCCCATGCCGCCCAAACGAAGAAAGTGCATGCTGATGCATCTTCTTCGGGTATGTTCATTACCGAGAACTGTTTCTCAGTATCCTTTACGTCCTGGGTATGAGATACCGGATCAGGATCCCGCAAATGAAATCTGTTACATGGGCTACAAATAGGTAGAGAACTGAGAACGGGTGATAAGTTTCAAGAGTTGGAAACAGTGCAATTGTTGCAAGCCAAGTGAGTTGGCAGTTATCACCCTGTATTACCAAATACAATGATTCTAAACGAATGTTATTAGATATCGAACCTAATATACAACATCATATCAGTCTCTTTATTTAGTAAAGAAGGATATAATTTTGTATTGATGGATAATGTTTTGAACATTTCCAATATCAAAAGTTGATCGGTTCAGGCACGTTATCTAAAAGCATATACGTTCTAAATCAAACTACAGTTCTTAACGTACGGAGCACAGACAAGAGGAAGAGTTCAGAAATGAACGCATCCTTCTTGAGGCATTGTAGACTAAGTCATATCAATGCGACCCGACTAGCTAAGTTACATTAAGATGCATATTTAAATCACTTTAAACTTACATCTTGTGAAACTTGCCAGTCTTGTCACAAAGATAAAATGACTATAGCTCCGTTTATTGGAAACAGAGAAGGAGTTAGTGAACTCTTAGGATTGATACATGATGATGTATGTAAGGTCCCCTGTCTACACATGTCAGGACCGATTCTTTGTACTTCATTACATTCACTGATTATCTATCAAGATTCAGACATTTGTTCCTGTTGAAACACAAGTCTGAAGCTTTTGAGAAATTCAATGGATATAAGTTAGAAGTAGAGAACCAAAAACGGGTATAAGTATTATGTCCTTTGATGAGATCAAGGAGGAGAATACTTGAGCACGGAATTCCTGGACTATTTTAAAGGAGAATGAGATTCTCTCTCAGCATTACTCCTCCGTATACACCATAGCACGTCGGTGTATCGGGGCGGAGCAATCGCACCCTATGTGATATGGTGTGCTCTATGATGAGTACTACTGAGTTGCCTATTTCCTTTTGGGTGTTATGCACTTGTGAAGCTGCATACCTATTGAATAGGATTCTAATTAAATGAGCTTCCTACCACTCCATATGCGATATGGTATGGGAAGAGCCCATCTTTTAAGGATATTTAGATTTGGGGTTGTCCGGCCAATGTCTAAAAGTAAAATTCGGACAAACTCGAGGCAAGATCAGTTCTGTGGATGTTTGATGGATATCCCAAGCATTTGCAAGGGAATATCTTCTACCACCCTGATGAACAAAATGTGTTTTGATTCTCAGCATGCCACCTTTGGAAAGGGAATTTCTTGTGAAGAAATTAGTGGTCATGAGGTAGAACTGGAAGGATTTCCAGTTATACAAACTGAAGCTGATGATTTAGTAGAACCGGAGGATTCAATAGTTCCCGACGAACCTCAGCCTCTCCGCCGATCTAGTAGGGTTCCTCACCCACATGAGAGATACTTCGGTTTTCTCTATGACAGTGGGAGCGAGGAATGCATCATGAGATGATGACCCAACTAGTTTCGAGCAGGCCATCTGGAGTGGGGACTCTGTAAGAATGGCTGGATGCTCAGCGATCTGAGATGGAATCCATATACACCAAAAAAGTATGGACTTTGGTTGGTTTATCTGAAGGGTTAAATCCCCATCAGGAGCATTTATATCTTGAGAAGATTACTTGGTGTATGGGAAAAGTTGAGACTTTCAAAGCTATACTTTAGTCCATTCAGATCCTACTTGTCACTGCTACATACCATGACTACGTTATCTGGCGGTTAGGTGTCATGACTGCTTTTCTAAATGGTGATTTGGAAGAGAGCATCTATAAGTACACAGCCAGAGGGCTTCGTAGACAGTGGGAGCAGCTGAAACATGTGCAAGATGTTTTATAGATAAATCAGGTATCGCGGAGTTGAAACGTCTGTTTTGATGTTGTAGTCAAAGAGTTTGACTTCATCAAAAATGTAGATGAACCTTGTATATACAAAAAGGTAGTAGCGATTATGGTGATGATCCTCGTATTGTACGTGGATGACATACTCTTGATAGGAAAGGAGTTTCCTATGCTACGCTCAGTCAATCTCCTCTTATCACAAGGATTCCCCATAAAGGATCAAATTGATACCTCATAATTCCTGGGTTATGGATATATGAGATAGATCTAATTGGATGTTAGGATACTCACTAGCTGTAGTGAGATGGTATCAATCGATCCTTGGGAGAATCACTTGTATGGTTCCTGGGTGATAAGGACGACTGAATGTCGGTCACAGGCTTTGTCTTTACCCTCAGTGGAGGGACGATATGTTGGAAGAGTTCCAAGCTAGATACCGTGACTTACTAGACAATTAAAGGCAAGATACATCGTTACCAAGGATGCTACCAAAGAGAAAGTCTGGACATATAAGTTCATGAGATGAACTTCCTTCCTACCATTGTTTGACAATGGAGTTGTGGCTTAGGCCTAGGAAACCCCGTCCCATCTATGATCCAGACATATTCTGAGACAGTACCAACTGATCATGGAGATGGTTGATCTCCTGGGTGATCGACGTTAGGAGAGTGGACAAAAAGGACAACAGTGCGGGTCCACTCACAAAGACCTATTTCCCAGTAGAGATTTTTAAGGGATGGTTGAGTATGAGATACTTCAACCACAGCTGATTGTTGGGTATGCAATACCACAACAGATGGCCCTAGTGCAAGTGGGAGATTGTTAGTGATATGTATGCCTAGAGGCCATTACTGTACATACGATGTATATTGTAGTGGATGCTTCGACATATATAGGGAGGACTTTCTCGCTCGAGATGATAGAATGCTATCTGGTTGCTCTTTATCTTAACATGTACACTGATTGTCTCTAAAAGTACATGTGGATAAAGCCCTCAGGATGAGTACATGACTACCAGGACAATGATGCAAATCATACTAGTAGGGACAGAGTAGTCGTTAAGTACATCTTTCAAATGTTCCTAGTCGTGGGAGTACCGAGACAGGGCATCGATACTCCAGAGTAGACTAGCGTATCTGCTTCTTGACCCATATGATGGGTGATGGATGATCCATATCCATTGGTGTTTGACATCCGAGAAGGTATACGGGTGCTCAGTGGAGACTGGGTACACTGGACGGACTCACCGAGAACTCCTATATGGTATTATATCTCACATCAGATGGCAGTTCTCTGGTGACACTGGTACAGGTTAGTCTGTAGACCCGAGATCGTTATAGTGTCTTGTGTGATTCCCACTGTACTTTGATTTCCACCTAACCACGTCCAAGAGGGCATGCAAAACGGTGGCTTTTGGGTACAGTCCTGAATCACATGGAGGCAATGAGCGATAGGAGGGGCTTCATCTCTCCCGGTATAGGGAGTTGATGTTGCGCTGTGTTCGATTGGCTATAACTGGAAATCCTTGGCCAGGGTTGTTGAGATTTACTGGTAAGTATTATCAGTAGTTTCTCGAACTATTATGGACCCCATATCGACACGACTTTTCAGTTACTGGGGTCTGACGTTTACCACCCCTAGACTAGATATACGACATATCAGACGAAGAGACCGGATTGTACGGGAGTGTTACTGATTGGATTCGCAGGAGAATATACAGGCTTGGTTGTTGATCTTCTGACTGCTCAATACCTGGGTAGCTGTTACATTTAGCTGACCGCTTGCAGCTTGTGGGTGATTGATATAATCATCACCTACTGCCGGCGTATTAACGATTCTTTAGAGTCTTACACAGTGGTTTCATTGCTCAGGCAAAACAGAGTTGGAGCACATATGTGATATGTGCGGGACCGAGAATAATACGTGTATGCGATACCGCATTAGATTATCGCGATATTTGATATCGGCCGGGTATATGTGATATAGCCGGGTCATCGGATCAAGTGTTGATTCGAGGAACTGATAAAGATTATATTAGTCGGTTATTTGTGAAATAGCCAGATTATCAGATCAATTGTTGATTCGATAATTTAATGTATAATTATATATATTTGATATATTATATTACATTAACTAATATAAGCTCATTTAAAGATGTAAGTCGACGTTAGACACCCCACATGATGCGGGGAGGCAGAATAGGTAAAACAATCATTTTGTTTAAACTAACATCGACTAACTTTACGGATCTTTGCCAAACCCTAAATAACAACAACATAGAAGTGTTTAGCTACTATGGAAGATGATTATACCTAATGAATCAAGTCCTTCTTGTTCTCTTTGTTCACCTCTTCGACGGCCTCCTCGATGTGAGAGAAGATCCACCCTTGAGCTACTTCTCCAAGCTTTAACCTCACACATGAGGTAACTAAGTGGCTATGAGTGCTAATCAAAGCAACCTAGAGGATATAGAAGAGGATTTGGGATCTATTAGTCTTACTAACCCTTGGATCTCAACACATGAGAGGTTAGAGTTAGGGTTGAAGAGAGAGAGAGCTTGAGGAGAGAGAAGGTGAGAATAATTATCAAATGAAAATAAACTCATTTGTGTGTTTATATGAAGAATAAAATATCTTGCACAAAAATATCTTTGCACAAATATCTTCATGCTTCATTTAATACAAATGAATCATCTAATGAGTCATTAAAACCATTAAAGCTTCATTAACTCTCTTGATGAATCATATCCGTGAGTCACAAAACCATTTAATGCATATAACACCTAAGCTCTCCACCTCATCAACCTTCTAGAAGCTCCTCGAGTATTTACGAGAACGCCCCTCCTATCCGTGAAAACACAGAAATATTGAGACTGTATAAATCCAATAATCCAATACTAGAATCTGGCTTAAACCAAAGCCTGCTAGTATAAATTGTCCGAACATCGTACGTGCGTAAAAACACATATGTGTCTAAACCTTGTCGTAAAACCATACGACCTCTATATCGTTTCGCCCGAAGCAGGGAAACTCTCTATGTGGGACTCTAATGACTCGACTACTACGCTGGCAGTGGGTTTAACCACAGACTGCAAGCGGCACTAGCTGTACATAACGGTCCCTATGTAGATGTCGATAAGAAGGCCGGTGAGGAAACCCATCCGAACTCCTACTGAGCCTGATGTGAGAATCTTCATACAGTCCGGTCTGTTCGTCTAAGACTATCGCATATCGCGTCTAGGGGGCGGCAAGCATCAGTCCCCTACAAGCGGTATAAGTCGTGTCGGAGCGAAGCCAATTACACCTTGAGAAGCTACTGGAAAACCTACCAGTATATCTCGATTGCCCTGGTCAGGGACTTTGCGTAATGGCTCTCCAAACACAGCGTGATATCAACTCCCAATATAGGGAGAGACGAATCCTATCTAACCGCCACTAGCTCCAAGTGCTTCGGGACTGCACCCAACTGCTACCTGTTTGCATGACTCCTTTGAGCCGTGGTAGGGTAGCAATCTAAGAACAGTGGGAACACACTCAAGGCGAAGCAGCAGTGTCAAGTCTGTGGACTATTCTGTACTCATGTCACCTGGGAACTGTTAATTGACGACGGGTATAATACCTACCAACAGTTCGCTGCGAGTCCTGTCCGGTGAACCCGTAACCCAACGAGCACCTGTATACTATCTCCAGTACAACGTACTAATGACTGTGGGACAGACCATTTCCCCTGCTGGGATGAGAAGCGTACACACAAGTCTACTCCAGTGTATCGATGCCCTGTCTCGATAATCCTATGACTAGGGACCTGAAAAAGGATGTGCTTGTAGACTACCCAGCCCCCACTAGTGTGACTGCCATCATAATGCTGATAATCAAGCAAGATCCTAAGGGCTCTATCAATATGTTTTCTCGATATGCTAACACATACACATATTAAGATAGAAATAAACCAAGTAGCATACTACCATGTTTAGCAAGACTGTTAATATAACTGTGAATATCCCAAGCTTCCATTAAGTAATATACAAGCTAGTATGATACAATAATGGCCCCTAGGGTATATACACTAACAATCTCCCACTTGCACTAGGGCCATGTACTAGCGTATCGAAGACCTATCATCTCGAGTAGCCTCTTGAACTGAATCTGAGGTAAGGCCTTTGTGAATGGATCTGCAGTGTTCTCCTCTGTAGCAACTCTCTAGACCTCGATCTCCTGGCGATCTATGATCTCCCTGATCAGGTGATACCGCCTTAAGATGTGTCTGGACTTCTGATGGGACCTGGGTTCCTTCGCTAAAGCTATAGCTCCGTTGTTGTCACAATACAGCGGTATTGGATCAGGAATGGTAGGAACCACCTGAAGTTCTGTTCGGAACATCTTTATCCAGACTGCTTCTTTTGCGGCATCGCAAGCAGCGATATACTCCGCTTCCATAGTTGAGTCAGCAACGGTATCCTTCTTAGAACTCTTCCAGCACACCGCCCCTCCATTGAGGGTAAAGAAAAAACCTGACATGGACTTGGAGTCATCCTTGTCACTCTGGAAGCTGGAGTCAGCCAAAGCCTCGATCTGGAGGTCTTTTCCGCCATAAACCAAGAACATATCCTTAGTCCTTCTCAGGTACTTGAGAATGTTCTTTACTGCTATCCAGTGCTTCTCCCCTGGGTCTGACTGATACCTGCTTACCACGCTCAGTGCGTAAGCTACATCTGGTCTGGTGCACAACATCACATACATTATAGAGCCTACCGCAGAAGCGTAGGGTATGACTGACATGCGATCCCTTTCCAAATCAGTCTTGGGAGACATGTCTTTTGATACGGTGATTCCGTGACAAGCCGGTAAATTACCGTGCTTAGAATCTTCCATACTAAATCTTTTCAGTATAGTGTTGATATACCTGGACAGCGATAGTCCCAACATCCTCTTGGATCTATCACGATAGATCCGGATACCTAGAATGTAAGAGGCATCAACCAGGTCTTTCATGGAGAACCTGTGTGACAAGAATCCTTTGACAGATTGTAGCATAGGGATGTCATTTCCTATCAAGAGAATGTCATCCACTTACAAGACGGGGAATACGACAATTCGTGCTATAAGTTTACTATACATACATGGTTCATCTGGGTTTTTAAGAAAGTCATATTCTTTGATCGTTTCATCAAAACAGATGTTCCAACTCCACGATGCTTGCTTTAGTCCATATATGGACTTAAGCAACTTGCACACTTTCCCGCTGCTCCCACTCTGATTGAAGCCTTTTGGCAGATCCATATAGACGCACTCTTCTAAATTACCATTTAGAAAAGCCGTCTTTACGTCCATTTGCCAGATCTCATAATCATGGAAGGCGGCAATGGCAAGAAGGATCCGAATGGATTTGACCATAGCCACTGGAGAAAAAGTTTCGTCATAGTCCAAACCAGGTCTTTGAGGAAAACCCTTTGCAACAAGTCTAGCTTTATAGGTTTCCACCTGTCCATCTACACCAATCTTTTTCTTGAAGATCCATTTGCATCCTATGGGTTTTACCCCATCTGGAGCAAAGTCCAAAGTCCATACTTTGTTGGTGTACATGAACTCCATCTCGGTCTGCATTGCATCCAGCCATCTTACCGAGTCACCGCTCTGGATGGCCTGCTGGAAGCTAGTAGGTTTATCATTATATATGACGCAATCCTCTCTATCCCCATCTATGAGAAAACCGTAGTATCTCTCAGGCGGATGAGACGGCCTACTACTTTTGCGGAAGGGTGCGGGAATGTGCTGTTCTTCTTGAACTACTGGTCCTACCAAACTTTTAGTAGTAGTTTGTGGTTCTGGAATTTCTTCCAGTTCTATTGCGCTCCCACTTGTTTCCTTTTCTAAAAACTGATGTTCTAGAAAATGGGCATTACGAGAAATAAAACCCTTTTGTTCCTCTGCGTAATAGAAGAAATATCCCTTAGAGTTCTTTGGATATCCCACAAACTTACACTGTACTGATCGTGCCTCGAGTTTGTCCGCATGTTGCTTTTTAACAAAAGCTGGACATCCCCATATCTTCAGATACTGAAGATAGGGTTTCTTCCCACTCCACATCTGATATGGCGTGGTAGGCACAGTCTTGGTAGGAGCCCTGTTCAAAAGATATACTGCTGATTCTAGTGCATACCCCAGAAAGATCGCGGTAACTCAGCATTACTCATCATGGAACGTACCATATCTAATAGTGTTCGGTTCCATCTCTCCGATACACCGTTATGCTGCGGAGTGTATGGAGGAGTATGTTGAGAGAGAATTCCTTTCTCTTTTAGGTAACCTAGGAACTCGGCACTTAAGTATTCACAACCTCGATCAGATCTCAGTGTCTTGATACTTTTGCCGGTTTGGTTTTCTACTTCATTCTTATATTCTTGGAATTTCTCAAAGGCCTCGGATTTATGTTTCATTAAGAAAATGAATCCATATCTAGAGTAATCGTCCGTAAAAGTAATGAAATATGAAAAACCACCTCTTGCATGTGTAGACATTAGACCGCATACATCGCTGTGTATGAGTCCTAAGAGCTCGCTCGCTCTTACTCCATGTCCAGTGAATGGAGCCTTTGTCTTCTTTCTTTTGAGACATGATTGACAAGTTGCATAAGATTGATATTCGAACGAATCCAAATATCCTTCTCTATGTAACTTAGTTAACCTTGTCTCATTGATGTGACCCAGTCTACAATGCCATAAGAAAGCCTGATTTATATCAGGAGACTTTCTTTTTAGTGTGTTCTGGACATTGAAAATCTGTAATTGGTTTAATAAGTATATACAGTTATCTAGTGTACCGGACCCAATCAAACTATGATTAAGGTGGATATTAATAACATCGCTTACAAATGTGAAATCATAACCTTCTTTTGATAACAACGATACTGATATGATATTACACGTTAAACCAGGAAAAAAAAAAAACAGTTGCGCAAAACCAAAATATGTCCACTCGTCAATCCTCGGTGATAATCCCCTACGAACACAGCACCCACTCTAGCTCCGTTAGCAACCTGGGGGTCATATCACCAACCTTCAGCACCCTACGGTCTCTCAGTGCGTGCAATGAATTGCATATATGAGATCCTGATCCGGTATCCAATACCCAGGAAGTAGAGTTGATTGACAGGAAATTTTCAATTACAAACACACCTGAAGTCAAAACCACAGCTTGCTTCGGTTCCTGGTTCTTGGCAATCGAAGCTTTGCAATCTTTCTTCCAATGGCCTTTTCTACGACAGTAGAAGCACTCGTCCTTTGCCACTACTGGCACCGCAACCTTTGTCTTTCCCTTAACTCCCACCTTACCAACACCACCTCTTAGTTTGGTAGCGGCCTTTATCTTCCTTCCTTTGGCCCTTGCCTTGGACCTGGAAGAGGAAGCACCGCGAACAAACATAGTGGGTGTTTCCCTTGCTTTCTGTAAGGTGCCCTCTGCACTTCTCAACATGTTAAGGAGTTCTGGAAGTTCAACTTCTTTTCCTTGAATGTTGAAATTTAGAATAAACTGGGCGTAGGTGGAAGGAAGGGACTGAAGAACCAAGTCTGTATAGAGCTCGTTCTCTAATGTCGTCCCGAGGTCCGTGAGCTCTTCTGTATAGCCAATCATCTTTAAGACATGTTCTCGTATAGATGATCCGACGGCCAGCCTTGACTGAAACAAGTTCTTCGAGGTCTCGTATCTAGCTATACGAGATTGCTCTCCACACAGATCTTTTGTGTGGAGAAATATGGATTCAACATCCATATCCTCATGCCTTCTTTGATGTTCATTATTCATAGAGGTAGGCACGATGCATTTGGCCTTCGCGAAATCTAACTCCCAGGTCTTGTGGATTTCTTTATCCGCAATACTGGAGTCTGGACCAGGGACAGCAGGTGCCTTAGCAGTAAGGACATACCCCAATTTGTCATAAGTCAAAGCCATCTTAACATTCTGGAAACAATCTTTATAATTTGCCATGTCAAAATATTTTTCACTATTAGTAACTTAAGGCCTGTCATGTTTTGGGTCGCTGCAATGAGAGAGAGAGGGAACACTTTAGCATGATGCTCTTGCAATTTTAGAGTGGTTTTTAGTTTTTCTAAACAGGATGGCTCCCACCGTTTCTCGAATCCCTCCTCAAACCAAAAAGGAAGAACTAGTCAGGACTATTCTCACCGTACAATACTTGCTTAACCGTTCAGCCAAGCCGGTGTCGGTACTTCGAGGGAGGTTTTACGACGCTTTCGCGAATTTGCTTAATTAAATAACCTCTTTTCTCTGTGGGCGTAACCCCGCTGACACCTTTCTCGACACCTACTTGGTTTATAGGATTGATCGTTATGTGACGAATCTCCTGATGAGTAGCGGATACTCACAGTAGGATCGGGATCCAAATATCATCGTGTGATAAAGTTGAAGGAATCCTACCAAAATTATCACACTTCAAATGGTATGCATCTCTTTGCAAATTTCAGTTTCTTTAGAAATTTCCGATATAAATTTCTGCCCCGTGCTCTTATGACCTTGGCGTTGGTCAAAATGTCCTAAGTCACATGTCAAGTTCTACCCATCATTATCTTGTTAATTTGAACCCATCCGTACATACCCCTGACGTTGGCCAAATGATAATACGACTGTCCCAAACTAACTCATCTATCTATGCAACAAATGAATACCCAGCAGCTACCAAACACTATGCCTTTAGGTTGGTCAAAATACATAGCTTGAATACTACTGGATACCCAAATGAAATGACGGAGGGCTACGAATGGTTTTGGCGAAAACGTGAACGTAGTGAGCTTGATATGATTGAAGGAACCTGATAGCTTTTAAAAGGAGTGGTTAAAGCTCCGCAATTTAGAAAATATCCTCTGTTTTAAAATAACCGAGTGGTTTCGTTTAAACTGTTCCAACGATTCAAATTTGGTTTATTTTCATTGCATTAATATAATGCGTCCCATCAATTAACATATCATTGCAGAAAACAAAGAAAATACAACGTCCTCTTATGCCATCAGCATTCGCCACTGGGTCCTGTCATTCACCCGTTAGGTTACTTAACTAACGACAGAGCGGGGGCTGGGCTAGCCGGGTGCAAAACATAAGTGACGCTAATAGCTATCATATATAGATATAGTACATTCATCAGACACAACAATAAGCATTCCAGATGACAGATGAACATATTGGATTTTTTACGAATCCGCATTCTTTTTGAGCCTGCAAAGAAAGACGGATTACATAGTCGCGATGAATAGCCAAAACCCTACCCTAGACCCCTACGGGTACGGCAAACTACCCGCCTAGTACCCGAAGTGAAGCGGTCTCCCTCAACAATGTGATTAGGCCACTAAACACTTCAAAATACCCGGTAGTTTGTGCACCCCATCTTGGGTCTATCCTAGGAGCAGAAAATAGTAAATGAAATAATACAACGGTGGCTACAACCTCAGCCCGGATGTGCCCCGCAAAAGAATATTACAACAATTTACAAATTACATTTGAATGAAAGAAACACTCGTCTCACATCCCCGGCTATCCATTCACGACAATCCAACAAGTCCACAAACACAAACTATTACAGAAATGTGCAACACGCTGCTAACCGACATACTAGCAGTTAGGGGACGTTTACGAACACATTAAACAAATCACAGATATAATCAAATTATCCAAACATCTTAGAATTTCGATCAAGCAAACACAAATGATTCCACTCCAAATATTTCTTTGTGCACCTGAAACATGAGCAGAAACAGAACATCCTAGAAAATACAAAATTAACACAGAAGAGTTTCTGGGGAATTTTGGGCTGACTCGGCTCCAACTCGGCCGCGGATCCGCGGAGGATCGATTTGGATCAGCCGCGGTTCCGCGGCGGTTTGGCCGAGTTAGAATCCTAAATTTCTCCAGTAACCTTATAATTCCCTGCTTGTACTTTTAAGGGTCCCTGAAAATATTTTAGACGCCGTTTTAAAAACGGCAGAACATGGTGAAAACGTCGTATTTTTGGGTTCGTTTTGCGATCGAATTTCTAAAGACTTTGGTAACAAGTTAGTTATGGTTTAGCGAGGCTATGATACCACTGTAAGTCGACGTCAGACACCCCACATGATGCGGGAAGGCGGAATAGGTAAAACAATCATTTTGTTTAAACTAATATCGACTAACTTTACGGATCTTTTCCAAACCCTAAGTAACAACAACATAGAAGTGTTTAGGTACTATGGAAGATGATTATACCTAATGAATCAAGTACTTCTTGTTCTCTTTATTCACCTCCTCGACGGCCTCCTCGATATGATAAAAGATCCACCCGAGAGCTAATTCTCTAAGCTTTAACCTCACACTTGAGGTAACTAAGTGGTTATAAGTGCTAATCAAAGCAACCTAGAGGATATAGAAGAGGATTAGGGATCAATTAGTCTTACTAACCCTTGGATCTCAACATATGAGAGGTTAGGGTTAGGGTTGAAGAGAGAGAGCTTGAGGAGAGAGAAGGTGAGAATAATTATCTAATGGAAATTAACTCATTTG
The DNA here is from genome assembly GCA_030015575.1 of Agapanthus africanus. Taxonomy (NCBI): domain Eukaryota; kingdom Viridiplantae; phylum Streptophyta; class Magnoliopsida; order Asparagales; family Amaryllidaceae; genus Agapanthus; species Agapanthus africanus. The sequence goes on along the minus strand of CM057343.1, from coordinate 284,437,583 downwards.
TGTATTTATATGAAGCATAAAATATCTTGCACAAAAATATCTTTGCACAAATATCTTCATGCTTCATTTAATACAAATGAATCATCTAATGAGTTATTAAAACCATTAAAGCTTCATTAACTCTCTTGATGAATCATGTCCATGAGTCACAAAACCATTTAATGCATATAACACCTAAGCTCTCCACCTCATCAAACTTCTAGAAGCTTCTCGAGTTTTTCTGAGAACGCCCCTCCTATCCGTGAAAACACGGAAATACTGAGACTGTATAAATCCAATAATCCAATACTAGAATCTGGCTTAAAGCAAAGCCTGCTAGTATAAACTGTCCGAACATCGTACATGCGTAAAAACATGTATGTGTCCGAACCCTGTCGTAAAACCATACGACCTCTATATCGTTTCGCCCAAAGTAGGAAAACTCTCTGTGCGGGACACTAAAAACTTGACTACTACGCTGGCAGTGGGTTTAACCACAGACCGCAAGCGGCACTAGCTCTACGTAACGGTCCCCAGGTAGATGTCGATAATAAGGCCGATGAGGAAACCCATCCGAACTCCTACTGAGCTTGATGTGACAATCTTTGTAAAGTCGGGTCTGTTTGTCTAAGACTATTGCATATCGGGCCTAGGGGTGGCAAGCGTCAGTCCCCTAAAAGCGGTATAAGTCGTGTCGGAGCGAAGCCCATTACACCTTGAGAAGCTACTGGAAAACCTACCAGTATATCTCGCTTGCCCTGGCCAGGGACTTTGCGTAATGGCTCTCCAAACACAGCGCGATATCAACTCCCAATACCAGGAGAGACGAATCCTATCTAACCACCACTGCCTCTAAGTGCTTCAGGACTGCACCCAACTGCTATCTGTTTGCACGACTCCTTTGAGCCGTGGTAGGGTAACTATCTAAGAACAGTGGGAACACACTCGAGGCGAAGCAGCAGTGTCAAGTCTGCGGACTATGCTGTACTCATGTCACCTGGGAACTGTTAACTGACGACGGGTATAATACCAACCAACAGTTCCCTGCGAGTCCTGTCCGGTATACCCGTAACCTAACGAACACCTGTATACTATCTCCAGTACAACGTACTAATGGCTGTGGGACAGACCATTTCCCCTGGTCGAATAAGAAGCTTACACACTAGTCTACTCCGCAGTATCGATGCCCTGTCTCGATAACCCTACGACTAGGGACCTGAAAAAGGATGTGCTTGTAAACTACTCAGCACCCACTAGTGTGACTGCCATCACAACGCTGGTGGTCAAGCAAGATCCTAAGGGCTCTATCAATATGTTTTCTCGATATGCTAACACATACACATATTAAGATAGAAATAAACCAAGTAGCATACTACCATGTTTAGCAAGACTGTTAATATAACTGTGAATATCCCAAGCTTCTATTAAGTAATATACAAGCTAGTATGATACAATAATGGGCCTTAGGGCATATACACTAACAAAAGATTCTTTTTCTTACATGGATAATACATTGATGTATATGGGATATATGTTAATTGTATTATTTTATTTTGTTACATTATATATTATTTATGTAATATATAATATTGTAACATGTAAGGGTTACAAATGCAACATGTTTTGTGGAGTTTAAACAAGTTAGGGTTTTGATTTGGGTTAGCTTTTTCATGAAGCTTCATGAAGCTTTCTTCTGTTTTTAGCTAAGATATTTTGTGAAGATATTTCTTAACCCAAACCAAAAACCCTTTACCCTAGTTTATTCTCTACAAGGGTTAAGCCTTCATTCTTAACCCATGGTTTGATTTTGTAACCACAACATGATTTCATTATTTATCACAAATAGATTTCTTCTTCTTCTTCCTCTTGAAAAAGCTTTCTTGCTTTTGGGTTTGTGATGGATTTTTGTGAGATAAAGAAAACAAAATAGAGCTAAATTCCTACTTCATCATCCTCATCTATTCTATCTACTTAGATTAGGGTGTTTGCTTTGCTAATACTTGATTAGTGAAGCAATAGCTTAGGTTTGAGATTCTTCAAGGTAAATCATCTTGGATTGGTGAAGTCTTCAAGCAAGGTTGCATCTATCTCTTCATTGAGCCTCTCTAGAGTCCGGGTACTTGATGATCGCAGCGAAAGGACCTCAACGCTGAGCTATTTGAAGTGAAGGACCGGTCTACAAAGGTTGTATTCCTTGTTCACTTAGATGTAAAGAGTTTACATATCATGTTTAAGCTTAAGTCTCTAGTTAAGATCTAGGTTAGGGTTTGTTTAGCACCCTAAAAATTTTAAAGTTGCATGATTGATGCTTGCCAAAACCTTGCTAAGGTGCTAAGCTAGCCCTACAATCTTAGCCATGCCAAAAGTTATGTCATGCCAAGAATGAGTCACAATTTCCACATTAAACATTTAAACTAAAATGTTTAAGCCATAAAAAGAAAATGACATCAACTAAACATATCTTGTAACGAATTACAAGATTACCCCTCATACGTATATACATACTCGCATCCGTATTCTGAATGAATATGAAAACTACGAGACGAAAGTAATCCAACAATCTAATACAAGGATCCGGCTTAAACCAAAGCCCACCAGTATGATTTGTCCGATCATGATGCGTTCATAAGTGCATGTATACAATACTATATCTACAAATGCCTAGGTTGGTTCTTTTTACTTCATTATATTCACTGATCTTCTCCCTGGATTCGAACATATGTTCCTGTTGAAACACAAGTCTGAAACTTTTGAGAAATTCAAGGAATATAAGCTTGAAGTTAAGAACCAGATGGGTAGAAGTATTAAATCCTTCGATGTGATCATGGAGGAAAATACTTGCGCATGGAGTTCCTAGAGTTTCTAAAAGGAGAATGGGATTCTCTCTCAGGTTACTCCTTCGAATACACCACAGCACAACGGTGTATCGGGGCGGAGGTATCGCACCCTATAAGATATGGCGCGCTCTATGATGAGTATTGCTGAGTTACCTGTTTCCTTTTGGAGTTATGCACTTGAGAAGCTGCATACCTATTGAATGGGTTTCCATCCAAATCAGTGCCTACCACTCCATATGAGATATGGAATTGGAAGAGACCATGTCTTAAACGAGTTAAGATATGGGGTTGTCCGGTTTATGTTGAAAGGAAAAATCCGGAGAAGCTCGAGGCAAGGTCAGTTCTGTATAAGTTTGTTGGATATCCCGAACATTCGCAAGGGAATATCTTCTACCACACTGAGGAGCAAAATGTGTTTTGTTTCTCAGCATGCCACCTTTTTAGAAAAGGAATTTCTGGCGAAGAAATTAGTGGTAATGAGGTAGAACTGGAAAGAGTTCCAGCTAGAAAAACTAACAGCCGATGATTTGGTGAAACCAAAGAATTCAAAAGTCTCCAACGAACCTCAGCCTCTCCGCAAATTTTGTAGGGTTCCTCATCCACTTAAGAGATACTACGGTCTACTCGGTGACAGTGGGAGCGAGAATTGCATCATGGTAGATGATGGCCCAACTAAGTTCATACAGACCATCACAAGTGGTGACTTTGTGAAATGGCTGGATTCAATGCTATCAAAGATGGAATCCATGTACACCAACAAAGTATGACTTTGAATGTTGCACCTGAAGGTGTAAAACCCATTGGGAAAAAATAAATCTTGAGAAGATTCTTTGTGTAAATGGAAAAGTTGAGACTTTCAAAGCTATGCTTAAGGATCAATGGAAGCATCGCGAAGCTGGAACATCTGTTTTGATATGGCAGTCAAAGAGTTGGACTTCATCAAAATGGTAGATGAACCTTGTATACACAAGAAGTTTGTAGAGAGTAAGGCTGTCTTCCACGTATTGTATGTAGATGACTTACTCTTGATAGGAAATGGTTTCTTATGCTACACTCTGTTGAGCTCCACTTATCACGATGATTCTCCATAGAAGATCTGGATGATACCTACTACATCTTATGGTTTATGATCTATGGTGATAGATCTAAGTGGATGTTGGGAGTGTCCTAAATCCAGGTATATTAACACCATACTGTAGGGTTACTAGGCACACTAACAAAACTTTACAAGGCATCGACCATGCTAAAATTAAATTTTTATGTGCCGAATAACACTAAGCAAGATCGTATACTAGAGTTTAGGCGAATCAATAATCAAGTAAACAACTTTACTCTAAAGGGATACGAAATACAACCTTTGTAGATCGGTCCTTCACTTCATTTGCTCCTTGTTGAAGTCCCTTCGCTGCGATCGTGGATCTCCTGGACCCTTGCATGGCTTCACGAGGCGAAAGGTGTGAACTTGCTTGAAGTCTCCGAGGCCGAAGATGATCTACGTCGAGGGAATTCCGACTCAAGCTACTACTTCACTAATTTGAGAATTAGTGAAGCAAACACCCTATACAAGAGTGCTAGTCTTGATGAGGATGGAGAAATAGGAAGTGAGTTCTCTTTGGATTTTTAATTCTCACAAAGTTTCACTCTCTTTTTAAAACCCTAGCAAGCAATTTCTTTTGCTCAATGAAGAAGATGAACAAAAGAAAGGAATGAGGATAATGATCAAGTGTAAAGAGTAACCATGGTGAGTGAGTATCATATACTAACCCTTGTAGAGACTTAACCCTAGGCTAATCTTTATGGTTGGGTTAAGAAATATCCATAGTAAAAACAAAACCAAGTTGAATTAGTCAATGCATCCACAAGCTTCCACAAGCTTCATGCATTTTCTAATCCTCCACTTGATTTTGTAATTACTTTAGATATTAAAAACCCTAAATAAAAATTAGCATAGTGTAAGTCTCATACACCCATGTATATTATATCATCAACCATGATACAAAAATACAACACATTTTCATATATATCATATATAGTAAAAATGTGTACATGTGAGAAAAAACCCTAAGTGAACAAGTGTTAATAAATGTAAACTAGTATATCCAATATAAAATTATACATTTAATTATTAAATCAACACTTGACTTAATAATCCGGTCATATCTCATATAACCGACTAACATTCATCGTATCGACTTATCGAATCAACACTTGATTTGATAACCCGGTCATATCATATATAACCGACCGATACAAAAAGTGGAGAGAATAAAATACGGTATCACATACACGCATTATTCTCGGTCTCGCACATATCACATACGTGCTCCTATTTCGTTTTTCCTGAGCCAGTAAAACCTCTGTGTAGGACTCTAAAGACTCGTCAATACGCCGGCAGTAGGTGATGATCACATCACACACCCACAAGCCATCAGCGGTACTAGCTGGACGTAACGGCTACCCGGGTATTGAGCGATCAGAAGATCAGCAAGCAAGCCCGCTCCAACTCCTATAAAAGCCAGCCGGCAACACTTCCCGTACAGTCCGGTCTCCTCGTCTGATATGTCGCATATCAAGTCTAGGGGTGGTAAACGTCAGACCCCAATAACCGATAAGTCGTGTCGATGTGAGGCTCATAACGGGTCGAGAAACTACTGGTAACACTTACCAGTAAATCTCTGAATCAGGCCTGGCCAGGGACTTCCCTGTTACGGCCAATCGAGCACAGCGCAACATCAACCCTCAATACCGGGAGAGACGAAACCCCTCCTATCGCTCATTGCCTCCATGTGACTCGGGACTGTACCCAAAAACCACCGTTTTGCATGCCCTCATGGACGTAGTAAGGTGGAAATCTAAGCACAGTAGGAATCACACAAGACTCTATGAAGATCTCGGGTCTACAGACTAACCTGCACAAGTGTCACCAGAGAACTGCCATCTGACGTGAGGTATAATACCATCTGGGAGTTCTCTGCGAGTCTGTCCAGTGTACCCAGTCTCCACTGAGCACCCGTATACCATCTCTGATGTCAAACACCAATGGATATGGGATCATCCATCGCCCATCTCATGGGTCGAGAAGCGTATACGCTAGTCTACACTGGTATATCGATGCCCCATCTCGATACACCCATGACTAGGGACCTTGAAGGATGTACTTATGGACTACCATGTCCCCACTAGTATGATCCGCATCATAGTCCAGGTAGTCAAGTACACATCCTAAGGGCTTTACCAACATGTAACTATAAGACAATATCAAGAGACAAGAATAAAAGTTAAGATAAAGAGCAACTAGATAGCATACTATCATATCGAGCAAGAAAGTCCTCTCTATATATGTCCAAGCATCCAATACAATATACATCATCTATACAATACTGGCCACTAGGGCATACATACAACTAACAATCTCCCACTTGCAATAGGGCCAGCTGCTGTAGTATCGCATACCGAGCAGCCCGAAGAGTCTCTCAAACTATATCTGGGGAATGGCCTTCGTGAGTGGATCCGCTGTGTTGTTCTTCATGTCAACTCTCCTGACCTCGATCTCCCGGCGATCAACTATCTCCCGGATCAGGTGATACCGCCTCAGAATATGCCTGGATCGCTGATGGGACCTGGGTACCTTGGCCAAAGCCACCGCTCCATTGTTATCGCAATACAAAGGTATTGGATGCTCAATGGATGGAACCACTCCAAGTTCAGTAATGAACTTCATGATCCAGACAACCTCTTTGGCAGCATCGTTGGCAGCGAGGTATTCAGCCTCCATCGTTGAGTCTGCCACGGTTTCCTGCTTGGAACTCTTCCAGCTAACCGCCCCTCCGTAAAGGGTAAAGACAAAACCCGACTGCAACTTAGAGTCGTCCTTATCACTCTGGAAGCTCGAATCGGTAAAGGACTCCACTTGGAGTTCTCCGTTACCATACACCAAGAGCATCTCTTTAGTCCTTCGTAAGTACTTTAGAATGCTCTTCACAGCTGTCCAGTGACTCTCTCCAGGATCAGCTTGATACCTACTCACTATACTTAGTGAGTATGCTACATCGGGTCTGGTACATAGCATCGCGTACATGATAGAGCCTACAGCCGAAGCATAGGGTATCCCTTGCATGCGAGCTCTCTCCAAATCAATCTTGGGAGACATCTCTTTGGAGAGAGTGAGCCCTGATATCGTGGGTAAAAACCCACGTTTGGACTCTTCCATACTAAACCACTTTAGTATGGTGTCAATGTACCTGGATTGGGACAATCCCAATATCCTTTTAGATCTATCTCTATAGATCATAATTCCCAATATGCAGGAGGCATAACCAAGATCTTTCATTGAGAATCTTTGTGATAAGAAAAGCTTCACCAATTGTAGCATAGGAATGTCATTTCCTATCAAGAGTATGTCGTCCACGTACAATACGAGGAAGACAACCTTACTCTCTGCCACCTTCTTGTAGTTACAAGGTTCATCTACGTTTTTGATGAAATCAAACTCTTTGATAACGACGTCAAAGCAGATGTTCCAACTCCGCGATGGCATGCATGATCCGGATGGATTTAAGGATAGCCACTGGAGAAAAAGTTTCGTCATAGTCCACACCTGGTCTTTGACGAAAACCCTTTGCAACAAGTCTAGCTTTGAAAGTCTCCACTTTCCCATCTACACCAAGTTTTTTCTTGAAGATCCACTTGCTCCCAATGGGTTTTACCCCTTCAGGAGCAACTTCCAAAGTCCACACTTTGTTGGTGTACATGGATTCCATCTCGGACCCCATTGCATCCAACCATTTCACTGAGTCTCCACTCGTGATGGCCAGCTCGAAGCTAGTTAGGTCATCATCAACCATGATGCAATCCTCGCTCCCACCATCCATGAGAAAACCGTAGTATCCCTCAGGTGGGTGAGGAACCCTACTAGATCGGCGGAGAGGCTGAGGTTCGTTGGGAACTGCCGAATCCTCTGGTTCCACTAAATCTTCAGTTGCAGTTTGTGTATCTGGAACCTCTTCCAGCTCTACCACTTTGCCACAAATTTCTTTTGCAAGAAATTCCTTTTCGAAAAAGGTGGCATATTGAGAAACAAACACTTTTTTTTCTTCAGCGTGGTAGAAAAAATATCCTTGGGAATTCTTAGGATATCCCACAAACTTTCAAAGAACTGACCGTGCCTCGAGTTTGTCTGGATTTTGCCTTTTGACATAGGCCGGACAACCCCATATCTTAACTCGTTTAAAATATGGTCTCTTCCCACTCCATATCTCATATGGTGTGGTAGGTACAAATTTAGACGGAACTTGATTCAAAAGGTATGCTGCTGTCCCAAGCGCATAACCCTAGAAGGAAATAGGTAACTCAGCTGTACTCATCATCGAGCGCACCATATCTAATAGGGTGCGATTCCTCCGTTCCGATACACCGTTGTGCTGTGGTGTATATGGAGGAGTCAGCTGAGAGAGAATCCCATTCTCTTTTAGGAAGTCCAGGAATTCATTGCTCAAGTATTCACCTCCTCAATCAGATCGTAGGATTTTAATACTTTTTCCGGTTTGGTTCTCGACTTCTTGTTTATATTCTCTAAATTTCTCAAAAGCTTCTGATTTGTGTTTCATCAAGAACACATATCCGAATCTAGAGAGATCGTCAGTGAATGTAATGAAGTATGAAGAACCATCCCTGGCATGTGTAGACATGGGACCGCATACATCACTATGTATCAGTCCCAAGAGTTCGGTAACTCTTTCTCCGTGTCTCGTAAACGGAGTTTTGGTCATCTTGCCTTTGAGACATGACTGGAAAGGTCATAAGATGAAAATTCAAACGGATTCAAATATCCATCCTTATGCAACTTAGCGAGTCGTGTCGCATTGATGTGACCCAGTCTACAATGCCACAAGAAGGATTCGTTCAGTTCTGAACTCCTCCTCTTGTGTGTGTTTGTTATGCTCAGAACTGTTGATTGATTTAGAACATAAATGCCATTGCACATCGTGCCTGATCCGACCAACTTTTGGTTTAGGAAAATGTTCATAACATTATCCTGTAATACAAAATTATATCCCTCTTTACTCAACAAAGAAACCGATATAATGTTGCATATCAGGTTCGGCATGTAATAGCATTCGTTCAGAATCAATGTATTACCAGTTGGCAATAAAAGGTGATATTCCCCGACGGTTTTAGCTGCAACAATTGCACCATTTCCAACCCTTATGTCTTTATCACCTTCTCCAAGTTCTCTACCTTTCCTAAGCACATGTAACTGATTACATATATGGGATCCTGACCCGGTATCTAATACCCAGGACGTAGAGGAAATGGAGAAACAGTTCTCTGTAACGTACACATCCGAAGAAAATGCATCAACATGTACTCTCTTCATTCGGGTGGCATGAGAATCCTGGTATTCCCCTATTTCCTGTTCAGTCTTATAACTCTTATAAGAAAGAACGGAACCAACGTTCCCCAGCACAGTATAACATGCGGGTTCGGTCAATACATCCATATTATTATCTTTATTAAGGCATGATATGGTCGCAACCTGGAGAGAGAGAGAAGAAAACACTTTAGCGTATGCTCTTGCAAGATCAGATTGGTTATTATCTTATCTAATCAGGATGGCTCCCACTGTTTTTTATCAAATCTTCCTTCAAACCCTAAAAGGAAAGACTAGCCGGGATTAATTACATCCTACAACTTCGCCAATCTTTCAGCCAGGCCAGTGTCGGTACTTTGAGGGAGGTTCCCCGTGCTTTCGCACGGACCTAATTAAAGTAAACCTCATTTTCCCAGAGGCGTAACCCTGTTGACACCTTTCTAGACACCTACTTGATTGGCTAATTGTCCTGTGTAAAACTCTCGCAGGAGTAACTCTTACTCGTAGTGGGTATCGGGATCCAATTATCTCATAGGAGGTATGCAATCTCATTGTAAATTTCAACACTTGAAATTCCCGATAATATTTTGCCCCTAGCAACTTATGACCTTAACATAGTCAACAAATCATAATTTCTAGCCAAGTTCAACCCGTCATTTCCCGATTGAATTAAACCCACCTGCACGACCCTTAACATAGTCAACAAAGTCGTACAACTACCCTAATTAAATCACATCTCATGTTTTAGCAGATAAGTACTAATTTGCTACCACACACTACGCCTTAACATAGTCAAGAAACGTAGCACGAATACTAACTACTCTTTATCTGAAATGACGGAGGGCTATGTAGGTTTTTCAGAAAACCATGAGCGTAATGAACTTGATATCGTCGTAGAATCATGTGAAATTTTGAAATGGAGTGTTTTTTAGGCTTTCATTAGTTTTGCTAAAGAGGTCACTCCCGGTGAAGGGATCTCGGCTCTTTCCTCATCGAATAAGGTGCAGGACATATCATATATATCACTGTGCAAAGAAAAACTTTAAAAGCAATCAAAAGACAAACCGAGTTTTGTAGCATCTGCCAGTTTCGCTAAAGAGGTCACTCCCGGTGAAGGGATCTCGGCACTTTCCTCATCGAATAAGGTGCAGGGTATATCATATATACCGCTATGCAAAGCAAAACTGTAGCTACCCTTTTTATAAAGTTTTGATTCTACAACATCTTTTAGGTTTCTTTTCTTTCATTAATCACATTAATGAAGTCCCATCATATAAGTCACCTAAACATCACAGATAAATACGACGTACTCTTATGCCATCCGCAGTCGCCTCGATGTCCACTCGTGCACCGTTAGGTTAGGTAACTAACGGCAAAGCAGGGCAGGGCTAGCGCGGGTGTAAAACATAAGTAACGCCTATATAATATATCATATATACTATATACAGTATTTATCACAGAACATCAAATGATCACATCACAGATATCGCAGCAGAAGAAACATATGAAACATTGGATATACTAGGACGTCCGTGTTTTATTTTGAGCCTCTATAAAACACGGATTCCACGATCGCGATGAATAGCCAAACCCACACACCTAGACCCCTATGAGAGCGGCAAGCAACCCTTCCAATTCTATGGTTAGGAGACCCGGACTCGACTCCTCGAGTTGGTCTCCCACTGGACCCTAGAACCCGGTTACTTGTGCTCCCCTCCTTTGGTCTATCCTAGTGCGGAAAAGTAAATAATATACAAATGGTGACATCAACCTCGACCCGGAAGTGCCCCAATAAAAGAATATTACATACATTTAAATTTTACATGAATGAAAATAAAAACTCTTATCTCACATAAAAAACCCCCGGCTATTCAGAACGCGACGATCCAATATAACATATCCAGCAACACAGAACATCACATGTCATCAACGTAAGTAAATATGCGCATCCCAATTGTCGTTGACATATAGCAACGAAACCGGCGATATCACATATTACACTTATGGTCACAGAAAAGAAAGTGTAAAACTACAACATTTGGAATCCACAATCTCTTTAGACATCGTAAATCCGAAATATCACATATTTCGCATTTCATGCCTAACCGTGTGAATTCCAGATATTGTATCACATTCCAGATAAATAGACAGTATTAAACTTTCCGATCGAATATTCAAATACCCAAGATTTCCTAAATAGCTCAACACTTGAGCGGAGTTCAAAAATTCAAGAATACGTCACAGTAGCAACGGTCCAGCCGTAGAAGGGTCAAGCCAACGCCTCACATGTGGCACGCCGTACTGCCCCAAACCCTAAGGTTCAAAGGGCAGTTCAAGACGGTCACATAATCGAGTTAAGGTTTGTTGTCTTCTAGAGGGTCCGTCACATTTCTTGCACGTTTTTTCGAAAGATTTAAACCCGAGAAAAATTCAGCACTTGAATGTTTTTCGTGTCGGGAAAAATTGAGTTAATGATATACGTTCGAACATTTTAATACTTTCTAAATTATCCGGAATAACAATAACGAATTTAAAATTCCCGATCGAATTGACGATTACAAAATAAACCCCAGATTACTCAACACTTGAGTTAATATAAAAATACCCAGAAAATACAAATAACAGAAATAGAAATAACAGCGGAAAAACGAGCACATAAGTCCACTGTACTGCCGTGGTTCCGCGGCCCAAGCGCGGTACGGCCGCGGTTCTGCGTCGGTTTGGACGTATTATGTGTTCGTTTTTCACCACATTTCTTAGAAAACCCTGAAGAATTTTTTAGGTATTTTTAATTCTGAAAAAACCAGTTTTTAAAATTTGACCAGAGAGGGGGTTATTTCATCGATTCTGGGATCGATCGGGGTTTTATCTTCGTTAACAAATCGCCTAATGCTCTAGCTAGGCTCTGATACCACTGTAGGGTTACTAGGCACAGTAACAAGGCTCTACAAGGCATCGACCATGCCAAAATTAAATTTTTATGTGCCGAATAACACTAAGCAAGATCGTATACTAGAGTTTAGGCGAATCAATAAGCAAGTAAACAACTTTACTCTAAAGGGATACGAAATACAACCTTTGTAGATCGGTCCTTCACTTCATTTTCTCCTTGTTGAAGTCCCTTCGCTGCGATCGTGGATCTCCCGGACCCTTGCATGGCTTCACAAGGCGAAAGGTGCGACCTTGCTTGAAGTCTCCGAGGCCGAAGATGATCTACGTCGAGGGAATTCCGACTCAAGCTACTACTTCACTAATTTGAGAATTAGTGAAGCAAACACCCTATACAAGAGTGCTAGTCTTGATGAGGATGGAGAAATAGGAAGTGGGTTCTCTTTGGATTTTTAATTCTCACAAAGTTTCACTCTTTTTTGAAAACCCTAGCAAGCAATTTCTTTTGCTCAATGAAGAAGATGAATAAAAGAAAGGAATGGGGATAATGATCAAGTGTAAAGAGTAACCATGGTGAGTGAGTATCATATACTAACCCTTGTAGAGACTTAACCCTAGGCTAATCTTTATGGTTGGGTTAAGAAATATCCATAGTAAAAACAAAACCAATTTGAATTAGTCAATGCATCCACAAGCTTCCACAAGCTTCATGCATTTTCTAATCCTCCACTTGATTTTGTAATTACTTTAGATATTAAAAACCCTAAATAAAAATTAGCATAGTGTAAGTCTCATACACCCATGTATAGTGTATCAACAACCATGATAAAAAAATACAACACATTTTCATATATATCATATATAGTAAAAATGTGTACATGTGAGAAAAAACCCTAAGTGAACAAGTGTTTGTAAATGTAAACTAGTATATCTAATATACAATTATACACTTAATTATTAAATCAACACTTGACTTAATAATCCGGTCATATCTCATATAACCGACTAACATTCATCGTATCGACTTATCGAATCAACACTTGATTCAATAACCTAGTCATATCATATATAACCGACCGATACAAAAAGTCGCGAGAATAAAATCCGGTATCACATACATGCATTATTCTCTGTCCCGCACATATCACATACGTGCTCCTATTTCGTTTTGCCTGAGCCAGTAAAACCTCTGTGTAGGACTCTAAAGACTCGTCAATACGCCGGCAGTAGGTGATAATCACATCACGCACCCATAAGCCGTCAGCGGTACTAGCTGGACGTAACGGCTACCCGGGTATTGAGCGATCAGAAGATCAGCAAGCAAGCCCGCTCCAACTCCTGTAAAAGCCAGCCGGCAACACTTCCCGTTCAGTCCGGTCTCCTCATCTGATATATCGCATATCAAGTCTAGGGGTGGTAAACGTCAGACCCCAATAACCGATAAGTCGTGTCGATGTGAGGCACATAACGGGTCGAGAAACTACTTGTAACACTTATCAGTAAATCTCTGAATCAGCCCTGGCCAGGGACTTCCCTGTTACGGCCAATCGAGCACAGCGCAACATCAACCCCCAATACAGGGAGAGACGAAACCCCTCCTATCGCTCATTGCCTCTATGTGACTCGGGACTGTACCCAAAAACCACCGTTTTGCATGCCCTCATGGACGTGGTAAGGTGGAAATCAAAGCACAGTGGGAATCATACAAGACTCTATGACGATCTCGGGTCTACAGACTAACCTGCATAAGTGTCACCAGAGAACTGCCATCTGACGTGAGGTATAATACCATCTGGGAGTTCTCGGCGAGTCCGTTCAGTGTACCCAGTCTCCACTGAGCACCCGTATACCATCTCTGATGTCAAACACCAATGGATATGGGATCATCCATCACCCATCTCATGGGTCGAGAAGCGTATACGCTAGTCTACACTGGTATATCGATGCCCCATCTCGATACACCCACGACTAGGGACCTTGAAGGATGTACTTATGGACTACCATGTCTCCACTAGTATGATCCGCATCATAGTCCAGGTAGTCAAGTACACATCCTAAGGGCTTTACCAACATGTAACTATAAGACAATATCAAGAGACAAGTATACATGTTAAGATAAAGAGCAACCAGATAGCATACTATCATATCGAGCAAGAAAGTCCTCTCTATATATGTCCAAGCATCTAATATAATATACATCATCTGTACAATACTGGCCCTTTGGGCATACATACAACTAACACATACTAAAGGGGTTTAGTATGGAGGATTCTAAGCGTGGTGGTTTGCCCACATACTCAGGAATCACTCTCTCCAAAAAGATATCTCCCGAGACTGATTTGAAGAGAGCTCGCGTACAAGGGATACCCTATACTTCGGCTGTAGGCTCGATAATGTATGCGATGTTATGTACCAGATTAGATGTAGCTGATTCACTAGGAGTAGTGATCAGGAATCAATCGGATCTTGGCAGAATCATTGGACAGCTGTGGAAGACATTCTTAAGTATATGAGAAGCACTAAAAGAAAGTTCTTGTTTCGAGCTTCCAGAGTGATAAGGTCGACTGAAAGTCAGCCACAGGCATTGTCTTTACCCTCAGTGGAGGGACGGTATGCTGGAAGAGTTCCAAGCTAGATACCGTGACATACTAGACGATAAAGGCCAATTATATCGCTACCAATGATGCTACCAAAGTGGCAGTCTGGACATTTCTTGTTCTTGAGATAAACAAGGTTCCTACCATTGAGCATCCAATAACTGCGATTGTGACAACAATGGAGTTATGGCTTTGGCCAAGGAACGCAGGTCCCGTCTGCATTCCAGACATATTCTTAAACAGTATCACCTGATCAGGGAGATAGTTGATCTCCAGGAGATCGAGATCAGGAGAGTCGACACGGAGGATAACAAAGCGGATCCACTCACCGAGGCCATTCCCCAGATGCTATTCGAGAGATTTTTGGGACGTTAGGTATGAGATACTACAAAAACTGGCCTTAGTGCAAGTGGGAGATTATTAGTTATATGTATGCCCTAGAGGCCATTATTGTACATATGATGTATAATATAGTGGATGCTTGGACATATATAGAGAGCACTTTCTTGCTCGACATGATAGTATGCAATCTGGTTAACTTTGTCCTAACATGTAGACTTGTATTGTGATACTTTCTTGCTCTCACATGTTGATAAAACCCTTAAGATATGTACTTGACTACCAGGACAATGATAAAGATCATACTAGTGGGGCCAGGGTAGTTCATAAACACATCCTTTAATTGTTCCTAGTCGATGGAACATTGAGACAGGGCATCGATATTCCAGAGTAGACTAGCGTGTACGCTTCTTGACCCATATGATGGGCGATGGATGATCCCACATTTATTGGTGTTTGACATCAAAGATAGTATATGGGTGCTCAGTGGAGACTGGGTACACTGAACAGCACTCGCCGAGGACTCCTGTGTGGTAGTATACCTATCGTCAGATAGCAGTCCTCTGGTGACACTGGTATAGGTTAGTCTGTATACCCGAGATCTTCTTAGAGTCTTGTGTGGCTCCCACTGTGCTTTGATTTCCTCCCTACCATGCTCAAGAGAAGTTGTGCAAACAGGTGGATTTTGGGTACAGTCCTGAGTCACATGGAGGCAATGAGCGATAGGAGGGGTTTCGTCTCTCCCGGTATTGGGGGTTGATGTTGCGTTATATACGATTGGCTATAACTGGATGTCCCTGGCCAAGGCAGCTGCCGAGATTTACTGATAAGTGTTATCAGTAGTGTCACGAACCATAATTTAGCATGTGACCGGCACTTAAATTACGCAACGTCTAAAGGCCTGACATAAATCAAGTACGCCGAAGCCCAGAAAATCTAGACCTTTTTGCGGAAAATAGTGTGGGTGTAGTTTTGAAATAAAGATATAATGAATCCTGTTTTGTCTTTTAAAATTTGGGCAGCACCTCCCTTGTATATTTTGATCCAAAAACATATACACGATAATATATAGGTATCCCCAAGCGGGAGCTAGCTCTTTGCCCACTGGCGGAATCACAACCACGCAATAACATATATACGACACCCAACTGCGAAGAATCAACCCAGAAAGAACAAATAAAGAAACAAGACAACAAAACTCAAGGAAAGCGATCATAAACCCATCGCTCTATGTCTCGCACAAACCCAAGTCTGAGTAAGTCAACCAATATACAACTCTAGTCTCTGATTTGAGGTGATCGAGTTTATCTAGATACAATAGAATATAATAATACGAGAGTGGGAACGATCCAAAATGTGTCCCACCTACCAAAGCAAGGACCCTGGAAGAAGCTGTGTGCTAGCAATACCGCAACTGATCCCTAGCAGTCAAACCTGCAAGAACTGTGGCACAATGGGGGTGAGTTGCCAACTCGTGAGTAGAAAACATCAGTAAGTAGAAATCGAATAAAACAATGATTTCCTAGGGCACTATATCCTGAAGGTAATACTTTGATATCATTATATCATGAAGGTAATACTATGATATATAGGGTGACCAAGTACGCATATATGTCAACAATCTATCAATCCAACGACATATATAAATAAACATCTGACATCATATGTATATATGCCGTGGATATCATTCACGTGTCCATCAACGACACAAACAATATCATAGAACCGGAGTATCGCATACCGACACTCGAACATCATGAAAAAATAAGCCGGTATATATATATGAGGATATCTACCACGTGTGTCCATCAACGACAAATCAAAATTATGGAACCTGAGTGTCCAACACCGATACTCGAAACATCATGAAAACCCATGTCCAGCATCAATACGTAAATCCTCATATCTCAGGCACCGCATACTCATATCAGCCATCATATCTATCTCATATCATAACTCTAAAACGGTATTCTCCGGTTATCCGCCGAGTTCTATACAATCACCGGTGGTTAGTGCTCCCCTGCCAGGCTCACCGCCTAATAATACAAGTCTTCTTGCCCCGGGGTACCTCACTGGGTCCACCATGTACCAGCAGACGGTGCCTACCGCTCCTCAAATCGAGTATACTCACTGCTTAAAACCGAGAAAACACATAGTGGACACCTACAAATATCATATCAAGAGAAACCGCATTTTTAAAACAATACACAATTTCCATTGAAATTAAACTGCTGTTCTCAAATCCAGAGATATCATAAAAACTGCATCTCAATGCATATAACCATAAAGTACGATGTATGCAACATAGAGTAGTAATATGAGCATATCGGGTATATCATGCAAGCATATAACCATAAGGTAAAATGCATGCAACATAGAGTAGTAATATGAGCATATCGGGTATATCATGCAAGCATGTCAAGTGATAATACTGAACAATAAATGTACTTTTAACGTTAAAAGTAATATCATGATATGGCAATTCTACTGTGTAAGTAGAATGGCAATTACCAATGATGAATGTGTGTGACCCGGCAAATCTATATAAGTGTAACATGCGCATCAATCGGTAATTGTGCAGGTGTACTAGCAATGATATCATAAAACATTAATTACTGGAAACATGATAGGTATCACATAAGGAATAATATCCTACATAACATGAACAATAAATGGTATATCTACCCACACAGGAATCTTACAGTCACTTTTTAAACGATACACATCGTCATTTTGAAAATAGGTGTAGTTCAGGAGGCAATCTTTATATCGGCGATCCCGCTTCATAACATCCGATATGATAATAATCATCGATCATCATCCTCAATTCACTAGCGTGGATCAATCATCCAGTACATCTCATCGCGTACGATAATCCATCTACTGGGTCATCAAACAGAATAAGGAAGCTATCGACCTATACAGTAATGACGGTACGGATCTAAAGTCTCGTACAGCATATTACTCATAAGTATATATACACATATATCTCAAATCATATTTGTATAAACGTCATATCTTATTAATTCCACAACACCTCCATCTCAATTTCGTATCGTGTTTATCAATCTCGATCTTCTATCATACCATTATCAACTCATACTTGTTCTCTTTCAATTCGTACCTATCATGATTCACTTTCCATTTCATATTCTCAAGCAAATATATTCTTTAGTGTCAACATTTATCATATCTTACTAAATCCTATAATAAGATTATCTTAAACTCGTGGCATATCTTTTATTTAATTATAATTTATATCCCAATCTTCCATATCAATGTTTGTGGGGGTGCTATACGCCATCCATTCAACTTCCTCCGTAGATATAAATCTACTCACCTGCTGAACTCCTCGCTTAGCCGAAGTCGATGTGCTTTGTCATCTCGGAAGTCCACGCGAAAGTATCTGCAATCAATACACAATCGCAATACTATTAAAATCAAGTCCGAAAACCGATACGGCACACGGATTGCATATAGGTTAGAAACTATAGCTTCGCATGAAAAATCAACCAAATAACCCTCGCCCGTTGACGTACAATCGTCCAACGACGGAATCCAAACTCAAATACAAAACCATGCATTCCAAATATAAAAACCAAGAATTCACATATCGGAAAACATAGCAAAAACACTCTCAAGTACTTCCCAGATTTTGGCTCAGGTAAATAGGAACTAAAAAAGCAAGTACAGGGGATAGGTTGTAGGGTAAGTGAGCTACATGCAAAACCACAACACTAATGGAATTTGGGGGTCTGGCGACATCGAGAGGAAATCCGGCCTTGCCGGCAATACCAGAGTGAAACTGGCTCGTGTTTCTGTAGTGGTCTATCTAGGTTAGTGGACTTGTTTGATTTTTAAAAAAAAATCCCAGATAGCTCCAGATACCCTGTAGGCCTTAAGGTTTAACAAAACCAATACGGAACAATTCTAACTTCGTTTATCGGGTTCTAAACTCATTTCTAGGCCTCTAAATCAATCACTAGGGTCTTGAAAACACTCACTACACCTCAATTAACCACTTAAGAGCAACTTAAAATTTTCTAAGATCATAAACCTAATTAACTCAATTTCTAAACTATAATACGATATTTAACACAAATACATAACTAAACGTGAAGGGATTACCTTATTGGCCACTTAGGAAATTTCTAGAGTTGCCCAAAGTCTTCAAAATCCAAACTTGGATGGTTCAAAGGGTTTAGAATGGGTGTGTGCAAGTTTTTAATGAAGGGGACATAAGGTTTTGGCAAAAGAATGGAGATGAAGCATGGGGGTAATGAGATGAAGGAGCATGGAGGAATACATGAAGAAATAATGGAGGAGGAGGGAAAAGGGGCAGCCAACTATCTCTTAGGCTCACTTTCTCTCATAAATATATCCCTCTACACTCACTCTCCCACAATTATCACTTTTGTTTTTCATTCATAACTCCATTCACACACAAACTCTTTCTTTTCTTTGCAATTCCTTTTCTTTTCTTTGTTTTTCTTTTCCTTTCCTTTCTCTTCTCCTTTAAATCTTACAAGTCACACACTTAACATGTACAAGACATGGTGCACAAGTCATGGAAAAATGTAAAAATACGTATTTGGCCGAAAATCCGATAAATATCATTAAAATAAATAAATCATTTTAATCTCCGATTAATTTCCAAATATTGGTATATACTTATACTATTTAACGAAAAATCCCTATTCGCAAATCGAATAGTTTTCGCGAAATATATTATTTTAATATTTAATTTCCAAAAAAATAATATTTTATATTTCTGAAATGTTACAGCCTTCCCCTCTTAAATAAATTCGGTCCCCGAATTTAAATTTAAACCCCAAAATACTAAAACATTTCAATAATCAGCTCAAGTCAACGGGGTTCGAAATCACGGAAGATACAGAAATACCACAGCGCATCATGTGCGCCAGAAAACGAGTACGAAACTAAAATCAAACTCCGTCAAGCATCATGCAATCATCGGAGTTAAAAATGGAAATACGAATCTCGAATTCCACCACTGGAATTCAAATGCACTATAGTCAAATCATAATACGTATATTGTACGCATTTTTGTAAAACCATTTTAAAAGCTGAATAACTCTTGTCAAATCTTTCCCAAATCTCTGTGCTATGCGTACCTCACAGTACAAGTGGCGGATGATCATTTGTAAAGTAGTAAATATATACTTATACATTTTTTGCTCAATTTATACGTCCTGCCTTATTGAAATATCCCAGAACGTTGTCTTTATAAAATTTCGTGTCACTCGCGGATACGTAGGAAATAGCAAGACTATAACTCCTTTTTGAAAACCCTTGGTAAATTTTTGTGCTTGCAAAAGTACTCAGGCACTGTCCTTAGATCAGCCCTGCTCGGCTACTATACAATATAGTATCCATCATCAAAACGCAATACTCATAAATCAAATCGGCCTCAAAAGGCGTATCCAATATCACATGCGTCTGGTGCGCACGAAAAACCAAATCCAATACAAGTGCCACAATATGCACAAAAGCAAAACTAAGTGCAATAGATGTGCACGAAAGCATCTGTCCAGTGCAACGGATGTGCACGACAATCTCAATCCAGTGCAACTAACTTGCAAGAATGAAAATCCCAATCAAGTGCATCTAATTATGCATGAATAAAAATACCAAATCAAGTGCATCCGTTATCCACAAAATCTCATATCACGTGCCCAACATGCGCGAAAATCCAAAACAAGTGCGTCTAGTCCGTATAAAACATCCAGTGCAATAGTATGCACGATAACGAACATCAAGTGCAGACGCTCACGAAAACATAAATCTGGTGCAACAAATTCACGAAAACTCACCACTATCTCAAATGATCACAAAAACAATACCGAGTATACCAAGGTGTATAGAATCATAAACGGTTGTAACTGTGTGCACAAAATCCATCCTAATGCACTGCAAGCACATATAAGCTATACCGAGTGCAAACATCAAGTCAAGTGTGTATGACATGCACGTAATCGAAATAGACAGTATCGAATCCATGAAACCATAAATATGTACAACGAAGGCACAAATCGATACCAAGTGCAATAAATATGCACTGATCATAAACCGATGTATCGGTGTATAAAACATAAATCATGTGCAATAACTATGCACAAATATAAATCTCCAGTAGGTGCAACCATGGCGCACAAAAAAACATAATCACAAAAACCAATCCTTGAAACTCAAGTCCAAGCGATAAAAGTGTGATACTCGGATGACAAAATGCAAATTGCAATAACTGACATTGAGGTACACCTCCTACAATGTCGAAAAATATGCCAGTGCACTCAAATTAGAAGAGCAAGATCATCTACTTGCTTTCTGCTCTTGTTCTGGCATCTTCGGTCTTAGGGTCCTCATTTTCTCTATGGATTACCAATCATACGATCTTTCTGCTTATCCGCCTGGTCAGGTGTACTACCCGCTCTGGAACTCCTCCGATCACCGTTTGGCCAATCAACATGACCACTCTCAAACGACACATTACTGACGGTGGCATATGGCCATCTGAATACGCACGCTATAACTGATCCTGGCTGCAAGTAACTATCACTGCGGTGTCCTGGAAAGAACCAGCTCACGGCTTCTGCCGATCTTACCTATGCCGAACCATACGAAGGTTGGCACTCTTGTATAACTCTTTTCTCAAAACCAGACAGCTGTGTCCTCAGTATGGCTTCCATATATATATTGGGTGTATCCGACGCCTCTGCACACATATCAAACCTCTGGCATCAGCTGAGCATAACGATAGCTTGTTAACATCTCGCACGAACATCTTGTTCCACTCGTCTTTATTATCAACCAATTCGACGTCATTTCTTGTTGTCTGCATATTGCAATTCATTCTCGGCTACGGTCATTCTGGAGTCTCTTACACGAACTCAACATTAAGAACTCGGTATCTTCAACACTCTGTAGAAGATATCTAGCCGAACACGTCCTCAGGAACTCGTCCAAATCATCGGAGGAATACACTTTATTCGTCCATTCTCGATCAACTCACAACGCATCTGGGTGAGGTCCTTCTATATGGAACTGGTCAACTTACCGATCTCACATCGAAGCATCAATGATCGATGTCCTCTCTTGATTGATCTACTCTAGATCTGAGTAAGATCCTTCAACTAGAATTCTTCAACTCATCTGAGCCTACATCGGCACATCAAATATGATGAATCATATCAGTCGCTCCACTCGAGATAGTCTAGCTATCTCCTGTCACATCTCTGTCTGAAAGCTCCAGCAGTTTCAGATCATAAACTTTGGAAACGACATCCCATCAACAGCAGCAACTGGGTCATCTGTCTGCACAGTAGACAACAACACGATCTCTAAGGTGTGATGTACATCAACAGACCTCTCAATCCGATAGCCTCTATCAATGGACCGAGTATCCGGTGCAAAACCGAACACTTGCCTCAAACGAGAGATCATAACACAACCCTATACCTACACGTCCTTATGTCACCAGAAACAACATCATGGTCATTCCTCGTCAGTGACGAGCTCTCCTTGATCGTAACACTAGCAGCAGCTCAATCTACGCTCAAACCATGGTGACAAGAACCTCAACCAGGTATCAAAGAAGATAGATCAATGAATGAAAGAATCAACAGATCCCAAATGGACATATGATCAAAGGAACGAATAGTATCAAAGATCTCAAGATATGTACATCCTAAGGCTTCTTAAGTGGAGTATCGTATCGTAAATATGCCGCGGAACATACGTACGGTACATCACTCTACTCAAGCTACCTACTCCATCAATCAAGGTTAACCTATGAAACGAAAGTTTGGGTGTAATACCCCCCGTTAAGTCTATATTCCGTAAGGTCAAGCTTAGGTTCTGAAATATAAACGCCCTAGACTCCGCATAGTCAAACCCAGACTCAACCCAAGGTTAAACCTAATGCTCTGATACCAACTTTGTCACAACCCGTAATTTAGTACGTGACCGGCACTTAAATTACGCAACGTTTAAAGGCGTGACATAAATCAAGTAAGATGAAGCCCAGAAAATTTAAACCTTTTTGCAGGAAATAGTGGGGGTGCAGTTTTGAAATAAAGGTATAATGAATTTTGTTTTGTCTTTTAAAATTTAGGCAGCACTTCCCTCGTATATTTTGATCCAAAAAAATATACATGATTATATATAGGCATCCCTAAGCGGGAGCATGCTCTTCGCCCACTGGCGGAATCACAACCACGCAATAAAATATACACGACGCCTAATGGCGAAGAATCAACCCAGAAAGAACAAATAAAGAAGCAAGATATCAAAACTCAAGAGAAGCGATCATAAACCCATCGCTCTAAGTCTCGCACAAACCCAAGTCTGACTAAGTCTACAAATATACAATTCTAGTCTCTGATTTGAGGTGATGGAGTTTATCTAGATACAATAGAATATAATAGCACGAGAGTGGACACGATCCAACATGTGTCCCACCTACCAAAGCAACCACCCTGGAAGAAGCTGTGTGCCAGCAATACCGCAACTGAATCCAAGCTGTCAAACCTGCAAGAACTGTGGCACAACGGGGGTGAGTTGCCAACTCGTGAGTAGAAAACATCAGGAAGTAGAAATCGAATAAAACAACGATTTCCTTGGTCATTATATCCTGAAGCTAATACTTTGATATCACTATATCCTGAAGGTAATACTATGATATCTAAGCTGACCAAGTACGCATATATGTCAACAATCTATCAATGCAATGACATATATAAATAAACATCTGACATCATATGTCTATATGTCTGTGGATATCATCCACGTATCCATCAACGACACAAACAATATCATGGAACTGGAGTATCCCAAACCGACACTCGAACATCATGAAAACATTTTCCTGTATATATATATGAGGATAACTTCCACGTGTGTCCATCAACGACACATCAAAATCATGGAACTTGAGTGTCCAACACCGACACTCGAAATATCATGAAAACCCGTGTCTAGCATCGATACGTAAATCCTCATATCTCAGGCGCCGCAAATTCATATCGGCCCTTATATCTATCTCATATCATAACTCCAAAATGGTATCCTCCGGATATCTGCCGAGTTCTATACAATCACTAGTAGGTAGTCCTCCTCTGCCAGGCTCACCGACTAACAATAGAAGTCTTCTTGCCCCGGGGTACCTCATCGGGTCTACCATGTACCCGCAGACGGTACGTACAGCTCCTCGAATCGGATATACTCACTGCTCAGAACCGAGAAACCACATGGTGGACACTTCGAAATATTATATCAAGAGAAACCGCATTTTTAAAAAAATACACAATTTCCTTTGAAATTAAACTATGGTTCTTAAATCCAGAGATCTCATAAAAACAGCATCTCAATGCATATAACCATAAAGTACGATATATGCAACATAGAGTAGTAATATGAGCATATCGGGTATATCATGAAAGCATGTCAAGCGATAATACTGAACAATGAATGTACTTTTACGGTTAAGAGTAATATCATGATATGGCAGTTCTACTGTGTAAGTAGCATGGAAATTACCGATGATGAATGTGTGTGAGCCGTCAAATCTGTATAAGTGTAACATGCGCATCAATCGGTAATTGTGCAGGTGTACTAGCAATGATATCATATAACATTAATTACTAGAAACATGACAGGTATCACACGAGGAATAATATCCTACACAACATGAACAATAAATGGTATATCTACCTACACAAGAATCATACGGTCACTTTTTAAACGATAAACATCGTCAATTTGAAAATAGGTATGGTTTAGGTGGCAATCTTTATATCGGCGATCCCGCCTCATAACATCCGATATGACAATAATCATCGATCATCATTCTCAATTCACTAGCACGGATCAATCATCCGATACATCTCATCACGTACGGTAATCCATCATACGGGTTCATCAAACAGAATAAGAAATCTATCGACCTATACAGTAATGAAGGTACGGATCTAAAGTCTCATACGACACATAAGTATATATACACATATATCTCAAATCACATCTGTAAAAACGTCATATCTTATTAATTCCCCAACACCTCTATCTCAATCTCGTGTCGTGTTTATCGATCTCGATCTCTTATCATACAATTATCAACTCATACTTGTTCTCTTTCAATTTGTACCTATCATGATTCACTTCCCATTTCATATTCTCAAGCAAATATATTCATTTGCGTCAACTTCTATCATATCTTACTAAATCCTAGAATAAGGTTATCTTAAACTCGTAGCAAATCTTTTATTTGATTATAATCTATATCACAATCTTCCATATCAATGTTTGCAGGGGTACTATACGCCATCCACCCGACATCCCCCGTAGATATAAATCTACTCACCTGCTGAACTCCTTGCTTAGCCGAAGTCGATGTGCTTCGTCGTCTCAGAAGTCCTCACGAAAGTACCTATAATCAATACACATTCGCAACACTATTAAAATCAAGTCCGAAAACCGATACGGCACACGGATTGCTTATAGGTTAGAACCTATAGCCTCACATGCAAAACCGACCAAATAACCCTCGTCCGTTGACGTACAAACGTACAATGGCGGAATCCAAACTCAAATACAAAACCACGCATTCCAAATATAAAAACCAAGAATTCACATATCAGAAAACATAACCAAAAAACTCTCAGGTACTTCCCAGATTTTGGCTCAAGTAAATGGGAACTAAACAAGCAAGTATAGGGGATAGGTTGTAGGGTAAGTGAGCGACAGGCAAAAACACAACACTAATGGAATTTGGGGGTCCGGCGACATCAAGAGGATATCCGGCCTCGCTGGCCGTACCAGGGTGAAATGAGCTCATGTTTCTGTGGTGGTCTTCTAGTGGTCTATCTAGCTTAGTGGACTTATTTAATTTTCTTAGAAAAATCCCAGATAGCTCCAGATACCTTGTAGGCCTTAAGATTTCACAAAACCGACACGGAACAATTCTAACTTCGTGTATCGGGTTCTAAACTCATTTCTAGGTCTCTAAATCAATCTCTAGGGTCTTGAAAACACTCACTACACCTCAATTAACCACTTAACAGCAACTTATAATTTTAATATCATAAACCTAATTAACTCAATTTCTAAACTAAAATACGATATTTAACACAAATACATAACTAAACTTGAAGGGATTACCTCATTGGCCACTTAGGAAATTTCTAGAGTTGCCCAAAGTCTTCAAAATCCAAACTTGGATGGTTCAAAGGTTTTAGAGTGGGTGTATGTGCATGTTTTTAATGAAGAGGACATATGGTTTTGGCAAAGGAATGGAGATGATGCATGGTGGTAGTAAGATGAATGAGCATAGAGGAATATGTTAGTGTATATGCCCTAGAGGCCCTTACTGTATCATACTAGTTTGTATATTACTTGATGGAAGCTTGGGATATTCATAGTTGTATATACAATCTTGCTCGGAATGGTAGTATGCTACTTGGTTTGTCTCTGCTTTAATATGTGCATGTGTTTCTTTTAGCATATCGCTGATATACATATTAGTAGAGCCCTTAGGATCTTTGCTTGATTACCAGCGTTGTAATGGCGCTCACACTCGTGGGAGCTGGGTAATCCATAAGCACATCCTTATACTGGTACCTGGTCATTGGACTATCGAGACAGGGCATCGATACTCCGGAGTAGACTAGCGTATGCGCTTCTCATCCCAGCGTGGGAGACGGTCCGTCCCACAGCCGTCAGTACGTCGTACTTGAGATAGTATGCGGGTTCTCGTTAGGTTACGAGTACACTGGACAGGACTCGTCGGGAACTGTTGGTTGGTATTATACCTATCGTCAGTTATCAGTTCCCAGGTGACATGAGTACAGCTTAGTCCGCTGACTTGACACTGTCACTTCGCCTCGAGTGTGTTCCCACTGCACTTTGATTGCTACCCTACCATGGCTCAAAGGAGTCATGCAAACAGGTAGTTTTTGAGTGCAGTCCCGAAGCACTTGGAGGCAGTGACGGTGAGACAGGATTCGTCTCTCCCCGTATTGGGGGTTGACATCGCGCTGTGTCCAGGAGAGCCATTACACGAGTAGTCCTTGGCCAGGGCAAGCGAGATATACTGGTAGGTTTCCAGTGTTATCTCAGGGTGTTCTGGGCTTCACTCCGACACGACTTGTACCGCTATTAGGGGACTGACGTTCACCGCCCCCCTAGGCCCGCCATGCGATGTATCAGACGAACAGACCGGACTGTACGGAGACTATCACATACAGGCTCAGTAGGAGTTCAGATGGGGATTACCTCGTCAGTCTTCTTGTCGACATCTACCTGGGGACCGTTACGTACAGCTAGTGCCGCTTGCGGTCTGTGGTTAAACCCACTTCCAGCGTAGTGTCGAGTCTTTAGAGTCCCATACAGAGAGCTATTTGCCTTTAGGCAAAATTAGTAGAGGTCACATGGTTTTGCGACAGGGTTCGTTCACATCCGCGCACTTGTGCACGTTTGCTGTCCGGACAGTTTATACTAGCGGGCTTTGGTTTAAGCCAGAACCTAGTATAGATTTGGGATTGGTTTTTTCTCATTGTATTCGTGTTCCACGGATCACGAATACGGGTGCGTATGCACAGTTACTTGAGACAGAGGGAGAGGACTTTGATTAGGGTTAATGACTATTGTCATTTTATTAACCCTAATGCTTATGTGTGTATTATGGTTAATTGATATTAGTTTAATATAATTGTGCATGGTTATGGTTGTTGACCATTTGACCTCCTTGACTTGCTGACCTAGGTTGACACTTTGACCATCATCATTTCATTTGGAAGATGCTCTTTGATCCTTGCAAATTGCATTAAAAATGAAATGATAATGGTCATGTCTTGATTAACTATGACAATTATCTAGCTAATTATCTAATTACAATAATTCACACATATATGAGAGAATGCTTCATATTTTCTCTCATTTTCTATTATTTTCTTTCTCTCTCTTGTTCTTCCTCTCCCTCAAGCTCTCCCCTCTCATGTGTTGAGAAACACTTGAGCTTGAGAAAAACCCCTTCTTGATAATCTCTACTCTCATCTAGGGTTTAAGGATTAGCACTTCTTACACCCTAGTTACTTCTAGCTTGGAGTTGAAGCCAAAGGTTGAGGCTTTCGGGTGGATCTTTCTTCGACGTGAGAAGACGACAAAGGTGACCACTTTCCACTACTACAAGGAGCAAGGAGAGAAGGACATAAAGCCCTAGGTATAACCTTTCTAACACTTAGATAGTTTCTAGTTAGCTTTAGCTTGTTTTTGTTTAGCAAAGATCCTTCTTTGTCTAGTGCATGTTGCCTAAGTTGATAAAAATTTGAATTTTATTCCGTTTTCCGCCTCCCCGCAAGTACCGGGGTGGGCAACGTGGACTTACAGTGGTATCAGAGCCTAACTAAACATAAAATAGCTAGGTAGTAAAGTGTATAGAAGTTCGAATCGGAAAAATCGAAAAACCGAGTTTTCAAAAACCCAACTTTCTGTTAAAATTTTTTCTGCTAAAAAAAAATTCATCATACTCCTAAAATTGTCTCAGGGTTTTGTGAAGAAAGCCACCAAACCCGGTCCAGTGACTCGACCAAGGCGCCGCGGTTCCACGGCAATAGCAAGCTATTGCCTCGCAACCGCGGCCGAGTTGGCTCGTCTCTGGGTCGAGTTTGGTGCAGTGTTCTTCTGGCATGGTTTTGAGATTTTTAAGATGGTTTATACGTGCCCAGATTTTCCAGAATAGAAATTTGTTTTTGGGGGCCTATAAATCCGTATTTTTATCGAACTTCACTACACTTTGACTATAAGGGTTATATCTGTGATGTTTATATGTATTGAACATCGGCTAATCGCTATATGTCGATTAGTGGGGGTTATACATATCTGTGATCTATGTTTGATGATGGTATATGTATATGAATGTGTTGGATTGTCGCGGGTGAATAGCCGGGGTGGATGTGAGATGAGTGTTTCTTTTTCTTTCATTCATTGTAATATGTAAATTGATGTAATATTATTTGTATGGCCGCACAACCGGGTCGAGGTTGTAGCCGTCATTGTATAATTCTTTTTTACTGTTTTTGCTCCTAGGATAGACCCATGGAGGGGTGCACAAACTACCGGGTATCTCGAAGTGTCGAGTGGCCTACTCACGGTGGTGAGAAAGGTTGCTTCGCTTCGGGTACTTGGCGGGTAGTTTGCCGCACCCGTAGGGGTCTTGGGTGGGGTATTGGCTATTCACCGCGACCGTGTAATCCGCTTTTCGTTGCAGGCTCGATCGGATTGCGGATTCGTAGTATATCCAATGTATTCATCTGTGATCTGTAATGTCTATCATTGCTATATATTTATATATGATAACTATTTAGGCGTTGCTTATGTTTTACAGCCGCGCTAGCCCAGCCCCCGCTCTGTCGTTAGTTAAGTAACCTAACGGGTGATGTCGGGGCCCCGTGGCGAATGCGAATGGCATAAGCGTACGTCATATTTTGGTTGTTTTCTGCAATGGTAGGATTAAATGATGGGATGCATTAAAAGAACTAATGCAAGAAAATAAAACAAGTAAAAGTCGATTGGAACACTTTGAAAACCACTCGGTTGTTTTCAAAACTAAACTTTTAAACGCGGAGCTTAAACCACTCCTTTTAAAAGCTATCTCGTTCCATCGATTATATCAAGTTCACTACGTTCACGGTTTCGCCAAAACCATCCGTAGCCCTCCATCATTTCAGTTAAATATTCGGTAGTATTCAAGCTATGTATTTTGACCTCATGCCAAGGCATAGTGATTGGTAGCTGCCGGATATTTATCTGTTGCATAGATAGAATGCGTTGGTTTGAGACAGTCGTACTGCCATTTTAGCCTACATCAAGGGTAGGTACGGGTGGGTTCAAATTAACCGGGATAATGATGGGAAGAACTTGACATGTGACTTATGACATTTTGACCTCACGCCAAGGTCATAAGAGCATGGGGCAAAAATCCACATCGGGAGTTTCATAAGTGCTGAAACTTGCTAGCGCTGCATACCATTTGGAGTGTGATAATTCTGGTAGGATTCCTTCGGTTTTATCACACGATGATATTTGGATCCCGATCCTACTGTGAGTATATGCTACTCCTCGGGAAAACTCTTACTTAACGATCAATGCTATAAACTTAGTAGGTGTCTAGAAAGGTGTTAGCGGGGCTACGCCCACAGGGAAAAGAGGTTACTTAATTAAGGAACTTCGCGAAAGCGTTGGAAAACCTCCCTCGAAGTACCGACACTGGCCTGGCTGAACGGTTAAGCAAGTATTGTACGGTGAGATTAATCCTGACTAATCCTTTCTTTACAGTTTGAGAAGGGATTCGAGAGACAGTGGGAGCCATCCTGTTTAGACAAACTAAAATCCACTCTAAACTTGCAAGAGCATCATGCTAAAGTGTTTCTTTTCTCTCTCCTAATTGCAGCGACCATTCCACATGACCGGACTTAAGTTATTACTAGATAAAAACATATTGACATGGACAAACTACAAAGATTGGCTCAGGAATGTCAAGATGGCAATCACTTACGACAAGCTGGGGTATCTCCTTACCACCAAAGCTCCCCCTGTCCCAGGTCCAAAAACCAGTGTCGTAGATAGGGAAATCTATAAGACCTGGGAAATAGATTGCGCGAAGGCCAAATGCCTCGTACTTGCCTCGATGGACAACGAACATCAGTGGAGGCACGATAATATGGACCTAGAGTCCATATTTCTTCATACAAAAGAACTGTATGGAGAGCAGTCTCGTATCGCCAGATATGAAGTGTCGAAGAAGTTGTTTTCGGCAAGGTTGGCCGTCGGATCATCGGTAGCGGAACACGTGCTTAAGATGATTGGCTACATAGAGGAGCTCGCAAAACTTGGGACCACGTTGGAGAATGAGCTCTATACGGACTTGATTCTCCAGTCCCTTCCTTCCACTTATGCCCAGTTCATCCTGAACTTCAACTTACAGGAAAAAAAAGTTGAACTTTCAGAGCTCCTTAACATGCTGAGGAGTGCAGAGGGCACCCTACAGAAAAGTAGGGAGACATCCACTTTGTTTGTAGGAGGATCTTCCTCTTCTAGATCCAGGGCGAAAGCCAAGGGTAAGAAGAAGAAAGCCCCCCGCCAAACCAAGAGGCGGTGTCAGTAAAGTGGATACGAAGGGAAAAGGAAAAGCAACAAAGGTAGCGGGTAAGCTGGTGGGGAAGGAAGAATGCTTCTACTGTCACAAAAGTGGTCACTAGAAACAGGATTGCAAGGCTTGGAAGGCCAGAACACAGGATTAGAAGCGAGTTGCAGCTTTAGCTTCAGGTGTGTATGTTATTGAAAACTTTCTATCAATAAACTCTACATCCTGGGTATTGGATACCAGATCAGGATCTCATATCTGTAATTCTTTGCAGGCGTTGAGAAAGCGTAGAGTTTTGAAGGCAGGTGACATGACCCTCAGAGTTGCAAACGGTGCTAGCATGGATGCTGAGGCCGTGGGGGACTATGACCTGGGATTGTCGGATGGACACTTTTTGGTTTTGCGTAGTTGTTATTATGTACCAAATGCAACCTGTAATATCATTTCTGTATCTTTATTATCTAAAGAAGGTTATGAATTTGCATTTGTAAGTAATGTAGTGAACATTCACCTTAATCAAGTTTTGATTGGGTCAGGTACATTTAACAACGGTATATACGTATTAAACCAACCACAGATTTTCAATGTCCAGAATACACACAAAAGAAAGTCTCCAGAAATCAATAAAACTTTCTTATGGCATTGTAGACTGGGTCACATCAATGAGAGAAGGTTGACTAAGTTACATGCAGAAGGATATTTGGATCCGTTCGAATATCAATCGTATGCAACTTGTCAATCCTGTCTCAAAGGAAAGATGACAAAGACTCCGTTTACTGGACACAGAGTAAGAGCGAGCGAGCTCTTGGGACTCATACACAGCGACGTGTGCGGTCCAATGTCTACACATGCGCGAAACGGTTATTCTTACTTCATTACTTTTACGGATGATTTCTCAAGGTTCGGACATGTCTTCTTGATGAAGCATAAATCCGAAGCTTTTGAAAAGTTCCAGGAATATAAGAATGAAGTAGAAAAACAAACAGGAAAAAGTATCATGGCACTGAGATTTGATCGAGGTGGTGAATACTTGAGTGCCAAGTTCCTGGGTTACTTAAAAGAGAATGGAATTCTCTCTCAGCTTACTCCTCCATACACTCCGCAACATAACGGTGTATCGAAGAGACGGAACCGAACCCTATTGGATATGGTACGGTCCATGATGAGTAACGCTGAGTTGCCGCGATCATTCTGGGGATATGCGCTAGAAACAGCTGCATAACTTTTGAACCGAGTTTCCACTAAGACTGTGCCTACCACACCATACGAGTTATGGAGTGGGAAGAAACCCTATCTTCAATACTTGAAGATTTGGGGATGTCCAGCTTATGTCAAAAAGCAGCATGCAGACAAACTCGAGGCACGCTCAGTACTGTGCAAGTTTGTGGGATACCTAAAGAACTCCACGGGGTATCTTTTCTATTACATAGAGGAACAAAAAGTTCTTATTTCTCGCAATGCCCATTTTCTGGAACACCAGTTCATAGAAAAAGATATAAGTGGGAGCGCAGTAGAACTGGAAGAAATTCCAGAACCACAAGCTATTACTGAAAGCTTAGTAGAACCAGAGGGTTCGAAAGATCAAGACATTCCCACGCCACTCCGCAGGAGTAGTAGGCAGTCTCATCCGCCCGAGAGATACTACGGTTTTCTTATTGACGGGGATAGAGAGGATTGCATCATAGACTGTGATGAGCCTACTAGCTGTAGGGTTCGTAGGCACTCTCAAGAGATCTCACAAGGCATCAACCATGCCAATTTCAAATTTTACGGGTGCCGAGAAACCCTAATACGGATCGTTAACTAGAAATTTAGGCGATAAACGAAACTAGTTAACAACTTAACTAAAGGAGAGAGGATACAACCTTTGTAAATCCGGTTCTCCACTTCCTTAGCTCCACGTAGGCTTCCTCTCGCTGTCCATCTCGAATCCCGAACTCAAACGTCGGCTTCATCGGAGAATTGGGCGGACTAGGTCGTCGGCTTCGTGCCGAAGATGATCTACGTCGAGGCATCACAAGTTCAAGCTCCGACTTCACAAATTTGTGAAACTTGTGAAGAAAACACCCAAAACAACTTGGCAAGAGGTAGAGGGTGAAGAAATAGGAGGTGGGTTCACTTTAGAATTGGATTTCTCACTTTAGATCTCAAGTTGCCATTGATGGCATCAAGCTTTCTATCTTGAAGAAGAAGATCAAGAAGAAAGAATATGATAAGTCTTGTTAAAATAAAAAGAAAATAATACTTATCATATCCTAACTAAGGTTAAGTGTAGAGAATATACCATGGTTACTTGGATGAGTTAGGGTTAAGCATGAAGACAAGAATGGTTGCATAAGTCAAAGCTTCATGAAGCTTCAATAAGAGACAAAGAAAGCCACCATTCTCATCTAAACCTTTTCTAAATAAATAAACAAATAAATAAATAAAAAGGCAAAACCCTAATCATCTCTTAACCATGGTTTAATTCTTCACACTTAACCATATGAACAAGTATCATCAAACATGATACAAAGATGTGCACAAAAGTATATCACATATACAACATGTACATCAAGTGAGAAAATCCATTTAAAGTGAACCAATACCAGTTAATGCAAAGTAATATATCAAATATATAATTATACATTAAATCATTAAATCAACACTTGATTTAACGATCCGGTCATATCGCATATAACCGACCAGTATCCAATGTATCGTTTTATCGAATCAATGATTCGATAACTAGGTCATATCGCATACAACCTATCGAAACATTCATCGCGAGAATGAAATGCGGTATCACATACACGCATTATTCTCGGTCCCGCACATATCTCATATGCGCTCCTATTTCGTTTCGCTTGAGCCAGGAAACCTCTGTGTAGGACTCTAAAGACTCGTCAATACGCCGGTAGCAGATGATGATCATATCAAGCACCCACAAGCCGCAAGCGGTCTGCTAAACGTAACGGCCATCCGGGTATTGAGCGATCAGAAGATCGATGAGCTAGCCCGCTCACACTCCTATGAATCCAACCAGTAACACTTACCGTACAGTCCGGTCTGTTCGTCTGATATGTCGCATATCAAGTCTAGGGGTGGTAAACGTCAGACCCCAATATTCGATAAGTCGTGCCGATATGAGGCTCATAACGGGTCGAGAAACTACTGGTAACACTTACCAGCAAATCTTTGATCAGCCCTGGCCAGGGACTTCCCTGTTACGGCCAATCGAGCACAGCGCAACATCAACCCCCAATACCGGGAGAGACGAAACCCCTCCTATCGCTCATTGCCTCCACATGACTCGGGACTGTATCCAAAGACCACCGACTACTTAGAACGTCGTTAAACCATAGAAAAATCCAACCCTTGGAAATTTCCCGACAGGGGAAAAATTGGGTATTTATATCCGGTCGAACTTTTTAACATATTCTAAAAATTATCCGGAAAGCGACAAAGACAAAATCTGATACTCCGATCGAAACACCGAATCCCCAAAACAACCCCAGAAAATTCAACTCTTGAATAAAATTTAAAAATACCCAGAGAACTCAGCACTGTTAAATATGAATTACTGTGCAAATTGGTAGGGCTGACGTCATACTTTAGCCGTGGAACCGCCGCATAAGCTAGGCTTATGCCGCGGTTCCGCCGCTCATGTGAGGGATCATGAAATAAATTTTGCGCCGTAATTTTTAGAATTCCCTGCTGAGTTTTCTGCATATTTTTAATTTAGAAAAAACCCATTTTTTAAAAAATGTACAGAGAGCCGTTTTCGGGTTAGGGTTTTGGTTCGATCGGA
Source organism: Agapanthus africanus (assembly GCA_030015575.1). Lineage (NCBI taxonomy): Eukaryota > Viridiplantae > Streptophyta > Magnoliopsida > Asparagales > Amaryllidaceae > Agapanthus > Agapanthus africanus. The sequence goes on along the minus strand of CM057343.1, from coordinate 284,402,623 downwards.
CTTCAAACATCGTCTAGACTTCGCCTAAGGCTCTAGCTATGCTCTGACCCTTCCTCGTTTGGACCGTTGGTACTGAGGCACGAACTGAATGTTGTTAGACTTATTTCATGTGTTGAGCTGTATCAGGAAAACTTGGGTGTTCGACTGTTCGATCGGAAAGTTTAACATTTTCAGTTTATCTGGAATGTGATACAATAATTGGAATTCACAAACAGTTATGAGATAACTGAATGAATGTTATAAATCTAGCGGTTTAGTTTCACTTGATATTGAAAAGAGTTTTCGATAATGAGACTAAAATGCGGGGTTTATAACTGTTAGGCATGTGATGTCTAAGTATTTCATTTGATTAGGCATGTGATGTCTAAAGAGATTGCGGATTCCAACTGTTGTAGTTTAACACTTTCTTTTCTGTGACCGTAAGTGTAATATGTGTTATCGCCGGTTTCGTTGCTATATGTCAACGACAATTGGGATGGACATATTTACTTACGTTGATGACATGTGATTATATGTGTTGCTGGATATGTTATATTGGATTGTCGTGTTTGAATAGCCGGGGGTTTTTATGTGAGATGGGTGTTTTTCATTTTCATTCATGTAAAAACTTGTATGTAATATTCTTTTATTGGGGCACTTCCAGGTTGCGGAAGCTGTCACCCTTTGTATATTATTTACTATTCTGCACTAGGATAGACCCAAGGAGGGGAGCACAAGTAACCGGGTTCTAGGGTCCAGTGGGAGACCATCTCGAGGAGTCGAGTCCGGGTCTCCTAACCCTAGAATTGGTAGGGTTTCTTGCCGCTCTCGTAGGGGTCTAGGGGTGTGGGATTGGATATTCATCATGACCGTGGAATCCGTGTTTTATACTGGCTCGTATTGAAAACACGAACGTCCTAGTATATCCAATGTTTCATATGTTTTTTCTGCTGCGATATCTATAATGTGATCATGTGATGTTCTGTGATAGATACAGTATATAGTATATATGATATATTATATAGACGTTACTTATGTTTTGCACCCGCACTAGCCCTGCCCTGCTCTGTCGTTAGTTACCTAACCTAACGGTGCATGAGGGGACATCGAGGCGAATGCGGATGGCATAAGTGTACGTCGTATTTATCTGTAATGTTTAGGTATTCAAATGATGGGACTTCATTAATGTGATTAATGAAAGAAAAGAAACCAAATGATGTTGTAGAATCAAATTTTAAATAAAACAGGTAGCTACAGTTCTTGCTTTGCATAGCGGTATATATGATATGCCCTGCACCTTATTCGATGAGGAAAGGACCGAGATCCCTTCACCGGGAGTGACTCCTTTAGCAATAACTGGCAGATGCTACACACTCGGTTTGTTTTTGATTGCTTCTATAGTTTCTGCTTTGCACAGTGATATATATGATATATCCCGCACCTCATTCAACGAGGAAAGGGCCGACGATCCCTTCACCGGGAGTAACCCCTTTAGCAAAACTAGAAAAGCCTCGAAATCACTCCATTTCAAAACTTCATTTGATTCTACAACGATATCAAGTTCATTACGCAATAGGTTTTCAGAAAAAACCTGTGGTTGCCCTCCGTCATTTCAGATAATTTACATATAGTATTCATGCTACATTTGTTGGCTTTCGTCAAGGTGTAGTGTGCGGTAGCTATGTGCTGTTTATCTGCTGCATATGATGCGACTGGATTAGGGTAGTCGTACGGCTTTGTTGGCTTACGTCAAGGGTCGTGCGGGTGGGTTTAATTCAGTCAAGAAATGTACGGGTTGAACTTGACTAGCGGGCTGTGGTTTGTTGGCTTTCGTCAAGGTCATAGCACGCTAGGGGCAAAAGCATTATCGGGAATTTCAAGTGTTGAAATTTGCAATGAGATTGCATACCTTCTATGAGATAGTTGGATCCCGATACCCACTGCGAGTAAGAGTTACTCCTGGGAGAGTTTTACACACTACAATTAGCCGATCAAGTAGGTGTCTAGAAAGGTGTCAACGGGGTTACGCCTCTGGGAAAACGAGGTTTACATTAATTAGGTCCGTGCGAAAGCACGGGGAACCTCCCTCAAAGTACCGACACTGGCCTGGCTGAAAGATCGACGAAGTTGTAGGGTGTAATTAATCCCGGCTAGTCTTTCCTTTTAGGGTTTGAAGGAAGATTTGATAAAAACCAGTGGGAGCCATCCTGATTAGATAAGATAATAACCAATCTGATCTTGCACGAGCATACGCTAAAGTGTTTTCTTCTCTCTCTCTCTAGGTAGCGACCATTTCATGCCCTAATAAAGATAATAATATGGATGTATTGACCGAACCCGCATGTTATACTGTGCTGGGGAACGTTGGTTCCGTTCTTTCTTATAAGAGTTATAGGAATGAACAGGACATAGGGGAATACCAGGATTCCCATTCCACCCGAATGAAGAAAGTACATGATGATGCATTTTCTTCGGGTGTGTTCGTTACAGAGAACTGTTTCTCCATTTGCTCTACGTCCTGGGTATTAGATACCGGGTTGGGATCCCATATATGTAATCAGTTACATGGGCTTAGGAAAGGTAGAGAACTTAGAGAAGGTGATAAAGACATTAGAGTTGGAAATGGTGCAATAGTTGCAGCTAAGACTGTCGGGGAATATCACCTTGCATTACCAACAGGTAATACATTGGTTCTGAACGAATGCTATTACATGCCGAACCTGATATGCAACATTATATCAGTTTCCTTATTAAGTAAAGAGGGATATAATTTTGTATTACAGGATAATGTTATGAACATTTTCCGTAACCAAAAGTTGGTTGGATCAGGCACGTTGTGCAATGGCATTTATGTTCCAAAATCAATCCACAGTTCTAAGTATAACAAACACACACAAGAGGAAGAGTTCTGAAATGAACGAATCCTTCTTGTGGCATTGTAGACTGGGTCACATCAATGCGACACGACTGGCTAAGTTGCATAAGGATGGATATTTGAAACCATTCGAATTTTCATCTTATGACACTTGCCAGTCATGTCTCAAAGGCAAGATGACCAAAACTCCGTTTACGGGACACGGGGAAAGAGTTACGGAACTCTTAGGACTAGTACATAGTGATGTATGCGGTCCAATGTCTACACATGCCACGGATGGTTCTTCGTACTTCATTACATTCACTGACGATCTCTCAAGATACGGACATGTGTACTTGATAAGACACAAGTCTGAAGCTTTTGAGAAATTTAGAGAATATAAACAAGAAGTCGAGAACCAAACCGGAAAAAGTATTAAAATCCTTCGATCTGATCGAGGAGGTGAATACTTGAGCAATGAATTCCTGGACTTCCTAAAAGAGAATGGGATTCTCTCTCAGCTGACTCCTCCATATACACCACAGCACAATGGTGTATCAGAATAGAGGAACCGCATCCTATTAGATATGGTGCGCTCTATGATGAGCACAGCTGAGTTACCTATTTCCTTCTGGGGGTATGCGCTTGAGACAGCCATACATCTGTTGAATATGGTCCCAACCAAATCTGTGCCTACCACTCCATATGAGATATGGAAAGGAAAGAGACCAAGTCTTAACTATGTTAAGATATGGGGTTGTCCAGCCTATGTCAAACGACAAAATCCGGACAAACTCGAGGCACGGTCTGTTCTATGCAAATTTGTAGGATATCCCAAAAATTCTCAAAGGTATATCTTCTACCACCCTGAGGAACAAAGAGTGTTTGTTTATCGGCATGCCACCTTTTTAGAAAAGGAATTTCTTGAAAAAGAAATTAGTGGTCATGAGGTAGAACTGGAAGAGGTTCCAGCTGCAGAAGCTACAACAGAAGGTCTGGTGGAACCAGAGGATTCCGTAGTTCCCAATGAACCCCAGCCTCTCCGCCGATCTAGTAGGGTTCCTCACCAACCTGAGAGATACTACGGTTTTCTCATGGATGGTGGGAGCGAGGATTGCATCATGGAGGATGATGACCCAACTAGCTTCGAGCAAGCCATCACGAGTAGGGACTCAGTGAAATGGCTAGATGCAATGCGGTCCGAGATGGAATCCATGTACACCAACAAAGTATGGACTTTGGATGTTGCTCCTGAAGGGGTAAAACCCATCGGGAGCAAGTGGATTTTCAAGAAAAAACTTGGTGTAGATGGGAAAGTAGAGACTTTCAAAGCTAGACTTGTAGCAAAAGGTTTTCGTCAAAGACCAGGTGTGGACTATGACGAAACCTTTTCTCCAGTGGCTATGCTTAAATCCATCTGAATCATGCTTGCTATTGCTGCCTTTCATGACTACGAAATCTGGCAAATGGATGTTAAGACCGCCATTCTAAATGGTGATTTAGAAGAGTGCGTGTACATGACTCTGCCAGATGGCTTCGTAGACAGTGGGAGCAGCGGGAAGGTGTGCAAGATGCTTAAATCCATTTATGGATTAAAGCAAGCATCGCGGAGTTGGAACATCTGCTTTGACGTCGTTATCAAAGAGTTTGATTTCGTCAAAAACCCAGATGAACCTTGTATCTACAAAAAGGTAGCAGAGAGTAAGGTTGTCTTCCTCGTATTGTACATGGACGACATACTCTTGATAGGAAATGATATTCCTATGCTGCAATCGGTCAAGCTCTACTTATCACAAAGATTCTTGATGAAAGATCTTGGTGATGCCTCCTGCATATTGGGAATTAGGATCTATAGAGATAGATCCAAACGGATTTTGGGATTGTCCCAATCCAGGTACATTGAGACCATACTAAAAAGGTTTAGTATGGAAGAATCCAAGCGTGGGAACTTACCCACGATCTCTGGAGTCACTCTCTCCAAAGGGATGTCTCCCAAGACTGATTTGGAGAGAGCTCGCATGCAAGGGATACCCTACGCTTCGGCTGTAGGCTCTATCATGTATGCGATGCTATGTACCAGACCTGATGTAGCATACTCACTAAGTGTAGTGAGCAGGTATCAAGCTGATCCTGGAGAGAGTCACTGGACAGCTGTGAAGAGCATTCTCAAGTACTTGCGAAGGACTAAAGAGATGCTCTTGGTGTATGGTAACGGAGAACTCCAAGTGGAGTCCTTTACCGATTCGAGCTTCCAGAGTGATAAGGACGACTCTAAGTCGCAGTCGGGCTTTGTCTTTACCCTTTACGGAGGGGCGGTTAGCTGGAAGAGTTCCAAGCAGGAAACCGTGGCAGACTCGACGATGGAGGCTGAATACATCGCTGCCAACGATGCTGCTAAAAAAGCTGTCTGGATCAAGAAGTTCATTACTGAACTTGGAGTGGTTCCATCCATTGAGCATCCAATACCTTTGTATTGTGATAACAATGGAGCGGTGGCTTTGGCCAAGGAACCCAGGTCCCATCAGCGATCCAGGCATATTCTGAGGCGGTATCACTTGATCCGGGAGATAGTTGATCGCCGGGAAATCGAGGTCAGGAGGGTTGACACGAAGAACAACACGGCGGATCCACTCACGAAGGCCATTCCCCAGATACAGTTTAAGAGACTCTTCGGGATGCTCGGTATGCGATACTACAGCAGCTGGCCCTAGTGCAAGTGGGAGATTGTTAGTTGTATGTATGACCTAGAGGCCAGTATTGTACAGATGATGTATATTATATTGGATGCTTGGACATATATAGAGATGACTTTCTTGCTCGATATGATAGTATGCTATCTGGTTACTCTTTATCTTAACATGTACACTTGTCTCTTTAAACTGTCTTATAGTTACATGTTGATAAAGCCCTTAGGATGTGTACTTGACTACCTGGACTATGATGCAGATCATACTAGTGGGGACATGGTAGTCTATAAGTACATCCTTCAAGGTCCCTAGTCATGGGTGTATCGAGACAGGGCATCGATATACCAGTGTAGACTAGCGTATACGCTTCTCGACCCATGAGATGGGCGATGGATGATCCCATATCCATTGGTGTTTGACATCAGAGATGGTATACGGGTGCTCAGTGGAGACTGGGTACACTGGACGGACTCGCCGAGAACTCCCAGATGGTATTATACCTCACGTCAGATGGCAGTTCTCAGATGACACTTGTACAGGTTAGTCTGTAGACCCGAGATCGTCATAGAGTCTTGTGTGATTCCCACTGTGCTTTGATCTCCACCTTACCACGTCCATGAGGTCGTGCAAAAGGTGGAGATCAAAGCACAGTGGGAATCACACAAGACTCTATGACGATCTCGGGTCTACAGACTAACCTGTACAAGTGTCACCTGAGAACTGCCATCTGACGTGAGGTATAATACCATCTGGGAGTTCTCGGCGAGTCCGTCCAGTGTACCCAGTCTCCACTGAGCACCCGTATACCATCTCTGATGTTAAACACCAATGGATATGGGATCATCCATCGCCCATCTCATGGGTCGAGAAGCGTATACGCTAGTCTACACTGGTATATCGATGCCCTGTCTCGATACACCCACGACTAGGGACCTTGAAGGATGTACTTATAGACTACCATGTCCCCACTAGTATGATCTACATCATAGTCCAGGTAGTCAAGTACACATCCTAAGGGCTTTATCAACATGTAACTATAAGACAGTTTAAAGAGACAAGTGTACATGTTAATATAAAGAGTAACCAGATATCATACTATCATATCGAGCAAGAAAGTCATCTCTATATATGTCCAAGCATCCAATATAATATACATCATCTGTACAATACTGGCCTCTAGGGCATACATACAACTAACACTAGCTTCCAGCAAGCCATTCAGAGCGTCGACTCGGTAAAATGGCTGGATGCAATGCGGACCGAAATGGAGTCCATGTACACCAACAAAGTATGTACGTTGGACATTGCTCCAGATGGGGTAAAACCCGTAGGATGCAAGTGGATCTTCAAAAGGAAGATTGGTGTAGATGGACAGGTTGAGACCTATAATGCAAGACTGGTAGCAAAGGGTTTTCGTCAGCGACCTAGTTTGGACTATGACGAAACCTTTTCTCCAGTAGCTATGCTGAAATCCATTCGGATCCTTCTAGCCATTGCTGCCTTCCATGATTATGAGATATGGCAGATGGACGTAAAGACAGCTTTTCTAAATGGACATTTAGAGGAGTGTGTCTATATGGACCAGCCAGAGGGTTTCATTCTGAGTGGGAGCAGCGGAAAGGTGTGCAAGTTGCTTAAGTCCATTTATGGACTAAAGCAGGAATCGCGGTGTTGGAACATCTGTTTTGATGAGACGGTCAAGGAATTTGGCTTTATCAAAAATCCAGATGAACCATGCATCTATTGTAGATTTGTAGCGAGAACTGTAGTATTCCTCGTTTTATACGTGGATGACATTCTCTTAATAGGAAATGATATTCCTATGCTACAATCTGTCAAGAGGTTCTTGTCACACAGGTTCTCCATGAAAGACCTGGGTGATGCCTAATACATGCCCGCATTTGTAATCCCACTGAACACAAATGCAAAGAGACAAAACTACACTATCAAATACTAGGATCCGGCTTAAGCCAAAGTCGGCTAGTAAAAACCGTCCGATCACGATCCGTACAATACCGCACGTATCTGATCGAACCCTGCCATATCTCCATACGGCCTCTACAGCGTTTCGCCCGAAACCTGAGTAACTGAGTGTGGTGGACTCTAAAGACTCGTCAATACTATGGCTGTGGATTTAACCACTAGCACGCCAGAGGTATAAGCCAATACGTGACGGGCTACCAGGTATTGACCAAAAGGGACGTCGATGAGCGAACTCATCCTGACACCCTACTGTGCCTGTCAGTGACAATATCCGTACAGTCCGGTCCGTTCGTCTATGAGTATCGCATGGCGGGCCTAGGGGGTTGGTAAAGTCAGACCCCCAAAAGCGGTACAAGTCGTGTCGGAGTGTAGCCCAGAACACCCTGAGATACTACTGGAATATCTACCAGCAAATCCCCTGCCTTGGCCAAGGACTTTTCATGTTCTGGATCTCCTAGACACAGCGCGACCTCACCCCCAATACCGGGAGAGACGAACCCCTGAAGATCCGCTCACTGCCTCCATGTGGCTCGCGACTGTACCCAATTAAAACCTGTTTGCACGACTCCTTTGAGCCGTGGTAGGGTAGTAATCAAAGCACAGTGGGAACTCACACGAGACAAATGACGATCTCAGGTCGATGAACTAACCTGTACACATGTCACCAGGGAACTGCTATCTGACGTCAGGTATAATCCCAACTAACAGGTTCCCGGCGAGTCCTGTCCGGTGTACTCATAACCCAATGAGCACCTGTACACATCTTAGGTGAACCAACTGACACCAGTGGCTTTCGAGACCTGCCACCGCCCCTCGTCGGGGTCTCGACTGTATACACTAGTCTACTCTGGAGAATCGATGCCCTGTCTCGAAACTCCCATGACTAGGTACCTTTTAAGGATATGCTTATAGACTCCAGCTCTCACTTATATGATCGCCCTCATACTGCCGGTAGTCAAGGAATAATCCTAGGGGCTCTATCAACGTGCAATAGCGACTCGTAAGGTCACCTAAAGCTGTACACGATGACAAAGATAAACCAGATAGCATACTATCATTTCGAGTAAAACTGTCCTACTGGGACTGGTTCTCCCCTCAATCATTGCAATCACGTGCCTGTGATCCAATAATTGACTCTGAGGAAACTATCTCCAACAGTTGGAAGGCGTCCAAACAGGAAACCGTTGCTGACTCGACTATGGAAGCGGAATACATCGCTGCATCTGATGCCGCAAAAGAAGCTGTCTGGATGAGGAAGTTCTTGAGAGAACTTAAGGTGGTTCCATCCATTGTTGACCCAATACCTCTGTATTGCGACAACAACGGGGCTATAGCTTTAGCGAAGGAACCCAGGTCCCATCAGAAATCCAGACACATCTTAAGGCGGTATCACCTGATCAGGGAGATCGTGGATCGCCAGGAGATCGAGGTTCGGAGGGTTGCTTCAGAAGATAACACAGCAAGATCCATTCACCAAGGCCTTGCCCCAGACTCAGTTCGAGCGGCTGATCGAGATGATAGGTCTTCGATACGCCAGTATATGGCCTTAGTGCAAGTGGGAGATTGTTAGTGTATATGCCTTAGAGGCCATTACTGTATCATTCTAGTTTGTATATTACTTGATGGAAGCTTGGGATATTCACAGTTGTATAAACAATCTTGCTCGAAATGGTAGTATACTACTTGGTTTGTCTCTGCTTTAATATGTGCATGTGTTTCTTTTAGCATATCGCTGATATACATATTAGTAGAGCCCTTAGGATCTTTGCTTGATTACCAGCGTTGTGATGGCGCTCACACTCGTAGGAGCTGGGTAATCCATAAGCACATCCTTATACAGGTCCCTGGTCGTTGGACTATCGAGACAGGGCATCGATACTCCGGAGTAGACTAGCGTATGCGCTTCTCATCCCAGCATGGGAGACGGTCCGTCCTACAGCCGTCCGTACGTCGTACTTGAGATAGTATGCGGGTTCTCGTTAGGTTACGAGTACACTGGACCGGACTCGTCGGGAACTGTTGGTTGGTATTATACCTATCGTCAGTTATCAGTTCCCAGGTGACATGAGTACAGCTTAGTCCGCTGACTTGACACTGTCACTTCGCCTCGAGTGTGTTCCCACTGCACTTTGATTGCTACCCTACCACGGCTCAAAGGAGTCGTGCAACCAGGTAGTTTTTGGGTGCAGTCCCGAAGCACTTGGAGGCAGTGACGGTTAGACAGGATTCGTCTCTCCCGGTATTGGGGGTTGACATCGCGCTGTGTCCAGGAGAGCCATTACACGAGTAGTCCCTGGCCAGGGCAAGCGAGATATACTGGTAGGTTTCCAGTGTTATCTCAGGGTGTTCTGGGCTTCACTCCGACACGACTTGTACCGCTATTAGGGGACTGACGTTCACCGCCCCCTAGGCCCGCCATGCGATGTATCAGACGAACAGACCGGACTGTACGGAGACTGTCACATACAGGATCAGTAGGAGTTCAGATGGGGATCACCTCGTCAGTCTTATTGTCGACATCTACCTGGGGACCGTTACGTACAGCTAGTGCCGCTTGCGGTCTGTGGTTAAACCCACTGCCAGCGTAGTGTCGAGTCTTTAGAGTCCCACACAGAGAGCTATTCGCCTTTAGGCAAAATGAGTAGAGGTCGCATGGTTTTGCGACAGGGTTCGTTCACATCCGCGCACTTGTGCACGTTTGCTGTCCGGACAGCTTATACTAGCTGGCTTTGGTTTAAGCCAGAACCTAGTATAGATTTGGGATTGGTTTTTTCTCATTGTATTCGTGTTCCTCGGATCACGAATACGGGTGCGTATGCACAGTTACTTGAGACAGAGGGAGAGGACTTTGATTAGGGTTAATGACTATTGTCATTTTATTAACCCTAATGCTTATGTGTGTATTATGGTTAATTGATATTAGTTTAATATAATTGTGCATGGTTATGGTTGTTGAACATTTGACCTCCTCCACTTGTTGACCTAGGTTGACACTTTGACCATCATCATTTCATTTGGAAGATGCTCTTTGATCCTTGCAAATTTCATTAAAAATGAAATGATAATGGTCATGTCTTGATTAACCATGACAATTATCTAATTACAATAATTCACACATATATGAGAGAATGCTTCATATTTTCTCTCATTTTCTATTATTTTCTTTCTCTCTCTTGTTCCTCCTCTCCCTCAAGCTCTCCCCTCTCATGTGTTGAGAAACACTTGAGCTTGAGAAAAACCCCTTCTTGATAATCTCTACTCTCATCTAGGGTTTAAGGATTAGCACTTCTTACACCCTAGTTACTTCTAGCTTGGAGTTGAAGCCAAAGGTTGAGGCTTTCGGGTGGATCTTTCTTCGACGTGAGAAGACGACAAAGGTGACCTCTTTCCACTACTCCAAGGAGCAAGGAGAGAAGGACATAAAGCCCTAGGTATAACCTTTCTAACACTTAGCTAGTTTCTAGTTAGCTTTAGCTTGTTTTTGTTTAGCAAAGATCCTTCTTTGTCTAGTCCATGTTGCCTAAGTTGATAAAAATTTGATTTTTATTCCGTTTTCCGCATCCCCGGAAGTACCGGGGTGGGCAACGTGGACTTACAGAATACATGTTGAAACAATGGAGGAGGACGGAAATGGGACAGCCAATTCTCTCTTAGGCTCACTCTCTCTCACAAATATCCCCCTACACTCACACTCTCACAATTATCACTTTTTTTTTATCATTCATAACTCTATTCACACACAAACTTGTCACGACCCAAAGTTTGGATATGACCGACACTTAGATTGTATAATATCTAAAGATATCTACACAATCTGAGTAAGCCAAAAACCAAGATCAAAATCCTTTTTGCGGAATTTTTTAGGAAAAATTTAGTTTTTAGGTAAAAATCACAGTTTTTAAGTTTTTAAGATCTTAATTGTAATTCCCTATTGAATTTAGAATAAAAACAGTTATAAAGTGTTTAATTTAGTTACATCCCTAGTTGGGAGCAACGATGCCAACAGCGGAAATCAATACACAAGTATAATACGTCATCAAAAGAAGAATCTAAGACATAAATAAAAGAAATATCATTTAACACAACTAAACGATCTCATCTGTCAAAATAATATACATACAACCACCTATCGTTCTGAGTCACTTATACAGGGTCTGATGAAGATATTCTAGATTTAATATATAATACCAAAAGAGGAAGTTTCTACATAGGTATCCCACCTAGCAAAAAGAGCGGTAAAAGCTGATAAGTGGATCTACAATGCTGCTAACCGTCCACTCGACTCCTGCAAGGAACTGTGGCATAATGGGGGTGAGTTGCCAACTCAGTTAATAAAACTAACATATAACGGCCGATAATGTAAATATGACGAACTATAACTAATAGCAATAAAGATGAGTATAATGCATGATAACATGTGGAAGCATGAATTTATACCCTTAAATATATCAACTAAAAACTGAAATCTCATCAATTATTTCTAAATAAAGTTCATCTTTCCGTGTCCAACATCGACACAAATCTTCTGTTTCCCTTAGGCATCATTCCTCGAACGATCTTGCAATCAATAACACCGGTTGGTATCCTCTAGATATCCGCCGTGTTTTACAACTATCTCCGGTATCGAGTATCCTCGCTAGGCTCGCAGCCTCAAATGCGGCTTTCCTGCCCCTCGGTCTTGACCAGGTCCACCATGAATCCGACCGTATAGCTCCCCTACTCAGTCTGGATAACATGAAAATCCACGACCGTATAGCTCCCCCACTCGGTCCGGAATAAAATCAAATCATCAAAAGCAAACTCTCATGGTGGACATCTAACAACAATATGAAGAATCACTGAATTTACGCAATAGTATATGAAAACTTAGAACCATAAATCCTTAAAAATACAAATGCCACTTATATCAACTTCTAACACTTGAATATGATACATGATGTCATTTATGCAAAGTTCTAATAGTATTGATGTTTAAGGTATGATAGGAATCATATTTAACAGGATAAATACTAAGTGTGAAAGTGACATGTTAATATCGACGAGGTGTAGTGTAACATGTAGATATGTGCATGTGCGGCATAACTCGTCGATAACGGTGCAGTGTTCTAACAACTAACGTGGTGATGTATATATATCTATATGAATGCATATGATCAATTTAACATACAAAAGCGAATTTTTATTTAAACTTAACTACTGGCGTATAACGCCATCTATACATGATCCCCCGGTAGATGTTTATTCTACTCACCAGAATACGTCGTGATCTACTCAGAAATCGCCAATCCTTTTTCTTTCCTTGCGGTCTTCGATGTTCCCGTACTAAAATCTAACATTGAATTTAACTTTTATAAGAAACGACTACATTCCGATACGGCGAAAGCATGAAATTACAAGTTGAACATTCTAACTATACTACGTACGACTATAGCAATCTATCTAACCCTTATTTTAACTGGAATTTAACTGATTGCTTTTCGTAACAGAAAACAGAAACGCGTTACGAAATACCCGTGTCGTATTTTTAGAATTTTGATCCCTTTTTAGATATTAGCTTCCAGATTTCCCATACTGAAAATTCAACTTAAACAAACAATACCAAACACATTTATCCATACCCATAGACCTAACCTAAAAACCACAGAACCAAAGTCTCAAAGAAATCCGGCGAGGTCGGATTTTCCCTATGTGTCACCGGCCGATATCCTAGCAAGTAGGCTCATCTTCCTAGGGTAAATTCTAAGTCCAATTTATAAGATGATGTTGTTTGATCACTTTAGTTATCATCTAAACTTTAGCAGAATAACGCAGAGCTAAATTCTTTCTAAAATACGATATATCAGATATCCGATTCCTATACTTAAGCATTTCTAAACTCAACTTCTATAGTGTTTAAGGATTATACTTACAGAGGATTGCTGGTAGATCTCCCTCCAAGATGCACAAGCTCCTAGTTCCTAGCTAGAGGGTGAGGAAAATCCTAGAACTTAGCTCTTCTCTTCACTTCTCTTTTTTTTTCTCTTTGTGTTTTCTAATGTTTTTCTCTTTTTCTTTTCTATTTCAGTTGATCCCTAAATTCCTAAGATATGTGAACTGAACCATATTAGGTGAATTAGTGAGGATGGTAGGAGGAAGTGTCACCAATAAGGGTGTGGTATTTCCATGCAAGTAGGTGGTGTTGCAAGGAAAAAGGTGGGATTTTCATGCAAGAATGAGGTGGACATATGAAGTGTCATTTAGGATATGCTATTCCATGGATACAACTTAAGCTTAACTTGACCTTACCCTTTTTGCATAACTACCCCTATCAAATTTCTAATTTGCATAAGAGCTAACCTTTTCACATAACCCCCCAAACTATGTCATATTACACATGAAGCTAAACATTTCACCAAACCCTATGTGATTCATTAAAATTACAAACTAACTTTCAATTTAATTTGTTTCATATACCACTTATGAAATATCCTATTTTATTTCAATAACTATTTAAATCAATATTTTATTAATTAATTAAATTAATTTATTATCTAAATTTTCGAAATATTACAATATTCCCCCTTAAGAAAACCCGGTCGCCGGATTTAAAACATAACTATACGTACCTTCAAAAAGATGTGGAAATTTCTTCCGCATCGCATCCTCTGTCTCCTAAGTGATCTCCTCGCGATTCGTTCCTCGCCAAAGAGCCTTTACAGATGTAAGTACCCTTGATCTCAGTTTCTTTGCCTGCCGGTCTAGAATAGCTACTGGCTGTACTGTATAGGACAAATCCCGCTCAAGCTGTAAGGTCTGATGCTGGATCGCGTGAGAGGGATCATGAAGATACTTACGAAGCATAGACACGTGAAACACCGGATGCACATCAGGAAAACTCGGTTGAAGTGCTAAACGATAAGCCACAGCACCCACTCTCTCCAGAATCTCATAGGGTCCGACATACCTGGGGCTGAGCTTCCCCTTTTTCCTGAAACGCATCATACCCTTCATCGGAGATACACGAAGGAACACGTGATCTCCCACATCAAACTCGAGTCTATGACGGCGTCGATGGGCATATGATTTCTGTCTGCACTGGGCCGCTCTCATTCTGTCCCGTATCAACTGGATCTTTTCTGTAGTCTCTTGTAATATCTGCGGTCCTAAAATGCTACTCTCGTTAAGTTTTGTCCAGCAGACGGGTGATCGACACTTTCTCCCATACAAAGCATCAAAGGGTGCCATCGGGATCGTCTCCTGAAAACTATTGTTATAAGAGAATTCTATCAAAAGTAAGTGACGATCCCAACTGCCACCGAAATCAAGACTGCAGGCTCGAAGCATAACCTCTAGAGTCTGCATGGTCCGCTCTGTTTGACCATCTGTCTGCGGGTGAAAAGCTGTACTAAAACTCAGTCGGGTACCTAGAGCCTCTTAGAGTTTCTGCCAAAGTCGGCTGGTGAACTGTGTACCCCTATCGGACACTATGCACGTCAGAACTCTATCCAATCGCACAATCTCATCAATATAGATCTGAGCATACTGCGCATATCTAAACATTGTCTTCACCGGAAGAAAGTGAGCGGTCTTCATTAATCGATACACAATTACCCAGATAGAATCATACCCTTTGCTAGTCCTGGGTAAACCCACAATGAAATACATGGAGATCTGCTCCCATTTCCACTCCGGGATAGGTAAGGGCTGCAACTCTCCTACCGGCCTCTGTTGCTCGGCTTTGACTTGCTGACAAATCAAGCATCTCGATACAAACTCCGAGACATCTCTCTTCATTCCTTCCCACCAATAGACATCCTTCAAATCATGATACATCTTGGTGGAACCAGGATGAATACTATATGCTGACCGATGGGCCTACTCTAAAATTTAACATCTCAGTCCCTCCGAATCCAGCACATAAAGAAGAGTCCCAAAATGTAATACTCCACGCTCATCTATCCCGAACTCAGACTCTCTACCCTGTCTAACTTGATCCATGATCTCTGACAAGCAAGCATACATAGGCTGTGTCTCTCGAATACGATCCAATAACTGAGGATGGTTGCGAACATGAGCCAACTATCCTCCTGTCGATGTGAACTCAAACTGTATACGGCTATCACACAGAATCTGCCAATCTGCCGAAGACAGTCTCTGCCTAGTGCATAAATGAGATAAGCTACCTCCAGGCCTCCGACTCAAAGCATCTGCTAGAACATTTGTTTTTCCTGGATGATACAGAATCTCGCAATCATAACCCTTCACTAGTTCCATCCCTCGACGCTACCTCAGATTCAGATCCCGCTGCCAGAAAATATATTTCAAGCTCTTGTGGTCTATGAATAACTGACACGACTCACCGTACAAGTAATGCCTCCATATCTTCAGTGCGAATACTACAGCAGCCATCTCTAAATCATGCGTGGGGTAGTATTGCTCGTGCCTCTTCAACCGTCGAGAAGCATAAGCGACAATCTTACCGTGCTGCATCAACACACATCCTAAACCCACTCGAGAGGCGTCACAATACACAACGAAACCACCTGACCCAGAAGGTAAAGATAAGACTGTGCAGTCGTCAAGCGAGTCTTCAACTGCTGGAAACTCTGCTCACATGCATCTGTCCAAAGAAATGGAACTTACTTTCTAGTCAATCCGGTCAACGGTGCAGCGACCCGAGAAAAATCCTGCACAAAGCGTTGGTAATAACCGTCCAGACTCAAGAAACTTCGAACCTCTGTAACTGACACAGGTCTGGGCCAGTGCTTTACTGCTTTGATCTTATTTGGGTCCACACGTATACTATCTCTCGTAACTACGTGACCCAAGAAATCAACACTATCCAGCCAGAAAGCATACTTAGAGAGTTTAGCGAACAGCTGATGCTCCTTCAAGGTCTGCAACGTGAAGCGCAAATGCTGCTCGTGCTCCTCCCGGCTCTAGGAATAAACAAGAATATCATCAATGGATACTATAATAAACTGATCAAGGAATGGCCTGAAAATACGGTTCATCAAATCAATGAAAGCTGCTGGGGCGTTGGTGAGTCCGAATGACATCACCAGAAACTCGTAATGACCGTATCGTGTGCAAAAAGCAGTCTTCGGAATGTCTTCCTTCCGAACTCTCAACTGGTGATACCCTAACTGCAAATTAACCTTTGAGAAGTAGCCAGCTCACTGTAGCTGATCGAACAAGTCATTGATACGAGGTAGTGGATACCTATTTCGCACAGTAACTCGATTCAGCTGCCGGTAGTCGATGCACAGTCTCATGCTACCGTCCTTCTTCTTAACGAACAAGACTGAAGCTCCCTACAGTGATACACTTGGACGAACAAGTCCTCTATCCAACAACTCTTGCAACTAACCTTTGATTTCTTTCAACTCTGTCTGGGTCATCCGATAAGGTGGTATAGAAATAGGCCCCGCAACCGGAATCAAGTCTATACAAAATTCAATATCGCGATCAGGCGGTAATCCTGGTAATTCAGCCGGAAACACATCCGAAAATTCTCGCACGATCGGAACCTGGTCCAACGGGACTTCAGCGGCTCTTATGTCCTTAACAAATGCTAAGAACCCACGACAACCCTTCTTCAAAAGCCGTCCTGCACACAGAGCAGAAATCATGTTGGCAGGAGTTACATTACAGTCCCCCTGCACAACAAAGATCGGTTCACCTGGAAAACAAAATTTGACCGCTTTCCCCCGACAGTAGGCAAGACAACCGGCCAGCCAATCCATACCAAGAAGTATATCAAATATAACATGTCCCGGAGAAACAAATCCACTAATGAATCCCTATCACATATACGTACTGAATAAGACCTGATTATGGGTCTAGCTACAAAAGAATCTCCTATAGGAGTAATCACCACTAGCGGTAACTCTAATAACGACGACTCTCTCCCCAGAGAAAGAGCAAAGTGTGCAGATACATAAGAATGCATAGAACCGGGATTAAATAAAATATGTGCATTTAAGGAACATACAGAAATAGTACCTGTCAAGACAGCATTAGATGTCTGGGCATCCTGTGGAGTCAAAGTAAAGACCCGAACCTGGCCCCTACCGGCATCCTGACGTCCTTCTGTAGAGTATACAATTCCTAGCGAAATGCCCTGGACATCCACAACTAAAACAGGAAGATGGGAGCCTCTGCTCGTCGGGGTACAAACTGAACATCTGGCCCTGAGTCCTATCTCGACCAAAACCGCGGCCTGGAATAAATCTGCATCGAACTCCTCGTCTTCTCGAATTAAGACCGTCATGACCACGACCCCTATGGACGTTTATCTGGCATGGAACAACAATAGGTGTAGGAGGTAATGTACTCAGAGGAGGTGGTGAAAATAGTGAAGTCACATGTGATACCGATGCCTCACCCTGTCGTATCACGGGACAATTCCGGATAAAGTGACACGGACATCCACACCCGAAACATCTTTCCGAGTGCTGTTGATAATATGGGTATAAGTAGCATAACTGGTCCATAAAGAATCTGCCACGACCTCTACGAACACGTCTAGGAGCTGATGTATTAGTATGAATTCGCCTTGGTCTCTGAACAACCGTACGTGGAGTAATGGCTGACCTCCGTGCTCAACTAATCTCTATCAAGGATCCGATCATTTGGCTCATCTCCTGAACATTCGCCGCATCTCCTGAACTTTCGCCTCCATCCTAGCTATACAATCAATAGAGGGCGGATCAATCTGTTCATGAAAGATAGGCGTACTGCCCTGGTCTGTCATCATCTCAGACGAGCCCGTTCCAATCTCATCTCTAATAGTGGCACCCTGAGTCCTCGTAGTCATTGGTGACTTAGTGGCTGTAAGACTACGGTAGCGCCCCGGCCGTCTGTACGAGGCAAAATTGCGGAAACGAAAACTTTTCAAAACTTGAAACCGGCGCTATCGTATGATTAAAACCCGGATCGAACCATTAACCTACAACTAGCTATCTAGAGAGAGGGTTGGAAAGCTATACCGATCGATCCGTGTCCTTCGGTCTTTGGCCACCATCCCAAGCTCCTCACGACATCTCCGGTCTCGATCTCCTCGTCGGAAAGGGCGCCACATCATCGATTCCTTTTACGGGCTCCCGCTTCATCCGGAGCAACTCGGGCATGAAGTATGCTAGCCGACATGTCCAAGATGCTGTAGAGAAGGTTTTTGATCACTTTGTCCCTTGCATCCATTGCTTGGATGGAGGTTGAAGGTGTTGCCATTAACGGAGATTTGAGCTAGAGAAGAAAGAGGAAGAAGAAGGAGTTTCCTCTCTCTTTTCTTTTGTTGTGTTGAGATCAAATGAGAGTGAGAGATTGAGATAGAAAATACAAGAGCTAACCTTATCATATATGGCTGCCCTTTCTCTCTCTCTCTCTCTCTCTCTCATTTCACCTCACAAATCAATCACTAAACATGACATGGTGCAAAGAATAAGACCATGAGTCACCACCCTTGTCCATGTCATAATTAATGCACCTAATCATGGTTTTGAGATCATTATTTCCATATGCAAACATTAATCCAAATGTTTGCAACAATAAAAAGAGAATGGCATCTACTGAAGTAAACTCAAGACGGATCACAAGAGTATCCCTCACCTGTATATACATACCTGCATCCGCATTCCGACTGAATGCAAATGCGATGAGACTAAAGTAATCCAACAAATCTAATACTAGGATCCGGTTTAAACCAAAGCCTACTAGTATGATCCGTCCGATCATGATCTGTGCACTACCGCACGTATATGATCGAACCCTGCCATATATCATACGGCCTCTACAACGTTTAGCCCGAAACTTGAGAAACTTTCTTTGGGGGACTCTAAAGACTCGTCAATACATTGGCTGTGGATTTAACCACTAGCACGTCAGAGGTACTAGCCGTACGTAACGGGCTACCAGGTATTGACCAAAAGGGAGGTCGATGAGAGAACTCATCCTGACGCCCTACTGATCCTGTCAGTGACAATATCCGTACAGTCCGGTCCATTCGTCTATGAGCATCGCATGGCGGGCCTAGGGGGTTGGTAAAAGTCAGACCCCCAAAAGCGGTACAAGTTGTGTCAGAGTGTAGCCAAGAACACCCTGAGATACTACAGGAATACCTACCAGTAAATCTCCTACCTTGGCCAAGAACTTCGTGTAATGGCTCTCCTAGACACAGCTCGACCTCACCCCCAATACCGGGAGAGACGAACCCCTGTCGATCTGCTCACTGCCTCTTTGTGGCTCGGGACTGTACCTAACTAAAACATGTTTGCACGACTCCTTTGAGCCGTGGTAGGGTAGTAATCAAAGCACAGTGTAAACTCACACGAGAAAAATCACGATCTCAGGTCGATGAACTAACCTGTACACATGTCACCAAGGAACTGCTATCTGACGTCAGGTATAATACCAACTAGCATGTTCCCGGCGAGTCCTGTCCGGTGTACTCATAACCCAATGAGCACCTGTATACATCTTAGGTGATCCAACTGATACCAATGGCTTGTGAGACCAGCCACCGCCTCTCGATGGGGTCTCGACTGTATACACTAGTCTACTAATGGAGTATCGATGCCCAGTCTCGAAACTCCCACGACTAGGGACCTTTTAAGGATGTGCTTAAAGACCCCAGCTCCTAAGTATATGTTCGCCATCATACTGTTGGCCGTCAAGCAAGAATCCTAAGGGCTCCATCAACGTGCAATAGTGACCTCTAAGGTCACCTAAAGTTGTACACGATGATAAAGATAAACCAGATATCATACTATCATCTTGAGTAAGACTGTCCTACCGGCATAGGTCCTCACACAATCATTACAATCACGTGCCTGCGATCCAATAATTGACTTTGAGGGCACTATATCCAACAATCTCCCACTTGCACTCAAGGCTAATTATTGCGATGTCACATACTCACAGCCCGTGTGATATCGAACACCCAACTCCACTACTAAACAGTCTCACAAAGTAGGTTTGTGAAACTATTGCGTTCGAGGAATAGTCTTAATGAGTGGATCCGCCCTGATGTTTCTTTCTATGTCTCTCTTTATCTCAAGTTCGCGGAAAAAACTATCTCCCGAAATGAGCAATACCTGTCTTAGAATATGTCTGGATATCTGATGGGACCTAGTTCATAAATGAACTCCAAATCCAAACTTCTTAGACTATATCGTCAACTGAAAACAATCAGTATCCTGCGCCATGCCTCCCTCAGTATCCGCTTGGACCACCTGTCCAAAATACTGCCCCTCGTCAGAGGGAAAACTATAACTCTGACAACCACTCTGTCATCCAGGTCAACTTGGAAGCCTGGAATGATAACTGTCTCCTAAAAGAGGCTGTTGTTATCGTATCCCTAGAACATCCACTTATGTTCTAAAACTTTTTCCGAATGTTTCTCCAGGATTGGATCAATATCAACTTATTGCATCTACTGCAAAAACAACATCTGGTGTGGTACTTGACAACTCATGATTGACTCAATTGCCTAAGCAAGTGATCTGCCAATCATGCACATCCCTCTCCCCTTTAGTCTGTAAGACACCTTCAGAGAGTGTCATGACCCGCAGGGTACGGAACGTGACTGGCACTTAAGTTTACGAAACGTCTCAAGACGTCCGTAAAATAAGTAAGCCAAAGCCCAGAAAACCAAAACCACAAAGCAGAAGAGCGAAGAAAACCCAATCAATTGAAAGCGAGTTTATCAAATACGTCATATAAAACCCTTTTTAAAAACAATATCAATTTTTCCGAAAATTTCGGCAGAGTCTCCTTTGTAAATACTGGCCCCCAAAATGGGTACAACAAGAATATAAATGAATCCAACAAATATGGCATCCCCAAGCGGGAGCTAGCTCTTCGCCACAGGGCGGTCACAAATCCCACGCAATGTAAAGCAACAACATGCGAAATGATCATAATGAAGCATAAGAAAAACAGCATGTCGACTCAAGTGAGCTCGACCCCAAAATACAGCATAAAAGTCCACAAACCTCACAGTCTCATCTCTAGGTCAATATACAACAATACTGGTAGATACAGTAGATGGAGTACTCTAGATACAAAGAATATACAAAATGGTGCAAAAATAATAATATAACCCACCTAAGAGCAAAACCTCGAGTTCAGGCAAAAGAAGCAAGTGCGCTCGCCGCTACTGTACTGACGGAGCGGACCTGAAAAAGGCTATGGCACAACGGGGGTGAGTTGCCAACTCGTGAGTAATAAATAACATCTACACAGGCTATCGTATGCATGCACACAAGCATCCTAGCATCTAAATACTGGTAAGGCAGGACATAATGGCAAGTATGTATGCATGCAATATGAATATACTAGAAGGTATGAATGCAATGAGAGTCAACTCGTGATCTGAATGTGTAAGTATAAGAAATAATGTTTTTCCCTTTAAGAATATCTTTTGAAATACCAGCACAATACCAATAGAATCAACAAGAACCTGTGTCCAGCAACGACACCTCAAAACTATCACAAATCTCATATATCCATTTCATAGTATCTCTGGCCTCATCCATCCGGCTGACCCAGCTCAATATCAAAATCTCATCATCTCGCGGCCACGGTCGGTATCCTCTGGATATCCGCCGTGCCAAACAGTCACCGGTAGGTAATCCGTCCCCTGCCAGGCTCAACGTCAACACCACATTCATCTTGCCCCGGGGTACCATACCGGGCCCACCATGTACCCGTGACGGTTCCTCCACTCCTCGACACGGATCTCGAAAACCACAGCAAACTCATGGTGGACGACACTTTACATCACTAAAAAACCGCAATTACATATTTTAAAAACATAATAAGTTTAGAAATTTTGCGGCTTTCCCCCGAAATCCAGAAATATCATAAAATCTCAAGAAATCCTCATAAGTGCATATATCAATGGTGATGAATGGATATGATATCAATAATTAAGCTACGATGTATGATTAATAGACTAGGCATGAACAAATAATATGATGAGGTACATGCACATGAATGGCAATCCTACGATTTCATTTTAAGGAATTAAAGGCAATAGCACAGGTTTAAGCATCAATTAGTAAAAGGTTTCAAATTATAGGTTTTCTAGTGTGGTGGCATGGCAATTACCAGGGCGTGTGTGTAAGCATGAATAGTGCTCGTGCTGCATATAAAAACCTGGCAATGGTGCAGGTGTCCTATAAAATGGGTTCGCATATGTATGTCAATATAAGGCATGGATGCAGCAAATAATCATATAAGTATTACACCCCTAATTACTAACATCACTAAGAATCTTTTAAGTTACTAAAACTATCGGGCGGCTTGCGCCATCCAACGATAGTCCCCCGTAGATGTTACATCTACTCACCGGAATCCCTAGCTAGTCACGTCCAATCACCGCTTTCCCCTTTCGTGCCGCGTCTGACGTCTCCGCGACCGAATCTGGAATTTACATCAATACAAACATAAGGTTACAAATCAAGAACGACGCAATTCCCTAACGAAAATACCAACGTTCACTAGCTAGGTACAACGTGCACGAAGTGCGCGGAACACACGTGAAAATCGCAAAAACTGCAAAAATCGCCGATTTGGTCGCCCGGCAAAACTAAAACCCGACTACTCAAAAATCCGCACTCACGCATCCTAAATGTCATAGGATAAGCCAACAATATAATCTAGATATCGCAACTAAATCGCCACAATAATATAATAAAAACCTAGTAAGCTAGAAGTTTGCAAATTTGGTGCAAACATCGACAATTTGCGACAAAGTGCACACATTATCACACAAATATCCAAATTAAACCATTAGAAAGCCACTACAATTAAATTAACCCCTTTACCATGCATCAAAACCCACATTCCATACACAAACTTTTCTTGATTTTGATAATTAGCAACCTTAATGAAAATTTCACACAACTTTAACATAGATTAGCCTAATATGAAGCCACTTAAGCAAAGTAACCATATAAATTGGTTAAGTAAACAACTAGGTTAATTAAAAATACTTAATTGACTAAAACATGGTTTCAAGAAACCATAGTTTAATTTTCAATCATTAACTAAAAAAAACTAGATTAGGATTAACACTAAAATTAACACTAAGCAACTAGATTAAAGTATTCTAACCATAAGAAATTAAAAGAGTAGAAATTATACCTCAAACCTATGGATCTAGCAAGAAGAAATTTGCCTCAATGATGGCCTCCTAGCACCATGATTCCAAGCAAGAGAGGTGAAGGAAAAAGGGATGAAGAATGGGGTTTTAATTTGTGAGTTTTAGCTTTAATTTTGGAGCAACTTGATGAATTTTTGAACAAGATGAAAAGAAAAATGATGAAGTGGGGAGGGGCTGCAGATTTTGGCCAGAGGAGGGAGAGGGGAGTGGTGTGGGTGTATGGAAAAAGTCATGGTCAACCCCCCTCAAAGTCAAAGCACCATACCTTCAACATACAATATTTTAAACATACACATTCAACTCAAATCATCCCTAACAAATGAATTTTAAAACAAAAGAGAGAGGGGGAATTTTTTGCAGTTTGGGACAGCCAAGGTGATGTGAGGATGTGTGTGTGAGAGTGCACAAAAAAAATTTGCAAAAAGACCCCCTACAAGTCCAAAATTGCAAGTTTAAGCTTAAACTCAATAAATTTCGTTTTCCATAATAAAAATTTGTTAAAACTTAAAATAAATTACTAAAAATTTATGTTACAACTAGATTTTAATTAACATAATTTTAAAGCTTAATTTTAGCCCATTTAAATTTGTATTTATCGCTAATTTAATGTATTTTCTTACCGGCTTAAAATAATATTAAAAAATTGAAAATTAGGGAAAAAATTTTAAATGACCAAAATTTCATAAGTAACTCATTAGCTACTAAAAACAAGCAATTACCTATCAATTTTAGGTATAATTAGTCCTAAACTGCAAAATAACGAGAAAGACGGTTTTCGGAAAAATACCGAATTTTCACCGATTTTCAGGAAAACACCAAAACGACTTTTCAAGACGCTACAATCTTCCCCCTTAAAGAAATTCGGTCCCCGAATTTAAAAAATATAGCTACGCGTACCTTCAAAGAGATGGGGATATTTCTTCCTAATCTCGCCCTCGGTCTCCCAGGTGACCTCCTCGCTGCTCGGGCTACGCCAAAGGACCTTGACGGTTGGTATAATCTTCGATCTCAACTTCTTCACCTGCCGATCCAGGATGGCCACCGGCTTCTCTGCAAAAAAAAGGTCGCGCTCTAGCTGGACTGTCGGGTGCTGAATCGCATGCGAAGGGTCGTGAAGGCACTTGCGGAGCATCGAAACATGGAAGACGGGGTGAACATCGGGAAAGCTGGGTGGAAGAGCCAAACGATATGCAACAGCACCGAAACGCTCGAGGATCTCGAAGGGACCTACGAATCTAGGGCTAAGCTTCCCCTTTTTCCCAAAACGCATCACGCCCTTCGTCGGAGAGACTTTCAGAAAAACATGATCGCCAACTGCGAACTCTAACCTGCGACGGCGCCTGTCTGCATACGATTTCTGTCTGCTCTGAGCTGCCCTCATCCGGTCTCGAATCAACTGAATCTTCGCTGTCGTCTCCTCAACAAGCTGCGGCCCTAAAATACTGCTCTCGCTGAGCTCTGTCCAACAGACGGGCGATCTGCATCTCCTCCCATACAATGCCTCGAAAGGTGCCATCTGAATAGTATCCTGGAAGCTGTTGTTGTAGAAGAACTCCACTAGAGGTAAATGACGATCCCAGCTACCGCCGAAGTCTAAAACGCTCGCTCTGAGTATGTCCTCGAGAGTCTGAATGGTCCGCTCTGACTGTCCGTCGGTCTGCGGATGAAACGCTGTGCTGAAGCTCAAACGAGTGCTCAAAGCCTCTTGAAGTCTCTGCCAAAGTCGGCTGGTGAACTGGGTGCCTCGATCTGACACGATACAAGTCGGTACGCCATGTAGTCGCACGATCTCGTCAATGTAGAGCTGAGCATACTGAGCGAAGCTGAAAGTCGTCTTCACTGGCAGGAAGTGAGCCGCTTTCGTCAATCGATCCATGATCACCCAGATAGGGTCGTACCCTCGACTGGTCCTGGGTAGACCCATAACGAAATCCATCGAAATCTGCTCCCATTTCCACTCCTGAATGCGTAACGGCTGCAGCTCTCCTGCGGGCCTCTGGTGCTCGGCCTTGACTTGCTGACAAGTCAGGCATCTCGAAATGAACTCCGCAATGTCCCTCTTCATCCCGTCCCACCAGTAGGTCTCTCTCATATCATGGTACATCTTGGTGGAACCGGGGTGGACACTATACACTGATCGGTGTGCCTCCTCAAGAATGTCGCGCCGTAATCCATCAGCATCTGGTACACACAGTCTAGATCCATCTCGTAAAATCCCCTGATCATCAATCACGAACTCGGAAAATCTGCCATGTCCCATCTGTGCCATGATCTCTGAGCAACGGTCATCTCTGCGCTGTGCCTCATATATACGGTCAAGCAACTGTGGGCGGGCACGAACATGCGCGAGCTGTCCCCCTGTCTGAGTGAACTCGAACTCAACTCGGCTGTCGCATAAAATCTGCCAATCTGCTGACGACTGCCTCTGCACTGCGCGCAAAAAGGATAGACTACCCCCGGGCCTCCTACTCAACGCATCTGCCACCACATTCGCCTTGCCTGGGTGATATAAGATCTCGCAGTCGTAGTCTTTCACCAACTACATCCAACGACGCTGTCTGAGGTTCATGTCTCGCTGCTGAAATATGTACTTTAAGCTCTTGTGATCGGTGAATATCTGACACGACTCGCCGTATAGGTAATGTCGCCAAATCTTCAGTGCAAAGACCACTGCAGCCATCTCCAAATCGTGAGTGGGGTAGTTCTGTTCATGCTTCTTCAACTGCCGAAAAGCATAAGCGATCACCCGGCCATGCTGCATCAGTACGCACCCTAACCCCACTCGCAAAGCATCACAGTAGACCATAAATCCGCCTGATCCTGAAGGCAAAGATAATACCGGCGCCGTAGTCAAATAAGTCCGTAACTGCTGAAAACTGCGCTCGCACTCCTCTGTCCAAACGAAAGGAACTCCCTTCCGGGTCAAACCGGTCAAAGGTGCAGCTATACGGGAGAAGTCCTGAACAAAACGCCTGTAGTAGCCCGCCAGGCCTAGAAAACTACGGATCTCAGTAACCGATGTAGGTCGGGACCACTGCTGAACAGCCTCAATCTTCTTCGGGTCCACACATATGCCGTCTCTCGTAACCACGTGACCCAAGAATCCGACGCTGTCCAGCCAGAATGCACACTTGGAGAACTTTGCGAACAGCTGGTGCTCCCTCAGAGTCTGTAACGTAATCCGCAAGTGCTGCTCGTGCTCCTCTCTGCTCCGGGAGTACACCAAGATATCTTCGATAAACACGATGATGAACGAGTCAAGATACGGCCTGAATGTACGGTTCATCAAATCCATGAATGCTGCTGGGGCGTTGGTGAGTCCGAACGACATCACCAAAAACTCGTAGTGGCCGTAGCGCGTGCGGAAAGCTGTCCTCGGTATATCCTCCTGTCGAACTCGCAGCTGATGGTATCCTGATCGCAAGTCGATCCTCGAAAAATATCCCGCACCCTGAAGCTGGTCGAACAAATCATCAATGCGTGGCAACGGATATCTGTTCCGCACGGTAACCCTGTTCAGCTGGCGGTAGTCGATACATAAGCGCAAACTTCCATCCTTCTTCTTGACGAACAGGACCGGAGCACCCCACGGAGAAACACTAGGTCGAATAAGCCCCTTATCTAACAAATCCTGCAACTAATTCTTCAGCTCTCGAAGCTCTGCCGGGGCCATCCAATAAGGCGGTATAGAAATAGGCCCCGAGCCGGGAATCAAATCAATGCAGAACTCAACATCGCGCTCAGGTGGTAGCCCAGGTAGCTCATCAGGGAAAACATCAGGGAACTCACAAACAACTGGGACCCGGTCCAACGGAACCTTTGCATCTCGAGTATCGCAAATATACGCTAAGAATCCCTGACATCCCTTCCGCAAGAGCTGACCAGCGCGAAGAGACGAAATCAAGCTGGGAAGGGTGACGCTGCGGTCTCCCTGAATAACAAGGACTGGCTCTCCCGAAAAGCTAAATATGACTGCCTTCTCACGGCAGTCCACCGAAGCATAACAAGTGGCTAGCCAATTCATGCCCAGAAGCACATCAAAGTCCAACATATCGAGGAGATTCAAATCAACCGATGAATCCCTCTCCCCGATACGAACGGAACACAAACGAAATACAAAACGAGCGACAAACGACTCGTCTACCGGAGTAACAACAAGCGGATGATCTAACGACGACGACTCACGGCCCAACATCGGTGCAAAGTGTGTAGAGACGTACGAATGTGTGGAACCTGGGTCAAATAATACCCGTGCGTCGAAAGAGCAAACTGGCAAGGTACCTGTCACAACGGCATTGGATGCCTGCGCATCCTGCGGTGTCAAAGCAAATACTCGGGCCTGTCCTCCACCGATAGCGGGCTGACCTCGACCTCGGCCTCTGCCTCCTCGTCCTCTCTGAACAGGACCGCCGCGTCCACGGCCTCTGGGTGCAACTGACTTGCATGGAGCATCGCCTGTGGTAGGAAGTAGGGCTCTCTGAGGAGGGGGTGGTGATGGTGGTAGGGTCACATGCGGAACGGTCGCCGCTCCCTTTCGTCTCGCCGGACAGTCTCTGACAAGATGGTGCGGACTCCCGCACCCAAAACACCCTGGCGACGGCTGCTGTCCCTGGGGATAAGAACCATATAACCGTCCCCGTCCAAATCCTCTGCCAGGCCTATCTCTCGGAAAGAATCTGGCGCGCTGCCTCTGAGACGGTACATCGGTGCAAATCCTCTTTGGCCCAGAAACGGCCGAAGTCTGTGATATGCATGCCTCCATCCGCAATGCCGTATCCATAGCAGCTGAATAAGTGTCGTAGTGCTGGGCGCCAATGGCAAGATATAGTTGGGCATCAAGTCCCTGTACAAACCTCTTCACCATCTTCTCTTCGGTATCCACCAAATACTGAGCATATCGGGATAAGTGCGTAAACTGGACGTCATACTCAGACACCGTCATCCCAGGTGTCTTGACTAAGGCCTCGAAGCTGCGAGCTCTGGCGTCACGAACGCTCTCTGGGAGAAAACGAGCAAGAAAGACAGCTGTAAATTCGGCCCAAGTGATAGGCGGTAGACCTGCAGCTCGACCTCTCAAGACTGACTCTCACCATGTCTGCACGAGACCCTCTAGTCGGAAACTCGCAAGCTCTACCCATCGATCATCCGAACATCTCAGCGAACGGCAGATCCTGGCTAAACTGTCAAGGAACGTCTGGGGGTCCTCCGCTGCCTCGGTGCCGGTGAATACTGGAGGTCTCAGCCTCATGAAATCCTGTAGTGAAACCGGGATGGTCACGGTGGTAGTAGTGGGAGCAGGTATCATGGTCGTCTGTGATGTAGTAGATACGTCATCCGGCCTCGGTGTACGACTGGCTGCAACTAGGGATCCTACCATCTGACGTAGCTCCTGCATACTCCCCATCATCTGTCTCAACTCCTCCATACCAGTCTCGAGCCTATCCATACGGCCTGGGAAAGGTGGATCGGTCTGTCCCTGCGGCGTAGGCATATCACCCTGCTCAGTCCTAGTCTCGGACGAGCCAGCTCGAATCTCGTCTCGGGCGGCAGCCCTCTGTGCCCTCGTAGCCTTCGGCGGCATAGTGGCTGGTACAGAAAAAGGATAATAAGAACAGTGCAAAAGAATCATAGGATACACGGAATTGAAGAAGGAATTTCAAGCAAGTATCCTAAAGTCACTTAGGCGGAGTACCGTATCGCAAGTATGCCGCGGACATACGCACGCTATGTTACCCTGCTTAAGTCAGTTACTCCATCTACCAAGGGTCATCCTACACTCAAAAAGGTAAAACCTATCGCTCTGATACCAACTTTGTCACGACCCGCAGGGTACGGAACGTGACTGGCACTTAAGTTTACGAAACGTCTCAAGACGTCCGTAAAATAAGTAAGCCAAAGCCCAGAAAACCAAAACCACAAAGCAGAAGAGCGAAGAAAACCCAATCAATTGAAAGCGAGTTTATCAAATACGTCATATAAAACCCTTTTTAAAAAAAATATCAATTTTTCCGAAAATTTCGGCAGAGTCTCCTTTGTAAATACTGGCCCCCAAAATGGGTACAACAAGAATATAAATGAATCCAACAAATATGCCATCCCCAAGCGGGAGCTAGCTCTTCGCCACAGGACGGTCACAAATCCCACGCAATGTAAAGCAACAACATGCGAAATGATCATAATGAAGCATAAGAAAAACAGCATGTCGACTCAAGTGAGCTCGACCCCAAAATACAGCATAAGAGTCCACAAACCTCACAGCCTCATCTCTAGGTCAATATACAACAATACTGGTAGATACAGTAGATGGAGTACTCTAGATACAAAGAATATACAAAATGGTGCAAAAATAATAATATAACCCACCTAAGAGCAAAACCTCGAGTCCAGGCAAAAGAAGCAAGTGCGCCCGCCGCTACTGTACTGACGGAGCGGACCTGAAAAAGGCTATGGCACAACGGGGGTGAGTTGCCAACTCGTGAGTAATAAATAACATCTACACAGGCTATCGTATGCATGCACACAAGCATCCTAGCATCTAAATACTGGTAAGGCAGGACATAATGGCAAGTATGTATGCATGCAATATGAATATACTAGCAGGTATGAATGCAATGCGAGTCAACTCGTGATCTGAATGTGTAAGTATAAGAAATAATGTTTTTCCTTTTAAGAATCTCTTTTGAAATACCAGCACAATACCAATAGAATCAACAAGAACCTGTGTCCAGCAACGACACCTTAAAACTATCACAAATCTCATATATCCATGTCATAGTATCTCTGGCCTCAGCCATCCGGCTGACCCAGCTCAATATCAAAATCACATCATCTCGCGGCCACGGTCGGTATCCTCTGGATATCCGCCATGCCAAACAGTCACCGGTAGGTATGTAAGTGCACGGCGGCGCCCCGGCCGTCAATCCGACGGCCAAATGCGGAAGCGGTGATAAACTTTAAATTTTCTTGAACTGGCAAACCGCCGCGCACTAATACCCGGATCGAACCACTAACTAATCCTAGCTATCTATGAGAAGGGGAATAGAGATATACCGACGATCCAAGTCCTCCGGTCTTCTCATCATCGTCCCGATCTCCTACGGAATCTCCGGTCGTCGCCACCTTGCCGGAAGTGCACCACATCGTCTCCATGTTTTACGGGCTCCCACCTCAATGCCGAGGCAACCCGGGCACGAAGCTGGCTACTCGACATGCCCAAGGTTTGCTGTAGAATGTAGTGTATAGACTTGTGTCTCATTTGGGGTTCTTGGAGGTGCCACTTTGGTAGAGGGATGATACAAGAAGTATATGGAGG
Organism: Agapanthus africanus; assembly: GCA_030015575.1. Lineage (NCBI taxonomy): Eukaryota > Viridiplantae > Streptophyta > Magnoliopsida > Asparagales > Amaryllidaceae > Agapanthus > Agapanthus africanus. The sequence continues at coordinate 284,371,661 of CM057343.1, read as the reverse complement.
AGCTTGGAGAATTTTGGTGCATGAAATGAACAACATTTCCCCACCTCAACTTTTGGACAGCCCTTACAAGTTTGGCCGGCCATCTTTTTGGTGGGTATTGGAATGAGAGAGCAAGGTGATAGAATGAGATAGATCACCCTATAATACAAGAGGGAAACAAAAGCCATCATGAAAGAGCATGATCACTAACACCAAAACCACACTCAACACACTAATCATCAACAACCATGATGCTTACAAAGTCAAGCCATCATGAAGTGATCAAGTCAAAAAGGTCAAGGTATGGTGCTCATCATGAAAACCATCATGATACAAAAATAAGCAAAGACCCCCTCCACAAGTGCCTATTTGCAACAATGCAAATAAACCCTCCTCCACCAAACTTCGGCCAATGAACGATACAAAGGAAATTGGCCGAAACGGAAAGCAAACTGGCAACTCCAGAAAACTGGTCCCGTAATGAATTACAGGAAAACCCCGATACTGTGCATACACACCCGCATTTGTATTTCGACCGAAATACAAATGCAATGAGACAAAATCTACACTATACTATACTAGGATCCGGCTTAAACCAAAGCCGGCCAGTAATATCCGTTCGATCCTGATCCGTGCAATACCGCACGTATCTGATCGAACCCTGCCATATAACCATACGGCCTGTAGTACAAACTGTCCGATCCTGATCCGTGCAATACCGCACGTATCTGATCGGACCTTGCCATATCTCCATACGGCCTCTACAACCTTTCGCCCGAAAGCTGAGTAACTGAATATGGGGGACTCTAAAGACTCATCAACACCTTGGTTGTGGATTTAACCACTAGCACGTTAGAGGTATAAGCCAATACATAAGGGGCTACCAGGTATTGACCAAAAGGGACGACTGTGAGCGAACTCAGCCTGACAACCCTACTGAGCCTGTCAGTGACAATATCCGTACAGTCCGGTCCGTTCGTCTATGAACATCGCATGGCGGGCCTAGGGGGTTGGTAAAAGTCAGACCCCCAAAAGCGGTACAAGTCGTGTCGGAGTGTAGCCCAGAACACCCTGAGATACTACTGGAATACCTACCAGTAAATCTCCTTGCCTCGGCCGAGGGCTTCGTGTAATGGCTCTCCTAGACACAGCACGACCTCACCCCCAATACCGGGAGAGACGAACCCCTGAAGATACGCTCACTGCCCTATGTGGCTCGGGACTGTACCCAACTAAAACCTGTTTGCACGACTCCTTTGAGCCGTGGTAGGGTAGTAATCAAAGTACAGTGGGAACTCACACGAGACAAATAACGATCCCCAGGTCGATGAACTAACCTGTACACATGTCACCAGGGAACTGCCATCTGACGTCTGGTATATGTCCAACTAGCATGTTCCCGGCGAGTCCTGTCCGGTGTACTCATAACCCAATGAGCACCTGTATACATCTTAGGTGATCCAACTGACACCAGTGGCTTGTGAGACCGGCCACCGCCCCTCGTCGGGGTCTCGACTGTATACACTAGTCTACTCTGGAGTATCGATGCCCTGTCTCGAAACTCGCACGACTAGGGACCATTTAAGGATGTGCTTATAGACCCCCAGCTCCCACTTATATGATCGCCCTCATACTGCTGGTGGTCAAGAAAGAATCCTAGGGGCTCTACCAACGTGTAATAGCGACCTGTAAGGTCACCTGAAGCAGTACACGCTGATAAAGGTAAACCAGATAGCATACTATCATCTCGAGTAAGACTGTCCTACCGGGATAGGTCCTCCATCAATCATTGCAATCACGTACCTGTGACCTAATAATTGACTCTGAGGGCACTATCTCCAACAATCTCCCACTTGCACTCAAGGCCAATTATTGCGATGTCGCATACTCACAGCCCGTGTGATACCGAACACCCAACTCCTCTACTAGTCAGTCTCACAAAGCTCGTTTGCGAAACTATTGCGTTCGAGGAATAGCCTCAGTGAGTGGATCCGCTTTGTTGTCTCTTTCCATGTCTCTCTATATCTCAAGTTCACGGAGAAAGCCATCTCCCGAAATGAGCAATACCTGTCTTAGAATGTGTTTGGATGTCTGATGGGACATAGCTCATAAATGAACTCTAAATCCAAACTTCTTAGACTGTATCGTCAACTGAACTTAATCAGTATCCTGCGCCATGCCACCCTTAGTATTTCCTTGGACCACTTGTCCAAAATACTGCCCCTCGTCAGAAGGAAAACTATAACTCTGACAACCTCCCTGTCGTCCAGGTCACCTTGGAAGCCTGGAATGATAACTGTCTCCTCAACGAGGCTGTCGTTATCATATCCCTAGAACATCCACTTATGTTCTAAAACTGCTTCCGACTGTTTCTCCAGGATAGGATCAATATCAACTTATTGCATCTAGTGTAAGAACAACATCTGGTGTGGTACTTGACATCTCATGATTGACTCAATTGCCTAAGCAAGTGATCTGTCAATCATGCACATCCCTCTCCCCTTTAGTCTATAAGACACCTTTAGAGAGGGTGACTCCATCTTCTGCAGGTACACTACCGTGCATGGAGTCGTCCATTCTAAATACTCTTAGAATGCTGTCTAAGTACCCTGATTGGGAAACCACCCAAATCTAGATCTAAAACCATAGATCTAGTAACCAGTTTGTCTGATATAATGTCCAAGTCCCATATGGAGAAACTACTGTGTGACGACCAAAGTATAACCGATTGTAGTATAGGAGTTTCTTTTCCTATTCTGTGTATGTCATCCAAATACCATGACATCACACTCTACTACCTTCTCAACAGATCCATCCCCTATTCTGATGAAGTCAAACCCATGACTGTCATGTCAGAAATAGATGATTTATCTCCGCTACATGTGCTTTTGTCTATAAATAGACATAAGCCACCTGTCCACCAATGCTTCCGCTGCTCCCACTGACTACGACAACCCTCTGGCAGAGTCATATATACGTACACTTCTAAAACTAGTTTAGAACGACGCTATACTCATCCTCCCACCGGGTCTCGCAGCCTGGAACAACAGCAATGGTAATTGTGGGTAAACAAGAACTTCCCTGTCACCGTCCTTGAGGCTACCGTAGTACCTCTCGGGTGCCTGAAGTTACCCACCGTATCTGCGGAGTGGCTAATGGAATGTCAATCCAGATTGAATCTTTAGGTTCCTTATCAAATCTTCAGTAATCGTTTGTGGTTCTGGAATCACTTCCAGTTCTACCATACTCCCACTACTGTTTTCTGAAAAAATCCATTTTTAATAAAACTGTGGCGAGTCTAGAACAATATTGCTATTGTTCATCCAGATGGTAGAAAGTCAACCCTCGTCATAGCCTGGGTCAACCCACAAACAGCCATTACAGAAACGTGTCTTGAGTTGTCCAGTGTCTGGTTTTAATCATAAGCCGGACAACTCCCCGTACCTTAACATCGTTAAGATACGAACTGTTCTATATCCCATATAGGACCAGAGGCACTGATTTAACTGAACCAGATCTAAATCATGCAACTGTCTCCAGTGCATGTCAACTAAATGGAAGGAGGCCAGATCAGCGTTACTCAACTTAGGAATGCTTCCAATTATGAGTAACCTGAAAGAGAAGCAATTTCTCTTAATCATTACTGTCAACTGAATACTATAGACAAGTATCTACATCTTTGATCTCTTTGAAGAATCCCGATACTTGCTACACCTGGTTCTCTACTCTTATTCAAATACCTATAACATCTCAGAATTCAGACCCTGTGTTTCCGCGAGACACCTGTCTAAAAACTAGAGAAGTCATAAGTAAACAGAATATAGTACGAGGACCAACCCCTCTGTCCTGATGGACCCTGGACAACATACAATACTCTGTATAAGTCCCTTGAGTCTGATAACTCATTCACTGTGTGTCGTAGGTTGAGAACTGTACTTATGGTTAAGAAGAATTACACCGCTGTTTAATGCTCCTTACCTAACCATCCACTGATATTGGTAAATGTCGTAGACATAATTTCAAAAAGGTATATCTCACTCTATGAAAATAGACGTACAGATATATCAATTTGAAATTTGTGCATAACTGCGGATATTCAAAACCAAATATTTGCCGACCGGCAAACAGCCCAGGTGATTTCCTCAAATATCACCGATTACAACGAATCCCGATATAATGAGGATGATCACCCAATTCCAAATAACCTACTCCCACTCATCATCTGTAAAACTATACAGATGTGAGAATCATACCTGGTAAATACATACCCTGGAGCAAGTGTCTAATCGGGAAATCAGTTTTCCTTTAACAGTACACAGTGAGACTGAAACATCGAAATGTTTCGATGGGGTATCCCGGTATTCCTAGTAATGCCTTTTCCAGATTCACGACTGTAACCGTATAATCCTTTGCCACCTCTCCAAATCCCTTCTTATGTCTTTAGTCTTTACCTTCTGTACACCCGTTAGGCCAAATGGTTTTCTTCCTTCCCTACCGTTCGGCACCAGCCTATGGTTTGGAAGAAGACTATCCAATAAGCATAATGGGTGTACTGTCCTAATCCTAGGAGCACTCGCAAAGCGAGAGAAGGTGAAGATAAAAGACAACCGAATAAACCTTATTCCTAGTTCTCCTGAACCAGAATCCATCCCCGAACTGGAACAAGTTCCTTTCGAGTTCGTATATAACCATACGATGGAGTATCCAATAAACTGTAGATCTTCGTAGTGATACGGAGTGTTCTGGAGAAATACAAAGGTGATTTGGGAGTGGTAATGAAATACCTGGTTTGGTCGTGAATATTTGTTGCAATTTACTTTGCCCTCTTACTAATCCCTTGCTTTGTCTTAACTTAATACCTTCTGCACACCACCGTTATGCTAATTGGTTTCCTTCATTCCCTACCGGTCGGCACCTGCCTACGGTTTGGAAGAAGACTATCCAATTTGCGTAATATGTGTACTATCTCCTAAACCAAGGAGTACTCACAATTTGAGAGAAGGTAAAAGGAAAAGACAACTGAATAATCCTATCCGTTTTCTCCAGAACCGGAAACCATCCTCGAATAAATTCCTTCGAGTTCGTATCTAACCATACGATGGTTTTGTCCAATGGAAGTGGACGTTCGTAATGATACGGGGTGTCCTGGAGAAAAGGGTAAAAGTAGGAGTGGCAATGAGGTTTGCAACTCTGACAATCCAAAAGCCAGTGTTAAGAAGGTTCGGTCAACTTGGTCACTGAGTCATAGTCTTAGGGTCGGGTCAATGGTCGCTGCCAAAGAGAGAGAGAAAAGAAACACTCAGCGTGCACTCTAACCTAGATCAGAATGGTTACCAATTTATCTAATCTGGAAACCTCCCACTGTACCTCAAATTCTCCTCCAAACCTGAAAGAAGAATTAGTCGGGATCAGCCAAGGAGTATACCAACTCATCAGTGGGAATCGGGATCCAACTATCATCACATGATAACGTGACGGAATCCGCTCACGCTACCATACTCCAGAAGGTATGCGCATATCTGGCAAGTTTCAGTTCTTTTGAAACTCCCGATGTGATTTCTACCCCATGCTCTTATGACCTTGGCGTGAGGTCAAAATATCATAAGTCACATGTCAAGTTCTACCCATCATTATCCAGGTTAATTTGAATCCACCCGTACATACCCTTGACGTAGGCCAAAATAGTAGTACGACTGTCCCAAACCAACGCATCTATCTATGCAACAGATAAATACCCGGCAGCTACCAAACACTATGCCTTGGCGTGAGGTCAAAATACATAGCTTGAATACTACCGAATATTTAACTGAAATGATGGAGGGCTACGAATGGTTTCTGGCGAAAACCTTTAACGTAATGAACTTGATATCGTTGAAGGAACGGATAGCTTTTAAAAATATAGTGACGAAAACCATTTCTAAAGAGGTCACTCCCGGTGAAGGGATCTCGGCTCTTTCCCCGTAGAATGAGGTGCAGGATATTCCTAACTGAATACCACGGTGCAAAGCAAAAGTAATCGGCTATAGTGAAGTTAATGCCCTGACGCAAACTTTTTGTCCAAGGGGTCACTCCCGGTGAAGGGATCTCGGCCCTTGCCTCGTCGACTGAGGAGCAGGATATTCCAACTGAATACCACGATGCAAAACAAAAGTGAACGTCCTTGCAATAACAGCTTTTTGAAAAGTGTTCCAACAACATCAGATTAGGTTTGTTTTAACTTGCATTGATCCGAATCAACGCAGTCCCATCAATTGATCACACCAAAAAGAACGAAAATATACTGATGTACGTATATGCCATCCGCATTCGCCACTGGGTCCCGTCATTACTCGTTAGGTTAGCTAACTAACGACAGAGCGGGGACTGGACTAGCGCGGATGTAAAACATATACAACATCTACTAATATATATACCAATATATTATATTCGCTCAAGGAGTGAATAAAATGCAACATCACAGAAATGTACAGCATCACAGAAACAATACAGATATCTTGGATCCCCGGGTTTCACAGAGCCGCTGAAACCCGACGTTCCCCTGGTCGTGTGGATAGCCTGTGCAATGAAATCCTAGACCCCTACGGGCGCGGCAAGTTACCCGCCAAAACCTGAAGCGAGGCAGCCCCCTTCAGCTCCGTGAATGGACCACCCAGCACTTCACGGAATCCGGTAACTTGGGCACCCCTCCTGGGTCAACCTGTACCCCCTACGAGTGCGGCGAATAGCCCGCCAATCCTAGAGTGAAGCCCCCTCCGTCCCAATGCCATGAGATGCGGGCTTGTTGCCCTCTAGAACCCGGCTATCCGTGCACCCCTCTGCGGGGCAATCCTAGTACAGAAAGTAAAATATACATACAACGGGTACATCGACCGCAACCTGGCCGTGCCCCAAAATAATAATACAAACAGGCAGTGACGGCAGTCCACATGTCGGACGCTCGCCCCGCAATATCAAATGTACATAATACAACAAAATCTGTACTAGCATTGCATCCAGGCTATCCCCCACGACCGATCCGCAACATCACAGCAAAAACATAACATCAACGTGAAAGTCACGTTCGCAAATCCGTCTAACCGGGCTATAGCAGTTAGACTGGATTTACCGATCAAGTGACATTCACGGTCGCAGATATAATGTAAATACTGTGAAATAATGTGTTTAAAATATCCGATCGATCAAATTTTAACAAGTGGGCCCCCAAGTACTACTGTAGCACATCAAGAAATTCTGGGCCCAATGTTATTATTCCAAAAACCCAATTTTCATCCCAGAAAGCAACTGAAGAAGTTTGATGCAGTAAGGACACCATTGTGCGGCGGAACCGCGGCCCAAGGGGGCATTTTGCCTCGGTTCCGCACTCTTGTAGTCGACTTACTGCGTCGAATTTCTACAGTGGGCTTATAATCTCCAGTACAACACTATTTTACAACCTGAAAAATTTTTGGAGACCAAAAAATTTCAACAGAAAACTGTCGTTAACAAAAATGTAGATTTTGGAATTTTGGTTGATCGGAAATGCAAAACACATTAAACAAAGCTAGACTAAGTTAATGGCGAGGCTCTGATACCACTGTAAGTGCACGGCGGCTCCCCGGCCGTCAATCCGACGACCAAATGCGGAAGCGGTGATAAACTTTAAATTTTCTTGAACTGGCAAACCGCCGCGCACTAATACCCGGATCGAACCACTAACTAGTCCTAGCTATCTATGAGAAGGGGAATAGAGATATACCGACGATCCAAGTCCTCCGGTCTTCTCATCATCGTCCCGATCTCCTACTGAATCTCCGGTCGTCGCCACCTTGCCGGAAGGGCACCACATCGTCTCCATGTTTTACGGGCTCCCACCTCAATGCCGAGGCAACTCGGGCATGAAGCTGGCTACTCGACGTGCCCAAGGTTTGCTGTAGAATGTAGTGTATAGACTTGTGTCTCATTTGGGGTTCTTGGAGGTGCCACTTTGGTAGAGGGATGATACAAGAAGTATATGGAGGAGCTTGGAGAATTTTGGTGCATGAAATGAACAACATTTCCCCACCTCAATTTTTGGACAGCCCCTACAAGTTTGGCCGGCCATCTTTTTGGTGGGTATTGGAATGAGAGAGCAAGTTGATAGAATGAGATAGATCGCCCCATAATACAAGAGGGAAACAAAAGCCATCATGAAAGAACATGATCACTAACACCAAAACCACACTCAACACACTAATCATCAACAACCATGATGCTTACAAAGTCAAGCCATCATGAAGTGATCAAGTCAAAAAGGTCAAGGTATGGTGCTCATCATGAAAACCATCATGATACAAAAATAAGCAAAGACCCCCTCCACAAGTGCCTATTTGCAACAATGCAAATAAACCCTCCTCCACCAAACTTCGGCCAATGAACGATACAAAGGAAATTAGCCGAAACGGAAAGCAAACTGGCAACTCCAGAAAACTGGTCCCGTAATGAATTACAGGAAAACCCCGATACTGTGCATACACACCAGCATTTGTATTTCGACCGAAATACAAATGCAATGAGACAAAATCTACACTGTACTATACTAGGATCCGGCTTAAACCAAAGCCGGCCAGTAATATCCGTTCGATCCTGATCCGTGCAATACCGCACGTATCTGATCGAACCCTGCCATATAACCATACGGCCTGTAGAACAAACTGTCCGATCCTGATCCGTGCAATACCGCACGTATCTGATCGGACCTTGCCATATCTCCATACGGCCTCTACAACCTTTCGCCCGAAAGCTGAGTAACTGAATGTGGGGGACTCTAAAGACTCATCAACACCTTGGTTGTGGATTTAACCACTAGCACGTTAGAGGTATAAGCCAATACATAACGGGCTACCAGGTATTGACCAAAAGGGACGTCTGTGAGCGAACTCAGCCTGACAACCCTACTGAGCCTGTCAGTGACAATATCCGTACAGTCCGGTCCGTTCGTCTATGAGCATCGCATGGCGGGCCTAGGTGGTTGGTAAAAGTCAGACCCCCAAAAGCGGTACAAGTCGTGTCGGAGTGTAGCCCAGAACACCCTGAGATACTACTGGAATACCTACCAGTAAATCTCCTTGCCTCGGCCGAGGGCTTCGTGTAATGGCTCTCCTAGACACAGCACGACCTCACCCCCAATACCGGGAGAGACGAACCCCTGAAGATACGCTCACTGCCTCCATGTGGCTCGGGACTGTACCCAACTAAAACCTGTTTGCACGACTCCTTTGAGCCGTGGTAGGGTAGTAATCAAAGTACAGTGGGAACTCACACGAGACAAATGACGATCCCCAGGTCGTTGAACTAACCTGTACACATGTCACCAGGGAACTGCCATCTGACATCTGGTATATGACCAACTAGCATGTTCCCGGCGAGTCCTGTCCGGTGTACTCATAACCCAATGAGCACCTGTATACATCTTAGGTGATCCAACTGACACCAGTGGCTTGTGAGACTGGCCACCGCCCCTCGTCGGGGTCTCGACTGTATACACTAGTCTACTCTGGAGTATCGATGCCCTGTCTCGAAACTCGCACGACTAGGGACCATTTAAGGATGTGCTTATAGACCCCCAGCTCCCACTTATATGATCACCCTCATACTGCTGGTGGTCAAGCAAGAATCCTAGGGGCTCTACCAACGTGTAATAGCGACCTGTAAGGTCACCTGAAGCAGTACACGCTGATAAAGGTAAACCAGATAGCATACTATCATCTCGAGTAAGACTGTCCTACCGGGATAGGTCCTCCATCAATCATTGCAATCACGTACCTGTGACCTAATAATTGACTCTGAGGGCACTATCTCCAACAAGGTAATCCGTCCCCTGCCAGGCTCAACGTCAACAACGCATTCATCTTGCCCCGGGGTACCATACCGAGCCCACCATGTACCCGTGACGGTTCCTCCACTCCTCGACACGGATCTCGAAAACCACAGCAAACTCATGGTGGACGACACTTTACATCACTAAAAAACCGCAATTACATATTTTAAAAACATAATAAGTTTAGAAATTTTGCGGCTTTCCCCCGAAATCCAGAAATATCATAAAATCTCAAGAAATCCTCATAAGTGCATATATCAATGGTGATGAATGGATATGATATCAATAATTAAGCTACGATGTATGATTAATAGACTAGGCATGAACAAATAATATGATGAGGTACATGCACATGAATGGTAATCCTACGATTTCATTTTAAGGAATTAAAGGCAATAGCACAGGTTTAAGCATCAATTAGTAAAAGGTTTCAAATTATAGGTTATCTAGTGTGGTGGCATGGCAATTACCAGGGCGTGTGTGTAAGCATGAATAGTGCTCGTGCTGCATATAAAAACCTGGCAATGGTGCAGGTGTCCTATAAAATGGGTTCGCATATGTATGTCAATATAAGGCATGGATGCAGCAAATAATCATATAAGTATTACACCCCTAATTACTAACATCACTAAGAATCTTTTAAGTTACTAAAACTATCGGGCAGCTTGCGCCATCCAACGATAGTCCCCCGTAGATGTTACATCTACTCACCGGAATCCCTAGCTAGTCACGTCCAATCACCGCATTCCCCTTTCGTGCCGCGTCTGACGTCTCCGCGACCGAACCTGGAATTTACATCAATACAAACATAAGGTTACAAATCAAGAACGACGCAATTCCCTAACGAAAATACCAACGTTCACTAGCTAGGTACAACGTGCACGAAGTGCGCGGAACACACGTGAAAATCGCAAAAACTGCAAAAATCGCCGATTTGGTCGCCCGGCAAAACTAAAACCCGACTACTCAAAAATCCGCACTCACGCATCCTAAATGTCATAGGATAAACCAACAATATAATCTAGATATCGCAACTAAATCGCCACAATAATATAATAAAAACCTAGTAAGCTAGAAGTTTGCAAATTTGGTGCAAATATCGACAATTTGCGACAAAGTGCACACATTATCACACAAATATCCAAATTAAACCATTAGAAAGCCACTACAATTAAATTAACCCCTTTACCATGCATCAAAACCCACATTCCATACACAAACCTTTTCTTGATTTTGATAATTAGCAACCTTAATGAAAATTTCACACAACTTTAACATAGATTAGCCTAATATGAAGCCACTTAAGCAAAGTAACCCTATAAATTGGTTAAGTAAACAACTAGGTTAATTAAAAAGACTTAATTGACTAAAACATGGTTTCAAGAAACCCTAGTTTAATTTTCAATCATTAACTAAAAAAAACTAGATTAGGATTAACACTAAAATTAACACTAAGCAACTAGATTAAAGTATTCTAACCATAAGAAATTAAAAGAGTAGAAATTATACCTCAAACCTATGGATCTAGCAAGAAGAAATTTGCCTCAATGATGGCCTCCTAGCACCATGATTCCAAGCAAGAGAGGTGAAGGAAAAAGGGATGAAGAATGGGGTTTTAATTTGTGAGTTTTAGCTTGAATTTTGGAGCAACTTGATGAATTTTTGAACAAGATGAAAAGAAAAATGATGAAGAGGGGAGGGGCTGCAGATTTCGGCCAGAGGAGGGAGAGGGGAGTGGTGTGGGTGTATGGAAAAAGTCATGGTCAACCCCCCTCAAAGTCAAAGCACCATACCTTCAACATACAATATTTTAAACATACACATTCAACTCAAATCATCCCTAACAAAAGAATTTTAAAACAAAAGAGAGAGGGGGAATTTTCTGCAGTTTGGGACAGCCAAGGTGATGTGAGGATGTGTGTGTGAGAGTGCACAAAAAAATTTTTGCAAAAAGACCCCCTACAAGTCCAAAATTGCAAGTTTAAGCTTAAACTCAATAAATTTCGTTTTCCATAATAAAAATTAGTTAAAACTTAAAATAAATTACTAAAAATTTATGTTACAACTATATTTTAATTAACATGATTTTAAAGCTTAATTTTAGCCCATTTAAATTTGTATTTATCGCTAATTTAATGTATTTTCTTACCGGCTTAAAATAATATTAAAAAATTGAAAAATAGGGAAAATTTTTAAATGACCAAAATTTCATAAGTAACTCATTAGCTACTAAAAACAAGCAATTACCTATCCATTTTAGGTATAATTAGTCCTAAACTGCAAAATAACGAGAAAGACGGTTTTCGGAAAAATACCGAATTTTCACCGATTTTCAGGAAAACACCAAAACGACTTTTCAAGACGCTACAGAGAGGGTGACTCCATCACCTGCAGGTACACTACCATGCCTGGAGTCATCCATTCCAAATACCTTTAGAATGCTGTCTAAGTACCCTGATTGGGAAACTACCCAAATTTAGATCTAATACCATAGATCTAGTAACCAGAATATCTGATATAATATCCAATTCCCATGTGGAGAAACCACTGTGTGACAACCAAAGTATAACCGATCGTAGTATAGGAATTTCACTTCCTACTCTGTGTATGTCATCCAAATGTCAGGACATCACACCCTACTACTTTCTTAACAGATCCATCTCTTATTCTGATGAAGTCAAACCTATGACTATCACATCATAAATAGATGATCTATCTCTGCTATATCTGCTTTAGTCCATAAATAGACATAAGCTACTTGTCCACTATGCTTCCGCTGCTTCCACTGACTATGACAACCTTCTGGCAGAGTCATATACACGTGCACTTCTAAAACTAGTTTAGAACGATGCTATACTAATCTTCCTGCCGGGTCTCACAGTCTGGAACAACAGCAATGGCAAGTTTGGGTAAACAAGAACCTCCCTATCACCGTCTTTGAGGATACCGAAATACCTCTCGAGTGGCTGAGGTTACCCACCATATCTGCGGAGTGGCCAATGGAATGTCAATCCAGATTGAATGTTTAGGTCCTATTAAATTTTGAGTAACCGTTTGCGGTTCAGGAATCACTTCCAGTTCTACCATACTCCCACTACTGTTTTCTGAAAAAATCCATTTTACTAAAACTGTGGCGAGTCAAGAACAATATCACTATTGATCTTCCAGATGGTAGAAAGTCAACTCTCGACATAGCCCGGGTCGACCCACAAACAGCCATTACAGAAACGTGCCTTGAGTTATCCAGAGTCTGGTTTTAAGCATAAGCCAGAAAACTCCCCGTACCTTAACGATGTTAAGATATGAACTATTCTATATCCAATATAGAAACAGAGGCACTAATTTAATTGGAACCAGATTCAAATCATGCAACTGTCTCCAGTGCATGTTAACTAAATGGGAAGAGGCCGATCAGCATTACTCGACTTAGGAGTGCTTCCAATTATGAGTAACCTGAAAGAGAAGCCAGTTCTATTAATCATTACTTTCAACTGAATACCACACAAAAATATCTACATATTCGATCACCTTGAAGAATCCCTATATTTGTAACACCTGGTTCTCTACTTTACTCTTATACCAATAACTTCTCAAAACTCGGATCTTGTATTTCTACGAAACACGTGTCTAAGAACTAGAGAAGTCACAAGTAAACAGAATATAGTACGAGTACCAACCCCTCTGTCCTAATGGACACTGGACAACATACAATACTCTGTATAAGTCCCTTGAGTCTAATGACTCATTCCCTGTGTGTCGTAAGTTGAAAACTGTACTTATGGTTAAGAAGAATTACACCGCTGTTTAATGCTCCTTACCTAACCATCCACTGATATAGGTAAATGTCATAGACATAATTTTAAAAAGTTATATCTCAACAACAACAACAACAACTGAGCCTTTTATCCCAAGCATCTGGGGTAGGCTACATGAACCAACATGAGAATCACGCCGGGTCCAGCACATGAATCCTCTGTCTCCACTCACTTCTATCGAACAATATACTTTCATTGAGTCCTTTGGAAACCATATCGTTTCGTATCACCTCCATCCATGTTTTCTTCGGTCTCCCTTTTGCCCTTTTGCCATTACCCATATCGAGAGTATCTATTCGTCGAACCGGTGCTTCCATAGGTCTGCGTCGCACATGACCAAACCATCTAAGCCGGTTTTCCCGCATCTTCTCCTCCACGAGTGCTACACCAACTTTTGCACGAATATCCTCATTTCGCACCTTGTCTTTTCTAGTGTTACCGCACATCCAACGAAGCATGTGCATCTCCGCTACGTGCATCTTCTGTGTATGATGCTTCTTAGGAGCCCAGCATTCTGTACCATATAATAAGGCAGGCCGAATAGAGCTCCGATAAAACTTCCCTTTCAATTTTAACGGAAAGTTACGATCACATAAAATCCCTGTTGCACTCCTCCATTTCAACCAACCAGCTTGGATCCTTTGATTAACATCACTATCGATCTCCCCATTCCTTTGGATGATGGAACCTAGATATCTAAACTGGTCGCTCGGTGATATCTCTTGCCCTTCCAATGTTATACCAATATGGTTTTGACTTCTCTGGCTACTAAATTTGAAGTGCATATATGCTGTCTTGGACCTTCTCAATCTGATTCCCTGAGATTCCAATGTTTGTCTCCATAATTCCAATTTGGCATTAACCCCTGCTTTCGTCTCATTTACTAGAACAATATCATCAGCGAATAGCATACACCAAGGGACCTCATCTTGGATAGTTCTAGTAAGCTCATCCATCACGATGGTAAACAGGAAAGGACTTAATGCAGATCCTTGATGTAAACCAATAGTAATCGGAAAATCACTTGTTAAACCACCGCAAGTTCTGACATTTGCCACTACTCCGTCGTACATATCCTTGATTATGTTAATATACTTGACGGGGACCCCCTTTTTCATCATTGTCCCCCATAATACCTCTCTAGGTACCTTGTCGTACGCTTTTTCTAAATCAATAAATATCATATGCAAATCTCTTCTCCTCTCTCGAAAGCGCTCGACAAGTTGACTAAGCAAATGAATCGCCTCTGTCGTCGATCGTCCAGGCATGAACCCAACTTGGTTCTCTGTTATCTTAATATCCTTCCTTAGCCTGTGTTCAATCACTCTCTCCCAAAGTTTCATGGTGTGACACGTTAGTTTTATTCCACGGTAGTTTGAGCAACTTTGAATGTCACCCTTATTCTTGTAGATAGGTACAAGGATACTTTTCCTCCATTCATTTGGCATCTTTTTTGTCTGCCAAATCTTATTAAATAGATCTGTCAGCCATTTAACGCCTATTTCTCCTAAGCATCTCCAAATCTCTATAGGAATCCCGTCAAGACCAACCGCTTTTCTTAAACCCATTCTGTTCAAAGCTTCTTTAACCTCAGTAAGTCTTATTTTACGCATGAAATCACGATTTATATCTTGAGATTGAATGACAAGTCCATACAAATTCTTAGTAAAGCTCTCATTGAACAATTTGTCAAAATAATCTCTCCATCTTTCCTTGATATCCTCATCTCGAACTAAAACCTTCTGATTTTCATTTTTGACACACTTCACCGCACATAAGTCTCTAGTCTTCCTTTCCCGCATTCGAGCAATCCGGTATATATCATTTGCAGCGTCTTTAGTGTCTAATTTCTCGTACACCTCCTTGTAGACCTTAGATTTAGCTTCCCGAACAGCTTTCTTAACTTCCTTTTTAGCCATTTTGCACTTCTCAAATCTCTCCACATCTCTACTTTTCTTCAAATCTTTATAAGAATCTCTTTTAATTTTAATAGCAGCCTTTACATCTTCATTCCACCATGATATGTCCTTAGATGGTGGAGCACCATCTCTCGACTCACCAAGTAGATCTCTAGCTACTTTCTTGATACAACTAGCCATTTTGTTCCATGTTTTGTCTGGATCATCTTCCGACTGCCAATCCGCTTCTTGTACTACATGATCTATAAAAGCCTTTTGATTACCTTCTTTCAATCGCCACCATTTAATTTTAGGCTCTACCTTACGTCTAATCTTCCTAGGTTCTCTTCAAAATCGAAAATCTAGAACTAAAAGTCTATGTTGAGTAGTTACACTCTCACCTGGCACTACCTTACAGTCGATACAACAACCTCTATCTATTCTTCTCGTCAGAAAAAAGTCTATTTGACTAGCATTTGATCCGCTCCTAAAAGTGATAAGGTAGGACTCTCTTTTCCTAAACCAGGTGTTTGCTAAGATCAAGTCATAAGATAAAGCAAAATCTAGAATCGAGTCACCTACTTCATTCCTTTGTCCGAAACCAAAACCTCCATGGATAGTATCAAACCCACCACGACTAGTACCTACATGTCCATTAAGATCACCACCAATAAATAACTTCTCTCCACTAGGTATACTTTGCACCACCTCGTCTAAATCCTCCCAGAGTAGACGCTTACTAGCGTCATCAAGACCTATCTGTGGTGCATAAGCACTAATAACATTAAAGATCTCTCCACCTAGAATAAGCTTAACCAGTAAAATTCTATCACCTTTTCTCCTAATCTCAACTACATCCTCAAGCAACCGTCTATCTATGATTATACCTACCCCATTACGATTTTTATCTCTACCCGTATACCAAAGCTTATAACCCCAAGGCTCTATGACTCTACTCTTTTCACCTACCAACTTAGTTTCTTGCAAACACATAATACCAACTCTCCTCCTAATCATCACCACCACTAATTCTATTAGTCTACCCGTAAGGGAACCTATGTTCCAGGAAGCTAGACGGATCCTATGAAACCCTTGCTTATTTGTCACTACACCCGGGGTCCGATGTAGCGCGCCGTCTCTGGACGACGACCCTTGCTTATTTGTCACTACACCCGGGGTCCGATGTAGCGCGCCGTCTGTAGACGACGACCCTTGCTTATTTGTCACTACACCCGGGGTCCGATGTTGCGCGCCGTCTCTGGACGACGACCCTTGCTTATTTGTCACTACACCCGGGGTCCGATGTAGCGCGCCGCATCTGGACGACGACCAAGCCCTTGCATATTTAACACTACACCCGGGATCCGATGTAGCGCGTCGCTGAGTAGGGGACGGCCCAACGATATTCTTATTATGGTTCATGTCATAGAATGTGACAAAGTTTTACGTTGGCTGTCACAAGCCTACCACAACCCTCACCCTTTCTCATCCGGACTTGGGACCGGCAACGGTGGGTTTTAAAAAGTTATATCTCACTTTATAAAAATAAACGTATAGATATATCAATTTGAAATTGGTGCATAACAACGGATATTCAAAACCAAATATTTGCCGTCCGGCAAACAACCCAGGCGATTTCCTCAAATATCACCAATTACAACGAATCCCGATATAATGAGGATGATCACCTAATTCCCAATAACTTACTCCTACTCATCATCTGTAAAACCATACCGATGTGAGAATCAAACCTGGTAAGTACATACCCTGGAGCAAGTGTCTAATTGGGAAATCAGTTTTCTTTTAACAGTACGCAGTGAAACTGAAAACATATAAATGTTTCGAAGGGGTATCCAGGTATTCCTAGTAATGCCTCTTCCATTATCAGATTCACAACTGTAACCGTATATTTCTATGCCATCTATCCAAATCCCTTTATATGTCTTTAGTCATTACCTTCTGTACACCCCTTTAGGCCAAATGGTTTTCTTCCTTCCCTACCGTTCGGCACCAGCCTATGCTTTGGAAGAAGACTATCCAATAAGCATAATGGGTGTACTCTCTTAATCCTAGGAGTACTCGTAACCTGAGAGAAGGTGAAAATAAAAGACAACTGAATAAACCTTATTCCTATTTCTCCTGAAGCAGAATCCATCCCCGAACTGGAACAAGTTCCTTCGAGTTCGTATATAACCATACGATGTAATATCCAAATAACTGTGGATCTTCATAGTGTTCTTGAGAAATACATAGGTGATGTAGAATTGGCGAAGAAATACTTGGTTAGATCGTGAATAGCAGTCGCAATTTACTTTGCCTTCTTAGTAATCCCTTTATTTGTCTTAACTTATTACCTTCTGTACACCATCGTTAGGCTATTTGGTTTTCTTCATTCCCTACCGTTCAGCACCTGCCTATGGTTCGGAAGAAGACTATCCAATTAGCGTAATTGGTGTACTGTCCTTATCCAAGGAGCACTCGAAACCTGAGAGAAGGTAAAAGGAAAAGACAACAGAATAGTCTTATTCGTTTTCTCCTGAACCCGAAACCATCCTCGAATCTGGAACAAGTTCCTTCGAGTTTGTATATAACCATACGATGGTTTTATCCAATGGAAGTGGATGTTCGTAGTAATACGGGGTGTTCTGGAGAAAAGGGTAAAAGTAGGAGTGGCAATGAGGTATGCAGCTCTGACAATCCAAAAGCCAGTGTTTAAGAAGGTTCGGTTAACTTGGTCACTGAGTTATAGTCAAGGGTCGGGCAATGGTCGCTGCCAAAGAGAGAGGGAAAAGAAACACTCAGCATGCACTCTAACCTAGATCAGAATGGTTACCAATTCATCTAATCAGGAAACCTCCCACTATAACCTCGAATTCTCCTCCAAACCTGAAAGAAGAATTAGTCGGGATCACCCGAGGAGTAATCCAACTCATCAGTGGGAATCAGGATCCAACTATCATCGCATGATAACGTGATAGAGTCCACTCACGTTATCACATTCTAGAAGGTATGCGCATGCCTAGAATGTTTCAGTTTCTTTAGAAACACCCGATATTATTTTTACCCCATGCTCTTATGACCTTGACTTTGGCCAACAAATCATAAGTCACATGTCAAGTTCTACCTGTCATTATCCAGGTTGATTTGAACCCACCCATACCTACCCTTGACTTTGGCCAACAAGGCAGTACGACCATCCCAAACCAATGCATCTATCTATGCAACAGAAAAGTAACAAATAGCTACCATACACTATGCCTTGACTTTGGCCAACAAACATAGCATGAATACTACGTGCTACCCGTCTGAAATGACGGAGGGCTTCGGATTGTTTTTGGCGAAAAACCTTTAACGTAATGAACTTGATATCGTTGAAGGAACCGGATAGCTTTTTATAAAATATACAGTGGCGAAAACCTTTGCTAAAGAGGTCACTCCCGGTGAAGGGATCTCGGCTCTATCCCCATAGAATGAGGTACAGGATATTCCAACTGAATACCACGATGCAAAGCAAAAAGTAATCGACTATAGTGAAGTTATTACCCTGACGCAAACTTCTGTCGAAGGGGTCCCTCCCGGTGAAGGGATCTCGGCCCTTGCCTCGTCGACTGAGGTGCTGGATATTCATAACCGAATACAACTGTGCAAAACAAAAGTGAACGTCCTTGCAATAACAGCTTTTTTTGAAAAATGTTCCAATAACATCAGAATAGGTTTGTTTAGCTTGCCTTGATCCGAATCAATGTAGTCCCATCAATTACTCACACCACAAAATAACGAAAATATGATGTACGTATATGCCATCCGCATTCGCCACTGGGTCCCGTCATCACCCGTTAGGTTACTTAACTAACGACAGAGCGGGGACTGGACTAGCATGGGTGCAAAACATATACAACATCTACTAGTATATATATCAATATATAATATTCGCTCAAGGCGTGATAAAATGCAACATCACAGAAATGTAATAAACATCACAGAACAATGCAGATAATCTAGGATCCCCGGGTTTCATAGAGCCGTTGTTGAAACCCGACGTTCCCCTGGTCGTGTGGATAACCTGTGCAATGAAATCCTAGACCCGTACGGGCGCGGCAAGTTACTCGCCAAAATCTGAAGTGAGGCAGCCCCCTTCAACAACGTGAATGGACCACCCAGCACATTACATAATCCGGTAACTTGAGCACCCCTCCTTGGGTCAACATATACCCCCTAGGAGTGCGGTGAATAGCCCGTCAATTCTAGAGTGAAGCCCCCTCCGTCTCAAAGCCATGAGATGCGGTCCCGTTGCCCTCTAGAACTCGGCTACCCGTGCACCCCTCCGCAGGGTAATCCTAGTACAGAAAGTAAAATATATACAACGGGTACATCGTCCTCAGCCCGGTCGTGCCCCAAAACAATAATATACAAACAGGCTGTAACGGCAGTCCATATGTCGGACGCTCGCCCTGCAATATCAAATGTACAAATGCAACCAAACTGTACTACCATTACATCCAGGCTATCCACCACGACAAATCCACAACATCACAGTACAATACAGAATATCAACGTGAATGTCACGTTCGCAAATCCGTCTAAAAGAACTATAGCAATTAGACAGGAATTACCGATCAAATGACATTCACGGTCACAGATATAATGTAAATACTGTGAACTAACATGTTTAAAATTTTCGATCGACAAAAATTCCCGAAGTGGGCCCCAAGCACAATTCCCAGTACCCAGACAAATCTGGGCCCAAATAAAAATTACCAGAAACCTCAATTCCAATACAGAGACCGCTGTAGGAAAAATGGTGCATTGAAGGCACAAAGTGGCGGTGGAACCGTGGCCAAAAGAGAGGTATTGCCGCGGTTCTGTGGCGGAACAGTGTCTTCATGCAACCAAATTTCTGCAGTGGTCTTATAAATACCTGCATGTTTTTCTGCAACATACCAAATAATTTTTTGACAACAAAAGAAAATCGACAGAAACTGCATGACTTGAAATCGCGGTTTCGGAATTTTTGTTCGATCGAAGTTCTAAACACATTAGAGCAAGCTATAAAAGGTTAATGGCGTGGCTCTGATACCATGTAAGACTACGGAAGCGCCCCGGCCGTCTGTACGAGGCCAAAATGCGGAAACGAAAACTTTTCAAAACTTGAAACCGGGGCTATCGTATGCTTAAAACCCAAATCGAACCATTAACCTACAACTAGCTATCTAGAGAGAGGGTTAGAAAGCTAAACCGATCGATCTGTGTCCTTCGGTCGTTGGCCACCATCCCAAGCTCCTCGCGGCATCTCTGGTCTCGATCTCCTCGTCGGAAAGGGCACCACATCATTGATTCCTTTAACGGGCTCCCGCTTCGTCCGAAGCAATTCGGGCACGAAGTGTGCTAACCGACGTGTCCAAGATATTGTAGAGAATGTTTGTGATCACTTTGTCTCTTGCATCCATTGCTTGGATGGAGGTTGAAGGTGTTGCCATTAATGGAGATTTGAGCTAGAGAAGAAAGAGGAAGAAGAAGGAGTTTCCTCTCTCTTTTCTTTTGTTGTATTGAGATCAAATGAGAGTGAGAGATTGAGATAGAAAATACAAGAGCTATCCTTATCAAACATGGCTGCCCTTTCTCTCTCTCTCTCTCATTTCACCTCATAAATCAATCACTAAATATGACATGGTGTAAAGAATAAGACCATGAGTCACCACCCTTGTCCATGTCATAATTAATGCACCTAATCATGGTTTTGACCTCATTATTTCCATATGCAAACATTAATCCAAATGTTTGCAACAATAAAAAAAGAATGACATCTACTGAAGTAAACTCGTGACGGATCACAAGAGTACCCCTTACCTGTATATACATACCTGCATCCGCATTCCGACTGAATGCGAATGCCATGAGACTAAAGTAATCCAACAAATCTAATACTAGGATCCGGCTTAAACCAAAGCCCACTAGTATGATCCGTCCGATCATGATCCGTGCACTACCGCACGTATATGATCGAACCCTGCCATATATCATACGGCCTCTACAACGTTTCGCCCGAAACTTGAGAAACTGTCTGTGGGGGACTCTAAAGACTCGTCAATACATTGGCTGTGGATTTAACCACTAGCACGTCAGAGGTACTAGCCGTACGTAACGGGCTACCAGGTATTGACCAAAAGGGAGGTCGATGAGTGAATTCATCCTGACACCCTACTGAGCCTGTCAGTGACAATATCCGTACAGTCCGGTCCGTTCGTCTATGAGCATCGCATGGCGGACTAGGGGGTTGGTAAAAGTCAGACCCCCAAAAGAGGTATAAGTCGTGTCGGAGTGTAGCCCAGAACACCCTGAGATACTACTGGGATACCTACCAGTAAATCTCCTTCCTTGGCCAAGAACTTCGTGTAATGGCTCTCCTAGACACAGCGCGACCTCACCCCCAATACCGGGAGAGACGAACCCCTGCCAATTTGCTCACTGCCTCCATGTGGCTCGGGACTGTACCCAACTAAAACCTATTTGCATGACTCCTCTGAGCCGTAGTAGGGTAGTAATCAAAGTACAGTGGGAACTCACACGAGACAAATGACGATCTCAGGTCGATGAACTAACCTGTACACATGTCACCAGGGAACTACTATCTGACGTCGGGTATAATACCAACTAGCATGTTCCCGGCGAGTCCTGTCCGGTGTACTCATAACCCAATGAGCACCTGTATACATCTTAGGTGATCCAACTGACACCAATGGCTTGTGAGACCGGCCACCGCCCCTCGTCGGGGTTTCGACTGTATACACTAGTCTACTAATGGAGTATCGATGCCCAGTCTTGAAACTCCCACAACTAGGGACCTTTTAAGGATGTGCTTATAGACCCCAGCTCCCACGTATATGATCGCCATCAACTGCTGGCCGTCAAGCAAGAATCCTAAGGGCTCTATCAACGTGCAATTATGACCTCTAAGGTCACCTAAAGCTGTACACAATGATAAAGATAAACTAGACAGCATATTATCATCTTGAGTAAGACTGTCCTACCGGCATAGGTCCTCCTTCAATCATTGCAATCACGTGCCTGTGATCCAATAATTGACTCTGAGGGCACTATATCCAACAGTGGCTAGAGTAAGAAATAGGATTGATAAGGACATTGCAATTGAATCATTGGATACATAGAATCAAGAATGGAAGTATGAAAAGATATGTCTTAAGGTCACTTAGGCTGAGTATCATAGCGTAAATATGCCGCGGAACATATGTACGGTATCCTACTCATCCTAAATCACCTACTATATCAAACCAAAGGTTATCCTACGTAACGAACTTAAGTCTACTTACTCCAAATCATTACTCGGTTCTGTAAGATTAATTCTATGCTCTGATACCAACTTTGTAACGACCCAAAGTTTGGATGTGACCGGCACTTAGATTGTATCATATCTAAAGATATCTACATAATCTTAGTAAGACAAAAACCAAGATCAAAAACCCCATTTTGCGGATTTTTTTAGGAAAAATTTATTTTTTAAGTAAAAATCACAGTTTTTATGTTTTTTAGATCTTAACAGTAATTCCCTATTGAATTTAGAATAAAAATAGTTATAAAGTGTTTAATTTAGTTACGTCCCTAGTTGGGAGCAACGATGCCAACAGCGGAAATCAATACACAATTATAATACGTCATTAAAAGAAGAATCTCAAACATAAATAAAAAAAATATCATTTAACACAACTAAATGATCTCATCTGTCAAAATATTATACATACAACCACCTATCGTTCTAAGTCAATTATACAGGGTCTGATGGAGATATTCTAGATTCAATATACAATACCAAAAGAGGAGGTTATTACATAGGTAACCCACCTAGCAAAAAGAGCGGTAAAAGGTGATAAGTGGATCTGCACTGTTGCTAACCATCCACTCGACTCCTGCAAGGAACTGTGGCACAACAGGGGTGAGTTGCCAACTCAGTGAATAAAACTAACATATAACGGCTGATAATGTAAATATGACGAACTATAACTAATAGCAATAATGATGAGTATAATGCATGAGAACATGTGGAAGCATGAATTTATACCCTTAAATATATCAATTAAAAACTGAAATCTCATCAATTATTTCCAAATAAAGTTCATCTTTCCGTGTCCAACATCGACACAAATCTTCTGTTTCCCTCAGGCATCATTCCTCGAACGATCCTGCAATCAATAACACCGGTCGGTATCCTCTAGATATCCGCCGTGTTTTACAACTATCTCCGGTATCGAGTATCCTCTCCAGGCTCCATGCCTCAAATCCGGCTTTCCTGCCCCTCGGTCTCGACCGGGTCCACCATGAATCCGACTGTATAGCTCCCCTACTCAGTCTGGATAACGTGAAAATCCGCGACCGTATAGCTCTACCACTCGGTCCGGAATAAAATCAAATCATAAAAACAACATCTCATTATGGACATATCACATCAATATGAAGTGTCACTGAATTTACATAATAGTATATGAAAACTTAAAACCATAAATCCTCAAATATACAAATGCCTCTTATATCAACTTCCAACACTTGAATATGAAACAAGATGTCATTTATGCAAACTGATAATAGTATTGATGTTTAATGTATAATAGGAATCTTATTTAACAGGATAAATACTAAGTGTGAAAGTGACATGTTAATATTGACGAGGTGTAGTGTAATATGTAGATATGTGCACGTGCGGCATAACTCGTCGATAACGGTTCAGTGTTCTAACAATTAACATGGCGATGTATATATATTTATATGAATGCATATGATCAATTTAACATACAAAAGCCTATTTTTATTTAAACTTAACTACGGGCGTATCACGCCATCTATACAAGATCCTCCGGTAGATGTTTAGTCTAATCACCGGAATATGTCGTAATCTACTCAGAAATCGCCAATCCTTTTTCTTTCCTTACGGCCTCCGATGTTTCTGTACACAAATCTATCATTGAATTTACCTTGTATAAGAAACGGCTACATTCCGATACGGCGAAAACATGAAATTACAAGTTGTACATACTAACTATACTACGTACGACTATTGCAAACTATCTAACTCTTATTTTAACTGGAATTTAACCGATTGCTTTTCGTAACAGAAAACAGAAACGCGTTACGAATTACCCATGTCGTATTTTTAGAATTTTGATCCCTTTTCAGATATTAGCTTCCAGATTTCACATACTGAAAATTTAACTTAAACAAACAATACCAAACACATTTATCCATACCCATGGACCTACCCTAAAAACCACAGAACCCAACTCTCAAATAAATCCGGCATGGTCGGATTTTCCGTACATGTCATCGGCCGATATCCGAGCAAGTAGGCTCGTTCTCCTAGAGTAAATTCTAAGTCCAATTTATAAGATGATGTAGTTGTTTGATCACTTTAGTTATCATCTAAACTATAGCAGATAAACACAGAGCTAAATTCATTCTAAAATACGATATATCCGATATCTGATTCCTATACTTAAGCATTTCTAAACACAACTTCTATAGTGTTTAAGGTTTATACCTACAGAGGATTCCTGGAAGATCTCCCTCCAAGATGCACAAGCTCCTAGTTCCAACCTTGAGGGTGAGGAAAATCCTAGAACTTAGCTCTTCTCTTCACTTCTCTTTTCATTTTCTCTTTGTGTTTTCTAATGTTTTTCTCTTTTTCTTTTCCATTTCAGTTGAACCCTAAATTCTTAAGATATGTGAACTGAACCATATTAGGTGAATGAGTGAGGATGGTAAGAGGAGGTGTCACCAACAAGGGTGTGGTGTTTCCATACAAGTAGGTGGTGTTGCAAGGAAAAAGGTGGGATTTTCATCCAAGAATGTGGTGGACATATGAAATATCATCTAGGATATGCTATGCCATGGTTACATCTTAAGCTTAACATGACATTACCCTTTTTGCATAACAACCCCTAACAAATTTCTAATTTGCATAAGAACTAACCTTTTCACATAACCCCCAAACTATGTCATATTACACATGAAGCTAAACTTTTCACCAAACCATTTGTGATTCATTAAAATTACAAACTAACTTTCAATTTAATTAGTTTCATATACCACTTATGAAATATCCTATTTTATTTCAATAACTTTTTAAATTAACATTTTATTAATTAATTAAATTAATTTATTATCTAAATTTTCGAAATGTTACAAAACTCTTTCTTTTCTTTGCAATTCGTTTTCTTTTCTTTGTTTTTCTTTTCCTTTCTTTTCTCTTCTCTTTTAAATCTTACAAGTCACACACTTCACATGCACAAGACATGGTGCACAAGTCATGGAAAAATGTAAAAATACGGATTTGGCCAAAAATCCGATAAATATCATTAAAATAAATAAATAGTTTTTATCTCCGATTAATTTCTAAATATTGGTATATCCTTATACCATTTTACGAAAAATCGCTATTCGCAAATCGAATAGTTTTCGCGAAATATATTATTTTAATATTTAATTTCTAAAAAAATAATATTTTATATTTCTGAAATGTTACAAGTTGTTTATCAAACCGTTATAGGCCTGACATCGGCATGACTTTTCATGTTACTGTGCTCTAACGATTTCCATCCCGAGACAGGATATGCGACATATCAGACGAAAAGACAAGACTATACGATAGTGTTACTGATAGGCTTCATGGAGACTATGGACAGGCTTGCTTGTTGATCTTCATATCGCTCAATACCCGGGTAGCCATTACGTCCAACTAGTACCGCTGACGGCTTGTAGGTGATTGATGTGATCATTACTTACTGCTAGCATATTGACGAGTCTTTAGCGTCCGACACAGAAGTTCCTTGGTTCAAGAGAAACGAAGTAGGACACAAGTGTGATATGTGTGTGGGCCTGATTAAATACGAATATTTGATACCGTATTGTAATCTGGCAGTCATCTGTTATCAGTTCGGTTATATGCGATATAACCAGATTGTCGAATCAAGTGTTGATTTGATAATGTGATATATAGGTAAATGATATTAGTCTGTCATATGTGATATAAACGGATTATTAAATCAAGTGTTGATTTAATAATGTGATATATATTATATGTGATATAATTATATCTTAACTAATATCATTAGCTCACAAATTATTCTTCATTATATATATGATATATATACATATATAATGATGCATGGCATTTAAATTTCTATTTTGTGAAAATATAAATGAGGTAGAAAGTGCAAGCATGGTTGGAAGCATGGGATCTACTTTAGTATATTCATCTTGACTCACTATTCAAGCAAGGTTGCAATTTTATACTGCATAATTCCATGCTTGTATGAGTGAGGGGTCAAGAGTTGCCATTCATTCTAGCTCATTCTCAACACTTAGCTATTTTTTCTTTAGTTGCTCTCTAGCTTCTTCTTCCTCCTCTTGTCATGGTTAAAGCTCCAACCCTCACATGTGATGTGAATCATGAAGCTTGAACACAAATTTGTGAGCACTTAACATCCCCTACTTCACCATCCAACACTTGACTAGCGATCAAGTGTAGCGTGTTTCATACGCTAAAGAGTTTAGTGTAAAGATAGCTTGAGTTAAAGGGACTACAATTGGATCATCTTCGGCACGAAGGTCATCGGAGGAAGCTCGTTCAAAGTCTCAAGAGAAGCCTGGTGGAGTCGCGGGACTACTACACGGAGCAATTGAAGAGAAGGACCAGTCTACAAATGTTGTATTCTTTTTCTCTAGATGTAAAGTTGTTTACATTTGCTATTGTCTGAATCTCTAGTTGAAGATTCTAGGATTAGGGTTGTTTAGCTTGACAATTGTTTGAAAACGGCATGGACGATGCCTCCCGAAACCTTGATGTCGTGCTAGGGAACCCATACATTATATACCGTAGTTAAAGACATTTTTGTCATTTGAAATTTCGGCAGCACCTCCTTTGGAAATTTTGAAACCTAAACCAATACATAGCAATAATAATAGCCATCCCCAAGCGGGAGCAAGATCTATACCAAATTGGCGGAAATAACACACAAATACAGGTATACGATGCCAAAGGCGAAGATCAAACACAGAAAGAAAATAAAGAAACCAAAATATCATCAAGAAACCAGAAATAAGAATAGATACATGTGTGTGACTCTAAGTCCGAAAAAATATACAAACTGTGGTTTCTAAGTCTACCAAATATACATAGTCTAGTTGATGGAGCTTTTAACTTGATATAATTGAATAAATATACAAGTACAATTGGTGGTCACGATGCAAGTGTACCCCACCTACCGAAGCATGTCACCTAGAAGAAAGCGGTGTGCCAGCATGCCGCTACTGAATCTGTGCACTCAACCTGCAAGAAAACTGTGGCCCAATAGGGGTGAGTTGCCAACTCGTGAGTAAGAAGACATCACCAAGAAGAAATCGAATGTATGGAGATCTCCGGGGCCACACAATAGCATAATAATAATATAATAACGATGATGTGGTGACAAGGGTGATGGTGTAAACATAGTATAACAATACTAATGTAATCATGTCCATGTCACAATTTGGTACCATGTCAATGTATTATATATATGTGAGTGTGTGTGTAGGTGTATCATCCAACGTGTGCCCATCAACGACACACCAAATCATCATAAATACCTGAGTGCCCAGCATCGACACTCAAAAATATCATAAAAACCATGTCTAGCAGCGACACGTAAGTCCTCATACCTCGAGCGCCGTCTCATCGGATCGGTCCTCATGCCCATATGATCTCACGACTCCGGTCGGTATCCTCCGGATAGCTGTCGAGCCAAACTATCACCGGTCGATAATGCTCTCTTGCCAGGCTCAATGTCTCTCTATACGATCTTCTTGCCTCGGGATACTGTACAGGGTCCACCATGTACCCACAGACTGTGTCTTCTCTCTCCTCGAATCGGGTATACATATAGCTCAGAATTTAGAAAACTCATGGTGGACGCCACACATCATATCAAGGAAAACCGCATTTTCTTTTAAAATGATCATATGTTTACAAAATTCACATGCAGTTTCCTAAATGCAGAAATCTAATGAAAACTGAAATCTCACAAACATGAACCAATAATGAAACAATGAATACCGGCACATAACAAATCTACAGTGCAGAACCAGAATGTATATATAAATATGGCATCTAACTAAGTAAGAAATGGAATATCTAAACCAGCATGTGAGGTAATGGGTACTAAGCAAATACTAATAAGGTACAAGTTATTAGGTTATACGATGAAGTAACGATTTCTAATGTGTACATGACATGGCAATTACCGATGATGAGTGTATGAGCTGGCGAGTATGTGTATTTTCAACATGCGCATCATCGGTAATGGTGCATGTGTCCTAACAGACGATGTCATATAAGATAATGAAAAGAATATGTATGTAAAATGCAACGAGAATAATACGAACATAGCAGAAAGGTAAACAGTAAACACAACAATATAAAATAAATAGCTACATACAAGGCATACAGTTATAGTATTTAAAATAGTATGAATAGTTGTTTTTAGAAAAATAAGGATTACGTTGTTTTTTAGAATAAGATACCATTTGAAAATCCGTAGCATCCATTGGGTTTGTCTTTTACAAATGCATTTGATTTGTTAGTTTTGAAAATAGGTATGGCTCTAATTATATTCTAATATCTACTTATGTGATTTGATGTCTAAAATATATCCGAGTAGATAGATCCATCAGTCGGCGATCCAGCCTCTTAGTATCACGTATAGTATAGTCCATCGTACGGCATCCTCGAGTAAATAGTGTGGATCAATCATCATATATATATATATATATATATATCGTATGGTAAAATCCATCGTACGGCATTCTCGAATCAAGAGTGTGGGTCAATCATCATATATATCATATCTCGTACGGTATAATCCATTATACGATATCATAATCAAGGGTATGGATCTAAGATCACGTACATTATATTATCTCATCAAGTCACATGTCGTCTCATGTTATATTTATATCGCCCAATGACCATATAATATCTCATATCATAACAAGGTGTTTCAATATCAAATGATATATCATAACCTCGTGACACCATGTCCGATCAAATCGACTCATATCCACTTAACATATCATATCCTCATCTTACACGTATGTGTGTGTGTGTGTGAACATTTACCTATATATATATATATACGTACATACATACATATAACATATACACACATCTCATACCAAGTTGTGTGCGCGCGCGCATGTGTGACAACATATATTCCAAGGGCTCAAGGCTACGAAATTAAGAAGTAAGGGTATACCTTCATATAAGTACGCTCCTTACCGCCTATAGTCTCCTAATACCCTATTGGCTAAGTACATCTATCTAACATTGGATTATATTACTATATAAATAAGTACCCTATTACTATGGTTATGGGAGTGCTATACACCATCCACCTGACAACCCCCGTAGATATGCATCTACTCAATTACTATCCTCGCTTTAGCCAAAGTTGATGAATGCCTTGCTCTTCTTTGTCATCCCGAAAGCCACACGAAGGTACCTACAATTCAAGGAATATCGTGTCGTAACAATAATTAAATCAGAAAACCGATACGGCACGCGAATTGCACATGGGTTAGAACTGTTGGATATAGTGCCCTCAGAGATAATTATTGGATCACAGGCACGCGATTGCAATGATTGAGGGAGGACCTATGCCGGTAGGACAGTCTTACTCGAGATGATAGTATACTATCTGGTTTATCTTTATCATCGTGTACTGCTTCAGGTGACCTTACAGGTCACTATTACACGTTGATAGAGCCCTTAGGATTCTTGCTTGACGACCAGCAGTATGATGGCGATCATATACGTGGGAGCTGGGGTCTATAAGCATATCCTTAAAAGGTCCCTAGTCGTGGGAGTTTCGAGACTGGGCATCGATACTCCATTAGTAGACTAGTGTATACAGTCGAGACCCCGACGAGGGGCGGTGATTGGTCCAAAAATACTTTTGTTAACCGCAATCAAGAACGGCGTCGCTTTGCAGCTAGCCGGTGAGTACGGATCGATCCACAGAGATGGGTAATTTTCTTAATGTGTTTTAACGAGTTGATTCCAAATGTTGTTTTTCTTGATTTATTAAATCTATAAAAACCTAGATCTATCAATAAACTAAATTAATCTAAATTAAAGTCTTGCTAGGGTTAGGCTTAGGGGAAGTTGGGAGATTGAAGGTTTTCTCACCGCTTTCAATGCCTTATTTTAGATCTATTAGATGTTATAGTAATTATCAATAAAGTGGATTAGAATCTTTTGGGATGATACTTCTTCCTCTAGATTCTTGTCCTTCCTTTATCGATCCTTACCTAACCTCCATAGAAAACACGCGCAACCGGTTCTTTATACTACGGTGTCACCGTTACCTCGAGGAGTAGGGTGCCGTAGGGAGCGGTTGTGCGTGCATGCATGGAGTTCTAATTCTTAGGTGTGAATGGCATGAAAGGGGTGAGAGATCTTATCTCTCAAACCTTTCCCTAAGGCTAACCCTAACAAGCGAGGAGATTACTCGCTCATTTGGGGATTAAAAGACATTCTAATTAAAAGAGAATTAAAACAAGGAATTAAAATTGACTTACTAATTTTTATTGATGGCTCCCTCCAAGCAATAATACAGAACAGATCTGAATTTGTTAAATGAAAAGAGGCATAGGGTTTTACAATTTTTTATTACAATTTATAAGTAAACAGGAGAATTTAGGGTTACGGGATTCGCACATGTGCAATTACAGATTTGCCCGCGAAAAATCCAAACCCCCGCACCGACGCACCGACACCAGAAAGATACACCGACAAGGGCTTTAAATGGTCGTGGAACCGCGGCATTAGTGGGCTTGGGTCGTGGTTCCGCGGCCCTTTGGGGAGATCTCTTGGTGAAATTTCCTGGGTTGCTTCTTGTTGGCTTGGGCTTCTTATTTATATATATCTTTTTCCATTTGGGCTTCTAGATTGGTTCCAGATCTTCAGTGAACAATTTGCAATGGATTTTTAACCGTTCGCTTTGAGTCGATGTCTTGAATCTTGCTTTGTGAATTGTTCCTTATGTAGGCTTGATCAAGATTCTCTGTTTGTTGGTTAAAGTCCACATTTTCATCGTCTTTACATCGTTTGCACTGTTTTCTGTCCAAAAACCTATAACCTGTAACATGTAGCAGACATGCGTCAAAAGCACCTGCTTATTTATAAAACGAATTAGAATTGGGGGATATAAACTGCAATATTATGATATGAACAAATACCCCCAAACTTATCTTTTGCTCGTCCTCGAGCAAACTTATTTTTTATTCACTAAAATCCTAACCACTCTTTCGCAGGGAAACGCGATTGCACTGAGCATGTGCAACAAGCCGTTAAACCTCTAGGTGTCCTTAGTAGGAGGAGTGTTGTCTCCTGAGAGTTTTCAGCGGATTACACCCACAAAATCCTATCAATTTGGCCCATTGACTTTTGTTCTCCAATTAGGTTTTCTAAGAAGGAATTCTATTATCTTTTGACTCGCGAATCATCCACCCACATTCTTCACACTTTCTCATTATTTAACTTAAGATTATATATGTTATGTAGATCTACTTAGCTTTCGGCATCTCCTAAGTTTTCCTTCTAGGGTTACATTTCCACTCAGGAATTTCTATCAACCCTACTAAAGATAAAAGTTTTATTCTTCATCCCTTTCTCTCATGTAAACTCCAATCACATATCCCTACGTGTGTGTTTAAATCACCCCTACACTTGGAAATTCAAATCAAGCAATCATATCCTTGTCCGTTGTCCAAAGTACTTATTAGTTGGTGAATTTTTAAATGAAGTTTGCTTACACATCCTTCATGCGACCGTTAATACTTCTTGAGGTACCAACGACCGATTACAAAATGTGTTTGCACTTTTAAAGCGAACTTTCTAGTTTTGCAACACCCAAGGCTTTAGCAGTGACTCCCAAACCAGTTGGTCTAAGTCACTAGGTGATAAAGCACCCTCGCTAAATATTTTTCTATTTTTACAGCCTTAAGTAATCACAAAAACCAGTGTCCATTTTTTTATTCTTTATTCACATTTTTTTTTCATGGTACTAAGGAGTTTAGACAAGAGCATTTCAAGGTCTCTTCTACTATTCCAAGTTTCAAGGTGCGTGATTATGCATTTTGTAGGGTATACGTTTTCAGAATCTAGACTTAAGTTAGGAACTATTTTTCAAACTTATACTCTAATAAGAACATCAATACTCTTCGCTCATTTTGACTTAGCCCAAGAAGTGAACCCAAAATTTGCCTATTTCTAAATAAACTACAAGGCATATACTTTCTACCGTTAAACTTTAAGAAAGGTTATTTTTAGGGTTTTTAATTTACTAAGTCTAAGATCTAGTTTTTCCTAGCTCGTTAACCTATTTGTCAAACTCTAGTCAATTAGCCAAAATTGAACAAAATAATTTTTATAATTTTTTTTGAAAATTTTCAAATTTTTATGGGTTTTCAAATAAATATGCAAATGCAAAAATATGTACAAATGAATGCGAAGGAAGAAGACGTACCGAGCATACCCCCAAACATGAACTTGACAGTGTCCTCACTGTCATGATAAACCAATAGGGTCAAAAATACCGGCACTTCCCTGTTTATTTATTTATAATTTTTTTTTATTGTTAAGGAAAACAAAAATATATACAAGAAGGCCCTCCCCCAAACTTCATTTAAACTATGTTAGACATTACTGCCAAACCTTGCATAGACCAAACGTTAACACCAACCAGTTGAAAAGTTTATCAGTAAAGAGTATCAGTTGGTGGAAGAATAAGTCGTAGCGATCCATAAAGAATTGGGGAAGATAGAAGTGGTGGTATGGAAGGTATGGA
Organism: Agapanthus africanus; assembly: GCA_030015575.1. NCBI lineage: Eukaryota > Viridiplantae > Streptophyta > Magnoliopsida > Asparagales > Amaryllidaceae > Agapanthus > Agapanthus africanus. The sequence goes on along the minus strand of CM057343.1, from coordinate 284,338,246 downwards.
GGTGAATAGACAGGAGGTGGTGATGAATCAAAACGAGAATGCGAATGATCAGCAATCAGTGGAATGTTGGCACTCTCGTAGCTTCTTAAAAGAAATGGGGGTGGTTCAACTTCTAAAGGAGGAGGTTGACTGACCACAATACCCCTAAAATGTTTCTGTGGGTCCTCTATTGACTTGGCATCATCCATCAATTGCATATGATATTCAATTATAATGGAACTGATCTTCTCGATGTCCGCCATAGTCCAACCGAAAACTTGCCGCCTATCTTGTAAGGCTTTTAAAATAGCGTTCTCCTGCTCGAAGGCTAGAGAGGCTGATATTATAATGGGAAAGTTCTCATTCTCACCTATGTAAGCATATTTAAGGTGAGGCGGTAAGGATATGAGTTCGAGTTTCGGAGGCGAAAGAATCATTGCGGAATCTACCTCGAACTCAAAGGACTCCAACACAGGTTCGAAATCACTGCAAACAACCGATTCGGATGGTTCAACTAACTCATCCACAAATTCAAAAGACTTATATTCGGGCTGTGAGTCGTCATCATCCGAAAAAGTGAAAACATTCATAATCAATATCGGTTGTGTCAACTGTGGTAGGCTCAAGGAGGGACGCACTAGTGGCTTCAAACCTGTTTTCATCAAACAAGAATCTTTCAAGCTCGCAGTCCTCCTGCGTGATTTCGTGAACAGAGCAAACTTCTCGTGTACTAGTTTTAGGCACGGGGGGAAGACTTCCCATCTTATAAATATTGAACTCACTAGACATCTTCCCAAAGGATAGAGTCATGGAGCCATTGCGACAGTTTATTACAGCATTGGAAGTGGCCATAAATGGTCGACCGAGGATCACCGGAATTTGGTTCCGTGGGTTAGCAACAGGTTGTGTATCCATAACAATAAAATCAATGGGGAATATGAACTCCCCAACTTTGATCAACACATACTCTAGCTCACCCCTTGGATGGGTGATTGATCGATCAGCCATTTGGAGAATACAACGAGTGGGTTTTAACTCTCCAACCCCTAATTGTTCATACACGGAGTAGGGAAGCAGGTTAACACTAGACCCAAGATCTAAAAGTGCTCGATTAATTTTCTTATCCCCAATTGTGATTGAAATCGTAGGACAGCCCGGGTCCTTTCGTTTTTGGGGTAAGGGTTGAGGGTGGTTAATAGCATTGCTCACTGCACTAGCCACTAGCACTTTCTTGGGTACTTGAGATGACTTTCTCTTCGAGGTTCATAAGCCCTTTATGATTTTTACGTATGAAGGGACTTGTTGGATGGCATCTAAGAGAGGTATATTTATGCTAGCCTGCTTAAATAATTCCACAATCTTCTCCATTTGTGCAGTTGGTTTATTGGGACTCAACCTGTTTGGAAATGGAGCATTTTGAAAAATTGTTGAGTCAAATGACTGTGGAGTAGAATGTGGAGTAAAAACGGCATCCCGTGTAGATGTGTTTGTGTTGTGAGAAATGGGTCCGTTCGAGTTAGAAGAAGTAGAGCCGTGTGAAGGGTGGAGAATAGGCTCTAAAGAAAAAGGTGAAGAAGAAGGTGAAGAAAATGAAGAAGGGGAAGATGACGATGGAGAAGAAGAAGAAGAAGAAGAACCAGCGGCGGGGATGTCATTACTAGTTCCCACATTATTCTGCAACACTCTTCCGGATCTCAACGTGGTCATCGCATTTACATTGTGATTGTTATATGCGTTTTGTGTGTGACCGGGATTTGGCAATGGTTGAGATGGAAGTTTTCCCTTTTCTCTCTCGCTCAACGCAGCAGTTAATTATGCAATTTGTGCCTCAATAGATTTGATACTTTGATCGTGTGAGGCATTGTTATGCATCAAAGATTGAACATAATTTTCAAATCTTGCTGCGGATTCTGTAGATTGCTTGAAAAATGCATGTAGACTTTTTTCTATCGAGATAACCTTATCATCATTTGGTTGAACCAAATTGTTCGTTTGATTTGTATAAGGTTGTTGTTGGAAAGGTTGCTGTTTTGAGTTTGTGAAGGTGCTTGTTGTTGTTGTGGAGGAGGAGGTCTTTGAAAATTGTTATTTCCTTGGACTTGTTGATTTTGGTTCCAAGCGAAATTTGGGTGACTCCACCCCAGATTGTATGTCGAAGAGTACGGATCGTTTCTTTGTCGTTGCTGAAATGCAGCATTGACTTGATCCTGTCCTTGAGTAGATGCATTATAAGGACACTCTTCGGTTAGATGCGATGGATCCGTACAACAAGCACAAACAGTTCGTGGAGGCATAACAGGGGCAGGAGAAGGCGATGAGATTTTGGTCTCAATGGCTTCTAGCTTTTTCATAAGTGCGGCCATCTCGGCCTTCATAGCAATCGACATATCTACTTGATGCATGCCTACCCTAGATTGACCAATAGAAGAAGATGAGGTGGTCTTTGTGCTCTCCCACTGAACTGTTTGTTCACTAAGATCCTCGAGAAACTGCCACGCTTCGTCGCTAGACTTGGAGAGAAAATGACCTTGACATATACTTTCTAGCAACTGCTTCGTTGCCGAGTTCAATCCCTCATATAATGTTTAGCAAAGTTGCCAACATTCGATCCCATGATGAGGGAATTGAACGAGTAGGTCTTTAAATCTATCGAAGCACTTCCAAAATGGTTCGGAAGGAAGCTGTGAAAATTGTATAATCTCGTTACGGATTCTAGCAGTTTTGTGATGAGGATAGAACTTTTTCAGAAAAGCTTTCACAAACTCGTCCCAATTTCTAATGGAATGTGATGCGGTGCTGTATAGCCACTTCTCGGCTAGGTCACATAAGGTAAAAGGAATGACCCTTAGCCTTATAGCGTCATCACTTAATTGGGTCGTTTTCATCATAGCGCACACATTTTGGAATTTATTGATAAAGATATATGCATCTTCAGATTCCAAACCATGAAATTTTGGCAGCATATTGATGAATTGTGGTTTTATTTCAGAATTGTCCCCATTTACCGGTGGGGGTGAAAGACATGTAGGTAAAGAAGTGCGGACGGGGTAAAAGAGATCCTGGAGCGCGATTAGTGCGGCCGCTACAACAGGCGGAAGATTTGGGTTATTTGCACCAAACGGAGGTGTAATCATTCCCGTAGGTAAGGTATCTTTGGGGTTGTGTCCCGACATACCTTCGAAAGAAGAATTTGAAGGTGGAGGTAAGGAAATGGAGGGAATTTCGACTTCAGTGTCGAAAGGTTCGTCGGTCGGTACCAATGAAACACGGAATAATCGGGTGTTAGTATCCCTAGTCCAAAGTGACATACACTAAACGGGTAGTGTAGTCAGAAAAAAAATTGAAAAACAGAATGTGTAGGTAAGATAACGTCAATGAGAAGAAGTGATGGAAGTGAGTTGCAAGTTTTCTTTAGCGACAAGTTGCAAGTTTTGAAAAGATTTTTCTTTTTTTTTATGTGAGAATGTTTGCAAAGAGGTTATTGAAAAGGGACTTGTGACACAAATGTATCAACCACACATGCACAATCAGGCCTAGATCTAGGGTCACCTAGGTCTGCTAGACAGCTCCTAACTAGGGCTAGAAATAGGACCTCAAACCGCCTCTTCACCGACAGTTGCGGCCAGGTAAGTGCCAGGTAAGTGGGAAGGAACCACAATAGTGGGCCTAATTAATAACCACTAGCCTAGACACACTTGCATAGACACCGCAAAGTCAGTTAGGATAAACGGTCGATGCCTATACTAGTCCTTTTTCCTATTGAGCTCGACGTCCTTAGGGCTGAGTCTAATATTTTTTAATTAATTGTGGTCAATGCAAATGCTTTAAAGTATTTTCTGGGGTCCTGGGAAGGGTGATGAAATCCCCACCCAATCTGAGTTTGGTCAATTAGCCCCTTAAAGTCCGATTAAATTATGCAAAATAATAAATTCACTTGCAATCAAATTTTTAGCGCGGCGCAAAGAAACCTGCAGAAAATCTGTTATCTAGAAGGGGAGAGAAGATTTTTAGCGCAAAGAAATCCTGCAGAAAATTTCGCAAAAGATATATCGGGAGATTTCAGATGGAAGAAAGAGGAAACAAACAGTGTAATTTCCACGAGATGATGTCAGATTCCTGCCGCGTTTCCACTTAATACCGCGTTTCCGCGGCCAACTAACCGGCACGATTCCCCAGAAAAAATTCCAGATGATGAAGACACAAGATCACCACCCTTCCGCGGTCTGAGGGGGGTTTTAGCCGCGTTTTCGCGGTCAAACTGCAGGATCAGGTCTTTGGAAAATTTGTACAGTTCTGCTGTGGACTTTCCCTTCTGTTCTGATGTGCACTTTTCTGATTTGCCCTCTGTAAATTTCCAGATCCGCGATTCTTCGCTGTTCTGCAAGATTCAAACAATACACCCTTCAAACAGATCAAAATTGATAATTTTTATTTTGTTTTTTTTATTTTCAGATTTTTATAATTTTTTAAAATCTATATCAACCCGAAATTACACAGGAAAAAAATTTACGCCATCCCCGGCAACGGCGACATTTGATTGGTCCAAAAATACTTGTGTTAACCGTAATCAAGAACGGCGTCACTTTGCAGCTAGCCGGTGAGTACGGGTTGATCCACAGGGATGGGTAATTTTCTTAATGTGTTTTTACGAGTTGATTCCAAATGTTGTTTTGATTGATTTATTAAATCTATAAAAACCTAGATCTATCAATAAACTAAATTAATCTAAATTAAAGTCTTGCTAGGGTTAGGCTTAGGGGAAGTTGGGAGATTAAAGGTTTCCTCACCGCTTTCAATGCCTTATTTCAGATCTATTAGATGTTATAGTAATTATCAATAAAGTGGATTAGAATCTTTTGGGAAGATACTTCTTCCTCTAGATTCTTGTCCTTCCTTTATCGATCCTTACCTAACCTCCATGGAAAACACGCGCAACCGATTCTTTATACTACGGTGTCACCGTTACCTCGAGGGGTAGGGCGTCGTAGGGAGCGGTTGTGCGTGCATACATGGAGTTCTAATTCTTAGGTGTGAATGGAATGAAAGGGGTGAGAGATCTTATCTCTCAAACCTTTCCCTAAGGCTAACCTTAACAAGCGAGGAGATTACTCGCTCATTAGGGGATTAAAAGACATTCTAATTAAAAGAGAATTAAAACAAGGAATTAAAATTTCCTTACTAATTTTTATTGATGGCTCCCTCCAGGCAATAATACAGAACAAATCTGAATTTGTGAAATGAAAAAAGGCATAGGGTTTTACAATTTTTGATTACAATTTATAAGTAAACAGGAGAATTTAGGGTTACGGGATTCGCACATGTGCAATTACAGATTTGCCCACGAAAAATCCAAACCCTCGCACCGACGCACCGACACCAGAAAGATACACCGACAAGGGCTTTAAATGGCCGCGGAACCGCGGCATTAGTGGGCTTGGGCCGCAGTTCCGCGGCCCTTTGGGGAGATCTCGTGGTGAAATTTCCTGGGTTGCTTCTTGTTGGCTTGGGCTTCTTATTTATATATATCTTTTTCCATTTGGGTTTCTAGGTTGGTTCCAGATCTTCAGTGAACAATTTGCAATGGATTTTTAACCGTTCGGTTTGAGTCGATGTCTTGAATCTTGCTTTGTGAATTGTTCCTTATGTAGGCTTGATCAAGATTCTCTGTTTATTGGTTAAAGTCCACATTTTCATCGTCTTCACATCGTTTGCACTGTTTTCTGTCCAAGAACCTGTAACCTGTAACATGTAGCAGACATGCATCAAAAGCACCTGTTTATTTATAAAACGAATAAGAATTGGGGAATATAAACTGCAATATTATGATATGAACAGGCGGTGGCCAGTCTCACAAGCCATTGGTGTCAGTTGGTTCACCTAAGATGTATACAGGTGCTCATTGGGTTTTGAGTACAACGGACAGGACTCGCCGGGAACATGCTAGTTGGTATTATACCTAGCGTCAGATAGCAGTGCTAGTGTATATGCCCTAGAGGCCATTACTGTATCATACTAGTTTGTATATTACTTAATGGAAGCTTGGAATATTCACCTTGTATAAACAATCTTGCTCAAAATAGTAGTATGCTACTTGGTTTGTTTCTACTTCAATGTGTACATGTGTTTATTTTATTATATCACCTATACGCATTAGTAGAGCCCTTAGGATCTTTGCTTGATTACCAGCGTTGTGATGGCAGTCACACTAGTAGGGGCTGGGTAATCTATAAGCACATCCTTATGCTGGTCCCTAGTAGCAGGACTATCGAGACAGGGCATCGATACTCCGGAGTAGACTAGCGTATGCGCTTCTCATCCCAGTGCGGGAGACGGTCTGTCCCACAGCCGTCAGTACGTCGTACTTGAGATAGTATGCCGGTGCTCGTTGGGTTACGAGTACACTGGACAGGACTCGTCGGGAACTGATTGGTTGGTATTATACCTATCGTCAGTTATCAGTTCCCAGGTGACATGAGTACAGCTTAGTCCGCTGATTTGACACTGTCACTTCGCCTCGACTGTGTTCCCACTGTACTTTGATTACTACCCTACCACGGCTCAAAGGAGTCGTGCAAACAGGTAGTAGTTGGGTGCAGTCCCGAAGCACTTGGAGGTAGTGACGGTTAGACAGGATTCGTCTCTCCCGGTATTGGGGGTTGACATCATGCTATGTCTAGGAGAGCTATTACACGAGTAGTCCCTGGCCAGGGCAAGCGAGATATACTGGTAGGCTTCCAGTGGTATCTTAGGGTGTTTTGGGCTTCACTCCGACACGACTTGTACCGCTATTAGGGGACTGACGTTTACCGTCCCCTAGGCTCGCCATGCGATGTATCAGACGAACAGACCGGACTGTACGGAGACTGTCACATTCAGGCTCAGTAGGAGTTCAGATGGGTTTCACCTCGTCAGTCTTCTTGTCGGCATCTACCTGGGGACCGTTACGCACAGCTAGTGCCGCTTGCGGTCTGTGGTTAAACCCACTGCCAGCGTAGTGTCGAGTCTTTAGAGTCCCACACAGAAAGCTATTCGCCTTTAGGCAAAAGACTAGAAGTCGCATGGTTTTGCGACAGGGTTCAGTCACATCCGTGCATTTGTGCACGTTTAGTGTCCGGACAGTTAACACTAGCGGGATTTGGTTTAAGCCAGATCCTAGTGTATGTTTTGGGATTGGTTTTATCCAGTATGTATTCGCGTTCCTCGGAACGCGGATGCGGGTGTGTATGCACAGTTGAAGGAGAGACAGAGGCAGATGATTCTCATTAGGATTGTTGACTGTTGACTGTTGACCATTGACTTCTTGCTAAACCCTAATGAGAATATGATATATGATTAACAATAATATTAATTAAGTATTATGGTGACATGGTTCTTGAGGGGTTGACTTTGTTGACTTGTTGACTTTGTTGACCGGTTGACTAGGTTGGACTTGTTGACCATCATGATGACAATGGCTATCATTTCATGGCAAAGACGATTTGCTTGCTTGTTCTCTTGTGAAAAATGAGTGTATGAAATGATATAGCTATTGTAGCTTAAACCATCACATAATACTTGATTTCTATGATTTGTTATGATGGCTTTGGATTATGAGAGCCAAGAGAGAAAAGTTTTGCTCATTCTCTCATTTCTTTTCTCTCTCTTGGCTTGAGATCTTACCCTCTTCCTCTTGCTCTCCCTTTCTCTCTAGTCTATGGTTCACTTGTCTCATGTGTTGAGAAGCAAGAACCATAGAGAAAAATCCCATCATACTCTCCTCTACTCACTCTAGTTCACAAGGTTTGGCAAACCGAGTGAACTAGTTTCTTCAAAGTTCGAAGAAGAAGCCAAAGGTAGAAGCTTTCGGGTGGATCGATCTTCGGCGCAAGGAGACGACGGGGTGAAGCCGATCCGTATACCATCGAGTCTTGAAGACGAAGGAGTTCAAGAAAAGAAAGGTATAACCCCCTAACCGAGTACTTAACAACTCCTAGTTAGGTTGTTAGGTAGATAGTTTAACAAAGATTCGTTTTGAGTCCATGTTGCCGCCTCTAGAAAATTGTTTTTCCATAAATTCCGCAAGCCCGTAAGTACCGGGAGAGATAGCATGGACTTACAGTGGTATCAGAGCCTGGTTAAACACTACCTAACATGTTAGCATAGTAACTAGAAATTCGATCGGAGAAAAAGTCATGAAATACACCCAAAAATCCAACTTGCTGTCGATTTTTTTAAGTCTGTAAAAATAATAAATCATGCTTTAAAAATCGGCTCAGGGTTTTTTAAAGATACTGTAGAAAAATGATGCAAAGATTCCATCAAACCGCCGCGGAAACATTGCAATAGCTTGCTATTGCCGCGGTTCCGCGGCATCTTGGCTCTTCTCTGGATCGTCTTTGCTGCAGTATATTAAGTGGGGTATTTTGGGAATTTTGGTATATGTTTTTTCAGCCCAGATTTTCCAGAAAGAAAATTTTGTTTTTGGGGCTTTAAAAACCGTATTTTGATCGAGTTTCTTAAGAATTAAGCTGACGGGTATTTATCTGTGATGTGATATTTGTATTGAACGTCTGCTAATTGCTATATGTCGATTAGTGGGGGTTATACAAACCTGTGATCTGTAATGTTGCTGGAATGTGTATATGAATTCATTGGATTGTCGCGGATGAATAGCCGGGGGTTGTGAGACGAGAGTTTTCTTTTCTTTCAATTCATGTAATTTTGTAAATTGATGTAATAATTATTTGTATGGCCGCACAACCGGGTCGGGGTTGTAGCCGTCATTGTATAATTTCTTTTTACTGTTTTTGCTCCTAAGATAGACCCATGGAGGGGGTGCACAAACTACCGGGTATCCCGAAGTGCCGAGTTGTAAGTGCACGGCGGCGCCCCGGCCGTCAATCCGGCGGCCAAATGCGGAAACGGTGATAAACTTTAATATTGCGAACTTAGCAAACCGGCACCACCGCGCACTAAACACCCGGATCGAACCATTAAACTTATTCTAGCTAACTACAAGACGGGTTAGAGATATACCGAATGATCCGAGTCCTCCGGTCTTCTCCTCGTCGTCCCGATCTCCTGCGGAAACTCCGGTCGTCGCCTCCTCGCCGGAAGGGCACCACATCGCCTGTATCTTTTACGGGCTCCCACCTCAATACCGAGGCAACTCGGGCGCGAAGTAGGCTAGCCGACGCGTCCAAGATTTGCTGTAGAATGTGGTGTAGATCATGCTAGTCTCATTTGGGGTTTGTTGCCATTTGAAGATGATGGAAGAAAACAAGATAAGAAAAATGGTGCTTGCATTTTTCTAGTAAGAAAATAAGATCAAGAATGCCACTCTCTCAAGAATGAAAACTCTCATCTTTTTCTTTTTCACAAAATGAAACCTTATCATCTTAGAAATGGTGGAGGAAAGAATATGTATCCAAAACCATGAAGGGAGGTAATGGTAGGAGAAAGCAAGAGGTGACCATAACCTTAAACATCATCATAACAAATCTACATCAACTACAAATCACATCTAATCAAGAAAAAGCAAGTGATGAGAATGGTATCAAAAGATGCTTTCATAATTAAAACATTTGCAAGAAAATCCTCCACAATGTGTTATTTGCAAACTTGCAAATAACACCCTCCATCGGAAAAGTCCGGCCGGGAAAGAACAAAGGAAACCGGCCGGAACGGAATACAAACTGGCAACTCCAGAAAACTGGTCCCGTAATAAATTACAGGAAAACCCCGATACTGTGCATACACACCCGCATCTGTATTCCGTCCGGATACAAATGCAATGAGACAAAATCTACACTGTACTATACTAGGATCCGGCTTAAACTAAAGCCGGCTAGTAATATCCGTCCGATCCTGATCCGTGCAATACCGCACGTATCTGATCAAACGCTGCCATATAACTATACGGCCACTAGTACAAACCGTCCGATCCTGATTCGTGCAATACCACACGTATCTGATCGGACCCTGCCATATCTCCATACGGCCTCTACAGCGTTTCGCCCGAAAGCTTGAGTAACTGAAAGTGTGGTGGACTCCAAAGACTCGTCAATACTATGGCTGTGGATTTAACCACTAGCACGTCAGAGATATAAGCCAATACGTGACGGGCCACCAGCTTTTGACCAAAAGGGACGTCGATGAGCAAACTCATCCTGACACCCTACTGAGCCTGTCAGTGACAATATCCGTACAGTCCGGTCCGTTCGTCTATGAGCATCGCATGTCGGGCCTAGGGGGTTGGTAAAAGTCAGACCCCCAAAAGCGGTACAAGTCGTGTCGGAGTGAAGCCCAAAACACCCTGAGATACTACTGGAATACCTACCAGTAAATCTCCTGCCTTGACCAAGGACTTCGTGTAATGGCTCTCCTAGACACAGCGCGACCTCACCCCCAATACCGGGAGAGACGAACCCCTGAAGATCCGCTCATTGCCTCCATGTGACTCGGGACTGTACCCAACTAAAACCTGTTTGCACGGCTCCTTTGAGCCGTGGTAGGGTAGTAATCAAAGCACAGTGGGAACTCACACGAGACAAATGACGATCCCCAGGTCGATGAACTAACCTGTACACATGTCACCTGGGAACTGCTATCTGACGTCAGGTATAAGACCAACTAGCATGTTCCCGGCGAGTCCTGTCCGGTGTACTCATAACCCAATGAGCACCTGTATACATCTTAGGTGAACCAACTGACACCAGTGGCTTGTGAGACCGGCCACCGCCCCTCATCGGGGTCTCGACTGTATACACTTGTCTACTCTGGAGAATCGATGCCCTGTCTCGAAACTCCCACGACTAGGGACCTTTTAAGGATGTGCTTATAGACTCCAGCTCTCACTTATATGATCGCCCTCATACTGCTGGCAGTCAAGCAAGAATCCTAGGGGCTCTATCAACGTGCAATAGCGACATGTCAGGTCACCTAAAGCAGTGCACGATGATAAAGGTAAACCAGATAGCATACTATCATCTCGAGTAAGACTGTCCTACCGGGATAGGTCCTCCCTCAATCATTGCAATCATGTGCCTGTGATCCAATAATTGACTCTGAGGGCCCTATCTCCAACAATCTCCCACTTGCACTCAAGGCTAATTATTGCGATGTCGCATACTCACAGCCTGTGTGATACCGAACACCCAACTCCCCTACTAGTCAGTCTCACAAAATCCGTTTGCGAAACTATTGCGTTCGAGGAATAGCCTCAGTGAGTGGATCCTCCTTGATGTTTCTTTCTATGTCTCTCTATATCTTAAGTTCGCGGAGAAAGCCATCTCCCGAAATGAGCAATACCTGTCTTAGAATGTCTGGATGTCTGATGGGACTTAGCTCATAAATGAACTCCAAATCCAAACTTCTTAGACTGTATCGTCAACTGAACTTAATCAGTATCCTGCGCCATGCCTCCCTCAGTATTGCCTTGGACCACCTGTCCAAAATACTGCCCCTCATCAGAAGGGAAAACTATAACTCTGACAACCTCCTTGTCGTCCATGTCACCTTAGAAGCCTGGAATGATAACTGTCTCCTGCATGAGGCTGTCGTTATCATATCCCTAGAACATCCACTTATGTTCTAAAACTGCTTCCTACTGTTTCTCCAGGATTGGATTAATGTCAACTTATTGCATCTAGTGCAAGAACAACATCTGGTGTGGTACTTGACATCTCATGATTGACTCAATTGCCTAAGCAAGCGATCTGCCAATCATGCACATCCCTCTCTACTTTAGTCTGTAAGACCCCTTTAGAGAGGGTGACTCTATTACCTGCAGGTACATTACCGTGCCAGGAGTCGTCCATCCTAAATACTCTTAGAATGCTGTCAAGTACCCTGATTGGGAAACCACCCAAATCTAGATCTAAAACCATAGATCTAGTAACCAGTATGTCTGATATAATATCCAAGTCCTGTATGGAGAAACCACTGTGTGACGACCAAAGTATAACCGATCGTAGTATAGGAGTTTCCTTTCCAACTCTTTGTATGTCATCCAAATACCATGACATCACACCCCACTACCTTCTCAACAGATCCATCCCCTATTCTGATGAAGTCAAACCTATGACTGTCACGTCAGAAATAGATGATCTATCTCCGCTACATCTGCTTTAGTCTATAAATAGACATAAGCTACTTATCCACCAATGCTTCCGCTGCTCCCACTGAATACGACAACCCTCTGGCAGAGTCATATAGACGTACACTTCTAAAACTAGTTTAGAACGACGCTATACTCATCCTCCCGCCGGATCTCGCAGCCTGGAACGACAGCAATGGTAATTGTGGGTAAACAAGAACTTCCCTGTCACCGTCCTTGAGGCTACCGAAGTACCCCTCGGGTGCCTGAAGTTACCCACCGTATCTACGGAGTGGCCAATGGAATGTCAATCCAGATTGAATCTTCAGGTTCCTTATCAAATCTTCAGTAATCGTTTGCGGTTCTGGAATCACTTCCAGTTCTACCATACTCCCACTATTGTTTTTGAAAAAATCCATTTTTAATAAAACTGTGGCGAGTCTAGAACAATACTTCTATTGATCTGCCAGATGGTAGAAAATCAACCCTCGTCATAGCCTGGGTCAACCCACAAACAGCCATTACAGAAACGTGCCTTGAGTTATCCAGAGTCTGGTTTTAATCATAAGTCGGACAACTCCCCGTACCTTAACAATGTTAAGATATGAACTGTACTATATCCAATATAGAACCAGAGGCACTGATTTAATTGAACCAGATTCAAATCATGCAGCTGTCTCCAGTGCATGTCAACTATATGGAGAGAGGCCGATCAGCGTTACTCAACTTAGGAATGCTTCCAATTATGAGTAACCTGAAAGAGAAGCAATTTCTCTTTATCATTACTATCAACTGAATACCATACACAAGTATCTACATCTTCGATCACCTTGAAGAATCACGATACTTGCTACACCTGGTTCTCTACTCTATTCAAATACCTATAACTCCTCAAAACTTAGACCCTGTGTTTCTACGAAACACATGTCTAAGAACTAGAGAAGTTAAAAGTAAACAGAATATAGTATGAGGACCAACCCCTCTGTCCTAATGGACACTGGACAACATACAATACTCTGTATAAGTCCGCCGAGTCTAACAACTCTTTCACTGTGTGTCGTAGGTTGAAAAATGTACTTATGGTTAAGAAGAATTACACTGCTGTTTAATGCTCCTTACCCAACCATCCACTGATATAGGTAAATGTTATCGACATAATATCAAAAGGTATATCTCACTCTATGAAAATAGACGTACAGATATATCAATTTGAAATTGGTGCACAACAACGGATATTCAAAACCAAATATTTGCCGACCGGCAAACAACCCAGGTGATCTCCTCAAATATCACCGATTACAACGAATCCCGATATAATGAGGATGATCACCCAATTCCCAATAACTTACTCCCACTCATCATCTGTAAGACCATACAGATGTGAGAATCAAACCTGGTAAATACATACCCTGGAGCAAGTGTCTAATCGGGAAAACAGTTTCTTTTAACAGTACACAGTTGAACTGAAACATTGAAATGTTTCGATGGGGTATCCTGGTATTCCTAGTAATGCCTCTACCAGATTCACGACTGTAACCGTATAGTTCTTTGCCACCTCTCCAAATCCCTTTATATGTCTTTAGTCATTACCTTCTGCACACCCCTTAGGCCAAATGGTTTTCTTCCTTCCCTACCGTTCGGCACCAGCCTATGGTTTGGAAGAAGACTATCCAATAAGCATAATGGGTGTACTGTCCTAGTCCTAGGAGCACTCGCAATGCGAGAGAAGGTGAAGACAAAAGACAACCGAATAAACCTTATTCCTATTTCTCCTGGACCAGAATCCATCCCCGAACTGGAACAAGTTCCATTCGAGTACGTATATAACCATACGATGGAGTATCCAAATAAACTGTGGATCTTCGTAGTGATACGGAGTGTCCTGGAGAAATACAAAGGTGATGTGGGAGTGGTAACGAAATATTTGGTTTGGTCGTGAATATCTGTTGCAATTTACTTTGCCCTCTTACTAATCCCTTGCTTTGTCTGAACTTAATACCTTCTGTACACCATGGTTAGGCTAATTGGTTTTCTTCATTCCCTACTAGTCGGCACCAGCCTAAGGTTTGGAAGAAGACTATCCAATAAGCATAATGGGTGTACTATCTCCTAAACCAGGGAGTACTCGCAACCTGAGAGAAGGTAAAAGAAAAAGACAACTGAATAATCCTATCCGTTTTCTCCAGAACCGGAAACCATCCTCGAATAAATTCTTTCGAGTTCGTATCTAACCATACGATGGTTTTGTCCAATGGAAGTGGACGTTCGTAGTAAAACGGGGTGTCCTGGAGAAAAGGGTAAAAGTAGGAGTGGAAATGAGGTTTGCAACTCTGACAATCCTTGCCAGTGTTAAAGAAGGTTCGGTCAACTTGGTCACTGAGTCATAGTCTTAGGGTCGGGTCAATGGTCGCTGCCAGAGAGAGAGAGAAAAGAAACACTCAGCGTGCACTCTAACCAAGATCAGAATGGTTACCAATTTATCTAATCTGGAAACCTCCCACTGTACCTCAAACTCTCCTCCACACCTGAAAGAAGAATTAATCGGGGTCACCCGAGGAGTAAACCAACTCATCAGTGGGAATCGGGATCCAACTATCATCGCAAGATAACGTGACGGAATCCGCTCACGCTATAACACTCCAGAAGGTATGCGCATATCTGGCAAGTTTCAGTTCTTTTGAAACTCCCGATGTGATTTCTGCCCCATGCTCTTATGACCTTGACGAAGGTCAACAAATCATAAGTCACATGTCAAGTTCCACCCGTCATTGTCCAGGTTAATTTGAATCCACCCGTACAAGCCCTTGACGAAGGTCAACAAGGCTATACGACTGTCCCAAACCAACACATCTATCTATGCAGCAGAAAAGCAACAAGCAGCTACCATGCACTATGCCTTGACGAAGGTCAACAAACATAGCATGAATACTACGTGCTACCTGTCTGAAACGACGGAGGGCTACGAATGGTTTCTGGCGAAAACCTTTAACGTAAAGAACTTGATATCGTTGAAGGAACGGATAGCTTTTTAGAAAATATAGTGACGAAAACCTTTACTAAAGAGGTCACTCCCGGTGAAGGGATCTCGGCTCTTTCCCCGTAGGATGGGGTGCAGGATATTCCAACTGAATACCACGATGCAAAGCAAAAGCAATCGGCTATAGTGAAGTTAATGCCCTGACGCAAATTTTTGTCCAAGGGGTCACTCCCGGTGAAGGGATCTCGGCCCTTGCCTCGTCGACTGAGGAGCAGGATATTCCAAATGAATACCACGATGCAAAACAAAAGTGAACGTCCTTGCAATAACAGCTTTTTGAAAAGTGTTCCAACAACATCAGAATAGGTTTGTTTTAACTTGCATTGATCCGAATCAACGCAGTCCCATCAATTGATCACACCACAAAGAACGAAAATATACTGACGTACGTATATGCCATCCGCATTCGCCACTGGGTCCCGTCATCACCCGTTAGGTTAGCTAACTAACGGCAGAGCGGGGACTGGACTAGCGCGGATGAAAAACATATACAACATCTACTAATATATATACCAATATATTATATTCGCTCAAGGCGTGAATAAAATGCAACATCACAGAAATGTACAGCATCACAGAACAATACAGATATCTGGGATCCCCGGGTTTCACAGAGCTACTACTGAAACCCGACGTTCCCCTGGTCGTGTGGATAGCCTGTGCAATGAAATCCTAGACCCCTACGGGCGCGGCAAGTCACCCGCCAAAACCTGAAGCGAGGCAGCCCTCTTTAGTACCGTGAATGGACCACGCAGCACTTCACGGAATCCGGTAACTTGGGCACCCCTCCTGGGTCAACCTGTACCCCCTACGAGTGCGGCGAATAGCCCGCCAATCCTGGAGTGAAGCCCCCTCTGTCCCAATGCCATGAGATGCGGGCTTGTTGCCCTCTAGAACCCGGCTATCCGTGCACCCCTCCGTGGGGTAACCCTAGTACAGAAAGTAAAATATACATACAACGGGTACATCAACCGCAACCAGGTCGTGCCCTAAAAGAATAATACAAACAGGCAGTGACGGCAGTCCACATGTCGGACGCTCGCCCCGCAACAACAAATGTACATAATACAATAAAACTGTACTAGCATTGCATCCAGGCTATCCTCCACGACCGATCCGCAACAACACAGCAAATACATAGAACATCAACGTGAAGGTCACGTTCGCAAATCCGTCTAACCGGGCTATAGCAGTTAGACCGGATTTACCGATCGAGTGACATTCACGGTCGCAGATATAATGTAAATACTGTGAAAAATGTGTTTAAAATATCCGATCGATCAAATAATTAACAAGTGGGCCCCCAAGCAATACTGTAGCACTCACAGAAATTCTGGGCCCAATTTTAATATTCCAAAACCCCTAATTACAGCCCAGAAGCCCACTGGAGAATTTCGAAGCATTGATCCAACCAACCTGCGGCGGAACCGCGGCAACAAGGGGGGTTTTGCCGCGGTTCCGCGCTCGAGCTGAGGGATCATTGTCTCGAATTTTCCCAGAGTTCTTAGAACTCCCTGCACATCATTCTGAGACCACCTGAAAAATTTTTAGACTCAAAAAACTTTTGACAGAAAACTGATGTGAAGGAAAAATACGGTTTTTGGAAATTTTGGTCCATCGGAAATGCAAACACATCAAACGAAGCTAGACTAAGTTAATGGCGAGTCTCTGATACCACTGTAAGTGCACGGCGGCGCCCCGGCCGTCAATCCGACGGCCAAATGCGGAAACGGTGATAAACTTTAATATTGCGAACTTAGCAAACCGGCACCACCGCGCACTAAACACCCGGATCGAACCATTAAACTTATTCTAGCTAACTACAAGACGGGTTAGAGATATACCGAATGATCCGAGTCCTCCGGTCTTCTCCTCGTCGTCCCGATCTCCTGCGGAAACTCCGGTCGTCGCCTCCTCGCCGGAAGGGCACCACATCGCCTGTATCTTTTACGGCCTCCCACCTCAATACCGAGGCAACTCGGGCGCGAAGTAGGCTAGCCGACGCATCCAAGATTTGCTGTAGAATGTGGTGTAGATCATGCTAGTCTCATTTGGGGTTTGTTGCCATTTGAAGATGATGGAAGAAAACATGATAAGAAAAATGGTGCTTGCATTTTTCTAGTAAGAAAATGAGATCAAGAATGCCACTCTCTCAAGAATGAAAACTCTCATCTTTTTCTTTTTCACAAAATGAAACCTTATCATCTTAGAAATGGTGGAGGAAAGAATATGTATCCAAAACCATGAAGGGATGTAATGGTAGGAGAAAGCAAGAGGTGACCATAACCTTAAACATCATCATAACAAATCTACATCAACTACAAATCACATCTAATCAAGAAAAAGCAAGTGATGAGAATGGTATCAAAAGATGCTTTCATAATTAAAACATTTGCAAGAAAATCCTCCACAATGTGTTATTTGCAAACTTGCAAATAACACCCTCCATCGAAAAAGTCCGGCCGGAAAAGAACAAAGGAAACCGGCCGGAACGGAATGCAAACTGGCAACTCCAGAAAACCGGTCCCGTAATAAATTACAGGAAAACCCCGATACTGTGCATACACACCCGCATCTGTATTCCGTCCGGATACAAATGCAATGAGACAAAATCTACACTGTACTATACTAGGATCCGGCTTAAACTAAAGCCGGCTAGTAATATCCGTCCGATCCTGATCCGTGCAATACCTCACGTATCTGATCGAACGCTGCCATATAACTATACGGCCACTAGTACAAACCGTCCGATCCTGATCCGTGCAATACCGCACGTATCTGATCGGACCCTGCCATATCTCCATACGGCCTCTACAGCGTTTCGCCCGAAAGCTTGAGTAACTGAAAGTGTGGTGGACTCTAAAGACTCGTCAATACTATGGCTGTGGATTTAACCACTAGCACGTCAGAGGTATAAGCCAATACGTGACGGGCCACCAGCTATTGACCAAAAGGGACGTCGATGAGCAAACTCATCCTGACACCCTACTGAGCCTGTCAGTGACAATATCCGTACAGTCCGGTCCGTTCGTCTATGAGCATCGCATGTCGGGCCTAGGGGGTTGGTAAAAGTCAGACCCCCAAAAGCGGTACAAGTCGTGTCGGAGTGAAGCCCAGAACACCCTGAGATACTACTGGAATACCTACCATTAAATCTCCTGCCTTGGCCAAGGACTTCGTGTAATGGCTCTCCTAGACACAGCGCGACCTCACCCCCAATACCGGGAGAGACGAACCCCTGAAGATCCGCTCATTGCCTCCATGTGGCTCGGGACTGTACCCAACTAAAACCTGTTTGCACGACTCCTTTGAGCCGTGGTAGGGTAGTAATCAAAGCACAGTGGGAACTCACACGAGACAAATGACGATCCCCAGATCGATGAACTAACCTGTACACATGTCACCTGGGAACTGCTATCTGACGTCAGGTATAAGACCAACTAGCATGTTCCCGGCGAGTCCTGTCCGGTGTACTCATAACCCAATGAGCACCTGTATACATCTTAGGTGAACCAACTGACACCAGTGGCTTGTGAGACCGGCCACCGCCCCTCGTCGGGGTCTCGACTGTATACACTAGTCTACTCTGGAGAATCGATGCCCTGTCTCGAAACTCCCACGACTAGGGACCTTTTAAGGATGTGCTTATAGACTCCAGCTCTCACTTATATGGTCGCCCTCATACTGCTGGCAGTCAAGCAAGAATCCTAGGGGCTCTATCAACGTGCAATAGAGACATGTCAGGTCACCTAAAGCAGTGCACGATGATAAAGGTAAACCAGATAGCATACTATCATCTTGAGTAAGACTGTCCTACCGGGATAGGTCCTCCCTCAATCATTGCAATCACGTGCCTGTGATCCAATAATTGACTCTGAGGGCACTATCTCCAACACGAGTGGCCTACTCACGGAGTTAAGGGAGGTTGCTTCGCTTCGGGTACTTAGCGGGTAGTTTGCCGCACCCGTAGGGGTCTTAGGTAAGGTATTGGCTATTCACCGCGACCGTGTAATCTGCTTTTCGTTACAGGCTCGTACGAATTGCGGGTTCCTAGTATATCCAATGTGTTCGTCTGTGATCTGAAATGGCTATCATTGCAATATATCTATATATGATATTATTTAGGCGTTGCTTATGTTTTACAGCCGCGCTAGCCCAGCCCCCGCTCTGTCGTTAGTTAAGTAACCTAACGGGTAATGATGGGGCCCCGTGGCGAATGCGAATGGCATAAGCGTACGTCATATTTTGGTTGTTTTCTGCAATGGTAGGATTAAATGATGGGACGCATTAAAAGAACTAATGCAAGAAAAATATGCATTAAAAGAACTAATGCAAGAAAATAAACCAAGTAAAAGTCGTTGGAACACTTTCGAAAAACCACTCGGTTCTTTTCAAAACCAACTTTTAAATGCGGAGCTTGAGCCACTCCTTTTAAAAGCTATCTCGTTCCATCGATTATATCAAGTTCACTACGTTCACGGTTTCGCTGAAACCATTCATAGCCCTCCGTCGTTTCACATGAATTGTCAATAGTATTCAAGCTATGTTTTTTGGCCAAAGTCAAGACATAGTGATTGGTAGCTATTGGGTATTCATGTGCAGCATAGATAGATGCGTTGATTATGAACAGTCGTACTGCCTTGTTGGCCAAAGTCAAGGGTAGGTACGGGTGGATTCAAATTAACCTGGAGAACGATGTGTAGAACTTGACATGTGACTTATGATTTGTTGGCCAAAGTCATGGTCATAAGAGCATGGGGCAAAAATCCACATCGGGAGTTTCATAAGTACTGAAACTTGCTAGAGTTGCATACCATTTGGAGTGTGATGATTCTGGTAGGATTCTTTCAGTTTCGTCACGCGATGATATTTGGATCCCGATCCTACTGTGAGTATATGCTACTCCTCGGGAAATTTCTCACTGAACGATCAATGCTATAAACCTAGTAGGTGTCTAGAAAGGTGTTAGCGGGGCTACGCCCCCAGGGAAAATTGGTTATTTAATTAAGGAACTTCGCGAAAGCGTTGGAAAACCTCCCTCAAAGTACCGACACCAGCCTGGCCGAACGGTTAAGCAAGAATTGTACGGTGAGATTGATCCTGACTAATTCTTCCTTTTTTGGTTTGAGGAGGGATTCGAGAGACAGTGGGAGTCATCCTGTTTAGACAAACTAAAAACCACTCTAAACTTGCAAGAGCATCATGCTGAGTGTTTCTTCTCTCTCTCCTAATTGCAGCGACCAATCGACATGACTGGACTTAAGTTACTTCTAGATAAAAATATACTGACAGGGCCAAACTACAAAGATTGGCTCAGGAGTGCCAAGATGGCAATCACTTACGACAAGCTGGGGTATCTTCTTACCACCAAAGCTCCCCCTGTCCCCGGTCCTAAAACCAGCGTCGCGGATAAGGAAATCCGTAAGACCTGGGAAATCGACTGCGCGAAGGCCAAGTGCCTCATGCTTGACTCTATGGACAACGAACATCAGAGGAGGCACGAGAATATGGACCTCGAGTCCATATTTCTCCATACAAAAGAACTGTATGGAGAGCAATCTCGTATCGCAAGATACGAAGTGTCGAAGAAGTTATTTTCGGCAAGGTTAGCCGTCGGATCATCGGTAGCGGAACACGTGCTTATGATGATTGGCTGCATAGAAGAGCTCGCGGATCTTTGGACCACGTTGGAGAATGAGCTCTATACGGACTTGATTCTCCAGTCCCTTCCTTCCACTTACGCCCAGTTTATCCTGAACTTCAACTTAGGAAGTTGAACTTTCAGAACTCCTCAACATGCTGAGGAGCGCAGAGGGCACCCTACAGAAAAGTAGGGAAACATCCACTTTGTTTGTAGGAGGATCTTCCACTTCTGGGTCCAAGGCGAAAGCCAAGGGAAAGAAGAAGAAAGCCCCCGCCAAACCAAGGGACGGTGTTAGTAAAGTGGATACGAAGGGAAAGGCAAAGGCAACAAAGAAAGTAGGGAAGCTTGTGGGAAAGGAAGAATGCTTCTATTGTCATAAGAGTGGACACTGGAAGAATGATTGCAGGGCCTGGAAAGCCAGAACACAGGAACTGAAGCAAGTTGCGGCTTCAGCTTCAGGTGTGTATGTTATTGATAACTGTCTTTCAATAAACTCTACTTCCTGGGTATTGGATACCGGATCAGGATCTCATATCTGTAATTCTTTGCAGGCGTTGAGAAACCGTAGGTTTTTGAAGGCAGGTGACATGACCGTCAAAGTTACAAACGGAGCTAGCATGGATGCTAAGGCCGTGGGGGACTATCACCTGGGAATGTCAGATGGACATGTTTTGGTTTTGCGTAATTGCTTTTTTGTACCCAACGGAACTTGTAATATCATTTCTGTATCTTTGGTTTCTAAAGAAGGTTATGAATTTGCGTTTTTAAGCAATGTTGTAAACATTCACCTTAATCAAGTTTTGATTGGGTCAGGTACATTGAGCAATGGTATATACGTATTAAACCAACCGCAGATTTTCAATATCCAGAATACACTTAAAAGAAAGTCTCCAGAAATCAATCAGACTTTCTTATGGCACTGTAGACTGGGTCACATCAATGAGAGAAGGTTGACTAAGTTACATACAGAAGGATATTTGGATCCGTTCGAATATCAATCGTATGCCACTTGTCAATCCTGTCTCAAAGGAAAGATGACAAAGACTCCATTCACTGGACACGGAGTAAGAGCGAGCGAGCTCTTGGGACTCGTACACAGCGACGAGTGCGGTCCAATGTCTATACATGTGCGAAGCGGTTATTCTTACTTCATTACTTTTACGGATGAATTTTCAAGGTACGGTTATGTCTTCTTAATTAAACATAAATCTGAAGCCTTTGGAAAGTTCCAGGAATATAAGAATGAAGTAGAAAAACAGACCGGCAAAAGTATCAAGATTCTAAGATCGGATCGAGGTGGTGAATACTTGAGTGCCGAGTTCCTGGATTACTTAAAAGAGAATGGAATTCTCTCTCAGCTTACTCCTCCATACACTTCGCAACATAACGGTGTATCGGAGAGACGGAACCGAACCCTATTGGATATGGTACGGTCCATGATGAGTAACGCTGAGTTACCGCGATCATTCTGGGGGTATGCGCTAGAATCAGCTGCATACCTTTTGAACCCAGTTCCCACTAAGACTGTGCCTACCACACCATATGAGATGTGGTGTGGGAAGAAACCCAATCTTAAGCACATTAAGACATGGGGATGTCCAGCTTTTGTTAAAAAGAAGCATGCGGACAAACTCGAGGCACGCTCAGTACAGTGTAAGTTCGTGGGATATCCAAAGAACTCTAAGGGATATTTCTTCTACTGCGAAGAGGAACAAAAGGTTTTTGTTTCTCGTCATGCCTACTTCTTGGAAACTGAGTTTTTGGAAAACCAGATAAGTGGGAGCACAGTAGAACTGGAAGAAATTCCAGAACCACGAGCTATTACTGAAAGCTTAGTGGAACCAGAGGGTTCAAAAGAACAGGACATTCCTACGCCGCTCCGCAGGACAAGTAGGCAGTCTCATCAGCCCGAGAGATACTACGGTTTTCTCAAAGACGGGGATAGAGAGGATTGCATCATAGATTATGATGAGCCTACTAGCTTCCAGTAGGCCGTTCAGAGCGTTGACTCGGTAAAATGGCTGGATGCAATGAGGACCGAAATGGAGTCTATGTACACCAACAAAGTATGGACGTTGGACATTGCTCCAGACGGGGTAAAACCCGTAGGATGCAAGTGGATCTTCAAAAGGAAGATTGGTGTAGATGGACAGGTTGAGACCTATAAAGCTAGACTTGTTGCAAAGGGTTTTCGTCAAAGACCTGGTTTGGACTATGACGAAACCTTTTCTCCAGTGGCTATGCTGAAATCCATTCGGATCCTTCTTGCCATTGCTGCCTTCCATGATTATGAGATTTGGCAGATGGACGTAAAGACCGCTTTTCTAAATGGAAATTTAAAGGAGTGTGTCTATATGGACCAGCCAGAGGGTTTCATTCAGAGTGGGAGCAGCGGAAAGGTGTGCAAGTTACTTAAGTCCATCTATGGACTAAAGCAGGCATCGCGGAGTTGGAACATCTGCTTTGATGAGACGGTCAAAGAATTTGGCTTTATCAAAAATCCAGATGAACCATGCATCTATAGTAGATTTGTAGCGAGAACTGTAGTATTCCTCGTTTTATACGTGGATGACATTCTCTTAATAGGAAATGACATTCCTATGCTACAATCTGTCAAGGGGTTCTTGTCACACAGGTTCTCCATGAAAGACCTGGGTGATGCCTCATACATCCTGGGGATCCGGATCCATCGTGATAGATCCAAGAGGATATTAGGACTTTCGCAGTCCAGGTACATCGGCACCATACTGAAAAGATTCAGTATGGAAGATTCCAAGCGCGGTAACCTACTGGCTTGTCACGGGATCACCCTCTCCAAAGAGATGTCTCCCAAGACTGATTTGGAGAGGGATCGCATGTCTATTATACCCTACGCTTCTGCGGTAGGCTCTATAATGTATGCGATGTTATGTACCAGACCGGATGTAGCTTATGTACTGAGTGTGGTAAGCCGGTATCAGTCAAACCCTGGGGAGAAACACTGGATAGCGGTAAAGAACATTCTCAAGTACCTGAGAAGGACTAAGGAGATGTTCTTGGTGTATGGTGGAAAAGATCTCCAGATCGAAGCCTTTGCTGTCTCCAGCTTCCAGAGTGACAAGGATGATTCCAAGTCCATGTCGGGTTTTGTCTTTACCCTCAATGGAGGGGCGGTGTGTTGGAAGAGTTCCAAACTGGAAACCGTTGCTGACTCGACTATGGAAGCGGAATACATCGCTGCATCTGATGCCGCAAAAGAAGCCATCTGGATGAGGAAGTTCTTGAAAGAACTTCAGGTGGTTCCGTCCATTGTTGACCCAATACCTCTGTATTGCGACAACAACGGGGCTATAGCTTTAGCGAAGGAACCCAGGTCCATTCAGAAATCCAGACACATCTTGAGGCGGTATCACCTGATCAGGGAGATCGTGGATCGCCAGGAGATCGAGGTTCGGAGGGTTGCTTAAGAAGATAACACTGCAGATCCATTCACCAAGGCCTTGCCCCCGACTCAGTTCGAGCGGCTGATCGAGATGATAGGTCTTCGATACGCCAGTACATGGCCTTAGTGCAAGTGGGAGATTGTTAGTGTATATGCCCTAGAGGCCATTACTGTATCATACTAGTTTGTATATTACTTAACAGAAGCTTGGGATATTCACCTTGTATAAACAATCTTGCTCAAAATAGTAGTATGCTACTTGGTTTATTTCTACTTCAATGTGTACATGTGTTTATTTTATTATATCACCTATACGCATTAGTGGAGCCCTTAGGATCTTTGCTTGATTACCAGCGTTGTGATGGCAGTCACACTAGTGGGGGAGGGGTAATCTATAAGCACATCCTTATGCAGGTCCCTAGTCGCAGGACTATCGAGGCAGGGCATCGATACTCCGGAGTAGACTAGCGTATGCGCTTCTCATTCCAGTGATAGTATGCGGGTGCTCGTTGGGTTACGAGTACACTGGATAGGACTCGTCGGGAACTGATTGGTTGGTATTATACCTATCGTCAGTTATCAGTTCCCAGGTGACATGAGTACAGCTTAGTCCACTGACTTGACACTGTCACTTCGCCTCGAGTGTGTTCCCACTGTACTTTGATTACAACCCTACCACGGCTCAAATGAGTCGTGAAAACAGGTAGTAGTTGGATGCAGTCCCGAAGCACTTGGAGGCAGTGACGGTTAGACATGATTCGTCTCTCCTGGTATTGGGGGTTGACATCACGCTGTGTCTAGAAGAGCCATTACACGAGTAGTCCCTGGCCAGGGCAAGCGAGATATACTGGTAGGCTTCCAGTGTTATCTCAGGGTGTTTTGGGCTTCACTCCGACATGACTTGTACCGCTATTAGGGGACTGACGTTTACTGCCCCCTAGGCCCGCCATGCGATGTATCAGACGAACAGACCGGACTGTACGGAGACTGTCACATTCAGGCTCAATTGGAGTTCAGATGGGTTTCACCTCGTCAGTCTTCTTGTCGACATCTACCTGGGGACCGTTATGCACAGCTAGTGCCGTTTGCGGTCTGTGCTTAAACCCACTGCCAGCGTAGTGTCGAGCCTTTAGAGTCCCACACAGAAAGCTATTCGCCTTTAGGCAAAAGAGTAGAGGTCGCATGGTTTTGCGACAGGTCGCATGGTTTTGCGACAGGGTTCGGTCACATCCGTGCACTTGTGCACGTTTAGTGTCCGGACAGTTAACACTAGCGGGCTTTGGTTTAAGCCAGATCCTAGTGTACGTTTTGGGATTGGTTTTATCCAGTATGTATCCACGTTCCTCGGAACGCGGATGCTGGTGTGTATGCACAGTTGACGGAGAGACAGAGGCAGAGGATTCTCTTTAGGGTTGTTGACTGTTGACTGTTGACTATTGACTTCTTGCTAAACCCTAATGAGAATATGATATATGATTAACAATAATATTAATTAAGTATTATGGTGACATGGTTCTTGAGTGGTTAACTTTGTTGACTTGTTGACTTTGTTGACCGGTTGACTAGGTTGGACTAGTTGACCATCATGATGACAATGGCTATCATTTCATGGCAAAGACTTTTTGCTTGCTTGTTCTCTTGTGAAAAATGAGTGTATGAAATGATATAGCTATTGTAGCTTAAACCATCACATAATACTTGATTGCTATGATTTGTTATGATGGGTTTGGATTATGAGAGCCAAGAGAGAAAAGCCTTGCTCATTCTCTCATTTCCTTTCTCTCTCTTGGCTTGAGCTCTCACCCTCTTCCTCTTGCTCTCCCTCTCTCTCTAGTTTATGGTTCACTTGTCTCATGTGTTGAGAAGCAAGAACCATAGAGAAAAATCCCAACACACTCTCCTCTACTCACTCTAGTTCACAAGGTTTGGCAAACCGAGTGAACTAGTTTCTTCAAAGTTCGAAGAAGAAGCCAAAGGTAGAAGCTTTCGGGTGGATCGATCTTCGGCGCAAGGAGACGACGGGGTGAAGCCGATCCGTACACCATCGAGGCTTGAAGACGAAGGAGTTCAAGAAAAGAAAGGTATAACCCCCTAACCGAGTAGTTAACAACTCCTTGTTAGGTTGTAAGGTAGATAGTCTAACAAAGATCCCTTTTGAGTCCATGTTGCCGCCTCTAAAAAATTGTTTTTCATCAAATTCCGCAAGCCCGTAAGTACCGGGAGAGGTAGCATGGACTTACAAGAAGTTCCCTGGTGACATGTGTACAGGTTAGTTCATCGACCTGAGATCGTCATTTGTCTAGTGTGAGTTCCTACTTTGCTTTGATTACTACCCTACCACGGCTCAAAGGAGTCGTGCAAATAGGTTTTAGTTGGGTACAGTCCCGAGCCACATGGAGGCAGTGAGCGGATCGGCAGGGGTTCGTCTCTCCTGGTATTGGGGGTGAGATCGCGCTGTCTCTAGGAGAGCCATTACACGAAGTCCTTGGCCAAGGCAGTAGATTTACTGGTAGGTATTCCAGTAGTGTCTCAGGGTGTTCTAGGCTACACTCCGACACGACTTGTACAACTTTTGGGGTCTGACTTTTACCAACCCCTTAGGCCCGCCATGCGATGCTCATAGACGAACGGACCGGACTGTACAAATATTGTCACTGACTGGCTCAGTAGGGTGTCAGGATGAGTTCGCTCATCGACCTTCCCTTTGGTCAATACCTGGTAGTGTAAGTCTACGTTAGCGCCCCGGCCGTCTACAGACGCCAAATGCGGAACAAAAACTTTTTAACTGGCGCTATCGTATACTTTCACCCGGATCTGCCATTATTGCTAAACTAACAAACTGTAAAGATAGTAGAAAGGTTATACCGAATGATCCGAGTCCTTCGTTCTTTAACCATCATCCCACGCTCCGTTGCGGCTGCTCCGATCTCGTCGATCTCCGATCTGCTCGTCCAGGTGGCACCACGTCAACGATTCTTTAAACGGGCTCCCGCCTCTGACTCGAGGCAACTCGGTCGTCAAGTTTGCTAAAAGAGACGACCAAGAATGATGTAAAGAATTAGTAGATGACTTTGTCTCACTTCGTCCAAGTCCGTGGACGATCGGTAAATGAAGTTGCCACTCGGATCGGGTGATGGAATGAAAAAGGCTATGAAATTTCCATGCACCCTAAACCTTAGTCTTTTCTCTCAAGAATGAAAATTAATCTCTCCTTCTCACTCAAAGAATGGCCTGCCACTTTTATTCAAAGAGCGAGGTGATGGTAGGAGCAATCAAGGGGGTGACCATAAACATAAAGCTTATCTTTTATCATAAATGAAAAGCATGACTCACTTAGAAACAATGAATCTAAACAACCTTAGTCATCAAGCATTAATGGCACCATTAATGCACTAATGACTCACCAAGCCAAGTCACCCTCTCTAGAAACTTCTAGAACACTGACTCACCTCATCCCAAGAAAAGATAAATCCGTCTTTAACCGAATGTTAAAAGACGGCTGATAGAAAACTGGAAACTGGCAACTTCTAAAAGTGATCCTGAAACGACTTTCAGGATAACCCCTTAACTGTATAAATATACCCGCATTTGTATTACGACCGAATACAAATGCAACTGAGACAAAGATATTATATCTACTCATTACAATACTCGGATCCGGCTTCAACTAAAGCCGACCAGTATCATCTGCCCGAAAAATAACACGTGCGTAAACGCACGTGCATTTTCCGAACCCTGCCATAAAACCATACGGCCTCTACAACGTTTCGCCCGAACTTGGGAAACTGTTTGTGGGGGACTCTAATGACTCGTCAGTACCCTGGCAGTGGGTTTAACCACAAACCGTCAGTGGCACTAGCAATGCGTAACGGCTGCCCATGGACTGACCTCAAGGGAGGCCGATGAGCGAACTCATCCAGAAACCCTACTGAGCCTAACAGTGACAATGTATATACAGTCCGGTCCGTTCGTCTATGACTATCGCATATCTGCCTAGGGGGCTAGTAACGTCAGACCCCTATTAGCAGTATAAGTCGTGTCGGAGTGTAGCCCAATAACACCCTGAGATACTACTGGAGTACCTACCAGTAAATCTCCTTCCATGGCCGTGGGCTTTGTGTAATGGCTCTCCTAGACACAGCACGATCTCGCCCCCAATACCGGGAGAGACGAATCCCCTGCCGATCCGCTCACGTGCCTCCATATGGCTTGGGACTGTACCCAAAAGCTACCTGTTTGCACGACTCCTTTGAGCCGTGGTAGGGTAGAAATCAAAGCACAGTGGGAACTCACACGAGACAAATGACGACCTCAGGTCGATGAACTAACCTGTACACATGTCACCAGGGAACTGCTATCTGACGATATGTATAATACCAACTAGCAGGTTCCCGGCGAGTCCTGTCCGGTGTACTCATAAGCCAATGAGCACCTGTATACATCTTAGGTGATCTAACTGATACCAGTGGCTTGTGAGACCGGCCACCGCCCCTCGTCGGGGTCTCGACTGTATACACTAGTCTACGCCGGAGTATCGATGCCCTGTCTCGAAACTCCCACGACTAGGGACCACAATTAAGGATATGCGTATAAACTACCCAACTCTCACTTATATGATCGCCATCATACTGTTGGTAGTAAAGCAAGATCCTAAGGGCTCTATCAAAGTGTAACATGTAATCAGTCACCTGAACATGTTCACGTCTGATAAAGACATACCAGATAGCATACTATCATCTCGAGTAAGACTGTCCTACCGGTATAGGTCCTTCGCAATCATTGCAATCACGTACCTGCGATCCAATAATTGACTCTGAGGGCACTATCTCCAACAATCTCCCACTTGCACTCAAGGCTAATTATTGCGATGTCGACTACTCACAGCCCGTGTGAAACCGAACATCCAACTCCTCTACTAATCAGTTTCACAAAGCCCGTTTGTAAAACTATTGTGTTCGAGAAATAGCCTCAGTGAGTGGATCCGCCTAGAAGTATCTTTCTATATCTTTCTAAATCTCAAGTTCGCGGAGAAAACCATCTCCCGAATCGAGTAATACCTGTCTTAGAATATGTCTGGATATCTGATGGGACCTAGTTCATAAATGAACTCCAAATCCAAACTTCTTAGACTGTATCGATCACTGAACCTAATCAGTATCCGGCACCATGCCACCCACAGTATCCTCTTGGACCACCTGTCCATAATACTGTCCCTCGTCAGGGGGAAAAACTATAACTCTGACAATCACTCTATCAACCATGTCACCTTTGAAGCCTGAAATGATAATCGTCTCCCGAAGGAGGCCGCCGTTATCAAATCCTTAGAACATTTACTTATGTTCTAAAACTGCTTCCTTATGTTTCTCCAGGATTGGATTAATACAAACTTATTGCATCTAGTGCAAAAACAACATCTGGTGTGGTACTTGACATCTCATGATTGACTCAGTTGCCTAAGCAGGTGATCTGCCAATCATGCCCATCCCTCTCCACTTTAGTCTGTAAGACACCTTTAGAGAGGGTGACTCCATCACCTGCAGGTACACTACCATGCTAGGAGTCAACTATTCTAAAAACCATTAGAATATCTGTCAAAGTACCCATATTGGGAAACTACCCAAATCTAGATCTAAAATCATAGATCCAGAAACCAAAATGTCAAATATTATATCCATATCCTGTCTGGAGAAACAACTGTGTGACGACCACAGTACAACCGATCGTAGTATAGGAATTTTACTTCCTACTCTGTGTATGTCATCCAAATACCATGACATCACACCCTACTACCTTCTTAACAGATCCATCCCCTATTCTTATGAAGTCAAACCTATGACTGTCACATCAAAATTAGATGATCTATCTCCGCTATAACTGCTCTAGTCTATAAATAGACATAAGCTACTTGCCCACTATGCATCTGCTGCTCCCACTGACTACGACAATCCTCCTACCGGGTCTCATAGCCTGGAACAACAGTAGTGTCAAGTCTGGGTAGATAAGAACCTCCCTGTCACCGTCCTTGAGGCTACCGGAGTACCTCTCGGGTGTCTGAGGTTACCCACCATATCTGCGGAGTGGCTAATGGAATGTCAAACCTGATTGAATATATAGGTCCTATTAAATTTTCCGTAATCGTTTGTGGTTCTGGAATCACTTCCAGTTCTACCATACTCCCACTACTGTTTTCTGAAAAAGTCCATTTTACTAAAACTGTGGCGAGTCAAGAACAATATCACTATTGATCTTCCAAATGGTAGAATATCAACCCTCGTCATAGCCAGGGTCAACCCACAAGCAGCCATTACAGAAACGTGCCCTGAGTTATCCAGAGTCTGGTTTTAAGCATAAGCTGGACAACTCCCCGTACCTTAATATCTTTTAAGGTATGAACCATTCTATATCCAATATAGAAAGTTTGGCACTTATTTAATTGGAACCAGATTCAATCATGCAGCTGTCTCCAGTGCGTATCAACTTAATGGAAAAAAGGCTAATCAGCATTACTCAACTTAGGAATTCATCCAATTATGAGTAACCCGAAAGAGAAACAAGTTTCTCAAAACCATTACTATTATCTGAATACCAATCACAAGAATCTACATCTTCGATCTCTTTGAAGAATCCCGATACTTGTGATACCTTGTTCTCTACTTTATTCTTATACCCACAATTTCTCAAAACTTAGACCTTGTATTTCTACGAAACAGTTGTCTAAAAACTAGAGAAGTTATAAGTAAACAGAACATAGTACGAGGACATACCCCTTTTTCCTGATGGACACTGGACAACATACAATACTCTGTATAAGTCCGCTGAGTTAAACAACTCATAACCTGTGCGTCGTAGGTTGAAAACTGTACCCTGGCGATTTCCTCAAATATCACCAATTACAACGAATTCCGATATAATGAGGATGATCACTTAATTCCCAATAACTTACTCCCACTCATCATCTGTAAAACCATACAGATATGAGAATGAAACCTGGTAAATACATACCCTTGGAGTAAGTATCTAATCGGGAAAACAGTTTTCCTTTAACGATGCACTGAAACATAAAAATGTTTCGTAGGGGTATCTTGGTATTCCTAGTAATGCCTCTTCCATAATCCAATTCATGACTTCAACCGTATATATTATTGTCATCTCTCCAAATCCCTTTATTTGTCTTTAGTCATTACCTTCTGTACCATTGTTAGGCTAAATGGTTGTCTTCCTTCCCTACCGTTCGGCACCAGCCTATGGTTTGGAAGAAGACTATCCAGTAAGCATAATAGGCGTACCCTCCTAAACCAAGGAGTACTCGTATCTTGAGAGAAGGTGATGATAAAAGACAACTGAATAATACCTTATTCTTTTAAAGGTGAAATAGGAGTGGCGACGAAGTACGCGGTTTTGGTCATGAATGATATCAGTCGCAATTTACTTTGCCCTCTTTCTAATCCCTTTATTTTGTCTTTAATTATTGCCTTCTGCACACCCTACTTAGGCTAATTGGTTTTCTTCATTCCCTACCTTTCGGCACCTGCTTATGGTTTGGAATAAGACTATCCAATAAGAGTAATAGGTGTACTCTCCTAAACCATGGAGCTCTCGCAACCTGAGAGAAGGTGATAATAAAAGACAACTGAATAAACCAATTATATTTCTCCTGAACCTTGATCCATCCTCGAAGAAGTCCCTTCGAGTTCGTATATAACCATACGATGGATCTATCCAATGGAAGTGGATGTCTGTAGTAATACGGGTGTTCCGAGAAATACAAAGGGTAAAAGAAGGAGTGGCAATGACTTATGCAACTTGGACAATCCAAAAGCCAGTATTTTAAGAAGGTTCGGTCAACTTTGGTCACTGAGTCATAGTCTACGGTCGGTCAAAGGTCGCTGCCAAAGAGAGAGAGAAAAGAAACACTCTGCGTGCACTCTAACCTAGATCAGAATGGTTATCACTTTATCTAATCCGGAAACCTCCTACTGTCCTGTCAAATTCTCCCCCAAACCTGAAAGAAGAATCAATCGGGATCACCCGAAGAGTAAACCAACTCATCAGTGGGAATCGGGATCCAACTCTCATCGCATGATAACGTGATGGCATGCATCCACGTTACTCATACTCCAGAAGGTATGCGCATACTTGGCAAGTTTCAGTTTCTTTAGAAACTCCCGATAAGATTTTTGCCCCATGCTCTTATAACCTTGGCTTTGGTCAAAATGTCATAAGTCACATGCCAAGTTCTACCCGTCACTATCTTGTCAATTTGAACCCACCCGCACAAGCCCCTGACTTTGGCCAATCGGTAGAACGACTGTCCCAAACTAACTCATCTATCTATGCAACAAATGAATACCCAGCAGCTACCAAACACTATGCCTTAACTTTGGCTAAAATGCATAGCTTGAATACTACTGAATACCCAAAAGAAGTGACGGAGGGCTACGGCTGGTTTTTGGCGAAAAACCATT
Source organism: Agapanthus africanus (assembly GCA_030015575.1). Lineage (NCBI taxonomy): Eukaryota > Viridiplantae > Streptophyta > Magnoliopsida > Asparagales > Amaryllidaceae > Agapanthus > Agapanthus africanus. Next base: position 284,305,624 of record CM057343.1, on the reverse strand, counting down.
AACGTAACGAACTTGATATCGCTGAAGGAACCTGATAGCTTTTTTAAAATATAGTGGCGAAAACCGTTTGCTAAAGAGGTCACTCCCGGTGAAGGGATCTCGGCTCTTTCCTCGTGGAATGAGGTGCAGGATATTCCACTGAATACCACGGTGCAAAGCAACTTGTAATCGACTATAGTGAAGTTATTACCCTGACGCAAACTTCTGCCCAAGGGGTCAGTCCCGGTGAAGGGATATCGGCCCTTGCCCCGTCGAATGAGGTGCAGGATATTCCACTGAATACCGCTATGCAAAACAAAAGGAAACGCCTTTGCAATAACACATTTTAAATTGTTCCAACAACATCAAACAGGTTTGTTTTACTTTGCATTGATCAGAATCAACGCAGTCCCATCAATCAATCACACCAGAAAAGAACGAAAATAAAATGTACGTATATGCCATCCGCATTCGTCACTGGGTCCCATCATCACCCGTTAGGTTACTTAACTAACGACAGAGCGGGGACTGGACTAGCGCGGGTGTAAAACATATACAACATCTAATACTATATAATCCAATATACAATAATCGCTCCAGGCGTGATAATATGCAACATTACAGAAAAGTAATAAGCATCACAGAACAATACAGATAATCTAGGATCCCCGGGTTTCACAGAGCCGCTGCTGAAACCCGACGTTCCCCTGTCGTGTGGATAGCCTGTGCAATGAAACCTAGACCCCTACGGGTGCGGCAAGTCACCCGCCAAAACCTGAAGCGAGGCAGCCCCCTACAGCAAAGTGAATGGACCACCCAGCACTTCACGGAATCCGGTAAGCTTGGGCACCCTCCTTGGGTCAACCTGTACCCCCTACGAGTGCGGCGAATAGTCTGCCAATTTTAGAGTGGGGCCCCTCTGCCTCTCAAAGCCATGAGATGCGGACCCGTTGCCCTCCAGAATCCGGCTATCCGTGCACTCCGTCGTGGGGCAAAACCTAGTACAGTAATGAAAAATAGTACAACAGGTACATCGACCGCAACCTGGTCGTGCCCCAAAAGAATATTATACAACAGGCAGTGACGGCAGTCAACATGTTGGACGCTCGCCCCGCAATATCAAATGTACAAATAAATCCAAACTGCACTATCATTGCACACTGCTATGCACCACGACAAATCCGCAACATCACCGCACAACACAGAACATCAACGCGAATGTCACGTTCGCAAACCCGTCTAAAAGAACTATAGCAATCAGACGCGGTTTACCGATCAAATGACATTCCTGGTCGGAGATATAATGTAAGCACTGTAAACCAATGTGTTTAAATTTCGATCGACTAAATATCACGAAGTGGGCCCCACGAACAACTGGTGAACAGTAACAAGATCTGGGCCCAAAAGATATATACCAAAAACCACAAATTCTAGAGAAGAACCTACTGAGCAAATTTGGGGGCATGATGACACAGAATGGCCGCGGATCCGCGGCCAAACCATGGGTTTGGCCGCATTTCCGCGGCAGTCTTGTCGAATCATGATCCCAAATTTGTACGGTGTTCTAATAAAACCCTGCACAGTTTTCTGAGATATGTAGAATAATTTTAGGACCCCTTTAAAAAACGACAGAAACTGTGAACTTGGATTTTGCAGTTTTTGATTTTCGGTTCGATCGATGTTTTAAACGCGTTAGCACAAGTTAGTATAGCAAAATGGTGAGGCTCTGATACCACTGTAAGTCTACGTTAGCGCCCCGGCCGTCTACAGACGCCAAATGCGGAACAAAAACTTTTTAACTGGCGCTATCGTATACTTTCACCCGGATCTGCCATTATTGCTAAACTAACAAACTGTAAAGAGAGTAGAAAGGTTATACCGAACGATCTGAGTCCTTCGTTCTTTAACCATCATCCCACGCTCCGTTGCGGATGCTCCGATCTCGTCGATATCCGATCTGCTCGTCCAGGTGGCACCACGTCAACGATTCTTTAAACGGGCTCCCTCCTCTGACTCGAGGCAACTCGGTCGTCAAGTTTGCTAAAAGAGACGACCAAGAATGATGTAGAGAATTAGTAGATGACTTTTTCTCACTTCGTCCAAGTCCGTAGACGATCGGTAAATGAAGTTGCCACTCGGATCGGGTGATGGAATGAAAAAGGCTATGAAATTTCCATGCACCCTAAACCTTAGTCTTTTCTCTCAAGAATGAAAATTAATCTCTCCTTCTCACTCAAAGAATGGCCGGCCACTTTTATGCAAAGAGGGAGGTGATGGTAGGAGAAATCAAGGGGGTGACCATAAACATAAAGCTTATCTTTTATCATAAATGAAAAGCATGACTCACTTAGAAACAATGAATCTAAACAACCTTAGTCATCAAGCATTAATGGCACCATTAATGCACTAATGACTCACCAAGCCAAGTCACCCTCTCTAGAAACTTCTAGAACACTGACTCACCTCATCCCAAGAAAAGATAAATCCGTCTTTAACCGAATGTTAAAAGACGGCTGATAGAAAACTGGAAACTGGCAACTTCCAAAAGTGATCCTGAAACGACTTTCAGGATAACCCCGTAACTGTATAAATATACCCGCATTTGTATTACGACCGAATACAAATGCAACTGAGACAAAGATATTTTATCTACTCATTACAATACTCGGATCCGGCTTAAACCAAAGCCGACCAGTATCATCTGCCCGAAAAATAACACGTGCGTAAACGCACGTGCATTTTCCGAACCCTGCCATAAAACCATACGGCCTCTACAACGTTTCGCCCGAACTTGGGAAACTGTTTGTGGGGGACTCTAATGACTCGTCAGTACCCTGGCAGTGGGTTTAACCACAAACCGTCAGTGGCACTAGCAATGCGTAACGGCTGCCCATGGACTGACCTCAAGGGAGGCCGATGAGCGAACTCATCCAGAAACCCTACTGAGCCTAACAGTGACAATGTATATACAGTCCGGTCCGTTCGTCTATGAGTATCGCATATCTGCCTAGGGGGCTAGTAACGTCAGACCCCTATTAGCAGTATAAGTCGTGTCGGAGTGTAGCCCAATAACACCCTGAGATACTACTGGAGTACCTACCAGTAAATCTCCTGCCACGGCCGTGGGCTTTGTGTAATGGCTCTCCTAGACACAGCACGATCTCGCCCCCAATACCGGGAGAGACGAATCCCCTACCGATCCGCTCACGTGCCTCCATATGGCTTGGGACTGTATCCAAAAGCTACCTGTTTGCACGACTCCTTTGAGCCGTGGTAGGGTAGAAATCAAAGCACAGTGGGAACTCACACGAGACAAATGACGACCTCAGGTCGATGAACTAACCTGTACACATGTCACCAGGGAACTGCTATCTGACGATATGTATAATACCAACTAGCAGGTTCCCGGCGAGTCCTGTCCGGTGTACTCATAACCCAATGAGCACCTGTATACATCTTAGGTGATCCAACTGACACCAGTGGCTTGTGAGACCGGCCACCGCCTCTCGTCGGGGTCTCGACTGTATACACTAGTCTACTCCGGAGTATCGATGCCCTGTCTCGAAACTCCCACGACTAGGGACCACAATTAAGGATATGCGTATAAACTACCCAACTCTCACGTATATGATCGCCATCATACTGGTGGTAGTAAAGCAAGATCCTAAGGGCTCTATCAAAGTGTAACATGTAATCAGTCACCTGAATATGTTCACGACTGATAAAGACAAACCAGATAGCATACTATCATCTCGAGTAAGACTGTCCTACCGGTATAGGTCCTCCGCAATCATTGCAATCACGTACCTGCGATCCAATAATTGACTCTGAGGGCACTATCTCCAACAGGTAGCTCATTACGTACGGCTAATACCTCTGATGTGCTAGTGGTTAAATCCACAGCCAAAGTATTGACGAGTCTTTAGAGTCCCTCACAGACAGTTTCTCAAGTTTTGGGCGAAACGTTGTAGAGGCCGTATGATATATGGCAGGGTTCGATCTTATACGTGTGGTATTGCACGGATCTTGATCGGACGTATCATACTAGTGGGCTTTGGTTTAAGCCGGTCCTAGTATTAGATTTGTTAGCTTACTTTAGTCTCGTCGCATTCGCATTCAGTCGGAATGCGGATGCAAGTATATATATACAGGTGAGGGATATCCTTGTGATCCGTCACAAGTTTACTTTAGATATCGCCGGATCTTTTTATTGTTGCAAACATTTGGATTAATATTTGTTAATGGAAATTATAAGCACAAAATCATCATTTAGAGCATTAATGGTGACACATGCACAAGTGATGACTCATGGTCTCTTTTCTTGTGCATGTGTCACATTATGTGATGGATGTATGTTGATATGATAAGAAAAGAGAGAGAGGGGCTGCCATGAGTGAGGTTAGCTCTTGTATAATTCCTCTCTTGCTCTCATTTTATCATTCTAACATCAAAAAAAGCAAAGAGTGAATATAACTCCTTCTTCTTCCTCTATCTTCTCTAGCTCAAATCTCCATTAATGGCAACACCTCTAAACTCCATCCAAATCAATGGATGTAAGAGACAAAGTGATCACAAACATTCTCTACAACACCTTGGACACGTCGGCTAGCACACTTCGTGCCCGAGTTGCTTCGGACGAAGTGGGATCCCGTAAAAAGACTCGTAGATGTAGTGCCCTTTCCGACGAGGAGATCAAGACCGGAGATGCCGCGAGGAGCTCGGGATGGTGGCCAAAGACCGAAGGACACGGATCGATCGGTATAGCCTCTCTACCCTTTCTCTAGTTAGCTAGTTGTAGGTTAATGGTTCGATCCGGGTTTTAAGCATACGATAGCGTCGGTTTCTAGTTAAAGAAAAGTTTTCGTTTCCGCGTTTTGGCCTCATACAGACGGCCAGGGCGCTATCGTAGACTTACATGGTATCAGAGCCACGCCAATAACCTTTTCTAGCTTGCTCTAACGTGTTTAGAATTTCGATCAAACAAAAATTCCAAAAACCACAATTTCAAAATGCAGTTTCTGTCCAATTTTATTTGTGCTCGAAAAATTATTTTGAGTGTTGCAGAAATACATGCAGGCTTTTCTAAGAGACCTGTGAAAATTTGGTTTCATGTTGCCACTGTTCCTCCACGGAACCGCGGCCATACCCATGCATTGGACGCGGTTCCGCCGCCATTCCAAGTCAACAGTCAACCAAAATTTCTACAGTTCTTTCTGTGTTGGAATTGGAGTTTTTGGTATATTCTGTTTGGGCCCAGATTTATTTTGAGTGCTACAGTTGTGCTTGGGGCCAACTTCGGGAATTTTTGTCGATCGAAAATTTTAAACATGTTAGTTCACAGTATTTACAATATATCTGCGACCGTGAATGTCATTTGATCGGTAAATCCTGTCTAATTGCTATAGCCCTTTTAGACGGATTTGCGAACGTGACATTCACGTTGATATTCTGTGTTGTGCTGTGTTGTTGCGGATTTGTCGTGGTGGATAGCCTGGATGCAATGGTAGTACAGTTTGGTTGTATTTGTACTTTTGATATTGCGGGGCGAGCGTCCGACATGTGGACTGTCGTCACTGCCTGTTTGTATATTATTCTTTTGGGGCACGACCGGGCTGAGGTCGATGTACCTGTTGTATATATTTTACTTTCTGTACTAGGATTACCCCGCGGTGGGGTGCATGGATAGCCGGGTTCTAGAGGGCAACGGGCCCACATCTCATGGCTTTGAGACAGAAGGGGCTTCATTCTAGAATTGGCGGGCTATTCGCCACACTCGTAGGGGGTACAGGTTGACCCAAGGAGGGGTGCTCAAGTTACCGGATTCCGTGAAGTGCTGGGTGGTCCATTTACGTTGTTGAAGGGGGCTGCCTCGCTTCAGGTTTTGGCAGGTAACTTGCCGCGCCCATAGGGGTCTAGGATTTCATTGCATAGGCTATCCACATGACCTGGGGAACGTCGGGTTTCAGTAGCGGCTCTATGAAACCCGGGGTCCCAGATTATCTGTATTGTTTGTTGGAGATAGTGCCCTCAGAGTCAATTATTGGATCACAGGCACGTGATTGCAATGATTGAGGGAGGACCTATCCCGGTAGAACAGTCTTACTCGAGATGATAGTATGCTATCTGGTTTACCTTTATCATCGTGTACTGCTTGAGGTGACCTGACAGGTCGCTATTGCACGTTGATAGAGCCCCTAGGATTCTTGCTTGACTGCCAGCGGTATGAGGGCGATCATATAAGTGAGAGCTGGAGTCTATAAGCACATCCTTAAAAGGTCCCTATTCGTGGGAGTTTCGAGACAGGGTATCGATTCTCCAGAGTAGACTAGTGTATACAGTCGAGACCCCGACGAGGGGCGGTAGCCGGTCTCACAAGCCACTGGTGTCAGTTGGTACACCTAAGATGTATACAGGTGCTCATTGGGTTATGAGTACACCGGACAGGACTCGCCGGGAACATGCTAGTTGGTCTTATACCTGACGTCAGATAGCAGTTCCCTGGTGACATGTGTACAGGTTAGTTCATCGACCTGAGATCGTCATTTGTCTCGTGTGAGTTCCCACTGTACTTTGATTACTACCCTACCACGGCTCAAAGGAGTCGTGCAAACAGGTTTTAGTTGGGTGCAGTCCCGAGCCACATGGAGGCAGTGAGCGGATCTTCAGGGGTTCGTCTCTCCCGGTATTGGGGGTGAGGTCGCGCTGTGTCTAGGAGAGCCATTACACAAAGCCCTCGGCCGAGGCAGGAGATTTACTGGTAGGTATTCCAGTAGTATCTCAGGGTGTTCTGGGCTACACTCCGACACGACTTGTACCGCTTTTGGGGGTCTGACTTTTACCAACCCCCTAGGCCCGACATGCGATGCTCATAGACGAACGGACCGGACTGTACGGATATTGTCACTGACAGGCTCAGTAGGGTGTCAGGATGAGTTCGCTCATCGACGTCCCTTTTGGTCAATAGCTGGTGGCCCGTCACGTATTGGCTTATACCTCTGACGTGCTAGTGGTTAAATCCACAGCCATAGTATTGACGAGTCTTTAGAGTCCACAACACTTTCAGTTACTCAAGTTTTCGGGCGAAACGCTGTAGAGGCTGTATGGAGATATGTCAGGGTCCGATCAGATACGTGTGGTATTGCACGGATCAGGATCGGACGGATATTACTAGCCGGCTTTGGTTTAAGCCGGATCCTAGTTTAGTACAGTGTAGATTTTATCTCATTGCATTTGTATACGGTCGGAATACAGATGCGGGTGTGTATGCACAGTATCGGGGTTTTCCTGTAATTTATTACGGGACCAGTTTTCTGGAGTTGCCAGTTTTCATTCCGTTCCGGCCGGTTTTCCTTTGTTCTTTCCCGGCCGGACTTTTCCGATGGAGGGGGTTATTTGCAAGTTTGCAAATAACACTCAGTGGAGGGGTTTCTTGCAAATGCTTTGATTATGATGGCATCTTTTCTTTTGCACCATCACTTGCATTAATTGTGATAAGAGAGGGTATGGTTTGGATGTAAGTTTGTAATGATAATGTTTGGATATGGTCACCCTTTCTCTTCTCCTACCATCACCTCCCTTCATGCTACAAATTCTTTTCCTCCACCATTCTTACAATATGATGGCCGGCCACTTTTGTATGAGGATGAGAGAAATTTCCATTTTGTTGTAGCACATATTTCATCATCTCATTCTTCTAGTTTTGGGAAAAATGAAAGCACCATTTTTCCTTAACCTCATTCCTCCATCAAGGCAACATAACCCCAAAGAGACAAAGCACTACACATTCTACAGCAAATCTTGGGCGCGTCGGCTTGCCAACTTCGCGCCCGAGTTGCCTCGGTATTGAGGTGGGAGCCTGTGAAAGATACAGACGATGTGGTGCCCTTCCGTCAAGGATGCGACGACCGGAGTTTCTGCGGGAGATCGGGACGATGACGAGAAGACCGGAGGACTCGGATCACTCGGTATATCTCTCACCCTTTCTCTTTTTAGCTAGTATCGGTTAATGGTTACGATCCGGGTATATTGTCCGCGGTAGCGCCAGTTTAAAGTTAAGAAAAATTTTGATTCCGCATTTTGTCCTTGGATAGACGGCCGGGGCCCTGCCGTGGCGCAACATGGTATCAGAGCCTCGCCATTAACTACGTCTAGCTTCGTTTGATGTGTTTTGCATTTCCGATCGACCAAAATTCCAAAATCTACATTTTCACTCACATCAGTTTTCTGTCGAATTTTTTCTGGCTCTAAAAATTTTTCAGGTTGTCTCAAAATGATGTGCAGGGAGTTCTAAGACTGCTTTAAAAATTCGACGCAGTGAATCGATCAGTGAAGCGCGGAACCGCGGCCAAACCCCCCTTGGGCCGCGGTTCCGCCGCACGTTGGTGTCTTCACTGTGTCCAATTTCTCCAGTGGGCTTCTGGGCTAATTTTAGGGGTTTTGGAATATTAATATTGGGCCCATATTTTCTGTGAGTGCTACAGTATTGCTTGGGGGCCCACTTGTTAATTTTTGATCGATCAGATATTTTAAACACATTATTTCACAGTATTTACATTATATCTGCGACCGTGAATGTCACTCGATCGGTAAATCCGGTCTAACTGCTATAGCCCGGTTAGATGGATTTGCGAACGTGACTTTCACGTTGATGTTTTGTGATTTTGCTGTGATGTTGCGGATTGGTCATGGGGATAGCCTGGATGCAATGCTAGTACAGTGTTGTTGTATTATGTACATTTGTTGTTGCGGGACGAGCGTCCGACATGTGGACTGCCGTCACTGCCTGTTTGTATTATTCTTTTGGGGCACGACCTGGTTGCGGTCGATGTACCCGTTGTATGTATATTTTACTTTCTGTACTAGGATTACCCCGCGGAGGGGTGCACGGATAGCCGGGTTCTGGAGGGCAACGGGCCCGCATCTCATGGCATTGAGACGGAGGGGGCTTCACTCTAGGATTGGCGGGCTATTCGCCGCACTCGTAGGGGGTACAGGTTGACCCAGGAGGGGTGCAAAAGTTATCGGATTGCGTGAAGTGCTGGGTGGTCCATTCACGGTGCTGAAGGGGGCTGCCTCGCTTCAGGTTTTGGCGGGTGACTTGCCACGCCCGTAGGGGTCTAGGATTTCATTGCACAGGCTATCCACATAACCAGGGGAACGTCGGGTTTCAGCAGCGGCTCTGTGAAACCCGGGGATCCCAGATATCTGTATTGTTCTGTGATGCTGTACTTTTCTGTGATGTTGCATTTTATCACGCCTTGAGCGAATATAATATATTGGTATATATATTAGTAGATGTTGTATATGTTTTGCATCCGCGCTAGTCCAGTCCCCGCTCTGTCGTTAGTTAGCTAACCTAACGGGTAATGACGGGACCCAGTGGCGAATGCGGATGGCATATACGTACATCAGTATATTTTCGTTCTTTATGGTGTGATCAATTGATGGGACTGCGTTGATTCAGATCAATGCAAGCTAAACAAACCTATTCTGATGTTGTTGGAACAATTTTCAAAAAGCTGTTATTGCAAGGACGTTCACTTTTGTTTTGCATCGTGGTATTCATTTGGAATATCCTGCTCCTCAGTCGACGAGGCAAGGGCCGAGATCCCTTCACCGGGAGTGACCCCTTGGACAGAAGTTTGCGTCAGGGCATTAACTTCACTATAGCCGATAGCCTTTTGCTTTGCATCGTGGTATTCAGTTGGAATATCCTGCACCTCATTCTACGGGGAAAGAGCCGAGATCCCTTCACCGGGAGTGACCTCTTTAGTAAAGGTTTTCGTCACTATATTTTTATAAAAAGTTATCCAGTTCCTTCAACGATATCAAGTTCATTACGTTAAAGGTTTTTTGCCAAAAACCAGTCGTAGCCCTCCGTCATTTCAGATTAGTATTGCTTAGTATTCGCACTACGTTTGTCGTTGCTATTCGCCGAGGCGTAGTGTGCGGTAGCTTTGTTGTGCTATTCTGTCGCATGGATATGTGGATTGGTTAGGACAGTCGTACGACTTTGTTGATTATTCGTCAAGGGTCGTGCCGGTGGGTTTAACGCAATCAAGATAATGACGGGTTGAACTTGACTAGGACCTTTTGATTTGTTGATTATTCGTCAAGGTCACTTGTGTCCTAGGGGTAAAAATCACATCGGGAGTTTCAAAAGAACTGAAACTTGCCAGATATGCGCATACCTTCTGGAGTGTGGTGACGTGAGTGGATTCCGTCATGTTATCATGCGATGATAGTTGGATCCCGATTCCCACTGATGAGTTGGTTTACTCCTCGGGTGACCCCGACTAATTCTTCTTTCAGGTTTGGGGAAGAATTTGAGGTTACAGTGGGAGGTTTCCTGATTAGATAAATTGGTAACCATTCTGATCTAGGTTAGAGTGCACGCTGAGTGTTTCTTTTCTCTCTCTCTGGCAGCGACCATTGACCCGACCCTAGACTATGGCTCATTGACCAAGTTGACCGAACCTTCTTAACACTGGCTTTTGGATTGTCAGAGTTGCAGACCTCATTGCCACTCCTACTTTTACCCTTTTCTCCAGGACACCCCGTATTACTACGAACGTCCACTTCCATTGGACAAAACCATCGTATGGTTAGATACGAACTCGAAGGAATTCGAGGATGGTTTCCGGTTCTGGAGAAAACGGATAGGATTATTCAGTTGTCTTTTCCCTTTTACCTTCTCTCAAGTTGTGAGTACTCCTTGGTTTAGGAGATAGTACACCTATTATGCAAATTGGATAGTCTTCTTCCAAACCTTAGGCTGGTGCCGACTGGTAGGGAATGAAGAAAACCAATTAGCCTAAACGGTGTGCAGAAGGTATTAAGATTAAGACAAAATAAAGGGATTAGTAAGAGGGCAAAGTAAATTGCGACTGATATTCACGACCAAACCAAGTATTTCTTCGCCAATCCTAAATCACCTTTGTATTTCTCCAGGACACTCCGTATCACTACGAAGATCCACAGTTTATTGGATACTCCATCGTATGGTTATATACGAACTTGAAAGGAACTTGTTCAAGTTCGGGGATGGATTCTGGTCCAGGAGAAATAGGAATACAGTTTATTCGGTTGTCTTTTCTCTTCACCTTCTCTCGCATTGCGAGTGCTCCTAGGATTAGGACAGTACACCCATTATGCTTATTGGATAGTCTTCTTCCAAACCATAGGCTGGTGCCGAACGGTAGGGAAGGAAGAAAACCAATTGGCCTAAAGGGGTGTGCAGAAGGTAATGACTAAAGACAAATAAAGGGATTTGGAGAGGTGGCAAAGAATTATACGGTTATAGTTGTGAATCTGGACAATGGAAGAGGCATTACTAAGAATACCGGAATACCCCACCGAAACATTTCAATGTTTCAGTTTCACTGTGTAATGTTAAAAGAAAACTGATTTCCCGATTAGATACTTACTCCAGGGTATGTACCAGGTATGATTCTCACATCTGTATGGTTTTACAGATGATGAGTGGGAGTAAGTCATTGGGAATAGGGTGATCATCCTCATTATATCGGGATTCGTTGTAATCGGTGATATTTGAGGAGATCACCTGGGCTGTTTGCCGGTCGGCAAATATTTGGTTTTGAATATCCGCTGTTGTGCACCAATTTCAAATTGATATATCTGTACGTCTATTTTCATAGAGTGAGATATACCTTTTGATATTATGTCGATGACATTTACCTATATCAGTGGATGGTTAGGTAAGGAGCATCAAACAGCGGTGTAATTCTTCTTAACCATAAGTACAGTTTTCAACCTACGACGCACAGTGAAAGAGTTGTTAGACTCAGCGGACTTATACAGAGTATTGTATGTTGTCCAGTGTCCATTGGGACAGAGGGGTTGGTCCTCATACTATATTCTGTTTACTTTTAATTTCTCTAGTTCTTAGACATATGTTTCGTAGAAACACAGGGTCTAAGTTTTGAGGAGTTATAGGTATTTGAATAGAGTAGAGAACCAGGTGTAGCAAGTATCGGGATTCTTCAAGGTGATCGAAGATGTAGATACTTGTGTATGGTATTCAGTTGATAGTAATGATAAAGGGAAATTGCTTCTCTTTCAGGTTACTCATAATTGGAAGCATTCCTAAGTTGAGTAACGCTGATCGGCCTCTCTCCATTTAGTTGACATGCACTGGAGACAGCTGCATGATTTGAATCTGGTTCAATTAAATAAGTGCCTCTGGTTCTATAATGGATATAGTAAAGTTCATATCTTAACATTGTTAAGGTACGGGGAGTTGTCCGGCTTATGATTAAAACCAGACTCTGGATAACTCAAGGCACGTTTCTGTAATGGCTGTTTGTGGGTTGACCCAGGCTATGACGAGGGTTGACTTTCTACCATAAGAAAGATCAATAGTGATATTGTTCTTGACTCGCCACAGTTTTAATAAAAATGGATTTTTTCAAAAACAGTAGTGGGAGTATGGTAGAACTGGAAGTGATTCCAGAACCGCAAACGATTACTGAAGATTTGATAAGGAACCTAAAGATTCAATCTGTTTTGACATTCCATTGGCCACTCCGCAGATAAGGTGGGTAACTTCAGGCACCCGAGAGGTACTCCGGTAGCCTCAAGGACGGTGACAAGGAAGTTCTTGTTTACCCACACTTGCCATTGTTGTTGTTCCAGGCTGCGAGACCCGGCAGGAGGATGAGTATAGCGTCGTTCTAAACTAGCTTTAGAAGTGCACGTCTATATGACTCTGCCAGAGGGTTTTCGTAGTCAGTAGGAGCAGCGGAAGCATTGGTGGACATCAGGCTTATGTCTACTTATAGACTAAAGCAGATATAGCAGAGATAGATCATCTGTTTCTAATGTGACAGTCATAGGTTTGACGTCATCAGAATAGGGGATGGATCTGTTGAGAAGGTAGTAGGAAGTGATATTCCTATACTACGATCGGTTATACTTTGGTCGTCACACACTGTTTTCTCCACATGGGACTTGGACATTATATCAGACATACTGGTTACTAGATCTATGGTTTTAGATCTAGATTTGGGTGGTTTCCCAATCAGGGTACTTTGACAGCATTCTAAGAGTATTTAGAATGGACGACTCCTGGCATGGTAGTGTACCTGCAGGTAATGGAGTCACCCTCTCTAAAGGTGTCTTATAGACTAAAGTAGAGAGGGATGTGCATGATTGGCAGATCACTTGCTTAGGCAATTGAGTCAATCATGAGATGTCAAGTACCACACCAGATGTTGTTCTTGCACTAGATGCAATAAGTTGATATTGATCCAATCCTGGAGGAACAGTCGGAAGCAGTTTTAGAACATAAGTGAATGTTCTAGGGATATGATAACGGCTGCCTCCTTTAGGAGACGGTTATCACTCCAGGCTTCCAAGGTGACATGGACGACAAGGATGTTGTCAGAGTTATAGTTCTCCCTCTGACGAGGGACAGTATTCTGGACAGGTGATCCAGGCAGATACTGAAGGAGGCATGGCGCAGGATACTGATTAAGTTCAGTTGACGATACAGTCTAAGAAGTTTGGATTTGGAGTTCATTTATGAACTAGGTCCCATCAGACATCCAGACATTCCAAGACAGGTATTGCTCATTTCGGGAGATGGTTTTCTCCGCGAACTTGAGATATAGAGAGACATAGAAAGAAACATCTAGGCGGATCCACTCACTGAGGCTTTTCCTCGAACGCAATAGTTTCGCAAACAGGCTTTGTGCGACTGACTAGTAGAGGAGTTGGGTGTTCGGTATCACACGGACTGTGAGTATGCGACATCGCAATAATTAGCCTTGAGTGCAAGTGGGAGATTGTTGGAGATAGTGCCCTCAGAGTCAATTATTGGATCACAGGCACGTGATTGCAATGATTGAGGGAGGACCTATCCCGGTAGAACAGTCTTACTCGAGATGATAGTATGCTATATGGTTTACCTTTATCATCGTGTACTGCTTGAGGTGACCTGACAGGTCGCTATTGCACGTTGATAGAGCCCCTAGGATTCTTGCTTGACTGCCAGCAGTATGAGGGCGATCATATAAGTGAGAGCTGGAGTCTATAAGCACATCCTTAAAAGGTCCCTAGTCGTAGGAGTTTCGAGACAGGGCATCGATTCTCCAGAGTAGACTAGTGTATACAGTCGAGACCCCGACGAGGGGCGGTGGCCGGTCTCACAAGCCACTGGTGTCAGTTGGTACACCTAAGATGTATACATGTGCTCATTGGGTTATGAGTATACCGGACAGGACTCGCCGGGAACATGCTAGTTGGTCTTATACCTGACGTCAGATAGCAGTTCCCTGGTGACATGTGTACAGGTTAGTTCATCGACCTGAGATTGTCATTTGTCTCGTGTGAGTTCCCACTGTACTTTGATTACTACCCTACCACGGCTCAAAGGAGTCGTGCAAACAGGTTTTAGTTGGGTGCAGTCCCGAGCCACATGGAGGCAGTGAGCGGATCTTCAGGGGTTCGTCTCTCCCGGTATTGGGGGTGAGGTCGCGCTGTGTCTAGGAGAGCCATTACACAAAGCCCTCGGCCGAGGCAGGAGATTTACTGGTAGATATTCCAGTAGTATCTCAGGGTGTTCTGGGCTACACTCCGACACGACTTGTACCGCTTTTGGGGGTCTGACTTTTACCAACCCCCTAGGCCCGACATGCGATGCTCATAGACGAACGGACCGGACTGTACGGATATTGTCACTGACAGGCTCAGTAGGGTGTCAGGATGAGTTCGCTCATCGACGTCGCTTTTGGTCAATAGCTGGTGGCCCGTCACGTATTGGCTTATACCTCTGACGTGCTAGTGGTTAAATCCACAGCCATAGTATTGACGAGTCTTTAGAGTCCACCACACTTTCAGTTACTCAAGTTTTCGGGCGAAACACTGTAGAGGCCGTATGGAGATATGGCAGGGTCCGATCAGATACGTGTGGTATTGCACGGATCAGGATCGGACGGATATTACTAGCCGGCTTTGGTTTAAGCCGGATCCTAGTTTAGTACAGTGTAGATTTTGTCTCATTGCATTTGTATCCGGTCGGAATACAGATGCGGGTGTGTATGCACAGTATCGGGGTTTTCCTGTAATTTATTACGGGACCAGTTTTCTGGAGTTGCCAGTTTGCATTCCGTTCCGGCCGGTTTTCCTTTGTTCTTTCCCGGCCGGACTTTTCCGATGGAGGGGGTTATTTGCAAGTTTGCAAATAACACTTAGTGGAGGGGTTTCTTGCAAATGCTTTGATTATGATGGCATCTTTTCTTTTGCACCATCACTTGCATTAATTGTGATAAGAGAGGATATGGTTTGGATGTAAGTTTGTAATGATAATGTTTGGATATGGTCACCCTTTCTCTTCTCCTACCATCACCTCCCTTCATGCTACAAATTCTTTTCCTCCACCATTCTTACAATATGATGGCCGGCCACTTTTGTATGAGGATGAGAGAAATTTCCATTTTGTTGTAGCACATAATTCATCATCTCATTCTTCTAGTTTTGGGAAAAATGAAAGAACCATTTTTCCTTAACCTCATTCCTCATCAAGGCAACATAACCCCAAAGAGACAAAGCACTACACATTCTACAGCAAATCTTGGGCGCGTCGGCTAGCCAACTTCACGCCCGAGTTGCCTCGGTATTGAGGTGGGAGCCCGTGAAAGATACAGACGATGTGGTGCCCTTCCGGCAAGGATGCGACGACCGGAGTTTCCGCGGGAGATCGGGACGATGGCGAGAAGACCGGAGGACTCGGATCACTCGGTATATCTCTCACCCTTTCTCTTTTCAGCTAGTATCGGTTAATGGTTACGATGCGGGTATATTGTCCGTGGTAGCGCCAGTTTAAAGTTAAGAAAAATTTTGATTCCGCATTTTGGCCTCGGATAGACGGCCGGGGCGCTGCCGTGGCGCAACATTGTTCTGTGATGCTTATTACAGTTCTGTGATGTTGCATTTTATCATATGCCTTGAGCGAATATTATATATTGATATATATACTTGTAGATGTTGTATATGTTTTGCACCCGCGCTAGTCCAGTCCCCGCTCTGTCGTTAGTTAAGTAACCTAACGGGTGATGACGGGACCCGGTGGCGAATGCGTGTGGTATATACGTACATCGTATTTTCGTTCTTTTGTGGTGTGATCAATTGATGGGACTGCGTTGATTCGGATCAATGCAAGTTAAACAAACCGATTCTGATGTTGTTGGAACATTTTTCAAAAAAAGCTGTTAATGCAAGTATGTTCTCTTTTCTTTTGCACAGTGGTATTCGGTTATGAATATCCAGCACCTCAGTCGACGAGGCAAGGGCCGGGATCCCTTCACCAGGAGTGACCCCTTGGACAGAAGTTTCCGTCAGGGTAATAACTTCACTATAGACGATTGCCTTTTGCTTTGCATCATGGTATTCAGTTGGAATATCCTGCATCTCATTCTACGCGGAAAGAGTTGAGATCCCTTCATCGGGAGTGACCTCTTTAGCAAAGGTTTTCGCCACTATATTTTTATAAAAAGCTATCTGGTTCCTTCAACGATATCAAGTTCATTACGTTAAAGGTTTTTCGCTAAAAACCATTCGTAGCCCACCATTTCAGAGAGATAGCACTTAGTATTCATGCTATGTATGTTGGATTTCGTCAAGGCATAGTGTATGGTAGCTATTTGTTACTTTTCTGCAGCATAGATAGATGCGTTGGTTTGGGACAATCGTACTACTATTTTGGCCTTCGTCAAGGGTATGTACGAGTGGATTCAAATTAACCTGGATAATGACGGGTAGAACTTGACATGTGACTTATGATATTTTGGCCTTCTTCAAGGTCAAAAGAGCATGGGGTAAAAATCATATCGGGGTTTCTAAAGAAACTAAAACTTGCCAGGTATGCGCATACCTTCTGGAGTGTGATAACGTGAGTGGATTCCATCACGTTATCTTCTGATGATAGTTGGATCCTGATTCCAACTGATGAGTTGGTTTACTCCTCGGGTGATCCCGACTAATTCTTCTTTCAGGTTTGGAGGAGAATTTGAGGTTACAGTGGGAGGTTTCCTGATTGGATAAAGTGATAACCATTCTGATCTAGGTTAGAGTGCACGCTGAGTGTTTCTTTTCTCTCTCTCTTTGGTAGCGACCATGGCCCGACCCTAGACTATGACTTAGTGACCAGGTTGACCGAACTTTCTTAAAACACTGGCTTTTGGATTGTCAGAGTTGCATACCTCATTGCCACTCCTACTTTTACCCTATTCTCCAGAACAACCCGTATTATTATGAACATCCACTTCCATTTGATAAAACCATCGTATGATTATATACGAACTCGAAGGAACTTATTCGAGGATGGTTTCCGGTTCTGGAGAAAACAAATAGGACTATTCAGTTGTCTTTTCCTTTTACCTTCTCTCAGGTTGCGAGTGTTCCTTGGATTAGGACAGTACACCTAT
Organism: Agapanthus africanus; assembly: GCA_030015575.1. Classification (NCBI taxonomy): domain Eukaryota; kingdom Viridiplantae; phylum Streptophyta; class Magnoliopsida; order Asparagales; family Amaryllidaceae; genus Agapanthus; species Agapanthus africanus. The sequence goes on along the minus strand of CM057343.1, from coordinate 284,288,201 downwards.
TACGCTAATTGGATGGTCTTCTTCCAAACCATAGGCAGGTGCTGAACGGTAGGGAATGAAGAAAACCATTTAGCCTAAAAGGTTTACAGAAGGTATTACGTAAAGAAAAATAAAGGGATTAGTAAGAGGGCAAAGAAAATTGTGACTGCTATTCACGACCAAACCAAGTATTTCTTCACCAATCCTACATCACCTTTGTATTTCTCCAGAACACTCCATATCACTACGAAGATCAACATTTTATTGGATATTCCATCGTATGGTTATATACGAACTCGAAAGGAACTTATTCCAGTTCGGGGATGGATTCTGGTTCAGGAGAAATAGGAATAAGGTTTTATTCAGTTGTCTTTTATCTTTACCTTCTCTTGGGTTGCGAGTGCTTCTAGGATTAGGACAGTACACCCATTATGCTTATTGGATAGTGTTCTTCCAAACCATTGGCTGGTGCCGAACGGTAGGGAAGGAAGAAAACCATTTAGCCTAAAGGGGTGTACAGAAGGTAATGACTAAAGGCATATAAAGGGATTTAGAGAGATGGCAAAGAAATATACGGTTACGGTTGTGAATCTGGATAATGGAAGTGGCATTACTAGGAATACCCGGATACCCCTACGAAACATTTCAATGATTCAGTTTCACTGTATACTGTTAAAAGAAAATTGATTTCCCAAATAGCCCTTGCTCCAGGGTATGTATTTACCAGGTTTGATTCTCACATCTGTATGGTTCTACAGATGATGAGTGGGAGTAAGTTATTAGGAATTGGGTGATCATCCTCATTATATCAGAATTCGTTGTAAATGGTGATATTTGAGGAAATCACCCGGGTTGTTTGCCGGACGACAAATATTTAGTTTTGAATATCCGTTGTAATGCACCAATTTCAAATTGATATATCTGTACGTTTATTTTTTATAAAGTGAGATATAACTTTGTGAAATTATGTTTATAACATTTACCTATATCAGTGGATGGTTAGGTAAGGAGCATTAAACAGCGGTGTAATTCTTCATAATCATAGTACAGTTTTCAAATTACGACATACATCGAATGAGTTATTAGACTCAGAGGACTTATACAGAGTATTGTATTTTGTCCAGTGTCCATGAGGACAGGGGGTTTAGTACTCGTACTATATTCTGTTTACTTATGACTTCTCTAGTTCTTAGACATGTGTTTCATAGAAATACAAGGTCTAAGTTTTGAGAAGTTACAGGTATAAGAATAAAGTAGAGAACCAGGCGTTGCAAGTATCAGAATTCTTTAAGGTGATCGAAGATGTAGATACTTGTATATGGTATTCAGTTGATAGTAATGATTAAGAGAACTTGATTGTCTTTCAGGTTACTCATAATTGGATGCATTCCTAAGTTGAGTAATGCTGATTGACCCCTCTCCATTTTGTTGACATGCACTGGAGACAGCTGCATGATTTGAATCTGGTTCCAATTAAATCAGTGCCTCTGTTTCTATATTGGATATAGAATAGTTCGTACCTTAACATCATTAAGGTACGGGGAGTTGTCCGGCTTATGCTTAAAAGCAGACTATGGATAACTCAAGGTACGTTTCTGTAATGGCTGTTTGTGGGTTGACCCGGGCTATGACGAGGGTTGACTTTCTACCATCTGGAAGATCAATAGTAATATTGTTCTTAACTCGCCACAGTTTTAGTAAAATGGATTTTTTTTTCCAGAAAATGGTAGTGGGAGTATGGTAGAACTGGAAGTGATTCCAGAACCGCAAACGATTACTGAAAATTTGATAACAGCCTAAAGATTCAATCTGGATTGACATTCCATTGGCCATTCCGCAGATATGGTGGGTAACCTCAGGCAGCCGAGAGGTACTCCGGTATGCTCAAAGACGGTGACAGGGAGGTTCTTGTTTACCCAGACTTGCCATTGCTGTTGTTCCAGACTGTGAAACCCAGCAAGAGGATGAGTATAGCGTCGTTCTGAACCGGCTTTAGAAGTGCACGTGTATATGACTCTGCCGGAGGGTTGTCGTAGTCAGTGGGAGCAGCGGAAGCATAGTGGACAAGTAGCTTATGTCTATTTATGGACTAAAGCGGATATAGCGGAGATAGGTCATCTATTTCTGATGTGATAGTCATAGGTTTGACTTCATCAGAATAGGGGATGGATCTGTTAAGAAGGTAGTAGGGTGTGTTGTCCTGGTATTTGGATGACATACATAGAGTAGGAAGTGAAGTTTCTGCACTACGATCGGTTATACTTTGGTTGTCACACAGTGGTTTCTCCACATCGGATATAGATATTATATCAGATATTCTGGTTACTAGATCTATGGTTTTAGATCTAGATTTGGGAAGTGTCCCAATCAGGGTACTTAGACAGCATTCTAAAGGTATTTAGAATGGACGACTTCTGGCACGGTAGTGTATCTGCAGGTGATGGAGTCACCCTCTCTAAAGGTGTCTTACAGACTAAAGGGGAGAGGGATGCGCATGATTGGCAGATCACTTGCTTAGGGAATTGAGTTGATCATGAGATGTCAAGTACCACACCACCAGACGTTGTTTTTGCACTAGATGCAATAAGTTGATACTAATCCTATCCTGGAGAAACGTTCGGAAGCATTTTTAGAATATAAGTGGATGTTCTAGGGATATGATAACGGCAGCCTCCTTCGGGAGATGGGTATCATTCCAGGCTTCCAAGGTGAGCCGAATGATAGAGTGGCTGTCAGAGTTATAGTTTTCCCTCTGACGAGGGGCAGTATTTTGGACAGGTGGTCCAAGCGGATACTGAGAGAGGTGTGGCGCAGGATACTGATTATGTTCAGTTGATGATACAGTCTAAGAAGTTTGGATTTGGAGTTCATTTATGAACTAGGTCCCTTCAGATATCCAGACATATTCTAAGACAAGTATTGCTCATTTCGGGAGATGGCTTTCTCCGCGATCTTGAGATAAAGAGAGACATAGAAAGAAACATCAGGGAGGATCCATTCACTGAGGCTATTCCTCGAACGCAATAGTTTCACAAACGGGCTTTGTGAGACTGATTAGTAGAGGAGTTGGGTGTTCGGTATCACACGGGCTGTGAGTATGCGACATCGCAATAATTATCCTTGAGTGCAAGTGTGAGATTGTTGGATATTGTGCCCTCAGAGTCAAATATTGGATCACAGGCACATGATTGCAATGATTGAGGGATGACCTATGCCGGTAGGACAGTCTTATTGGAGATGATAGTATGCTATCTGGTTTATCTTTATCATCGTGTACTGCTTCAGATGACCTTACAGGTTACTATTACACGTTGATAGAGCCCTTAGGATTCTTGCTTGACAACCAGCAGTATGATGGCGATCATATACGTGGGAGCTGGGGACTATAAGCACATCCTTAAAAGGTCCCTAGTCGTGGGAGTTTCGAGACTTGGCATTGATACTCCATTAGTTGACTAGTGTATACAGTTGAGACCCCGACGAGGGGTGGTGTCCGGTCTCACAAGCCATTGGTGTCAGTTGGTTCACCTAAGATGTATACAGGTGCTCATTGGGTTATGAGCACGCCGGATAGGACTCGCCGGGAACATGCTAGTTGGTATTATACCTAGCGTCAGATAGCAGTTCATTGGTGACATGTGTAAAGGTTAGTTCATCGACCTGAGATCGTCATTTGTCTCGTGTGAGTTCCCACTGTGCTTTGATAACTACCCTACCACGGCTCAAAGGAGTCATGCGAACAGGTTTTAGTTGGGTACAGTCCCGAGCCACAAGGAGGCAGTGAGAGGATCAGCAGGAGTTCGTCTCTCCCGGTATTGGGGGTGAGATCGCACTGTGTCTAGGAGAGCTATTACACGAAGTCCTTGGCCAAGGCAGGAGATTTACTGGTAGGTATTCCAGTAGTATCTCAGGGTGTTCTAGGCAACACTCCGACACGACTTGTACCGCTTTTGGGGGTCTGACTTTTACCAACCACCTAGGCCAACCATGCGATGCTCATAGACGAACGGACCGGACTGTACGGATATTGTCACTGACAGGCTCAGTAGGGTGTCAAGATGGTTCGCTCATCGACCTACCTTTTGGTCAATACCTGGTAGCTCGTTAAGTACGGCTAATACCTCTAACGTGCTAGTGGTTAAATCCACAGCCAAAGTATTAACGAGTCTTTAGAGTCCCCCACTGACAGTTTCTCAAGTTTCGGGCGAAACGTTGTAGAGGCCGTATGATATATGGCAGGGTTTGATCTTATACGTGCGGTATTGCATGGATCATGATCGGATGGATCATACTAGTAGGATTTGGTTTAAGCCGGATCCTAGTAATAGATTTGTTGGATTACTTTAGTCTCGTCGCATTCACATTCAGTCGGAATGCGGATGCAGGTATATATACAGGTGAGGGGTATCCTTGTGATCCTTCACGGGTTTACTTTAGATATTGCCGGATCTTTTTATTGTTGCAAACATTTGGATTAATGTTTGTTAATGGAAATTATGAGCACAAAATCATCATTTAGAGCATTAATGGTGAAACATGCACAAGTGATGACTCATGGTCTCTTTTCTTGTGCATGTGTCACATTATGTGATGGATGTATGTTGATATGATAAGAAGAGAGAGAGAGGGGCTGCCATGAGTGAGGTTGGCTCTTGTATAATTCCTCACTTGCTCTCATTTTATCATTCTAACAACAGAAAAAGAAAAGAGAGAATAAAACTCCTTCTTCTTCCTCTTTCTTCTCTAGCTCAAATCTCCATTAATGGCAACACCTTTAACCTCCATCCAAATCCATAGATGCAAGAGACAAAGTGATCACAAACATTCTCTACAACACCTTGGATACGTCGGCTAGCACACTTCATGCCCGAGTTGCTTCAGACGAAGCGGGAGCCCGTAAAAAGACTCGTAGATGTGGTGCCCTTTCCGGCGAGGAGATCAAGACCGGAGATGCCGCGAGGAGCTTGGAATGGTGGCCAAAGACCGAAGGACACGGATCGATCGGTATAGCCTTTCTACCCTTTCTCTAGTTAGCTTATTGTAGGTTAATGGTTCGATCCAGGTTTTAAGCATACGATAGCGCCGGTTTCTAGTTAAAGAAATGTTTTTGTTTCCGCATTTTGGCCTCGTACAGGTGGCCGGGGCGCTACCGTAGACTTACAAGAACCTACGGCCCACACATGCAAGAACAACCAAACATTTACCGATGTTGCCGTACAAACGTCAAACGACCGAGTCAAAACTCAAATACCAACTTGATCCCCGGCACGGGGCCTGTTTCTATACCACCGTATCGGATGGCCCAGACGGAGCTTATAGAGCAGAAGGATCAGTTGCAAGATTTGCTGGATAAAGGGCTTGTTCTTCCGAGTGTGTCACGTTGGGGAGCTCCTGTCCTGTTTGTCAAGAAGAAGGAAGGCAGTATGCGATTATGCATCGATTATCGTCAGTTGAATCGAATGACTGTGCGGAGCAGATATACCCTACCTCGCATTGACGATTTGTTTGATCAGCTCCAGGGTGCGGAACATTTCTCGAAGATAGACTTGCGATCAGGTTACCATCAGTTGTGGGTTCGAAAGGACGATATTCTGAAGACTGCTTTTCACACACATTACGGGCATTATGAGTAGTTGGTGATGTCGTTCGGGCTCACCAATGCCCCAGCAGCTTTTATGGACTTGATGAACCGCATATTCAGGCCGTTTCTTGATCAATTTATTATCGTGTTCATTGATGACATCTTAGTATACTCCCGGAGCTGAGAGGAGCACGAGCAATGTTTGAGGATCACATTGCAGACCTTGAGGGAGCATCAGTTGTTCGCTAAATTCTCCAAGTGTGCTTTCTGACTTAACAGTGTCGATTTCTTAGGTCATGTGGCTATGAAAGATAGCATACATGTGGACCCGAAGAAGATCGAGGCCGTTCAGCACTGGCCCAGACCTGTATCAGTGACGGAGGTTCGCAGCGTTTTGGGTTTGGCCGGATACTATCGACGTTTTGGACAGGATTTTTCTTGTATAGCAGCACCGTTGACCGGGTTGACCTGGAAGGGACTTACGTTTCTTTGGACCGAAGCATGCGAGCAGAGCTTTAAGCAGTTAAAGACTCGTTTGACTACTGCGCCAGTGTTAACTTTGCCTTCAGGTTCAGGCGGCTTTGTTATTTATTGCGATGCTTCTCGAGTGGGTTTAGGCTGTGTGTTGATGCAGCACGGCAGGTTTATCGCTTATGCTTCTCGACAGTTGAAGAAGTACGAGAAAAATTATCCCACTCATGACTTAGAAATGGCTGCTGTGGTTTTTGCACTCAAGATCTGGAGACGCTACTTATACGGTGAGTCGTGCCAGATATTCACGGACCCAAAGAGCTTAAAGTACATCTTTCAGCAACGAGATATAAATTTAAAACAGTGCCGTTGGATGGAGCTAGTGAAGGACTATGACTGCGAGATTCTTCATCATCCAGGAAAGACGAATATTGTGGAAGATCCTTTGAGTCAGAGACCCGGAGGTAGCTTATCTTCATTGAGCGCGGTTCAGAGACAGTCGAGGACAGATTGGCAGATACTATATGACAACCGAGTGCAGTTCGAGTTTACTCCGACTGGAGGACAGCTTGCTTATGTCCGTGCACATCCACAGTTACTTGACCGTATCCATGAGGCATAGTCCGGCGATGCCCGTTTGTCAGGATCATGGAGCAAGTTCGACTGGACAGAGATTCAGAGTTCGTGATCGATGATCAGGGAGTACTACGATTTGGGACTCAACTGTGTGTACCAGATTCAGAGGGGCTGAGACGCGAGATTTTCTAGGAGGCGCATCAGTCTGTATATAGTCTTCATCCGGGTTCCATCAAGATGTACCGTGACTTGAGTGACGTCTACCGGTGGGAAGGGATGAAGAGAGATGTCACAGATTTTGTTTCGAGGTGCCTGACTTGCCAGCAAGTCACGGCCGAGCATCAGAGGCCAGCAGGAGAATTACATCCTTTGCCTTTTCCCGAGTGTAAGTAGGAGCATATCTCTATAGATTTCATTGTGGGTCAAACCGGGACTAGTCGAGGGTAAGACTCTATTTGGGTGATCGTAGACCGGCTGATGAAAGCAGCTCACTTTCTTCCAGTGAAGACCACTTTCGGATTCGCTCAGTATGCTCAGATATATATTGATGAGATTATGCGACTACAAGGCGTTCCGACTTGCATCGTGTCCGACAGATGTACTTAGTTCACCAGTCTGTAACACATTTGAATGTGTTTTGCAGCTAATTATATTTTTATATATAGTTTTTAATAAAAAGTTTATCAAATTGGTTTTCAATTATTTTATTCTATTTAATGAATATTTTATTAGATTTTTCCTAGGCTTGCACACACTTGTGTATGATAACTAGGGTTGTTTTGGGGGTTAAACATGATTAGCAATCGTGGTTAACTAACCATTTTCTCTAATCTAGCTTTCAGTTTTGTTTTAAGTGTTATGGGTTTTAAGTATGATGGTTGTTTTAAAATGGAAAATGAATTTAAAAAGGGGGTTTAAATTTGACTTTCTTGTGTTGACCTTGGTGATAGAGAGAGAGTGAGAATGGGCATCATGGCAAAGGCCATGCTTGTATTAAATGAAGAGAGAGGGAGCGGGGTTGACACTTGATGCCATCATTTTGTTGCCTCTCATTTTATCTTATCACTTCTCTCATTCTCTCACTCACTCAAACTTTCACACACTCACACTCATACTCACTCAGCCCAGCAGCAGCAGCAGCAGAAGAAGCAGCAGCACTCACAGCAGCAACAGCAGCTCCAGCTTCAGCAACATCAGCAGCAGAGCAGCAGCAAGAGAAGCTCCAGCAGCAGCAGAGGCTTCAACAGCAGCTCGAGCAAGCAGTAGCAACAGCTGAATGCATCAGCATCAGCAACAAGAAAGCAGCAGCAACAGCAGAGAGCAGCAGCAGCAGAGGCAAGCAGCAGTAACAGGAACACCAGCACTTGCAGAAGCTCTTCTTCCCCCCATTCACTTCTTCATCTGCCTTCTAGGGTTTGTTAGGGTATATTTTCTTGAACCCAACTTCCCTTTTCGCTTAGCTTATGTGATAATTAGCTTCGGTTTGCATTTAAAGCTAGTTTAGTGCTAATTATGGTGTTTTGTGGGATGTTGTGGCAAATTGATGATTGTGTTGGTAAACCCTACTTATTTAAGTGTTGTTAGGGTCACCTTAACTGAGTTTAACCATGGATTACACTAAAATACCATAGGGTTTCCCTTTTAGTGAAAATTGGTGTTTTTAAGCGATAGTTGTGACTTCTGAGATCTGCTATTGACCCGGACCCTACAGAACAAAATTGAGGAAACTGGAACATGCTACCTAGGTCTAGACACCACCACCAGAACACGAACCACCCTATCCCTACCCAGGCCGCCAATTAAATCAATATGGCCGCAATTTGCGGCCAGGAAGGGGTATTGGGGCTTGGTGTTTTGGGTACTGTAGTCTGCTGTGTAGTGTAGTGTTTTGGCATGTCTAGTTTTGTTAGATTTGACCTGTAGGAAAATCTGGGATCATATATCGTTTTGCATGTCCGTGGTGTTGCGCGATACACGCGATACGTGAGTGGGTTCTGTGATCCAGCGTATCGCGGCGTGTCGCGATAGTTTTAGACGCGTACACACAGAATTCAGCGTATCGTGTACACGCGCGTTTAGTTCGCGACGGGAGTTTCTCGTTTTGGTTCGATATCGCGTTTCGCGGAATATTTGGCTTATATATATTTTCCATGTCTAAATTGCAGGTTTGCAGGCGGGGACTACGGACACTGCTGCATGGGGAGCAGATGGTAGGATTCACATAGCGTGGAGTGTAGGTGAGTAGATTTAACATCTACAGGGGAATCGCCCGCATGGCGTTATGCTTCTGGGCTAGGATTCAAATACCTGTCGCATATTCTACGTCATTGTTAGAATTGCGCCTTTACTTTATTTCCTTGATATAGTTGTACTGTGACTAGCAGCCATAGGACACTGCACATATTATTGACGGTTCATGTTGCACGAGCATGGATTGTATGCTACACACACACCGTCAATAATTGCCATGTCACACACAACCCTTTATAGATACTATATTGCTTATCATACTTAACATCTAGCTTATCGGTATACCTATAGTGTATCTTACCTTTAGTGATAGGTACATCTACACCTTGCGATACAGCTACAGGTATACCTTGTATGTATTTTACTTATACCCAGAGGGGTATCCTTCATATTCTACTTATACCCAGGGGGTATACGACATCTTTTACTTATAGATAGATACCTATACTTAGCTGTACCTTATTGATTTTGCATACATCTGGTTTCAGCTATATACTTTCATTTACATGCTCGCATTCAGATATATCGCATATATTTATTCCTGGATTTGCGCATTTTTTATTTGGATTTTACATGATGTTTTCTGGATTTGGGAACCGCGGGAGTTCATGAAATTATGCATACATTGAAAAACCCGGTTTCCTTGATATGATATTTGCGCAGCCACCATGAGATTTATCGGTTCTGATTATATACTCCATACGAGGTGTTGTTGCCGTATGAGAGTACATGGTGGGGCCCGGTATGGTTCCCCTCGGCAAGAAGATCGATGGATTTTGCCGATTGAGCCTGGAGGCGGGTGAGTACCTACCGGTGACAGTACCCATGACTCGGCGGGGGATCACGGAGACACCGCTGGGAGTCATGTACGTATGCATACGTCGAAAGGCGAGGGTCAGAGCTAGGCACTCGTGCTTTCGGGATAGCGTATGATACGTGATCAGGATTTCTTTGTCGATGCTTGGCACATTGTTTTCATGATATTTCTTTTAATACCTTTGTATATATAACATGGGATTTAGCCGTTGTTATCTATACCCTTACACCAATATTAGTGGTATGGGACGCTAATATATGTGTATTGACCCCATCATATTTATTTCTGCATATATATATATTTAGGATGTTAGAAATTATTTTGATATTCAACTTGGGATATAGGTGATTCATTGAGATTGGATACTGGATATGAATGAGATTGATGATTTGTATATTCGGGATATAGGAGATCTATTCGATATTGCACATTGAGGAGATGTGAGACTTATATGATATGAGAGCCCAACTTGGGGGCTGATTTGAGGATTTGGGATTTGAGTGTCGTGATGGATTGTGATCCGGCCACGATGTCAGGTTTCCGTGGAAATTACATATTCCACCCCATACCTCACACTTATCTATTCTATGCACAGATTCATATATTGGTAGTACCTGTTAGTGTACCCTTATGATAGTTGCATATTTACATTCTCATGTCCCTATTGCATGGTTATTGCATATTATTTTCATGTTACTATTGCTTCACATATTGATTGTACCTGCTAGTGTACTTTCCTTTATTCAGCATTTGCATGACATGTTATTACTGTAATCACATATCTTAGATTCATGCTGTACGTGCATTCCTGCGATTACCTGCATATGTTATCTACTATTCACGAGTTGGCAACTCACCACCGTTGTGCCACAGGTGTTTCAGGTTGTTCCCCAGAGTAGTCGAGGCAGGCTATTCAGCTATTCATCTATCATCTTTTGCTATAGATACCGCATCAGCTCACAGTACTATTTTGCTTAGGTGGGTTGGATGATTATCTGTATTTCATATTGTACATTCGTTGTATTTTGTACTCTCCATCTACTAGTATGTTGTTGACTTAGAGACTTGGTGAGGGCGATATTGTATATTATTTGTGGATTTGTTGTCTTTTATATACAGCATTCTCTCTATTGTCTTTATTTCTTCGCTACGGCGTCGTATATTTGTATTGTATTCATCTTGGCTAGTTTTTACAAAAAGGGGGTGTTGCCAAAATTTTAAAGAAAGAAAGTAAGACTTTTAAAGAATTTGGGTTGCGATTTCAAATGTTTCAAAAACTTATATTATCTTTTCCCTATTTTCTTGGTTTAGATTTCTGGGTTTTGGCTTTCTTTTACTGCGTTACGTCTTTAGGCGTTACGTAGTATTAGGGCCGTCACGGGCCAATTTTGGGTCGTGACACAGTCGCTTTTGGCAGAGACTTCAGGAGGCTTTGGGCAACCGATTGAGTTTCGGTACAGCTTTCCATCTGCAGACTGACGGTCAGTCAGAGCAGACTATACAGACTCTTGAGGAAATGCTACGAGCTTGCGTTCTTAATTTTAGTGGCAGTTGGGATCGTCACTTACCCTTGATAGGGTTCTCCTATAATAGCAACTTCCTGGAGACGATTCAGATGGCACCCTTCGAGGCTCTATATGGGAGGAAATGTCGATCACCAGTTTGTCGGACAGAGCTCAGTGAGAGCAGTGTTTTAGGACTAAAACTTATGCAGGAGACGACAGAGAATATCCAGTTGATTAAAGATAGGATGAGCGCGGCCCAGAGCAGGGGGAAATCTTATGCTGACAGACGTTATTGCAGACTGGAATTTGTTATAGGTGATCATGTTTTCTTGCGGGTTTCTCCAATGAAGGGCGTGATGAGATTCGGAAAGAAAGCTAAGCTTAATCCAATATATATGGGTCCCTTCGAGATTCTGGAGCGTGTCGGCACAGTTACTTATCGTTTGGCTCTTCTACCCAGCTTTCCAGATGTTCACCCCGTGTTTCATGTATTGATGCTCCGCAAGTAGCTTCAAGACCCCTCTCACGCGATTCAGCATCAGACGATCCAGCTGGAGCGCGATCTTTCCTTCACCGAGGAGCCGGTAGTCATTCCGGATCGGCAGGTGAAGAAGCTGAGATCAAAGGTTCTACCGTCCATAAAGGTTCTTTAGCATGGCCCGAACAACGAAGAGGTTACGTGGGAAGCCGATGACGAGTTGAGGAAGAAATATCCCCATCTCTTCGAAGGTACGTGTAGTTCAATTTTTAAATTCGGGGACCGAATTTCTTTTAGGGGCAAAGATTGCAACGTTTTAAAAATCGTTTAGGTTAATTGTTTGATAATTAGTAATACAACACGTGTTTTCCGTAAAACCTAGTTATAATTATTTTCTACATAAACACAATTATATCTATTTTTTTATGTAATGGCTTATGCCTTGGTTTTTTATTAGTTACTTATTTAATTGCTAGTTTACTTAATTATTTTCTTTAATTATTTTTTTTAAATATTATTTTAATCATGCACTTACACACTAAATTAGTGATAATTACAAAATAATATGGGATATTACATATTTATGCACCATGACAACTAAAACCACTTTGTAGCATGCTCACTTCCTTAAATCAAGATGGTTCTAGATTTGTTTTTACACGGAAAAAAAAAAGAAATGATAAGGATGTATGGTGCATGTTTAATTGAGGAATGGTGTTTGTGTTGTGGAAGTAAGGTTACCTCCTACACTTTTTTTCCCCCTCCTAGTGCTTGGCCATAGCAACATCAGAACCCCCCTCCCCTTTTCAACTTCATTGTCATTGCTAAAACCCTCATTTCCTCATCTCAAAATCCACCAAAATCAATAATAATTCCTATTAGAATCATCACAAAAAAAATCCATTTCCTAATCTAGCATGGTTCTTGGCTCAAGTCTTCATTTTTGTTAGCATGTTTGGATCTCTTTCCAAACCATCTTGAGGTATAAAACCTAATCAAATTGTTACTTTGTGAATTATTGCCTTAATCTAATTTTTATTTGGCGCTAATGTGGTTTTAATTGCAAGTTAGAGTTTTAAAGAAAAGGGTTTGGGTTAAAGTTAAGATTTTTATCACATAATTAGGGTAGCTAAGTGTAGTTAATATCTAATGGCCTTATTAAATCTAATCTAGTTGTTAACTTGCTAATCTTTACTTTTAAATTGTCTAAATTAAGTGTTTGTGAAATTAATTGCATGTTTATTGTGTAAAAAAAGTGAGATTAAATTTGGTTAATGTTTGTGTGGCTTGATTAGGATATTAAATGTAAATTATGACTAACAGGCTTGCTAAAACACCTAGTTTTGCACTAAATAGCTTAATGTTGCTTACTAGGTTTTAAAAAGAAAATAGGTTTTAGTTAAGTTTATGGTTGTGTTGAGCTACAACTATTTTCCTAAGAATAGTTAGCGTTATGCCTTGTGCGATTAGTACGATTGGATACTAGGTTTGGTTTTTGCTACGCATAGCAACCCCTAGTTATGGTTTGTGGTGATGTTATGCGCATTTTGTTCACCAAGTGCACTCATGTCTTGCTAGTGCGCGTTGTTTTGCCTTGTGTCATTGTGTGTCCACGTCTATTTAAATGTCTATCCTCTTATATACTTGTTGTGCGATTCTAGGATCGGTTGCGGAGACATCGGACGCGACAAGAAAAGGAAAGGTGGTGGTCGGATTCGATTAGCCTAGGCGTTCTGGTGAGTAGATGTACACATCTATGGGGGGATCGTCTTGATTGCGCATGGCGCCCGATAGTTAGGGTTATTAGTAATTCTTGTAGCTATATGCGTAGTCTCAAATCATTCATATCATGGCATTGCATCTTCTTACATAGGATGTTATTACCTAGGACACTTGCACTATTACCATTGGTTCATGCCGTACGTGCACTATTCATGCGAACACATACGCCATTGTTAATTGCTATGTCACGAACACTATAGAACTTGCTTAAATCAATATCTGAACATTTCATAATATATAATATGTAACTTGTAGTTGTATGTTCATTCATCGGGATGGATACGTAGGATTTCTAGTCCGATATACTTCATTGCATCATCATTCATACATAGTTTTCTAGTTATACATCGCATTGCATATTATCGATATCATAGACATCCATTATTACCGACATGTTCATATATATTGTGATTCTTCTTGGAGATTTCAGTATTTATGAGATTTCTGGATTTTGGGGAAAACCGCAAGAATTTTATAAACCTATTAACATTTTAAAAATGCAAGTTGCGGTTTTCTCATCATATGATGTATATGGAGTCCACCATGAGTTTTCCTGATTTGAGTTGGTTTTCGAGACCGGATTCGAGGAGTAGGATGAACCGTCTCGGGGACATGGTGGACCCGGTAAGGTACCTCGGGGCGAGAGTGTTTTTGTGGGGATGACGATGAGCCTGGCAGGGGAGCACTACCTACTGGTTATTATTGGCTCGGCGGTTATCCAGAGGATACCGACCGGAGTCGTGTGATGTGACAGATTTGAGAGCCAATCTGAGAGACGACAATTGAGATACATATATTGTGTCGATGCTTGACATGGATTTTCTGTCGATTTCACAGATGATACTCAAGTTTTATTATACAAAAGTTTTACTAAGATAAGGATACAGATTTTCTCATACCAGATTTATCCAGGTTTTCACGATTGATTATCCATTCATGTTGCATTCATGCTAGTGCATCGCATCATAATTGTATATGTAGGTCGTGACGCATTGCGTGCATGCTTACGATAGCCTTTTTAGATGTTACTTACTACTCACGAGTGGGCAACTCACCCCCGTTGTGCCACGGTATCTTACAGGTCCGACCGTCAGTATAGTAGCGGCGGGCATACTTCTTCTTCTGCTCCTTTGCATCGACTTTCGACTTTACGTATATGTGGGTTTTTGGGAGGTCATTCTTTTGTTCAGACATGTATATTTATTTGTATCTAGTACACTCCATCGACCGTTTGTATTATGTGATTTAGAAACTGGGCAGTGAGACTTGTGTATTTTGTTCTCTAGTGTCGAGCTCAAGTGAGCCGACGTGGTGTTTTCTTATTTTCTTGCTTTTATATGATTATGTCGCATCATTATGATATATCTTGTATGTGGTTGTGTTCCGCCTTTCGGCGAAGAGCTAGCTCCCGCTTGGGGATGCCTTTGTTCTTTTCTTATATGTATCTATGTTTTGTACCTGTTTGGGGCCAGTTTTTACAAAGGAAACTCTTCCGAAATTTTCGAGAAAATTTGATATTTTAAAATGTTTTAATGCGACTTTATATTGTTAAAATAACTTTTTTAAAATTAAGTACTTCACTCTATTTATTTAAACGGTTTAGATTTCTGGGTTTCGGCTTACTTGGATTACGCTACGCCTCTAGACGTTGCATAGTTTAAGTGCCAGTCACGTTCCACAAATTCGGGTTGTGACAAAATTGGTATCAGAGTGATAGGTTTTACATTTCTAAGTGTATGATGACCCTTGGTAGATAGAGTAGGTGACTTAAGCAGAGTGACGTAGCGTGTGCATGTTCCGCGGCATACTTACGATATAATACTCCGCCAAAGTTGGTATGCCGCCGAAGACTACGAGGGCCCAGAGGGCTGCCGCCAGGGATGAGATTAGAGCGGGCTCGTCTGAGATGAGGACCGATCAGGGCGGTACGCCTATCCCTCAGGGAAAGATTGACCTGCCTTCTCCAGGCCGGATAGCTAGGCTGGAGTCGAGTATTCCGGACTTACGACAGATGGTTGGATCGTTAGTCGAGGCCTGCCGAGCTCCGAGATCCGATGATATTCTTCCCATTACACAGACTGTGATTGTACCTGCTGCCCAGACAGCTGTTCCTACTGTTACCAAGATATCCGTGTATCCTTGCACGGGTTTATGAGGCTGAAGCCTCCAATTTTTACCGGCATAGTTGCGGCGGAGGATCCGTAGACATTCCTCGACAGGATAGCTAGAATTTGTCGTTCGCTGAGATGTTCTGATGAGAGATCAGTCGAGTACGCGAGTTTCGTCTAGAGGGTATTGCTCAGGCATGGTGCGAGTCAGTTGAGAGAGTCCGAGCTGCAGGTCTACCTCTTATGACTTAGGATGAGTTCACAGCTATATTTCTGGCTCGTTTCCTTCCGGAGAGCGTCCGAGATGCTCGAGCTCATAGTTTTGAGTCTTTATGAAAGACTCCTGGGATGATAGTGTCAAAGTACGACATTCAGTTTAATCAGTTGTCCCGATATGCTCCTTACTTGGTCGACACTGAAGAGAAATGGATAAAAAGATTTGTGCGGGGACTTGACACGCAGTTATTTCTTGCTATCGGTGCACAGCACTTTGACATATATGCCGCCGCGATGGATGCAGCCCTATTGATGGAAGAGCGTATTTTTGAGACTTCGGTCGTTCAGGGACCGGAATGGATTCGTACCGATATATCAGCCTAGAGGCCGACAAGTAGATGCCGTGGCAGACCCCCTCTAGGCCATGGTGATAGCGGAGTCTCGAGATCAGGACAGTTATATAGCACGTACCCATAGGATCAACGACCGTCATGGGGATGTTTTCGGTGTGGGAGACTGCATCACCGCATCAGAGACTGTACTATAAGGCACCAGGGCAGAGCGACAGTTCCATATGTGACCTTACCACCTTCACCCCCTCCTCCAAGAGCTTTACTTCCTACCCCTGATGATGCTCCACGCTAGGCAGATGCTCCTAGAGGCCGTGGGCATGTCGTTCCTGTTCAGAGAGGACGAAGCGGCAGAGGCAGAGGCAGAGGACAGCTGGCTACTGGTGGGGGACAGGCCCGAGTATTCGCTTTGACTCCACAGGATGCGCAGGCATCCAATGCCGTTGTGACAGGTACTCTTCCAGTATGTTCTTTCGACGCAGGGGTATTATTCGACCTAGGTTCCACACATTCTCATGTATCTACACACATTGAACCGAGGTTGGGCCGAGAGTCGTCTTCGCTAGATCAGTCGCTTATAGTTATTACTCCGGTAGGCGAGTCCTTTGCTGCTCGATATGTGTTTCGATCATGTTTCGTTCGTATCGGGGAGAGGGATTCTTTGGTTGATTTGATTATCCTCGATATGTTAGATTTCGACATTCTTCTGGGCATGGATTGGCTAGCCACGTGTTATGCGTCCGTGGACTGCCGTGAGAAGGTAGTCAGATTTAGTTTTCCGGGTGAGCCAGCTCTTGTTATTCAGGGAGACCGTAGCGCCACCCTTCCCAGTTTGATTTCTTCTCTTTGTGCTAGTCATCTCTTGAGGAAAGGATGTCATGGATTCTTAGCGTATGTACGTGATGCTGGAGCCGCAGAGGTCCCGCTGGACCAGGTTCCGATAGTGAGGTAGTTTTTTGATGTCTTTCCTGACGAGCTGCCTAGTTTACTACCAGAGCACTGTTAGTGATGTATGCACTAGAGGTTGTTATTGTATCATTCTGGTTTGTATATTACTTAATAGAAGTTTGGGATATTTACAGTTGTATTGACAGTCTTGCTCAAAATGGTAGTATGCTACTTGGTTTGTTTCCACTTCAATATGTGCATGTGTTTCTTTTAGCATATTGCTTATACATATTAGTAGAGCCCTTAGGATCTTTGCTTCAATACCAGCGTTGTGATGACAGTCACACTAGTGGGGGCTGGGAAATCTACAACCATATCCATATACAGGTCCCTAGTCATAGGATTATCGAGACGGGGCATCAATACTCCGGAGTAAACTAGTGTATACGCTTCTCATCCCAGGAGGGGAGATGGTCTGTCCCACAGCCATTAGTATGTCGTACTGGAGATAGTATGCAGGTGCTCATTAGGTTATGAGTACACTGGACATGACTCATCAGGGAACAGTTGGTTGGTATTATACCTATCGTCGGGTAGCAGTTCCTAGGTGACATGAGTACAGCTTAGTCCATCGACTTGACACTGCTACTTCGCCATGAGTGTGTTCCCAATGTACTTTGATTACTACCCTACTACGGCTCAAAGGAGTCATGCAAACAGGTAGTAGTTAGGTGCAGTCCTGAAGCACTTGGATGCAGTGCGGTTAGATAGGTTTCGTCTCCCCCGGTATTGGGGGTTGATATCGCGCTGTGTTTGGAGAGCCTTTACAAAAAGTCCCTGTCCAGGGCATGCGAGATTTACTGGTAGGTATTCCAGTGGTTTCTCAGGTTGTTTTGTGCTACACTCCGGCACGACTTGTTACGCTATTAGGGGTATAACGATTACTGCCCCCTAGGCCCGATATGCGATACTCTTAGACGAACAGACTGGACTGTACGGAAATTGTCGCATGTAGGCTTAGTAGGAGTTCGGATGGGTTTGCTTATCGTCCTTCTTATCGGTAGATACCTGGGTAGCTGTTACGTGCAGCTAGTACCACTTGCGGCTTGTGGTTAAACACACTGCCAGCGTACTGTCAAGCCTTTAGAGTCCCACACAGAGGGTTTCCTTGCATAGGGCGAAAGATGTGGAGGTCATATGGTTTTACGACAGGGCTTCGAACACTTACGTGCACTTGTGTGCGTATGATGGTCGGGCTGATAATACTAGTGGGCTTTGGTTTAACCCGGATCCTAGTATTGTACTGATGGATTTGTTTCGTCTCTTTGTATTCGTATTCTTTAGAATGCGGATGCGTGTATGTATATACAGATGTGGGGCATTCTCGTAAATAGTTCGGGAAAGTTTCTTGAAGGGGACACCTATTAGGGTTTTGATTCTTTTATGGATTAAACAATATGGGTGGAGAAATGAGGTGGAATTGAGCATTGAATCTAGCATGGCTATATGATGACTCACTCACTTGACAGAATAGATATTTTTGAAGCTTGTGAGATATTTTGTGGTGTGATATTAATCTCCAAAATATCTTATTTACTTATTCGTTATCTTTTGCACAGCCAAGTATTTTTCAAGAGCTCACAAGTTCACTCTGATTTCTCAAGTCTTCTTCTTTTCTCATATGAAACCCTAATTGTCTCGTGAGTTGAGAAAGCTAGGGTTACAAGAGACCAAGTATTCCATCTTCACTCTCTACATCACCTAGGCCATCTAGTCTAGCAAGCTACTTGCCCTAGTTACATCGGAGTTGAGGTTGGAGCTCGAACTATAAACCCTCGGGTGGATCGTCTTTGACTCGAGGAAGCCGACGAGGAAGCTTTGATCCTCGGAACTTAAGATGATGAGGAGGATAGCGAGAAGACCCGAAGGACATGATACCACGAGGTATAACATTCATCTGAGTAGTTAAACCTCATGAAGTTTGCTAGTTAGGGTTTATGTTAGATCCTTGGTTCAAGTCGGTGTTGTGAAGCCTGTAAAAATCATTTTTTGCAATTTCTGCCTCCCTGAGAACACGTGGGGTGCGCGACATCGACTTACAGTCATATCGGAGACGCTCATAAACCTTAGATAGCTTATAGCGACGTTAGAAATCCGCCGTTTTTGTCGCGTAAAAACTGCCGACAAAAACAGTTTCCAAAATTGATGTTTTGAGTTATTAGCACACCCCGCGGGCTCACGGATTGAACCGATAAGCCGCGGGGTGAAGAGTACACACCCCGGGGACCCTCCAGGGGGTACCGAATGGCAGGGCCCCCCGCCCAAGACCACCACAAGGTGGTCTTGGCGGTAGGGACCCGTAACGGCCCCACCTTAGGCAGTTTCGGGTCTGCCTCAACCCCTGTCCACCTCGTCGTGGCCTCAGGGGTGGGGTATCCTCTTTAGGCCCACTAACTCGAAGTTAATTTCTTGCTCTAACTCTCCGTGAAGATTCGGGAAGGTTTCGAGTTCGTTTCGACTCCCGGATTGGCTTAAAACGATCGCTGTTGGTACTTTAGCTCCCTGGATTTTTCGAATTTTTGGAAAAATTGGTTTAGTTTGCTAATTGCGTGCGGAATTCTAATGTCGTGGTTAATTTAAAAGCTTTGTGATGTGTATATGTGTTTGGAAATTTCGACTAATTGCAATACGTCGATTAGTCGAGGTTGCACATATCTGTGATGATGTTATGTTGGTTTGTGTATATGAACTTGTTGGATCGTCGTGGATGGATAGCCGGGGATGTGAGATGGGGGTTTTCATTCTTTCATTCGATATAAAATTTGTAAAGTGATGTAATATTATTTTGCGGGGCTCCGGGTTGAGCTTGTACCCATCGTTGTATTATTTCTTTTACTATTTTTTGCTCCTAGGATAGACCTAAGGTGGGGTGCATAAACTACCGTGTACTTTGAAGTGCCGAGTGGCCTACTCACTTTGATGAGTGAGGTTGCTTCACTTAGTGTATTTGGCGGGTAGTTTGCCGCACCCGTAGGGGTTTAGGGTAGGGTTTGGCTATTCATCACAACAGTGGAATCCGTTTTTCGTTACAAGCTCAAACGCAACGCGGAATTCCTAGTATATCCAATATGTTCATCTGTGATCTGGAATGCCTATTATTGCATGAGACAAATGGTTATTATATATATACTATATAATAGGCATTGCTTATGTTTTGCATCCGCACTAGTCCATCCCCCGCTCTGTTGTTAGTTAAGTAACCTAACGGGTGATGACAGGGCCCAGTGGCGAATACGGATGGCATAAATAGATGTGGTATTTTCGTTTCTTTCTGTGATGATAGGTGTATATGATGGGACTATATTAAATAAATGCAAAGAAAACAAACCAAAGCTGAATCGTTGGAACAATTTTAAAACCACTCGGTTTTTTCAAAACAGCAGACTTTTAAATGCGGAGCTTAAACCAGCCATAGCCCTTTAAAAGCTATTAGGTTCCTTCGATTATATCAAGTTCACTACGTTCACGATTTCGCCAAAACCAGCCATAGCCCTCCGTCATTTCATATGAATATTCAATAGTATTCAAACTATGTTTGTTGACCTTTGTCAAAACATAGTGATTGGTAGCTGCTGGGTGTTCATATGTAGCAAAAATATATGCGTTGGTTTAGGACAGTCATATTACTTTGTTGACCTTCGTCAAGGGTATATATAGGTGGGGTCAAATTAACCTAGACAATGATGGGTAGAACTTATCATGTGCAGTTCCCATATGGCATGATTACAGCTTAGTCTGTTGACTTTCCATCGTTACTTCGTCTCGAGTGTGTTCCCACTGCACTTAGATTACTACCCTACCACGGCTCAAAGGAGTCATGAAAACAGGTAGTAGTTACGTGTAGTCCCGAAGAACTTAGAGACAGAAGCGATCAGACAGGATTCGTCTCTCCCGGTATTGGGAGTTGATATCATGCAGTGTTTGGAAAGCCATTACACAAAGACCCTGGCCAAGGCAGTCGAGAAATACTGGCAGGTACTCCAGTAGTTTCTCTTGGTATATTGGGCTCTCTTCTGGCATGACTTATTGCGCTGTTAGGGGTCTGATGTTTACTATCCCTATAGGCCGATATGCGAGTATCTCAGACGAACAGATCGGACCGTACGGAAATTGTCACAGATAGGCTCAGTAGGTGTTCGGATGAGCTTGCTCATCGTCCTTCTTATCGACGGATACCTGGGTAGCCGTTACATGCAGCTAGTACCGCTGACATGCTTGTGGTTAAACCCACTGCCAGCGTACTGTCAAGTCTTTAGAGTCCCACACAGAGGGTTTCCCTGCTTCGGGCAATAGATATAGACGCAGTATGGTTTTACGGCAGGGCTTCGATCACATACGTATACTTGTACACGGATACTGATCGGGCGGACAATACTAGTAGGCTTTAGTTTAAGCCGGATCGTAGTATTGTATTATTGGATTGTTATCGTCTTAGTGTATTCGTATTTTTTGGAATACCGATACGGGTATGTATATATGGTGAGGGGCATTCTTGTACTTTGGTAAGGCATGCTTCTAGAAGGAGACACCTCATTATTTTGTTTTATCCATTTTCTTAAATGGATTAATGAGGTGGAAATGGAGGAGACTTTGGTGACATGGTGAAAAGCATGGCTCTTGGATTTGTTAATTCTTCTTGACTCAATATTGAGGCATCTGTAAGTCGATATACTACACCCCACGACTTACAGGGAGGCGGAAAAATGAAAAACGATCTTATTCTTTGCGTAAACATAGACTAAACGAAGAATCTTTGCTAAACTATAACTAACAAGAAACATAAAAGTTGTTAACTACTATGAGAAGTGATTATACCTAATGAACCGTGTCCTTCGTCTTTTCGTTCTCCACCTCCTCTCCGGCCTTCTCTATGTAGTAGATGATCCACCCGAGAGCTTTACTCCAAGCTTCACCTCTAAACTTGAGGTAACTAGGTTTCTTTAGTTGCTAATCAAAGTACCTAGATGATATAGAGAAGGGTTATGGATTACTTAGTCTATTCTAATCCTTGGTCTCAACACATGAGTGGTAGGATTAGGGTTTGAACAGAGAGTGAGCTTGAGGAGAGAGAAGGTGAGCATGAGAATGAGAAGAAATAATGAACTCATTTGAATATATGAAGCATAATGTTTTATGAAATATATAAAATAAATCATTTAACAAACATGCTTCATTGATTCAAATGAGTGATTCATCTCATGAGTCATTAGATCATTAAATGATGCATTAACTCCATGGATGAATCACACAAATGAGTCACTAAATCAATAAATGCAAATGCCACCTAAACCCCAAAGTCATCATCCTTCGTGAAGCTTCTCGCGAAATTACGAGAACGCCCCTCCTATCTGTGAAAACACGGAAAAACTTTAGACTGTATAAATCCAATAATCAGATATTAGAATCTGGCTTAAACCAAAGCCGGCTAGTAAAAACTGTCCGAATGTCGCACGTGCGTAAACACACGTATGCGTCCGAACCCTTGTCGTAAAACCATACGACCTCTATATCGTTTTGCCTGGAGCAGGGAAACACTCTGTGTGGGACTCTAAAGACTCGACTACTACGTTGGCAGTGGGTTTAAACACAGACCGCAAGCGGTACTAGCTGTACATAACGGTCCCTAGATAGATGTCGATAAGAAGGCCGATGAGGAAACCCATCCGAACTCCTACTGAGCCTGATGTGACAATCTCCGTACAGTCCGGTCTGTTCGTCTAAGAATATCTCATATCGGGCCTAGGGGGCAGCAAGCGTTAGTCCCCTAATTGCGGTATAAGTCGTGTCGGAGCGTAGCCCATTACACCTTGAGAAACTACTGGAACCTACCAGTAAATCTCGGTTGCCCTGGCCGGGGACTTTGTGTAATGGCTCTCTGACACAGCGCGATATCAACTCCCAATACCGGGTGAGACGAATCCTGTCTAACCGCCACTGCCTCCAAGTGCTCGGGACTGCACCCAACTGCTACCTGTTTGCATGACTCCTTTGAGCCGTGGTAGGGTAGCAATCTAAGAACAGTGGGACACACTCGAGGTGAAGTAGCAGTGTCAAGTTTGCGGACTATGCTGTACTCATGTCACCTGGGAACTGTTAACTGACGACGGGTATAATACCAACAAACAGTTCCCTGCGAGTCCTGTCCGGTATACCCGTAACCCAACGAGCACTTATATACTATCACCAGTACGACGTACTGATGGCTGTGGGACAGACCATCTCCCCAACTGGGATGAGAAGCGTACACACTAGTCTACTCCGGAGTATCGATGCCCTGTCTCGATAATCCTACGACTAGGGACCTGGAAAAGGATGTGCTTATAGACTACCCGGTCCCCACTAGTGTGACTGCCATCACAACGCTGGTTGTCAAGCAAGATCCTAAGGGCTCTATCAATACGAACATACATATTAAGATAGATAAAACCAAGTAGCATACTACCATGTTTAGCAAGATAGTTATATAACTGTGAATAACCCAAGCTTCCATTAAGTAATATACAAACTAGTATGATACAATAATGGCCCCTAGGGCATATACACTAACAATCTCCCACTTTCACTAGGGCCATGTACTGGCATATCGAAGACCGATGATCTCGAGAAGCCTCTCGAACTGAATCTGAGGTAGGGCCTTTGTGAATGGATCAACAATGTTCTCTTCAGTAGCAACTTTCCGGACCTCGATTGTTAGTTGTATGTATGCCCTACAGGCCAGTATTGTACAGATGATGTATATTATATTGGATGCTTGGACATATATAGAGAGGACTTTCTTGCTCGATATGATAGAATGCTATCTGGTTGCTCTTTATTTTATCATGTATACTTGTCTCTTTATACTGTCTGATGGCTACATGTTGATAAAGCCCTTAGGATGTGTACTTGACTACCTGGACTATGATGCAGATCATACTAGTGGGGACATGGTAGTCCATAAGTACATCCTTCAAGGTCCCTAGTCGAGGGTGTATCGAGACAGGGCATCGATATACCAAAGTAGACTAGCGTATACGCTTCCCGACCCATGAGATGGGCGATGGATGATCCCATATCCATTGGTGTTTGACATCAGAGATGGTATGCGGGTGCTCAGTGGAGACTGGGTACACTGGACGGACTCGCCGAGAACTCCCAGATGGTATTATACCTTACGTCAGATGGCAGTTCTTTTGGGACACTTGTGCAGGTTAGTCTGTAGACCCGAGATCGTCATAAAGTCTTGTGTGATTCCTACTGTGCTTTGATTTCCACCTTACCACGTCCATGAGGTCGTGCAAAACGGTGGTTTTTGGGTACAGTCCCGAGTCACATGGAGGCAATGAGCGATAGGAGGGTTTCGTCTCTCCCGGTATTGGGGGTTGATGTTGCGCTGTGCTCGATTAGCCGTAACAGGGAAGTCCCTGGCCAGGGCTGATTAGAGATTTACTGGTAAGTGTTACCAGTACTTTCTCGACCCGTTATGAGCCTCACATCGGCACGACTTATCGTTTATTGGGGTCTGACGTTTACCACCCCTAGACTTGATATACGACATATCAGACGAGGAGACCGGACTGTACAGGAAGTGTTACCGGCTGGCTTTTACAGGAGTTGGAGCGGGCTTGCTTGCTGATCTTCTGATCGCTCAATACCCGGGTAGCCGTTACGTCCAACTAGTACTGCTGACGGCTTGTGGGTGCGTGATGTGATCATCACCTACTGCCGGTGTATTGACGAGTCTTTAGAGTCCTACACAGAGGTTTTACTGGCTCAGGCAAAACGAAATAGGAGCACGTATGTGATATGTGCGAGACCGAGAATAAATGCTTGTATTTGATACCGTATTCTATTCTCGCGACTATATGTATCGGTCGGTTATATATGATATGGCCGGGTTATCGAATCAATTGTTGATTCGATAAGTCGATACAATGGATGCTAGCCGGTTATATGAGATGTGACCGGATTATTAAGTCAAGTGTTGATTTAATAATTAAGTGTATAATTGTATATTAGATATACTAGTTTACATTTACTAACACTTGTTCACTTTA
The DNA here is from genome assembly GCA_030015575.1 of Agapanthus africanus. Classification (NCBI taxonomy): domain Eukaryota; kingdom Viridiplantae; phylum Streptophyta; class Magnoliopsida; order Asparagales; family Amaryllidaceae; genus Agapanthus; species Agapanthus africanus. The sequence goes on along the minus strand of CM057343.1, from coordinate 284,263,104 downwards.
GGGTTTTTCTCACTTGTACACTACTTTAACATATATATGATATATGTTTAAAATGTGTTATCATATTGTATTATGGTTGATGATACACAATCCATGGGTGTATGAGACTTACACTATGCTAATGTTTACTTTGGGTTTTTAATATTTAAAGTAATTGCAAAATCAAGTGGAGGATTTGAAAATATATGAAGCTTGTGGAAGCTTGTGGATGCATTGACTAATTCAACTTGATTTTGTTTTTACTATAGAATTTTATTAACCCAACCATAACCATTAGCCTAGGGTTAAGTCTCTACAAGGGTTAGTATATGATACTCACTCACCATGGTTACTCTTCTCACTTGATCATTATCCTCATTCCTTTCTTTTGTTCATCTTCTTCATTGAGCAAAAGAAATTGCTTGCTAGGGTTTTGAAAAAAGAGTGAAACTTTGTGAGAATTAAAAATCCAAAGGGAACCCACTTCCTATTTCTCCTTCCTCATCAAGACTAGCACTCTTGTATAGGGTGTTTGCTTCACTAATTCTCATATTAGTGAAGTAGTAGCTTGAGTCGGAATTCCCTCGACGTAGATCAACTACGGCCTCAGAGACTTCCAGCAAGGTCGCACCTTTCGCCTCGTGAAGCCATGCAAGGGTCCGGGAGATCCACGATCGCAGCGAAGGGACTTCAAAAAGGAGCAAATGAAGTGAAGGACCGATCTACAAAGGTTGTATTTCGTATCCCTTTAGAGTAAAGTCGTTTACTTGCTTATTGATTCGCCTAAACTCTAGTATACGATCTTGCTTAGTGTTATTCGGCACATAAAAATTTAATTTTGGTATGGTCGATGCCTTGTAGAGCCTTGTTAGTGTGCTTAGTAACCCTACAGTGGTATTAGAGCCTAGCTAGAGCATTAGGCGATGTGTTAATGAAGTTAAAACCCCGATCGAACCCGGAATCGATGAAATAACCCCCTCTCTGGTCAAATTTTAAAAACTGGGTCTTTTCAGAATTAAAAATACCTAAAAAATTCAGCAAGGTTTTCTAAGAAATGTGGTGAAAAACGAACACATAATACGTCCAAACCACCGCGGAACCGCGGCCGTACCGCGCTTGGGCCGCGGAACCGCGACAGTACAGTGGACTTATGTGCTCGTTTTTGCACTGTTATTTCTATTTCTGTTATTTGTATTTTCTAGGTATTTTTATATTAACTCAAGTGTTGAGTAATCTGGGGTTTATTTTGTAATCGTCGATTCGATCGGGAATTTTAAATTCGTTATTGTTATTCAAGATAATTTAGAAAGTATTAAAATGTTCGAACGGATATCATTAACTCAATTTTTCCCAACACGAAAAACATTCAAGTGTTGAATTTTTCTCGGGTTTAAATCTTTCGGAAAAACGTGCAAGAAATGTGACGGACCCTCTAGAAGACAACAAACCTTAACTCGATCATGTGACCGTCTTGAACTGCCTTTTGAACTTTAGGGTTTAGGGTAGTACGGCGTGCCACATGTGAGGCGTTGGCTTGACCCATCTATGGCTGGACCGTTGCTACTGTGACGTATTCTGGAATTTTTGAACTCCGCTCAAGTGTTGAGCTATTTAGGAAATCTTGGGTATTTGAATAATCGATCGGAAAGTTTAATACTGTCTATTTATCTGGAATGTGATACAATATATGGAATTCACACGGTTAGGCATGAAATGCAAAATATATGATATTTCGGATTTACGATGTCTAAAGAGATTGTGGATTCCAAATGTTGTAGTTTTACACTTTCTTTTCTGTGACCGTAAGTGTAATATGTGATATCGCCGGTTTCGTTGCTATATGTCAACGACAATTGGGATGCGCATATTTACTTACGTTGATGACATGTGATGTTCTGTGTTGCTGGATATGTTATACTGGATCGTCGCGTTCTGAATAGCCGGGGGGTTTTATGTGAGATGAGAGTTTTTATTTTCATTCATGTAAAATTTAAATGTATGTAATATTCTTTTATTGGGGCACTTCCGGGTCGAGGTTGATGTCACCATTTATATATTATTTACTTTTCCGCACTAGGATAAACCCAAGGAGGAGAGCACAAGTAACTGGGTTCTGGAGTCCAGTGGGAGACCAACACGAGGAGTCGAGTCCGGTTCTCCTAACTCTAGAATTGGTAGGGTTGCTTGCCGCTCTCGTAGGGGTCTAGGGTTGTGGGTTTGGCTATTCGTCGCGACCGTGGAATCCATGTTTTATAGAGGCTCAAAATAAAACATGGACGTCCTAGTATATCCAATGTTTCATATGTTTCTTCTGCTGCGATATCTGTGATGTGATCATGTGATGTGCTGTGATAGATACTATATATAGTATATATGATATATTATATAGACGTTACTTTTGTTTTACACCCGCGCTAGCCCTGCCCTGCTCTGCCGTTAGTTACCTAACCTAACGGTGCACGAGGGGACAATGAGGCGAATGCGGATGGCATAAGTGTACGTCGTATTTATCTGTGATGTTTAGGTGACTTAAATGATGGGACTTCATTAATATGATTAATGAAAGAAAAGAAACCAAAAAGATGTTGTAGAATCAAATTTTCAAATAAAAAGGGTAGCTACAGTTTTGCTTTGCATAGCGGTATATATGATATACCCTGCACCTTATTCGATGAGGAAAGAGCCGAGATCCCTTCACCGGGAGTGACCTCTTTAGCAAAACTGGCATATACTACAACACTCGGTTTGACTTTTGACTGCTTTTGGAGTTTTGCTTTGCATAGTGATATATATGATATGTCCTGCACCTTATTCGATGAGCAAAGAGCCGAGATCCCTTCACCGGGGGTGACCTCTTTAGCAAAACTAATGAAAGCCTCAAAATCACTCCATTTCAAAATTTCACTTGATTCTACAACGATATCAAGTTCATTACGAAATAGGTTTTCAGAAAAACCTGTCGTATCCCTCCGTCATTTCAGATAAGTTGTATATAGTATTCGTGCTGCATTTGTTGGCTTTCGTTAAAGTGTAGTGTGCGGTAGCTATATGCTGCTTATCTGCTGCATATGATGCGATTGGATTAGGGTAGTTGTACGGCTTTGTTGGCTTTCGTCAAGGGTCGTGCAGGTGGGTTTAATTCAATCAAGAAATGTACGGGTTGAACTTGACTAGCGGGCTATGGTTTGTTGGCTTTCGTCAAGGTCATAGCACGTTAGGGGCAAAATATTATCGGGAATTTAAAGTGTTTAAATTTGCAATGAGATTGCATACCTTCTATGAGATAGTTGGATCCCGATACCCACTGTGAGTAATTGTTACTCCTGGGAGAGTTTTACACAGGACAATTATCCGATCAAGTAGGTGTCTAGAAAGGTGTCAACGGGGTTACGCCTCTGGGAAAACAAGGTTTACTTTAATTAGGTCTGTGAGAAAGCACGGGAAACCTCCCTCAAAGTACTGACACTGGCCTGGCTGAAAGATTGGAGAAGTTTTAGGGTGTAATTAATCCCGCTAGTCTTTCCTTTTAGGGTTTGAATGAAGATTTGATAAAAACAGTGGGAGCCATCCTGATTAGATAAAATAATAACCAATCTGATCTTGCAAGAGCATACGCTAAAGTGTTTTCTTCTCTCTCTCTCCAGGTAACGACCATTTCATGCCTTAATCAAGATAATAATATGGATGTATTTACCAAACTCGCATGTTATACTGTGCTGGGGAACGTTGGTTCCGTTCTTTCTTATAAGAGTTATAAGACTGAACAGGATATAGGAGAATACCAGGATTCCTTTGCCACCCGTGTGAAGAAAGTACATGTTGATGCATTTTCTTCTGGTGTGTTCGTTACGGAGAACTGTTTCTCCATTTGCTCTACATCCTGGGTATTAGATACCAGGTCAGGATTTCATATATGTAATCAGTTACATGGGCTTAGAAAAGGTAGAGAACTTGGTGAAGGTGATAAAGACATAAGGGTTGGAAATGGTGCAATTGTTGCAGCTAAAACCGTCGGGGAATATCACCTTGTATTGCCGACTAGTAATACATTGGTTCTGAACGAATGCTATTACATGCCGAACCTGATATGCAACATTATATCGGTTTCTTTACTAAGTAAAGAGGGATATAATTTTGTATTGCAGGATAATGTTATGAACATTTTCCTTAACCAAAAGTTGGTTGGATCAGGCACGTTGTGCAATGGAATTTATGTTTAAATCAATCAACAGTTCTGAGCATAACAAACACACACAAGAGGAAGAGTTCAGAACTGAACGAATCCTTCTTGTGGCATTGTAGACTCGGTTATATAAATGAGACACGGCTAGATAAGTTGCATAAGGATGGATACTTGAAACCGTTCGAATTTTCATATTATGACACTTACCATTCATGTCTCAATGGCAAAATGACCAAAACTCCGTTTACGGGACACGGAGAAAGAGTTACCGAACTCTTGGGACTGATACATAGTGATGTATGCGGTCCCATGTCTACACATGCCAGGGATGGTTTTTCGTACCTCATTACATTCACTGACGATCTCTCAAGATACGGAAATGTGTTCTTGATAAGACACAAGTCTTATGCTTTTGAGAAATTTAGAGAATATAAACAAGAAGTCGAGAACCAAACCAGAAAAAGTATTAAAATCCTTCGATCTGATCGAGGAGGTGAATACTTGAGCAATTAATTCCTGGACTTCCTAAAAGAGAATGGGATTCTCTCTCAGCTCACTCCTCCATATACACCACAGCACAACGGTGTACCGGAACGGAGGAACCGCACCCTATTAGATATGGTGCGCTCTATGATGAGCACAGCTGAGTTACCTATTTCCTTCTTGGGGTATGCGCTAGAAACAGCCATACTTCTATTGAATATGGCCCCCACCAAATCTGTGCCTACCACTCCATATGAGATATGGAAAGAGAAGAGACCATGTCTTAACTATGTAAACATATGGGGTTGTCAAGCCTATGCCAAACGACAAAATCCGGACAAACTCGAGGCACGGTCTGTTCTATGCAAGTTTATAGTATATCCCAAGAATTCACTAGGGTATATCTTCTACCACACTGAGGAACAAAGAGTGTTTGTTTCTCGGCATGCCACCTTTTTAGAAAAGGAATTTCTTGCAAAAGAGATTAGTGGTCATGAGGTAGAACTGGAAGAGGTTCCAGCTACAAATGCTGCAACAGAAGATTTGGTGGAACTAGAGAATTCGATAGTTCCCGATGAACCCCAGCCACTCCGCCGATCTAGTAGGGTTCCTCACCCACCTGAGAGATACTACGGTTTTCTCATGGATGGTGGGAGCGAGGATTGCATCATGGTTTATGATGACCTAACTAGTTTCGAGCAGGCCATCACGAGTGGTGACTCAGTAAAATGGCTGGATGCAATGCGGTCCGAGATGGAATCCATGTACACCAACAAAGTATGAACTTTGGAAGATGCTCCTGAAGGGGTAAAACCCATTGGGAGCAAGTGGATCTTCAAGAAAAAACTTAGTGTAGATAGGAAAGTGGAGTCTTTCAAAGCTAGACTTGTTGCAAAGGGTTTTCGTCAAAGACCAGGTGTGGACTATGACGAAACCTTTTCTCCAGTAGCTATGCTTAAATCCATCCGGATCATGCTTGCCATCGCTGCATATCATGACTACGAAATCTGGCAAATGGATGTTAAGACCGCCTTTCTAAACGGTGATTTAGAAGAGTGCGTGCACATGACTCAGCCAGAGGGCTTCGTAGATAGTGGGAGCAGCGGGAAGGTGTGCAAGCTGCTTAAATCCATTTATGGATTAAAGCAAGCATCGCGGAGCTGGAACATCTGCTTTGACGTCGTTATCAAAGAGTTTGATTTCGTCAAAAACGTAGATGAACCTTGTATCTACAAGAAGGTAGCAGAGAGTAAGGTTGTCTTCCTCGTATTTTACGTGGACGACATACTCTTGATAGGAAATGACATTCCTATGCTGCAATCGGTCAAGCTCTTCTTATCACAACGATTCTCAATGAAAGATCTAGGTGATGCCTTCTGCATATTGGGAATCAGGATCTATAGAGATAGATCTAAAAGAATATTGGGATTGTCCCAGTCCAGGTACATTGACACCATACTAAAGAGGTTTAGTATGGAAGAGTCCAAACGTGGGTTTTTACCCATGATCTCAGGGCTCACTCTCTCCAAAGAGATGTCTCCCAAGACTGATTTGGAGAGAGCTCGCATGCAAGGGATACCCTATGCTTCGGCAGTAGGCTTTATCATGTATGCGATGCTATGTACCAGACCCGATGTAGCATACTCACTAAGTGTAGTGAGTAGGTATCAAGCTGATCCTGGAGAGAGTCACTGGACAGCTGTGAAGAGCATTCTCAAGTACTTACGAAGGACTAAAGAGTTGCTCTTGGTGTATGGTAACGGAGAACTCCAAGTGGAGTCATTTACCGATTCGAGCTTCCAGAGTGATAAGGACGACTCTAAGTCGCAGTCGGGATTTGTCTTTACCCTTTACGGAGGGGCGGTTAGCTGGAAGAGTTCCAAGTAGGAAATCGTGGCAGACTCGACGATGGAGGCCGAATACATCGTTGCCAACGATGCTGCCAAAGAGGTTGTCTGGATCAAGAAGTTCATTACTGAACTTGGAGTGGTTCCATCCATTGAGCATCCAATACCTTTGTATTGCGATAACAATGGAGCGGTGGCTTTGGGCAAGGAACCCAGGTCCCATCAGCAATCCAGGCATATTCTGAGGCGGTATCACCTGATCCGGGAGATAGTTGATCGCCGGGAGATCGAGGTCAGGAGGGTTGACACGAAGAACAACACAGCGGATCCACTCACGAAGGCCATTCCCCAGATACAGTTTGAGAGACTCTTCGGGCTGCTCGATATGCGATACTACAGCAGCTGGCCCTAGTGCAAGTGGGAGATTGTTAGTTGTATGTATGCCCTAGAGGCCAGTATTGTACAGATGATGTATATTATATTGGATGCTTGGACATATATAGAGAGGACTTTCTTGCTCGATATGATAGTATGCTATCTGGTTGCTCTTTATCTTAACATGTATACTTGTCTCTTTATACTGTCTGACGGCTACATGTTGATAAAGCCCTTAGGATGTGTACTTGACTACCTGGACTATGATGCGGATCATACTAGTGGGGACATGGTAGTCAATAATTACATCCTTCAAGGTCCATAGTCGAGGGTGTATCGAGATAGGGCATCGATATTGTAGCGTTTTGAAAATCGTTTCGGTGAAATTTCGGAAAATCGGTAAAATAAGGGGGTTTTCTGTAAAAAAGTCAAAATGTAAATATCTTATTATAAAAATTAAATATACATATTCTAGCTATGAAATTGCTGGTATTTGGTGTTTATTGAGCCACTGGTGAAATTTCAAATTTTCTGAAAAAAATTTATTTTATTATTATTTTAAGCCGGTAAGAAAATACATTAAATTAGCGATAAATACAAATTTAAATGGGCTAATTTTAATCCTTCAAATCATGTTGATTAAAATCTAGTTGTAATATAAATTTTTAGTATTTTATTTCAAGTTTTAATTGATTTATTTTATGGAAAACAAAAATATAGTTATTTTGAACTAAAACTTGCAAATTTGGTATTGTGGGGGGTCTTTTTGCATAGAATTTTTTTGTAAAGTCTCTCACACTCACCCTCACTCCCCTTGGCCGGCCCCACACTGTTGTAGCAACCCAAGAATTTTATTTCCCTCTTTTTGACCTTAAATCATGTGAGAAATGGGTTAAAATAAGGTTTTTATATATAGTAAAGTAGGTGGGGGTATTATGGTAATTGGGAGGGGCTTTGACCTTGGAATTTCCACACCAATCACTCACCTCTCCCCACTCCCCTCTTCTGGCCGAAATATTCAGCAGCCCCCCCTCATTTTCCCCCCAAGATTCCACTTCATTTCATCTCCAAAAACCTCACAAAAATCCATCAAAAATCCCACAAAATCAAAATCCGACTCCTACCCATTTTTCCTCATCTCCTTTAGCATGGATCTTGGTGCAAGGATTTCAAAATGGAGGTCTAGAATTCAAGTTTGATCATGGTTTGTGAGGTATAACTTTTGACCCATTATTCATTTTGTTTGATTTAAATTCCTTAATGAAGCTAATTAGGTGTTAAATTGTGGGTTTAATTGAATGTTTGGAAATTCAATTGGGAATTTTGAATTAAAGCTAGGGTTTGAATTAAATTAGGTTCTTTATCATTAGCTTATGATTGTAATGAGGGGATTAACATGTAATTGAATGCAAAATCTAATTTGGTTACTAATTGCTAATTTGTTAGTTTAAAAATGGTGATAATTATGCTAAATTGCTAACTAGGTTTTAGAAATTAAATAAAAACGTGGGATTAAAATCTAGTTAGGATTTTTAGCACATCATTAAGGTTTCCATGAGTGGTTTAACCATTTAATATATGCAAAACCAAGTTTAATTGTAAAATTGTGAATTTTACAATAAAAAGTGTTAAAATTGATATTTTTGCAATCTAGGATTTTGGAAATTATGCAAATTTATGTGATTAAATTATGGAAATGGTTTTTATGACTTATTTAAGTTATTTAATAAGTATTATGGCCGCTAGAATTGTTTAAACATCGAGTTTTGCACTAAAATGGGTAATTTTGCTTGCTAGTTTTTCGGAAAAACGGCTTTTAAAGTGAATTTGGGGTTTTTGTGAGTTTTAACCTAGTTTATATTAAAATTAGTGTGCGTGAATGTGCAAATGAGTGTGATTGGATTTTTCTCGATGGTTTGACGTTTGTACATCGACATCGAGGGTTGGTTTGACTATTCTTGCATGCGTAGGCGATAAGTTTGGACCTATGCGTGATACGCGTGCCGATTTGATTTTCGTATGCCGTTTCGATTTCGAATTTAGTTTTAATGCGATACGGTGCGTTATGATATGTAGGTACCCCATGTGGACTTCGAGACGACCAGCAAGCGCGTGGCGATGTCGGCACCAGCGAGCGAGGACCAGGTGAGTAGATTTATATCTACGGGGAGAAGTCGGGTGGATGGCGTATAGCACCCCGCAGTTCATGGTGATGTATACGGACACGTATACACATATATATATATTGGTTATATATTGTTTGAGTTATTGATGATAAATATGGATATTTGGTGTTCTTGGATGATTGAGTGTCGCGAAACCCTAGAGTAGCGGTCGCACCACACTTGCACACACCCACCCATACTTGCATACTTTCTTCTTTCTTTTGTGCTTATTCGGGAATATATAGCTATGTGTTCACATAGGTATGGGACTGTGTGTTCACATACGGATTTGAGGATAGTACTTGGGATTTATGATGAGTCGATGAGATTTGATTTGAGGCCGTGAGATCGGTGATATAGCGGGGTTCGTATGTGAGATACGACATGACGTTGTAGCGGGTCCTTGACGTAGTTTTACATACGTGCATGCATACTTAGGCGATATCAGTATTGTACTAGACGTAGATCAGTACCAGATCATAATATTGATAAAGAGGATACCAGGTGAATAGTATGATGAATGTGATTTTGACCCGTACCCAGAATTGGAGGATGCCGTACGACGGATTTACGTACGAGCCATATCTTGATGATTGATCCGCACTCTTGACTTGGGATGTCTGATTATAGATATGGTATCGGATATGATATTATTGAGGCGGGATCACCGACTAATATATATACAGGTATGTATATGTATCGACTCAGACGTTAGGCGGTTTCCTTACCTGTAGTCCAGCTTGTTAGCTTAGCCCTTTAGCTTAGTTTAGTTGTTAGATTAGATTCGATTCTTACCTATTTCAAAGCTTACGAATCATGCGTATTTTAAAAGACAGGTCAAGGGATTCTACGGATATTTCAAAAAACGTATCTTTTCTTAAAAACACCGTAGCCCCTATTTTCAAAACCCCATGATTCGTGTTATTTCAAAAGGCACCATTTGTAGGACTTATATTAGATTAGTGCAGATTAGTTATAGTTGCGTCTAGTATTCAGCTCCCGCTCATTTTTACTGTTCGCTCCGCATCGCATACTTATATTATAATTTCTTATTGCATTATTAATATCATGCTGTTAGGACACCAGCACCATTACCGATGACGCGTATGTACCACGTACACTTACTTGCCGGCTCACACACATCTTCATCGGTAATTGACATGTCACGAACACTTTAGAAAATACTATTCCATTTGACATAGGTTGTTAGCTAATAGTTTAGACATGATATTAGTGTACTTGCCTTATATGCTAGTTAGACATTGTAGTTATTGCCTACTACTTCATGCATGTTATTATTCACTGTTGTGTCGCATTCATGGATTCTCATGCCTATATTCACTGTTTACATGCTATTGATGACTTGGATTCGGATTTCATGAGATTTCTTGGATTTGGAGGAAAACCGCAAAAACATAAATAAACCTTTTCTCCCTTTTAAAATAAAAAGTGCGGTTTTCCCATGATGTATGAGTCGTCCACCATGAGTTTGCTGATGGATTTCGAGACCCGATTCGAGGAGTGGAGGAACCGTTTCGGGTACATGGTGGGCCCGGTATGGTACCCCGGGGCAAGAGGAATGTGGTGTTGACGTTGAGCCTGGCTGGGGAGCACTACCTACCGGTGATATTACCCGACACGTCGGATATCCGGAGGATACCGTCGTGGTCTTGAGATGGATGGTAGGGGCCGGTCTGGACTGACGGCGCCCTAGATATTGAGATTGAGACATTGATATTTCGAGACATTGAGATTTATGTTTTGTGTCGATGCTAGACACTGTTGATACTGATTTCATTTGTGATACCTCAGTTTAAAAATACAAAGGAAATCTCACTAATTTATGAAAACAGTTCTTCATTTACATGTATTCTGTTTTCATGCATTCATACCTCATTCATATGATATATTGCTACCTGAGGCACTGACACGGGCACATGAGACTACACTCGGGTTAGATATTTACCCTAGCCTTGTTATAGGTTACGTGTTATTCCTATATTTGAGGACATATTATGATCATTGACCTAGGATTGCGTTATTTATGCGATTTCTGTGCGTAGATGTTTTTCTATTCACGAGTTGGCAACTCACCCCCGTTGTGCCCCAGTTTCTTGCAGGTTTGCCGTACAGGTTTCATTACGGCTTTGCTAGCACTACTTCCATTTCCGGGTGATTTGCTAGTAGGTGGGTTTATTTGTATCGTACCCCCATTATATATCTTGTATATCATTATTCTGTTGTATCTAGAAGTTCCATCAACCAAACATGTATTTATTGAGATAGAGACCAGTGTTGTTTATTCTTTCGACCTTAGAGTCGCTCGTTATATATTTGGTGGTTTTGAGTTTCCTTTTGAGTTTTGATCCTCGCCGTTGGCGTTGTATATTATATTGCTTGTGTGGTTGTGACCGTCGATTGACGAAGAGCTAGCTCCCGCTTGGGGATGCCTTTTTCTTGATTTCGTATACTATTCATGTTGTATCCCGTTTGGGGGCCAGTATTTACAAAGGAGACTCTGCCGAAATTTTCAGTAAAATTTTGATGTTTTAAAAAACCGCATAATTCGGCTTATGCTATTGAAATTACTTGCTTTAAGTTGGTTTTTCCTGCACTCTACTACTTTTCTTGGTTTGGATTTCTGGGTTTTCGGTTTACTTATATTACGTACGCCTCGAGACGTTTCGTAGTTTAAGTGCCGGTCATGTTCCGTACTTTCGGGACGTGACAGATATACCAGAGTAGACTAGCGTATACGCTTCTCGACCCATGAGAGAGGCGATGGATGATCTCATATCCATTGGTGTTTGACATCAGAGATGGTATGCGGGTGCTCAGTGGAGACTAGGTACACTGGACGGACTCGCTGAGAACTCCCAGATGGCATTATACCTTACGTCAGATGGCAGTTCTCTGGTGACACTTGTGCAGGTTAGTCTGTAGACCCGAGATCGTCATAGAGTCTTGTCTGATTCCCACTGTGCTTTGATTTTCACCTTACCACGTCCATGAGGGCGTGCAAAACGGTGGTTTTTGGGTACAGTCCCGAGTCACAAGGAGGCAATGAACGATAGGAGGGGTTTCGTCTCTCCCGGTATTGGGGGTTGATGTTGCGCTGTGCTCGATTGGCCGTAACAGGGAAGTCCCTGGCCAGGGATGATTAGAGATTTACTGGTAAGTGTTACCAGTACTTTCTCGACCCGTTATGAGCCTCACATCGGCACAACTTATCGGTTATTGGGGTCTGACGTTTACCACCCCTAGACTTGATATGCGACATATCAGACGAGGAGACCGGACTGTACGGGAAGTGTTGCCGGCCGGCTTTTACAGGAGTTGGAGCTGGCTTGGTTGCTGATCTTCTGATCGCTCAATACCCGGGTAGCCGTTACGTCCAGCAAGTACCGCTGACGGCTTATGGGTGCGTGATGTGATCATCACCTACTGCCGGCGTATTGACGAGTCTTTAGAGTCCTACACAGAGGTTTTACTGGCTCAGGCAAAACGAAATAGGAGCACGTATGTGATATGTGCGAGACCGAGAATAAATGCGTGTATGTGATACTGTATTCTATTCTCGCGACTATATGTATCGGTTGGTTATATATGATATGGCCGGGTTATCGAATCAAGTGTTGATTCGATAAGTCGATACAATGGATGTTAGCCGGTTATATGAGATGTGACCGGATTATTAAGTCAAGTGTTGATTTAATAATTAAGTTTATAATTGTATATTAGATATACTAGTTTACATTTACTAACACTTGTTCACTTTAGGATTTTTCTCACTTGTACACTACTTTAACATATATATGATATATGTTTAAAATGTGTTATCATATTGTATCATGGTTGATGATACACAATCCATGGGTGTATGAGACTTACACTATGCTAATGTTTATTTTGGGTTTTTAATATTTAAAGTAATTGCAAAATCAAGTGAAGGATTTGAAAATACATGAAGCTTGTGGAAGCTTGTGGATGCATTGACTAATCCAACTTGATTTTCTTTTTACTATGGATTTTTATTAACCCAACCATAACCATTAGCCTAGGGTTAAGTCTCTACAAGGGTTAGTATATGATACTCACTCACCATGGTTACTCTTCCCACTTGATCATTATCATCATTGCTTTCTTTTGTTCATCTTCTTCATTGAGCAAAAGAAATTGCTTGCTAGGGTTTTGAAAAAAGAGTGAAACTTTGTGAGAATTAAAAATCCAAAGAGAACCCACTTCCTATTTCTCCATCCTCATCAAGACTAGCACTCTTGTATAGGGTGTTTGCTTCACTAATTCTCAAATTAGTGAAGTAGTAGCTTGAGTCGAAATTCCCTCGACGTAGATCATATTCGGCCTTGGAGACTTCAAGCAAGGTCGCACCTTTCGCCTCGTGAAGCCATGCAAGGGTCCGGGAGATCCACGATCGCAGCGAAGGGACTTCAACAAGGAGCAAATGAAGTGAATGACCGATCTACAAAGGTTGTATTTCGTATCCCTTTAGAGTAAAGTTGTTTACTTGCTTATTGATTCGCCTAAACTCTGGTATACGATCTTGCTTAGTGTTATTCGGCACATATAAATTTAATTTTGGCATGGTCGATGCCTTGCAGAGCCTTGTTAGTGTGCCTAGTAACCCTACATCGATCTCCCGGCGATCTATGATCTCACTGATCAGGTGATACCGCCTTAAGATGTGTCTGGACTTCTGATGGGACCTTGGTTCCTTCGCTAAAGCTATAGCTCCGTTGTTGTCGCAAAACAGAGGTATTAGATCAACTATGGTAGGAACCACCTCAAGTTCTATTAGGAACTTCTTCATCCAGACCGCTTCTTTTGCGGCATCGCAAGCAGCAATATACTCCGCTTCCATAGTCGAGTCAGCAACGGTGTCCTGCTTGGAACTCTTCCACCACACTGCCCCTCCATTGAGGGTAAAGACATAACCAGAAATGGACTTGGAATCGTCTTTATCACTCTGGAAGCCGGAATCAGCAAAGGCCTCCATCTTGAGGTCTTTTCCGCCGTAAACCAATAACATCTCCTAAGTCCTTCTCAGGTACTTGAGAATGTTCTTTACCGCTATCCAGTGATTCTCCCCTGGGTCTGACTGATACCGGCTTACCACGCTGAGTGCGTAAGCCACATCTGGTCTTATGCACAACATCGCATACATTATAGAGCCTACCGCAGAAGCGTAAGGTATAATGGACATCCGATCCCTTTCCAAATCAGTCTTGCGAGACATCTTTTTGGATAGGGTGATTCCGTGACAATCCGGTAGATTACCGCGCTTAGAATTTTCCATACTGAATCTTTTCAGTATAGTGTTGATATACCTGGACTACGAAAGTCCCAACATCCTCTTGGATATATCATGATAGATCTGGATCCTCAGAATGTAAGAGGCATCACCCAGGTCTTTCATGGAGAACCTGTGTGACAAGAATCCCTTGACAGATTGTAGCATAGGAATGTCATTTCCTATCAATAAAATGTCATCCACGTACAAGACGAGGAACACGACACTTCGTGCTACAACTTTACTATATATACATGGTTCATCTGGATTTTTGATAAAGTCATATTCTTTGACTGTTTCATCAAAACAGATGTTCCAACTCCGCGATGCCTGCTTTAGTCCATAAATGGACTTAAGCAACCTGCATACTTTCCCGCTGCTCCCACTCTGATTGAAACCTTCTGGCTGATCCATATAGACGCACTCTTCTAAATTACCATTCAGAAAGGCCGTCTTTACGTCCATCTGCCAGATTTCATAATCATGGAAGGCAGCAATAGCAAGAAGGACCCGAATGAATTTGAGCATATCCACTGGAGGAAAAGTTTTGTCATAGTCCAAACCAGGTCTTTGACGAAAACCCTTTGCAACAAGTCTAGCCTTATAGGTTTCTACCTGTCCATCTACACCAATCTTTTTCTTGAAGATCCATTTGCATCCTATGGGTTTTACCCCATCTGGAGCAAAGTCCAAAGTCCATACTTTGTTGGTGTACATAGACTCCATTTTGGCCTGCATTGCATCTAGCCATCGTACCGAGTCGCCTCTCTGGATGGCCTGCTGAAAGCTAGTAGGTTCATCATCATTAATGACGCAATCCTCTCTATCCCCATTTATGAGAAAACCGTAGTATCTCTCAGGCAGATGAGATGGCCTACTACTGCTGCAGAGGGGTGCGGGAATGTCCTGTTCTTCTTGAACTACTGGTTCTACCAAACTTTCAGTAGTAGTTTGTGGTTCTGGAATTTCTTCCAGTTCTATTTCGCTCCCACTTATTTCCTTTTTTAAAAACTGATGTTCTAGAAAATAGGCATTACGAGAAACAAAAACCTTTTGTTCCTCTGCGTAATAGAAATAATATCCCATGGAGTTCTTTGGATATCCCGCAAACTTACACTGTACCGATCGTGCCTCGAGCTTGTCAGCATGCTGCTTTTTAACAAAAGCTGGACATCCCTATATCTTCAGATGCTGAAGATGGGGTTTCTTCCCACTCCACATCTGATATGGCGTGGTAGGCAAAGTCTTGGTAGGAGCCCTGTTCAGAAGATATGCCGCTGATTCTAGCGCATAACACCAGAAAGATCGCAGTAACTCAGCATTACTCATCATGGAGCGTACCATATCCAATAGGGTTCGATTCCGTCTCTCCGATACATCGTTATGTTGTGGAGTGTATGGAGGAGTAAGCTGAGAGAGAATTCCTTTCTCTTTTAGGTAACCTAGGAACTCGGCACTTAAGTATTCACCACCTCGAACAGATCTTAGTGTCTTGATACTTTTGCTGGTTTGGTTTTCTACTTCATTCTTATACTCCTGGAATTTCTCAAAAACCTCGGATTTATATTTCATCAGATAAATGAATCTGTATCTAGAGTAATCATCCGTAAAAGTAATGAAATAGGAAAAACCATCTCTTGCGTGTGTAGATATTGGACCACATACATCGCTGTGTATGAGTCCTAAGAGCTCACTCGCTCTTACTCCATGTCCAGTGAATGGAGTCTTTGTCATCTTTCCTTTGAGACATGATTGACAAGTGTCATAAGATTGATATTCGAACGGATCCAAATATCCTTCTCTATGTAACTTAGTTAACCTTGTCTCATTGATGTGACCCAGTCTATAATGCCATAAGAAAGCCTTATTTAAATCTGGAGACTTTCTTTTAGTGTATTCTGGACATTGAAAATTTGTAGTTGGTTTAAGACATATATACCGTTATCCAGTGTACCGGACCCAATCAAACTATGATTGAGGTGGATGTTAACAACATCACTTATAAATGTGAAATCATAACCATTATTTGATAACAAGGAAACTGATATGATAGTACACGTTAAGCTAGGTACACAAAAACAGTTATGTAAAACCAAAATGTGTCTACTTGTCAATCCCAAGTAATAATCCCCGACAGACACAGCTCCCACGCTAGCTCCGTTAGCAACCTTTAGGGTCATATCACCTTCCTTCAGCACCCTATGATTTCTCAGTGCCTGCAATGAATTGCATATATGAGATCCTGATCCGGTATCTAATACCCACGAAGTAGAGTTGATTGACAGACAATTCTAAATTACAAACACACCTGAAGTCGAAGCCAAGGCTTGCTTCGGTTTCTGGTTCTTGGCGTTCCACGCCTTGCAGTCTTTCTTCCAGTGCCCTTTCCTATGACAATGGAAGCACTCATCCTGGGCCACTACTGGCACCGCAATCTTTTTCTTTCCCTTCGCTCTCACCTTACTAACACCTCTTCTAGGTTTGGTGGCGGCCTTATTCTTTTTTCCTTTGGCCCTAGCCTTGGACCTGGAAGAAGAAGCACCGCTAACAAACATAGCGGGTGTTTCCCTTGCCTTCTGCAAGGTGCCCTCTGCACTCCTCAACATGTTAAGGAGTTCTGGAAGTTCAACTTCTTTTCTTTGAATGTTGAAATTCAGAATAAACTGGGCGTAGGTGGAAGGAGGGACTGGAGAATTAAGTCTGTATAGAGCTCATTATCCAAAGTCGTCCCAAGGTCTGTGAGCTCTTCTATATAGCCAATCATCTTTAGGACATGTTCTCTTACCGATGATCAGACGGCCAACCTCGCTCGAAACAAGTTCTTTGAGGTCTCGTATCTTGCTATACGAGATTGCTCTCCATAAATTTCCTTTGTATGGAGAAATATGGCATCTAGATCCATATCCTCGTGCCTCCTCTGATGTTCATTGTTCATCGAGGCAAGCACGATGCACTTGGCCTTCACGCAATCTAAATCCCAGGTTTTGCGGATTTCCTTATCCGCATTACTGGATTTGGGACCTGGGACACAGGTGCCTTAGTTGTGAGGACATAGCACAATCTGTCATAGGTCAAAGCCATTTTGACATTCCGCAGCCAATCTTTATAGTTTGGCCCTGTCAGTATTTTTTTCTCTAAAAGAAACTTAAGTCCAGTAATTCTCAGGGTCGCTGCAATTAGGAGAGAGAGAAGAAACACTTTAGCATGATGCTCTTGCAAGTTTAGAGTGGTTTTTAATTTATCTAAACTGGATGGCTCCCACTGTTTCTCGAATCCTTCCTCAAACCATATAAGAAGAATTAGCCAGGACTATTCTCACCGTACAATACTTGCTTAACTGTTCAGCCAGGCCAGTGTCGATACTTCGAGGGAGGTTTTCCAACTCTTTCGTGAAGTTCCTTAATGAAATAACCACTTTTCTCTGGGGGCGTAGACCCGCTGACACTTTTCTCGACACCTACTTGGTTTATAGCATTGATCGTTAAGTGACGAATCTCCTGATGAGTAACATATACTCACAGTAGGATCGGGATCCAAATATCATCGTATGATTATGCTGAAGGAATCCTACCAGCATTCATCAAACTCCAAATGGTATGCATCTCTTTGCAAATTTCAGTTTCTTTAGAAATTCTCGATATATATTTTTGTCCCATGCTCTTATGACCTTGGCTTTGGTCAAAATGTCATAAGTCACATGTCAAGTTCTACCCGTCATTATCTTGTCAATTTGAACCCATCCGTACATACCCCTGACTTTGGTCAAATGATAATACGACTGTCCCAAACTAACTTATCTATTTATGCAACAAATGAATACCCAGCAACTACCTAACACTATGCCTTGACTTTGGCCAAAATACATAGCTTGAATACTACTGAATACCCAAATGAAATGACGGAGGGCTACGAATGGTTTGGGCGAAACCGTGAACGCAGTGAACTTGATATAACCGAAGGAACCTGATAGCTTTTAAAAGGAGTGGTTAAATCTCCGCAATTTAAAAATATCTTCTGTTTTAAAAATAACCGAGTGGTTTCTTTTAAATTGTTCCAACGATTAAACTTTGGTTTATTTTCTTTGCATTAATAATAATGTGTCCCATCATTAACCTATCATTGCAGAAAACAACGAAAATACAACGTCCTCTTATGCCATCCGCATTCGCCACTGGGTCCCGTCATCACCCGTTAGGTTACTTAACTAACGGCAGAGCGGGGGCTGGGCTAGCGCGGGTGTAAAACATAAGTGACGTCTAAATAGCTATCATATATAGATATTGTATATTCGTCAGACGCAATAATAGGCATTCCAGATCACAGATGAACATTATTGGATATGCAAGCAATCCGCGTTTCTTTTGAGCCTGCAACGAAAGACGGATTACACAGTTGTGATGAATAGCCATTACCCTACCCTAGACCCCTACGGGCACGGCAAACTACCCGCCAAATACCCGAAGTGAAGCGGTCACCCTCAACAATGTGAGTAGGCCACTAAACACTTCAAAGTACCCAGTAGTTTGTGCACCCCACCTTGGGTCTATCCTAGGAGCAAAAACAGTAAAATGAAATAATACAACGGTGGCTACAACCGCAACCTGGATGTGCCCCGCAAAATAATATTACAACATATTACAATTACATTGAATGAATGAATATAACAACCCATCACAAACTCCGGCTAATCATCACAACAATCCAATACAGTTCATAACCACAAACAGTAATATCCATTACAGAAATGTGCAACCCCCTGCCAACCGATATACTAGCAGTTAGGGGAGGTTTACGAACACATTATACAGTTCACAAATATAATCTAATTAGAAAACATCATATAATTTCGATCGAGCAAACATATCAGATTCTACTCCAAAACTTCTCTGTGCACCTGAGACTTGAGCAGAAAATAAACATTCCAGAAAAGACAAAAATATCACAGTAGAGCCACTGGAAAAACTTGGGCTGAATCGGCTCCAACTCGGCCGTGGATCCGCGGTGGATCGGTGGGATTGGCCGCGGTTCCGTGGCTGTTTGGCCGATTCATGAACCCAATTTTTTTCAGTGTTCTTAAATTTCTCTGTAGGTTATACTGCAGGTCCCTGAAAAATTTGTAGACCTCATTTTAAAATCGACAGAAACTATATGATATCGATGTTTTTTCCGGTTCGTTTCGCGTTCGAAATTGTAACGACTTTGCTAATGAGTTAATTATTGTTTAGCGAGGCTCTGATACCACTGTAAGTCGATGTACTACACCCCACGACTTGCGGGGAGGCGTAAAAATGAAAAACGATCTTGTTCTTTACGTAAACATCGACTAACCGAAGAATCTTTGCTAAACTATAACTAACAAGAAACATAGAAGTTGTTAACTACTATGAAAAGTGATTATACCTAATGAACCATGTCCTTCGCCTTTTCGTTCTCCATCTCCTCTACGGCTTTCTCTATGTAGTAGATGATCCACCCGAGAGCTTTACTCCAAGCTTCACCTCTAAACTTGAGGTAACTAGGTTTCTTTAGTTGCTAATCAAAGTACCTAGATGATATAGAGAAGGGTTATGGATTAATTAGTCTATTCTAATCCTTGGTCTCAACACATGAGTGGTAGGATTAGGGTTTGAACAGAGAGTGAGCTTGAGGAGAGAGAAGGTGAGCATGAGAATGAGAAGAAATAATGAACTCATTTGAATATATGAAGCATAATGTTTTATGAAATATATAAAATAAATCATTTAACAAACATGCTTCATTGATTCAAATGAGTGATTCATCTCATGAGTCATTAGATCATTAAATGATGCATTAACTCCATGGATGAATCACACAAATGAGTCACTAAATCAATAAATGCAAATGCCACATAAACCCCAAAGTCATCATCCTTCGTGAAGCTTCTCGCGAAATTACGAGAACGCCCCTCCTATCCGTGAAAACACGGAAAAACTTTAGACTGTATAAATCCAATAATCCGATACTCGAATCTGGCTTAAACCAAAGCCGGCTAGTAAAAACTTTCTGAATGTCGTACGTGCGTAAACAAACATATGCGTCCGAACCGTTGTCGTAAAACCATACGACCTCTATATCGTTTCGCCTGGAGCAGGGAAACTCTCTGTGTGGGACTCTAAAGACTCGACTACTACGCTGGCAGTGGGTTTAACCACTGACCGCAAGCGGCACTAGTTGTACGTAACGGTCCCCAGGTAGATGTCGATAAGAAGGCCGATGAGGAAACCCATCCGAACTCCTACTGCGCCTGATGTGACAATTTCCGTACAGTCCGGTCTGTTCGTCTAAGACTATCGCATATCGGGCCTAGGGGGGCGGCAAGCGTCAGTCCCCTAATAGCGGTATAAGTCGTGTCGGAGCGTAGCCCATTTCACCTTGAGAAACTACTGGAACCTACCAGTAAATCTAGGTTGCCATGGCCAGGGACTTTGTGTAATGGATCTCTGACATAGCGCGATATCAACGCCCAATACAGGGAGAGACAAATCCTGTCTAACCGCCACTGCCTCCAAGTGCTCGGGACTGCACCCAACTGCTACCTGTTTGCTCGACTCCTTTCAGCCGTGGTATGGTAGCAATCTAAGAACAGTGGGACACACTAGAGGCGAAGTAGCAGTGTCAAGTCTGCGGACTATGCTGTACTCATGTAACATGGGAACTGTTAACTGACGACGGGTATAATACCAACCAACAGTTCCCTGCGAGTCCTGTCCGGTGTACCCGTAACCCAACGAGCACCTGCATACTATCTCCAGTATGACGTACTGATGGCTGTGGGACAGACCATCTCCCCAACTAGGATGAGAAGCGTACACACTAGTCTACTCCGGAGTATCGATGCCCTGTCTCGATAATCCTACGACTAGGGACCTAGAAAAGGATGTGCATGTAGACTACCCAGCCCCCACTAGTGTGACTGCCATCACAACGCTGGTAGTCAAGCAAGATCCTAAGGGCTCTATCAATACGAACATACATATTAAGATAGATAAAACCAAGTAGCATACTACCATGTTTAGCAAGACTGTTATATAACTGTGAATATCCCAAGCTTCCATTAAGTAATATACAAACTAGTATGATACAATAATGGCCCCTAGGACATATACACTAACAACATGGGTGGTATATTGTATTGATTTTAATTCCATGGCTCAATAAGTGAGATAAGAATATATATGAGCCATTCTCTACACTTAGCATTTTTTATGGTTATTCATTTTTACTCTCTCATTCTCTCTTTTGGTTTCTCCATCTCCTTCTTCCTCAAACTAAACCTTAATTCTTCACATGTGTTGTGAGCCATAGGTTTTAGTAAGACTATACAATCCATTAGCAGTCTTTACATCACCTAGGCTAGTTGGATTAGCGAACCATCTACCCTAGTTACCTTGGTTTAGAGGTTGGAGCTTAATGCACATTCTCTCGCGGTGGATCATCTTTGACGCGAGGAGGCTAATGTTGCTAACGTCATCTGTTCACCGAGGAGCTATGGAGAGGAGCACTAGAAGACCAGAAGGACTTGATCTTGGAGGTATAACCATCTCAACGACTAGTTAAACCTCTTATATAGATTAGCTAGTTAAGTCTTTAGTAAAGATCCTGGAGTTTAGTCAGTGTTGCGTAGTTGTTCAAAATCATTTTTTTTAAATTCCGCCTCCCCGCAAACCGCGGGGTGCATGACATCGGCTTACAATTGTTGCGCCACGGCAGCGCCCCGGCCGTCTTACTCGAGGCCAAATTGCGGAATCAAAATTTTTCCTTACTCGGAAACCGGCGCTACCGCGGACAAAGAAAACCCGGATCGTTAACCATTAACCTACGCTAGCTAACAAGAGATGGGAAAAGAAGTATACCAAGAGATCCGAGTCCTCCGGTCTTCTCATCATCGCCCCGATCTCCCGCGGAAAGTGTAGTCTCCATATCGTCGCCTCCTCGCCGGAAAGGGCACCACATCGCCTTCGTCTTTTACGGGCTCCCGCCTCAATACCGAGGCAACTCGAGCATGAAGCCGGCAACTCGACATGCTCAAGATATGCTGTAGGTTATCTAGTGTAGTGTCTCTTTTGGGGTTTGTTGCCATTTGAGGATGATGGAGGAAACAAGACAAGAAAAATGGTGCTTGCATTTTTCTTAACATGAAATGAGATCAAGAAAATGAAACACTCTCAAGGATGAAGATGAAACCCTCTTCTTCTCTTTTCTTTCTCTCTTTCTTTTTCTCAACCATGAATAAAACTTATCATCAAGTGAGAATAAAAGGGTGGAGGAAAAACTATATGAAAGCAAGAGGGAGGTGAGTGTAGGAGCACAAGAATGGTGACCACATCCAAGGACAAGAAAACATCAACCATGCTTCTAACTACTATTCACTCCATAACCTTTCACTTCACATTAAAGCAAGTGATGGTGCAAGATATGAAAGGTATCATAATCAAACAATATGCAAAGAAACCCCCTCCACAAAAGTAATTTGCAAAACTGCAAATAACCCCCTCCATCGGAAAAGTCCGGCCGGGAAAGAACAAAGGAAAACCGGCCGGAACGGAATGCAAACTGGCAACTCCAGAAAACTGGTCCCGTAATAAATTACAGGAAAACCCCAATACTGTGCATACACACCCGCATCTGTATTCCATCCGGATACAGATGCAATGAGACAAAATCTACACTGTACCAAACTAGTACCGGCTTAAACCAAAGCCGGCTAGTATATCCGTTCGATCCTGATCCGTGCAATACCGCACGTATCTGATCGAACCCTGCCATATAACTATACGGCTACTAGTACAAACCGTCCGATCCTGATCCGTGCAATACCGCACGTATCTGATCGGACCCTGCCATATCTCCATACGGCCTCTACAGCGTTTCGCCCGAAAGCTGGGTAACTGAAAGTGTGGTGGACTCTAAAGACTCGTCAATACTATGGCTGTGGATTTAACCACCAGCACGTCAGAGGTATATGCCAATACGTGACGGGCCACCAGCTATTGACCAAAAGGGACGTCGATGAGGAAGCTCACCCCGACACCCAACTGAGCCTGTCAGTGACAATATCCGTACAGTCCGGTCCGTTCGTCTATGAGTATCGCATGGCGGGCCTAGAGGGTTGGTAAAAGTCAGACCCCCAAAAGCGGTACAAGTCGTGTCGGAGTGTAGCCCAGAACGCCCTGAGATACTACTGGAATACCTACCAGCAAATCTCCTGCCTCGGCCGAGGGCTTTGCGTAATGGCTCTCCTAGACACAGCGCGACCTCACCCCCAATACCGGGAGAGACGAACCCCTGAAGATCCGCTCACTGCCTCCATGTGGCTCGGGACTGTACCCAACTAAAACCTGTTTGCACGACTCCTTTGAGCCGTGGTAGGGTAGTAATCAAAGCACAGTGGGAACTCACACGAGACAAATGACGATCCTCAGGTCGATGAACTAACTTGTACACATGTCACCTGGGAACTGCTATCTGACGTCAGGTATAAGCCCAACTAGCAGGTTCCCGGCGAGTCATGTCCGGTGTACTCATAACCCAATGAGCACCTGTATACATCTTAGGTGAACCAACTGACACCAGTGGCTTGTGAGACCGGCCACCGCCCCTCGTCGGGGTCTCGACTGTATACACTAGCCTACTAATGGAGTATCAATGCCCAGTCTCGAAACTCCCACGACTAGGGACCTTTTAAGGATGTGCTTATAGACTACCAGCTCCCACGTATATGATCGCCATCATACTGCTGGTCGTCAAGCAAGAATCCTAGGGGCTCTATCAACGTGTAATAGCGACATGTCAGGTCACCTAAAGCAGTACACGATGATAAAGATAAACCAGATAGCATACTATCATCTCGAGTAAGACTGTCCTACCGGGATAGGTCCTCCCTCAATCATTGCAATCACGTGCCTGTGATCCAATAATTGACTCTGAGGGCACTATCTCCAACAATCTCCCACTTGCACTCAAGGCTAATTATTGCGATGTCGCATACTCACAGCCTGTGTGATACCGAACACCCAACTCCTCTACTAGTCAGTCTCACAAAGCTCGTTTGCGAAACTATTGCGTTCGAGGAATAGCCTCAGTGAGTGGATCCGCTGTGATGTTTCTTTCTATGTCTCTCTATATCTCAAGTTCGCGGAGAAGACCATCTCCCGAAATGAGCAATACCTGTCTTGGAATGTCTGGATGTCTGATGGGACCTAGTTCATAAATGAACTCCAAATCCAAACTTCTTAGACTGTATCATCAACTGAACTTAATCAGTATCCTGCGCCTTGCCTCCCTCAGTATTGCCTTGGACCACCTGTCCAAAATACTGTCCCTCGTCAGAAGGAGAACTATAACTCTGACAACCTCCTTGTCGTCCATGTCACCTTGGAAGCCTGGAGTGATAACCGTCTCCTAAAGGAGGCAGCCGTTATCATATCCCTAGAACATTCACTTATGTTCTAAAACTGCTTCCGACTGTTCCTTCAGGATTGGATCAATATCAACTTATTGCACCTACTGCAAGAACAACATCTGGTGTGGTACTTGACATCTCATGATTGACTCAATTGCCTAAGCAAGTGATCTGCCAATCATGAGTATCCCTCTCCCCTTTAGTCTATAAGACACCTTTAGAGAGGGTGACTCCATCAACTGCAGGTGCACTACCGTGTCAGGAGTCGTCCATTCTAAATACTCATAGAATGCTGTCAAGGTACCCAGATTGGGAAACCACCCAAATCTAGATCTAAAACCATAGATCTAGTAACCAGTATGTCTGATATAATATCCAAGTCCCTTGTGGAGAAACCACTGTGTGACGACCAAAGTATAACCGATCGTAGTATAGGAATATCACTTCCTACTACTTTCTCAACAGATCCATCCCCTATTCTGATGACGTCAAACCTATGACTGTTACATCAGAAATGGATGATCTATCTCCGCTACATCTGCTTTAGTCTATAAATAGACATAAGCCTGATGTCCACCAATGCTTCCGCTGCTCCCACTGACTACGACAACCTTCTGGCAGAGTCATACAGACGTGCACTTCTAAAGCTAGTTTAGAACGACGCTATACTCATCCTCCTGCCGGGTCTCGCAGCCTGGAACAACAGCAATGGCAAGTGTGGGTAAACAAGAACTTCCCTGTCACCGTCCTTGAGGCTACCGGAGTACCTCTCGGGTGCCTGAAGTTACCCACCGTATCTGCGGAGTAGCCAGTGGAATGTCAATCCAGATTGAATCTTTAGGTTCCTTATCAAATCTTCAGTAATCGTTTGTGGTTCTGGAATCACTTCCAGTCCTACCATACTCCCACTACTTTTTCTGAAAAAAATCCATTTTTAATAAAAACTGTGGCGAGTCTAGAACAATATTGCTATTGTTCATCCAGATAGTAGAAAATCAACCCTCGTCATAGCCTGGGTCAACCCATAAACAGCCATTACAGAAACGTGCCTTGAGTTATCCGGAGTCTGGTTTTAAGCATAAGCCGGACAACTCCCCGTACCTTAACATCGTTAAGATATGAACTGTTCTATATCCAATATAGAACCAGAGGCACTGATTTAATTGAACCAGATTCAAATCATGCAGCTGTCTCCAGTGCATGTCAACTAAATGGAAGGAGGCCGATCAGCGTTACTCAACTTAGGAATGCTTCCAATTATGAGTAACCTGAAAGAGAAGCAAGTTCTCATTACTATCAACTGAATACCATACACAAGTATCTACATCTTCGATCACCTTGAAGAATCCCGATACTTGCTACACCTGGTTCTCTACTCTATTCAAATACCTATAACTCCTCAAAACTTAGACTCTGTGTTTCTACGAAACACATGTCTAAGAACTAGAGAAGTTAAAAGTAAACAGAATATAGTATAAGGACCAACCCCTCTGTCCGAATGGACACTGGACAACATACAATACTCTGTATAAGTCCGCTGAGTCTAACAACTCTTTCACTGTGTGTCGTAGGTTGAAAACTGTACTTATGGTTAAGAAGAATTACACCGCTGTTTAATGCTCCTTACCTAACCATCCACTTATATAGGTAAATGTCGTCGACATAATATCAAAAGGTATATCTCACTCTATGAAAATAGACATACAGATATATCAATTTGAAATTGGTGCACAACAGCGGATATTCAAAACCAAATATTTGCCGACCGGCAAACAACCCAGGTGACTTCCTCAAATATCACCGATTACAACGAATCCCAATATAATGAGGATGGTCACCTAATTCCCAATAACTTACTCCCACTCATCATCTGTAAAACCATACAGATATGAGAATCCAACCTGGTAAATACATACCCTGGAGCAAGTGTCTAATCGGGAAATCAGTTTTCTTTTAACATCACACAGTGAAACTGAAACATTGAAATGTTTCGTCGGGGTATCCTGGTATTCCTAGTAACGCCTCTTCCACTACCCAGATTCACAACTGTAACCGTATAATTCTTTGCCATCTTTCTTAATCCCTTCATATGTCTTTAGTCATTTCCTTCTGTACACCCCTTTAGGCCAAATGGTTTTCTTCCTTCCCTACCGTTCGGCACCAGCCTATGGTTTGGAAGAAGACTATCCAAAAGGCATAAAGGGTGTACTGTCCTAATCCTAGGAGCACTCGCATTGCGAGAGAAGGTGAAGATAAAAGACACCTGAATGTACTTTATTCCTATTTCTCCTGAACCAGAATCCATCCCCGAACTGGAACAAGTTCCTTTCGAGTTCGTATATAACCATACGATGGAGTATCCAAATAAACTGTGGATCTTCGTAGTGATACGGAGTGTCCTGGAGAAATGCAAAGGTGATTTAGGATTGGCGAAGAAATACTTGGTTCGGTCGTGAATAGCAGTCGCAATTTACTTTGCCCTCTTACGAATCCCTTGCTTTGTCTTAACTTAATACCTTCTGCACACCATCGTTATGCTAATTGGTTTCCTTCATTCCCTACCGGTCGGCACCAGCCTAAGGTTTGGAAGAAGACTATCCAATTTGCGTAATAGGTGTACTACTCCTAAACCAAGGAGTACTCGCAACCTGAGAGAAGGTGAAAAGAAAAGACAACTGAATAATCCTATCCGTTTTCTCCAGAACCAGAAACCATCCTCGAATTCCTTCGAGTTCGTATCTAACCATACGATGGTTTTGTCCAATGGAAGTGGACGTTCGCAGTAATACGGGGTGTCCTGGAGAAAAGGGTAAAAGTAGGAGTGGCAATGAGGTCTGCAACTCTGATAATCCAAAAGCCAGTGTTAAGAAGGTTCGGTCAACTTGGTCACTGAGTCATAGTCCAGGGTCGGGTCAATGGTCGCTGCCAGAGAGAGAGAAAAGAAACACTCAGCGTGCACTCTAACCTAGATCAGAATGGTTATCACTTTATCTAATCTGGAAACCTCCTACTGTATCTCAAATTCTCCTCCAAACCTGAAAGAAGAATTAGTCGGGGATCACCCGAGGAGTAAACCAACTCATCAGTGGAAATCGGGATCCAACTATCATCGCATGATAACTTGACGGAATCCACTCAAGTCACCACACTCCAGAAGGTATGCGCATGCCTGGCAAGTTTCAGTTCTTTTGAAACTCCCGATGTCTGTTTTTACCCCTAGGACCCAAGTGACCTTGACAATGCCAACATATCAAAGAGTCCTAGTCAAGTTCAGCCCGTCATTATCTTGATTGCATTAAACCCACCCGTACGAGTCCTTGACAATGCCAACATAACTGTACGACTGTCCTAACCAATCCACTTATCCAAGCGACAGAAAAATATTACACAGCTACCGAACACTACGCCTCGGCAATGCACGACATACGTAGCACGAATACTAAGTAATACTAATCTGAAATGACGGAGGGCTACGGATGGTTTTTGGCGAAAAACCTTTTACCGTAATGAACTTGATATCGTTGAAGGAACTGGATAACCTTTTTAGAAAATATAGTGACGAAAACCTTTACTAAAGAGGTCACTCCCGGTGAAGGGATCTCGGCTTTTTCCCCGTAGAATGAGGTGCAGGATATTCCAACTGAATACCACGACGCAAAGCAAAAGTAATCGGCTATAGTGAAGTTAATGCCCTGACGCAAACTTCTGTCCAAGGGGTCACTCCCGGTGAAGGGATCTCGGCCCTTGCCTCGTCGACTGAGGAGCAGGATATTCCAAATGAATACCACGATGCAAAACAAAAGTGAACGTCCTTGCAATAACAGCTTTTTGAAAAAGTGTTCCAACAACATCAGATTAGGTTTGTTTATCTTGCATTGATTCGAATCAATGCAGTCCCATCAATTGATCACACCACAAAGAACGAAAATATACTGACGTACGTATATGCCATCCGCATTCGCCACTGGGTCCCGTTATCACCCGTTAGGTTAGCTAACTAACGGCAGAGCGGGGACTGGACTAGCGCGGATGTAAAACATATACAACATCTACTAATATATATACCAATATATAGTATTTCGCTCAAGGCGTGAATAAAATGCAACATCACAGAAATGTACAGCATCACAGAACAATACAGATATCTGGAAACCCCGGGTTTCACAGAGCCGCTGCTGAAACCCGACGTTCCCCTGGTCGTGTGGATAGCCTGTGCAATGAAATCCTAGACCCCTACGGGCGCGGCAAGTCACCCGCCAAAACCTGAAGCGAGGCAGCCCCCTTCAGTACCGTGAATGGACCACCCAGCACTTCACGGAATCCGGTAACTTGGGCACCCCTCCTGGGTCAACCTGTACCCCCTACGAGTGCGGCGAATAGCCCGCCAATCCTGGACTGAAGCCCCCTCCGTCTCAATGCCCTGAGAATCGGGCCCGTTGCCCTCCAGAACTCGGCTATCCGTGCACCCCACCGCGGGGCAACCCTAGTACAGAAAGTAAAATATACATACACCGGGTACATCGACCGCAACCAGGTCGTGCCCCAAAAGAATAATACAAACAGGCAGTGACGGCAGTCCACATGTCGGACGCTCGCCCCGCAATATCAAATGTACATAATACAACAAAACTGTACTAGCATTGCATCCAGGCTATCCCCCACGACCGATCCGCAACATCACAGCATAAACATAGAACATCAACGTGAAAATCACGTTCGCAAATCCGTCTAACCGGGCTATAGCAGTTAGACCGGATTTACCGATCGAGTGACATTCACGGTCGCAGATATAATGTAAATACTGTGAAAAATGTGTTTAAAATTTTCCGATTGACCAAACATTAACAAGTGGGCCCCCAATCTAAACTGTAGCACTCACAGAAAACCTGGGCCCAATTTTAATATTCCAAAACCCATAATTTCAGTCCATAAGCCCACTGAAAAAAGTTGGTGAAGTGAAGCTTAAATCCTGCGGCGGAAGCGCGGCCAAAATGGGGTTTTGGCCGCCCTTCCGCGGTCGTACGGATCATTCATGTCACCAAATTTTTGCAGTGTTCTTAGAACTCCCTGCACAACATTCTGAGACCACCTGAAAAATTTTTGGACTTCAAAAAATTTCGACAGAAACTGATGTGCAATAAAAATACGGTTTTTGGAAATTTCGGTCGATCGGAAACGCAAACACATCAAACGAAGCTAGGTAAGGTTAATGGCGTGGCTCTGATACCATGTTGCGCCACGGCAGCGCCCCGGCCGTCTTACTCGAGGCCAAATTGCGGAATCAAAATTTTTCCTTACTCGGAAACCGGCGCTACCGCGGACAAAGAAAACCCGGATCGTTAACCATTAACCTACGCTAGCTAACAAGAGATGGGAAAAGAAGTATACCAAGAGATCCGAGTCCTCCGGTCTTCTCATCATCGCCCCGATCTCCCACGGAAAGTGTAGTCTCCATATCGTCGCCTCCTCGCCGGAAAGGGCACCACATCGCCTTCGTCTTTTACGGGCTCCCGCCTCAATACCGAGGCAACTCGAGCATGAAGCCGGCAACTCGACATGCTCAAGATATGCTGTAGGTTATCTAGTGTAGTGTCTCTTTTGGGGTTTGTTGCCATTTGAGGATGATGGAGGAAACAAGACAAGAAAAATGGTGCTTGCATTTTTCTTAACATGAAATGAGATCAAGAAAATGAAACACTCTCAAGGATGAAGATGAAACCCTCTTCTTCTCTTTTCTTTCTCTCTTTCTTTTTCTCAACCATGAATAAAACTTATCATCAAGTGAGAATAAAAGGGTGGAGGAAAAACTATATGAAAGCAAGAGGGAGGTGAGTGTAGGAGCACAAGAATGGTGACCACATCCAAGGACAAGAAAACATCAACCATGCTTCTAACTACTATTCACTCCATAACCTTTCACTTCACATTAAAGCAAGTGATGGTGCAAGATATGAAAGGTATCATAATCAAACAATATGCAAAGAAACCCCCTCCACAAAAGTAATTTGCAAAACTGCAAATAACCCCCTCCATCGGAAAAGTCCGGCCGGGAAAGAACAAAGGAAAACTGGCCGGAACGGAATGCAAACTGGCAACTCCAGAAAACTGGTCCCGTAATAAATTACAGGAAAACCCCAATACTGTGCATACACACCCGCATCTGTATTCCATCCGGATACAGATGCAATGAGACAAAATCTACACTGTACCAAACTAGTACCGGCTTAAACCAAAGCCGGCTAGTAATATCCGTTCGATCCTGATCCGTGCAATACCGCACGTATCTGATCGAACCCTGCCATATAACTATACGGCTACTAGTACAAACCGTCCGATCCTGATCCGTGCAATACCGCACGTATCTGATCGGACCCTGCCATATCTCCATACGGCCTCTACAGCGTTTCGCCCGAAAGCTGAGTAAGTGAAAGTGTGGTGGACTCTAAAGACTCGTCAATACTATGGCTGTGGATTTAACCACCAGCACGTCAGAGGTATATGCCAATACGTGACGGTCCACCAGCTATTGACCAAAAGGGACGTCGATGAGGAAGCTCACCCCGACACCCAACTGAGCCTGTCAGTGACAATATCCGTACAGTCCGGTCCGTTCGTCTATGAGTATCGCATGGCGGGCCTAGGGGTTGGTAAAAGTCAGACCCCCAAAAGCGGTACAAGTCGTGTCGGAGTGTAGCCCAGAATGCCCTGAGATACTACTGGAATACCTACCAGCAAATCTCCTGCCTCGGCCGAGGGCTTTGCGTAATGGCTCTCCTAGACACAGCGCGACCTCACCCCCAATACCGGGAGAGACGAACCCCTGAAGATCCGCTCACTGCCTCCATGTGGCTCGGGACTGTACCCAACTAAAACCTGTTTGCACGACTCCTTTGAGCCGTGGTAGGGTAGTAATCAAAGCACAGTGGGAAATCACACGAGACAAATGACGATCCTCAGGTCGATGAACTAACCTGTACACATGTCACCTGGGAACTGCTATCTGACGTCAGGTATAAGCCCAACTAGCAGGTTCCCGGCGAGTCCTGTCCGGTGTACTCATAACCCAATGAGCACCTGTATACATCTCAGGTGAACCAACTGACACCAGTGGCTTGTGAGACCGGCCACCGCCCCTCGTCGGGGTCTCGACTGTATACACTAGCCTACTAATGGAGTATCAATGCCCAGTCTCGAAACTCCCACGACTAGGGACTTTTAAGGATGTGCTTATAGACTACCAGCTCCCACGTATATGATCGCCATCATACTGCTGGTCGTCAAGCAAGAATCCTAGGGGCTCTATCAACGTGTAATAGCGACATGTCAGGTCACATAAAGCAGTACACGATGATAAAGATAAACCAGATAGCATACTATCATCTCGAGTAAGACTGTCCTACCGGGATAGGTCCTCCCTCAATCATTGCAATCACGTGCCTGTGATCCAATAATTGACTCTGAGGGCACTATCTCCAACAACAATAGTATCAGAGCTTATAAAACCTTAACTAGCTAGTTAGAAAAGTCTTTAGAAATTCGATCGGGGAAAAATCCCAAAATCACGTTCGAAAAACCTTGTTTCTGTCGAATTTTAAAACTGGTTCAAAAATATTTTCTGATGCCTTAAAAGTACGTACAGGGTTTTCTAAGATCACTGGTGAAATTTGAATTCCTGAATCGCCAAGATCGCCGCGGAAACGCGGCAGAACAGAGCGTTCTGCCGCCGTTCCACAGACGAGTCGAAGCCGACTCGGTCCAAATTTTTCCTGTGCTTCTATTTTCTGGAATTGTGAATTTAGTAATATTTTGTTCCTACCCAGATTGTTTGTGTACTGTGTTGTACATGGGGTAGACTAAAATTTGGTTAATCGATCGAAATTCTAAGTAGTTTGGCTAATCGGGTTTTCTGTGTTTGATATATGTGCTAAACGTCTGCTAATCGCTATTTGTCAATTATTTAGGGTTGCACATATCTGTGGTGATCTGTGATGGTTTGTGTATATGGAGTATTGGATCGTCGTTGATGAATAACCGGGGGATGTGAAAAGAGTGTTTTTTTTCTTTCATTAATGTAATTTGTAAAAATTTATGTAATATTATTTTTGCGGGGCACATCTTGGTTGAGGTTGTAGCCATCATTGTATATTATTTCTTTTACTGTTATATGCTCCTAGGATAGACCCAAGGTGGGGTGCACAAATGTCACGACCCAAAATTTAGTTCGTTACCGGCACTTAAATCACGCCACGTCTAGAGACGTAACGTAAATCAAGTAAGCCGAAACCCAGAAATCTAAACCTTTTTAAAGAAAATATAGAGGTGAAGTTTTGAAATAAAGGTACGATGAAATCAAACGTTTTCTTAAATGCATAAATAGTGGAACATGAAAAATGCAAGTGGATTTTACTTGTTGAAAAACATGTTTCGTCTTTTTTATTAAAATTTAGGCAGCACCTTTGTATATTTTGATCCAAAACCACATTCATATGATAATATAAAAGCCATACCCAAGCGGGTGCTAGCTCTTCGCCAATCGGTGGAATCACAACCACACAAGTCATAATATGTATACGACGCCCAACGGCGAAGACCAACACAAAGGAATAAAGTAAATAAAGAAAGACATCAACCCAACAAGCGAGCATATAACCCATCACTCTAAGTTTCGCTACCACAAGTCTTTATAAGTCTTATTACTTATACAAACACTGGTTTCTGATTGATGGAGTTGACTAGATACAATAGGAATAATAATACAAGTGTGGTACGATCCAACATGTACCACCTACCAAGGAAATCACCTGAATGTAGGCTCTATGCCAGCGATGCCGGTACCGATCCAAGCGGTCAACCTGCAAGAACTGTGGCACAACGAGGGTGAGTTGCCAACTCGTGAGTAGAAAATATCAGCAGGTAGAAATCGAATAAAACAACGATTTCCTAGGTCAACTATATCAGGTAATACTATGATATCTAGAGTGACCGTGTCTACGTATATACCAACAATAATCAATGCCTGTATGAGTGTGGATATCATCCAACAATATAATCAATGCTTGTATGAATGTGGATATCATCAAACAATAAAATCAATACCTGTATGCATATGGATATCATCCACCAATATAATCAATGGCTATATGCATATGGATATCATCCACTCGAAACATCATGAAAACATATGCATGTAAATATATGAGCATATCAACTACGTGTGTCTATCAACGACACAAGCCATATCATGAAAACGCATATCTGTATGTATGAGGATATCGACTACGTGTGTCTATCAACAACTGATTGTTACGTTTTTACCGTGTCGTATTTAGAAAGAGTTTTGAAATTATAGCAATAAAAAACGGTGTCGCGTGTAGCGAGCCGTGATGAGTACGGGCCGTCCGCAGGGAGATGGTAGGTGATGGAGGTCCTTTTCGGGTCTCCATCAGATGTTGTCTTCCGTCGATCTCATGGTGGATCATGGAGGTGATCTCCTGTTGCGTGTGGGTCTCAATGGGTTTTGAGGAGATCGGTGGTTTTGAGGAGTTTGCGCCGAGTACCTGTAAGGAAGTCCCGGGGTGGTTTGGTACCACCGAGGACTCTCCGACGATCAAGTTAGTACAAGATCCGAGTAGAGTAACGGCTAAGAGGGGTGAAAATAGCTTACTTGACCCCTCTATGATAGGGGTTTATATTGTGGCGTCAACGCGCAGTAGCAGGCACGGGAATCTCGCCGGCAGTTACGCTCCCGACGTCATACCCGCGTAACAAGCGGATCGCCCATTAATGGGGATCATGATGGTGTGGAACGTAGGATGTTCCCGGTGGAGAATCCGCGCATGGAGAGATTTTCTGAGCGGCGGTTACGTCTGTGAGTGGTGGAGTTGGTCGGTCAGAGGGACCGAGGAAGATGGCCTTGGCGGGGGAGCTCGGGAATGAGCGGGAGGGCCGAGGTATCTTGGTCCTGTGGTAGCTCAGGGGCGAGCTGAGAGGCATAGAAGGCCATTTTGCAGGGGGCTCTGTGGTGAGCCAGCTTGTGCTTGCAGGCCGGCTACATGGGTGGCTTGGTGGCCCCTGTAGGCCCTTTCTTCTGAGTTCTGGGACATGACATCTGCCACGTGTCCTGATGTGGGAGATCGCCAATATAGAGAATCATTATTAGCCCCCCACTCTTGTCCCGACAAGCTGGCGGGTCGGGCCATGAATGGACTGCCGGGCTCCCCGGGGTGAGCCCCCTCTTAAGATTTCGTCTGGACGCATCCCCGGGCTGTCTGCTGTCTTTTCTTCCAGCGAATCTGGGCGAGATCTCTGTCGATTGTGGTAGGATGCTACCAATCGGGTATAGCCGAGCAAGTGTCTGGCTCGACTGCCACTAGGAGGACTTTGATCCTTAGCATTGGAGGGGCCGTAGGAGGCCTGCTAAGGATAACCGGGTAGTGAAGCTGCGCGGTTGCCTCTTGGCGAGGGCCTTGATCCCTGGCGTTGCGAGTAGGGGAGCTACCGGCCAGGTATAGCCGAACAGGGAAGCCGCTCGGCTGCCTCTGGAAGGACTTTGATCCTTAGCACTGGAGGGGCTGTAAGAAGCCTACTAAGGTTAACCAGGCAGTGAAGCTGTGCGGTTGCCTCTTGGCGAGGGCTTTGATCTCTGGCGTCATGGGTAGTTGATTGAATGTCTCTTTGTGTGTCGTGTTTTGAAAATGTGTAAAGATCGCAATCAAAGAAATTTATAAACCGCAATCAATAACGGTGTCAATTGTAGGTTCGTTAGCGAGTGCAGATCGTCCACAGGGAAAGTGTGATTTGATCGTATTTGATTTAGATGAATTGAAAATTAAAGGATCAAAGAAATGATAAATTGATTCAAGATTTATATGAATTTCAAGAATTATCAAAACCTAGATCTAATATCAAGAATACTAAAAATCAAGAATCAAGAATCGTCCAATTTGAATTAGTTATCGAGATTTGTAATGAGGCTCGTAGGAATCGATCGAATCGATAGTGAGGATGAAGACTTGTGATTACGTATTATTATCCATTGATGATTTGTTGCTAGATCGATGACGATCAACGAGAATTGGGGTTATCTTGCGGAAACTATGGTTTCATCATCTATCCCTTGTCCTTTCGTTGATTTTCATTCACATTCTAGCCTCTAGGAAATTCAAGCATCGATCGTTGATCACTAATTAAGTGCGAAAACATTCAAGAAAGCAATTCGCTCGAAACTAGGTTGTCGATGATTCAATTTACTAGAGTTTACAAAACTCATAGGAATGAAGAATCGTACAAGAATTTAATCATCGTCAACTATCAATTTTCTCGATTCTCCACAAGCGGAGTTTTTACTCAAACATCATAACAAAGAAAACAATCAAGAATTGAGACCTCATCATAATGCTCAAATATAAAGAAAAGCAAGATTAAGAAATTTCACCTTTTTTTATCCAACAATTCCGTTACAATTCTCTCAAGAACTACAAGAATTTGAGCGAAGAATTCGATTGTCGAATTAGCTTCGCATCGTCTCCGTGAGTCGCGGATCGTCTTGGATCACTTGCTCGGTTGAAGATCGGTGTCGCTTCTAAAAGGTTGAAGGCTTCTTCCTTGATTTGTACTCGGAGATCTTGAATTTAGCTTTTGGTAATTGGATTAGGGTTTGGATGCACAAGTTATGTCACTCAACTTGTGAGTGAATTGATGTGGATTGATCAAAAACCTTTTGAGTGAAGCCTTTGGGTCCTTTTTATAGCCTTGATTAGGATTAGGTTCCATTAGAAGCTAGGTTAGGATTAACTTCTCTTGCAAGCTTGGTAGTTGAGTATAAGCTTCTAGAGTGAGTTAGTTAGCTAGCTCCTTTAGAAGCTTGGAGGTGTTTAGCTTGTACAAAAAGCTTGGTTGTTCGGACAGAAGCTTCTTGAGTTCTCTGGAATTTAATGTGGCTTGAATGAGTTTGGACCTTGAAATGAGAAGCCCGAGCATGAACTCTGCCTACAATGCTTCCACATGGCCGCGGATCCACGGCGGATCCACCTCTTCGGCCGTGGATCCGCGGCCGTTTGAAGAGCTTGCTGAATGGAAATTTCTGGGTGTTTTGGTGCTCGCCTTGTAGCACTTTTCTGATGTGTGGAATCTTATAAATCTTTCTTGTGTACAGCCAGATCTCAAGTCACTTTTAACAGTTTCGGCTCTTTTCCTAGAATTTCCTGCACACATTCTCGAGACAAGTGTTGCGCTATACAAAAGATCTTGCGTGCAATGATAAACACTGAATTTCCCTCAAAATGCCGGTTATAATGTATAACACAAGTTATTCGGTATTTTACAGTCAAATTGCTAATATGTGCTATATTCATACTGAACACCTTTAGATGATTGCAAATAGTAGGAAATTGATGTGTTAAAAATGCAATATGTTCGACTGATCAGTAGGCAACTACCAGCGTGGGATGACCGAGCGGGGTAGCCGCTCAAATGCCTCTAGCGAGGGCTTTGATCCCTGGCATCATAGGTAGGGAGCTACCAGCCAGAGATGACAGAGCAAGGGTCGGGCTCGGTTGCCTCTTGCAAGGGCTTTGATCCCTGTCGGTTGTGGTAGAAGGCTACCATCCAGGGATAGCCGAGCGAGGGTCGGGCTCGACTGCCTCTGGGAGGACTTTGATCCTTAGAATTGGAGGGGCCGGAGGAGGTCCTTTAAGGATAACCGAGTAGTGAAGCTGCGCGGTTGCCTCTTGGCGAGGTCTTTGATCCCTGGCGTTGCGAGTAGGGAAGCCACCGGCCAGGGATAGCCGAGCAGGGTAGCTGCTCGGTTTCCTCTAAGGAGGGCTTCGATCCATACGTTGGAGGGGCTGTAAGAGGCCTACTAAGGATAACCGGGCTGTGAAGTTGTGCAGTTGCCTCTTGGTGAGGGCTTTGATCTCTGGCGTCGTGGGTAGGCAACCACCAGCTGGGGATGACCGAGCAGGGTAGCCGCTCAGATGCCTCTTGCGAGGGCTTTAATCCCTGGCCTCATGGGTAGGGAGCTACCAGCCGGAGATGACCGAGCAGTGTAGCTACTCGGGTACCTCTTGTGAGGGCTTTGATCCTTCAGGACGGGGACCAAGCAGGGTTACTGCCCAGTGCCTCTTGGCGAGGACTTCGATCCCTGTTTGTTGTGGTAGGAAGCTACCAGCCAGGTATAGCCGAGCAAGGGTCGGGCTCGACCGCCTCAAAGGAGGACTTTGTTCCTTAGCGCGGGAGGGGCTGTAAGAAGCCTACCAAGGACCCTTAGCGGAGAAGGGTTACTGCCTGGTGCCTCTTGGCAAGGGCTTTTGTCCTGAAAGATAGCCGAGCGAGGGTCGGGCTCGACTGCCTCTGGGAGGACTTTTGATCCCTGTCGGTTGTGGTAGGAGGCTACCAACCGGGGGTAGCCGAGCGAGGGTCGGGCTCGACTGCCTCTGGGAGGACTTTGATCCTTAGCGTTGGAGGGGCTGTAAGAAGCCTACTAAGGATAACCGAGAAGTGAAGCTGCGCGGTTGTCTCTTGGCGAGGGCTTTGATCTCTGGCGTCGTGGGTAGGCAACCACCAGCCGAGGATGACTGAGCGAGGTAGCCGTTCAGATGCCTCTTGCGAGGGCTTTAATCCCTGGCGTCATGGGTAGGGAGCTACCAGCCGGAGATGACCGAGCAGGGTAGCTGCTCGGTTGCCTTAAAGGAGGGCTTCGATCCTTAGCATTGGAGTGGCTGTAAGAAGCCTACTAAGGATAACCGGGCTGTGATGCTGCGCGGTTGCCTCTTGGCGAGGACTTTGATCTATGGCGTCGTAGGTAGGCAACCACCAGCCAGTGTTGACCGAGCGGTGTAGCCGCTCAGATACCTCTTGTGAGGGCTTTAATCCCTGGCGTCATGGGTAGGAAGCTACCAGCCGGAGATGACCGAGCAGGGTAGCTGATCGGTTGCCTCTTGCGAGGGCTTTGATCCTTCAGGATGGGGACCAAGCAGGGTTACTCCCCAGTGCCTCTTGGCAAGGACTTTGATCCCTATCGGTTGTGGTAGGAAGCTACCAGCCGGGGATAGCCGAGCAAGGGTCGAGCTCGACCTCCTCAAAGGAGGACTTTGGTCCTTAGCGCGGGACGGGCTGTAAGAAGCTTACCAAGGACCCTTGGCCGAGTAGGGTTACTGCCCGGTGCCCCTTGGCGAGGGCTTTTGTCCTGAAGGATAGCCGAGCGAGGTTTGGGCTCGACTGCCTCTTGGAGGGCTTTTGATCCCTGTCGGTTGTGGTAGGAGGCTACCAGCCGGAGATAGCCGAGCGAGGGTCGGGCTCGACTGCTTCTGGGAGGACTTTGATCCTTAGCGTTGGAGGAGCCATAGGGGGTCCGCTATGGATAACCGGGCAGTGAAGCTGCACGGTCGTCTCTTGGCGAGGGCTTTGATCTGTGTCTTTATAGGGTAGGAACCTACCCGCTGGGAATGTGCCAAGCAGGAAGGGACTCGGCTGCCTCATGAAGAGGGCTTTAGATCCTCAGCTTCTGGTGGGCAGGAGGATGCCTACTGGGGAGGCACCAAACAGCAATAAACTCGGCGGCCTCACGATGAGGGCTTCAAATCCTCAGCGTCTGATGGGCAGGAAGATGCCCGCTGGGGATGCGCCGAGCAGGGAGGAACTCGGCGGCCTTTCGATGAGGGCTTGAGGTCCTCAGCGTCTGATGGGCAGGAGGATGCCAGCTGAGGATGCGCCGAGCAGAAAGGAACTTGGCGGCCTCGCGATGAGAGCTTGAGGTCCTCATCGTCTGATGGGCAGGAGGATGCCCGCTGGGGATGCGCCGCGCAGGAAGGAACACGGCGGCCTCACGATGAGGGCT
This sequence comes from Agapanthus africanus, assembly GCA_030015575.1. Lineage (NCBI taxonomy): Eukaryota > Viridiplantae > Streptophyta > Magnoliopsida > Asparagales > Amaryllidaceae > Agapanthus > Agapanthus africanus. The sequence goes on along the minus strand of CM057343.1, from coordinate 284,223,505 downwards.
TGAGGTCTTCATCGTATGATGGGTAGGAGGATGCCCGCTGCGGATGCGCCGAGCAGAAAGAAACTCGGTGGCCTCACGATGAGGGCTTCAGGTCCTCGGCATCTGATGGGTAGGAGGATGCCCGCTGGGGATGCGCCGAGCGGGAAGGAACTCGACGGCCTCACGATGAGGGCTTGATCCCTGGCGTTGTGGGGTAGGGAAGCTACCAGCCAGGGTTAGCCAAGCATGGTAGCTGCAGGCTGCCTCTTCTGAGGGCTTTGATCTTTAGCACTGGAGGGGCTGTAGGAAGCCTATTAAGGATAACTGGGCAGTGAAGCCGTGCGGTTGCCTCTTGGCAAGGGCTTTGATCCCTGGCGTTGCGAGTAGGGAAGCTACCGGCTAGGGATAGCCGAGCAGGGAAGCCGCTCGGCTGCCTCTAAGGAGGAATTTGATCTTTAGCGTTGGAGGGGCTGTAGGAGGCCTGCTAAGGATAACCGAGCAGTGAAGCTGCGCGGTTGCCTCTTGGCGAGGGCTTTGATCCCTGACGTTGCGAGTAGGGAAGCTACCAGCCAGGGATAACTGAGCAGGGAAGCCGCTCGTCTGCTTCTAAGGAGGACTTTGATCCTTAGCGTTGGAGGGGCCGTAGGAAGCCTGCTAAGGATAACCGGGCAGTGAAGCTGCACAGTTGCCTCTTGGCAAGGGCTTTGATCCCTGGCTTTGCGAGTAGGGAAGCTACCGGCCAGGGATAGCCGAGCAGGGAAGCCGCTCGGCTGCCTCTAAGGAGGACTTTGATCCTTAGCGTTGGAGGGGCCGTTGGAGGCCTGCTAAGGATAACCGGGCAGTGAAGCTGCGCGGTTGCCTCTTGGCGGGGACTTTGATCCCTGGCGTTGCGAGTGAGGAAGCTACCGGCCAGCGATAGCCGAGCAGGGAAGCCGCTCGACTACCTCTAAGGAGGACTTTGATCCTTAGCGTAGGAGGGGCCGTTGGACGCCTGCTAAGGATAACCTTGCAGTGAAGCTGCGCGGTTGCCTCTTGGCGAGGGCTTTGATCCCTGGACGAGGAGGCCCTAGAGCCGCCGTGGAGAGCCCCTTCTGTGCGACCCCGTCGGGGGAGGGGGTGTCGGTCATGCCTGGGGACAGGAGAGGTGACCGACATCTCCTTAGGGGGCTGGGGGTCCTAAGTAGGCTCGAGTCGAGACGCCCTGGCGGAGGATCTTGGCGTGGAGCTGTGGGGCGCCCAGCGGGCCTCAGAGAGTATAGGCCCGTGAGACCTGTGGCTATGGGACGTAGCCTGCCGGTGGTCAGCCGTGCTGATGAGGGCAGAGTCTACTGGAGGCGAAGGAGCGACGATCTGGGGACCTGGCCCGGCAGTTTGGACGCGGACGAGCGCCTCCACGATGGACTGTAGTCGGTATATTCGGCCGGTGAGGGCGTTGATGATGGTCGCCGGAGGAGGTTCATCTGCGCCTCCGGTGAGGGGGAGGCGGCAGCTGGCACCTGGATCTTCAGGGTGATCTGTTCATATCAGAATTTTACATTATTATATTCCCCATTCTTAGTCATATTGCAAATAAATAGGTGCTTTTGATCCATGTCTGCTAAATTGTTGCAGGTTACAAGTTCTCAGAACAATACAGTGAAATTCTGGAAAAGACGCTTCAAATGTGAGACTACGATCGACAAATAGATGAATCTGCAAGATGTCGCCTACCAGTTTAAGGAACAAACGAAGATAAATGAACAGTTTGATTGCAAAAAGTACGAGGGCAGCACAAGATTCAAGACTTCAACGCGAAACTTACGGTAAAAGTCCACAAATTCTGCACTGTTGGAAATCTGGAAGAAAGTAGAAAAGATTCTGAAGAACCAAAAGAAGAAAACAGAAGGAAATAGCAACATGAAGCAACCCTGAGAAGTTGAGCCATAGATCCCTCAAGATGGCCACAGATCCGCGGCCAAACATGGCATTCCGCCGCGGATCTGCGGCCGAGCAGTGCACGTGTCGGTGCACGTGTCGGTGGGTGTCGGTGCTTTGGCCCGGCTTTATTTGGGTGGTCTTGTAATTTCAAATGTTGATCACATGTAAACCCTAAGATTTCTCCTATCTATAAATAGGAAAGCCTACAGCCTCTTTTGGGGCATGCCTCTTTTTATATTTTAGATTAAATTTTCAATTCCATTGTAATCGTCAAGAGGTGTCAATAAAGTATGGTTTTTTTTCATTTTTATCTTGTGTCCTTCTTAATTGAATTTTATTTCTGCAATTTTTTATATGTCTTTATTTATCTGCAAGTTAATTAGGTTATTAAAACAAAATTATAAAAAATGAATTTTGTCGCAACTTTCCTAATGAGTGAGTAGTTCCTCACTTGTTAGGGTTAGGATTGGGTAGGTTTGAGAGATGAAAGTCCCTCACTCCTTTCTTGCCCACATAATCTTTAATTAGGACTCTATTTGAATAAAACACGCACCGCTCACTACGGCACCCTATCCTACGAGATAGCAGTGATTCCCTAGTTAGACCGGTTGTGGTTGATTTACATAGAGGTTATGGGTAAGAGTTAAGAAAGGACGGACAACGACCAAAAGGAAGAAACTATATTTCTTCCTAGTCGTGCTAACCCCATTGTTAATCATTATCCTAACACCTATAATCTTAATTAGGGCAAAGAAAGCAGTGAGTAGAATTCTCTTTCCAAACTAACCTAATACTAACCCTATCAAGGTTTTAATCCAAATTAAATTCAATCTTAGTTTTTATAAAAATCGAAACCTACCAAAAATACGACTTAACTCGTTAGAGTAATAAGAAAAGAACACGTTTTTCCTGTGGACCGACCCATACTCAACCGGCTAGCTACCATGCGACACCATTATTGATTGCGGTATATTCTTAATTTTGATTTTAAAAACACACGCAAAAGAACGATCAATCAAATGGCGTTGTTGCCGGGGATAGCGGTAGTTATTTTCTTTTTGTAATTTCGGGTTAATTGAAATTGAAGAAAAAAAATTATAAAAACTGAAAAATATAAAAAACATAAAAAAAATTATCATCTTGTTATTTTTTGAAAGGTTTTGTGTGAATTCCGCAGGAAAGGAAGACGGACAAATTCAGATCTGGAGCAAATCCAGTGAACAAAATAGCAAATAGAAGATCTGAACAGACAGAGGAGAACCGTAACAGACAACAGAAGAATTTTGGAGGATTGAACCAACTTATCTACCGCGGAACCGCCGCAGTCTTAAGCCTTTGACCGCGGATCCGTGGCCGCTTGCTGACGTCAGCATTTCAAATCCCTCTGTGAATATTTCTTGTCTTCTCTGTAACCCCCTGTGCTCCTCTGAAAAATTTTCCTGCAGGGTTCTTTACGCAAAACTTCTTCTCCCTCTCTAATAAATCAATCTTGTGTAGGATTCTTTGCGCCGCAAATAAAAAGAAAAAAAAATTTGGCAAGTGTTTTAGATTTTTTATGCTAATTGCTTTCCATTTTTAAAACGGACTTTTAAGAGGCTATAACACCAATCCAGATTGGGTGGGGATTTCATTACCCTTCCTAAGACTCCAAAAATCACAAAAAGCATTTGCATCAACCCTCGAATTAATTAAAAAATATTTAGACTCAGCCAGTTAAGGACTGTCTCGCTCATTAGGACAGAGGAAGGTTGTGGGCAATCGGTCATTTATCTAAACCTGACTTTGTGGTGCATAGGCTAGGAAAGTGGGAAAGGTAATTTTAAAAGGCCCGTCTCACGGTGATTCGTGAGCGGATCCCTCCTTTCTTTACTTATGCTTACCTGGCCACAATTGGCGGTGAAGATGCGATTCGAGGGATATCTCACAACTTGCCTTTTGGACCAGTTAGGAGCAGTCTAATTGACTAAGAAGGCCCTAGCTCTAGGCTTGATTGTGCATGCTTAAATTGTGATTGCTTGAAAGTGTGTCTTAGTTCCTTATAAAAAATCTTTTGCAAAAACTCTTTATAAAAAAAAACCAAAAAAAATTTTTTTTACAAAAACTTGCCATTTGTCGCTAGAAATCCATTGCGCACAACTTTTACCAACATTTTCTCCATCGACGTTTTCTTACCCCCTAATTGAACGATTCTTTGTGTGTCGGTTTAGAAAATGAATAGAAATCACAATCAAAGAATTATTTTGACCGCAATCAATAACGGTGTCGAATGTAGCGCGTTAGAAAGTGCGGATCGTCCACAGGGATTGTGCGATTCGTTCGTATTTTGTTTTGGTTGAATTGAAAATTAAAAGTAAAGCAAAAACGATTCAAGATTTATATCGATGAATTTCAAGAATCAACTATTCTAATCAAGAATCAAGAAAGCGATAAACATCAAGAATCAAGTATTGGTAGAATTCCAATCGATTTAAGTTTCAAGATTTGAAGTAAAGCTCGTAGGAATCGATTAGATCGTAGATATGAAGATGACTAGAAATTACCGTTTCTTATCCATTAACAAGTTGATGCTAAATCGATGTAGATTCATCGAGGATCAATGATCTTGTGAAGAATTAGGGTTCTCATCCTATCCTTTGTCCTTTCGATGAATCACATTCACTAGATAGCTTCTAGAAAATCGAATGATTGATCGTTGACCTCTAAATCGTGCAAAAAGAATCAAGAACATGTTTCGCATCGATCTAGATCATCGATCATTCAATTTTCAAGAATTTACAATTGTTATAGGACTTAAGAAAACGTTTAATGATTCGTCAATATCATCATTCTACAATCGTTTCGATTCCTCCACGAGCGGAGTTTTATTCAAGCATCATCACAAAGAATACATTCAAGAATTGAAGATGAATCATAATGCTCGAATTGAAATATAAGCAACTTAAAAGAATCTTCACCTTTATTTATTCCACAAATTGTTACACGTTGCTCAAGACTACAAGAATTTGAGAAGGAACAAGATTGTTGAATCTAGCATTGCATCGGCTCCTTGAGTCGTGGATCGGCTTGGATCTCGTGCTCCGTTGAAGTCCGGCTTCGCTTCTAAAGGATCGTTGAAGACTTGCTCTGCTAGAACTCGAAGGATCTTGAATTTGGTTTCTTGATTTGATTAGGGTTAGGGTTTTGAGGTGGCAAGTTTTGTCACTAAACTTGTGGAAGGATGAAGAACTAAAGAGTGATTAGCTTTCAACAACCTTTTCAAGAGAGGCCTAGGGTCCCTTTTATAGGCTTAGGAGTGATTAGCTTCCTTAAGAAGCTTGGATTAGGTTAGCTTCCATAGTAAGCTATTTAGTTAGGTAGAAGCCTCTAGAACTAGTTAGTTAGGGCTTAGCTTCTAGCTTAAGCTAGGATGTTAGGGAGAAGGTTCTAGGCTCTTAATGTTGTTTAGGTGAAGCTTGTTTAGGAAGCTAGGACATCATTAGTTTAGATCAAAGGGCCCATGCTGATCTGGCAGAATGTTCAGGAGCCATCTGGAATTTGTAGTGTCTTTATGAGATGTAGGAACTGATAGAGAAGTTATGAAGTGAAGAATTTCTGCTGACGTGGCAAGTCAGCCGCTGTTCCGCGGCGCAAGGCGGCTCAGGCCGCGGAACCGCGGCCATGTGGCTGCCTTAGGGCTTGAAACTTCTGCTGTGGATTTCTGATAACCTTTTGGTATTTTTATGATATATTTAATCTCTGAATGCCTTCTAGGTTATTGTCAGTTTCCAAATCCTAGAGTTGGCGTATTCTTTAGCAGCACTGTTGTGTGAATTTGACCATTCTTCTGGATTTCCCTGCACAGACTTCGAAACACAAGCTGCGCAATATAGGAATGATGCCATGCTATGAAATACAGTCAATTTCCCTTGAAATGCCGGTTTTAGAGTATAACACATACAATCTGATATTTTACGATTGTTTTGCTAATATGTTCTATATGAATACCGAACAGCTCTAGATGAATGCAATTAATAGGGCAATTGCCGTGTTAAAGATGCAGTATTTTCGACTGATCAAATTCCCCCAAACTTATTTTCGATTTTCTCGAGCGAATGGTTTTATTAAAAAGAGAAGGAGAAAATAAAGAAAGAGAAAAACTAACTAGCACACTTTCGTAGGCAACACGATTGCACTGAGCACGTGCAACAAGCCTTTAAACCTTTAGGTGTCCCTAGTAGGAGGAGTGTTGTCTCCTTAGGGTTTTCAGCGGATTGCACCCACAAAATCCAATAATAAAAGGAAGATCATGAATATTACATTTAAAGAAAAGAATTGTAAAAGAAAATCCTTGAAAATTAGGGTTTCCAACTAAGCTAGCTTTTCGGTTGTCATGAGCCCTATCTTAATAGTCATGAAAAAATGTCAGAAATCACGTCCTCCCTCAATAAAACATCGTCTTATTCTTCATTTCTATCTTTCTTCCAAACATCGATCATATAACCCTGCATGTGTGTAAAGGACATCCCTACACCCGGAGAATTCAATTCAAGCTATCATACTCTTGCCCATCAGCCTCAGTACTTTTTAATTAATGAATATTAGATGAGATTGCTCACACACTTTCATGCGACCATTAATACTTCTTAAGGTACTAACCGACCGATTACTCATGCGCTTGCTTATTTTGTGTATTTTCCTCGTCTTGCACCACCTAAGACTTAGCAGTGACTCCCAGACCAGTTGGCCTTAGGGCACTAGGTGAAGAGGCACCCTTCGCTATATTTTTTTATTGCTGCCTTGGCGATAACAAAACCAGTGTCCATTTTCTCACCACTTTATATTTTCTTCCTTTTTCATTTTTTTATTTCCTTCATACATCGGCTTTAAGAAAAGAGCATTTCAAGGTATCCTCTACTATCCCGGGCTTCAAGACGTGTGTAAGTGCGATTAGTAGGGTATCAACGTTCAAAATGTTTGGCTTCCAGAATAGAAACTATTTTTCAGACTTATTTTTATCCTCAGATTAGTGACTTCTTTCATCTTACTAACCCTTGGGACAACGGCTCATAACTACTTATTACTAGTTCGTATAAGAAAACTTCTAATTTTCTTAGTTTTCTTAAATTTTTCTAATCTCATTGATGTAATTTTTCACTATCTAATCTTTTATTATCGTATTTATGTACAAAAAATGTTTGAATATTAAATATTTTTATATTCTGAAAATTTTTAAAATTTTTATTGGTTTAAAAATTTTTAAATTTTTATAGGTTTTTAAAGAAATGTTTTGTGCTTATGCAAATGATATGCAAATGATGCAAAAATAAGCACAAACCTCCCCCAAACTTGTTTTCAACAGTGTCCTCACTGTTGCCAACCGCTATATCGACAAAAACTGTAAGCCTGGGAGGAATTTATTAGTGGGGGCAAAACATATAAGTGAAGATCTTCCCCCAAACTTATTCTTTTCACACACCTCCATTCAAAAGATGATGCAGTAATATACAGGACATGGAGGTGAGACGGAGGAATTTTAATCAGGGTAAAATGGCTCCTGTAAGAACAGGAGCTCCTCCGTGGGGTCAGTGGAAAAATACGGCTTTAGTCTATGTCCGTTCACTTTGAAAAATGTGTCGTTTTTAACATTTTCTACCTCTAGTGCCCCGTGCGGGTATACAGACCGCACAACAAAAGGTCGCTTCCACCGAGATCGAAGCTTACCCGCGTGAGGGTGTAGTCGCGAATCGGACTTCCTGACCAGGTGAAAATGTTTTCCTCAAAATGTTTTTATCATGAAAAACCTTGGTCCTATTATTTATGATTACAGCGTTATCATAAGCTTCATCGCGGAGTTCGCTTAGCTCATTTAATTGCAGCTTCCGAAAGTTGCAGGCTGGGTTTAAGTTAAAGTTGATTTCCTTAATAGCCCACAATGCTTTATGCTCTATCTCGACTGGCAAGTGACATGCCTTCCCAAACACTAACCTATATGGAAACATCCCTAGGTCGGTTTTAAATGCAGTTCGGAATGCCCAAAGAGCATCCATCAGTTTGGTCGACCAATCTTTTCTATTTTTCACAACAGTCTTCTCCAGGATTTCTTTGATCTGTCTATTCGAAATCTCAGCCCGCCCGCTCGTTTGGGGATGATAGGGTGTAGAAAGTCGGTGGTTGATTGCGTATTTCCGCATTAGAGTCTCGAAAGATCTGTTGCAGAAATGTGTCCCGTTATCGCTAATGATAGCGCGTGGGTGTCCAAATCGCTAAAAGATATTTTTTTTAAGAACTTAATGACAACCTTCTTGTCATTAGTGCGACATGGAATGGCTTCAACCCACTTAGAGACATAATCAACCGCAAGCAGTATGTACAAATTCCCAAAGGAGTTGGGAAAGGGACCCATAAAGTCAATTCCCCAAACATCGAAAATTTCAACCACTAAGTTGGGTTGCTGTGGCATTTCATTTCTCCGGGAAATCCTACCCGTGTACTGACACTGTGTACAGGTTTTGCAATAGTCAAATGCGTCCTTGAATAAGGTCGGCCAATAAAAACCGCATTGCAAAACCTTCTCCGCCGTCTTTTTAGGACCGAAGTGACCCCCGCAGGCCTGATCATGACTAAAAGATAGAACACTCTTGAACTCTTCGTTCGGGACACACCGGCGAATGATCTGGTCAGGACAATATTTAAACAGATATGGCTCGTCCCAGTAAAAGTGTTTTACTTGGGATAGAAAACGGTGTTTGTCCTGTTTTGACCAATCGCTGGGTATCAGTCCCGTGACAAGATAGTTCACAATATCCCTGAACCACGGTTCATTGGATACGCTCAAGAGTTGTTCGTCCGGGAACGAATCATTGATCGGCAGGGTCATAGGGGAAGGAGAGATGCGTGAAAGATGGTCGGCTACAACGTTTTCACATCCTTTCTTATCTTTGATAACAAGATCGAATTCTTGTAATAGAAGGATCCAACGTATTAGCCTACCTTTTGCATCTTTCTTCGTCAAAAGATGTTTCAAGGCGGAGTGGTCAGTGTACACAACTATTGGTGAGCCAATCAAGTAAGGCCTAAATTTTTCTAATGCAAATACAACGGCCAAAAATTCTTTTTCGGTAGTTGTATAGCTAATTTGAGCATCATTCAGGGTCTTACTCGCATAATAGATCACGTGTGGCATCTTTTCAATGTGTTGTCCTAAGACTGCACCAACTGCAAAATCTGATGCATCACACATAAGCTCAAAGGGGTAGTCCCAATTTGGAGACGATAGAACGGGGGCTGTAGTGAGGGAGTGTTTAAGTGAGTCGAATGCTGCGTCACAATCCGAGTCAAAGTGGAAGGTCGTATCCTTGGCCAAGAGAAGAGTTAAAGGTCTAGCAATTTTGCTAAAGTCCTTAATGAATCTCCTATAAAAGCCCGCATGGCCAAGAAATGATCGAATGTCCGTGACGCTTTTGGGATGAGGTAGGTTTTGAATGACATCTATCTTAGCTCTGTCAACCTCAATGCCTTTACGTGAAATAACATGTCCTAGCACAATTCCCTCTTGGACCATGAAGTGGCATTTTTCCCAATTTAAGGTTAAGTTCTTCTCTTTGCAACGAGTAAGAAAAGCGTCAAGATTCGATAGGCAGTCGGAAAAAGAGTCTCCAAAAATCGAGAAATCATCCATAAAAATCTCCAAGAAATTCTCGACCATGTTAGAGAATATCCCCATCATACACCGCTGAAAGGTAGCGGGAGCATTGCATAACCCAAAGGGCATGCGTCTATAAGCAAAGGAACCAAAAGGACAAGTAAAAGTGGTTTTATCTTGATCCTTTTTGGCTATGGGGACCTGATTATAGCCAGAGTATCCATCCATAAAGCAATAATACTCACGTCCAGCTAAGCGTTCCAGCATTTGATCAATGAAAGGAAGAGGAAAGCGGTCCTTCCTCGTGGCAGCATTGAGTTTTCTATAATCAATACATACACGCCACCCAGTTTGGGCGCATGTCTGAATCAACTCATTTGCCTCATTGGTAATAACAGTGATGCCAGATTTCTTAGGGACGACATGTATTGGACTCACCCATTGGCTATCGGAGATTGGGTATATAATACCATTATCAAGGCATTTGACAATCTCTTTCATCACCGCTTCCTTCATGACGGGATTCAACCGTCTCTGTGGTTCTCGGGTTGGTCTGGCATCATCTATCACATGTATATGATGTTCTACAATCAAGGGACTAATCCCTTTGATGTCCGCCATGGTCCAACCAAACGCCTCACTATTAGATCTCAATACAGATAAAAGTGCATTCTCTTGCTCTGATACTAGAGTAGCGGATATGATAACCGGTAAGGACTCATTCTCACCTAAATATGCAAATTTAAGATGAGAAAGTAAAATTTTGAGATCTAATGCTGGCGGAAAAATAATAGAAGGTGGGATCATCGAGTGATTTTTGGAGTCACAAAGAAGCTCATAGCCTGTAAAAGATACAGACTCAGATAGTGATGAGTCAGGAGTGTGAGACTTAGGCGTGGAAATGGTGCCCTCTCTAAGCTCATGTGTATGGTCAAATAGTGATGTGGTAGTGTCGTCGAGATCTATAAAGCAAAGTTCATCAACTCCGCAACTTTCGGGAGCAATCTCGTGGACAGAGCACACATCAAGGATATGAGCAGAAGGTTCTGATGGCTGACTTCCAATTTTGTAGATGTTTAGTTCAATGTTCATATTTCCAAATGATAAGTTCATAGAACCATTTCTACTGTTAATGAAAGCATTGGAAGTGGCAAGGAATGGTCGACCCAAAATCACCGGAATTTGGCTCCGGAGGTTCGCTACAGGTTGTGTATCGAGAACAATGAAGTCTACAGGGAATACAAATTCCCTGACTTTTATCAACACATCCTCTAGTTCACCCCTAGGTTTAGTGATTGAACGGTTTGCCATTTGGAGAGTGCAGTGAGCTGGTTTCAACTCTCCAATCCCTAGCTGCTCATATACAGAATATGGAAGTAGGTTAACACTTGCGCCAAGGTCTAAAAGAGCACGGTTTATGTTTTTACCCCCAATAGAAATCGATATCGTCGGACATCCTGGGTCCTTACGTTTCTTTGGTAGCTGTGGGATAAAAGCAGTGCTAATATTATTAGACATGAAGACCTTCTTCGGCACTTGAGTCTTCCTCTTCCTAGAGCACAAGTCCTTAAGAATTTTCGCATAAGCGGGGACTTGTTGAATCGCATCTAGGAGAGGGATGTTGATGTTAACCTGTTTGAACATTTCCATAATTTTCTCCATTTGTAGACTCGATTTGTTACCCCTTTACCGATTCGGGTAAGGAGCTTTAGCAATAAGCGCTGGGTCCATCATAGGAGAAGGAAGTAGGGGTAGACGTGATCCCAAAAGAGGAGTGGGGATCGTCTGTGGAGAACTAGAAGAGGGTTGCTGAGGTGTCGAACCTAGTGGGAAACGGAGAATAGGTTCGTGAGAAGATGGTGGGGTAGAAGAACAAAGATCAGAAGTAGAAGTGTGTGTGTGAGGAAAGGTCTCGGCCGGGGTGTTATTGATTGGATTTTCAATATCATCAATATCTTTCCCAACATGGTTATTTAGCACTCTTCCTGATCTCAACGTTGTGACGGCATTTACATTGTAATGCCCAGGATTCGGTAGGGGTTAAGACGGAAGTTTCCCTTTTCCTCTCGCACTCATTTCGGCTTTAAGTCGTGCGATTTCAGCTTCCATCGATCTGATACTCTCAGCTTGGGATGCTGAGTTTTTCTTTATCTCACTGACCGAAGATCTAACCTCAGCCGACACCTCTATGAAATTTGACAGAAGTGATTTCATGGTTTGAGTGAATTGAGAGAATTCGTTAGGACAGGTCATCTGCATAGGATTAGACGGTGCAGGAGTGTTGACCTGGTTTTGGAAATTTTGTGACTTGTAGGGGTGCTGAGTGAGTTGAAGTGGTTGATGTTGTGGTGGAAGAGCTCTTTGGAAATTATTTTGGATTGGAACCGTGTTTTGAGATTGTTGTTGGTTCCAACCAAAATTCAGGTGATTCCTCCAACCCTGATTGTACGTGGAAGAATATGGATCGTTTCTAGGTCTTTGAATTGCGGCATTGGTATGCTCGTGACCTTGAAACGGAGAGTTTAATGGACATTCTTGCGTTAAGTGAGAAGGATCAGAACAGCACCCACATACAGTTTTGGGGAGCGACATTGGGTTCAGGGAGGCTGCCAAAAATTTGTGTTCCATAGCCTCGAGCTTCTTTTGCATTGCTGCCATCTCAGCTCGAACACCTATGGACACATCAATTTGGTGTACGCCACCCCTAGTCGATGACTGGGTTCCACTCTCCCACTGTAAGGATTTTCAGCGAACTCTTCTAAAAATTTCCAAGCTTCCCCATCATCCTTGGTCATAAAGGTGCATTGACACATGTTTTCAATGTTCTGTTTAGTGTTTGGGTTAATGCCCTCATATATGATTCGGCAAAGATCCCATCACGGGATGCCATTATGTGGACATTGAACCAAAAGATCCTTGAAACGTTCAAAGCATTTTGAAAATGGTTCAGTCGGAAGCTAGATAAATTGATTTAGTTCGCTACGGATTTGAGCTGTCTTTTGCATAGGGTAGAATTTCTTAAGGAATGCCGCAACGAATTCTTCCCAATTCGTAATGGAATGCGCGGTAGTGTTATATAGCCACTTCTCGTCTATATCGTACAATGTAAATGGAAGAAGTCGTAGACGCATAGCATCCACTGAAAGTTGTGACGTACCCATCATTGCGCATACATTTTCAAATTTCGTGATAAACACATATGCGTCCTCAGACTCGAGACCGTGGAATTTGGGTAGAAGATTGATGTACTGGGGTTTAATCTCAAAATTATCCCCGTTGGCTGGTGGTGTGGATAAGCAGGTCGAAAGAGGACCTCGAATAGGATAGCACCTCTCTTGGAGAGAGATGCGGGGTGGATTCTGCGCACCAACGGACGGCGGCAGAGTAGTGGTAAAAAAGTTCGATGGAGACGGATCCATCGGTGTGGGTGTGGTGGTGGGTAAAGAAAAGGTAAATGTAGAAATACCGACTTCGGAGTCGATTGGGGGTACGTGGACTAAACGGGTACTAGAATCCCGTGTCCAGCCTATCTTGCACTAAAAATGGTTAGTACAAGTGGCAGCGTGACTTATAATTAGGGGAAAGAATGAATGTGGTGTTTGTTTTGAAAAATATACGGATTTTTTAAAAAATGATGCCATCACAACAAATGCAACAAGCAAAACCCTAATTCTAGTGGTCGCCTAGGTCAAAGCTCTAGACCGCTCCTAACTGCCAAAAGACAAGTCGCAGGATAAATCCTCCACTGCCTCTTTGTCCCCCTATAGCCAGGTAAGTGGGAAGGTACTCCACTACGTAAGTAGTGGGCCTAATTAATAACCACTAGCCTTAGACACACTTTCCTTAGACACCACAATGAAACGCGGATAAGCAATGAATTACCCACGGCCCTTCTTCTGTCCTAAGTGAGCGCGACGGTCCTTAGAGTCATCTCTAGATATTTTTTAGTTAATGAGGGTAAATGCGGATGCAAGTTTGGGATTTTCGGGGCTTAGGAAGGGTAATGAACTCCCCACCTAATCTGGATTTGGCCGTGCCCCTTAATTTCCGTATTAATATGCAAACAACCACAAATCAAAACACACACAATTTATTTTGCTTTTTGCGGCGCTGCGATTTTTTTATTTTTTATTTGCAAAGAAGCCTGCAGAAATTTGTTATTTGGAGCAGACAGAGAAGGAGATAAGAAAGTTAGAGGCTCACAGAGAAAAATTTGCACAGAGATCCCTTCACACAGGCGCGGAACCACCGCAAATGGTGGCTCAAACCGTGGAAACGCGGTCGTAGGTGCTGTTCAATGCACAATTTTTTCACAGCAAGCTGCTGTTAACTCCTTGAGCTCTCTGGAAATGCCTGGAAAAAAATTCACTTTCTCCACAGCTTCCAGAACTCCTCGCAATCAAATCACAACAACACGTTTAGATTTTGTGCGAATTTTGATCACAAAATTATAATGGAATAAATCTTTCAATTCAAATTTCAAATAAAGAATGAATTAGCGTGCGATTCCCGGCAACGGCGCCATTTGATTGATCGATTCTTTGTGTGTCGGTTTAGAAAATGAATAGAAATCACAATCAAAGAATTATTTTGACCGCAATCAATAACGGTGTCGAATGTAGCGCGTTAGTAAGTGCGGATCATCCACAGGAATTGTGCGATTCGTTCGTATTTTGTTTTGTTTGAATTGAAAATTTAAAAGTAAAGCAAAAACGATTCAAGATTTATATCGATGAATTTCAAGAATCAACTATTCTAATCAAGAATCAAGAAAGCGATAAACATCAAGAATCAAGTATTGATAGAATTACAATCGGTTTAAGTTTCAAGATTTGAAGTAAAGCTCGTAGGAATCGATTAGATCGTAGATGTGAAGAACACTAGAAATTACCGTTTCTTATCCATTAACAAGTTGATGCTAAATCGATGTAGATTCATCGAGGATCAAGGATCTTGTGAAGAATTAGGGTTCCTCATCCTATCCTTTGTCCTTTCGATGAATCACATTCACTAGATAGCTTCTAGGAAATCGAATGATCGATCGTTGACCTCTAGATCGTGCGAAAAGAATCAAGAACGCATTTCGCATCGATCTAGATCATCGATCATTCAATTTTCAAGAATTTACAATTGCTATAGGACTTAAGAAAACGTTTAATGATTCGTCAACATCATCATTCTACAACCATTTCGATTCCTCCACGAGCGGAGTTTTATTCAAGCATCATCACAAAGAATACATTCAAGAATTGAAGATGAATCATAATGCTCGAATTGAAATATAAGCAAGTTAAAAGAATCTTGACCTTTATTTATTCCACAAATTGTTACACATTGCTCAAGACTACAAGAATTTGGGAAAGAACAAGATTGTTGAATCTAGCGTTGGATCGGCTCCTTGAGTCGTGGATCGGTTTGGATCTCGTGCTCCGTTGAAGTCCGGCTTCGCTTCTAAAGGATCGTTGAAGACTTACTTTGCTAGAACTCAAAGGATCTTGAATTTGGTTTCTTGAATAGATTAGGGTTAGGGTTTTGAGGTGGCAAGTTTTGTCACTAAACTTGTGGGAGGATGAAGAACTAAAGAGTGATTAGCTTTCAACAACCTTTTCAAGAGAGGCCTAGGGTCCCTTTTATAGGCTTAGGAGTGATTAGCTTCCTTAAGAAGCTTGGATTAGGTTAGCTTCCCTAGTAAGCTAGTTAGTTAGGTAGAAGCCTCTAGAACTAGTTAGTTAGGGCTTAGCTTCTAGCTTAAGCTAGGAGATTAGGGAGAAGGTTCTAGGCTCTTAATGTAGTTTAGGCGAAGTTTGTTTAGGAAGCCAGGACATCATTAGTTTAGATCAATGGGCCCTTGCTGATCTGGAAGAATGTTCAGGAGTCTTCTGGAATTTGTAGTGTCTTTATGAGATGTAGGAACTGATAGAGAAGTTCTGAAGTGATGAATTTCTGCTGACGTGGCAAGTCAGCCGCGGTTCCGCGGCGCAAGGAGGCTCAAGCCGCGGAACCGCGGCCATGTGGCTGACTTAGGGCTTGAAACTTCTGCTGAGGATTTCTGATAACCTTTTGGTATTTTTATGATATATTTAATCTCTGAATGCCTTCTAGGTTATTGCCAGTTTCCAAATCCTAGAGTTGGCGTATTCTTTAGCAGCACTGTTGTGTGAATTTGACCATTCTTCTGGATTTCCCTACACAGACTTCGAAACACAAGCTGCGCAATATAGGAATGATGCCATGCTATGAAATACAGTCAATTTCCCTTGAAATGCCAGTTTTAGAGTATAACACATGCAATCTGATATTTTATGACTGTTTTGCTAATATGTGCTATATGAATACCGAACAGCTCTAGATGAATGCAATTAATAGGGTAATTTCCATTTTAAAGATGCAGTATTTTCGACTGATCACCCCCACCTTCTACTTTTTGACTACACTACAACTCGTTATTGTATGTCCGGTTGGACTAGGGACACTAGTGCCCATTTAGTCCGTGTCTCGTTACTCCCTACTGACGACGCGTTCAACTCCAAAGTCGAAATTCCCTCCACTTCTTTACCTGCATCTTCAAATTCATCATTTTCTAAGGAGATGTCGGGATTCAATCCTAACAACCCCTTACCTACTTTGGGACTGATTCCACCTCAACTGGGTGCGAATAACTTACAACACCCTCCTGTTGAAGTGCCCCAACGAATCGCGCTCCAGGATCTTTTCTATCCAACCCGTACCGCACTTCCTAATTGTCTTTCACTTCCTCCGGCTAATAGGGATAACTTCGAAATTAAACCGCACTTCATCAATATGTTGCCCAAATTTCACGGGCTGGAATCCGAAGATGCCTATATCTCCATTAACAAATTCTAGAATGTTTGTGCAATGATGAAAACCACCCAACTTTCCGATGATGCTATAAGGCTACGTGTCATTCCCTTTACTTTATGTGACCTAGCTGAAAAGTGGCTATATAGCACAGCATCGCATTCCATAAAAAGTTGGGAAGAGTTTGTTAAGGCTTTTCTTAAAAAGTTTTATCCACACCACAAGACCGCGAGAATAAGAAATGAAATTAATCAATTTTCCCAGCTTCCTTCTGAACCTTTTTGAAAGTGTTTCGAACGATTTAAGGACCTTCTTGTTCGGTGCCCTCACCACAATATCGAGAGATGGAAACTTTGCCAAACTTTATACGAAGGACTGAACCCAGCAACTAAGCAGTTGCTGGAAACCATCTGTCAAGGTTACTTCCTTATAAAATCTGATGAGGAAGCTTGGCAATTTCTCGACGATCTTGCTGAACAAACGCTTCGGTGGGAAAGCACTAGACAAACCACTTCGTCCACTTCATCTACTTCATCCGGTTCGTCTAGGGCAGGTGTTCATCAACTTGACATGTTAATTGCAATGAAAGCCGAAATGACAGCAATTACACGTAAACTAGAAGCCATTGAGAGCAAATTCTCATTGCATTCTCATGTCCCCGCTTTCCCCCCCGCACTATTTGCGCTTGTTGTCCGGATCCGTCCCATTTGACCGAAGAGTGTCCTTACAACCCACCTGCTCAAGGAAAAGATCAAGTCAATGCTGCCTTTTAGCAGAGACAAAGAAATGATCCATATTATTCAACTTATAATCCTGGTTGGAGGAACCACCCTAATTTTGCTTGGAATCAAAATCAACAACAATTTCAGGGAAATAATAATGTTCAGAGGCCTCCTCCACAACAACAAGATCCTCAACAAACTCAATATTAGCAACCTTTCCAACCCCAACCTTACCAAAATCAAATGAACAACTTTGCACCAAACAACTTTTTTCCTCAAAATAATTTTGTTCAACCAAATAACGAAAGGTTTTCTCGCTAGAACGAAGTCTGGATGCGTTTTTAAAACAATTTACACAATCCTCAGCCAATATCCATTCATCCATTCAGTCTTTGGTGCAACACACTGAATCACATGAGCAAAGCATCAAAACCAATGAAGCCTAAATTGCACAACTGAATGCTGCTCTAAGCGAGCTAGAGAAGGGGAAACTTCCATCTCAACCACTTCCAAATCCTGGTCACACACAAAATGCACATGTTGCTCATGTACAACAAAACCATAATGTGAGTGCCGTGACTCCATTGAGATCTGGAAGGGTATTGCATACCAACGTTGGCAATAATAATGACACTCCGGCACCCGCTTCTTCATCTTCTTCATCATCTTCATCTTCTTCAAAGCCTATTCTTCATTCTTCACAAGGCTTTACTTCTTCTACTAATTCGAATGGACCCAAACCTCACACCATGAAAACACCAACACTGGGATCTGTTCCAACTCCGCAATCTACTCCACAAACATTAGACTTAACAAATTTTCAAAATATTCCATTTCCAAACAGGTTGAGATCCAATAAACAAACTCCGTAAATGGAGAAGATTGTGGAGTTATTTAAACAGGTTAGCATAAACATACCTCTCTTGGATGCAATCCAACAGGTCCCTTCTTACGCTAAAATCTTGAAGGACTTATGCACCAAGAAGTGGAAATTATAGGTACCCAAGAAAGTTTTCATGGCTAGTGCAGTAAGTGATGCTCTTACCCAACCTTTACCTCAAAAACGAAAGGACCCTGGCCGTCCTACAATTTCAATAACTATTAGGGATAAGAACATCAACCGCGCACTTTTAGATCTTGGTGCCAGTGTTAATTTGCTTCCCTATTCAGTATATGAACAATTAGGCGTTGGAGAGCTAAAACCTACACATTGTACTATCCAAATGGCCGACAGATCTATCACCCATCTTAGGGGTGAGTTAGAGGATGTGTTGATTAAAGTAGGGGACTTCATTTTCCCCATTTATTTCATTGTTATGGACACACAGCCTGCAGATAACCCCCGGAGTCAAATTCCGGTGATACTTGGTCGACCATTCCTTGCAATATCTAATGCGGTGACCAATTGTCGAAATGGTTCGTTGAACCTATCTTTTGTAAACATGAAAATTGAACTCAATATTTTTAAGTTGGGGAATCAACCCTCGGAGCCTAATGCTAATATACTTGATGTTTGCTCAATCCAAGAGATCACTCAAGAGGACCGTGAGCTCAAAAAATTTCTGTTCGATCACAGCAATTTTGATGCTACTAGCGCGTTCCTCCTTGAATCTGACATAGTTTTCACACCCGATAATGATTACGAGTATTTCACTTTTCGAACAATTTTGAAGAATCACCGCCCGAGTTTAAATCCTTTGAATTCTCGGATGAGTTAGCTGAACCATCCGATTCGGCTGCTTACACTCGCTTTTAACCTTTGTTGGAATCCTTCGAGTTTAAGAAAGTTTCACCAATTTTACCTTCAATTGTTTCATCTCCAAAACTCAAACTCAAGCTATTTCCGTCTCACCTTAAATACGCTTACTTAGGTGAGAATGAGACCCTTCCTGTCATCATCTCGGCCTCTCTAGCCCCCGAGCAAGAGAAAGCCCTATTAACGGTCTTACAAAATAATCGACAAGCTTTTGGCTGGACTATGGCGGACATCAAGGGGATTAGTACCCTGATAGTTGAACATCATATTCATATGATGGATGATTCCATGCCAGCAAGGGATCCACAGAGACGACTAAACCCTATCATGGAGGAGGCTGTTAAAATGGAGATTGTAAAATGTCTTGATAGTGGTATCATTTACCCTATCTCTGATAGCCAGGGGTTAGCCCCATTCATATCGTCCTTAAGAAATCGGGCATAACGGTCATGATTAATGAGGCGAATGAGTTAATACCTACTCGCACCCGAACTGGGTGGCGAGTTTGCATCGATTATAGAAAACCCAAAGCCGCGACACGGAAAGACCACTTTCCATTACCTTTCATTGACCAAATGCTAGAATGATTGGCTGGGCATGAATTTTACTTCTTTTTGGATGGCTACTCCGGCTATAATCATGTTTCCATCGCCGAAAAGGACCAAGACAAGACCACATTCACTTGTCCTTTCGGTACGTTTGCATACCGTCGCATGCCCTTTGGGTAATGCAATGCACCCGCTACTTTCCAGCAGTGTATAATGGGCATTTTTTCAGACATAGTGGAAAAATTCTTGGAGATTTTTATGGATGATTTCTCCATTTTCGGCGACTCCTTTGATGAGTGTTTGGTACATTTAGATGCAGTCCTTACCCGGTGTAGGGATAAGAACCTCACTTTAAATGTGGAGAAATGCCACTTTATGGTACGAGAAGGTATTTTCTTAGGACATATTAACTCGCAAAATGACATTGAGGTAGATAAAGATAAAATTGAAGTCATTTCCAATCTTCATCCTCCCAAGTGCGTCCGAGACATTCGAGTCTTCCTTTGCCATGCCGGTTTCTATAGAGGATTCATCAAGGATTTTAGCAAGATAGCTAAATCTTTGACTCTTTTGTTGGCTAAGGACACCATTTTTGATTTCGACTCAAGCTGCATGAAGGCGTTCGAGTCATTGACAAACTCACTTATTTTCGCTCCCATTCTTTCATCTCCTGACTGGACACATCCATTTAAAATTATGTGTGATGCATCTGATTTCACTAATGCAGCTGTCGTTGGACAGCACATTAATAAGATGCCGCATGTAATTTATTACGCTAGCCGAACCTTGAACGAGGCCCAATTAAATTACGCAACAACTGAAAAAGAATTCTTAGCTGTTGTGTTTGCACTAGAAAAGTTCAGGCCCTATTTAATTGGCTCTCCAGTCATCGTTTATACCGACCACTCAGCTATTCGCCATCTTTTCTCGAAGAAGGATGCTAAATCTCGGCTGATACGTTGGATCATCTTACTACATGAGTTTGACCTTGTCATCCGAGACAAGAGAGAATGCGAAAACGTAGTCGCCGACCATCTTTCACGCCTTTTTTCTTCCTCTACACTTCAAATTCCTATTAAACGCTTTTTTCTAGATGAGCAGCTTTTAACTGTGTCATGCGAACCTTAGTTCACAGATATTGTAATTTTTTGGCCACCGGACCGATACCAAACGAATGGTCAAATCAGGACAGATTCAGATTTCTATCACAGGTAAAACATTTTTACTGGGATGAACCGTATCTATTCAAATACTGTCCCAACCAAATTATTTGTCGGTGTGTCCCCGACAATGAGTTTAAGAGTGTGCTGTCATTTTTCCAAGATCAAGCGTGTGGTGGGCATTTTGGCCCTAAAAAGACTGCAGAAAAGATCTTGCTGTGTGGTTTATATTGGTCACAACTTTTTAAAGACGCGTATGAGTACTGCAAGACATGCTCCTGGTGCCAACACTTGGGCCGGATATCTAAGAGATATGAAATGCGTCTCCAACCAATATTGGTTGTTGAAATTTTTGATGTTTGGGGGATAGACTTTATAGGACCATTTCCTAACTCTTTTGGGAACGGGTTTATTCTCCTCGATGTTGACTATGTTTCAAAATTGGTCGAGGTTGTGCCCAGCTGAACTAATGACAACAAGGTTGTTGTTAGATTTCTCAAAGAAAACACCTTTTCTCGGTTTGGGCATTCTTGTGCGATTATCAGCGATAATGGATCTCACTTTTGTAATAGGACTTTCGAGTCCTTAATGCGGAAATACTCCATTACTCACAAGCTGTCAACGCCCTATAATCCCCAAACTTGTAGGCAAGCCGAGATTTCGAATCGGCAGATTAAACAGATATTGGAGAAAACGGTTTCCAAAAACCGTAAAGATTGGTCATCAAAACATATTGATGCCCTTTGGACATTTCGAACTGCCTATAAGATCGACCTTGGCATGTCTCCATATAGGCTTGTTTATGGAAAGCCTTGCCAACTTCCAGTTGAAATAGAGCATAGAGCATTTTGGGCAATAAAAGAGTTGAATATCTCTTTAGGAGATGCG
This sequence comes from Agapanthus africanus, assembly GCA_030015575.1. Lineage (NCBI taxonomy): Eukaryota > Viridiplantae > Streptophyta > Magnoliopsida > Asparagales > Amaryllidaceae > Agapanthus > Agapanthus africanus. The sequence goes on along the minus strand of CM057343.1, from coordinate 284,202,095 downwards.
TGCATCAATAGAAAGCTGCAGTTGAACGAATTGAACGAGCTTCGGGATGAAGCTTACGAGAATGCAATAATCGTAAAAAACTGAACGGAGGTGCTCCACGATAAACAACTTATGCGCAAGACTTTCAAACCTGGTCAACAGGTTTTACTTTACGACACTCGGTTACATTTCCATACCGGCAAGCTCAGATCTCGATGGAAAGGGCCATTTTTGCTGCACACCGTATATCCGCACGGTGCGGTCGATTTAGAAAATCCAGAGGACCGTTCACTATTTAAAGTGAACGGATATAGACTCAAACCGTTCCTTACTGCGGACCCTTCGGAGGAGCTCCTGTTTTTGCAGGAGCCGATCTATATTAACTGATCTTCCTCCATCTACCCCTAAATTTCGATTATCTAGCCAAAACACTGTTTTAAACAAATTTGGGGGTATGTATCACTTGTAATTATATAAAAACAAAAAAAAATTTTAAAATAATAAAAAAAATTTGCGTATTTTTGTAAAATTCCAGTTTTAATTAAAAATAAGTAAAAAAACTTTATTTACAAATAATTTCCTCTTTTTAAGAGAGGTTTTTTGCAGATAACCAACACATCCCCCATATAAATAGAACCCGACTCCTCTCTGTTTTTATCAAACACTAAAAATTGCTCTCAAAAAACCTTAGCCGCCGCCGCAGCCAGAGCAAGCAGTCTCCTCCAGAGCGCCGCGCAACTGCAGCCGAAGCCCTCTTTCCGCCGCTGATCCGCCGTGCATCTGTCTCTTCACCCTCTGATTTTTTTTAGAGGAGGTTTGCATCATCTCTCCCTCTCTGTTAAATTTTTTTTATAAATCTGTGAACTTTCTGAATGGCACCAACCTTGCAATTAGAACAAGATTTTTCACAAATCTTTTCACATACAATTTATGGGAGTTATTTTGGTGATGAGATCACACAGCGAGGGTGGAAATTTTTAATTTTCAATCATCCCAATGCCTACGCTCTTCCAGATCTAGTCACTCATTTTTACGAGTGGATGGTGGAAGGTTGCCTAGCACAATACGGTTGTATTAAATTACTTTGGGGTGATTGGGAAATAATCATTGATAGGGACTTCATCCATGAAGTCACCTTAATTCCTAGATTATATGTTCACGACCAACCCCTTCAATTTGAAGACTACTTACCCTTAATGGGTAATGACTGTTCAAGGGAATCTAGGAAGGGCATACAGGCTAGAACCCTTTTCGCCAATGTATTAACCGTGTGCCGTTGGCCACAAAACAACATTTTTGGCAGTTCACATAACACAACATTTTTCACCCAATCTCTTCATATCGTGCACACCTTAATGACTAAGAACCCTAGATTTGACATGTGCATGGTTTTACTTAATTCAATTGGTGCTGGCAAAAGGGCCGCAAATTACCTATGTCCTATGTTAGTGACACAACTCTGTCGCTATTTCCTCCCTGTAGAGGAATTTAAGTTTTACATGCCTGGAGGTATACCCATTAGGCCTCTTATTGAGGGCGTATCCACATCCTATACCCGCCTAACTGATGTATGGTTGCGAAGAGAACCGGCCGAACATGTACCCGCCAGGACACCCAGCTCCAGCTCGACCGCAAGCGAGGAAGAGCTTACACCAGCAGAACATGCACGTCTGCTTAGAAGAGCCACTAAGGGGATTGATAGGTTAGTAGGGATGATGACCAACTTTGATCACCGTGTGACCGAGATTGAGCATGGTGTGTCTACACTACTGGCGAGAGAGGAACGTTCCCATTCACGTTCGAGGGGACGCCGAGGTCCTGAGCAGTGAAGGCACTGCTTTTGGTAAGGTTGGGGGAGGAGGTGGCTTGTTAATAGTTATCATTGCATTGCATTTTTTAATTTTTGTACATATTTTTTATTTTTTTTCTTTGCATGTTTAATTCTGCATTGCATCTTTATAAAAAAATTAAAAAAATTAAAAAAACAAATATATATATATATATAATATAAGAGAAAAGTCAAATAAAAAATCAAAAAACTAAAAAGATTAAAAAAATTTCAATTACGGCCATATTTGACTTAAGTTTGACAAGACGGTTAACTAGCTAGGAAAAACAAGATCCTAAAATTTGTAAATTAAAAACCCTAAAAATAACCTTTCTTAAAAGTTTAGCGGTAGAAAATATATGTCCTTAGAGTTTATTTAGAAATAGGCAAATTTTGAGTTCAGTTCTCGGGCTAAGTCAAATTAAGGGAAGAGTATTGAAATTTTTATTGCAGTGTAAGTCTGAAAAATAATTCTGAACCTTTTGTCTAAATTCTGAAAATATATACCCTACAACTCACACATACACGCACCTTGAAACTTGGGATAGTAGAGGATATCTTGAAATGCTTTTGTCTAAAATCCTTAGTATGAGAAAAAATTAAAGTATAAGTGTGAATAAAGAGATATAAAAAAATGAACACTGGTTTTGTAATTACTTAAGGCTGCGTAAAGTAAAAAATATATCTAGCGAGGGTGCTTTATCACCTAGTGCCTTAGACCAACTGGTTTGGGAGTCACTGCTAAAGTCTTAAGTATTACAAGATGAGGAATTACGCCTAAATGCGCAAACACATTTTGTAATCGGTCGTTAGTACCTCAAGAAGTATTAACGGTCGCATGAAGGATGTGTGAGAAATTTCATCTAAAATTCACCAACTAAAATAGGTGTTTTGGACGATGGAAAAGAGTATGATAGTTTGAATTGAATTTCTAAGTGTAGGGGTGATACATACACACACTTAGGGGTATATGATTGGGGTTTGGATAAGATATAAGAATGAAAGATAAGGTTTATACCTTCAGTAGAAATGATAAAAATTCTTAAGTTAAGATGGAACCTTAAAAGGAAAATTCAAAAGATGCTGAAAGCTAAATAAATTTACAGAACATATACGATCTTAAGTTAAATGTTAAGTGAGTGTGAAAAATACATGTTGATAATTTCTAAGTTAATTATAATAGAATTTCTTGCTAGAACACCAAATTGAAGAATGAAAGTCAACAGGCCAAATTGATCGGTTTTTGTGGGTAGTATCCACTGAAAACCTTCAGGAGACAACACTTCTCCTACTAAGGACATCTAGAGGTTTAACGGCTTATTGCACGAGCTCAGTGCAATCGCGATTCCCTGCGAAAGTGAGGTTAGGATTTTTCGCGAATAAAAATAGTTTTGCTCGGGACGAGCAAAAGATAAGTTTGGGGGTATTTGATCATATCAGAATTTTTCATTATTATATTCCCCATTCTTAATCATATTGCAAATAAATAAGTGATTTTGATCCATGTCTGCAAAATAGTTGCAGGTTACAGGTTCTCAGAACAATACAGTGAAATTCAGGAAAAGACGCTGCAAATGTGAGACTACGACAAATAAATAGATGAATCCACAAGATGCCGCCTACCAGTTTAAAGAACAAATGAAGATCAATGAACAGTTCGATTGCACAAAGTACGAGGGCAGCACAAGATTCAAGACTTCAACGCGAAGCTTACGGTAAAAATCCACAAATTCTGCACAGTTGGAAACCTGGATGAAAGTAGAAAAGATTCTGAAGAACCAAGAGAAGAAAACAGAAGGAAATAGCAACATGAAGCAACCCTGAGAAGTTGAGCCAGAGATCCCTCAAGATGGCCGCGGATCCGCGGCTAAACATGGCATTCTGCCGCGGATCCGCGGCCTTGCAGTGCACGTGTCGGTGGGTGTCGGTGCTTCGACCCGGCTTTCTTAAGGTAGTTTTGGAATTACAAATGTTTATCAGATGTAAACCCTAAGGTTTCTCCTATCTATAAATAGGAAAGCCTACAGCCTCTTTTGGGGCATGCCTCTTTTTATTTTTTAGATTAAATTTTCAATTCCATTATAATCGTCATGAGGTGTCAATAAAGTATGTTTTTTTTCATTTTTATCTTGTGATCTTCTTAATTGAATTTTATTTCTGCAATTTTTTATATGTTTTTATTTATCTGCAAATTAATTAGGTTATTAAAACAAAATTATAAAAAATGATTTTTTTCGCAATTTCCCTAATGAGTGAGTAGTTCCTCACTTGTTAGGGTTAGGATTGGGTAGGTTTGAGAGATGGACGTCTCTCACTCCTTTCTTGCCCACATAATCTTTAATTAGGACTCTATTTGAATAAAATACGCACCGCTCACTACGGCACTCTATCCTACGAGATAGCGGTGATTCCGTAGTTAGACCGGTTGTGGTTGATTTACATAGAGCTTAGGGCTAGGAGTTAAGAAAGGACGGACAAGGACCAAAAGGAAGAAACTATGTTTCTTCCTGGTCATGCTAATCCCCATTATTAATCATTACCCTAACACCAATGTTCTTAATTAGGGAAAAGGAAGCAGTGAGTAGAATTCTCTTTCCAAACTAACATAATCCTAACCTTAGCAAGGTTTTGACCCAAATTAAATTCAATCTTAGTTTTTATAAAAATCAAAACCTACCAAAAATAGGACTTAACTCGTTAAAGCAATAAGAAAAGAACACGTTTTCCCTGTGGACCAACCCATACTCAACCGGCTAGCTACCAAGAGACAACGTTATTGATTGTTGTATATTCTTAACTTTGATTTTAAAAACACACGCAAAAGAACGATCAATCATGATCACATGCCATGTGGTTGGAGATCGGAAGGCCAACTTTTGTTTTTGTGGAGTTTTAGTTCCCACAGGCGGCGCCAACTAATGGAGGTCCTTTTCGGGTCTCCGTCAGATGTTGTATTCCGTCGATCTCATGATGGATCTTGGAGGTGATCTTCTATTGCGTGTGGGTCTCAATGGGTTTTGAGGAGATTGGTGGTTTTGAGGAGTTTGCGCCGTGTACCTGCAAGGAAGTCCCGGGGTGGTTTAGTACCACCGAGGACCCTCTGACGATCATGTTAGTACAAGATCTGAGCTGAGTAACCGCTGTGTGGAGGTGAAAATAGCTTACTTGACCACTCTGTGATGGGGGTTTATATAGTGGCGTCAACGCGCAGTAGCAGGCACGGGAATCTCGCCGGCAGTTACGCTACCGATGTCACACCCGCATAACAAGCGGATTGCCCATTAATAGGATCATGATGGCGTCCGCAGGATGTTACCGGCGGAGAATCCGCGCATGGCGAGATTTGCGGAGCGGCGGTTACGTCTGTGAGTGGTGGAGTTGGTCGGTCGGAGGGACCGAGGAAAATGGCTTCGGCAGGAGAGCTCGGGAACGAGCGGGCGGGCCGAGGTATCTTGGTCCTGTGGCAGCTCGGGGGCGAGCTGAGAGGCCGAGGAGGCCAATTTGCAGGGAGCTCTGAGGTGAACCAGCTTGTGCTTGCAGGTCGGGTACATGGGTGGCCTGGTGGGCCCCTGTGGGCCCTTTCTTCTGAGTTCTGGGACACGACATCTGCCACGTGTCCTGATCTGGGAGATCGCCAATATAGAGCATCATCAGTAGGTTTTTAGGCTTGTTTTAACGAGTTAAGAACGTGGGTTGAGTTGTTGTTTATGCTAAGTGTAGTAACTAAGATATGTTCAGTTAAAGGACTTGTTAAGGGTAGTTTTAGGTTAGCTTGTGCGAGGATGGTGTTTGCCATTTCCATATAGACCCAACTTTGGTATTGATACTAAGCTAATAGGCAACAACGTGGATTGGGGAACTTGAAATACGGTATTTGCGGTTTTGAGCTAAATCCGTATTCCTTGTCCCTTGTCCTTCCGTTGATGTCTCTTGATCTTAGTCTTTGTCAAACCACTAGCAAACCGGTCACGATTAGGATTCACCGCTATCATGGTAGGATAGGATGCCTAACGGAGCGGAATTGCGACTAGTTTTCTCAGAGTTTCAATTACGAAGTTAGGCTTTTAAGGTTTAGCAGAAACACATCTTCAAACACAAGCTAACCTTATTCTATTCTTAACAAGTGAATCGATTACTTCCACATATTTATAACACCAAAATGAAAAGAAAAGAACAAGGCAACATTAATCAAAATAGCAAGAAAAGAAAGACAAAGAGAGAGAACAAATAAATCAAGTGCAAAAACCTTCGGTGCGTTCTTTGATCCCGTATCAATGTGAAATCCAAATACCAAACTTTAAGGTTGCAAGCTCACTTAAGAGGTTGCATGATCAAAGTAAAGAAAGGATTTCACAAGTTCAAGTATGTAAAGAGCAAGACATTGTAATGAAATGAGAACTTTATGATTGAATTTTAAACAAGTTACAAGTCTTCTTGAAGTCAAGAATCTAAGCCTTAAGCTTGCAAGTTGAAATGGGAAGCTGCAAGGTCAAGACAAAGGGGCAAGAGCTCAAGAGTTCAAAAAGAAACAAATTACAAATTACAGGAGTTCTAAAACAAAACTAGAACAAAAAGTATCCCTTCCTATTGCCCTTTAGCCTGGTATTTATAGGCAGAAAAGAAAAATAATCAAACAATAAAACTAAGGCCACGTGGCAGTAAGGGATGTCACACAGAAGACTGTGGGCATTTGGAGGTAGGGGGCCGGCCAGCTCGGCTAGAACAAGGATGTAGCCGGTCCAATTGGAGAATCAAGGGCTCGTACTTGGTGTGTTGGTTTGTGTGTTTCCCCACATCACTTTGGGGCAGCTAGATTTGTCTGTAGAAGCTTGGGTTGCACTCAGGGCTTGGAGGGAAACCTTGATGTTTTAAATTAAGTCAGCACTTGTAGCATTTAATGCATGTCACATTCATTCCCTCCTGCTCAAGTCCACTTGTTCTTGCCTTGGGCAGCCCCCCTTTAGGTCCATGCCAAAAAGTCTTGTGTACACACTTTTATGTGTTGGACAATTTAGATAAAAAGTGTGTACACATACTTGTTGTAAAAAGAAACTCATGAAGTATCTGTCGGTTTGTGGTTCTGGCTGCAGTGTCGGCTCATAAACGATATATCCATGATTTTAAGTGTATTTCCAGTATTTATCATGGATACCTGTAATCTGTAATTACTGAGAAGACACTGGTTAATAGTACCGATATATACAAAAAATAGATAATGAATGAGCGATATTAAAATGTAGTTTTCTGATATGAACAAATACCCCCAAACTTATCTTTTGCTTGTCCCGAGCAAAACAAAAAAGAATCCTGACCTCACTTTCGAAGAGAACGCGATTGCACTGAGCTTGTGCAACAAACTGTTAATCCTCTAGTTGTCCCTAGTAGGAGGAGTGTTGTCTCCTGAGGGTTTTCAGGGAATTTCACCCACAAAATCCCATCAAGCTAGTTTTGCAAAATAACTATGATTCTAACCCTAAGGTTTTCTTTTAAAGCTAGTAATTCTATTATCCTAAATTTAGAACAATCGAACCTTTATTTTTCATACCTCTCTTCTTATTTAACTTAAGATTCTATATGTCTTTACGTGCAGTGTAAATAGTGTCGTTAAGTTTCAAAAGGATCGATTAAAGTCGTCAAGTCATAAAATAAAGCCTAGATAAAAACTTAAAAAGGATCACACAAGTTTTATAAAGAGTTAAGTACTTCTCAAGTTTCGTTTTCCAGTTAGGTTTCAAATTCAGAATTTCTATCTTCCTTAACAGTAAACTAGGTCTTATTTTTCACTCTACTGATTGTTACATTTTTACCGTGTCGTATTTAGAAAGAGTTCTGAAATTACCGCAATAAAAAACGGTGTCGGATGTAGCGAGCCGTGATGAGTGCGGGTCGTCCGCAGGGAGATGGTAGGTTTTTAGGCTTGTTTTAACGAGTTAACAACGTGGGTTGAGTTGTTCTTTATTGTAAATGTAGTAACTAAGATATGTTCAATTAAAGGACTTGTTAAGTATAGTTTTAGGTTAGCTTGTGTAAGGATGGTGTTTGTCGTTTCCTTATAGACCCAACTTTGGTATTGACACAAAGGTAATAGGAAACAACGTGGATTAGGGAACTTGAAATACCGTATTTGCGGTTTTGAGCTAAATCCGTATTCCTTGTTCCTTGTCCTTCCGTTGATGTCTCTTGATCTTAGTCTTCGGCAAACCACTAGCAATCCGGTCACGATTAAGATTCACCACTATCATGGTAAGATAAGATGCCTAACTGAGTGGAATTGCGAGTGGTTTTCTCGGAGTTTCAATTGCAAAAGTTAGGGTTTTAAGGTTTAGCAAAAACACATCTTCAAACACAAGCTAACCATATTCTACTCTTAACAAGTGAATCAATTACTTGCACATATTTATAACACCAAAATGAAAAAGAAAAGAGCAAGGCTACATTAATCAAAAATAGCAAGAAAAGAAAGACAAAGAGATAGAACCAATAAATCAAGTGCAAAAACCTTCGGTGTGTTCTTTGATCCCGTATCAATTTGAAATCCAAATACCAAATTTTAAGGTTGCAAGCTCACTTAAGAGGTTGCAAGCTCACTTAAGAAGTAGCAAGATCAAAGTAATGCAAGGATTTCACAAGTTCATGTATGTAAAGAGCAAGACATGGTAATGAAATAAGAACTTTATCATTGAATTTTAAACAAGTTACAAGTCTTCTTGAAGTCAAGAACCTAAGCCTTAAACATGCAAGTTCAAATGAGAAGTTGCAAGGTCAAAACAAAAGGGCAAGAGCTCAAGAGTTCAAAGAGAAACAAATTACAAATTACAAGAGTTCTAAAACAAAACTAGAGCAAAAAGAATCCCTTCCCATTGCTCCTTAGCCTGGTATTTATAGGCAGAAAAGAAAAATAATCAAACAACAAAACTAAGACTACGTGGAAGCAAGGGAGGTCCCACAGAAGACTAGGGGCATTTGAAGGTAGGGGGCCGGCCAATTCAGCTAAAACAAGGATGTGGCCGGTCCAATTGGAGAATTAAGGGCTCGTACTTGGTGTGTTGGTTTGTGTGTTCCCCTACATCACTTTGGTGCTCCTAGATTTGTCTGTAGAAGCTTGGGTTGCACTCTGGGCTTGGAGGGAAACCTTGATGTTTCAAATTAAGTCAACACTTGTAGCATTTAATGCATGTCACATTCATGCCCACTTGCACAAATCCACTTGCTCTAGCCTTGGGCAGCCCCCCTCTAGGTCCATGCCAAAAAGTCTTACGTACACACTTGTACGTGCTGGACCATTTAGATAAAAAGTGTGTACACATACTTCTTGCAAAAAGTAACTCATGAAGCATCAGTCGGTTTGCGGTTCTGGATGCAGTGTCGGCTCACAAATGATATATCGGCGATTTTATATGTATTTCCAGTATTTATCACGGATACCTGTAATCTGTAATTGCTGAGCAGACACTGGTTAATAGTACCGATATATACAAAAAATAGATAATGAATGAGCGGTATTAAAATGCAGTTTTCTGATATGAACAGCAACACACCAAAATCATGGAACCTAAGTGTCCAACACCGACACTCAAAACATCATGAAAAACCTGTGTCCATCATGGACACATAAATCCTCATACCTCAGGCGCCGAATCCTCAGATCGGCCCTTAGGCGCCGCGTACTCTGGTCGGCCCTCATACCCATCTCACAACTCCGGTCGGTATCCTCCGGATAACTACCGAGTCCAAATACTATCACCGGTAGGTAGTGCTCCTCTGCCAGGCTCACCGCCTAACCATACGACTCTTCTTGCCCTGGGGTACCTCAGTGGGTCCACCATGTACCCGCACATGGTGCCTACCGCTCCATGAATCGGGTTTCACATACCAATCTCAGAACTGAGAACAGATGGTGAACGTCTCGAAATATCATATCAAGAGAAACTGGCTTTTTAAAACAATACATGATTTCCTTTGAAATATAACCACAGTTCTCAAATCCAGAATCTCATGAAAACAACATCTCAATGCGAAAAATAGTAAAGCAAGATATATACAAACTTAAAAAAGAAATGTGAGCATATCAAGTATATCATGCGACATGGTATAGTGATATGAGCATAGAAAGTATATCATGCGACATAATATAGTGATGTGAGTATAGCAAGTATATCATGCGACATGGTATAATGATGTAAGCATAGCAATGTATCATAGCATGATGTAGCAATTCTACTGTGTAAGTGACATAGCAATTATCGATGATGAAAGTGTGTGAGCAGTCAATCTGTGTAAGTGTAACATATGCATCATCGATAATGGTGTAGGTGTGTACTAGCACAGGTATATGTAACGCAAAAAGAAAATCATGAACGTAGTATAAAGTACATCATAAGCGAAATGCCATAAGGTATACGTATCTACAACATGTCCGAGTCGGTGAATCTATCAATCGGCATCCAGCCTCACAACATCTCGTACGGTATAATCCATCGTACGGCATCCTATAGTCAAAGGTATGGATCAATCATCAAGTTACACTCATCATGTACTGTATCCATCGTACGGCGGCATTAAACCATTAGGGATCCTATCAACCTATATGACAATGAGGGTACGGACCTAACGTCTCGTACGGCATATCACTCATAATTCACAACATCATATATATCTATATACCTATATACCAGGTCACATCCGTATCAATCTCATATCAGGGGACCAGCAAAGGTATCAATTATCTCATATCGACTCGCATTTGTATAACGACATATCAACTAAGTCATCATATCTCATCGTATACTCTTTTCATCATATCAATCTCTCACATCAATTCATTTTACATATACATTCTATCTTATGAATCTCATGTCATGCTACTCTAAATCTCATACTTAATCTCGTACAACTACATATCTATATATCGTGATTCACATTCTCTTTTCTTGTCCTTATATATCAATTCGAGAAATCATTTCTATCATATCATGTCAAAGAGTCATGTCCCTATAGCTTTCATCTTATATCTCGATATATATATTCAATCATTCATATCACCTCTAACTATATTTTTAACCATATCTATAGTTTTCTAATATTGGTTTCTCCGACTTTATTCTATATATTTTCCATTCATAATTTGCGGCGGTGCTATACGCCATCCATCTGACTTCCCCTGTAGATATAAATTTACTCACCCGCAGAACACCTTGTTCAGCCGTAGTCAATGTGCTCCGTCGTCTCGGAATTCACGCGAAGTACCTACAAATCAACACATATCATATTGTTATGAAAACCAAGTCCGAAAACCGATACGGCACACGGCGCACTCATAAGTTAGAACCTATAGCCCACGCTTGCAAAAACCACCAAACAATCCTTTTCGTTGACGTACAAATTTCCAATGACCAAATACAATATCAAATCTCAAAACCAAGAATCCCAATACCGGAAAACATAGCCAAAAGCATAACTAGGGTCGCTATTCGTGAAAACCACCAAGCCTAAAACCCAATCATACCAATCGCGCGTTCACAACACACAAAATATTATATGAAGATAATATACATATCGTCACAACGTCAATTGAAACCCACATCTAACTATACCGAAAACCTAGTAAGCAACCCAAAGGAGTTTTGGTGCAAAACCTCGTGGATTAGCGATCTAGGGGCCACCATGTTCATCTAATATCATAATTAGGCTTCACAACTCTTAACTAAATTTTAAGCTCACTTATTTTCATAAATTCTAAAAATCTAGTTTGCACAATTATATCATTTAGACAATTTAAAAGCAACAATTTGCAAACTATCAACTAGCTTAAATTTTTCATGTCTAAACATGTTAAACTACATATATAACCATATCCAATTAATCAAAACCCTAACTTGATTTCAAAACCCTCTCTTGAATTTCTAAACTTGCTAATTAACACCATATTTAAACACCTAATAAGCTATATTAAAGTAATTAACTAACAATTAACCCTTAGGGTTAGGATTTATACCTCACAAACTTGATATCAACTTGCAAATTTTGACTCCCAAAATGGCCTCCAATATGCTAACTTGCTCCTTGATCCAAGCTAGATTAGGCTAATGAATAATGGGTAGGGATTTGATTTGGAATTTGTGGGATTTTTTTTATTGATTTTTGAAGCTTTTTGAGTTGGAAATGGAGGTGGGGAAAATTTGGGGCCGCTACTAAGAGGCTCGGCCAAGGGGGAGAGAGAGGAGAGTGTTGTGTGTGTGTGTGTGTGGAAAATTCTAGATTAAGTTAACCCTTAATCCTCTATTAATGCACCTCATATCAATCTATCTCTAATTCATTTTCTTTTCTATTTTTTTTAACCTTAGAAAAGTCTAGAACCCTTAAGATATTTGGAGAAAAGAAAACAATTTATAAACTTGTATTTAAGTTGACATGGTTCACATTTGTATATTTAACCCACTCCAATTTGTAATTACCACTAATTAAGTGTATAAATAAAAGCTTATAATAATATTTGAAATAATTAATTAAGGAAAAATATTCAAGTGAACTAGTAATTATAAGTGACTAAATAAATACTACATACTAGCAATTTCCTAGTTAAACTTGGTGCATTTAAGTCTATATTGAAAAATGATTATATCTTGGTTTTTACGGAAAACACAAATTATTTTACCTATTAACGGAAAATTCGCCTAAACGATTTCTAAAACGTTACAATCTTTTCCCTTAAAGAAATTCGGTCCCCGAATTTAAATTTAAACCACAAATGCTAAAACAATTCAATAATCAGCTCAAATCAACGGGGCTCCGAAATCACGGAAGATACAGAAATACCACAGCGCATCGTGTGCGCCTGAAAACGAGTATGAAACTCAAAATCGAACTCCGTCAAGCGTAACACAATAATCAGAGTTATAATGGAGATACAGATCTCGAAATCAACTACTAAAATCCAATATACCCTAGTTGAATACCATAATACGTATATTGTACGCATCCTTGGAAAAATCTTCTAAAACTGAAAAACACATGCAATTCTTTTCTGAATGGCCGCGTGATGCGTAACTCACGGCACAAGTGACGGATGCTCATTTGTAAAGTAATAATATACGTTCATATAGTTTTTTCTCAAATATACGTTATGCCCTTTTTGAAATATCCTAAAAGGTTTTCTTTTATAAACGTTTGTGTCGCTCGCAGACACGTAGGAAATAGAGAGACTGTAGCTCCTTTTTTTTGAAAACCACTTGTTAAACTTTTAATGCATGCAAAGTACTCAGGTACTGTCCTCAGATCAGTTTTCTTCGGCTACTACATAATATAGTGCCCATTATGAAAATAAAGTGCTCAAGAGCAAAATCAGCCCCAATAGGCATATCCAACAATCACGTGCGTCTGGTGCGCACGGAAATCAAAGCCAAATACAAGTGCTACAAATGTGCACAAAACCAAACTAAGTGCAACGGGTGTGCATGAAAGTATCAATCCAGTGCAACGGATGTGCACGACCATATCAAGTGCATCTATAGTGCATAAAATCACATCTCATATCATTCGCCCAACATGCGCAAAAATTCAATCAAGTGCATCCGTCATGCACGAATGAAATCTATATCAAGTGCATCCAATATGCACGAATAAAATCTAAGTCAAGTGCATCCAACATGCATGAATGAAATCTAATACCAAGCGCCTAATATGCACAAAAATTCAACCGAAGCCGTCAGGTCCGTATAAATGCCCAGTGCGGTAAAGCGCACGAAAAACGAACGCCAAGTGCAAACGCGCACAAAACATAAATCTGGTGAAACAAATGCTCAAATACATAAATCGGGTGCAACCAATGTACGGAATATCAATCTGGTGCAACAAATGCATGAAATGAAAATCTAGTGCAATAAATGTTAGTTATATGTATGCCCTAGAGGCCATTACTGTACATAGGATGTATATTGTAGTGGATGCTGGGACATATATAGGGAGGACTTTCTTGCTCGACATGATAGTATGCTATCTGGTTGCTCTTTACCTTAACGTGTATACTCATTGTCTCTCTGTTACATGTTGGTAAAGCCCTTAGGATGTGTACTTGACTACCTGGACTATGATGCGGATCATACTAGTGGGGACATGGTAGTCCATAAGTACATCCTTCAAAGTCCCTAGTCGTGGGTATATCGAGACGGGGCATCGATATACCAGAGTAGACTAGCGTATACCTTCTCGACCCATACAGATGGGCGATGGATGATCCCATATCCATTGGTGTTTGACATCAGAGATGATATACGGGTGCTCAGTGGAGACTGGGTACACTGGACGGACTCGCCGAGAACTCCCAGATGGTATTATACCTTACGTCAGATGGCAGTTCTCTGGTGACACTGGTACAGAGTAGTCTGTTGACCCGAGATCGTCATTGTGTCTTGTGTGGTTCCCACTGTGCTTGGATTTCCACCTTAGCACGTCCAAGAGGGCGTGCAAAACGGTGGTTTTTGGGTACAGTCCCGAATCACATGGAGGCAATGAGCGATAGGAGGGGATTCGTCTCTCCCGGTATAGGGAGTTGATGTTGCGCTGTGTTCGATTGGCTATAACCGGAAATCCCTGGCCAGGGTTGCTGAGATTTACTGGTAAGTGTTACCAGTAGTTTCTCGAATTGTTATAGACCTCATATCGACACGACTTATCGAGCTATTGGGGTCTGACGTTTACCACCCCTAGGCGAGATATGCGACATATCAGACGACGAGACCGGACTGTACGGTAAGTGTTACTGGTTGGATTCACAGGAGTGTGAGCGGGCTTGCTCGTCGATCTTCTGATCGCTCAATACCCGGGTGGCCGTTACGTTTAGCAGACCGCTTGCGGCTTGTGGGTGTTTGATATGATCATCATCTGCTACCGGCGTATTGACGAGTCTTTAGAGTCCTACACAGAGGTTTCCCGGCTCAAGCGAAACGAAATAGGAGCGCATATGAGATATGTGCGGGACCGAGAATAATGCGTGTATGTGATACCGTATTTCATTCTCGCGATGAATGTGTCGAATGGTTGTATGCGATATAACCTAGTTATCGAATCAGGGATTGATTCGATAAGACGATACATTGTATACTAGTCGGTTGTGTGCGACATGACCGGATCATTGAATCAAATGTTGATTTAATGATTTAATGCATAATTATATATTTGATATATTACTTTGCATTAACTAGTATTGGTTCAGTTTAAATGGATTTTCTCACTTGAATTGTGCACATTGTATATGTGATATACTTTTGTACACAAGTTTGTGTCATGTTTGATGATACAAGCTAACTTGAGTTTGTGTAAAGTTTAAACCATGGTTGAGTAATGGTTAGGGTTTTCTTTTTCTTTATCATTTATTTATTTTGTTTATTTATTTTGCAAAATAAATGAATGGTGGCTTTCTTCGGATGCTAGTTGAAGCTTCATGAAGCTTTGACTAAGTGACCATATTTGTCTCATGCTTAACCCTAACCATTCCACTAAACCCTAGTTCATTCTCTACACTTGACCATGGTTGGATTATGATAAGTATTCATTTATTTTCTATTTTGAAAATAACTTATGATATCATATTCTTTCTTGCTTCTTCTTCTTCTTCACTTGAAGAAAGCTTGCTTCAACAATGGCAACTTGAGCAAATGAGTGAGAAATCCAATTCTAAAGTGAACCCACTTCCTATTTCTTCATCCTCTACCTCTTGCCAAGTAGTAGAGTGTATTTTCTTCATAAGTTTCATGACTTGGTGAAGTGGGAGCTTGATCTTACGATGCCTCGACGTAGATCATCTTCGGCATCGACATCGACGACCTAGCCCGCCCATTTCTCCGATGAAGCCGACGCTAGAGCCCGGGTTTCCATTTGGACAGCGAGGAGACTTCATCACGGAGCCGTGGAGGTGGAGGACCGGATCTACAAAGATTGTATTTCCGTTCTTGTAGTTAAGCTGTTAACTAGTTTTCTTTTGTCGCCTAAACTTCTAGCCAACGATCCGTATTAGGGTTTCTCGGCACTGTAAAATATTGAAATTGGCATGGTTGATGCCTTGTGAGACCTCTTGAGAGTGCCTAGGAACCCGACAGTGGTATCAGAGCCTAGCTAGAGCCTTAGGCGACGCGTAGACGGAGTTAGAAGTCCGATCGAACCAAAACCTAACCCGGAAAATGCTCTCTGGACTTTTTTCGAAATCTGGGATTTTTCCAAATTAAAAATATGCAGAAAAATCAGCAGGAGATTTTAAGAATTACTGTGAAATTCGAGCGACCAACTCCTCTAAACTGCGGCGGAACCGCGGCAATAGCATGGCTATTGCGGCGGTTCCGCGGCCAAGAAGTCAGATCATGTTTTTCTTTTTGCACAGTAATTCTTAGTTTACAGTGCTGGTTTTCCTGGGAATTTTTAATTTTTTTTCAAGAGTGGAATTTTCTGGGTTGTATTGGGGACTCGGTGTATCGATCGGATTGTCTAATTCTGTCTGTGTGTTTTTCCGGATAATTTTTGAATATGTTAAAAAGTTCGACCGGATATAAATACCCAATTTTTCCCCTGTCGGGAAATTTCCAAGTGTTGGATCTTTCCGTAGTTTAACGACGTTCTAAGTAGTGCAAGTAACGCGATGGACCCTCTAGAAGACAACAAACCTTTACTCGATTATGTGACCATCTTGAACTGCCCTTTGAACCTTCGGGTTTGAGGCAGTACGGCGTGCCACATGTGAGGCGTTGGCTTGACCCTTCTACGGCTGGACCGTTGGTACTGAGGCATGAACTGAATGTTTTTAGACTCGTTTCATGTGTTGATCTGTATCGGGAAAACTTGGGTGTTTGAATGTTCGATCGGAAAGTTTAACATTTTCTAATTATTTGGAATGTGATACAACAATTGGAATTCACAAAGTTATGTGATAACTGAATGAATATTATAAACATAGCAGTTTAGTCTCACTTGATCGGTTGTCACGGAATTTTGATGTGATCAAAAGTCCGTCGCAATCACGTAGCGTACGCGGATACTCGCCGGTAAACTTAATAGACAGCTACACCCGTTAGCCCCGACCAAGTGACTGTAGGAGAACCCCGTCGCCGAAAGCATCCGTCAGGGTGCTCGCGGTAGCTGTGTTCCGCCTTGGTGCACTTCGTCGACGGTATCGGGGGTGCGGCCGCCTACTAAAGTATGCGACGAGTATTCGATCAGGATGTCGGGAATCCTGTTGAATTGCCCGACCTGATATTGAAAAGTGTTTTCGATTTTGAGACTAAAATGCGGGGTTTATAATTGTTAGGCATGTGATGTCTAAGGAATTCATTTGATTAGGCATGCGATGTCTATGCAGATTGCGGATTCCAACTGTTGTAGTTTTACACTTTTTTTTCTGTGACCGTAAGTGTAATATGCGATATCGCCGGTTTCGTTGCTATATATCAACGACAATTGGGATGCGCATATTTACTTACGTTGATGACATGTGATGTTATGTGTTGCTCGATATGTTATATTGGATCGTCGTGTTTGAATAGCCGGGGGTTTTTATGTGAGATGAGTGTTTTTCATTTTTCATTCATGTAAAAACTTGTATGTAATATTCTTTTATTGGGGCACTTCCAGGTTGCGGAAGATGTCACCTTTTGTATATTATTTTCTTTTCCGCACTAGGATAGACCCAAGGAGGGGAGCACAAGTAACCGGGTTCTATGGTCCAGTGGGAGACCAACTCGAGCAGTCGAGTCCGGGTCTCCTAACCCTAGAATTGGTAGGGTTGCTTGCCGCTCTCGTAGGGGTCTAGGGGTATGGGATTGGCTATTCATCACGACCGTGGAATCCGTGTTTTATACTGGCTCGTATTGAAAACACGGACGTCCTAGTATATCCAATATTTCATATGATTCTTCTGCTGCGATATCTGTGATGTGATCATGTGATATGTTCTGTGATGGATACTTTATATAGTATATATGATATATTATATAGGCGTTACTTATGTTTTACACCCGCGCTAGCCCTGCCCCGCTCTGCCGTTAGTTACCTAACCTAACGGTGCATGAGAGGACATCGAGGCGAATGCGGATGGCATAAGTGTACGTCGTATTTATCTGTGATGTTTAGGTATTTAAATGATGGGACTTCATTAATGTGATTAATGAAAGAAAATAAACCTATGATGTTGTAGAATCGAATTTCAAAATAAAACAGGTAGCTACAGTTCTTGCTTTGCACAGCGGTATATATGATATATCCTGCACCTTATTCGATAAGGAAAGGAGCGAGATCCCTTCACCGGGAGTGACTCCTTTAGCAATAACTGGCAGATGCTACACACTCGGTTTGTCATTCGATTGCTTTTAAGAGTTTTTGCTTTGCACAGTGATATATACGATATATCCCGCACCTCATTCGACGAGGAAAGGACTGACGATCCCTTCACCGGGAGTGACTCCTTTAGCAAAACTAGAAAAGCCTCAAAAGCACTCCATTTTAAAATCACTCGATTCTACGACGATATCAAGTTCATTACGCTCAGGGTTTTCTGAAAAACCTGCGTAGCCCTCCGTCATTTCAGATAGATATTATTTAGTATTCGTGCTATGTTTGTTGACTTAGTTAAGGCATAGTGTACGGTAGCTAAGTAATGTTTATCTGCTAAAACATGAGATGTGATTGGATTAGGGTATTCGTACGGCTTTGTTGACTCAGTTAAGGGCCGTACGGGTGGGTTTAATTCAATCGGGAAATGTACGGGTTGAACTTGACTTGCGATTTATGGTTTGTTGACTTAGTTAAGGTGATAGATCGCTAGGGGCAAAATATTATCGGGAATTTCAAGTGTTAAAATTTGGAATGAGATTGCATACCTTCTATGAGATAGTTGGATCCCGATACCCACTGCGAGTAAGAGTTACTCCTGGGAGAGTTTTACACATTACAATTAGCCGATCAAGTAGGTGTCTAGAAAGGTGTCAACGAGGTTACGCCTCTGGGAAAACGAGGTTTACATTAATTAGGTTCGTGCGAAAGCACGGGGGACCTCCCTCAAAGTACCGACACTGGCCTGGCTGAAAGATTGGCGAACTTGTAGTGTGTAATTAATCCCGGCTAGTCTTTCCTTTTAGGGTTTGAAGGAAGATTTGATTAAAACAGTGGGAGCCATCCTGATTAGATGAAATAATAACCAATCTATTCTTGCAAGAGCGCACGCTGAGTGTTTTCTTCTCTCTCTCTCCTGGTAGCGACCATATCACGCCTTAATCAAGATAATAACACGGAATATTGACCGAACCCGCTTGTTATACTGAGCTGGGGAACGTTGGTCCCGCTCCAACTTATAATTGTTATAAGACAGAGCAGGAAATTGGGGAATACCAGAATTCCCGTGCTACCCATACGAAGAGAGTGCATGCTGAAGCATCATCTTCGGGTATGTTCATTACAAAGAACTGTTTCTCTGTATCCTCTACGTCCTGGGTATGTGATACCAGATCAGGATCCCAGATATGTAATCTGTTACATAGGGCTACAGAGAGGTAGAGAACTGAGAACGGGTGATAAGTTTCATGAGGCAGAAAACGGGGCAAGTGTTGCAGCCAAGTCTGTTGGTCACTATCACCCTGTATTACAAATACATTGATTCTGAACGAATGTTATTAGATACCGAACCTGATATACAAAATAATATCCATCTCTTTATTAGTAAAGATATGATAAAATTTTGTATTGTTGGATAATGTTTTGAACATTTCCTATATCAAAAGTTGATCGGTTCAGGCACGTTATCTAAAAGCATTGATGTTCTAAATCAAACTACAGTTCTTTAGTATACGGAACACACAAAAGAAGAAGAGTTCAGAAATGAACCAATTTTTCTTGAGGTATTGTAGACTAGGTCATATCAATGCGACCCGACTAGTTGAAGTTACATTTAGATGCATATTTAAATCAGTTTGAATTTACATCTTGTGAACCTTGCCAGTCATGTCACAAAGATAAGATGACCATAGCTCTGTTTATTGGAAACAGAGAAAGAGTTAGTGAACTCTAGGGATTGATACATGCTGATGTATGAAAGGTCCCCTGTCTACACATGCCAGGACCGGTTCTTTGTACTTCATTAAATTCTCTGATGATCTCTCAAGATTCAGACATATGTTCCTGTTGAAACACAAGTCCGAACCTTTTGAGATATTCACAGAATATGATTTAGAAGTAGAGAACCAAAATACGGGTATAAGTATTATGTCCTATGATGAGATCATGGAGGAGAATACTTGAGCACGGAATTCTTGGACTATTCTATAGGGGAATGAGATTCTCTCTCAGCATTACTCCTCCGTATACACCATAGTACGATGGTATATCGGGGCGGAGCAATCACACCCTATATGATAAGGTGTGCTCTATGATGAGTAATACTGAGTTACCTATTTCCTTTTTGGGAGTTATGCTCTTGAGAAGCTGCATACCTATTGAATAGGGTTCAAATCAAATCATTTCCCTACCACTTCATAATTGATATGATAAGGGAAGAGCCCATCTCTTATGTTAGTTAAGATTTGGGGATGTCCAGCCTATGTCTGAAAAGCAAAATCCGGACAAGCTCGAGGCAACGTCTGTAATGTAGAACTGGAAAGGTTCCAGCTATATAAACTGCAGCTGATGATTTGATAGAACCAAAGGATTCAATAGTTACCAACGAACCTCAGCCTCTCCGCCGATCTAGTAGGGTTTCCTCACCCACCTGAGAGATACTTCGGTTTCTCTATGACAGTGGGAGCGAGGATTGCATCATGAGATGATGACCCAACTAGTTTCGAGCTGGCCATCAGGAGTGGGACTCTGTAAGAATGGCTGGATGCTTAGCGATCTGAGATGGAATCCTTATACACCAACAAAGTATGGACTTTGGTTGCTATATCTGAAGGGTTAAATCCCCATCAGGAGCAAGTATATCTTGAGAAGATTACTTGGTGTAGATGGAAAAGTTAAGACTTTCAAAGCTAGACTTGTTAAAGCTTTTCGTCATCGACCAAGCGTGGATAATGATGAAACCTTTTCAAGTGGCTATGCTTAAGTCCATCCAGATCCTACTTTCCACGGCTACATACCATGACTACGATATCTGGCGGTTGGGTGTCATGACTGCTTTTCTAAATGATGTTTTAGAAGAGAACGTCTATAAGTACACAGCTAGAGGGCCTCGTAGACAGTGGGAGCAGCAGAAACGTGTGCAAGATGCTTTATAGGATAAAGCAGACATCGTGGAGTTAGAACATCTGTTTTGATGAGATAGTCAAAGAGTTTGACATCATAAAAATGGTAGATGAACCTTGTATATACAAAAAGGTAGTAGGGAGTATGGTGACGATCCTCGTAGAGTACGTGGATGACATACTCTTGATAGGGAAGGAGTTTCCTATGCTACGCTCGGTCAAATCTCCGCTTATCACAATGATTCTCCATATAGGATCAAAGTGATACCTCCTAAATCCTGGATTTTGAATCTATGAGATAGATCTAAATGGATGTTAGGATTCCCACTAGATGTAGTGAGATGGTATCATTTGATTCTGGGGAGAATCACTGGAAAGGTTCCAGAGTGATAAGGACGACTGAATGTCAGTCACAGGCATTGTCTTTACCCTCAGTAAAGGGACGGTATGTTGGAAGAGTTCCAAGCTAGATACCGTGACATACTAGACGATAAAGGCTCGATACATCGCTACTTAAGATGCTACCAAAGAGGCAGTCTGGATGTATATTTGTTCATGAGATGAACGTAGTTCCTCCCATTGTGTGACAATGGAGTTGTGGCTTATGCCAAGGAACGTCCGTCCCATCAGTGATCCAGACATATTCTAAGGCAGTATCACCTGATCATGGAGATAGTTGATCTCCAGGGTGATCGAGGTTAGGAGAGTAGACTCAGAGGACAGCACGGCGGATCCACTCACAAAGGCCTTTTCCCAGAGAGAGATTTTTATGGGATGGTTAAGTATGAGATACTGCAACCACTGCTACAGATGGCACTAGTGCAAGTGCGAGATTGTTAGTTATATGTATGCCCTAGAGGCTATTACTGTACATAGGATGTATATTGTAGTGGATGCTGGGACATATATAGGGAGGACTTTCTTGCTCGACATGATAGTATGCTATCTGGTTGCTCTTTACCTTAACGTGTATACTCATTGTCTCTCTGTTACATGTTGGTAAAGCCCTTAGGATGTGTACTTGACTACCTGGACTATGATGCGGATCATACTAGTGGGGACATGGTAGTCCATAAGTACATCCTTCAAAGTCCCTAGTCGTGGGTATATCGAGACGGGGCATCGATATACCAGAGTAGACTAGCGTATACCTTCTCGACCCATACAGATGGGTGATGGATGATCCCATATCCATTGGTGTTTGACATCAGAGATGATATACGGGTGCTCAGTGGAGACTGGATACACTGGACGGACTCGCCGAGAACTCTCAGATGGTATTATACCTTACGTCAGATGGCAGTTCTCTGGTGACACTGGTACAGAGTAGTCTGTTGACCCGAGATCGTCATAGAGTCTTGTATGGTTCCCACTGTGCTTTGATTTCCACCTTACCACGTCCAAGAGGGTGTGCAAAACGGTGGTTTTTGGGTACAGTCCCGAATCGCATGGAGGAAATGAGCGATAGGAGGGGATTCGTCTCTCCCGGTATAGGGAGTTGATGTTGCGCTGTGTTCGATTGGCTATAACAGGAAATCCCTGGCCAGGGTTGCTGAGATTTACTGGTAAGTGTTACCAGTAGTTTCTCGAATTGTTATAGACCTTATATCGACACGACTTATCGAGCTATTGGGGTCTGACGTTTACCACCCCTAGGCGAGATATGCGACATATCAGACGACGAGACCGGACTGTACGGTAAGTGTTACTGGTTGGATTCACAGGAGTGTGAGCGGGCTTGCTCGTCGATCTTCTGATCGCTCAATACCCGGGTGGCCGTTACGTTTAGCAGACCGCTTGCGGCTTGTGGGTGTTTGATATGATCATCATCTGCTACCGGCGTATTGACGAGTCTTTAGAGTCCTACATAGAGGTTTCCTGGCTCAAGCGAAACGAAATAGGAGCGCATATGAGATATGTGCGGGACCGAGAATAATGCGTGTATGTGATACCGTATTTCATTCTCGCGATGAATGTGTCGAATGGTTGTATGCGATATAACCTAGTTATCGAATCAGGGATTGATTCGATAAGACGATACATTGTATACTAGTCGGTTGTGTGCGACATGACCGGATCATTGAATCAAGTGTTGATTTAATAATTTAATTCATAATTATATATTTGATATATTACTTTGCATTAACTAGTATTGGTTCACTTTAAATCGATTTTCTCATTTGAATTGTGCACATTGTATATGTGATATACTTTTGTACACAAGTTTGTGTCATGTTTGATGATACAAGCTAACTTGAGTTTGTGTAAAGTTTAAACCATGGTTGTGTAATGGTTAGGGTTTTCTTTTTCTTTATCATTTATTTATTTTGTTTATTTATTTTGCAAAATAAATGAATGGTTGCATTCTTTGGATGCTAGTTGAAGCTTCATGAAGCTTTGACTGAGTGACCATATTTGTCTCATGCTTAACCCTAACCATTCCACTAAACCCTAGTTCATTCTCTACACTTGACCATGGTTGGATTATGATAAGTATTCATTTATTTTCTATTTTGAAAATAACTTATGATATCATATTCTTTCTTGCTTCTTCTTCTTCTTCACTTGAAGAAAGCTTGCTTCAACAATGGCAACTTGAGCAAATGAGTGAGAAATCCAATTCTAAAGTGAACCCACTTCCTATTTCTTCATCCTCTACCTCTTGCCAAGTAGTAGAGTGTGTTTTCTTCACATGTTTCATGACTTGGTGAAGTGGGAGCTTGATCTTGCGATGCCTCGACGTAGATCATCTTCGGCATCGACATCGACGACCTAGCCCGTCCATTTCTCCGATGAAGCCGACGCTAGAGCCCGGGTTTCCATTTGGACAGCGAGGAGACTTCATCACGGAGCCGTGGAGGTGGAGGACCAGATCTACAAAGGTTGTATTTCCATTCTTGTAGTTAAGCTGTTAACTAGTTTTCTTTTGTCGCCTAAACTTCTAGCCAACGATCCGTATTAGGGTTTCTCGGCACCGTAAAATATTGAAATTGGCATGGTTGATGCCTTGTGAGACCTCTTGAGAGTGCCTAGGAACCCTACAATAAATGCACGAAACACAAATCCGGTGCATCCAGTGCACGAAATACCAATCCAGTGCAACAAATGCACGAAATATAAATCTAGTGCAACAAGTGCACGGAAACTCATCAATAACTCAAATGGGTATAAAAACAACACCGAGTGTAACAAGGTGTATAGATATCATAAGCATGTGCAACTATGCACACAAAATCCATCCCAATGCACTGCAAGCACATATAAGCTATACCGAGTGCAAAAACCAAATCGATCGCGTATCATATGCACAAAATCAAATTGATAGTATCGAAATCCATAATCATAAGTACGTGCATCCAAGGCACAAAATCAACATCAAGTGCAATAGATATGCATAAATCGCAAACCGGTATAGCGGTGTATGAACATAAATCAAGTGCAATAACTGTGCATAAAAGAAAATATCCAATAGGTGCAGCCAAGGTGCACGAAAACAATATCAGGAAACTCAATCATCAAAACTCAATCCAAGCAATAAAAGTGTGATACTCGGATCACAAAACACAAATTGCAACAAATGACATTGAGGTACACCTCCTACAATATCGAAAAATGTCGGTGTGCCCAAAAGTGGCAGAGCAAGAACATCCGCTTGCCTCCTACTCACAGTCTAGAGTCCTTTGTCTTTGGGTCCTCATTTTTTTGTAGATTACCAATCTCGCAATCTATCGGCTCGTCGGTCCGGTCAGGTGTACTAACGGAAACGATTTCGCTCTGACACTCCTCTAGTCATCTCCCGTTCAATTAGCATGACCACTCGTAAAGCAGCACATCACTAGCGTCGGCCTCTGGCCCTCTGAATACACGTGACACAACTGATCCTCGGTGCAAATCTTATCGCAGCAGTGTCCTGGAAGGCACCTGCTCAAGGTCTCTTCCGATCTCGCCTATGCCGAACTATACGGAGGCTGGTACTCTTACATAATCTTTTCTCGCTTTTTGGACATCTGCGTTCTAAGAACAACATTTTCTCGCGAACTGGCTGTATCCCAATGCCTCTGTATACATATCTGATCTCTAATCTCAACGGGGAGTAACAACAGCTCGTTAACATCTCGCAAGAACATCTTATTCCACTCGTCTTTATTATCGTCCACTTCGACGTCATGTCTTGCTATCTGCGTACTGCAATTGTTCTCGGCTACAGTCAATCCGGAGTCTATCATACGGACTTGAAATTACAAACTCGGTATCTTCATCACTCTGTAGAAGATATCTAGCCGAACACGCCATCGGGAACTCGT
This sequence comes from Agapanthus africanus, assembly GCA_030015575.1. Taxonomy (NCBI): domain Eukaryota; kingdom Viridiplantae; phylum Streptophyta; class Magnoliopsida; order Asparagales; family Amaryllidaceae; genus Agapanthus; species Agapanthus africanus. Next base: position 284,176,773 of record CM057343.1, on the reverse strand, counting down.
CCCAACCATCCAAGGAATACTCTATATTCGTCCGTTCTCGATCAACTCACAACGCATCTTGGTGAGGTCCTCTATCCGAAGCTGGTCAACATACTGATCTCCTATCGGACCCTCCAACGAGCAACGTCGTATCTGGGTCGATCTACTCTAGATCTGAATAAGATTCTCCATACTGGAAATCATCAACTCAACTGAGCATGCGTCGGCGTATCAAATCAGACGAATTACCTTCGTCTCTCAACATCATTCAAGATAGACCAGCTATCTTTTGTCGCATCTCCGTCTGGAAGCTCCAGCGATCTCAGCTCGTAAGCTCTGGAAGCGACATCCCAACCATCTCAGCAACAGCTGGGTCATCTGTTTGGACGGTAGACGACATCACAAACTCTCAGGTAGGATGTACATCAACAGCCCTCTCACAACTGGCAGCCTCTAACAATGGCCTGATCATCCGGTGCAAAACCGGACACTCACCTAAAATGAGAGTTCACTACACAAACACTAAATTGATACGTTCCCATGTCTCCAGAAAACATGATGGTCAGTCCTCGTCCATGATGAGCTCGCCCTGACCGCATTTCTAGCAGCAGCTCAATCTGCGCGCAAACCATGGTGACAGGAACCTCAAGCATGTATCGATGAAGATATATCAAAGGGATAGAAATAATCAACAGATCCCAAAATGGATACATGATCAAAAGGAGGAACGGAATCAATGAGAGCATGATCATTGGAAACGAATAGAATCAAGGATCTCATTGGATCTATGATCATGGGGATGAAGAGAATCACAGGTCTCAAGATATGTACATCCTAAGGTTTCTTAAGTGCAGTATCGTATCGTAAATATGCCGCGGAACATACGTACGATACGTCACTCTACTCAAGCTACCTACTCCATCAATAAGGGTCAACCTATGTAACGAAAGTTCAGGTCTAATACCCGCTGTTCAAGTCTAAGTTCCGTAAGGTCATGCCCAGGTTCCGAAATAGATTACGCCCCAGACTCCACATAGTCAAACCTAGACTCGAACCAAGATTAAACCTAACGCTCTGATACCAACTTTGTCACGACCCGAAATTTAGTTCGTGACCGACACTTAAATCACGCCACGTCTAGAGGCGTAACGTAAATCAAGTAAGCCGAAGCCAAGAAATCTAAACCTTTTTAAAGAAAATAAAGTGGTGAAGTTTTTAAATAAAGGTACGATGAAATCAAATGCTTTCTTAAATGAATAAATAGTGGAACATGAAAAATGCAAGTGGATTTTACTAGTTTAAAAACATGTTTCGTCTTTTTTATAAAAAAAATTAGGCAGCACCTCCTTTATATATCTTGATCCAAAACCACATACATATGATAATATAAAAGGCATCCCCAAGCGGGAGCTAGCTCTTCGCCAATCGGCAGAATCACAACCACGCAAGTCATAATATGCATACGACGCCCAACAGCGAAGACCAACACAAAGGGATAACGTAAATAAAGAAAGACATCAACCCAACAAGCGAGCATATAACCCATCGCTCTAAGTCTTACTACCACAAGTCTTTCTAAGTCTTACTACTTATACAAACACTTGTTTCTGATTGATGGAGTTTATTAGATACAATAGGAATAATAATACAAGAGTGGCACGATCCAACATGTACCACCTACCAAGCAAATCACCCGAATGCAAGCTATGTGCCAGTGATGCCGCTACTGATCCAAGCGGTTAACCTGCAAAAACTGTGGCACAACGGGGATGAGTTGCCAACTCGTAAGTAGAAAACATCAGCAGGTAGAAATCGAATAAAACAACGATTTCCTAGGTCAACTATATCATAAAGGTAATGCTATGATATCTAGGGTGACCGTGTTTACATATATGCCAACAATAATCAATGCCTGTATGCATGTCGATATCATCCAACAATATAATCAATGCATGTATGCAAGTGGATATCATCCAACAATATAATCAATGCCTGCATGCATGTGGATATCATCTACTCGAAACATCATGAAAACATATGCATGTAAATAAATGAGGATATCAACTACGTGTGTCTATCAAAGACACAACCCATATCATGAAAACACATATCTGTATGTATGAGGATATTGGCTACGTGTGTCTATAAATAACACATCAAAATCATGGAATCTGAGTGTCCAACACCGACGCTCGAAACATCTTGAAAAACCCGTGTCCAGTATCGACACGTAAATCCTCATAACTCAAGCGCCGCATCCTCAGATCGGCCCTCAGGCGCCGCATAATCTCGTCGGCCCTCATATCCATCTCACGACTCCGGTTGGTATCCTCCGGATAACCGCCGAGTCTAAATACTATCATCGGTAGGTAGTACTCCCGTGCTAGGCTCACCGCTTAACCATACGAGTCTTCTTGCCCCGGGGTCTCTCACCGGGTCCACCATGTACCCGCAGACGGTGCCTACCGCTCCTCGAATCGGGTTTCACATACCAATCTCAGAACCGAGAAAACACACTGTGGATGTATCGAAATATCATATCAAGAGAAACCGGGTTTTTAAAACAATATATGATTTCCTTTGAAATATAACCACGGTTCTCAGTTCCAGAATCTCATGAAAACAGCATCTCAATACGAAAAAACGTAAAGCATGATATATGCAAACATACAATAGAAATGTGAGCATAACAAGTATATCATGCGACATGGTATAGTGATGTGAGTATAGCAAGTATATCATGCGACATAGTATAGTGATGTGAGCATATCAATGTATCATAGCATGATATAGCAATTCTACTATGAAAATGACATAGCAATTATCGATGATGAAAGTGTTTGAGCCGGCAATCTGTGTAAGTGTAACATATGCATCATCGATAATGGTGTAGGTGTACTAGCACAGGTATATGTAATGCAACGAGAATATCATGAACGTAGCATAAAGTACATCGTAAGTGAAATGCTATAAGGTAAACGTATCTACAATATATCCGAGTCGGTGGATCTATCAATCGGCATCCAGCCTCACAACATCACGTACGGTATAATCCATCATACGGCATCCTCTAGTCAAGGGTATGGATCAATCATCAAGTAACACTCATCACGTACGGTATCCATCGTACAGCGGCATTAAACCATTAGGGATCCTATCAACCTTTATGACAATGAGGGTACGGACCTAACGTCTCGTACGGCATATCACTTATGTTTCACAACATCATATATATCTATATTCCTATATACCAGGTCACATCCATATCAATCTCATATCAGGGGACGGACAAAGGTATCAATTATCTCATATCGACTTGCATCTGTATAACGACATATCAACTAAGTTATCATATCTCATCGTATACTCTTTTAATCGCATCAATCTCTCACATCAAGTCATTTTACATATACATTCTATCTTATGAATCTCATAACATGCTACTCTAAATCCAATACTTAATCGCGTGCAACTACATATCTATATATCGTGATTCAGATTCACTTTTCATATCCTTATATATCAATTCGAGATATCATTTCTATCATATCTTGTCAAAGAGTCATGTCCCTATAGTTTTCATCTTATATCTCGATATATATAAATTCAATCATTCATATCACCTCTAACTACCTTTTTAACCATATCTATAGTTTTCTAATATAGGTTTCTCCGACTGTATTCTATATATAGGTTTCCATTCATAATTTGCGGGGGTGCTATACGCCATCCACCCGACTTCCCCCGTAGATATAAATCTACTCACCTGCGGAACTCCTTGTTCAGTCGTAGTCGATGTGCTCTATCGTCTCGGAATCCATGCGAAGGTACCTACAAATCAACACATATCGCAATGTTATGAAAACCAATTCCGAAAATCGATAGGGCACACGGTGCGCTCATAGGCTAGAACCTATAGCCTACGCATTCAAAAACAATCAAACAACCATCTTTGTTGACATACAAACATCCAACGACCAAATACAATATCAAATCTCAAAACCAAGAATCCCAATACCGGAAAACATAGCCAAAACCATAACTAGGGTCGCTATTCATGAAAACCACCAAGCTTAAAACCCAATCGTACCAATCGTATGTTCACAACACACTAAATATTATATGAAGGTAATATATATATCATCACAACGTCAATTGAAACCCACATCTAATTATACCGAAAACCTAGTAAGCAACCCAAAGGAGTTTTGGTGCAAAACCTCGTGGATTAGCGATCTAGAGGCTACCATGTTCATCTAATATCATAATTAGGCTTCATAACTCTTAACTAAATTTTAAGCTCTTATTTTCATAAATTCTAAAAACCTAGCTTGCACAATTATATCATTTAGACAATTTCAAAGTAACAATTTGCAAACTAACAACTAGCTTAGATTTTTCATGTTTAAACATGTTAAACTACACATATAACAATATCCAATTAATCAAAACCCTAACTTGATTTCAAAACCCTCTCTTGAATTTCTAAACTTGCTAATTGACACCATATTTAAACACCTAATAAGCTAAATTAAAGTAATTAACTAACAATTAACCCTTAGGGTTAGGATTTATACCTCACATACTTGATATCAACTTGCAAATTTTGACTCCCAAAATGGCCTTCAAAATGCTAACTTGCTCCTTGATCCAAACTAGATTAGGCTAATGAGTAATGGGTAGGGATTTGATTTGGAGTTTGTGGGATTTTTTATTGACTTTTGATGGATTTTTGAAGCTTTTTGAGTTGGAAATGGAGGTGGGGAAAATTTGGGGCTGCCACTAGGAGGCTTGCCAAGGGGGAGAGAGAGGAGAGTGTTGGGTGTGTGTGCAAAATTCTAGATTAAGTTAACCCTTAATCCTCAATTAATGCACCTCATATCATTCTATATCTAATTCATTTTCTTTTCTTTTTTTCTTTAACCCTAGAAAAGTCTAGAACCCTTAAGATATTTGGAGAAAGGAAAACAATTTATAAACATGTATTTAAGTTGACATGGCTCACATTTGTATATTTAACCCATTCCAATTTGTAATTACCACTAATTAAGTGTATAAATAAAAGCTTATAATAATATTTGAAATAATTAATTAAGGAAAAATATTCAAGTGAACTAATAATTATAAGTGACTAAATAAATACAACATACTAGCAATTTCCTAATTAAACTAGGTGCATTTAAGTCTATATGTAAAAATGATTATATCTTGGTTTTTATGGAAAACACAAATTATTTTACCTATTAACGGAAAATTCGCCTAAACGATTTCTAAAACGTTACAACAAGCTACTGGGTTCTTTGAAGTGCCTAGTGGCCTACTCATTTTACTGAGGGAGTTTGCTTCATTTCAAGAATTTGGCGGGTACTTAGCGGCACCCGTAGGGGTCTGGGTTGGGGTTTGGCTATTCATCAGGACCTTGAATCCATCTTTCGTTATAGGCTCAAACGAAACGCGGAATTCCTAGTATATCCAATATATTCATCTATGATTTAGAATGCTTATTATTGCGTGAGAAAAATGGTTATATATATATAAATATGATATATATAAATAAAAATTGCTTATGTTTCGCACCCACGCTAGTATAGCCCCCGCTCTGCCGTTAGTTAAGTAACCTAACGGTGCATGACGGGCCTCGTGGCGAATGCGGATGGCATAGGCGTACGATCTATTTTCGTTTTTTCTGCAGTGATAAGGGTTAAATGATGGGCCCGCATTAACATTGATTAATGCAAAGAAAAAAAACCAAAGCTTAATCGTTGGAACAATTTGAAAACCACTCGGTTTTCTACAAAAAGAAATTTTAAACGCGTAGCCTAAACTACTCCTTTTAAAAAGTTATCATGGTTCCTTCGACTATATCAAGTTCACTACGTTCACGTTTTCTCCAAAACCATTCGTAGCCCTCTGTCATTTCATATGAATATTCAGTATTATTCAAGTTATGTATTTTGACCTTCACCAAGGCATAGTGATTAGTAGCTGCTGGGTATTTATATGTAGCATAGATAGATGGGTTGGTTTGGGACAGTCGTACTACTATTTTGGCCATCGTCAAGGGTATGTACGGGTGGGTTCAAATTAACCTGGACAATGACGGGTAGAACTTGGCATATGACTTATGATATGTTGGCCTTCGTTAAGGTTATAAGAGCATGGGGCAAAAATCCACATCAGGTGTTTCTAAGGAAATTGAAACTTGCTAGTGTTGCATACCATTTGGAGTGTGATAGGTCTGGTAGGATTCCTTCAAGGTTGTCGCACAATGATATTTGGATCCCGATCCTACTGTGAGTATTCACTACTCTTTGGGAGATTTTTCATTAAACAATAAATGCTATAAACCAAGTTGGTGTCTAGAACGATGTTAGCGGGGCTATGCCTCAAGAAAAAAGAGGTTATGTAATTAAGTAACTTCACGAAAGCGTTGGAAAACCTCTCTCGAAGTACCGACACAAGCCTGGCTGAAAGGTTAAGCAAGAATTGTAAGAGTGAGATTAATCCTGACTTATTCTTCTTTTATGGTTTGAGGAAGAATTCGAGGAGCAGTGAGAGCCATCTTATTTAGATAAATTAATAACCAATCTAAACTTACAAGAGCATCATGCAAAGTGTTTCTTCTCTCTCTCCTAATTGCAGCGACCACATTGACCTCACTTAGGTTACTGCTAGATAATAAATTGACTTGGCCAAACTATATTGATTGGCTAAGGTATGTCCAGATAGAATTTACCCATGACAAGCTGAACTACCTCCTTACTACCAAAAACCCTCGCCGTCCCTGGTCCAGATTGTTGATATCCGTCAGACATGAGAAAAGGATTGTACGAGAGCCAAGTGCCTCGTGTTAGCCTCAATGGATTGTGAACACCAAAGGCAGCATGAGAAGATAGACTTAGCTTCCATCTTCCTCCATACCAAAATTTTATATGGAGTGCAATCTCATATCGTAAGATATGAGACCACGAAGATATTGTTTCAAGGTTGGTTGTCGGGTCATCTGTTGGAGACCATATGCTTACGATGATTAGCTATATTGAACAGCTCACGGACCATGGGACTACGTTGGAGAATGAGTTGTGTATCGACTTGATTCTACAATCCCTACCATCTACTTACGCCCAGTTTATCTTGAATTCCAAAATTCAAGGGAAGGAAGTTTTACTTCCAAGTCACCTCAACTTATTGAGGAGCTCAGAGGGCACCCTAAAAGAATCCAGGGAGACAGCCGCACTACTTATTGGCGAATCTTCCTCTTCTAGAACAAAGGAGAAGGCCAAGGGAGAGAAGAAGAAGGCCTCCACCAAGCCAATAAGCGGTGTCAGTAAGGCAGAGGAAAAGGGCAGGGCAAAAGTTTCGGGGATAGTTGTAAGGAAGGAGGGATGTCTCTATAGTCACAGGAAAGCGCATTTTCAGAAGGAATGCAGGGCTAGGAAAGCAAGAAGCCAATATTCGAAGCGCGTTGTGGCTTCGGCTTCGAGTGTGTTTATAATTGAAAACTGTCTATCAATTAACTCTACTTCCTAGGTACTAGATACCGGATCAGGATCTCATAGCTGTAATTCATTACATGCTTTAAGAAAACGTAGAGTTATCAAAGTAGGTGATATGACTCTAAGAGTTTCTAACGGAATGAGCGTGGACGCTGAATCCGTAGGGAATATCACCTAGGATTGACAAGTAGGTAGATATTGATTCTATATAACAGTTTGTATGTACCTAGTCTGGATTGTAATATCATATCTGTATTTTACTTTCTAAAGAAGAATATGATTTTACATTTCTAAACGATGTGGTCCACATCCACCTAAATTATAATTTGATTGGGTCAGGAACATTAGATAACTATATATATGTATTAAATCAGGCTCAGGTTTTAAACATCCAGAACACAATTAAAAGAAAGTCTCTGGAATTAAATCAGGCTTTCTTGTGGCATTGTAGACTGGGTCGCATCAATGAAACACGGTTGACGAAGTTACATAAGGAGGGATTGTTCATCACAGAAAACTGCATTTTAATACCTCTCATTCATTATCAATTTTGTTATATATCGGTACTATTAATCAGTGTCTACTCAGTAATTACAGATTATAGGTATTCATGATAAAATACTGGAAACACACTCAATATCACGGATATTGGGTTTGGGAGCCGACACTGCACTCAGAACAGAAAATCGACCGATATTCAAAAAGTTCTTTTGCAATAAACATGTGTACACAATTTTGGTCCAACACAATACAAGTGTGCACATAGCTCTTTTGATCCTTGGACCATGGTGGGGCTGCCTTGGCACATGTGGGAATCACAACTTGTGAAACTGGGCACATATGGTTTGGTTTCATGAGTTAATGATAAAAGTTGTGATGTGATATATAGCTCATTTTCCTTCCATTTCTACTGAGTACAAACCGGGTTTATTTAGAGGAAACAAACAATACCAGTAGACTTGTTGAGTGCACTCGAGTTCCCCATGCCAACACGAGCACAAAAGCCCATGTTTGGACCGGCAAAAGCTCTCAAAAAACCACCCTCACCGGTCCCATTTGCTCCAAATGACCCCATTTTTCTTCTGGTCATTTATTAGGATCACATCAGTCCATCTATATTGTTTATTTATTCTGGTGTTGAGCCTATAAATACCAGAACACATATTGAGCAATGGACCATATGTATATACCTTTTTTTCTAGTTTTGTTCTAGTTATGGTTTAGGCATGAGAGTTGTGTGGGCATTAACTTGATTCCTTCTTCTTCTTCCCATTTGAAGCTTTCTTTTGAGAGCATCATTATGGAGGTTGAACAAGTTACCAATATCTTGTACCTCAATCCTATCAAGTGTTAATAATATTGTTATTGCTTTGTTTCTTTCTTTCTTTTTTTTCCTTACTTGCTTTCTTTTGCTATTATGTGTAACTAATCTTTTGTGGTTGTGGTGATGGTGAGGATAAGAGATGAAAGGCTTTGCCTTCCTCCTCCTCTTTTTTATATTTAATATGCTTAATATGATTCTAACTTAAGGATTGTTTATGTATTGATGTGATATGGTATTTTAAAACCATGGTTGCTTTATAACCTCTTCATATACCATACTCACTCCCTTTCCCCATTTCACAATATTTAAGTTAAAATCAATTTGGTGTTAAGTTTGTTAAGTTTAGATACGGTATTTTGTGACCATGTGCTTGACAAACCCTCGGTTTTCATATACCCTATACTATCACAACACTTAGCACACTTAACACAAAAATCATTTGCTCTCACTAGCTAATTTATGTTTTTAATGGTGCGGTATGCTTGCTAACCCTTGTGCTTAGTGTTGATATCCCAAACTTGGACATACAAACAGTGAGTGAACAAAACGGACTCGTTTCGTGTTTGCGTCGAATATCGGCAACTTGACGACTTGTGCCTCGCAACCGCTTTAACAAGTCATGCTTCGCGCCGGGATCGACACAAGAACGGGCAACTCATGAAAAAGGGAGCGTCGAAGGAATCGTCACGATTCGACCATCCGAGCCAAAGTGTAACATTTCAAAATAATAAAATATTATTTTTGGGAATTTTTATAATTTAATATTATTTTAATGAATATTTTAATATTTCGGTTTAATTAAATACAAATAAATAGGAAAAATTTTCGAAAAATTATGGAAAATTCCAAAATAGGGTATTCAAAGGGATTTTGCCATTTTTAAGTTTTTGTGATTAGTTTGATACTAATTTAGTGCTAATCACGATTAAAAATCGCTAATCGGATTTGGGGGTGTTTTGTGCAAAACATGCACATATCATTTTTCTACACTTGTGTTTTACTTTCTACCATGTTGTTTGGGTTTACTATTTGAGTGAGAAAGAATTTAGAGGGAAAAGAAAAGAAAGGAAAAGAAAAGAAAAGGGAATATGGTAGTAGGTATGGGTGAGAGAGAAAAGAGAAGGGTTAGTGTTGACTTAGCCATTTTCCTTCACCATTTCTTCTCCCTCCTCTTCTCCTTTAGCTGCTGCCTCTCCCTCTTCACCCTCCCCTCTTCAAGTCCCAAATCACCTCAAAAACAATTCCAAAACCCAATCTCCATTTCATTAAAAAGATGCACAAGCCCAAGATCTACACATTGGACCAAGAAAGCAAGGATTTTGGCAACTTGAGGCAACTCAAGAAAATTCTTGAGTTGCCAAATAAGGTAATTTCTGGATCATTAGATTAGTTTTTGCATTACTTATACCCCTATGTTAAAATTGAATCGATATCGGGTGGTGTTGTGGACTTAAAGGAAACCTAGTTAGGGTTTGAGGAAAATTGTGAGTTGTTGTGTGAATTGAGCTTAGTGGAGGCTGCACAAACACCCTAGTGATGGAATTGAGACCCAAACCTGAGATTTGAAACCCAGAATACGGATTTAGAAAACCGATATCGGAGTTATTGTGAAATCTGCGAAGGTTTTAGGAATCTGCCATCACCCAGAGACCCCTAAAATAAAATTGAGCTGACAGTGAGTCGTGCAGGCACCTAGGAAGCTACCACCAAGACCCGAGCCCCTAATTCAAACCCTAGGCCGCAGATTTAATCATTCTGGCCGCAATTTGCGGCCAGAGTAGAGGGGAATGGGTTGATTTTTGTTCCAGGGCTCATTTTGCACTAAATTAGACCCCTTCTATATGCAGTTTTGGCTAATTGTCACCTGGGGAAAATATGGGAGCATTTTAGTGTGTTTTAGGCGATGTTTTCCGTATTTTAAAATGCACTTTCTTGATATTTGGTTTTGTATTTGGTTGTCGGGTGTTCGTACATCGACAACAGGGATTGTTTGATTGATTTGCACATTTAGGCCATAGGTTCCAACCTATGAGCATACTGTGCGCTGTATCTGTTTTCTGCCTCGATTTTAATATGTATTGCGACTGTTTATTATTGTAGGTACCGTCACAAGGATTCCGAGGCGAAGAAACGCGGCGTCATCGATTTCGGCGAGCGAAGACCATGTGAGTAGATTATATCTACGGGGAAAGTCGGGTGGATGGCGTATTCCACCCCCGCAGTCCGTGGTGATGTATACGAATACGTATACACACATATATTTATTATATGGTCTTTGAGATTATTGTTGATAAGATGGATTGGTTTAGTGTAGTGCGAAACCCTAGAGTAGGGGTTGCACCCATACACACGCACGCACGCACTAGCATACATACTTTCTTTCGCATGTGTAAATGGGAATATATGTTTGTATGTGTTTACATGGGTATGGGACTATGTGTACATATACTGGATTATGGATAGCGCTTGGGATGTGGGTTGAGTCGATGTGATTCGATTTGAGGCCGTGAGATCGGCGATATGACAGGATTCGTATGGGAGATATGACAGGACGCTTTAGCGGGCCTTTGGGCATGTGTTTTACCCCGCATTCATACTTATATAGATGGTATCGATTGTACTAGACCTAGATCTGTACCCCAGGTTATGTGATATGATGATAGTGATACCTGATATGTGATAAGTTAATGTGATATTGACCGTACCCCGCTATTGGGATGCCGTACGACGATTTACCGTACGAGGCTATATTGATGATAGATCCGCGCTCATGACTCGAGGATATTATATCGTTGTGATACTATTGAGGCGGGATCACCGACTATTATATTTATATGTATATATATCGACTCAGATTTAGGTGGTTTCCATACCCCTCCTGTTTGGCTTGATAGTTGGGTCCGTAGTTTGCATAGTAGGCGTTAGACTAGACCCGAGTCTTACCTATTTCAAAACTAACGAATTGGGATATTTTAAGGATAGGAAAAAGGGATTCTACGGATATTTTCAAACGACGCATCTTCTCTTTAAACACCGTAGCCCTTATTTTACTAAAAACCCTGATTCGTCTTATTTCAAAAGGCAAGGCTACATGATATATTTATTGAGGTAGATTCTTTACTGTTGCGTCGATTATTCGATTCCGCATATTCATGCTAATTGCATTGCATTGCTTGTGTTTATTGATATATTATTATCATGCTGCTGGATATACTGTTACTTGCATTTCATTTATATGTCACATGCATCTTGCTTTCTGATTTGCGCATTGAGATATGTTGTTTCTATGATATTTCTGGTTTTGAGAGAGGGCTGACCCGGACTGACGGATGCCCGATATATTGAGAGAGGGCTGACCCGGACTGACGGATGCCCGATATATTGAGAGAGGGCTGACCCGGACTGACGGATGCCCGATTTATTGAGAGAGGGATGACCCGAACTGACGGATGCCCGATATATTGAGAGAGGGCTGACCCGGACTGACGGATGCCTGATATATTGAGAGTGGGCTGACCCGGACTGACGGATGCCCGATATATGAGAGAGTGGGCTGAACCGGACTGGCGGATGCCCGGTATGTGAGGATTTACGTGCCGATGCTAGACACAGGTTTTCATGATGTTTTCGAGTGTCGATGCTAGGCACTCTGGTTCCATGCTTTTGGATATATCCTCATATTTTCCATGCATATGCTTTATGACATTTACATGCATAATGCTTATTGTCATCGGGTGACGAGTGGATGGGATCCACGTACATGCAGATTTGATTATATTGATCATACCTCATATTTATGATATGCTATTACTTGAGGCACTGGCACGAGCACTTGGCACTACACTCATGTATAGAGATTACTTTGCCAGTTTAGCATGTTTCAGATTTATTCATATTGAGGTTTATTTATATCTGATTGTTTTGACCTAGGATGAGTCATACATTCGATCTCTACTTGTAGATATTTTCTATTCACGAGTTGGCAACTCACCCCTGTTGTGCCACAGTTCTTGCAGGTTTTGCCGTACAGATTCCATAGCGGCTTTTCTGGCACACTGCTTCTATATGGGTGACTTGCTTGGGTTGGTGGGTTCTTTGTATCAGAACCACCATTGTACATTTATTATTCATTGTATCTAGAAATTCCATCAACCAAAACTTGTATATTGTTTCAGACTTAGAAAACAGTGTTGTATTATTTCGACCTTAGAGTCGCGCTTGTAGCATTACGGTTTTCTGGCTGTTTTGAGTCTCTTTTTGAGTTTTGATCCTCGCCCTTTGGCGTTGTATATTCTTTTGCTTGAGTGGTTGTGACCGTCGATTGACGAAGAGCTAGCTCCCACTTGGGGATGCCTTTTATCACTGCATTTATATATTATTCTTGTTGTACCCCGATCGGGGCCAGTTTTTACAAAGGAAACTCTGCCGAATTTTTCAGAAAAGATTACACATTTTAAAAATGCATATTCGGCTTAGTTATTTAAAAAGCTTGACTTCAAAACATGTTTCTTTACTTATTAAAAACCAGTTTTCTTTACTTACTCCTTAAAAGGGTTTTAGATTTCTGGGCTTTTGGCTTACTTGGATCATATGGAGTCCTATAGACTTCATATGGTTCAAGGGCCAGTCACGTGCTCTTTCGGGTCGTGACAAAGTTGGTATCAGAGCGCTAGGTTAACCTTGGTTCGAGTCTAAGTTTGACTATGTGGAGCCTAGGGCGTTTATATATATACGGAACTTAGGCTTGACCTTACGGAACTTAGACTTAGTCGAGGGGGTATTATACCCGAACTTTCGTCGCATAGGATGACCCTTGGTTGATGGAGTAGGTAGCTTGAGTAGAGGGACGTACCGTACGTATGTTCCGCGGCATACTTACGACACGCCACTCCGCTTAAGAAACCTTAGGATGTACATTTCCTTGCACAGTATTATATTCATTCCTATGATCTATCCTCATCGATACTGGTTATGATTTTGCTGCCACGATTGCACGGGCAGAGTGAGCTACGGCTCGAGTTGCGTCAGCATGAGCTCGTCGTGGACGAGGACTGACCAAGGCGTGATTCCAGTGGCATACGATTGCGTAGGCGGCGGCGTTTTATTGTGTTTTCGCGCCATGAGCGTTTGACTGATCGCTTTTACGAGATTTTCCGGACGTGCCGATCGGTACCAGAGGATTGAGTTACTGATAGAGGCCAACCAGGATGTGATGACCATTGATATATCGCTTACTCATGACGATTGAGGCGCTGTTCAGCGTACATACAAATGAGCCAGTTGTTGCTGTGAATGACGAGATATCGCCCAGATGATTGGAGCTACTACAGCTTGAGCATATACTTAGAGATATGATAGTGAGTCGCTAGTCACCGAGGATGAATGACTAGGACATATGGTTCGTTCGCTTATCCCGATGCGAGGTCATCAGATAAATTGATTCCAGCTAGAGGCGACTTCATGCAGATTCGTTGTGAGTCGATAGAGACGATCGAGTGTCAGGAACCCATTTTCCAAGGTTAAAGTATTCGGATAGACATGCAAGCGATTCCATGGACCCTCTAGAAGAATGAAACCCTAACTCGACATAATGACCGTGTGAAAGCCTTTGAACCTTAGGGTTTGCGGCAGTTCCGCGGCGCCATTAGTGAGGCTTAGGTTTGCCCTTCTACGGCTGGATCACCGATACTGTGGTATGTACTCGATACTATTGAACAGTACCCAAGATGTTGAGCTCTTGGGGGAATATGAGGTTCTGACGAGTCGATCGGATGGTTCGACATTATTCGGATATCATGGGATGGGACATATTGCTTGGGAGACCCCAGATACGAGCATAGCCGTTAGAGCGTAGTCCAAGCAGCCAAGAGTAGATGAGTCTGAATCAGTCGACGTTGGAGAAAGTGGAGTAAAAAGTTCGCATGAGATTTCGACGAGATGACGTTCCCCTCCACTGACATCAGAGATGCGATACGCACGCTGAGTACGTGTTCGGCTAGATATCTTCTACTGAGTGATGAAGATACCGAGTTCGTGATTTCGAGTCCATGTGAAAGACTTTGGGAGGACCGTAGCCGAGGACATTACAGTGCGCAGATAGAGACGTGACGTCGAAATGGACGACGATACAGATAAGCGGGATGAGAGGTACGTGCGAGATGCCGTTGAGCTGTTGTTACTCCCCGTTAAGATTAATGGTCGGATATGCATACAGAGGTCGGCGCCAGTGACGTGCTGCTTTACGAGTGGTCGTGAGGATTGACCGAGAAATGACCAGAGAAGTGCCAAAACGGAATCGTTCCCATTAGTATATCTGACAGGGCCGATGAGCCGGAGGATAGCGAGATCGTTAATCCGCAGGGGAGATAAAGAACCAGAGATAGAGGACGCCAGACCGTGAGCAAGAGACAAGTAGATATCTTGCGCCGCTAACATTGGATCTACCGGAACCTTCTCGACCTTGTCGGAGGATATACCAACGACGGTATTTTTGATCTGCGATTTTGTGATTCGATTATCACGTATCCGTCACTTTGGATTTCGGTATTTTGGGCGATCTATTCGCATAATTTAGTTTTGATGACTGAGTTCCATGATATTTGATTTTGTGCACCATGGTTGCACTTACTGGGTATTTATATTTTATGCAGAGTTATTACGCTCGAGGTATTGATTGTGATTTCATGCCTATTTTATGCCGGTGATTTGATTTACGTTTCCAGCATAGTTTTCATGCACTTTAGTGTTTTGATTTGATTTGGGCACGCAGATGCACACGGTTGTGAGATTTTCCACCGTGATACACCCGATTTGGATTGGGCCACATTGTATACCGTTGATTTTCGATTCTGATATTGATGTTGATCCTTGCACTCCGTGCATTTGATTTGGACTTGCGCATGTTCGATGCATGCCATTGGATTTCGTGATTTCATGCATGTTGAGTGCGCAGAATTTAGCTTTTATTCGTGCAAAATGGATGCACCGATTTGGATTTTCGCGCATGTTGGGCGCATGTTTTGAGATACGATTCTGGTGCACACCAGATGCACTAAATCGGGATTCTTCGTGCATGTCAGATGCACCTGATTTTTTGCTGTCAGGCACACACGTTGCCTATGACAGATGCTTCGTGCACACCCGTTGCACCTAGATGTTGTTTCTGTGCACATGTATGGTACATATATGGATTTTGATTCCGTGCGCACCAGACGCATAGGGTATTCGTTGTAAGTCCACGTTGCCCATCCCGGTGCTTACGGGGAGGCGGAAAACGGAATAAAAATCGAATTTTATGAGCTTAGGCAACATGGACTATAGCTAGAAGGATCTTTGCTAAACAAAAACTTGCTAAAGGTAACTAGTAACTAGCTAAGTGCTAGAAAGGTTATACCTTGGCCTTTAAGTCCTTCTCTCCTTGCTCCTTGGAGTGGTGGAAGGAGGTCACCTTGGTCGTCTTCTCACGTTGAAGAAAGATCCACCCGAAAGCCTCAACCTTTGGCTTCAACTCCAAGCTAGAAGTAACTAGGGTGCAAAAAGTGCTAGTCCTTGAACCCTAGATGAGAGTAAAGATGATCAAGAGAGGGTTTTTCTCAAACTCAAGTGTTTCTCAACACATGAGAGGGAGAGAGCTTGAGGGAGAGGAAGAACAAGAGAGAGAAAAGATAAGATAGAATGAGAGAATAATATGAAGCATTCTCTCATATATGTGAATTATTGTAATTAGATAATTAGTGAGATAATTGTCATGGCTAAATCAAGACATGACCATTATCATTTCATTTTTAATGCAAATTGCAAGGATCAAAGAGCATCTTCCAAATGAAATGATGATGGTCAAAGTGTCAACAAGGTCAACAAGTCAAGGTGGGTCAAATGGTCAACAACCATAACCATGCACAATTATTAAACTAATATCAATTAACAATAATACACACATAATCATTAGGGTTAATAAAATGACAATAGCCATTAACCCTAATCAAGGTCCTCTCCCTCAATCTCAAGCAACTGTGCATACGCACCCGTATTCGTGATCCGAGGAACACGAATACAATAAGAAAAACCAATCCCAAATCATATACTAGGATCCGGCTTAAACCAAAGCCCGCTAGTATAAACTGTCCGGACAGCAAACGTGCACAAGTGCGCGAATGTGAACGAACCCTGTCGCAAAACCATGCGACCTCTACTCATTAGGCCTAAAGGCGAATAGCTCTCTGTGTGGGACTCTAAAGACTCGACACAACGCTGGCAGTGGGTATAACCACAGAACGCAAGCGGCACTAGCTGTACGTAACGGTCCCCAGGTAAATGTCGATAAGAAGACTGACGAGGTGAACCCCATCCGAACTCCTACTGAGCCTGTATGTGACAATCTCCGTACAGTCCGGTCTGTTCGTCTGATACATCGAATGGTGGGCCTTGGGGGGCGGTGAACGTCAGTCCCCTAATAGCGGTACAAGTCGTGTCGGAGTGTAGCCCAGAACACCCTGAGATAACACTGCAAACCTACCAGTATATCTCGCTTGCCCTGGCCAGGGACTACTCGTGTAATGGCTCTCCTGCACACAGCGCGATGTCAACCCCCAATACCGAGAGAGACGAATCTTGTCTAACCGTTACTGCCTCCAACTGCTTCGGGACTGCACCCAAAAACTACCTGTTTGCACGACTCCTTTGAGCCGTGGTAGGGTAGTAATCAAAGTGCAGTGGGAACACACTCGAGGCGAAGTGACAGTGTCAAGTCAGCGGACTAAGCTGTACTCATGTCACCTGGGAACTGATAACTGACGATAGGTATAATACCAACCAACAGTTCCCGACGAGTCCTGTCCAGTGTACTCGTAACCCAACGAGCACCCGCATACTATCTCAAGTACGACGTACTGACGGCTGTAGGACAGACCGTCTCCCACACTGGGATGAGAAGCGCATACGCTAGCCTACTCCGGAGTATCGATGCCCTGTCTCGATAGTCCAACGACTAGGGACCTGTATAAGGATGTGCTTATAGATCACCCAGCTCCCACGAGTGTGAGCGCCATCACAACGCTGGTAATCAAGCAAAGATCCTAAGGGCTCCACTAATATGTTTATCAGCAATATGCTAAAAAAACACATGCACATATTAAAGCAGAGACAAACCAAGTAGCATACTACCATTTCGAGCAAGATTGTATATACAACTGTGAATATCACAAGCTTCCATCAAGTAATATACAAACTAGTATGATACAGTAATGGCCTCTAGGGCATATACACTAACATTCTTATATACATTTTGGGATTTATTTTTATGGAGCAGCACGTTTTATGATATTTGCTATGTATTTTCATACTGAGCCGGACTAGTCAGCGGACAGTACCTGGATATATTTGGCATGCATTTACTTCAGCTAATTACATGTATAGATTCGATATTTACATGTATAGTTCTGATTTATATCGTATTGGTTTTGTATTGGATTTGACATTTGTGACTTTACCGTAACTCCGATGATTGCAGATGCTTGACGGAGTTTTACTTTTGAGTTATCTGCTCATTATCCATGCGCATACATTGCGCTATGATGCGTTTTATGTATTGTTGATTTCGGAACCCCGAAGACTTGGACTTTGTAACGAAATGTTTTAGAATTTGGGGGTTTAAATTTAAATTCGGGGACCGAATTTCTTTAAGGATGGTAGATTGTAACATTTCAAAATAATAAAATATTATTTTTGAGAATTTTTATAATTTAATATTATTTTAATGAATATTTTAATATTTCGGTTTAATTAAACACAAATAAATGGGGAAAATTTTGGAAAAATTATGGAAAATTCCAAAATAGGGTATTCTATGGGATTATGAAATTTTTAAGTTTTTGTGATTAGTTTGACACTAATTTAGTGCTAATCGCGATTAAAAATCGCTAATCGGATTTTGGGGGTGTTTTGTGCAAAACATGCACATATCATTTTTCTACACTTGTGTTTTATTTTCTACCATGTTGTTTGGGTTTACTATTTGAGTGAGAAAGGATTTAGAGGGAAAAGAAAAGAAAAGAAAAGAAAAGGGAATATGGTATTAGGTATGGGTGCGAGAGAAAAGAGAAGGGTTAGTATTGACTTAGCCATTTTCCTTCACCATTTCTTCTCCCTCCTCCTCTTCTCCTTCAGCTGCTGCCTCTCCCTCTTCACCCTCCCCTCTTCATGTCCCAAATCACCTAAAAAACAATTCCAAAACCCAATCTCCATTTCATTAAAAAGATGCACAAGCCCAAGATCTACACATTGGACCAAGAAAGCAAGGATTTTGGCAACTTGAGGCAACTCAAGAGAATTCTTGAGTTGCCAAATAAGGTAATTTCTGGATCATTAGATTAGTTTTTGCATTACTTATACCCCTATGTTAAAATTGAATCGATATCGGGTGGTGTTGTGGACTTAAAGAAAACCTAGTTAGGGTTTGAGGAAAATTGTGAGTTTTTGTGTGAATTGAGCTTAGTGGAGGCTGCACAAACACGCTAGTGATGGAATTGAGACCCCAAACCTGAGATTTGAAACCCGGAATACGGATTTAGAAAACCGATATCGGAGTTATTGTGAAATCTGGGAAGGTTTTAGGAATCTGCTATCACCCCGAGACCCGTAAAATAAAATTGAGCTGACAGTGAGTCGTGCAGGCACCTAGGAAACTACCACCAAGACCCGAGCCCCTAATTCAAACCCTAGGCCGCAGATTTAATCATTCTGGCCGCAATTTGCGGCCAGAGTAGAGGGGAATGGGTTGATTATTGTTCCAGGGCTCATTTTGCACTAAATTAGACCTCTCCTATATGCAGTTTTGGCTAATTGTCACCTGCGGAAAATCTGGGAGCATTTTAGTGTGTTTTAGGCGATGTTTTCCGTATTTTAAAATGCACTTTCTTGATATTTGGATTTGTATTTGGTTGTCGGGTGTTCGTACATCGACAACAGGGATTGTTTGATTGATTTGCACGTTTAGGCCATAGGTTCCAACCAATGAGCTTACTGTGCGCTGTATCGGTTTTCTGCCTCGATTTTAATATGTATTGCGACTGTTTATTATTGTAGGTACCCTCGTAAGGATTCCGAGGCGAAGAAACGCGGCGTCATCGATTTCGGCGAGCGAAAACCATGTGAGTAGATTATATCTACGGGGGAAGTCGGGTGGATGGCGTATAGCACCCCCGCAGTCCGTGGTGATGTATACGAATACGTATACACACATATATTTATTATATGGTCTTTGAGATTATTGATGATAAGATGGATTGGTTTAGTGTATTGCGAAACCCTAAAGTAGGGGTTGCACCCATACACACGCACGCACGCACTTGCATACATACTTTCTTTCGCATGTGTAAATGGGAATATATGTTTGTATGTGTTCACATGGGTATGGGACTATGTGTACATATACTGGATTATGGATAGCGCTTGGGATGTGGGTTGAGTCGATGTGATTCGATTTGAGGCCGTGAGATTGGCGATATGACAGGATTCGTATGGGAGATACGACAGGACGGTTTAGCGGGCCTTTGGGCATGTGTTTTACCCCGCATTCATACTTATATAGATGGTATCGATTGTACTAGACTTAGATCTGTACCCCAGGTTATGTGATATGATGATAGTGATACCTGATATGTGATAAGTTAATGTGATATTGACAGTACCCCGCTATTGGGATGCCATACGATGATTTACCGTACGAGCCTATATTGATGATAGATCCGCGCTCATGACTCGAGGATATTATATCGTTGTGATACTATTGAGGTGGGATCACCGACTATTATATTTATATGTATATATATCTGTAAGTCCACGTTGCCCACCCCGGTACTTGCGGGGAGGCGGAAAACGGAATAAAAATCGAATTTTTATGAGCTTAGGCAACATGGACTTGACTATGAAGGATCTTTGCTAAACAAAAACAAGCTAAAGCTAACTAGAAACTAGCTAAGTGCTAGAAGGGTTATACCTTGGGCTTTATGTCCTTCTCTCCTTGCTCCTTGGAGTGGTGGAAGGAGGTCACCTTAGTCGTCTTCTCACGTCGAAGAAAGATCCACCCGAAAGCCTCGACCTTTGGCTTCAACTCCAAGCTAGAAGTAACTAGGGTGCAAGAAGTGCTAATCCTTGAACCCTAGATGAGAGTAGAGATTATCAAGAGAGGGTTTTTCTCAAGCTCAAGTGTTTCTCAACACATGAGAGGGGAGAGCTTGAGGGAGAGGAAGTACAAGAGAGAGAATGTGAATAATAGAATGAGAGAATAATATGAAGCATTCTCTCATATATGTGAATTATTGTAATTAGATAATTAATGAGATAATTGTCATGGCTAAATCAAGACATGACCATTATCATTTCATTTTTAATGCAAATTGCAAGGATCAAAGAGCATCTTCCAAATGAAATGATGATGGTCAAAGTGTCAACAAGGTCAACAAGTCAAGGTGGGTCAAATGGTCAACAACCATAACCATGCACAATTATTAAAATAATATATATTAACCATAATACACACATAAGCATTAGGGTTAATGAAATGACAATAGTCATTAATCCTAATCAAAGTCCTCTCCCTCTGTCTCAAGCAACTGTGCATACGCACCCGTATTCGCGATCCGAGGAACACGAATACAATGAGAAAAACCAATCCCAAATCATATACTAGGATCCGGCTTAAACCAAAGCCCGCTAGTATAAGCTGTCCGGATAGCAAACGTGCACAAGTGCGCGGATGTGAACGAACCCTATCGCAAAACCATGCGACCTCTACTCATTTTGCCTAAAGGCAAATAGCTCTCTGTGTGGGACTCTAAAGACTCGACACTACGCTGGCAGTGGGTTTAACCACAGACCGCAAGAGGCACTAGACGTACGTAACGGTCCCCAGGTAGATGTCGACAAGAAGACTGACGAGATGAACCCCATCTGAACTCCTACTGAGCCTGTATGTGACAATCTCCGTACAGTCCGGTATGTTCGTCTAATACATCGCATGGCGGGCCAAGGGGGCGGTGAACGTCAGTCCCCTAATAGCGGTACAAGTCGTGTCGGAGTGTAGCCCAGAACACCCTGAGATAACACTGGAAACCTACCAGTATATCTCGCTTGCCCTGGCCAGGGACTACTCGTGTAATGGCTCTCCTGGACACAGCGCGATGTCAATCCCAATACCGGGAGAGACAAATCCTGTCTAACCGTCACTGCCTCCAAGTGCTTCGGGACTGCACCCAAAAACTACCTGTTTGCACGACTCCTATGAGCCGTGGTAGGGTAGTAATCAAAGTGCAGTGGGAACACACTCGAGGCGAAGTGACAGTGTCAAGTCAGCGGACTAAGCTGTACTCATGTCACCTGGGAACTGATAACTGACGGTAGGTATAATACCAACCAACAGTTCCCAACGAGTCCTGTCCAGTGTACTCGTAACCTAACGAGCACCCGCATACTATCTCAAGTACGACGTACTGACGGCTGTGGGACAGACCGTCTCCCACACTGGGATGAGAAGCGCATACGCTAGTCTACTCCGGAGTATCGATGCCTTGTCTCGATAGTCCAACGACTAGGGACCTGTATAAGGATGTGCTTATAGATCACCCAGCTCCCACGAGTGTGAGCGCCATCACAACGCTGGTAATCAAGCAAAGATCCTAAGGGCTCTACTAATATGTATATCAGCGATATGCTAAAAGAAACACATGCACATATTAAAGCAGAGACAAACCAAGTAGCATACTACCATTTCGAGCAAGATTGTATATACAACTGTGAATATCCCAAGCTTCCATCAAGTAATATACAAACTAGTATGATACAGTAATGGCCTCTAGGGCATATACACTAACAATCTCCCACTTTCACTAAGGCCATGTACGGGCGTATCGAAGACCTATCATCTCGATCAGCCGCTCAAACTGAGTCTGGGGCAAGGCCTTGGTGAATGGATCTGCTGTGTTATCTTCTGAAGCAACCCTCCGAACCTCGATCTCCTGGCGATCCACGATCTCCCTGATCAGGTGATACCGCCTTAAGATGTGTCTGGATTTCTGATGGGACCTGGGTTCCTTCGCTAAAGCTATAGCCCCGTTGTTGTCGCAATACAGAGGTATTGGGTCATCAATGGACGGAACCACCTGAAGTTCTCTCAAGAACTTCCTCATCCAGACAGCTTCTTTTGCGACATCAGATGCAGCGATGTATTCCGCTTCCATAGTCGAGTCAGCAACGGTTACCTGTTTGGAGCTCTTCCAACACACCGCCCCTCCATTGAGGATGAAGACAAAACCCGACATGGACTTGGAATCATCCTTGTCACTGTGGAAGCTGGAGTCAGCAAAGGCCTCAATCTGGAGGTCTTTTCCGCCATACACCAAGAACATCTCCTTAGTCCTTCTCAGGTACTTGAGAATGTTCTTTACTTCTATCCAATGTTTCTCCCCAGGGTTTGACTGATACCTGCTTACCACACTCAGTGCATAAGCCACATCCGGTCTGGTACACAACATCGCATACATTATAGAGCCTACCGCAGAAGCGTAGGGTATAATAGACATGCGATCCCTCTCCAAATCAGTCTTGGGAGACATCTCTTTGGAGAGGGTGATCCCGTGAAAATCCGATAGATTACCGCGCTTGGAATCTTCCATACTGAATCTCTTCAGTATGGTGTCGTTGTACCTGGACTGTGAAAGTCCTAATATCCTCTTGGATCTGTCACGGTAGATCCGGATACCCAGAATGTATGAGGCATCACCCAGGTCTTTCATGGAGAACCTGTGTGACAAGAACCCCTTGACAGATTGTAGCATAGGAATGTCATTTCCTATTAAGAGAATGTCATCCATGTATAAAACGAGGAATACTACAGTTCTCGCTACAAATCTACAATAGATGCATGGTTCATCTGGATTTTTTATAAAGCCAAATTCCTTGACCGTATCATCAAAACAGATGTTCTAACTCCGCGATGCCTGCTTTAGTCCATAAATGGACTTAAGCAACTTGCACACCTTTCCGCTGCTCGCACTCTGAATGAAACCCTCTGGCTGGTCCATATAGACACGCTCCTCTAAATATCCATTTAGAAAAGCTATCTTTACGTCCATTTGCCAAATCTCATAATCGTGGAAGACAGCAATGGCAAGAAGGATCCGAATGGATTTCAGCATAGCTACTGGAGAAAAGGTTTCATCATAGTCCAAACCAGGTCGCTGACGAAAACCCTTTGCTACCAGTCTAGCTTTATAGGTCTCAACCTGTCCATCTACACCAATCTTCCTTTTGAAGATCCACTTGCATCCTATGGGTTTTACCCCATCTGGAGCAATGTCCAACGTCCATACTTTGTTGGTGTACATGGACTCCATTTCGGTCCGCATTGCATCCAGCCATTTTACCGAGTCGACGCTCTGAATGGCTTGCTGGAAGCTAGTAGGCTCATCAAAGTCTACGATGCAATCCTCTCTATCACCGTCAATAAGAAAACCGTAGTATCTCTCGGGCGGATGAGACTGCCTACTACTCCTGCGGAGTGGCGTGGGAATGTCCTGATCTTTCGAACCCTCTGGTTCTACTAAGTTTTCAGTAATAGCTCGTGGTTCTGGAATTTCTTCCAGTTCTATTGCGCTCCCACTTAATTCTTTTTCTATGAACTGGTGTTCTAGAAAGTGGGCATGGAGAGAAACAAACACCTTTCGTTCCTCTTCGCAATAGAAGAAATATCTCTTGGAGTTCTTTGGATATCCCACAAACTTGCACTGTACTGAGCGTGCCTCGAGCTTGTCCGCATGCTGCTTTTTTACAAAAGCTGGACATCCCCATGTCTTAATGTGATTAAGATAGGGTCTCTTCCCACACCACATCTGATATAGTGTAGTAGGCACAGTCTTAATTGGAACTCGGTTCAAAAGGTATGCAGCTGATTCTAGCGCATATCCCCAGAACGATCGCGGTAACTCGGCGTTACTCATCATGGACCGTACCATATCCAATAGGGTTCGGTTCCGTCTCTCCGATACACCGTTATGCTGCGGAGTGTATAGAGGAGTAAGCTGAGAGAGAATTCCATTCTCTTTTAAGTAACCCAGGAACTCGGCACTCAAGTATTCAACACCTCGATCAGATCTCAGCGCCTTGATACTTTAGCCTGTTTGTTTTTCTACTTCATTCTTATATTCCTGGAATTTTTCAAAGGCCTCGGATTTATGTTTCATTAAGAAGACATAACCGTACCTTGAAAAGTCATCCGTAAAAGTAATGAAGTAAGAATAACCGCTTCGTGAATGTGTAGACATTGGACCGCACACGTCGCTGTGTACGAGTCCCAAGAGCTCGCTCGCTCTTACTCCGTGTCCAGTGAACGGAGTCTTTGTCATCTTTCCTTTGAGACAGGATTGACAAGTTGCATACGATTGATATTCGAACCAATCCAAATATCCTTGTACATGTAACTTAGTCAACCTTCTCTCATTGATGTGACCCAGTCTACAATGCCATAAGAAAGTTTTATCGATTTCTGGAGACTTTCTTTTGTGTGTATTCTGGACATTGAAAATCTGTGTTGGTTTAATACGTATATACCGTTGTTCAATGTACCTGACCCAATCAAAACTTGATTAAGGTGAATGTTCACTACATTACTTACAAATGCAAATTCATAACCTTCTTTAGATAATAAAGATACAGAAATGATATTACAGGTTGCATTTGGTACATAATAACAACTACGTAAAACCAAAAAGTATCCATCAGACAATCCCAGGTGATAGTCCCCCACGGCCTCAACATCCATGCTAGCACCGTTTGCAACTCTGAGGGTCATGTCACCTGCCTTCAAAACTCTACGATTTCTCAACGCCTGCAAAGAATTACAGATATGAGATCCTGATCCGGTATCCAATACCCAGGATGTAGAGTTTATTGATAGACAGTTTTCAATAACATACACACCTGAAGCTGAAGCCGCAACTCGCTTCAAATCCTGTGTTCTGGCCTTCCAAGCCTTCCAATCCTGTTTCCAGTGACCACTTTTGTGACAATAGAAGCATTCTTCCTTCCCCACCAGCTTTCCCGCTACCTTTGTTGCTTTTTCTTTTCCCTTCGTATCCACTTTACTGACACCGCCTCTTGGTTTGGCGGGGGCTTTCTTCTTCTTGCCCTTGGCTTTCGCCCTGGACCTAGAAGAGGAAGATCCTCCTACAAACAAAGTGGATGTCTCCCTACCCTTCTGTAGGGTGCCCTCAGTACTCCTCAACATGTTCAGAAGTTCGGAAAGTTCAACCTCCTTTCCTTGCATGTTGAAGTTAAGAATAAACTGGGCGTAAGTGGAAAGAAGGGACTGGAGAATCAAATCAGTATAGAGTTCATTCTCCAACGTGGTCCCAAGGTCCGCGAGCTCCTCAATGTAGCCAATCATCTTAGGCACGTGTTCCGCTACCGATGATCCGACGGCCAACCTTGCCGAAAACAACTTCTTCGACACTTCGTATTTTGCAATACGAGACTGCTCTCCATACAGTTCTTTTGTATGAAGAAATATGGACTCTAGGTCCATATTCTCGTGCCTCCTCTGATGTTCGTTGTCCATCGAGGCTAGTACGAGGCATCTGGCCTTCGCGCAATCTATTTCCCAGGTCTTATAGATTTCCCTATCTACGACACTGGTTTTGGGACCTGGGACAGGGGGAGCTTTGGTGGTAAGGACATACCCCAACTTGTCGTAAGTGATAGCCATCTTGACATTCCTTAGCCAATCTTTGTAGTTTGGCCCTGTCAATATGTTTTTATCTAGTAATAACTTAAGTCCGGTCATGTTGAATGGTCGCTGCAATTAGGAGAGAGAAAAGAAACACTTTAGCATGATGCTCTTGCAAGTTTAGAGTGGTTTTTAGTTTGTATAAACTGGATGGCTCCCACTGTCTCTCGAATCCCTTCTTAAACCGTAAAGAAAGGATTAGTCAGGATCAATCTCACCGTACAATACTTGCTTAACCGTTCAGCCAAGCCAGTGTCGGTACTTCGAGGGAGGTTTTCCAACGCTTTCGCGAAGTTCCTTAATTAAGTAACCTCTTTTCCCTGTGGGCGTAGCCCCGCTAACACCTTTCTAGACACCTACTAGGTTTATAGCATTGATCGTTAAGTGAGAGTTTTCCCGAGGAGTAGCATTTACTCACAGTAGGATCGGGATCCAAATATCATTGTTTGATAAAACCGAAGGAATCCTACCAGAATTATCATACTCCGAATGGTATGCAGCGCTAGCAAGTTTCAGTACTTATGAAACTCCCGATGTGGATTTTTGCCCCATGCTCTTATGACCTTGACTTTGGCCAAAATATCATAAGTCACATGTCAAGTTCTACCCATCATTCTCCTGGTTAATTTGGACCCACCCGTACTCACCCTTGACTTTGGCCAAAATGGCAGCACGACTGTCCCAAACCAACGCATCTATCTATGCTGCACATGAATACCCAATAGCTACCAATCACTATGCCTTGACTTTGGCCAAAATACATAGCTTGAATACTTTTGACCATTCATGTAGAATGACGGAGGGCTTGTCACGACCCGCAGGGTACGGAACGTGACTGGCACTTAAATTTACGAAACGTCTCAAGACGTCCGTAAAATAAGTAAGCCAAAGCCCAGAAAACCAAAACCAAATAAGCAGAAGAGTGAAGGAAAACCAATCAATTGAAAATGAGTTTATCAAATAAGTCATATAAAACCTTTTTAGAAACAATAGCAATTTTCCGAAAATTTCGGCAGAGTCTCCTTTGTAAATACTGGCCCCCAAAATGGGTACAAAAAGAATATATATGAATCCAACAAATATGGCATCCCCAAGCGGGAGCTAGCTCTTCGCCACAAGGCGGTCACAAATCCCACGCAATATAAAACAACAACATGCAAAATAATCATAAGGAAGCATGAGAAAAACAGTATGTCGACTCAAGTGAGCTCGACCCCAAAATACAGTATAAAAAGTCCACAAATCTCACAGTCACCTCTCTAGGTCAATATATAACAATACTGGTAGAAACAGTAGATGGAGTACACTAGATACAAAGAATATACAAGGTGGTGCAAAAATAATAATATAACCCACCTAAGAGCAAAACCTCGAGTCCAAGCAAAAGAAGCAAGTGCGCCCGCCGCTACTGTACTGACGGAGCGGACCTGAAAAAGGCTGTGGCACAACGGTGGTGAGTTGCCAACTCGTGAGTAATAAATAACATCTACACAGGCTATCGAATGCATGCACACAAGCATCCTAGCATCTCAAATACAGGTAAGGCAGGACATAATAGCAGGTATGTATGCAATATGAATATACTAGCAGGTATGAATGCAATGCGAATCAACTCATGATCTGAATGTGTAAGTATAAGAATCATGTTTTTCCTTTAGGAATCTCTTTTGAAATACCAGCACAATACCAATAGAATCAACAAGAATCTGTGTCCAGCATCGACACCTCAAAACTGTCTCAAATCTCATATCAATGTATCTCTGGCCTCAGCCGTCCGGCTGACCCATCTCAAACATCAATATCTCATCATCTCGCGGCCACGGTCGGTATCCTCTGGATATCCGCCGTCCCAAACAGTCACCGGTAGGTAATCCGTCCCCTGCCAGGCTCAACGTCAACACCACATTCCTCTTGCTCCGGGGTACCTTACCGGGCCCACCATGTACCTGTGACGGTTCCTCCACTCCTCGACACGGATCTCGAAAACCACAGCAAACTCATGGTGGACGACACTTACATCACTAGAAAACCGCAATTTACATATTTTAAAAATATAATAAGTTTAGAAATTTTGCGGCTTTCCCCCGAAATCCAGAAATATCATAAATTCTCAAGAAATCTTCATAAGTGCATATGTCAATGATAATGAATGCATATGGTATCAATAATCAAGTTGCGATGTGTGATTAATAGATTAGGCATGAACAAATAATATGATGAAGTACATGCACATGAATAGCAATCCTACGATTTCATTTTAAGGAATTAAAGCAATAGCGCAAGTTTAAGTATCAATTATAGTAAAAGGTTTCAATTTAAAGGTTATCTTGTGTGGTGGCATGGCAATTACCAGGGTGTGTGTGTAAGCATGAATAGTGCTCGTGCTGCATATAAAAACCCTGGCAATGGTGCAGGTGTCCTATAGAATGTGTTCGTATATGTATGTCAATATAAGGCATGAATGTAGCAAATAATCATACAAGTATTACACCCCTAATTACTAACATTACTAAGAATCTTTTTAAGCTACTAAAACTATCGGGCGACTTGCGCCATCCAACGATAGTCCCCCGTAGATGTTACATCTACTCACCGGAATCCCTAGCTAGTCACGTGCAATCACCGCTTTCCCCTTTCGTGCCGCGTCTGACGTCTCCACGAACGAACCTGGAATTACATCAATACCAAACATAAGGTTACATATCAAGAACGACGCAAAACCCAAACGAAGATACTAACGTTCACAAGCTAGGTACAACGTGCACAGGTGCGCGGAACGCACGCGAAAATCGCAAAACTAACTAGAATCGTCGATTTGGTCGTCCGGAAAAACTAAAACCCGAACACTCAAAAATCCGTACTCACACATCCTAAAAGTCAAAGGATACGCTAAAAATGTCATCAAGACATCGCAATTAATTCATCACAATATTTTATAACACAACTAGTAAGCTAGAATTTGCAATTTGGTGCAAATAACGACAATTTGCGACAAAGTTATCACAATCCAACGCAACCATCCAACCACACAACTAGTTAGCCACAATAACACAATTTTAATTCATTTACCATGCTACAAAACCCAATATCCAAACACAACCCTTTCTTGAATTTTGGTAATTAGCAATCTTAATGAAAATTTCACACAAGTTTAACTTAGATTAGCATAATATGAAGCCACTTAAGCAAAGTAACCTTAAAGATTGGTTTAGTAAACAACTAGATAGCTAATTAGCTTTAATTAACTAAATAATGGTTTCTAAAAACCCTAGTTTAACTCTAACCATAAACCTTTAAAAACTAGATTAGAAACTAATACTAAATTAACACTAAATTTTAGCCCAATTAGCAAGTTAACCACTTAGATTAAGCTAACATAATAACTAGATAACAAAATAGCTTAATTAATCTCTTAATGGTGTTCTAAACCCTAAATTAATTTCAAACCACAAACTTTAAAAAAAACTAGTATGCAAATAGCACTAAAATTAACACTAAAATAATTTTTAAAGTTCTAATTAGCACACTTTAACTACAATTTAACCAAAGATTGAAATTATACCTCACAAGCCCAAACCCTAAGTTGCTAAAGCCTCCCAAGATGCCATCTTTCTCCAAGATTTGAACCAATTTGGGTTTGAGAAGAGAGGGAATAAGGTTTTGTGTTGAAATAGTGAAGGATTTGTTGATTTTTATTGAATTTTGATGCAATTTTTTTGAAGAAAATGAGAGAAAAGAGAAGGAAAATAATGGAATGGGGGGGAGCTGGTCTCGGCCAGAATGAGGGAGAGGGGAGTGGTGTGGGATGTGGGAAAAGTCTTGGTCAACCCACACCAAACAAGTAAAGACCCATACCTAATTAAAAAATCCAAAATTCTTAAAAAAACACCTCTTTTCTACACAAAAATGAAGTCAAAGAGGCAAGCACCTTTTTTTTTTTGGGTTGCTGGAAATGGGCCGGCCTAGGGCTGAGGGAAGAGAGAGAGGGGTTTTACAAAAGAAATTTTATGCAAAAAGACCCCCTACAAGTCAAAAATTGCAAGTTTAAGCTTAAATTCAATAAATTCCGTTTTCCAATATAAAAATTAGTTAAAACTTAAAATAAATTACTAAAAATTTATGTTACAACTAGATTTTAATTAACATGATTTTAAAGCTTAAATTTAGCCCATTTAAATTTGTATTTATCGCTAAATTAATGTATTTTCTTACCGGCTTAAAATAATATTAAAAATTGAAAAAAAAGGTAAAATTTTTTAAATGACCAAAAATTAATAAGTAACTAATTAGCTACTAAAAACAAGCAATTACCTATCCATTTTAGGTATAATTAGTCCTAAACTGCAAAATAACGGAAAAAGACGGTTTTCGGAAAAATAGCGAATTTTCACCGATTTTCAGGAAAACACCAAAACGACTTTTCAAGGCGCTACAGGGCTACGAATGGTTTTGGCGAAACCGTGAACGTAGTGAACTTGATATAATCGATGGAACGAGATAGCTTTTAAAAGGAGTGGTTCAAGCTCCGCGTTTAAAAGTTTAGTTTTGAAAAGAACCGAGTGGTTTTCAAAATGTTCCAATCGACTTTTACTTGGTTTATTTTCTTGCATTAGTTCTTTTAATGCGTCGCATCAATTAATCCTACCATTGCAGAAAACAACCAAAATATGACGTACGCTTATGCCATTCGCATTCGCCACGGGGCCCCGTCGTCACCCGTTAGGTTACTTAACTGACGACAGAGCGGAGGCTGGGCTAGCGCGGCTGTAAAACATAAGCAACGTCTAAATAGTTATCATATATAAATATATAGCAATGATAGACATTACAGATCACAGATGAATACATTGGATATACTAGGAATCCGCAACCCGTTCGAGCCTGCAACGAAAAGCGGATTATACGGTCGCGGTGAATAGCCAATACCCCACCCAAGACCCCTACGGGTGCGGCAAACTACCCGCCAAGTACCCGAAGCGAAGAAACCTCCCTCACCACCGTGAGTAAGCCACTCGGCACTTCGAGATACCCGGTAGTTTGTGCACCCCCTCCATGGGTCTATCCTAGGAGCAAAAACAGTAAAAAGAATTATACAATGACGGCTACAACCCCGACCCGGTTGTGCGGCCAAACAAATAATAATATTACATCAATTTACATATTACAATGAATGAAAGAAAAAGCAACACTCATCTCACATCCACCCTTGCTATTCATCCACGACAATCCAACCCATTCATATACACATACCATCATCAATCACAGATCATAGATATGTATAACCCCGACTAATCGACATATAGAGATTAGCCGATGTTCAATACATATAAACATCACAGATATAACCTTTTAGTCAAAGTGTATTGAAGTTCGGAAAAAATACGGATTTATAGGCCCCCAAAAACAAATTTCTATTCTGGAAAATCTGGGCACATATAAACCATCTTAAAAATCCTAAAACCAAGCCAGAAATACACTACACCAAACTCGACCCAGAGAAGAGCCAAGATGGCCGCGGTTGCGCGGCAATAGGTTGCTATTGCCGCGGAACCGCGGCTCTTTGGTCGAATCTTTGGATCGTTTTTGGTGGCTTTCTTTAAAAAACCCTGAGATGATTTTTGGAGTATGATTTATTTTGTTTTGAACAGAAAAATATTTAACAGAAACTTAGGGTTTTGAAAACTCGGTTTTTCGATTTTTCCGATTCGAACTTTGATACACTCTACTACCTAGCTAGTTTATGTTTAGTTAGGCTCTGATACCACTGTAAGTCCACGTTGCCCACCCCGGTACTTGCGGGGAGGCGGAAAACGGAATAAAAATCGAATTTTTATGAGCTTAGGCAACATGGACTTGACTATGAAGGATCTTTGCTAAACAAAAACAAGCTAAAGCTAACTAGAAACTAGCTAAGTGCTAGAAGGGTTATACCTTGGGCTTTATGTCCTTCTCTCCTTGCTCCTTGGATTGGTGGAAGGAGGTCACCTTAGTCGTCTTCTCACGTCGAAGAAAGATCCACCCGAAAGCCTCGACCTTTGGCTTCAACTCCAAGCTAGAAGTAACTAGGGTGCAAGAAGTGCTAATCCTTGAATCCTAGATGAGAGTAGAGATTATCAAGAGAGGGTTTTTCTCAAGCTCAAGTGTTTCTCAACACATGAGAGGGGAGAGCTTGAGGGAGAGGAAGAACAAGAGAGAGAATGTGAATAATAGAATGAGAGAATAATATGAAGCATTCTCTCATATATATGAATTATTGTAATTAGATAATTAGTGAGATAATTGTCATGGCTAAATCAAGACATGACCATTATCATTTCATTTTTAATGCAAATTGCAAGGATCAAAGAGCATCTTCCAAATGAAATGATTATGGTCAAAGTGTCAACAAGGTCAACAAGTCAAGGTGGGCCAAATGGTCAACAACCATAACCATGCACAATTATTAAACTAATATCAATTAACCATAATACACACATAAGCATTAGGGTTAATGAAATGACAATAGTCATTAACCCTAATCAAAGTCCTCTCCCTCTGTCTCAAGCAACTGTGCATACGCACCCGTATTCGCGATCCGAGGAACACGAATACAATGAGAAAAACCAATCCCAAATCATATACTAGGATCCGGCTTAAACCAAAGCCCGCTAGTATAAGCTGTCCGGACAGCAAACGTGCACAAGTGCGCGGATGTGAACGAACCCTGTCGCAAAACCATGCGACCTCTACTCATTTTTCCTAAAGGCGAATAGCTCTCTGTGTGGGACTCTAAAGACTCGACACTACGCTGACAGTGGGTTTAACCACAGACCGCAAGCGGCACTAGCTGTACGTAACGGTCCCCAGGTAGATGTCGACAAGAAGACTGACGAGGTGAACCCCATCTGAACTCCTACTGAGCCTGTATGTGACAATCTCCGTACAGTCCGGTCTGTTCGTCAGATACATCGCATGGCGGGCCTAGGAGGGCGGTGAACGTCAGTCCCCTAATAGCGGAACAAGTCGTGTCGGAGTGTAGCCCAGAACACCCTGAGATAACACTGGAAACCTACCAGTATATCTCGCTTGCCCTGGCCAGGGACTACTCGTGTAATGGCTCTCCTGGATACAGCGCGATGTCAACCCCAATACCGGGAGAGACGAATCCTGTCTAACCGTCACTGCCTCCCAGTGCTTCGGGACTGCACCCAAAAACTACCTGTTTGCACGACTCCTTTGAGCCGTGGTAGGGTAGTAATCAAAGTGCAGTGGGAACACACTCGAGGCGAAGTGACAGTGTCAAGTCAGCGGACTAAGCTGTACTCATGTCACCTGGGAACTGATAACTGACGATAGGTATAATACCAACCAATAGTTCCCGACGAGTCCTGTCCAGTGTACTCGTAACCTAACGAGCACCCGCATACTATCTCAAGTACGACGTACTGACGACTGTGGGACAGACCGTCTCCCACACTGGGATGAGAAGCGTATACGCTAGCCTACTCCGGAGTATCGATGCCCTGTCTCGATAGTCCAACGACTAGGGACCTGTATAAGGATATGCTTATAGATCACCCAGCTCCCACGAGTGTGAGCGCCATCACAATGCTGGTAATCAAGCAAAGATCCTAAGGGCTCTACTAATATGTATATCAGCGATATGCTAAAAGAAACACGTGCAAATATTAAAGCAGAGACAAACCAAGTAGCATACTACCATTTCGAGCAAGATTGTATATACAATTGTGAATATCCCAAGCTTCCATCAAGTAATATACAAACTAGTATGATACAGTAATGGCCTCTAGGGCATATACACTAACAATATCGACTCAGATTTAGGTGGTTTCCATACCCCTCCTGTTTGGCTTGATAGTTGGGTCCGTAGTTCGCATAGTAGGCGTTAGACTAGACCCGAGTCTTACCTATTTCAAAACTAACGAATCGGGGATATTTTAAGGATAGGAAAAAGGGATTCTACGGTTATTTTCAAACGACGCATCTTCTCTTTAAACACCGTAGCCCTTATTTTACTAAAAACCCTGATTCGTCTTATTTCAAAAGGCAAGGCTACATGATATATTTATTGAGGTAGATTCTTTACTGTTGCGTCGATTATTCGATTCCGCATATTCATGCTAATTGCATTGCATTGCTTGTGTTTATTGATATATTATTATCATGCTGCTGGATATATTGTTACTTGCATTTCATTTATATGTCACATGCATCTTGCTTTCTGATTTGCGCATTGAGATATGTTGTTTCTATGATATTTCTGGTTTTGAGAGAGGGCTGACCCGGATTGACGGATGCCCGATATATTGAGAGAGGGCTGACCCGGACTGACGGATGCCCGATATATTGAGAGAGGGCTGACCCGGACTGACGGATGCCCGATATATTGAGAGAGGGCTGACCCGGACTGACGGATGCCCGATATATTGAGAGTGGGCTGACCCGGACTGACGGATGCCCGATATATGAGAGAGTGGGCTGACCCGGACTGGCGGATGCCCGGTATGTGAGGATTTACGTGCCGATGCTAGGCACAGGTTTTCATGATGTTTTTGAGTGTCGATGCTAGGCACTCTGGTTCCATGCTTTTGGATATATCCTCATATTTTCCATGCATATGCTTTATGACGTTTACATGCATAATGCTTATTGTCATCGGGTGACGAGTAGTTGGGATCCACATACATGCAGATTTGATTATATTGATCATACCTCATATTTATGATATGCTATTACTTGAGGCACTGGCACGAGCACTTGACACTACACTCATGTATAGAGATTACATTGCCAGTTTAGCATGCTTCAGATTTATTCATATTGAGGTTTATTTATATCTGATTGTTTTGACCTAGGATGGGTCATACATTCGATCTCTGTTTGTAGATATTTTCTATTCATGAGTTGGCAACTCACCCCCGTTGTGCCACAGTTCTTGCAGGTTTTGCCGTACAGATTCCATAGCTGCTTTTCTGGCACACTGCTTCTATATGGGTGACTTGCTTGGGTTGGTGGGTTCTTTGTATCAGAACCACCATTGTACATTTATTATTCATTGTATCTAGAAATTCCATCAACCAAAACTTGTATATTGTTTCAGACTTAGAAAACAGTGTTGTATTATTTCGACCTTAGAGTCGCGCTTGTAGTATTACGGTTTTCTGGCTGTTTTGAGTGTCTTTTTGAGTTTTGATCCTCGCCCTTTGGCGTTGTATATTCTTTTGCTTGCGTGGTTGTGACCGTCGATTGACGAAGAGCTAGCTCCCGCTTGGGGATGCCTTTTATCACTTCATTTATATATTATTCTTGTTGTACCCCGATCGGGGCCAGTTTTTACAAAGGAAACTCTGCCGAATTTTTCAGAAAAGACTACACATTTTAAAAATGCATATTCGGCTTAGTTATTTAAAAAGCTTGACTTCAAAACATGTTTCTTTATTTATTAAAAACCAGTTTTCTTTACTTACTCCTTAAAAGGGTTTTAGATTTCTGGGCTTTTGGCTTACTTGGGTCAGATGGAGTCCTATAGA
The DNA here is from genome assembly GCA_030015575.1 of Agapanthus africanus. Taxonomy (NCBI): domain Eukaryota; kingdom Viridiplantae; phylum Streptophyta; class Magnoliopsida; order Asparagales; family Amaryllidaceae; genus Agapanthus; species Agapanthus africanus. The sequence goes on along the minus strand of CM057343.1, from coordinate 284,140,668 downwards.
CTTCATATGGTTCAAGGGCCAGTCACGTGCTCTTTCGGGTCGTGACACAAAGCCACGGCCATTTCTTCTTTGCTTGTTTTCTTTGTTTTCGTATTGTTTTTTTTTGTGACAAACCAACCAATTCATTACTTATTGAACTTTAAACAAAAAAAACCTAATACATAATTTCCTGCGGATCGATCCGTACCTGCTGGCTTGCTACAATACGCTGTGCAGTTGCGGTTGATAAATTTTAAAACGAGACCGAGCTCGGGTGCACATTCATTTCCTTAAAACGATTCCATTTCCAAAACATACGCGTTTGCGCGCGCGGGTGAGGACCTAACAAGTTTTTGGCGCCGTGTCCGGGGAGTTGGTAGTTATTAGGAATTGTTATTTCTGGTTCGTAGTAACTCACTAACTTTTTAATTCAAATTATTTCTTAACTAACAAAACACATTCATTTCTAACACTTTGTTCTCTGTCCTTCAGTCATGCTATTACTCTGTAATCAAATTAAAAAATCAAAGTATACTAGTAGAATACTAATATAGCCTAGAAATTACACACAAAATTCAAGCACCATTGAACTTCATTTGGCCGGCGACATTGCTAAAAAAATCCGGCACCGCCGGGTAAAGTTTGGGATTTTTGGTTTTTTCTTTTTGTGCCATCTCTAGTACCTTGTTGGTATTCTAGTGGTATTGTTTGATTTTAATAATTTTTAGTGTGCAGGAAATGGGGTATATATATCGCTTTTGGCACTAAATATCGTATTTTTTTTTCCGACATTTCAGTTTTTAAGGAATTACGACCAGCGATCGTGCAGAGCAAAGATCAAATTCAATTCCAAAATGTTAGTAAAGTATAATACCAAAGATCCGGGTAGTTTGACCCGCGCAAGCAAACATTCAAATACCCGTAATCACTTCAAGAGGGTTTCTTAACCCAAAATCGCATCGGTACATATTTCCTAACACCTTCGCTCAAATCCGACGCATTCCAATATTTTATCTTCTGCAGGATTCTTTGCAGAAACTTACCACCAATTGCACAGAGAACTAACCCGTATTTGCTGCAGCGCTTAAGCCTAAACGAAAAAAATTTGCTTAAATTGCTTGATTTCTTAAATTCTTTTATTGATTGCGCATTTGCATCTAAATACGGATGTTAAGGGCACGAAACCAAATAAGATACGGTAAAGGATTTCATCACCTTTCTCCGTGGCCTACAAAACACAAAACTGCATCCTTGCGTACCCCTAGTAATTTTGAAATTAACTAGAACTTTGACTTTAAGGACTTCGCGCTCATTTGGAGAATTTATTGTGTTTAGAACACTGCTTAACGGTATATTGTTCACAGGGTGTCTAGGCAAGTGTTCACGAGAAAGGGTTATTCTAGTTAAGGAACTTCGCGAAAGCGTTGGATAACCTCCCCTTATCTCTGCACTTACCTGGCTTTGTGATCCGTATATCTTGAGCCCGTTTCTCGACACAGTTTTACTTCAACAATCAGGTTCTTGAGCAGGTCTAGTTGACTTAGCATAACATAGACTGCTAGGGGTGTGATATTCTTTGTTTTTTGTTATATTTGTGAATTCTTGTTAATATGGGTGATACACAATTCAATTCAATTTTTCACGATTCTTATTCCCTTGTTTATACTCAGTCCCAATTCTTCTGTTCAAATTGCCACGATTCTTCCTGCATTCATGAAAACTGTCATTTTCTAGGGGGTGACCAACCATCCCAGATTTTTGATAACGGTCACCCACCTAACACTCTTGAACCTAGTCCCATTTCAAACCTAGATCAAATGATTAAAAATTTTGAAAAAGATATCGATAGGGTAACAGCTTTAGCATCACCACCGTCACAACCCTCCCAACCTGAAACAATTGAGCCATCATTAGGGAGTGACAGTGAGATAGATGCTTGGTTGACCGCTTTATAAAAGGGCGTTGAAGTGATGATTGCAGTCGAGAATCAAACAGCTGCTACGCTAGCCCTGTTTATATAGCAGTCTGAGCAATTGTTTCACGCTCAAGCTCAATCTTTGGCTAGAATTAAAGAGCATGTAGCTGTAGTGATTCTAAAGAGTGAACACAGTCAAATAGAACCACATAGTGTAAATATCTGTCATCTAGGAAGCCACCCAAGTAAGATAAACGATCAATTGATATTTGATGATTTCATAGATGATGATGCAAATGAATTGACTACGTATTACCAGGACACACAAGAAAACCCTCTAAGTCAGTCCACCACTAATCTTCAGGTATCCACTGAATCTCCGGTCACTTATGATTTTGAGTTTGATTTAACTGAAATATTACTTGAAGAAGAAATTCATGAACCGACTGATTTACGTACTCCAATTTTAGAGGAGGAAGCTTGTGATTTTGATGGATATGGTTGGGATAAATTATTAGAAGAAATCAATGATCAGGAACCCACAATTTTTGTATCACCAGTCGACATTGTTTCGAAAGAAACGTTAGTGTGGGAACCTACTGTGTTAGAGGACATGTACCTACCCTTTTGTGAATGTGACGAGGGAGATCTCATTTTGGGAATAGTGATCTATAGCAGCGAGTGAAGGATTGTGTAGAATTATAGGTAGGAAGACAGCCAGGAAAAACGGTCTTTCATACAGAGTTTTGAGGAGATATTTGTGGATGAACTTGATATTCTTGGTGAGTTTGAGTTAGGATAATTTTGGGAACATCCTATGACCTTTCCTTTTCTGAATTTTTTGAGGATGAACTCCAGTTTCTAAGCAAACCTGATCTCGGATCTCAATACGTGCTTCTTGAATATTCAATTCATTCGGCCAGCAATTCTTTGATACCTTCAAAACTTCATCTTTGCATTCAGCGTCTTCTGATCTCTACTTACATACACCCATGCCCATCACTAACAACTAACACATTCTTTTTCTTTTTCTTTTTTATATGTATATTCTTTTACCAGCCCTTGCACTATATTGACAAAATTTTTAAATGGTTGGTATTAATTTCTGGACTAACCCAATCTTTTAACTCGTATATATTGTAATTAGTCTTTGGTTTTTTGTTTTTCTTTGAATAAAATTCTCACCCTGATGTCTATGTCCAGCTACCGGAGACAGGGGAAACGATGAGAACATCGTAAAACTCAGGTTTGGGGGTGAGCACTGCGTTTATTTTGCTGCATCTTGTGTATATTATGCATTGCATACATATTAAAAAACCCATAAAAATTGAAAACAATTCCCCAAAATATAAAAACTTGTTCGTCTTGTGAGTTAGCGGGAGAACTTAGACTCGAAGTCTGACGGTTCGGATGACAAGATAGAAACAGCTAAATCTTTTTCGAGAGATTGAAAACCCGAAAGATAACCCTCTTTTGAGTTTAACCGTATCCGATATACATCGTTTATAACACTACATGTGTCGTATGTTTTTGAGAATTTGATGAATGTCTGACATGTCTCTAACCCTTTTGAAAACTGATAAAATGTCTTTAGGATCAAGCAGGTTTGTTCTAAGTTAAGTAATATCGAGAATAGTTCATAAAGTAAAGTGAATATGAAGGATATTATTAATGTTTTAATAGAAGCTATAAATTCTGAAAAATAACTAATCTGGAACCTTGTTGGAGTGATTACACATCTTATTCACATAAACACGTCTTCGGATTAAAAAGAAAAACTGTCTATATCTCCATTTTCATTGTTTCCAGAATATTTTAAACATAACAAAATGAGTCTTTTGATTTGTGGCCTTGGTAGCTTGGGTAATTAAGTCCTCAGGGTGTCTCCACACCTAATGCCCTAAAACCATCTGGTTTGGGAGTCATTGACCTAAAACTCGCTAAGTTTCCAAAAGCCAAATAAAACAAGCTAAGCAAGTGCTCTCTCTAAGTTAAAAGTCCTCACGGTTCCTTATGGGAGAATAATCTTGACGAAGACGAGTTTTCTATCGCAAACGGGTTTTTTTAGCAGAGATATGAAGGCTTATATTTACAAAGACGTTGTGTACGATCACGAAGGTGTGTATGAACAACAATAGATGAAAGGTAGGAGCGAAAAATAAGACTTGATTCTCTGTTAAAAATGATATAAATTCTGAGTTGAAACCCAACTAGAGAACAAAACTTGAGAAAATCTTAACTCTTTTCAAACACGTATGATCCTTTAGGAGTCTATCCTGGTCCATAATTTTGACATGATTACCCTATTCAAGTTCTTAAAAACTTGTTGACACCACTCGCACAACCACGTAAAGACGCGTATAAGCTTATGTTAAAAAATTGTGAGGAGTGAAAAATAGAGTTTGAAGTTTCTAACTTGGATACTAGAACTTCTAGCTTTGATTCTTAACCTTAAGATTAGAATCAACAGTTCTCTACGACGCTAACTTGACTGGATTTTGTGGGTGTAATCCGTTGAAAACCTTCAGGAAACAGCACTACTCTTACTAGGGACAACTAGAGTTTTAACGGCTTGTTGCACATGCTCAGTGCAATCGCGCTCCCTACGAAAATGAGGCTAGGATTTTTGTTTTGCTCAGGAGGAGCAAAAGATAAGTTTGGGGGTATTTGTTCATCACAGAAAACTGAATTTTAATACCTCTCATTCATTATCAATTTTGTTATATATCGGTACTATTAATCAGTGTCTGCTCAGTAATTACAGATTATAGGTATTCATGATAAAATACTGGAAACACACTCAATATCACGGATATAGCGTTTGGGAGCCGACACTGCAATCAGAACAGAAAACCGACCGACATTGAAAGAGTTCTTTTGCAATAAATATGTGTACACAATTTTGGTCCAACAATACAAATGTGCACATAACTCTTTTGATCCTTGGACCATGGTGGGGCTGCCTTGGCACATGTGGGCATCATAACTTGTGCAAGTGGGCACATATGGTTTGGTGTCATGAGTTAATTCTAAAAGTTGTGATGTGATATATAGCTCATTTTCCCTCCATTTCTACTGAGTACAAACCAGGTTTATTTAGAGAAAACAAACAATACCAGTAGACTTGTTGAGTGCACTCGAGTTCACCATGCCAACACGAGCACAAAAGCCCAGGTTTGGACCGGCGAAAGCTCCCGAAAAACTGGCCTCACCGGTCTTATTTGCTCCAAATGTACCTATTTTTCTTCTGGACATTTATTAGGGTCACATCAGTCCATCTATATTGTTTATTTATTCTGTAGTTGAGTCTATAAATACCAGAACAGATATTGAGCAATGGACCATATGTATATAACCTTTTTCTAGTTTTGTTCTAGTTTTGGTCTAGGATTGAGAGTTGTATGAGCTTTAACTTGATTCCTTCTTCTTCTTTTCTCTTGAAGCATTCTTTTGAGAGCTTTATTATGGAGGTTGAACAAATTACCAATATCTTGTACCTCAATCTTATCATGTGTTAATAATATTGTTATTGCTTTGTTTCTTTGTTTCTTTTTTCCTTACTTGCTTTCTTTTGCTATTATGTATAACTAATCTTTGTGGTTGTGGAGATGGTGAGGAAATGAGATGAAAAGCTTTGTCTTCCTCTTCCTCTTGTTTATGTTTAATATGCTTAATATGATTCTAACTTAAGAATTGCTTATGTATTGATGTGATATGGTATTTTGAAACCATGGTTACTTTGTAACCTCTTCATATACCATACTCACTCCCTTTCCTCATTTCACAATGTTTAAGTTAAAATCAATTTGGTGTTAAGTTTGATAAGTTTAGATACGGTATTTTCTGAACAAGTGCTTGACAAACCCTCGATTTTCATATACCCTATACTATCACAACACTTGTTACAGTTAACACTAAAATCGTTTGCTCTCACTTGCTAATTTGTGTTTTTGATGTTGCGGTATGCTTGCTTACCCTTGTACTTAGTGTTGATATCCCAAGCTTGGACATATAAACGTTGAGTGAACAAAATGGACTCGTTTCTTGTTTGCGTCGAATATCGGCAACTTGACGATTTGTGCCTCACAACCGATTTGATAAGTCATGCTTCGACCATCCGAGCCAAAGCCACAGCTATTTCTTCCTTACTTGTTTTCCTTGTTTTTGTATTCTTTATTTTTGTGACAAACAAACAAATTCATTATTTGTTGAACTTTAAACAACAAAACCTAATACATAATTCCCTGCGGATCGACCCGTACCTGCCGGCTTGCTATAACGCGCCGTGCACTTGCGTTTTATAAATTTTAAAATGAGACCGATCTCGCGTGCGCATCGATTTCCTTAAAACGATTCCATTTCCAAAACAAACGCGTTTGCGCTCACGGGTGAGGCCCCAACAGGGATATTTGGAACCGTTTGAATATCAGTCTTATGCAACTTGTCAATCATATCTCAAAGGAAAGATGACAAAGACTCCGTTCACTGGAAATGGAGTAAGAGCGAGCGGGCTCTTGGGACTCATACACAGTGATGTGTGTGGTCCAATGTCTACACATGCAAAAAGTGGTTATTCCTATTTCATTACTTTTATGGATGATTTCTCAAGGTATGGACATGTATTCTTGATGAAACATAAATCCGAGTCCATTGAGAAATTCTTGGAATATGAGAATGAAGTGGAAAAACAAACCGGCAAAAGTATCATGACACTAAGATCTGATCGAGGTGGTGAATACTTAAGTGTCGAGTTCCTGGATTACTTAAAAAAGAATGGAACTCTCTCTCAGCTTACTCCTCCATACACACCTCAGCACAACGGTGTATCGGAAAGGCGGAACAAAACCTTATTGGATATGGTTCGTTCCATGATGAGTAATGCTGAGTTACCGCGATCCTTCTGGGGCTATGCACTAGAATCAGCTGCATATCTTGTGAACAGGGTTCTTACTAAGTCAGTGCTTACCACGCTATATCAGATGTGGAGTGGGAAGAAACCCTATCTTAAGTACCTTATGACATGGGGATGTCTAGTTTTTGTAAAAAAGCAGCATGCAGACAAGCTTGAGGCACGCCCAGTATTGTGTAAGTTTGTGGGATGCCCAAAGAACTCCAGGGGGTATCTTTTCTATTACGCAGAGGTACAAAAATCTTTTTGTTTCTCGGCATGCCCACTTCTTGGAAACTCAATTTTTAGAAAATGAGATAAGTGGGAGCGCAATAGAACTGGAAGAAATTCCAGAACCACAAGCTATTACTGAAAGCATGGTGCAACCAGAAGTTTTGAAAGAACCAGACATCCCCGCGCCACTCCGCAGGAATAGTAGGAAGTCTTATCCGCCCGAGAGATACTACGGTTTTCTTATCGACGGGGCTAGAGTGGATTGCATCATCGACGATAATGAGCCAACTAGTTTCCAGCAAGCCATTAAGAGCAGAGACTCGGTAAAATGGCTGGATGCAATGCGGACCGAAATGAAGTCCATGTACACCAACAAGTATGGAATTTGGACATTGCTCAAGAAGGGGTAAAACCCGTAGGCAGCAAATGTATCTTCAGAAAGAAGATTGGTGTAGATAGACAGGTTGAAACCTATAAGGCTAGACTTGTTGAAAAAAGTTTTCGTCAAAGACCTAGTTTGGACTATTATGAAACCTTTTCTCCAGTGGCTATGCTCAAATCCATTTGGATCCTTCTTGCCATTGCTGCCTTCCATGATTATGAAATTTGGCAGATGGATGTAAAGACCGCTTTTCTGAATGGAAATTTGGAAGAGCGTCTATATGGATCAGCCGGAGGGTTTTATTCAGAGTGGGAGCAGCGGAAAGGTGTGCAAGTTGCTTAAGTCCATTTATGGACTAAAGCAGGCATCGCGGAGTTGGAATATCTGTTTTGATGAGACGGTGATCAGTCGAAAATATTGCATATTTTAGCCGGCAATTTCCTCATCATTTGCATTCATATAGAAGTGTTCGGTATCCGTATTTCACATATTAGCAAATCTATCACAGATTATAAGATTACATGTATTAGACCTTAAAACCGGCATTTCTAGGGAAATTGACTGCATTGCATGGCATCGCAATATTTCTATATGTCGCAACCCGTGTTTCGAAGTCTGTGCAGGAAATGAGAAGCTCGCTCGACCATTACACCGCTCGAAAGATACGTAAACTCACTAACTTCAAATCTGGTACCAATCCAAAGGAGCAATCACAATTCAGCAAATCAGACAAAGCCCTAAACATCATCCCAAGACCACAGAAGAAGGCACCAAGCCCAAGGACTCAACATGGCCACGGATCCGCGGCATGGGCTTGCTAATGCCGCGGATCCGCGGTTGAACAAGGGAGTTACCTCCTCAATTTTGGTGCAAAACTCCTGTCTCAGTGGCTACAGTTCAGAAATGCACTCCAACTTCCAGAAGACTCCAGGGATTTCTGCCAGATCTGCAAGCTTTGGGCTTAACACTAAACTAGCCTTGTATTCTAGAACTTTCCCTAAACCCTAGCTTAAACCCTAATCTAAAGTCTAACAAACTCTCTCAACAAACTTTGGGAGGGAAAGTTCCAATTCAAACCTAAACCTAGGGTTTGGGAGTTCTATAAATAAGACCCTAGACTCAAGGATAGATCATCTTATATCATCACATATCATACATCCAAGAGAGGGTGTGATTCATTTTAGTACATTTTTAGCCATTCTCCTTCTTCATCTCTTTCCTCCTCAAGTCTAGTGAGAGGGCTTGTAGGAAACCCTAACCCTAATTCCAATTAAAGATCAAGATCCCGAGTGCCCATTAAGCAAGAAGCCTTACAACCTTTAGGAGCGGAGCCGATCTTCAACGGAGCAAGCGATCCGAGCCGATCCACGACTCACGAAGCCGAGCGACGCCCGATCAACGATTTAGATTCTTCCACTTGTAGTTCTTGAAGCGAATGTAATCAAAATTGTTGAGATAAATAAAGGTGATATTCTTTTATCTTGTTTTCTTTAAATTCTGCATCATGCTATCTTTACAATTCGTAAATCTTTTCTGTGTGGTGATGTGTGAATAAAACTCCGCTCGTCGAGGAGTCGAGACGGTCTATAGAATGATGATGTAACATAGCTTTAATCGATTCTTGGTCCTACGAGTTTTGTAAACCCTAGCAAGTTCAAGAAACGACGACCTATTTCGTTTCGATGCTTTCTTGATTGACATCGATCGAAATTGGGGAGTTATGATCGTTTCTTGAATTTGGTAGAGGCTAGAAAATGAATGATATCGACGAAAGAACAAGGGTTATAGGATGAAACCCTAGTTTCACAAGAAAGCCCCAACTCTCGTCGATCATCATCAATCTAGTATCAATCCTTCGAAGGACAAGAACACGATATCTTTAGATTACATCACGTCTATCGATCCTATCGATTCCTACGAGCCACTTTTAGATTCTTGATTGTTGATTGGAAAAATATTATCAAAACCCAATTCTTGATTGTTTATCAGTTCTTGATTCTTGATTAAACATCGTGACACCTGAATCAATTAATAAATTCTTGAATCATGTTTTCTTTTCTTGTCAATTAAGTTTTCAATTCAAGCATATCATAAAAACGAATCGTGCAATCCCTGTGGACGATCCGCACTCACTACAAACTACATCCGACACCGTAGTTTGATTGCGGTCAAAATATTTTTTTTGGTTGTGAAGTTCTTTACAAATTTTCTACATACTACACAACGGGAAAAACGAACAATCAAAATGGCGCCGTTGCCGGGGATCGAACCCGGGTCACCCGCGTGACAGGCGGGAATACTCACCACTATACTACAACGACACCATAGTTTGATTGCGGTCAAAATATTTTTTTTGGTTGTTAAGTTCTTTACAAATTTTCTACATACTATACAACGGGAAAAACGAACAATCAAATTTTCAACATACTACACAACGGGAGTTGGAATATCTGTTTTGATGAGACGGTCAAGGAATTTGACTTTATAAAAAATCCAGATGAATCGTGGATATATAGTGAAATTGTAGCGAGAACTGTGGCATTCCTCATCTTATACGTGGATGGCATTCTCTTGATAGGAAATGACATTTCTATGCTACAATTAGTCAAGGGATTCTTGTCACAAAAGTTCTCCATGATGGACCTGGGTGATGCCTCTTATATTCTGGGGATCCAGATCTATCGTGATAGATCTAAACGGATATTGGGACTTTCACAGTCAAAGTACATCGACACCATACTGAAAAGATTCAGTATGGAAGATTCAAAGCGCGGTAATCTACCGGATTCTCACGGAATCACCTTTTCCAAAGAGATGTCTCCCAAGACTGATTTGGAATGGGATCGCACGTTTATTATACCCTACGCTTCTGCGGTAGGCTCTATAATGTATACGATGTTCTGTACCAGACCAGATATAGCTTATGTATTAATCATTGTAAGCCGGTATCAGTCAAACACAGGAGAGATGCACTGGACAGCAGTGAAGAACATTCTCAAGTACCTAAGAAGGACTAAGGAGATGTTCTTGCTGTACGGCAGAGAAAACCTCGAGATCGAGGCCTTCGCCGACTCCAGCTTTCAGAGTGATATGGATGACTTCAGGTCTATGTCAGGTTATGTCTTTACCCTCAATGGAAGGGCGGTCTGTTAGAAGAGCTCCAAACAGGACACCATTGCTGACTCGACGATGGAAGCGGAGTATCTCGCTGCATGTAATGCCGTGAAGAAAGCAGTTTGGATCAGGAAGTTTCTGACAGAGCTTCAGGTGGTTCCATCCATTGTTGATCCAATATCATGTTAGTGATATATGCCCTAGAGGCCATTATTGTATCATACTTGTTTGTATATTACTTAATGGAAGCTTGGGATATAAACGGATATAGTAACAATTTTGCTCAAAATGGTAGTATGCTACCTGGTTTGTTTCTACCTCCATAAGTGCATGTGTCTTTTTAGCATATCGCTTATACATATTGATAGAACCCTTAGGATCTTTGCTTGATTACCAGCATTATGATGGCAGTAATACCAGTGGGGGCTGGATAGTCTATAGGCACATCCTTATACAGGTCCCTAGTAGTAGGATTATCGAGACGGGGCATCGATACTCTAGAGTAGACTAGTGTATACGCTTTTCATCACCGCAAGAGAGATGATCTATCCCACAGCCATCAGTACGTCGTACTGGAGATAGTATACAGATGCTCATTAGGTTATGAGTACACCGGACAGGACTCGTCGGGAACTGCTGGTGGGTATTATACCTATCGTCGGGTAGCAGTTCCCAGGTCACTTGAATACAGCATAGTCTGTTGACTTGACACTGCTACTTCGCCTCAAGTGTGTTCCCATTATACTTTGATTACTACCCTACCATGGCTCAAAGAAGTCATGCAAATAGGTAGTAGTTGTGTGCAGTCCCAAAGCACTTGGAGGCAGTGGCGGTTAGATAGGATTTGTCTCTCTCGGTATTGGGGGTTGATATCGCGCTATGTTTGAAAGGCCATTACACAAAGTCCTTGGCCAAGGCAAGCGAGATTTACTGGTAGGTACTCCAGTAGTTTCTCAGGGTATTTTGGGCTACTCTCCGACACGACTTATTATGCTATTAGGGGTCTGACGATTACCGCCCCTAGGCCGATATGCGATACTTTTGGACGAACAGACCGGACTGTACGGAGATTGTCATAGATAGGCTCAGTAGGAGATCGGATGAGTTTGCTCATCGGCTTTCTTATCGACATATACCTGGGGGCTGTTACGTGCAGCTAGTACCACTTGCGGCCTGTGGTTAAACCCACTGCCAGCGTAGTGTCGAGTCTTTAGAGTCCCACAGAGAGGGTTTCCCTGTATCGAGCAAAAGATGTAGAGGTCGTATGGTTTTACGACAGGGTTCGATCGTGTACATGTACTTATGCACAGATGACGATTCGGACAGATAATACTAGTGGGATTTGGTTTAAGCCGGATCCTAGTATTATATTGATGGATAGTTTTCGTCTCTTTTGTATTCATATTTTTCGGAATACGGATATGGGTATCTATAAACGGATGGGCGGAATTTTTGTAAATTGTTCAAATATTCTTCTAGAAGAGACACCTCATAATTGTATTTATCATTTTAGTTTAAATGATTATTCATTTTATGAGTGGAGGAAATGAGGTGTATTTTGCATAAAATTGAGCATTGCTTTTGGTGACACTTGTGGGGTTTTCATCCCATGACTCACCAAGTTGATATTGAACCATATTACAATTTCCAATATGAATTATTCATTAGGAAAAAGGGGATGGTTCAGTTTGGAGCTAAGATTGTTCATGCTTTTTCCTATGCAAATCTTCACTAGCTTTTTCCTCAAGTATTCTTCTTCTACCTCCCTCAAGCCATTCTTGTCTCATGAGTTGAGAATCCTATGGCTATGAGAGACAAACCATTGTATCTATATTCTCTACATCATCTACGGCATCTAGTGTAGCGAACTAGGTGCCCTAATTACTTCAGTTGAGGTAGGAGCTCGATCTATAGACTCTCGGGTGGATCTCTATGACATTGAGAGGACCGACGAAAAGGCTCGATCCAAACGATCCTTGGAGCCTATAACGACGAGGAGGACAGCAACAAGAAGACTCGAAGGACATGAATTCATGAGGTATAAACTTCTTTCCGAGTAGTTAACCTCTTGCATGTTTGCTAGTTTGGTTTAGCATTGATCCGGCATAGGGTTATACTAGCGCCAGTTTTGAATCGTTTGAAATTTTTTTTTCCGCAATCAAGCACGGGTGATGGCCAGCGCATTAGCATAACCTTACAGTAGTATCAGAGCCTACTAAACCCTTTACTAGCTCATTAGCAAGTGTTAGAACTTCGATCGTCGGAAAAATCGTAAATCGAAACACCAATACCGTAACTTTTTATCGAATTTTAAAAGTGCCAGAAAAATTATTTTAGATGTATTAAAAATAAGTGCAGGGTATTTTAAGAAGGAAAAGGAAAATTTAGCCTACGAATCGCCAAGACGGCCGCGGAAGCGCGGCGAAACGGTCCGTTTCGCCGCGGAGTCGAGGTCGAGTCAAGGCCGACTCACCTCATATTTCCTCTATTATTTCTTATTTTTGGTGTATTATTTTCTGGAATATTTGGTTTCTACCCAATGTTTTTTGGTGTGCAAGTTTGCACTTGGGGTCGACACGGAAAATATATTTCTATCGAAATTCTAAATGTTCTTGGCTAACCGGATCATCTGTGTTGTTATATGTGTTTTTAAACTTCAGCTAATTGCTATATGTCAGTTAGTTTGAGGTTGCACATATCTGTTGGTTTGTGTATATGAACTTTGTTGGATCGTCGATGATGAATAGCCGGGAATATAAGAAAAGAGTTGTTTTTTCTTTCATTAGATGTAAATTGTAATTTAATGTAATATTATTTTGCGGGACACATCCGGGTTGAGCTTGTTGCCACCGTTGTATTATTTCTATTTACTGTTTTCTACTCCTAGGATAGACCCAAGATGGGGTGCACAAAATACCGGGTTTTTTGAAGTGCTGAGTGGCCTACTCACTTTGCTGAAGGAGGTTGCTTCACTCGAGGAATTTGGCGGGTAGTTTTCCACACCTGTAGGGGTCTGGGGTGGGGCTTTGGCTATTCATCACGACCATAGAATCCATCTTTCGTTACAGGCAAAAACGAAAGGCGGTTGTTCACATCAGATTTTCGCATTTTTAAACTGCCCATTCTTGATCACATTGCATATAGGTAGGTACTCTTGATCCGTGTTTGCTAAATAATTGCAGGTTACAGGTTCTCAGCTCTAAGCATTGAAATTCATAAAAAAGCACAACAAATTATGGACTTCCGCCAACCACAGATAAATACGGGTTTCCGCGCACTATCCGTATAATGCTGCCAACCAGTTCAAGGGACAAAATGGCAAATCATTGGTCATCTTCATGCACAAAGCACAAGGGCAGCACAAGATCAAAGAGTTCTACGCGGAGCTCAAGAAAATCAAGGCAAAAAAGTCCACATCAATTCATCCTTTTGATCTGCTAAAAATCTAGAAGAAAAATGAAGAGTTTCTGAGAAACCAAGTATACCAGAAAGAAGAGAACAGCAACATGGAGAAGCCCTGAGAAGATGGTCCCATAATTCAACTAAATGGCCGCGGAACCGCTGCCAAAATGACACTTCTGCCGCGGAACCGTGGCCGTGTCATAACAGCGTTGACTCGGCTCTTTTGGGGTAGTTTTGTAATCTCGTGATTGGCTCAATGTATACCTAGGGTTTCACTCTCCTGCCTATAAAAGCAGAGCTCAAAGCCAAATTAGGGCGTGCTTTTCTTTATTAGAACTAGGATTAAATTATGTAGTTCTTTTTCTTTGTTATTTTCTTCCATTAAAAATTGTAGTGAGTTTTTGAGTGGTGATAAATAAAAAAAGAGAGTTCTTTTATTATCTTTCTTATGTTTCAATTATTTATTTATTGTTTACAATTTTTCATTTGCTAATCTAGTCGTATTATTTTATTGTTGTTTTTCTTTTTCTTTTTCTCTCTTCTATTTTTCTTTATCCTTTACAACCATGATGCTTGAGTATGATCCTTTCCAAAGTGAGGTCTCAAATAGCTAGTTGTAATTTTTCTTAACCTGATTTCTTTTTATCTTCCTTTTTGTTTTCTTTCTTATCATTTTAATGGGTGAGTAATTTTTCACTTGTTAGGGCAGGAGAAGGAATGTTTGAGAGAAGGAAATCTCTCTCACTCTTTACTTTGCCCAACAACTTAATTCGGACTCCCTTTAATTGAACCATAATCTGCTCACTACGGAACCTTATCCTACAAGATAGCGGTGATTCCATAGTTAGACCGGTTGTGGTTGAATTAACCGGAGGTTAGGGCTAAGAGCCAAGGACGGATGGACAAGGACCAAAAGGAAGAAACTAAGCATGGAAAGCTTAGCTTATACTTGCAAGTTCCTTCCTAGTCGTGCTAATCCCCGTTGTTGCCGATTACCTTTACACCGATATTAAGAGTGGCAATGAATGAATTGAGAAATTCCTAACTCAAACTGACCTAATCCTAACCCTAGCAAGTTCTTTTATCATTCGTTATCTCATTAGTTGATCTTAAAACAAATTTGGACATATTTGTAGTTAACTCGTTAAAATATAAAGAAAAAGATTCCATCTCCTTGTGGATCGACTCGTACTCAACCGGCTAGCTACCAAGAGAAACCATCTTCATTGAAGTAATTAAAATTAAGCACGCAAAAGCTCAACAATCAAATGGCGCCGTTTCCGGGGATCGAACCCGGGTCACCCACGTGACAGGCGGGAATACACATCACTATACTCACTACTATACAGATAAATACAGGTTTCCACACACTATCCGTATAATGCCTTTTACCAGTTCAAGGGACAAAATGGCAAATCATTGGTCATCATCATGCACAAAGCACAAGGGCAGCACACGATCCAAGACTTCTACGCGGGGCTCAAGAAAATCAAGGCAAAAAAGTCCACATCAATTCACCTTTTTGATCTGCTGAAAACCTGGAAGAAAAATGAAGAGTTTCTGAGAAACCAAGTATACCAAAAAGAAGAGAACAACAACATGGGGAAGCCCTGAGAAGATGATCCCATAATTCAACCAAATGGCCGCGGAACCGCAGCCAAAATGGTACTACTGCCGTGGAACCGCGGCCGTGTCATAACAGTGTTGACTCGGCTCTTTTGGGGTAGTTTTGTAATCTCGTGATTGGCTCAGAATGTATACATAGGGTTTCACTCTCCTGCCTATAAATAGCAGAGCTCAAAGCCAAATTTGGGTGTGCTTTTCTTTATTAGATCTTGGATTAAATTCTGTAGTTCTTCTTCCTTTTTATTTTCTTCCTAAAAAAATTGTAGTGAGTTTTTGAGTGGAGATAAATAAAAAAAGAGGGTTCTTTTATTATCTTGCTTTTCTTTCAATTATTTATTTATTGTTTGCAATTTTTCATTTGCTAATCTGGTCGTATTATTTTGTAGTTGTTTTTCTTTTTTTTTTTCTCTTTTCTATTTTTGTTTATCCTTTACAACCATGATGCTTGAGTATGATCCTTTCCAAAGTGAGGTCTCAAATAGCTAGTTGTAATTTTTCTTAACTTCATTTCTTTCTATCTTCCTTTTTGTTTTCTTTTTTTATCTTTTTAATCGGTGAGTAATTTCTCACTTGTTAGGGCAAGAGAAGGAATGTTTAAGAGAAGGAAATCTCTCTCACTCTTTTCTTTGCTCAACACCTTAATTCGGACTCCCTTTAATTGAACTATAATCCGCTCACTACGACACCCTATCCTACATGATAGCGGTGATTCCATAGTTACACCGGTTGTGGTTGAATTAACCGGAGGTTTGGGCTAAGAGCCAAGGACGGACGGACAAGGACCAAAAGGAAGAAACTAAGCAAGGAAAGCCTAGCTTATACTTGCAAGTTCCTTCCTAGTCGTGCTAATCCTCGTTGTTGCCGATTACCTTAACACCGATATTAAGAGTGGTAATGAAAGAATTGAGAAATTCCTAACTCAAACTAACCTAATCCTAACACTAGGAAGTTCTTTTATGATTCGTTATCTCATTAGTTGATCTTAAAACAAATCTGGACATATTTGTATTTAACTTGTTAAAACATAAAGAAAAAGATTCCATTTCCCTGTGGATCGACCCGTACTCAACAAGCTAGCTACCAAGCGAAACCGTCTTGATTGCGGTAATTAAAATTAAGCATGCAAAAGCTCAACAATCAAATGGCGCCGTTGCCGGGGATCGAACCCGGGTCATCCGCGTGACAGGCGGGAATACTCACCACTATACAGATAAATACGGGTTTCCATTCACTATCCGTATAATGCCGCTTACCAGTTCAAGGGACAAAATGGCAAATAATGTGTCATCTTCACGCACAAAGCACAAGGGCAGCACACGATCCAAGACATCTACGCGATGCTTATGAAAATCAAGGCAAAAATGTCCACATCAATTCACCTTTTTGATCTGCTGAAAATCTGGAAGAAAAATAAAGAGTTTCTGAGAAACTAAGTATACCAAAAAGAAGAGAACAACAACATGGAGAAGCCCTGAGAAGATGGTCCCATAATTCAACCAAATGGCCGTCAAACCGTGGCCAAAATGGCACTTCTGCCGCGGAACCGCGGCCGCGTCATAACAGCGTTGACTCGGCTCTTTTGGGGTAGTTTTGTAATCTCGTGATTGGCTCAGAATGTATATCTAGGGTTTCACTCTCCTGCCAATAAATAGTAGAGCTCAAAGCAAAATTTGGGTGTGCTTTTCTTTATTAGATCTAGGATTAAATTCTGTAGTTCTTCTTCCGTGTTATTTTCTTCCATTAAAAATTGTAGTGAGTTTTTGAGTGGTGATAAATAAAAAAAGTGAGTTCTTTTATTATCTTGCTTGTCTTTCAATTATTTATTTATTGTTTGCAATTTTTCATTTGCTAATCTAGTCGTATTATTTTATAGTTGTTTTTCTTTTTCTTTTTCTCTCTTCTATTTTTTTTATCCTTTACAACCATGATGCTTGAGTATAATCCTTGCAAATGTGAGGTATCAAATAGCTAGTTGTAATTTTTCTTAAACTCATTTCTTTTTATCTTCCTTTTTGTTTTTTTTTTTATCTTTTTAATGGGTGAGTAATTTCTCACTTGTTAGGGTAGGAGAAGGAAAGTTTGAGAGAAAAAAATCTCTCTCACTTTTTTCTTTGCCCAACAACTTAATTCGGACTCCCTTTAATTGAATCATAATCCGCTCACTACGGCACCCTATCCTACATGATAGCGGTGATTCCATAGTTAGACCGGTTGTGCTTGAATTAACCGGAGCTTAGGGCTAAGAGCCATGGACGGACGGACAAGGACCAAAACAAAGAAACTAAGCATGGAAAGCCTAGTTTATACTTGCAAGTTCCTTCCTAGTCGTGCTAATCCCCGTTGTTGTCGATTGCCTTAACACCGATATTAAGAGTTGCAATGAAAGAAGTGAGAAATTCCTAACTCAAACCAACCTAATTATAGTCCTAGCAAGTTCTTTTATCATTCATTATCTCATTAGTTGATCTTAAAACAAATCTGGACATATTTGGATTTAACTCGTTAAAAGATAAAGAAAAAGATTCCATCTCCCAGTGGATCGACCCGTACTCAACCGGCTAGCTACCAAGAGAAACCGTCTTGATTGCGGTAATTAAAATTAAGCATACAAAAGCTCAACAATCAAATGACGCCGTTGCCGGGGAGACGGTAGTTTATTTCTTTGTGTAATTTCGGGATAATTAAAAAAATATAAAAATATAAAAATACAAAAATACAATAAAAACAAAAACACATAAAGTATATATATATATAAATCATCTTGTTATTTTTGATTAGTTTTTGTGCAAGTGAGCAGGATAGGAAGAAGGTCAAGTTCTGTGCCAAAGTTGTGGGGAGTTAGACCCATCTCTCGCGGCTACACCGCGGCGGATCAAGACGGAACCACGGCATTGCTGTAAAATTCTGGAGCACATTCAGTGAGCAAATCATGATTCAGGAGATCTAAACAGGAAGAGGAGAACCAAATCAGCACAAGAAAAAAATTTGAAGCCGTCAACCTTCTGAACTGCCGCGGAACCGCGGAAGAATCATAAGTTTGACCGCGGAACCAAGGTCAAAGGGTGACGTCAGCACCCAAAACTCTCTGTGAGTATTCCATTTCTCTTCTCCACTCCTCTGAACTCCACTGAACTATATTTTTCTGCAGCATTCCTTGCACAAATTCTTTTCCCCTCTCCAATAAACTGTTTTTATGCAGGATTCTTCGTGCCGCCGCCAAATAAATTTTGGCAAGTGTTTTAGATTTTTGGTTGTTACTTTCTTGCATAAATAATACAGATTTTAAGGGGCTATAACACCAATTAAGATTGGGTGGGGATTTCATCACCCTTCCTAAGACCCCAAAAATTACTAAAAGTATACGCATTACCCTTGAGCTTAATTAAAAAATATCTAGATTCAGCCAACTAAGGACTGTCGTGCTCAATAGGACAGAGGAATGTTGTGGGCATTCAATCGTTTATCTAAACTTGATTTTGGGGTGCCTAGGTTAGACAAGTGAGAAAGGTAATTTTAAAAGGCCCGTCTCACGGTGATTCGTGAGCGGAACCCTCATTTCTTCATTTGTGCTTACCTGGCCATAACTGGCAGTGAAGAGACGATTTGAGTGTTATCTCACAACTTGTCACTTTGGAACAGTTAGGAGCAGTCTAGTGGACTTTAAAGACCATAGCTCTAGGTATGATTGTGCATGTTTTAACTGTGATTGTTTGAAGTTGTGCCGTAAGTCCGTACACATTTTTTGCAAAACACTTTCTGAAAAAAAACAACAAAACAAAAACTTTTGTAAAAACTTGCCCTTTGATGCCAGAATCCCATTTCACTCACCTTTCATCCGCATTTCTTCATTGACGTTTTCTTACACTCACATTCTACAATTTGACTATACTAAACTCGTTTAGTGTATGTCCGGTTGGACTCGGAACACTAGTGCCCGCTTAGTCCACGTTTCGTTAGTTGCTACCGACTATAGGATCGATTCCGACGTCGAAATCCCTCCACACCTCTTTCATCCTTACCTTTTCCGGCCAACTCCGACGTTGATCGGAATTCTGTTCATACATCCTTGTTGGCTATAGTGCCCTCAAGGCAATTATCATAGTCACGGACTTGTGATTATGATGATTGAGTGAGGACCTATACCGATAAAGCAGTCTTACTCAAGATAATAGTATGCTATCTGGTTTGCCTTTATCATCATATACATGTTGATAAAGGCCATAGGATTCTTGCTTGACTGCTAGCATTATGATGGAGATCATATATGTGGGAGCTGGGGTCTATAAGGACATCCTTAAATGTCCCTAGTCGTAGGAGTATCGAGACCGGGAATCGATACTCCAGTGTAGACTAGTGTATACTGATCGAGACCCCGACGAGGGGCGGTGGCCAGGTCTCATAAGCCATTGGTGTTAGTTTGTTCACCTAATATAGTATACAGGTGCTCATTGGGTTATGAGTACACTGGACGGACACACCGGGAACCTGCTAGTTGGTATTATACCTATTGTCAGATAGCAGTTCCAAGGTGACATGTGTACAGATTATTCTGTCGACCTGAGGTCGTCATTCGTCTCCTGTGAGTTCCCACTGTGCTTTGATTACTACCCTACCACGGCTCAAAGGAGTCGGGCAAATAGGTTTTAGTTGGGTACAGTCCCGAGCCACATGAAGACAGTGATCGGATCGTCGGGGATTCATCTCTCCCGGTATTGGGGCTTGATGTTGCGTTGTGTACGGATGGCCATCACCATAAATCCGTGGCCACGGTGGACGAGAATTACCGATCCAGGATCGATAGTTTCTCAGGTGGTGATGGGTATCATAACGACACTAAATATCGCGTTGTTGGGGGTCTGATTTTATCCACCCCCTAGATTCGATATGCGATACTCTTAGACGAACAGACCGGACTGTACGGATATTGTCACCGACAGGCTCATTAGGGGTTCAGGATGAGTTTGCTCGTCAGCCTCCCTTTCGCTCAATACCTGGGTAGCCGTTACGTACAGTTAGTACCGCTGACGTGCTTGTGGTTAAACCCACTGCCAGCGTATTGACGAGTCTTTAGAGTCCCACACAAAGGGTTTTCACGGTTCAGGCGATATGGTGTACATGTTGTATGTTGATACATACGGGTGTTCCATTAAATATGTGCTTTTACTGCGCAGACTTTAATCGAACTGTTGATAATAGTAGCGTCTTAGGATTAAGCCGGATTATTAAATCGGGTTTTGATTTAATAATTTATATATGTATTTGTATATATGTATTCTAGTATTATTGTTCACTATTCGTTTTCTCTCTCGGCTATTCGTATTTTGGAACGAATACGCGTATATGTATTGCGGTACATGTACCGGGAAGTATTCCATATTTTATACGGAATAGCTTCTAGAAGGTGCCACCTCATTAATGATTTTCTTTATTAAAAATCATTTGGGAAATGAGGTGGAAAGGAGGTATGGTTTTGAGGCATGGTACAAATTATGGTGCTCATTTGTTTAATGGTTCACATTGTTTAATGAAATTAAACAAAAGACATTTTTTGTGGGAATGAGAATGGGGGGGGCACTTTTAGAAGAGGATGGATTTCATTTTGGTGACATTATGCTTGCTATACTCCCACTCTCTCATTCACACAAAAAAAAGCCTTCACCATTTTGGTTCATGCCAAGACTTCATCACCTCGTTCTTCTTCTATGGTTGCTCTATTGAGCACAAGAAAAGAGAGAAAATGGTAGTGACACTTTCATACACCCCCACTCTCCATAGCTAGAGACTTTGGAGCGTCGGTTATCTCGTTTGTCGAGGTTGGAGCTTGCGCCGTTTCCCTCGGGTGGATCATCGGGGATGGAGGAAGACCGGCAGCCAAACATCATCAAAGGATCGCTAGGAGCTTGGAATGAAGACCAAAGGACTTGGATCATCTCGGTATAACCTTCCTAACTCTTAGTTAGCTCTCTAGTATAGGGTTTAAGGTCGATCCGGAAATCGGAAAACGGTAGCGCCGGTTTAATAAATTTTTGTTCCGCATTTTGGCCGTGTTTCGATGGCCGGGGCGCTGCCGGGACCCTTCAATCCTCACCTACACCTTCACCATCATCATTACCAAATTCTTCTTCTGAGATGTCAGGATTTCCTCCTGACATCACATTACCTCCCCCAGGACTTAATCCACCTCATCTGGGTGCGAATAACCCGCAACCACCTCCTGTTAAAGCGCCACAGCGAATCGCACTCCAGGATCGTTTCTATCCTACCCGCTCCGCACTTCTTACCTGTCTTTCACTTCTGCCGACCAATGGGGAAAATATCGAAATTAAGCCCCACTTCATCAATATGTTGCCCAAATTTCACGGGCTGGAATCGGAAGATGCCTACATCTTCATTAATAAGTTCCAGAACGTCTGTGCAATGATGAAGACAACCTAACTGTCCGACGATACTATACGGCTATGAGTCATTCCTTTCACTCTGTGAGACCTTGCTAAGAAGTGGCTGTATAGTACCGCATCGCATTCCATAAATAGTTGGGATGAGTTTGTAAAAGCGTTTCTTAAAAATTTCTACCCAAATCACAAGACTGCGAGAATACGAAACGAAATTAACCAATTTTCCCAACTTCCTACTGAACCTTTTTGGAAGTGCTTTGACCGATACAAAGACCTTCTTGTTCGTCACGGTATTGAGAGATGGCAACTTTGCTAGACCTTATATGAGGGCCTGAATCTAGCAACTAAGCAGTTGCTGGAAACCATTTGTCAAGGCCACTTCCTATCCAAATCTGACGAGGAAGCTTGGCAATTTTTCGACGATCTCACGGAACAAACACATCAGTGGGAAAGCACCAGACCAAACACTTCATTTACTTCTTGTACTTCTTCCGGTCTCTCTAAGGCAAGCGTTCATCAACTTGATATCTCAATTGCAATGAAGGCCGAAATGGCAGCGATTACGCGAAAACTGGAAGCAATTGAAAGCAAATTTTCGTCTCCTACTCCTGCCCCTGCTCTTCCCCCTCGTACCATCTGCGCTTATTGTTCAGACCCATCACATTTGACCGAAGAGTGTCCTTAGAACCGACCTGCTCAAGGACAGGATCAGGTCAATGCTGAATTTCAGCAAAGACCAAGAAATGATCCATACTCTTCAACATACAATCCTGGTTGGAGGAACCACCCCAATTTCATCTGGAATCAGAACCAGCAACAATTCCAAGGCCACAACAACTTCCAGAGGCCTCCTCCTCTTCAACAACAAGCTCAGCAACAAACTCAACATCAATATCAGCAGCCCTTCCAACCCCAACCTTTTCAAAACACGATGAACAATTTTGCTCCCAAAAATTCTTTTCCTCAAAACAATTTTGTTCCGCCAAACAACGATAAGGTTTCCTCGTTAGAACAAAGTCTGGAGGCGTTTGTAAAGTAATCGACTCAATTCACCGCCAATATCCAGTCTTCCATTCAGTCTTTGATGCAACACACTTCTGCACCTGGGCAAAGCATTAAAACCATCGAAGCCCAGATTGCACAACTGAATGCGGCTTTAAGCGAGCGAGAGAAAGGGAAGCTTCCATCTCAACCACTCGCAAATCCTGGTAACCCACATAATGTACATATTCCTCTTGAACAACTGAACGATAATATGAGTGTCGTGACTACGTTGAGATCTGGAAGGCTGTTGCACAACAACGTTGGCATAGATGAAGACACCTCGGCTTCTTCTTCTTCTTCTTCTTCTTCTTCTTCTTCTTCGTCTTCTGAGCCAGTTCTCCATTCTTCAAAAGGCTCCTCTTCTTCTGCTGCTCCCAACGGACCCACATCTCACTCCACGAAAACACCAGCACTGGGATCCGTTCCAACTCCACAATCTCCTCTACAAGCATTCGACTCAACCAATTTCAAAAACGTTCCATTTCCAAACCGGTTGAGATCCAATAAACAAAATTCATAAATGGAGAAGATTCTGGTGTTGTTTGAACAGGTTAACATTAACATTCCCCTCTTGGATGCAATCCAACAAGTCCCTTCCTACGCAAAAATCTTGAAGGACTTGTGCACTAAGAAGAGGAAATCTCAGGTACCGAAAAAGGTTTTCTTAGCTAGTGCCGTGAGTGATGCTCTTACCTAAGCTTTACCTCAAAAACGGAAGGACCCTGGCTGTCCTACGATTTCAATAACCATTGGGGATAAGAACATTAACCGTGCACTTTTGGATCTTGGTGCTAGTGTTAACCTGCTTCCATATTCGGTATATGAGCAACTAGGTGTAGGAAAGCTGAAACCCACACACTATACAGTCCAAATGGCCGATAGATCTATCCCCCATCGTAGGAGTGAGCTAGAGGATGTGTTAATAAAGGTAGGGAACTTCATATTCCCCGTTGATTTCATTGTTTTAGACACACAACCTGTAGCTAACCCCCGAAATCAAATTCTGGTGATACTCGGTCGCCCATTCCTTGCAACCTCAAATGCTGTGATCAATTGTCGAAATGGTTCGATGAACCTATCCTTTGGAAACATGATAATTGAACTCTACATTTTTAGGTTGGGGAATCATCCATCCAAACCTAATGCTCATATACTAGACATTTGTTCGATCCAGGAGATCGTCCCTGAAGACTGTGAGTTCGAGAAATTCTTTTCGTTCACAGCAATCTTGACGCCACTAGTGCGTTCCTCATTGAACCTGATACTGCTTCTGCTCCTGACAGTGATTATGAGTGTTTCACTTTCTCGAACAATCTTGGCTTGTCACCACCCTACCTTGAATCCTTGGAATTTTTGGATGCGTTAGCTGAACCATCCAACTCGGTCGCGTACACTCGTTTTGAGCCTCTGTTAGAATCCTTCGAGTTCGAGACATTTTCGCCGATTTTGCCTTCAATCGTTTCACCTCCAACGCTTGAACTCAAGCCGTTGCAGTCTCACCTCAAGTATGCTTACTTAGGTGAGAACGAGACCTTCCCTATCATCATCTTGGCTTCTCTAGCTTCAAAGCAGGAGAAAGCCCTTAATCTACATGCTTTTGGCTGGACTAGGGCGGACATCAAGGGGATTAGTCCCCTGATCGTTGAACATCGCATTCATATGATGGATGATGCCAAACCATCCAGGGATCCACAGAGGCGACTCAGTCCAGTCTTGAAGGAGGCTGTGAAAAAAGTGATCGTCAAATGTTTTGATAGTGGTATCATTTACCCTATCTTTGATACCCAGTGGGTCAGTCTGATACATGTTGTCCCCAAAAGGTCGGGCATAACGGTCATCACCAATCAGGCAAATAAGTTAATCCCTACTCGCACCCAAACTGGGTGGCGAGTATGCATTGATTATAGAAAACTCAATACCGCAACGCGGAAATACCACTTTCCGCTACCATTTATTGACCAAATGCTCGAACGATTGGCTAGACATGAATACTACTGCTTTCTGGATGGCTACTCCGGCTATAACCAGATTCCCATCACCGAAAAAGACCACGACAAAACCACGTTCACCTATCCTTTAGGCACGTTTGCATATCGCCGCATGCCCTTTTGGTTATGCAATGCACCCTCTACCTTTCAGCGGTGTATGATGGGAATTTTTTCAGACATGGTGGAGAAATTCTTGAAGATATTCATGGATGATTTCTCCGTTTTCGCCGATTACTTTGACGAGTGTTTGCAGTATCTCGACGCTGTCTTTACCCGGTGTAAGGATAAAAACCTCACTTTGAACTGCGAGAAGTGCCACTTCATGATACGCGAAGGTGTTTTCTTAGGATATATCATCTTGCAAAATGGCATTGAGGTGGATAAAGCTATGATTGAGGTCATTTCCAATCTCCCTCCTCCCAGATGCGTCAGAGACATCCATGCTTTCCTTGGCCATGCCGGTTTTTATAGATGGTTCATCAACGATTTTAGCAAGATTTCTAGAACCTTGACTCTTCTGCTGGCCAAGGACACCATATTCGATTTCAACTCGAGCTGTGTGACTGCGTTCGAATCACTAAAAAGCTCACTCACTTCCGCTCCCGTACTTTCTTCCCCTGACTGGACATATCCCTTTGAGATTATGCGTGATGCATCCAACTTTACCATCGGTGATGTCCTAGGACAGCACATCGATAAGATGCCGCACGTAATCTACTATGCTAGCCGAACCGTGAACGATGCCAAGCTGAATTACACAACAACCGAGAAGGAATTCTTGGCAATTGTGTTTGCATTAGAAAAATTCAGGCCTTACTTGATCGGCCTGAATTTTTATTAAGTTAATTTGGTCTTAATTAAGGGTAATTTTTTTTTAAATGGAATTAGTTTTAGGTGTTGACTTGTGAGAGAGTTGAAGAGAGAGAGAAGGCATGATGGCTTGTGCCATACTTGGCAATTAACAAGGAAAGAGAGAGTGAAGGGTTGACTCTCATTTGTTTTCAAAACAATTATTTCCCTCACACTCATTCTCACATATCTCTCCCCCTTTCACTCTCACGCACTCAACATCAGCAGCAGCTGCAACAGAAGCAACAGCAACAGAAGCAACAGCAGCAACACCATAGCAGCAGCAGCAGCAGCAGCATAACAGCAGCAGCACAGCAACACCAACAACAGCAACAGCAAGGCAGCAGCAGCAACACCCACAACAACAACAACATAACAACAGCATCAGCATCAGCACAGCAGCATCAGCCTCAGCACAGCAGCAGCATCAGCAACAGCAACATGCAGCAGCAACTGCAGCAGCCAGCAGCTGCAGCAGAGCTCACCCCCTTCTTCTTCTTCTTCTCCTTCTTCCTGCATTCTAGGATCTAGAAGGGTATAACCTCCGAACTCAATTCTTTGCTTGCTAATCTTGTATATTATTTAGCTTCGGTTAGTGTTTATTATGAGTTTGGTGCTTGAAATGGTGATGTGAGTGAAGATTTGGCCAAGTAAGGATCCTTAAGGTTAATATAGCTTGACTAAGTGTTAATAAGGCCATTTTAACAAAGATTTGCCCCAGATTTCACTAAACTACCATATTGTTTCAAATTGGTGTAACTTAGCGTTTAGTTTAGACTTTTTAGCCATAACGTGATCTGCACTTGACCCGAGTGTTTCAGGTAAAATCTGAGTTAACTGGAGAATACTCTTTAGACCGAGATCACTCACCCAGAACACGAGACCCCCAGCCCATGTTTTGACCGCCATTTTATTCATTCTGGCCGCAATTTGCGGCCAAATGATGGTATTTTTTGTTGGGGTATGGGCTTTGGGAGTCTGCTGTATATTTAAGGATTTTGGTATATGCAACTTTTTATATTTTCACTCGAGTCAGAATCTGGAGCATTAAACCCTTTTTCGATACTTTTTAACTTGTACGACACGTGTGTTTTGTGTGTTAGGTTTGAGGTGCATTGCGCGACACAGCGAGTCGGGTTTGTTTCTGGTGAGGTTACGCATGTCCTGACGTATTGAGTGCACGCGTTAAGTTTCCAACGCGAGTTATACCTTTGATTGATATATTAAGTTTTTGCAGGATTTGCCTTATGTGTGTTACTTTATGTAAATTCTAGGTTCGCAGGCATGGACTTCGAGCGCCGCGGAGAAAGGAAAGCAAATGGTCGGATATACCTAGTGCGAGATCACGGGTGTGTAGATGTAACATCTACGGGGGACAATCGTTTGGATGGCGCAAGTCGCCCGATAGTCTGAGTAATTTAAAAGATTCCTAGTGGTATAGTAATTATGAGTATAATGCTTGCCTAAACATCTTGCTACATTCATGATCTATATATTGACATACATATGCGAACTCATTTCATTGGACACCTGCACCATTTCCAGGGTTTTTATATGCAGCACGAGCACTATTCATGTGTACACACACGCCTTGGTAATTGCTATGCCACAACACTAGATAACTTATAATCTAGAACAACTTCACCATATACAATGCTTAAATCCATGCTAATGCATTTAAATTCCTCAGGATAACCATGTAGGATTGTTATTCATATACAAGTACCTCATTACATCATTCGTTCATGCCTAGTCTATTAATCATATATTTCAGCTTGATTTGTTGATACCATATGCATTCATTATCATTGACCTGTGCACTTATGATGATTTTCTTAAGATTTATGATATTTCTGGATTTTGGGGGAAAACCGCAAGGAACTGTAAACTTATTATCTTTTTTCAAAACATGCAAGTTGCGGTTTTCTAGTGATGTATGTGTCGTCCACCATAAGTTTTTCTGTTAGTTTTTGAGACCCATTTTGAGGAGTTGGATGAACCGTCTCGGGTACATGGTGGGCCCGGTAAGGTGCTCCGGGGCAAGAAGATCGAGTAGTAGACGATGAGCCTGGCAGGGGATAGACTACTTACCGGTGACTTTCCCACGGCGGATACCCAGAGGGTACCGACCGTAGCCGTGAGATGTTGAGATATTGATACTTTGAGATAGGTCAGCCGAACGGCTGAGGCCAGAGATACTGTGATATGCATACATGAGATTTGAGATAGTGGTTTGAGGTGTGGATGCTGGACACGGATTTCTGTTGATTCTATTGATATTATGCTGATATTTCAAAAGATATTTCTAAGAAGAAAACAATGATTTCTTATACCTCCATATTCAGATCACGAGTTTATTCATGTTGCATACATACCTGCTAGCACATCATGCCAGTTTAGTATTGTATAATGATTTCTGTTGCATACATATCTGCTAGTAGATCCTGCCACATCAGTATTGTAGATGTTATGATACTTGCGTGCATGCTTGCGATAGCCTCTATAGATGTTATTTATTACTCACGAGTTGGCAACTCACCTCCGTTGTGCCACAGCCTTTTTGCAGGCCCGCTCCGTCAGCACGGTAGCGGCGGACGCACTTGCTCCTTTTGCTCCATTTGTTTCTTTTGCCTGGACTCGAGGTTTTTGCTCATAGGTGGGTTGTGATGTTATTTTTATACCACCTTGTATATTCAATGTATCTAGAGTACTCCATTTACTGCATCTACTGTACCTATTATTGTATTGATGTATATTGATCTAAAGACGTGGCTGTGAGATTTGTGGACCTTTTTGCTGTATTTGTGGTCGAGCTCACTTGAGTCGACATGATATTTTACTTGTGCTTTTCATGTTTATTTTCTTGCACATGCTGATTTTTATTGCGTGGGATTTGAGACCGCTTCGGCGAAGAGCTAGCTCCTTCTTGGGGATGCCTTATTTCATGTTATTCGTTTATACTCCTGTTTTGTACCCGTTTGGGGACCTGTTTTTACAATGTAGACTCTGCAGAAAGTTTTGGAAAAATGGATGTTGTTTCTAAAAAGCTTGATGTGACTTAATGGATTAAATCGCTTTCAATAAACTGGTTTTTCCTTCACTCTATTTCTTAATCGGGTTTTGATTTTTGGGCTTTGGCTTACTTATTTTACGTAAGCCTTGAGACGTTTCGTAACTTAGGTGCCAGTCACGTTCCGTACCCCGCGGGTCGTGACAAAGTTGGTATCAGAGCGATAGGTTTTACATTTCTGAGTGTAGGATGACCCTTGGTAGATGGAGTAAGTGACTTAAGCAGGGTAACGTAGCGTATGTATGTCCGCGGCATACTTGCGATACGATACTCCTCCTAGGTGACTTTAGGATATACTTGCTTGAAATTCCTTCTTCAATTCCGTGTATCCTATGATTCTATTGCACTGTTCTTATTGTCCTGTTTCCTGTATCAGCCACTATGCCGCCGAAGGCTACGAGGGCGCAGAGGGCTGCCGCCCGAGATGAGATCCGGGCAGGCTCGTCCGAGACGAGGACCGAGCTGGGTGACATACCTACTCCCCAGGGACAGACTGATCCGCCTTCCCCAGGCCGCATAGATAGGCTAGAGTCTGGTATGGAGGAGCTACGACAGATGATGGGAAGTATGCAGGAGTTACGACAGATGGTGGGATCCTTAGTAGAGGCCAGTCGTGCACCAAGATCAGAGGACGTACCAACTGCAGCACAGACTACCATAGTACCTGCTTCCCAGACAGTTTCTCCTACCACTACTACTACCGTGGCTATTCCAGTATCTCTATAGGATTTCATGAGGCTGGGACCTCCAGTCTTCACCGGTACAGATGCAGCGGAGGATCCACAGACATTCCTGGATAGATTAGCCAGGATTTGCCGTTCGCTCAGATGTTCTGACGATCGATGGGTAGAGCTTGCGAGTTTCCGTTTAGAGGGCTTTGCGCAGACGTGGTGTGAGTCCGTCGAGAGATGTCGAGCTGCAGGTCTACCTCCTATGACTTGGGCCGAGTTAACAGCCGTATTTCTATCCCGTTTCCTTCCCGAGGGCGTTCGTGATGCTAAAGCTTGTAGTTTTGAGGCCTTGCGCAAGACTCCAGGGATGACAGTGTCCGAGTATGATGTCCAGTTCACGCAGTTGTCCAGATATGCTCCGTATCTGGTTGATACTGAAGAAAAGAGAGTGAAGAGGTTTGTGCAGGGACTTGACACCCAGTTATTTCTTGCCATCGGCGCCCATCACTTTGACACTTATGCAGCTGTTATGGACACGGCCATACGGATGGAGGCACGCATTTCAGAGACTTCGGCCATTTCTGGGCCAAAGAGGATTCGTACCGATATGCCCACTCAGAGACATCGTGCCAGATTCTTTCCGAGAGATGGTGCCGGCAGAGGAGTTGGACAGGGTCAGCTATTTGTTCTTATCCGCAGGGACAGCAGGCGTCGCCAGGATGTTTTGGGTGCGGGAGTCCGCACCATCGTATCAGAGACTGTCCGGTGAGACGATGGGGAGCGGCGACAGTTCCACACGTGACTTTACCACCATCACCACATCCTAAGAGAGCTCTACTTCCTACCCTCGGCGATGCTCCACGTCAGTTAGATGCACCCAGAGGCCGTGGATGCGGTAGTACTGTTCAGAGAGGGCGAGGAGTCAGAGGCCGAGGCAGAGGTCAGCCAGCTATTGGTGGGGGACAGGCCCGAGTTTTCTCTTTGACACCGCAGGATGCGCAGGCATCCAATGCCGTTGTGACAGGTTCCTTGCCAGTATGTTCTTTCGACGCACGAGTATTATTCGACCCAGGTTCCATACATTCGTATGTATCTACACACTTTGCACCGATGTTGGGCCGTGAGTCATCGTCGTTAGATCTGCCGCTTATGGTTATTACTCCGGTAGGCGAGTCGTTTGTCGCTCGTTTTGTGTTTCGTTTGTGTTCCGTTCGTATCGGGGAGAGGGATTTATCGGTTCATTTGATTCTCCTCGATGTGTTGGACTTTGATGTGCTTCTAGGCATGGACTGGCTGGCCACTTGTTATGCTTCTGTGGACTGCCGTGAGAAGGCAGTCAGATTTAGCTTTCCAGGAGAGCCAGTCCTTGTTATTCAGAGAGACCGCAGTGTCACCCTTCCCAGCTTGATTTCGTCTCTTCGCGCCGGTCAGCTACTACGGAAGGGATGTCAGGGATTCTTAGCATCTGTTTGTGATACTCGAGCTGCAGAGGTTCCTTTAGACCAGGTCCCGATTGTGTGTGAGTTCCCTGATGTTTTCCCTGACGAGCTACCTGGGCTACCGCCTGAGCGCGATGTTGAGTTCTGCATTGACTTGATTCCTGGCTCGGGGCCTATTTCCATACCGTCTTATCGGATGGCCCCAGCGGAGCTTAGAGAGCTGAAGGATCAGTTGCAGGATTTGCTAGATAAAGGGCTAGTTCGACCTAGTGTTTCTCCGTGGGGTGCTCCTGTCCTGTTCGTCAGGAAGAAAGACGGAAGTTTGCGCTTGTACATTGATTACCACCAGCTGAACAGAGTTACTATTCGGAACAGATATCCTTACCACGTATTGATGATTTGTTTAACCAGCTTCAGGGTGTGGGATACTTTTCGAGGATTGACTTGCGATCGGGCTACCATCAGTTGCGGGTGCGGCAGGAGGATATTCCGAGGACGGCTTTTCGCACACGTTACGGGCACTATGAGTTTTTGGTGATGTCGTTCGGACTCACCAATGCACCAGCCGCGTTTATGGATTTGATAAACCGCATTTTCAGGACATATCTAGATCTGTTCATCATCATGTTTATTGATGATATTTGGGTGTATTCCCGGAGCCGAGAGGAGCACGAGCAGCATTTGCGGATCACATTGCAGACTTTGAGAGAGCATCAGCTGTTCGTGAAGTTCTCCAAGTGTCCATTTTGGCTTGACAACGTTGATTTCTTGGGTCACGTAACTACGAGGGATGGCATATGTGTGGACCCGAAGAAGATCGAGGCCGTTCAGCATTGGCCCAGACCGACTTCAGTTACGGAGATCCGCAGTTTCCTAGGCTTGGCTGGCTACTACCAACGATTCGTTCAGGACTTCTCCCGTATTGCTGCACCGTTGACCGGATTAACCCAGAAGGGAGTTCCTTTTAATTGGACCGAGGCGTGCGAGCATAGCTTCCAGCAGTTGAAGACTCGTCTGACTACTGCACCAGTGTTGTCATTGGCTTCGGGTTCGGGCGGATTCATGGTTTATTGCGACGCTTCGCGAGTGGGACTAGGTTGCGTGTTGATGCAGCATGACAGAGTTATCGCGTATGCCTCTCGGCAGCTGAAGACGCATGAACAGAACTATCCTACGCACGATTTAGAGATGGCTGCAGTGGTGTATGCACTCAAGATCTGGAGATATTACCTATATGGCGAGTCGTGCCAGATATTTACGGACTACAAGAGCTTGAAGTACATATTTCAGCAGCGAGACCTGAATCTGAGACAGCGCCGTTGGATGGAGCTGGTGAAAGACTATGATTGTGAGATCCTTTACTATCCGGGCAAGGCGAACGCGGTGGCTGATGCTTTGAGTGGGAGGCTCGGAGGTAGTTTATCTTGTTTGAGCGCCTTACAAAGGCAGTCGTCAGCAGATTGGCTGATTTTATGCGACAGACGAGTTGAGTTCGAGTTCACTCCGACAGAGGGACAGCTTCGTGCACGTCCGCAATTTCTTGACCGTATTCGAGATGCACAGCCCAGTAATGACCGTTTTTCAGAGATCATGGAGCAGATTAGGCAGGGCAGAGATTCCGAGTTCGTGATCGATGATCAGGGAGTACCGCGATTTGGGACTCGATTGTGCGTACCAGATTCTGAGGGACTGCGGCGTGAGATTCTTGAGGAGGCGCATAGATCAAGATACAGCGTTCATCCGGGCTCCACCAAGATGTACCGCGATTTACGAGATGTTTACTGGTGGGACGGAATGAAGAGGGACATCACAGACTTCGTGTCGAGATACCTGACTTGTCAGCAAGTCAAGGCCGAGCACCAGAGGCCAGCAGGAGACTTGCAGTCTCTGCCCATTCCGGAGTGGAAATGGGAGCAGATTTCTATGGACTTCGTTGTGGGTCTACCCAGGACCAGTCGAGGGTACGACTCCATTTGGGTGATCGTGGATCGATTGACGAAAGCGGCTCACTTCCTGCCAGTGAAGACCACTTTCAGTTTTGCTCAGTATGCCCATATTTACATCGACGAGATCGTACGGTTGCATGGCGTCCAGACTTGTATCTTGTCAGACCGAGGAACCCAGTTTACCAGCCGACTATGGCAGAGACTTCAGGAGGCATTGGGCACCCGTTTGAGTTTCAGCACATCATTTCATCCGCAGACCGACGGCCAGTCGGAGCGGACTATTCAGACTCTCGAGGACATGCTCCGAGCGTGCGTTTTAGACTTCGGAGGTAGCTGGGATCATCATTTACCCTTAGTGGAGTTCTCCTACAACAGCAGCTTCCAAGATACTATTTAGATGGCACCATTCGAGGCCTTGTACGGGAGGAGATGTAGATCGCTCGTCAGTTGGACTGAGCATAGCGAGAGCAGTATTTTGGGGCCGCAGATCGTGCAGGAGATGACCGAGAAGAAACAGTTGATTCGAGACCGGATGAGAGCGGCCCAGAGCAGGCAGAAATCGTATGCAGGCAGGCGCCATCGCAGACTATAGTTCGCAGTTGGAGATCACGTTTTTCTGAGGGTCTCTCCGATGAAAGACGTGATGAGATTTGGGCGAAAAGGAAAGCTTAGTCCCAGATTTGTGGGTCCCTTCGAGATCCTCGAGCCTGTCGGCGCAGTTGCTTATCGTTTGGCTCTTCTACCCAGCTTTCCAGAGGTTCACCCCATATTTCACGTGTCGATGTTACGCAGTTCATGACCCTTCTCACATAATTCAGCATCAGACCGTTCAGCTTCAGCGCAATCTTTCGTTCACCGAGCAGCCAGTAGTGATATTGGATCGGCAGATGAAGAAACTTCGATCAAAGGTCTTGCCATCTGTTAAGGTTCTTTGGCGCAGCCCGAATGGAGAAGTGATCAGTTGGGAGGCCGAGGGAGAGATGCGGAAGAAATTCTCTCATCTTTTTGAAGGTACGCGTAGCTATATATTTAAACTCGAGGACGAATTTTCTTAAGGGGGGAAGATTGCAACACCTTAGAATGTAATTAGTGGTAATTGTGTTTTAATGTGGGGTTTTTGGTAAAAAGTTTACAAAAACGGTTTTCAAATAATTTATCGGGTTTTATGAATATTTTATTAGAATTTAATTAGCCCTGCACACTTGTGCATGTTAACTAGGGTTATGTTTGGGTTAAACCATGTTTAAGAACCATGGTGGACTAAACTATTTTTATTAAGTTAATTTGGTCTTAATTAAGGGTAATTGTTTTTCTTTTAAAAATGGAATTAGTTTTAGGTGTTGACTTGAGAGAGAGTTGAAGAGAGAGAGAAGGCATGATGGCTTGTGCCATGCTTGGCAATTAATGAGGAAAGAGAGAGTGAGGGGTTGACTCTCATTTGTTTTCAAAACAATTATTTTCCTCACACTCATTCTCACATATCTCTCTCCCTCTCACTCTCACAAACTCAACATCAGCAGCAGCTGCAACAGAAGCAACAGCAGCAGCAGAAGTAGGAGCAGCAGCAGCAGCAACAACACCATAGCAGCAGTAGCAACAACAACACCATAACAACAACAGCACAGCAACACCAACAACAAGGCAGCAGCAGCAACACCTACAACAACAACAACATAACAACAACAGCAGCATCAGCCTCAGTACAGCAGCAGCATCAGCAACAGCAACAAGCAGCAGCAGCAGCAACAGCCAGCAGCTGCAGCAGAGCTCACCCCCTTCTTCTTCTTCTTCTCCTTCTTCCTGTATTCTAGGACCTAGAGGGGTATAATCTCTGAACTCAATTCTTTGCTTGCTAATCTTGTATATTATTTAGCTTTGGTTAGTGTTTATTATGAGTTTGGTGCTTGAAATGGTGATGTGAGTGAAGATTTGGCCAAGTAAGGATCCTTAGGGTTAATATAGCTTGACTAAGTGTTAATAAGGCCATTTTAACTAAGATTTGCCCCAGATTTCGCTAAACTACCATATTGTTTCAAATTGGTGTAACATAGCGTTTAGTTTAGACTTTTTAGCCATTCTGTGATCTTCTCTTGACCCGAGTGTTTCAGGTAAAATCTGAGTTAACTCGAGAATACTCTTTAGACCAAGATCACTCACCCAGAACACGAGACCCCCAGCCCATGTTCTGGCCGCCATTTTATTCATTCTGGCCATAATTTACAGCCAGATGATGGTATTTTGTGTTGGGGTTTGGGCTGTGGGAGTTTGCTGTATATTTGAGGATTTTGGTATATGCAACTTTTTATATTTTCACTCGAGTCAAAATCTGGAGCATTAAACCCTTTTTCGATACTTTTTAACTTGTACGACATGTGTGTTTTGTGTGTTGGGTCTGTGGTGCACTGCGCGACACAGCGAGTCGGGGTGGTTTCTGGTGAGGTTACACACGTCCTGACGTATCGAGTGCACGCGCGTTTAGTTTCCAACGCGAGTTATTCCTTTGATCGATATGTCTCGTTTTTGCAGGATTTGCCTTATGTGTGTTACTTTATGTAAATTCAAGGTTCTCAGGCGGGGACTTTGAGTGCCGCGGTGAAAGGAAAGCAAGTGGTCGGATACACCTAGTGCAAGATCACGGGTGAGTAGATGTAACATCTACGGGGGAAAATCGTTTGGATGGCGCAAGTCGCCCGATAGTTTGAGTAATTTAAAAGATTCGTAGCGGTATTAGTAATTATCAGTATAATGCTTGCCTAAACATCTTGCTGCAATCATGATCTATATATTGACATACATATGCGAACTCATTTCATAGAACACCTGCACCATTGCCAGGGTTTTTATATGCAGCACGAGCACTATTCATGTGTACACACACGCCTTGGTAATTGCTATGCCACAACACTAGATAACTTATAATCTAGAACAACTTCACCATATACAATGCTTAAATCCATGCTAATGCATTTAAATTCCTCAGGATAACCATGTAGGATTGTTATTCATATGCATGTACCTCATTACATCATTCGTTCATGCTTAGTCTATTAATCATACATTGCAGCTTGAATTGTTGATACCATATACATTAATTATCATTGACCTGTGCACTTATGATGATTTTCTTGAGATTTTTGAGATTTCTGGATTTTGGGGGAAAAGCCCATGGAACTTTAAACTTATTATCTTTTTTCAAAACATGCAAGTTGCGGTTTTCTAGTGATGTATGTGTCGTCCACCATAAGTTTTTCTGTTAGTTTTCGAGACCCATTTCGAGGAGTTGGATGAACCGTCTTGGGTACATGGTGGGCCCGGTAAGGTACCCCGGGGCAAGAAGATCGAGTAGTAGACGATGAGCCTGGCAGGGGATAGACTACCTACCGGTGACTTTTTGGCATGGCGGATATCCAGAGGGTACCGACCGTGTCCGTGAGATGTTGAGATATTGATACTTTGAGACGGGTCAGCCGGACGGCTGAGACCGGAGTTACTGTGATATGGATACATGAGATTTGAGATAGTGGTTTGAGGTGTCAATGCTGGACACGGATTTCTGTTGATTCAATTAATATTATGTTGATATTTCAAAAGATATTTCTAAAAAGAAAACAATGATTTCTTATACCTCCTTATTCAGATCACGAGTTTATTCATGTTGCATACATACCTGCTAGCACATTATTCCAGTTTAGTATTGTATAATGATTCCTGTTGCATACATATCTGCTAGTAGATCCTGCCACATCAGTATTGTAGATGTTATGATACTTGCGTGCATGCTTGCGATAGCCTCTATAGATATTATTTATTACTCACGAGTTGCCAACTCACCCTCGTTGTGCCACAGCCTTTTTGCAGGCCCGCTCCGTCAGCTCAGTAGCTGTGGATGCACTTGCTCCTTTTGCTCCATTTGCTTCTTTTGCCTCGACTCGAGGCTTTTTCTCATAGGTGGGTTGTGATGTTATTTTTGTACCACCTTGTATATTTATTGTATCTAGAGTACTCTATCTACTGCATCTACTGTACCTGTTATTGTATTGATGTATATTGACCTAGAGACGAGGCTGTGTGATTTGTGGACCTTTATGCTGTATTTGGGGTCGAGCTCACTTGAGTCGACGTGATATTTTACTTGTGCTTCTCATGCTTATTTTCTTGCACTTGCTGATTTTTATTGCGTGGGATTTGAGTCCGCTTCGGCGAAGAGCTAGCTCCCGCTTAGGGATGCCTTATTTCATGTTATTCATTTATACTCCTGTTTTGTACCCGTTTGGGCGCCTGTTTTTACAAAGGAGACTCTGCCGAAATTTTTGGAAAAATGGATGTTGTTTCTAAAAAGCTTGATGTGACTTAATGGATTAAATCTCTTTCAATAAACCGTTTTTTCCTTCACATTATTTCTTAATCGGGTTTTGATTTCTGGGCTTTGGCTTACTTATTTTACGTACGCCTTGAGACGTCTCGTAACTTAGGTGCCAGTCACGTTCCATACCCCACGGGTCATGACAAGAAAGTGTAGAGAGATCGCCTCTTCCTGCCGTGAAACAGCCGCCCAAGCCCCCTCCTGACCGTGCAACCGCCGCCTTTCTGTCTCTTCACCCTCTGAAATTTTCAGAGGAGGTTCGATCATCTAAACTCTTCTCTGTAAATTTCATTGATCTATATTTTGCTCTCTGTCTTGGCCCCTACCCTGCAATTTGAAAGGGATTTTTCACAATTGTTTGCGCATAATGTTTACGGTAGTTATTTTGGCGACGAGATCCGAAAGCGTGGATGGAACTTTCTATTATTTAACCATCCGAACGCATTCGCGCTTCCGGATCTTGTTGCACGTTTTTATGAATGTATGGAGGAGGGTTGTCTGCCACAACATGGGTACATTAGATTACTGTGGGTGGATTGGGAATTTTAATTGATAGGGACTTCATTCATGAAGTCACCTTAATACCACGACTCCCCATTCACGATCAACCCCTCCGATTTGAGGACTACCTACCCTTAATGGGAAATGACTGTTCTAGGGAGCCCAGAAAGGGCATTCAGGCTCGCACGCTTTTTGTGAACGTTTTAACTGTGTTCCGTTGGGCACAAAACAATATTTTTGGAAGTTCGCACAATACAACATTTTTACACCATCCCTACACATAGTGCACACATTGATGATTCGAAACCTTAGCTACGACATGTGCACTGTGTTGCTTCACTTGATTGACGCCGGCAAAAGGGCGGCCAATTATCCATGCCCAATGTTGGTGACACAACTGTGTCGCCATTTCCTTCCTGTTGAGGAATTTGAATTTTATATGCATAGTGGGATTCCTATTCGACCCCTTCTTGAGGGTGTCTCCACATCCTACACACGACTTCATGATTTATGGTCGTGCAACGAGCCGGCCGAGGACGTGATGGCAAAGACCTCTAGCTCGAGCTCCACAGCGAACGATGAAGAGCTTACCCCCGCTGCGTAAGGGCTCTTAATTCGACGAACCCATATGGGGGTAGAACGAGTGATAGGGATGCTGACTAACTTTGATCAGTGACTAACGAGCCTGGAACAGGAAATGTCCAGCCTACTTGCAAGAGAGGAAGGTTCACGATCACGATCGAGGGGATGGCGGACAGATAGAGGTGAGGCTGGGACCAGTGAGGCCGCGTCTAGTAGACGCCGCAGGGAGCAGTGAGGACACTGCTATCATTAAGTTAGGAGGTGAGAGTTGATTGTAAATAGTTATCTTTGCATTGCATCTGCATGTTTTTATTTCTTCGTACATATTTGTTTTTCTTTGCTTATTTAATTTCGTGTCTTATTTTTCTGCATTGCATCTTTATAAAAAAAATATAAAAATAAAAAATTGAAAAATTGAATTTTTTTTTTTAAATTGAAAATTTCAATATTGGCCATATTTGACTCAAGTTAAACATGACGGTTGATAAGTAAGAAAAAAATAGATCCGAAACTTAGTAAATTAAAAGTCCTAAAAATAACCTTTCTTAAAGTTTAACTGTAGAAAATATACGTCTTTGCAGTTTAGTTAGAAATAAGCAAATTTTAAGTTCAGTTCTTAGGCTAAGTCGAAATAAGGGAAGGGTGTTGAAAGCTCTATTTGAAGTATAAGTCTGGAAAATAATTCTGAACCTTAACTCAAAATTTTGAAAATATATACCCTACTATACGCACTTACACACATCTTGAAAGTTGGGATAATAGAGGATACCTTGAAATGCTCTTGTCTAGAAGCCTTAGTATGAAGGAAAATAAAATAAAAGTATAAGTGGTGAAGAAAGAAAAGAAAAAAATGAACACTGGTTTTGCAATTGCTTAAGGCAGCATAAAAAATATATATATAGCGAGGGTGCTTTATCACCTAATGCCTTAGACCATCTCGTTTGGGAGTCACTGCTAAGCCTTAAGGTGTTGCAAGACGAGGAATTACGCATAAATACGCAAGCACATTTTGTAATCAGTCATTTAATATCTCAAGAAGTATTAACGGTCGCATGAAGAATGTGTAAGCAATTTCATCTAGAATTCACCAACAAAAAAGTATTTTGGAAGATGGACAAGAGTATGATAGCTTAAGTTGGATTTCTAAGTGTAGGTGTGATAATTACATACATGTAGGGGTATATGATTGGAGTTTGGAGGAGAGATAGGAATAAAAGATAGGGCTTATAACTTCAGTAGAGATAATAAAAATTCCTGAGTTAAGACCACGCCATAGAAGGAAAATTCAGGAGATGCTGAAAGCTTTATAAACTAGCAAAACGTATATGATCTTAAGTTAAATAAAAAGGAAGTGTGAAAATGTCACGACCCGAAATTGGCACGTGACGACCCTTAAACTACGCAACGTCTACAAGCGTAACGCAATTTAAGTAAGCCAAAAACCCAACGATCTAAACCATCAAAAGTAGTAAGAAACTGATAATAGCACTTTCAAAACCTTTGAAATCTCAACCCAAATTCTTTAAAGTCCAACTTTTCTGCCTTTAAAGTTTTGGCAGCACCTCCTTTGTAAAAACCAACCCCAAAAATGGGTACAACATAAATATAAGTAAATCATCCCCAACGGGATCAAATCCACGCCCAACGGCGGAAAACAACCGTCACAACAGATATACGACGCCGTAGCGAAAAAATAAAAGACGATATAAGTAAAACTGCATAATAGACATCCAAGTCACCAAAATATACAATATCGTCCTCACATCAAGTCTCTATGTCAATACATGATAATGGTAGATGGAGAGTACAAGGTACAAGATAACAATAACAACAATAGATAGCCGCAAAAACCCACCTATAGCAAAACCGTGCACAGTCAGCCGAAACGGTATCTGCAGCCAAAGATGATATGAAAGATGGAAAGCCTGCCGCAACTGTCCTGGGGGAACACTTGCAAACACTGTGGCACAACGGGGGTGAGTTGCCAACTCGTAAATAGTAAATAACATATGCAGGTAATCGCATGTATGCACGTACATCGCGAATCTAAAACATTGCAAGCTGATAGCAATAAAAGTCATATATGTGCAATAGTCATGAATGATACTCTAGCAGGTACATCTAATACATGAAGCAATAATATGACAATCTGTATGCAAAAATCATCTAAGTTACTCTATCAGGTACAACTAATACATGAAGCGATGATATGACAATGCATATATGCAACAGTCATGAAAGGTACTCTAGCAGGTATAACTAATACATGAAGCAATGCATATAAAATAAATGCGAAGTATGGGATGAAACATGTCATTTCCATGGAATCCTGACATCGTGGTACGACCAATGTCCATCAAGACAATCCAAATCCCAATTTCCTTAAATCAGCCCCCAAATTGGCTCTTATATCATGTAAGTCTCATAAATCCTGAATGTACAATATCAAGTAAATCTGGTATATCCTGAAAGTACAATATCAAGTCAATCTCATATATATCCTGTATCCAATTATCAAGTAAATCTCGTATATCCTAAGTGCCCAATATCAAGTAAATTTCATATATCCTGTAAGTCTCAGCGAATCCTAATGATCCAAAACAGCGAATCCTAAGTGCCAAACACCGACACTTTTGATCCAAAATATATTTATACGTCCTTCGAATCATAAGTGCCAAACACCGACACTCTCAATCCCGTATCGGTATTATACGTCCTTCGAATCTTAAGTGCTAAACACCGACACTCTCGATCCCGTATCGGTATTATACGTCCTTCGAATCATAAGTGCCAAACACCAACACTCTCGATCCCCGTATCGGTATTATA
The DNA here is from genome assembly GCA_030015575.1 of Agapanthus africanus. NCBI lineage: Eukaryota > Viridiplantae > Streptophyta > Magnoliopsida > Asparagales > Amaryllidaceae > Agapanthus > Agapanthus africanus. Next base: position 284,099,451 of record CM057343.1, on the reverse strand, counting down.
CGTCCTTCGAATCTTAAGTGCCAAACACCAACACTCTCGATCCCCGTATCGTTATTAAAACAAATCTCAGAGTGGATGTATCCAAATATCAAGTAAGAATAAGAATACTTGTATAATTTCATGAAACCACCACAGTTCTCAAATCCAGAAAACATCAAATAATGAATAATTATAAATGCATGAATCAATACACATATATTAGCGTCCCATTACACTAATATATGTATATAGGCATATATAACAGCGTCCCATTCCACTGTTATATATACTTAGGAGTAAAAATATCAGAGAACATCATATGAAATCCATGAATGTAATATATGCAACATGAAACAGTAATATGAGCGTAGAAAGGAAAAACCGCCATTTAATTGCAACAAGTTAATATATATATCATGCAGTTCCTAATTTCTCCAAGTCTATATAACATCAAATAAAGGTAGACATGTAGCTAAAACCAGATATGTGTGTAAATATGAAGGTATAGCAAGGTATATGTATCTACCTATCAATAATGATGTAATATACCCTCCAGGTATAAGTGAACTATGTACGCAAGGTATACATGTAGCTATGTCATTATATGTGTATGTACCTATTGCCAATGGTACAATACTCTATAGGTATACAGGTAACTAGCATGTAAGCATGTCAAGGCATATATATAAGCATGTAGGTATACAGGTATGCTATATGTCATATGCATAAAGAAATATGAATCAATGTCACAATGTCCCTAACCCAACAATATCATATCTATATGTGTGTTGCGCGTGTTATGGCAATTATTGACGGTGTGTGTGGCATACAATCAGTGCTCGTGCAACATGAGCCGTCAATAATAGTGCAGTGTCCTAAAGGTATAAGTCTAAGCACAACAAATAATTAGGCAATAAGGTGTATGCGCAACTCTATATATGAAATAGAATATGCGACAATATATAACATCTCCAGCCCAGACGCATAACGCCATGCGAGCGATTCCCCTGTAGATGTTAAATCTACTCACCAATGCTCCTGGCTAAGTAAAGCCTACCACTCGCTTTCCCCTGTTCGCAGCTTCCGAAGTCCCCGCATGCGATCCTGAACACATATAACAATAAAGCAAGTGTATATAAGCAATCGACCAAAAATACGTATAACTACGGTTGACCGACGCACCAACTCCAAACATAGCCCCGAGTGTTCTTTTTGTGGCTAACGCGTGTAGCGACACTACGAAACGAACTCAAAAGCAAAAGCTACACAAAGACACGAACAACATCGGCACGTCCCTAACTAGGAACACAACGTGAGGCAACTACCAAGTCTAGACCCTGATCGTACCGGTCGCACATTCACAACACAAGATATAGCGTGGAATCAATATACATAACGTCGCAACGTCAAAAGAAACCCACGCCTAAAATATCCGTAAATCTAATAAGCAGTATATATCATTTTAGCATAAAACTACAAGTTTTACCAAAGCTAGAACAAACAAACATCTTCAAATAGCAAGGTTAATCCACTTATATCTTTACTAAAATTTTAGATTTCACTAATTAGGATTCGCAAAAGTTTAGTTTGTTAATTAGCTTAATTAGCCGATTAGGAAAATATTATTTAACAAATTAGCAACTTGATTTAATTTCCTTCAAGCTTAACATATTAAGTAACCATTTTACTAATCAAAACCCTAATTTGATTAACAAAATGATATCTTGAATTTCTAAATATTAATTTAAAAGATTAAATTAAACATCTAATTGAGCTAATTAAAGGTATTAAGCAGCAAAAAGAGATTAGGGTTAAGGTTTTATACCTTCCAAGAACACGACTTGAAACAAGAACAATTCACACTTTTGCCTCCAAAATCCTCACTAGAATAAAGATCTAAGCAAGATTTGTGAAGAAGAATAGAGGTTTTGGATTATATTTGAATTTGTATGAATTAATTGGATTTTTCTTGATTTTCTTGAAGTAAAATGAATAGAAATGGGTGAAGAGAAAAAGAAGGGCAACAAGAAGAAGATGTGGCCGGCCAAAGAGAAGGGCTAGGGTTTGTGTGGAGTTGTGTGGAATTTTCTTGAAGGAAATTGAAATAATTGTATAATAAAACAAAAAGCTTTATGTCATTTTATTTTCTTTTCATTAAAAATTCACTTAATTTCCACAAATAGCATGATATTTTGGATTGATGGTTCTAAACATAAATCTAGTGATTAACTTAGCATAAAACTACATTAGTAGTAATTTACCCATATAAAAAATAATTACCACTAATAAAGTGCACAAATAAAGCATTAAAATAATATTTTATTAGGGAAAAATTCTATGTGAACCAAAACTTCCCATAGACCTCCAAAACTTGCGCATAAGCTTTATTTTAGCTAAATTAGGTGTCGGCAAGTTTCTACAGAAGTTTGATCACAATCAGGTTAAAAGGGAAAACACCGACAATTTTACCCTAAAAATGGAAAATTCGCAAAACAATTTCTAAAAGGTTACTGAAAAATACGGGTTGATGATTTCTAAGTTGAAGATGATAGAATTTCTTGCTAGAATACTGAATTGAAGAACTAGAGTCAACGGCCAAATTGATCGGATTTTGTTATTAGTATCCGCTGAAAACTCTCAGGACACAACACTCCTCCTACTATGGACACCTAGAGATTTAACGGCTTGTTGCACGAGCTCAGTGCAGTCGCGTTTCCTGCGAAAGTAAGGTTAGGACTTTTTGAATAAATTGGCTTCGCTCGGGACGAGCAAAAGATCAGTTTGGGGGTATTTGTGCATATCAGATTTTTGCATTTTTATACTGCCCATTCTTGATCACATTGCATATAGGTAAGTACTCTTGATCCGTGTTTGCTAAATAATTGCAGGTTACAGGTCCTCTACTCTAAGCAGTGAAATTCATGAAAAAGCACAACAAATTCAGGACTTCCGCCAACCACAGATGAATAAGGGTTTCCGCGCACTATCCGTATAATACCGCCTACTAGTTCTAGGGACAAAATGGCAAATCATTGGCCATCTTCATGCACTAAGCACAAGGGCAGCACAAGATCCAAGACTTCAACGTTGAGCTCAAGAAAATCAAGGCAAAAAAGTCCACATCAATTCACCTTTTTGATATGCTGAAAATCTGGAAGAAAAATGAAGACTTTCTGAGAAACCAAATATACCAAAAAGAAGTGAACAACAACATGGAGAAGCCCTGAGAAGATGGTCCCATAATTCAACCAAATGGCCGCGGAACCGCGGCCAAAATGTTATTTCTGCCGCAGAACCGTGGCCGCGTCATAACAGCGTTGACTCGGCTCTTTTGGGGTAGTTTTGTAATCTCGTGATTTGCTCTGAATGTATACCTAGGGTTTCACTCTCCTGCCTATAAATAGCAGAGCTCAAAGCCAAATTAGGGTGTGCTTTTCTTTATTAGATCTAGAATTAAATTCTGTAGTTCTTTTTCCTTGTTATTTTCTTCCATTAAAAATTGTAGTTAGTTTTTGAGTGGTGATAAATAAAAAAAGTGAGTTCTTTTATTATCTTGCTTGTCTTTCAATTATTTATTTATTGTTTGTAATTTTAAATTTGCTAATCTAGTCGTATTATTTTATTGTTGTTTTTCTTTTTCTTTTTCTTTTTCTCTCTTCTATTTTTATTTATCCTTTACAAACATGATGCTTGAGTATGATCCTTGCCAAAGTGAGATATCAAATAGCTAGCTGTAATTTTTCTTAACCTCATTTCTTTCTATCGTCCTTTTTGTTTTCTTTTTTTATCTTTTTAATGGGTGAGTAATTTCTCACTTGTTAGGGCAGGAGAAGGAAAGTTTGAGGAAAAAAAACCACTCTCACTTTTTTCTTTGCCCAACACCTTAATTCGTACTCCTTTTAATTGAACCATAATCCGCTCACTACGGGACCCTATCCTACATGATAGCGGTGATTCCATAGTTAGACCGGTTGTGGTTGAATTTACCGGAGGTTAGGGCTAAGAACCAAGAACGGACGGACAATGACCAAAAAGAAGAAACTAAGCATGGAAAGCCTAGCTTATACTTGCAAGTTCCTTCCTAGTCATGCTAATCCCTGTTATTGCCGATTACCTTAACACCGATATTAAGAGTGACAATAAAAGAAGTGAGAAATTCCTAACTCAAACTAACCTAATCCTAACCCTAGCAAGTTCTTTTATCATTCGTTATCTTATTAGTTGATCTTAAAACAAATCTGGACATATTTGGATTTAACTCGTTAAACAATAAAGAAAAAGATTCCATCTCCTTGTCGATGAACCCGTACTCAACTGGCTAGTTACCAAGCGAAACCATCTTGATTGCGGTTATTAAAATTAAGCACGCAAAAGATCAACAATCAGCTATATTCCTAGTATACCCAATATGTTCATCTGTTATCTAGAATGCTAATTATTGCGGAGACGAATGATTATTATATATATGCTATATATTAGACGTTGCTTATGTTTTGCATCCACGCTAGTCCAGCCCCCAGCTCTGGCGTTAGTTAAGTAACCTAACGGGGTAAGACGTGGCCTAGTGGCGAATGTGGATGGCATAAGCGTACGTCATATTTTCGTTTCACTATGTAATGATAGGTGTAAATGATGGGACTGCATTAGATTAATGTAAAGCAAACAAACCAAAGTTGAATTGTTGGAACACTTTCAAAACCACTCAATTTTTTTCAAAACAACTGACTTTTAAATGCGGAGCTTAAACCACTCCTTTTTAAAAGCTATCAGGTTCCTTTGATTAAATCAAGTTCATTACGTTCACAGTTTTTCCAAAACCAGCCGTAACCCTCCGTCATTTCTTATAAGTAATACTTAGTATTCGTGCTGCGTTTGTTGACTCTGGTAAGGTGTAGTGAATGGTAGCTGAGTACTACTTATTTGTAGCATATGATGCGGTGGGTTAGGACAGTCGTATAAACTTGTTGACTGTGTCAAGGGTTATGCGGGTGGGTTTAATGCAATTAAGATAATGACGGGTTGAACTTAACTAGGACTCATTGATTTGTTGACTGTGTCAAGATCAATTGGGTCCTGGGGGCAAAAATCTACATCGTGGGTTTCTAAGGAAACTGAAACTTGCTAGTGCTGCTTACCATTTGGAGTGTGATAATGTTGGTAAGATTCCTTCAGGATTATCACACAATGATATTTGGATCTCGATCCTATTGTGAGCATATGCTACTCCTCGGGAGATTTTTTCGCTAAAACAATCAATGCTATAAACCAAGTAGGTGTCAAGAACGGTGTTAGCGGGGCTACGCCTCCAGGGAAAAAATGTAATGTAATTAAGAAACTTCGCGAAAGCGTTGGAAAACCTCCTTCGATGTACCAACACCAGCCTGGCTGAAAGGTTAAGTAAGTATTGTTTGGTGAGATTAATCCTGACTAATTCTTCTTTTATGGTTTGAGGAAGGATTTGAGAAACAGTGGGAGCCATACTGCTTAGATAAACTAGAAACCAATCTAAACTTGCAAGAGCATCATGCTGAGTGTTTATTCTCTTTCTCCTAATTGCAGTGACCAGGTGACCAAGATTAGGTTACAGTTAGATAATATCTATGACCGTGTTTTACTATATTGACTGGCAAAGGTTTGTCCAGATATCCATTACCTTTGACAAACTGGACCACCTTCTTCTTACTAAAGCCCCCGACGTCCCAGGTCCAGATTCCACCATCACGGATGATATCCGTAAAGGAAAAAAGACTGTGCGAATGACAAGTGCCTCGTGTTGGCCCCAGTTGAGGGTGTATACTATAGGAACACGAGAAGATGGAATTTGTTCCCATCTTCCTCCAAAAGAAGATTTATATGGAGAGCAATCTCATATCGGAAGATATGAGATCTCGAAGGAAATTGCTTCAAGTGAGGTTGGCTGTCAGGCCATCTGTAGGGAACCACGTCCCTACAATGATCAGCTGTATTAAAGAGCTCACAGACCTAGAGACCATGTTGGAGAACAGGTCATAAGCTGACTTAATTCTAGTGTCCCTGCCTTCTAGTTATGCCCAGAAGAAGAAAGTTATACTTCTAGTTTAGGGCACCCTGAAGTAAACTAGGGAGACACCCGCTCTGCTTATTGGGGAATTTTACTCTTCTGGATCCAAGGCAAATGCCAAGGATGAGAAGAAGAAGACATCCACAAAACCGATAGGCGGTGTCTGTAAGGGAGAAGGAAAGGGCGGGGAAAATTTTTCGGGGCTAACAGTAGAGAAGGAGAGATGTTCCTATTGTCATGAGAAAGGGCATTGGCAAAATGAATGCAAGGCTTGGAAAGCCAGAATCCAGGATCCGAAGCATATTGTGGCTTCGACTTCGGGTGTGTTTGTAGTTGAAAACTGACTGTCAATTAACTCTACTTCCTGGGTACTAGATATCGGATCAGGAACTCATAGCTGCAATTCTTTACAGGCTTTGAAAACCCGTAGAGATATCAGGGTAGGTGATATGACTCTCAGGGGTATATCACCTAAGATTGACAAGTAGTCAGATATTGATTTTACGTAACTACTTGTGTGTACCTAGTCTAGCTTGTAAGAGATGTGGTCCACATCTACCTAAATCAAAGTTTGATTGGATCAGGTACACTAGAGGACGGTATATACGTATTACATCAAGTTCAGGTTTTCAACGTCCAGAACACATTTAAAAGAAAGTCTCCAGAATAAAATATGGGTTTCTTATGGCATTGTAGACAGGGTCACATCAATGAAACACGGTTGACATAGTTAAATAGGGAGGGATATTTGGATCCGTTCTAATATCAATCTTATGCAACCTATCAATCTTGTCTCATAGGAAAGATGACAAAGACTCCGTTCACTGGACACGGAGTAAGAGCGGGCGAGCTCTTGGGACTCATACACAGCGGCGTGTGTGGTCCAATTTCTACACATGCGTGAAGTGGTTATTCCTATTTCATTACTTTATGGATGTTTTCTATAGGTATGGATATGTCTTCTTGTTGAAACAGAAATCCGAGGCCTTTGAGAAATTATGAGAATATAAGAATGAAGTGGAAAAACAAACAGGCATAATTATCAAGACACTGAGATTGATCGACGTGGTGAATACTTAAATGCCAAGTTCCCGGATTACTTAAAAGAGAATGGAATTCTCTCTTAGCTTACTCCTTCATACACACTATAACACAACGGTGTATCGGAAAAGCGGAATAGGATCCTATTGGATATGGTTCGTTCCATGATAAGTAATGCTGAGTTGCCGCGATCCTTCTGGGGTTATGCACTAGAATCAGCTGCATATCATTTCAACAAGGTTCCTACCAAGACTGTGCCTACCACACCATATCAGATGTCGAGTGGGAAGAAACCCTATCTTCAGTAACTGAGGTTATAAGGATGTCCAGCTTTTGTGAAAAAGCAGCATGCGGACAAGTTTGAGGCACGCTCAGTACTGTGTAAGTTTGTGGGATACCCAAAGTGTAGGGTTCCTAAGCACGACAGCAAGGTTTCGGGCGGTATTGTCCATACCAAATTAAAATTTTTGTCATGCTAAAGAACTCTAACCTAGGATGTTTAATTAGAGAATCAAACGAAACGATATGCAAACAACTTTACAACTAAGTGATTAGGGATTACAACCTTTGTAGTCTGTTCCTTCACTTCATTAGCTCCAAGTAGTGGTCCCTTCGCTGCGATCAAAGAACTCCCTTACTCTTGAGATGCTCCACAAGGTGAATGATGCATGCTTGCTTGTATTCTTCGAAATCCAAGATGATTTACTTCGAAGAAACACGAACTCAAGCAATCTTTTCACTGATAATGAATTATTGAAGCCAACACACTAAACTATATGGATAGTATAGAAGAGGACGATGGAGTAGGAATTTTGCTCACTTTAGATTTTATTTTCTCACAATACTTTATCAATTCATCACAAGCAAGAGAGCTAGAATGAGATGAAGAAGAAGATGATCAAGTGATGAAATGAATAATTTTTGGTGAGGTTAGAAAATGCAAGCATGGTGAGTTATTATATCCTTAACCCATATAGAGAATAAACCATGGCTATGTGATTAGGGTTCGTTTAATAAATATCTTAGGTTAAAACAAAACACTTAGACTTAGTCAATGGTTCTACAAGCTTCATCCAAGCTCAACCATGACTAATTCCAAGATATTTGAATTAACTAAAATAAATAAAAACCTGACCCTAATTACAAGTATGGTATGGTTCTCATACACCCAAGTTTTCATGTGTAACCAGGCATGTCACAATTATATATCACATATATATAATTTTGTGAAGAAAAGAAAACTATACAATAAATATATATCACATATATGTTAAATGTATAAGTGAGAAAAATAAATACTTAAGTAAGCATATATATTAGTTAATGTAATTTAATATATCAAATATATAATTATACATTAAATTATTAAATCAATACTTGATTTAATAATCCGGCTATATCACATATAACCGACTAATATAATATGTATCATTTCTTCGAATGAACACTTGATTCGATGACCCGGCTATATCACATATAACCAGCCGATATCACATATCGCGAGAATAGAATACGATATCGCATACACGTATTAATCTCGGTCCCACACATATCATATAAGTGCTCCTACTCCGTTTTGCCTGAGCTAGGAAACCTCTGTGTAGGACTCTAAAGACTCGTCAATGCGCCGGCGGTAGATGATGATCATATCAAACACCTACAAGCCACAAGCGGTCAGCTAAACGTAACAGCCACCCGGGTATCGGACGTTCAAAAGATCAACAAGCAAGCTTGTACATACTCCTGCAAATCCAATCAGTAACACTCTCGTATAGTCTGGTCTCTTCGTCTGATATGTCGCATATCCAGTCTAGGGGTAGTTATTGTCATACCCCAGTAACCGATAAGTCGTGCCGATGTGAGGCTCATAACGGGTCTAGAAACTACTTAACTCTTACCAGTGGATCTCCATATCAGCCCTGGCCAGGGACTTCCAATTATAGCCAATTGAGTACAGTGCAATATCAACCCCCAATACCGGGAGAGACGAAACCCCTCCTATCGCTCATTGCCTCCATGTGATTCGGGACAGTACCCAAAAGCCACCCTTTTGCATGTTCTCTTGAACGTGGTAAGGTGGAAATCAAATTACAGTGGGAATCACACAAGACTCTATGACGATCTCGGGTCTACAGACTAACCTGTACAAGTGTCACCAAAGAACTTCTATTCGACAATTGGTATAATACCAACTAGGAGTTCTCGGCGAGTCCGTTCAGTGTATCCAGTCACCACTGAGCACCCGTATACCATCTTTGATGTCAAAACACCAATGGATGTGCGATCATCCATCGCCTATCATATGGGTCAAGATGCGTATAGGCTAGTCTACTCTGGAGTATCGATGCCCTGTCTCGATACACCTTCGACTAGGAACAATTAATGGATGTACTCATGGACTACCCTGGCCCCATTAGTATGATCTGCATCATAGTCCTAGTAGTCAAGTACATATCCAAAGGGCTTTATCAACATGTGAGAGCAAGACAGTAACACAATACAAGTCAACATGTTAAGACAAACAGCAACCAGATAGCATACTATCATGTCGAGCACGAAAGTCTTCTCTATATATATCCAAGCATCCACTATAATATACATCATATGTACAATAATGGACTCTAGGGCATATACATAACTAACAATCTCCCACTTGCACTAAGGCCAGCTGTTGTAGTATCTCATACCCAACATCTCGAAGAGTCTCTCAAATTTTATCTGTGGTATGGCCTTCGTGAGTGGATTCGCAGTGTTGTCCTTCGTGTTGACTCCCCTGACCTCGATCTCTCGGCGATCAACTATCTCCCGGATCAGGTGATACCGCCTCAGAATATGTCTGAATCTCTGATGGGACCTGGGTTCCTTGACCAAAGCCACAGCTCAATTGTTATCACAATACAAAGGTATTGGATGCTCAATGGACGGAACCACTCCAAGTTTTTTTATGAACTTCTTCATCCAGAAAACCTCTTTAGCACTATCGTTGGCAGCGATGCATTCAGCCTCCATCGTCGAGTCTGCCACGGTTTTCTGTTTGGAACTCTTCCAACAAACCGCCCCTTCATTGAGGGTCAAGGCAAATCCCGAGTGTGACTTAGAGTCGTCCTTATCACTTTAGAAGCTCGAATCGGTAAAGGACTCCATTTGGAGTTCACCGTTACCATACACCAAGAACATCTCTTTAGTTCTTCTCCACTACTTGAGAATGTTCTTCACAGTTGTCCAGTGACTCTCTCCTAGATCTACTTGATACCTACTTACTACACATAGTGAGTATGCTACATCTGATCTGGTACATAGCATCGCGTACATGATAGAGCCTACTGCCGAAGCATAGGGTATCCCTTGCTTGCGAGCTCTTTCCAAATCAGTCTTAGGAGACATCTCTTTGGAGAGAGTGAGTCCAGAGATCGTGGGTAAATTCCCACGCTTGGATTCTTCCATACTAAACCTCTTTAGTATGGTGTCAATGTACCTGGATTGGGACAATTCCAGTATCCGTTTAGATCTATCACTATAGATCTTAATCCCCAAGATGCAAGAGGCATCACCTAGATCTTTCATTGAGAATCTTTATGATAAGAAGAGCTTGACCGATTGCAGCATAGGAACATCATTTCCTATGAAGAGTATGTCATCCACATACAATACGAGTAAGACAACCTTACCCTCTGCCACCTTCTTGTATATACAAGGTTCATCTACGTTCTTGATGAAGTCAAACTCTTTGACTACCACATCACAACAGATGTTCCAACTCCGCGATGCCTGCTTTAAACCGCAGATGGATTTAAGAAGCTTCGACACCTTTCCGCTGCTCCCACTGTCTACGAAGCCCTCTGGCTGAGTCATGTACATGCACTGTTCTAAATCACCATTTAGAAAAGCGGTCTTAACATCCATTTGCCAGATTTCGTAGTCATGGTATGCAGCAATAGCAAGTAGGATATGGATGGACTTAAGCATAGCCACTGGAGAAAAGGTTTCATTATAATCCATACCTGGTCGTTGACGAAAACCTTTTGCAACAAGTCTAGCTTTGAAAGTATCAACTTTTCCATCTACACCAAGTTTCTTCTTAAAGATCCATTTGCTCCCAATAGGTTTTACCCCTTCAGGAGCAACTTTCAAAGTCCATACTTTGTTGCTGTATATGGATTCCATCTCAGATCACAATGCATCCAGCCATTTCACAGAGTCCCCACTCATGATGGCCTGCTAGAAGCTAGTCGGGTTATCATCTTCCATGATGCAATTCTCGCTCCCACCATCAATGAGAAAACCGTAGTATCTCTCACGTGGATGGGGAACCCTACTAGATCGGCGGTGCAGCTAAGGTTCGTCGGGAACTATCGAATCCTCTGGTTCCAATAAATCTTCAGTTGTAGTCAGTGTAGCTGGAACTTCTTCCAGTTCTACCTCTTTGCCACTAATTTCCTTTCCTATAAAGGTGGCATGTTGAGCAACAAACACCTTTTGTTCCTCACCGCGGTAGAAAAAATATCCATTTGAATTCTTTGAATATCCCACAAACTTGCAAAGAACTGATCGTGCCTCGAGTTTGTCCGGATTTTGCCTTTTGATAGGCCGGACAACCCCATATCTTAACTCGTTTAAGATATGGTCTCTTCCCACTCCATATCTCATATGGTGTAGTAGGTACAGATTTAGATGGAAATTGATTCAATAGGAATGCTGCTGACTCAAGGGCATAACCCTAAAAGGAAATAGGCAACTCAGCAGTGCTCATCATAGAGCGCACCATATCTAATATGGTGCGATTCCTCCATTCCGATACACCATTGTGCTATGGTGTATACGGAGGAGTCAGCTGAGAGAGAATCCCATTCTCTTTTAGATAATCTAGGAACACATTGCTCAAGTATTCTCCTCTACGATCAGATCGAAGGATTTTAATACTTTTACCCTTTTGATTCTCGACTTCGAGTTTATATTCATTGAATTTCTCAAAAGCTTCAGACTTGTGTTTCAACAGGAATGCATGTCCATATCTTGAGAGATCGTCAGTGAATTTAATGAAGTACAAGGAACCATCCCTGGCATGTGTAGACATGGGACCACATACATCACTATGTATCTATCCCAAGAGTTTCGTAACTCTTTCTCCGTGTCCACTAAACGGAGTTTTGGTCATCTTGCCTTTGAGACATGACTGACAAGTATCATAAGATGAAAATTTGAACAGATTCAAATATCCATCCCTATGTAACTTAGCTAGTCGTATCACATTGATATGACCTACTCTATAATGCCACAAGAAATATTCGTTCATTTTTGAACTCTTCCTCTTGTGTGTGTTTTGAACATTAAGAACTTGGTTTGATTTAGAACGTAAATGCCATTATTTAACGAGTCTGATCCAATCAACTTCTGATTCAGGAAGATGTTCATAAAATTATCCTGTACTACAAAATTATATCCTTTTTTACTTAATAAAGAAACTGATATAAGATTTCATATCAGGGTCGGAATGTAATAGCATTCGGTCAGAATCAATGTGTTACCATTTGGCAACACAAGGTGATTTTCGCCAACTGCTTTGGCTGCAACATTTGCACCATTCCCTACTCTTACGGAATGATCACCCTCTCCCAGTTCTCTACCTTTCCGTTGCCCATGTAACATATTACATATGTGGGATCCCGATCATGTATCTAATACCCAGGACGTAGAGTGAACTGAGAAACGGTTCTCGATAACTAGCACACCCGATGAAGATGCATGAACATGCTTATTCTTCGTTTAGGCGGCATGGGAATCCGGATATTCCCCTATTTCCTGCTCTGTCTTATGACAATTATAAGAGAGAACGGAACCAACGTTCCCCTACTCAGTATAACAAGCGGGTTAAGTCAATACATCCATATTATTATCTTAATTAAGGCCTGACATGGTCACTACCAGGAGAGAGAGAGAGAGAGAGAGAAGAAAACACTTTAGCGTATCCTCTTATAAGATTAGATTGGTTATTATCTTATCTAATCAGGATGGCTCCCACTATTTTTATCAAATCTTCGTTCAAACCCTAAAAGGTAAGACAAGACGGGATTAATTACACCTTATAAGTTCGCCGATCTTTTAGCCAGGCCAGTGTTGGTGCTTTGAGGGAGGTTCCCCGTGCTTTCGCAAGGACCTAATTAAAATAAACCACATTTTCCCAGAGGCATAACCCCATTAAAACCATTCTAGACACCTACTTGATTGGCTAATTTTGATGTGTAAAACTCTCCCAGGAGTTACTCTTACTCGTAGTGGGTATCGAGATCCAACTATTTCATAGAAGGTATGCAATCTCATTGCAAATTTCAACACTTGAAATTCCCAATAATATGTTTTGCCCCTAGATCTATGACCTTGACAAGGTCAACAAACCATAAATCGCAAGTCAAGTTCAACCCTTATATTTCAAGATCGAATTAAACCCACCCGCATGACCCTTGACAAGCTCAACAAGGCCGTATGACTACCCTAATCCAATCGCATCTCATGCTTCAACAGATAAACACTAATTAGCTACCGTACACTACGCCTTGACAAGGTTAACAAACGCAGTACGAATACCAAGTAGGACTTATCTGAAATGACGGAGGGCTACGACAGGTTTTTATGAAAACCTTTTGCGTGATGAACTTGATATCGTTGTAGAAACGAGTGATTTTGAAAAAAGGAGTGTTTTTTAGGCTTTTACTAGTTTCGCTAAAGAGGTCACTCCCTGTGAAGGGATCTCGGCTCTTTCCTTATCGAATAAAGTGCTGGATATTTCACAAATACCGCTATTCAAAGTAAGAACTATAGAAGCAATAAAAAACAAAACTGAGTGAGTTGTAGCATCTACTAGAATCACTAAATAGGTCACTCCTGGTGAAGGGAACTCGGCTCTTTTCTTATCGAATATGGTGCTGGATATTCTACAAGGAATACCGTTATGCAAAGAAAAAACTAGAGTGTCACGACCCGAAGGTACGGAACGTGACTGTCACTTAGATTACGAGACGTCTAAAGGTGTAACATAACCTAAGTCAGCCAAAGCCCAGAAAATCTAAATTAAAATCAACAAGAGTGAAGGAAAACCTTTTATGAAAATGATTTTAAACCATTTAAGTTGTATAAACCCCTTTTTAGAATGTCATAATTTACCAAAATTTTTGGCAGAGTCTCCTTTGTAAATACTAGCCCCCAAATTGGGTACAACAAGATATATATACCTGTACTGAAATAATGGCATCCCCAAGCGGGAGCTAGCTCATTGCCCAAGGAGGATCACAACCACACGCAATATATATGTAATATCAAGCAAATAAGCAATAAGAAAACACAAAAATAAGAAAAACACAACGTCGGCTCAAGTGAGCTCGACCCCAAAGAAACCACATATTCACAAATCTCTCATTTTCATCACTAGGTCGCATATACAGATAAGAAGTGGTAGATGGAGAATACTAGATACAATGATAGTACAAAAAGAGACAAAGTGTCCTCGCAACCCACCTACGAGCAATGTCGCGGGTCTGAGTAAAAGAAGCCAATGAAAAGATACGCCCGCCGCAGCGAAGCTGACGGGTCCGACCTGCAAGACACTGTGGCACAACAGGGGTGAGTTGCCAGCTCATTAATAGCAAGTAATATCTAATAAGGCTACCGTAGGAATGCACGCAATGCGTCGCAATCTGCATATCTAAGTATAATGCGATTCTACTAGTATGTATGCACATGGATGCAAAATCAATACGAAATCATTAAGTGTTTAAATACGATGATCTATGCATTCTTAACTTTTAAAAAATATATCTGTACAATAGACAAGGTAACATCAAAGAAATCATCCGAAATCCGTGTCAAGCATCGACACCAAATATGGAAATATATTTGTCTCAATGTCTCACTATATCAATGTCTCAAAACCTCGGGCTCCGTCAGTCCGGATTGGCCCATATCATTAATCTCACAACAACGGTCGGTATCCTCCAGATATCCGCCGCGCTCGACATCACCGGTAAGTAGTCTTCCCCTGCCAGGCTCATCGTCTACAACTCGATCCAACCACCGCTTTTCCTTTACACGCCGCGTCCGATATTTCCGCAACTGATCCTAAAATTACATAACACACAACATAAGATTACACATCATGAAACGATGCAAATCACAATATGAAAAGATCAACGCACACAAGTTAGGCACAACGTGCACTAGGTGCGCGGAACACACACAAAAACCACTAAAAGCTTAATTAAAATCGTCGTTTCGGGGGCAACCGTCAACACTAAAACCCGACTAAACCAAACTCCGCATTTGCACACCCAAAAATTCATAGGAGTTGCTAATAATATCATCAAGATATCGCAATTAAATCACCTCCTAATTTTATGAAAAACCTAGTAAGCATTAACATCGAAAATTTGGCGCAACCATCGAAGATTGGCGATAAAGTTATCACAATCCAACACAATCGCCCAATCCACACAACTAGATGGCCAGAATATTAAATTAACCCAATTACAATGCTTCAAACACTAATTAAAATTTCAAACCTTTACTTGAATTTCATAAGCGTGCAATTTTAACCAAATTTCACACTTTAAATTTTTAATTTAGCATATTTAAATTACAATTTAACAATTAAATAAGAATTATATCTCCCAAGTTGTGAACCTTTTGCACTTAGCCTCCAAAGACACCTCCTTTCTCCATGTTTTAAAAAAAATTTGGCTTGAGAAGAGGTAGAATAGAGATTAGTGTTGAATTTGTGAAGAAAATTATGGATTTCGGTGAATTTTTAATGGATTTTTGATGAATTTTAAAGCAAAAATGAAATGGGGAAAAGAGGGAACAGCAGCCGCATGTTTCGGCCAGGGGAGGAAATGGGGGCAAAATGAGAGAAGAGTGTGGAAATTTCCATAAAGAAAGAACCCTACAAGTTCATTTAATGCTTTCACATCATTCTTTACAATAAAGATCCCATTTTAATTAATTTTTAAACCATGAAACAACTAATCTTGGAAAGTCTTGATAAAATTTTTGTTACTACTATATTTTAGTTTATAATGGTTTCCTAAGTTTGTAATTTACCCATTTAAATTTGTATTTATCACTAATTTAATGTATATTTCAAAGCGTAAAATAATATTAAAAATAATTAATTAAGGAATTTTTTTTAAATGACTATAAATTTTTAAGTGACAATTTATTAACCAATTTCTAGCAATTTCTTATCTAAAATTTGTATAATTAGGCCTATATTGAAAAATAATTATTTTGACTTTTTATGGAAAAGACTGATTATTTTACCGATTATCGAAAAACTGCCTAAACGATTATCGAAGCATTACAATCTTCCCCCTATAAAGAAATTCGTTCCCCGATTTTAAAATTTAACTACACATACCTTCAAAAAGATGAGGATATTTCTTCCTCATCTCGTCCTTTGTCTCCCAGGTGACCTTCTCGCTGTTAGGGTTACGCCAAAGAACCTTGACGGACGGTATAATCTTCGACCTCAATTTCTTCACCTGCCAATCCAAAATGACCACCGGCTGCTTAGTGAATGAAAGATCGCGCTCCAGCTGGATCGTCTAGTGCTGAATCGCATGAGAAGGGTCATGAAGGTACTTGTAGAGCATCGAAACATGGAACACGGGGTGAACATCTGGGAAGCTGGGCGGAAGAGCCAACCGATAAGCCACCGAACCGACGTGCTCTAGGATCTCGAAGGGACCAACATATCTAGGACTAAGCTTCCCTTTCTGCCCAAATCTCATCACGCCCTTTATTGGAGATACCCTCAGGAAAACATGATGGCCAACAGCGAACTCGAGTCGGCGACGGCGCCGTCAGCATATTATTTCTTCCTACTCTGGGCCGCTCTCATCCTGTCCCGAATCAGCTGTATCTTTTCGGTCGTCTCCTGCACGATCTGCGCCCCCAAAATACTGCTCTCTCTGAGCTCTGTCCAACATACGGGCAATCGACATTTCCTCCTATATAAAGTCTCGAAAGGTGCCATCTGAATCGTCTCCTAGAAGCTATTATTGTAGGAGAACTCGATCAAGGGCAAATGATGATCCCAGTTACCACCGAAATCTAAAACACAAGATCTGAGCATGTCCTCAAGAGTCTGAATAGTACACTCTGACTGACCGTCAGTCTGTGAATGAAAAGCTATGCTAAAACTCAATCGGGTGCCCAAAGCCTCCTGAAGTTTTTGCCATAATCGGCTGGTAAACTGGGTTCCCTGGTCGGACATGATGCAAGTCAGGACGCCATGCAGTCGCACGATCTCATCAATATAAACCTGGGCGTACTGCGCAAATCCAAAAGTGGTCTTCACTGGAAAAAAGTGAGCCTCTTTCGTCAGTCGATCCAAAATCAACTAAATAGAGTCATACCTTCGACTGGTCCTGGGTAGACCCACAATGAAGTCCATGGAGATCTGTTCCTACTTCCACTCAGGAATGGCCAAAGGCTGTAACTCGCCAGCTGGCCTCTGGTTCTTGGCTTTGACTTCAGGCATCTCGATACGAAGTCTGTAATATACTTCTTCGTCCCGTCCCACCAGTAAACCTCTCTCAAATCACGGTACATCTTGGTGGAACCTGGATGAACACTGTGTAGTAATCTATGTGCCTCCTCAAGAATATCATGCCTCAGTCCCTTAGAATATGGTATGAACAGTCGAGTCCCAAATCGAAATATCCCCTGATCATCAATCACGAACTCGAAAACTCTGCCCTGCCGAATCTGCTCGATAACCTCCAAAATACGGGCATCACCGGGCAGTGCCTCACGGATACGATCAAGCAACTTTGGGCGTGCTTTGAAATAGGCCAACTGTCCCCTTGTAGGACTAAACTCGAACTACACTCTGCTGTCACATAAAACCTGCCAATCCGTCGCGACTGCATCAGTACTGCGCTCAAACAAGATAAGCTACCTCCGGGCCTCCTACTCAAAGCATCTGCCACCACATTCGCCTTGCCCAGATGGTATAGAATCTCGCAGTCATAATCTTTCACCAACTCCATCCAGCGGTGCTTGATTGTTAGGATACGTGCGTGTTCAAGTTTAGTTTAAAATACCGCAATCAAGACGGTTTCGCTTTTAGCTAGCCGGTTGAGTACGGGTCGTCCGCAGGGAGATGGGAATCTTTTTCTATGTGTTTTTCGACGAGTTAAGTCCGGTTGTTCAGATTTTGTTGTGGTTATCTAAGTGTTAAGTTGATATTTAAAGAGAGCTTGTTAGGGTTAGGATTAGGTTAGTTTGAGTTAGGAGTCTCCACATCTTTCGTTGCCCCACTTAATATCGGTGTTACGGTAATCGGCAACAACGGGGATTAGCACGACTAGGAAGGACTTTGCGAGTATAAGCTAGGCTTTCCAACGCATAAGTCTTCCTTTTGGTGCTTGTCCGTCCGTTCTTGGCTCTTATCCATAACCTCCGGTTAATTCAACCACAACCGGTCTCACTACGGAATCACCGCTATCATGTAGGATAGGGTGCCGTAAGGAGCGGATTGTGGTTCAATTAACGGGAGTCGATTCAAGTTGTTGGGCAAGAAAAGAGTGAGAGAGATTTCCTTCTCTCAAACTTCCCTTATCCTACCCTAACAAGTAAAGAACTACTCACACTTCATGATAGGAAAAACAAAACAACACAAAAGAGGAAGATAGAAAGAAGGAGATTAGAAGAATACGACTAACTGTTTGCGACCTCACCTTGGCGAGGATCGAGCGTAAGTATCATTGTCGTATGTAAGGATAAAGAAAAAAGAGAAGAAAGAAACAACAAAGAACTAACAACAACTACTTAACGAATTTAAAGTTACAACAATTATAACAAGTAAAGAAAGAGACAAGCATGATAATAATAAAAATGGTCTTCTTTATTCATCACTCTTCACTCAAAAGCTCACTACAAGTTTAATGGAGAAGAGGTGAGAAGAGGAAGAAGAACAATACTAAAACTAGGCAAAATGAGAATACAAAATTGGACCCCCTCCTTCACAAACTTCTGGGCTATTTATAGGCCAGAGAATGAAACCCTAGGGCAACCACCAGAACCCAAACAGAATGACCAAACTACCCCCCAAAAATTATCAGCTGCCGCCACTATATGGCCGCGGATCCGCGGCTTGGACCCCACTTTGGCCGCGGATCCGCGGCCTTCTGGTCGAATTGGGCCCCCCAATTTCTTTTGGTTCCCTGGTCTTCAGTGTACCTAATTCTGGTATATTTATTTTCTCACTTTGGCTCCCCGATTTTTCCAGAATTTCTGTTGAGGGAAAGGTGGACTTTTTGTCAAGATTTTGTCATGATTGCCTCGAGCTCCGTGTAGATCTCTTGGATTTTGTGCTACCATTGAGCCTTGTGCATGAGAATGACATTGATTTGACCTTTTGTCTTCCTATTGATATCTGGCAACATACGGATGAAGGGCAGAGACCGTGTTTTATCTGTGGTTGGCAGGAACCCGGACTTTTTTTGTGTTTTCCATGATTTTCACCGTTTTAGAACCGAGAACCTGTATCCTGCAATTGACTAGCAAACACGGCTCAAGAGTATCTACGGATATGCAAATGTGATAAAAATTGGGCGGTATGAAAATGCAAAAATCTGATATGAACAAATACCCCCAAACTTATCATTTGCTCGTCCCGAGCAAAGCCCATTTATTCACAAAAAAATTTCCTAACCTCACTTTCGCAGGGAACGCGATTGCACTGAGCATGTGCAACAAGCCGTTAAACCTCTAGGTGTCCCTAGTAGGAGGAGTGTTGTCTCCTGAGGGTTTTTAGCGGATACTACCCACAAAATCCGGTCAAGTTGGTTTCGTAAAATAACTAAGCTTCAAAACCTAAAGTTTTGTTTTAGAAAATAACAATTCTATAATCCTAAGTCTAGATCATCGAACCTTTATTTTTCACACCTCACATCTTATTTAACTACAGATTTTATATGTCTTTACGTGCAGTGCAAATAGTGTCGTTAAGTTCCAGAAGGATCGATTAAAGTCATCATGTCGCACAATAAAGCCCAGATAACAATTTTAAAAGGATCACATAAGTTTTATAAAGAGTTAAGCATTTTTCAAGTTTCGTTTTCCAGTAAGGTTTCAACTTCAGAATTTCTATCTTCCTTAACAGGAAACTAAGTCGTATTTTTCACTCCACCTTTTTCTTGTTTTCATTTCATACACACCTCTGTGAACGTGCAATAGTCTTTATCAAAGAGTAAAACCTTCATATCTCCGTTAAAAAATTTTTAAAAGCCTGTCTTTTATCAAGATTATTCTCACGCAAAGAACCGTTAGGAATTTTAACTTGGAGAGAACACTTGCTTGACTTTGTTTTAAAACTTGACTTTCTAGGCTTCTTAGCGAGCTTTGGGCCAATGCACCCAAACCAGTTGGTTTTAGGGCATTAGGTGTAAAAACACCCCAGCGGACTTAATTACTCAAGTTACCTAGGTCCAAAAAACAAAAGACAGATTGGCGTGAAAATCAGATGATTTAATACGAACGGAGATATAACCGGCAGTTCAATTATTTTTTTTTTTGGATAAAAGACGTGTTTAGTGGGTTTGGTGTGTAATCATTCCAATCAAGTTTCCGATGGGTTATTTTTCAGACTTAGCTCAAATTACGGCCTCAATAATATTCCTTCATATTCGCTTTACTTAATAAACTATTCTTGACATTACTTATTTCAGAACAAACGTATTTGATCCTCAGAAAATCATTTATCTGTTTAAAAGTTTAAACATGAAAGACTTGTCATCTAATTCCCAAAATCTTACGACACGTGTAGTGTGATATAAAGACGTATATCAGCTATAGTTAACTTCAAAGGAGAGTTATCTTTCAGGTTTTCAAAATCCAAACATAAGATCTAGTTATTCCTATTTTTTCAAACAAAAACCGTCGAATGTTGAATCAGAGTTCTTCCACAAGCTAACTTGACAAAAAAAAGATTTTATATTTTTAGAAAATTTTCAAATTTTTATGGATTTTATGGATATTAATATGCAGATGCAAAATATACATATGAATGCGAAGGTAAGAAATGCGTACCGAGCGTACCCCCAAACTTAAACTGGACAGTGTCCTCACTTTCGTAGCATGAAGAGAGCAGTTGGAAGGTTCAAAATTGTCGGTTAGTGATACACAAATTTTTATTTGTTTTTTTTTTTTTTAAAGAAAAGAATATCCACAAATATAAACAAAATGGTTTGTACATACCCCCAAACTTATTTGGAACAGTGTCCACTGTTCTTGGCTGGATAACGGAAGTTTGGAGGTAAGCAGAGGAAGATCATTTAGGGTAAACCGGCTCCTGTAAGAACAGGAGCTCCTCTGTGGGTTCGGCGCTAAGGTACGGTTTGCATCGGTGTCCATTGACCTTGAAGAGTGAACCGTCCTTTGGATTTTCCAAATCCACAGCGCCCTGCGGATACACATTCCGCACAAAATACGGCCCTTTCCAGCGAGATCGGAGCTTTCCAGGATGGAAGTGAAGTCGGGTGTCGTAAAGAAGTACCTGCTGACCAGGTACGAAGGTTTTGCGCAAAAGGTGTTTATCATGAAACACCTTCGTTCGATTCTTAACGACAACCGCGTTGTCGTAAGCCTCATCCCTAAGCTCGCTCAGTTCGTTCAGCTGCAGCTTCCGATGGCTGCCCGCGTCCTCCAGAGACAGATTCAGCTCTTTTATCGCCCAAAACGCGCGATGCTCGATTTCGACCGGAAGGTGGCAGGCTTTTCCGTACACAAGCCGATAGGGAGACATGCCAAGGTCGGTCTTATAAGCGGTTCTAAATGCCCAAAGGGCATCAGTGAGTTTCAGAGACCAATCCTTACGGTTCTTGGAAACCGTCTTCTCCAATATCTGCTTGATTTGCCGATTTGAAACCTCGGCCTGCCCGCAGGTTTGGGGGTGGTAGGGCGTAGAGAGCTTATGATTTATGGAGTATTTCCGCATCAAGGCTTCGAAAGTTTTATTGCAGAAATGACTTCCATTGTCGCTAATGATCGCTCGGGGGTGCCCAAACCGTGAGAAAATGTTTTCTTTAAGGAACCTCGTTAGTCCGGCTGGGCACAGCCTCGACCCATTTAGAGACGTAATCAACAGCTAGAAGAATGTACAAGTTCCCAAAAGAGTTGGGAAACGGCCCCATGAAGTCTATCCCCCAAACATCGAAAATCTCCACAACCAAGATCGGTTGGAGCGGCATCTCGTTCCTCCGGGATATCCGGCCCATGTGTTGGCACCGGGAGCAAGTCTTGCAATAATCGTGAGCGTCTTTGAAAAGTTGTGGCCAGTAGAAACCACATTGCAAGATCTTCTCAGCTGTCTTTCTGGGCCCAAAATGCCCGCCACACGCTTGATCGTGGCAAAATGACAGCACACTCTTGAATTCCTCATCAGGGACACACCGACGAATAATCTGGTCGGGACAGTACTTGAACAAGTAGGGTTCGTCCCAGTAAAAGTGTTTTACGTGGGATAAGAAGCGAAGTCTGTCCTGACTTGACCATTCGGTCGGTAGTAATCCTGTGGCCAAATAGTTCACAATATCTGCGAACCAGGATTCGCACGATACTGTCAAGAGTTGTTCATCCGGGAAAACGTCATTGATCGGAATTGGAAGCGAAGGCGAAGAAGGAAGTCGTGAGAGATGGTCGGCAACTACGTTTTCACATCCTCGTTTGTCCTTAATGACAAGGTCAAACTCTTGGAGCAAGAGGATCCAACGTATTAACCGAGATTTTGCATCTTTCTTCGCAAAAAGATGGCGCAGAGCTGAATGGTCCGTATATACAATGACTGGAGAGCCGATGAGGTAGGGCCTGAACTTTTCTAAAGCAAATACAACAGCTAAGAATTCCTTCTCAGTTGTTGTATAGTTAAGTTGGGCGTCGTTCAGGGTTCGGCTCGCGTAATAGATTACGTGCGGCATCTTGTTGATGTGCTGTCCAAGGACAGCACCGATGGCAAAGTCGGATGCATCGCATATAATCTCGAATGGGTGCGTCCAGTCAGGGGAAGAAAGAACGGGAGCAGAAGTGAGTGAGCGTTTCAGTGACTCGAATGCAGTCACACAGCTCGAGTTGAAGTCGAAAGGCGTGTCCTTGGCCAGCAAAAGTGTCAAGGGCCTAGCAATCTTACTAAAGTCCTTGATAAACCGTCTATAGAAACCGGCATGGCCAAGGAAGGCTCGGATATCTCTGACGCAACGGGGAGGAGGCAGATTGGAAATGACCTCAATCTTTGCTTTGTCAACCTCTATGCCATTTTGCGAGATGATATGTCCTAAGACAATACCTTCGCGCACCATGAAGTGGCATTTCTCCCAGTTCAAAGTGAGATTCTTGTCCTTACACCGGGTAAGGACAGCGTCAAGATGCAGCAAACACTCGTCAAAGGAGTCGCCGAAGATGGAGAAGTCATCCATGAAAATCTCCAGAAATTTTTCCACCATGTCAGAAAAAATTCCCATCATACACCGCTGGAAGGTAGCGGGCGCATTGCATAACCCAAAGGGCATGCGTCGATATGCAAACGTGCCGAAAGGACAAGTGAAAGTGGTCTTGTCCTGGTCTTTTTCGGCGATGGGAATTTGATTATAGCCAGAGTAGCCATCAAGAAAACAATAGTACTCATGTCCGGCCAATCGTTCCAGCATCTGGTCAATGAAAGGTAGCGGAAAGTGGTCTTTCCGCGTTGCGGCGTTGAGTTTTCTGTAATCAATGCAAACTCGCCACCCAGTTTGGGTGCGAGTAGGGATTAACTCATTCGCCTCGTTGGTTATGACCGTGATGCCCGACTTCTTGGGGACAACGTGAATGGGGCTAACCCACTGGCTATCAGAGATAGGGTAAATGATACCACTATCTAGACATTTGACGATCTCCTTTTTCACAGCCTCCTTCATGACTGGATTAAGACGTCTTTGTGGATCCCGGGCTGGTTTGGCATCATCCATCAGATGAATGTGATGTTCAACGATGAGGGGACTAATCCCCTTGATGTCCGCCATGGACCAGCCAAAAGCTGGCCTGTTGCTGTGCAAGACCGCGAGAAGGGCTGTCTCTTGCTCTGGAGCTAGAGAAGCCGAAATGATGACAGGGAGGGTCTCGTTCTCACCTAACTAAGCATACTTAAGGTGAGACGGCAACGGCTTGAGTTCGAGCGTTGGAGGTGAAATGATGGAAGGCAAGACCGGTGCAAAGGTCTCGAACTCAAAGGACTCCAGCAAAGGTTCAAAGCGAGTGTAGGCAACCGAGTTGGATGGTTCAGGTAACTCATCCGGAAAGTCGAAAGATTCAAACTCAGGTTGTGCGCGGCTAAGATCGTTCAAGAATGTGAAACACTCGTATTCGTTGTCGGGCGCAGAAACAGCAGCAGGTTCCAAGAGAAACGCACTAGTGGCGTCAAGATTATCGTGCTCAAACAGAAACTCCGCGAATTCACACTCTTCTGGTGTGATCTCCTGGATCGAGCAAACATCCAGTATATGAGCATTAGGTTTGGCGGGCTGATTCCCCAACCTAAAAATGTTGAGTTCAATTGTCATATTTCAAAATGAGAGGTTCATTGAACCATTGCGACAATTGATCACAGCATTTGAGGTTGCGAGAAATGGGCGACCGAGTATCACCGGAATTTGATTCCGGGGGTTAGCTACAGGCTGTGTATCTAAGACAATGAAGTCGACGGGGAATATGAAGTCCCCGACTTTTATTAACACATCCTCTAGCTCACCCCTAGGATGGGTGATCGATCGGTCGGCCATCTGGAGAGTGCAGTGTGTGGGTTTCAGCTCTCCGACGCCTAATTGCTCGTATACTGAATACGGAAGCAAGTTAACACTGGCACCAAGATCTAATAGTGCGCGGTTGATGTTCTTATCCCCAATAGTAATTGAAATCGTAGGACAGCCAGGGTCCTTCCGTTTTTGTGGTAAAGATTGGGTAAGGGCATCACTCACAGCACTAGCCAAGAAAACTTTCTTGGGTACCTGAGACTTCCTCTTTTTCGTGCACAAGTCCTTTAAGATTTTTGCGTAAGATGGGACTTGTTGGACAGCATCTAAAAGAGGAATGTTAATGT
Organism: Agapanthus africanus; assembly: GCA_030015575.1. NCBI lineage: Eukaryota > Viridiplantae > Streptophyta > Magnoliopsida > Asparagales > Amaryllidaceae > Agapanthus > Agapanthus africanus. The sequence continues at coordinate 284,074,270 of CM057343.1, read as the reverse complement.
TAACTTGCTTGAATAACTCCAAAATCTTCTCCATTTGTGGATTTTGTTTGTTAGACCTCAACCGGTTTGGAAATGGAACATTTTGAAAATTGGTTGAGTCTAATGCTGGAGGAGGAGATTTTGGAGTTGGAACGGATCCCAGAATAGGTGTTTCCGTGGAGTGAGAAGTGGGTCCGTTCAGAGCAGAAGAAGAGGAAGGAGAGCCTGTTGAAGAATGGAGAATAGGCTCGGAAGACGAAGAAGAAGGAGAAGAAGAAGAAGCGGCGGCCGGGGTGTCATCGTTGATTCACTTGCCAATGTTGTTTTGCAGCATCCTTCCCGATCTCAGTGTAGTTACGGCACTCACATTATGGTTTTGTTGTTCAAGAGCAACATGTGCATTATGTGGGTGACCGGGATTTTGAAGTGGCTGGGACGGGAGCTTCCCCTTCTCTCGCTCGCTCAAGGCCGCGTTCAGCTGTGCAATCTGGGCCTCGATGGTCTTGATGCTCTGCCCGTGTGCGGCGGTGTGTTGCACTAAAGATTGGATCGAAGACTGGATGTTGGCGGTGGATTGAGTCGATTGTTTAACAAACGCCTCCAGACTTCGCTCGAGCGAGGAAACCTTATCGTTGTTAGACGGAACAAGGTTGTTTGGTGGAAAAGAATTGTTCGGTGCAAAGTTGTTCGTCTGGTTTTGGTAAGGTTGGGGTTGGAAGGGCTGCTGATACTGAGTTTGTTGTTGCGCTTGTTGTTGCGGTGGAGGGGCCCTTTGGAAATTGTTGCCCTGGAATTGATTCTGATTCTGATTCCAGGCGAAATTTGGGTGGTTCCTCCAACCGGGATTGTAGGTGGAAGAGTATGGATCATTCCTTGGTCTTTGCTGGAATGCATTAACCTGATCCTGTCCTTGCGATGGTGGATTGTAAGGACACTCTTCGGTCAAGTGAGAAGGATCGGAACAACAAGCGCAGATGGTACGAAGGGGGAGAACAGGGGCAGGAGTAGGAGAAGAAAATTTCTCTCTATTGCTTCAAGCTTTTTTGTTATTGCAGCCATTTCAGCTCTCATCGCAATAGAGACATCAAGCTGGTGAATTCCTACCCTAGACTGACCGGTAGAAGTGGAGGTAGAAGAAGAAGAAGGAGTCGGTCTGGTGCTCTCCCACTGTAGCGTTTGCTCCGCAAGATCGTCAAAGAACTGCCACGCTTCCTCGTCAGATTTCGATAGGAAGTGGCCCTGACAGATGGTTTCCAGCAACTGCTTCGTTGCTGGGTTCAGTCCCTCGTATAAGGTTTGGCAGAGCTGCCATTTCTCTATACCGTGGTGAGGACACTGAACAAGAAGGTCTTTGTACCGGTCAAAGCACTTCCAGAAGGGTTCAGAAGGAAGCTGGGAGAATTGGTTGATTTCATTTCGAATTCTTGCGGTCTTATGATTTGGATAGAATTTTTTCAGAAACGCTTTAACAAACTCGTCCCAGCTGGTGATTGAGTGGGAAGCGGTGCTATACAGCCATTTTTCAGCGAGGTCGCATAAAGTGAACGGAATGACCCGTAGACGTATAGCATCGTCCGACAGCTGGGTGGTTTTCATCATGGCACAGACATTTTGAAATTTGTTAATGAAGATATAGGCATCTTCAGATTCAAGCCCATGAAAACGTGGAAGCATGTTGATGAAATGGGGCTTAATTTCAAAGTTGTCCCCAATGGCCGGAGGAAGAGAAAGGCAGGTGGGAAGTGCAGAACGGGTAGGGTAGAAACGATCCTGGAGCGCAATTCGCTGCGGCGCTACAACAGGCGGAGGTGGTGGAAGATTGGTCTCCGTAGGAGGTGGAGCCAATCCAGGGGTGGTCAAAGAGATGTTCGGATTAAATCCCGACATCGCGGAAGAAGAGGTTGGTGAAGGTGAAGGTGAAGGTGAAGATGTATGAACAGAATTCCGGTCAACGTCGGAGTTGGCCGGCAAAGGAAGAGGAGAAAGAGGAGTGGACGGAGTATCGACTTTGGAGTCGATCGCGTAGTCGGTCGCGACTAACGTAACGCGGACTAGACGGGCGCTAGTGTCCCGAGTCCAAGCGGACATACACTAAACGAGTTTAGTATAGTCAAAGCGGAGAAGGTGAGGGTAAGAAAACGTCAATGGAGAAAGGCGATGGGTGGTGGGTGAAAATGGATTTGGCGACAAAAGGGCAAGTTTTTATAAAAGTTTTTGATTTTTTTTTCTTTTTTTTTTCTTTTTTTTTTCTTTTTAGAAAAAGATTTATAGAAGTATGTACGGAAATACGGCTTAAGCAATCACAAACAAGATATGCACAATCACACCTAGATCTAGGGTAACCTAGGTCTACTAGACCTGCTCCTGAACTTGATTGTCGAAGTTAAACAATGTCGAGAAACAGGCTTAAAAATACACTGATCACGAGGCCAGGTAAGTGCAGAGATAAGGGGAGGTTGTCCAACGCTTTCGCGAAGTTCCTTAATTAAATAACCCTTTCTCTTTCGGCGGTTGCGCCTTTAACACTTTCCTAGACACCCCGTAAACAATATACGGTTAAGCGAGGTTCTAAACAAGGTTTATCTTCTCCTAATGAGCGCGAAGTCCTTAGGGCTGAAGTCTAGTATTTTTTTAATTTACAATGGAAAATGCATATGCTTTAGTGATTTCCGGGGTCCTGGGAAGGGTGATGAAATCCCCACCCAATCTGGATTGGTTTCAAGCCCCTTAAGTCCGTATTAAAGAATGCAAAACAGTAACAAATCAACAGCAAACAATTTTTATTTTGCGGCGCAAAGAATCCTGCACAAGAACAGTTTATTGGAGGGGGGAGAAGAATTTGCGTAAAGAAGGCTGCAGAAAACACAATTCAGTGGAGTTCAGAGGAGTGGAGAGAGGCAGAGAGAGTTACCCAGAAAAATTGGCAGCCCAAAGGCACCAAGTGGCCGCGGTTCCGCGGCCTAAGCTTACTTATGCCGCGGATTCGCGGCAGGAACAGGGGATTGGGACTTCAGGTTTGGTTCAGGTGCTGTTCTGGGTCTCCTCCTCTTGTCTGGATGTCCTGAATCTTTGTTTGCTCACTGTATATGCTCCAGATTTGTTCAGTAGGCCGTATGCTTTGTTTTGTCCGTCGCGACGTAGCCGCGAAAATGTGGGTCTATCTTCCCACGTCTTTGGCACTGTACTTGAACTCCGTATTTCCAACGTCTTAGTCGTCGATCTTGAGCTTCGTATTTCCTGCACACTTGCACAAAAACTAATCAAGAATAACAAGATGATTTTTACAAAGTATATATTTTTTTTTGGTTTTTTGGTTGTTTTTATATTCACAAATTAACCCGAAATTACACAAGGAAATAAACTACCGTCTCCCCGGCAACGACGCCATTTGATTGTTAGGATACGTGCGTGTTCAAGTTTAGTTTAAAATACCGCAATCAAGACGGTTTCGCTTGTAGCTAGCCGGTTGAGTACGGGTCGTCCGCAGGGAGATGGGAATCTTTTTCTATGTGTTTTTCGACGAGTTAAGTCCGGTTGTTCAGATTTTGTTGTGGTTATCGAAATGTTAACTTGATATTTAAAGAGAGCTTGTTAGGGTTAGGATTAGGTTAGTTTGAGTTAGGAGTCTCCACATCTTTCGTTGCCCCACTTAATATCGGTGTTACGGTAATCGGCAACAACGGGGATTAGCACGACTAGGAAGGACTTTGCGAGTATAAGCTAGGCTTTCCAACGCATAAGTCTTCCTTTTGGTGCTTGTCCGTCCGTTCTTGGCTCTTATCCATAACCTCCGGTTAATTCAACCACAACCGGTCTCACTACGGAATCACCGCTATCATGTAGGATAGGGTGCCGTAAGGAGCGGATTGTGGTTCAATTAACGGGAGTCGATTCAAGTTGTTGGGTAAGGAAAGAGTGAGAGAGATTTCCTTCTCTCAAACTTCCCTTATCCTACCCTAACAAGTAAAGAACTACTCACACTTCATGATAGGAAAAACAAAACAACACAAAAGAGGAAGATAGAAAGAAGGAGATTAGAAGAATACGACTAACTGTTTGCGACCCCACCTTGGCGATGATCGAGCGTAAGTATCATTGTCGTATGTAAGGATAAAGAAAAAAGAGAAGAAAGAAACAACAAAGAACTAACAACAACTACTTAACGAATTTAAAGTTACAACAATTATAACAAGTAAAGAAAGAGACAAGCATGATAATAATAAAAATGGTCTTCTTTATTCATCACTCTTCACTCAAAAGCTCACTACAAGTTTAATGGAGAAGAGGTGAGAAGAGGAAGAAGAACAATACTAAAACTAGGCAAAATGAGAATACAAAATTGGACCCCCTCCTTCACAAACTTCTGGGCTATTTATAGGCCAGAGAATGAAACCCTAGGGCAACCACCAGAACCCAAACAGAATGACCAAACTACCCCCCAAAAATTATCAGCTGCCGCCACTATATGGCCGCGGATCCGCGGCCTGGACCCCACTTTGGCCGCGGATCCACGGCCTTCTGGTCGAATTGGGCCCCCCAATTTCTTGTGGTTCCCTGGTCTTCAGTGTACCTAATTCTGGTATATTTATTTTCTCACTTTGGCTCCCCGATTTTTCCAGAATTTCTGTTGAGGGAAAGGTGGACTTTTTGTCAAGATTTTGTCATGATTGCCTCGAGCTCCGTGTAGATCTCTTGGATTTTGTGCTACCATTGAGCCTTGTGCATGAGAATGACATTGATTTGACCTTTTGTCTTTCTATTGATATCTGGCAACATACGGATGAAGGGCAGAGACCGTGTTTTATCTGTGGTTGGCAGGAACCCGGACTTTTTTTGTGTTTTCCATGATTTTCACCGTTTTAGAACCGAGAACCTGTATCCTGCAATTGACTAGCAAACACAGCTCAAGAGTATCTACGGATATGCAAATGTGATAAAAATTGGGCGGTATGAAAATGCAAAAATCTGATATGAACAGTGCTGTCTCAGATTTAGATCTCGCTGCTGAAAAATATACTTCAAGCTCTTGTGGTCAGTGAATATCTGGCACGACTCGACGTATAGGTAATGTCTCCAGATCTTATGTTGAAATACCACTGCAGCCACCTATAAATCATGAGTGGGGTAGTTCTGTTCGTGTTTCCTCAACTACCGAGAAGCATACATGATAACTCTATCATGCTGCATCAATACACAGCCCAGCCCCACTCGAGAAGCATCACAATATACCATGAAACCGCCTGATCCTGAAGGCAATGATAACACTAGTGCAGTAGTCAGACGAGTCTTAAACTGCTGGAAGGTATCCTCACATGCCTCAGTCAAATCAAAAGGAACCCCCTTTCCGGGTCAACCCGGTCAACGGTGCAGCAATACGGGAGAAATCCTGGACAAAACGTCGATAATAGCCGGCCAGACCTAAAAAGCTGCGAACCTCTGTAACTGATACCGGTCTGGGCCAACGCTAAACTGCCTCGATCTTCTTCGGGTCCGCACAAATACCTTCTCTCGTCACCACGTGACCAAAGAAGTCGACATTCTCAAGCCAGAATGCGCACTTGGAAAATTTGGCGAACGAATGATGCTCCCTCAAAGTCGGCAATGTGATACGCAAGTGCTGCTCGTGCTCCTCCCGGCTCCGAGAATAAACCAAGATGTCGTCAATGAAAATAATGAAGAACCGATCAAGATACGGCCTGAATACACAGTTCATCAAATCAATAAATGATGCTGGGGCATTGCTGATCCCGAACGACATCACCAAGAACTCGTAATGACCATATCGTGTACGGAAAGCGGTCTTCAGAATATCCTCCTTCCGAACCCGCAACTGGTGATAACCTGACCGTAAATCAACCTTCGAGAAATACCCCGCATCCTGGAGTTGATCAATAAGTCGTCAATGCGGGGTAAGGGATATCTTTTCCGCACAGTAACTCGTTTCACCTGACGATAATCAATGCATAAGCGCATACTGCCGCCCTTCTTCTTAACAAACAGGACGGGAGCACCCCAAGGTGACACACTCGGTCGGATAAGCCCCTTATCCAGCAAGTCCTGTAACTGATCCTTCAGCTCTATAAGCTCCGCAGGGGCCATCCGATAAGGCGGTATAGAGATAGGGCCCGTGCCGGGGATCAAGTCAATGCAGAACTAAATCTCGCGCTTTGGTGGCAGACCAGGCAGCTCGTCAAGGAATACATCAGGAAACTCTCTCACAACAGGGACCTGGTCCAACGGAACCTCTGTGGCGCTAGTATAACAAACATAGGCTAAGAATCCCTGACACCCTTTCCTCAAGAGCTGACCAGCGCGAAGAGAGGAAATCAAGCTGATAAGGGCAGCACTACGATCTCCTAGAATAACAAGAACCGGCTCACCAGAAAAACTGAATCTGACTGCCTTCTCACAGCAGTCCACAGATGCATAACAGATTGCTAGCCAGTCCATACCAAGAAGAATGTCGATGTCAAGCATATCGAGGAGGATCAAATCAACTGAAGAATCTCTCTCCCAGATACGAACGGAACACGATCGGAACACAAAACGCGCAACAAACGACTCGCCTACCGGTGTAATAACAACAAGCAGCTGATCTAATGAAGAAGACTCTCGGCCCAACCTCGGTACAAAGTATGTGGATACACAAGAATGTGTGGAGCCTGAATCAAACAATACCCGTGGATCAAAAGAACATACTGGCAGAATACTTGTCACAACGGCATTGGATGCCTGCGCATCCTGAGGGGTCAAAGTGAACACTCGGGCCTGTCCACCACTAATAGCTGGCTGTCCTATGCCTCTACCTCTTCCTTTTCCTCTGTCGCCTCGTCCTCTCTGCACCAGACCGCCACACCCACGACCTCTAGGAGCATCTGCCTGGCATGGAGCATCATCAGGGGTAGAAAGTAGAGCTCTCTAAGGAGGTGGTGAAGGTGGTAAGGTCACATGTGGCACTGTCGCCGCGCCCTGGCCCCCCATTATACGGTCTCTGACACGATGGTACTGTCTCCTGCACCGAAAACATCCTGGCGACGACTGCTGGGTCTGCGGATATGAACCAAATAACTGACCCCGTCTCAATCCTCTGCCACCACCATCTCCCGGAAAGAATCTATCACGGTGTCTACCCACCCATCGCTGGGCTGGCATATCAGTACGAATGCGCTTCGGCCCAGAAACGACCGGAGTCTCAGAAATGTGCTCCTCCAAAAGTAAGGCTGCATCCATTGCGGATGCGTATGTGTCAAAGTGCTGGGTGCTGCTGGCAAGGAATAGCTGTGTATTAAGTCCTCGCACAAACCTCGTTATCCTCTTCTGTCCCGTGTCTACTAGGTACGGAGCATATTGGGACAACTGAGTAAACTGTATATCATACTCGGACACTATCATCCCAGGAGTCTTGCATAAAGACCCAAAACTACGGGATCGAGAATCTCGGACACTCTCCGGATGGAAACGGGCGAGAAACGCAGCTGTGAACTCATCCCAGGTCATACGAGGTAGACCTGCAGCTCGGCCTCACTCTATTGAATCGTACCACGTCTGGGCAAGGCCCTCCAGACGAAAACTCACGAACTCCACCCATCTATCATCAGAACACCTCAACGAACAGCAAATCCTAGCCATCCTATCATAAAATGCCTGCGGGTCCTCTGTCGCATCCGTGCTGGTAAAAGCTGGAGGTCTCAGCCTCATAAACTCCTGTAGTGATACGGGGATAGTCGCAGTAGTATCAAGAGCAACCGTCTGGGCCGCAAGTACTATCGTGGTCTGTGCGGTGGAAGGAACGTCTTCGGATCTCTCTGCTCGACTGGACTCAACTAAAGATCCCATCATCTGTCGTAACTCCTGCATACCGGCCTCTAATCTGGCAATACGGTCTTGAGAGGGTGGATCAATCTGACCCTGAGGGTAGGCGTATCATCCCGCTCGATCCACGGCTAAGACGAGCCCTCTCGAAGCTCATCCCTAGCGGCTTCCCGCTGAGCTCTAGTAGTCTTTGGCGGAATCGAAGATCGAATAAGAAACAGGAGCGATAAGAACATTACAATTGAATCAAGGGATGCATGGAATCGGGGATGAAATACAAGCAATTATGTCCTAAGGTCACATAGGCGGAGTACCGTATCGTAAGTATGCCGCGGAACATACCCATGCCACGCCACTCTGCTTAAGTCACCTACTCCATCTACCAAGGGTCGTCCTACATTCAGAAAGGTAAAACCTACGCTCTGATATCAACTTTTTCATGACCCGAAGGTACGGAACGTGACTGGCACTTAGATTACGAGACGTCTAAAGGTGTAACGGAACCTAAGTCAGCCAAAGCCCAGAAAATCTAAGCAAAAATCAACAAAAGTGATGGAAAACCTTTTATGAAAATGATTTTAAACCATTTAAGTTGTATAAACCCCTTTTTAAAATGTCATAATTTACAGAAAATTTCGGCAGAGTCTCCTTTGTAAATACTAGCCCCTAAATTGGGTACAACAGGATATATAAACCTGTATTGAAATAATGGCATCCCCAAGCGGGAGCTAGCTCCTCGCCCAAGGCGGATCACAAGCACATGCAATATATATGTAATATCAAGCAAATAAGCAATTAGAAAACACAAAAATAAGAAAAACACAACATCGGCTCAAGTGAGCTCGACCCCAGAGAAACCACATATACACAAATCTCTCAGTCTCATCACTAGGTCGCATATACAGATAAGAAGTGGTAGATGGAGAATACTAGATACAATGATAGTACAAAAAGAGACAAAGTGTCCTCGCAACCCACCTACGAACAATGTCGCCAGTCTGAGTAAAAGAATCCAATGAAAAGATACGCCCGCCGCTGCAAAGCTGACGGGTCCGACCTGCAAGACACCGTGGCACAACGCGGGTGAGTTGCAAGCTCGTGAGTAGCAAGAAACATCTAATAAGGCTATCGTAAGAATGCACGCAATGCATCGCAATTTGCATATCTAAGTATAATGCGTTGCTACTAGTATGTATGCATATGGATGAAAAATCAATACAAAATCTTTACGTGTTTAAATACAATGATCTTTGCATTCTTAACTTTAAAAAAATATATCTATACAATAGCCAAGGTTCCATCAAAGAAATCATCCGAAAACCGTGTCAAGCATCTGTAAGTCTATGTTACCCACCCCGGTGCTTACGGGGAGGCGGAATAGGAAAAAATCAAACTTTTAACACAAGGTAACAAGGACTAAAACTTGAGGATCTGTGCGAAACCATTGCTAACAAACAACAAGAGCTTCTATCTTCTATGCTTAGGAGATTATACCTCATGCAACAAGTCCTTCGGGTCTTCTTTCCGCTGTCCTCCTCGTCCATGCAAGCTCCGAGGATCGAGCCGGATCTTCATCACCTCCGCGGCCACCTAGAGTCGAAGACGATCCACCCGAGAGTCTGTAGTCCGAGCTCCACCTCAAGCCGAGATAACTAGGGCAACAAGTTTGCTATTCTTGAAGTCCTAGGTGGTGTAGAAGATGATGGTGGATTTATTTTTCTATTTTGTTTCTATTTTTCTCAACACATGAGAGCTATAGAAAAATCAAGAGAGGAAGAAGAAGGAGGAACCATGGGTGCTCTCACTTGAAGAGAGAGAATGAGAAGAAAATAATGATCCATATCCCAAATAATTACTAATCTCTTATTATGATAAAGTGTGATGGTTACATTGATTTGACCATTATCATCTCAAATCAAATCCAAAGCCAAAAGCAAAAGAAGGATCTAGTGCTCTCAAGAAAAGTCCAAGTCAACAATGGTCAACTAGGTCAAATGGTCAAGCATGGTCAAATGGTCAAAGCAATTAGCCATAACACAATTATCATTAAAAAGATTAGTAAATATTTTACTCACCTCAAAATGGTTTTGACCGAACCAATGGTCAAAACACTAATGAGGCACCTCCTTCTTCTTCGCTCCTCACAACCGTGCATACACACCCGCATCCGCATTCCGTAGAATGCGAATGCACAGAAGACAAAACTAATCCATCTATACAATACTAGGATCCGGCTTAAACCAAAGCCCATAAGCATTGTCTGCCCGAACAGTATACGAGCACAAGTGCACATAAGTGATCGTAGCCCTGCCGTAAAACCATACGGCCTCTACACCTTTCGCCCAGTGTAGGGAAACTCTCTTTGTGGGACTCTAAAGACTCGACACTACGCGGGCGGTGGGTTTAACCACAGACCGCAAGCGGCACTAGCTGTACGTAACGGTCCCCAGGTAGATGCCGATAAGAAGGCCGATGAGGTGAACCCATCCGAACTCCTACTGAGCCTGAATGTGACAATCTCCGTACAGTTCGGTCTGTTCATCTATGAGTATCGCATGTCGAGCCTAGGGTGCGGTAAACGTCAAACCCCTAATAGCGGTACAAGTCGTGCCGGAGTGTAGCCCAGAACACCCTGAGAAACTACTGGAAACACTACCAGTAATTCTTGCTTGCCCTGGCCAGGGACTTTGTGTAATGGCTCTCCTAGACACAGCGCGATATCAACCCCCAATACCGGGAGAGACGAATCCTATCTAACCGCTACTGCCTCCAAGTGCTTCGGGACTGCACCTAACAACTACCTGTTTGCACGACTCCTTTGAGCCGAGGTAGGTAGTAATCAATGTACAGTGGGAACGCACTCGAGGCGAAGTAGCAGTGTCAAGTCAATGGACTAAGCTGTACTCCTGTCACCTGGGAACTGTTATCTGACGATAGGTATAGTACCAACCAACAGTTCCCTACGAGTCCTGTCCAGTGTACTCGTAACCTAACGAGCACCCGCATACTATCTCCAGTACGACGTACTAATGGCTGTGGGACAGACCATCTCCCCTGCTGGGATGAAAAGCGTATACGCTAGTCTACTCCGGAGTATCGATGCCCCATCTCGACAATCCTACGACTAGGGACCTGTATAAGGATGCGCTTGTAGATTACCCAGCCCCTACTAGTGTGACTGCCATCACAACACTGGTAATCAAGCAAAGATCCTAAGGGCTCCACTAATATGTATAAGCGATATGCTAAAAGAAACACATGCACATATTTAAGCAGAAACAAACCAAGTAGCATCTACCATTTTGAGCAAGATTGTCTATACAACTGTGAATATCCCAAGCTTCCATTAAGTAATATACAAACTAGTATGATACAGTAATGGCCTCCAGGGCATATACAGTAACAATCTCCCACTTGCACTAGGGCCATGTACTGGCGTATCGAAGACCTATCATCTCGATCAGCCGCTCGAACTGAGTCTGGGGTATGGCCTTCTTGAAATGATCTGTAGTGTTATTCTCCAAATCTACTCTCTTCACCTCGATCTCCCGGCGATCTACGATCTCCCTGATCAGGTGGTGCCGCCTCAAAATGTTTCTGGACTTCTGATGGGACCTGGGTTCCTTCGCTAAATATATAGCGCCGTTGTTGTCACAATACAGCGGTATTGGATCAATAATGGTAGGAACCACCTGAAGCTCCGTGAGGAACTTTTTCGTCCAGACAGCTTCCTTTGCTGCATCGCAAGCAGCTATGTACTCCGCTTCCATAGTTGAGTCAGCAACGGTTTCCTGCTTGGAGCTCTTCCAGCAAACCGCCCCTCCATTGAGGGTAAAAACATATCCCGACATGGATTTGGAGTCATCATTGTCACTCTGGAAGCTGGAGTCAGCAAAGGCTTCGATCTGGAGGTCTTTTCCGCCATACACCAAGAACATCTCCTTAGTCCTTCTCAGGTACTTGGGAATGTTCTTTACTGCTATCCAGTGTTTCTCTCCTAGGTCCGACTGATACCGTCTTACAACGCTTAATGCGTATGCTACATCTGGTCTGGTACACAACATCACATACATTATAGAGCCTACCGTAGATGCGTAGGGTATAGATGACATTCGAGCCCTTTCCAAATCAGTCTTGGGAGACATATCTTTGGAGAGGGTGATTCCGTGACAAGCCGGCAGATTGCCGCGCTTTGAATCTTCCATACTGAATCGTTTCAGTATGGTGTCGATGTACCTGGACTGTGAAAGTCCCAACATCCTCTTAGATCTATCACGATAGATCTGGATCCCCAGAATGTAGTTGGCATCGCCCAGGTCCTTCATGGAGAACCTCTGTGACAAGAATCCTTTGACTGAATGTAGCATAGGAATGTCATTTCCTATTAGGAGAATGTCATCCACGTAAAAGACGAGGAATACCACAATTCTCCCTACAATCTTACTGTAAATGCATGGTTCATCCGGATTTTTGATAAAGTCGAATTCTTTGACAGTATAATCAAAGAAGATGTTCCAGCTCCGCGATGCCTTCTTCAGTCCATAAATGGACTTAAGCAACTTGCACACTTTACCGCTTCCCCCACTCTGAATGAAACCCTCCGGCTGATCTATATAGATGCACTCTTCCAAATTTCCATTTAGAAAAGCTGTCTTCACATCCATCTGCCAGATCTCATAATCGTGGAAGGAAGCAATGGCAAGAAAGATCCAAATGGATTTGAGCATAGCCCATGGAGAAAAGGTTTCGTCATAGTCCAAACCAGGCCTTTGACATAAACCCTTAGCAATAAGTCTAGCTTTATAGTTTTCAACTTGCCTATCTACACCAATCTTCTTTCTAAAAATCTATTTGCAGCCTACGGGTTTTACCCCTTCTGGAGCAATGTCCAAAGTCCAAACTTTGTTGGTGTACATGGACTCCATCTCGGTCCGCATTGCATCCAGCCATTTTACTGAGTCACCGCTCTGAATGTCTGGCTGCAAGCTAGTTGGCTCATCATTTTCAATGACGCAATCCTCTCGATCCCCGTCTATGAGAAAACCGTAGTATCTCTCGGGCGGATGAGACTGCCTACTACTCCTGCGGAGTGGCGCTGGGATGTCCGGTTCTCCTGAAACTTCTGGTTCTACCAAGTTTTCAGTAATAGCTTGTGGTTCTAGAATTTCTTCCAGTTCTACTGCGCTCCCACTTGTTTCGTTTTCTAAAAGCTGATGTTCCAGAAAGTGGGCATGATGAGAAACAAAAACCTTTTGTTCCTCTGTGTAATAGAAAAGATACCCCCTGGAGTTCTTTGGGTATCCCACAAACTTATACAGTACTGAGCGTACCTCGAGTTTGTCCGCATGCTGCTTTTTAACAAAAGCTAGACATCCCTATATCTTCAGATATTGAAGATAGGGTTTCTTCCTACACCTCATCTGATATGGTGTGGTAGGCACAGTCTTGGAGGGAACCTTGTTCACAAGATATGCAGCTGATTCTAGTGCATAACCCCAGAAGGATCGTGGTAACTCAGCCGTACTTATCATGGAACGAACCATATCCAATAGGGTTCGATTCCTCCTTTCAGATACACCGTTGTGTTGTGGTGTGTATGGAGGAGTAAGTTGAGGGAGAATTCCATTCTCTTTTAAGTAGTCCAGAAACTCGGCACTCAAGTATTCACCACCTCTATCAGATCTCAGTGTCTTGATACTCTTGCCTGTTTTTTTTTTTCAACTTCATTCTTGTATTCCCGAAATTTCTCAAAGGTCTCGGATTTATGCTTCATCAGGAAGACAAGTCCATACATACAGAAATCATTCGTAAAAGTAATGAAGTATGAATAACCACTTCGCTCATGTGTAGACATTGGACCACACACGTCACTGTGTATGAGTCCCAAGAGCTTGCTCGCTCTTAATCCGTGTCTAGTGAATGGAGTCTTTGTCATCTTTCCCATGAGACAAGATTCACAAGTATCATAAGACTGATACTCGAACGGATTCAAGTATCTCTCTTTACGTAACTTTGTTAACCATGTCTCATTGATGTGGCCCAGTCTACAATGCCATAGAAAGCCTGATTTAATTCCGGAGACTTTCTTTTAAGTGTATTCTGGACATTGAAAACCTGAGATTGATTCACTACGTATATTCCGTTTTCTAATGTACCTGACCCAATCAGAACTTGATTTAGGTGGATGTGGACCACATCGCTTACAAAAGTAAAATCATATCCTTCCTTAGAAAGTATGGATACGGATATGATATTACAAGCCATACTAGGTACATACAAACAGTTACGTAGAATCAATATCTGCCCACTTGTCAATCCAAGGTGATATTCCCCTATGGATTCAGCGTCTACGCTCATTCCGTTGGCAACCCTAAGAATCATGTCACCTATCCTGATAACTCTACGGTTTCTCAGAGCCTGTAATGAATTACAGATGTGAGATCCTGATCCGGTATCCAATAAGTAGGAAGTAGGGTTAATTGACATACAGTTTTCTGTTACAAACACACCAGAAGACGAAGCCACAGCATGCTTCGAATCCTGGCTACTGGCTTTCAAAGCCCTACAATTCTTCTTCCAATGTCCTTTCCCGTAACAATAGGAACGTCACTCCTTCACTACATCTAGTCCCGAAACTTTTTCCCTTCCCTTTCCTCCTTCTTCCCTGGTTTCCTTCAGGGTATAAGTAGAGGGTAGAGACTGTAGAATCAAGCCTGTATTTGACCCGTTCTTCAACGTGGTCTTCATGTCCGTGAGCTCATCAAAATAGCTAGTCTCTGTAAGGATGTTGTCCCCTACAGATGACCCGACAGCCAACCTTGCTTGAAGAAATTCGTTCGAGGTCTCATATCTTGCGATACAAGATTGCTCTCCATATAAATCTTTGTTATAGAGAAAGATAGAAGCTAAGTCCATCTTCTCGTGTTGCCTTTGGCATGCGCCATCAATTGAGGCCAACACGAGGCACTTGGCATTCACACAGTCCCTTTCCGATGTCTTACGGATATCAATATCCGTGACAGGGGAAACTGGTCCTGAGACGGCAGGGTTTGATTAGTTAGGAGGTGTCCCACCTTGTCATGGGTAAGGGACATCTGGACAGACCTTTGCCAGTCATAACAGTCAGATTCTGTCATTTTATTATCTAGATGTAACCTATGTCTTGTCACTGGGTCGCTGCAATTAAGAGAGAGAGAAGAAAACACTTAGCATGATGCTCTTGCATGTTTAGATTGGTTTTTAGTTTATCTAAACAGGATGGCTCCCACTTTTTCTCGAATCCTTCCTCAAACAATAAAAGAAGAATTTGTCGGGATTGGTCTCACCGTACAATACTTGCATAGCCTTTCAGCCAGGCTGGTGTTGGTACTTCGAGGGAGGTTTTACGACGCTTTCGCGAAGTTCCTTAATTAAATAACCTCTTTTCCCTGTGGGCGTAGCCCTGCTAACACCTTTCTAGACACCTACATGGTTTATAGCATTGATCGTTAAGTGAAAATTTTCCCGAGGAGTAGCGGATACTCACAGTAGTATCGGGATCCAAATATCATTGTGAGATAATGCTGAAGGAATCCTACTAACATTATCAAACTCCAAATGGTATGCAGCACTAGCAAGTTTCAATTTCCTTAGAAAATCCCGATGTGGATTTTTGCCCCATGCTCTTATGACCTTGACGAAGGCCAACATATCATAAGTCTTATGTCAAGTTCTACCCATCATTATCCAGGTTAATTTGAACCCACCCGTACATACCCTTGACGAAGGCCAAAATGGTAGTATGACTGTCCCAAACCAACGCATCTATCTATGCTGCAGATAAATATTCAGCAGCTACCAATCACTATGCCTTGGTGAAGGTCAAAATACATAGCTTGAATACTTCTGAATATTTAACTGAAATGACGGAGGGCTACGAATGGTTTTGTAAGTGCACGGCAGCGCCCCGGCCGTTAATCCGAGGCCAAAATGCGGAAACGAAACTTTTACAAAACTTTTAAACCGGCACTACCGCGCACTATAAAACCCGGATCGGGCCATTAACCTAACGCTAGCAAATACGAGAAAGGGTAGAAGGCTAAACCGAGTGATCCGTGTCCCGGCCTCCACTTCGATCTCCTCGAGGAATCTCCGGTCTTCATCTCCTCGTCGGAACGGGCACCACATCGCCGGGTTCTTTTACGGGCTCCCACCTCTAGACCAAGGCAACTCGGGCACGAAGTTGGCGAGCCGACATGCCCAAGGATGCTGTAGGATAAGTGTAGAATGTTTTGTCTCTTGGGGTTTGAAGTTGCCATATGATGGAGGTAGAATGAACTTTGAAATGAACTTGGGATTTTTGGTGTAAGCAAAGAATGAGATGATGAATTTCCACACCAAAAATAATCTCTCCCATCCCCACAAGAATGTGGCCGGCCTCACCAAAATAATGAAAGGGGGAAAATATCATGAAGGGGGGTGATCACAAGAGGAGAACAAAATGGTGAGCATAAGCCAAATCAAGCCTCACATCATAAAACCCTTCAATCTTCTCACCATTAATGCTAGCCATCATGAAAGAAGAAAAGCAAAGATGCTAGATTTATCATAATCCCTCATTTACAAATAAGCCTCCACAATTGCTAATTTGCATATTTACAAATTAGCCCCTCCCATCACAAAAATCCGGCCGTGAAGGAATAAAGGATAACTGGCCGAAACGGAATGCAAACTGGCAACTTAAAAAAACTGATCCCGTAATAAATTACAGGAAAACTCCACGACCGTATATACATACTCGCATTTGTATTCCAACCGAATACAAATGCAAACAGACAAAATCTACACTGTACAATACTAGGATCCGGCTTAAACCAAAGCCCGCTAGTATTATCCGTCCGTTCATGATCCGTGCAATACCGCACGTATATGACCGAACCTTGCCATATCTCCATACGGCCTCTGCAGCGTTTCGTCCGAAACTTGAGAAACTGTCTGTGGGGGACTCTAAAGACTCGTCAATACTTTGGCTGTGGATTTAACCACTAGCACGTCAGGGGTATTAGCCATACGTAACGGGCTACCAGCTATTGACCAAAAGGGACGTCTGTAAGAGAATTCATCCTGACACCCTACTGAGCCTGTCAGTGACAATATCCGTACAGTCCGGTCCGTTCGTCTATGAGCATCGCATGGCGGGCCTTGGGGGTTGGTAAAAGTCAGACCCCCAAAAGCGGTACAAGTCGTGTCGGAGTGTAGTCCAGAACACCATGAGATACTACTGGAATACCTACCAGTAAATCTCCTGCCTTTGCCAAGGACTTCGTGTAATGGCTCTCCTAGACTCAGCGCGACCTCACCCCCAATACTGGGAGAGACGACCCCCTGCAGATCCGCTCACTGCCTCCATGTGGCTCGGGACTGTACCCAACTAAAACCAGTTTGCACTACTCCTTTGAGCGTGGTAGGGTAGTAATCAAAGTATAGTGGGAACTCACACGAGACAAATGATGATCTCAGGTCGATGAACTAACCTGTACATATGTCACCAAGGAACTGCTATCTGACATCAGGTATAAGACCAACTAGCATGTTTCCGGAGAGTCCTGTCCGGTGTACTCATAACCCAATGAGCACCTGTATACATCTTAGGTGAACCAACTGACACCAGTGGCTTGTGAGACCGGCCACCGCCCCTTGTCAGGGTCTCGACTGTATACACTAGTCTACTCTGGAGTATCGATGCCCTGTCTCGAAACTCCCACGACTAGGGACCTTTTAAGGATGTGCTTATAGACCCCAGCTTCCACGTATATGATCGCCATCATACTGCTGGCAGTCAAGCAAGAATCCTAGGGGCTCTATCAACGTGTAATAGTGATCAGTAATGTCACCTAAAGCAGTACACGATGATAAAGATAAACCAGATAGCATACTATCATCAAGACTGTCCTACCAGCATAGGTCTTCTCTCAATCATTGCAATCACGTGCCTGTGATCCAATAATTGACTCTGAGGGCACTATCTCCAACAGGTTTTGGCGAAACCGTGAACGTAGCGAACTTGATATAATCGAAGGAACCTGATAGCTTTTAAAAGGAATGGTTTAAGCTCCGCGTTTTTAAAAGTTTTCTGTCTTGGAAAAAACCGAGTGGTTTTGAAATTGTTCCAACGATTTAACTTTTGTTTGTTTTCGTTGCATTAATTTAATGCGTCCCACCAATTAATCCTACCATTACAGAAAACAACAAAAATATGACGTACGCTTATGCCATCCGCATTCGCCACTGGGCCCCGTCATCACCCGTTTGGTTACTTAACAAACGACAGAGCGGGGGCTGGACTAGCACGGATGCAAAATATAAGCAACGCCTACTAGATAACATATATAGATATATACATTCTTCAGATGCAATGTAGACATTCCAGATCACATATGAACACATTGGATATGCTAGGAATCCGCGTTTGGTTCGAGCCTGCAACGAAAGACGGATTACACGGTCGCGATGAATAGCCAAACCCCACCCTAAACCCCTCCGGGTCGGCTAACTACCCGCCAAGTACCCGAAGTGAAGCAACCTCGCTTAACAACGTGAGTAGGCCACTCGGCACTTCAAAGTACCCGGTAGTTTGTGCACCCCATCTTGGGTCTATCCTAGGAGCACAAACAGTAAAAGAAATAATATACAATGGCGGCTACAACCTCAACCCGGATGTGCGGCCATAAAAAATAATATTATATCAATTTACAATTTACATCAAATAAAAGATAAAGAAACTCTCATCTCACAACCCCGGCTATTCATCCACGACAATCCAACAAGTTCATATAGACAAACCAACATCACAGATCACAGATATGTATAACCCCCACTATTCGACGCATAGCGATCAGTAGACGTTCAATACATATATCACATCACAGAAGATCCGATTAGCTAAAGTACTTAAAATTTCGATCGAAAACTTGATTTGAAACTACCCCAAGCACAACATTGTTCTCAGAAGAATTTGGGCAGAAACAAAGTATCTGAAAAATCACAAAACCAACAAAGAGAACCCCAGAATAAAATTGGTGTGCAGCCGAGTTGACTCGGCCGCGGATCCGCGGAGAATCGCATGGATCGGCCGCAGATCCGTGGACTTCTGAGTGACTCAGGCGCTCAAATTTCTACAGTTTTCTCTAAAAAGCCTGCATGTATTTTTAAGGTCCCAGGAAAAAATTTTGGACCAGATTTTAAAATCGACAGAAAAGTGCAATTTTTGACGTATTTTGCGATTTTTTTCGGCGATCGAATTTCTAACACTTTGCTAACAAGTTAGTAATGGTTTAGCGAGGCTCTGATACCACTGTAAGTCTGTAAGTCTACGGTAGCGCCCCGGCCGTCTGTCCGAGGCCAAAATGCGGAAGCGAAAAAATTTTCTTAACTTGTAAATCGGCGCTACTGCATACTAAAAACCCGGATTGGACCATTAACCTACTACTAGCTAACAAGAGAAAGGGTAGAATGCTATACCGAGCTATCCGTGTCCTTCGGTCTTCGGCCTCCATCACGATTTCCTCGCGGAATCTCCGGTCTTCATCCCCTCGTCGGAAAAGGCAACACATCGCCGATTCTTTTTACGGGCTCCCACCTCTGGACCGAGGCAACTCGGACACGAAGTGGCAAGCCGACGTGTCCAAGAATGCTGTAGACTAAGTGTAGAAGCATTTATCTCAAGGGAGTATGAAGTTGCCATCTTTAGATGTGGAGGACAAAAAGAACTTTGGAGAGAGGTGAGGAATTTTTGTAGCAAGCCAAATGAGATGAAGAAATTCCCACACACTAAAAATGAATCCTCTCTCCTCAAGAAGTGGCCGGCTAAGCTCTCATGGAGAAGGAAAAATTGATGGAAAAAGCAAGTGGGGAAATGTGTGATAAAGAGGAAATTATGTCACACCAAAGTCTAATACAAATCCAATCTCATTCCCATCTCATTTAATGCAAGCCAAGTGCACAAAATGGAATCTAAATGTGCTAGAAATATCATGAAACCTCATATCACTAATAACCCCCTCCACATTGCTAATTTGCACATTTTCAAATAAGCCCCCCCCGTCACAAAAATTCGACCATGAAGGAACAAAGGAAAACTGGCAGAAACGGAATGCAAACTGGAAATTTCAAAAAACTGTTCCCGTAATAAATTACAGGAAAACCCCGCAACTGTATATACATACCCGCATTTGTATTCCGACCGAATACAAATGCAGAGAGACAAAATCTACACTGTACAATACTAGGATCCGGCTTAAACCAAAGCCCGCTAGTATTATCCGTCCGATCATGATCCGTGCAATACCGCACGTATAAGATCGAACCCTGCCATAAATCATACGGCCTCTACAACGTTTCGCCCAAAACTTGAGAAATTATCTGTGGGGGACTCTAAAGACTCGTCAATACTTTGGCTGTGGATTTAACCACTAGCACGTCAGAGGTATTAGCCGTACGTAACGAGCTACCAGGTATTGACCAAAAGGGAGATCGATGAGCGAACTCATCCTGACACCCTACTGAGCCTGTCAGTGACAATATCTGTACAGTCTGGTCCGTTCGTCTATGAGCATCGCATGTCAGGCCTAGAATGTTGGTAAAAGTCAGACCCCCAAAAGCGGTACAAGTCGTGTCGGAGTGTAGCCCAGAACACCCTGAGATACTACTGGGATACCAACCAGTAAATCTCCTGCCTTGGCCAAGGACTTCGTGTAATGGCTTTCCTAGACACAGCGCGACCTCACCCCCAATACCGGGATAGACGAGCCCCTGCCGATCCACTCACTGCCTCCATGTGGCTCGGGACTGTACCCAACTAAAACCTGTTTGCACGACTCCTTTGAGCCGTGGTAGGGTAGTAATCAAAGCACAGTGGAAACTCACACGAGACAAATGACGATCTCAGGTCGATGAACTAACCTGTACACATGTCACCAGGGAACTGCTACCTGACGCTTGGTATAATACCAACTAGCATGTTTCCGGCGAGTCCTGTCCGGTGTACTCATAACCCAATGAGCACCTGTATACATCTTAGGTGAACCAACTGACACCAATGGCTTGTGTGACCGGCCATCGCCCCTCATCGGGGTCTCGATTGTGTACACTAGTCTACTCCGAAGTATCGATGCCCTGTCTCGAATACTCCCACGACTAGGGACCACTTTAAGGATGTGCATATTGACCCCAGCTCCCACGTATATGATCGCCATCATACTGCTGGTAGTCAAGTGAGAATCCTTAGGGCTCTATCAACGTGTAATAGCGACTCGTAAGGTCACCTAAAGCAGTACACGATAATAAAGATAAACTAGATAGCATAATATCATCTTGAGTAAGACTGTTCTTCCGGCATAGGTCCTCCCTCAATCATTGCAATCACGTGCCTGTGTCCAATAATTGACTCTGAGGGCACTATATCCAACAATCTCGCACTTGCACTCAAGGCTAATTATTGCGATGTCGCATACTCACAGCCCGTGTGATACCGAACACCCAACTCCTCTACTAATCAGTCTTATAAAGCCAATTTGCGAAACTATTGCGTTCGAAGAATAGCCTCAGTGAGTGGATCCGCCATGATGTTTCTTTCTATGTCTCTCTTTATCTCAAGTTCGCGGAGAAAACCATCTACCGAAATGAGCAATACCTGTCTTAGAATATGTCTGGATATCTTATGGTACCAAGTTAATAAATGAACTCCAAATCCAAACTTCTTAGACTGTATCGTCAACTTAAACCAATCAGTATCCTGCGCCATGCCTCCCTCAGTATCCGCTTGGACCACCTGTCCAAAATACTGCCCCTCGTCAGAGGGAAAACTATAACTCTGACGGCCACTCTGTCATCCAGGTCACCTTGGAAGCTTGGAATGAAAACTATCTCCTGAATGAGGCTGTCGTTATCATATCCCTAGAACATCCATTTATGTTCTAAAACTGCTTCCGAATGTTCCTCCAGGATTGGATCAATATCAACTTACTGCATCTTGTGCAAAAACAATATCTGGTGTGGTACTTGACATCTCATGATTGACTCAATTGCCTAAGCAAGTGATCTGCCAATCATGCACATCCCTCTCCTCTTTAGTCTGTAAGACACTTTTGGAGAGGGTGACTCCATCACCTGCAGGTACACTACCGTGCTAGGAGTTGTCCATTCTAAAACACCTTTAGAATGCTGTCTAAGTACCCAGATTGGGAAACTACCCAAATCTAGATCTAAAACCAAAGATCCAGTAACCAGAATGTCTGATATAATATCTAAGTCCCATGTGGAGAAACCACTGTGTGACAACCAAAGTATAACCGATCATAGTATAGGAATTTCACTTCCTACTCTGTGTATGTCATCCAAATATCAGGACATCACACCCTACTACCTTCTTAACAGATCCATCCCATATTCTGATAAAGTCAAACCTATGACTGTCACATCAGAAATAGATGATCTATCTCCGCTATATCTGCTTTAGTGTATAAATAGACATAAGCCACTTGTCCACCATTGCTTCCGCTGCTCCCACTGACTACGACAACTCTCTGGCAGAATAATATACACGTACGCTTCTAATGCTAGTTTAGAATGACGGTATACTCATCCTCCTGCCGGGTCTCACAATCTGGAACAACAGCAATGGCAAGTCTGGGTAAACAAGAACCTCCCTGTCACCGTTCATGAGCATACCGAAGTACCTCTCGAGTGCCTGAGATTACCCACCATATCTGCAGAGTGGCTAATGGAATGTCAAACCAGATTGAATCTTTAGGTCATCATCAAATTTTCAATAATCGTTTGCGGTTCTGGAATCACTTCCAGTTCTACCATACTCCCACTACCGTTTTCTAAAAAAATCAATTTTACTAAAACTGTGGCGAGTCAAGAACAATATCACTATTGATCTTCCAGATGGTAGAAAGTCAACCCTCGTCATAGCCCGGGTCAACCCACAAACAGCCATTACAGAAACGTGCCTTGAGTTATCCGGAGTCTGGTTTTAAGCATAAGCCGGACAACTCCCCGAACCTTAACAATGTCAAGATATGAACTGTTCTATTTCCAATACAGAAACAGAGACACTGATTTAATTGGAACCAGATTCAAATCATGCAGCTATCTCCAGTGCATGTCAACTAAATGGAGAGAGGCCGATCAGCATTACTCAACTTAGGAATGCATCCAATTATGAGTAAACTGAAAGAGAAGCAAGTTCTCTTAATCATTACTATCAACTAAATACCATACACAAGTATCTACATCTTCGATCACCTTGAAAAATCCTGATACTTGCAATACCTGGTTCTCTAGTTTATTCATATACCTACAACTTCTCAAAACATAAACCTTGCATTTCTACGAAATACATGTCTAAGAACTAGAGAAGTCACAAGCAAACATAATGTAGTACGAGTACCAACCCCTCTGTCCTCATGGACACGGGACAACATACAATACTCTGTATAAGTCCCCTGAGTCTAATAACTCACTCCCTGTGTGTCGTAGGTTGAAAACTGTACTTATGGTTAAGAAGAATTACGCCGCTGTTTAATGCTCCTTACCTAACCATCCACTGATATAGGTAAATGTCATAGACATAATTTCAAAAAGTTATATCTCACTTTATAAAAATAAATGTATAGATATATCAATTTGAAATTGGTGCATTATAACGGATATTCAAAACCAAATATTTGCCGTCCGGCAAACAACCCAGGTGATTTCCTCAAATATCACCAATTACAACGAATCCTCATATAATGAGGATGATCACCCAATTCCCAAGAAGTTACTCCCACTGATCATCTGTAAAACCATACAGATGTGAGAATTAAACCTGGTAAATACATACCTTGGAGTAAAGACTAATTGGGAAATCAGTTTTCTTTTAACAATACACAGTGAAACTGAAACATTGAAATGTTTCGTAGGGGTTTCCGGGTATTCCTAGTAATGCCTCTTCCATTATCTAGATTCACAACTGTAACCGTATATTTCTTTGCCATCTCTCCAAATCCCTTTATATGTCTTTAGTCATTACCTTTTGTACACCCTCTCGGGCTCAATGGTTTTCTTCCTTCCCTACCGTTCGGCACCAGCCTATGGTTTGGAAGAAGACTATCCAATAAGGATAATGGGTGTACTGTCCTAATCCTAGGAGCACTTGCAACCCGAGAGAAGGTAAAGATAAAAGACAACTGAATAAAACCTTATTCCTATTTCTCATGAAAAATTAGGGTTTCGATGTTCGTTCGGATTTCAAACGTCGTCTAGACTTTGCCTAAGGCTCTAGCTAGGCTCTAATACCACTGTAGGGTTCCTAGGCACTCTAATGAGGTCTCACAAGGCATCAACCATGCCAATTTCAAATTTTACAAGTGCCGAGAAACCCTAATACG
This sequence comes from Agapanthus africanus, assembly GCA_030015575.1. Lineage (NCBI taxonomy): Eukaryota > Viridiplantae > Streptophyta > Magnoliopsida > Asparagales > Amaryllidaceae > Agapanthus > Agapanthus africanus. The sequence goes on along the minus strand of CM057343.1, from coordinate 284,050,064 downwards.
GATTCGTTGACTAGAGTTTAGGCGAAAAGTGAAACTAGTTAACATTTTAACTAAAGGAAAGAGGCTACAACCTTCGTAGATCCGGTTCTCCACTTCCTTAGCTCCACGTAGACGTCCTCTCGCTGTCCATCTCGAATCCCGGACTCTTGCATCGGCTTCATCGGAGAAATGGGCGGGCTAGGTCGTCGGCTTCGATGCCGAAGAGTAAATGTCATAGACATAATTTCAAAAAGTTATATCTCACTTTATAAAAATAAACGTATAGATATATCAATTTGAAATTGGTGCATTATAACGGATATTCAAAACCAAATATTTGCCGTCCGGCAAACAACCCAGGTGATTTCCTCAAATATCACCAATTACAACGAATCCTCATATAATGAGGATGATCACCCAATTCCCAATAAGTTACTCCCACTGATCATCTGTAAAACCATACAGATGTGAGAATTAAACCTGGTAAATACATACCTTGGAGTAAGGACTAATTGGGAAATCAGTTTTCTTTTAACAATACACAGTGAAACTGAAACATTAAAATGTTTCGTAGGGGTTTCCGGATATTCCTAGTAATGCCTCTTCCATTATCTAGATTCACAACTGTAACCGTATATTTCTTTGCCATCTCTCCAAATCCCTTTATATGTCTTTAGTCATTACCTTTTGTACACCCTCTCAGGCTCAATGGTTTTCTTCCTTCCCTACCGTTCGGCACCAGCCTATGGTTTGGAAGAAGATTATCCAATAAGGATAATGGGTGTACTGTCCTAATCCTAGGAGCACTTGCAACCCGAGAGAAGGTAAAGATAAAAGACAACTGAATAAAACCTTATTCCTATTTCTCATGAACCGGAATCCATCCCCGAACTAGAACAAGTTCCTTTCGAGTTCGTATATAACTATACGATGGAATATCCAATAAACTTTGGATCTTCGTAGTGATACGGAGTGTTCTGGAGAAATACAAAGGTGATGTAGGATTGACGAAGAAATACTTGGTTTGGTCGTGAATAGCAGTCGCAGTTTACTTTGCCCTCTTACTAATCTCTTTATTTGTCTTAACTTAATACATTCTGTACATCTTTTAGGCTAAATGGTTTTCTTGATTCCCTACCGTTCGGCACCTGTCTATGTTTTGGAAGAAGACTATCTAATTAGCGTAATAAGTGTACCGTCCTAATCCAAGGAGCACTCGCAACCTGAGAGATGGTAAAAGGAAAAGACAACTGAATAGTCCTATTCTTTTTCTCCAGAACCGAAAACCATTCTCGAATAAATTCTTTCGAGTTCGTATATAACCATACGATGGTTTTTCCAATAGAGTGGATGTTCGTAGTAATACTGGGTGTTCCGGAGAAAAAGGGTAAAAGTAGGAGTGGCAATGAGGTATGCAACTCTGACAATCCAAAAGTAAGTGTTTAAGAAGGTTCGGTCAACTTGGTCACTGAGTCATAGTCAAGGGTCGGGCCATGGTCGCTGCCAAAGAGAGAGAGAAAAGAAACGCTCAGCGTGCACTCTATCCTAGATCAGAATGGTTATAACTTTATCTAATCATGAAACCTCCCACTGTAACGTCAAATTCTCCTCCAAACCTGAAAGAAGAATTAGTCGGGATCACCCGAGGAGTAAACCAACTCATCAGTGGGAATCGGGATCTAACTATCATCGCATGATAACGTGATGGAATCCACTCACGTTATCACACTCCAGAAGGTATGCGCATATCTGGCAAGTATCAGTTTCTTTAGAAACTCCCGATGTGATTTTTACCCCATGCTCTTATGACCTTGACTAAGGCCAACAAATCATAAGTCACATGTCAAGTTCTACCCGTCATTGTCCAGGTTAATTTGAACCCACCCGTACAAGCCCTTGACTAGGGCCAACAAGGCTGTATGACTGTCCCAAACCAACGCATCTATCTATACTGCAGAAAAGTAACAAATAGCTACCATACACTATGCCTTGACTAAGGCCGACAAATATAGCATGAATACTAAGTGTTACCCGTCTGAAATGACGGAGGGCTACGAATGGTTTTTGGCGAAAAACCTTTAACGTAATGAACTTGATATCGTTGAAGGAACCGGATAGCTTTTTATAAAAATATAGTGACGAAAATCTTTGCTAAAGAGGTCACTCCCGGTGAAGGGATCTCGGCTTTTTCCTCGTAGAATGAGGTGCAGGATATTCCAACTGAATACCACGATGCAAAGCAAAAGGCAACGGCTATAGTGAAGTTATTACCCTGATGCAAACTTCTGTCCAAGGGGTCACTCCCGGTAAAGAGATCTCGGCCCTTGCCTCGTCGACTGAGGTGCTGGATATTCATAACCGAATACCACTGTGCAAAACAAAAGAGAACGTCCTTGAAATAACAACTTTTTGAAAAATTGTTCCAATAACATCAGAATAGGTTTGTTTAGCTTGCATTGATCCGAATCAACGCAGTCCCATCAATTGATCACACCAATAAAAAACGAAAATAATGATGTACTTATATGCCATCCGCATTCGCCACTGGGTCCCGTCATCACCCGTTAGGTTACTTAACTAACGATAGAGCGGGGACTTGACTAGCGCGGATGCAAAACATATACAACATCTACTAGTATATATATCAATGTATAATAATCTCTCAAGGCGTGATAAAATGCAACATCACAGAAGTGTAATAATCATCACAGAACAATACAGATTATCTGGGTTCCCCGGGTTTCATAGTGCTGCTACTGAAACCCGACGTTCCCCTGGTCGTGTGGATAGCCTTTGCAATGAAATCCTAGACCCCTATGGGCGCGGAAAGTTACCCGCCAAAACCTGAAGTGAGGCAGCCCCCTTCCACAACGTGAATGGACCACCCAGCACTTCACGGAATCCGGTAACTTGAGCACCCCTCCTTGTGTCAACCTATACCCCTATGAGTGCGGCGAATAGCCCGCCAATTCTAGAGTGAAGTCCCCTCCGTCTCAACGCTATGAGATGCGGGCCCGTTGCCCTCTATAACCTGGCTACCCGTGCACCCCTCCGCGGGGTAATCCTAGTACAAAAAGTAAAAATATATACAACGGGTATATCGACATCAGCCCGGTCGTGCCGCAAAAGAATAATATACAAACAGGCAGTAACGGCAGTCCACATGTCGGACGCTCGCCCCGCAATATAAAATGTACATAAACAACCAAACTGTATTACCATTGCATCCAGGCTATCCACCACGACAAATCCGCAATATCAAAGCACAACACAGAACATCAACATGAATGTCACGTTTGCAAATCCGTTTAAAAAGGCTATAGCAGTTAGACAGAATTTACCGATCAAATGACATTCACGGTCGCAGATATAATGTAAATACTGTGAACTAAATGTTTTAAAATTTTCGATCGACTAAATTTTCCGAAGTGGTCCCCAAGCACAATTGTAGCACTCAAAATAAATCTGGGCGCAAACAAAATATTCCAGAAACCCTTTTTCCAAGTCAGAGACCTACTGAAGAAATTTGGTGCACTGTGGCTACAGTACGGCCGCGGATCCGCAACCAAAATGTGGTTACGGCAGCGGATCCGCCGCGCTACAATAAAATCAGCCCACCAATTTTTCTCAGATTTCTTAAAAAACCCTGCCTGATTTTCTGCAAAACACCAAATAATTTTTTGACAACAGAAAAATTTCGACAGAAACTGATGAATTGGAAACGCGGTTTTTGAAAATTTCGTCCGATCGAAATTCTAAACACGCTAGAGCAAGCTAGTAAAGGTTAACGGCGTGGCTCTGATACCATGTAAGTGTAGGGTTCCTAGGCACTCTCAAGAGGTCTCACAAGGCATCAACCATGCCAATTTCAAATTTTACGGGTGCCGAGAAACTCTAATACGGATCGTTAACTAGATATATAGGCGACAAATGAAACTAGTTAACAACTTAACTACAAGAACGGAAATACAACCTTTGTAGATCCGGTCCTCCTCCTCCATAGCTCCGCAATGAAGTCTCCTTGCTGTCCAAATGGAAAACCCGGGCTCTAGCGTCGGCTTCATCGGAGAAATGGGCGGGCAAGGTCGTCGGCTTCGTGCCGAAGATGATCTACGTCGAGGCATCGCAAGATCAAGCTCCAACTTCACCAAGCCTTGAAAACTTGTGAAGAAAACACCCTATACTACTTGGCAAGAGGTAGAGGATGAAGAAATAGGAGGTGGGTTCACTTTAGAATTGGATTTCTCACTCATTAGCTCAAGTTGCCATTGATGAAGCAAGCTTTCTTCTTGAAGAAGAAGAAGAAGATGATGAAAAATGTTATGACAAGTATATCCAAAATGAATAATAACATCAATACTTATCATACGGCAACCATGATTAGGTGTAGAGAATAGACCATTGTTAATTGGAAGGGTTAGGGTTAAACATGAAGACAAAATGGTCACTAGGTCAAAGCTTCAAGAAGCTTCAAAAACAAACAAAGAAAGCCACCATTTTCTCTTCATCATTTTCTTTTGCTAAAATAAACAAAATGGATAAATAAATGAATAAGTAAATGAAGCAAAAGAAACCCTAACTATTGACCAACCATGGTTTAAACTATACACCAAACTATCATGTATCATCAAACATGGTACAATCAAATGCACAAAAATATATCACATATAAAATGTGCACATCAAGTGAGAAAATCCATTTAAAGTGAACCGATACTAGTTAATGCAAAGTAATATATCAAATATATAATTATGCATTAAATCATTAAATCAACACTTGATTTAATGATCCGGTCATATCGCATATAACCGACTAATATCAACAGTAACAACTTATCGAATCAACACTTGATCCGATAACCCGGCTATAACGCATATAACCAATCAATGTTACAAATCGCGAGAATGGAATATGGTATCACATACACGCATTATTCTCGGTCCCGCACATATCTCATATGCGCTCCTATTTCGTTTCGCTTGAGCCAGAAAACCTCTGTGTAGGACTCGAAAGACTCGTCAATACGCCGGCAGTAGGTGATGATCATATCAAACACCCACAAGCCGCAAGCGGTCTGCTAAACGTAACGGCCACCCGGGTATTGAGCGATCAGAAGATCGACGAGCAAGCCCGCTCACACTCTTGTGAATCCAACCAGTAACACTTACCGTACAGTCCGGTCTGATCGTATGATATGTCGCATATCTCGCCTAGGGTGGTAAACGTCAGACCCCAATAGCTCGATAAGTCGTGTCGATATGAGGTCTATAACAATTCGAGAAACTACTGATAACACTTACCAGTAAATCTCAGCAACCCTGGCCAGGGATTTCCGGTTATAGCCAATCGAACACAGCGCAACATCAACTCCCTATACCGGGAGAGACGAATCCCCTCCTATCGCTCATTGCCTCCATGTGATTCGGGACTGTACCCAAAAACCACCGTTTTGCACGCCCTCTTGGACGTGGTAAGGTGGAAATCAAAGCACAGTGGGAACCACACAAGACTCTATGACGATCTCGGGTCAACAGACTACTCTGTACCAGTGTCACCAGAGAACTGCCATCTGACGTAAGGTATAATACCGTCTGGGAGTTCTCGGTGAGTCCGTCTAGTGTACCCAGTCTCCACTGAGCACCCGTATATCATCTCTGATGTCAAACACCAATGGATATGGGATCATCCATCGCCCATCTGTATGGGTCGAGAAGGTATACGCTAGTCTACTCTGGTGTATCGATGCCCCGTCTCGATACACCCACGACTAGGGACTTTGAAGGATGTACTTATGGACTACCATATCCCCACTAGTATGATCCGCATCATAGTCCAGATAGTCAAGTACACATCCTAAGGGCTTTACCAACATGTATCAGAGAGACAATCAGTGTACACGTTAAGGTAAAGATCAACCAGATAGCATACTATCATGTCGAGCAAGAAAGTCCTCCCTATATATGTCCAAGCATCCACTACAATATACATCCAATGTACAGTAATGGCCTCTAGGGCATACATATAACTAACAATCTCCCACTTGCACTAGGGCCATCTGATAGCAGTGGTTGTAGTATCTCATACTCAACCATCCCATAAAAGTCTCTCTCTGGGAAAAGGCCTTTGTGAGTGGATCCGCCGTGTTGTCCTCTGAGTCTGTTCTCCTAACCTTGATCACCCTGGAGATCAACCATCTCCATGATCAGGTGATACTGCCATAGATTATGTCTGGATCACTGATGGGACCGGCGTTCCTTGGCATAAGCCACAACCCCATTGTCTCACAATGGTAGGAACGTAGTTCATCTCATGAACCTGTATTTACACCCAAACATCCTCTTTGGTAGCATCTTAAGTAGCGATGTATCCTGCCTTTATCGTCTAGTATGCCACGGTATCTAGCTTGGAACTTTTCCAACATACCGCCCCCTTTACTGAGGGTAAAGACAATGCCTGTGACTGACACTCAGTCGTCTTTATCACCCTGGAACACTTCCAGTGATTCTCCCCAGGATCTTTTGATACCATCTCACTACAACTAGTGAGAATCCTAGCATCCAATTAGATCTATCTCATAGATCCAAAACCCAGGATTTAGCAGGTATCGCTTTGATCCTATGTGGAGAATCATTGTGATAAGCGGAGATTGATCGAGCGTAGCATAGGAAACTCTTTCCCTATCAAGAGTATGTCATCCACGTACTCTACGAGGATCATCACCATACTCCCTACTACCTTTTTGTATATACAAGGTTCATCTACCATTTTGATGATGTCAAACTCTTTGACTAATTCATCAGAACAGACGTTCCAACTCCGCGATGCCTGCTTTATCCTATAAAACATCTTGCACACGTTTCCGCTGCTCCCACTGTCTACGAGGCCCTCTGGCTGTGTACTTATAGACTCCCTCTTCTAAAACATCATTTAGAAAAGCTGTCATGACACCCAACCACCAGATATCGTAGTCATGGTATGTAGCCGTGGCAAGTAGAATCTGGAAGGACTTAAGCATAGATACTGGAAAAAGGTTTCATCATTATCCACGCCTGGTCAATGACGAAAACCTTTAACAAGTCTAGCTTTGAAAGTCTCAACTTTTCCATCTACACCAAGTAATCTTCTCAAGATATACTTGCTCCTGATGGGGATTTAACCCTTCAGATATAGCAACCAAAGTCCATACTTTGTTGGTGTATAAGGATTCCATCTCAGATCGATAAACATCAAGCCATTCTTACAGAGTCTTACTCTCGATGGCCAGCTCGAAGCTAGTTGGGTCATCATCTCATGATGCAATCCTCACTCCCACTGTCATAAAGAAACCGAAGTATCTCTCAGGCGGGTGAGGAACCCTACTAGATCGGCGGAGAGGCTGAGGTTCGTTGGTAACTATTGAATCCTTTGGTTCTTTCAAATCATCAGCTGCAGTTTGTATAGATGGAACATTTCCAGTTCTACATAACAGATCTTGCCTCGAGCTTGTCCGGATTTTGCTTTTCAGACATAGGCTGGACAACCCCAAATCTCAACTAACTTAAGAGATGGGCTCTTCCCTTATCATATCAAATATGAAGTGGTAGGCAACTGATTTGATTTGAACCCTATTCAATAGGTATGCAGCTTCTCAAGTGCATAACTCCCAAAAAGGAAACAGGTAACTCAGTAGTACTCATCATAGAGCACACCATATCATATAGGGTGCTATTGCTCCACCCCGATATACCATCGTTTTATGGTGTATACGGAGGAGTAATGCCGAGAGAGAATTTCATTCTCCTTTAGAATAATCCAGGAATTCCGTGCTAAAGTATTCTCCTTCTTGATCACATCAAAGGACATAATACTTTTACCCGTATTTTGGTTCTCTACTTCTAACTTATATTCTGTGAATATCTCAAAAGGTTCGGACTTGTGTTTCAACAGGAACATAGGTCTGAATCTCGAAAGATCATCAGAGAATGTAATGAAGTACAAAGAACCAGTCTTGGCATTTGTAGACAGGGGACCTACATACATCAACATGTATCATCCCAAGAGTTCACTAACTCTTTCTCTGTTTCCAATAAACAGAGCTAGTGTCATTATATCTTTGTGACATGACTGGCAAGTTTCACAAGATGTAGATTCAAACTGATTTAAATATGCATCTACATGTAACTTCAGCTAGTCGGGTCGCATTGATATGACCTAGTCTACAATGCCTCAAGAAGGATTCGTTCATTTCTGAACTCTTCCTCTTATGTGTGTTCCGTATATTAAAGAACTGTAGTTTGATTTAGAACATCAATGCTTTTAGATAACGTGCCTGAACCGATCAACTTTTGATATAGGAAATGTTCAAAACATTATCCAACAATACAAAATTTTATCATTTCTTTACTGATATGATTTTGTATATCAGGTTCGGTATCTAATAACATTCGTTCAGAATCAATGTATTGGTAATACAGGGTGACAGTGACCAACAGACTTGGCTGCAACTCTTGCCCCGTTTTCTGCCTCATGAAACTTATCACCCGTTCTCAGTTTTTCTACCTATCTTTAGCCCTATGTAACAGATTAAATATCTGGGATCCTGATCTGGTATCACATACCCAGGACGTAAAGGATACTGAGAAACAGTTCTCTGTAATGAACACACCCGAAGATGATGCATCAGCATGCACTCTCTTCGTTTGGGTGGCACGAGAATTCTGGTAATCCCCTATTTCCTGCTCTGTCTTATAACAATTATAAGTTGGAGCGGGACCAACGTTCCCCAGCTCAGTATAACAAGCGGGTTCGGTCAATATTCCGTATTATTATCTTGATTAAGGCGTGATATGGTCGCTACCTGGAGAGAGAGAGAAGAAAACACTCAGCGTGCGCTCTTTCAAGAATAGATTGGTTATTATTTTATCTAATCAGGATGGCTCCCACTGGTTTTTATCAAATCTTCCTTCAAACCCTAAAAGGAAAGACTAGCCGGGATTAATTACACACTACAAGTTCGCCAATCTTTCAGCCAGGCCAGTGTCGGTACTTTGAGGGAGGTCCCCCGTGCTTTCGCACGAACCTAATTAATGTAAACCTCGTTTTTCCAGAGGCGTAACCTCGTTGACACCTTTCTAGACACCTACTTGATCGGCTAATTGTAATGTGTAAAACTCTCCCAGGAGTAACTCTTACTCGCAGCGGGTATCGGGATCCAACTATCTCATAGAAGGTATGCAATCTCATTGCAAATTTCAACACTTGAAATTCCCGATAATATTTTGCCCCTAGCGTCCTATGACCTTGACGCAGGCCAACAAACCATAGTGCGCTAGTCAAGTTCAACCCGTCATTTCCTGATTGAATTAAACCCACCCGCACGACCCTTGACGTAGGCCAACAAAGTCGCACGACTACCCTAATCCAATCTGTATCATATGCATAAGAAGATAAATACTAGTTAGCTACCGCACACTACGCCTTGACGCAGGCCAACAAACGTAGCACGAATACTAACTACCACTTATCTGAAATGACGGAGGGCTACGACAGGTTTTTCTGAAAACCTACTGCGTAATGAACTTGATATCGTTGTAGAATCAAATGATTTTAAAAATGGAGTGTTTTTTAGGCTTTTCTAGTTTTGCTAAAGGAGTCACTCCCGGTGAAGGGATCGTCGGTCCTTTCCTCGTCGAATGAGGTGCGGGATATATCATATATATCACTGAGCAATGCAAAAACTCTTAAAAGCAATCAAAAAACAAACTGAGTGTGTAGCATCTGCCAGTTATTGCTAAAGGAGTCACTCCCGGTGAAGGGATCTCGGTCCTTTCCTTATCGAATAAGGTGCATGATATATCATATATACCACTGTGCAAAGCAAGAACTGTAGCTACCTGTTTTATTTTGAAATTCGATTCTACAACATCTTAGGTTTCTTTTTTCTTTCATTAATCACATTAATGAAGTCCCATCATTTAAATACCTAAACATCACAGATAAATACGACGTACACTTATGCCATCCGCATTCGCCTCGATGTCCCCTCATGCACCGTTAGGTTAGGTAACTAACGGCAGAGCGGGGTAGGGCTAGCGCGGGTGTAAAACATAAGTAACGTCTATATAATATATCATATATATTATATACAGTATCCATCACAGAACATATCACATGATCACATCACAAATATCGCAGCAGAAGAATCATATGAAATATTGGATATACTAGGACGTCCGTGTTTTCAATACGAGCCAGTATAAAACACGGATTCCACGGTCGTGATGAATAGCCAAACCCACACCCCTAGACCCCTACGAGAGCGGCAAGCAACCCTACCAATTCTAGAGTTAGGAGACCCGGACTCGACTCCTCGAGTTGGTCTCCCACTGGACTCCAGAACCCGGTTACTTGTGCTCCCCTCCTTGGGTCTATCCTAGTGCGGAAAAGTAAATAATATACAAACGGTGACAACTTCCGCAACCTGGAAGTGCCCCAATAAAAGAATATTACATACAAGTTTTTACATGAATGAAAATGAAAAACACTCATCTCACATAAAAACCCCCAGCTATTCAAACATGACGATCCAATATAACATATCCAGCAACACATAACATCACATGTCATCAACGTAAGTAAATATGCGCATCCCAATTGTTGTTGACATATAGCAACGAAACCGGCGATATCACATATTACACTTACGGTCACAGAAAAGAAAGTGTAAAACTACAACAGTTGGAATCCGCAACCACCTCAGACATCACATGCCTGACCAAATGAATTTCTTAGACATCGCATGCCTAACAATTATAAACCCCGCATTTTAGTCTCATTATCGAAAACACTTTTCAATATCAAGTCAGGCAATTCAACAAGATTCCCGACATCCTGATCGAATGCTCGTCGCAAACTTCAGTAGACGGCCACACCCCCGATACCGTCGACGAAGTGCACCAAGGCGGAACACCGCTACCGCGAGCACCCGAACGGATGCTTTCGGCGACGGGGTTCTCCTACAGTAACTTGGTCGGGGCTATGGAGTGAGGCTGTCTATTAAGTTTACCCGGCGAGTATCCGCGTATGCTACGTGATTGCGACGGACTTTTGATCACATCAAAATTCCGTGGCAACCGATCAAGTGAGACTAAACTGCTATGTTTATAACATTCATTCAGTTATCTCATAACTTCTTGTGAATTCCAATTATTGTATCACATTCCGAATAAGATAGAAATTGTTAAACTTTCCGATCGAACAATCGAACACCCAAGTTTTCCCGAAACAGCTCAACACATGAAACAAGTTTAAAAACATTCACTTCGTGCCTCAGTACCAACGGTCCAGCCGTAGAAGGGTCAAGCCAACGCCTCACATGTGGCACGCCGTACTGCCCCAAACCCGAAGGTTCAAAGGGCAGTTCAAGACGGTCATATAATCGAGTTAAGGTTTGTTGTCTTCTAGAGGGACCATCGCGTTACTTGCACTACTTAGAAGGTCTTTAAACCACGGAAAAATCCAATACTTGGAAATTTCCCGACAGGGGAAAAGGTGGGTATTTATATCCGGTCGAACTTTTTAACATATTCAAAAAATTATCCGGAAGCACACAGAGACAAAATTAGACAATCCGATCGAATTTATGAATTCCCTAATCAACCCCAGAAAACTCAACTTTAGAATAAATATTAAAATATCCCAGAAAATCCAGTACCAGAAAATAGGAATTACTGTGCAAAGCGTATTGGGTATTGTGACAATACGGCCGCGGAACCGCCGCATAAGCCTTGCTTCTGCCGCGGTTCCGCCGCACTCTTGTTGAATCATGGGCACGTGTTGCATAGTAATTCTTAGGATTCCCTGCTGATTTTTCTGCATATTTTTAATTTCGAAAAAGACCAGATTTCAGAAATTGTCCAGAGAGCATTTTAGGGTTTTGGTTTTGGTTCGATCGGACTTCTAATTCCGTCTACGCGTCGCCTAAGGCTCTAGCTAGGCTCTGATACCACTGTAGGGTTCCTAGGCACTCTCAAGAGGTCTCACAAGGCATCAACCATGCCAATTTCAAATTTTACGGGTGCCGAGAAACACTAATACGGATCGTTAACTAGATATATAGGCGACAAATGAAACTAGTTAACAACTTAACTACAAGAACGGAAATACAACCTTTGTAGATCCGGTCCTCCACCTCCATAGCTCCGCAATGAAGTCTCCTCGCTGTCCAAATGGAAAACCCGGGCTCTAGCGTCGGCTTCATCGGAGAAATGGGCGGGCAAGGTCGTCGGCTTCGTGCCGAAGATGATCTACGTCGAGGCATCGCAAGATCAAGCTCCAACTTCACCAAGCCTTGAAAACTTGTGAAGGAAACACCCTATACTACTTGGCAAGAGGTAGAGGATGAAGAAATAGGAGGTGGGTTCACTTTAGAATTGGATTTCTCACTCATTAGCTCAAGTTGCCATTGATGAAGCAAGCTTTCTTCTTGAAGAAGAAGAAGAAGAAGATGAAAAATGTTATGACAAGTATATCCAAAATGAATAATAACATCAATACTTATGGCAACCATGATTAGGTCTAGAGAATAGACCATGGTTAATTGGAAGGGTTAGGGTTAAACATGAAGACAAAATGGTCACTAGGTCAAAGCTTCAAGAAGCTTCAAAAACAAACAAAGAAAGCCACCATTTTCTCTTCATCATTTTCTTTTGCTAAAATAAACAAAATGGATAAATAAATGAATAAATGAATAAGTAAATGAAGCAAAAGAAACCCTAACCATTGACCAACCATGGTTTAAACTATACACCAAACTATCATGTATCATCAAACATGGTACAATCAAATGCACAAAAATATATCACATATACAATGTGCACATCAAGTGAGAAAATCCATTTAAAGTGAACCGATACTAGTTAATGCAAAGTAATATATCAAATATATAATTATGCATTAAATCATTAAATCGACACTTGATTTAATGATCCGGTCATATCGCATATAACCGACTAATATCAACAGAAACAACTTATCGAATCAACACTTGATCCGATAACCCGGCTATAACGCATATAACCAATCAATGTTACAAATCGCGAGAATGGAATACGGTATCATATACACGCATTATTCTCGGTCCCGCACATATCTCATATGCGCTCCTATTTCGTTTCGCTTGAGCCAGGAAACCTCTGTGTAGGACTCTAAAGACTCGTCAATACGCCGGCAGTAGGTGATGATCATATCAAACACCCACAAGCCGCAAGCGGTCTGCTAAACGTAACGGCCATCCGGGTATTGAGCGATCAGAAGATCGACGAGCAAGCCCGCTCACACTCCTGTGAATCCAACCAGTAACACTTACCGTACAGTCCGGTCTGATCGTCTGATATGTCGCATATCTCGCCTAGGGTGGTAAACGTCAGACCCCAATAGCTCGATAAGTCGTGTCGATATGAGGTCTATAACAATTCGAGAAACTACTGATAACACTTACCAGTAAATCTCAGCAACCCTGGCCAAGGATTTCCGGTTATAGCCAATCGAACACAGCGCAACATCAACTCCCTATACCGGGAGAGACGAATCCCCTCCTATCGCTCATTGCCTCCATGTGATTCGGGACTGTACCCAAAATCCACCGTTTTGCACGCCCTCTTGGACGTGGTAAGGTGGAAATCAAAGCACAGTGGGAACCACACAAGACTCTATGACGATCTCGGGTCAACAGACTACTCTGTAGCAGTGTCACCAGAGAACTGCCATCTGACGTAAGGTATAATACCATCTGGGAGTTCTCGGCGAGTCCGTCCAGTGTACCCAGTCTCCACTGAGCACCTGTATATCATCTCTGATGTCAAACACCAATGGATATGGGATCATCCATCGCCCATCTGTATGGGTCGAGAAGGTATACGCTAGTCTACTCTGGTGTATCGATGCCCCGTCTCGATACACCCACGACTAGGGACTTTGAAGGATGTACTTATGGACTACCATGTCCCCACTAGTATGATCTGCATCATAGTCCAGATAGTCAAGTACACATCCTAAGGGCTTTACCAACATGTATCAGAGAGACAATCAGTGTACACGTTAAGGTAAAGATCAACCAGATAGCATACTATCATGTCGAGCAAGAAAGTCCTCCCTATATATGTCCAAGCATCCACTACAATATACATCCAATGTACAGTAATGGCCTCTAGGGCATACATATAACTAACAGTAAGTCTACGGTAGCGCCCCGGCCGTCTTTCCAAGGACAAAATGCGGAAGCGAAAACTTTTTCTTAACTTGTAAATAGGCGCTACCGCATACTAAAAACCCGGATTGGACGATTAACCTACTACTAGCTAACAAGAGAAAGGGTAGAATGCTATACCGAGCGATCCGTGTTCTTCGGTCTTCGGCCTCCATCCCGATCTCCTCACGGAATCTCCGGTCATCATCCCCTCGCCGGAAAGGGCACCACATCGACGATTCTTTTTACGGGCTCCCGCCTCTAGACCGAGGCAACTTGGACACGAAGTTGGCAAGCCGACGTGTCTAAGAATGTTGTAGACTAAGTGTAGAAGCATTTGTCTCAAGGGGGTATGAAGTTGCCATGTTTAGATGTGGAGGAGAAAAAGAACTTTGGAGAGTGGTGAGGAATTTTTGTAGCAATCCAAATGAGATGAAGAAATTCCAACACACTAAAAATGAATCCTCTCACCTCAAGAAGTGGCCGGCCAAGCTCTCATGGAGAAGGAAAAATTGATGGAAAAAGCAAGTGGGGAAATGTGTGATAAAGTGGAAATTATGTCACACCAAAGTCTAATACAAATACAATCACATTCCCTTCTCATTTAATGCAAGCCATGTGCACAAAATGGAATCTAAATGTGCTAGAAATATCATGAAATCTCATATCACTAATAACCCCCTCCACATTGCTAATTTGCACATTTGCAAATAAGCCCCTTCCATCACAAAAATTCGGCCATGAAAGAACAAAGTAAAACTGGACGAAATGGAATGCAAACTGGCAACTTCAAAATTCTGATCCAGTAATAAATTACAGGAAAACCCCACGACTGTATATACATACCCGCATTTGTATTCCGACCGAATACAAATGCGAAGAGACAAAATCTACACTGTACAATACTAGGATCCGGCTTAAACCAAAGCCCGCTAGTATTATCCGTTCGATCATGATCCGTGCAATACCGCACGTATAAGATCGAACCCTGCCATATATCATACGGCCTCTACAACGTTTCGCCCGAAACTTGAGAAACTATCTGTGGGGGACTCTAAAGACTCGTCAATACTTTGGCTGTGGATTTAACCACTAGCACGTCAGAGGTATTAGCCGTACGTAACGAGCTACTAGGTATTGACCAAAAGGGAGATCGATGAGCGAACTCATCCTGACACCCTACTGAGCCTGTCAGTGACAATATCCCTACAGTCTGGTCCGTTCGTCTATGAGCATCGCATGTCGGGCCTAGGGGGTTGTTAAAAGTCAGACCCCCCAAAACGGTACAAATCGTGTCGGAGTGTAGCCCAGAACACCCTGAGATACTACTGGAATACCTACCAGTAAATCTCCTGCTTTGGCCAAGGACTTCGTGTATTGGCTCTCCTAGACACAGCGCGACCTCACCCCCAATACCGGGAGAGACGAACCCCTGCTGATCCACTCACTGCCTCCATGTGGCTCGGGACTGTTGCCAACTAAAACCTGTTTGCACGACTCTTTTGAGCCATGGTAGGGTATTAATGAAAGCACAGTAGGAACTCACACGAGACAAATAACGATCTCAGGTCGACGAACTAACCTGTACACATGTCACCAGGGAACTGCTATCTGACGCTAGGTATAATACCAACAAGCATGTTCCCGGCGAGTCCTGTCCGGTGTACTCATAACCCAATGACCACCTGTATACATTTTAGGTGTACCAACTGACACCAATGGCTTGTGAGACCGGCCATCGCCCCTCGTCGGGGTCTCGACTGTATACACTAGTCTACTCCGGAGTATCGATGCCCTGTCTCGGATACTCCCACGACTAGGGACCACTTTAAGGATGTGCATATAGACCCCAGCTCCCACGTATATGATCGCCATCATACTGCTGGTAGTCAAGTAAGAATCCTAAAGGCTCTATCAACGTGTAATAGCGACTCGTAAGGTCACCTAAAGCAGTACACGATGATAAAGATAAACCAGATAGCTTACTATCATCTTGAGTAAGACTGTTCTACCGGCATAGGTCCTCCCTCAATCATTGCAATCATGTGCCTGTGATCCAATAATTGACCCTGAGGGCACTATATCCAACAAAGTCCACGTTACCAACCCTGGTGCTTACGGGGAGGCGGAATAGAAAAAATCAAATTTTTAACACAAGGTAACATGGACTAAACCTTGAGGATCTTTGCCAAACCATTGCTAACAAACAACAAGAGGTTCTATCTTCTATCCTTAGGAGATTATACCTCATGCAACAAGTCTTTCGGGTCTTCTTTCCGCTGTCCTCCTCGTCCATGCATGCCCCGATGATCGATCCGGATATTGGTCACCTTTGCGGCCTTCTAAAGTCGAAGACGATCCACCCGAGAGTCTGTAGTCCGAGCTCCACCTCAAGCCGAGGTAACTAAGGCAACAAGTTTGCAATTCTTGATGTCATAGGTGGTGTATAAGATGATGGTTGTTTGTTTATTTTGTTTTTATTTTTCTCAACACATGAGAGCTATAGAAAAATCAAGAGAGGAAGAAGGAGGAACCATGGGAGCTCTCACTTGAAGAGAGAGAATGAGACGAAAATAATGATCAATATCCCAAATAATTACTAATCTCTTATCATGATAAAGTGTGATGGTTACATTGATTTGACCATTATCATCTCAAATCCAATCCAAAGCCAAAAGCAAAAGAAGGATCTAGTGCTCTCATGAAAAGTCCAAGTCAACAATGGTCAACTAGCTCAAATGGTCAAGCATGGTCAAATGGTCAAAGCAATTAGCCATAACACAATTATCATTAAAAAAATTAGTAAATATTTTCCTCACCTCATAATGGTTTTGACCGAACCAACGGTCAAAACCCTAATGAGGCACCTCCTTCTTCTTCGCTCCTCATAACCGTGCATACACACCCGCATCCGCATTCCGTAGAATGCGAATGCACAGAAGACAAAACTAATCCATCTTTACAATACTAGGATCCGGCTTAAACCAAATCCCATTAGCATTGTCTTCCCGAACAGTATACGCACACAAGTACACGTAAGTGATCGTAGCTCGGCCGTAAAACCATACGGCCTCTACACCTTTCGCCCAGTGCAGGGAAACTCTCTATGTGGGACTATAAAGACTCGACACTATGCTGGCAGTGGGTTTAACCACAGAACGCAAGCGGCACTAGCTGTACGTAACGGTCCCCAGGTAGATGCCGATAAGAAGGCCGATGAGGTGAACCCATCCGAACTCCTACTGAGCCTGAATGTGACAATCTCTGTACAGTCCGGTCTGTTCGTCTATGAGTATCGCATGTCGGGTCTAGGGGCGGTAAACGTCAGACCCCTAATAGCGGTACAACTCATGCCGGAGTGTAGCCCAGAACACCCTGAGAAACTACTGGAAACACTACCAGTAATTCTCGCTTGCCCTGGCCAGGGACTTTGTGTAATGGCTCTCCTAGACACAGCGCGATATCATCCCCCAATACCGGGAGAGACGAATCCTATCTAACCGCTACTGCCTCCAAGCGCTTCGGGACTGCACCCAGCTACTACCTGTTTGCACGACTCCTTTGAGCTGTGGTAGGGTAATAATCAAAGTACAGTGGGAACACACTCGAGGCGAAGTAGCAGTGTCAAGTCGACGGACTAAGCTGTACTCCTGTCACCTGGGAACCGTTATCTGACGATAGGTATAGTACCAACCAACAGTTCCCGACGAGTCCTGTCCAGTGCACTCGTAACTTAATGAGCACCCGCATACTATCTCCAGTACGACATACTAATGGCTGTACGACAGACCATCTCCCCTGATGGGATGAGAAGCGTATACGCTAGTCTACTCCGGAGTATCGATGCCCCGTCTCGATAATCCTACGACTAGGGACCTGTATAAGGATGCGCTTGTAGATTACCCAGCCCCCACTAGTGTGACTGCCATCACAACGCTGGTAATCAAGCAAAGATCCTAAGGGCTCTACTAATATGTATAAGCGATATGCTAAAAGAAACACATGCACATATTTAAGCAGAAACAAACCAAGTAGCATACTGCCATTTTGAGCAAGATTGTCTATACAACTGTGAATATCCCAAGCTTCCATTAAATAATATACAAACTAGTATGATACAATAATGGCCTCTACGGCATATACACTAACAGCATCGACACCAAATATGGAAGTATATCAGTCTCAATGTCTCACTATATCAATGTCTCAATACCTCGGGCCCCGTCAGTCCGGATCGGCCCATATCATCAATCTCATGACAATGGTCGGTATCCTCCGGATATCCGCCGTGCCAGACATCACCGGTAAGTAGTCTTCCCCTGCCAGGCTCATCGTCTACAACTCGATCTTCTTGCCCCGGGGTATCATACCGGGCCCACCATGTACCCGAGACGGTTCATCTACTCCTCGAATCGGGTATCGAAATCCAACAGAAAACATGAAAACTCAAGGTGGACGACATATACATCACGAGAGAACTGCAACTTTATTTTAAAAATGATGATACTAAGTTTTTATTAAATTCTTGAGGTTTTCCCCAAAATCAAGAAATCTCATCAATACTGAAATCCTCAAGAAAATCATAATGCCCAACATGTTGTATATGATAAATGCTTATGATATCAATGGTATGCAATGTGATTTGTGGCTAGAAATCTATATAAGCATGATGATGATGTGAGGTATATACATGCTATGCAATTCAATGTATCATGTATGATGCAAGTGATTGATACAGAACTGAGCAGGTTCTGCAGTGCTCGTGGCATGGCAATTACCAAAGGCATGTGTGTTCACATGAATAGTGCGCGTGCAACATGAGCCAATGGTAATGGTGTAAGTGTCCTAAGAGGTGATATCCCACGTAGGTATGTAGAAAATCATGCAAAGTCAGCAGACGAACAACTAGAAAGATATACGTATGAATGAGACGGTTAACTAACTAACTATGCATATAGTGTGCAAGTAATAAAGTGGTCCTAACTATGGGGCGCCTCGCGCCATCCAAACGATTTCCCCATAGATGTATACATCTACTCACCCGGACGCCTCGCAAATCTGATCCAACCACCGCTTTGCCTTTGCGCGCTGCGTCCGATATTTCCTCAACTGATCCTAAAATTGCATAGAACACAACATAAGATTACACATCATGAAACGACGCAAATCACAATATGAAAAGATCAACACACACAAGTTAGGCACAACGTGCACTAGGTGCGCGGAACACACACGAAAACCACTAAAACCTTAAGTAAAATCATCGTTTCGAGGCAACTGTCAAAACTAAAATCCGACTAATCCAAATTCAGCATTCGCACACCCTAAAAGTCGTAGGAGATGCTAATAATATCGTCAAGTTATCGCAATTAAATCACCTCCTAATTTTATGAAAAACCTAGTAAGCATCAACATTGAAAATTTGGCGCAACCATCGAAAATTAGCGATAAGGTTATCACAATCCAACACAATCGCCCAATCCACACAACTAGATGGCCACAACACTAAATTAACCAAATTACAATACTTCAAACCCTAATTAAAATTTCAAACCTTTAATTGAATTTCATAAGCAAGCAATTTTAACCAAATTTCACACATTAAATTTCTAATTTAGCATATTTAAACTACAATTTAACAATTAAATCAGAATTTTACCTCCTAAGTTGTGAATCTCTTACACTTAGCCTCCAAAGACACCTCCTTTCTCCATGTTTTAAACAAATTTTGGCTTGAGCAGAGGTAGAATAGATATTAGTGTTGAATTTGTGAAGAAAATTGTGGATTTCGGTGGATTTTTAATGGATTTTTGATGAATTTTAAAGCAAAAATGAAATGGGGAAAAGAGGGAACAGCTGCAGCATGTTCCGTCCAGGGGAGGAAATGGGGGGAAAATGAGAGAAGAGTGTGGAAATTTCCATAAAGAAAGAACTCCACAAGTTCAGTTAATGCTTTCACATCATTCTTTACAAAAAAAACCCCATTTTAATTCATTTTTAAACCATGAAACAACTAATCATGGAAAGTCTTGATAAAATTTTTGTTACTACTATATTATAGTTTATAATGGTTCCTAAGTCTGTAATTTACCCATTTAAATTTGTATTTATCACTAATTTAATGTATATTTAAAAGCTTAAAATAATATTAAAAATAATTAATTAAGGAAAAAAATTTAAATGACTAGAAATTTTTAATTGACAATTTATTAACCAATTTCTTATATAAATTTTGTATAATTAGGCCTATATTAAAAAATAATTATTTTGACTTTTTATGGAAAAGACTGATTATTTTATCGATTATCGAAAAACTGCCTAAAAGATTATCGAAGCGTTACATAGAGCTGCCCTTTTTGAAAATTTAATTCTACAACATCTTTTAGGTTTCTTTTCTTTCATTAATCTCATTGATGACATCCCATCATTTATGCTTCCTAAGCATCACAGAAGAAACGAAAATACAACGTACGCTTATGTCATCCGCATTCGCCTCAGTGTCCCGTTATGCACCGTTATGTTACTTAACTAACGGCATAGCGGGGAGGGACTAGAGCGGGTGCAAAACATAAGAAACATTAATATATACCATATATATAATAATAATAAAGCATTCGTCTCACGCATATAAAGTGATCACATTAAAGAATATCAGCAGCAGAAGATAACATATGAAATATTGGATATACTAGGTGGTCCGTGTTTTATTTTGAGCCTGTATAAAACAAGGATTCCACGGTCGCGATGAATAGCCAAACCCACATCCCTAGACCCCTACGAGAGCGGCAAGCAACCCTACCAATTCTAGAATTACGAGACCCGTACTCGACTCCTTGAGATGGTCTCCCACTGAACTCCAGAACCCGGTTACTTGTGCTCCCCTCCTTGGGTCTATCCTAATGCGGAAAAGTAAATAATATACAACAAAGGTGACATCATCCTCAATCCGGAAGTGCAACAATAAAAGAATATTACATACAATAAATTTTACATGAATGAAAATAAAAACTCTCAACTCACATAAAACCCCCGACTATTCAAATCACGACGATCCAATATAACATATCACATCAACACATAACATCACATGTCATCAACGTAAGTAAATATGCGTATCATAATTGTCGTTGACATATAGCAACGAAAACGACGATACACCACATATTACACTTACGGCCACAGAAAAGAAAATGTCAAACTACAACATTTAGAATCCACAATCATCTTAGACATCGTAAACCCGAAGTATCACATACTTCGAATTTCATGCCTAACTATATGAATTCCACATATTGTATCACATTCCAGAAAAAGCTAGACGATGTTAAACATTCCGATCGAATCAACAAACACCCAAAATTTCCCAAAAAGCTCAACACTTGAGCGCAGTTTAAAAATACTCAGTACATGCCACAGTGTGCCTATGAACCAGCCGTAGAAGGGTCAACCAATGCCTCACTTGTGGTGCCGCTGAACTATCGCAAACCCTAGGGTTTAGCAGCGGTTCTTCCGGTCACAGAATCGAGTTAGGGTTTCGTTCTTCTAGAGGGTCCACCGCATCACTTGCTCGATATTTGAATGTTCTTTAACTACGAAAAAATCCAACTCTTGGAAAATTTTCTGGCAAGGGTTACAGAGGGTATTTGATATCCGTTCAAACTTTTTAAACACCGTTTAAATAACCCGAAACAAGACTAGAATTATGAATTCGAAACACTCCAAATAGCCAATGCATAAAG
Source organism: Agapanthus africanus (assembly GCA_030015575.1). Lineage (NCBI taxonomy): Eukaryota > Viridiplantae > Streptophyta > Magnoliopsida > Asparagales > Amaryllidaceae > Agapanthus > Agapanthus africanus. The sequence goes on along the minus strand of CM057343.1, from coordinate 284,028,122 downwards.
ATAACATCACATGCAAATTTAGCAAAATCAAACAACACCTGAAATACCCCAGATACTGGAACACTGTAAAAAATTCAACCCAGAATTATGCAACTTGGCCGAGGTGGCCGGTTTTTGTACATGTGTGGCCGACAATAAATAGGTGAGGGGGGCTGGATTTTCTACAGTGTTCATATTGTATCTCATACAACATTCTGCAATTGTTTAAAAAAAAATTTGACTCAGAAAATTTCGACAGTAACTAGGGTTTAGAATCGGGTGTTTCGGAGTTGTTTCAGTTTCGTAATCCTACGCAATCCGTCTAATTCTCTAGCTAGTCAGTGATACCACTACAGGGTTCCTAAGTACGACAACAAGGTTTCGGTTGGCATCGTCCGTACCAAATTAAATTTTTTGTCATGCTAAAGAATTCTAACCTAGGATGTTTAACTAGAGAATCATACGAAACGATATGCAAACAACTTTACAACTAAGTGATTAGGGATTACAACCTTTGTAGTCCGTTTCTTCACTTCATTAGCTCCATGTAGTGGTCCCTTCGCTGCGATCAAAGAACTCCCAGACACTGGAGAAGCTCCACATGGTGAATGATGCATGCTTGCTTATAGTCTTCGAAATCCAAGATGATCTACTTCAAGGAAACACGAACTCAAGCTATTTCTTCAATGATAATGAATTAGTGAAGCCAACACACTAAACTATATGGCTAGTATATAAGAGGATGAAGAAGTAGGAATTTTGCTCACTTTGGATTTTATTTTCTCACAATATTTTCTCAATTCATCACAAGCAAGAGAGCTAGAATGAGACGAAGAAGAAGATGATCAAGTGATGAAATGAATAATTTTTGGTGAGGTTAGAAAATGCAACCATGGTGAGTTATGACATCCTTAACCATTGTAGAGAATAAAGCATGGCTAAGTGATTAGGGTTAGGTCAATAAATATCTTAGGTTAAAACAAAACACTTGGACTTAGTCAACGGTTCTACAAGCTTCATTCATGCTCAACCGTAACTAATTCCAAGATATTTGAATTAACAAAAATAAAAAAAAACCTAACCCTAATTACAAGTATGGTATGATTCTCATACACCCAAGTTTGCATGTGCAACCTAGCATGTCACAATTATATATCACATATATATAATTTTGTGAACAAAAGAAAACTATACAATAAACATATATCACATATATGTTAAATGTATTGTTAGTTATATGTATGCCATAGAGGCCATTGCTGTACATACGATGTATATTATAGTGGACGCTTGGACATATATAGGGAGGACTTTCTTGCTCGACATGATAGTATGCTATCTGTTTGCACTTTATCTTAACATGTACTCTGAATGTCACTATGTTACATATTGATAAAGCCCTTAGGATGAGTACTTGACTACCAGGACTATGATGCAGATCATATTAGTGGGGACAGCGTAGTCGCTAAGTACATCTTTCAAATGTTTCTAGTCATGGGTGTATCGAGACAGGGCATCAATATGCCAGTGTAGACTAGGGTATAGCTTCTCGACCCATATAGATGGGCGATGGATGATCCCATATCCATTGGTGTTTGACATCAGAGACAGTATACGGGTGCTCAGTGTAGACTGGGTACACTGGACGGACTCGCCGAGAACTCTCAGATGGTATTATACCTCACGTCAGATGGCAGTTCTCTGGTGACACTGGTACAGGTTAGCCTGTAGACCCGAGATCGTCATAGAGTCTTGTGTGATTACGCTTTGATTTCCACCTTACCACGTTCAAGAGAACGTGCAAAATGGTGGCTTTTAGGTACAGTCCCAAATTACATAGAGGCAATGAGCGATAGGAGGGGTTTCGTCTCTCCCGGTATAGAGAGTTGATGTTGCGCTGTGCTCGATTGGTTACAACAGGAAGTCCTTGTCTAAGGCAGCTTCAGAGATATACTGATAAGTGTTATCAGTAGTTTCTCGACCCGTTATGAGCCTCATATTGACATGACTTATCGAGTTACTTGGGTCTGTCGTTTACTACCCCTAGACGAGATATGCGACATATCAGACGAAGAGACCGGACTGTACGGTAGTGTTACTGATTGGATTCGCTGGAGTGTGAGCAGGCTTGCTTGTAGATCTTCTGATCGCTCAATACCCGTGTGGCCGTTACGTTTAGCAGACCGCTTGCGGCTTGTGGGTGTTTGATATGATCATCACCTACTACCGGAGTATTGACGAGTCTTTAGAGTCGTACACAGGGGTTTCCTGGCTCTAGCGAAACGGAGTAGGTGCACATATGTGATATGTGCGGGACCGAGATTAATACGATATGAGATACCGTATTCTATTCTCGCGATTAGTGACATTGATCGGTTGTATGCGATATAGCCGGGTTATCGAATCAAGTGTTGATTCGATAAGTTGTTACACATGATATTAGTCGGTTATAGCCGGATTATTAAATCAAGAGTTGATTTAATAATTTAATGTATAATTATATATTTGATATATTACATTATATTAACCAGTATTAGCTCACTTATGATTTATTTTCTCACTAGATTGTGCACATTGTATATATGTGATATATGCGAGTGTACAAGTTTGTGTCATGCTTAATGATACATACAAGATGGGTGTATGAGACTTAAACCATATTAAGGTTAAATTAGGTTTTTTTTATTTCTTATGGTTTAACTAAAGAGAAAGACTTAGTCAAAGTTCTCAAGCTTACATGAAGCTTGTAGAAACATTGACAAAGTCAACTCTTTTGTCATTCCTTAGGATATTTAGTTAACCCAACCCTTAACCTTATAGCTTGGTTAATTCTCAACATGAGTTAAGCATGAGGGCTTAACTCACCCATGGTTGCATTATTCATTTGGATTAACTCATATGATGAGTTCTATCTTCTTCTTCTTCTTCCTCTTCAAAAGCTTTGTAGCTTTAATGGAGGCATGAGAAAAAGTGTGAGAAAAATAATTCTAAAGTGAGCCCACTTCCTACTTCTTCATCCTCTACTTCTTGCCATGTTGTATAGGGTGTTCTCTTCATAAAGTTCATGACCTAGTGAAGGAATAGCTTGAGTTAGTGTCTCCTCGACGTAGATCATCATCGGCCTTGAAGTCATCGAAGCATGCATGTTCGTTTCTTCGTGGAGCCTCTCTAGAGCCCGGAGTTCAGGATCGCAGCGGAGGGTACTTCTACATGGAGCTATTGAAGTGAAGGACTGGTCAACAATGGTTGTATTCTATGCTCAGTTAGATTGCAAAGTGTACTTTCCGTATATTTCTAGTTTAGGATTCACGTTAGGGTTAGCTAAAACGGCAAAATTTTAATTTGGCTAGGACATACCTCGCGAAACCTTGCTGCCGTCGTAGGTAACCCTTCAGTGGTATCAGAGCCAGGATAGAAATTAATACAGATAATGTTTGATTATGAAACCAAAACAAAGTCCGAAACTTGAAACCCTAAAACCTGCATTCTGTCGATTTTTAAATCAGCTCCAAAATTTTTTCAAACAAGTGTAGAATGACATTTGGGCAGAGAGATGAACATGGGAGAAACTTGGGACCATGTGCTCGTATTTTGGCCGAGCACATGGCCACCAAAACCGAGGAGGCCGGCCTGGGGTGGATTCAGGGTCCCAAATTTTTTTCATGCTCTGTGCTTAAGGTTTTGGTATTTCAGTTGTTGTTTGTTTTTGCTACTTTTTCATGTTATGATTAACTCAATGTAAAGGCATCTCGGAGTGTTTCGTATTCGTAGTTTTAACATTGTTTCAGGTTATTCACATATTGTCTAGACAATGTTAAAAATTTCGATCGAATTTCAAAAACCCATTTTTCAAATTTAACGTATTCGGAAAAACATGCCAGTGATTCTTTGGACGCTCTAGAAGAACGTAAACCTTAACTCGATTATGTGGCCGTCAAAATGGTCACTTGAACCCTAGGGTTTGTGGTAGTTTAGTGCTTCACATGTGAGGCGTTGGTTTGACCCTTCTACGGCTGGTTCATAGGTACTGTGGCATCTTCTGGGTATTATTAAAATTGCGCTCAAGTGTTGAGCTGTCGGGAAATTGTGGGAATTTGATGAATCAATCGAAGAGTTTAATGTTGTCCGGATATTATGTGATGGTATACAATATTTTGAATCCACAAGTAGTTATGAGATAACTAGTTTGAATGTTATAAATCTAGCAGTTTAGTCTCAATTGATCGGTAGCAATGGGATTTTGATGAGATCAAAAGCCCGTCGCAATCACGTAGAGTATGCGGATACTCGCCGGTTAAACTTAATAGATAGCCACGCCCCATAGCCCCGACCAAGTGACTATAGAAGAGCCCTGTCGCCAAAAGTATCCGTTTAGGTGCTCGCGGTAACGGTGTTCCGCCTTAGTGCACTTCGTCGACGGCATCAAAGGGTGCGAATGTTTACTAAAGTTTCCGATGAGCATTCGATCAGGATGTCAGGAATCTTGTTGAATTGCCCGACTTTATATTGAAATGTGTTTTTGAGATCGAGACTAAAATGCGAGGTTTATAATTATTAGGCATGTGATGTCTAAGGAATTCATTTGGTTAGGCATGAAATCCAAAATATGAGATATTTTGGGTTTATGATGTCTTAGGTGGTTGTGGATTCCAACTGTTGTAGTTTTTCACTTTCTTTTCTGCGACCTTAAGTGTAATATGTGGTGTGTCGCCGGTTTCAGTGCTATATGTCAACGATAATTAGGATACACATATTTACTTACGTTGATGACATGTGATGTTATGTGTTGCTGTGATATGTTATATTCGATCATCATGATTGAATAGCCGGGGGTTTTATGTGAGATGAGAGTTTTTATTTTCATTCATGTAAAATTAATTGTATGTAATATTCATTTATTGGGGCACTTCCGGGTTGAGGATGAAGTCACCATTGTATATTATTTACTTTTCCGCATTAGGATAGACCTAAGGCGGGGAGCACAAGTAACCGGGTTTTAGGGTCCAGTGGGAGACCATCTCGAGGAGTCGAGATCGGGTCCCTAACTCTAGAATTAGCAGGGTTGCTTGCCGCCCTCGTAGGGGTCTAGGGGTGTGGGATTGGCTATTCATCGCGACCGTGGAATCTGTGTTTTATACTGGCTTGAAATAAACCACGGAAATCCTAGTATATCCAATATTTCATATATGTTTTTCTGCTGCAATATTCTGTGATGAGATCATATTACTGCCTGAGATGAATGTTTATATTATATATATATGAGATATATATTATATATTGTTGATTTCGTTTCAAATGTGATGCTTGTGAAGCATAATAAATAGGACTTCATTAATGAGATTAATGAAATAAAAGAAAGCTAAAGATGTTGTAGAAACTTGTCTCGAAAACTGGTAGCTCTAGTTCTTGCTTTGCATAGCGGTATTCCTTGTAGAATATCCAGCACCTTATTCGATAAGAAAAGAACCGAGATCCTTTCACCGGGAGTGACCTCTTTAGCGAAACTAGCAGATGTTATAAACTCGGTTTGTCTTTTGATTGTTTTTATAGTTTTTGCTTTGCATAGTGGTATTTGTGAAATACCCTGCACCTTATTCGATGAGGAAAAAGCTGAGATCCTTTCACCGGGAGTGACCTCTTTAGCAAAACTAGTAAAAGCCACAAAAACACTCCATTTAAAATCATTCGTTTCTACGACGATATCAAGTTCATTAAACAAAGGGTTTTCTTAAAAACCTGTCGTAGCCCTCCATCATTTCAGATAAGTATTAGTTAGTATTCATGCTACGTTTATTGACTATGTTAAGGCGTAGTGTGCGGTAGCTGATTAGTGCTTATCTTTATAAGCATATGATGCGATTGGATTAGGGTAGTCGTGCGACTTTGTTGACTATGTTAAGGGTCATGCGGGTGGGTTTAATTAAATCGGGAAATGACAGGTTGAACTTGACTAGCACTTATGATTTGTTGACTATGTTAAGGTCATATAGTTGCTAGGGGCAAAACATTATTGGGAATTTTAAGTGTTGAAATTTGCAATGAGATTGCATACCTCCTTGTTGCATATGTATGCCCTAGAGGCCATTATTGTATAGTACTAGTTTGTATAATACATTTTGGAAGCTTGGGATATATACACGGGTTTACAACAGTCTTGCTCGATATAGTAGTATGGTACTTGGTTTGTATCTATCTTGATATGTGTATATGTTTCTTTTAATATATCGCTAAAAACATATTGATGGAACCCTTAGGATCATTGCTTGACTACCGGCGTTGTGATGGCGATCACATTAGTGGGGGCTGGGTAGTCTATAAGCACATCCTTATTTTGGTCCCTAGTCGTAGGATAATCGAGACAGGGCATCGATACTCCACAGTAGACTGGTGCATACGCTTCTCTTCCCAGCAGGGGAGATAGTCCGTCCCACAGCCATCAGTACGTCGTACTGGAGATAGTATGCAGGTGCTGGTTAGGTTACGAGTACACTGGACAGGACTCGTCGGGAACTGTTGGTTGGTATTATACCTATCGTTAGTTAACAGTTCCCAGGTGACATGAGTACAGCTTAGTCCGCTGACTTGACACTGTTACTTCGCCTCGAGTGTGTTCCCACTGTTCTTAGATTACTACCCTACAACGGCTCTACTGAGTCGTGCAAACAGGTAGTAGTTGGGTGCAGTCCCGAAGCACTTGGAGGCAGTGACGGTTAGACAGGATTCGTCTCTCCCGGTATTGAGGGTTGATATCGCGCTGTGTCTAGGAGAGCCATTACACATAGTCGTCCCTGGCCAGGGCAAGCGAGATTTGCTGGTCGTGTTGCCAGTAGTTTCTCAGGGTGTTCTGGGCTACACTCCTACACGACTTGTACCGCTATTAGGCGACTGACGTTTACCGCCCCCATAGGCCCGCCATGTGATACTCTCAGACAAACAGACCGGACTGTACGGAGATTGTCATATTCAGGCTTAGTAGGAGTTCGGATGGGTTCACCTCATCAGTCTTCTTATCGGCATCTACCTGGGGACCATTACGTACAGCTAGTACCGCTTGCGGCCTGTGGTTAAACCCACTGCCAGCGTAGTGTCGAGTCTTTAGAGTCCCACACAGAAGGCTATTCGCCTTTGGGCAAAATAGAATAGAGGTCGCATGGTTTTGCGACAGGGTCCGTTCACATCTGCGCACTTGTGCACGTTTGGTGTCCGAGCAGTTATTACTAGCGGGCTTTGGTTTAAGTCAGATCCTAGTAAATGTTTTGGGATTGGTTTTATCTCATTGTATTCGTGTTCCTCGGAACACGGATGCGGGTGTGTATGCACAGTTGACAGAGGCAGATGTAGAGGATTCTCATTAGGGTTGTTGACCGTTGACTTTTTCTAAACCCTAATGAGAATGGGAAATATGATTAATAATATTAATTAAGGATTATTGTGCCATGGTTGAGTTGAACATTTGACTTTTGTTGACTTTGTTGACCGGTTGACCATAGTGGACTTGTTGACCATCATCATTTCTTTTCAAAGATGCTTCTTGTTCTTCGCAAAATGCATTAAATGAATGAAATGATAATGGTCATTCATAAACTAACCATCACACCTTTTCTTAATTATTATTATTATTATCATAATTCCTAATATGAGAGAATGGCTGTAAAATTGTATCATTCTCACTTGCTCATTCTCTCTCATCAAAAGCTCATCCTCTTCCTCTCGCTCATAGCTCTCATGTCTCATGTGTTGAGAACCATGACCTATTGAGATAAAACCTTCAAAACTCTTCTCTACTGACTCTAGTGTTCAAGGTTTAGCAATCCAAGCACTTTAGTTGCCTCTCGGTTGAGGTAGGAGCTCAAGGTTGAAGCTTTCGGGTGGATCCTTCTTCGACAAAGAGGAGACTACGAGGTGGAGCCGTTCAAACCATCCTAAGGAGCAAGAAGAGAAGGAGTTCAAGACCTAGGTATAACTATTCTACATAGTACCTAAAACTTGTAGTTTATTTATTAGTTTTTGTTTAGCACAGATCCTTCTTGGATGGTCTATGTTACCTAGTTAAAAAATTTGATTTTTACCTATTCCGCTTCCCCGAAGAACCTGGGTGGGTACCGTGGACCTAACACTCCTATGAGATAGTTGGATCCCGATACCCACTGCGAGTAAGAGTTACTCCTGGGAGAGTTTTACACGTTACATTTAGCCGATCAAGTAGGTGTCTAGAAAGGTGTCAACGGGGTTACGCCTCTGGGAAAATGAGGTTTATTTTAATTAAGTCCGTGCGAAAGCATAGGGAAAGTCACTCAAACTACCGACACTGGCCTGGCTGAAAGATTGGCGAACTTGTAGGGTGTAATTAATCCCGGCTAGTCTTTTCTTTTAGAATTTGAAGGAAGATTTGACTAAAATAGTTGGTGCCATCCTGATTAGATAAATTAATAACCAATCTAATCTTTCAAGAGCATACGCTGAGTGTTTTCATCTCTCTCTCTCCAGGTAGCGACCATGTCATGCTTTAATCAAGATAATAATAAGGATGTATTGACAGAAACCTCTTATTATGCTGCGATAGGGAACGTTGGTCCCACTCTAACTTATAATTGTTATAAGACTGAGCAGGAAATAGGGGATTACCAGAATTCCCGTTCCACACAAACGAAGAAAGTGTATGTTGATACATCATCTTCGGGTGTGTTCATTATAGAGAACTGTTTCTCAGTATCCTTTACGTCTTGGGTAAGAGATACCGGATCAGGATCACATATATGTAATATGTTACATGGGCTACAAAAAGGTAGAGAACTGAGAATGGGTGATAAGTTTCAAGAGTTCGAAAAGTTGCAAGTGTTGCAGCCAAGTATGTAGGCAGTTGTCACCCTGTATTACCAAAATACATTGATTCTGAATGAATGTTTTTAGATTCCGAACCTGATATACAACATCATATTAGTCTCTTTATTAGTAAAGAAGGATATAATTTTGTGTTGTTGGATAATGTTTTGAACATTTCTTATATCAATAGTTGATCGGTTCAGGCACGTTATCTAAAAGCATATATGTTCTAAATCAAACTACAGTTCTTAACGTACGGAACACACACAAGGGGAAGAGTTCAGAAATGAACGAATCCTTCTTGAGGCATTGTAGACTTGGTCATATCGATGCGACCTGACTAGCTAAGTTACATAAAGATGTATATTTAAATCAGTTTGAATTTACATCTTGTGAAACTTGCCGGTCATGTCACAAAGATAAGATGACCATAGCTCCGTTTATTGGAAACAGAGAAAGTGTTAGTGAACTCTTATGATTGATACATGCTGATGCATGAAAGTCCCCTGTCTACATATGCCAGGACCGGTTCTTTATATTTCATTACATTCACTGATGATCTCTCAAGATTCGTACATGTGTTCCTATTGAAACACTGGTCTGAACCTTTTGAGATATTCAAAGAATATAAGTTATAAGTAGAGAACCAAAACGGGTATAAGTATTATGTCCTTTGTTGTGATCAGGGAGGAGAATACTTGAGCACGGAATTCCTGGACTATTCAAAAGGAGAATGAGATTCTCTCTCAGCATTACTCCTCCGCATAGACCATAGCACGTTGGTATATCGGGGTCGAGCAATCGCACCCTATGTTATATGGTGTGCTATATGATGAGTACTACTGAGTTGCCTATTTCCTTTTGGGTCTAAGCACTTGTGAAGCTGCATACCTATTGAATAGGGTTCAAATCAAATCTGGTGCCTACCACTCCATATGAGATATGGTATGGGAAGAGCCCATCTCTTAAGGATGTTAAAATTTGGGGTTGCCCGACCTATGTCTAAAAGCAAAATCCGGACAAGCTCGAGGCAAGGTCAGTTCTGTGGAAGTTTGTTGGATATCCCAAGCATTTGCAAGGGAATATGTTCTATCACACCGAGGAGCAAAAAGTGTTTTGTTTCTCAGCATGCCACCTTTGGGAAATGGAATTTCTTGTGAAGAAATTTGTGCTCATGAGGTAGAACTGGAAGGAATTCTATCTATAAAAACTACAGCTGACGATTTGGTAAACCCGAAGGATTCAATAGCTTCCAGCGAACCTCATCCTCCCCGCTGATCTTGTAGGGTTCCACATCCACCTGAGAGATACTTCGGTTTCTCTATGACAGTGGAGCAAGGATTGCATCATGAGATGATGACCCAACTAATTTCGAGCAGGCCATCAGGAGTGGGGACTCTGTGAGAATGGCTGGATGCTAAGCGATCTGAGATGGAATCCATATACACTAACAAAGTATGGACTTTGGTTGCTTTATCTGAAGGGTTAAATCCCCATCAGGAGCAAGTATATATTGAGAAGATTACTTGGTGTACATGAAAAATTTGAGACTTTCAAAGCTAAGGCTTGATGTAAAAGGTTCTCGTCATCGACCAGGTGTGGATAATGATGAAACCTTTTCTAGTGCCTATGCTTAAGTCCATCCAGATCCTACTTGCCATTGCTACATATCATGACTACGATATCTGGCTGTTGGGTGTGATGACTGCTTTTCTAAATAGTGATTTAGAAGAGAACGTCTATAAGTACATGGCCATAGGGCTTCGTAGACAGTAAGAGCAGCGGAAACGTGTCCAAGTTGCTTTATGAGTTAAAGCAGGCATCGCGGAGTTGGTACATCTGTTTTGATGTGGTAGTCAAAGTGTTTGACTTCATCAAAATGGTAGATGAACCTTGAATATACAAAAAGGTAGTTGGGAGTATGGTGGTGATCCTCGTAATGTACGTAGATGACATACTCTTGATAGGGAAGGAGTTTCCTAAGCTACGCTCGGTCAAACTCCTCTTATCACATGGATTCTCCATATAGGATCATGGTGGTACCTCCTATATCCTGGGTTTTGGATCTATAAGATAGATTTAAGTGGATGTTAGGATTCTCACCAAGTATAGTGAGATGGTATCAATCGATCCTGGGGAGAATCACTGGATAGGATCCAGGTGATAAGGTCGACTGAATGTCAGTCACAGGCATTTTCTTTACCCTCAGTGGAGGGACGGTATGTTGGAAGAGTTCCAATCTAGATACCGTGGCATACTTGACGATAAAGGCTGGATACATTGTTACCAAGGATACTACCAAAGAAAGAGTTTGGATATATAAAAGTTCATGAAATGAACATCGTTCCTACCATTGTGTGACAATGGAGTTGTTGCTTTGGCCTAGGAACCCCCGTCCCATTAGTGATCGAGACATATTCTTAGGCAGTATCACCTGATCATGGAGATGGTTAATCTCCAGGGAGATCGAGATTAGGAGAGTAGACAAAGAGGACAACAACGCAGATCCACTCACAAAGGCCTATTCCTAAGAGAGACTTTTATGGCATGGTTGAGTATGAGATACTTCAACCACTGCTGATTGTTGGGTATGAGATACTACAACAGATAGTCCTAGTGCAAGTTGGAGATTGTTAGTTATATGAATGCCCTAGAGGGCATTACTGTACAAATGATGTATATTGTAGTGGATGCTTGGACATATATAGGGAGGACTTTCTTGCTCGACATGATAGTATGCTATCTAATTGCACTTTATCTTAACATGTATACTGAATGTCTCTATGTTACATGTTGATAAAGCCCTTCGGATGAGTACTTGACTACCAGGACTATGATGCAGATCATATTAGTGGGGACAGAGTAGTCGCTAAGTACATCCTTCAAATGTTCCTAGTCGTGGGTGTATCGAGACAGGGCATCGATATACCAGTATAGACTAGCGTATAGCTTCTCGACCCATGTAGATGGGCGATGGATGATCCCATATCCATTGGTGTTTTACTTCAGAGACAGTATACGGGTGCTCAGTGCAGACTGGGTACACCGGACGGACTTGCCAAGAACTCCCAGATGGTATTATACCTTACGTCAGATGGCAGTTCTCTGGTGACACTAGTACAGGTTAGTCTGTAGACCATAGATCGTCATAGATTCTTTTGTGATTCCCACTATGCTTTGATTTCCACCTTACCACGTTCAAGAGAACGTGTAAAACGCCGGCTTTTGGGTACAGTCCCGAATCACGTGGATGCAATGAGCGATAAGAGGGGTTTCGTCTATCCCGGTATAGGGAGTTGATGTTGCGCTGTGCTCGATTGGCTATAACAGGAAGTCCTTGTCCAAGGCAGCTTCAGAGATATACTGATAAGTGTTATCAGTAGTTTCTCGACCCATTATGAGCCTCATATCGACACGCTTATCGAGTTACTGGGGTCTAACGTTTACCATCCTTAGACGAGATATGCGACATATCAGACGAAGAGACCGAACAGTACGGTAGTGTTACTGATTGGATTCACCGGAGTGTGAGCAGGCTTGCTTGTTGATCTTCTGATCGCTCAATACCCGGGTGGCCGTTACGTTTAGCAGACCGCTTGCGGCTTGTGGGTGTTTGATATGATCATCACCTACTGCCGAAGTATTGACGAGTCTTTAGAGTCCTACACAGGGGTTTCCTGGCTCAAGCGAAATGGAGTAGGAGCACATATGTGATCTGTGCGGGACCGAAATTAATACGATATGAGATACCATATTCTATTCTCATGATTAGTGACATTGATCGGTTGTATACGATATAGCCGGGTTATCGGATATAGAGTTGAGTCGATAAGTTGTTACACATGATATTAGTCGGTTATATCCAGATTATTAAATCAAGAGTTGATTTAATAATTTAATGTATAATTATTTATTTGATATATTACGTTACATTAACTAGTATTAGCTCACTTATGATTTATTTTCTCACTATATCATGCACATTGATATATGTGTTATATGCGAGTGTACAAGTTTGTGTCATGCTTGATGATACATACAAGATGGGTGTATGAGACTTAAACCATATTAAGGTTAAATTAGGGTTTATTTATTTCTTAAGGTTTAACTAAAGAGAAAGACTTAGTCAAAGTTCTCAAGCTTACATGAAGCTTGTAGAAACATTGACAAAGTCAACTCTTTTGTCATTCCTTAGGATATTTAGCTAACCCAACCCTTAACTTTATAGTGTTAGTTATGTATATGCCCTAGAGGCCATTGTTGTACATATGATGTATATTATAATGGATGCTTGGTTATATATAGAGATGACTTTCTTGCTCGTCATGATTGTATGCTATTTGGTTTCACTTTATCTTAACATGTTGACTTGTATTGGTTTACTGTTTTACTCTCACATGTTGATAAAGCCCTTAGGATCTGTACTCGACTACTGGGACTATGATGAGATCATACTAGTGGGGCCGCGGTAGTCGATGAGTACATCCTATAACTGTTCCTAGTCGAGGGTATATCGAGACAGGGCATCGATACACCAGAGTAGACTAGCGTATACGCATCTTGACCCATATGATGGACGATGGATGATCCCATATCCATCGGTGTTAGACATCAGAGATGGTGTACGTGTGCTCAGTGGAGACTGGGTACACTGGACGGACTCGCCGAGAACTCCCAGATGGTCATATACCACACGTCAGATGGCAGTTCTCCGGTGACACTGGTACAGGGTAGTCTGTAGACCCGAGATCGTCATAGAGTCTTGTGTGATTCCACTGTGCTTTGATTTCCACCTTACCACGTCCAAGAGGGCGTGCAAAACGGTGGCTTTTGGGTACAGTCCCGAATCACATGGAGGCAATGAGCGATAGGAGGGGATTCGTCTCTCCCGGTATAGGGAGTTGATGTTGTGCTGTGTTCGATTGGCTATAACTGGAAGTCCCTGGCCAGGGCTGATATAGAGATTTACTGGTAAGTGTTACTAGTAGTTTCTCGACCTGTTATGAGCCACACATCGACACGACTTATCGGTTAATGGGGTCTGACGTATACCACCCCTAGACTTGATATGCGACATATCAGACGAACAGACCGGACTGTACGGGAGTGTTACTGGTTGGATTCACAGGAGAACGCACAGGCTAGCTTGTTGATCTTCTGATCGCTCAATACCTGGGTGGCTGTTACGTTTAGCTGACCGCTTTCAGCTTGTGGGTGTTTTGATATGATCATCACCTGCTACCGGCGTATTGACGATTCTTTAGAGTCCTACACAGAGGTTTCTTGGCTCAGGCGAAACGGAGTAGAGGCACATATGTGATATGTGCAGGAATGAGGATAAAGCGATATGGGATACCGTATTATATTCTTGCGATATTTAGATATGAACCGGGTCATCGGATCAAGTGTTGATTCGATGAATCGGTACATGATATATTAGTCGGTAATATTCGATATAGCCGGATCGTCGGATCAAGTGTTGATTCGATGATTTTGTGTATAATAATATATATGATATATTATTACATTATCTAATATTGGCTCGCTTTATTATTTCATTTTCTCACTGGATGATACATTGATATATATGCGATATATGTTAATTGTATTATTTTCTTTTGTTGCAAATATATAATATATATGTGATATATATTATTGTGACATGATATGATTAATTGTTAAACATGTTTAAGGATGATTAATTGAGGCTAGGGTTTGATTAGGGTTAGTTGCTTCATGCACCTTCTAGAAGCAACTTCTTTTGTCATGGTTAAGATATTTTGTGATGACACATTTTAACCCAACCAAACCCTAACTCTAGTTATTTCTCTACACATTATTAGCCACTCATCCATGACCATGGTTAATACTTCAATCATATACTTTTATTTCTATTCATCACAAAAGGATTTATCATTATCTTTTCCATTATCATCTTCTTCTCTCTTGAAAAGCTTGCTAGAAAATCCTTAAGTGATGAATAAATATGAGAAAATGATATAAAAAGAAAGCAAAATTACTACTCTCTCATCCTCATCTCATCTAGCCCATGGTATTAGTGTGTTCATCTCATTTGAGTGAGAAAGCTTGAGTCGTTGCAACTTCGAGGTAGATCATCGGAGATTTGGAATACTTCGAGCTAGCATGGATCGTTCGAGTCGTGGAGCCTCTCATAAGTCCGGGAGATCGTGGATCGCGGCAAAGGGACTTCTACTCGGAGCTTGTGAAGTGAAGGAGCGGACTACAAAGGTTGTAATCCCTCACACTTAGATAAAAGTTATCTTCTTGCATGTTAAACCCTAATAATCTAGCAAAGATCCAGGCTTTGGGTTGTTCGGCACGTCTAAAATTTTATCCGGGCATGTTTGATGCCTTATGAACCTTTACAAGAGTGCCTAGGAACCCTACAGTGGTATCAAAGCCTAGCTAGAGCATTAGGCGATGTGTTTACGAAGTTAAAACTCCGATCGAACCCGAAACGACAAAATTGGACCCCTCTCTGGAAATTTTTTAAATTTTGGGATTTTTCTGAATTAAAAATATGAAAAAAAATCAGCGGGGAATTCTAAGAATTACCATAAAACCCAAGCCCCTAATTCGACTAAACGGCGGCGGAACCGCGGCGCTAGCATGCCTTGCGCGGCGGTTCCGCGGCGGAATAGTGGATTTGTGACACGTGGATTTTATGGTAATGTCCGTAGGTGCTTGTTGATGCTTCTGGGTATTTTTAATCTGTTTCAGGTGTTGAAAATTCTGGGGTTTGTTTTGTAATAGTAGACTCGATCGGAAATTTTAAATTCGTATTTCTTTCCGGATATTTAGAAACTGTTAAACTATTTGAACGGATATCATTAACTTACTGTTTCCCGGTACGGCAAACTATCAAGTGTTGAAATTTCTTCGGGTTTAAATCTTTCGGAAAAATTGTACAAGTTAAGCGGTGGACCCTGTAGAAGACAACAAACCTTAACTCGATTATGTGACCGTCTTGAACTTCCTTTTGAACCTCCGGGTTTGGGGCAGTACGGCGTGCCACATGTGAGGCGTTGGCTTGACCCTTCTACGGCTGGATCACCGGTACTGTGACATATTCTGGGATTATTTGAACTCCGCTCAAGGGTTGAGCAGTTTAGGAAATTTTGGGTGTTTGATTATCTGTTCGAAAAGTTTAATACTGTCTATTTATCTGGAATGTGATACAATATGTGGAATTCATTAAGTTAGGCATGAAATGCGAAGTATGTGATATTTCGGATTTACGATGTCTAAAGTGATTGTGGATTCCAAATATTGTAGTTTTACACTTTCTTTTCTGTGACTGTAAGTGTAATATGTGATATCGCCGGTTTCGTTGCTATATGTCAACGACAATTGGGATGCGCATATTTACTTACGTTGATGATATGAGATATTATGTATTGCTGTGATATGTTATATTGGATCGTCGCGTTCTGAATAGCCGGGGGTTTTATGTGAGATGAGGGTTTTTATTTTCATTCATGTAAAATTCATTTGTAATGTAATATTCTTTTATTTGGGGCACTTCCAGGTTGCGGTTGCTGTCACCAGTGTATATTATTTACTTTTCCGCATTAGGTAGACCCAAGGAGGGGAGCACAAGTAACCGGGTTCTAGGGTCCAGTGGGAGGCCATCTCGAGGAGTCGAGACCGGGTCTCCTAACCCTAGAATTGGCAGTGTTACTTGCCGCTCTCGTAGGGGTCTTGGGATGTGGGTTTGGCTATTCGTCGCGACCGTGGAATCCGTGTTTTATACAGGCTCGTATTGAAAACACGGACGTCCTAATATATCCAATATTTCATATATGTTCTTCTGCTGCAATGTTCTGTGATGAGATCATATTACTACCTGAGACGAATGCCTATACTATATATATATGCTGATATATAAATATTACTGCTTTCGTTTCTTCTGTGATGCTTAGGAAGCATAAGCTGATGGGATTTTTATTAATAAGATTAATAAAAGGAAAAGAAACCTAAAGATGTTGTAGAATCAAAACTTTATAAAAGGGGTAGCTACAGTTTTGCTTTGCACAATGATATATACGATATATCCTGCACCTTATTCGATGAGGAAAGGACCGAGATCCCTTCACCGGGAGTGACTCCTTTAGCAAAACTGGCAGATGCTACAAAACTCGGTTTGTCTTTTGATTGCTTTTAGTGTTTTGCTTTGCACAGCGGTATATATGATATATCCTGCACCTTATTCGATGAGGAAAGGGCCGACGATCCCTTCACCGGGAGTGACCCCTTTAGCGAAACTAAGAAAAGCCTCAAAAACACTCCTTTTTCAAAACTTCACTCGATTCTACGACGATATCAAGTTCATTACGCTCAGGGTTTTCTGAAAAACCTGTGTAGCCCTCCGTCATTTCAGATAAAGACTATTTAGTGTTCGTGCTGCGTTTGTTGGCCTTTGTCAAGGCGTAGTGTGCGGTAGCTAACTGGTACCTATCTGTTTAAACATATGATGTGATTGGATTAGGGTATTCGTACGACCTTGTTGGCCTTTGTCAAGGGTCGTGCGGGTGGGTTTAATTTCAATCAAGAAATGACGGGTTGAACTTGACTAGCTTCCTATGGTTTGTTGGCCTTTGTCAAGGTCATAGGGGTTAGGGGCAAAAGCATTATTGGGAATTTCAAGTGTTGAAATTTGCAATGAGATTGCATACCTCCTATGAGATAGTTGGATCCCGATACCCACTGCGAGTAAGTGTTACTCCTGGGAGAGTTTTACACAAGACAATTAGTCATTCAAGTAGGTGTCTAGAAAAGTGTTAACGGGGTTACGCCTATGGGAAAACGAGGTTTACTTTAATTAGGTCCGTGCGAAAGCACGGGGAACCTCCCTCAAAGTACCGACACTGTTCTGGCTGAAAGATTGACGAAATTGTAGGGTGTAATTAATCCCGGCTAATCTTACCTTTTAGGGTTTTAAGGTAGATTTGATAAAACCAGTGGGAGACATCCTGATTAGATAAGATAATAACCAATCTAATCTTGCAAGAGCATACGCTAAAGTGTTTTCTTCTCTCTCTCTCTCCAGGTAGCGACCATGTCAGGCCATAATCAAGATAATAATATGGATGTATTGACTGAACCTAATTATTGTACTGAGCAAGGGAACGTTAGACCCGTTCTTTCTTATAAGAGTTATAAGATTGAACAGGAAACAGGAGAATATCTGGATTCTCAAGCCGCCCAAAAGAACATGCATGTTGATGCATCTTCTTCGGGTGTGTTAGTTATTGAGAACTGTTTCTTAGTTCACCCTACGTCCTGGGTATTAGATACCGGATCAGGATCCCACATATGTAAACAGTTACATGGGCTACGTAAAGGTAGAGAACTGGGAAAAGGTGATCATTCCGTTCAAGTAGGGAACGGTGCAAGTATTGTAGCCAAAGCAGTTGGCGAGTATCACCTTGTATTACCAAGTCGTAATACACTGATTCTGAATGAGTGTTATTATATACCGAACATGATGTGCAATATTATATCAGTTTCTTTATTAAGTAAAGAAGGATATAATTTTGTAGTAAAGGATAATGTTATGAACATATTCCTAGATCAAAAGTTGATTGCATCAGGCTCGTTATATAATGGCATATTCATTCTAAATCAGAATACAGTCCTGAATATACAAAACACACACAAAAGGAAAAGTTCAGAAATGAACGAATCCTACTTGTGGCATTGTAGACTTGGTCATATCAATGCGACACGACTGGCTAAGTTACATAAAGATGGTTATTTGAATTCGTTCGAATTATCATCTTATGATACTTGCCATTCATGTCTCAAAGGGAAAATGACCAAAGCTCCGTTTAGTGGACACGGAGAAAGAGTTACCGTACTCTTAGGACTGGTACATAGTGATGTATGCGGTCCCATGTCTACGCATGCCAGGAACGGTTCTTCTTACTTCATTACATTCACTGACGATCTCTCAAGATTCGGATATGTGTTCCTGATGAAACACAAGTCTGAAGCTTTTAAGAAATTCAGAGAATATAAGCACGAAGTAGAGAATCAAACGGGCAAAAGTATTAAGATTCTTCGTTCTGATCGAGGAGGTGAATACTTAAGCAGTGAGTTCCTAGATTATCTAAAAGAGAATGGGATTCTCTCTCAGCTTACTCCTCCTTATACACCACAGCACAACGGTGTATCAGAGCGGAGGAATCGCACCCTATTAGATATGGTGCGCTCGATGATGAGTACAGCTGAGTTACCTATTTCCTTCTGGGGGCATGCACTGGAGACAGCAGCATACCTATTGAATCAAGTTCCAACTAAATCTGTACCTACCACACCATATGAGATATGGAGTGGGAAGAGACCATGTCTTAAACGAGTTAAGATATGGGGTTGTCTGGTCTATGTCAAAAGGCAAAATCCAGACAAACTCGAGGCACGGTCAGTTCTATGCAAGTTTGTGGGATATCCCAAACATTCACATGGATATCTTTTCTACCATCGCGAGGAACAAAAGGTGTTTGTTTCTCGACATGCCACCTTTTTTGAAAAGGAATTTCTTATAAAAGAAATTAGTGGCGAAGAGGTAGAACTGGAAGAAATTCCAGCTACACAAACTCAAACTGAAACTGAAGATTTGGTAGAACCGGAGGATTCAATAGTACCCAACGAACCCCAGCCTCTCCGCCGATCTAGTAGGGTTTCTCGTCCACCTGAGAGATACTACGGTTTTCTCATTGATGGTGGAAGCGAGGATTGCATCATGGATGATGATGACCCGACTAGTTTCGAGCAGGCCATCACGAGTGGTGACTCTGTGAAATGGCTGGATGCAATGCGATCTGAGATGGAATCCATGTACACCAATAAAGTATGGATTTTGGAAAATGCTCCTGAAGGGGTAAAACCCATTGGAAGCAAGTGGATTTTTAAAAAGAAATTTGGTGTAGATGGAAAAGTTGAGACTTTCAAAGCTAGACTGGTAGCAAAGGGATTTCGTCAATGACCAGGTGTGGATTATGACGAAACCTTTTCTCCAGTGGCTATGCTTAAGTCCATCCGGATCTTACTTGCCATTGCTGCATACCGTGACTACGAAATCTGGCAAATGGATGTTAAGACCGCCTTTCTAAACGGTGATTTAGAAGAAAGCGTGTACATGACTCAACTAGAGGGCTTCGTAGATAGTGGGAGCAGCGGAAAGGTGTACAAGCTGCTTAAATCCATTTATGGGTTAAAGCAAGCATCGCGGAGTTGGAACATCTGTTTTGATGTTCTATTCAAAGAGTTTGACTTCATCAAAAATATAGATGAACCTTGTATCTATATGAAGGTAGCAGAGGGTAAGGTTGTCTTCCTCGTATTGTACGTGGATGACATACTTTTGATAGGAAATGATATTCCTATGCTGCAATCAGTCAAGCTCTTCTTATCACAGAGATTCTCAATGAAAGATCTAGGTGATGCCTCCTGCATATTGGGAATCATGATCTATAGAGATAGATCTAAACGGATACTGGGATTGTCCCAATCCAGATACATTGACACCATACTAAAGAGGTTTAGTATGGAAGAATCCAAGCGTGGGAACCAACCCACGATCTCTGGACTCACTCTCTCCAAAGAGATGTCTCCCAAGACTGATTTGGAGAGAGCTCGCATGCAAGGGATACCCTATGCTTCGGCAGTAGGCTCTATCATGTATGCGATGCTATGTACCAGACCCGATGTAGCATACTCACTAAGTGTAGTGAGTCGGTATCAAGCAGATCCTGGAGAGAGTCACTGGACAGCTGTGAAGAACATTCTCAAGTACTTACGAAGGACTAAGGAGATGTTCTTGGTGTATGGTAACGGAGAACTCCAGGTGGAGTCCTTTACCGATTCCAGCTTCCAAAGTGATAAGGACGACTCTAAGTCGCATTCGGGTTTTGTCTTTACCCTCAATGGAGGGGCGGTATGTTGGAAGAGTTCCAAACAGGATACCGTTGCAGACTCAACGATGGAGGCTGAATACATCGCTGCCAATGATGCTGCCAAAGAGGCTGTCTGGATCAAGAAGTTCATTAGTGAACTTGGAGTGGTTCCATCCATTGAGCATCCAATACCTCTGTATTGCGATAACAATGGAGCTGTGGCTTTAGCCAAGGAACCCAGGTCCCATCAAAAGTCCAGACATATTCTGAGGCGGTATCACCTGATCAGGGAGATAGTTGATCGCCGGGAGATCGAGGTCAGGAGAGTAGATACGAAGGACAACACTGCGGATCCATTCACGAAGGCTATTCCCCAGATACAGTTTGAGAGATTATTAGGGATGCTAGGTATGAGATACTACAGCAGCTGGCCTTAATGCAAGTGGGAGATTGTTAGTTATGTATATGCCCTAGAGGCCATTGTTGTACATATGATGTATATTATAATGGATGCTTGGTTATATATAGAGATGACTTTCTTGCTCGTCATGATAATATGCTATTTGGTTTCACTTTATCTTAACATGTTGACTTTTATTGGTTTACTGTTTTACTCTCACATGTTGATAAAGCCCTTAGGATCTGTACTCGACTACTGGGACTAT
Source organism: Agapanthus africanus (assembly GCA_030015575.1). Lineage (NCBI taxonomy): Eukaryota > Viridiplantae > Streptophyta > Magnoliopsida > Asparagales > Amaryllidaceae > Agapanthus > Agapanthus africanus. The sequence continues at coordinate 284,006,737 of CM057343.1, read as the reverse complement.
GATGAGATCATACTAGTGGGGCCGCGGTAGTCGATGAGTACATCCTATAACTGTTCCTAGTCGAGGGTATATCGAGACAGGCATCGATACACCAGAGTAGACTAGCGTGTACGCATCTTGACCCATATGATGGGCGATGGATGATCCCATATCCATCGGTGTTAGACATCAGAGATGGTGTACGGGTGCTCAGTGGAGACTGGGTACACTGGACGGACTCGCCGAGAACTCCCAGATGGTCATATACCACACGTCAGATGGCAGTTCTCCGGTGACACTAGTACAGGGTAGTCTGTAGACCCGAGATCGTCATAGAGTCTTGTGTGATTCCCACTGTGCTTTGATTTCCACCTTACCACGTCCAAGAGGGCATGCAAAACGGTGGCTTTTGGGTACAGTCCCGAATCACATGGAGGCAATGAGCGATAGGAGGGGATTCGTCTCTCCCGGTATAGGGAGTTGATGTTGTGCTGTGTTCGATTGGCTATAACTGGAAGTCCCTGGCCAGGGCTGATATAGAGATTTACTGGTAAGTGTTACTAGTAGTTTCTCGACCTGTTATGAGCCACACATCGACACGACTTATCGGTTAATGGGGTCTGACGTATACCACCCCTAGACTTGATATGCGACATATCAGACGAACAGACCGGACTGTACGGGAGTGTTACTGGTTGGATTCACAGGAGAACGCACAGGCTAGCTTGTTGATCTTCTGATCGCTCAATACCTGGGTGGCTGTTACGTTTAGCTGACCGCTTGCAGCTTGTGGGTGTTTTGATATGATCATCACCTGCTACCGGCGTATTGACGATTCTTTAGAGTCCTACACAGAGGTTTCTTGGCTCAGGCAAAACGGAGTAGAGGCACATATGTGATATGTGCAGGAACGAGGATAATGCGATATAGGATACCGTATTATATTCTTGCGATATTTAGATATGAACCGGGTCATCGGATCAAGTGTTGATTCGATGAATCGGTACATGATATATTAGTCGGTAATATTCGATATAGCCGGATCGTCGGATCAAGTGTTGATTCGATGATTTAGTGTATAATAATATATATGATATATTATTACATTATCTAATATTGGCTCGCTTTATTATTTCATTTTCTCACTGGATGATACATTGATATATATGGGATATATGTTAATTGTATTATTTTCTTTTGTTGCAAATATATAATATATATGTGATATATATTATTGTGACATGATATGATTAATTGTTAAACATGTTTAAGGATGATTAATTGAGTTTAGGGTTTGATTAGGGTTAGTTGCTTCATGCACCTTCTAGAAGCAACTTCTTTTGTCATGGTTAAGATATTTTGTGATGACACATTTTCACCCAACCAAACCCTAACTGGAAGTACTCCTTGTTAGTTATATGTATGCCCTAGAGGCCATTACTGTACATTGGATGTATATTGTATTGGATGCTGGGACATATATAGGTAGGACTTTCTTGCTCGACATGATAGTACGCTATCTGGTTGCACTTTATCTTAACATGTATACTTTCTGTCTCTCTGATTACATGTTGATAAAGCCCATAGGATGTGTGCTCGACTTCCAGGACTATGATGTAGATCATACTAGTGGGGCCTGGGTAGTCCATGAGTACATCCTTGAATTGTTCCTAGTCGTGGGAATATCGAGACGGGGCATCGATATTCCAGAGTAGACTAGCGCATATCTTCTCGACCCATGTGATGGGCGATGGATGATCCCATATCCATTGGTGTTTGACATCGAAGATGGTATGCGGGTGCTCAGTGGAGACTGGGTACACTGAACGGACTCGCCGAGAACTCCCAGATGGTATTATACCTCACGTCAGATGGCAGTTATCTGGTGACACTGGTACAGCTTAGTCTGTTGACCCGAGATCGTCATAGAGTCTTGTGTGTCTCCTACTGTGCTTTGATTTCCACCCTACCACGGCTCTACGGAGTCGTGCAAACAGGTGGTTTTTGGGTACAGTCCCGATTCACATGGAGGCAATGAGCGATAGGAGGGGATTCGTCTCCCCCGGTATTGGGGGTTGATGTTGTGCTATGCTCGACTGGCCATAACAGGAAATCCCTGGCCAGGGTTGCAGTGATATACTGGTAAGAGTTATCAGTAGTTTCACGAATGTTATGGACCTCAAGTCGGCATGACTTATCGAGCTATTGGGGTCTGACGTTTACCACCCCTAGGCGAGATATGCGACATATCAGACGAACAGACCGGACTGTACGGTAAGTGTTACTGGTCGGATTCGCAGGAGTGTGAGCGGGCTTGCTCGTCGATCTTCTGATCGCTCAATACCCGGGTGGCCGTTACGTTTAGCAGACCGCTTGCGGCTTGTGGGTGTTTGATATGATCATCATCCGCTGCCGGCGTATTGACGAGTCTTAAGAGTCCTACACAGATGTTTCCTGGCTCAAGCGAAACGAAATAGGAGCGCATATGAGATATGTGCGGGACCGAGAATAATACCAGTATGTGATACTGTATTCGATTCTCGTGATGTGACATTGATCGGTTATATGCGATATAGCCGAGTTATCGGATCAAGTGTTGATTCGATAAGTTGTTACTGATGATACCAGTCGGTTATGTGCGACATGACCGGATCATTGAATCAAGTGTTGATTTAATGATTTAATGCATAATTATATATTTGATATATTACTTTGCATTAACTAGTATCGGTTCACTTTAAATGGATTTTCTCGCTCAGGTGTGCACATTGTATATACAATATAGTTTTGTGCACTTACTTGTATCATGTTTGATGATACATGGTTTTTGGTTAAGTGTATAGAATTAAACTATGGTCAAGATGATGATTAGGGTTTTGCATATTCTTTTAATTATTTTGCTTATTCATTTTGGAAAATAATTAGAGCATAAAAGAAGAAAAACAAAATGGTTTTCTTTCTTTATTCTTCATGAAGCTTATTGAAGCTTCATGAAACTTTGACCACTTAACCATTTTGTCTTTTTCTTTTGACCCTAACCATTGATCTAACCTAAGTTAATTCTCTACACCTAACCATGGTGAAAATTATGATAAGTTTATTATTCTTTTCAATTCTAAATTAACTTATCATATTCTTCATCATCTTCTTCTTCTTCACTTCAAGATAAAGCTTCACAAGCTTTAATGGCAAAGTGAGAATTAGAGTGAGAAATCCAATTCTAAAGTCTACCCACTTCCTATTTCTTCATCCTCTACCTCTTGCCAAGTAGTAGAGTGTGTTTCCCTCATAAGTATTCTAGACTTGGTGAAGGTGGAGCTCGATCTAGCGATGCCTCGACGTAGATCATCTTCGGCATGGACATCGACGACCTAGCTTGCCCATTCTCCGACGAAGCCGATGCTCGAGCCTGGATTTGATTTGGACAGCGGAGAATGGCCTCATCTCGGAGCCGTGGAGGTGGAGGACCGGATCTACAAAGGTTGTATTTCCGTATCTCTTAGTTAATTGTTAACTAGTTAGCTTTTTCGCCTAGTTTTCTAGCAAACGATCCGTAGTCGGGTCTCTCGGCACCTAGAATTTTTGAAAAATGGTATGTTTGATGCCTTGTGAGACCTCATTAGGATGCCTAGGAACCCTACAGTGGTATCAGAGCCTAGCTAGAGCCTTAGGCGAAGTCCCGACGGAGTTAGAAGTCCGATCGACCCAAAACCCCGACTTGAAAAATGCTCTCTGGAAATTTCTGTAAAATATGGATTTTTTGGAATTAAAAATATGCAGAGAAATGTGCAGGAAATTCTAAGGCAAACTGGAGAAAACGACAACCTGATTCAACAGTACGGCCGCGGAACCGCGGCGTTGACCCCCCTTTTGCGGCGGTTCCGCGGCCGTCTGTGATGATTAGCTTGTGTGTTTTCTTCAGTTGTTTGTGTTGGTGTTTCTTGTGTGTTCTGGATGTTTTTAATATTTATTCCAGAGTTGTATTTTCTGGGTTGTATTGGGGACTCGGTGTATTCGATCGGACTGTCTAATTTTGTCGGTGTGGCTTTCCGGGTAATTTTAGAATATGTTAAAAGGTTCGACCGGATATAAATACCCACTTTTTCCCCTGCCGGGAAATTTCCAATTGTTGGATTTTTCCGTAGTTTAACGACGTTCTAAGTAGTGCAAGTAACGCGATGGACCCTCTAGAAGACAACAAACCTTAACTCGATTATGTGACCGTCTTGAACTGCCCTTTGAACCTTCGGGTTTGGGGCAGTACGGCGTGCCACATGTGAGGTGTTGGCTTGACCCTTCTACGGCTGGACCGTTGCTACTGAGGCACGAACTGAATGCTGTTAGACTTATTTCATGTGTTGAGCTGTATCGGGAAAACTTGGGTGTTCGACTGTTCGATCGGAAAGTTTAACATTTTCTATTTAGCCGGAATATGATACAATAATTGGAATTCACAAATAGTTATGAGATAACTGAGTGAATGTGATAAACATTGCACTTTAGTCTCACTTGATCGGTTGCCACGGAATTTTGATGTGATCAAAAGTCCTTCGCAATCACGTAGTGTACGCGGATACTCGCCGGGTAAACTTAATAGACAGCCTCACCCCATAGCCCCGACTAAGTGACTGTAGGAGAACCCCGTCGCCGAAAGCATCCGATCGGGTGCTCCCGGTACCGGTGTTCCGCCTTGGTGCACTTCGTCGACGGCATCGGGGGTGCGGCCGCCTACTAAAGTTTACGACGAGCATTCGATCAGAATGTCGGGAATCTTGTTGAATTGCCCGACTTGATATAGAAAAGTGTTTTCGATAATGAGACTAAAATGCGGGGTTTATAATTGTTAGGCATGCGATGTCTAAGTAATTCATTTGGTCAGGCATGCGATGTCTGAGGAGGTTGCGGATTCCAACTGTTGTAGTTTTACATTTTCTTTTCTGTGATCGTAAGTGTAATATGTGATATCGCCGGTTTCGTTGCTATATGTCAACGACAATTGGGATGCGCATATTTACTTACGTTGATGACATGTGATGTTATGTGTTGCTGGATATGTTATATTGGATCGTCGTGTTTGAATAGCCGGGGGATTTTTATGTGAGATGAGTGTTTTTCATTTTCATTCATGTAAAAACTTGTATGTAATATTCTTTTATTGGGGCACTTCCAGGTTGCGGATGTTGTCACCATTTGTATATTATTTACTTTTCTGCACTAGGATAGACCCAAGGAGGGGAGCACAAGTAACCGGGTTCTGGGGTCCAGTGGGAGACCATCTCGAGGAGTCGAGTCCGGGTCTCCTAACCCTAGAATTGGTAGGGTTGCTTGCCGCTCTTATAGGGGTCTTGGGGTGTGGGATTGGCTATTCATCACGACCGTGGAATCCGTGTTTTATACTGGCTCGTATTGAAAACACGGACGTCCTAGTATATCCAATATTTCATATGTTTCTTCTGCTGTGATTTATCTGTGATCATGTGATGTTCTGTGACAGGTATTATATATATTGTATATATGATATATTATATAGACGTTACTTATGTTTTACACCCGCGCTAGCCCTGCCCCGCTCTGCCGTTAGTTACCTAACCTAACGGTGCACGAGGGGACATCGAGGTGAATGCGGATGGCATAAGTGTATGTTATATTTATCTGTGATGATTAGGTGGACTTAAATGATGGGATATTCATTAATGAGATTAATGAAAGAAAATAAACCTAATTGATGTTGTGGAATTGAATTTCAAAATAAAACAGATAGCTACAGTTCTTGCTTTGCATCGCGGTGTTCATTATAGAACATCCTGCACCTTATTCGATGAGGAAAGGACCGAGATCCCTTCACCGGGAGTGACTCCTTTAGCAAAAATTGGCAGATGCTACAACCCTCGGTTTGTCTTTGATCGCTTCTATAGTTTCCGCTTTGCACAGTGATATATATCATATATCCCGCACCTCATTCGACGAGGAAAGGGCCGACGATCCCTTCACCGGGAGTGACCCCTTTAGCAAAACTAGAAAAGCATCGAAAACATTCCATTTAAAAACCATTTGATTCCGCAACGAGATCAAGTTCAAAGCGTTAAAGGTTTTCACAAAAACCAGCCGCAACCCTCCGTCATTTTAGGAAGTAGAGTACTTAGTATTCGTGCTGTGTTGGTTGACCATAGTCAAGGCACAGTGTACGGTAGCTAAGTGATGTCTTCCTACACGGCATATGATGCGATTAGTTAGGACAGTCGCGTGACTTTGTTGACCTTAGTTAAGGGTCATGTGGGTGGGTCTAATTAATCACGAAATAACGGGTAGAACTTGACTAGTACTTATGATTTGTTGACCATAGTTAAGGTCTTAGGTGCTAGGGGTAAAAACCTTTATCGGGAGTTTCAAGTGTTGAAACTTGCAATGAGATTGCATACCTTGTATGTGATAGTTGGATCCCGATACCCACTGCGAGTAATTGTTACTCCTGGGAGAGTTTTGCACTTTGCAATTAGCCGATCAAGTAGGTGTCTAGAAAGGTGTCAACGGGGTTACGCCTCTGGGAAAACGAGGTTTACATTAATTAGGTCCGTGCGAAAGCACGGGGAACCTCCCTCAAAGTACCGATACTGGCCTGGCTGAAAGATTGGCGAGCTTGTAGAGTGTAATTAATCCCGGCTAGTCATTCCTTTTAAGGTTTGAAGGAAGATTTGATAAAAACAGTGGGAGCCATCCTGATTAGATAAAATATACAACCAATCTGATCTTGCAAGAGCGCACGCAGAGTGTTTTCTTCTCTCTCTCCTGGTAGCGACCATGTCACGCCTTAATCAAGATAATAATATGGATGTATTGACCGAACCCGCTTGTTATACTGAGCTGGGGAACGTTAGTCCCGCTCCAACTTATAATTGTTATAAGACAGAGCAGGAAATTGGGGAATACCAGAATTCCTATGCCGCCCAAACGAAGAAAGTGCATATGATGCATCTCCTTCGGGTGTGTTCATTATAAAGAACTGTTTCTCAGTATCCTCTGCATCCTGGGTATATGATACCAGATCAGGATCCCAGATATGTAATCTGTTACATAGGGCTACAAAAAGGTAGAAAAACTGAGAACGGGTGATAAGTTTCATGAGGCAGAAAACGGGGCAAGTGTTGCAGCCAAGTCTGTTGGTCACTGTCACCCTGTATTACGAATACATTGATTCTGAACGAATGTTATTAGATACCGAACCTGATATACAAAATCATATCAGTCTCTTTATCAGTAAAGAAGTGATAAAATTTTGTATTGTTGGATAATGTTTTGAACATTTCCTATATCAAAAGTTGATCGGTTCAGGCACGTTATCTAAAAGAATTGAAGTTCTAAATCAAACTACAGTTCCTAGTATACAGAACACACACAAGAAGAAGAGTTCAGAAATGAACGAATTCTTCTTGAGGCATTGTAGACTAGGTCATATCAATGCGACCCGACTGGCTGAAGTTACATTTAGATGCATATTTAAATCAGTTTGAATTTACATCTTGTGAAACTTACCAGTCATGTCACAAAGATATAATGACACCAGCTCTGTTTACTGGAAGCAGAGAAAGAGTTAGTAAACTCTTGGGACTGATACATGATGATGTATGTAAGGTCTCCTATCTACACATGCCAGGACTGGTTCTTTATACTTCATTATATTCTCTGATAATCTCTCAAGATTCAGTCATATATTCCTGTTGAAATATAAGTCCGAAACTTTTGAGGTATTCACAGAATATAAGTAGCAAGTAGAGAACCAAAATATGGGTATAAGTATTATGTCCTATGATGAGATCAGGGAGGAGAATACTTGTGCATAGCATTCCTGGACTATTCTAAAAGAAAATGAGATTTTCTCTCAGTGTTACTCCTCTGAATACACCACAGCACAACGGTGTATCAGGACGGAGCAATTGCACAATATTAGATATGGTGTGCTCTATGATGAGTATTACTGAGTTACCTATTTCCTTTTGGGGTTATGCACTTGAGAAGCTGCATACCTATTGAATTAGGTTTGAATCAAATCACTGCCTACCACTCCATATAAGATATGGTATGGGAAGAACCCATCTCTTAAGCGAGTTAAGATTTGGGGTTGTCCGGCCTATGTTTAAAAGCGAAATCCGGACAAGATCAAGGCAAGATCAGTTCTGTAGAACTGGAAAGGTTCCAGCTATACAAAACCGCGGTTGATGATTTGACAGAACCAAAGGATTCAATAGTTTCCGACGAACCTCAGCCTCTCCGCCGATCTAGTAGGGTTCCTCACCCACCTGAGAGATACCTCAGTTTCTCGATGACAGTGGGAGCGAGGATTGCATCATGAAATGATGACCCAACTAGATTCGAGCAGGCCATCAAGAGTAAGGACTCTGTAAGAATGGCTGGATGCTTAGCGATCTGAGATGGAATCCATGTACACCAGCAAAGTATGGACTTTAGCTGCTATATCTGAAGGGTTAAATCCCCATCAGGAGCAAGTATATCTTGAGAAGATTACTTGGTGTAGATGGAAAAGTTGAGACTTTCAAAGCTAGACTTGTTAAAGGTTTTCGTCATCGACCAGGCGTGGATAATGATGAAACCTTTTTCCAGTAGCTATGCTTAAGTCTATCCAGATCCTACTTACCACGGCTACATACCATGACTACGATATCTGGCGGTTGGGTGCCATGACTGCTTTTCTAAATACTGATTTAGAAGAGAACGTCTATAAGAACACAGCCAGAGGTCTTCGTAAACAGTGGGAGCAGTGGAAACGTGTGTAAGTTGCTTTACATAATGAAGCAGGCATCGCGGAGTTGGAACGTCTGTTTTGATGTGATAGTCAAAGTATTTGACTTCATCAAAATGGTAGACGAACCTTGTATATACAAAAAGGTAGTAGAGAGTAAGGTGGTCATCTTCGTATTGTACGTAGACAACACACTCTTGATAGGAAAAGAGTTTCCTATACTACGATCGGTCAATCTCCTATTATCACTAGGATTCCCCAAATAGGATCAAAGTGATACCTCCTAAATCCTGAGTTTTCATCTATGAGATAGATGTAATTGGATGCTAGGATTCTCACTAGATGTAGTGAGATGGTATCAATTGATCCTGGGGAGAATCACTGGAAGAGTTCCAGGGTGATAAAGACGACTGAATGTCAGTCACGGGCATTGTCTTTACCCTCAGTAGAGGGACGGTATGTTGGAAAAGTTCCAAGCTAGATACCGTGGCAAACTAGACGATAAAGGCTGGTAACATCGCTATTGAAGATACTACCAAAGAGGAAGTTTGGGTGTATATTGGTTCATAAGATGAACTAGGTTCCTGCCATTGTATGACAATGGAAGTATGGCTTTGGCCCTGGAACCCTGGTCCCATCAGTGACCCAGACAAATTCTGAGGCAGCATCACCTGATCATGGAGATAGTTGATCTCCAGGGTGATCGAGCTTAGGAGAGAAGACTCAGAGGACAACACGGCGGATCCACTCACGAAGGCCTTTTTCCCAAAGAGAGACAATTTAGGGGATGGTTGAGTATGTGATACTGCAACCACTACTACAGATGGCCCTTGTGCAAGTGGGAGATTGTTAGTTATATGTATGCCCTAGAGGCCATTACTGTACATTGGATGTATATTGTAGTGGATGCTGGGACATATATAGGTAGGACTTTCTTGCTCGACATGATAGTACGCTATCTGGTTGCACTTTATCTTAATATGTATACTTTCTGTCTCTCTGATTACATATTGATAAAGCCCATAGGATGTGTGCTCGACTTCCAGGACTATGATGTAGATCATACTAGTGGGGCCTGGGTAGTCCATGAGTACATCCTTGAATTGTTCCTAGTCGTGGGAATATCGAGACGGGGCATCGATATTCCAGAATAGACTAGCGTATATCTTCTCGACCCATGTGATGGGCGATGGATGATCCCATATCCATTGGTGTTTGACATCGAAGATGGTATGCGGGTGCTCAGTGGAGACTGGGTACACTGAACGGACTCGCCGAGAACTCCCAGATGGTATTATACCTCACGTCAGATGGCAGTTCTCTGGTGACACTGGTACAGCTTAGTCTGTTGACCCGAGATCGTCATAGAGTCTTGTGTGTCTCCCACTGTGCTTTGATTTCCACCCTACCACGGCTCTACTGAGTCGTGCAAACAGGTGGTTTTTGGGTACAGTCCCGATTCACATGGAGGCAATGAGCGATAGGAGGGGATTCGTCTCCCCCGGTATTGGGGGTTGATGTTGTGCTATGCTCGACTGGCCATAACAGGAAATCCCTGGCCAGGGTTGCAGTGATATACTGGTAAGAGTTATCAGTAGTTTCACGAATGTTATGGACCTCAAGTCGGCATGACTTATCGAGCTATTGGGGTCTGACGTTTACCACCCCTAGGCGAGATATGCGACATATCAGACGAACAGACCGGACTGTACGGTAAGTGTTACTGGTCGGATTCGCAGGAGTGTGAGCGGGCTTGCTCGTCGATCTTCTGATCGCTCAATACCCGGTTGGCCGTTACGTTTAGCAGACCGCTTGCGGCTTGTGGGTGTTTGATATGATCATCATCCGCTGCCGGTGTATTGACGAGTCTTTAGAGACCTACACAGAGGTTTCCTGGCTCAAGCGAAACGAAATAGGAGCGCATATGAGATATGTGCGGGACCGAGAATAATACCAGTATGTGATACTGTATTCGATTCTCGCGATGTGACATTGATCGGTTATATGCGATATAGCCGAGTTATCGGATCAAGTGTTGATTCGATAAGTTGTTACTGATGATACCAGTCGGTTATATGCGACATGACCGGATCATTGAATCAAGTGTTGATTTAATGATTTAATGCATAATTATATATTTGATATATTACTTTGCATTAACTAGTATCGGTTCACTTTAAATGGATTTTCTCGCTCAGGTGTGCACATTGTATATACGATATAGTTTTGTGCACTTACTTGTATCATGTTTGATGATACATGGTTTTTGGTTAAGTGTATAGAATTAAACTATGGTCAAGATGATGATTAGGGTTTTGCATATTCTTTTAATTATTTTGCTTATTCATTTTGGAAAATAATTAGAGCATAAAAGAAGAAAAACAAAATGGTTTTCTTTCTTTATTCTTCATGAAGCTTATTGAAGCTTCATGAAACTTTGACCACTTAACCATTTTGTCTTTTTCTTTTGACCCTAAACATTGATCTAACCTAAGTTAATTCTCTACACCTAACCATGGTGAAAATTATGATAAGTTTATCATTCTTTTCAATTCTAAATTAACTTATTATATTCTTCATCTTCTTCTTCTTCTTCACTTCAAGATAAAGCTTCACAAGCTTTAATGGCAAAGTGAGAATTAGAGTGAGAAATCCAATTCTAAAGTCTACCCACTTCCTATTTCTTCATCCTCTACCTCTTGCCAAGTAGTAGAGTGTGTTTCCCTCACAAGTATTCTAGACTTGGTGAAGCTGGAGCTCGATCTAGCGATGCCTCGACGTAGATCATCTTCGGCATGGACATCGACGACCTAGCTTGCCCATTCTCCGACGAAGCCGATGCTAGAGCCCGGATTTGATTTGGACAGCGGAGAATGGCCTCATCTCGGAGCCGTGGAGGTGGAGGACCGGATCTACAAAGGTTGTATTTCCGTATCTCTTAGTTAATTGTTAACTAGTTAGCTTTTTCGCCTAGTTTTCTAGCAAACGATCCGTAGTCGGGTCTCTCGGCACCTAGAATTTTTGAAAAATGGCATGTTTGATGCCTTGTGAGACCTCATTAGGATGCCTAGGAACCCTACACTCCTAAGTTGAGTAATGCTGATCGACCTCTCTCCATTTGTTGACATGCACTAGAGACAGCTGCATGATTTGAATCTGGTTCCAATTAAATTAGTGCCTCTGTTTCTATATTGGATATAGAACGGTTCGTATCTTAACGATGTTAAGGTACGGGGAGTTGTCCGGCTTATGCTTAAAACCAGACTCTGGATAATTCAAGGCACATTTCTGTAATGGCTGTTTCTGGGTTAACCCGGGCTATGACGGGGGTTAACTTTCTACCATCTGGAAGATCAATAGTGATATTGTTCTTGACTCGCCACAGTTTTAATAAAAATGGATTTCTTCAGAAAACAGTAGTGGGAGTATGGTGGAACTGGAAGTGATTCCAGAACCGCAAACGATTACTGAAAATTTGATAAGAACCTAAAGATTCAATCTGATTTGACATTTCATTGGCCACTCCTTAGATATGGTGGGTAACCTTAGGCACCCGAGAGGTACTCCGGTAGCGTCAAGGACGGTGACAGGGAGGTTCTTGTTTACCCAGACTTGCCATTGCTGTTGCTCTAGGCTGTGAGACCCGGCAGGAGGATGAGTATAGCGTCGTTCTGAACTAGCTTTAGAAGTGTACGTCTATATGACTCTGCCAGAGTGTTGTCATAGTCAGTGGGAGCAGCGGAAGCATAGTGGACAAGTGGCTTATGTCTATTTGTAGACTAAAGCAGATATAGCGGAGATAGATCATCTATTTCTGATGTGACAGTCATAGGTTTGACTTCATCAGAATAGGGGATGGATCTGTTAAGAAGGTAGTAGGGTATGATGTCCTGGTATTTGGAAGACATACACAAAGTAGGAAGTGAAATTCCTATACTACGGTTGGTTATACTTTGGTTGTCACACAGTGCTTTCTCCACATGGGACTTGGATATAATATCAACACATTCTGGTTACTGGATCTATGGTTTTAGATCTAGATTTTCGTAGTTTCCCAATCTGGGTACTTAGACAGCATTCTAAAGGTATTTAAAATGGACGACTCCAGGCACGGTAGTGTACCTGCAGGTGATGGAGTCACCCTCTCTAAAGGTGTCTTACAGACTAAAGGGGAGAGGGATGTGCATGATTGGCAGATCACTTGCTTAGGCAATTGAGTCACTCATGAGATGTCAAGTACCACTCCAGATGTTGTTTTGCACGGGATGCAATATGTTGGTATTGATCCAATTCTGGAGAAACATTCGGAAGCAGTTTTAGAACATAAGTGGGTGTTCTAGGGATATGATAACAACAGCCTCATTCAGGAGACGGTTATAATTCTAGGCTTCCAAGGTGACTTGGATGATAGAGTGACTATCAGAGTTATTGTTTTCCCTCTGACGAGGGGCTGTGTTTTGGGCAGGTGATCCAAGCGGACACTGAGGGAGGCATGACGCAGGATACTGATTAAGTTCAGTTGACGATACAGTCTAAGAAGTTTGGATTTGGAGTTCACTTATGAACTAGGTCCTATCAGACATCCAAACATATTCTAAGACAGGTATTGCTCATTTTTGGAGATGGCTTTCTCCGCGAACTTGAGATAAAGAGAGACATAGAATGAAACATCAGGGCGGATGCACTCACTGAGGCTATTCCTCGAACGTAATAGTTTCGCAAACGAGCTTTGTGAGACTGATTAGTAGAGGAGTTGGGTGTTCGGTATCACACGGGCTGTGAGTATGCGACATCGCAATAATTAGCCTTCAGTGCAAGCGGGAGATTGTTGGATATAGTGCCCTCAGAGTCAATTATTGGATCACAGGCACGTGATTGCAATGATTGAGGGAGGACCTATGCAGGTAGGACAGTCTTACTCAAGATGATAGTATGCTATATGGTTTATCTTTATCATCGTGTACTGCTTTAGGTGACATTACTGATATCTATTGCACGTTGATAGAGCCCCTGGGATTCTTGCTTGACTGCCAGGAGTATGATGGCGATCATATATGTGAGAGCTGGGGTCTATAAGCACATCCTTAAAAGGTCCCTAGTCGAGGGAGTTTCGAGATAGGGCATCGATACTCAAGAGTAGACTAGTGTATACAGTCGAGACCCCGACGAGGGATGGTAGCCGGTCTCATAAGCCACTGGTGTCAGTTAGTTCACCTAAGATGTATACAGGTGCTCATTGGGTTATGAGTACACCGGACAGGACTCGCCGGGAACATGCTAGTTGGTCTTATACCTGACGTCAGATAGCAGTTCCCTGGCGACATGTGTACAGGTTAGTTCATCGACCTGAGATCGTCATTTGTCTTGTATGAGTTCCCACTGTACTTTGATTACTACCCTACCACGCTCAAAGGAGTCATGCAAACAGGTTTTAGTTGGGTACAGTCCCGAGCCACATGGAGGCAGTGAGCGGATCGGCAGGGGTTCGACTCTCCCGGTATTGGGGGTGAGGTCGCGCTGTGTCTAGGAAAGCCATTACGCGAAGTCTTTAGCCAAGACAGGAGATTTACTGGTAGGTATTTCAGTAGTATCTCAGGGTTTTCTGGGCTACACTCCTACAAGACTTGTAACGCTTTTGGGGGTCTGACTTTTACCAACCCCCTAGGCCCGACATGCGATGCTCATAGACGAACGGACCGGACTGTACGGATATTGTCACTGACAGGCTCAGTAGGGTGTCAGCATGAGTTTGCTCATCGACGTCCCGTTTGGTCATTACCTGGTAGCCCGTTACGTATGGCTAATACCTCTGACACGCTAGTGGCCAAAGTATAGACGAGTCTTTAGAGTCCCCCACAGACAGTTTCTCAAGTTTCTGGCGAAACATTGTATAGGCCGTATGGAAATATGGAAGGGTTCGATCATATACGTGCGGTATTGCACGGATCATGATCGGACGGATAATACTAGCGGGCTTTGGTTTAAGCTGGATCCTAGTATTGTACAGTGTAGATTTTGTCTCTTTGCGATTGTATTCAGTTGAAATACAAATGCGGGTATGTATATACGGTCGCGGGGTTTTCCTGTAATTTATTACGGGATCAGTTTTTTGAAGTTGCCAGTTTGCATTCCGTTTCGGCCAGTTTTCCTTTGATCTTTCACGGCCGGATTTTTGTGATGGGAGGGGATAATTTGCATATTTGCAAATTAGCAATTGTGGAGGGGTTATTTGTGGTTTGAGAGTTCATGATGGTTCTTGATGAGATTGATTTAGTTTTGTGATCATTTCATTAGCATTAAATGAGATGAGAGGTGATTTAGAAATGAAAGTGACCTTTATTCCTCATTATCTTCACATAGCTTATGGTCACCATTTGCTTTCCCTACACTCACCCCCTTGTAGTTTTTCCCCTCCTCATTCATTTTGGCCGGCCACTATTTGATGGGGAGAGATTTATTTTTTGTGTGGAAAATTCTTCATCTCATTCTTTGTATACACCAAAATTCCCAAACTCATCTCCATTATTCTTCACCTCCATTCATCATGGCAACTTCAACCCCAATAGAGACAAATGGATTCTACACTTTGCCTACAGCATCCTTGGGCACGTCGACTCGCCAACTTCGTGCTCGAGTTGCCTCGGTCCAGAGGTGGGAGCGCATAAAAGAACCCGGCGATGTGGTGCCCGTTCCGACGAGGAGATGAAGACCGGAGATTCAGCGAGGAGATCGGGATGGAGGCCGAAGACCGAAAGACACGGTGTTAGTTATATGTATGCCCTAGAGGCCATTACTGTACATTGGATGTATATTGTAGTGGATGCTGGGACATATATAGGGAAGACTTTCTTGCTCGACATGATAGTATGCTATCTGGTTGCTCTTTACCTTAACGTGTACACTGTTTGTCTCTCTGTTACATGTTGGTAAAGCCCTTAGGATGTGTACTTGACTATCTGGACTATGATGCGGATCATACTAGTGGGGACATGGTAGTCCATAAGTACATCCTTCAAAGTCCCTAGTCATGGGTGTATCGAGACGGGGCATCGATACACCAGAGTAGACTAGCGTATACCTTCTCGACCCATACAGATGGGCGATGGATGATCCCATATCCATTGGTGTTTGAAATCGGAGATGATATACGGGTGCTCAGTGGAAACTGGGTACACTGGACGGACTCGCCGAGAACTCCCAGATGGTATTATACCTCACGTCAGATGGCAGTTCTCTGGTGACACTGGTACAGAGTAGTCTGTTGACCCGAGATCGTCATAGAGTCTTGTGTGGTTCCCACTGTGCTTTGATTTCCATCTTAGCACGTCCAAGAGGGCGTGCAAAACGGTGGTTTTTGGGTACAGTCCCGAGTCACATGGAGGCAATGAGCGATAGGAGGGGATTCGTCTCTCCCGGTATAAGGGGGTTGATGTTGCGCTGTGTTCGATTGGCTATAACAGGAAATCCCTGGCCAGGGTTGCTGAGATTTACTGGTAAGTGTTACCAGTAGTTTCTCGAACAGTTATAGACCTCATATCGACACGACTTATCGAGCTATTGGGGTCTGACGTTTACCACCCCTAGGCGAGATATGCGACATATCAGACGATCAGACCGGACTGTACGGTAGTGTTACTGGTTGGATTCACAGGAGTGTGAGCGGGCTTGCTCGTCGATCTTCTGATCGCTCAATACCCGGGTGGCCGTTACGTTTAGCAGACCGCTTGCGGCTTGTGGATGTTTGATATGATCATCATCCGCTGCCGGCGTATTGACGAGTCTTTAGAGTCCTACACAGAGCTTTCCTGGCTCAAGCGAAACGAAATAGGAGCGCATATGAGATATGTGGGGGACCGAGAGTAATGCATGTATGTGATACCGTATTACATTCTCGCGATAAATGTATCGATTAGATTATATGCGATATACCCTAATTATCGAATCAAGGATTGATTCAATAAACCGGTACATAGGATACTAGTCGGTTATATACGATATGACCGGATCGTTAAATCAAGTATTGATTTAATGATTTAATGCATAATTATATATTTGATATATTACTTTGCATTAACTAGTATCGGTTCACTTTAAATGGATTTTCTCGCTCGGATGTGCGCATTGCATATGCGATGTGATTTTGTGCACTTGCTTGTATCATGTTTGACGATGCATGCAAACTTGGGTTTGTGTAAAGATTGAACCATGGTTTTATGAGTGGTTAGGGTTTATTATTTTCTTATTCATTTATTCTATTTAGTTATTTGGAAAAAGAAAAAGAGTGAGAAAATGGTGGCTTTTCTTTGTTTGTAAATGAAGCTTCATGAAGCTTTCATTATGTCACCATTTTGTCTCATGTTAAAACCTAACCACTCCACTTAACTATAGTTCTCTCTCTACACTTAACCAAGGTAAAAGTTATGATAAGAATGGATTTTCTTTTCTATTTTAATTAATTCTTATCATAACATTGTTCTTCTTCTTCTTCATTTCTTCATGGAAGAAAGCTTGCTCCATTAATGGCAAGTGATGATAAAGAGTGAGAAATCCAATTCTAAAGTGAACCCACTTCCTATTTCTTCATCCTCTATCTCTTGCCATGTAGTATAGGGTGTTTCCTTCACAATTTTTCATGGCTTGGTGAAGGTGGAGCTTGATCTAGCGATGCCTCGACGTAGATCATCTTCGGCATGGAAATCGACGACCTAGCTCGCCATTTCTCCGACGAAGCCGACGCTAGAGCCCGGGAATTCATTTGGACAGCGAGGGGACTTCGTTGCGGAGCTATGGAGGTGGAGCACCGGATCTACAAAGGTTGTATTTCCGTATTCTTGTAGTTAGGTGTTAACTAGTTGCTTTTTCGCCTAGAATTCTAGCCGACGATCCGTATTAGGGTTTCTCGGCACCGTTAAAATTTGAAATTGGCATGGTTGATGCCTTGTGATACCTCTTGCGAGTGCCTAAGAATCCTACAGTGGTATCAGAGCCTAGCTAGAGCCTTAGGCGAAGTCTAGACGGAGTTTGAAGTCCGATCGAACCGAAAAATAGAACCCAAAATAGCTCCCTGGACTTTTTCCAAATTCTGGGATTTTTCCACATTAAAAATATGCAGAAAACACATCAGGAATATCTAAGAGTTACTGTGAAATTCGGCGGACTAATTCAACTATCCCACCGCGGTTCCGCGGCATGAGCAAGGCTCATGCGGCGGTTCCGCGGCCGTACGGCCACAGTATTTAAATTATTTTGCACAGTAATTCTTAGTTTCCAGTGGTTATTTTTCTGGGAATTTTTAATATTTTTTCAAGAGTTGAATTTTCTGGGTTGTTTTGGGGATTCGGTGTTTCGATCGGAGTATCAGATTTTGTCTATGTGGCTTTCCGGATAAATTTTAGAATATGTTAAAAAGTTCGACCGGATATAAATACCCAATTTTTCCCCTGTCGGGAAATTTCCAAGTGTTGGATTTTTCCGTAGTTTAAAGACGTTCTAAGTAGTGCAAGTAACGCGATGGACCCTCTAGAAGACAACAAACCTTAACTCGATTATGTGACCGTCTTGAACTGCCCTTTGAACCTTCGGGTTTGGGGCAGTACGGCGTGCCACATGTGAGGCGTTGACTTGACCCTTCTATGGCTGGACCGTTGGTACTGAGGCACGAACTGAATGTTGTTAGACTTATTTCATGTGTTGAGCTGTATCGGGAAAACTTGGGTGTTCGATTGTTCGATCGAAAAGTTTAGCATTTTCTATTTATCCGGAATGTGATACAATAATTGGAATTCACAAGAAGTTATGAGATAACTGAATGAATGTTATAAACGTAGCAGTTTAGTCTCACTTGATCGGTTGTCACGGAATTTTGATGTGATCAAAAGTCCGTCGCAATCACGTAGTGTACGGGGATACTCGCTGGGTAAACTTAATAGACAGCTACATCCCATAGCCCCGACCAGGTGACTGTAGGAGAACCCCGTCGCCGAAAGCATCCGTTCGGGTGCTCCCGGTAGCGGTGTTCCGCCTTGGTGCACTTCGTCGACTGCATCGGGGGTGCGGCCGCCTACTAAAGTTTGCGACGAGCATTCGATCAGGATGTCGGGAATCTTGTTGAATTGCCCGACTTGATATTGAAAAGTGTTTTCGATTATGAGACTAAAATGTGGGGTTTATAATTGTTAGGCATGCGATGTCTAAGTAATTCATTTGGTCAGGCATGCGATGTCTGAGGTGGTTGCGGATTCCAACTGTTGTAGTTTTACACTTTCTTTTCTGTGACCGTAAGTGTAATATGTGATATCGCCGGTTTCGTTGCTATATGTCAACGACAATTGGGATGCGCATATTTACTTACGTTGATGACATGTGATGTTATATGTTGCTGGATATGTTATATTGGATTGTCGTGTTTGAATAGCCGGGGGTTTTTATGTGAGATGAGTGTTTTTCATTTTCATTCATGTAAAAACTTGTATGTAATATTCTTTTATTGGGGCACTTCCAGGTTGCGGAAGATGTCACCCTTTGTATATTATTTACATTTCTGCACTAGGATAGACCCAAGGAGGGGAGCACAAGTAACCGGGTTCTGGAGTCCAGTGGGAGACCAACTCGAGGAGTCGAGTCCGGGTCTCCTAACTCTAGAATTGGTAGGGTTGCTTGCCGCTCTCGTAGGGGTCTAGGGCTGTGGGTTTGGCTATTCATTGCGACCGTGGAATCCGTGTTTTATACTGGCTCGTATTGAAAACACGGACGTCCTAGTATATCCAATATTTCATATGTTTCTTCTGCTGCGATATCTGTGATGTGATCATGTGATGTTCTGTGATAGATACAGTATATAGTATATATGATATATTATATAGATGTTACTTATGTTTTACACCAGCGCTAGCCCTGCCCCGCTCTGTCGTTAGTTACCTAACCTAGCGGTGCACGAGGGGACATCGAGGCGAATGCGGATGGCATAAGTGTACGTCGTATTTATCTGTGTTGTTTAGGTACATTAAATGATGGGACTTCATTAATGTGATTAATGAAATAAAAGAAACCTAAGATGTTGTAGAATCGAATTTCAAAATTAAAACAGGTAGCTACAGTTCTTGCTTTGCACAGAGGTATATGTGATATATCCTGCACCTTATTCGATGAGGAAAGGACCGAGATCCCTTTACCTGGAGTGACTCCTTTAGCAATGACTGGAAGATGCTATACACTCGGTTTGTCTTTTGATTGCTTTTAAGAGTTTTTGCTTTGCACAGTGATATATGTGATATATCCCGCACCTCATTCGACGAGGAAAGGACCGACGATCCCTTCATCGGGAGTGACTCCTTTAGCAAAACTAGAAAAGCCTCAAAAACACTCCATTTTAAAATCATTTGATTCTACAACGATATCAAGTTCATTACGCAATAGATTTTCAGAAAAACCTGACGTAGCCCTCCGTCATTTCAGATAAGTTGTATATAGTATTCGTGCTGTATTTGTTGGCTTTCGTCAAGGTGCAGTGTGCGGTAGCTATATGCTGCTTATCTGCCTACATACGATGCGATTGGATTAGGATAGTCGTGCGGCTTTGTTGGCTTTCGTCAAGGGTCGTGCGGGTGGGTTTAATTCGATCAAGAAATATACGGGTTGAACTTGACTAGTAGCCTATGGTTTGTTGACCTCCGTCAAGATCATAGGGTGCTAGGGGCAAAATATTATCGGGAATTTCAAGTGTTGAAATTTGCAATGAGATTGCATACCTTCTATGAGATAGTTGGATCCCGATACCCGCTGCGAGTAAGAGTTACTCCTGGGAGTGTTTTATACATTACAATTAGCCGATCAAGTAGGTGTCTAGAAAGGTGTCAACGGGGTTACGCCTCTGTGAAAACGAGGTTTACAGTAATTAGGTTCGTGCGAAAGCACGGGGGACCTCCCTCAAAGTACCGACACTGGCCTGGCTGAAAGATTGGCGAACTTGTAGTGTGTAATTAATCCCGGCTAGTCTTTCCTTTTATGGTTTGAAGGAAGATTTGATAAAAAGCAGTGGGAGCCATCCTGATTAGATAAAATAATAACCAATCTATTCTTGCCAGAGCGCACGCTGAGTGTTTTCTTCTCTCTCTCTCCAGGTAGCGACCATATCACGCCTTAATCAAGATAATAATACGGATTATTGACCGAACCCCCTTGTTATACTGAGCTGGGGAACGTTGGTCCCGCTCCAACTTATAATTGTTATAAGACAGAGCAGGAAATTGGGGAATACCAAATTTCCCGTGCCGCGCAAACGAAGAGAGTCCATGCTGATGCATCATCTTCGGGTGTGTTCGTTACAAAGAACTGTTTCTCTGTATCCTCCGCGTCCTGGGTATGTGATACCAGATCAGGATCCCTGATATGTAATCTGTTACATAGGGCTACAGATAGGTAGAGAACTGAGAACGGGTGATAAGTTTCATGAGGCAGAAAACGGGGCAAGTGTTGCAGCCAAGTCTGTTGGTCACTGTCACCCTGTATTACAATACATTGATTCTGAACGAATGTTATTAGATACCGAACCTGATATACAAAATCGTATCTATCTCTTTATTAGTAAAGAAATGATAAAATTTTGTATTGTTGGATAATGTTTTGAACATTTCCTATATCAAAAGTTGATCGGTTCAGGAACGTTATCTAAAAGCATTGATGTTCTAAATCAAACAACAGTTCTTAGTATACGGATCACACACAAGAGGAAGAGTTCAGAAATGAACGAATTCTTCTTGAGGCATTGTAGACTAGGTCAGATCAATGTGACCCGACTAGCTAGAGTTACATAAAGATGCATATTTAAATTAGTTTGAATCTACATCTTGTGAAACTTGCCAGTCATGTCACAAAGATATAATGACACCAGCTCTGTTTATTGGAAACAGAGAAAGAGTTAGTGAACTCTTGGGATGATACATGTTGATGTATGTAGGTCCCCTGTCTACACTTGCCAAGACCGGTTCTTTATACTTCATTACATTCTATGATGATCTTTCATGATTCAGACCTATGTTCCTGTTGAAACACAAGTCCGAACCTTTTGAGATATTCACAGAATATAAGTTAGAAGTAGAAAACCAATGAGGGTATAAGTATTATGTCCTTTGATGCGATCAAGGAGGAGAATACTTGTGCACGGAATTCCTGGACTATTCTAAAGGAGAATGAGATTCTCTCTCAGCATTACTCCTCCGTATACACCATAGCACGATGGTATATCGGGGCGGAGCAATCACACCCTATATGATAAGGTGTGCTCTATGATGGGTACTACTGAGTTACCTATTTACTTTTTTGGGAGTTATGCACTTGAGAAGCTGCATACCTATTGAATAGGGTTCCAATCAAATCAGTTGCCTACCACTTCATATGTGATATGGAAAGGGAAGAGCCCATGTCTTAAGCTAGTTAAGATTTGGGGTTGACCGGCCTATGTCTAAAAGCAAAATCCGGACAAGCTCGAAGCAAAGTCTGTAATGTAGAACTGGAAAGGTTCCAGCTATACAAACTGCAGCTGATGATTTGATAGAACCAAAGGATTCAGTAGATTCCAACGAACCTCAGCCTCTCCGCCGATCTAGTAGGGTTCCTCACCCACCTGAGGGATACTTCTGTTTCTCTATGACAGTGGGAGCGAGGATTGCATCATGAGATGATGACCCAACTAGTTTCGAGCTGGCCATCAGGAGTGTGACTCTGTAAGAATGGCTGGATGCTTAGCGATCTGAGATGGAATCCTTATACACCAACAAAGTATGGACTTTGGTTGCTATTGGGGTCTGACGTTTACCACCCCTAGGCGAGATATGCGACATATCAGACGATCAGACCGAACTGTACGGTAGTGTTACTGGTTGGATTCACAGGAGTGTGAGCGGGCTTGCTCGTCGATCTTCTGATCGCTCAATACCCGGGTGGCCGTTACGTTTAGCAGACCGCTTGCGGCTTGTGGATGTTTGATATGATCATCATCCGCTGCCGGCGTATTGACGAGTCTTTAGAGTCCTACACAGAGGTTTCCTGGCTCAAGCGAAACGAAATAGGAGCGCATATGAGATATGTGCGGGACCGAGAGTAATGCGTGTATGTGATACCGTATTACATTCTCGCGATAAATGTATCGATTAGGTTATATGCGATATACCCTAATTATCGAATCAAGGATTGTTTCAATAAACCGGTACATAGGATACTAGTCGGTTATATACGATATGACCGGATCGTTAAATCAAGTATTGATTTAATGATTTAATGCATAATTATATATTTGATATATTACTTTGCATTAACTAGTATCGGTTCACTTTAAATGGATTTTCTCGCTCGGATGTGCGCATTGCATATGCGATATGATTTTGTGCACTTGCTTGTATCATGTTTAACGATGCATGCAAACTTGGGTTTGTGTAAAGATTGAACCATGGTTTTATGAGTGGTTAGGGTTTATTATTTTCTTATTCATTTATTCTATTTAGTTATTTGGAAAAAGAAAAAAAGTGAGAAAATGGTGGCTTTTCTTTGTTTGTAAATGAAGCTTCATGAAGCATTCATTATGTCACCATTTTGTCTCATGTTAAAACCTAACCACTCCACTTAACTATAGTTCTCTCTCTACACTTAACCAAGGTAAGAGTTATGATAAGAATGGATTTTCTTTTCTATTTTAATTAATTCTTATCATAACATTCTTCTTCTTCTTCTTCATTTCTTCATGGAAGAAAGCTTGCTCCATTAATGGCAAGTGATGATAAAGAGTGAGAAATCCAATTCTAAAGTGAACCCACTTCCTATTTCTTCATCCTCTACCTCTTGCCATGTAGTATAGGGTGTTTCCTTCACAAGTTTTCATGGCTTGGTGAAGGTGGAGCTTGATCTAGCGATGCCTCGGCGTAGATCATCTTCGGCATGGACATCGACGACCTAGCTCGCCATTTCTCCGACGAAGCCGACGCTAGAGCCCGGGAATTCATTTGGATAGCGAGGGGACTTCGTTGCGGAGCTATGGAGGTGGAGCACCGGATCTACAAAGGTTGTATTTCCGTATTCTTGTAGTTAAGTGTTAACTAGTTGCTTTTTCGCCTAGAATTCTAGCCGACGATCCGTATTAGGGTTTCTCGGCACCGTTAAAATTTGAAATTGGCATGGTTGATGCCTTGTGAGACCTCTTGGGAGTGCCTAGGAACCCTACACACGGAACGCTCGGTATGGCTTTATACCCATTCTCTAGTTTGCTAGCATTAGATTAATGGCCCAATCCGGGTTTAAAGTAGGCGGTAGCGCCGGTTTTTAAAGATAAAGAAAAGTTTTATTTCCGCATTTTGGCCTCGGAATGAATGCCGGGGCCCTGCCGTGCACTTACACCGGCTATATCACATATAACCGGCCGATATCACATATCGCGAGAATAGAATACAGTATCACATACACATATTAATCTCGGTCCCACACATATCACATATGTGCTCCTACTCCGTTTCACCTGAGTCAGGAAACCTCTGTGTAGGACTCTAAAGACTCGTCAATACGCCGGCAGTAGGTGATGATCATATCAAACACGCACAAGCCGCAAGCGGTCAGCTAAATCTAGCAGCCACCCGGGTATTGAGCGATCAGAAGATCAACAAGCAAGCCTGTAAATACTCCTGCGAATCCAATCAGTAACACTTCCGTACAGTCCGGTCTCTTCATATGATACGTCGCATATCCAGTCTAGGGCTGATTAACGTCAGACCGCAGTATGATAAGTCGTGCCGATGTGAGGCTCATAACGGATCGAGAAACTACTGATAACACTTACCAGTAGATCTTTATATATGCTCTGACCAGGGACTTCCAGTTATAGCCAATCGAGCACAGCGCAACATCAACCCCCAATACCGGGAGAGACAAAACCCCTCATATCGCTCATTGCCTCCATGTGATTCGGTACTGTACCCAAAAGCCACCATTTTGCACGTTCTCTTGAACGTGGTAAGGTAGAAATCAAAGCACAGCGGGAATCACACAAGACTCTATGACGATCTTGGGTCTACAGACTAACCTGTACCAGTGTCACTAGAGAACTACTATCCGACGATGGGTATAATACCAACTAGGAGTTCTCGGCGAGTCCATTCAGTGTTTTTAGTTATATTTATTCTATAGAGGCCATTACTGTACTTATGATGTATATTGTAGTGGATGCTTGGACATATATAGGGAGGACTTTCTTGCTCGACATGATAGTATGCAATCTGGTTGCTCTTTATCTTAACATATACACTGATTCTCTATATTACATGCTGATAAAGCCTTTAGGATGAGTACTTGACTACCAGGATTATGATGCAAATCATACTAGTGGGGACAGAGTAGTCGGTAAGTACATCCTTCAATGTTCCTAGTCGTAGGTGTATCGAGACAGGGTATCGATATACCAGAGTAGACTAGCGTGTCGCTTCTCGACCCAGGTAGATGGGCGATGGATGATCCCATATCCATTGGTGTTTGACATCAGAGATGGTATATGGGTGCTTAGTGGAGACTGGATACACTGAACGGACTCGCCGAGAACTCCTAGATGGAATTATACCTGCCGTCAGATAGTAGTTCTCTGGTGACACATATACAAGTTAGTCTGTAGAACCGAGATCGTCATGGAGTCTTGTGTGACTCCCACTGTGCTTTGATTTCCACCTTACCACGTTCAAGAGAACGTGCAAAATAGTGGCTTTTGGGTACAGTCCCGAATCACATGGAGGCAATGAGCGATAAGAGGGGTTTCGTCTCTCCCGGTATTGGAGGTTGATATTGCGCTGTGCTCGATTGGCTATAACAGGAAGTCCCTGGCCAGGGCTGCTTCAGAGATATACTGGTAACTGTTATCAGTAGCTTCTTCCCCCGTTATGAGCCTCACATCGAAACGACTTATCGAGATACTGGGGTCTGACGTTTACCACCCCTAGACGAGATATGCGACATATCAGACGAAGAGACCAGACTATACGGTAGTGTTACTGATTGGATTCGTAGAAGTGTGAGCAAGCTTGCTTGTTGATCTTCTGATCGCTCAATACCCCGGTGGCTGTTATGTTTAGCAGACCGCTTGCGGCTTGTAGGTGTTTGATATGATCATCACCTACTGCCAGCGTATTGACGAGTCTTTAGAGTTCTACAAAGAGGTTTCCTGGCTCAAGCGAAACGGAGTAGGAGCACATATGTGATATGGGCAGGACCGAGATTAATACGATATGTGATACCGTATTCTATTCTCGCGATTGTGACATCGGTCAGTTATATGAGATATAGCCGGGTTATCGGATCAAATGTTGATTCGATAAGTTGTTACATTAGATATTAGTCGGTTATATGTGATATAGCCGGATTATTAAATCAAAAGTTTATTTAATAGTTTAATGCATAATTATATATTTGATATATTAAGCTACATTAATATATACTTGCTCACTTATGATTTCTTTTCTCACTTGATGTGCACATTGTATATATGTGATATGTATATTTGTGTACATGTTTGTGTCATGCTAGGTTACATATGCAACATATAAGTATGAGACTAATACCATGCTAGGGTTTATGTTATGGTTAATATTTATCATTAAGAAAATTACAAATTAATGGATAATCTCATAGCTTGGTGTTTAGTGGAAACTTGTAGAGCTTTGATTTAGTCCACTTGTTTGTCATTGCTTAAAATATTTGTTAACCCAATCTTAAACCTTGACCTTGGTTTATTCTCTACATGAGTTAGTCTTGAGATGATAACTCACCATGGTTGCATTTCTAACCTCATGAATTCATTCATCTCTTCATCACTTGCTTCATCTTCTTCTTCCTCAAGCTTTTCTAGCTTCCATGGAGATGACGGAAAATGAGTGAGAAATTCATTTCTAATGTAAGCAAAATTTTTACTTCATCATCCTCTACTACTTGCCATTTTATTATAGGGTGTTTGCTTCACTAATTCTACAATTAGTGAAGAGGTAGCATGGGTTAGTGTCTCCTCGACGTAGATCATCTTCAGCCTCGAAGAATTCGATGCAAGCTTATTTATTTCTTCATAGGAGCCTCTCTAGAGTCTGGAAGTTCACGATCGCAGCGAAGGGACAACTACACAGAGCTATTGAAGTGAAGGACCGGTCTACAAAGATTGTATTCCTTGTTCACTTTAGTTGCAAAGTTGTTTGCATTTCGATTCGTCGCTTTTTGTAGTATACGATTCTATGTTAGGGTCAGCTAGAACGGCTAAAATTTTAATATGGCATGAAAGATGCCTTCCGAAACCTTGCTGCCGTGCTAGGTAATCCTTCAGTGGTATCAGAGTAATACTAGAAAATTAGACGGATTTTGTTAAGATTACGAAACCGAAATACTCCGAAACTTGCAACACCAAAACTTGGTTTTTGTCTACTTTAAAAGTCTTCAAATTTTTTTTAAAACAACTACAAAATGTTGTATGGGATATTACATGAACACATGAAATTTGAGCCTATTTGGTCAGAATTTGGCAGGCCACACTTGAAGAAAATTCGAGCTGCTCGTTTTTTCTTGGGGAATTTTCGCCTCAAATTTTTTATGTGTTCCAGGCACCGGGGTTTGGTGTTTCCGGTGTTGTTTGATTTTTCTAAGTTTGCATGAGATGTGATCTTACACTATAAGCAATTCAGAGTGTTTCGTATTCGTAGTTTTAACATTGTTTCGGGTTGTCGCATGTTGTCTAGGCGAAGTTAAAAAGTTCGATCAAATGTCAAAAACCTATTTTTCCAAGTTTAACATATTCGGAAAAATATGCAAGTAATTCTGTGAACCATTTAGAAAAATGAAACCCTAACTCGACATAATGACCATGGAAACACTTTCGAACCTTAGAGTTTGCGGCAGTTCCGCGGTGTCATTAATGAGGCTTGGGTCTGCCCTTTACCGGCTGGTGCATAGGTACTGTGGCATGTTCTGGGTATTATTAAACTGTGCTCAAGTGTTGAGCTGTCGGGAAATTGTGGGACTTTGATATATCGATCGAAAAGTTTAATATCGTCCGGGTATCATGTGATGGTATACAGTATTTGGAATCCACAAAAGTAGTTATGAGATAACAAGTTTGAATTTTATAAATCTAGTAGTTTAGTCCTATTTGATCGGTTGCCACGGGATTTTGATGTGATCAAAACTCCGTCGCAACCACGTAGCGTACGCAGATACTCGCCGGGGAACCTTAGTAGATAGCCACGCCCCATAGCCCCGACCAAGTCACTGTAGGAGAACCCCGTCGCCAAAAGCTTCCGTTCGGGTGCTCGCGGCCACGGTGTTCCGCCATAGTGCACTTCATCGACGACATCGGGGGTGCGGCCTTCTGCTAAAGTTTCCGACGAGCATTCGATCAGGTTATCGGGAATCTTGTTGAATTACCAGACAAGTTATTGGGAAGTGTTTTCAATATCGAGACTAAAATGAGGGGTTTATAATTGTTAGGCATGTGATGTCTAAGGAATTCATTTGGTTAGGCATGAAATGCAAAGTATGTGATGCATTGGTTTATGATGTCTAAGGTGGTTGCGGATTCTAATTGTTGTAGTTTTCACTTTCTTTTCTACGGTCGTAAGTGTAATATGTGGTGTTTCGCCGGTTTCGTTGCATTACGTCAACGACAATTAGGATACGCATATTTACTTACGTTGATGACATGTGATGCTATGTGTTGCTGTGATATGTTATATTGGATCGTCGTGTTTTGAATAGCCGGGGTTTTATGTGAGATGAGAGTTTTTCATTTTCATTCATGTAGTGGGGCACTTCTGGGTTGAGGAAGAAGTCACCGTTGATGTATATTATTTTCTTTTCCGCATTAGGTTAGACCCAAGGCGGGGAGCACAAGTAACCTGGTTCTAGGGCCTAGTGGGAGACCATTTCGAGGAGTCGAGATCGGGTCTCCTAACTCTAGAATTGATAGGGTTGCTTGCCGCTCTCTTAGGTGTCTAGGGATGCGGGTTTGGCTATTCATCGCGACCGTGGAATCCGTGTTTTATACAGGCTTAATTTAAAACCCGGAAATCCTAGTATATCCAATATTTCATATGATGTGTTCTACTGCGATATTATGTGATGTGATCACTGTATATGTTGAGATAGATACTGTATATAGTATATGTGATATATTATAAAGATGTTGCTTATGTTTTACACCCGTGCTAGCCCTGCCACGATCTGTCGTTAGTTACCTAACCTAACGGTGCATGACGGGACATCAAGGTGAATGCGGATGGCATAAGTGTACGTTTTATTCATCTGTGATGCTTAGGTAACTTAAATGATGGGACTTCATTAATGAGATTAATGGAAGAAAATAAACCTAAAGATGTTGTGGAATCAAATTTTCAAAAACAGGTAGCTCTAATTGTTGCTTTGCATAGCGGTATTCCTTGTAGAATATCCTGCACCTTATTCGATAAGGAAAGAGACGAGATCCCTTTACCGGGAGTGATCTCTTTAGCAATAACTAGCAGATGCTACAACCCTCGGTTTCGTCTTTTGACTGTTTTTCTAGTTCTTGTTTTGCATAGTGGTATTTGTGAAATATCATGCACCTTATTCGATAAGGAAAGAGCCCAGATCCCTTCACCGGGAGTGGCCTCTTTAGCAAAACTAATAAAAGCCTCAAAAACACTCCATTTAAAATCACTTGATTCTATGACAAGATCAAGTTCATTACGCAAAGGGTTTTCTTAAAAACCTGTCATAGCCCTCTGTCTTTTCAAATAAGTACTACTTAGTATTCATGCTGCGTTTGTTGACCTGCGTCAAGGCGTAGTGTGTGGTAGCTAACAAGTGCTTATCTGCAGCATACGATGCGATTGGATTAGGGTAGTTGTGCGACTTTGTTGGCCTGCGTCAAGGGTCGTGCAGGTGGGTTTAATTCAATCAGGAAATGTACGGGTTGAACTTGGCTAGCGCTTATGATTTGTTGACCTTAGCCAAGGTCATAAGTTGCTAAGGGCGGAATATTATCGGGAATTTCAAGTGTTGAAATTTGCAATGAGATTGCATACCTTCTATGAGATAGTTGGATCCCGATACCCACTGCGGTAAGAGTTCCTCTTGGGAGAGTTTTACACATTACAATTAGCCGATCAATTAGGTGTCTAGAAAGGTGTCAACGGGGTTATGCCCCTGGGAAAATGAGGTTTATTTTAATTAAGTCCATGCGAAAGCACGGGGAACCTCCCTCAAAGTACCGACACTGGCATGACCGAAAGATTGGCGAACTTGTAGGGTGTAATTAATCTCGGCTAGTCTTTCCTTTTAGGGTTTGAAGGAAGATTTGATTAAAGCAGTGGGGGCCATCCTGATCAGATAAAATTATAACCAATCTAATCTTGCAAGAGCATACGCTGAGTGTTTTCTTCTCTCACTCCATGTAGCGACCATTGAAGGGTTACATTAGCGCCCCGGCCAACTTCCGTGGCCAAATGCGGAACAAAAATTTTAAAGCGATCATAAACTTGGCGCGAGAATAAACCTAAAACCGGATCTTTAGCATAAACCTAGTTAGCAAAAGAGGGTTCTATCTACTATGATAGAATGTATACCTAAAGAAAACAAGTCCTTCGGGTCTTCGATCCTCTCCTTAAGCTTCTCGATGGAAGTATGGATCGTGCTTGAACTTCGGCCTCCTTGTGTGAACGATGATACACCCGAGAGATCCAACCTTGAGCTAAACCTCCAACTTGAGGTAACTAGAATACATAGCTTGCTCATCTAAGTAGACTAGAGTGAGTAAAGTGTGATTTGAGTGGCTTAGTCTCACTAATCCTTGATTCCCAACTCATGAGACACTAGGGTTTGAGAGAGGAAGAAGAAGAGAGCAAGCTTGAAGAAAGAGAAAGTATTAGTGATAATGATTATAAAAATTGAATGGCTAAGTTAAATATGACCTCAAGCATGGCATGGAAAATATCTCACCAAAATATCTAGGTCAAAAATATCTCACCAAAATATCTAGGGTCCACAAGTCAACCCAAGTCAAAATGTCAACATAAAGTAGCCATGCCACAAATATTATCATTTATCAAAAATGACAAATTCTTTTCTTTTTCACAAATTTGTTTGGACCAAGTCAATGGTCAAAACCCTAATGAGATGTCTCCTTCTATACCCCCTGTCATCCGTATATACATACACGCATCCGTGTTCCGAAAAACACGAATACTATGAGATGAAGCTAATCCAATAATCAAATACTAGGATCCGGCTTAAACCAAAGCCTACTAGTATCGTCCGCTCGAACACCACACGTGCATAAGTACACGTATGTGATCGAACCCTATCATAAAACCATACGACCTTTACTCGTTTCGCCCGAAGCTGGGAAACCCTCTGTGTGGGACTCTAAAGACTCGACAGTACTCTGGCAGTCCGTTTAACCACAAGCACATCAGCGGCACTACCTGTGCATAACGGCTACCCAGGTATCTGTCGATAAGAAGGTCGATGAGTAAGCTCATCCAAACTCCTACTGAGCCTATCTGTGACAATCTCCGTACAGTCCGGTCTGTTCGTCTAAGAGTATCATATATCAGGCCTAGGGAGTGGTAGACGTCAGACTCCTAATAGCGTTATAAGTCGTGTAGGAGTGTAGCCCAGAACACCTTGAGAAACTACTGGAACACCTACCAGTAAATCTCACTTTCCCTGGCCAGGGACTTTATGTAATGACTCTCCTAAACACAGCGCGATATCAACCCCCAATACCGGGAGAGACGAATCGTATCTAACCGCCACTGCCTCCAAGTGCTTCTGGACTGCACCCAACTACTACCTGTTTGCATGACTCAATAGAGCCGTGGTAGGGTAGCAATCAAAGAACAGTGGGAACACACTTGAGGCGAAGTATCAGTGTCAAGTCAACAGACTAAGCTATACTCATGTCACCTGGGAACTTCTAACTGACGATAGGTATAATACCAACCATAAGTTCCCGACGAGTCCGTCCAGTGAAACTCATAACCCAATGAGCACCTGCATACTATCTCCAGTACAACGTACTGATGGTTGTGGGACAGACCATCTCCCCTGCTGGGATGAGAAGCTTATATACTAGTCTACTCTAGAGTATTGATTCCCTGTCTCGATAATACTACGACTAGGGACCTGTATAAGGATGTGCTTATAGACTACCCAGCCCCCACTAGTGTGATCGCCATCACAACGATGGTAGTCAAGCAAAGATCCTAAGGGCTCCATCAATATGTATTAACGATATGTTAAAAGAAACATATACACATATTAAGATAGATACAAACCAAGTAGCATACTACTATATCGAGAAAGACTGTCGTCAATCCATATATATATCCCAAGCTTCCAAAATGTAATATACAAATTAGTACTATACAATAATGGCCTCTAGGGTATACATATCCAACAATCTCCCACTTCCACTAAAGGCCAATAATTGGTGTACCGCATACCCAACGTCTGCACTAAGGATAGCTGCTGGCTTACTGCATACCTAATAGCTCAAAAAGTCGCTCGAACTGTGC
Organism: Agapanthus africanus; assembly: GCA_030015575.1. Classification (NCBI taxonomy): domain Eukaryota; kingdom Viridiplantae; phylum Streptophyta; class Magnoliopsida; order Asparagales; family Amaryllidaceae; genus Agapanthus; species Agapanthus africanus. Next base: position 283,974,445 of record CM057343.1, on the reverse strand, counting down.
TTGAGGGAGAGCCTTTGTGAATGGATCCGCCGTGTTATCTTTAGTGTCCACTCTCCATACTTCGATCTCCTAGCGATTAATGATCTCCCTGATCAGGTGATACCGCTTTAAGATGTGCCTAGATTTCTGATGGGACTGTGGTTCCTTCGCTAAAGCTATAGCCCCATTGTTATCGCAATACAAAGATATTGGGTCAACAATGGACGGAACCACATGAAGTTCACTAATGAACTTGTTGATCTAGACCGCCTCTTTTGCGGCATAGCTTGCAGCAATGTATTCAGCCTCCACCATTGAGTCTATGACGATATCCTGTTTGGAACTCCTTCAACACACTGCCCCTCCATTGAGGGTAAACACAAAACCCAAAACAGACTTGCTGTCGTCCTTGTCACTCTGGAAACTTGAATCGGTAAAGGACTCGACCGTGAGGTCTCCATTACCGTAAACTAGGAACATCTCCTTAGTCCTTCTCAAGTACTTGAGAATGTTCTTCACTGCTGTCCAGTGGTTCTCACCTGGGTCCGACTGATACCGGCTCACCACACTTAGCGTGTAAGCTGCATCTGGTCTTGTACATAGCATCGCATACATTATAGATCCTACTGTCGAAGCGTAGGGTATAGTGCTCATGCGAACCCTCTCCTCGTCAGTCTACAGAGACATCTTCTTCGAGAGGGTGATTCCGTGTAATACGGGTATATTACCGCGCTTAGAATCTTACATACTAAATCTCTTTAGTACGGTCTCTATATACCTGGACTGCGAATTTCCCAGTAATCTCTTAGATCAATCTCTATAGATCTTGATCTCCAGAATGCAAGAGGCATCACCCAGGTCCTTCATGGAGAGCCGTTGTGAGAAGAATAGCTTGACCGATTGTAGAATAAGAATGTCATTTCCTACCAAAAGAATGTCGTCCACCTACAAGACTAGGAGTACGACAGTTCATCCTACAATCTTCTTATATATAGATGGCTCATCCTCGTTCTTGATGAAGTCAAATTCCTTGACTGTTTCATTAAAACAGATGTTCCAGCTCCATGATGCCTATTTTAATCCGTAAATGGATTTGAGCAACTTGCAAACCTTCCCGCTGCTCCCACTGTCTAGAAAGCCTTATGGCTGATCCATATAAACGCACCCTTCCAAACTGCCGTTTAGAAAAGCCGTTTTTACGTCCATCTGCCAGATCTCATAGTCATGGAAGGCAGCAATGGAAAGTAGGATTCGAATGGATTTGAGCATAGCCACTGAAGAAAAAGTTTCGTCATAGTCCACACTAGGTCTTTGACGAAAACCTTTTGCAACGAGTCTAGCCTTATAGGTTTCCACCTGTCCATCTACCCCAAGTTTCCTTTTGTAGATCCATTTGCATCCAACAGGTTTTATCCCAGGTGGAGCAATATCCAAGGTCCATACTTTATTAGTGTACATGGACTCCATTTCGGATCGCATAGCATACAGCCACTTATCAGAGTCCCTACGGATAATGGCCTGCCTGAAACTGGTAGGATCATCTTCTTCCACGATGCAATCCTCTCGATCCCCGTCTATGAGAAAACCGTAGTATCTCTCGGGCGGATGAGAAGTCTTATCAGATCTGCGGAGTGGCTGAGGTTCGTCGGGTATAACTGAATGTAGCGGTTCAACCAAATCTTCAGTTATAGTTTGTGTCTCTGGAGTTTCATCCAGTTCTACCGTTCTGCCACTAATATCATTAACAAGAAATTCTTTTTCCAAAAATATGGCGTTCGTAGAAACAATAATCTTTTGTTCCTCTCCATGGTAGAATAGATACCCATTAGAATCTTTTGGGTATCCCACAAACCAACACAAAACTGACCGTGCCTCAAGTTTGTCTGGGTTCTGCTTTTTGACAAAAGCTGGGCAACCCCAAAACTTAATACGTTTAAGATACAAACTCTTACCACTCCATATTTCATACGGAGTCTTAGGCACGGATTTGGATGGAACTTGATTCAAAAGATGTGCTGCTGTTTGAAGTGCATATCCCCAGAATGAAAGTGCTAACTCAGCATTACTCATCATGGAGCTAATCATATCCAGTAGAGTACGATTCCTCCTCTATGATATACCGTTGTTCTGTGGTGTATATGGAGGAGTAAGTTGAGAGAGAATTCCATTCTCTTTTAAGTATTCTAGGAATTCCGTGCTTAAGTACTCCCCTCCTCTATCCGATCGGAGGATCTTGATACTTTTGCCAACCTGGTTCTCTACTTTGTTTCTAAATTCTTTGAATTTCTCAAAATCTTCAGATTTGTGTTTCATAAGATAAACATATCCGAATCTAGAGAGATCGTCAGTGAATGTGATGAAGTACGAGAACCCACCCCGTGCATGTATAGATATCGGACCACATGCATCACTATGTATGAGTCCCAAGAGCTCTGCTGCTCTTTCTCCATGTCCGGTGAACAGAGATTTGGTCATCTTTCCTTTGATACAAGATTGAGAAGTTTCATAAGATGAAAATTCGAACGTATTCAAGAGTCCATCTTTATGTAACTTAGTCTTTTCTCTCTGATATGACCAAGTCTACAAGGCCACAAGTAGGATTCCTCCGTATCTGAACTCTTCCTATTGCGTGTGTTTTGTATATTGAGAACTGTATTCTGATTTAGAACATAGATTCCATTACACAGTGTACCTTCTGCAACCAATACCTTATCATGATATATGTTCATGATATTTCTATCAAGAACAAAGTTATATCCATCTTTATGAAGTAAAGAAACTCATATGATGCTGCAAACCATGGAAGGTACATAGCAGCAATTGTTCAAAATCATAGTATTGCCATTTAGCAACACTAGGTGATATTCACCGACGGCTGCAGCATTAACTTGTGCTCCGTTCCCTACCCTGAAGGACATATCACCAGGTCCAACTATCCTACTTTTTCTCAGTCCCTGCAATAAATTACAGATATGAGATCCTAATCCGGTATCTAGTACCCAGGAGGTAAGACTGACCGAAAAGCAGTTCTCAATTACAAGAACACCTGAAGTAGATACATTAGCATGCTTCTTCTTCATTGGGGTCTCCTTGGAATCCAGACTATCCTCTTTCCCCCGCTCATACTTGCGATTGCCATCATAAGTTAGAGCCAAACCGACATTCCCCAGACCCGAATAAGAATTCGGATCGGTCAAGCCATAAATTTTATTATCTTCATTAGGGCATGAAATGGTTGCTACCTGGAGCCCTTGCAAGATTAGATTAGTTATTAATTTATCTAACCAAGATGGCTCCCACTGTTTCCTTAAATTCTTCTACAAACTCTAAAAGAAGAACAAGTCAGGATTTAATCGCACGTCACAATACTGTAGGTTTCTTTGGCAAAACCACAAGGTTTCACAAGGCATCAAACATGCTATGTTTAAAAATTTAGTGTGCCGAACAACCTAACCTAGGATCCAACTAGAGTTTTAGGAGCTAAACTAGAAAGTAGAAAACATTACATATAGGTGATAACGGAATATAACCTTTGTAGACTGGTCCTTCACTTCATTTACTCACTGTAGTGGTCCCTTCGCTGTGATCATGGAATTCCCGGAATCTTGCATGGCTTTTCAAGGTGAAAAGAACGATCTTGCTTGAAGTCTTTAAGGACAAAGATGATCTACGTCGAGGAGACACTAACTCAAGCTACTACTTCACTAATGAGAGATTAGTAAACTAACACCATATACTAAAGTGCTAATCTAGTAGTGGATGATGAAGTAAGAAGAGGGCTCACTTTAGTTTTATTTTTCTCACAATATTTTCTCACTTTGGAAAAACCTAGCAAGCTTTTTTTTTTCAAGGATGAAGATGTTGAATTCAAGAGATGAGAATGAAAAAATGAGGTGAGGGAATCAACCATGGGTGAGTTTGTATCATACATCTAACTCATGTAGAGACATAACCATGGCTAAATTATAATGGTTAGGTTAATAAATATCTTAAGTAAAACAAAACTAGTGGACTAAGTCAATGCATCCACAAGTTTCTACAAGCTTCATGCAAGTGGCTAATTATCCACTAATTTAGAATTACTTTAAATATTAAAACCCTATATTATAATTAGTATGGTGTAAGTCCCATGTAGTCTGTGTCAACAACCATGAAACAAAATAGAACACAATTAATATATATCACATATATATTAAGTGTGCACATGTGAGAAAAATAAATGCTTAAGTCAGCTATTATTAGTTAATGTTAACTGGTATATCAAATATACAATTATACACTAAATTATCAAATCAACACTTGATTTAATAATCTGGCTATATCACATGTAACCGACTAATATTATATGTACCGACTTATCGAATCAACACTTGATTCGATAACCCGGCTATATCACATATAACCGACCGATACAAATATCGCGAGAATAGAATACAGTATCTCATACTCGTATTATTCTCGGTCCCGCACATATCACATATGTGCTCCTACTTCATTTTGCCTGAGCCAGTAAAACGTCTATGTAGGACTCTAAAGACTCGTCAATATGCCGGCAGTAGGTGATGATCACATCAAGCATGCACAAGCCGTCAGCGATACTAGTTGGAAGTAACCGGGTATTGACCAATCAGAAGATCAACAAGCAAGCCCACTCTAGCTCCTGTAAAGCCTGTCTGTAACACTACCGTATAGTCTGTTCTACTCGACTGATATGTCGCATATCCGGTCTAGGGGTGGTAAACGTCAGACCCCAATAAACGATAAGTCATGCCGATATGAGGCTCATAACGGGTCGAGAAACTATTGATAACACTTACCAGAAAATCTCTAAATCAGCCCTGGCGAGGGACTTCCCTGTTATGGCCAATCTAGCACAGCGCAACATCGACCCCCAATACCGGGAGAGACGAAACCCCTCCTATCGCTCATTGCCTCCAAGTGACTTGGGACTGTACCCAAAAATTACCGTTTTGCACATCCTCTTGAACGTGGTAAGGTGGAAATCAAAGCATTGTGGGAATTACACAAGACTCTAAAACGATCTCGGGTCTACAGACTAACATATACCAGTGTCACCAGAGAACTGCTATCTGACGTGAGGTATAATAGCATCTAGGAGTTCTCGGTGAGTCCGTTGAGTGTACCCAGTCTCCACTGAGCACCCGTATACCATCTCTGATGTCAAACACCAATGGATATGGGATCATCCATCGCCCATCTCTTGGGTCGAGAAGCGTATACGCTAGTCTACTCTGGTATATCGATACCCTGTCTCGATACACCCACTACTAGGATGTAACATTTCAGAAAAATAAAATATTATTTTTGGGAATTTTTAAAATTTAATATTAATTTTTAATGAATATTTTAATAGTTCGGTATAATTAAATACCGATAAATTGGGAAAAATTTGGAAAATTATAGAAATTACTAAAAAGAGGGTGTTTTATGTGAATTATGCCATTTTTAAGTTTTTATGATTAATTATATGCTAATTTAGTGCTAATCGCGATTAAAAATCGCTAATCGGATTTTTAGCATATTTGTGCAAAACATACACCATTTCATTTTACACTTGTTACATAATTTTTCCATGGCTTTCTCCATGTTTTAGCATGGTTGTTGATTGTTGGAAAATAGAAAAGAAAAAGGGGAAAAAGAAAAGACAAGAAAAGAATATGAGGTATGGGTTAGAGAGAGAGAGTGGGTGAGGGTCAACCCTAGTCTTGATGCCATCCTTCATCATTCTCCCTCACATTCCTCTCCCCTCTCTCCCTTTGTGCTGCTGCTATTGCTACCCCCTTCCTCCTCCATTTTCAAGCTATAGAACTCCATGAAAAACTCTCCAAAACATCACGCCCATTTCACAAAAAAGGTGCACAAGCCCTCTAGCTATCCAATGGACAAAGAAAAACTTGATTTTGGCGCTGTTGAGGAATTCTTGAGATCTAAATGAAGTAATCATTCCATCATTAATGTAGAATTTCCATTCTCTTAGCATTCATGTTAGATTTGAACCGATATCGAGTGGTTTTGTGGTCTTAGGAAAAACCTAGTTAGGGTTAGTGGAAATTGGGAGTTGTGTTGGACAATTAAGCTCAGTAGAGGCCATACAAACCCCCTAGTGCTAGAATTTAGACCAAACCAGAGACTAGAAACCCGGAATGTCGATTTAGAAAAGTCGATATCGGGAAATTATGGAATCTGTGAGGGTTATATGGAATCTACTATCACCCCGAGACTCTGAAAATTATTTTGTGAACACATAGAGATAAGAAGGCACACAGGAAGCTAACCCCAAAACTTGAGCCACCACCTCCATGTTCTGGCCGCAGATTTAATCGATCTGGCCGCAAATTGCGGCCAGGGTAGGAGCTCTGGGTCTCGTGTTTGTTTTGTGGCTTTTTCTCTAGTAAATTAGACTCCTGGCATATGCAAAATTGTCTGATTTGACCTAGGGTGAAATCTGGGACCATTTTCTATAGTTGCTGTTTTGGATTCATGTTTCCGTATTGCGTATTTTAAATTCTGGATTTGCGTATTGTGTTTTACCTCGATCACTTGACGTTTGTACGACGAGATCGAGGCTCATTTGATGGTTTTGAAAGCGTAGTCTATAGGTTCTAACCTATAAGCATTAGCGTGTCGTTTTGGGTATTCCCGATGTGATTTTAATACGCGTTCGGATAATGTTATCTATGTAGGTACCATCATGTGGATTCGATACGATGAAGAAGATGAAGGCGACGTCGACACCGACATGCAGGACACAAGGTGAGTAGATTATATCTACGGGAGGATGTCGGGTGGATGGCGTATAGCACCCCCGCAGTTCGATATTTTGTATACTAGATATATATATACTATACATATATTTATGATAGTTTACAGTGTGTCGTGGATATTAGATGATGAGTTTAGGTGTACTAGGGTTAGATTAGGACGTAGAAGTAAACTAGTATAGTTTCCTAATTGCGAACCCTAGAATAGGTTACACCCACATGCACACACATGCTTATTCGTTATGGTTATACTTAGGTGACAAGGATAGTGTATGATGTTTGGAGATGAGTCGATGATATTGGGTATAGTTCTATGAGATCGGTGATATGATGTGATTCGTATTTGGGATACGACATGTGATTTTAGCGGGCCTTTGGACGTGTGTTTCACACACGCATTCATAACTACCTAGATGGTATCGATTTATACTAGAGTTAGATCAGTACCCCAGATCATGAGATATGATGATAAGGATACCTGATAATTGATGAGAGGAATGTCATATTGACCCGTACCCAGCTTTTGGGATGCCGTACGATGGTTTACTATATGAGCTTTATAATGATGATAGATCCGCACTCATGACTCGAGGATGTCATATGATATATTTTATCGTACAGGATACTATTGAGGCGGGATCACCGACTATTATATTTATATATATATATTGACTCAGATTTAGGTGGTTTCCATACCCCTCCTGATTGACTTGCTAGTTAGAGCTGTAGATTTGCTAGTAGATGTTAGGCTAGGCCGATGTCATACCTATCTCAAAAACTAACGAATTGGGAATATTTTAAGGACAGGTAAAGAGATCCTACGGATATTTTCAAAAGACGCATCTTTTGTCAAAAACACCGTAGCCCTTATTTTAGTAAAAACCCCGATTCGTCTTATTTCAAAAGGCAAAATGTATGACATTTTATATTGATGTAGATGCGTCACTATTGCGTTTATTAGTCGATTCCTGCATATTCTTGTTATTCGCATCGCATTGCATGTGCAAATGGTTATTGCTATATTAAACTCATGCTGTTAGGACACCAGCACCATTATCGATGATGCACATCTTCCACGTACACCTGCTTGCCGGCTCACACACTTCATCATCGATTATTGCCATGTCACTACACTGTAGCACTATTGCATTCAGGATATGATCTCTTGCATGGAATACATGTGTACATACCTCTTGTACACCCATATTTACATACATAAGTATTTGCACATACATAGATGATTCTGGCTTGATTAGAGATTTGGGAACCGCAAGATACTCTTTAAATCTGATTCATTTTAAAAGAGCGGTTTCCCTCAATATGTGCCCATTACTATTCCATATTGCATGATATACTGATATGCTTACATTTCTTTTACAAGTCACATACATCATGCTTTTGATTATACGCATTGAGATATGATGTTTCCATGATATTTCTGGATTTGGGAACCGTGGATATTTCAAAAGAGATTATATAATTGTTTTGAAAACATGTTTACCCTTGATATGATATTTCAGTGCGTCCACCATGTGTTTTCTCAGTGCTGAGAGCGACATGTGAAACTCGATTCGAGTAGGCGGTGAGGCCAATTGCGGGTACATGGTGGGCCCGGTATGGTACCCCGGGGCAAGAAAGGGATGCTGTGTATACATACGGTGAACCTGGCAGAGGGACTACTACCTACCGGTGATTGTATTTGAGCTCGGCGGATATCCGGAGGATACCGACCGGAGTTAAGAGATGATATGGGCTGATCCAGACTGACGGAGCCCGATATATGAGGATTTATGTGCCGATGCTAGGCACTGGTTTCATGATGTTTTCGAGTGTCGATGCTTGACGCTTATGTTCCATGATTTTGATATGTCGCGAGCGACACATGCTGATTTACATCCTCATACTTCCATGCATATGTTTCTGATATTTTCATGCATGATGTTTATTGTCATTGGGTGACACGTGGACGATTTCCACATACATATATTGACATTGATGACATTGATCATATAGTTGGATGATATCCACTTTTTCGTAGACTTCTTGATATAGTCGACATTGATCAAACCTCATACTTATGATATGTATTACCAGAGGCACTGGCATGAGCACTTGGTACTACACTTATGTATAGATGTTATATTGCCACCTTATCATGCTTCAGACTTCTTCATTGAGGTATATATATATATTGATCGTATTGATCTAGGATTGTGCTATACATACGATTTCTACTCTTCGATGTTTTCTTTTCACGAGTTGGTAACTCACCTCCGTTGTGCCACAGTTCTTGCAGGTTTTGCCGTACAGGTTCCATTACGGCTTTTCTGGCACACTGCTTCCTTTCTGGGTGATTGCATTGGTTGGTGGGTTCACTCGTATCGTGACCACCCTTGTATTATTTTATTCAGTTGTATCTAGAAATTCCATCAACCAAACTTGTATATTGTTTCAGACTTAGAAAATCAGTTATGTATTATTTCGACCTTAGAGTCGCGCGTTGTAGTATTATGGTTTTGCTGCTGATTTTGAGTTCTTTATTGAGTTTTGATCCTCGCCCTTTGGCATTGTATATTATATTACTTGCGTGGTTTTGACCGTCGATTGACGAAGAGCCAGCTCCCGCTTGGGGATGCCTTTTATCATTGTACATATATTATTCTTGTTGTACCCCGTTTGGGGCCAGTATTTACAAAGGAAACTCTGCCGAAATTTTCAGAAAAGACATGAGATTTTTAAAATTCATATTCGGCTTATGTTAGTTAAAAACCCTTATTTTAAAACATGTTTTCTTAGCTTCTTAAAAACTAGTTTTCCTATTTACTTTTTAAATGGTTTTAGATTTCTGGGCTTTTGGCTTACTTGAATTAGATGATGTCCTATAGACTTCATATGATTCGAGTGCCAGTCACGGGCTATTTCGGATCATGACAAAGTTGGTACCAGAGCGCTAGGTTAACCTTGGTTCGAGTCTAAGTTTGACTATGTGGAGCCTAGAGCGTTTATATATATACGGAACTTAGGCTTGACGTTACGAAACATAGACATAATCGAGGGGGTATTATACCCGAACTTTCGTCGCGTAGGATGACCTTGGTTGATGGAGTAGGTAGCTTGAGTAGAGTGACGTACCGTGCGTATGTTCCGCGGCATATTTACGATACGCTACTCCGCTTAAGAAACCTTAGGATGTACATTTCCTTGCACAGTATTATATTCATTCCTATGATCTATCCTTATTGATATTGGTTGTGATTTTGCTGCCACGATTGCATGGGCAGAGAGAGCTACAGCTAGAGTTGCATCAGCTTGAGCTCGTCACGGACGAGGACTGACCAAGGCGTGATTCCAAGGACGTACGATTGCATAGAGAGGCGTCGTCTTATTGTGTTCTCACGCCATGAGCGTTTGACAGATCGCACTTACGAGATTTCCCGGATGTGCTGATCGGCACCAGAGGATCAGGCTACTGCTAGAGGCCAGCCAGATGGTGATGACCATTGATGTATCGCTTATTCATGATGATTGAGGCGCTGTTCAGTGTATAGACGAATGAGCCAGTTGTTGCTGCAAATGACGAGATATTGCCCAGATGTTGGAGCTATTGCAGCATGAGTATATACTTAGAGATATGATGGAAGGTCGCTAGTCACCCGAGGATGAACGACTAGGACATGTGGTTCGTTCGCTTACCCCGAGGCGAGGTCATCAGATTGATTGATTCCATCTAGAGACGACTTCACGTAGGATCGTTGGTAGTCGATAGAGACGATCGAATGTCAGGAACCCGATTCCAAGCTTAACGTATTCGGAAATACATGCAAGCGATTCTATGGACCCTCTAGAAGAATGAAACCCTAACTCGATATAATGACCATGTTAAAGCCTTTGAACCTTAGGGTTTGCGGCAGTTCTACGGTGCCATTAGTGAGGCTTGGGTTTGCCCTTCTACGGCTAGACCACCAATGCTAAGGTATGTACTCGATACTATTAAACTGTACTCAAGATGTTGATCTCTTGGGGGATTATGAGGTTTTGACAAATCGATCAGATGGTTCGACACTTTTCGGATATCATGTGATGGGGCACATTGCTTGGGAGACTCCAGATGCGAGTATAGCCGTTGGAACACAGTCCATGCAGCCATAAGAAGATGAGTCCGAATCAGTCGACATTGGAGAAGAGTGGAGTAAAGAGTTCGCACGAGATTTCGACGGGATGATGTTCCACTCCGCTAACATCAGAGATGCGACACGCATGCAGAGGCGTTGTACATAGAGTATACCTCCACAGGTTGGGACGAGTTCCCGAGGACGTGTTCGGCCAGATATCTTCTACAGAGTGATGAAGATACCGAGTTCGTGATTTCGAGTCCGTGTGAGAGATTTCAGTTTGACCGTAGCCGAGAACATTTGCAGTGCGCAGATAGAGACGTGACATCGGAATAGACGATGATATAGACAAGTAGGACAAGAGGTTGAGGCGAGATGCCGACGAACTGTTGTTACTCCCTGTAAAGATTAAAGGTCGGATATGTCTACAGAGGCGTTGGGATGCGACCAGTTTCCGAGGGAATGCTGTGCTGAGGGCGCAGATGATTAGAGAAGTGCCAAAACGGAATCATCCCCGTTAGCACACCTGACATGGCCGATGAGCCGAAGGATTGCGAGATTGTTAATCCGGAGAGAAGATAAGGACCCAGAGACAGAAGATGCCAGACCGTGAGCAAGAGGCAAGTAGATATCTTGCGCTGCTAGCATTGGATGCACCCGCACCTTCTCGACTTTGAAGGAGGACATATCGATGATAGTATTTATGATTTGTGATTTTGTTATTCGATTATCATGTATCCGTCATCTTGGATTTCGGTATTTTGGGCGACATATTCGCATGATTTGGTCTTGATGGCTAAGCTCCATGATATTTGTTTTCGTGCACAATAGTTGCACCTACTGGGTATTTATATTTTGCGCATGGTTATTATGCTTGAGATATTGATTGTGATTTCATGCCTATTTTATGCCTGTGATTTGATTTATGCTTCCAGCATAGTTTTCATGCACTTTAGTGTTTGATTTGATTTGTGCACGCTGATGCACATGGTTGTGAGCTTATACACCACGGTATACCTGATTTGGATTGAGCCGTATAGTATACCGTCGATTTTGATTCTCATATTGATGTTGATTTCTTGCACACCATGCATTTGATTTGGATTTTCGCGCGTGATGAGCGCATATTTCGAGATACGATTTTGATGCACACCAGATGCACTAAATCGGGATTCCTTGTGCATGTCAGATGCACCAGATTTTGCTGTCAGGCACGCCCGTTGCCTTTGGCAGATGTTTCATGCACACCAGTTGCACCTAGATGATATATGGATTTTGATTTCCGTGAGCACCAGACGCACAGGATATTCTTATATACATTTTGGGATTGACTCCTTATGGAGCAGTACGCTTTCATGATATTTGTTATTTGTTTTCATACTGAGCAGGACTAGTCAGGGGATAGTACCTGGATATATTTTTCATGCATTGATAGTTATCGAAGGGATTTCCAAAAAGAGAGCTATAGTCTCAGTATTTACCAACGTGTCCGATATGACACGAACCGTTTAAAACAAGAAAACCCTTCTAAATTGTTTTCAAAACGGCGGAACGTACATATTAAACAAAAGATATATACATATATGGTTATTTTCTTATAACTGACGTCCGCCAATGTGCAGTGTCATGTGCATCGCACAGCGACCTAAAAAGGTTTAGCATGCATTTTCTTCAGATATTTACATTTATAGTTCTGATTTATATCATATTGGTTTTATTTTGGATTTGACCTTTGTGTCTTCACCATGACTCCGATGATTGCGGGATGCTTGACGGAGTTTTGTTTTTGAGTGATTTGCTCACTGTTCATGTGCATGCATTGCGCTATGATGTGTTTTATGTATTGATGATTTCGGAGCCCCGACGACTTGGTCTTTTTATTGAAATGTTTTAGAATTTGGGGGTTTAAATTTAAATTCGGGGACTGAATTTCCTTAAGGAGGGGAAGATTGTAACATTTCAGAAAAATAAAATATTATTTTTGGGAATTTTTATAATTTAATATTAATTTTTAAAGATTATTTTAATAGTTCGGTATAATTAAATACCGATAAATTGGGAAAAATTTGGAAAATTATAGAAATTACTAAAAAGAGGGTGTTTTATGTGAATTATACCATTTTTAAGTTTCTATGATTAATTATATGCTAATTTAGTGCTAATCACGATTAAAAATCGCTAATCGGATTTTTAGCATATTTGTGCAAAACATACACCATATCATTTTACACTTGTTACATAATTTTTCCATGGCTTTCTTCATGTTTTAGCATGGTTGTTGATTGTTGGAAAATAGAAAAGAAAAAGGGGAAAAAGAAAAGATAAGAATAGAATATGAGGTATGGGTTAGAGAGAGAGAGTGGGTGAGGGTCAACCCTAGTCTTGATGCCATCCTTCATCATTCTCCCTCTCATTCCTTTCCCCTCTCTCCCTTTGTGCTGCTGCTGCTGTGTTACGTCCCGAAAGTACGGAACATGACCGGCACTTAAACAACGAAACGTCTCGAGGCGTACGTAATCTAAGTAAGCCATAAACCCAGAAATCCAAACCAAGAAAAGTAGTAGAGTGAAGGAAAACCAATTTAAAATTAAGTAGTTTTAATAGCATAAACCGAATTATGCGGTTTTAAAAACATCAAATATTTCCTAAAAATTTCGGCAGAGTCTCCTTTGTAAATACTGGCTCCCAAATGGTATACAACATGAATAGTATACGAAATCAATAAAAGGCATCCCCAAGCGGGAGCTAGATCTTCGTTAATTGACGGTCATAACCACACAAGTAATATACAACGCCAAGGGCGAGGATCAAAACTCAAAAGGAAACTCAAAACAACAAGAAATCCACAGAAATATAACGCGCGACTCTAAGATCGAAAGAATAACATCACTGGTCTCTATCTCAAAATAAATACATGTTTGGTTGATGGAATTTACTAGATACAACAGAATAATATTATACAAGGTAATATGATGGGTACGATACCAAAAAAACCCACCTACTAGCAAGTCACCCGAACGAAACTGTGCCCGCAAAGCCGTAATGAAACCTGTACGGCAAACCTGCAAGAAACTGGGGCACAACGGGGGTGAGTTGCCAACTCGTGAATAGAAAAACATCTACGAATAGAAATCGCATGTATGACGCAATCCTAGTTCATAAGATCATAATATATAATCCTCAAATATATAACCAGCAACCCATAACCATGGCTAGAGCAAATATCTAACCCAAGTGTAATCCCATATGCCCGTGTCAGTGCCTCAGGTAGCAATGTATCATATGGATGCGGTATGAATGCATAAAACAGAATACTTGAAACTGAAGAAAACTGCTTTCATAAATTAGTGAGATTTCTGTATTTTTAAAATGAGGTATCATAATGAAATCAGCATAAAACAGTGCCTAGCATCGGCACAAAACGTAATCCCAATATCTCGATATCTTTGTATCACAGTCTCTGTACCTCAATATCTCGAAATCTCAATGTCTCAATCACAATGACTAGGGCGCCGTCAGTCCAGCCCGGCCCCTACCATCCATCTCATGACCACGACGGTATCCTCCGGATATCCGACGCGTCGGGTAATATCACCGATCGGTCGTTTTCCCCTGCACAGGCTCAACGTCAACAACACGATCTTCTTGCCCCGGGTACCGTTTCGGGCCCACTATGTACCCGAAACGGTTCATCCACCTTCTCGAATCGGGTCTCGAAATCCATCAGCAAACTCATGGTGGACGACTCATACATCATGGGAAAATCGCACATTTTATTTAAAAGAGAGGAAAGAAGTTTATACAAGTTTTGCGGTTTTCCCCCAAATCCAGAAAATCTCATGGAAATCCGAATCCAAATCATCAATAGCATGTAAAACCATGAATATAGGCATGAGAATCCATGAATACGGCGTAACGATGAATAACAGTATGCATGAGGTGACAAGTTATAACTACAATATCTACGCTGGCATATAAGGTAAGTACACTAATATCATGTCAAACTACTAGCTATCAAGTTAAGTTAAGCCATAATATTTTCTAAGGTGTACGTGACATGGCAATTACCGATGAAAATATATGTGAGCCGGCAAGTAAGTGTACGTGGTACATACGCATCATCGGTAATGGTGCTGGTGTCCTAACGGCATAATATCAACAATACAATATGAAATAACAATGTAAGTATGAGATGCGGAGCGAGCAACCATAATGAGCGGGAGCTAAATATTAAACAATGGTGCCATTTGAAATAACACGAGTCGTAGGGTTTTGAAAATAAGGGCTATAGTGGTTTTAAGAAAGGATACGTCTTTTGAAATATCCGTAGATCCTTTGACCTGTCTTTTAAAATACCCACGATCTGCTAGTTTCTGAAATAGGTAGGAGTCGAATCTAATCTAACAACTACACTAAACTAAAGGGCTAAGCTAACTGGCTACTGAAGGTAAGGAAACCGCCTAACATCTGAGTCGATACATACATATATGTATATATATTAGTCGGTGATCCCGCCTCAATAATATCATATCCGATGCCATATCAATAATCAGACATCCCAAGTCAAGAGTGCGGATCGATCATCAATAAATAGCTCGTAGGTAAATCCATCGTACGACATCCCAGATCTGGGTACGGGTCAATATCACATTCATCATACTATACATCTCGTATCCTCTTTATCAAATATCATGATCGGGGTACTGATCTATATCTAGTACAATACTGATACCGCCTAAGTATGCATGCACGTGTGTGAAACACTACGTCAAAGGACCTGCTACAATGTCATGTCGTATCTCAAATACGAACCCTGCCATATCACCGATCTCACGGCCTCAAATCAAATCAGATCGACTCATTTCAAATCCCAAGTACTATCCTCATCATCCATGCATGTGTATATGAATGTATATATGCATAGTCCCGTACCCACGCGTATATACATATATACACATCCCCATCTACGCACAAGAAAGTAATGTATGCAAGTCTGTGTGTGCGTATGTGGGTATAACAACTACTCTAGAGTTTCGCAACTAACCCCAAGCTAATCCATGAACACATAATCATATCATGAATAAACATTCTCGTATCATAAAACACCTATATAATCATATATATATGAACTATACTACGGACTGCGGGGGTGCTATACGCCATCCACCCGACTTCTCCTCGTAGATATAAATCTACTCACCTGGTCCTCGCTCGCCGGTGCCGACGTCGCCACGCGCTTGCTTGTCGTCTCGAAGTCCACATGGGGTACCTACATATCATAACGCACCGTATCGCATTAAAATCCGACTCATGACCAAAACGACACACGAATCCCACATAGGTCAAAACCTATGGCTGCTTTCACAATTCAACCCAAAAACCCTCGACGTCGGCGTACAAACGCTAAGCCATCGAGAAAAACCCAAACACACTCATTCGCACGATCACAAGCACTAATTATACTATAAAATAGGTTAAATTTTCACAAAAACCCCCAAACTCACTTTAAAAGCCATTTTTCCGAAAATCTTGCAAGCAAATATTACCCGTTTTAGTACAAAACCCGACGTTTAAACAAATCTAGCGGCCATAATACTTATTAAACATCTTAAATAAGTCACAAAAACAATTTCCATAATTTAATCTCATTAGATTTCATTAACCCCAAAATTCTAGTTTACAATATACCCAAATTTTAACAATTTTAGCAAAAATGCACAAACAACAATTTAGCTGGGATTTGCATGAACTAAAGTATTAAAATACAATTTAGAATGTTAATAATGTCATGAAACCTAAATTATATTTTTAAATCTCCCATTTGCAATTAAATTCCAAAACCAAGTTTGCTTAAAATTCCAATTTTTAAAAATTTACAAGTATCAAGTGGTAAACTAGCAACTAGGTTAGTTTTAGCATAACATTAACAAGTTAATCCCCTCCATTAGAACCATGAATAATAGATAAAATCCTCACTTGATCACAAACCCTTATCATTAATTCTCAAATTATCAACAAGAATCAAATTAACACTTTAATATGCTAGAGTAAGCAATTTAAACAACAAATTCATTATAGGCATAAGATTTATACCTCACGATCCATGATCAAACACACAACCTAGCCTCCAAAATGCTCTCTTTGCTCCAAGAATTCGAGTAGGATTGCTCAAAGAATAATGGGTAAGGCTTGGAATTGGGATTAGATTTGAATTTGTATGGATTTGAAGTGATTTTTTGTGGGTTTTTGATGCAAAATGGAGTGGGATTTGGGAGAGGGGCTGCTGCTGTGGGGGGAGATGGGGCTTGGCCTGAAGAGGGGGGAAAGAGAGAGAGTGTGTGGTGAGGTTATGAAGTCAAGAATTGACCAAAGTCAATTAAGCCCATACCTTAATATATATTCTTTCATTTCCTTTTCCTTTCATATTGTTTCATTTCAAACTAAACTTAGAAGTGTGAGATGTGTGGGTGTGGGGCTGCCATGGGCACGGCCAATGATGGAAAGTGGGGGTGTGTGAGTGTGGGGTGAAGGAAAATGATAATTTATATACCCCAACATCCAATTACACTAATTTTCACTATTTAAGCCTTTTTCTTCGATATTTTCTAAACCGTTTTGGCAAACCATTTCATTTCAAAAACCATATGATAAAATTTTGATTAATTTGTTATGATGCACAAAATTTGTTTCAACCCATTCCAATTTGTAATTTTCCCTAATTAAATGTTTTAGTGATGGCTTAAAATAATATTAAAATAATTATTTTCTGAATAATTTTCAGAAAATTTGAAATTTCACCAGTGGCTCAATAAACACCAAATACTAGCAATTACATAGCTAGAATATATATATTTAATTTTATAATAAAGATATTTGTATTTGACTTTTTACAGAAAACCCCCCTTATTTTACCGATTTTACGAAATTTCACCGAAACGATTTTCAAAACGTTACAATCTTCCCCCTTAAAGAAATTCGGTCCCCGAATTTAAATTAAAACTCCCCCCAAATACTAAAACATCTAAGGCAAAACCATCAAGTCGTCGGGGCTCCGAAATCGTAAATACATAAAACAAATCGTAGCGCAGCGCATGCGCATGAAAAATGAGCATATAACTCAAAATCAAAACTCCGTCAAGCATCCCGCAATCATCGGAGTCATGGTAAAGACACAAATGTCAAATCCAATACAAAACCAATATGACATAACTCGAAACTATACACGTAATTATCAAATCTATATATGTAAATATGTTAAGGGAATGCATGCCAAATCTCTTAAAGTAGCTGTGCAATGCGCATAACACTGCACAGTGGCGGACGTCTATCATAAGAAAATAATCATATACATATATACCTTTTGTTTGAACTGTACGTTCCGCCATTTTGGAAACAATTTAGAAGGGTTTCCTTGTTTTAAACGTTTCGTGTCATATCAGACACGTAGATAAATACTGAGACTATAGCTCGCTTTTGGAATTCCCTTCGATAGCTATTAATGTATGCAAAATACATTCAGGTACTGTCCTCTGACTAGTTCTGCTCAGTACAAAAACACATAGCAAATATCATAAAAACGTACTGCTCTATAAGAAGTCAATCCCAAAATACGCATATGAATACTCTGTGCGTCCGGTGCGCACGAAAATCAAAATCCATGAATGTGACATACATATGCATAGAAACAACATCTAAGTGCATCGGGTGTGCATGAAACATCTGTCAAGGGCAACAGGTGTGCCTGACTACAAAACAGGTGCATCTGACATGCTCGAAGAATCTCGATTTTGTGCTTCTGGTGTGCACCAAAATCGCATCTCAAAACATGCGCTCAACATGCGCGAAAATCCAAATCAGGTGCATCCATCATGCATGAAATCATGAAATCCAATATCAAGCGCTGAACATGCGCAAAATCAAATCAGGTGCACAAGGCGCACAAAACAAATATCGAGTATCACAATCTAAATCGAAGTCCAGTGCATCTAAGTGCACAAAATGCGTATCACTACACTGCAAGCATATGTGAAGTATACCGAGTGCAAAAACAAAATCGTATGCATATATACGCACAAATCAACTCAACTGTATGAAATCCATATAATCACAAATATGAGAAACCAAGGCACGAATACGATATTAAGTGCAACAACCGTGCAAAAATCGTAAATACTTAGCAGGTGCAACCATGGTCCATGAAGACAAATATCATGAAACTCAATCATGCGAATAGATCACCCAAAATACGCAAAATCAAGTATGGCGGAATAGTCCTGCTCAAGCACATCCTCCAAGAATCTCTGGCCAACTGCCGTGGTCACTCGTAGCAAGTCTCGTCGATGATCCTGAACTCTGGCCTGCCGGTGTGCATAACATGACCACTCCTGGGTCTAAGTCTTCTCGTAATTTATTCCAGAAAGGTCCTGTCGAAATCCCTCCCAAATCTCGTCTCTGCCGAACTGTCCAGAAGTCATTGTCCCTTACTAGATCTGTTCTCGTTCCGGAATGGATGCATACTTATCGCGACTCCTTCTGAAAGGTATATCCAAGTATAATGTCTCGGCATGCGTATCGCACTCTGATGTCGGCGGAGTGGAACGTCGTCTCATCAAGATCTCGTACGAACCTCTTACTCCACTTTCTTTAATGTCGACTGCTTCGGACTCGTCTCGTCGTGGCTGCATAGACTGAGCTCCTACGGCTATCCTCGTATGTGGAGTCTCCTAAGAAATGCATCTCACCACCTGGCATCCGAATGAAGTTGAACCATCCGATCGATTCGTCAAAACCTCATAATCCTCTAAGAGCTCAACATCTTGGGTACAGTTTAACAGTATCGAGTACGTACCACAGCATCGATGGTCCATCCGTAGAAGGGCAAACCCAAGCCTCACTAATGGTGCCGCGGAACTGCAGCAAACCCTAAGGTTCAAAGGATTTCACACGGTCATTAAGTCGAGTTAGGGTTTCATTTTTCTAGAGGGTCCATAGAATTGCCTGCATGCCTTTCCGAATACCTTAAACTTGGAATAATAGGTTGCTGACATTCGATCGTCTCTGTCAACTCTCAACGTCTCCGCGTGAAGTCGTCTCTAGCTGGAATCAATCTATCTGATGACCTCGCATCGGGGTAGGCGAACGAATCACATGTCCCAGTCATTCATCCTCGGTGACTAGCGACCTTCTTTCATCTCTTAGTACATCTCGTACTGCAATAGCTCTAACATCTGGGGCGATATCCCGTCGTCTGCAGCAACAACTGGCTCACTCGTCCGCACGCTGAATAGTGCCTCAATCATCATGAGTAAGCAATACACCAACGGTCATCAAAATCTGGCTGGCCTCCGCCAGTGGCTCAATCCTCTAGTGCTGACCGGCACGTTCAAGTAATCTCATACAGCGATCCATCCAACGCTCGTGGCGTGAAAGCACAATCAAAAGACACATCTCTACAATCGTGTGTCGCCGGAATTATGTTCTGGTCAGTCCTCGTTCGTAACGAGCTCGTGCTGACCGCAACTCTAGCCATAGCTCTCCCTGCCCATAATCGTGGCAGCAAAACCATAACTGGTACTGATGAGGCTAGATCAGGAATGAATATAATATTGAGCAAAGAAATGTACATCCTAAGGCTTCTTAAGTGGAGTAGCGTATCGTAAATATGCCGCGGAACATACGTACGGTGCGTCACTCTACTCAAGCTACCTATTCCATCAACCAAGGGTCATCCTACGCTCCGAAGGTAAAACCTAACGCTTTGATACCAACTTTGTCACGTCCCGAAAGTACGGAACATGACCGACACTTAAACTACGAAACGTCTCGAGGCGTACGTAATCTAAGTAAGCCGAAAACCCAGAAATCCAAACCAAGAAAAGTAGCAGAGTGAAGGAAAACCAATTTAAAATCAAGTAGTTTTAATAGCATAAGCCGAATTATGCAGTTTTAAAAGCATCAAATATTTCCTAAAAATTTCGGCAGAGTCTCCTTTGTAAATACTGGCTCCCAAATGGGATACAACATGAATAGTATACGAAATCAATAAAAGGCATCCCCAAACGGGAGCTAGCTCTTCGTCAATCGACGGTCACAACCACACAAGTAAAATAATATACAACGCCAAAGGCGAGGATCAAAACTCAAAAGAAAACTCAAAACAACAAGAAATCCACAGAAATATAACGCGCGATTCTAAGGTTGAAAGAATAACATCACTGGTCTCTATCTCAAAATAAATACATGTTTGGTTGATGGAATTTACTAGATACAACTGAATAATATTATACAAGGTAATATGATGGGTACGATACCTAAATAACCCACCTACTAGCAAGTCACCCGAACGAAACTGTGCCCGCAAAGCCGTAATGAAACCGGCAAACCTGCAAGAAACTGAGGCACAACGGGGGTGAGTTGCCAACTCGTGAATAGAAAAACATCTACGAATAGAAATCGCATGTATGACGCAATCCTAGGTCATACGATCATAATATATAATCCTCAAATATATAACCAATAACCCATAACCATGGCTAGAGCAAATATCTAACCCAAGTGTAATCCCATGTGCCCATGTCAGTGCCTCAGGTAGCAATGTATCATATGGATGCGGTATGAATGCATGAAAACAGAATACATGAAACTGAAGAAAACTGCTTTCATAAATTAGTGAGATTTCTGTATTTTTAAAATGAGGTATCATAAGGAAATCAGCATAAAACAGTGCCTAGCATCGGCACAAAACGTAATCCCAATATCTCAATATCTCTGTATCACAGTCTCTGTACCTCAATATCTCGAAATCTCAATGTCTCAATCACAATGACTAGGGCGCCGTCAGTCCAGGACGGCCCCTACCATCCATCTCATGACCACGATGGTATCTTCCGGATATCCGACGCGTCGGGTAATATCACCGGTCGGTCGTGTTCCCCTGCACAGGCTCAACGTCAATAACACGATCTTCTTGCCCCGGGGTACCGCACCGGGCCCACCATGTACCCGAAACGGTTCATCCACCTCCTCGAATCGGGTCTCGAAATCCATCAGCAAACTCATGGTGGACGACTCATACATCATGGGAAAACCACACTTTTTATTTAAAAGAGTGGAAAGAAGCTTATACAAGTTTTGCTGTTTTCCCCCAAATCTAGAAAATCACATGGAAATCTGAATCCAAATCATCAATAGCATGTAAAACCATGAATATAGGCATGAGAATCCATGAATACGGCATTACGATGAATAACAGTATGCATGAAGTAACAAGTAATAACTACAATATCTTCGTTGGCATATAAGGTAAGTACACTAATATCATGTCAAACTACTAGCTATCAAGTTAAGTTAAGCCATAATATTTTCTAAGGTGTACGTGACATGGCAATTACCGATGAAGATGTGTGTGAGCCGGCAAGTAAGTGTGCGTGGTACATACGCATCATCGGTAATGGTGCTGGTGTCCTAACGGCATAATATCAACAATGCAATATGAAATAACAATGTAAGTATGCGATGCGGAACGAGCAACCATAATGAGCGGGAGCTAAATATTAAACAATGGTGCCATTTGAAAAAACACGAATCGTGGGGTTTTGAAAATAAGGGCTACGGTGGTTTTAAGAAAGGATACGTCTTTTGAAATATCCGTAGATCCCTTGACTTGTCTTTTAAAATAACCACGATCCGCTAGTTTTTGAAATATGTAGGAGTCGAATCTAATCTAACAACTACACTAAACTAAAGGGCTAAGCTAACTGGCTACTGAAGGTAAGGAAACCGCCTAACATCTGAGTCGATACATACATATATGTATATATATTAGTCGGTGATCCCGCCTCAATAATATCATATCCGATACCATATCAATAATCAGACATCCCAAGTCAAGAGTGCGGATCAATCATCAATAAATAGCTCGTAGGTAAATCCATCGTACGACATCCCAGATCTGGGTACGGGTCAATATCACATTCATCATACTATTCATCTGGTATCCTCTTTATCAAATATCATGATCGGGGTACTGATCTACGTCTAGTACAATACTGATACCGTATGCATGCACGTGTGTGAAACACTACGTCAAAGGACCGGCTACAACGTCGTGTCGTATCTCAAATACGAATCCTGCCATATCACCGATCTCACGGCCTCAAATCAAATCTCATCGACTCATCTCAAATCCCAAGTACTATCCTCGTCATCCGTGCATGCGTATATGAATGTATATATGCATAGTCCCATACCCACGCGTATATACATATATACACATCACCATCTACGCACAAGAAAGTAATGTATGCAAGTCTGTGTGTGCGTATGTGGGTATAACAACTACTCTAGGGTTTCGCAACTAACCCCAAGCTAATCCATGAACACATAATCATATCATGAGTAAACATTCTCGTATCATAAAACACCTATATAAACATATATATATGAACTATACTACGGACTGCGGGGGTGCTATACGCCATCCACCCGACTTCTCGCCGTAGATATAAATCTACTCACCTGGTCCTCGCTCGCCGGTGCCGACGTCGCCACGCGCTTGCTTGTCGTCTTGAAGTCCACATGGGGTACCTACATATCATAACGCACAGTATCGCATTAAAATCCGACTCATGACCAAAACGACACACGAATCCCACATAGGTCAAAACCTATGGCTGCTTTCACAATTCAACCAAAAAACCCTCGACGTCGGCGTACAAACGCTAAGCCATCGAGAAAAACCCAAACTCACTCATTCGCATGATCACAAGCACTAATTATACTATAAAATAGGTTAAATTTTCACAAAAACCCCCAAACTCACTTTAAAAGCCATTTTTCCAAAAATCTTGCAAGCAAATATTACCCGTTTTAGTACAAAACCCAACGTTTAAACAAATCTAGCGGCCATAATACTTATTAAACATCTTAAATAAGTCATAAAAACAATTTCCACAATTTAATCTCATTAGATTTCATTAACCCCAAAATTCTAGTTTACAATATACCCAAATTTTAACAATTTTAGCAAAAATGCACAAACAACAATTTAGCTGGGATTTGCATGAACTAAAGTATTAAAATACAATTTGTAACGTTAATAATGTCATGAAACCTTAATTATATTTTTAAATCTCCCATTTGCAATTAAATTCCAAAACCAAGTTTGCTTAAAATTCCAATTTTTAAAAATTTACAAGCATCAAGTAGTAAACTAGCAAGTAGGTTAGTTTTAGCATAACATTAACATGTTAACCCCCCCCCCCATTAGAACCATGAATAATAGATAAAATCCTCACTTGATCACAAACCCTAATCATTAATTCTCAAGTTATCAACTAGAATCAAATTAACACTTTAATATGCTAGGGTAAGCAATTTAAACAACAAATTCATTATAGGCTTAAGATTTATACCTCACGATCCATGATTAAACACACAACCTAGCCTCCAAAATGCTCTCTTTGCTCCAAGGATTCGAGTAGGATTGCTCAAAGAATAATGGGTAAGGCTTGGAATTGGGATTAGATTTGAATTTGTATGGATTTGAAGTGATTTTTTGTGGGTTTTTTGATGCAAAATGGAGTGGGATTTAGGAGAGGGGCTGCTGCTGTGGGGGGAGATGGGGCTCGTCCTGAAGAGGGGGGAAGGAGAGAGAGAGAGTCTGGTGAGGTTATGAAGTCAAGAATTGACCAAAGTCAATCAAGCCCATACCTTAATATATATTCTTTCATTTCTTTTTCCTTTCATATTGTTTCATTTCAAACTAAACTTAGAAGTGTGAGATGTGTGGGTGTGGGGCTGCTATGGGCTCGGCCAATGATGGAAAGTGGGGGTGTGTGAGTGTGGGGTGAAGGAAAATGATAATTTATATACCCCAACATCCAATTACACTAATTTTCACTATTTAAGCATTTTTCTTCGATATTTTCTAAACCGTTTTGGCAAACCATTTCATTACAAAAACCACATGATAAAATTTTGATTAATGTGTTATGATGCACAAAAGTTGTTTCAACCCATTCCAATTTGTAATTTTCCCTAATTAAATGTATTAGTGACGGCTTAAAATAATATTAAAATAATTATTTTCGGAAAAATTTTCAGAAAATTTGAAATTTCACCAGTGGCTCAATAAACACCAAATACTAGCAATTACATAGCTAGAATATATATATTTAATTTTATAATAAAAATATTTGTATTTTAACTTTTTACAGAAAACCCCCCTTATTTTACCGATTTTATGAAATTTCACCGAAACGATTTTCAAAACGTTAAATGCTGCTACCCCCCTTCCTCCTCCATTTTCAAGCCATAGAACTCCATGAAAAACTCTCCAAAACCCTATGCCCATTTCATAAAAAAGGTGCACAAGCCCTCTAGCTATCTAATAGACCAAGAAAAACTTGATTTTGGCGCTGTTGAGGATTCTTGAGTTCTAAATGAAGTAATCATTCCATATTTAATGTAGAATTTCCATTCCCTTAGCATTCATGTTAGATTTGAACCGATATCGAGTGGTTTTGTGGACTTAGGAAAAACCTAGTTAAGGTTGGTGGAAATTGAGAGTTGTGTTGGACAATTATGCTCAGTAGAGGCCATACAAACCACCTAGTGCTAGAATTTAGACCTAAACCAGAGACTGAAAACCCGTAATGTGGATTTAGAAAAGCCGATAACGGGAAATTGTGGAATCTGTGAGGGTTATATGGAATCTGCTATCACCCCGAGACTCTGAAAATTATTTGTGAACACATAGAGATAAGCAGGCACCCAGGAAGTTAATCCCAAAACCTGAGCCACCCCCTCCATGTTTTGGCTGCAGATTTAATCGATCTGGATGCAGATTGCGGCTAGGGTAGGAGCTCTGGGTCTCGTGTTTGTTTTGTGGCTTCATCTCTAGTAAATTAGACCCCTAGCATATGAAAAATTGTTTGATTTGACCTAGGGTGAAATCTGGGACCCTTTTCTATAGTTGCTGTTTTGGATTCGTGTTTCCGTATTGCGTATTTTAAATTATGGATTTGTGTATTGTGTTTTACCTCAATCACTTGACGTTTGTACGACGAGATCGAGGGTCGTTTGATGGTTTTGAAAGCGTAGTCTATAGGTTCTAACCTATAGGCATTAGCATGTTGTTTTGGGTATTCCCGATGTGATTTTAAAACACGTTCCGATTATGTTATCTATGTAGGTACCATCATGTGGATTCCATATGATGAAGAAGATGAAGGCAACGTTAACACCGACATGCAGCACAAAAGGTGAGTAGATTATATCTATGGGGGGATGTAAGGTGGATGCCGTATAGCACCCCCGCAGTTCGATATTTAGTATACTAGATATATATATACTATACATATATTTATGATAGCTTACAGTGTGTCGTGGATATTAGATGATAAGTTTAGGTGTACTAGGGTTAGATTAGGGTGTAGAAGTAAACTAGTATAGTTTCCTAATTGTGAACCCTAGAATAGGTTACACCCATACGCACACACATGCTTATTCGTTATAGTTATACTTAGGTGACGAGGATAGTGTACGATGTTTGGAGATGAGTCGATGATATTGGGCATAGTGCCATGAGATCGGTGATATGATGTGATTCGTATTTGGGATACGACATGTGATTTTAGCCGGCCTTTGGACGTGTGTTTCATACACGCATTCATAATTACCTAGATGATATCGATTTGTACTAGGCATAGATCAGTACCCCAGATAATGAGATATGATAATAAGGATACCTGATAATTGATGAGAGGAATGTGATATTAACCCGTACCCAGCTTTTGGGATTCCGTACGATGGTTTACCGTACAAGCTTTATATTGATGATAGATCCGCACTCATGAATCGAGGATGTCATATGATATATTGTATCATAAAGGATACTATTGAGGCAGGATCACCGACTATTATATATATATATATATATATATATTGACTCAGAATTAGGTGGTTTCCATACCCCTCCTGATTGACTTGCTAGTTAGAGCTACAGATTTGCTAGTAGATGTTAGGCTAGGCCGATGTCATACCTATCTCAAAAACTAACGAATCGGGAATATTTTAAGGACAGGTAAAGGGATCCTACGGATATTTTCAAAAGACACATCTTTTCTTAAAAACACTGTAGCCGTTATTTTAGCAAAAACCCCGATTCGTCTTATTTCAAAAGGCAATCTGTATGACATTTTTATATTGATGCAGATGCATCACTATTGCGTTTATTTGTCGATTCCTACATATTCTTGATATTCGCATCGCATTGCATCTAGAAATGGTTATTGCTATATTAAACTCTTGCTATTAGGACACCAGCACCATTATCGATGATGCACATGTTCCACGTACACCTTCTTGCCGGCTCACACACTTCATCATCGATAATTGCCATGTCACTGCACTGTAGCACTGTTGCATTCAGGATATGATCTCTTGCATGGCATACTTGTGTACATACCCCTTGTACACCCATATTTACATATATAAGTATTTTCACATATATAGATGATTCTGGCTTGATTAGTGATTTGGGAACCGCAAGATACTCTTTAAAACTGATTCATTTTAAAAGAGAGGTTTCCCTCAATGTGTGCCCATTACTATTCAATATTGCATGATATGCTGATATGCTTACATTTCTTTTACATGTCGCATACATCATGCTTTTGATTATACGCATTGAGATATGTTGTTTCCATGATATTTCTGGATTTGGGAACCGTGGATATTTCAAAAGAGATTATATAATTGTTTTAAAAACCCGGTTACCCTTGATATGATATTTCAGTGCGGCCACCATGTGTTTTCTCGGTGCTGAAAGCGACGTGTGAAACCCGATTTGACGAGGTGGTGAGACCGATTGCGGGTGCATGGTGGGCCCGGTACGGAACCCCGGGGCAAGAAAGGGATGCTGTGTATACAGACGGTGAGCTTGGCAGAGGGAATACTACCTACCGGTGATTGTATTTGAGCTCGGAGGATACCGACCGGAGTTGAGAGTTGAAATGGGCTGATCCAGACTGACGGAGCCCAATATATGAGGATTTATGTGCCGATGCTAGGCACAGATTTCATGATGTTTTCGAGTGTCGATGCTTGACGCTCAGGTTCCATGATTTTGATATTTCGTGAGCGACACATGTTGATTTACATCCTCATACTTCCATGCATATGTTTTTGATATTTTCATGCATGATGTTTATTGTCATTGGGTGACACGTAGACGATTTCCATATACATATATTGACATTGATGACATTGATCATATAGTTGGATGATATCCACTTTTTCATGAACTTCTTGATATAGTTGACATTGATCATACCTCATACTTATGATATGTATTACCTGAGGCAATGGCATGAGCACATGGCACTACACTCATGTATAGATGTTATATTGCCACCCTTATCATGCTTCAGACTTATTCATTGATATATATAGATCGTATTGACCTAGGATTGTGTCATACATACGATTTCTGCTCTACGATGTTTTCTATTCACGAGTTGGCAACTCACCCCCGTTGTGCCACAGTTCTTGCAGGTTTTGCCGTGCATGTTCCATTACGGCTTTTCTGGCACACTGCTTCCTTTCTGGGTGATTGCATTGGTAGGTGGTTTCACTCGCATCGTGACAACCCTTGTATTATTTTATTCAGTTGTATCTAGAAATTCCATCAACCAAACTTGTATATTGTTTCAGACTTAGAAAACCAGTTATGTATTATTTCGACCTTAGAGTCGCGCGTTGTAGTATTATGGTTTTCCTGCTGATTTTGTGTTCTTTTTTGAGTTTTGATCCTCGCCCTTTGGCGTTGTATATTATATTGCTTGCGTGGTTGTGACCGTCGATTGACGAAGAGCTAGCTCCCTCTTGGGGATGCCTTTTATCATTGTACATATATTATTCTTGTTGTACCCCTTTCGGGGCCAGTATTTACAAAGGAAACTCTGCCGAAATTTTCAGAAAGGACATGAGATTTTTAAAATGCATATTCGGCTTATGTTAGTTAAAAACCCTGGTTTTAAAACATGTTTTCTTCGCTTCTTAAAAACTAGTTTTCCTATTTACTCCTTAAATGGTTTTAGATTTATGGGCTTTTGTCTTACTTGAATTAGATGGGGTCCTATGGACTTTATATGATTCGAGTGCCAGTCATGGGCTATTTCGGGTCATGACATAGGAACATTAAAGGATGAACTTATAGACTACCATGGCCCCCACTAGTATGATCTGCATCGTAATCCTGGTAGTCAAGTACACATCTTAAGGGCTTTACCAACATGTAACCATAAGACAGTATCAAGAGAAAAGTATACATGTTAAGATAAAGAGCAACTAGATAGCATACTATCATGTCGAGCAAGAAAGTCCTCTCTATATATGTCCAAGCATCCACTATAATATACATCATATGTACAATAATGGCCTCTAGGGCATACACACAACTAGCAATCTCCTTCTTGCACTAGGGCCAGCTGCTGTAGTATCGCATACCCAACATCCCGAAGAGTCTCTCGAACTGTATCTGGAGAATGGCCTTCATGAGTGGATCCGCTGTGTTGTTCTTCATGTCAACACTCCTGACCTCGATCTCCCGGCGATCAACTATCTCCCGGATCAGGTGATACCGCCTCAGAATATGCCTGGATCGCTGATGGGACCTGAGTTCCTTGGCCAAAGCCACCGCTCCATTGTTATCACAATACAAAGTTATTGGATACTCAATGGATGGAACCACTCCAAGTTCAGTGATGAACTTCTTCATCCAGACGGCCTCTTTGGCAGTATCGTTGGCACCAATGTATTAAGCCTCCATCGTTGAGTTTGGCACGGTTTCCTGCTTGGAACTCTTCCAGCATACCGCCCCTCAATTGAGGGTAATGAAAAATCCCGAGTGCGACTTAGAGTTGTCCTTATCACTTTGGATGCTCGAATCGGTAAAGGACTCCACTTGGAGTTCTCCGTTACCATACACCAAGACCATCTCTTTAGTCTTTCTCAAGTACTTGAGAATGCTCTTCACAGCTGTCCAGTGACTCTCTCCAAGATCTTCTCACTACAATTAGTGAGTGTGCTACATCGGGTCTGGTACATAGCATCGCGTACATGATAGAGCCTACTGCCGAAGCATTGAGTATCCCTTGCATGCGAGCTCTCTCCAAATCAGTCTTGGGAGACATCTCTTTGGAGAGAGTAAGTCCTGAAATTGTGGGTAAAAACCCACGCTTGGATACTTCCATACTAAACCTTTTTAGTATTGTGTCAATGTACCTGGATTGGGACAATCCCAGTATCCGTTTAGATCTATCTCTATAGATCTTAATTCTAAAGATGTAGGAGGCATCACCTAGATCTTTCTTTGAGAATCTTTGTGATAAGAAGAGCTTGACCGATTGCAGCATAGGAATGTTATTTCCTATCAAGAGTTTGTCATCCACGTACAATACAAAAAAGACAACCTTACTCTCTGCCACCTTCTTGTATATACAAGGTCCATCTACGTTTTTGACGAAATCAAACTCTTTGATAACGACATCAAAACAGATGTTCCAACTCCGCGATACCTGCTTTAACCCGTAGATGGATTTAAGCAGCTTGCACACCTTTCCGCTGTTCCACTGTCTACGAAGCCCTCTGGCTGAGTCATTCACACGCACACTTCTAAATAACCATTTAGAAAGGCGGTCTTAACATCCATTTGCCAGATTTCGTAGTCATGGTATGCAACAATGGCAATTAGGATCCGGATGGACTTAAGCATAGCCATTGGAGAAAAGGTTTCGTCATAATCCACACCTGGTCGTTGACGAAAACCCTTTGCAACAAGTCTAGCATTGAAAGTCTCAACTTTTCCTTCTACACCAAGTTTCTACTTAAAGATCCATTTGGTCACAATGGGTTTTACTCTTTCAGGAGCAACTTCCAAAGTCCATACTTTGTTGGTGTATATGGATTCCATCTCAGATCGCATTGCATCCAGCTATTTCATAGAGTCCCCACTCGTGATGGCTTGCTCGAAACTAGTTGGGTCATCATCTTCCATGATGTAGTCCTCGCTTCCACCATCAATGAGAAAATCGTAGTATCTCTCAGGTGGATGAGGAATCCTACTAGATCAGCGGGGTGGCTGGGGTTCGTTGGGAACTATCGAATCCTCGGGTTCTATTAATTCTTCAGTTTCAGTTTGTGCAGCCGGAATTTCTTCCAGTTCTATCTCTTTGCCACTAATTTCCTTTGCAAGAAATTCCTTTTCTAAAAAGGTGGAATGTTGAGAAACAGACACCTTTTGTTCCTCACCATAGAAGAAAAGTTATTCTTGTGAATGTTTGGGATATCCCACAAATTTGCATAGAACTGACTGTGCCTCGAGTTTGTCCGGATTTTGCATTTTGACATAGGCCGAACAACCCCATATCTTAACTCGTTTAAGACATGGTCTCTTCCCACTACATATCTCATATGGTGTGGTAGGTACAGATTTAGATGGAACTTGATTCAACAGGTATGCTGCAATCTCAAGCGCATAACCCCAAAAGGAAATAGGTAACTCGGCGGTGCTCATTATAGAGCGCACCGTATTTAATAGAGTATGATTCCTCCGCTCCGATACACCGTTGTGCTGTGGTGTATATGGAGGAGTATGCTGAGAGAGAATCCCATTCTCTTTTAGATAATCCAAGAACTCATTGCTTAAGTATTCTCCTCCTCGATTAGATCGAAGAATTTTAATACTTTTACCCGTTTGGTTCTCGACTTCGGATTTATATTTCTTGAATTTCGCAAAAACTTCAGACTTGTGTTTCAACAAGAACACATGTCCGAATCTTGAGAGATCGTCAGTGAATGTAATGAAGTTTGAGGAACCATTCCTGGTATGCATAGACATGGGACCACATACATCACTATGTATCAGTCCCAAGAGTTCCGTAACTCTTTCTCCGTGTCCTATAAACGGAGTTTTGGTCATCTTGCCTTTGAGACATGACTGGCAAGTATCATAAGATGAAAAATTCGAACGTATTAAAAAATCCATCCTTATGTAACTTAGCTAGTCGTGTCGCATTGATATGACCTAGTCTACAATACCACAAGAAGGATTCGCTCATTTCTGAGCTCTTCCTCTTGTGTGTGTTTTGTACATTAAGAACTGTAGTTTGATCTAGAACGTATATGCCATTATTTAACGAGCCTGATCCAATCAACTTTGGATTCAGGAAGATGTTCATAACATTATCATGTACGACAAAATTATATCCTTCTTTACTTAGTAAAGAAACTGATATAAGATTGCATATCAGGGTCGGAATGTAATAGCATTCGTTCAGAATCAATGTATTACCATTTGGTAATACAAGATGATATTCGCCAACGGCTTTAGCTGCAACATTTGCCCCATTCCTGACTCTTATGGAATAATCACCCATTCCTAGTTCTCTACCTTTTTTTAGCCCATGTAACAAATTACATATGTGGGATCCTGATCCGGTATCTAATAACCAGGATGTAGAGTGAACTGAGAAACAATTCTCAATAACTAACACACCCGAA
The DNA here is from genome assembly GCA_030015575.1 of Agapanthus africanus. NCBI lineage: Eukaryota > Viridiplantae > Streptophyta > Magnoliopsida > Asparagales > Amaryllidaceae > Agapanthus > Agapanthus africanus. Next base: position 283,942,008 of record CM057343.1, on the reverse strand, counting down.
GAAGATGCATCATCATGCTTATTCTTTGTTTGGGCAGTGTAAGAATCCGGATATGTCCCTATTCCCTGTTCAGTATTATAACAATTATAAGAAAGAACGGAACCAACATTCCCCTGCACGGTATAACATGCGGGTTCGGTCAATACATCCATATTATTATCTTGATTGAGACGTGGCATGGTCGCTACCTGGAGAGAGAGAGAGAAGAAAATACTTTAGCGTATGCTCTTGCAAGATCAGATTGGTTATTATTTTATCTAATCAGGATGGCTCTCACTGTTTTTATCAAATCTCCCTTCAAACCCTAAAAGGAAAGACCAGCCGGGATTAATTACACCCTACAATTTCGCCAATCATTCAGCTAGGCCTGTGTTGGTACTTTGAGGGAGGTTCCTGTTAGTTATATGTATGCCGTAGAGGCTATTACTATACATAGTATGTATATTGTAGTGGATGCTTGGACATATATAGGGAGGACTTTCTTGCTCGACATGATAGTATGCTATCAGGTTACTCTTTACCTTAACGTGTATACTGATTGTCTCTCTGTTACATGTTGGTAAAGCCCTTAGGATGTGTACTTAACTACCTGGACCATGATGCGGATCATACTAGTGGGGACATGGTAGTCCATAAGTACATCCTTCAAGGTCCCTAGTCGTGGGTGTATCGAGACGGGGCATCGATATACCAGAGTAGACTAGCGTATGCCTTCTCGACCCATCCAGATGGGCGATGGATGATCCCATATCCAATGGTGATTGACATCAGAGATGATATACGGGTGCTCAGTGGAGACTGGGTACACTGGACAGACTCGCCGAGAACTCCCAGATGGTATTATACCTTACGTCAGATGGCAGTTCTATGGTGACACTGGTACAGGTTAGTTTGTAGACCCGAGATCGTCATAGAGTCTTGTGTGATTCCCACTGTGCTTTGATTTCCACCTTACCACGTCCAAGAGGGCATGCAAAACGGTGGTTTTTGGGTACAGTCCCGAGTCACATGGAGGCAATGAGCGATAGGAGGGTTTTCGTCTCTCCCGGTATTGGGGGTTGATGTTGCGCTGTGCTCGATTGGCCATAACAGGGAAGTCCCTGGCCAAGACTGGTTTAGAGATTTACTGGTAAGTGTTACCCGCAGTTTCTCGACCCGTTATGCGCCTCATATCGGCACGACTTATCGGTTATTGGGGTCTGACGTTTACCGCCCCAAGACTTGATATGCGACATATCAGACGAAGAGACCGGACTGTACGATAGTGTCACTGTCAGGCTTTTGCAGGTGTTGGAGCGGGCTTGCTTGCTGATCTTCTGATCGCTCAAAACCCGGGTAGCCGTTACGTCCAGCTAGTACCGCTGACGGCTTGTGGGTGTTTGATATGATAATCAACTACTGCCGGCGTATTGACGAGTCTTTAGAGTCCTACATAGAGGTTGTACTGGCTCAGCAAAATGAGATAGGAGCGCATATGTGATATGTGCAGGACCGAGAATGATACGAGTATGTGATACCGTATTCTATTCTCGCGATGATTGTATCGATTGGTTGTATACGATATAACCTAGTTATCGAATCAAGAATTGATTCGATAAGTCGATACATTGGATATTGGTCGGTTATATGCGATATGACCGGATCGTTAAATGAAGTGTTTATTTAATGATTTAATGTATAATTATATATTTGATATATTACTTTACATTGACTAGTATTAGTTCACTTAAGATTGATTTTCTCACTTTATGTGGACAAGTTGTATACGTGATATATTTTTGTGCACAAGTTTGTATCATGTTTGATGATACATGCAAACTTGGGTGTGTGTGTGACTTACACTATATTTAGGTTAATGGTAAAGGTTTTCAATTCATTTTTTAATTCAAAAATGGTGCTCATTTTTGAATTTGGTTGAAGCTTCAAGAAGCTTTCAAGCATCTTTGACAAAGTCCACCATTTTTGTTTCGCATCACATTTTCATTAACCTAACCATTCACCTAAACTCTAGTTTAGTCTCTACAATGGTTTAACTCACCCATGGTTGCATTATGATAGACATCACTGTTGGAGATAGTGCCCTCAGAGTCAATTATTGGATCACAGGCACGTGATTGGAATGATTGAGGGAGGACCTATCCCGGTAGGACAGTCTTACTCGAGATGATAGTATGCTATCTGGTTTACCTTTATCATCATGTACTGCTTTAGGTGACCTGACATGTCGCTATTACACGTTGATAGAGCCCCTATGATTCTTGCTTGACTACCAGCAGTATGATGGCGATCATATACGTGAGAGCTGGCGGTCTATAAGCACATCCTTAAAAGGTCCCTAGTCGTAGGAGTTTCGAGAAAGGGCATCGATACTCCATTAGTAGACTAGTGTATACAGTCGAGACCCCGACGAGGGGCGGTGGCCGGTCTCACAAGCCATTGGTGTCAGTTGGTTCACCTAAGATGTATACAGGTGCTCATTGGGTTATGAGTACACCGGACAGGACTCGCCGGGAACCTGCTAGTTGGTCTTATACCAGATGTCAGATAGCAGTTCCCTGGTGACATGTGTACAGGTTAGTTCATCGACCTGAGATCGTCATTTGTCTCGTGTGAGTTCCCACTGTGCTTTGATTACTACCCTACCACGGCTCAAAGGAGGCGTGCAAACAGGTTTTAGTTGGGTACAGTCCCGAGCCACATGGAGGCAGTGAGCGGATCTGCAGGGGTTCGTCTCTCCCGGTATTGGGGGTGAGGTCGCGCTGTGTCTAGGAGAGCCATTACACAAAGCCCTCGGCCGAGGCAGGAGATTTACTGGTAGGTATTCCAGTAGTATCTCAGGGTGTTCTGGGCTACGCTCCGACACGACTTGTACCGCTTTTGGGGGTCTGACTTTTACCAACCCCCTAGGCCCGCCATGCGATACTCATAGACGAACGGACCGGACTGTACGGATATTGTCACTGACAGGCTCAGTAGGGTGTCAGGATGAGTTCGCTCATCGACGTCCCTTTTGGTCAATAGCTGGTGGCCCGTCACGTATTGGCTAATACCTCTGACGTGCTAGTGGTTAAATCCACAGCCATAGTATTGACGAGTCTTTAGAGTCCACCACACTTACAGTTACTCAAGCTTTCGGGCGAAACGCTGTAGAGGCCGTATGGAGATATGGCAGGGTCCGATCAGATATGTGCGGTATTGCACGGATCAGGATTGGACGGTTTGTACTAGTGGCCGTATGGATATATGGCAGAGTTCGATCAGATACGTGCGGTATTGCACGGATCAGGATCGAACGGATATTACTAGCCGGCTTTGGTTTAAGCCGGATCCTAGTATAGTACAGTGTAGATTTTGTCTCATTGCATTTGTATCCGGTCGGAATACAGATGCGGGTGTGTATGCACAGTATTGGGGTATTCCTGTAATTTATTACGGGACCAGTTTTCTGGAGTTGCCAGTTTGCATTCCGTTCCGGCCGGTCTTCCTTTGTTCTTTCCCGGCCGGACTTTTCCGATGGAGGGGGTAATTTGCAGTTTTGCAAATTACATTTGGGGAGGGGGTATCTTGCATATTGGTGGCATCATGATAGCTTTTCATGATTATATTCTTTTTCCATCACCTCTTTTGCTTTATGTGATTAGAAGTGATGAGAATGGTTGATGTGAGATTGTGATGATGGTGTTTGGATATGATCACCTTTCTTTTTCTCCTACACTCACCTCCCTTCTTGTTATGGTTTGGATTTTCATTCCTCCACCATTCTCATTAGATGAGAGAGGCTTCACTTGAGAGAAAAAGAATGAGAGAGTTCATTTTCATCTTCTTCTTGCTAGAAAATTGAAAGCACCAATTTTCTTTATCTCTTCCTCCATCCATCAATGGCAACTACATAAACTCCAAGAGACAAAGTTTCTACACTACATTCTACAGCAATTCTTGGGCATGTCGAGTTGCCGGCTTCATGCCCGAGTTGCCTCGGTATTGAGGCGGGAGCCCGTAAAAGACGCAGGCGATGTGGTGCCCTTCCGGCGAGGAGACGACGATATGGAGACAAGACTTTCCGTGGGAGATCGGAGTGGAGACGAAGACCGAAGGACATGGATCGTTTGGTATAGCTCTCTTCCCTTCTCTTGTTAGCTAGCATTAGGTTAATGGTTAACGATCCGGGTTTTTCATTGTCCGCGGTAGCGCCAGTTTCCAAGTAAGGAAAATTTTTGATTCCGCATTTTGGCCTCGGTAAGACGGCCGGGGTGCTGCCGTGGCGCAACATGGTATCAGAGCCACGCCATTAACCTTGTCTAGCTTGTTCTAATGCGTTTTACTTATCCGATCGACCAAAATTCCAAAAATACGCGTTTTATGTACATCAGTTTTCTGTTGATTTTTTTCTTGCTCAAAAAATTTTTCAGGTTGCATAAAAGTGATGTACTGGAAATTTTAAGACATCTGTAAAAATTCGACACATTCAGTCGACAACTTTAGCGCGGAACCGCGGCCAAACCCCCCCTTGGGCCGCGGTTCCGCCGCACATTGTTGTCTTCACTGTGTCCAATTTTTCCAGTGAGCTTGTGGGCTATTTTTAGGGGTTTTGGGATATTAAATTTGGGCCCAGAATTTCTGTGAGTGCTACAGTATTGCTTGGGGGCCCACTTGTTAATTATTTGATCGATCGGATATTTTAAACACATTATTTCACAGTATTTACATTATATCTGTGACCGTGAATATCACTTGATCGGTAAATCCTGTCTAACTGCTATAGCCCGGTTAGACGGATTTGCGAACGTGATTTTCACGTTGATGTTCTATGTTTATGCTGTGTTGTTGCGGATCGGTCGTGGGGGATAGCCTGGATGCAATGCTAGTACAGTTTCTGTTGTATTATGTACTTTTGATATTGCGGGGCGAGCGTCCGATATGTGGACTGCCGTCACTGCCTGTTTGTATTATTCTTTTGGGGCACGACCTGGTTGCGGTCGATGTACCCGTTGTATGTATATTTTACTTTCTGTACTAGGATTGCCCCGCGGTGGGGTGCACGGATAGCCGGGTTCTGGAGGGCAACGAGCCCGCATCTCATGGCATTGGGACGGAGGGGGCTTCACTCCAGGATTGGCGGGCTATTCGCCGCACTCGTAGGGGGTACAGGTTGACCCTGAAGGGGTGCCCAAGTTACCGGATTCCGTGAAGTGCTGGGTGGTCCATTCACGGTGCTGAAGGGGGCTGCCTCGCTTCAGGTTTTGGCGGGTGACTTGCCGCACCCGTAGGGGTCTAGGTTTTCATTGCACAGGCTATCCACACGACCAGGGGAACGTCGGGTTTCAGCAGCGGCTCTGTGAAACCCGGGGCTTCCAGATATCTGTATTGTTCTGTGATGCTGTACATTTCTGTGATGTTGCATTTTATTCACGCCTTGAGCGAAATACTATATATTGGTATATATATTAGTAGATGTTGTATATGTTTTTCATCCGCGCTAGTCCAGTCCCCGCTCTGCCGTTAGTTAGCTAACCTAACGGGTGATGACGGGACCCAGTGGCGAATGCGGATGGCATATACATACGTCAGTATATTTTCGTTCTTTGTGGTGTGATCAATTGATTGGACTGCGTTGATTCGGATCAATGCAAGCTAAACAAACCTATTCTGATGTTGTTGGAACATTTTTCAAAAAGCTGTTATTGCAAGGACGTTCACTTTTGTTTTGCATCGTGGTATTCATTTGGAATATCCTGCTCCTCAGTCGACGAGGCAAGGGCCGAGATCCCTTCACCGGGAGTGACCCCTTGGACAGAAGTTTGCGTCAGGGCATTAACTTCACTATAGCCGATTACTTTTGCTTTGCATCGTGGTATTCAGTTGGAATATCCTGCACCTCATTCTACGGGGAAAGAGCCGAGATCCCTTCACCGGGAGTGACCTCTTTAGTAAAGGTTTTCGTCACTATATTTTTATAAAAGGCTATGCAGTTCCTTCAACGATATCAAGTTCATTACGTTAAAGGTTTTTCGCCAAAAACCAGTCGTAGCCCTCCGTCATTTCAGATTAGTATTACTTAGTATTCGTGCTGCGTATGTCGTGCTTAGCCGAGGCGTAGTGTTCGGTAGCTATGTAGTGCTTTTCTGTTGCATGGATATGAGATTGGTTAGGACAGTCGTGCGGTCATTTTGGCTCAGTCAAGGATTCGTGCGGGTGGGTCTAATGCAATCAAGATAATGACGGGTTGAACTTGACTAGGATCCTTTGATATGTTGGCTCAGTCAAGGTCACTTGGGTCCTAGGGGTAAAAATCACATCGGGAGTTTCAAAAGAACTGAAACTTGCCAGATATGCGCATACCTTCTGGAGTGTGGTGACGTGAGTGGATTCCGTCACGTTATCATGTGATGATAGTTGGATCCCGATTCCCACTGATGAGTTGGTTTACTTCTCGGGTGATCCCGACTAATTCTTCTTTCAGGTTTAGGGAAGAATTTGAGGTTACAGTGGGAGGTTTCCAGATTAGACAAAGTGATAACCATTCTGATCTAGGTTAGAGTGCACGCTGAGTGTTTCTTTTCTCTCTCTCTTTGGCAGTGACTTTTGACCCGACCCTAGACTATGACTCAGTGACCAAGTTGACCGAACCTTCTTAACACTGGCTTTTGGATTGTCAGAGTCGCTAACCTCATTGCCACTCCTACTTTTACCCTTTTCTCCAGGACACCCCGTATTACTACGAACGTCCACTTCCATTGGACAAAACCATCGTATGGTTATATACGAACTCGAAGGACTTCGAGGATGGTTTCCGGTTCTGGAGAAAACGGATAGGTTTATTCAGTTGTCTTTTCCCTTTTACCTTCTCTCAAGTTCTGAGTACTCCTTGGTTTAGGAGTAGTACACCTATTACGCAAATTGGATAGTCTTCTTCCAAACCTTAGGCTGGTGCCGACCGGTAGGGAATGAAGAAAACCAGTTAGCCTAAATGGTGTACAGAAGGTATTAAGTTCAGGCAAAGCAAGGGATTAGTAAGAGGGCAAAGTAAAGTGCGACTGCTATTCACGACCAAACCAAGTATTTCTTCGCCAATCCTAAATCACCTTTGTATTTCTCCAGGACACTCCGTATCACTACGAAGAGCCACAGTTTATTTGGATACTCCATCGTATGGTTATATACGAACTCGAAAGGAACTTGTTCCAGTTCGGGGATGGATTCTGGTCCAGGAGAAATAGGAATAAGGATTATTCGGTTGTCTTTTCTCTTCACCTCCTCTCGCATTGCGAGTGCTCCTAGGATTAGGACAGTACACCCATTATGCTTATTGGATAGGCTTCTTCCAAACCATAGGCTGGTGCCGAACGGTAGGGAGGGAAGAAAACCAATTGGCCTAAAGGGGTGTACAGAAGGTAATCACTAAAGACATATAAAGGGATTTGGAGAGGTGGCAAAGAATTATACGGTTATAGTTGTGAATCTGGATAATGGAAAAGGCATTACTAAGAATACCAGAATACCCCACCGAAACATTTCAATGTTTCAGTTTCACTGTGTAATGTTAAAAGAAAACTGATTTCCCGATTAGATACTTACTCCAGGGTATGTATTTACCAGGTATGATTCTCACATCTGTATGGTTTTACAGATGATGAGTGGGAGTAAGTTATTGGGAATTGGGTGATCATCCTCATTATATCGGGATTCGTTGTAATCGGTGATATTTGAGGAAGTCACCTGGGCTGTTTGCCGGTCGGCAAATATTTGGTTTTGAATATCCGCTGTTGTGCACCAATTTCAAATTGATATATCTGTACGTCTATTTTCATAGAGTGAGATATACCTTTTGATATTATGTCGATGACATTTACCTATATCAGTGGATGGTTAGGTAAGGAGCATTAAACAGCGGTGTAATTCTTCTTAACCATAAGTACAGTTTTCAACCTACGACACACAGTGAAAGAGTTGTTAGACTCAGCGGACTTATACAGAGTATTGTATGTTGTCCAGTGTCCATTAGGACAGAGGGGTTGGTCCTCATACTATATTCTGTTTACTTTTAACTTCTCTAGTTCTTAGACATGTGTTTCGTGGAAACACAGGGTCTGAGTTTTGAGGAGTTATAGGTATTTGAATAGAGTAGAGAACCAGGTATAGCAAGTATCGGGATTCTTCAAAGTGATTGAAGATGTAGATACTTGTGTATGGTATTCAGTTGATAGTAATGATAAAGAGAAATTGCTTCTCTTTCAGGTTACTCATAATTGGAAGCATTCCTAAGTTGAGTAACGCTGATCGGCCTCTTTCCATTTAGTTTACATGCACTGGAGATAGCTGCATGATTTGAATCTGGTTCAATTAAATCAGTGCCTCTGGTTCTATATTGGATATAGAACAGTTCATATCTTAACGATGTTAAGGTACGGGGAGTTGTCCGGCTTATGCTTAAAACCAGACACTGGACAACTCAAGGCACGTTTCTGTAATGGCTGTTTGTGGGTTGACCCAGGCTATGACGAGGGTTGACTTTCTACCATAAGAAAGATCAATAGTGATATTGTTCTTGACTCGCCACAGTTTTAATAAAAATGTATTTTTTCAAAAACAGTAGTGGGAGTATGGTAGAACTGGAAGTGATTCCAGAACCGCAAACGATTACTGAAGATTTGATAAGGAACCTAAAGATTCAATCTGTTTTGACATTCCATTGGCCACTCCGCAGATAAGGTGGGTAACTTCAGGCACCCGAGAGGTACTCCGGTAGCCTCAAGGACGGTGACAGGGAAGTTCTTGTTTACCCACACTTGCCATTGCTGTTGTTCCAGGCTGCGAGACCCGGCAGGAGGATGAGTATAGCATCGTTCTAAACTAGCTTTAGAAGTGCACGTCTATATGACTCTGCCAGAGGGTTGTCATAGTCAGTGGGAGCAGCGGAAGCATTGGTGGACATCAGGCTTATGTCTATTTATAGACTAAAGCAGATATAGCGGAGATAGATCATCTATTTCTGATGTGACAGTCATAGGTTTGACGTCATCAGAGTAGGGGATGGATCTGTTAAGAAGGTAGTAGGGTGTGATGTCCTGGTATTTGATGACATACACAGAGTAGGAAAGGAAACTCCTATACTACGATCAGTTATACTTTGGTTGTCACACAGTGGTTTCTCCACACAGGACTTGGATATTATATCTGACATTCTGGTTACTAGATCTATGGTTTTAGATCTAGATTTGGTTGGTTTCCTAATCTGGGTACCTTGACAGCATTCTATGAGTATTTAGAATGGACGACTCCTGGCACGGTAGTGTACCTGCAGTTGATGGAGTCACCCTCTCTAAAGGTGTCTTACAGACTAAAGGGGAGAGGGATACGCATGATTGACAGATCACTTGCTTAGGCAATTGAGTCAATCATGAGATGTCAAGTACCACACCAGATGTTGTTCTTGCACTAGATGCAATAAGTAGATATTGATCTAATCCTGGAGGAACAGTCGGAAGCAGTTTTAGAACATAAGTGAATGTTCTAGGGATATGATAACGGCTGCCTCCTTTAGGAGACGGTTATCACTCCAGGCTTCCAAGGTGACATGGACGACAAGGAGGTTGTCAGAGTTATAATTCTCCCTCTGACGAGGAACAGTATTCTGGACAGGTGATCCAGGCAGATACTGAGGGAGGCATGGCGCAGGATACTGATTAAGTTCAGTTGACGATACAGTCTAAGAAGTTTGGATTTGGAGTTCATTTATGAACTAGGTCCCATCAGACATCCAGACATTCCAAGACAGGTATTGCTCATTTCGGGAGATGGTTTTCTCCGCGAACTTGAGATATAGAGAGACATAGAAAGAAACATCTAGGCGGATCCACTCACTGAGGCTTTTCCTCGAACGCAATAGTTTCGCAAACAGGCTTTGTGAGACTGACCAGTAGAGGAGTTAGGTGTTCGGTATCACACGGGCTGTGAGTATGCGACATCGCAATAATTAGCCTTGAGTGCAAGTGGGAGATTGTTGGAGATAGTGCCCTCTGAGTCAATTATTGGATCACAGGCACGTGATTGGAATGATTGAGGGAGGACCTATCCCGGTAGGACAGTCTTACTCGAGATGATAGTATGCTATCTGGTTTACCTTTATCATCGTGTACTGCTTTAGGTGACCTGACATGTCGCTATTACACGTTGATAGAGCCCCTAGGATTCTTGCTTGACTACCAGCAGTATGATGGCGATCGTATACGTGAGAGCTGGCGGTCTATAAGCACATCCTTAAAAGGTCCCTAGTCGTAGGAGTTTCGAGACAGGGCATCGATACTCCATTAGTAGACTAGTGTATACAGTCGAGACCCCGACGAGGGGCGGTGGCGGTCTCACAAGCCACTGGTGTCAGTTGGTTCACCTAAGATGTATACAGGTGCTCATTGGGTTATGAGTACACCGGACAGGACTCGCCGGAAACCTGCTAGTTGGTCTTATACCAGATGTCAGATAGCAGTTCCCTGGTGACGTGTGTATAGGTTAGTTCATCGACCTGAGATCGTCATTTGTCTCGTGTGAGTTCCCACTGTGCTTTGATTACTACCCTACCACGGCTCAAAGGAGGCGTGCAAACAGGTTTTAGTTGGGTACAGTCCCGAGCCACATGGAGGCAGTGAGCGGATCTGCAGGGGTTCGTCTCTCCCGGTATTGGGGGTGAGGTCGCGCTGTGTCTAGGAGAGCCATTACACAAAGCCCTCGGCCGAGGCAGGAGATTTACTGGTAGGTATTCCAGTAGTATCTCAGGGTGTTCTGGGCTACGCTCCGACACGACTTGTACCGCTTTTGGGGGTCTGACTTTTACCAACCCCCTAGGCCCGCCATGCGATACTCATAGACGAACGGACCGGACTGTACGGATATTGTCACTGACAGGCTCAGTAGGGTGTCAGGATGAGTTCGCTCATCGACGTCCCTTTTGGTCAATAGCTGGTGGCCCGTCACGTATTGGCTAATACCTCTGACGTGCTAGTGGTTAAATCCACAGCCATAGTATTGACGAGTCTTTAGAGTCCACCACACTTACAGATACTCAAGCTTTCGGGCGAAACGCTGTAGAGGCCGTATGGAGATATGGCAGGGTCCGATCAGATACGTGCGGTATTGCACGGATCAAGATCGGACGGTTTGTACTAGTGGCCGTATGGATATATGGCAGAGTTCGATCAGATACGTGCGGTATTGCACGGATCAGGATCGAACGGATATTACTAGCCGGCTTTGGTTTAAGCCGGATCCTAGTATAGTACAGTGTAGATTTTGTCTCATTGCATTTGTATCCGGTCGGAATACAGATGCGGGTGTGTATGCACAGTATTGGGGTTTTCCTGTAATTTATTACGGGACCAGTTTTCTGGAGTTGCCAGTTTGCATTCCGTTCCGGCCGGTTTTCCTTTGTTCTTTCCTCGCCGGACTTTTCCGATGGAGGGGGTAATTTGCAGTTTTGCAAATTACATTTGGGGAGGGGGTATCTTGCATATTGGTGGCATCATGATAGCTTTTCATGATTATATTCTTTTTCCATCACCTCTTTTGCTTTATGTGATTAGAAGTGATGAGAATGGTTGGTGTGAGATTGTGATGATGGTGTTTGGATATGATCACCTTTCTTTTTCTCCTACACTCACCTCCCTTCTTGTTATGGTTTGGATTTTCATTCCTCCACCATTCTCATTAGATGAGAGAGGCTTCACTTGAGAGAAAAAGAATGAGAGAGTTCATTTTCATCTTCTTCTTGCTAGAAAATTGAAAGCACCAATTTTCTTTATCTCTTCCTCCATCCATCAATGGCAACTACATAAACTCCAAGAGACAAAGTTTCTACACTACATTCTACAGCAATTCTTGGGCATGTCGAGTTGCCGGCTTCATGCCCGAGTTGCCTCGGTATTGAGGCGGGAGCCCGTAAAAGACGCAGGCGATGTGGTGCCCTTCCGGCGAGGAGACGACGATATGGAGACAAGACTTTCCGCGGGAGATCGGAGTGGAGACGAAGACCGAAGGACACGGATCGTTTGGTATAGCTCTCTTCCCTTCTCTTGTTAGCTAGCATTAGGTTAATGGTTAACGATCCGGGTTTTTCATTGTCTGCGGTAGCGCCAGTTTCCAAGTAAGGAAAATTTTTGATTCCGCATTTTGGCCTCGATAAGACGGCCGGGGCGCTGTCGTGGCGCAACAATCACATGATAATTCATTTGATTTTTATTATTCTTATTCTTTTCTTTTCTTCTTCTTCTTCTTGATGAAAAGGAAAAGCTTGCTAGAATATTATCAAGTGAAGATCCAAGTGAGAAATCAAAATCTAAAGAGTACCGACTTCCTATCTCACCATCCTCTACTAGACTAGCACTTTAGTTTAGGGTGTTTGCTTCACTAATTCTATGGTTAGTGTGGTAGAAGCTCGAGTCCGTATTCCTTCGACGTAGATCATCTTCGGCACCGAAGACTTCAAGCGATCCCGTTGCAATTTCCTCGTGGAGCCGTCCGAGAGTCCGGGAGTTGGTTGATCGCAGCGAAGGGACTACATCACTGAGCTTAAGAAGTGAAGGACCGATATACAAAGGTTGTATTTCGTATTCACTTAGGGTTAAAGTGTTTAGCTTGCTTTATGTTTCGCCGAATCTCTAGTTAACGATCTTGCTTCGGGTTGTTAGGCACCTAAATTTTTAAATCCGGCATGGTCGATGCCTTATAGAGCCTCATTAGTGTGCTTAGTAACCCTACAGTGGTATCAGAGCCTAGCTAGAGCATTAGGCGATGTGTTAATGAAGTTAAAACCCCGATCGAACCCAAATACGACATTTCAAACCCCTCTCTGTACATTTTTTGAAAACTGGGTTTTTCCAGAATTGAAAATACCTAAAAAATTCAGCAGGCTAATATGAGAATTATGGTTAAAAACAAGCCCCTAATTCCTCAACATGGCCGCAGAACCGCGGCAACAAGCCACCTTTGGCGGCGGTTCCGCGGCAAGGTAAGGGTATTAGGGACGGATTTTTGCACAGTAATTCTTGTCTCTGTGGTTACTATTTTCTGGGTATTTTTAATCTGACTCAAGTGTTGAGTATCCTGGGGTTTATTTTGTAATCGTCAATTCGATCGGGAATTTTAAATTCGTTATTGTTTTCTGGGTAATTTTAGAAAATGTTGAAAAGTTCGACCGGATGTAAAATTCCCACTTTTTCCCCTGTCGGGAAATTTCTAAGTGTTGGATCTTTCCGTAGTTTAAGAACGTTTGAAGTAGTGCAAGTAACGCGATGGACCCTCTAGAAGACAACAAACCTTAACTCGATTATGTGACCGTCTTGAACTGCCCATTGAACCTTAGGGTTTGGGGCAGTACGGCGTGCCACATGTGAGGCTTTGGCTTGACCCTTCTACGGCTGGACCGTTGGTATTGTGGCATGAAGTGAATGTTTTTAAACTTATTTCATGTGTTGAGCTGTTTCGGGAAAACTTGGGTGTTTGATTGTTCGATCGAAAAGTTTAATATTTTCTATTTATCTGGAATGTGATACAATATTTGGAATTCACAAGTAGTTATAAGATAATTAAGATGAATGTTATAAACATAGCACTTTAGTCTCACTTGATCGGTTGCCACGGGATTTTGATGTGATCAAAAGTCCGTCGCAATCACGTAGCGTACGCGGATACTCGTCGGGTAAACTTAATAAACAGCTATGCCCCATAGCCCCGACCAAGTGACTGTAAGAGAACCCCGTCGCCGAAATCATCCGCTCGGGTGCTCGCGGCAGCGGTGTTCCGCCTTGGTGCACATCGTCGACGGCATCGGGGGTGCGGTTGTCTACTAATGTTTGCGACGAGCATTCGATCAGTTTATCGGGAATCTTGTTGGATTGCCTGACTACATATTGAAAAGTGTTTTCGATATAGAGACTAAAATGCGAGGTTTATAATTGTTAGGCATGCGATGTCTAAGAAGGTTGCGGATTCCAACTATTGTAGTTTTACACATTTTTTCTGCGACCGTAAGTGTAATATGTGATATCGCCGATTTCCTTGCTATATGTCAACGACAATTGGGATGTGCATATTTACTTACGTTGGTGACATGTGATGTTATGTGTTGCTGGATATGTTATGTTGGATCGTCGCGTTCTGAATAGCCAGGGGTTTTATGTGAGATGAGAGTTTTTATTTTCATTCATGTAAAAACTTGTATGTAATATTCTTTTATTGGGGCACTTCCGGGTTGAGGTTGATGTCACCATTTGTATATTATTTACTTTTCCGCACTAGGATAGATCCAAGGAGGAGAGCACAAGTAACCGGGTTCTAGGGTCCAGTGGGAGACCAACTCGAGGAGTCGAGTCCGGGTCTCCTAACTCTAGAATTGGTAAGGTTGCTTGCCACTCTCGTAGGGGTCTAAGGGTGTGGGTTTGGCTATTCATCGCGACCGTTGAATCCGTGTTTTATACTGGCCTGTATTAAAAACACGGACGTCCTAGTATATCCAATGTTTCATATGTTTCTTTTGCTGCGATATCTGTGATGCAATGTGATGTGCTGTGATAGATACTATATATAGTATATATGATATATTATATAGACGTTACTTATGTTTTACACCCGCTCTAGCCCTGCCCTGCTCTGCCGTTAGTTACCTAACCTAACGGTGCATGAGGGGACATCGAGGCGAATGCGGATGGCATAAGTGTACGTCGTATTTATCTGTGATGTTTAGGTACTTAAATGATGGGACATCATTAATGTGATTATTGAAAGAAAGAAAAAGAAACCTAAACGATGTTGTGGAATCGAATTTTCAAAAACAGGTAGCTACAGTTCTTGCTTTGCATCGCGGCGTTCCTTGTAGAACATCCTGCACCTTATTCGATGAGGAAAGGGCCGAGATCCCTTCACCGGGAGTGACCCCTTTAGCAATAACTGGCAGATGCCACAACCCTCGGTTTGTCTTCTGATTGCGTCTATAGTTCTTTCTTTTCATAGTGGTATATATGATATATCCTGCACCTCATTCGACGAGGAAAGGGCCGACGATCCCTTCACCGGGAGTGACCCCTTTAGCAAAACATGAAAAGCCTAAAAAACCCTCCATTTTAAAATCATTTGATTCTACAACGATATCAAGTTCATTACGCAATTGGTTTTCTTAAAAACCTGTCGTAGCCCTCCGTCATTTCAGATAAGTACTAGTTAGTATTCGTGCTACGTTTGTTGATTATGTTAAGGCGTAGTGTGCGGTAGCTGATTAGTGCTTATATGTATAAGCATATGATGCGATTGGATTAGGGTAGTCGTGCGACTTTGTTGACTATGTTAAGGGTCGTGCGGGTGGGTTTAATTCAATCGGGAAATGACGTGTTGAACTTGACTAGCACTTATGATTTGTTGACTATGTTAAGGTCATATAGCTGCTAGGGGCAAAATTATCGGGAATTTCAAGTGTTGAAATTTGCAATGAGATTGCATACCTTCTATGAGATAGTTGGATCCCGATACCCGCTGCGAGTAAGAGTTACTCCTGGGAGAGTTTTACACATTACAATTAGCCGATCAAGTAGGTGTCTAGAAAGGTGTTAACGAGGTTATGCCTCTGGGAAAACGAGATTTATTTTAATTAGGTCCGTGCGAAAGCATGGGGCACCTCCCTCAAAGTACCGACACTGGCTTGGCTGAAAGATTAGCGAACTTGTAGCGTGTAATTAATCCCGGCTAGTCTTTCCTTTTAGGGTTTGAAGGAATATTTGATAAAAACAGTGGGAGCCATCCTGATTAGATAAAATAATAACAAATCTGATCTTGCAAGAGCATACGCTAAGTGTTTTCTTCTCTCTCTCTATAGGTAGCGACCATATCACGCCTTAATCAAGATAATAATACGTATTATTGACCGAACCCGCTTGTTATACTGAGCTGGGGAACGTTGGTCCCGCTCCAACTTATAACTGTTATAAGACAGAGCAGGAAATTGGGGAATACCAGAATTCCCGTGCCGCCCAAACGAAGAAAATTCATGATGATGCATCATCTTCGGATGTGTTCATTACAGAGAACTGTTTCTCAATGTCCTTTACGTCCTAGGTATATGATACCGGATCAGGATCCCGCATATGTAATTTGTTACATGGGCTACAGATAGGTAAAGAACTGAGAACGGGTGATAAGTTTCATAAGATAGAAAACGGTGCAAATGTTGCAGCCAAGTCTGTTGGTCACTATCACCCTGTATTACCAGAATACATTGATTCTGAACAAATATTATTAGATACCGAACCTGATATACAAAATCATATTAGTCTCTTTATCAGTAAAGAAAAGATATAATTTTGTATTGTTGGATAATGTTTTGAACATTTCCTATATCAATAGTTGATCGGTTTAGGTATGTTATTTAAAAGCATTGACGTTCTAAATCAAACTACAGTTCTTAGTATACAGAACACACACAAGAGGAAGAGTTCAGAAATGAACGGATCCTTCTTGAGGCATTGTAGACTAGGTCATATCAATGCGACACGACTAGCTGAAGTTACATATAGATGCATATTTAAATCAGTTTGAATTTACATCTTGTAAAACTTGCCAGTCATGTCACAAAGATATAATGACACCAGATCTGTTTATTGGAAACAGAGAAAGAGTTAGTGAACTTTTGGGATTGATACATGCTGATGTATGAAGGTCCCCTGTCTACATATGCCAAGATAGGTTCTTTTTACTTCATTACATTCTCTGATAATCTCTCAAGATTCAGACATATGTTCCTGTTGAAACATAAGTCCGAACCTTTTGAGATATTCACAGAATATAAGCTAGAAGTAGAGAACCAAAAACAGGTATAAGTATTATATCCTTTGATGTGATCAAGGAGGAGAATACTTGAGCACGGAATTCCTGGATTATTCTAAAGGAGAATAAGATTCTCTCTCAGCATTACTCCTCCGTATACACCACAACACGTCGGTGTATCGTGGTGGAGCAACCACACCCTATTTGATATGGTGCGCTCTATGATGAGTACTACTGAGTTTCCTATAGGGAGTTATGCACTTATGAAGTTGCATACCTATTGAATAGGGTTCCGATCAAATCAGTTGCCTACCACTTCATATGTGATATGGATTGGGAAGAGCCCATATCTTAAGTTGGTTAAGATTTGGGGATGTCCGGCCTATGTCTAAAAGGCAAAATCCGGACAAGCTGGAGGCAAAGTCAGTTCTGTAGAAGTTTGTTGGATATCCTAAGAATTCGCAAGGGAATATCTTCTACCTAACCGAGGAACAAAAATGTTTTACCTTTGTGAAAGGGAATTTCTTGTGAAGAAATTAGTGGACATGAGGTAGAACTGGAAGCAGTTCCAGCTATACAAACTGCAGCTGATGATTTGGTAGAACCAAAGGATTCAATAGCAACCAACGAACCTCAGCCTCTCTGCCGATCTAGTAGGGTTTCTCACCCACCTGAGAGATACTATGGTTTCTTTATGACAGTGGGAGCGAGGATTGTATCATGAGATGATGACCCAACTAGTTTTGAGCTGGCCATCAGGAATGGGACTCTGTAAGAATGGCTGGATGCTTAGCGATCTGAGATGGAATCCATATACACCAACAAAGTATGGACTTTGGTTGCTTAATCTGAAGGGTTAAATCCTCATCAGGAGCAAGTATATCTTGAGAAGATTACTTGGTGTACATGGAAAAGTTGAGACTTTCAAAGCTTGACTTGTTAAGGGTTTGCATCATAGACCAGTTGTGGCTAATGATGAAAACTTTTTCCAGGGGCCTATGCTTAAGTCCATCCAGATCCTACTTGCCACGTCTACATACCATGACCACGATATCTGGTGGTTGGGTGTCATGACTGCTTTTCTAAAATGATGTTTTAGAAGAGAGCGTCTATAAGTACACAGCCAGAGGGCTTCGTAGACAGTGGGAGCAATGGAAACATGTACAAGATTCTTTATAGGATAAAGCAGGCATCGTGGAGTTGGAACATCTATTTTGATGTGGTAGTCAAAGAGTTTGACTTCATCAAAATGGTAGATGAACCTTGTATATACAAAAAGGTAGTAGGGAGTATGGTAGTGATCCTCATAGAGTACGTGGATGACATACTATTGATGGGGAAAGAGTTTCCTATGCTACGCTCGGTCAATCTCCGCCTATCACAAGGATTCTCCATATAGGATCAAAGTGATACCTCCTAAATCCTAAGTTTTTGATCTATGAGATAGATCTAACTGGATGTTAGGATTCTCACTAGTTGTAGTGAGATGGTATCAATTGATCCTTGGGAGAATCACTGGAAAGGTTCCAGGGTGATAAGGACGACTGAATGTCAGTCACAGGCATTGTCTTTACCCTCAGTGGAGGGACAGTATGTTGGAAGAGTTCCAGGCTATATACCGTGACATACTAGAGGATTAAAGGCAAGATACATCGTTACCAAAGATGCTACCAAAGAGGCAGTCTGGATATTTGTATTAGTTCATGAGATGAACTTCGTTCCTACCATTGTGAGATAATGGAGTTGTGGATTATTCCTAGGAACGCCCGTCCCATCAGTGATCCAGACATATTCTGAGGCAGTGTCAACTGATCATGGAGATGGTTGATCTCTAGGGGATCGAGGTCAGGAGAGTAGACTCAGAGGGCAACACGGCGGATCCACTAACAAAGGCTTTTTCCCGAAGAGAGACTATTATGGGATGGTTGAGTATGAGATACTACAACCACTGCTATCAGATGGCCCTAGTGCAAGTGGGAGATTATTAGTTATATGTATGCCCTAGAGGCCATTACTATACATAGGATGTATATTGTAGTGGATGCTTGGACATATATAGGGAGGACTTTCTTGCTCGACATGATAGTATGCTATTTGTTTACTCTTTAGCTTAACGTGTATACTGATTGTCTCTCTGTTACATGTTGGTAAAGCCCTTAGGATGTGTACTTAACTACCTGGACCATGATGCGGATCATACTAGTGGGGACATAGTAGTCCATAAGTACATCCTTCAAGGTCCCTAGTCGTGGGTGTATCGAGACGGGGCATCGATATACCAGAGTAGACTAGCGTATGCCTTCTCGACCCATCCAGATGGGCGATGGATGATCTCATATCCATTGGTGTTTGACATCAGAGATGATATACGGGTGCTCAGTGGGGACTGGGTACACTGGACGGACTCGCCGAGAACTCCCAGATGGTATTATACCTTACGTCAAATGGCAGTTCTCTTGTGGCACTGGTACAGGTTAGTCTGTAGACCCGAGATCGTCATAGAGTCTTGTGAGATTCCCACTGTGCTTTGATTTCCACCTTACCACGTCCAAGAGGGTGTGCAAAACGGTGGTTTTTGGGTACAGTCCCGAGTCACATGGAGGCAATGAGCGATAGGAGGGGTTTCGTCTCTCCCGGTATTGGGGGTTGATGTTGCGCTGTGCTCGATTGGCCATAACAGGGAAGTCCCTGGCCAGGGCTGGTTTAGAGATTTACTGGTGAGTGTTACCCGTAGTTTCTCGACCCGTTATGCGCCTCATATCGGCACGACTTATCGGTTATTGGGGTCTGACGTTTACCACCCTTAGACTTGATATGCGACATATCAGACGAGGAGACCGGACTGTACGGTAGTGTCACTGTCAGGCTTTTGCAGGAGTTGGAGCGGGCTTGCTTGCTGATCTTCTGATCGCTCAATACCCGAGTAGCCGTTATGTCCAGCTAGTACCGCTGACGGCTTGTGGGTGGTTGATATGATCATCACCTACTGCCGGCGTATTGACGAGTCTTTAGAGTCCTATTTAGAGGTTGTACTGGCTCAGGCAAAACGAGATAGGAGCGCATATGTGATATGTGCGGGACCGAGAATGATACGAGTATGTGATACCGTATTCTATTCTCGCGATGATTGTATCGATTGTTTGTATGCGATATAACCTAGTTATCGAATCAAGGATTGATTCGATAAGTCGATACATTGGATATTAGTCGGTTATATGCGATATGACCGGATCGTTAAATCAAGTGTTGATTTAATGATTTAATGTATAATTATATATTTGATATATTACTTTACATTAACTAGTATTGGTTCACTTAAGATTGATTTTCTCACATGATGAGCACAAGTTGTATATGCGATATATTTTTGTGCACAAGTTTGTATCATGTTTGATGATACATGCAAACTTGGGTGTGTGTGTGACTTACACTATATTTTGGTTGATTGTAAAGGTTTTTAATTCATTTTGTAATTCAAAAATGGTGCTCATTTTTGAATTTGCTTTAAGCTTCATGAAGCTTTAAGCTTCATGAAGCTTTCAAGCATCTTTGACAAAGTCCACCATTTTTGTTTTGCATCACATTTTCAATAACCTAACCATTCACCTAAACTCTAGTTTAGTCTCTACAATGGTTTAACTCACCCATGGTTGCATTATGATAGACATCACTTGATAATTCATTTGATTTTTATTATTCTTATTCTTTTCTTTTCTTCTTCTTATTCTTGAAGAAAAGGAAAAGCTTGCTAGAATATTATCAAGTGAAGATCCAAGTGAGAAATAAAAATCTAAAGAGTACCCACTTTCTATCTCACCATCCTCTACTAGGCTAGCACTTTAGTTTAGGGTGTTTGCTTCACCAATTCTATGCTTAGTTCGGTAGAAGCTCGAGTCCGTATTCCCTCGACGTAGATCATCTTCGGCACCGAAGACTTCAAGCGATCCCGTTGCAATTTCCTCATGGAGCCGTCCGAGAGTCCGGGAGTTGGTTGATCGCAGCGAAGG
Source organism: Agapanthus africanus (assembly GCA_030015575.1). NCBI lineage: Eukaryota > Viridiplantae > Streptophyta > Magnoliopsida > Asparagales > Amaryllidaceae > Agapanthus > Agapanthus africanus. The sequence goes on along the minus strand of CM057343.1, from coordinate 283,921,201 downwards.
GACTACATCACGGAGCTTAAGAAGTGAAGGACCGATCTACAAAGGTTGTATTTCGTATTCACTTAGGGTTAAAGTGTTTAGCTTGCTTTATGTTTCGCCTAATCTCTAGTTAACGATCTTGCTTTGGATTGTTAGGCACCTAAATTTTTAAATCCGGCATGGTCGATGCCTTATAGAGCCTTATTAGTGTGCCTAGTAACCCTACAGTTCTCCGTGCTTTCAGACGGACCTAATTAAAATAAACCTCGTTTTTCCAGAGACATAACCCCATAAACACCTTTCTAGACACCTACTTAATCGGCTAATTGTGATGTGTAAAACTCTCCCAGGAGTAACTCTTATACGCAGTGGGTATCGGGATCCAACTATCTCATAGAGGGTATGCAATCTCATTGCAAATTTCAACGCTTGAAATTCCCGATAATATTTTGCCCCTAACCCCTATGTCCTTGACAAATGCCAACAAATCATAGGATTCTAGTCAAGTTCAACCCGTCATTTCCTAATTGAATTAAACCCACCAGCAAGACCCTTGACAAAGGCCAACAAGGTTCGTACGACTACCCTAATCCAATCTGCATCATATGCATAAGCAGATAAGCACTATTCAGCTACCGCACACTACGCCTTAACAAACGCCAACAAACGAAGCACGAATACTAAACAGTCCTTACCTGAAATGACGGAGGGCTACGACAGGTTTTTGTGAAAACCTTTTGCGTAATGAACTTGATATCATTGTAGAATAGAGTGATTTTTGAAAAAGGAGTGTTTTTTTAGGCTTTCACTAGTTTTGCTAAAGAGGTCACTCCCGGTGAAGGGATCTCGGCTCTTTCCTTATCGAATAAGGTGCAGAATATTTCATAAATATCACTATGCAAAGAAAAAGCTATAAAAGTAATCAAAAGACGAACCGAGTGTTGTAGCATCTGCTAGCTTTTGCTAAAGAGGTCACTCCCGGTGAAGGGATCTCGCCTCTTTCCTTATCGAATAAGGTGCTGGATATTCTACAAGGAATACCGCTATGCAAAGAAAAAAACTAGAGCTACCCTTTTTGAAAATTTGATTCTACAACATCTTTTAGGTTTCTTATGTAAGTCTACAATATCCACCGCGGTACTTTCGGGGGGGGGTGGAATAGATAAAAAACAAATTTTTATCACAAGGTAACATAGACTAAAACTTGAGGATCTTTGCCAAACTATTTCTAACAAACAACTAGAGGTTCTATCTACTATGCTTAGGAGATTATACCTCATGCAACAAGTCCTTAGGGTCTTCTCTCCGCTGTCCTCCTTGTCCATGCAAGTTCCGAGGATCGATCTGGATCTTGGTCACCTCCGCGGCCTCCTAGAGTCGAAGACGATCCACCCGAGAGTCTGTTGTCCGAGTTCCACCTCAAGCCGAGCTAACTAGGGCAACAAGTTTGACATGCTTGATGTCCTAGGAGGTGTAGAAGAAGAAGATGGATTTGTGTGTCTCTTTTGTTTCAATTTTTCTCAACACATGAGAGCTATAGAAAAATCTAGAGAGGAGAAAGAGGGAGGAACCATGGAAGCTCACTTTTTTGGATGAGAGAGAGTGAACAAGAGATAATGATGCATAAGAAAAACCATTTACTAATCTCTTATCATGATAAAGTGTGATGGCTACTTGATTTGACCCTTATCATCTCAAAAATAAATCCAAAAGAATAAGAAGGATCTAGTGCTCTCAAGAAATGTCCAAGTCAACAATGGTCAAATGGTCAACATGGTCAAATGGTCAAAGCAATTAGCCATAACACAATTATCATTAGAAATGATCAGTAAATAATTTCCTCACCTCATAATGGTTTTGACCGAATCAACGGTCAAAACCCTAACGAGGCACCTCCTTCTTCGCTTCTCACAACCATGCATACACACCCGCATCCGCATTCCGTAGAATGCGCATGCACAGAAGACAAAACTAATCCATCTATACAAAACTAGGATCCGGCTTAAACCAAAGCCCACTAGTATCATATGCCCGAACATCATACGCGCACAAGTGCACATAAGTGATCGTAGCCTTGCCGTAAAACCATACGGCAACTACACCTTTTGCCCAGTGCAGGGAAAGACATTTTGTGGGACTCTAAAGACTCGACACTACGCTGGCAGTGGGTTTAACCACAGACAGCAAGCGGCACTAGCTGTACGTAACGGTCCTCAGGTAGATGTCGATAAGAAGGACGATGAGGTAAACCCATCCGAACTCCTACTGAGCCTTAATATAACAATCTCCGTACAGTCCGGTCTGTTCGTCTACGAGTATCGCATGTCGGGCCTAGGGGGCGGTAAACGTCAGACCCCTAATAGCGGTACAAGTCGTGCCGGAGTGTAGCCCAGAACACCCTGAGAAACAACTGGAAACACTACCAGTAATTCTCGCTTGCCCTGGTCAGGGAATTTGTGTAATGGCTCTCCTAGATACAGCGCGATATCAACCACCAATACCGGGAGAGACGAATCCTATCTAACCGCTACTGCCTCCAAGTGCTTCGGGACTGCACCCAACTACTACCTGTTTGCATGACTCCTTTGAGCCATGGTACGGTAGTAATCAAAGTACAGAGGGAATACACTCTAGGCGAAGTAGCAGTGTCAAGTCGACGGACTAAGCTGTACTCCTGTCACCTGGGAACTGTTATCGGACGATAGGTATACTACCAACTAACAGTTCCCGATGAGTCCTGTCCAGTGTACTCGTAACCTAATGAGCACCCGCATACAATCTCCAGCACGACGTACTAATGGTTGTGGGACAGACCATTTCCCCTGCTGGGATGTGAAGCGTATACGCTAGTCTACTCCGGAGTATCGATGCCTCGTCTCGATAATCCTATAACTAGGGACTTGTATATGGATGTGCTTATAGATTACCCAGCCCCACTAGTGTGACTGCCATCACAACGCTGGTAATCAAGCAAAGATCTTAAGGGCCCCACTAATATGTATAAACGATATGCTAAAAGAGACACATGCACATGTTGAAGTAGAAACAAACCAAGTAGCATACTACCATTTTGAGCAAGATTGTCTACACAACTGTGAATATCACAGGCTTCCATTAAGTAATATACAAACTAGTATGATACAGTAATGGCCTCTAGGGCATATACACTAACAATCTCCTACTTGCACTAGGGCCATGTACTGGCGTATCGAAGACCTATCATCTCGATCAGCCGCCCGAACTGAGTCTGGGGTATGGCCTTCGTGAGCGGATCTGCAGTGTTATTCTTTGAATCTACTCTCCTCACCTCGATCTCCCGGCGACCTACGATATCCCTGATCAGGTGGTACCGCCTCAAAATGTGTCTGGACATCTGATGGGACCTGGGTTCCTTCGCTAAAGCTATAGCGCCGTTGTTGTCATAATATATCGGTATTGGATCAACAATGGTAGGAACCACCTGAAGCTCTGTGAGGAACTTCTTCATCCAGACAGCTTCCTTTGCGGCATCGCAAGCAGCTATGTACTCCACTTCCATAATTGAGTCAGCAGCGGTTTCCTGCTTGGAGCTCTTCCAGCAAACCGCCCCTCCATTGAGGGTAAAGACATAACCCGACATGGACTTGGAGTCATCCTTGTCACTCTAGAAGCTGGAGTCAGCAAAGGCCTCGATCTGGAGGTCTTTTCTGCCATACACCAAGAACATCTACTTATTCCTTCTCAGGTACTTGAGAATGTTCTTTACTACTAACCAGCGTTCTCCCCTGGGTCCGACTGATACTGGCTTACAACATCGCGTACATTATAGAGCCTATCGCAGATGCGTGGGGTATAGATGACATGCGGGCCCTTTCCAAATCAGTCTTGGGAGACATCTCTTTGTAGAGGGCGATTCCGGGACAAGCCGGTAGATTACCGCGCTTTGAATCTTCCATACAGAATCCTTTCGGTATAGTGTCGATGTACCTGGACTGCAAAAGTCCCAACATCCTCTTAGATCTATCACGATAGATCTGGATCCCCAGACTGCAGTTGGCATCGCCCAGGTCTTTCATGGAGAACCTGTGCGGCAAGAATTCTTTGACTGACTGTAGCATAGGAATGTCATTTCCTATTAGGAGAATATCATCCACGTACAAGACGAGGAATACTACAGTTCTCCCTACAATCTTACTGTAAATGCATGGTTCATCTGGATTTTTGATAAAGTCGAATTCTTTGACAGTAACATCAAAGCAGATGTTCCAGCTCCGCGATGCCTGCTTCAATCCATAAATGGACTTAAGCAACTTGCACACTTTACCGCTGCTCCCACTCTGAATGAAACCCTCCGGCTGATCCATATAGACGCACTCTTCCAAATTTCCATTTAGAAAAGCTGTCTTTACGTCCATCTGCCAGATTTCATAATCGTGGAAGGCAGCAATGGCAAGAAGGATCCAAATGGATTTGAGCATAGCCACTGGAGAAAAGGTTTCGTCATAGTCCAAACCAGGTCTTCGACGAAAACCCTTTGCAACAAGTCTAACTTTATAGGTTTCAACCTGCCCATCTACACCAATCTTCTTTCTGAAGATCCATTTGCAGCCTACGGGTTTTACCCCTTCTGGAGCAATGTTCAAAGTCCAAACTTTGTTGGTGTACATGGACTCCATCTCGGTCCGCATTGCATCCAGCCATTTTACCGAGTCAGCACTCTGAAAGGCTTGTTGGAAGCTAGTAGGCTCATTATTTTCAATGATGCAATCCTCTCGATCGCCGTCAATGAGAAAACCGTAGTATCTCTCGGGCGGATGAGACTGCCTACTACTCCTGCGGGGTGGCGCTGGGATGTCCGGTTCTCCTGAAACTTCTGGTTCTACCAAGCTTTCATTAATATCTGGTTCTGGAATTTCTTCCAGTTCTATTGCTCTCCCACTTATCTGATTTTCTAAAAACTCAATTTCCAAGAAGCGGGCATGACGAGAAACAAATACCTTTTGCTTCTCTGCGTAATAGAAAACATACCCCTTGGAGTTCTTTGGGTATCATACAAACTTACACTGTACTGAGCGTGCCTCGAGCTTGTCCGCATGCTGCTTTTTGACAAAAGCTGGACATCCCCATGTCTTAAAGTGTTTAAGACAGGGTTTCTTCCCACTCCACATCTGATATGGTGTGGTAGACACAGACTTAGTAGGAACTTGGTTTAAAAGATATGCAGCTGTTTCTAGTGCATAACCCTAGAAAGATCGCGGTAACTCAGCCTTACTCATCATGGAACGAACCATATCCAATAGAGTTCGATTCCGCCTTTCCGATACACCGTTGTGTTGTGGTGTGTATGGAGGAGTAGGCTGAGAGAGAATTCCATTCTCTTTTAAGTAGCTCAGAAACTCGGCACTCAAGTATTCACCACCTCGATCAGATCTCAGTGTCTTGATACTTTTGCCTGTTTGTTTTTCAACTTCATTCTTGTATTCCCGAAATTTCTCAAAGGCCTCGGATTTATGCTTCATCAGGAAGACATGTCCATACCTAGATAAATCATCCGTAAAAGTAATAAAGTATGAATAACCACTTCGCGCATGTGTAGACATTGGACCACACACGTCACTGTGTATGAGTCCCAAGAGCTCGCTCGCTCTTACTCCGTATCCAGTGAACGGACTCTTTGTCATCTTTCCCATAAGAAAAGATTCACAATTAGCGTAAGACTGATACTCGAACGGATTCAAGTATCCTTCTTTATGTAACTTTGTTAACCATGTCTCATTAATGTGACCCAGTCTACAATGCCATAAGAAGGCCTGATTTGTTTCCAGAGACATTCTTTTAAGTGTGTTCTGGACACTGAAAACCTGAGCTTGATTCAATACGTATATTCCGTTTTCTAATGTACCTGACCCAATCAGAACTAGATTTAGGTGGATGTGGACCACATCGCTTACAAAAGTAAAATCATATCCTTCCTTAGAAAGTAAGAATACAGATATGATATTACAAACCATACTAGGTACGTACAAACAGTTGCGCAGAATCAATATCTGCCCACTTTTCAATCCAAGGTGATATTCCCCTATGGATTCAGCATCCACGCTCATTCCGTTGGCAACCCTGAGAGTCATATTACCTATCCTGATAACTTTACGGTTTCTCAAAACCTGTAATGAATTACAGATGTGATATCTTGATCCAGTATCCAGTACCCAGGAAGTAGAGTTAATTGACATACAGTTTTCTATTACAAACACACCCGAAGCCGAAGCCACAACATGCTTCGAATTCTGGCTACTGCCTTTGTTAGCCCGGCAATCCTTCTGCTAATGCCCTTTCCCGTAACAATAGGAACGTCCCTCCTTTACTACATCCAGTCCCGAATCTTTTGCCCTTCCCTTTCCTTCTTCTTCCCTGGTTTCCATCAGGGTGTAAGTAGAGGGCAGAGACGTAGAATCAAGTCAGTATTTGACCCATTCTTCAACGTGGTCTTCAGGTCCGTGAGCTCATCAAAATAGCTAGTCTCTGTAAGGACGTTGTCCCCTACAGATGACCCGACAGCCAACCTCGCTTGAAGCAATTCGTTCGAGGTCTCATATCTTGCGATACGAGATTGCTCTCCATATAAATCTTTGTTATGGAGGAAGACAGAAACTAAGTCCATCTTCTCGTGCTGCCTCTGGTATGCACCATCAACTGAGGCCAACACGAGGCACTTGGTATTCGCACAGTCTTTTTCCGATGTCGTACGGATATCAATATCCATGACAGGGGAAACTGGTCCTGAGACGGCAGGGGTTTGATTAGTTAAGAGGTGTCCTAGGTTGTCATGGGTAATGGACATCTGGACAGACCTTTGCCAGTCATAACAGTAAGATTCAGTCATTTTATTATCAAGATGTAACCTATGTCTGGTCACTGGATCGTTGCAATTAAGAGAGAGACAAGAAAACACTTAATATGATACTCTTGCATGTTTAGATTGGTTTTTAGTTTATCAAAACAGGATGGCTCCCACTGTTTCTCAAATCCTTCCTCAAATCATAAAAGAAGAATTAGTCGGAATTGATGTCACCGTACAATACTTGCTTAATCATTCAGCCAGGCTGTTGACGGTACTTCGTAGGAGGTTTTACGATGCGTTTGCGAAGTTCCTTAATTAAATAACCTCTTTTCCCTATGGGCGTAGCCCCACTAACATCTTTCTAGACACCTACTTGGTTTATAGCATTGATCGTTAAGTGAAAAAGTCTCCCGAGGAGTAGCGGATACTCACAGTAGGATCGGGATCCAAATATCATTGTGTGATAATGCTGAAGGAATCCTACCAACATTAACAAACTCCAAATGGTATGCAGCACTAGAAAGTTTCAATTTCTTTAGGAACTCCCGATGTGGATTTTTGCCCAATGCTCTTATGACTTTGACTAAAGCCAACAAATCATAAGTCACATGTCAAGTTCAACCCGTCATTGTCCAGGTTGATTTGAAACCACCCGTATATACCCTTGACTATGGCCAACAAAGTAATAGGATTGTCCCAAAGCAACGCATCTATCTATGCAAAATATGAATACCCAGCAGCTACCAATCACTATGCGTTGACTAAGGTCAACAAACATATACTATTGAATAAACCGAGTGGTTTTGAAATTGTTCCAACGATTCAGCTTTGGTTTGTTTTCTTTGCATTAATTTAATGCTTCCCATCAATTAATCCTACCATTGCAGAAAACAACGAAAATATGATGTACGCTTATGCCATCCGCATTCGCCACCGGGCCCCGTCATCACCCGTTAGGTTACTTAACTAACGACAGAGCGGGGGATGGACTAGCGCGGATGCAAAACATAAGCAATGCCTACTAGATATCATATATAGATATATACATTCGTCAGATGCAATGATAGCCATTCCAGATCATAGATGAACACATTGGATATGCTAGGAATCCGCGTTTCCTTTAAGCCAGCAATGAAAGACGGATTACACGGTCGCGATGAATAGACAAACCCCACCCTAGACCCATACGGATGCGGCAAACTGCCCGCCAAGTACCCGAAGTGAAGCAACATCCCTCAACAATATGAGTAGGCCACTCAGCACTTCAAAGTACCCGGTAGTTTGCGCACCCCACCTTGGGTCTATCCTAGGAGCAAAAACAGTAAAAGAAATAATATACAATGGCGGCTACAATCTCAACCCGGATGAGCGGCCATAAAATAATATTACATCAAATTACAAATTTACATCGAATGAAGAAAGAAAACTCTCATCTCACATCCCCGGCTGTTCATCACGACAATCCAACAAGTTCATATACACAAACCAACATCACAGATCACAGATATGCAAAACCCCCACTAATCGACGTATAGCGATTAGTAGACGTTCAGTGCATATATCACATCACAGAAGATCCGATTAGCTAAAATACTTAAAATTTCGATCGATTACCCGATTTGAATCTACCCCAAGCACAACACAGTACTCAACAAAATCTGGGCAGAAACAAAATATCAGAGAAATAACAAAATACAAATCTGGACAGACTGCAGGAAAAACGAGTTGAGTCGGCGTCAACTCGGCCGCGGATCCGCGGCGAAATGCTTGGTTTCGCAACGCTTCTGCGGCGTTCTGACCGATTAAGGAGCTCGTTTTTCTTGTGTGTTTATCAAAAAGCCTGCACGTATTTTTAAGGTCCTTGGAAAAATTTTTGGACCGGTTTTTAAAAACGATAGGAAACGTGCATTTTTGACGTGTTTTTGCGATTTCTCCGGCGATTGAATTTCTAACACTTTTCTAACAAGTTAGTAATGGTTTAGCGAGTCTCTGATACCACTGTAAGTCTACGTTACCCACCTCGGTACTTTCGGGAGGGGGCAGAATAGATAAAGAAACAAATTTTTATCACAAGGTAACATAGAAAAAAACTTAAGGATCTTTGCCAAACCATTTCTAACAAACAACTAGAGGTTCTATCTACTATGCTTAGGAGATTATACCTCATGCAACAAGTCCTTCGGGTCTTCTCTTCGCTGTCTTCCTCGTCCATACATGCTCCGAGGATCGATCCGGATCTTGGTCACCTCCGCGGCCTCCTAGAGTCGAAGACGATCCACCCTAGAGTCTGTAGTTCGAGCTCCACCTCAAGCCGAGGTAACTAGGGCAACAAGTTTGCTATGCTTGATGTCCTAGGTGGTGTAGAAGAAGAAGATGGATTTGTTTATCTATTTAGTTTCTGTTTTTCTCAACACATGAGAGCTATAGAAAAATCTAGAGAGGAGAAAGAGGGAGGAACTATGGGAGTTCTCTTTTTTGGATGAGAGAGAGTGAACAAGAGATAATGATGCTTAAGAAAAACCATTTACTAATCTCTTATCATGATAAAGTGTGATGGCTACTTGATTTGACCCTTATCATCTCAAAAATAAATCCAAAAGAATAAGAAGGATGTAGTGCTCTCAAGAAATGTCCAAGTCAACAATGGTCAAATGGTCAACATGGTCAAATGGTCAAAGCAATTAGCCATAACACAATTATCATTAGAAATGATCAGTAAATAATTTCCTCACCTCATAATGGTTTTGACCGAATCAACGGTCAAAACCCTAACGAGGCACCTCCTTCTTCGCTTCTCACAACCATGCATACACACCCGCATCCGCATTCCGTAGAATGCGCATGCACAGAAGACAAAACTAATCCATCTATACAAAACTAGGATCCGGCTTAACCCAAAACCCACTAGTATCATATGCCCGAACATCATACGCGCACAAGTGCACGTAAGTGATCGTAGCCCTGCCGTAAAACCATACGGCCACTACACCTTTTGCCCAGTGCAAGGAAACTCTCTTTGTGGGACTCTAAAGACTCGATACTATGCTGGCAGTGGGTTTGACCACAGACTGCAAGCGGCACTAGCTGTACGTAACAGTCCCCAGGTAGATGTCGATAAGAAGGCCGATGAGGTAAACCCATCCGAACTCCTACTGAGCCTTAATGTGACAATCTCCGTACAGTCCGGTCTGTTCGTCTACGAGTATCGCATGTCGGGCCTTGGGGGGGCGGTAAACGTCCGACCCCTAATAGCGGTACAAGTCGTGCCGAAGTGTAGCCCAGAACACCCTGAGAAACTACTGGAAACACTACCAGTAATTCTCGCTTGCTCTGGCCAGGAACTTTTTGTAATGGCTCTCCTAGACACAGCGTGATATCAACCCCCAATACCGGGAGAGACGAATCCTATCTAACTGCTACTACCTCCAAGTGCTTCGGGACTGCACCAAACTACTACCTGTTTGCATGACTCGTTTGAGCCGTGGTAGGGTAGTAATCAAAGTACAGTGGGAACACACTCGAGGCGAAGTAGCAGTGTCAAGTTCGACTGACTGAGCAGTACTCCTGTCACCTGGGAACTATTATCTGACGATAGGTATACTACCAACCAACAGTTCCCGATGAGTCCTGTAGTGTACTCGTGTAACACCTTAGAATGTGTTTTGTAGCTAATTATATTTTAATGTATGGTTTTTAATAAAAAGTTTATCAAATTAAGTTTTAATTATTTTACCCTATTTAATGAGTATTTTATTAGAATTTTGTTAGGCACACACACACTTGTGCATGATAACTAGGGTTGTTTTTGGGGTTAAACATGATTAGCAATCATGGTTAACTAACCATTTGTCTTAAGTTAGTTTTATGATTAGTTTAAGAGTTATGGTTGTATTCATTCATGATGGTTTTAAAAATGAAAATGAATTTGGAACAAGGTTTTAATATTTATTTGAATGTTGACTTTGTGTGAGAGAGGGGGCATGGGAAGCATGGTGTGAGCCATGCCTCATTATGAGGGAAGAGAGAGAGGGGGGTCTTGGCTTTGCTCTCTCATTTCTCCTCTCATTTTCTCTTTCCCTCATTCTCTCTCACAAACACACACACACACTCAGCAGCAGAAGAAGCTTCAGCAGCAGTGGCATCATCATCACCAGCAACAGCATCATCATCATTATCATCAGCAGCAGCAGGAGCAGCAGGAAGCAACAGCAGTAGCAGGAGCTCCAGCAACCTATAGAAGCTCTTCTCCACTTCTTCACCTGCTCTCTAGGGTCCTTTTGGGTATATTTCCTTAACCCAATTTCCTAGTTTGCTTAGCTTGTATGGTTTAGTGTCGGTTTGTGTTAAATTGTTAGTTTAGTGCTAGATTGTGATGTTTATGTGGAACTTTGTTTAAGTAATGTTTGAGTGGGTAAACCTAGTCTTTTTTAGTGTTAATAGGGTCACCTTAACTGAGTTTAAACCCAGATTACACTAAAATACCATAAGGTTTCCAAATTGTGCAATTCAGCGTTTTTAAAGCGATATTTGTGACTTCTGAGATCTGCTATTGACCCGGACCCAACAGGATAAAATTGAGAAGACTGGAGCATGTACACTAGGTCTAGATATAACCACAAGAACACGAGCCACCTTCTCCCTACCCAGGCCGCCAATTAATTCAATATGGCCGCAAATTGCGGCCAGGAAGGTGAGTTGGATGCTGGGGTTTTGTGTAGGGTAGTCTGCAGTGTATTGTAGTGTTTTGGCATGTCTAGTTTTGTAAGTTTTGACCTGTAGGAAAATCTGGGATCAAATACCGTTTTTCATGTCCGTTGTGTTTGCGCGATACGCGCGATTCGTGAGAGGGTTCTGTGATCCAGCGTATCGCGGCGTGACGCGATGGTTTTAGACGCGTACACACACGATTCAGCGTATCGTGCACACGCGCGTTTAGTTCGCGACGCGAGTTTCTCATTTTGGTTCGATATCGCGTTTCGCGGAATATTTGGCTTTTATATGATTTTTGTTTCTTACTTGCAGGTTTGCAGGCAGGGACTACGGACACTACTACAGGGGGGAGCAGATGGTAGGATTCACCTAGCATGTAGCGTAGGTGAGTAGATTTAACATCTACATGGGAATCGCCCGCATGGCGTTATGCGTCTGGGCTAGGATTCAAATACCTACCGCACATTCTACGTCATTGTTAGAATTGCGCCCTTACTTTATTTTCTTGATATAGTTGTACTGTGACTAGTAGCCGTAGGACACTGCACATATTATTGATGGTTCATGTTGCACGAGCACGGATTGTATACTACACACACACCGTCAATAATTGCCATGCCACACACTAACCGTTATAGATACTATTGCTTATCACACGTGACATCTAGCTTATCGGTATACCTATAGTGTATCATACCTTTAGTGATAGGTACATATACACCTTACGATACAGCTACAGGTATACCTTGCATACATTTTACTTATACCGGGGGGATATCCTACATATTTTAGTTATACCCAGGGGGTATACGACATCAGTTCTTATAGGTAGATACCTATACATTGCTACACCTGTATGTTACATACATATTCAGTTGCAGTTACATATTTACCTTTACTGATGTTACTTAGCTGTACCTTATTGATTACGCATACATCTGGTTTCAGCTACATATTCTCTGTTATATGCTCGCATTTCAGATATATCGTATATGCTTATTCCTGGATTGCGCATTATTATTTGGATTTTACATGATGTTTTCTGGATTTGGGAACCGCGGGAGTTCATGAAATTATGAATACATTGAAAAACCCGGTTTCCGTGATATGATATTTGCGCATCCACCGTGAGTTTTATCTGTGCTGATTATTTATACCCCATGCGAGGAGGCGTAGAGGCCGCATGAGGGTACATGGTGGGGCCCGGTATGGTTCCCCTCGGAAAGATGATAGATGGATGTTGCCGATTGAGCCTGGAGGCGGGCTAGTACCTATCGGTGACAGTACTAATGACTCGGCGGGGGCCATGGAGACACCGTTGGGAGTCATGCACGTATGCATACGTCGAAAGGCGAGGGTCAGAGCTAGGCGCTCGTGCTTTCGGGACAGCGTATGATACGTACCTATCAGGATTTCTGTGTCGATGCTTGGCACATTGTTTTCATGATATTTCTTTTAAACACCTTTGTATATATAACAGGGGATTAGCCGTTGTTATATATACCCTTACACCAATATTAGTGGAATGGGACGCTAATATATGTGTATTGCCCCCATCATATTTATTTCTGTTTATATATATACCTTGAGGATGTCAGAAGCTTGCTTGAGATTCGACTCGGGATATAGGTGATTCATTGAGATTGGATATTGGATATGAGAGAGATTGTGGATTTGTACATTCGCGATATAGGAGAGCTACCCGATACTGTACATTGAGGTGATGTGAGACCTATGTGATGTGAGAGCCCAGTTGGGGGCTGATTTGAGGATTTGGGATTTGAGTGTCTTGATGGATTGTGATCCTACCACGATGTCAGGTTTCCGTGGAAATGACATACTCCACCCTATACCTCACACTTATCTATTTTATGCACAGATTCATATATTGTTAGTGTACCCTTATGATACTTGCATATCGACTTTCTCATATCCCTATTGCATGGTTATTGTATATTATTGTCATGTTACTATTGCTTCACATATTGATTGTACCTGCTAGTGTACTTCCCTTTATTTAGCATTTGCATGACATGTTATTACTGTAATCGCATATCTTAGATTCATGCTGTACTTACATTCCTGCGATTACCTGCATATGTTATCTACTATTCACGAGTTGGCAACTCACCCCCGTTGTGCCACAGGTGTTTCAGGTTGTTCCCCAGAGTAGTCGAGGCAGGCTATTCCTCTATTCATCTATTCCGCTTTCTGCTATCATCTTTTGCTCCAGATACCGCATCAACTCACAGTACTGTTTCATATTGTACATTCGTTGTATTTTTTACTCTCCATCTACTATTGTATTGTTGACTTAGAGACTTGGTGAGGACGTTATAGTGTATTATTGTGGATTTGATGTCTTCTATATACAGTTTCCTTCCTATTGTCTTTATTTCTTCGCTACGGCGTCGTATATTTGCATTGTATTCTTCTTGACTAGTTTTTTCAAAAAGGGGATGTTGCCAAAATTTTAAAGAAAGAAGGTGGGACTTTTAAAGAATTTGGGTTGCGATTTCAAATGTTTCAAAAACTTATATTATCTTTTCCGTATTTTCTTGGTTTAGATTTCTGGGTTTTGGCTTTCTTTTACTACATTACGTCTTTAGGCGTTGCGTAGTATTAGAGCCATCACGGGCCAATTTTGGGTCGTGACAAAGTTGGTATCAGAGCGCTAGGTTTTACCTTTCGGAGTGTAGGATGACCTTAGTATGATGGAGTGGATAGCTTAAGCAGAGTAACATAGCGTGTGTATGTCTGCAGCATACCCACGGTGCGGTACTTTGCATTAAGTGACCTAAGTACAAATTTGCTTGAAATTCCTTCCTTGATGATTCATATCCTTGAGATTCGATTCCTTATTCTCATCGAATCTTATATCTTTTTATAGCCTTGCTGCCGATGACTATGGGGACTCGGAGTGATGCAGCGAGGGCTGAGGTCAGAGTTGGCTTGGGTGAGACGAGTACTGACCAGGATGGCACTCTAGTTGTACAGGTGCAGACGGATCAGCCCGCGACCTATATTATTGATAGACTTTTGGTAGAGATGCAGGACTTCCGCCAGACTATGAGTTCATTGGTTGATGTCGTTCGGGAGCTACGACAGGAGGTTGTCACCCCTGTTACTCAGTTGTCAGTTGCGATCAGCATGCAACAGTCCGTCACCTACATAGCACCATTGGTTGCAGCTCCAGTTGACGATGCACATATTCTAGGACAGTGGAGGACTCGTACCAGCATACCAGCCCAGAGGCAGAGGTTTGGTCATCGAAACAGATTTCGTGGCCGTCGCGGGAGTAGCAGAGGCTTAGGACGAGGACAGTCGTGCAGCTCTTATCCCCAGGATGGTCAGCAGTCAGCGCATGGATGTTTTCGGTGCGGAAGCCTTCAGCACTTCGTCAAGGATTGTTCCTCAGCACGGCGTCAGGATCGTACTCAGAGAGGCCGTGGACGTAGAAGGTTCGCTCAGAGGGCTCAGTTTACTAGAGGAGTTCATCCAGCTGCGAGTAGAGGACAGACACAGGAGTTTGCTTCTACTCATCGGGACGCGCAGATGTCCATTGTGGAGTTTTCAGGTATCTTTTATTTATATGTTCTTTTCATGTATTCGTTGTTTTTCATGCTTGTACCGTGGTTGGGTAGATTAGTCGTAGTTGTGTTAACTTCTGTCAGCGATTCTTTTGTTGCGCGACACGTATTCAGTTGTGTGCCAATCGGATAGGAGATTGAAATTCGTCAGTCGTTTTGACCCTCCTAAAGATGTTGGATTTGACGTTCTTCTGGGCACGGACTGGGTAACTATGTGCTAGGCGTCTGTGGACTACCGTGAGGAAACCGTCAAGTTTGTTTTCCCGGCAGGTCAGTTCTTGTTGTACAGGTGGATAGTTGTGCCGCCTCTCACAGCTTGAATTCAGCCTTTTTCGCTAGTCGGCTACTGAGGAGTTGTCGTGGATTCTTGGCGTTCATTCGTGATACCGGAGCCACAGTTAGGTTTGTTGGACCGGGTTCCTTTTGTGCGAGAGTTTTTCCGATGTTGTTCCGGATGAGCCGGCGAAGCTTGGGAGCTAAAGGATCAGCTGCAGAGTTATGGTTTGGGGAGTTTGTGCGTCTGAGTGTTTCGCTTTTAGAAGCTCTTATTTCTGTTCGTCGAGGAGGAAGACGGCAGTTTAGGTTTGTGTATCGACGAATCGTTAATTGAACCGGCTTACGGTGCGGATAGGTAACCCCTACCTCGCATTGACGATTTCTTCGATCAGCTCCAGAGTGCGAGACATTTTCTAAGTTTGTTCGGGATCAGGTCATCATTATTGCGGATTCGGG
The DNA here is from genome assembly GCA_030015575.1 of Agapanthus africanus. NCBI lineage: Eukaryota > Viridiplantae > Streptophyta > Magnoliopsida > Asparagales > Amaryllidaceae > Agapanthus > Agapanthus africanus. The sequence goes on along the minus strand of CM057343.1, from coordinate 283,905,370 downwards.
GTGGTGGCATTCCGTAGACTGCCTTGTGCATGCTACGGGCTTTGTGTGTTTTGTGAGTCGTTGGATTCACTGATGCCCTAGCAGCATTCGTAGATGTGATGAACCGGATTTCTTCAGGCCGTTCCTCGACCAGTTATTGTTGTGTTATTTAAGACATTCTGGTCTATCTAATGTGTCATGAGGAACAGGAGCAGCACTTGAGGATTTATTATGCAGATACTGGGAGAGCACCAGCAGTTTGCTAAATTCTTGGAGTGTTTCTTCAGGCTTGTTTTGTGTTGACTCCTAGGTCTTGTAGTCATGGGAGACGGTTTTGTATGGTTCCGAGGGAGGTCGTGACCATACAGCTTAGGTCCAGACATGTGTACAGGACGGAGATCCGTAGATTGTTGGGCTTAGCAGGTTTTTACCGCCGTTCATGCAGGATTGCTAGAATAATGCTGCACCGTCGACTAAATTGACCGGAAAGGAGATTTCTTTTCTTTGGACTGAGGCATGTGTATGGAGTTTTCGGAAGTTGGAGATTCGGTTAACAACTGCATTAGTCCTTTCTTTGCTTTTGGTTCGGGCGAACTTGTTGTTTAACTGTAATGTTTCTTGAATGGGCTCGAGTGTGTACTGAGGTGACACTAAAGAGTTGTCGCTTTTGCTTCCCTAAATTTAGAGGAAGTACGAGAAGGATATTCCGCTCATGATCTGGAGATGGCCGCGGTGGTTTTGCGTTGGAGATTTGGGGACACTACTTATTTGAGAGTCGTGTCAGATTTCACGGACCACCAGAGCTTAATGTTCATCTTCCTGCAGCGGATTTGATTGTTGTGATAATCTTCTGTAGATTTACAGTTCTTGTGTGATCGTTGGGTGCATCTTAAGTTCGTCTCTATGGAGGGGACAGCTTGCTCATGTCCGCGCCCGACCGCTTTCCTTAAATCGTTTTGCGAGACACTGCTCGCCGATGCTCGTATGTCAGTGATACTTGAGCATACTCGGCTGGGCAATGATTCGGAGACCTTGATTTATGACAATGACGTGCTAGGTTAGGGACGCGTTTGTGTACCTGGTTTCATCGGGTAGAGACGTATAATCCTAGAATAGGCACATTAGTCAACTCTCTACTTTCATTCAAGTTCCGCCAACAGGGACGTGACTTGTGAGATGGTTACGGGTGGACAGGATGTAAAGAGAAGTTTCAGGTTTCGTTTCAAGGTGTCTGTCTTGTTGTATGCTTGGGTCGAGCATCTGAGGCCGGCTGGAGAGTTGCAACCTTTTACCGTTCCGAAGTAGGAGTGGGAGCCGATCTCCATGAATTCCGTTATGGTTTCTATCCAGGGTTTAGTCAGGGTGTGACTCCATACGGATTCTTGTCGTCCGGTTATACACAGTTTGCTCAGTTGTTCTTTGTTAAGTTGTGTGTTTGTTTTGATTGTTGTCAGCAGTTGGGGGATCGTCACTCGCCATCGTTAGGGTTCTCCTTCGATAGCTGTTATCAGGAGACACTCCAATTGGCCACCTTTAGGGTTAGGGGTTAGATCGTGTCGATCACCAGTTTGTTGTTTTCTGACTCCGCGTAAGTAGGACCTTGGACCCCAGCTAGTCTAGAGCTTCGGAGATGTTCCAGTTGTGTTAGGTCAGGATGGAAATTGTCCATTGCGAACTGAGGTCTTATGCCGACTGCCTTGGTCATAGACTTGAGTTCGCAGGGACAGATCATGTATTCCTATGGACTTCCGATGAATGACGTGTTGGATTTTGGGAAGCTTGTTCCAGAATTTTGGTCTTTCTGAGATCCTATAAGCAAGTTAGTTTCGTTGCCTTAAATTGGCACTTCCGCCCAGATTATTGGAATTTCACCCCGTATTCCTTGTGATGATACTCTACAATTACCTTCTTGACCTTTCTCACATAATTTAGCACCAGACCATTTAGCTTAGACGCGATCTTTCGTTCATCAGTAACCAATTGTGTTAATGGCTCAGCAGGTGGAGGGACATCGGTCAATGGTCTTGCTATCTGTGGAGGGTTTTCTTGGACGTAGCCGTATAGTGAGATAGTCACTTGGGAGGCTGCGAGCGAGATTTGAGGATTTTTATCTTCTCTTTGAAGGTAAGCGTATCGGTATGTTTTTAAATTCGGGGACGAATTTCTTTTAAGGGGGGAGATTGTAACACCTTAGAATGTGTTTTGTAGCTAATTATATTTTAATGTATGGTTTTTAATAAAAAGTTTACCAAATTAAGTTTTAATTATTTTACCCTATTTAATGAGTATTTTATTAGAATTTTGTTAGGCACACACACACTTGTGCATGATAACTAGGGTTGTTTTTGGGGTTAAACATGATTAGCAATCATGGTTAACTAACCATTTGTCTTAAGTTAGTTTTATGATTAGTTTAAGAGTTATGGTTGTATTTATTCATGATGGTTTGAAAAATGAAAATGAATTTGGAAAATGGTTTTAATATTTATTTGAATGTTGACTTTGTGTGAGAGAGGGGGCATGGGAAGCATGGTGTGAGCCATGCCTCATTATGAGGGAAGAGAGAGAGGGGGGTCTTGGCTTTGTTCTTTTATTTCTCTTCTCATTTTTTCTTTCTCTCATTCTCTCTCACAAACACACACACACACACTCAGCAGCAGAAGAAGCTTCAGCAGCAGCGGCATCATCATCACCAGCAACAGTAGCATCATCATTATCATCAGCAGCAGCAGGAGCAGCAGGAAGCAACAGCAGTAGCAGGAGCTCCAGCAACCTATAGAAGCTCTTCTCCACTTCTTCACCTGCTCTCTAGGGTCCTTTTGGGTATATTTCCTTAACCCAATTTCCTAGTTTGCTTAGCTTGTATGGTTTAGTGTTGGTTTGTGTTAAATTGTTAGTTTAGTGCTAGATTGTGATGTTTATGTGGAACTTTGTTTAAGTAATGTTTGAGTGGGTAAACCCAGTCTATTTTAGTGTTAATAGGGTCACCTTAACTGAGTTTAAACCCAGATTACACTAAAATACCATAAGGTTTCCAAATTGTGCAATTCGGCGTTTTTAAAGCGATATTTGTGACTTCTGAGATCTGCTATTGACCCGGACCCTACAGGATAAAATTGAGAAGACTGGAGCATGTACACTAGGTCTAGTTATAACCACAAGAACACGAGCCACCTTCTCCCTACTCAGGTCGCCAATTAATTCAATATGGCCGCAAATTGCGGCCAGGAAGGTGAGTTGGATGCTAGGGTTTTGTGTAGGGTAGTCTGCAGTGTATTGTAGTGTTTTGGCATGTCTAGTTTTTTAAGTTTTGACCTATAGGAAAATCTGGGATCAAATACCGTTTTTCATGTCCGTTGTGTTTGCGCGATACGCGCGATACGTGAGAGGGTTCTGTGATCCAGCGTATCGCGGCGTGACGCGATGGTTTTAGACGCGTACACACACGATTCAGCGTATCGTGCACACGCGCGTTTAGTTCGCGACGCGAGTTTCTCGTTTTGGTTCGATATCGCGTTTCGCGGAATATTTGGCTTATATATGATTTTTGTGTCTTACTAGCAGGTTTGCAGGCAGGGACTACGGACACTATTACAGGGGGGAGCAGATGGTAGGATTCACCTAGCGTGGAGCGTAGGTGAGTAGATTTAACATCTACAGGGGAATCGCCCGCATGGCGTTATGCGTCTGGGATAGGATTCAAATACCTACCGCACATTCTACGTCATTGTTAGAATTGCGCCCTTACTTTATTTCCTTGATATAGTTGTACTGTGACTAGTAGCCGTAGGACACTGCACATATTATTGACGGTTCATGTTGCACGAGCACGGATTGAATGCTACACACACACCGTCAATAATTGCCATGCCACACACTAACCATTATAGATACTATTGCTTATCACACGTGACATCTAGCTTATCGGTATACGTATAGTGTATCATACCTTTAGTGATAGGTACATATACACCTTACGATACAGCTACAGGTATACCTTGTACACATTTTACTTATACCGGGGGATATCCTACATATTTTAGTTATACCCAGGGGGTATACGACATCAATTCTTATAGGTAGATACCTATACATTGCTACACCTGTATGTTACACACATATTCAGTTGCAGTTACATATTTACCTTTACTGATGTTACTTAGCTGTACCTTATTGATTACGCATACATCTGGTTTCAGCTACATATTCTCTGTTATATGCTCGCATTTCAGATATATCGTATATGCTTATTCCTGGATTGCGCATTATTATTTGGATTTTACATGATGTTTTCTGGATTTGGGAACCGCGGGAGTTCATGAAATTATGCATACATTGAAAAACCCGGTTTCCTTGATATGATATTTGCGCATCCACCATGAGTTTTATCGGTGCTGATTATTTATACCCCATGCGAGGAGGCGTAGAGGCCGCATGAGGGTACATGGTGGGGCCCGGTATGGTTCCCCTCGGCAAGAAGATCGATGGATGTTGCCGATTAAGCCTGGAGGCGGGATAGTACCTACCGGTGACAGTACTAATGACTCGGCGGGGGTCATGGAGACACCGTTGGGAGTCATGCACGTATGCATACGTCGAAAGGCGAGAGTCAGAGCTAGGCGCTCATGCTTTCAGGACAGCGTATGATACGTACCTATCAGGATTTCTGTGTCGATGCTTGGCACATTGTTTTCATGATATTTCTTTTAAACACCTTTGTATATATAACAGGGGATTAGCCGTTGTTATATATACCCTTACACCAATATTAGTAGAATGGGACGCTAATATATGTGTATTGCCCCCATCATATTTATTTCTGTATATATATATACCTTGAGGATGTCAGAAGCTTGCTTGAGATTCGACTCGGGATATAGGTGATTCATTGAGATTGGATATTGGATATGAGAGAGATTGTGGATTTGTACATTCGAGATATAGGAGAGCTACTCGATACTGTACATTGAGGTGATGTGAGACCTATGTGATGTGAGAGCCCTGTTGGGGGCTGATTTGAGGATTTGGGATTTGAGTGTCTTGATGGATTGTGATCCTACCACGATGTCAGGTTTCCGTGGAAATGACATACTCCACCCTATAGCTCACACTTATCTACTTTATGCACAGATTCATATATTGTTAGTGTACCCTTATGATAGTTGCATATCGACTTTCTCATATCCCTATTGCATGGTTATTGTATATTATTGTCATGTTACTATTGCTTCACATATTGATTGTACCTGCTAGTGTACTTCCCTTTATTTAGCATTTGCATGACATGTTATTACTGTAATCGCATATCTTAGATTCATGCTGTACGTACATTCCTGCGATTACTTTCATATGTTATCTACTATTCACGAGTTGGCAACTCACCCCTGTTGTGCCACAGGTGTTTTAGGTTGTTCCCTAGAGTAGTCGAGGCACGCTATTCCTCTATTCAGCTATTCCGCTTTCAGCTATCATCTTTTGCTCCAGATACCGCATCAACTCACAGTACTATTTTGCTTAGGTGGGTTGGTGGTTGTCTGTGTTTCATATTGTACATTCGTTGTATTTTGTACTCTCCATCTACTATTGTATTGTTGACTTAGAGACTTGGTGAGGACGTTATAGTGTATTATTGTGGATTTGATGTCTTCTATATACAGTTTCCTTCCTATTGTCTTTATTTCTTCGCTACGGCGTCGTATATTTGCATTGTATTCTTCTTTGCTAGTTTTTTCAAAAAGGGGATGTTGCTAAAATTTTAAAGAAAGAAGGTGGGACTTTTAAAGAATTTGGGTTGCGATTTCAAATGTTTCAAAAACTTATATTATCTTTTCCGTATTTTCTTGGTTTAGATTTCTGGGTTTTGGCTTTCTTTTACTACGTTACGTCTTTAGGCGTTGCGTAGTATTAGGGCCGTCACGGGCCAATTTTGGGTCGTGACAACTCGTAACCTAACGAGCACCCGCATACTATCTCAAGTACGACGTACTAATGGCTGTGGGACAGTCTATTTCCCCTGCTGGAATGAGAAGCGTATACGCTAGTCTACTCCGGAGTATCATGCCCCGTCTCGATAATCCTACGACTAGGGCCCTGTATAAGGATGTGCTTGTAGATTACCCACCCCCCACTAGTGTGACTGCCATCACAATGCTGGTAATCAAGCAAAGATCCTAAGGGCTCCACTAATATGTATAAGCAATATGCTAAAAGAAACACATACACATATTGAAGTAGAAACAAACCAAGTAGCATACTACTATTTTGAGCAAGATTTTCTATACAACTGTGAATATCCCAAGCTTCCATTAAGTAATATACAAACTAGTATGATACAGTAATGGCCTCTAGAGCATATACACTAACATCTTATCATTCATTAATCTCATTAATGAAGTCCCATCATTTAAGCTTCCTAGGCATCACAGAAGAAACGAAAATAGAACGTACGCTTATGCCATCAGCATTCTCCACAGTGTCCTATTATGCATCGTTAGGTTACTTAACTAACGGCATAGCGGGGCGGGACTAGCGCGGGTGTAAAACATAAGCAACGTCTACTGTATATCTCATATATAATGTATATCCATTCGTCTCAGAATCCACAGTGATCACATCACAAAGTAGCAGAAGAAACATATGAAATATTGGATATACTAGGAGGTCCGTGTTTTATTTTGATCCTGTATAAAACACGGATTCCACAGTCGCGAAGAATAGTCAAACCCAGATCCCTAGACCCTTACGAGAGCGGCAAGCAACCCTACCAATTCTATAGTTAGGAGACCCGGACTCGACTACTCGAGATGGTCTCACACTGGACTGTAGAACCCGGTTACTTGTGCTCCCCTCCTTGGGTCTATCCTAATGCGGAAAAGTAAATAATATACAACAATAGTGATATCATCCTCAACCCGGAAGTTTCCCAATAAAAGAATATTACATACATTAAATTTTACATGAATGAAAATAAAAAAAGTCTCATCTCACATAAAACCCCCGACCATCCAAAACACGACGATCCAATATAACATATCACAGCAACACATAACATCACATGTCATCAGCGTTAGTAAATATGCGTATCCCAATTATCGTTGACCTATAGCAACAAAACTGGCGATACTCCGCATATTACACTTACGGTCACAGAAAAGAAAGTGTAAAACTACTATATTTGGAATCCATTATAACCTTAGACATCATAAACCCAAAATATCACATACTTTGGATTTAATGCCTAACTATTTGAATTCCACAAATTGTATCACAGACTACAAATAGCTAGACGATGTTAAACCTTTCGATTGAATCAACGAATTCCCATAATTCCCAGAAAGCTCAACACTTGAGCAGTATTAAAAATACCCAGAAACATGAACCAGTACATACGGACCAACCGTAGAAGGGCGACCCATGTCTCATATATGGCGCCGCGGAACCGCCGCAAAATAGCTTATTTGGCCACGGTTCCGCGGTCATGTCGTCGAGATTGGGTATCATTCTTCTAGACGGTCCATAAAATTACCTGCATGATCTTCTGAGAATTTTTGATGTGAAAAAATCCAACATTTTGAAAAATTTCCAGAAAGTGGGCAATATTGGGTTTTCGGTGTTCGTCCGAACTTCTAAGTTCGCCTACACAACTCCTAATGCTTTAGCAAGGCTCTGATACAACTGTAGGTTTCTTTGTCACAACCACAAGGTTTTACAAGGATCAAACATGCTATATTTAAAAATTTAGTGTGCCAAACAACCCTAACCTAGGATCTAACTAGAGTTTTAGGAGCTAAACTCGAAAGTAAACAGCTTTACAACTAAGTGATAACGGAATACAACCTTTGTAGACCGGTCCTTCACTTCATTTACTCCTTGTAGTGGTCCTTCGCTGCAATCATGGAATTCCCGGACTCATGCATGGCTTCTCAAGGTGAAAGGAAAGATCTTTCTTGAAGTCTTCGAGGCCGAAGATGATCTACATCGAGGAGACACTAACTCAAGCTACTACTTCATTCATGAGAGATTGGTGAAGCTAACACCCTATAGTAAAGTGCTAATCTAGTACAGGATGATGAAGTAGAAAGTGGGCTCACTTAAGTTTAATTTTTCTCACAATATTTTCTCACTTTGGAAAAACCTGGCAAGCTTTTTTTTTCAAGGATGAAGAAGATGAAGTCAAGAGATGAGAATGAAAAAATGAGGTGAGAGAATCAACCATGGATGAGTTTGTATCAAATATATAACTCATGTAGAGACATAATCATGGCTAAATTATAATGGTTAGGTTAATAAATATCTTAACTAAAATAGAACTAGTGGACTAAGTCAATGCATCTACAAGCTTCTACAAGGTTCATGCAAATGGCTAATTATCCACTAATTTGGAATTACTTTAACATTATAATTAGTATAGTGTAAGTCTCATACACCCATGTAGTGTGTGTCATCAACCATGGCACAAAATAGAACACAATTAATATATATAACATATATATTAAGTGTGCACATGTGAGAAAAATAAATGCTTAAGTGAGCTAATATTGGTTAATGTAAACTAGTATATCAAATATACAATTATATAATAAATTATCAAATCAACACTTGATTTAATAATTCGGCTATATTACATATAACCGACTAATATTATATGTACCAACTTATCGAATCAACACTTGATTCGATAACACGGCTATATCACATGTAACCGACCGATACAAATATCACGAGAATAGAATACGTTATCTCATACTCGTATTATTCTCGGTCCCGGACATATCACATATGTGCTCCTATTTCATTTTTCCTGAGCCAGTAAAACCTCTCTGTAGGACTCTAAAAACTCATCAATACGCCGGCAGTAGGTGATGATCACATAAAGCACCCACAAGCCGTCAGCGGTACTATCTGGACATAACGGCTACCCGGGTATTAAGCGATCAGAAGATCAACAAGCATGCCCGCTCTAGCTCCTGTAAAGCCTGTCAGTAACACTACCTTACAGTCCGGTCTCCTCATCTGATATGTGGCATATCCAGTCTAGGTGTGGTAAACGTCAGACCCCAATAACAGATAATTCATGCCAATATGAGGCTTATGGCGGGTCGAGAAACTACTGATAACACTTACCAGTAAATCTCTAAATCATCCCTGGCTAGGGACTTTCCTGTTATGGCCAATCCAGCAGAGCGCAACATCGACCCCCAATACCGGGTGAGAAGAAACCCCTCCCATCGCTTATTGCCTCCATGTAACTTGGGACTGTACCCAAAAACCACCGTTTTGCACGTCCTCTTGAGCGTGGTAAGGTGGAAATCAAAGCACAGTGGGAATCACACAAGACTCTATGACGATCTCGGGTCTACCGACTAACTTGTACTAATGTCACCAGAGAACTGCTATCCGATGTAAGTTAAAATACCATTTAGGAGTTCTCGGCGAGTCCGTCCAGTGTATCCAGTCTCCACCGAGCACCTGTATACCATCTCTGATGTCAAACACCAATGGATATGGGATCATCCATCGCCCATCTCATGGGTCGAGAAGCGTATATACTAGTCTACTCTGGTATATCGATGCGCTGTCTCGATACTCCTATGACTAGGAACATTAAAGGATGGACTTATAGACTACCATGGCCCCACTAGTATGATCTACATCGTAATCCAGGTAGTCAAGTACACATCCTAAGGGCTTTACTAACATGTAACCATAAGACAGTATCAAGAGACAAGTATACATGTTAAGATAAAGAGCAACCAGATAGCATATTATCATGTCAAGCAAGAAATTCCTCTCTATATATATCCAATCATCCACTATAATATACATCATATGAATAATAATGGCCACTACGGCATATATACAACTAACAAATACTTGCTTAACCTTTCAGCCAGGCTAGTATTGGTACTTCGAGGGAGGTTTTCCAACGCTTTCGCGAAGTTTCTTAAATATATAACCTCTTTTCCCTGGAGGCATAGCCCCGCTAACACCGTTCTAGACACCTACTTGGTTTATATTGATTGTTAAGTGAAATAATCTCCCGAGAGTAATCCAACTCATCAGTGGGATCGGGATCCAACTATCATTGTGTGATGACCTAGATGGAATCCACTCTAGTCACTACACTCCAGAAGGTATGCTAAATCTGCATGTTTCCTATATGTTTGAAACTCCTGATGTGGTTTTTTCCCCTAGGACCCAAGTGACCTTGACACAGTCAACAAATCAAAGAGTCTTTGTCAAGTTCAACCCGTCATTATCTTGATTGCATTTAAACCCACCAGCATAACTTTTGACACAGCCAACAAGGTTACACGACTGTCTTAACCAATCGCATCGTATGCTATAAATAAGCAATACTCAGCTACCGTTCACTGCGTTTTGACACAGTCAACAAACACAGCACGAATACTAAGTATAACTTATAAGAAATGACGGAGGGCTACGGCTGGGTTTTTGGCGAAAAACCCGTTAACGTAATGAACTTGATATCGTTGAAGGAACCTGGGCAATTTTGAAAAAAGGAGTGGCTTAAGCTCCGCCTTTTGAAAATTTCTGATTTTGGAAAAACCGAGTAATCTGCAGTATAGACTATAGCTCAAGAGGTCACTCCCTGCGAGGGGATCTCGGTTCTTGACTCGTAGAATGAGCTGATGGATATTCATGACCGAATACCACTATGCAAAACGAAAGAATATAACTGTAGTTCGAAATTTTTTCCAACAAAATCTTTTAAGTTTATTTTCTTGCATTAATCAAAATTAATGCGGTCCAATCAGTTTAACCTATCACACCAGAAAATAACGAAAATAAAATGTACGTATATGCCATCCGCATTCGCCACAGGGCCCGTCATCACCCGTTAGGTTATTTTACTAGCGACAGAGCGGGGGCTGGACTAGCACGGGTGCAAAACATATACAACATCTACTAGTAATATATAAGTATATACAACATTCGTCCCAGGCATGATAATAATCAACATCATAGAATCCCAGCCAATAATACAGAATGGTGGATAAACTTGGAGCCCCGGGTTTCATTTGAGCCGCAAAAAAAACCGACGTTCCCGGTCGTGTGGATAGCCTGTGCAATGAAAACTTGGACTCCTACGAGTGCGGCAAGTTACGCCAATCCCAGAAGTGAGGTAGCCCCCTTCAAAAAAGTTAATGGGCCACCCAGCACTTCACGGAATCCGGTAACTTGGGCGCCCCTCCGTGGGTCAAACTATACCTCCTATGAGTGCGGCGAATAGCCCGCCAATTCTAAAATGAAGCCCCCTCTGTCTCAACGCCATGAGATGTGGGCTTGTTGCCTTCTAGAACACGTCTATCCTTGCACTCCACCGTGGGATAATCTTAGTACAAAAAAAGAAAATAATATGTAAAAATGGTGACATTGACCTCAACCCGGTCATGCCATAAAATAATATACAACCCGACAATGACGGCAGTCCACATGTCGGACGCTCGCCCCGCAATATCAAATGTACAAATGAATATAAACTATACTACTAACATTGCATCATATGCTATCACCACGACTATCCAACCACAATCACAAAATATCAACGCGAATGTCACGTTCGCAAACCCGTCTAAAAGACATATAGCAATCAGACGAGTTTACCGATCAAATGACATTCACGGTCGCAGATAAAAGTGAATGTACTATAAACTATTAAACAATGTTAAAAATAACGACTTCGAAACACTCCAAATTTTCCCGTACAGAAAACAACAGAGAATCAAACTTGGTCAAAAAACAAACAACACCAGAAAACCAAACTCCACTGGATGAGAACACAGACCAAAGCACAATGCCAATCTCCAAGATAAAACCGAGGAGGCCGGTTTTTTATGGTCTGTGGCCGGCCAAAAAGTGTTAGAATTGTGTCGTTTTTGGTCAGTGTTCATCTCACAGTGTAAAGATCACTCTGCAGTTGTTTTAAAATATTTTTGAAGCCTTTAAAAAACCAACAGAAACTGCAGTTTGGGTTTAATGTTACGGAGTCATTTCGGTTTTGTTGTTTTAACATTGTGTAAACATTCTTGTCTAGGTTTTATGGGCTGGCCCTAATACCATGAAGGGTTACACTAGCGCCCCGGCGAACTTCCGTGGCCAAATGCAGAATAAAAATTTTATAGCGATCATAAACATGGCGCTAGAATAAACCTAAAACCGGATCTTTACCATATACCTATTTAGCAAAAGAGGGTTCTATCTACTATGATAGAATGTATACCTAAATAAAACAAGTCCTTCGGGTCTTCGATCCTCTCCTTATGCTCCTCGAATGAAGTATAGATCGTGCTTGAACTTCAGCCTTCTTGTGTCAACGATGATTCACCGGAGAGCTCCATCCTTGAGCTAAACCTCCAACTTGAGGTAACTAGAATACTTAGCTTTCTAATCTAAGTATACTAGAGTGAGTAGAGTGGGATTTGGATGGCTTAGTTTCACTAACCCTTGATTCTCAACTCATGAGACACTAGGGTTTGAGAGAGGAAGAATGAGAGAGCAAGCTTGAAGAAAGAGAAAGTATTTGTGATAATGATTATAAAATTAGAATGGCTAACTTATATATGACCTCAAGCATAGCATGGAAAATATCTCTCCAAAATATTTAGGTCAAAAATATCTCACCAAAATATCTAGGGTCAACAAGTCAACCCATGTCAAAAGGTCAACATAAGTAGCCATACCGCAAATATTATCATTTATCAAAAATAACAAATTCTTTTCTTTTTCACATATTTGTTTTGACCAAGTCAATGGCCAAAACCCTAATGGGATATCTCCTTCTATACCCTTTCTCATCCGTATATACATACACGCATCCGTGTTTCGAGAAACACGAATACTATGAGACGAAGCTAATCCAATAATCAAATACTAGAATCCGGCTTAAACCAAAGCCTACTAGTATTGTCCGCTCGAACACCACATGTGCATAAGTACACGTATATGATCGAACCCTGTCGTAAAACCATACGACCACTACTCGTTTCGCCCGAAGCTGGGAAACCCTCTGTGTTGGACTCTAAAGGCTCGACAGTACTCTGGCAGTGGGTTTAACCACAAGCACGTCGGCGGCACTAAATGTGCGTAACGGCTACACAGGTATTTGTCGATAAGAAGGTCGACGAGCAAGCTTATCCAAACTCCTACTGAGCCTATCTTTGACAATCTCCGTACAGTCCGGTATGTTTGTCTTAGAGTATCGCATATCGGGTCTAGAGGGGTGGTAAACGTCAGACCCCTAATAGCGGTATAAGTCATGTCGGAGTGTAGCCCAGAACACCTTGAGAAACTACTGGAACACCTACCAGTAAATCTCACTTTCCCAGGCCAGGGACTCTGTGTTAGTGTATATGCCCTAGGGACCATTATTGTATCATACTAGCTTGTATATTACTTAATGGAAGCTTGGGATATTCACAGTTATATTAACAGTCTTGCTAAACATGGTAGTATGCTACTTGGTTTGTATCTATCTTAATATGTGTATATGTTAGCATATAGAGAATACATATTGATAGAGCCCTTAGGATCTTGCTTGACTACCAGCGTTGTGATGGCAGTCATGTAGGGTTCCTAGGCACACAGTAGGGGTCTCACAAGGCATCAACCATGCCATTTTACAAAAATATGGTGCCGAGAAACCCTAGTTAACGGATCGTTGCTAGAAATCTAGGCGATAAGTAAACTAGTTAACACTTAACTACTAGGATATGGAAATTACAACCTTTGTAGATCCGGATATCCACCTCCACGGCTCCGCAACGAAGTCTCCTCGCTGTCCAAGTCGAACTCCGGGCTCTAGCGTCGGCTTCATCGGAGAATGAACGGGCTTGGTCATCGACGACGATGCCGAAGATGATCTACGTCGAGGCATCGCTAGATCAAGCTCCCACTTCACAAAGTGATGAAACTTGTGAAGAAAACACACTCTACTACTTGGCAAGAGGTAGAGGATGAAGAAATAGGAGGTGGGTTCTCTTTAGAATTGGATTTCTCACTCTCAAGCTCAAGTTGCCATTGATGGCCTCAAGGTTTCAAACTTGAAGATGAAGAAGAAGATGAGCTAGAATTATGATAAGTCTTTTTCAATAAAAAGAAAAAGGAATACTTATCATAATTCTTACTAGGGTTAAGTGTAGAGAATATACCATGGTTAATGGATGGGTTAGGGTTAAGCATGATGACAAGAAAGGTTAAGAAGTCAAAGCTTCATGAAGCTTCAACTAAAAGACAAAGAAAGCCACCATTCCTTTTTTAAATCATTTCCAAATAAATAAATGAACAAATAAATAAAAGAATATGCAAAACCGTAATCAACACTTAACCATGGTTTTAATTCTTTACACTTAACTAAATAATCAAGTATCATCAAACATGATACAAGTATGTGCACGAAAATATATCACATATATAACTTGCACATCAAGTGAGAAAATCCATATAAAGTGAACCAATACTAATTAATGCAAAGTAATATGTCAAATATATAATTACACATTAAATCATTAAATCAACATTTGATTCAATGATCCGGTCATGTCGCACATAACCGACTAGTATTCAATGTATCGATTTATCGAATCAATGATTCGATAACTAGGTCATATCGAATATAACCAATCGAAACATTTATCGCGAGAATGAAATGCGGTATCACATACACGCATTATTCTCTATCCTGCACATATCTCATATGCGCTCCTATTTCGTTTCGCTTGAGCCAGGAAACCTCTGTGTAGGACTCTAAAGACTCGTCAATACGCCGGTAGCAGATGATGATCATATCAAGAATCCACAAGCCGCAAGCGGTCTGCTAAACGTAACGGCCATCCGGGTATTGAGCGATCAGAAGATCGACGAGCTAGTGTAGGGTTCCTGGGCACCCTAATGAGGTCTCACAAGGCATCGAACATGCCATAATAAAATTTTACGGGTGCCGAGAGACCCGACTACGGATCGTTTGCTAGATTTCTAGGCGAAAAAGCTAACTAGTTAACACTTAACTATGAGATACGGAAATACAACCTTTGTAGATCCGGTGCTCCACCTCCATAGCTCCGTAACGAAGTCGTCTCCGCTGTCCAAAAGGAATCCGGGCTCTAGCGTCGTCTTCGTCAGAGAATGGGCGGGCTAGGTCGTCGATGTCCAAGCCGAAGATGATCTACGTCGAGGCATCGATGAATCAAGCTCCACCTTCACCAAGTCATGAAACTTGTGAAGGAAACACACTCTACTACTTGGCAAGAGATAGAGGATGAAGAAATAGGAAGTGGGTAGACTTTAGAATTGGATTTCTCACTCATTTCCATCACTTGCCATTGATGGGGCAAGCTTTCTTCACTTGAAGAATGAAGAAGAAGAAGGAAAATAGTTTTGATAAGTTAATTAGAAAAAGAAAAGAATAATCAAAACTTATCATGACTAAACCATGGTAAAGTGTAGAGTATTAATCATGGTTGAAGCAATGGTTAGGGTTAAGCTAGAGACAAAATGGTCACTTAGTCAAAATGTTCATGAAGCTTCATGAAAACAACAAAACCAAGCCACCATTTTCTCATTTGAATTTCTTTTATCCATTTATCAAAAAGAATAAATGAATAATTAAGAAAATAAAACCCTAAACATAAACACAACCATAGTTCAAACTTTACACTTAACCAAAGTGGTATGCATCATCAAACATGATACAAACATGTGCACATAAACATATCGCATATACAATGTGCACACCCGAGCGAGAAAATCCATCTTAAGTAAACCGATACTAGTTGATGCAAAGAAATATATCAAATATATAAATATGCATTAAATCATTAAATCAACACTTGATTCAATGATCCGGTCATGTCGCACACAACCGACTAGTATACAATGTATCGGCTTATCGAATCAACGCTTGAATCGATAACTAGGTTATATCGCATAAAACCATTCGATACATTCATCGCGAGAATGAAATACGGTATCACATACACGCATTATTCTCGGTCCCGCACATATCTCATATGCGCTCCTATTTCGTTTCGCTTGAGCCAGGAAACCTCTGTGTAGGACTCTAAAGACTCGTCAATACGCCGGCAGCAGGTGATGATCATATCAAACACCCACAAGCCGCAAGCGGTCTGCTAAACGTAACGGCCACCCGGGTATTGAGCGATCTGAAGATCGACGAGCAAGCCCGCTCACACTCCAGTGAATCCGACCAGTAACACTACCGTACAGTCCGGTCTGATCGTCTGATATGTCGCATATCTCGCCTAGGGGTGGTAAACTTCAGACCCCAATAGCTCAATAAGTCGTGTCGATATGAGGTCTATAACTGTTCGAGAAACTACTGGTAACACTTACCAGTAAATCTCAGCAACCCTGGCCAGGGATTTCCTGTTATAGCCAATCGAACACTGCGCAACATCAACCCCCTATACCGGGAGAGACGAATCCCCTCCTATCGCTCATTGCCTCCATGTGACTCGGGACTGTACCCAAAAACCACCGTTTTGCACGCCCTCTTGGACGTGGTAAGATGGAAATCAAAGCACAGTGGGAACCACACAAGACTCTATGACGATCTCGGGTCAACAGACTACTCTGTTCCAGTGTCACCAGAGAACTGCCCTCTGACGTGAGGTATAATACCATCTGGGAGTTCTCGGCGAGTCCGTCCAGTGTACCCAGTCTCTACTGAGCACCCGTATATCATCTCTGATGTCAAACACCAATGGATATGGGATCATCCATCGCCCATCTGTATGGGTCGAGAAGGTATACGCTAGTCTACTCTGGAATATCGATGCCCCGTCTCGATACACCCACGACTAGGGACTTTGAAGGATGTACTTATGGACTACCTTGTCCCCACTAGTATGATCCGCATCATAGTCCAGGTAGTCAAGTACAGATCCTAAGGGCTTTACCAACATGTAACAGAGAGACAATCAGCATACACGTTAAGGTAAAGGGTAACCAGATAGCATACTATCATGTCGTGCAAGAAAGTCCTCCCTATATATGTCCCAGCATCCACTACAATATACATCCTATGTATAGTAATGGCCTCTAGGGCATACATATAACTAACAATCTTCCACTTGGACTAGGGCCATCTGTAGCAGTGGTTTGAAGTATCTCATACTCAACCATCCCATAAAAGTCTCTCTCTGGGAACAGGCCTTTGTGAGTTGATCCGCTGTGTTGTCCTCTGATTCTTCTCTCCTAACCTCGATCTCCCTGGAGATCAACCATCTCCATGATCAAGTGATACTGCCTTTAGAATATGTCTGGATCACTGATGGGACCGGCGTTCCTTGGCATAAGCCACAACTCCATTGTCACACAATGGGAGGAACATAGTTCATCTCATGAACCAATATACACCCAAACAGCCTCTTTGGTAGCATCTTAAGTAGCGATGTATCCAGCCTTTATCGTCTAGTATGCCACGGTATCTAGCTTGGAACTCTTCCAACATACCGTCCCTCCACTGAGGGTAAAGACAATGCTTGTGACTGACATTCAGTCGTCTTTATCACTCTGGAACACTTCCAGTGATTCTCCTCTGGATCGATTGATACCATCTCACTACAACTAGTGAGAATCCTAACATCCAATTAAATCTATCTCATAGATCCAAAACTCAGGATTTAGGAGGTATCATTTTGATCCTATGTGGAGAATCATTGTGACAGACGGAGATTGATCGAGCGTAGCATAAGAAAACTCCTTTCTTATCAAGAGTATGTCATCCACGTACTCTACGAAGATCACCACCATACTCCCTACTACCTTTTTGTTTACACAAGGTTCATCTACCATTTTGATGATATCAAACTCTTTGACTACTTCATCAAAACAGATGTTCCAACTCCGCGATGCCTGCTTTATCCTATAAAACATCTTGCACACGTTTCCCTTGCTCCCACTGTCTACGAAGCCCTCTGGCTGTGTACTTATAGACGCTCTCTTCCAAATCATCATTTAGAAAAGCAGTCATGACACCCAACCACCAGATATCGCAGTCATGGTATGTAGCCGTGACAAGTAGGATCTGGATGGACTTAAGCATAGATCCTTAGAAAAGGTTTCATCATAATCCACGCCTGGTCAATGACGAAAACCTTTAACAAGTCTAGCTTTGAAAGTCTCAACTTTTCCATCTACACCAAGTAATCTTTTCAAGATATACTTGCTCCTGATGGGGATTTAACCTTTCAGATATAGCAACCAAAGTCCATACTTTGTTGGTGTGTAAGGATTCCATCTCAGATCGCTAAGCATCCAGCCATTCTTACAGAGTCTCACTCCTGATGGACAGCTCGAAACTAGTTGGGTCATCATCTCATGATGCAATCCTCGCTCCCACTGTCATAGAGAAACAGAAGTATCTCTCAGGTGGGAGAGGAACCCTACTAGATCGGCGGAGAGGCTGAGGTTCGTTGGTATCTATTGAATCCTTTGGTTCTACCAAATCATCTGCTATAGTTTGCATAGCTGGAACCTTTCCAGTTGTAGACAACAGATCTTGCCTCGAGCTTGTCCGGATTTTGCTTTTAAACATAGGCCGGACAACCCCAAATCTTAACTAGCTTAAGACATGGGCTCTTCCCTTTCCATATCACATATGAAGTGGTAGGCAACTGATTTGATTGGAACCCTATTCAATAGGTATGCAGCTTCTCAAGCGCATAACTCCCAAAAGGAAATAGGTAACTCAGTAGTACTCATCACAGAGCACACCTTATAACATAGGGTGTTATTGCTCCACCCCGATATACCATCGTGCTATGGTATATACGGAGGAGTAATGCTGAGAGAGAATCTCATTCTCCTTTAGAATAGTCCAGGAATTCCGTGCACAAGTATTCTCCTCCTTGATCTCATCAAAGGACATAGTACTTATACCCGTATTTTGGTTCTCTACTTCTAACTTATATTCTGTGAATATCTCATAAGGTTCGGACTTGTGTTTCAACAGGAACATAGGTCTGAAACTCGAAAGAGATCATCAGAGAATGTAATGAAGTACAAAGAACCAATCTTGGCATGTATAGACAGGGGAGCTTACATACATCAACATGTATCATATCCCAAGAGTACACTAACTCTTTCTCTGTTTCCAATAAACAGAGCTGGTGTCATTATATCTTTGTGACATGACTCGCAAGTTTCATAAGATGTAAATTCAAACTGATTTAAATATGCATCTATATGTAACTTCAGCTAGTCGGGTCATATTGATCTGACCTAGTCTACAATACCTTAAGAAGGATCCGTTCATTTCTGAACTCTTCCTCTTATGTGTGTTCCGTATACTAAGAACTGTAGTTTGATTTAGAACATTAATGCTTTTAGATAACGTGCCTGAACCGATCAACTTTTGATATAGGAAATGTACAAAACATTATCCAACAATACAAAATTTTATCATTTCATTACTAATAAAGAGACAGATATGATTTTGTATATCAGGTTCGGTATCTAATAACATTCGTTCAGAATCAATGTATTGGTAATACAGGGTGACAGTGACCAACAGACTTGGCTGCAACTCTTGCCCCGTTTTCTGCCTCATGAAACTTATCACCCGTTCTCAGTACTCTACCTATCTGTAGCCCTATGTAACAGATTACATATCTGGGATCCTGATCTGGTATCACATACCCAGGATGTAAAGGATACTGAGAAACAGTTCTGTATAATGAACACACCCGAAGATGATGCATCAGCATGCACTCTCTTCGTTTGGGCGGCACGGGAATTCTGGTAATCCTTTATTTCCTGCTCTGTCTTATAACATTTATAAGTTGGAGCGGGACCAACGTTTCCCAGCTCAGTATAACAAGCGGGTTCGGTCAATAATCCGTATTATTATCTTGATTAAGGCATGATATGGTCGCTACCTGGAGAGAGAGAGAAGAAAACACTCAGCGTGCGCTCTTTCAAGAATAGATTGGTTATTATTTTATCTAATCAGGATGGCTCCCACTGCTTTTTATCAAATCTTCCTTCAAACCCTAAAAGGAAAGACTAGCCGGGATTAATTACACACTACAAGTTCGCCAATCTTTCAGCCAGGCCAGTGTCGGTACTTTGAGGGAGGTCCCCCGTGCTTTCGCACGAACCTAATTAATGTAAACCTCGTTTTCCCAGAGACGTAACCCCGTTGACACCTTTCTAGACACCTACTTGATCGGCTAATTGTAATGTATAAAACTCTCCCAGGAGTAACAATTACTCACAGCGGGTATCGGGATCCAACTATCTCATAGAAGGTATGCAATCTCATTGCAAATCTCAACACTTGAAATTCCCGATAATATTTTGCCCCATGCGATCTATGACCTTGACTGAGTCAACAAACCATAGACCGCAAGTAAAGTTCAACCCGTCATTTCTCGATTGAATTAAACCCACCCGCACGACCCTTGACTGAGTCAACAAGGCCGCACGACTACCCTAATCCAATCGCATCATATGCTTTGCAGATAAGCAATAATCAGCTACCGCACACTACGCCTTGACTAAGTCAACAAACGCAGCACGAATACTAACTATTACCTATCTGAAATGACGGAGGGCTACGACAGGTTTTTAAGAAAACCTTTTGCGTAATGAACTTTATATCGTTGTAGAATCAAATGATTTTAAAAATGGAATGCTTTTGAGGCTTTTCTAGTTTTGCTAAAGGAGTCACTCCCGGTGAAAGGATCGTCGGTCCTTTCCTCGTCGAATGAGGTGCGAGATATATCACATATATCACTGTGCAAAGCAAAAACACTTAAAAGCAATCAAAAGACAAACCGAGTGTGTAGCATCTGCCAGTTATTGCTAAAGGAGTCACTCCCGGTGAAGGGATCTCGGTCCTTTCCTCATCGAATAAGGTGCAGGATATATCACATATACCGCTGTCCAAAGAAAGAACTGTAGCTACCTGTTTTATTTTGAAATTCGATTCTACAACATCTTAGGTTTCTTTTAATTCATTAATCACATTAATGAAGTCCCATCATTTAAATACCTAAACATCACAGATAAATACGACGTACACTTATGCCATCCGCATTCGCCTCGATGTCCCCTCGTGCACCGTTAGGTTAGGTAACTAACGACAGAGCGGGGAAGGGCAAGCGCGGGTGTAAAACATAAGTAACGTCTATATAATATATCATATATACTATATACTGTATCTATCAAAGAACATCACATGATCACATCACAGATATCGCAGCAGAAGAAACATATGAAATATTGGATATACTAGGACGTCCGTGTTTTCAATACGAGCCAGTATAAAACACGGATTCCACGGTCGTGATGAATAGCCAAACCCACACCCCTAGACCCCTACGAGAGCGGCAAGCAACCCTACCAATTCTAGATTTAGGAGACCCGGAATCGACTCCTCGAGTTGGTCTCCCACTGGACTCCAGAACCCGGTTACTTGTGCTCCCCTCCTTGGGTCTATCCTAGTGCGGAAAAGTAAATAATATACAACAGGTGACAACTTCCGCAACCTGGAAGTGCCCCAATAAAAGAATATTACATACAAGTTTTTACATGAATGAAAATGAAAAACACTCATCTCACATAAAAAAACCCCGGCTATTCAAACACGACGATCCAATATAACATATCCAGCAACACATAACATCACATGTCATCAACGTAAGTAAATATGTCCATCCCAATTGTCGTTGACATATAGCAACGAAACCGGCGATATCACATATTACACTTACGGTCACAGAAAAGAAAGTGTAAAACTACAACAGTTGGAATCCGCAACCATCTCAGACATCGCATGCCTGACCAAATGAATTACTTAGACATCACATGCCTAACAATTATAAACCCCGCATTTTAGTCTCTTTATCGAAAACACTTTTCAATATAAAGTCGGGCAATTCAACAAGATTCCCGACATCCTGATCGAATGCTCGTCGCAAACTTTAGTAGGCGGCCGCACCCCCGATACCGTCGACGAAGTGCACCAAGGCGGAACACCGCTGCCGGGAGCACCCGAACGGATGCTTTCGGCGACGGGGTTCTCCTACAGTCACTTGGTCGGGGCTATGGAGTGAGGCTGTCTATTAAGTTTATCCGGCGAGTATCCGCGTACGCTACGTGATTGCGACGGACTTTTGATCACATCAAAATTCCGTGGCAACCGATCAAGTGAGACTAAACTGCTACGTTTATAATATTCATTCCGTTATCTCATAACAATTTATGAATTCCAATTATTGTATCACATTCCGGATAAATAGAAAATGTTAAACTTTCCGATCGAACAATCGAACACCCAAGTTTTCCCGAAACTGATCAACACATGAAACAAGTATAACAACATTCCGTTCGTGCCTCAGTACCAACAGTCCAGCCGTAGAAGGGTCAAGCCAACGCCTCACATGTGGCATGCCGTACTGCCCCAAACCCGAAGGTTCAAAGGGCAGTTCAAGACGGTCACATAATCGAGTTAAGGTTTGTTGTCTTCTAGAGGGACCATCGCGTTACTTGCACTACTTAGAACGTCGTTAAACTACGGAAAATCCAACACTTGGAATTTTCCCGACAGGGGAAAAATTGGGTATTTATATCCGGTCGAACTTTTTAACATATTCTAAAATTTATCCGGAAAGCCACACAGACAAAATTCGATAATCCGATCGAACATTCGAATCCCCAAAACAACCCAGAAAATACAACTCTTGAATAAATTTTAAAAATTCCCAGAAAATCCAGAAGAATTTATCAGGTATTACTGTGCAAACAGTAAGGGATGACGTCATGATTGGGCCGCTGATCCGCCGCAGAATCCATGCTTCTGCCGCGGATCCGCCGCGAAAATTACTGTTCACCAGAAACTTTTTGCACCGTAATTCTTATTTTTCCCTGCTGAATTTTTTAGCAATTTTTAATTTGGAAAAACTCACTGTTTTCAAAAAAGTACAGAGAGCAAGATTGATTTGGTGTTTCGGGTTCGTTCGGACTTCAAATTCCGTCTGGACTTCGCCTAAGGCTCTAGCTAGGCTCTGATACTACTGTAGGGTTCCTGGGCACCCTAATGAGGTCTCACAAGGCATCGAACATGCCATAATAAAATTTTACGGGTGCCGAGAGACCCGACTACGGATCGTTTGCTAGATTTCTAGGCGAAAAAGCTAACTATTTAACACTTAACTATGAGATACGGAAATACAACCTTTGTAGATCCGGTGGTCCACCTCCATAGCTCCGCAACGAAGTCGTCTCCGCTGTCCAAAAGGAATCCGGGCTCTAGCGTCGTCTTCGTCAGAGAATGGGCGGGCTAGGTCGTCGATGTCCAAGCCGAAGATGATCTACGTCGAGGCATCGATGAATCAAGCTCCACCTTCACCAAGTCATGAAACTTGTGAAGGAAACACACTCTACTACTTGGCAAGAGGTAGAGGATGAAGAAATAGGAAGTGGGTAGACTTTAGAATTGGATTTCTCACTCATTTCCATCACTTGCCATTGATGGGGCAAGCTTTCTTCACTTGAAGAATGAAGAAGAAGAAGGAAAATAGTTATGATAAGTTAATTAGAAAAAGAAAAGAATAATCAAAACTTATCATGACTAAACCATGGTAAAGTGTAGAGTATTAATCATGGTTGAAGCAATGGTTAGGGTTAAGCTAGAGACAAAATGGTCACTTAGTCAAAATGTTCATGAAGCTTCATGAAAACAACAAAACCAAGCCACCATTTTCTCATTTGAATTTCTTTTATCCATTTATCAAAAAGAATAAATGAATAATTAAGAAAATAAAACCCTAAACATAAACACAACCATGGTTCAAACTTTACACTTAACCAAAGTGGTATGCATCATCAAACATGATACAAACATGTGCACATAAACATATCGCATATACAATGCGCATACCCGAGCGAGAAAATCCATCTTAAGTAAACCGATACTAGTTGATGCAAAGCAATATATCAAATATATAAATATGCATTAAATAATTAAATCAACACTTGATTCAATGATCCGGTCATGTCGCACACAACCGACTAGTATACAATGTATCGGCTTATCGAATCAACGCTTGAATCGATAACTAGGTTATATCGCATACAACCATTCGATACATTCATTGCGAGAATGAAATACGGTATCACATACACGCATTATTCTCGGTCCCGCACATATCTCATATGCGCTCCTATTTCGTTTCGCTTGAGCCAGGAAACCTCTGTGTAGGACTTTAAAGACTCGTCAATACGCCGGCAGCAGGTGATGATCATATCAAACACCCACAAGCCGCAAGCGGTCTGCTAAACGTAACGGCCACCCGGGTATTGAGCGATCTGAAGATCGACGAGCAAGCCCTCTCACACTCCAGTGAATCCGACCAGTAACACTACCGTACAGTCCGGTCTGATCGTCTGATATGTCGCATATCTCGCCTAGGGGTGGTAAACGTCAGACCCCAATAGCTCAATAAGTCGTGTCGATATGAGGTCTATAACTGTTGGAGAAACTACTGGTAACACTTACCAGTAAATCTCAGCAACCCTGGCCAGGGATTTCCTGTTATAGCCAATCGAACACTGCGCAACATCAACCCCCTATACCGGGAGAGACGAATCCCCTCCTATCGCTCATTGCCTCCATGTGACTCGGGACTGTACCCAAAAACCACCATTTTGCACACCCTCTTGGACGTGGTAAGATGGAAATCAAAGCACAGTGGGAACCACACAAGACTCTATGACGATCTCGGGTCAACAGACTACTCTGTACCAGTGTCACCAGAGAACTGCCATCTGACGTGAGGTATAATACCATCTGGGAGTTCTCGGCGAGTCCGTCCAGTGTACCCAGTCTCTACTGAGCACCCGTATATCATCTCTGATGTCAAACACCAATGGATATGGGATCATCCATCGCCCATCTGTATGGGTCGAGAAGGTATACGCTAGTCTACTCTGGTATATCGTTGCCCCGTCTCGATACACCCACGACTAGGGACTTTGAAGGATGTACTTATGGACTACCTTGTCCCCACTAGTATGATCCGCATCATAGTCCAGGTAGTCAAGTACTGATCCTAAGGGCTTTACCAACATGTAACAGAAAGACAATCAGCATACACGTTAAGGTAAAGGGTAACCAGATAGCATACTATCATGTCGAGCAAGAAAGTCCTCCCTATATATGTCCCAGCATCCACAACAATATACATCCTATGTATAGTAATGGCCTCTAGGGCATACATATAACTAACAGCTAGCCCGCTCACACTCCTGTGAATCCAACCAGTAACACTTACCGTACAGTCCGGTCTGATAGTCTGATATGTCGCATATCTCACCTAGGGGTGGTAAACGTCAGACCCCAATAGCTCGATAAGTCGTGTCGATATGAGGCTCATAACGGGTCGAGAAACTACTGGTAACACTTACCAGCAAATCTCTGATCAGCCCTGGCCAGGGACTTTCCTGTTACGGCCAATCGAGCACAGCGCAACATCAACCCCCAATACCGGGAGAGACGAAACCCCTCCTATCGCTCATTGCCTCCATGTGACTCGGGACTGTACCCAAAGTCCACCGTTTTGCACGCCCTCATGGACGTGGTAAGGTGGAGATCAAAGCACAGTGGGAATCACACAAGACTCTATGACGATCTCGGGTCTACAGACTAACCTGCACAAGTGTCACCTGAGAACTGCCATCTGACGTGAGGTATAATACCATCTGGGAGTTCTCGGCGAGTCCGTCCAGTATACCCAGTCTCCACTGAGCACCCGTATACCCTCTCTGATGTCAAACACCAATGGATATGGGATCATCCATCGCCCATCACATGGGTCGAGAAGCGTATACGCTAGTCTACACTGGTATATCGATGCCCCGTCTCGATACACCCACGACTAGGGACCTTGAAGGATGTACTTATGGACTACCATGTCCCCACTAGTATGATCTGCATCATAGTCCAGGTAGTCAAGTACACATCCTAAGGGCTTTACCAACATGTAACTATAAGACAGTATAAAGAGACTAGTGTACATGTTAAGATAAAGAGCAACCAGATAGCATACTATCATGTCGAGCAAGAAAGTCATCTCTATATATGTCCAAGCATCCAATATAATATACATCATCTGTACAATACTGGCCTCTAGGGCTTACATACAACTAACAATCTCCCACTTGCACTAGGGCCAGCTGCTGTAGTATCGCATACCGAGCATCCCGAAGAGTCTCTCAAACTGTATCTGGGGAATGGCCTTCGTGAGTGGATCCTCCGTGTTGTTCTTCGTGTCAACCCTCCTGACCTCGATCTCCCGGCGATCAACTATCTCCCGGATCAGGTGATACCGCCTCAGAATATGCCTGGATCGCTGATGGGACCTGGGTTCCTTGGCCAAAGCCACCGCTCCATTGTTATCGCAATACAAAGGTATTGGATGCTCAATGGATGGAACCACTCCAAGTTCAGTAATGAACTTCTTGATCCAGACAGCCTCTTTGGCAGCATCGTTGGCAGCGATGTATTCAGCCTCCATCGTCGAGTCTGCCACGGTTTCCTGCTTGGAACTCTTCCAGCTAACCGCCCCTCCGTAAAGGGTAAAGACAAAGCCCGACTGCGACTTAGAGTCGTCCTTATCACTCTGGAAGCTCGAATTGGTAAAGGACTCCACTTGGAGTTCTCCGTTACCATACACCAAGAACATATCTCTAGTCCTTCGCAAGTACTTGAGAATGTTCTTCACAGCTGTCCAGTGACTCTCTCCAGGATCTGCTTGATACCGACTCACTATACTTAGTGAGTATGCAACATCGGGTCTGGTACATAGCATCGCATACATGATAGAGCCTACTGCCGAAGCATAGGGTATCCCTTGCATGCGAGCTCTCTCCAAATCAGTCTTGGGAGACATCTCTTTGGAGAGAGTGAGTCCAGAGATCGTGGGTAAGTTCCCACGCTTGGATTCTTCCATACTAAACCTCTTTAGTATGGTGTCAATGTACCTGGATTGGGACAATCCCAATATCCGTTTGGATCTATCTCTATAGATCCTGATTCCCAATATGCAGGAGGCATCACCAAGATCTTTCATTGAGAATCTTTATGACAAGAAGAGCTTGACCGATTGCAGCATAGGAATATCATTTCCTATCAAGAGTATGTCGTCCACGTACAATACGAGGAAGACAACCTTACTCTCTGCCACCTTCTTGTAGATACAAGGTTCATCTGGATTTTTGACGAAATCAAACTCTTTGATAACGACGTCAAAGCAGATGTTCCAACTCCGCGATGCTTGCTTTAATCCATAAATGGATTTAAGCAGCTTGCACACCTTCCCGCTGCTCCCACTGTCTACGAAGCCCTCTGGCTGAGTCATGTACACGCACTCTTCTAAATCACCATTTAGAAAGGCGGTCTTAACATCCATTTGCCAGATTTCGTAATCATGATAAGCAGCGATGGCAAGCATGATCCGGATGGATTTAAGCATAGCCACTGGAGAAAAGGTCTCGTCATAGTCCACACCTGGTCTTTGACGAAAACCCTTTGCTACAAGTCTAGCTTTGAAAGTCTCCACTTTCCAATCTACACCAAGTTTCTTCTTGAAGATCCACTTGCTCCCAATGGGTTTTACCCCTTCAGGAGCAACGTCCAAAGTCCATACTTTGTTGGTGTACATGGATTCTATCTCGGACCGCATAGCATCCAGCCATTTCACTGAGTCCCCACTCGTGATGGCCTGCTCGAAGCTAGTTGGGTCATCATCCTCCATGATGCAATCCTCACTTCCACCATCAATGAGAAAACCATAGTATCTCTCAGGTGGATGAGAAACCCTACTAGATCGGCGGAGAGGCTGGGGTACGTCGGGCACCACTGAATCCTCTGGTTCTACTAAATCGTTAGTTGCAGTTTGTGGTGCTGGAACCTCTTCCAACTCTACCTCTTTGCCATTAATTTCTTTTGCAAGAAATTCCCTTTCCAAAAAGGTGGCATGTTGAGCAACAAACACTCTTTGTTCCTCAGCTTGGTAGAAAAAATATCCTTAAGAATTCTTAGGATATCCCACAAACTTGCAAAGGACTGATCGTGCCTCGAGTTTGTCCGGATTTTTTTTTTTGACATAGGCCGGACAACCCCATATCTTAATTCGTTTAAAATATGGTCTCTTCCCACTCCATATCTCATATGGTGTGGTAGGTACAGATTTAGACGGAACCAGATTCAATAGGTATATGGCTGTCTCAAGCGCATACCCCCAAAAGGAAATAGGTAACTCAGCATTACTCATCATTGAACGCACCATATCTAATAGGGTGCGATTCCTTCGTTCCGATACACCGTTGTGCTGTGGTGTATAAGGAGGAGTAAGCTGAGAAAGAATCCCATTATCTTTTAGATAATCCAGGAATTCACTGCTTAAGTATTCGCCTCCTCGATCAGATCGAAGAACCTTAATACTTTTGCCCGTTTGGTTCTCTACCTCGTGCTTATATTCTTTGAATTTCTCAAAAGCTTCAGACTTGTGTTTCAACAGGAACACATGCCCGTATCTAGAGAGATCGTCAGTGAATGTAATGAAGTAGGAAGAACCATTTCTGGCGTGTGTAGACATTGGACCGCATACATCACTATGCACCAGTCCCAAGAGTTCAGTAACTCTTTCTCCGTGTCCCGTAAACGGAGTTTTGGTCATTTTTCCTTTGAGACATGAATGGCAAGTGTCATAAGATGATAATTCGAATGAAATCAAATATCCATTCTTATGCAACTTAGCTAGTCGTGTCTCATTGATATGGACAAGTCTACAGTGCCATAAGAAGGATTCGTTGATTTCTGAGCTTTTCCTTTTGTGTGTGTTTTGTATATTGAAGACTGTATTTTGATTGAGAATGAATATGCCATTATGTAGCGAGCCTGATGCAATCAAGCTTTGATCCAGGAAAATGTTCATAACATTATCCTTTACTACAAAATTATATCCTTCTTTACTTAATAAAGAAACTGATATAATGTTGCACATCATGTTCGGTATATAATAGCACTCATTCAGGACTAGTGTATTACCATTTGGTAATACCAGGTGATATATGCCAACTGCTTTGGCTGCAACATTTGCCCCATTCCCTACTTGAACGGAATGATCACCTTTTCCCAGTTCTCTACCTTTCCTTAGCCCATGTAACTGCTTACATATGTGGGATCCTGATCCGGTATCTAATACCCAGGACGTAGGGTGAACTGAGAAACAGTTCTCAATGACAAACACACCCAAAGATGATGCATCAACATGCATGTTCTCCTTTTGGGCGGTGTGAGAATCCAGATATTCTCCTGTTTCCTGTTCATTCTTATAACACTTATAAGATAGAACGGGTTCAACGTTCCCCTGCACAGTATAATATGCGGGTTCGGTCAATACATCCATATTATTATCTTGATTAAGGCATGAAATGGTCGCTACCTGGAGAGAGAGAGAAGAAAACACTTTAGCGTAAGCTCGTGCAAGATCAGATTGGTTATTATCTTATCTAATCAGGATGGCTCCCACTGCTTTTTATCAAATCTTCCTTCAAACCTTAAAAGGAAAGACTAGCCGGGATTAATTACACACTACAAGTTCGCCAATCTTTCAGCCAGGCCAGTGTCGGTACTTTGAGGGAGGTCCCCCGTGCTATCGCACGAACCTAATTAATGTAAACCTCGTTTTCCCAGAGGCGTAACCTCGTTAACACCTTTCTAGACACCTACTTGATCGGCTAATTGTAATGTGTAAAACTCTCCCAGGAGTAACTCTTACTCGCAGTGGGTATCGGGATCCAACTATCTCATAGAAGGTATGCAATCTCATTGCAAATTTCAACACTTGAAATTCCCGATAATGTTTTTGCCCCTAGCGATCTATGACCTTGACTAAGTCAACAAACCATAAATCGCAAGTCAAGTTCAACCCGTACATTTTCCGATTGAATTAAACCCACCCGTACGACCCTTGACTGAGTCAACAAGGCCGTGCGAATGCTCTAATCCAATCACATCTCATGTTGTTGCAGATAAACATAATTTAGCTACCATACACTATGCCTTGACTAAGTCAACAAACATAGCATGAATACTAAATAATATCCATCTGAAATGACGGAGGGCTACGCGGGTTCTTTCAGAAAAAACCATGAGCGTAATGAACTTGATATCGTTGTAGAATCGAATGAAGTTTTGAAATGGAGTGATTTTGAGGCTTTTCTAGTTTTGCTAAAGGGGTCACTCCCGGTGAAGGGATCGTCGGCCCTTTCCTCGTCGAATGAGGTGCGGGATATATCATATATATCACTATGCAAAGCAAAAACTCTTAAAAGCAATCAAAGCCAAACCGAGTGTGTAGCATCTGCCAGTTATTGCTAAAGGAGTCACTCCCGGTGAAGGGATCTCGGTCCTTTCCTCATCGAATAAGGTACAGGGTATATCATATATACCGCTACGCAAAGCAAGAACTGTAACTACCTGTTTTATTTAAAATTTGATTCTACAACATCTTAGGTTTATTTTCTTTCATTAATCACATTAATGAAGTCCCATCATTTAATTACCTAAACATCACAGATAGATATGACGTACACATATGCCATCCGCATTCGCCTCGATGTCCCCTCGTGCACCGTTAGGTTAGGTAACTAACGACAGAGCAGGGCAGGGCTAGCGCGGGTGTAAAACATAAGTAACGTCTATATAATATATCATATATACTATATACTATATCCATCACAGAATCTCATCTCAGAAATCGCAGCAGAAGAAACATATGAAATATTGGATATACTAGGACGTCCGTGTTTTCAATATGAGCCAGTATAAAACACGGATTCCACGGTCGTGATGAATAGCCAATCCCACACCCCTAGACCCATACGAGAGCGGCAAGCAACCCTGCCAATTCTAGGGTTAGGAAACCCGGACTCGACTCCTCGAGTTGGTCTCCCACTGGACCCCAGAACCCGGTTACTTGTGCTCCCCTCCTTGGGTCTATCCTAATGCGGAAAAGTAAATAATATACAAAGGGTGACAACTTCCGCTACCTGGAAGTGCCCCAAATAAAAGAATATTACATACAAGTTTTTACATGAATGAAAATGAAAAACACTCATCTCACATAAAAACCCCCGGCTATTCAAACACGACGATCCAATATAACATATCCAGCAACACATAACATCACATGCCATCAACGTAAGTAAGTATGCATACCCCAATTGTCATTGACGTATAGCAACGAAACTGGCGATATGAACATACTACACTTACGGTCACAGAAAAGAAAGTGTAAAACTACAACAATTGGAATCCGCAACTTCTTTAGACATCACATGCCTAATCAAATGAAATACTTAGACATCACATGCCTAACAGATATAAATCCCGCATTTTAGTCTCATTATCGAAAACTCTTTTCAATATCAAATGAAACTAAACCGCTAGATTTATATCATTCATTCAGTTATCACATAACTGTTTGTGAATTCCAATTATTGTATCCCATTCCAGATAAATAGAATATATTAAACTTTCCGATCGTACATTCGAACACCCAAGTTTTCCCGAAACCATCCAACACATGAAATAGGTTCAAAAACATTCGTTTCATGCCTCAGTACCAACGGTCCAGCCGTAGAAGGGTCAAGCCAACGCCTCACATGTGGCACGCCGTACTGCCCCAAACCCGAAGGTTCAAAGGGCAGTTCAAGACGGTCACATAATCGAGTTAAGGTTTGTTGTCTTCTAGAGGGACCATCGCGTTACTTGCACTACTCAGAACGTCCTTAAACCACACAATAATCCCACACTTGGATATTTTTTGGCAGGGGAAAGATTGGGTATTTATATCCGGTCGAACTTTTTAACATATTCAAAAAATTATCCGGAAAACACTTAGACAAAGTTCGATAATCCGATCGAATCGTCGATTCCCTACACAACCCTAGAATACTCAAACCTGGAGTCAAATTAAAATTCCCAGAAAACTCAGAACAATTAATCAGGAATTACTGTGCAAAAACCAAGGGCTGACGTCACTATTTAGCCGCGGAACCGCCGCAGAAGCCTAGCTTTTGCCGCGGTTCCGCCGCACTTTGTACTGTTCACAGGAAACGTTTTGCGCAGTAATTCTTAGATTTTATTGCAGAATTTTTTAAGCATTTTTAATTGACAAAAAACCATAAATTCAAAAAATTTCCAGAGAGCTATTTTGGGGTTGGGTATTCGGTTCGTCCGGGTTTCAAACTCCGTCTAGACTTCGCCTAAGGCTCTAGCTAGTCTCTGATACCACTGTAGGTCAGGCAGCCACCCCATCCAATGGGTTCGCCGTGGCACCAACGGGTCCCTCAGCCGCTACTTTTTACGCATGCCCCCTCGTGAGGACTACAACCCGCCGGACCAACTTCCGGTCTCGGGACACCCTGGGGGTAAGAGCCTATGCTTCGCCACACTGTCACACAGTGAGAACCCCCCATAGGTCGACATACAATGCCTAGTAGCTCTGATACCACTGTAGGGTTCCTAGGCACACAGTAGGGGTCTCACAAGGCATCAACCATGCCATTTTACAAAAATATGGTGCCGAGAAACCCTAGTTAACGGATCGTTGCTAGAAATCTAGGCGATAAGTAAACTAGTTAACACTTAACTACTAGGATATGGAAATTACAACCTTTGTAGATCCGGATATCCACCTCCACGGCTCCGCAACGAAGTCTCCTCGCTGTCCAAGTCGAACTCCGGGCTCTAGCGTCGGCTTCATCGGAGAATGAACGGGCTTGGTCATCGACGACGATGCCGAAGATGGTCTACGTCGAGGCATCGCTAGATCAAGCTCCCACTTCACAAAGTGATGAAACTTGTGAAGAAAACACACTCTACTACTTGGCAAGAGGTAGAGGATGAAGAAATAGGAGGTGGGTTCTCTTTAGAATTGGATTTCTCACTCTCAAGCTCAAGTTGCCATTGATGGCCTCAAGGTTTCAAACTTGAAGATGAAGAAGAAGATGAGCGAGAATTATGATAAGTCTTTTTCAATAAAAAGAAAAAGGAATACTTATCATAATTCTTACTAGGGTTAAGTGTAGAGAATATACCATGGTTAATGGATGGGTTAGGGTTAAGCATGATGACAAGAAAGGTTAAGAAGTCAAAGCTTCATGAAGCTTCAACTAAAAGACAAAGAAAGCCACCATTCCATTTTTAAATCATTTCCAAATAAGTAAATGAACAAATAAATAAAAGAATATGCAAAACCCTAATCAACACTTAACCATGGTTTTAATTCTTTACACTTAACTAAATAATCAAGTATCATCAAACATGATACAAGTATGTGCATGAAAATATATCACATATATAACTTGCACATCAAGTGAGAAAATCCATATAAAGTGAACCAATACTAGTTAATGCAAAGTAATATGTCAAATATATAATTACACATTAAATCATTAAATCAACATTTGATTCAATGATCCGGTCATGTCGCACATAACCGACTAGTATTCAATGTATCGATTTATCGAATCAATGATTCGATAACTAGGTCATATCGAATATAACCAATCGAAACATTTATCGCAAGAATGAAATGCGGTATCACATACACGCATTATTCTCTATCCTGCACATATCTCATATGCGCTCCTATTTCGTTTCGCTTGAGCCAGGAAACCTTTGTGTAGGACTCTAAAGACTCGTCAATACGCCGGTAGCAGATGATGATCATATCAAGCATCCACAAGCCGCAAGCGGTCTGCTAAACGTAACGGCCATCCGGGTATTAAGCGATCAGAAGATCGACGAGCTATCCCGCTCACACTCCTGTGAATCCAACCAGTAACACTTACCGTACAGTCCGGTCTGATCGTCTGATATGTCGCATATCTCACCTAGGGGTGGTAAACGTCAGACCCCAATAGCTCGATAAGTCGTGTCGATATGAGGCTCATAACGGGTCGAGAAACTACTGGTAACACTTACCAGCAAATCTCTGATTAGCCCTGGCCAGGGACTTCCCTGTTACGGCCAATCGAGCACAGCGCAACATCAACCCCCAATACCGGAAGAGACGAAACCCCTCCTATCGCTCATTGCCTCCATGTGACTCGGGACTGTACCCAAAGACCACCGTTTTGCACGCCCTCATGGATGTGGTAAGGTGGAGATCAAAGCACAGTGGGAATCACACAAGACTCTATGACGATCTCGGGTCTACAGACTAACCTGCACAAGTGTCACCTGAGAACTGCCATCTGACGTGAGGTATAATACCATCTGGGAGTTCTCGGCGAGTCCGTCCAGTGTACCCAGTCTCCACTGAGCACCCGTATACCCTCTCTGATGTCAAACACCAATGGATATGGGATCATCCATCGCCCATCACATGGGTCGAGAAGCGTATACGCTAGTCTACACTGGTATATCGATGCCCCGTCTCGATACACCCACGACTAGGGACCTTGAAGGATGTACTTATAGACTACCATGTCCCCACTAGTATGATCTGCATCATAGTCTAGGTAGTCAAGTACACATCCTAAGGGCTTTACCAACATGTAACTATAAGACAGTATATAGAGACTAGTGTACATGTTAAGATAAATAGCAACCAGATAGCATACTATCATGTCGAGCAAGAAAGTCATCTCTATATAAGTCCAAGCATCCAATATAATATACATCATCTGTACAATACTGGCCTCTAGGGCATACATACAACTAACAAGTTATACAAGTGGGGGATGGGTAGTCTACAAGCACATCCTTTTTTAGGTCCCTAGTCGTAGGATTATCGAGACGGGGCATCGATACTCCGGAGTAGACTAGTGTGTGCGCTTCTCATCCCAGTTGGGGAGATGGTCTATCCCACAGCCATCAGTACATTGTACTGGAGATAATATACAGGTGCTCGTTGGGTTACGGGTATTGTTGGAGATAGTGCCCTCAAAGTCAATTATTGGATCGCAGGTACGTGATTGCAATGATTGAGGAAGGACCTATACCGATATCACAGTCTTGCTCGAGATGATAGTATGCTATCTATTTTGTCTTTATCATCGTATACATGCTTTAGTTCACTATTGAATGATGATAGAACCCATAGGATTCTTGCTTGACTACCAGCAGTATGATGGCGATCATATACGTGGAAGCTCGGGTCTGTAAGCACATCCTTAAAGTGTCCCTAGTCGTGGGAGTTTCGAGACAGGGCATCGATACTCCAGAGTAGACTAGTGTATGTTAGGTTTGCCTAGCACCCTATAATGAGTTTTGAAGCATCACATGTCTCAAAGTATGTATTTTTATGGTGCTAAACAAACACGCAAAGGAATCGATCCTAGAAAATTATGGTTACTAAACTTTTAGCTAATAAAAATTAGGGTTTCGAGACTACAACCTTTGTAGCTCCCTTTGTGCTTGACTCCTTAGACTCTTGGGTGTTGGAAGAAGGTCCACTTGTAGTCCTCTCACGTCCACGACGATCCACCCGGAGTTTCCCGTCCAAGCTTGCAACTTTGGAAAAACAAAGAGAACACTCTAATCAAGTTGGCTAAACTTGACTAGAATGATGTTGTGGCTAAGGATCTCACTTCAAAATCCTATTTTTATGATTATTTTGCTCTCTTGAAAGAACTAGAGAGCAAAGAATCAAGGTTGATGAAGATGGTGGTCTTTTTTGAAGAAGAGAATAATAGAACCATGGAAAGAAAAAGGAAAAAAGAGTATATATATTTTTCCTCTCTCATATCTCACCATGGTTAACTCTAAAGATTATTATTGGATTAAAATCAAAAGCACAAAAAGAAAATAAACCATGGGTTAAAGGTTAGGTGAGAATAGTAAGGTTAAGAAGAGTGTAGAAACCTTTTTGATTTAACCAATTTTTATTTCCTTTTTGATTTAATTTAAAAGCAATAATAATCCATAGAAATAACTATGGTGTGATTCTTATATTGCCACCATTCTCATTGTATAAGCAACCATGATAAAATGATGTATGTATGCATGTGTGCATGCATATCCATATGTGCATGAACAAGAATGAATGCATACATGCATGCATACATCCAAAATAAATAAGATAGGATTTGTAGTGAGAAGCTAATGATAAATGAACACTTGATTCACTAATCCGGTCATATCACATACGACCCGACCATTAGCAAGCCGCCCAATTAATATACGGTATCCCATACACGCATTTTAATCGAGTCCAAGCGCATATCTCATACGCGCACCACAACGTTTCGCCTGGACTAGGTAACTGCTATGTGGGACTCTAAGACTCGTCAATACGCCAGCAGTGGGTGATGATCACATCAAGCACCCCCAAGCCGCAAGCGGTCAGCTAAACGTAACGGCCACCCGGGTATTGATCGATCAGAAGAAAACAAGCGAACCTGTTACAACTCCCGTCGAGCCATCCGGCAACACTACCGTACAGTCCGGTCTCTTCGTCAGATATGCTGCATATCGAGCCTAGGGATGGTCATGTCGACCCCAACAACTTAATAAGTCGTGCCGGTGAATGGTCTATAACAGATCGAGAAACTACCGATAACACTTATCAGCAAATCTCAGCAGCCCTGGCCAGGGACTTACTGATATAACCAGTCGGGCACAGCACAGCATCAACCCCCAATATCGGGAGAGACGAAACCCCTCCTATAGCTCATTGCCTTCGTGTGTCTCGGGACTGTACCTACCGGCCACCGGTTTGCACGACTCAGTAGAGCCGTGGTAGGGTGGTAATCAAAGTACAGTGGGAGAGCACACAAGACTCCATGACGATCTCGGG
This sequence comes from Agapanthus africanus, assembly GCA_030015575.1. Taxonomy (NCBI): domain Eukaryota; kingdom Viridiplantae; phylum Streptophyta; class Magnoliopsida; order Asparagales; family Amaryllidaceae; genus Agapanthus; species Agapanthus africanus. The sequence goes on along the minus strand of CM057343.1, from coordinate 283,868,531 downwards.
TCTACAGACTAACCTGTACTTGTGTTACCTGAGAACTGCTATCCGACGATAGATATAATTCCATATAGGAGTTCTCGGCGAGTCCGTCCAGTGTACCCAGTCACCACTGAGCACCCATATATGATCTTGATGTCAAACACCAATGGATATGGGATCATCCATCGCCCATCACATGGGTCTAGTATCATATACGCTAGTCTATTCTGGTATATCAATGCCCCGTCTCGATATACCTACGACTAGGGACTTTCCAGGATACGCTTATAGACTACAGATGTCCCACTAGTATGATCTCCATCATAATCAGAGCAGTCAAGCAAATATCCTCAGGGCTTTATCAGCATGTATGAGTGAATAACAAGCATGATCAAATCAACATGTCAGATAAAGAAGAACCAGATAGCATACTATCATGTCGAGCAAGAATGCATACTGAATATATACATGTATAGATACATCCACTATCACATAATGGCCTCTAGGGCATACATATATCTAACAATCTCCCACTTGCACTAAGGCCAGTTATTGGCGTATCTCATACCCAACTTCTCAAAAAGTCGTTCATGCTGCGGCTGAGGGAGGGCCTTGGTGAATGGATCCGCGGCGTTATTCTTTGTGTCTACCCTCCTAATCTCGATCTCGCGGCGATCTACAATCTCCCGGATCAAATGAAAACGCCTCAGGATGTGTCTGGACCGTTGATGGGATCTGGGCTCCTTGGCTAACGCCATAGCCCCATTATTGTCACAATACAAAGGTATTGGATCAATAATGGTTGGAACTACTCCTAGCTCCGAGACGAACTTCTTCATCCAGACGGCTTCCTTGGTGGCATCATTTGCAGCACTGTACCCAGCTTCCATCGTAGAGTCTGCAACGGTATCTTGTTTGGAACTCTTCCAACTCACCGCCCCTCCATTGAGGGTAAATACAAACCCAGAGATAGATTTGTTGTCTTCCTTATCGCTCTGGAAGCTCGAATCGGTAAAGGCCTCCATTTGGAGATCTCCATTACCATACACCAAGAACAATTCTCTAGTCCTTCGCAAGTACTTAAGAATGTTCTTCACTGCTGTCCAGTGATTCTCCCCTGGGTTGGATTGATACCTGCTTACAACACTAAGTGCATAAGCTACATCTGGGTGTGTACATAACATCGCATACATTATAGATCCTACTGCCGAAGCATAGGGTATAATACTCATGCGAGCTCTCTCTTTATCGGTCTTTGGACAAGAATCCTTGGAGAGAGTGACCCCATGGCAAGCGGGTAAGGCACCCCGCTTGGAGTCTTCCATACTAAACCTTTATAGGATGGTGTCAATGTACCTGGTTTGGGACAATCCCAATAACCTTTTGGATCTATCCCTATAGATCCTTATGCCCAGAATGTACGTGGCATCACCCAGGTCCTTCATGGAGAACCTCAGTGATAAGAAAGATTTGACCGACTGTAGCATAGGAATATCATTTCCTATCAGAAGAATGTCGTCCACGTACAATACGAGGAATGTGACAGCTCTCCCTACAGCCTTCTTATAAACACAAGGTTCATCTGGATTTTTAATGAAATCAAACTCTTTGATGACATCATCGAAACAGATGTTCCAACTCCGTGATGCCTGCTTTAACCCATATATGGATTTAAGCAATTTACATGCTTTCCCGCTGCTCCCACTGTCAATGAAGCCCTCTGGCTGATCCATATAAACGCATTCTCCTAAATTTCCATTTAGAAATGCGGTTTTAACGTCCATCTGCCAGATTTCATAGTCGTAGTGAGCAGCAATAGCAACTAGGATCCGAATAGATTTAAGCATGGCTACGGGAGAAAAAGTCTCGTCATAGTCCAAACCTGGTCTTTGACGAAAACCCTTCGCCACAAGTCTTGCCTTATAGGTCTCCACCTGCCCATCTACATCAATCTTTCTTTTAAAGATCCATTTGCACCCCACAGGTTTTACCCCAGGGGGTACAACGTCCAAAGTCCATACTTTGTTGGTGTACATAGACTCCATTTCGGATCTCATGGCATCCAGCCACTTCACAGAGTCTTTACTCGTGATAGCTTGCTGAAAACTGGTAGGATCATCATCATCCATGATGCAATCTTCTCCGTTACCATCAATGAGGAAACCGTAGTACCTCTCCGGTGGGCGAGAAGTCCTACCAGACCTACGGAGTGGCCGAGGTTCTTCAGTTTCTGCTGCAACAGCCGGTTCAACCAAATCGTCATTTGTAGTTTGTGTCTCTAGAACTTCTTCTAGATCTACTACCTTGCCATTATCTCTATCTGTGAAAAACTCTTTTTCTAAGAATGTGGCGTACTGAGAAACAAACACTTTTTGTTCCTCTTTGTGGTAGAACAGATATCCATAAGAATTCTTTGGATATCCCACAAAGTTACACATGACAGACCTTGTCTCGAATTTGTCCGGATTCTGCTTTTTAACATAGGCCGGGCAACCCCAAATCTTAATTCTCTTAAGAGATGGTCTCTTCCCATTCCATATCTCATATGGCGTGGTAGACACGGCTTTGGTTGGGACCCTGTTCAGCAGAAACGCTGCAGTCTCCAATGCATGCCCCCAAAACGAGACTGGTAACTCAGCGTCACTCATCATGGACCGGACCATATCTAATAGGGTCCTATTCCGTCGTTCTGACACACCGTTGTGCTGTGGTGTGTAAGGTGGAGTGAGCTGAGAGAGAATCCCATTCTCTTTTAGGAAGTTTGCAAATTTTGTACTGAGATACTCACCACCTCGATCTGATCGAAGCATTTTAATACTCAAGCCGGTTTGTTTTTCTACTTCTTGTTTATATTCAATGAATTTCTCGAAAGCGTCGGACTTGTGCTTTAATAAAAATACATGACCGAATCTTGAGAAATCGTCAGTGAATGTATTGAAGTATGAAAAACCGCCTCTAGCCTGTGTAGACATTGGCCTACATACATCACTATGTATGAGGCCCAGGAGCTGAGTAGCTCTTTCTCCGTGTCCAGTAAACGGAGTTTTGGTCATTTTACCCATGATACAAGACTGGCAAGTCGCATAAGATTTATATTTAAAAGAGTTTAAATATCCATCTTTGTGTAACTTGTTTAGTCTTGTTTCGTTAATATGACCAAGTCTACAATGCCAAAGAAAAGCTTCATTTAATTCTGAAAGTTTTCTTTTATTAGTGTGTTGTATACTGAAAACTGTGTGTTGATTTAGGACATATATTCCGTTATTAAGCGTACCATACCCAACCAACATTTGATTTAGGTGAATGTTCATAACATTGTTCTGCAGTACAAAATTATATCCTTCATTGTCCAACAAAGAAACGGATATTATATTACATAGCATACTTGGTACAAAATAACATGGATTCAAAATCAAAATACATCCAGATGGCAACCCCAAGTGATACTCTCCCACTGCGAATGTATGTACATTGGAACCATTTCCAACGCGGAGAGTATGGTCACCTGTCTTCAAAACCTTGCTATTTCTCAGCCCCTGCATAGAATTGCAAATGTGAGAACCTGAACCGGTATCCAGTACCCAGGAAGCAGAGTTTATAGAAAAACAGTTTTCAGTCACAAACGCACCTGAAGCAGAAGCATCACCATGCTTCTTCTTGAGACTTAAGTACTCCGTGCAGTTGCGCTTCCAATATCCTGTCTTGTGGCAATGAAAACATTCGCCCTTCCCCGAGTCTCCAGCTTTGGACTTTCCCTTTCCCTTCACCTTTTTAACTCCGCCCTTAGGATTAGTGGGTTTCTTCTTTTTCTTTCCCTTGGCCTTGGCTTTTGGGCGAGAAGAGGAAGACTGTCCAATAGTCATAACGGGAGTTTTTGCTAACTTCATAGTGCTCTCTGCACTCCTTAACATATTAAGGAGTTCAGGGAGGTCCTTCTCCATGCCATGCATGTTGAAGTTCACTATAAACTGAGCAAAGGTGGAGAGAAGGGACTGCAGAATAATATCTATATATTTTTCATTGTCCATAGTCCATCCAAGGTCCTCAAGCTCTTCTATAAGAGCTATCATCTACAGAACATGGTCTCCTACTGGTGTGCCAGGGGCCATTCGCATCTGAAACAATTTCTTTGATGCTTCGTATCGTAATACGCAGGATTGCTCCCCATACAACTCCTTTGTATGGAGCAATATACCGTGAATGTCCATGTCCTCGTGCTGCTTTTGATGTGTGTTATCCATCGATGCAAGCGCTAGGCATGTGGCCGTGGCACAGTCAGCGTCCCATGTCTTGCGGACTTCAATATCCGCAACTGAGGATTTTGGACCAGGGACGGGCGGGGCTGAAGCCGTGAGGACATATGATACTTTATCATAAGTCAAGGCGATTTTCAAATTCCTCAGCCAGTCTTTATAGTTGGTCCCATTCAGTTTGTTTTTATCTAGTAAAAGCTTGAGTCCAGTCATGGGTATCTGCCATTAAGAGAGAGAAAAGAATACACTCAGCGAAAGCTCTTGTATAGAATAGATTGGTTATTATCTTGTCTAATCGATGTTTCCCACTGCTTTTATCGAGTTTTTCTTTCAAACCTTAAAAAGAAAAACTAGCCAAGATTAATTACAGTCTACAACTTCGCTAACCGTTCAGCCAGGCCAGTGTCGGTACTTTGAGGGAGGTTCCCCGTGCTTTCGCACGGACCTAATTAGAGTAAACCTCGTTTTCCCAGAGGCGGAGCCCCGTTAACACCTTTCTAGACACCTAATGAGTTAGCTAATTGTAAACTGTAAAACTCTCCTAGGAGCAACTATTGCCCACAGTGGGATCGGGATCCAACCATCACATGGAAGGTATGCAATCTCATTGCAAATTTCAACACTTGAAATTCCCGATGTAATTTTTACCCCTAGTACTTATGACCTTAACTATGGTCAACAAATCATAAGTACCAGTCAAGTTCTACCCGTCATTTCTTGATCAATTAGACCCACCCATATGACCCTTAACTATGGTCAACAAAGTCGCATGAATGTCCTAATTAATCTGCATCATATGCAGTGTAGGAAGACATCACTTAGCTACCGTACACTACGCCTTAACTAAAGTCAACAAACGTAGCACGAATACTAAGTACTCTACTTCCTAAAATGACGGAGGGTTGCGAATGACTTTTAAGAAAATCTTTAACGTTTCGAACTTGATATCGTTGTAGAATCAAATGGTTTTCAAAAGGAGTGGCTTAAGCTCCGCAGTTTTGAAATATAGCTTTTTCATAAATAGCCGAGTGGTTTTCAAATCCGATTCTACAACATCTATTTAGGTTTATTTTCTTTACATTAATCATATTAATGTAATCCCATCATTTAAGTCCTTAAGCCAGTCACAGAAAAGAAACGAAAATAACACGTACGCTTATGCCGTCCGCATTCGCCGCAATGTTCCGTTATGCACCGTTAGGTTAGTTAACTAACGGCATACCAGGACGGGACTAGCGCGGGTGAAAAACATAAGCAACGTCTACTATATATCATATATATAATATGTCATTCGTCTCAGATATCACAGAACACAGGCAGCAGAAACATAGATATAACGTGGGATATACTAGGACGTCCGTATTTAGTATTTAGCCAGAATAGAAAATACGGATTCCACAGTCGCGATGAATAGCCAAGCCCACACCCTGGACCCCTACGAGAGCGGAAAGTGACCCTGCCAATTCTGGAGTTTAGGAGACCCGGTCTCGACTCCTCGAGATGGCCTCCCACTGAACCCCAGAACCCGGTCACTTGTGCTCCCCTACTTGGGTCCATCCTAATGCGGAAAAGTAAATAATATACAACACTGGTGACACAACCTCAACCCGGAAGTGCCCTAAATAAAAGAATATTACATGACATTTGAATTTACATGAATGAAAATATAAAACTCTCATCTCACATAAAACCCCCCGGCTATTCAATCGCGACAATCCTGCACATCATATCTCAGCAACATATAATATCTCATATCATCAACGTAAGTAAGTATGCATACCCCAATTGTCGTTGATGTATAGCAACGAAACCGGTGATATCGTACATACTACACTTACGGTCACAGAAAAGAAAGTGTAAAACTGCAATATCTGGAATCCACATTCTCTTTAGACATCGCAAATGCAAAATATCACATATTCCGTATTTCATGTCTAATAATATGAATTCCACACATTGCATCAAATTCCAGATAAACAGACAGTATTAAAGTTTTCGAACAATCGATCAAATACTCAAGATTCACTAAATCTCAACACTTGAGCAGAGTTCAAAAAACCGGAGTGTGATACAGTAGTAGCGGTCCAGCCGTAGAAGGGTCAAGCCAACGCCTCACATGTGGCACGCCGTACTGCCCCAAACCCTAAGGTTCAAAGGGCAGTTCAAGACGGTCACATAATCGAGTTATGGTTTGTTGTCTTCTAGAGAGACCACCACAAAACTTGCACGTATCTCCAATATTTTCAAACTCCGTGAAAGGTGAGTAAATGATAGTTGTTCGAACACTTCAATACTTTCTAGTTTACCCGAAAAAGGAAACGAAATGAAAATTCCGATCGAAACGACGAGTGCAAAACCATCTCCAGAATTTTCAACAATAGATTCAGATTAAACATACTCAAAATATACTATAGCAGGTAAGGAAAAACACTGTGCAAAATATAGTGTGAGATCCCTTTGTATGGCCGTGGATCCGCGGCCTAAGCTTACTTGAGCCGCGGTTCCGCGGCCAAAAGTACTGTTCATGGTCACGAATTCTCCAGTTTGTCTTGTATTTACCTGCTCTATTTTTTTGAGTATTTTTAATTCTGAAAAATGTCAGTTTTTAAAAAATTTCCAGAGAGTGTCCCGTAAATCCGTATTTTGTTTCGATCGGAGTTTTTACTTCGCTAAAACATCGCCTAATGTTCTAGGTTGGCTCTGATACCAATGTTAGGTTTGCCTAGCACCCTATAATGAGTTTTGAAGCATCACATGTCTCAAAGTATGTATTTTTATGGTGCTAAACAAACACGCAAAGGAATCGATCCTAGAAAATTAGGGTTATTAAACCTTTAGCTAATAAAAATTAGGGTTTCGAGACTACAACCTTTGTAGCTCCCTTTGTGCTTGACTCCTTAGACTCTTGGGTGTTGGAAGAAGGTCCACTTGTAGTCCTCTCACGTCCACGACGATCCACCCGGAGTTTCCCGTCCAAGCTTGCAACTTTGGAAAAACAAAGAGAACACTCTAATCAAGTTGGCTAAACTTGATTAGAATGATGTTGTGGCTAACGATCTCACTTCAAAATCCTATTTTTATGATTATTTTGCTCTCTTGAAAGAACTAGAGAGCAAAGAATCAAGGTTGATGAAGATGGTGGTCTTTTTTGAAGAAGAGAATAATAGAACCATGGAAACAAAAAGGAAAAATGAGTATATAAATTTTTCCTCTCTCATATCTCACCATGGTTAACTCTAAAGATTATTATTGGATTAAAATCAAAAGCACAAAAAGAAAATAAACCATGGGTTAAAGGTTAGGTGAGAATGGTAAGGTTAAGAAGAGTGTAGAAACCTTTTTGATTTAACCCATTTTTATTTCCTTTTTGATTTAATTTAAAAGCAATAATAATCCATAGAAATAACTATGGTGTGATTCTTATATTGCCACCATTCTCATTGTATAAGCAACCATGATAAAATGATGTATGTATGCATGTGTGCATGCACATCCATATGTGCATGAACAAGAATGAATGCATACATGCATGCATACATCCAAAATAAATAAGATAGGATTTGTAGTGAGAAGCTAATGATAAATCAACACTTGATTCACTAATCCGGTCATATCACATACGACCCGACCATTAGCAAGCCGCCCAATTAATATACGGTATCCCATACACGCATTTTAATCCGGTCCAAGCGCATATCTCATACGCGCACCACAACGTTTCGCCTGGACTAGGTAACTCCTATGTGGGACTCTAAGACTCGTCAATACGCCGGCAGTGGGTGATGATCACATCAAGCACCCCCAAGCCGCAAGCGGTCAGCTAAACGTAACGGCCACCCGGGTATTGATCGATCAGAATAAAACAAGCGAACCTGTTACAACTCCCGTCGAGCCATCCGGCAACACTATCGTACAGTCCGGTCTCTTCGTCAGATATGCTGCATATCGAGCCTAGGGATGGTCACGTCGACCCCAACAACTCAATAAGTCGTGCCGGTGAATGGTCTATAACAGATCGAGAAACTACCGATAACACTTATCAGCAAATCTCAGCAGCACTGGCCAGGGACTTACTGATATAACCAGTCGGGCACAGCACAGCATCAACCCCCAATATCGGGAGAGACGAAACCCCTCCTATCGCTCATTGCCTTCGTGTGTCTCGGGACTGTACCCAACGGCCACCTGTTTGCACGACTCAGTAGAGCCGTGGTAGGGTGGCAATTAAAGTACAGTGGGAGAGCACACAAGACTCCATGACGATCTCGGGTCTACAGACTAACCTGTACTTGTGTTACCTGAGAACTGCTATCCGACGATAGATATAATTCCATATAGGAGTTCTCGGCGAGTCCGTCCAGTGTACCCAGTCACTACTGAGCACCCGTATAAGATCTTGATGTCAAACACCAATGGATATGGCATCATCAATCGCCCATCACATGGGTCTAGTATCATATACGCTAGTCTATTCTGGTATATCAATGCCCCGTCTCGATATACCTACGACTAGGGACTTTCCAGGATACGCTTATAGACTACAGATGTCCCACTAGTATGATCTCCATCTTAATCAGAGCAGTCAAGCCAATATCCTCAGGGCTTTATCAGCATGTATGAGTGAATAACAAGCATGATCAAATCAACATGTCAGATAAAGAAGAACCAGATAGCATACTATCAAGTCGAGCAAGAATGCATACTGAATATATACATGTATAGATACATCCACTATCACATAATGGCCTCTAGGGCATACATATTTCCAACAGTGTATAAAGTCGAGACCCCGACGAGGGGCGATGGCCGGTCTCATAAGTCATTGGTGTTAGTTGGTTCACCTAAGATGTATACAGGTGCTCATTAGGTTATGAGTAAACCGGACAGGACTCGCCGGGAATCTGCTAGTTGGTATTATACATATCGTCAGATAGCAATTCCCTGATGATATGTGTATAGGTTAGTTCATCAACCTGAGATAGTCATTTATCTCGTGTGAGTTCCCACTGTGCTTAGATTACTACCCTACCACGCTCAAAGGAGTTGTGCAAACAAGTTTTAGTTGGGTACAGTCCCGAGCCACATTGGAGGCAAGTGAGCGGATCGTCGGGGATTCGTCTCTCCCGGTATTGGGGGTTGATGTCGCGCAGTGCACGGGTGGCCATCACTAGGAATCCTCGGCCGAGATAGTGGAGAATTACTGATTTGGATCAGTAGTTTCTCAGGTGGAGATGGACTTCATGCCGACACGATTTATCGCGTTATTAGGGGTCTGACTTTATCCACCCCCCTAGACTCGACATGCGATACTTTTTTGACGAATGGAACGGACTGTATATACATTGTCACTGTCAGGCTCAGTAGGGCTTATAGATGAGTTCTCTCATCAGCTTCCCTTCCAATCAATACATTGGCAAACGATACGTACAGCTCATACCTCTGACGTGCTAGTGGTTATACCCAGTGCCAGTGTGTTGATGAGTCATTAGAGCCCCCCACAGACACTTTCCCAAGTTTGGGCGAAACGTTGTAGAGGCCGTATGTTGATATGGCAAGGTTCGGAAAAAGCACGTGCGTTTTCGTACGTGTCGTTTTTCGGGCAGATAATACTGGTAGGCATTGGTTTAAGCCGGAATCCAGTATTATACTGTGTTGATATAATATTTTTGTCTCAGTTGCATTTGTATTCGGTCGTAATACAAATGTGGGTATATTTATACTGATACGGGGTTATCCTGAAATTCGTTTCAGGATCACTTTTGGAAGTTGCCAGTTTCCAGTTTTCTATCCGCCGTATTTTGAAATTCGGTTAAATACGGATTTATCTTTTTGGGTGAGTCATGAGGAGATGTGTGTGGATGCTTCTAGAAGTGGTGATGAGGATAATGACTCATTAGTGCATTAATGGAGCATTAATGATTATGATGACTTAGCTTAGTGATTCATCACTTGCATTATATGTGTTCACACTAGGTGTTTGGTGACTCATCTTCTCATTTATGCTTATGGTAACCTTCCCCCTCCTACACTCACCCTCCTCCCTCTACATAAGTGGCCGGCCACCTCTTGGCTTGAAAATAAGGTTGTTGATTGATTTCATTTGAGAAAAGATTATAGTTTATGTGTATGGAAATTTCATAACTCCATTTTTCCATCACCCAATTCAAATGGCAACTTCATTAACCGTTCGTCCATAGCCATGGACGTAATGAGACAAAGTGTTCTACTCATTCTCTACTTCATCTTGGTCGTCTCTTTTAGCAAACTTGACGATCGAGTTGCCTCGGTTCAGAGGCGGGAGCCCATTTAAAGATCCGTCGACGTGGTGCCACCTGGACGACGAGACTCGTGTTTCAGGAGATCGGAGCAGCCGCAACAAAGCGTGGGATGATGGTTGAATACCGAAGGACTCGGATCATTCGGTATAACATTTCTACCCATATGTAATTTGTTAGTTTAGCTTTAATGGCAGATCCGGGTTACGGTACACGATAGCGCCAGTTTGTAAAAAAGTTTTTGTTCCGCATTTGGCGTCTGTTAGACGGCCGGGGCGCTACCGTGGACTTACAGTGGTATCAGAGCCTCACCATTAGGCTATACTAACTTGTGCTAACGCGTTTAAAACATCGATCGATGGGATTTTGAAAAATCGCAATTTCATGTGTTAAAGTTTCTGTTAATTTTAAATCTGTTCTAAAATTCATTTTGACCATACCAGAAAATCAAGCAGGCTTTTATTAGAACACTGAAGAAAAACGACTTAATGATCTATCCGTACGGCCGTGGATCCGCCGCCAAAGCCATGCTTTGGCCGCGGAACCGCGGCCATATTGGTGAATCATTGGGCCATCTTTCTCCAGTAGCTTCTACACATGGAATTATGGTTTCTGCTACTGTTCTTTTGGGCCCAGATTTTGTTACTGTACAACAAATGTTTGTGGGGCCCACTTCGGGAAATTTAGTCGATCGAAATTTTAAACTTGTTAGTATGCAGTATTTACATTATATCTCCGACCGGGAATGCCATTTGATCACTAAACCGCGTCTGATTGCTATAGTTCTTTTAGACGGGTTTGCGAACGTGACATTCGCGTTGATGTTCTGTGTTGTGCTGTGATTTTGCGGATAGGTCATGGTGGATAGCAGGGTGCAATGGTAGTGCAGCTTGGATTTATTTGTACATTTGATATCGCGGGACTAGCGTCCAACATGTGGACTGCCGTCACTGCCTGTTGTATAATATTCTTTTGGTGCACGACCGGGTCGAGGTCGATGTACCTGTTGTACATATTTTATTTTCTGCACTAGGTTTATCCCGTGAAGGAGTGCACGGATAGCCGGGTTCTGGAGGGCAACGGGTCCGTATCTCGTGGCTTTGAGAGGCAAAGGGAACTCACTCTAGAATTAGCAGACTATGTTAGTGTATATGCCCTAGGGGCCATTATTGTATCATACTAGTTTGCATATTACTTAATGGAAGCTTGGGATATTCACATGTATATAACAGTCTTGCTAAACATGGTAGTATGCTACTTAGTTTTTTCTATCTTAATATGTGAGTATACGTATTGATAGAGCTCTTAGGATCTTGCTTGACTACCAGCGTTGTGATGGCAGTCACACTAGTGGGGGCTGGGTAGTCTACAAGCACATCCTTATTCAGGTCCCTAGTCGTTGGATTATCGAGACAGGGCATCGATACTCCGGAGTAGACTAGTGTGTACGCTTCTCATCCCAGTTGGGGAGATGGTCTGTCCCACAGCCGTCAGTACGTCGTACTGGAGATAGTATGCAGTTGCTCGTTGGGTTACGGGTACACCGGACAGGACTCACAGGGAACTGTTGGTTGGTTTTATACCATTCGTCAGTGAACAGTTCCCAGGTGACATGAGTACAGCATTGTCCGCAGACTTGACACTGCTACTGCGCCTCGAGTGTGTCCCACTGTTCTTAGATTACTACCCTACCACGGCTCAAAGGAGTCGTGCAAACAGGTAGCAGTTGGGTGCAGTCCCGAGCACTTGGAGGCAGTGGCGGTTAGACAGGATTCGTCTCTCCCGGTATTGGTGGTTGATATCGCGCTGTGTTAGAGAGCCATTACGCAAAGTCCCTGTCCAGGGCAAGCGAGATTTGCTGGTAGGTTCCAGTAGTTTCTCAGGGTGTAATGGGCTTCCCTCCGACACGACTTATACCGCTATTAGGGGACTGACGCTTGCCGCCCCCTTAGGCCTGATATGCGATAGTCTTAGACGAACGGACCGGACTGTACGGAGATTGTCACATCAGACTCAGTAGGAGTTCGGATGGGTTTCCTCATCGGCCTTCTTATCGACATCTACCTGGGGACCGTTACGTACAGCTAGTGCCGCTTGCGGTCTGTGGTTAAACCCACTGCCAGCGTAGTAGTCGAGTCTCTAGAGTCCCACACAGATAGTTTCCCTACTCCAGGCGAAACGATATAGAGGTCGTATGGTTTTACGATAAGGGTTCAGACGCATACGTGTGTTTACACACGTACGACTTTCGGAAAGTTTTTACCAGTCGGCTTTAGTTTAAGCCAGTTACTGGTATCCGGTTATTGGATTTGTACAGTCTAAAGTTTTCCGTATTTTTGCGGAAAGGAGGGGCTTTCTCGTAATTGCGCGAGAAGCTTCTAGAAGGTGGTCACTAAGGAGGTTTAGGTGGCATATACAATGAATGTGATTAGTGAGTCATATGGATGATTCATCCATGTCATTAATGCTTCATAATTGCTTAATGACTCATGGAGATGAATCACCATAAGATATTTATCAAGCATGGTTGTAAATCATTTTCTTTTCTTTTCTTGATATAACAAAATGCTTGATATATATTATGATAACTCATTATTCTCAATTCATTATTATCTTCACCTTCTCTCTCCTCAAGCTCTCCCTCTTCAAACCCTAATCCTCCCCTCTCATGTGTTGAGTACAAGGATTAGTTAGACTAATTAAACCATAAACCTCACTCTATATCACCTAGCTTCTTTGATTAGCACTTAAAGAATGTTAGTTGCCTCAAGTTTAGAGGCTAAGCTTGGAGTAAAGCTCTCGGGTGGATCGTCTACTACTTCGAGAAGGCCGAGGAGGAGGTGGAGTTCGTAAAGACGAAGGACACGGTTCTTTAGGTATAATCCCTTTACATAGTAGTTGTTAACTTCTATGTTTGATGTTAGTTATCGTTTAGCTTCGATTCATGCGGTTAGTCGATGTTTAAGCAAAGAACAAGATCGTTTTTCATATTTCCGCCTCCCCGCAAGTCGTGGGGTGTTGTACATCGACTTACAGTGGTATCAGAGCCTCGCTAAACAATAAATAACTTACTTGCAAATTTGTATGAATTTCGAACGGAAAAAACAAAACCGGAAAACCCCAAAATCACAAGTTTCTGTCGATTTTTAAATGAAGTCCAAAAATTTTTCAGGGATGTTCAGAAAGCTTGAAAAGACAGTAGAAGAACACCCAAGAAAATTGGGCCCCTGAATCGCCTAAAGCGCCGCGGAACCGCGGCGGATCCCACCGATCCGCCGCGATTCCGCCGCCGAGTTGGCGATTCAGGAACCCAATTTTCCTGTGTTGCTTCTCTGTGATATTTGGTATTTTCTGGAAGTTTTTATTTTTGCTCAGGTTTCAGATTTACAGAGAAGTATTGGAGCAAAATTAAATGTGTTTAATCGATCGAAATTATACAGTATTTGCTTGTTGGATTATATCTGTGTTTGTATAATGTGTTCGTAAACCTCCCCTAACTGCTAGTATGTCGGTTGGCAGGGGGTTGCACATTTCTGTAATGGTTTATACTGTTTGTGGATATGAACTGTGTTGGACTGTTGTGATGTATAGCCGGGGTTATGTGATGGGTTATTATTTAATTCATTTGATGTAAATGTAATTTGTTGTAATATTATTTTGCGGGGCACATCCAGGTTGCGGTTGTAGCCACCGTTGTAATATTTCATTTTACTGTTTTTGCTCCTGGGACAGACCCAAGGTGGGGTGCACAAACTGCCGGGCGGGTAGTTTGCCGTACCTGTTGGGGTCTTGGGTGGGGTAATGGCTATTCATCACAACTGTGTAATCCGACTTTTGTTGCAGGCTCAAAACAAACACGGATTGCTTGCAAATCCAATAAAGTTCATCTGTGATCTGGAATGCCTATTATTGCGTCTGACGAATGTACAATATCTATATATGATAGCTATTTAGACGTCACTTATGTTTTACACCCGCGCTAGCCCAGCCCCCGCTCTGTCGTTAGTTAAGTAACCTAACGGGTGATGACGGGACCCCGTGGCGAATGCGGATGGCATAAGAGGACGTTGTATTTTCGTTGTTTTCTGCAATGATAGGTTAATGATGGGACGCATTATTTATAATGCAAAGAAAATAAACCAAAAAGTTTAATCGTTGGAACAATTTAAAAGAAACCACTCGGTTAATTTTAAAAACAGATATTTTTTAAATGCGGAGCTTTAACCACTCCTTTTAAAAAGCTATCAGGTTCCTTCGGTTATATCAAGTTCACTACGTTCACGGCTTCGCCAAAACCATTCGTAGCCCTCCGTCATTTCATTTGGGTATTCAGTAGTATTCAAACTATGCATTTTGGCCAAAGTCAAGGCATAGTGTTTGGTAGCTGCTGGGTTTTCATTTGTTGCATAAGATAGATGAGTTAGTTTGGGACAGTCGTATTATCATTTGACCAAAGTCAGGGGTATATACGGATGGGTGCAAATTGACATGATAATGACGGGTAGAACTTGACATGTGACTTATGACATTTTGACCAAAGCCAAGGTCATAAGAGCATGGGGCAAAAACTTATATCGGGAATTTCTAAAGAAACTAAAATTTGCAAAGTGATGCATACCATTTGGAGTTTGATGAATGTTGGTAGCATTCCTTCAACATTATCATACGATGATATTTGGATCCCGATCCTACTGTGAGTATATGCTACTTATCAGGAGATTCGTCACTTAACGATCAATGCTATAAACCAAGTAGGTGTCCAGAAAGGTGTCAGCAGGGTTACGCCCCCAGAGAAAAGAGGTTATTTAATTAAGGAACTTCGCGAAAGCGTTGGAAAACCTCCTTCGAAGTATCGACACTAGCCTGGCTGAACGGTTAAGCAAGAATTGTATAGTGAGAATAGTCCTGGCTAATTCTTCTTTTATGGTTTGAGGAAGGATTCGAGAAACAGTGGGAGCCATCCAGTTTAGATAAACTAAAAACCACTCTAAACTTGCAAGAGCATCATGCTAAAGAGTTTTCTTCTCTCTCCCCTAATTGCAGCAACCCTGAAAATGACTGGACTTAAGTTACTTTTAGAGAAAAATATACTGACAGGGCCAAACTATAAAGATTGGCTGCGGAAGTCAAAATGGCTTTGACCTATGACAAATTGGGGTACGTCCTCACCGCTACGGCACCTGCTGTCCCTGGTCCTAAATCCAGCAATGCGGATAAGGAAATCCGCAAAACCTGGGATTTAGATTGCGCGAAAGCCAAGTGCATCGTGCTTGCCTCAATGAACAATGAACATCAGAGGAGGCACGAGGATATGGACCTTCATGGCATATTTCTCCATACAAAGGAACTTTATGGAGAGCAATCTCGTATAGCAAGATACGAGACCTCTAAGAACTTGTTTCGAGCGAGGTTGGCTGTCGGGTCATCGGTAGGAGAACATGTCCTAAAGATGATCGGCTATATTGAAGAGCTCGCAGACCTTGGGACGACTTTGGATAATGAGCTCTATACAGACCTTATTCTCCAGTCCCATCCT
Source organism: Agapanthus africanus (assembly GCA_030015575.1). Classification (NCBI taxonomy): domain Eukaryota; kingdom Viridiplantae; phylum Streptophyta; class Magnoliopsida; order Asparagales; family Amaryllidaceae; genus Agapanthus; species Agapanthus africanus. Next base: position 283,852,491 of record CM057343.1, on the reverse strand, counting down.
CACACCTACGCCCAGTTTATCCTAAACTTCAACATTCAAAGAAAAGAAGTTGAACTTCCGGAACTCCTGAACATGTTAAGGAGTGCAGAAGGCACCTTGCAGAAGACAAGGGAAACACCCGCTATGTTTGTTAGCGGTACATCTTCTTCCGGGTCCAAGGCAAGGGCCAAAGGAAGGAAGAAGAAGGCCGCCACCAAACCTAGAGGAGGTGTTAGTAAGGTGGGAGGGAAGGGAAAGAAAAAGTTTGCGGTACCGGTAGTTGGCCAGGATGAGTGCTTCCATTGTCACAGGAAAGGGCACTGGAAGAAGGATTGCAAGGCGTGGAACGCCAAGAACCAGGAACCGAAGCAAGCTGTGGCTTCGACTTCAGGTGTGTTTGTAATTGAGAATTGTCTGTCGATCAACTCTACTTCCTGGGTATTGGATACCGGATCAGAATCTCATATTTGCAATTCATTGCAGGCACTGAGAAACCGTAGTGTGCTGAAGGAAGGTGATATGACCCTAAAGGTTGCTAACGGAGCTAGCGTGGGAGCTGCGTCCGTTGGGGATTATCACCTAGGATTGATGAGTGGACACATTTTGGTTTTACATAACTGTTTTTTTGTACCAAGCTTAACGTGTAATATCATATCAGTTTCCTGGTTATCAAATAAAGGTTATGATTTCACGTTTGTAAGAGATGTTGTTAACATCCACCTTAATCATGGTTTGATTGGGTCCGGTACACTAAATAACGGTATATATGTTTTAAACCAACTCCAAATTTTCAATATCCAGAACACACTTAAAAGAAAGTCTCCAGATTTAAATAAAACTTTCTTATGGCATTGTAGACTGGGTCACATCAATGAGAGAAGGTTGACTAAGTTGCATAGAGAAGGATATTTGGACTCGTTCGAATATCAAACTTATGACACTTGTCAATCTTGTCTCAAAGGAAAGATGACAAAGACTCCATTTACTGGACATGGAGTAAGAGCGAGCGAGCTCTTAGGACTCATACACAGCGATGTATGTGGTCCATTGTCTACACATGCAAGAGGTGGTTTTTCCTATTTCATTACTTTCACGGATGATTACTCAAGATACAGATTCATTTATCTGATGAAACATAAATCCGAGGCTTTTGAGAAATTCTGAGAGTATAAGAATGAAGTAGAAAACCAAACCGGCAAAAGTATCAAGACACTTAGATCTGATCGAGGTGGTGAATTCTTGAGTGCCGAGTTCCTAGGTTACCTAAAAGAGAAAGGGATTCTCTCTCAGCTTACTCCTCCATACACTCCACAGCATAATGGTGTATCGGAGAGACGGAATCGAACCCTATTGGATATGGTACGATCCATGATGAGTAATGCTGAGTTACCGCGATCTTTTTGGGGTTATGCGCTTGAATCAGCAGCATATCTTATGAACAGGGCTCCTACCAAGACTGTGCCTACCACTCCATATCAGATGTGGACTGGGAAGAAACCCCATCTTCAGCATATGAAGATTTGGGGATGTCCAGCTTTTGTTAAAAAGCAGCATGTGGACAAGCTCGAGGCACGATCAGTAAAATGTATGTTTGTGGGATATCCAAAGAACTCCAAGGGATATTATTTCTATTACGCAGAGGAACAAAAGGTTTTTGTTTCTCGTAATGCCCATTTTCTAGAACATCAGTTTTTAGAAAAGAAAATAAGTGGGAGCGAAATAGAACTGGAAGAAATTCCAGAACTACAAGCTGCTACTGAAAGTTTGGTAGAACCGGAAGTTCAAGAAGAACAGGACATTCCCGCACCCCTCCGCAGGAGTAGTAGGCCGTCTCATCCGCCTGAGAGATACTACGGTTTTCTCATAGATGGGGATAGAGAGGATTGCATCATAGGTGATGTTGAACCTACTGACTTCCAGCCGGCCATCCAGAGCGGCAACTCGGTACGATGGCTAGATGCAATGCGGACCGAAATGGAGTCCATGTACACCAACAAAGTATGGACTTTGGACTTTGCTCCAGATGGGGTAAAACCCATAGGATGCAAATGGATCTTCAAGAAAAAGATTGGTGTAGATGGACAGGTGGAAACCTATAAGGCTAGACTTGTTGCAAAGGGTTTTCGTCAAAGACCTGGTTTGGACTATGACGAAACTTTTTCTCCAGTGGCTATGATCAAATCCATTCGGGTCCTTCTTGCTATTGCTGCCTTCCATGATTATGAAATCTGGCAGATGGACGTAAAGACGGCTTTTCTGAATGGAAATTTAGAAGAGTGCGTCTATATGGATCAGCCAGAGGGTTTCAATCAGAGTGGGAGCAGCGGGAAAGTATGCAAGCTGCTTAAGTCCATTTATGGACTAAAGCAGGCATCGCGGAGTTGGAACATCTGTTTTGATGAAACAGTCAAAGAATATGACTTTATCAAAAATCCAGATGAACCGTGCATATATAGTAAAGTTGTAGCCAGAAGTGTCGTATTCCTCGTCTTGTACGTAGATGCCATTCTATTAATAGGAAATGACATTCCTATGCTACAATCTGCCAAAGGATTCTTGTCACACAGGTTCTCCATGAAAGACCTGGGTGATGCCTCTTACATTCTGGGGATCCGAATCTATCGTGATAGATCCAAGAGGATGTTGGGACTTTCGCAGTCCAGGTATATCGACACTGTACTGAAAAGATTCAGTATGGAAGATTCTAAGCGCGGTAATCTACCGGCTTATCAGGGAATCAACCTCTCCAAAGAGATGTCTCCCAAGACTGATTTGGAAAGGGAACGCATGTCTATTATACCCTACGCTTCTGCGGTAGGCTCTATAATGTATGCGATGTTGTGCACCAGACCAGATGTAGCTTACGCACTGAGCGTGGTAAGCCGGTATCAGTCAGACCCAGGGGAGAAGCACTGGATTGCAGTAAAGAACATTCTCAAGTACTTGAGAAGGACCAAGGAGATGTTCTTGGTTTACGGCGGAAAAGACCTCAGGTTGGAGGCCTTTGCTGATTCCGGCTTCCAGAGTGATAAGGACGATTCCAAGTCCATGTCGGGTTATGTCTTTACCCTCAATGGAGGGGCGGTGTGCTGGAAGAGCTCCAAGCAGGACACCGTTGCTGACTCGACGATGGAAGCGGAGTATATAGCTGCTTGCGATGCCGCAAAAGAAGCAGTCTGGATGAAGAAGTTCCTAACAGAACTTCAGGTGGTTCCTACCATAGTTGATCCAATGCCTCTGTATTGCGACAACAACGGAGCTATAGCTTTAGCAAAGGAACCAAGGTCCCATCAGAAGTCCAGACACATCTTAAGGCGGTATCACCTGATCAGGGAGATCATTCATCGTCAGGAGATCGAGGTTCGGAGAGTTGCTTCTGAAGAGAACATTGCTGATCCATTCACAAAGGCCCTACCTCAGATTCAGTTCGAGATCATCGTTCTTCGATATGCCAGTACATGGCCCTAGTGCAAGTGGGAGATTGTTAGTGTATATGCCCTAGGGGCCATTATTGTATCATACTAGTTTGTATATTACTTAATGGAAGCTTGGGATATTCACATGTATATAACAGTCTTGCTAAACATGGTAGTATGCTACTTGGTTTTTTCTATCTTAATATGTGAGTATACGTATTGATAGAGCTCTTAGGATCTTGCTTGACTATCAGCGTTGTGATGGCAGTCACACTAGTGGGGGCAGGGTAGTCTACAAGCACATCCTTATTCAGGTCCCTAGTCTTTGGATTATCGAGACAGGGCATCGATACTCCGGAGTAGACTAGTGTGTACGCTTCTCATCCCAGTTGGGGAGATGGTCTGTCCCACAGCCTTCAGTACGTCGTACTGGAGATAGTATGCAGGTGCTCGTTGGGTTACGGGTACACCGGACAGGACTCACAAGGAACTGTTGGTTGGTTTTATATCCGTCGTCAGTAAACAGTTCCCAGGTGACATGAGTACAGCATAGTCCGCAGACTTGACACTGCTACTTCGCCTCGAGTGTGTCCCACTGTTCTTAGATTACTACCCTACCACGGCTCAAAGGAATCGTGCAAACAGATAGCAGTTGGGTGCAGTCCCGAGCACTTGGAGGCAGTGGTGGTTAGACAGGATTCGTCTCTCCCGGTATTGGGGGTAGATATCGCGCTGTGTCAGAGAGCCATTACGCAAAGTCCCTGGCCAGGGCAAGCGAGATTTGCTGGTAGGTTCCCGTAGTTTCTCAGGGTGTAATGGGCTTCCCTCCGACACGACTTATACCGCTATTAGGGGACTGACGCTTGCCGCCCCCCTAGGCCTGATATGCGATAGTCTTAGACGAACGAACCGGACTGTACGGAGATTGTCACATCAGACTCAGTAGGAGTTCCGATGGGTTTCCTCATCGGCCTTCTTATCGACATCTACCTGGGGACCGTTACGTACAGCTAGTGCTGCTTGCGGTCTGTGGTTAAACCCACTGCCAGCGTAGTAGTCGAGTATCTAGAGTCCCACACAGAGAGTTTCCCTACTCCAGGCGAAACGATATAGAGGTCGTATGGTTTTACGACAAGGGTTCGGACGCATACGTGTGTTTACATACGTACGACTTTCGAACAGTTTTTACCTGTCGGCTTTGGTTTAAGCCAGTTACTGGTATCCGGTTATTGGATTTATACAGTCTAAAGTTTTTCCGTATTTTTGCGGAAAGGAGGGGCGTTCTCGTAATTGCGCGAGAAGCTTCTAGAAGGTAATGACTAAGGAGGTTTAGGTGGCATATACAATGAATGTGATTAGTGAGTCATATGGATGATTCATCCATGTCATTAATGCTTCATAATTGCTTAATGACTCATGGAGATGAATCACCACAAGATATTTATCAAGCATGGTTGTAAATCATTTTCTTTTCTTTTCTTGGTATAACAAAATGCTTCATATATATTATGATAACTCATTATTCTCAATTCATTATTATCTTCACCTTCTCTCTCCTCAAGCTCTCCCTCTTCAAACCCTAATCCTCCCCTCTCATGTGTTGAGTACAAGGATTAGTTAGACTAATTAAACCATAACCCTCACTCTATATCACCTAGCTTCTTTGATTAGCTCTTAAAGAATGTTAGTTGCCTCAAGTTTAGAGGCTAAGCTTGGAGTAAAGCTCTCGGGTGGATCGTCTACTACTTCGAGAAGGCCGAGGAGGAGGTGGAGTTCGTAAAGACGAAGGACACGGTTCTTTAGGTATAATCCCTTTACATAGTAGTTGTTAACTTCTATGTTTGATGTTAGTTATCGTTTAGCTTCGATTCATGCGGTTAGTCGATGTTTAAGCAAAGAACAAGATCGTTTTTCATATTTCCGCCTCCCCGCAAGTCGTGGGGTGTTGTACATCGACTTACAGACTATTCGCCGCACTCGTAGGGGGTACAGGTTGACCCAAGGTGGGGTGCTCAATTTACCGGATTCCGTGAAGTGCCGGGTGTTCCATTCACTCTGCTGTGGGGGACTACCTCGCTTCAGGTTTTGGCGGGTAAATCGCCGCACCCGTAGGGGTCTAGGTTTCATTGCACAGGCTATCCACACGACCAGGGGAACATCGGGTTTCAGTAGCGGCTCTGTGAAACCCGGGGATCCCAGATTATCTGTATTGTTCTGTGATGCTTATTACTTTTCTGTAATGTTGCATATTATCATGCCTGGAGCGATTAATGTATAATGGTATATATACTATTAGATGATGTATATGTTTTACACCCGCGCTAGTCCAGCCCCCGCTCAGTCATTAGTTAAGTAACCTAACGGGTGATGACGGGACCCAGTGACGAATGCAGATGGCATATACGTACATTTTATTTTCGTTCTTTTCTGGTGTGATTGATTGACGGGACTGCATTGATTCTTTTCAATGCAAGAATAAAACAAACCTATATTTGATGTTGTTGGAACAAAATTTTAAAGGTGTTATTATAAAGATGTTTTCTTTTGTTTTGCATAGCGGTATTCAGTTGGAATATCCTGCACCTCATTCGACGAAGCAAGGGCCGAGATCCCTTCACCGGGAGTGACCCCTTGGGCAGAAGTTTACGTCAGGGTAATAACTTTAATATAGTCGATTACAAGTTGCTTTGCATCATGGTATTCAGTTAGAATATCCTGCACCTCATTCTACGAGGAAAGAGCCGAGATCCCTTCACCGGGAGTGACCTCTTTAGCAAAACGTTTTCGCCATTATATTTTTATAAAAAGCTATCAGTTTCCTTCAACGAGATCAAGTTCATTACGTTAAAGGTTTTTCGCGAAAAACCAGCCGTAGCCCTCCGTCATTTCTTATGGATAGTAAGTAGTATTCAAGCTATGTTTGTTGGCCAAAGTCAAGGCATAGTGTTTGGTAGCTGCTGGGTATTCATCTGTTGCATAGATAGCTGCGTTGGTTTGGGACAGTCGTTCTACCTTGTTGGCCAAAATCAAGGGTATGTACGGGTGGGTTCAAATTAACCTGGACAATGACGGGTAGAACTTGACATGTGACTTATGATTTGTTGGCCAAAGTCAAGGTCATAAGAGCATGAAGTAAAAATTATATCAGGAGTTTCTAAAGAAACTGAAACTTGCCAAATATGCGCATACCTTCTGGAGTGTGATAACTTGAGTGGCTTCCATCAAGTTATTATGCGATGATAGTTGAATCCCGATTCTCACTGATGAGTTGGTTTACTCTTCGGGTGATCCCGACTAATTCTTCTTTAAGGTTTGGAGGAGAATTTGAGATTACAGTGAGAGGTTTCCTGATTAGATAAAGTGATAACCATTCTGATCTAGGTTAGAGTGCACACAGAGTGTTTCTTTTCTCTCTCTCTTTGGCAGCGACCTTTGACCGACCCTAGACTATGACTCAGTGACCAAGTTGACCGAACCTTCTTAAAATACTGGCTTTTGGATTGTCCAAGTTGTATAAGTCATTGACGCTCCTTCTTTTACCCTTTGCATTTCTCAGAACACCCCGTATTACTACGGATATCCACTTCCATTGGATAGATCCATCGTATGGTTATATACGAACTCGAAAGGACTTCTTCGAGGATGGATCCAGATTCAGGAGAAATAGAATAAGGTATTATTCAGTTGTCTTTTATCATCACCTTCTCTCAAGTTGCGAGTACTCCTAGGATTAGGAGAGTACACTTATTACGCTTATTGGATAGTCTTATTCCAAACCATAGGCTGGTGCCAAAAGGTAAGGAATGAAGAAAACCAATTAACCTAAGTAGGGTGTGCAGAAGGTAATATGTAAAGATAAAATAAAGGGATTGGAAAGAGGGCAAACTAAATTGCGACTGTTATCATTCACGACCAAACCACGTACTTCATCGCCACTCCTATTTCACCTTTGATTTTTCCCCAGTTTGGGAGAAATAGAATAAGGTATTATTCAGATTGTCTTTTATCATCACCTTATTTCATGATACGAGTACTCCTAGGTTGAGGAGGGTACACCTATTATGCTTACTGGATAGTCTTCTTCCAAACCATTGGCTGGTGCCAAACGGTAGGGAAGGAAGAAAACCACTTAACCTAAAAGGGTGTACAGAAGGAAATGAATAAAGACAAATAAAGGGATTTGGAGAGGTGGCAAAGAGATATACGGTTAAAGTCATGAAAAGGATTATGGAAGAGGCATTGCTGAGAATACCAGGACAACCCTACGAAACATTTTCATGTTTCAGTGCATTGTTAAAGGAAAACTGATTTCCCAATCAAATACTTACTCCAGGGTTTGTATTTACCAGGTTTCATTCTCATATCTGTATGGTTTTTATAGAAGATGAGTGGGAGTAAGTTATTGGGAATTAGGTGATCATCCTCATTATATCGAAATTCGTTGTAATTAGTGATATTTGAAGAAATCACCTAGGTACAGTTTTCAACCTACGATGCACAAGTTTTGAGTTATTCAAACTCAGGGGACTTATACAGAGTATTGTATGTTGTCCAGTATCCATCAGGACAAAGGGGTAGGTCCTCGTACTATGTTCTGTTTACTTATAACTTCTCTAGTTTTTAGACAAGTGTTTCGTACAAATACAATGTCTAAGTTTTGAGAAATTATGGGTATGAGAATAAAGTAGAGAACCAGGTATCACAAGTATCGGGATTCTTCAAAGAGATTGAAGATGTAGATTCTTGTAATTGGTATTCAGTTGATAGTAATAGTTTTTGAGAAACTTGTTTCTCTTTCAGGTTACTCATAATTGGATGGATTCCTAAGTTGAGCAATGCTGATTAGCCTTTTTTCCATTAAGTTGTTATGCACTAGAGACAGCTGCATGATTTGAATCTAGTTCCAATTAAATTAGTGAATCTGTTTCTATATTGGATATAGAACGGTTCATATCTTAACAATGTTAAGGTAAGGGGAGTTGTCTAGCTTATGCTTAAAACCAGACACTGGATAACTCAAGGCACGTTTCTGTAATGGTTGTTTGTGGGTTGACCCTGGCTTTAATGAGGGTTGATATTTCTACCATCTGGAAGATCAATAGTGATATTGTTCGAGACTCGCCACAGTTTTATTAAAATGGATTTTTTCAGAAAACATTAGTGGGAGTATGGTAGAACTGGAAGTGATTCCAGAACCGCAAACGATTACGGAAAATTTAATAGGACCTATATATTCAATCAGGTTAGACATTCCAATAGCCACTCCGCAGATATGGTGGGTAACCTTAGACACCCGAGAGGTACTCCGGTAGCTTCAAGGACGGTGACAGGGAGGTTCTTGTTTACCCAGACTTGACACTACTGTTGTTCCAGACTGTGAGACCCGGCAAGAGGATAAGTATAGCGTCGTTCTAAACTAACTTTAGAAGTGTACGTATATATTATTCTGCCAGAGGGTTGTCGCAGTCAGTGGGAGCAACGGAAGCGTAATGGGCAAGTAGCTTATGTCTATTTATAGGTTTGAGCAAATATAGCGGAGATTAGATCATCTAATTTTGATGAGACGGTCATAGCTTTGACTTCATCAGAATAAGGGATGGATCTGTTAAGAAGGTAGTAGAGTGTGATGTCCTGGTATTTGGATGACATACACAAAGTAGGAAGTAAAATTCCTATAATACGATCGGTTGTATTGTGGTCGTCACACAGTTGTTTCTCCAGATAGGATATGGATATAATAACAGACATTCTGGTTACTAGATCTATGGTTTTAGATCTAAATTTGGGTAGTTTCCCAATATAGGTATTTTGACAGTATTCTAATAGTATTTTAGAATAGATGACTCCTGGCATGGTGGTGTACCTGCAGGTGATGGAGTCACCCTCTCTAAAGGTGTCTTAGAGACTAAAGGAAAGAGGGATGTGCATGATTAGCAGATCACTTTCTTAGGCAATTGAGTCAATCATAAGATGTCAAGTACCACACCAGATGTAGTTTTTGCACTTGATGCGATAAGTTTATATTAATCCAATCTTGAAGAAACGTAAGGAAGCAGTTTTAGAACATAAGGTGCATGTTCTATGGATTTGATGACGGTAGCCCCCTTCGGGAGACGGTTACCATTCCAGTCTTCAAAGGTGACATGGATGACAGAGTGACTGTCAGAGTCATAGTTTTCCCTCTGACGAGGGACAGTATTATGGACAGGTGGTCCAAGAGGATACCGTGGGAGGTGTTAGTTATATGTATGCCCTAGAGGCCATTACTGTACATAGGATGTATATTGTAGTGGATGCTGGGACGTATATAGGAAGGACTTTCTTGCTCGACATGATAGTATGCTATCTGGTTACTCTTTACCTTAACGTGTATACTGTTTGTCTCTCTGTTACATGTTGGTAAAGCCCTTAGGATGTGTACTTGACTACCTGGACTGTGATGCGGATCATACTAGTGGGGACATGGTAGTCCATAAGTACATCCTTCAAAGTCCCTAGTCGTGGGTGTATCGAGACGGGGCATCGATATACCAGAGTAGACTAGCGTATACCTTCTCGACCCATACAGATGGGTGATGGATGATCCCATATCCATTGGTGTTTGACATCAGAGATGATATACGGGTGCTCAGTAGAGACTGGTTACACTGGACGGACTCGCCGAGAACTCCCAGATGGTATTATACCTCACGTCAGATGGCAGTTCTCTGGTGACACTGGTACAGAGTAGTCTGTTGACCCGAGATCGTCATAGAGTCTTGTGTGGTTCCCACTGTGCTTTGATTTCCATCTTACCACGTCCAAGAGGGCGTGCAAAACGGTGGTTTTTGGGTACAGTCCCGAGTCACATGGAGGCAATGAGCGATAGGAGGGGATTCGTCTCTCCCGGTATAGGGGGTTGATGTTGCGCTGTGTTCGATTGGCTATAACAGGAAATCCCTAGCCAGGGTTGCTGAGATTTACTGGTAAGTATTACCAGTAGTTTCTCGAACAGTTATAGACCTCATATCAACACGACTTATCGAGCTATTGGGGTCTGACGTTTACCACCCCTTGGCGAGATATGCGACAGATCAGACGATCAGACCGGACTGTACGGTAGTGTTACTGGTTGGATTCACTGGAGTGTGAGCGGGCTTGCTCGTCGATCTTCAGATCGCTCAATACCCGGGTGGCCGTTACGTTTAGCAGACCGCTTGCGGCTTGTGGATGCTTGATATGATCATCATCTGCTGCCGGCGTATTGACGAGTCTTTAGAGTCCTACACAGAGGTTTCCTGGCTCAAGCGAAACGAAATAGGAGCGCATATGAGATATGTGCGGGACCGAGAATAATACCAGTATGTGATACCGTATTCGGTTCTCACGATGTGACATTGATCGGTTATATGCGATATAGCCGGGTTATCGGATCAAGTGTTGATTCGATAAGTTGTTACCAATGATACTAGTCGGTTATATGCGATATGACCGGATCGTTAAATCAAGTGTTGATTTAATGATTTAATGTATAATTATATATTTGATATATTACTTTGCATCAACTAGTATCGGTTCACTTTAAAATGGATTTTCTCACTCGGGTGTGCGCATTGCATATGCGATATGATTTTGTGCGCTTTATTGTATCATGTTTGATGATGCATGATTGCTAGGTTATGTGTAAAGAATTTAACCAAAGTTATTCAAATGGTTAAGGGTTTTACTTATTCATTAATTAGTCTTTTTATTTTTGGAAAAAGGAAAAGAAATGAGAGAAAAATGGTGGCTAGTTTTGTTTTCATCATGAAGCTTCATGAAGCTTTCATTAAGTCACCATTTTTGTCTCATCTCCTTAACCCTAACCATTCTTTAACCTTGGTCAATTCTCTACACTTAACTTGGGTTATGTTATGATAAGAATGGATTATTCTTTTCTTTTTTAATAATCTTATCATATCATTTCTTCTTCTTCTTCCTTCAACTCAAGAAGAAAAACCTAGACTACATCAATGGTGGATTGATGATATGAGTGAGAAATCAAAATCTAAAGTCTACCCACTTCCTATTTCTTCATCCTCTACCTCTTGCCAAGTAGTAGAGTGCGTTTCCTTCACAAGTTTCTTGACTTGGTGAAGTGAGAGCTTGATCTTGCGATGCTTCGACGTAGATCATCTTCGGCATGGACATCGACGACCTAGCTCGCCTATTCTCCGATGAAGCCGACGCTAGAGCCCAGGATTTGTGTAGGACAGCGAGAGGACTTCATTGCGGAGCTATGGAGGTGGAGCACCGGATCTACAAAGGTTGTATTTCCGATTCTCATAGTTAAGCGTTAACTAGTTATCTTTTCGCCTAGATTTCTAGCCAACGATCCGTAGTTTAGGGTTTCTCGGCACCGTAATTTTTGAAATTGGCATGGTTGATGCCTTGTGAGACCTCACTAGAGTGCCTAGGAACCCTACAGTGGTATCAGAGCCTAGCTAGAGCCTTAGGCGAAGTCTAGACGGAATTTGAAGCCCGAACGAACCCGAAACCAACCCGGAAAATGCTCTCTGGACGTTTTCTGAAAACGTGGATTTTTCCAAATTAAAAATTGCTAAAAAATTCAGCAGGGAAAAATAAGAATTACCATGTAAAAATTTACTGATGAACAGTATAAACCGCGGCGGAACCGCGGCAGAAGCCTGGCTTCTGCGGCGGTTCCGCGGCGGAATGATGACGTCATCGTACACTGTTTGCACAGTAACTCCTATTATATTATGCTGGATTTTCTGGAAATTTTTAATATTTATTCAAGAGTTGAATTTTCTGGAGTTGTTTTGGGGATTCGGTGTTTCGATCGGGGTATCAAATTTTGTCTATTTGGCTTTCCGGATAAATTTTAGAATATGTTAAAAAGTTCGACCGGATATAAATACCCAATTATTCCCCTGTCGGGAAATTTCCAAGTGTTGGATTTTTCCGTAGTTTAACGACGTTCTAAGTAGTGTAAGTAACGCGATGGACCCTCTAGAAGACAACAAACCTTAACTCGATTATGTGACCGTCTTGAACTGCCCTTTGAACCTTCGGGTTTGGGGCAGTACGGCGTGCCACATGTGAGGCGTTGGCTTGACCCTTCTACGGCTGGACCGTTGGTACTGAGGCACGAACTGAATGTTGTTAGACTTATTTCATGTGTTGATCTGTATCGGGAAAACTTGGGTGTTCGATTGTTCGATCGGAAAGTTTGACATTTTCTATTTATCCGGAATGGGATACAATAATTGGAATTCAAAAAAAGTTATGAGATAACTAAATGAATGTTATAAACATAGCACTTTAGTCTCACTTGATCGGTTGCCACGGAATTTTGATGCGATCAAAAGTCCGTCGCAATCACGTAGCGTACGCGGATATTCGCCGGGTAAACTTAATAGACAGCCTCACTCCATAGCTCCGACCAAGTGACTGTAGGAGAACCCCGTCGCCGAAAGCATCCGTTCGGGTGCTCGCGGCAGCGGTGTTCCGCCTTGGTGCACTTCGTCGACGGTATCGGGAGTGCGGCCGCCTACTGAAGTTTGCGACGAGCATTCGATCAGTTTTTCGGGAATCTTGTTGAATTGCCCGACTTGATATTGAAAAGTGTTTTCGATAATGAGACTAAAATGCGGGGTTTATAATTGTTAGGCATGCGATGTCTAAGGAATTCATTCGGTCAGGCATGTGATGTCTGAGGTGGTTGCGGATTCCAACTGTTGTAGTTTTACACTTTCTTTTCTATGACCGTAAGTGTAATATGTGATATCGCCGGTTTCGTTGCTATATGTCAACGACAATTGGGATGCGCATATTTACTTACGTTGATGACATGTGATGTTATGTGTTGCTGGATATGTTATATTGGATCGTCGTGTTTGAATAGCCGGGGGTTTTTATGTGAGATGAGTGTTTTTCATTTTCATTCATGTAAAAACTTGTTTGTAATATTCTTTTATTGGGGCACTTCCAGGTTGCGGAAGTTGTCACCTTTTGTATATTATTTACTTTTCCGCACTAGAATAGACCCAAGGAGGGGAGTACAAGTAACCGGGTTCTGGAGTCCAGTGGGAGACCATCTCGAGGAGTCGAGTCCAGGTCTCCTAACTCCAGAATTGGTAGGGTTGCTTGCCGCTCTCGTAGGGGTCTAGGGGTGTGGGTTTGGCTATTCATCACGACCGTGGAATCCGTGTTTTATACTGGCTCGTATTGAAAACACGGACGTCCTAGTATATCCAATATTTCATATGTTTCTTCTGCTGCGATATCTGTGATGTGATCATGTGATGTTCTGTGATAGATACTTTATATAGTATATATGATATATTATATAGACGTTACTTATGTTTTACACCCGCGCTAGCCCTGCCCCGCGCTGCCGTTAGTTACCTAACCTAACGGTGCATGAGGGGACATCGAGGCGAATGCGGATGGCATAAGTGTACGTCGTATTTATCTGTGATGTTTAGGTACTTAAATGATGGGACTTCATTAATATGATTAATGAAATAAAAGAAACCTAAGATGTTGTAGAATCGAATTTCAAAATAAAACAGGTAGCTACAGTTTTTGCTTTGCACAGCGGTATATGAGATATATCCTGCACCTTATTCGATGAGGAAAGGACCGAGATCCCTTCACCGAGAGTGACTCCTTTAGCAATAACTGGCAGATGCTACACACTCGGTTTGTCTTTTGATTGCTTTTAAGTGTTTTTGCTTTGCACAGTGATATATGTGATATATCCCGCACCTCATTCGACGAGGAAAGGACCGACGATCCCTTCACCGGGAGTGACTCCTTTAACAAAACTAGAAAAGCCTCAAAAGCACTCCATTTCAAAATTCATTTGATTCTACAACGATATCAAGTTCATTACGCAATAGGTTTTCAGAAAAACATGTCGTAGCCCTCCGTCATTTCAGATAAGTAGTAGTTAGTATTCGTGCTACGTTTGTTGGCCTACGTCAAGGCGTAGTGTGCGGTAGCTAACTGGTGCTTATCTGCATAAGCATATGATGTGATTGGATTAGGGTAGTCGTGCGACTTTGTTGGCCTGCGTCAAGGGTCATGCGGGTGGGTTTAATTCAATCAGGAAATGACGGGTTGAACTTGACTAGCGGACTATGGTTTGTTAGCCTGCGTCAAGGTCATAGGACGCTAGGGGCAAAAGATTATCGGGAATTTCAAGTGTTGAAATTTGCAATGAGATTGCATACCTTCTATGAGATAGTTGGATCCCGATACCCGCTGCGAGTAAGAGTTACTCCTGGGAGAATTTTACACATTACAATTAGCCGATCAAGTAGGTGTCTAGAAAGGTGTTAACGAGGTTACGCCTCTGGGAAAACGAGGTTTACATTAATTAGGTTCGTGCGAAAGCACGGGGGACCTCCCTCAAAGTACTGACACTGGCCTGGTTGAAAGATTGACGAACTTGTAGTGTGTAATTAATCCCGGCTAGTCTTTCCTTTTAGGGTTTGAAGGAAGATTTGATAAAAAGCAGTGGGAGCCATCCTGATTAGATAAAATAATAACCAATCTATTCTTGACAGAGCGCACGCTGAGTGTTTTCTTCTCTCTCTCTCCAGGTAGCGACCATATCACGCCTTAATCAAGATAATAATACGGAAATATTGACCGAACCCGCTTGTTATACTGAGCTGGGGAACGTTGGTCCCGCTCCACCTTATAATTGTTATAAGACAGAGCAGGAAATTGGGGAATACCAGAATTCCCGTGCCGCCCAAACGAAGAGAGTGCATGCTGATGCATCATCTTCGGGTATGTTCATTATACATAACTGTTTCTCAGTATCCTTAACGTCCTGGGTATGTGATACCAGATCAGGATCCCGGATATGTAATATGTTACATAGGGCTACAGAAAGGTAGAGAACTGAGAACGGGTGATAAGTTTCATGAGGCAGAAAACGGGGCAAGTGTTGCAGCCAAGTCTGTCGGTCACTGTCACCCTGTATTACCAATACATTGATTCTGAACAAATGTTATTAGATACCGAACCTGATATACTAAATCATATCAGTCTCTTTATTAGTAAAGAAATGATAAAATTTTGTATTGTTGGATAATGTTTTGAACATTTCCTATATCAAAAGTTGATCGGTTCAGGCACGTTATCTAAAAGCATTGATGTTCTAAATCAAACTACAGTTCTTAGTATACGGATCACACACAAGAGGAAGAGTTCAGAAATGAACGGATCCTTCTTGAGGTATTGTAGACTAGGTCATATCAATGCGACCCGACTAGCTGGAGTTACATATAGATGCATATTTAAATCAGTTTGAATTTACATCTTGTGAAACTCGCCAGTCATGTCACAAAGATAAGATGACCATAGCTCCGTTTACTGGAAACAGAGAAAGAGTTAGTAAACTCTTGGGACTGATACATGATGATGTATGTAAGGTCTCCTGTCTACACATGCCAGGACTGGTTCTTTATACTTCATTAAATTCTCTGATGATCTTTCGAGATTCAGACCTATGTTCCTGTTGAAACACAAGTCCGAACCTTTTGAGATATTCACAGAATATAAGCGAGAAGTAGAGAACCAGAATACGGGTATAAGTATTATGTCCTATGATGAGATCAAGGAGGAGAATACTTGAGCACGGAAATACTGGACTATTCTAAAGGAGAATGAGATTCTCTCTCAGCATTACTCCTCCGTATACACCATAGCACGATGGTATATCGGGGCGGAGCAGATACACCCTATTTGATATGGTGTGCTCTATGATGAGTAATACTGAGTTACCTTTTTCCTTTTGGGAGTTATGCACTTATGAAGTTGCATACCTATTGAATAGGGTTCCAATCAAATCAGTTGCCTACCACTTCATATGTGATATGGAAAAGGAAGAGCCCATTTCTTAAGTTAGTTAAGATTTGGGGTTGTCCGGCCTATGTTTAAAAACAAAATCCGGACAAGCTCGAGGCAAGGTCTGTTATGTAGAACTGGAAATGTTCCAGCTATACAAACTACAGCAGATGATTTGATAGAACCAAAGGATTCAGTAGATACCAACGAACCTCAGCCTCTCCGCCGATCTAGTAGGGTTCCTCACCCACCTGAGAGATACTTCGGTTTCTCTATGACAGTGGGAGCGAGGATTGCATCATGAGATGATGACCCAACCAGTTTCGAGCTGGCCATCAGGGATAAGACTCTGTAAGAATGGCTGGATGCTTAGCGATCTGAGATGGAATCCTTATACACCAACAAAGTATGGACTTTGGTTGCGATATCTGAAGGGTTAAATCCCCATCAGGAGCAAGTATATCTTGAGAAGATTACTTGGTGTAGATGGAAAAGTTAAGACTTTCAAAGCTAGACTTGTTAAAGGTTTGCATCATTGACCAGGTGTGGATTATGTTGAAACCTTTTCTAAGAATCTATGCTTAAGTCCATCCAGATCCTACTTACCACGGCTACATACCATGACTACGATATC
Source organism: Agapanthus africanus (assembly GCA_030015575.1). Taxonomy (NCBI): domain Eukaryota; kingdom Viridiplantae; phylum Streptophyta; class Magnoliopsida; order Asparagales; family Amaryllidaceae; genus Agapanthus; species Agapanthus africanus. Next base: position 283,835,616 of record CM057343.1, on the reverse strand, counting down.
TGGTGGTTGGGTGTCTTGACTGCTTTTCTAAATGATAATTTAGAAGAGAGCGTCTATAAGTACACAGCCAGAGGGCTTCGTAGACAGTGGGAGCAGCGGAAACGTGTGCAAGATGCTTTATAGGATAAAGCAGGCATCGCGGAGTTGGAACATCTGTTTTGATGGATTAGTCAAAGAAGTTGACATCATCAAAATGGTAGATGAACCTTGTATATACAAAAAGGTAGTAGGGAGTATGGTGACGATCCTCATAGAGTACGTGGATGACATACTCTTGATAGGGAAAGAGTTTCCTATGCTACGCTCGATCAATCTCCGCTTATCACCATTATTCTCCATATAGGATCAAAGTGATACCTACTAAATCCTGGATTTTGGATCTATGAGATAGATCTAATTGGATGTTAAGAATCTCACTAGTTGTAGTGAGAAGGTATCAATCGATCCTGGGGAGAATCACTGGAAGGGTTCCAGGGTGATAAAGACGACTGAATGTCAGTCGCAGGCATTGTCTTTACCCTCAGTAAAGGGACGATATGTTGGAAGAGTTCCAAGCTAGATACCGTGGCATACTAGACGATAATGGCAGGATACATCGCTACTAAAGATGCTACCAAAGAGGCTGTTTGGGTGTATATTGGTTCATGAGATGAACTATGTTCCTCCCATTGTGTGACAATGGAGTTGTGGCTTATGCCGAGGAACGCCGGTCCCATCAGTGATCCAGACATATTCTAAGGCAGTGTCACCTGATCATGGAGATGCTTGATCTCCAGGGTGATCGAGGTTTGGAGAGTAGACTCAGAGGACAACACAGCAGATCCACTCACAAAGGCCTGTTCCCAGAGAGAGACTTTTATGGGATGGTTGAGTATGAGATACTGCAACCACTGCTACAGATGGCCCTAGTGCAAGTGGGAGATTGTTAGTTATATGTATGCCCTAGAGGCCATTACTGTACATAGGATGTATATTGTAGTGGATGCTGGGACGTATATAGGAAGGACTTTCTTGCTCGACATGATAGTATGCTATCTGGTTACTCTTTACCTTAACGTGTATACTGTTTGTCTCTCTGTTACATGTTGGTAAAGCCCTTAGGATGTATACTTGACTACCTGGACTGTGATGCGGATCATACTAGTGGGGACATGGTAGTCCATAAGTACATCCTTCAAAGTCCCTAGTCGTGGGTGTATCGAGACGGGGCATCGATATACCAGAGTAGACTAGCGTATACCTTCTCGACCCATACAGATGGGCGATGGATGATCCCATATCCATTGGTGTTTGACATCAGAGATGATATACGGGTGCTCAGTAGAGACTGGGTACACTGGACGGACTCGCCGAGAACTCCCAGATGGTATTATACCTCACGTCAGATGGCAGTTCTCTGGTGACACTGTTACAGAGTAGTCTGTTGACCTGAGATCGTCATAGAGTCTTGTGTGGTTCCCACTGTGCTTTGATTTCCATCTTACCATGTCTAAGAGGGCGTGCAAAACGGTGGTTTTTGGGTACAGTCCCGAGTCATATGGAGGCAATGAGCGATAGGAGGGGATTCGTCTCTCCCGGTATAGGGGGTTGATGTTGCGCTGTGTTCGATTGGCTATAACAGGAAATCCCTGGCCAGGGTTGCTGAGATTTACTGGTAAGTGTTACCAGTAGTTTCTCGAACAGTTATAGACCTCATATCGACACGACTTATCGAGCTATTGGGGTCTGACGTTTACCACCCCTAGGCGAGATCAGACGATCAGACCGGACTGTACGGTAGTGTTACTGGTTGGATTCACTGGAGTGTGAGCGGGCTTGCTCGTCGATCTTCAGATCGCTCAATACCCGGGTGGCCGTTACGTTTAGCAGACCGCTTGCGGCTTGTGGATGCTTGATATGATCATCATCTGCTGCCGGCGTATTGACGAGTCTTTAGAGTCCTACACAGAGGTTTCCTCGCTCAAGCGAAACGAAATAGGAGCGCATATGAGATATGTGCGGGACCGAGAATAATACCAGTATATGATACTGTATTCGGTTCTCGCGATGTGACATTGATCGGTTATATGCGATATAGCCGGGTTATCGGATCAAGTGTTGATTCGATAAGTTGTTACCAATGATACTAGTCGGTTATATGCGATATGACCGGATCGTTAAATCAAGTGTTGATTTAATGATTTAATGTATAATTATATATTTGATATATTACTTTGCATCAACTAGTATCGGTTCACTTTAAAATGGATTTTCTCACTCGGGTGTGCGCATTGCATATGCGATATGATTTTGTGCGCTTTATTGTATCATGTTTGATGATGCATTATTGCTAGGTTATGTGTAAAGAATTTAACCAAAGTTATTCAAATGGTTAAGGGTTTTACTTATTCATTAATTAGTCTTTTTATTTTTGGAAAAAGGAAAAGAAATGAGAGAAAAATGGTGGCTAGTTTTGTTTTCATCATGAAGCTTCATGAAGCTTTCATTAAGTCACCATTTTTGTCTCATCTCCTTAACCCTAACCATTCTTTAACCTTGGTCAATTCTCTACACTTAACTTGGGTTATGTTATGATAAGAATGGATTATTCTTTTCTTTTTTAATAATCTTATCATATCATTTCTTCTTCTTCTTCCTTCAACTTAAGAAGAAAAACCTAGACTACATCAATGGTGGATTGATGATATGAGTGAGAAATCCAAATCTAAAGTCTACCCACTTTCTATTTCTTCATCCTCTACCTCTTGCCAAGTAGTAGAGTGTGTTTCCTTCACAAGTTTCTTGACTTGGTGAAGTGAGAGCTTGATCTTGCGATGCTTCGACGTAGATCATCTTCGGCATGGACATCGACGACCTAGCTCGCCTATTCTCCGATGAAGCCGACGCTAGAGCCCAGGATTTGTGTAGGACAGCGAGAGGACTTCATTGCGGAGCTATGGAGGTGGAGCACCGGATCTACAAAGGTTGTATTTCCGATTCTCATAGTTAAGCGTTAACTAGTTATCTTTTCGCCTAGATTTCTAGCCAACGATCCGTAGTTTAGGGTTTCTCGGCACCGTAATTTTTGAAATTGGCATGGTTGATGCCTTGTGAGACCTCACTAGAGTGCCTAGGAACCCTACAGGAGGCATGGTGCTGGATACTGATTAGGTTCAGTTATCGATACAGTCTATAAAGTTTGGATTTGGAGTTCATTTATGAACTAGGTCCCATCAGATATCCAGACATATTCTAAGACAGGTATTACTCGATTCGGGAGATGGCTTTCTCCGCGAACTTGAGATTTAGAGATATAGAAAGAAACATCAGGGCGGATCCACTTACTGAGGCTATTTCTCAAACACAAGAGTTTTACAAACTAGCTTTGTGAAACTGATTAGTAGAAGAGTTGGATGTTCGGTATCGCATGGGCTGTAAGTATACGACATCGCAATAATTAGCCTTGAGTGCAAGTGGGAGATTGTTGGAGATAGTGTCCTCAAAGTCAATTATTGGATCGCAGGTACGTGATTGCAATGATTGAAGAAAGACCTATACCGATATCACAGTCTTGCTCGAGATGATAGTATGCTATCCGGTTTGTCTTTAGCATCGTATACATGATTTAATTCACTATTGCATGATGATAGAACCCATAGGATTCTTGCTTGACTACCAGCAGTACGATGGCGATCATATACGTTGGAGCTGGGGTCAGTAAGCACATCCTTAAAGTGTCCCTAGTCGTTGAAGTTTTGAGACAGGGCATCGATACTACAGAGTAGACTGGTGTATACAGTCGAGACCCCGACGAGGGGCGATGGCCGGTCTCACAAGCCATTGGTGTTAGTTGGTTCATGTAAGATGTATACAGGTGCTCATTAGGTTATGAGTACACCGGACAGGACTCGCCGGGAATCTGCTAGTTGGTATTATACATATCGTCAGATAGCAATTCCTTGGTGACATGTGTATAGGTTAGTTCATCGACCTAAGATCGTCATTTATCTCGTGTGAGTTCCCATTGTGCTTAGATTACTACCCTACCACGCTCAAAGGAGTTGTGCAAACAGGTTTTAGTTGGGTACAGTCCCGAGCCACATTGGAGGCAAGTGAGCGGATCGTCGGGGATTCGTCTCTCCCGGTATTGGGGGTTGATGTCGCGCAGTGCACGGGTGACCATCACTAGGAATCCTCGGCCGAGGTAGTGGAGAATTACTGATTTGGATCAGTAGTTTCTCAGGTGGTGATAGGCTTCATGCCGACACGATTTATCGCGTTATTAGGGGTCTGACTTTATCCACCCCCTAGACTCGATATGCGATACTTTTTAGATGAATAGACCGGACTGTATATACATTGTCACTGTCAGGTTCAGTAGGGTTTATAGATGAGTTCGCTCGTCAGCTTCCCTTCCAATCAATACATAGGCAAACGTTACGTACAGCTCGTACCTCTGACGTGCTAGTGGTTATACCCAGTGGCAGTGTGTTGATGAGTCATTAGAGTCCCCCACAGACACTTTCCCAAGTTCGGGCGAAACGTTGTAGAGGCCGTATGGTGATATGGCAAGTTTCGGAAAAAGCACGTGCGTTTTCGCACGTGTCGTTTTTCGGGCAGATAATACTGGTAGGCTTTGGTTTAAGCCGGAACTCAGTATTATACTGTGTAGATATAATATCTTTGTCTCAGTTGCATTTGTATTCAGTCGTAATACAAATGTGGGTATATTTATACTGATACGGGGTTATACTGAAATTCGTTTCAGGATCACTTTTGGAAGTTGCCAGTTTCCAGTTTTCTATCCGCCGTATTTTGATATTCGGTTAAATACGGATTTATCTTTTTGGGTGAGTCATGAGGAGATGTGTATGGATGCTTCTAGAAGTGGTGATGTGGATAGTGACTCATTAGTGCATTAATGGAGCATTAATGATTATGATGACTTAGCTTAGTGATTCATCACTTGCATTATATGTGTTCACACTAGGTGTTTGGTGACTCATCTTCTCATTTATGCTTATGGTAACCTTCCCCCTCCTACACTCACCCTCATCCCTCTACATAAGTGGCCGGCCACCTCTTGGCTTGAAAATATGGTTTTTGATTGATTTCATTCGAGAAAAGATTATAGTTTATGTGTATGGAAATTTCATAGCTCCATTTTTCCATCATCCAATTCGAATGGCAACTTCATTAACCGTTCGTCCATAGCCTTGGACGTAACGAGACAAAGTGTTCTACTCATTCTCTACTTCATCTTGGTCGTCTCTTTTAGCAAACATGACGATCGAGTTGCCTCGATTCGGAGGCGGGAGCCCGTTTAAAGATCCGTCGACGTGGTGCCACCTGGACGACGAGACTGGAGTTTCAGGAGATCGGAGCAGCCGCAACAAAGCGTGGGATGATGGTTGAAGACCGAAGGACTCGGATCATTCGGTATAACGTTTCTACCCATTTGTAATTTGTTAGTTTAGCTTTAATGGCAGATCCGGGTTACGGTACACGATAGCGCCAGTTTGTAAAAAAGTTTTTGTTCCACATTTGGCGTCAGTTAGACGGCCGGGGCGCTACCGTGGACTTACAAGTATACCGGACAGGACTCGCAAGGAACTGTTGGTTGGTATTACACAGTTGATCAGTCGAAAATACTGCATTTTTAACACAGCAATTTCCCTATCATTTGCACTCATCTAGAAGTGTTCGGTATTCATATTGCACATATTAGCAAAACATCTCTGAAATACCAGATTGCATGTGTTAGACTTTAAAACCGACATTTTTTAGGGAAATTGTCTTTTTATCATGGCATTGCATCATCCCTGTATTGCGCAACACTTGTTTCGAAGTCTGTGCAGGAAATTTCAGGAACAAAGCCAAGATTGGGAAAAGAGCTGATCAAAAATACACCAACTACAAGATTTGAGATCTGGTAGTGATACAAAATTCCATATAAAATTTAACGTATCAATCAAATGGCGCCGTTGCCGGGGATAGTGCGCTAATTGTTCGTATTTTGAAATCTGAGTTGAAAAGTTTATTCCATCTATCAATTTTTAGATCAAAATTCGCGCAAACACTAATACGAGTTGTTGTGATTTGTTGCGAGGAAATCTGGAATCATTGGAGCTGTGGAAAAAAATTTCCGAGCATTCCAGAGAGCTGTGTAGGTGAACAGTAGCAGCCTGAAGAATTGTTGTGCAGTGAATAGTTATTTCAACCGCGATTCCACTGCATTAATGCGCAATTACGGCGGTTCCGCCGCAGGTTGACTTGTTCTCTGTACAAAATTTTGCAGGTATTCTCCTCTGCTTTCTTATCTCCTCCTAAATCTGCTCCAATAACAATTTTGTGCAGGTTTCTTTGCAAATAAATCGCATCGCCACAAAAGCAATAAAAATTGTGCGTGTTTTGATTTTTTGTTGTTTGCATATTAATACGGAAATTAAGGGGCACGGCCAAATCCAGATTAGGTGGGGAGTTCATTACCCTTCCTAAGCCCCAAAAATCACAAACTTGCATCTGCATTACCCTCATTAACTAAAAAATATCTAGAGTTGACTCTGAGGACCGTCGCGCTCACTTAGGACAAGAGAAGGCCGTGGGTAATCCATGGTTTATCCGTGTTTCTTTTGTGGTGTCTAAGTCAAGTGTGTCTAAGGCTAGTGGTTATTAATTAGGCCCACTACTTACGTAGTGGTGTACCTTCCCACTTACCTGGCACTTACCTGGCACAGGGGAGACAAAGAGGCAGTGGAGGATTAATCCTGCGACTTGTCTTTTGGCGGTTAGGAGCGGTCTAGAGCTTTGACCTAGGCGACCACTAGAATTAGGGTTTTGCATTTGTTGTGATTCGCATCATTTTTTCAAAAATCCGTATATTTTTCAAAACAAACACCAATCACATTCATTTCCCCTAATTATAATCTACGCTGCCACTTGTACTAACCCTTTTTACTACAAGATAGGCTGGACACAGGATTCTAGTGCCCGTTTAGTCCGCGTTCCCCCGATCAACCTAAAAGTCGGTATTTCTACATTTACCTCTTCTTTACCCACCACCACACCCATTTCGATGGATCCATCTCCAACGCATTTCTTTACCACTACTCTGCCGCCGTCCGTAGGTGCGCAGAATCCACCCCGCATCTCTCTCCAAGAGAGGTGCTATCCTACATGAGGTCCTCTTTCGACCTGTCTCTCCATTCCACCAGCCAGCGGGGAAAATTTTTAAATAAAACCCCAATACATCAACCTTCTACCAAAATTTCACGGTCTCGAGTCTGAAGACGCATATGCCTTTAACACAAATTTGAAAATGTATGCGCAATGATGGGTACCTCACAGCTTTCTATGGATGTTATGCGTCTACGTCTTCTCCCATTTACCTTGTGCGATATAGCCGAAAAGTTGATTTACAACACAACCGCACATTCTATTTGAAACTGGGAAGAATTCGTAAAAGCATTCCTAAAGAAATTCTACCCAAATCATAAGACAGCTCGAGTACGTAGCGAAATCAATCAATTCACCCAGCTTCCAAATGAAACATTTTCACAATGTCTTGAACGCTTTAAGGATCTGTTAGTCCAATGTCCACATCACGGAATCCCCAGATGGGAACTGTGCCGAATCATTTATGAGGGCATTAATCCTAACACAAAACAGACCCTTGAATTAATGTGTCAAGGCAACTTCATGACCAAAGATGATGGGGAAGCTTGGAAATTCCTAGAAGATTTCGCTGAAAAATCGTTACAGTGGGAGGGTGTGAGTCAATCGTCTAGGGGGGCAATAACCAATCGAATGTTTCCATAGGAGTTAGAGCTGAAATTTCAGCTTTACACAAGAAATTCGACAATATGGAAAACAAATTTTTAGCCGCCGCCCTAAGTCAAATGTCACTCTCCAAAAGTTTATGTGGATGCTGTTCTGATCCTTCTAACTTGACGGAAGAATGTCCGTTTCAAGGTCATGAGCATACCAATGCCGCATTTCAAAGACCTAGGAACGATCCATATTCTTCCACATATAATCAGGGTTGGAGGAATCACCCTAACTTTGCTTGGAACCAATCACAATCTCAAAACACGGTTCCAACCCAAAACAATTTCCAAAGGGTCCCTCCACCACAACAGCAACCACTTCTATTGAGTCAGCATCCCTACCAATCACAAAACTTCCAAAATTCGGGCAACACTTTTGCACCACATGAAAACTATTTGCAATTGACCGGTACAGATAATACCTCTGCACTAGCACAAAGCTTGGATACTTTCATGAAACAATCCATCCAAGGGACGGCAAGTTTGCAATCTTCCGTCGAGAATGTGATGAAGATCATTGTCTCTCAAGCGGAGAACATCAAATCGATGGAAGAACAAATTGCACAATTAAAAGCCGAAATGCGTACAAGAGAGAAAGGGAAACTTCCTGCTCAACCTTTACCCAATCCTGGCTATTCACATCATGTGGATGCAATCACGTTGAGGTCTGGAAGAGTGCTTGACAATCACGTTGGGGAAGAGTTTGATGATACTGCTAAATCAATCAATAACACCCCGGCTGAAACCTTTCCTCACACACACACTTCTACTTCTGATCCTTGTTCTTCTACCCCCACCGCCTTCTCACGAGCCTATTCTCCATTTCCCACAAGGCTCGACACCTCAGCCCACCTCTTCTACTCCTCCACGGACGATCCCCACTTCTATTTTGGAATCGGGTCTACACACACCACCTTCTCCTATGATGGACCCAGCGCTTATTGCTAAAGCACCTTATCCTAATCGGTTAAGGGCTAACAAATCGAGTCCACATATGGAGAAGATTATGGACATGTTTATGCAAGTTAACATCAACATCCCTCTCCTAGATGCCATCCAACAAGTTCCGTCCTATGCGAAAACCCTTAAGAACTTGTGCACTAGGAACAGGAAGACTCAAGTGCCCAAGAAGATATTCATGGCAAAGACTGTAGACTCAGCCTTTCCCCAGCAATTACCGAGGAAACGTAAGGACCCTGGCTGTCCTGCTATTTCCATTTCTATCGGGGAGAAACACATTAACCGTGCTCTACTAGACCTTGGCGCTAGTGTTAACTTGCTTCCTTTCTCAGTCTATGAGCAGTTAGGGATCGGAGAGTTGAAACCAGCTCCTTGCACTCTCCAGATGGCTGACCGATCAATCACCAAACCTAGGGGTGAACTGGAGGATGCGTTAATAAAAATCAGAGAATTCGTATTCCCTGTGGACTTTATTGTACTTGATACACAGCCTATATAGCGAACCCATGTGGAATCAAATTCCGGTGATTTTAGGTCGCCCCTTTTTGGCCACTTCCAATGCTATAATCAACAGTCGTAATGGCTCTATGACCCTATATTTCGGGAATAGGTCAATAGAGCTAAACATTTACAAGTTGGGATGTGTACCCTCTGAACCTACTGCTCAGGTCTGTTCTGTCGACTTAATGGATGTCGACAGCAGCGAATTTGATGATCCTCATGATACCGATCTTGACTCTTTTCATATGTTGTTGTTTGACCCAACTATGTATCATACACATACGGACTCTTCCACCGAGATGTCCGGGTTATCAACTAATACCGATTATGAACTGCTTTTAGAGTCTGAAGATCACCCCGCACTTTATGATGACATTATTCATCGGGGTATTGATGGAACTTTTGAGGAAATCTTCGCTGATAACTCGCATTTTTGAATGACACGGGTGTTGAGATGAATCATCTCCTAATCAATGAAATTGAACCTCCACCCCTTCTTCTGAACTGTAAAAAGAATGCGAGCAATCCATCACATTCACTGCATCGTCTCTCCAAAATGAGACGCACACACATTCTATTCCACCACTTAACCTTTCCCCACTTCTTCCACCAACTAGAGCACTGCATTGATAAAATTTTCGAATGGTTGGTGTTAACTTTCGGTCTTTGCAAAGCTTGGCATCGACTAATGATTTTTGACCCCCTCATGTGATTTTCAAAGCTTAACATTGCTTAACTCAAGTTTGGGGGGGGGGGTATAATCGGGCTCTTGAAAAGAAAAGTTTTATAAATTTTTGAGCCAAAAATTAGTTTGGGGGAGGATCTTCACTTAAATATTTTGCCCCCATTAATAAATTTCCTCCCAAGCTTACAGGTTTTTTGAGATTTAGCTGATGGCAAAAGTGATGACACTGTTGAAAACAAGTTTGGGGGAGGTTTGCGTTTATTTTCGCATCTTTTGCATCATACCTTGCATAAGCACAAAACTTTTTTTTGAAAACCTATAAAAAATTTTAAAAAAATTTCAAAAGATAAAAATATTTTTGTACATAAATATGATAATGAAAGAGTTGATAGTGAAAAATTACATCCATGAGATTGGAAAACTTTAAGAAAACCAAGAAAGTTAGAAGTTTTCTTATACGAACTAGTAATAAGTAGTTATGAGCCGTTGTTCCAAGGGTTAGTAAGATGATGGAAGTCACTAATCTGAAGATAAAAAAAAGTCTGAAAAATAGTTTCTATTCTGGAAGCCAAACATTTTGAACGTTGATACCCTGCTATTCACACTTACACACGTCTTGAAGCTCGGGATAGTAGAGGATACCTTGAAATGCTCTTGTCTAAAAGCCAAAGTATGAAAGAAATAAAAAAAATGAAGAAAATATAAAATGGTGAGAAAAATGAACACTAGTTTTGTTATCGCCAAGCCAGTAATAAAAAAATATAGCGAGGGTGCCTCTTCACCGAGTGCCCTAAGGCCAACTGGTCTGGGAGTCACTGCTAAGCCTTAGGTGGTGCAAGATGAGGAAAAACACCAAATAAGCAAGCACATGAGTAATTGGTCGGTTAGTACCTCAAGAAGTATTAACGGTCGCATGAAAGTGTGTGAGCAATCTCATCTAAATATTCATTAATTAAAAAGTACTGAGGCTGATGGGCAAGAGTATGATAGCTTGAATTGAATTCTCCGGGTGTAGGGATGTCTTTACACACACGCAGGGTTATATGATCGATGTTTGGAAGAAAGATAGGAATGAAGAATAAGACGATGTTTTATTGAGGGAGGACATGATTTCTAAAATCTTTTCATGACTATTAAGATAGGGCTCATGACAACCGAAAAGCTAGCTTAGTTGGAAACCTTAATTTTCAAGGCTTTTCTTTTACAATTCTTGTCTTTAAATGTAATATTCACGGTCTTCTTCTTATTATTGGATTTTGTGGGTGCAATCCACTGAAAAACCCTCAGGAGACAACACTCCTCCTACTAGGGACACCTAGAGATTTAAAGACTTATTGCACGTGCTCAGTGCAATCGTGTTGCCTACGAAAGTGTGCTAGTTAGTTTTTCTTTTTCTTTATTTTCTCCGTCTCTTTTTAATAAAACAGTTCGCTCGAGACGACCGAAAATAAGTTTGGGGGAATTTGATTAGTCGAAAATACTGCATTTTTAACACAGCAATTTCCCTATCATTTGCACTCATCTAGAAGTGTTCGGTATTCATATTGCACATATTAGCAAAACATCTCTGAAATACCAGATTGCATGTGTTAGACTTTAAAATCGACATTTTTAGGGAAATTGACTGTTTATCATGGCATCGCATCATCCCTGTATTGCGCAACACTTGTTTCGAAGTCTGTGCAAGAAATTTCAGGAACAAAGCCAAGATTGGGAAAAGAGCTGATAAAAAATACACCAACTACAAGATTTGAGATCTGGTAGTGATACAAAAATACATATAAAATTTAACGTATCAATCACCTGTCGTCAGTTAAGAGTTCCCAGGTGACATGAGTACAATATAGTCCGCAGACTTGACACTGCTGCTGTCACATCCCGAAAGTACGGAATATGACCGGCACTTAAACTACGAACGTCTCGAGGCGTACGTAATCTAAGTAAGCCGAAAACACAGAAATCCAAACCAAGAAAAGTAGTAGAATGAAGGAAAACCAATTTAAAACAAGTTGTTTCAATAACATAAGCCGAATTATGCGGTTTAAAAAAACATCAAACATTTCCCGAAAATTTCGGCAGAGTCTCCTTTGTAAATACTGGCCCCCAAACGGGATACAACATGAATAGTATACGAAATCAAAAAAAAGGCATCCCCAAGCGGGAGCTAGCTCATGTCAATCGACGGTCACAACCACACAATCAATATAATATACAACGCCAACGGCGAGGATCAAAACTCAAAAGGAAACTCAAACCACTAGAAAACCACAGAAAAATAACGCGCGACTCTAAGGTCGAAGGAATAACATCACTGGTCTCTATCTCAAAGTAAATACATATTTGGTTGATGGAACTTCTAGATACAACTGAATAATAATATACAATGTATAATGATGGGTACGATACAAATAAACCCACCTACTAGCAAGTCACCTGAACGAAACTGTACCCGCAAAGCCGTAAAGAAACCTGTACGGCGAAACTTGCAAGAAACTTGGTCACAACGGGGGTGAGTTGCTAACTCGTGAATAGAAAAACATCTACGAATAGAAATCGCATGTATGACGCAATCCTAGGTCATACGATCAATATATATAATCCTCAAATAAAACCAGCAGTCTATAACAATGACTAGGGTAAATATCTAATCCAAGTGTAATTCCATATGCCCGTGCCAGTGCCTCAGGTAGCAATGTATCATATGGATGATGTATGAATGCATGGAACAGAATGCATGTACTGACGAAAACAGCTTTCATAAATCAGTGAGATTTCTGTTTTTTAAAAGTTAGGTACCATAAATGAAATCAGCATAAAACAGTGCCCAGCATCGACACAAAACAAGTGTCCAAATATCTCGATATCTCTGTATCACAATCTCTGTACCTCAATATCGCAAAATCTCAATATCTTAATCACAATATCTAGGGCGCCGTCTATCCAGACCGGCCCCTACCATCTATCTCAAGACCACGATGGTATCTTCCGGATATCCGACGCGTCGGATAATATCACCGGTCGGTAGTGCTCCCCAGCCAGGCTCAACGTCAACAACACGATCCTCTTGCCCGGGGGTACCGCACCGGGCCCACCATGTACCCGAAACGGTTCCTCCACTCGTCGAATCGGGTCTCGAAATCCATCAGCAAACTCATGGTGGACGACTCATACATCATGGGAAAACCACACTTTTTATTTTAAAAGAGAGAAAAGGTTTATTTATGTTTTTGCGGTTTTCCTCCAAATCCAAGAAATCTCATGAAATCCGAATCCAAGTCATCAATAGCATGTAAACAGTGAATATAGGCATGAGAATCCATGAATGCGACACAACAGTGAATAATAACATGCATGAAGTAGTAGACAATAGCTACAATGTCTAACTTGCATATAAGGCAAGTACACTAATATCATGTCTAAACTATTAGCTAACAACCTATGTCAAATGAAATAGTATTTTCTAAAGTGTTCGTGATATGGCAATTACCGATGAAGATGTGTGTGAGCCGGAAAGTAAGTGTACATGATACATACGCGTCATCGGTAATGGTGCTGGTGTCCTAATAGCATGATATTAATAATAGGAGTATGAAACATAATATAAGCATGCGATGCGAAGCGAACCACAATAATGAGCAGGAGCTGAATACTAGACGCAACTATAACTAATCTGCATTAATCTAATATAAGTCCTACAAATGGTGCTTTTTGAAATAACAGGAATCATGGGGTTTTGAAAATAGGGGCTACGGTGTTTTTATGAAAAGATACGTCTTTTGAAATTTCCATTGGATCCCTTGGGCCGTCTTTTAAAATACCCACGATTCTTTAGTTTTTGAAATAGGTAAGAATCGAATCTAATCTAACAACTAAACTAAACTAAAGGGCTAAGCTAACAAGCTGGACTACAGGTAAGGAAACCGCCTAACATCTGAGTCGATACAGATACATACCTGTATATATATTAGTCGGTGATCCCGCCTCAATAATATCATATCCGATACCATATCTATAATTAGACATCCCAAGTCAAGAGTGCGGATCAATCATCAAAATATAGCTCGTACGTAAATCCGTCGTACGGCATCCCTAAATCTGGGTACGGGTTAATATCACATTCATCATACTATTCACCTGGTATCCTCTTTATCAAATATCATGATCGGGGTACTGATCTACGTCTAGTACAATACTGATACAGCCTAAGTATGCATGCACGTGTGTGAAACACTACGTCAAGGACCCGCTACAACGTCATGTCGTATCTCAAATACGAACCCTGCTATATCACCGATCTCACGGCCTCAAATCAAATCTCATCGACTCATCATAAATCCCAAGTACTATCATCATCATCGATGCATGCGTATATGAATGTACATATGCATAGTCCCATACCCACGCATATATATACATGTATACACATCCCAATCTGCGCACAAGAAAGTAAAGTATGCAAGTCTGTGTGTGCGTGTGTGGGTATAACAACTACTCTAGGTTTTCGCAACTAACCCAAAGCTAATCCATGAACACATAATAATAACATGAATAAACATTCTCGTATCATAAAAAACCTATATAAACATATATATATGAGCTACACTACGGACTGCGGGGGTGCTATACGCCATCCACCCGACTTCTCCCCGTAGATATAAATCTACTCACCTGGTCCTCGCTCGCCGGTGCCGACGTCGGCACGCGCTTGCTTGTCGTCTAGAAGTCCACATGGCATACCTACATATCATAATGTGCCATGTCGTATTAAAATCCGACTCATGACTAAAAACGACACGTGAATCCCACATAGGTCAAAACCTATGGTTGCTTTCACAAATCAACCCAAAAACCCTCGATGTCGGCGTACAAACGCCAAACCATCGTGAAAAACCCAAATACACTCATTTGCACATTCACGAACACTAATTTTAATATAAAATAGGTTAAAACTCACAAAAACCCCAATTTCACTTAAAAAGTCATTTTTCCGAAAATCTAGCAAGCACAATTCGCCGTTTTAGTACAAAACTCGATGTATAAACGAATCTAGCGGCCACAATAATCACTAAATATCTTAATTAAGTCATAAAAATAATTTCCATAATTTAATCTCATTAATTTCCATAAACCTTAAAATTCTAGTTCACAAAATACCTAATTTTTTACAATTTTATAGCAAACCCGCACAAACTACAATCTATCTTGGATTTTCATGAACTAAAAGCATTAAACCACTCAATATAATCTTTATAATGACATGAAACCTAAATTTGAATTTTATCTCATAAGAATATAATTATTTAAAAAACCTTGTTTACCAATTATATAATTATCACTTTTAAATCAACAAATATGCAAACTAGCAACTTATATTGGATTTAGCATAACATTAATATGTCAATTATATCACATAAACTAAATCTCACAACACAAAATACCAATTTTAAATCAAACCCCTCTCTTGAATTTTAAATCATGCACCTAGAACTAATTAAAAACCTAATTAAACAATTAATTAAGCTAACCTAAGCAATTGACAACACATTAAGCAAAAATGTTAGAATTTATACCCAAATAATTTGAAGCTCCCACAAGCACACTTAGCCTCCCAAATTGAAATCAAAATCCCTAGATCCATGCTATGGTAGCCAAGGGAAAATGGGTAGGAGGTGGATTTTGATTTGGATTTTTGCTTGATTTTTCAAACATTTTTGATGAACTTTTTTAAAGAGAAAGAGATGAAGAATGAAGGGGCTGAAATGGAGGGGGGGCTCGGCCATTGCAGGTGGGGGAGTGGAGAGAGGGTGTGTGGTGTGAGGTATGGTGAGGGAAAAAGTCAAAGTCAACCAAATACCAACTCTTTTATCCATTCTCATTTTTTTCTTTTCTTTTATTTGAAATTCAAGTGGGGAAAATGGGTGTAGGTTGCTGAATTCAGCCAAGGGAAGAAATAAATGGGGGTGTGTGGGTGTGGGTATGTGTGTGAGGTAATGAAAAATGATAAATACAATACCCCAAACATCCATTTACACTAAAAAATCCCTTTTTTCTTCAATAATTTCTAAACTGTTTTGGCAAACGATTTCGGTTCAAAAACCACATGATAAAATTTTGTTTAATGTTTTATGATGCACAAAATTTGTTTCAACTCATTCCAATTTGTAATTTTCCCTAATTAAATATATTAGTGACGGCTTAAAATACTATTAAAATAATTAATTTCGGAAAAATTTTCAGAAAATTTGAAATTTCACCAGTGGCTCAATAAACACCAAATACTAGCAATTACATAGCTAGAATATGTATATTTAATTTTATAATAAAGATATTTGCATTTTGACTTGTTACAGAAAACCCACTTATTTTACCGTTTTTTCGAAATTTCACCGAAACGATTTTCAAAACGTTACAATCTTCCCCCCTTAAAGAAATTCGGTCCCCGAATTTAAATTAAAACTCCCCCCAAATACTAAAATATTTCAGCCAAAACCATCAAATCGCCGGGGCTCCGAAATCATAAATACATAAAACGCATCTTAGCGCAATGCATGCGCATGAGTAATGAGCAAATAACTCGAAATCAAAACTCCGTCAAGCATCCCGCAATCATCGGAGTAAAGGTGAAGACGCAAATGCCAAATCCAAAGCAAGACCGATATGCTATAAATCGGAACTATACATGTAAACATCAGGAGGAAATGCATGCCAAATCTTTTAAGTTGCTGTGCAATGCACATAACACTGCACAGTGGCGGACGTCTATCATAAGAAAATAACTATATACATATATACCTTTGTTTGAAATGTACGTTCCGCCGTTTTGGGAAACAATTTAGAAGGGTTTTCTTTGTTTTAAACGTTTCGCGTCATATCAGACACGTAGGTAAATACTGAGACTATAGCTCGCTTTTTGGAATTCCCTTCAATAGCTATCAATGCATGCAAAATACATTCAGGTACTATCCTCTGACTAGTCCTTCTTAGTATGAAAACACATCGCAATTATCATAAAAAAAACGTACTACTCTATAAGAAATCAATCCCAAAATACGGGTATGAATACTACGTGCGTTTGGTGCGCACGACAATCAAAATCCATATACGTGCCATACAAGTGCACAGAAACAAGATCTAAGTGCATCGGGTGTGAACAAAGCATCTGTCGTAGGCAACGTGTGTGCCTGACAGCAAAATCAGGTGCATCTGACATGCATGAAAAAAAATCTCGATTTAGTGCATCTGGTGTGCACCAAAATCGCATCTCAAGACATGCACTCAACATGCGCGAAAACCCAAAACCAGGGGCATCCATCATGCACGAAATCATGAAATCTAATATCAAGCGCCGAATATGCGCAAAATCAAATCAGGTGCACAAGGTGCACAAAACAAATATCGAGTATCACAATCGAAATCGAAGTCCAGTGCATCTAAGTGCACAAAAGGCGTATCACTGCACTGCAAGCATATATAAACTATACAGAGTGCAGGAACCAAATCGTGTGCGTGCATACGCACAAAATCAACTCAAATGTCTAAAACCGTAAAATCACAAACATGTGAAACCCAAGCACGAAAACGATATCAAGTGCAACACTGTGCAAAGATCGTAAATCCTCAATCATCAAAATCAAATCAGGCGAATAAATCACCCAAAACATCGAAATCAATAATGGCGGAATAGTACCGCTCAAGCGCATCCTCTAAGAATCTCGGGCCAATTGTCGCGGTCACTAGTGGGACGTCTCGTCGATGATCATGAACTCTGGCCTGCTGGTGTGCGTAACAATGACCACTCCTGGGTCAAGGTCTTCACTATGAATTACCAATCTCTCGGTCCATCGGCTCATCGGCCCTGTCAGGTTTGCCAACGGGGATGATCCCATTCTGGCACTTCTCTTGTCATCTCCCGGTCAATCATTGCGACCACTCGTAAGACAGCATATCACTGGTGTCAGCCTCTGGCTCTCTGAATGTACGTGACACATCTGATCCTGGGTGCAAGTATCATTGCAGCAGTGTCCTGGAAGGAATCCTGCTCACGGTCTCTTCCATGTCTCGTCTCTGCCAACTGTCCGGAAGTCATCGTCCTTTCCTATATCTGCATCTTGCTCTGGAACGGCTGCATACCCATTGCGACTCCTTCTGGAAGGTATATCCAGTACTCTGCCTCGGCATGCGCATCGCATCTCTGATGTCGGCGGAGGGGAACGTCATCATATCCAGATCTTGTACGAACCTCTTACTCCATTTTTCTTTAATGTCGACCGCTTCGGACTCGTCTCGTCGTGGCTGCATGGACTGAGCTCCAACGGCTATCCTCGTATCGGGAGTCTCCCAAGAAATGCATCTCACCACCTAGCATCGAAATTAAGTCGAACCATCAAATCGATTGTCAAGACCTCATAGTCCCCCAAGGGCACAACATCTTGGGCACAGTTTAATAGTATCGAGTACATACCACAGCGTCGGTGGTCCAGCCGTAGAAGGGCAAACCCAAGCCTCACTAATGGCGCCGTGGAAATGCCGCAAACCCGAAGGTTCAAAGGCTTTCACACGGTCATTATGTCGAGTTAGGGTTTCATTCTTCTAGAGGGTCCATAGAATTGCCTGCATGTCTTTCCGACTACTTTAAACTTGGAATAATAGGTTTCTGACATTCGATCGTCTCTGTCGACTCTCAACGTCTCCGCGTGAATTCGTCTCTAGCTGGAATCAATCTATCTGATGACCTCGCATCGGGGTAGGCGAACGAATCACATGTCCTAGTCATTCATCCTCGGGTGACTAGTGACCTTCTATTATCTCTTAGTACAACCTGTACTGCAATAGCTCCAACATATGGGACGATATCTCGTCGCTCGCAGCAGCAACTGGCTCACTCGTCTGCACGCTGAACAGTGCCTCAATCATCAGGAGTAAGCAATACTTCAATGGTCATCAAAATCTGGCTGGCCTCTATCAGTGGCTCAATCCTCTAGTGCAAATCTGCACGTCCGAGTAATCTCATACAGTAATCTACCCAACGCTCGTGGCGCGAAGACACAATGAAAAGACACATCTCTGCAATCGTGTGTCGCCGGAATCATGCCCTGGTCAGTCCTCGTTCTTGACGAGCTCATGCTGACCGTAACTCTAGCCGTAGCTCTCCCTGCCCGTAATCGTGGCAGCAAAACCATAACTGGTACTGATGAGGTTAGATCGGAATGAATATAATACTGAGCAAAGAAATGTACATCCTAAGGCTCCTTAAGTGGAGTAGCGTATCGTAAATATGCCGCGGAACATACCTACGGTACGTCACTCTACTTTAGTCACCTATTCCATCAACCAAGGGTCATCCTACGCTCCGAAGGTAAAACCTAACGCTCTGATACTAACTTTGTCACGTCCCGAAAGTACGGAATATGACCGGCACTTAAACTACGAACATCTCGAGGCGTACGTAATCTAAGTAAACCGAAAACCCAGAAATCCAAACCAAGAAAAGTAGTAGAGTGAAGGAAAACCAATTTAAAACAAGTGGTTTCAATAACATAAGCCGAATTATGCGGTTTAAAAAAACATCAAACATTTCCCGAAAATTTCGGCAGAGTCTCCTTTGTAAATACTGGCCCCCAAACGGGATACAACATGAATAGTATACGAAATCAAAAAAAAGGCATCCCCAAGCGGGAGCTAGCTCATCGTCAATCGACGGTCATAACAACACAAGCAATATAATATACAACGCCAACGGCGAGGATCAAAACTCAAAAGGAAACTCAAACCACAAGAAAACCACAGAAAAATAACGCGCGACTCTAAGGTCGAAGGAATAACATCACTGGTCTCTATCTCAAAGTAAATACATGTTTGGTTGATGGAACTTCTAGATACAACTGAATAATAATATACAATGTATAATGATGGGTACGATACAAATAAACCCACCTACTAGCAAGTCACCCGAACGAAACTGTACCCGCAAAGCCGTAATGAAACCTGTACGGCAAAACCTGCAAGAAACTGGAGCACAACGGGGGTGAGTTGCAACCTCGTGAATAGAAAAACATCTACGAATAGAAATCGCATGTATGATGCAATCCTAGGTCATACGATCAATTTATATAATCCTCAAATAAAACCAGCAGTCTATAACAATGACTAGGGTAAATATCTAATCCAAGTGTAATTTCATGTGCCCGTGCCAGTGCCTCAGGTAGCAATGTATCATATGGATGATGTATGAATGCATGGAACAGAATGCATGTACTGACGAAAACTGCTTTCATAAATCAGTGAGATTTCTGTATTTTAAAAGTGAGGTACCATAAATGAAATCAGCATAAAACAGTGCCCAGCATCGACACAAAACAAGTGTCCAAATATCTCGATATCTCTGTATCACAATCATTGTACCTCAATATCTCAAAATCTCCATATCTCAATCACAATATCTAGGGCGCCGTCAATCCAGACCGGCCCCTACCATGTATCTCAAGACCACGATGGTATCCTCCGGATATCCGACGTGTCGGGTAATATCACCGGTCGGTAGTGCTCCCCTGCCAGGCTCAATGTCAACAACACGATCCTCTTGCCCCGGGGTACCGCACCGGGCCCACCATGTACCCGAAACGGTTCCTCCACTCCTCGAATCGGGTCTCGAAATCCATCAGCAAACTCACGGTGGACGACTCATACATCATGGGAAAACCGCACTTTTTATTTTAAAAGAGAGAAAAGGTTTATTTATGTTTTTGCGGTTTTCCTCCAAATCCAAGAAATCTCATGAAATCCGAATCCAAGTCATCAATAGCATGTAAACAGTGAATATAGGCATGAGAATCCATGAATGTGACACAACAGTGAATAATAACATGCATGAAGTAGTAGGCAATAACTACAATGTCTAACTAGCATATAAGGCAAGTACACTAATATCATGTCTAAACTATTAGCTAACAACCTATGTCAAATGAAATAGTATTTTCTAAAGTGTTCGTGGCATGGCAATTACCGATGAAGATGTGTGTGAGCCGGAAAGTAAGTGTACGTGGTACATACGCGTCATCGGTAATGGTGCTGGTGTCCTAACAGCATGATATTAATAATAGGAGTATGAAACATAATATAAGCATGCGATGCGAAACGAACCACAATAATGAGCGGGAGCTGAATACTAGACGCAACTATAACTAATCTGCATTAATCTAATATAAGTCCTACAAATGGTGCCTTATGAAATAACACGAATCATGGGGTTTTGAAAATAGGTGCTACGGTGTTTTTATGAAAAGATACGTCTTTTGAAATTTCCGTAGGATCCCTTGGGCCGTCTTTTAAAATAGCCACGATTCGTTAGTTTTTGAAATAGGTAATAATCGAATCTAATCTAACAACTAAACTAAACTAAAGGGCTAAGCTAACAAGCTGGACTACTGGTAAGGAAACCGCCTAACATCTGAGTCGATACATATACATACCTGTATATATATTAGTCGGTGATCCCGCTTCAATAATATCATATCCGATACCATATCTATAATCAGATATCCCAAGTCAAGAGTGCGGATCAATCATCAAAATATAGCTCGTACGTAAATCCATCGTACGGCATCCCCAAATCTGGGTACGGGTTAATCTCACATTCATCATACTATTCACCTGGTATCCTCTTTATCAAATATCATGATCAGGGTACTGATCTACGTCTAGTACAATATTGATACCGCCTAAGTATGCATCCACGTGTGTGAAACACTACGTCAAGGACCCGCTACAACGTCATGTCGTATCTCAAATACGAACCATGCTATATCACCGATCTCACGGCCTCAAATCAAATCTCATCGACTCATCATAAATCCCAAGTACTATCATCATTATCCATGCATGCGTATATGAATGTACATATGCATAGTCCCATACCCACGCATATATATACATGTATACACATCCCAATCTGCACACAAGAAAGTAAAGTATGCAAGTCTGTGTGTGCATATGTGGGTATAACAACTACTCTAGGGTTTCGCAACTAACCCAAAGCTAATCCATGAACACATAATCATAACATGAATAAATATTCCCGTATCATAAAACACCTATATAAACATATATATATATGAGCTACACTACGAATTGCGGGGGTGCTATACGCCATCCACCCGACTTCTCCCCGTAGATATAAATCTACTCACCTGGTCCTCGCTCGTCGGTGCCGACGTCGCCACGCGCTTTCTTGTCGTCTCGAAGTCCACATGGGGTACCTACATATCATAACGCACCGTGTCGTATTAAAATCCGACTCATGACCCAAAAACGACACGTGAATCCCATATAGGTCAAAACCTATGGTTGCTTTCACAAATCAACTCAAAAACCCTCGACGTCGGCGTAAAACGCCAAACCATCGAGAAAAACCCAAATACACTCATTTGCACATTCACGAACACTAATTTTAATATAAAATAGGTTAAAACTCACAAAAACCCAATTTCACTTAAAAAGTCAATTTTCCGAAAATCTAACAAGCACAATTCGCCGTTTTAGTACAAAACTCGATGTATAAACGAATCTAGCGGCCACAACATTCACTAAATATCTTAATTAAGTCATAAAAACAATTCCCATAATTTAATCTCATTAATTTCCAAAAACCTTTAAATTCTAGTTCACAAAATACCTAATTTTTTACAATTTTATAGCAAAAATGCACAAACTACAATCTAGCTTGGATTTTCATGAACTAAAAGCATTAAACCACTCAATATAATCATTATAATGACATGAAACCTAAATTTGAATTTTATCTCATAAGAATATAATTATTTAAAAAACCTAGTTTACCAATTATATAATTATCACTTTTAAATCAACAAATATGCAAACTGGCAACTTAAATTGGATTTAGCATAACATTAATATGTCAATTATATCACATAAACTAAATCTCACAATAGTAAATACCAATTTGAAATCAAACCCCTCTCTTGAATTTTAAATCATGCACCTAGAACTAATTAAAAACCTAATTAAACAATTAATTAAGCTAACCTAAGCAATTAACAACACATTAAGCAAAAAAGTTAGAATTTATACCCAAATAATTTGAAGCTCCCACAAGCACACTTAGCCTCCCAAATTGAAATCTAAATCCCTAGATCCATGCTATGGTAGCCAAGGGAAAATGGGTAGAAGGTGGATTTTGATTTGGATTTTTGCTTGATTTTTTGTGGATTTTTCAAGCATTTTTGATGAACTTTTTTAAAGAGAAAGAGATGAAGAATGAAGGGGCTGAAATGGAGGGGGGGCTCGGCCATTGCAGGTGGGGGAGAGGAGAGAGGGAGTGTGGTGTGAGGTATGGTGAGGGAAAAAGTCAAAGTCAACCAAATACCAACTCTTTTATCCATTCTCATTTCTTTTCTTTTCTTTTCTTTGAAATTCAAGTGGGGAAAATGGGTGGGGGCTGCTGAATTCAGCCAAGGAAAGAAATAAATAGTGGGGTGTGAGTATGGGTATGGGTGTGGGGTGATGAAAAATGATAAATACAATACCCTAAACATCCATTTACACTAAAAAAGACATTTTTTCTTCAATAATTTCTAAACCGTTTTGGCAAACGATTTCGTTTCAAAAACTACATGATAAAATTTTGTTTAATGTTTTATGATGCACAAAATTTGTTTCAACTCATTCCAATTTGTAATTTTCTCTAATTAAATATATTAGTGACGACTTAAAATACTATTAAAATAATTAAATTTCGGAAAAATTTTCAGAAAATTTGAAATTAAACCAGTGGCTCAATAAACACCAAATACTATCAATTACATAGCTAGAATATGTATATTTAATTTTATAATAAAGATATTTGCATTTTGACTTTTTACAGAAACCCCCCTTATTTTACCGTTTTTTCGAAATTTCACCGAAACGATTTTCAAAACGTTACAGCTGCTTCGTCTCGAGTGTGTTCCCACTGTTCTTAGATTGCTATCCTACCACGGCTCAAAGGAGTCGTGCAAACAGGTAGCAGTTGGGTGCAGTCCCGAAGCACTTGGAGGCAGTGGCGATTAGATAGGATCCGTCTCTCCCGGTATTGAGTGTTGATATCGCGTTGTGTCTGGAGAGCCATTACGCAAAGTCCCTGGCCAGGGCAAACGAGATTTACTGGTAAGATTTCCAGTAGCTTCTCAAGGTGTAATGGGCTTCGCTCCGACATGACTTATACCGCTTATAGGGGACTGACGCTTGCCGCCCCTAGGCCCGATATGCGATAGTCCTAGACGAATAGACCGGACTGTACGGAGATTGTCACATCAGGCTCAGTAGGAGTTCGAATGGGTTTCCTCATCGGCCTTCTTATCGATATCTACCTGGGGACCATTACGTACAGCTAGTACTGCTTGCGGCCAGTGGTTAAACCCACTGCCAGCATAGTGTCGAGTCTTTAGAGTCGCGCACAGAGAGTATCCCTGCTTCAGGAGAAACGATATAGAGGCTGTATGGTTTTACGACAGGGTTCGGACACATACATGTTTGTACGCATGTACGATGTTCGGACAGTTTATACTAGCCGGCTTTGGTTTAAGCCAGATTCTAGTATTGGATTATTGGATTTATACAGTCTCAGTATTTCCGTGTTTTCACGGATAGGAGGGGCATTCTCGTAATTAGTCGAGAAGCTTCTAGAAGATTGATGAGTTGGAGTCTTAGGTGGAAATTGCATTAAATGGATTAATGACTCATGGTGTGCTTCATCCAAATGAGTTAATGAAGCATTTATTGCTTAATGACTCATGAGATGAATCACACAAAGTGAGTTAATGAAGCATGGTTGATATTATTATTTGTTATTCATTTAATAATTATTATGCTTCATGTATTCACAAATGAGATATTATTTTATTATCATTCTCACTCTCACCTTCTCTCTCCTCAAGCTCTCTCTCTCTCTCTTCAAAGAGCTAACCCTAGCCTCTCATGTGTTGAGATCCAAGGGTTAGCAAGACTGATAGATCCCTAATCCTCTTCTATATCCTATAGGTTACCTTGATTAGCACTCATAGTCACCTAGTTACCTAAAGTGAGAGGTAAAACTTGGAGAAGAAGCTCTCGGGTGGATCTTCTATCACAACGAGGAAGCCGATGAGGAGGTGGTCTACAAGGACAAGAAGGACTTGAATCATTAGGTATAATCATCTTTCATAGTAGCTAATCACTCCTATGTAGTTGTTAGTTAGGGTTTAGCAAAGATCCGTAAAGTTAGTCGATGTTAGTTTAAACAAAATGATTTTTTTACCTATTCCGCCTCCCCGCATCATGTGCGGTGTCTAACGTCGACTTCCAGTGGTATCAGAGCCTCGCTAAACCATAACTAACTTGTTAGCAAAGTCGTTAGAAATTCGATCGCAAAACGAACCCGAAAAAACATCATTTTAACCAAGTTTGTGCCGATTTTCAAACGGGGTCTAAAAATTTTTCAGCGACCCTTAAAATTAAAAGCAGGGAATTTTAAGAATTGTGAAGAAATTTGAGACTGTGAATCGACCAAAGCGCCGTGGAACCGCCGCCGATCCAAGCGACCCGCCGCGGATCCGCGGCCGAGTTGACTCCGATTCAGCCCAAATTTGCTCTGTTATTTTTCTGTGTTGATGTTGTGTTACCTGGGATATTTTGTTTCTGCTCAGGTTGTATGTGCACTGAGAATTATTTGGAGTAGAATCATTTGTGTTTGCTTGATCAAAATTCTAAGATGTTTGGCTAACATGATTATATCTGTGATGTGTTTAATGTGTTCGTAAACCTCCTCTAACTGCTAGTATGTCTGTTAGCAGGGGTTGCACATTTCTGTAATGGTTTTTACTGGTTTGTGAATGTGGACTTGTTGGATTGTCGTGAATGGATAGCCGGCGATGTGAGACGAGTGTTTCTTTCATTCAATTGTAATTTGTAAATTGTTGTAATATTCTTTTGCGGGGCACATCCGGGTTGAAGTTGTAGCCACCGTTGTATTATTTCATTTATTGTTTTCTGCTCCTAGGATAGACCCAAGGTGGGGTGCATAAATTACCGGGTACTTTGAAGTGTTTAATGGCCTACTCACGTTGTTGAGGTAGACCGCTTCACTTCGGGTACTGGCGGGTAGTTTGCCGTACCCGTAGGGGTCTAGGGTGAGGTTTTGGCTATTCATCGTGACTGTGTAATCCGTCTTTCTTTGCAGGCTCAAAAGGAATGTGGATTCATATAAAATCCAATATGTTCATTTGTGATCTGGAATACCTATTATTGCGTCTGACGAATGTACAATATCTGTATATGATATATATTAGGCATAACTTATGTTTTACACCCGCGCTAGCCCAGCCCCCACTCTGTCGTTAGTTAAGTAACCTAACGGGTGAATGACGGGGCCCAGTGGCGAATGCGGATGGCATGAGAGGACATTGTATTTTCGTTGTTTTCTGCAATGATAGGTTAATTAATGGAACACATTATATTAATGCAAAGAAAATAAACCAAAGTTGAATCGTTGGAACAGTTTAAAATAAACCACTCGGTTATTTTTAATACAGAAGATATTTTTAATTGCGGAGCTTTAACCACTCCATTTAAAAGCTACCAGGTTCCTTCGATCATATCAAGTTCACTACGTTCACGGTTTCGCCAAAACCATTCGTAGCCCTCAGCCATTTCACTTGGGTATTCAGTAGTATTCAAGCTATGTATTTTGACCAACGCCAAGGCATAGTGTTTGGTAGCTGCTGGGTATTCATCTGTTGTATAGATAGATGAGTTGGTTTGGAAAAGCCGTATTACCATTTGGCCAACGTCAGGGGTATGTACGGATGGGTTCAAATTAACAAGATAATGATGGGTAGAACTTAACATGTGACTTATGACATTTTGACCAACGCCAAGGTCATAAGAGCATGGGGCAGAAATTTAAGTCGGGAATTTCTAAAGAAACTGAAATTTGCAAAGAGTTGCATACCATTTGGAGTGTGATAATTTTGGTAGGATTCATTCAGCTTTATCACACAATGATATTTGGATCCCGATCCTACTGTGAGTATCCGCTACTCATCAGGGGATTCGTCACTTAACGATCAATGCTATAAGCCAAGTAGGTGTCGAGAAAGGTGTCAGCGGGACTACGTCCCCAGAGAAAAGAGGTTATTTAATTAAAGAACTTCGCAAAAGCCTCAGAAAACCTCCCTCGAAGTACCGACACCGGCCTGGCTGAACGGTTAAGCAAGTATTGTACTGTGAGAATAGTCCTGACTAGTTCTTCCTTTTTGCTTTGAGGAAAGATTCGAGAAACAGTGGGAGCCATCCAGTTTAGATAAACTAAAAACCACTCTAAACTTGCAAGAGCCTCATACTAAAGTGTTCCCTCTCTCTCCTTATTGCAGCGGCCCCGAACATTACAGGCCTTAAGTTACTATTAGGTAAAAATATTTTGACAGGGCCAAACTATAAAGACTGGTTCCGGAATGTCAAGATAGCAATAACTTATGACAAATTGGGGTATGTCCTTACTACTAAGGCACCTGCTGTCCCTGGTCCAGAATCCAGTGTCGCGGATAAGGAAATCCACAAGACCTGGGAGTTAGATTGCGCGAAGGCCAAATGCATCGTGCTTGCCTCTATGAATAATGAACATCAGAGATGGCATGAGAATATGGATCTTGAGTCTATATTTCTCCACACCAAGGAACTGTATGGAGAGCAATCTCGTATAGATAGATACGAGACCTCGAAGAACTTGTTTCAGTCGAGGCTGGTCGTCGGATCATCTGTAGGAGAACATGTCCTTAAAATGATTGGCTATATAGAAGAGCTCACGGACCTTGGGATGACTTTAGAGAACGAGCTATATACAGACTTGGTTCTTCAGTCCCTTCCTTCCACCTACGCCCAATTTATCTTGAATTTCAACAGTCAAGGTAAGGATGTTGAGCTTCCAGAACTCCTTAACATGTTGAGGAGTGCAGAGGGCACCTTGCAGAAGGAAAGGGAATCACCCGCTATGTTTGTTCGCGATGCTTCCTCTTCCGGGTCCAAGGCTAGGGCCAAAGGAAGGAAGAAGAAGGCCGCTACCAAACCAAGAGGAGGTGTTGGTAAGGTGGGAGCTAAGGGAAAGGCGAAGGTTGCGGTGCCAGCAGTGGTAAAGGACGAGTGCTTCCACTGTCATAGGAAAGGCCACTGGAAGAAAGATTGCAAAGCTTGGATTGCCAAGAACCAGGACCCGAAGCAAGCTGTGGCTTCGACTTCAGTTGTGTTTGTAATTGAAAATTGTTTGTCAATCAACTCTACTTCCTGGGTATTGGATACCGGATCAGGATCTCATATATGCAATTCATTGCAGGCACTGAGAAACCGTAGAGTGCTGAAGGTTGGTGATATGACCCTCCAGGTTGCTAACGGAGCAAGCGTGGGTGCTGTGTCCGTAAGGGATTATCACATTGGATTGACGAGTGGACATATTTTGGTTTTACATAACTATTTTTGTGTACCCAGTTTAACGTGTAATATCATATCAGTATCGTTGTTATCAAAAGAAGGTTATGATTTCACGTTTGTAAGCGATGTTGTTAACATCCACCTTAATCATGGTTTAATTAGGTCCGGTACACTAGATAACGGTATATATGTGTTAAACCAATTACAGATTTTCAATGTCCAGAACACACTAAAAAGAAAGTCTCCTGATATAAATCAGACTTTCTTATGGCATTGTAGACTAGGTCACATCAATGAGACAAGCTTAACTAAGTTACAAAGCGAAGGATATTTGGATCCGTTCGAATATCAATCTTATGGCACTTGTCAATCATGTCTCAAAGGAAAGATGACAAAGACTCCATTCACTGGACATGGAGTAAGAGCGAGCGAGCTCCTATGACTTGATCAGTCGAAAATATTGCATTTTTAACACGTCAATCTCCCTACCATTTGCACTCATCTAAAGGTATTCAGAATAAATATAGCACATATTAGCAAAACATCCGTAAAATACCAAATAGCTTGTGTTATGCTTTAAAACCAACATTTTGAGGGAAATTGAGTGTTTAATCATTGCACTCATAATCTTTTGTATAGTGCAACACTTGTCTCGAGAATCTGTACAGGAAATTCCTGGAAAAAAGCCGAAACAGCTAAAACTGCTGAAAAAATACGCAAAGTCCAAGACTTGAGATCTGGCAGTGAACTAGAGAGAATTATAAGATTCCATACATCAGAAAATATAGCTACAGTCTGCACAAAGCATCAAAGGAAATTCCAAGAAAAATGGCCACCAATAGGCCGCGAATACGCGGCCGGAGACCCCTTGCGCGGCGGATCCACGGCCATAAGGACACGTCATCAGCAGGGCTTCATGTGAGGTTTCTCATTTCAGGTGCCACACTTCTTCAAGCCAATGCAAATTCCAGAGATCTCCAGAAGCTTCTGTCCGAACAGCAAAGCTCTTTGTTCAAGCTAAACACTCTCAAGCTTCTCAAGCAAGCTTTTCAAATAACTACCTAAGCCTAGAAGCTTCTCCCTAACATCCAAGCTTATGAAGGAAGCTGGCCCTAACTAATTAACTCTAGAACCTTCTACCTAACTACCAAGCTTACAAATGAAGCTAAACTAAACCTAGCATCTAAAGGAAGCTAATCCCAATCCTAAAGCTATAAAATGGACCCTAAAGCTTCTATTTAAAGGTTGTTGAAAATTGAGCCAAAATTCCAAACACAAGTTGAGTGACACAACTTGTGCACCCAAACCCTAATCCAATCACCAAAGCCAAATTCAAGATCTCCGAGTACAATTCAAGCAAGAAGCCTTCAACCTTTTAGAAGCGACGCCGATCTTGAACCGAGCAAGTGATCCAAGACGATCCACTACTCACGGAGACGGTGCGGAGCCAAATCGACGATCGAGTTCTTTCCTCGAATCTTGTAGATCTTGAGAGAATTGTAACAAAATTGTTGATTAATAAAAGGTGAAATTTCTTTATCTTGCTTATCTCTATATTTGAGCATTATGATTAGATCTCAATTCTTGATTGTGTTTCTTGTTATGATGCTTAAGTAAAAACTCCGCTCGTGGAGGAATCGAGAAAATTGATAGTTGATGATGATTAAATTCTTGTACGATTTTTAAGTCCTATGAGTTTTGTAAACTCTAGTAAATTGAAGTATTGACAACCTAGTTTCGAGCGTAGCTTTCTTGAATGTTTTCGCTCTTAATTAGCGATCAACGATCGATGCTTGAATTTCCAAGAGGCTAGTATGTGAATGAAATCAACGAAAGGACAAGGGATAGATGATGAAACCCGAGTTTCCGCAAGAAATCCCTAATTCTCGTTGATCATCATCGATCTAGCATCAAATCATCAATGTATAAGAAAACGTAATAACAAGTCTTCATCCTCACTATCGATTCCTACGAGCCTCATTACAAATCTTGATAACTAACTCAATTGGATGATTCTTGATTCTTGATTTTGAGTATTCTTGATATTAGATCTAGATTTTGATAATTCTTGAAATTCATTTTTAAATCTTGAATCGAATTCTCTTTTCTTTTATCATTTAATTTTCAATTCAACTAAAACAAATATGATCAAATCACACTTTCCCTGTGGACGATCCGCACTCTCTAACGAACCTACAATTGACACGGTTATTGATTGCGGTTTACAAATTTCTTTGGTTGTGATTTCTATACATTTTCTACCTACTCACCGAGAAAAAGATCAATCAAATGGCGCTGTTGCCGGGGACAGTGTGCTAATTTGTTCGTTTTTGAAATTTGAGTTGAAAAATTTATTCCATCAGAATTTTTAGACCAAAATTCGCACAAACACTAAACGATTTGTTGCGAGGAAATCTGGAATCTCTGGAGTGAGAGAAAAAATTTTCAGAGCATCTCATGGAGTTCATCAAGTGCACAGTAGCTCCTGCACTAAATTTTGTGCAGTGATCTCATCAATACACCGCGTTTCCGCGGCATTGGAGGCCTTCACACGGCAGATCTACGGTACTTCAGCTGTGTCACTGTGCAAAATTTTTAGATGACTTTCTGACTTTCTTATCTCCTCCTCGATCTGCTCCAATAACAAATTCTGCAGGTTTCTTTGAGAAAACTCGCAGCGCCGCAAAAATATAAAAATTGTGCGTGTTTGATCTTGGTTGTTTGCATTTTTAATGCGGAAATTAAGGGGCAAAGACCAAATTCAGATTAGGTCGGGAGTTCATTACCCTTCCTAAGCCCCAAAAATCGCAAAAATGCATCCGCATTACCCTCATTAACTAAAAGAAATCTAGACTTGGCTCTAAGGACCGTCGCGCTCACTTAGGAGAAGAAGGTCGTGGGTAATCTATTTCTTATCTGCGTTTCTTTTATGGTGTCTAAGGCAAGTG
This sequence comes from Agapanthus africanus, assembly GCA_030015575.1. Classification (NCBI taxonomy): domain Eukaryota; kingdom Viridiplantae; phylum Streptophyta; class Magnoliopsida; order Asparagales; family Amaryllidaceae; genus Agapanthus; species Agapanthus africanus. The sequence goes on along the minus strand of CM057343.1, from coordinate 283,804,264 downwards.
TGTCTAAGGCAAGTGGTTACTTAATTAGGCCCATTACTTACGTAGTGGAGAACTTCTCACTTACCTGGCCACAGGAGGGACAAAGAGGCAGTAGAGGATTGATCCTGCGATTTGTCTTCTGGCAGTTAGGAGCGGTCTAGAGACTTGACCTAGGTGACCACTAGATTTTAGGGTTGTGTGTGCATTGTTTGTCATTTGCATTTTTTTCAAAAAATCTGTATCTTTTTCAAAACAAACACTACTTCATATTTCCCCTAAATATCTTAACGCTGCCACTTGTGCTAAACCCTTTAGTGCAAGCTCGGCTGGACACGGAATTCTAGTGCCCATCTTGTCAGCATTTTCCCCCATAGACCCCAAAGTCGGTATTTCTACATTTTCTTTTTCCAACCACCACCGCGATGGATGGATTTCCATCAAACTTTTACACCACTCTGCCACCGCCCGCAGGTGCACAGAATCCTCCGCGCATTTCTCTCCAAGAGAGATGCTATCCTTCACGTGTTCCCCTTCCCACCTGTCTTACTATACCACCAGCCAATGGGGGCAATTTTGAAATCAACCCCCAATTCATCAAACTGTTACCCAAAATTCACGGTCTTGATTATGAAGACGCATAGGTTTTTATCTCCAAATTTGAAAACGTATGCGCAATGATTGGAACGTCACAACTGTCTTTGGATGCTCTCCATCTATGTTTTCTCCTATTAACTTTGTGCGATTTAGCCGAGAAGTGGCTTTATAATACAACCGCATATTCTATTTCAAAATGGGATGAATTTGTTGCAGCATTCCTTAAGAAATTTTATCCCAATCACAAGACCAGCCGTGTTCGGAGCAAAATCTTCAAATTCACCCAAGTTCCCAATGAACCATTTTGGAAATGCTTTGAACGGTTCAAGGATCTTCTTTTACAATGCCCTCATCACAGAATCTTCAGATGGGATTTGTGTCGAATTCTCTATGAGGGTATTGATCTCACTACTAGACAGATGCTTGAAACTATGTGTCATTGCCAATTCCTATCTAAAGATGATGGTGAAGCTTGGAAATACCTAGAAGATTTAGCTCAAAACACATTACAATAGGAAAGTGTTAGACCACCACCGCCTAGGGAAGATGTCAATCAGCTCGATGTTTCCGTCATAATGAGAGCCGAAATGGCCGCAATACAAAAGAAGCTCGACGCTATAGAAAACAAAATCGCTTCAGCCTCCCTAAACCAATACACACTTCCCAAAACTGTCTGTGGCTGCTGTTCAAACCCTTCACGTTTGACGAAAGAATGTCCTTTGAATGTACTGTTTCAAGGTCACACTAATGCTGCATTTTAGCAAAGACCTGGAAACGATCCTTCTTCTTGCTCATATACTCAAGATTGGAGGAATCATCCTGATCTTTCTTGGATCCAACACCAAACTCAATACACGGATCTAAACCTAAATAACTTGCAATGGGTTCCTCCACCACAACAGCAACCATTTCAATTGAGTCAGCACCCCTACCAATCATAAAACTTTCAAAATCCGTTCAACACACCTACACCCAATAATCTTTTGCAGTTGACCGGTATTGATGAATCCTCTTCATTCATGAACCTGCTTCTGACAAATCTCATGCAAGTTTCGGCTGAAATAAAGACTTCCATCGATGATATAAAGAAAAACTCCACCTCTCAAGCTGAGAGTGTTAAATCGATGGAAGCAGAAATTGCAAGATTAAAAGTCGAATTGAGTGCTATAGAAAAAAGGAATCTTCCAGCTCAACCCTTACCTGATCCTGGACCTTCACATTACACTAATGTGGAGCACTTACCACGTTGAGATCTGGAAGAGTGCTAGACAATCATGTGGATGAACAAATTGATAATGATGAATTGATCATTAACACCCCGGCTTCCACTTCCACTTCCACTCCCACTTCTACTTCTTACCCTATTTCGTCTAATTTAACGTCTTCTTCCGAGCCTATTCTCCATTTTCCCAAAGGCTCGAACCCTCCACCCACTTCATCCTTCCTACCCTTACAAACTTCTCCACAAATGTTTGACCCAACACATATTTATAGAGCTCCATTTCCAAATAGGTTGAGGCCCAACAAACCCAATGCCCAAATGGCGAAGCTTGTGGACATGTTTAAGCAAGTTAACATCAACATCCCTCTCCTAGATGCTATCCAACAAGTTCTGTCCTATGCGAAAACTCTTAAGAACTTGTGCACTAGGAAGAGGAAGACTCAAGTGCCAAAAGAAGTGTTCATGTCGAATACTGTAGACACGGCTTTTCCCCAACAATTACCAAGGAAACGTAAGGACCCTGGCTGACCTACTATTTCTATTTCTATTGGGGATAAACAAATTAACCGTGGTTTACTTGACCTTGGTGCTAGTGTTAAATTGCTTACATATTCAGTCTATGAGCAACTAGGTATCGGAGTGTTAAAGCCCTCGAACATAACTCTCTAGATGGCTGACCGATCAATCACCAAACCTAGGGGTGAACTAGAGGATGTGTTGATAAAAATCGGGAAATTCATATTCCTTGTGGACTTTATTGTACTTGATACACAGCCTGTAGCAAACCCACGAAATCAAATTCCCGTGATTCTTAATCGTCCCTTTTTGTCCACTTCCAATACTATCATCAACTGTCGTAACGGTTCTATGGCCCTATCTTTCGGGAATAGGTCAACTGAGCTGAACATTTACAAGTTGGGAAGTGTACCTTCCGAACCTACTACTCAGGTCTGTTATGTCGAATTAATAGATGTCGACAGCAGCGAATTTGACGATCCTCATGATACTGATCCTGACTCTTTTCATATGTTGTTGTTTGACCCAACTATGTATCTTAAACATACGGACTCTTCCACCGAGTCGTCAGGGTCAACAACTAACACCGAGTATGAACCGTTTTTGGAGTCTGAAGATCACCTTGCGCTTTGTGATGACATTATTCTTCGGAGTATTGATGAGACTTTTGAGGAAATCTTCGCTGAAGAACTCACATTTTTGAATGACACGGGTATTAAGATGAATCATCTCCCAAATAAAGAAATTGAACCTCCACCCCTTTTTCTCAACTGTAAAATGAATGCGAGTAATCAATCACATACACTAAGTCGTCTCTCCAAAACGAGACGCAAACACATTCTTTCACACCACTTACCTATTCCCCATTTCTTTCTGGCTCTATTCAACTCGTTCTCCCACCAACCGGTGCCCTTCACGGATAAAATCTTCGAATGGTTTGTGTTGACCTTCGTTCTTTGCAAAGGTTGGCATCGACCAATAATTTTGACCCCCTCTTATGATTTTTCAAAGCTTAACTATTTAACTCAAGTTTGGGGGGGGGGTATAATCTGGCTCTTGAAAAGAAAATTTTTACAAAAATTGTGAGCCAAAAATAAGTTTGAGGGAGGATTTTCACTTTAATATATTCTGCCTCCATTAATAAATTTCCTTCCTAGCTTACAGCTTTTTTGTAGATTTAGCGGATGGCAATAGTGAGGACACTGTTGAAAACAAGTTTGGGGGAGGTTTGTGCTTATTTACGCATCATTTGCATATCACTTTGCATAAGCACAGAACATTTTAAAAACCTATAAAAATTAAAAAAAAATTCCAAAAAATAAAAATATTTTGCACATAAATAAGATAATAAAAGATTAGATAGTGAAAAATTACATCCAAAAGATTGGAAAAATTTAAGAAAACCAAGAAAATTAGAAGTTTTCTTAAACGAACTAATAATAAGTAGTTATGAGCCGTTGTTCCAAGGATTACTAAGATGAAAGAAGTCACTAATCTGAGGATAAAAATAAATCTGAAAAATAGTTTCTATTCTGGATGCCAAACATTTGAACTTTGATACTGTTGGATATAGTGCCCTCAAAGTCAATTATTGGATCGCAGGCACGTGATTGCAATGATTGAGGGAGGATCTATACCGGTAGGACAGTCTTACTCAAGATGATAGTATGCTATCTGGTTTATCTTTATCATCGTGTGCATGCTTTAGGTGATATTACATGTCACTATTGCACGTTGGTAGAGCCCTTAGGATTCTTGCTTGACGGCCAGCAGTATGATGGCGATCATATACGTGGGAGCTGGGGTCTATAAGCACATCCTTAAAGTGTCCCTAGTCGTGGGAGTTTCGAGACTAGGCATCGATACTCCACTAGTAGACTAGTGTATACAGTCGAGACACCGATGAGGGGCGGTGGCCGGTCTCACAAGCCATTGGTGTCAGTTGGTTCACCTAAGATGTATACAGGTGCTCATTGGGTTATGAGTACAACGGACAGGACTCGCTGGGAACATGCTAGTTGGTATTATACCTGACGTCAGATAGCAGTTCCCTAGTGACATGTGTACAGGTTAGTTCATCGACCTGAGATCGTCATTTGTCTCGTGTGAGTTCCCACTGTGCTTTGATTACTACCCTACCACGGCTCAAAGGAGTCGTGCAAACAGGTTTTAGTTGGGCACAGTCCCGAGCCATATAGAGGCAGTGAGCGGATCGGCAGGGGTTTCGCCTCTCCCGGTATTGGGGGTGAGATCGCGCTGTGTCTAGAAGAGCCATTATATGAAATCCATGGCCAAGGCCGGAGATTTACTGGTAGGTATTCCAATAGTATCTCTAGGTGTTCTGGGCTACACTCCGACACAACTTGTACCGCTTTTGGGGGTCTGACTTTTACCAACCCCCTAGGCCCGACATGCGATGCTCATAGACGAAAGGACCGGACTGTACGGATATTGTCACTGACAGGCTCAGTAGGGTGTCAGGAAGAGTTCGCTCATCGACCTCCCTTTTAGTCAATACCTGGTAGCCCGTTACGTACGGCTAGTACCACTGACGTGCTAGTGGTTAAATCCACAGCCAAAGTATTGACGAGTCTTTAGAGTCCCCTACAGACAGTTTCTCAAGTTTCGGGCGAAACGTTGTAGAGGCCGTTTGATATATGGCAGGGTTCGATCATATACGTGCAGTAGTGCATGGATCATGGTCTGGCGGATCATACTAGTGGGCTTTGGTTTAAGCCGGATTCTAATATTAGATTTGTTGGATTACTTTAGTCTCATTGCATTCGCATTCAGTCGGAATGCGAATGCTGGTATGTATATACAGGTGAGGGGTATCCATGTGATCCATCACGAGTTTACTTTAGATGTTGCCATATCCGTTTATTGTTGTAAACATTTGGGTTCATGTTTACAAATGGAAATAATGAGCTAAATGTCATGATTAGGAGCATTAATTGTGACACAAGCACAAGTGATAACTCATGGTCTCTTTCTTTGTGCATGTGTCACATTATTGATGGATTTGAGTGTTGAAATGAGAGGGAGGGAGAGAGAGGGCTGCCATATGAAGAGTTTGGTCTTGTATTTTTCACTCTCACTCTCTCATTTTATCATAGAACACACAAGAAAGAAATGGCTTCTTCTTCTTCTTCCTCCTCTAGCTCACCATTTCCATTAAATGCATCATCTTCAAGCTCCATCCATACACTCTCATGCATTGAGAATCAATGGATGCTTGAGACAAAGGGATGACACACATTCTCTACTTCACCTTGGACACGTCGGCTAGCAAACTTCGTGTCCGAGTTGCTTCGGATGAAGCGGGAGCCCGTAAAAAGACTCATGGATGTGGTGCCCTTCCGATGAGAAAATCGGAGATCGGAGATGCCGTGAGGTGCTTGGGTTGGTGGCCAAAGACCGAAGGACACGGATCGATTGGTATAGCTTTTCTAACCCTTCTCTAGTTAACTAGTTGTCGGTTAATGGTTTGATCCGGGATTAAAGTTTGCGATAGCGCCGGTTTCAAGTTCTGAAAAAGTTTTCGTTTCCGCATTTTGGCCTCGGACAGATGGCCGGGGCGCTACCGTAGACTTACATGGTATCAGTCCTACGCCATTAACCTTTACTAGCTTGCTCTAATATGTTTAAAACATCAATAAAACGAAATTTCCAAAACCGCGATTCCAATTTTGCAGTTTCTGTCGAATTTTTTTTGTAGTATAAATTTTTTTTTGGGCATGTCAGAAAATCTGGCAGGCATTTCTAAGACCACTGCAAAAATTTTATACACTGATCTCACCATATCGCCGTGGAATCGCGGCATTACCCTCGTTTTGGCCGCGGTTCCGCCGCACTACTGTAGCATTAGGGCACCAGTTTTTCTACAGTGGCCTGTGACTTGGAATTGGGGTTTTTGGTAATTTTAATTTTGCCCCAGATTATTTTGAGTGCTGGATTTATGCTTGGGGCCCACTTCGGGAGATTTTGTTGATCGAATATTTTAAATACGTTACTTTATAGTACTTACATTATATCTGCGACGGTGAATGTCATTTGATCGGTAAATCAGGTCTAAATGCTATAACTCTTTTAGACGGATTTGTGAACGTAACATTCACGTTGATGTTCTGTATTGTGCTGTGATGTTATGGATTTGTCGTGGTGGATAGCCTTGATGCAATGGTAGTACAGTTTGGTTGTATTTATACATTTGATATTGCAGGACGAGCGTCCGACATGTGGACTGCCATCACTGCCTGTTTGTATATTATTCTTTTGGGGTACGACCGGGCTGAGGTCGATGTACCCGTTGTATATTTTTACTTTCTGTACTAAGATTACCCCACGGTAGGGTGCACGGATAGACAGGTTCTAGAGGGCAACGGGCCGCATCTCATGGCTTTGAGACGGAGGGGGCTTTACTCTAGAATTGGCGGGCTGTTCGCCGCACTCGTAGGGGGTACAGGTTGACCCAAGGATGGGTGCTGAAGTTACCAGATTCCGTGAAGTGCTGGGTGGTCCATTCACTTTGTTGAAGGGGGCTGCCTCGTTACAGGTTTTGGCGGGTAACTTGCCGTTCCCGTAGGGGTCTAGGATTTCATTGCACAGGCTATCCACACGACCAGGGGAACGTCGGGTTTTAGTAGCGGCTCTATGAAACCCGGGGATCCCAGATTATCTGTATTATTCTGTGATGCTTATTACATTTCTGTGATGTTGCATTTTATCACTCCTTGAGCGATTATTATATATTGATATATATACTAGTAGATGTTGTAGATGTTTTACACCCGCGCTAGTCCAGCCCCCGCTCTGTCGTTAGTTAAGTAACCTAACAGGTGATGACGGGACCCAGCGGCGAATGCGGATAAAATATTCGTACATCATATTTTCGTTCTTTTGTGGTGTGATTAATTGATGGGACTTCATTGATTCGGATCAATGCAAGCTAAACAAACCTGTTTGATGTTGTTGGAACATTTTCAAAAAAAGCTGTTATTGCAAGGACGATCTCTTTTGCTTTGCACAGTGGTATTCGGTTATGAATATCCAACACCTCAGTCGACGAGGCAAGGGCGGAGATCCCTTCACCGGGAGTGACACCTTGGGCAGAAGTTTGCGTCAGAGTAATAACTTCACTATAGCCGATTACTTTTTGCTTTGCATCGTGGTATTCAGTTGGAATATCCTGCACCTCATTCTACGGGGAAAGAGCCGAGATCCCTTCACCGGGAGTGACCTCTTTAGCAAAGATTTTCGCCACTATACTCTTATAAAAAACTATCCAGTTCCTTCAACGATATCAAGTTAATTACGTTAAAGGTTTTTCACCAATAACCATTCATAGCCCTCCGTCATTTCAGAAGGGTAGCACTTAGTATTCATGCTATGTATGTTGGCCTTCGTCAAGGTATAGTGTATGGTAGCTATTTGTTACTTTTCTGCTGCATAGATAGATGCGTTGGTTTGGGACAGTCATACTACTGTTTTGGCCTTCGTCAAGGCTATGTACGGGTGGGTTCAAATTAACTTGGAAAATAACGTGTAGAACTTGACATGTGACTTATGATATGTTGGCCTTCGTCAAGGTCATAAGAGCATGTGATAAAAATCACATCGGGAGTTTCTAAAGAAACTGAAACTTGCTAGATATGCGCATACCTTCTGGAGTGTGATAACGTGAGTGGATTCCATCACATTATCATGCGATGATAGTTGGATCCTGACTTCCACTGATGAGTTGGTTTACTCCTCGGGTGATCCCGACTAATTCTTCTTTCAGGTTTGGAGGAGAATTTGACGATACAGTGGGAGGTTTTCTGATTAGATAAAGTGATAACCATTCTGATCATGGTTAGAGTGCACGCTGAGTGTTTCTTTTCTCTCTCTCTTTGGCAGCGACCATGACCCGATCCTAAACTATAACTCAGTGACCATGTTAACCGAACTTTCTTAAAACACTAGCTTTTGGATTGTCAGAGTTGCATACCTCATTGCCATCCCTACTTTTACCCTTTTCTCCAGAACACCCCGTATTACGAACATCCACTTCCATTCGATAAAACCATCGTATGGTTTTATACGAACTCGAAGGAACTTGTTCCAGATTCGAGGATGGTTTCCGGTTCTGTAGAAAATGAATAGGACTATTCAGTTGTCTTTTCCTTTTACCTTCTTTCAGGTTGCGAGAGCTCTTTGGATTAGGACGGTACACCTATTATGCTAATTGGATAGTCTTCATCCAAACCATAGGAAGGAGCCGAACGGTGGGGAATGAAGAAAACCAATTCGCCTAACGAAGGTGTACAGAAGGTATTAAGTAAAGACAAATAAAGGGATTAGTAAGAAGGCAAAGTAAACTGCGACTGCTACTCATGACCAAACCAAGTATTTCATCTCCACTCCTACTTCACCTTTGTATTTCTCCAGGACACTCTATATCACTACGAAGATCCACAGTTATTTGGATACTCCATCGTATGGTTATATACGAACTCGAAGGAACTTGTTCAAGTTCGGGGATGGATTCTGGTTCAGGAGAAATAGGAATAAGGTTTTATTCAGTTGTCTTTTATCATTACCTTCTCTCGGGTTGCGAGTGCTCCTAGGATTAGGACAGTATACATATTACGGTTATTGGATAGTCTTCTTCCAAACCATAGGCTGGTGCCTAACGAAGCCATTTAGCCACAGTTTTAATAAAAATGGATTTTCTTTCAGAAAACAGTAGTGGGAGTATGGTAGAACTGGAAGTGATTCCAGAACCGCAAACGATTACTGAAAATTTGATAAGAACCTAAAGATTCAATCTGGATTAACATTTCATTAGCCACTCCGTAGATATGGTGGGTAACCTCAGGCACTCGAGAGGTATTTCGGTATGCTCAGGGACGGTGACAAGGAGGTTCTTGTTTACCCAGACTTGTCATTGCTATTGTTCCAGTCTGTGAGACCCGGCAGGAGGATGAGTATAGCGTCGTTCTAAACTAGCTTTAGAAGTGTACGTGTATATGACTCTGCCAAAGGGTTGTCGTAGTCAGTGGGAGCAGCGGAAGCATAGTAGAAAAGTAGCTTATGTCTATTTTTAGACTAAAGCAGATATAGCGGAGATAGATCAACTATTTCTGATGTGACAGTCATAGGTTTGACTTCATCAGAATAGGGGATGGATCTGTTAAGAAGGTAGTAGGGTGTGATGTCCTGGTATTTGGATGACATACACAAAGTAGGAAGTGAAATTCTTATACTACGATCGGTTATACTTGGGTTGTCACACAGTGGTTTTTCCACATAGGACTTGGATATTATATCAGACATTCTGGTTACTAGATCTATGGTTTTAGATCTAGAATTGGGTAGTTTCCCAATCTGGTTACTTAGACAGCATTCTAAAGGTGTTTTAGAATGGACAACTCCTGGCACGGTAGTGTACCTGCAGGTGATGGAGTCACCCTTTCTAAAGGTGTCTTACAGACTAAAGTGGAAAGGGATGTGATTTGTATGTCAAACACTATTTCTAAACCGCAATCAAGAACGGCGTCGCTTGAAGCAAGCCGGTGAGTACGGGTCGGTCCACAGGGATTTTGTGAATCTCCTAGTCGCGCTAACGAGTTAATTCCGAAGGGTGTTCGGATTGGTTATTCAATCTAAAAACCTAAATTAATCTATCTACGATTATCTAGATCTATTCTTGCTAGGGTTAGGTTTAGGGATGGTTTGGAAATGTAATTAAATCTCAATGCTTTCTATACCCGAATGAAGATCTATGAGGAGTTATGGTAATTATCAATAAAAGGGATTAGATCCATTCGGGAAGGTGTTCCTTCCTCTAGGTTCTTGTCCTTCTTTTAGAGATCCTTATCCTAACCTCCATGGAAAACGCGCGCAACCGGGCCTTTACACTACGGTGTCATCGTTACCTCGAGGGGTAGGATGCCGTAGGGCGCGGTGTGTGCGTGCATGCATGGAGTCCTATTATAAATATTTGGTGGGTAAGAAAGGGATGAGAGATCTCATCTCTCAAAATCCTTCCCCAAAACTAAACCCTAAACAAGTTCCTAGGGCATGAAATTAAATCTACCTAGGGCAATGAATTAAAATCTACACTAGGGCAAGAAATTAAATCTACTTACAGATGCATCCCTCCAATCATCCATGCAGGGTTGTCAGATCTGAATTTCTGAATGGAAAGGAAACACCGATGCTCTCCAAAAAGAGATCTGAAATTTATTATTAAAAGGAGGCATAAGAAATTACAATCTTTAGAGTTCTATTTATAGGAAATAGAAACCCTAGGTTACATTTTGATCCGCATGTCTAAAATTACAAAAATAGCCCTATAAAGACCAGTCAGCGCAGCCACTGTATTTTGGTAAAAAATATTTTGCATATGGGCTTCTTCTAGCCGCGGAACCGCGGCAATGGCTGGCTTGGGCCGCGGTTCCGCGGCCCTTTAGTGAGTTCAGATGCTGAAATTTTTGTGTTATTCTCTGGATCTTTTTGGGCTTCTGGTTCTTGGGTTATTTTATCAATTGGGCTTCTAAATCTTCTCCAGATCTCTTAGTGAAAACTTGTAGCGATCTTTTAACCGTTTGCCTTGACATTTTGGATCTTGCGTTGCCTTGTTGATTGTGAACTGTTCTTCGTCTAGGCTTGACTAAGATCCTCCTATTTGTTGGTCAAAATCCACTTTTGCATCGTCTTTTCATCGTTTTCACTGTTTTCTGTCCAAGAACCTGTAACCTGTAACATGTAGCAGACATGCGTCAAAAGCACCTGTTTATTTATAAAAAGAATAAGAATGGGGAATATAATAATGCAATATTATGGTGTGAACAAATACCCCCAAACTTATCTTTTGCTCGTCCTCGAGCAAACTTATTTTTATTCATTAAAATCCTAACCGCACTTTCGCAGGGAAACGCGATTGCACTGAGCACGTGCAACAAACCGTTAAACCTCTAGGTGTCCCTAGTAGGAGGAGTGTTGTCTCCTGAGGGTTTTCAGCGGATTACACCCACAAAATCCTATCAATTCGGCCCATTAACTTTTGTTCTCCAATTAGGTCTTCTAACTAAGAATTCTATTATCATCGACCCGCAAATTATCCACCCATATTCTTCACACTTCCTCATTATTTAACTTAAGATTATATATGTTTTATAGATTTACTTAGCTTTCGGCATTTCTTAAGTTTTACTTCTAGGGTTCCATCTCCACTTAGGAATTTCTATCAACTCTACTAAAGATACAAGTTCTATTCTTCATCCCTTTCTCTCAACTAAACTCCAATTACATACCCACACATATGTGTATAAATCACCCCTACACTTGGAAATTCAAATCAAGCAATCATACCCTTGTCCGTTGTCTAAAGTACTTATTTGTAGGTGAATTTTTAATTGAATTTTGCTTACACATCCTTCATGCGACCGTTAATACTTCTTGAGGTACCAACAACCGATTACAAGATGTGTTTGCACATTTAAGCGTAATTCCTAGTCTTGCAACACCCATGGCTTTAGCAGTGACTCCCAAACCAGTTGGTCTAAGGCACTAGGTGAAGAAGCACCCTCGCTAAATATTTTTCTATTTTTACAGCCTTAAGTAATCAAAAAAAACCAGTGTCCATTTTTTTATTGTTCATTCACATTTTTTCTTTTATTTTCATCGTACTAAGGACTTTAGACAAGAGCATTTCAAGGTCTCTTCTCTTATTCCAAATTTCAAGGTGCGTGATTGTGCAATTTATAGGGTATACGTTTTCAGAATCTAGACTTAAGCTAGGAACTATTTTTCAAACTTATACTCTAATAAGAACATCAATACTCTTCCCTCATTTTGACTTAGCCCAAGAAGTGAACCCAAAATTTGCCTATTTCTAAATAAACTACAAGGTATATACTCTCTACCATTAAACTTTAAGGAAGGTTATCTTTAGGGTTTTTTAATTTACAAAGTCTAAGATCTAGTTGTTCCTAGCCAGTTAACCTATTTTTCAAACTCAAGTCAATTAGCCAAAATTGAATACATTAATTTTTATAATTTTTGAAATTTTTCAATTTTTTATGGGTTTTCAAATAAGTATGCAAATGCAAAAATATGTATAAATGAATGCGAAGGAAGAAGACGTACCGAGCATACCCCCAAACATGAACTTGACAGTGTCCTCACTGTCATACTAAACCAAGAGGGTCAAAATGCCGATACTCCCCTGTTTATTTATTTACAATTTTTCTTTTCATTTTTTATAAAAAGAAAACAAAAAAATATGTACATATATACAAAGGTTCCCCCCAAACTTAAGCTTGGCCTTACACAAGCCAAATGTTAGCACCAACCATTCAAAAATCTTATCATGGTAAAGGCATGGTCGGTGCAAGAATGGGATGGAGATGAAAGAAATGAGAAACACGCGAGACCGTATGGAAAGAAGAATGGTAGAATATGGTCTCGGTGGGGGGAAAGAAGGGCGGAAAGGAGAAAGAAGAGTCGCGCGAACTTGAGGGTGTAAATCGAGTGAATAAATTAGCGCAATATGTGATGATCAATATGTTATAAGCGATTGCGCTAACCTATCAACCCGTCGGGAAATGGGGTCAAATCCCTTAAGATTCGCAAGAAAACATGGGTACGCCGAACTTGGTATTTGAGATGTAAGCGTAACGGTCACTTGCACGGTCGGAACAATAGGAAGGAGGGAGGGTGATATAACAGCTAAAGGTTCAGGAGGCTGAATTGGAAAATCCGACACATTAAACAAAAATGGTTCAACCTCAATATTATCCTCAAACCTCTCCTCAATATTATCCTTATAATTTTCCTCAAAATTCAACTCATCCATGCCATTATCATCAAATTCAAGATGCATATTAGATTCGGGAGAAACATTTAATAACTCGGGAAGAAGATTTGAACATAAAATCTCAATTAAATCGACAGGTTCATCATCCGAAATATTCTCGGCGTCTATATCCTCAATCAAGTGAAAATCAATTTCCTTAGACACCTCATCAAAAGCATTGATATCTATCGATTTAGGTTCTAGATGGGAGGTGTAAAGATCGAAAGGATTAGGTGCGGTTTCCTCGAAAGGGGTTCCTCACAATTTGGCAAATCAAACACTATAAAATCACACAACTCGTTTTTATTTTCAACAAGTGAACTATTTAGGGGAATCGATGGAAAATTGGAGTTGTGTGCTTCAATTGGGTAAGGGTAGGTTTGATTTGGAAATTCTCTCTCATTCTCACTCAGTCCAACCGCCTCCTTATACATTGAAAAATTTGGGGCTAGCGGGAAACTAGCTACAGGTTCACTAGGTTGCATAAGGGCGGCCACAGACGCTTCCACATTCCTAACTATTTTATTTGTTGTTGCGATATACGCCTCCAACGACTCTTCCAAACTAGACTTAGGTGGTGAGGGGGTTTCGGTAAAAGATTCGAAATCGTTTGGATATGCAAAACTCCCTAATGGCTGTGTCGAAACGGTGCATAGTGAAGGTGGGAAGGTCGGGTATGACTGGTAGGAAGTGGGTGATTGGACAGGGGTAGGGTCAACATATGGATAACAAGGTGAAAAGTCGTGTAGATCCCTAGAACTAGATGAGTGGAGAGGGGTGAAAGATCGACTGCGAGATTGAGCAATATGCTGAGCAATGGACATCGGCCTAGGAGTGACAGAAGGACTTGAAGAAGTGGTATCAACATATGTAGGTGGTAAAGGTTGACTTGATTGACACAAAGTGGGTTGAAAAGTCAAACTGTTTCTCCTAGACGCCTCTATTTGATCTTTCAAAGATTTTTTAGGCAAGGAAGAATCGTCTTTAAATTGACCGAACAAATTGACGTATGACGCAAAATTAGGTTCGGGATACCAAAGTTCGGCTAATGATTTATTATGTGGTGTACCCATGTTAGAAGAAGGGGAAAAGAAAGAAAGTTTGTCGTGCAAGGATTTATTTGCGGCTAAAAAACTTTGTAAGTTTCTACAAAATTTTCCTTATTCTTTTTCTTTATTCTTTTTCTCTTTATTAGGAAAAATTTGTTGCAAAAAGATTTTCAACACAAGATATGCAACAGCAAAATATTACTTGCAATCTAATTTCTAATTTAAGCGGGGTGCAAAAATCCTGCACAAGATCGTTATTTGGAAGGGAATATATTTTTAAAGTGCACAAAATGCTGCAGGCATTTTTCAGAAAATATATTTCAAAAATTACAGAGGAAGAACAGAGAAACTTACAGAGCCAATTTTACGAACTGAATGCGCCAATACGCCGCGTTTCCGCGGTCCTAACGCTGATTTCACCGCGGAAAGGCGGTCAAATTGCCGGTGTGGATCCCCAAAAAATTTCTGACGTTCTGATTCGACAAGATGGCCGCGGTTCCGCGGCCTAAGGTAGGTTTTGGCCGCGGAATCGCGGCGGGATGGGCAGTTCACTGCTCCAAAAAAAATCCAGTGTTCTGTTGTTTAAAATATTTTCTGTTCCGATATCCCGTTTTCCGTTTCGCTTTCTGAAAATCTCCAGATCCGAATTTGTATATCCTGCAAAAATTCAACCACAAAGTATCCCATCCAAAAATAACAAATTATATATATTTTTATATTTTATTGATTTTTTCAGATTTTTATGATTTTTTTATTTTATGATTAACCCGAAATTGCGAAAAGAAAATTCTACGACATCCCCGGCAACGGCGCCATTTGATTTAAAGGTCAAAAACTATTTCTAAACCGCAATCAAGAAAGGCGTCGCTTGAAGCAAGCCGGTGAGTACGGGTCGGTCCACAGGGATTTTGTGAATCTCCTAGTCGCCCTAACGACTTAATTCCGAAGGGTGTTCGGATTGGTTATTTAATCTAGAAACCTAAATTAATCTATCTACGATTATCTAGATCTATTCTTGCTAGGGTTAGGTTTAGGGATGGTTTGGAAATGCAATTAAATCTCAATGCTTTCTATACCCGAATGAAGATCTATGAGGAGTTATGGTAATTATCAATAAAGGGGATTAGATCCATTCGGGAAGGTGTTCCTTCCTCTAGGTTCTTGTCCTTCCTTTAGAGATCCTTATCCTAACCTCCATGGAAAACACGCGCAACCGGGCCTTTACACTACGGTGTCATCGTTACCTCGAGGGGTAGGATGCCGTAGGGCGCGGTGTGTGCGTGCATGCATGGAGTCCTATTATAAATATTTGGTGGGTAAGAAAGGAATGAGAGATCTCATCTCTCAAAATCCTTCCCCAAAACTAAACCCTAAACAAGTTCCTAGGGCATAAAATTAAATCTACCTAGGGCAAAGAATTAAAATCTACACTAGGGCGAGAAATTAAATCTACTTACAGATGCATCCCTCCAATCATCCATGCAGGGTTGTCAGATCTGAATTTCTGAATGGAAAGGAAACACCGATGCTCTCCAAAAAAAGATCTGAAATTTATTATTAAAAGGAGGCATAAGAAATTACAATCTTTAGAGTTCTATTTATAGGAAATAGAAACCCTAGGTTACATTTTGATCCGCATGTCTAAAATTACAAAAATAGCCCTATAAATACCAGTCAACGCAGCCACTGTATTTTGGTAAAAAATATTTTGCATATGGGCTTCTTCTAGCCGCGGAACCGCGGCAATGGCTGGCTTGGGCCGCGGTTCCACGGCCCTTTAGTGAGTTCAGATGCTGAAATTTTTGTGTTATTCTCTGGATCTTTTTGGGCTTCTGGTTCTTGGGTTATTTTATCAATTGGGCTTCTGAATCTTCTCCAGATCTCTTAGTGAAAACTTGTAGCGATCTTTTAACCGTTTGCCTTGACATTTTGGATCTTGCGTTGCCTTGTTGATTATGAACTGTTCTTCGTCTAGGCTTGACTAAGATCCTCCTATTTGTTGGTCAAAATCCACTTTTGCATCGTCTTTTCATCGTTTTCACTGTTTTCTGTCCAAGAACCTGTAACCTGTAACATGTAGCAGACATGCGTCAAACGCACCTGTTTATTTATAAAAAGAATAAGAATGGGGAATATAATAATGCAATATTATGGTGTGAACAGGATGCGCAGGAATGGCACATCACTTGCTTAGGCAATTGAGTCAATCATGAGATGTCAAGTACCACACCAGATGTTGTTTTTGAACTAGATGCAATAAGTTGTGATATTAATCCTATCCTGGAGAAACGTTCGGAAGCAGTTTTAGAACATAAGTGGATGTTCTAGGGTTATGATAACAACCTCCTCTTTTAGGAGACGGTTATCATTCCAGGCTTCCAAGGTGACCTAAATGACGGAGTGACTGTCAGAGTTGTGGTTTTCCCTCTGACGAGGGGCAGTGTTTTGGACAGGTGATCCATGCGGACACTGAGGGAGGCATGACGCAGGATACTGATTAAGTTCAGTTGACAATACAGTCTAAGAAGTTTGGATTTGGAGTTCATTTATGAACTAGGTCCCATCAGATATCCAAACATATTCTAAGACGGGTATTGCTCATTTCGGGAGATGGCTATCTCCGCGAACTTGAGTAAAAGAGAGACAGAAAGAAACATTAGGGCAGATCCACTCACTGAGGCTATTCCTCGAATACAATAGTTTCGCAAACTGGCTTTGTGAAACTGATTAGTAGAGGAGTTGGGTGTTCGGTATCACACGGGCTGTGAGTATGCGACATCGCAATATTTAGCCTTGAGTGCAAGTGGAAGATTGTTGGATATAGTACCCTTAAAGTCAACTATTGGATCGCAGGCACGTGATTGCAATGATTGAGGGAGGACCTACACCGGTAGGACAGTCTTCCTCAAGATGATAGTATGCTATCTGGTTTATCTTTACTATCGTGTACATGCTTTAGGTGACATTACAGGTCATTATTGCACGTTGGTAGAGCCCTTAGGATTCTTGCTTGACGGCCAGCAGTATGATGGCGATCATATACGTGGGAGCTGGGGTCTATAAGCACATCCTTAAAGTGTCCCTAGTCGTGGGAGTTTCGAGACTGGGCATCGATGCTCTACTAGTAGACTAGTGTATACAGTCGAGACCCCGACGAGGGGCGGTGGCCGGTCTTACATGCCATTTGTGTCAGCTGGTTCACCTAAGATGTATACAGGTGCTCATTGGATTATGAGTACACCGGACATGACTCGCCGGGAACATGCTAGTTAGTATTATACCTGATGTCAGATAGCAGTTCCCTGGTGATATGTGTACAGGTTAGTTCATCGATATGAGATCGTCAATTGTCTCGTGTGAGTTCCCACTGTGATTTGATTACTACCCTACCACGGCTTAAAGGAGTCGTGCAAACAGGTTTTAGTTAGGCACAGTCCCGAGCCATGTGGAAGCAGTGAGCGGATCGGCAGGGGTTTTGTCCCCCGCGGTATTGGGGGTGAGAACGCTCTGTGTCTAGGAGTGCCATTGCACGAAGTCCTTGGCCAAAGCAGGAGATTTACTGGTAGGTATTCCAGTAGTATCTCAGGGCGTTCTGGGCTACACTCCAACACGACTTGTACCACTTTTAGGGGTCTGACTTTTACCAACCCCCTAAGCCCGACATGCGATGCTCATAGACGAACGGACCGGACTGTACGGATATTGTCACTGACAGGCTCAGTAGGGTGTCAGGATAAGTTCGCTCCTCGACCTCCCTTTTGGTCAATACCTGGTAGCCCATTACGTACCGCTAGTACCACTGACGTGCTAGTGGTTAAATCAATAGCCAAAGTATTAATGAGTCTTTAGAGTCCCCCACAGATAGTTTCTCATGTTTCGGGCGAAACGTTGTAGAGGCCGTATGATACATGGCAGGTTTCGATCATATACGTGCGGTAGTGCACGGATCATAGTAGTGGGCTTTGGTTTAAGCCGGATCCTAGTATTAGATTTGTTGGATTACTTTAGTCTCATTGCATTTGCATTCAGTCGGAATGCGAATGCAGGTATGCAAATACAGGTGAGGGGTATCCTTGTGATCCGTCACAATTTTACTTTAGATGTTGCCGTATCTTTTTATTATTGTAAACATTTGGGTTAATGTTTACAAATGGAAATAATGAGCTAAATGTCATGATTAGGAGCATTAATTGTGACACATGCACTTTCTTTGTGCATGTGTCACATTATTGATGGAATTGAGTGTTGAAATCAGAGGGGGGGAGAGAGACGGCTGTCATATGAAGAGTTTGGTCTTGTATTTTTCACTCCCACTCTCTCATTTTATCATAGAACACACAAGAAAGAAATGGCTTCTTCTTCTTCTTCTTCCTCTAGCTCATCATTTCCATTAAAGGCATCATCTTCAACCTTCATCCATACACTCTCATGCGTTGAGAATCAATGGATGCTTAAGACAAAGTGATCACACACATTCTCTACTTCACCTTAGACACGTCGGCTAGCAAACTTCGTGTCCGAGTTGCTTCAGACGAAGCGGGAGCCTGTAAAAAGACTCATTGATGTGGTGCCCTTCCGACGAGAAGACCGGAGATCGGAGATGCCGCGAGGAGCTTGGGTTGGTGGCCAAAGTCCGAAGGACACGGATCGATCGGTATAGGCTTTCTAACCCTTCTCTAGTTAGCTAGTTGTAGATTAATGTTTCGATCCGGGATTAAAGTCTGCGATAGCGCCGGTTTCAAGTTTTGAAAAAGTTTGTGTTTCCGTATTTTGGCTTCGGACAGACGGCCGGAGCGCTACCGTAGACTTACTGATACCCTACTATATGCACTTACACACGTTTTGAAGCTCGGGATAGTAGAGGATACCTTGAAATTCTCTTGTCTAAAAGCCAAAGTATGAAGGAAATTATAAATGAAAAAAATATATAAATGTTGAAGAAAAATGAACACTGGTTTTGTTATCGCCAAGGCAGCAATAAAAAAATATAGCGAGGGTGCTTCATCACCTAGTGCCTTAGACCAACTGGTCTGGGAGAAAAATACACCTAATAAGCCTTAGGTGGTGCAAGACGAGAAAAATACACCTAATAAGCAAGCACATGAGTAATCAATCGGTTAGTACCTCAAGAAGTATTAACGGTCGCATGAAAAATGTGTGAGCAACTTCATCTAGATATTCATTAATTAAAAAGTACTGAGGCAGATGGACAAGAGTATGATAGCTTGAATTGAATTCTCCGAGTGTAGGGATGTATATTACACAGACATAGGGTTATATGATCGATGTTTGGAAGAAATGTTGGAATGAAGATTAAATACGATGTTTTATTGAGGGATGATGTGATTTCTAACATCTTTTCATGATTATTAAGATAGGACTCATGACAACCGAAAAGCTAGTATAGTTGGAAACTCTAATTTTTAAAGTCTTCCTTTTACAATTCTTATCATTACATGTAATTTTCACGGTATTCCTTTTATTATTGGATTTTTTGGGTGCAATCCGCTGAAAACCCTCAGGAGACAACACTCCTCCAACTAGGGACACCTAGAGGTTTAAAGGCTTGTTGCACGTGCTCAGTGCAATCGTGTTGCCTACGAAAGTGTGCTGGTTAGTTTTTCTATTTCTTTATTTTCTCTTACTCTTTTTAATAAAACAGTTTGCTCGAGACGACCAAAAATAAGTTTGGGGGAATTTGATCAGTCGAAAATATTGCATTTTTAACACGTCAATTTCCCTACCTTTTGCACTGATCTAAAGGTATTCAGAATAAATATAGCACATATTAGCAAAACATCCGTAAAATACCAAATAACTTGTGTTATGCTTTAAAACCAACATTTTGAGGGAAATTGAGTGTTTAATCATTGCACGCATAATCTTTTGTGTAGCGCAACACTTGTCTCGAGAATCTGTGCAGGAAATTCCAAGAAAAGAGCCGAAACTGCTAAAAGTGCTGAGAAAAATACGCCAAGTCGAAGACTTGAGATCTGGCAGTGAACTAGAGCGAATTATAAGATTCCACACATCAGTAAAAATAGCTACAGTCAGCACAAAGCATCAAAGGAAATTCCATGCAAAACGGCCACCAATGGGTGGTGGATTCGCGACCAGAGCACCCCTTGCGCGGCGGATCCGCGGCCATAAAGACACGTCATCAGCAGGGCTTCATGTCTGGTTTCTCATTTCAGGTCCCACACTTCTTCAAGCCAATGCAAATTCCAGAGATCTCAAGAAGCTTCTGTCCGAACAGCAAAGCTCTTTGTTCAAGCTAAACACACTCAAGCTTCTCAAGCAAGCCTCTCAAATAACTACCTAAGCCTAGAAGCTTCTCCTAAACCTCCAAGCTTATGAAGGAAGCTAGCCCTAACTAACTAACTTTAGAACCTTCTATCTAACTACAAAGCTTACAAGTGAAGCTAAACTAAACCTAGCTTCTAAAGGAAGCTAATCCCAATCCTAAAGCTATAAAAAGGACCCTAAAGCTTCTATCTAAAGGTTGTTGAAAATTGAGCCAAAATTCTAAACATTAGTTGAGTGACACAACTTGTGCACCCAAACCCTAATCCAATCACCAAAGCCAAATTCAAGATCTCCGAGTACAATTCAAGTAAGAAGCCTTCAACCTTTTAGAAGCGATGTCGATCTTCAACCGAGCAAGTGATCCAAGACGATCCGCGACTTACGGAGACGGTGCGGAGCCAAATCGACGATCGAGTTCTTTCCTCAAATCTTGTAGATCTTGAGATAATTGTAACAAAATTGTTGATTAATAAAAGGTGAAATTTCTTTATCTTGCTTATCTCTATATTTGAGCATTATGATAAGATCTCAATTCTTGATTGTGTTTCTTGTTATGATGCTTGAGTAAAAACTCCGCTCATGGAAGAATCGAGAAAATTGATAGTTGAAGATGATTAGATTCTTGTACGATTCTTAAGTCCTATGAATTTTGTAAACTCTAGTAAATTGAAGCATTGACAACCTAGTTTCGAGCGATGCTTTCTTGAATGTTTTCGCTCCTAATTAGTGATCAACGATCGATGCTTGAATTTCCTAGAGGCTAGTATGTTAATGAAATTAACGAAAGGTCAAGGGATAGATGATGAAACCCTAGTTTCCGCAAGAAATCCCTAATTCTCGTTGATCATCATCGATCTAGTATCAAATCATCAATGGATAAGAAAACGTAATCACAAGTCTTCATCCTCACTATCGATTCGATCGATTCCTACGAGCCTCATTAAAAACCTTGATAACTAACTCAATTGGATGATTCTTGATTCTTGAATTTGAGTATTCTTGATATTAGATCTAGATTTTGATAATTCTTGAAATTCATTTTTAAATCTTGAATCAAATTCTCTTTCCTTTTATCTTTTAATCTTCAATTCAACTAAAACAAATACGATCAAATCACACTTTCTCTGTGGACGATCCGCACTCTCTAACGAACCTACAATTGACACCGTTATTGATTGCGGTTTACAAATTTCTTTGGTTGTGATTTCTATACATTTTCTACCTACACACCGAGAAAAAGATCAATCAGGACTCATACACAGCGATGTATGTGGTCTAATGTCTACACTTGCAAGAGGTGGTTTTTCATATTTCATTACTTTTACGGATGATTACTCTAGGTACGGATTCATTTTCTTGATGAAATATAAATCCGAGGCCTTTGAGAAATTCCAAGAATATAAGAATGAAGTAGAAAACCAAACCGGCAAAAGTATCAAGACACTGAGATCTGATCGAGGTGGTGAATACTTAAGTGCCGAGTTCCTAGGTTACCTAAAAGCGAAAGGAATTCTCTCTCAGCTTACTCCACCATACACTCCACAGCATAACGGTGTATCGAAAAGACGGAACCGAACCCTGATTGGATATGGTACGTTCTATGATGAGTAATGCTGAGTTACCACAATCTTTCTGGGGTTATGCACTAGAATCAGCTGCATATCTTTTGAACAGGGATCCTACCATGACTGTGTAAGTCTCTGTAACCCACCCCGGTACTTACGGGGAGGCGGAAAGAGTAAAAATCAGATTTTTATGACAAGGAAACATAGACTAACCATGAAGGATCTTTACTAAACAAAAACTAACAAACTAACTACAAGTTCTAGCTACAAGGTAAGATGGTTATACCTAGTTCTTAAACTCCTTCTGTTCTTGTAGTGGTCCTCCTTGTTGCTAGCTCCTTGGAGTGGTGTAGACGGCTCCTCCTCTTCGTCTTCTCTTTGCTGAAGAAAGATCCACCCGAAGGCCTCTACCTTGAGCTCCTACCTCAACCAAGAGGTAACTAGAGTGCTGGGCTTGCTAGACTAAGAACCCTAGAATGAGTAGAGAGTTGTCTTGATGGTTTTATCTCACAAGGCACATGTTTTTCAACTCATGAAACAAGAGAGCTTTGAGAGAGAGGAAGAGGGAGAGCTTTTTCAAGAAAGAGAATGAGCAAGATAGAGTGAGAGAATAAAATCCCAACCTTGCTCTCATATGAGATAATATGAGAATAATAATAATAATTAGGAAAATTGTGATGGTTAGTTGATTTGACCCTTATCATTTCACATTAAATACTAATGCAAGCCTCAAGAAGCATCTTTGCAAAAGAAATCATCATGGTCAACGAAAGTCAACAAGTCAAATGGTCAACCAACCTTAACCATGGCACAATTATCCTTAATTAATATTATTAATCATATTTCTCATTCTCATTAGGGTTTAGAAAAAGTCAATGGTCAAAAACCCTAATGAGGTTCCTCTGCCTCTGTCAACTGTGCATACACACCTGCATCCGTGTTCCGAGGAACATGAATACAGTGAGACAAAACGAATCCCAAAACAAATACTAGGATCTGGCTTAAACCAAAGCCCGGTAGTAATAACTGCCCGGACACCAAACGTGCACAAGTGCGCGTATGTGAACAAACCCTGTCACAAAACCATGCGACCTCTACTTTGTTTTGCCTAAAGGAGAACAACCCTCTGTGTGGGACTCTAAAGACTCGACACTATGCTGGCAGCGGATTTAACCACAGGCTGCAAGCAGTACTAGCTGTATGTAACGGTCCCCAGGTAGATGCCGATAAGAAGACCGATGAGGTGAACCCATCCGAACTCCTACTGAGCCTGAATGTGACAATCTCTGTACAGTCCGGTCTGTTCATCTGAGAGTATCGCATGTCGGGCCTAGGGGGCGGTAAATGTCAGTCCCCTAACAGCGGTACAAGTCGTCCCGGAGTGTAGCCCAGAACACCCTGATAAACTACTGGAAACACTACTACTAATTCTCGCTTGCCCTGGCCAGGGACTTTGTGTAATGGCTCTCTAAGACACAGCGCGATCAACCCCCAATACCGGGAAAGACGAATCCTATCTAACCGCTACTGCCTCTAAGTGCTTCGGGTCTGTACCCAACTACTACCTGTTTGCACGACTCCTTTGAGCCATGGTAGGGTAGTAATTAAAGTACAGTAGGAACAGACTCGAGGCGATGTAGTAGTGTCAAGTCGACGGACTAAGCTGTACCCCTGTCATCTAGGAACAGTTATTTGACGATAGGTATAGTACCAACCAACAGTTCCCAATGAGTCCTGTCCAGTGTACTCGTAACCTAATGAGCACCCGCATACTATCGCCAGTACGACGTACTAATGGCTGTGGGACAGACCATCTCCCCTGCTGGGATGAGAAGCGTATACGCCAGTCTACTCCGGAGTATCGATGCCCCGTCTCGATAATCCTACGACTAGGGATCTCTTTAAGGATGTGCTTATAGATTACCTAGCCCCCACTAGTGTGACTGCCATCACAATGCTGGTAATCAAGCAAAGATCCTAAGGGCTCCACTAATATGTATAAGCGATATGCTAAAAGAAACATATGTACATATTGAAGTAGAAACAAACCAAGTGGCATACTACCATTTTGAGCAAGATTGTCTATACAACTGTGAATATCCCAAGCTTCCATTAAGTAATACACAAACTAGTATGATACAGTAATGGCCTCTAGGGCATATACATTAATAATCTCCCACTTGCACTTAGGCCATGTACTGGCGTATCGAAGACCTATCATCTCGAGTAGCCTCTCGAACTGCATCTAAGGAATGGCCTTTGTGAATGGATCTGCAGTGTTATCTCTTGTAGCAACCCTCCGAACCTCGATCTCCCGGTTATTCACGATCTCCCTGATCAGGTGATACCGCCTCAAGTTGTGTATGGACTTCTGATGGGACCTGGGTTCCTTTGCTAAAGCAATAGCCCCGTTGTTGTCACAATACAGAGGTATTGGATCAACAATGGACGGAACCACCTGATGTTCAGTCAAGAACTTTCTCATCCAGACGGCTTCTTTTGCGACATTAGATGTTGCGATATATTCCGCTTCCATCGTCTAGTCAGCAACGGTTTCCTGTTTGGAACTCTTCCAACACACCGCCCCTCCATTGAGGGTAAAGACATAACCCGACATGGATTTGGAGTCATCCTTGTCACTCTAGAAGCTGGAGTCAGCGAAAGCCTCGATCTGGAGGTCCTTTCCGCCATAAACCAAAAATATATCCGTAGTCCTTCTCAGGTACTTCAGAATGATCTTTACCGCTATCCAGTGCTTCTCCCGAGGGTTTGACTGATACCGGCTTACTACACTTAGTGCATAAGCTACATCTGGTCTGGTACACAACATCGCATATATTATAGAGCCTACCGCAGAGGCGTAGGGTATAATAGACATGCGATCACTTTCCAAATCAGTCTTGGGAGACATCTCTTTAGAGAGGGCGATCCTGTGACAAGCCGGTAAATTACCGTGCTTGGAATCTTCCATACTGAACCTTTTCAGTATGGTGTTGATGTACCTTGACTGTGAAAGTCCTAATATCCTTTTAGACCTATCACGATAGATCCGGATCCCCAGAATGTAAGAGGCATCGCCCAGGTCTTTCATGGAGAACCTGTGTGACAAGAACTCTTTGATAGATTGTAGCATAGGCATGTCATTTCCTATCAAGAGAATGTCATCCACGTATAAAACGAAGAATACGACAGTTCGTGCTACAATCTTACTATAAATACATGGTTCATCTGGATTTTTGATAAAGCCAAATTCTTTGACCGTCTCATCAAAACAGATGTTCCAACTCCGTGATGCCTGCTTCAGTCCATAAATGGACTAAAGCAACTTGCACACCTTCCCGATGCTCCCATTCTGAATGAAACCCTCTGGCTGGTCTTGTACGGTTACTAGGCACATAACAAGTCTTTACAAGGCATCGACCATGCCAAAATTAAATTTTTATGTGCCGAATAATACTAAGCAAGATCGTATACTATAGTTTAGGAGAATCAATTAGCAAGTAAACAACTTTACTCTAAAGGGAATACGAAATACAACCTTTGTAGATCGGTCCTTCACTTCTAAAGCTCCTTGATGAAGTCCCTTCGCTGTGATCGTGGTTCTCCCGGACCCTTGCATGGCTTCACAAGGCGAAAGGTGCGACCTTGCTTGAAGTCTCCGAGGCCGAAGTTGATCTATGTAGAGGGAATTCCGACTCAAGCACCTACTTCACTAACTTGAGAATTAGTGAAGCAAACACCCTAAACTAAAGTGCTAGTCTAGTAGATGATGGAGAAATAGGAAGTGGGTTCTCTTTAGAATTTTATTTCTCACACTCTTTCTCACTTTAGATCAAACCCTAGTTTTCTTTTTCCTTTTCACAATGAAGAAGAAGAAGAAAAGAAAGAGATGAGGATAATGATCAAGTGAGAAATCTAACCATGGTGAGTGAGTATCATATACTAACTCTTGTAGAGCCATAACCATAGCTAACACTTATGGTTGGGTTAAGAAATATCAATGGTAAAAACAAACTCAAGTGGACTTTGTCGATGCATCCACAAGCTTCCACAAGCTTCATGCATTGATCTAATCCTCCACTTAATTTTGTAATTACTTAAAATATAAAAACCCAATATAATATATAGCATGGTGTAAGTCTCATACACCCAAGTCTAGTGTATCATCAACCATGATACAAAAGAAAACACTTTAATATATATATCACACATATATATATATATATACAAGTGTTCACATGTGAGAAAAACCCTAAAGTGAACAAGTGTTAGCAAGTGTAAATTAGTATATCTAATATACAATTATACACTTAACAATCTCCCACTTGCACTAGGGCCAGCTGCTGTAGTATCGCATACCGAGCATCCCGAAGAGTCTCTCAAACTGTATCTGGGGAATGGTCTTCGTGAGTGGATCCGCTGTGTTGTTCTTCGTGTCAACCCTCCTGACCTCGATCTCTCGGCAATCAACTATCTCCCGGATCAGGTGATACCGCCTCAGAATATGCCTGGATCGCTGATGGGACCTGGGTTCCTTGGCGAAAGCCACCGCTTCATTGTTATCGCAATACAAAGGTATTGGATGCTCAATGGATGGAACCACTCCAAGTTCAGTAATGAACTTCTTGATCCCGACAGCCTCTTTGGCAGCATCGCTGGCAGCGATGTATTCAGCCTCCATCGTCGAGTCTGCCACGGTTTCCTGCTTGGAACTCTTCCAGCTAACCGCCTCTCCGTAAAGGGTAAAGACAAATCCCGACTGTGACTTAGAGTCGTCCTTATCATTCTGGAAGCTCGAATCGGTAAAGGACTCCACTTAGAGTTCTCTGTTACCATACACCTAGAGCATCTCTTTAGTCCTTCGCAAGTACTTGAGAATGCTCTTCACAGCTGTCCAGTGACTCTCTCCAGGATCAGCTCGATACCTGCTCACTACACTTAGTGAGTATGCTACATCGGGTCTAGTACATAGCATCGCGTACATGATAGAGCCTACCGCCGAAGCATAGGGTATCCCTTGCATGCGAGCTCTCTCCAAATTAGTCTTGGGAGACATCTCTTTAGAGAGAGTGAGCCCTGAGATAGTGGGTAAAAACCCACGTTTGGACTCTTCCATACTAAACCTTTTTAATATGGTGTCAATGTACCTGGATTGGGACAATCCCAATATCCTTTTAGATCTATCTCTATAGATCCTAATTCCTAATATGCAGGAGGCATCACCAAGATCTTTCATTGAGAATCTTTGTGATAAGAAGAGCTTGACCGATTGCAGCATAGGAATGTCATTTCCTATCAAGAGTATGTCGTCCACGTACAATACGAGGAAGACAACCTTACTCTCTGCCTCCTTCTTGTAGATACAAGGTTCATCTACGTTTTTGACGAAATCAAACTCTTTGATAACGACGTCAAAGCAGATGTTCCAACTCCGCGATGCTTGCTTTAATCCATAAATGGATTTAAGCAGCTTGCACATCTTCCTGCTGCTCCCACTATATACGAAGCCCGCTGGCTGAGTCATGTACACGCACTCTTCTAAATCACCGTTTAGAAAGGCGGTCTTAACATCCATTTGCCAGATTTCGTAGTCATGATATGCAGCGATGGCAAGCATGATCCGGATGGATTTAAGCATAACCACTGGAGAAAAGGTTTCATCATAGTCCACACCTGGTCTTTGACGAAAACCCTTTGCAACAAGTCTAGCTTTGAAAGTCTCCACTTTCCCATCTACACCAAGTTTTTTCTTGAAGATCCATTTACTCCCAATAGGTTTTACCCCTTCAGGAGCAACTTCCAAAGTCCATACTTTGTTGGTGTACATGGATTCCATCTCGGACCGCATTGCATCCAGCCTTTTCACAGAGTCCCTACTCGTGATGGCCTGCTCGAAGCTAGTTGGGTCATCATCAACCATGATGCAATCCTCGCTCCCACCATCCATAAGAAAACCGTAACATCTCTCAGGTGGGTGAGGAACCCTACTAGATCGGCGGTGAGGCTGAGGTTCGTTGGGAACTACTGAATCCTCCGGTTCCACTAAATCTTCAGTTTGAGTTTGTGTAGACGGAATTTCTTCCAGTTCTACCTTGTCGCCACTAATTTCTTTTGCAAGAAATTCCTTTTCTAAAAAGGTGGCATGTCGAGAAACAAACACCTTTTGTTTCTCGCTATGGTAGAAAAGATATCCATGTGAATGTTTGGGATATCCCACAAACTTGCATAAAATTGACCGTGCCTCGAGTTTGTCCGGATTTTACCTTTTGACATAGGCCGGACAACCCCATATCTTAACTCGTTTAAGACATGGTCTCTTCCCACTCCATATCTCATATGGTGTGGTAGGTACAGATTTAGATGGAACTTGATTCAATAGGTATGCTGCTGTCTCCAGCGCATACCCCCAGAAGGAAATAGGTAACTCGGCTGTGCTCATCATAGAGCACACCATATCTAATAGGGTGCGGTTCCTCCATTCCGATACACCGTTGTGCTGTGGTGTATATGGAGGAGTCAGCTGAGAGACAATCCCATTCTCTTTTAGGAAGTCCAGGAATTTATTGCTCAAGTATTCACCTCCTCGATCAGATCGTAGGATTTTAATACCTTTTCCGGTTTGGTTCTCGACTTCTTATTTATATTCTCTAAATTTCTCAAAAGCTTCTGATTTGTGTTTCATCAGGAACACATATCCGAATCTAGAGAGATCGTCAGTGAATGTAATGAAGTACGAAGAACCATCTCTGGCATGTGTAGACATGGGACCACATACATCACTATGTATCCCAAGAGTTCGGTAACTCTTTCTCCATGTCCCGTAAACGGAGTTTTGGTCATCTTGCCTTTGAGACATGACTGGCAAGTGTCATAAGATGAAAGTTCAAACGGATTCAAATATCCATCCTTATGCAACTTAGCGAGTCGTGTCGCATTGATGTGACCCAGTCTACAATGCCATAAGAAGGATTCGTTCAGTTCTGAACTCTTCCTCTTGTGTGTGTTTGTTATGCTCAGAACTGTTGATTTATATAGAACATAAATGCCATTGCACATCGTGCCTGATCCGACCAACTTTTGGTTTAGGAAAATGTTCATAATATTATCCTGTAATACAAAATTATATCCCTTTTTACTCAACAAGAAAACCGATATAATGTTGCATATCAGGTTCGGCATGTAATAGCATTCGTTCAGAATCAATGTATTACCAGTTGGCAATACAAGGTGATATTCCCCGACGGTTTTAGCTGCAACAATTGCACCATTTCCAACCCTTATGTCTTTATCACCTTCTCCAAGTTCTCTATCTTTCTTAAGCCCATGTAACTGATTACATATATGGGATCCTGACCCGGTATCTAATACCCAGGACATAGAGGAAATGGAGAAACAGTTCTCTGTAACGAACACACCCGAAGAAAATGCATCAACATGTACTTTCTTCATTCGGGTGGCATGAGAATCCTGGTATTCCCCTATATCCTATTCAGTCTTATAACTCTTATAAGAAAGAACGGAACCAACGTTCCCCAGCACAGTATAATATGCGGGTTCGGTCAATACATCCATATTATTATCTTTATTAAGGCATGATATGGTCGCTACCTGGAGAGAGAGAGAAGAAAACACTTTAGCGTATGCTCTTGCAAGATCAGATTGGTTATTTATCTTATCTAATCAGGATGGCTCCCACTGTTTTTATCAAATCTTCCTTCAAACCCTAAAAGGAAAGACTAGCCGGGATTAATTACACGCTACAACTTCGCCAATCTTTCAGCCAGGCCAGTATCGGTACTTTGAGGGAGGTTCCCCGTGCTTTCGCACGGACCTAATTAAAGTAAACCTCGTTTTCCCAGAGGCGTAACCCCGTTGACACCTTTCTAGACACCTACTTGATCGGCTAATTGTCCTGTGTAAAACTCTCCCAGGAGTAACAATTACTCGCAGTGGATATCGGGATCCAACTATCTCATAGTAGGTATGCAATCTCATTGCAAATTTTAACACTTGAAACTCCCGATAATATTTTGCCCCTAACCCCTATGACCTTGACAAAGGCCAACAAATCATAGGATGCTAGTCAAGTTCAACCCGTCATTTCTTGATTGAATCAAACCCACCCGCACGACCCTTGACAAAGGCCAACAAGGTCATACGACTACCCCAAAACAATTTGCATCATATGCATAGGCAGATAAGCACCATTCAGCTACCGCACACTACTCCTTGACAAAGGCCAACAAACGTAGTACGAATACTAAACAGTTCCTATCTGAAATGACGGAGGGCTACGACAGGTTTTTCTGAAAACCTATTGTGTAATGAACTTGATATCGTTGTAGAATCGAGTGAAATTTTGAAATGGAGTGATTTTGAGGCTTTCATTAGTTTTGCTAAAGAGGTCACTCCCGGTGAAGGGATCTCGGCTCTTTCCTCATCGAATATGGTGCAGGATATATCATATATATTGCTATGCAAAGCAAAACTCCAAAAGAAGTCAAAATTCAAACCGAGTGTTGTAGCATCTACCAGTTTTGCTAAAGAGCTCACTCCCGGTGAAGGGATCTCGGCTCTTTCCCCATCGAATAAGGTGCAGGGTATATCATATATACCGCTATGCAAAGCAAAACTATAACTACCCTTTTTATTATAAAAATTTGATTCTACAACATCTTTTAGGTTTCTTTTCTTTCATTAATCACATTAATGAAGTCCCATCATTTAATTCACCTAAACATCACAGATAAATACGACGTACAATTATGCCATCCGCATTTGCCTCGATGTCCCCTCGTGCACCGTTAGGTTAGGTAACCAACGGCAGAGCGGGGCAGGGTTAGCGCGGGTTTAAAACATAAGTAACGCCTATATAATATATCATTTATACAATATACAGTATTTATCATAGAACATCACATGATGACATCACAGATATCGTAGCAGAAGAAACATATGAAACATTAGATATACTAGGCTGTCCGTATTTTATTTTAAGCCTCTACAAAACACGGATTCCATGGTCGCGATGAATTGCCAAACCCACACCCCTAGACCCCTACGAGAGCGGCAAGCAACCCTACCAATTCTAAAGTTAGGAGACCCGGACTCGACTCCTCGAGTTGGTCTCCCACTGGACTCCAGAACCCGATTACTTGTGCTCTCCTCCTTGGGTCTATTCTAGTGCGGAAAAGTAAATAATATACAAAAAGCGACATCAACCTCATCCCGGAAGTTCCCCAATAAAAGAATATTACATATAATTAATTTTACATGAATGAAAATAAAAACTCTCATCTCACATAAAACCCCCCGGCTATTCGGAACGCGACGATCCAATATAACATATCTAGCAAGACATAACATCTCATGTCATCAACGTAAGTAAATATGCGCATCCCAATTGTCGTTGACATATAGCAACGAAACTGGCGATATCACATATTACACTTACGGTCACAGAAAAGAAATTGTAAAATTACAACATTTGGAATCCACAATCTTTTTAGACATCGTAAATCCGAAATATCACATATTTCGCATTTCATGCCAAACTGTGTGAATTCCACATATTGTATCACATTCCAGAAAAATAGACAGTATTAAACTTTCCGATCGAATATTCAAATACTCAAGATTTCCAGAATAGCTCAACTCTTGAGCGGAGTTCAAAGATTCAAGAATACGTCACAGTAGCAACGGTCCAGCCGTAGAAGGGTCAATCCAACGCCTCACATGTGGCAAGCCGTACTGCCCCAAACCCTAAGGTTCAAAGGGCAGTTCAAGACGGTCGCATAATCGAGTTAAGCTTTGTTGTCTTCTAGAGGGTCCATCGCGTCACATGCACGTTTTTCCGAAAAATTTAAACCCGAGAAAAATTCAACACTTGAATGTTTTTCATGCCTGGAAATTAAAGAGTTAATGATATCCGTTCGAACATTTTAATACTTTCTTAATTATCTGGAAAAACATAACAAAATTAAATTCTCCGATCGAATCGATGGTTACAAAATGAACCCCTAAATACTCAACACTTGAGTCAGTTTAAAAATACCCATAAAATATAACAGTCAGATACAAGAATTACTGTGCAAACCAACTGTCAAAGTCTCACTTTAAGCAGGGTATTGCCGCGGAACCGCGGCGGTCCGTACATATTACGTCACCATTTTTGCTCCGTAATTCTTAGAAATCCCTGCTGTATTTTTTAAGTATTTTTAATTCGGAAAAAACCCAGATTTTGAAAAAAGTCCAGAGAGGGGTTGATTTCGACGTTGTCGGGTTCGTTCGGAGTTTTAACTTCGTTAACACATCGCCTAATGCTCTAGCTAGAATCTGATACCACTGTAGGGTTACTAGGCACACTAACAAGGCTCTACAAGGCATCGACCATGCCAAAATTAAATTTTTATGTGCCTAATAACACTAAGCAAGATCGTATGCTAGAGTTTAGGCGAATCAATTAGCAAGTAAACAACTTTACTCTAAAGGGAATACGAAATACAACCATTGTAGATCGGTCCTTCACTTCTAAAGCTCCTTGATGAAGTCCCTTCGCTGCGATCGTGGTTCTTCCGGACCCTTGCATGGCTTCACAAGGCGAAAGGTGCGACCTTGCTTGAAGTCTCCGAAGCCGAAGATGATCTACGTCGAGGGAATTCCGACTCAAGATCCTACTTCACTAACTTGAGAATTAGTGAAGCAAACACCCTAAACTAAAGTGCTAGTCTAGTAGAGGATGGAGAAATATGAAGTGGGTTCTCTTTAGAATTTTATTTCTCACACTCTTTCTCACTTTAGATCAAACCCTAGTTTTCTCTTTTCTTTTCACAATTATGAAGAAGAAGAAAAGAAAGAGATGAGGATAATGATCAAGTGAGAAATCTAACCATGGTGAGTGAGTATCATATACTAACTCTTGTAGAGCCATAACCATAGCTAACACTTATGGTTGGGTTAAGAAATATCTATGCTAAAAACAAACTCAAGTGGACTTAGTCAATGCATCCACAAGCTTCCACAAGCTTCATGCATTGATCTAATCCTCCACTTAATTTTGTAATTACTTAAAATATAAAAACCCAACATAATATATAGCATGGTGTAAGTCTCATACACCCAAGTCTAGTGTATCATCAATCATGATACAAAAGAAAACAGTTTAATATATTTATCACATATATATATATATATATACAAGTGTTCACATGTGAGAAAAACCATAAAGTGAACAAGTGTTAGCAAGTGTAAATTAGTATATCTAATATACAATTATACGCTTAATTATTAAATCAACACTTGACTTAATAATCCGGTCATATCTCATATAACCGGCTACCATCCATTGTATCGACTTATCGAATCAACACTCGATTCGATAACCCGGCTTTATCATATATAACCGACCGATACAAGTCGCGAGAATAGAATACGGTATCTCATACACGTATTTATTCTCGGTCTCGCACATATCACATTTGCGCTCGTATTTCGTTTTGCCTGAGCCAGTAAAACCTCTGTGTAGAACTCTAAAGACTCGTCAATACGTCGGCAGCAAGTGATGATCACATCAAGCACCCACAAGCCGTCAGTGGTACTAGCTGGACGTAACGGCCACCCGGGTATTGAGCGATCAGAAGATCAGCAAGCAAGGCCGCTACAACTCCTGTAAAAGCCTGCCGGTAACACTTCCCGTACAGTCCGTTCTCCTCGTCTGATATGTCGCTTATCAAGTCTAGGGGTGGTAAACGTCAGACCCCAATAACCGATAAGTCGTGCCGATGCGAGGCTCATAACGGGTCGAGAAACTACTGGTAACACTTACCAGCAAATCTCTAAATCAGCCCTGGCCAGGGACTTCTCTGTTATAGCCAATCGAGCACAGCGCAACATCAACCCCCAATACCGGGAGAGACGAAACCCCTCCTATCGCTCATTGCCTCCATATGACTCGAGACTGTACCCAAAAACTACCATTTTGCATGCCCTCATGGACGAGGTAAGGTGGAAATCAAAGCACAGTGGGAATCACACAAGACTCTATAACGATCTCGGGTCTGCAGACTAACCTGCACAAGTGTCACCAGAGAACTGCCATCTAACATAAGGTATAATACCATCTGGGAGTTCTCGGCGAGTCCGTCCAGTGTACCCAGTGTCCACTGAGCACCCGTATACCATCTCTGATGTCAAATACCAATGGATATGCGATCATCCATCGCCCATCTCATGGGTCGAGAAGCGTATATGCTAGTCTACTCTGGTATATCGATGCCCCGTCTCGATACACCCATGACTAGGGACCTTGAAGGATGTACTTATGGACTACCATGTCCCCACTAGTATGATCTGCATCATAGTCCAGGTAGTCAAGTATACATCCTGAGGGCTTTACCAACATGTAACTATAAGACAGTATCAAGAGACAAGTATACATGTTAAGATAAAGAGCAACTAGATAGCATACTATCATATCGAGCAAGAAAGTCCTCTCTTTATATGTCCAAGCATCCAATATAATATACATCATCTGTACAATACTGGCCTCTAGGGTATACATACAACTAACTGGTCTATATAGACACACTCCTCTAAATCTCCATTTAGAAAAGCGGTTTTTACGTCCATCTGCCAAATCTCATAATCCTGGAAGGCAGCAATGGCGAGAAGGATCCGAATGGATTTGAGCATAGCCACTGGAGAAAAGGTTTCATCATAGTCCAAACCAGGTCTTTAACGAAAACCCTTTGCAAGAAGTCTAGCCTTATAGGTCTCAACCTGTCCATCTACACCAATCTTTCTTTTGAAGATCCATTTGCAGCCTACGGGTTTTACCCCTTCTGGAGCAACGTCCAAAGTCCATACTTTGTTGCTATACATGGACTCCATCTCGGTCCGCATTGCATCCAGCCATTTTACGGAGTCAGTGTTCTGAATGGCTTGCTGGAAGCTAGTCGGCTCATCATTATCAATGATGCAATCCTCTCTATCCCCGTCTATAAGAAAACCGTAGTATCTCTCGGGCGGATGAGACTGCCTACTACTCGTGCGGAGTGGCACAGGAATGTCCTGTTTTTTCGAACCCTCTGGTTCTACTAAGCTTTCAGTAATAGCTTGTGATTCTGAAATTTCTTCCAGTTCTATTGCGCTCCTACTTATTTCCTTTTCTAAGAACTGATGTTCCAGAAAGTGGGCATGACGAGAAACAAAAAACTTTTGTTCTTCTGCGTAATAGAAAAGGTACCCCCTTAGAGTTCTTTAGGTATCCCACAAACTTGCACAGTACTGAGTATGCCTCGAGTTTGTCCGTATGCTGCTTTTTGACAAAGGCTGGACATCCCCATATCTTCAGATATTGAAGATAGGGTTTTTTCCCACTCCACATCTGATATGGTGTGGTAGGCACTGACTTAGTTGGAACTCGGTTCAAAAGATATGCTGCCGATTCTAGTGCATATCCCCAGAAAGATCGCGGCAACTCAGTGTTACTCATCATGGAACATACCATATCCAATAGGATTCGGTCCCGTCTCTCCGAAACACCATTGTGTTGTGGTGTGTATGGAGGAGTAAGTTGAGAGAGAATTCCATTCTCTTTTAGGTAATCCAGGAACTCGGCACTCAAGTATTCACCACCTCGATCAGATCTCAGTGTCTTGATACTTTTGCCTGTTTGTTTTTCTACTTCATTCTTAAATTCCTGGAATTTTCCAAAGGCTTCAGATTTATGCTTCATTAAGAAGACATGTTCATACCTTGAAAAATCATCCGTAAAAGTAATGAAGTAAGAATAACCACTTCGCGCATGTGTAGACATTGGACCACACGCATAGCTGTGTACGAGTCCTAAGAGCTCGCTCGCCCTTACTCCGTGTCCAGTGAACGGGGTCTTTGTCATCTTTCCTTTGAGACAGATTGACAAGTTGCATATGATTAATATTCGAACGGATCCAAATATCCTTCTTTATGTAACTTAGTTAACCTTGTCTCATTGATGTGACCAAGTCTACAATGCCATAAGAAAGCATGATTTATTTCTGGAGACTTTCTTTTGTGTGTATTCTGGATATTGAATATCTGTGGTTGGTTCACAATACGTATATATCGTTGCTTAATGTACCCGACCCAATCAGAACATGATTAAGGTGAATGTTTGCAACATTGCTTACAAATGCAAAATCATAACCTTCTTTAGACATTAAAGACACATATATGATATTACAAGTCGAACCGTGTACAAAATAGCATTCGCGCAAAACCAAAACATGTCCATCTGTCAATCCCAAGTGATAGTCCCCCACGGACTAAGCATCCATGCCTGCGCCGTTTGCAACTCTGAGGGTCATATCACCTGCCTTCAAAACTCTACGCTTTCTCAGTGCCTGCAAAGAATTACACATATGAGATCCCGATCCGGTATCCAATACCCAGGAAGTAGAGTTGATTGATAAACAATTTTCAATAACATACACACCTGAAGCCGAAACAAAAACTTGCTTCGGGTCCTGATTCTTGGCCTTCCAAGCCCTGCAATCTTTCTTCCAGTGTTCTTTCTCGTGACAATAAAAGCACTCTTCCTTTCCTACAAGCTGTCCCGCTACCTTTGCTACCTTTTCCTTTCCCTTGGCTTCCACTTTACTAACACCGCCCCTTGGTTTGGTGGGGGCCTTCTTCTTCTTTCCTTTTGCTTTCGCTTTGGACCTAGAAGAAGAAGCTCCTCCAACGGACAAAGCGGGCGTTTCCCTGACTTTCTGTAGGGTGCCTTCTGCACTCTTCAACATGTTGAAGAGTTTCGGAAGTTCAATTTCTTTTCCTTGCATGTTGAAGTTCAGGATAAACTGGGCGTAAGTGGAAGGAAGGAACTAGAGAATCAAGTCAGTGTAGAGCTCGTTCTCTAACGTGGTCCCGAGGTTCGCGAGCTCTTCAATGTAGCTAATCATCTTAAGCACGTGTTCCGCTACAGATGATCCGATGGCCAACGTCGCTGAAAACAACTTTTTCGAGGTATCGTATCTGGCGATACGGGATTGCTCTCCATATAGTTCCTTAGTATGGAGAAATATGGATTCAAGGTCCATATTCTCGTGCCTCTTCTGATGTTCATTGTCCATAGAGGCAAGCACGAGGCACTTGGCCTTCGCGCAGTCAATCTCCCAGGTCTTACGGATTTCCTTATCCGCGACGCTGGATTCTGGACCTGGGACGGCGGGGGCTTTGGTTGTCAGGAGATACCCCAACTTGTCATAAGTGATTGCCATTTTGACATTCTTGAGCCAATCTTTATAGTTTGGCCCTGTCAGTATATTTTTATCTAGTAGTAACTTAAGGCCGGTCATGATGTTTGGTCGCTGCAATTAGGAGTGAGAGAAGAAACACTTTAGCATGATACTGTTGCAAGTTTAGAGTGGTTTTTAGTTTGTCTAAACAGGATTGCTCCCACTGTTTCTCGAATCCTTCCTCAATCTATAAAAGAAGAATTAGTCGGGATCGATCTCACCGTACAATACTTGCTTAACCGTTCATCCAGGCCAGTGTCAGTACTTCGAGGGAGGTTTTACGACGCTTTCGCGAAGTTCCTTAATTAAATAACCTCTTTTCCCTGTGGGCGTAGCCCCGCTAACACCTTTCTAGACACCAACTTGGTTTATAGCATTTATCGTTAAGTGAGAAAGTTTCCTGAGGAGTAGCATATATTCATAGTAGGATCGGGATCCAAATATCATCGTATGATAAAGCTGAAGGAATCCTACCAAAATCATCACACTCCAAATGGTATGCAACATTAGCAAGTTTCAGTTTCTTTAGAAACTCCCGATGTGGATTTTTTCCCCATGCTCTTATGACCTTGACGAAGGCCAATATATCATAAGTCACATGTCAAGTTCTACCCATCATTATCCAGGTTAATTTGAACCCACCCGTACATACCCTTCACGAAGGCCAAAATAGTAGTACGACTGTCTCAAACAACACATCTATCTATGCAACAGACAAATATTCGGTAGCTACCAATCACTATGCCTTGGCGAAGGTCAAAATACATAGCTTGAATACTACTGAATATTTAACTGAAATGACGGAGGGCTACGAATGGTTTTGGCGAAACCGTGAACGTAGTGAACTTGATATAATAAAAGGAACCTGATAGCTTTTAAAAGGAGTGGTTTAAGCTCCGCGATTTTAAAAGTTTTTTGTTTTTGAAAAAACCGAGTGGTTTTGAAATTGTTCCAACGATTTAACTTTGGTTTATTTTCTCTGCATTAATATAATGCGTCCCATCAATTAATCCTACCTTTGCAGAAAACAACGAAAATATGACGTACGCTTATGCCATCCGCATTCGCCACGAGGCCCCATCATCACCCGTTAGGTTACTTAACTAACGACAGAGCGAGGGATGGACTAGCGCGGATGCAAAACGTAAGCAACGCCTACTAGATATCATATATAGATATATACATTCGTCAGACGCAATGATAGCCATTCCAGATCACAGATGAACACATTGGATATGCTAGGAATCCGCGCTTCATTCGAGCGTGCAACGAAAAACGGATTACACGGTCGCGATGAATAGCCAAACCCCACCCTAGACCCCTACGGGTGCGGCAAACTACCCACCAAGTACCCGATGTGAAGCAACCTCTCTCAACAACGTGAGTAGGCCACTCGGCATTTCAATGTACTCGGTAGTTTGTGCACCCCTCCTTGGGTCTATCCTAGGAGCAAAAACAGTAAAAGAAATAATATACAATGGCTGCTACAAGCTCAACCCGGATGTGCGGCCATAAAAATAATATTACATCTATTTACAATTTACATTAAATGAAAGATAAATAAACACTCATCTCACAACCCCGGCTATTCATCCGCGACAATCCAACAAGTTCATATACACAATCTAACATCACAGATCACAGATATGTACAACCCCCACTAATCGAAATATAGCGATTAGTTGACGTTCAGTACATATATCACATTACAGATATAATCAATTAGCTAATGTTTATAGAATTTCGATCAATGTTCCAATTTGAAAAACCCCCAAATACAATACTGTTCTCTGATGAATCTGGGCAGAAACAAATCATCTTAAAAATCACAAAATATCAAGCTGAACACACTGCAGGGAAAACGAGTTGACACCATGTCGGCTCGGCCGCGGATCCGCGGCGAAACGCATGATTTCGCCATGCTTCCGCGGCTGTCTGACCGAGCCATGAGCTCGTTTTTCTTGGGTGTTCCTAGAAAACCCTGCACGCATTTTTTTGGTCTGTGGAAATATTTTTAGACCTGTTTTTAAACATGGCAGAAAACACTGATTTTTGACGTATTTTGCGAATTTTTTCGGATCGAAGTTCAAAACACTTTCCTAACATGTTAGTTGTTGTTTAGCTAGGCTCTGATACCACTGTAAGTCTATGTAACACACCCCGGTACTTACGGGGAGGCTGAAAGAGTAAAAATCAGATTTTTATCACAAGGAAACATAGACTAACCATGAAGGATCTTTGCTAAACAAAAACTAACAAACTAACTACAAGTTATAGCTACAAGGTAAGATGGTTATACCTAGTTCTTGAACTCCTACCCTTCTTGTAGTGGTCCTACTTGTTGCTAGCTCCTTGGAGTGGTGTAGACGGCTCCTCCTCTTCATCTTCTCTTTGGCGAAGAAAGATCCACCCGAAGGCCTCTACCTTGAGCTCCTGCCTCAACCAAGAGGTAACCAGAGTGCTTGGCTTGCTAGACTAAGAACCCTAGAATGAGTAGAGAGTTGTCTTGATGGTTTTATCTTATAAGGCTCATGTTTATCAACTCATGAAACAAGAGAGCTTCGAGAGAGAGGAAGAGGGAGAGCTTTTTCAAGAGAGAGAATGCGCAAGACGGAGTGAGAGAATAAAATCCTAACCTTGCTCTCATATGAGAGAATATGAGAATTATAATAATAATTAGGAAAATTGTGATGGTTAGTTGATTTGACCATTATCATTTCACATTAAATGCTAATGCAAGCTTCAAGAAGCATCTTTGCAAAAGAAATCATCATGGTCAACAAAAGTCAACTTGTCAAATGGTCAACCAACCCTAACCATGGCACAATTATCCTTAATTAATATTATTAATCATATTTCTCATTCTCATTAGGGTTTAGAAAAAGTCAACGGTCAAAAACCCTAATGAGGTTCCTCTGCCTCTGTTAACTGTGCATACACACCCGCATCCGTGTTCCAAGGAACATGAATACAATGAGACAAAACCAATCCCAAAACAAATACTAGGATCTGGCTTAAACCAAAGCCCGCTAGTAATAACTGGCCGGACACCAAACGTGCACAAGTGCGCGTATGTGAACGAACCATGTCGCAAAACCATACGACCTCTACTCTGTTTTGCCCAAAGGAGAACAACCCTCTGTGTTGGACTCTAAAGACTCGACACTACGCTGGGAGTGGGTTTAACTACAGGCCGCAAGCTGTACTAGCTGTACTTAACGGTCCACAGTTAGATGCCGATAAGAAGACCGATGAGGTGAACCCATCCGAACTCCTACTGAGCCTGAATGTGACAATCTCCGTAAAGTCCGGTCTGTTCGTCTGAGAGTATCGCATGTCAGGCCTAGGGGGGCGGTAAACGTCAGACCCCTAACAGCTGTACAAGTCATACCGGAGTGTAGCCCAGAACACCCTGAGAAACTACTAGAAACACTACCACTAATTCTCGCATGCCCTGGGCAGGGATTTTGTGTAATGGCTCTCCAAGACACAGCGCGATATCAAACCCCAATACCAGGAGAGGCGAATCCTATCTAACCGCTACTGCCTCCAAGTGCTTCGGGACTGTACCCAACTACTACCAGTTTGCACGACTCCTTTGAGCCGTGGTAGGGTAGTAATCAAAGTACAGTAGGAACACACTCGAGGCAAAGTAGCAGTGTCAAGTCGACAAACTAAGCTGTACTCCTGTCACCTGGGAACTGTTATCTGACGATGGTATAGTACCAACCAACAGTTCCCAACGAGTCCTGTCCAGTGTACTCGTAACCTAACGAGCATCCGCATACTATCTCCAGTACGACGTACTAATGGCTGTGGGACAGACCATCTCCCCTGCTGGGATGAGAAGTGTATACGCTAGTCTACTCCGGAGTATCGATTCCCCGTCTCGTTAATCCTATGAATAGGGACCTGTATAAGGATGTGCTTGTAGATTACCCAGCCCCCACTAGTGTGACTGTCATCACAACGCTGGTAATCAAGCAAAGATCCTAAGGGCTCCACTACTATATATAAGCGATATGCTAAAAGAAACTTATGTACATATTGAAGTAGAAACAAACCAAGTAGCATACTACCATTTTGAGCAAGATTGTCTATACAACTGTGAATATCCCAAGCTTCCATTAAGTAATATACAAACTTGTATGATACAGTAATGGCCTCTAGGGCATATACACTAACAGACTGTGCCTACCACGCCATATCAGATGTGGAGTGGGAAGAAACCCTAGCTTCAGTATCTGAAGATATGGGGATGTCCAGCTTTTGTTAAAAAGAAGCATGCAGACAAACTCGAGGCACGATCAGTACAGTGTAAGTTTGTGGGATATCCAAAGAGCTCCATGGGGTATTTTTTCTATTACGCACAGGAACAAAAGCTTTTTGTTTCTCTTAATGCCCATTTTCTAGAACAGCAGATTTTAGAAAAGGAAACAAGTGGGAGCGCAATAGAACTGGAGGAAATTCCAGAACCACAAACTACTAATGAAAGTTATGTAGAACCAAAAGTTCAAGAAGAACAGGACATTCCCGCACCCCTCTACAGGAGTAGTAGCCCGTCTCATCCGCATGAGAGATACTACGGTTTTCTCATAGACGGGGATAGAGAAGATTGCATCATTGATATTGATGAACCTACCAGCTTCCAGCAGGCAATCCTGAGCGGCGACTCAGTAAGATGGCTGGATGCAATGCGGAACGAAATGGAGTCCATGTACAACAACAAAGTAAGGACTTTGGACTTTGCTCCAGATGGGGTAAAACCCATAGGATGTAAGTGGATCTTCAAGAAAAAGATTGGTGTAGATGGACAGGTGGAAACCTATAAGGCTAGACTTGTTGCAAAGGGTTTTTGTCAAAGACCTGGTTTGGACTATGACGAAACTTTTTCTCCAGTGGCTATACTCAAATCCATTCGGATCCTTCTTGCCATTGCCGCCTTCCATGATTATGAGATCTGGCAGATGGACGTAAAGATGGCTTTTCTAAATGGTAATTTAGAAGAGTGCGTCTATATCGATCAGCCAGAAGGTTTCAATCAGAGTTTGAGCAGCGGGAAAGTGTACAAGTTGCTTAACTCCATTTATGGATTAAAGCAGGCATCGTAGAGTTGGAACATCTGTTTTGATGAAACGGTCAAAGAATATGAATTTACCAAAAATCTAGATGAACCATGTATATATAGTAAAATTGTAGCACGAACTGTCGTATTCCTCGTATTGTACATGGATGACATTCTCTTGATAGGAAATGACATTCCTATGCAACAATCGGTCAAAGGATTCTTATCATACAAGTTCTCCATAAAAGACTTGGGTGATGCCTCTTACATTCTGGGGATCCGGATCTGTCGTGATAGATCCAAGAGGATGTTGGGACTTTCGCAGTCCAGGTATATCAACACTATACTGAAAAGATTCAGTATGGCAGATTCTAAGCACGGTAGTTTACCGGCTTGTCACGGAATCACCCTCTCCAAAGAGATGTCTCCCAAGACTGATTTGGAAAGGGATCGCATGTCAGTTATACCCTACGCTTCTGCGG
Source organism: Agapanthus africanus (assembly GCA_030015575.1). Taxonomy (NCBI): domain Eukaryota; kingdom Viridiplantae; phylum Streptophyta; class Magnoliopsida; order Asparagales; family Amaryllidaceae; genus Agapanthus; species Agapanthus africanus. Next base: position 283,761,368 of record CM057343.1, on the reverse strand, counting down.
TAGGCTCTATAATGTATGCGGTGTTGTGCACCAGACCAGATGTAGCTTACGCACTGAGTGTGGTAAGCCGGTGTCAGTCAGACCCAGGGGAGAAGCATTGGATAGCAGTAAAGAACATTCTCAAGTACCTGATAAGGACTAAGGATATGTTCTTGGTTTACGGCGGAAAAGACCTCAAGATCGAGGCTTTTGCTGACTCCAGCTTCCAGAGTGACAAGGATGACTCCAAGTCCATGTCAGGTTATGTCTTTACCCTCAATGGAGGGGCGGTGTGCTGGAAGTGTTCCAATCAGGACACCGTTGCTGACTCGACGATTGAAGCGGAGTATATCGCTGCTTGTGATGCTGCAAAAGAAGCAGTCTGGATGAAGAAGTTGTTAGTTGTATGTATGCCCTAGAGGCCAGTATTGTACAGATGATGTATATTATATTGGATGCTTGGACATATATAGAGATGACTTTCTTGCTCGATATGATAGTATGCTATCTGGTTACTCTTTATCTTAACATGTACACTTGTCTCTTTAAACTGTCTTATAGTTACATGTTGGTAAAGCCCTTAGGATGTGTACTTGACTACCTGGACTATGATGCAGATCATACTAGTGGGGACATGGTAGTCCATAGATACATCCTTCAAGGTCCTTAGTCGTGGGTGTATCGAGACGGGGTATCGATATACCAGTGTAGACTAGCGTATAAGCATTGGCTTATGCGGCGGTTCCGCGGCCTTATGATGACGTCAGCCCTCCTCGTTTGCACAGTAACTCCTAGTTAATTATTCTGAGTTTTCTGGGAATTTTTAAATTGACTCAAGAGTTGAGTATTCTGGGGCTGCATTGGGAATCGCAGATTCGATCGGATTATTAAACTTCGTCTATGTGTTTTTCCGGATAACTGTAGAATATGTTAAAAATTTCGACCGGATATAAATACCCAACTTTTCCCCTGCCGAAATTTTTTTTCCAAGTGTTGGATTTTTCTATGGTTTAAGGACGTTCTGAGTAGTGCAAGTAACGCGATGGTCCCTCTAGAAGACAACAAACCTTAACTCGATTATGTGACCGTCTTGAACTGCCCTTTGAACCTTCGGGTTTGGGGCAGTACGGCGTGCCACATGTGAGGCGTTGGCTTGACCCTTCTACGGCTGGACTGTTGGTACTGAGGCATGAAGTGAACGTCTTTGAACTAATTTCATGTGATATTGAAAAGAGTTTTCGATAATGTAACGGTTTCGGGAAAACTTAGGTGTTCTAATGTTCGATCGGAAAGTTTAATATATTCTATTTATCCGGAATGGGATACAATAATTGGAATTCACAAACAGTTATGAGATAACTGAATGAATGTTATAAATCTAGCGGTTTAGTTTCATTTGATATTGAAAAGAGTTTTCGATAATGAGACTAAAATGCGGGGTTTATAACTGTTAGGCATGTGATGTCTAAGTATTTCATTTGATTAGGCATGTGATGTCTAAAGAGGTTGCGGATTCCAACTGTTGTAATTTTACACTTTCTTTTCTGTGACCGTAAGTGTAATATGTGATATCGCCGGTTTCGTTGCTATATGTCAACGACAATTGGGATACGCATGTTTAATTACGTTGATGACATGTGATGTTATGTGTTGCTGGATATGTTATATTGGATTGTCGTGTTTGAATAGCCGGGGGTTTTTATGTGAGATGAGTGTTTTTCATTTTCATTCTTGTAAAAACTTGTATGTAATATTCTTTTATTTGGGGCACTTCCAGGTTGCGGAAGTTGTCACCCTTTGTATATTATTTACTTTTCCGCATTAGGATAGACCCAAGGAGGGGAGCACAAGTAACCGGGTTCTGGGGTCCAGTAGGAGACCATCTCGAGGAGTCGAGTCCGGGTCTCCTAACCCTAGAATTGGTAGGGTTGCTTGCCGCTCTCGTAGGGGTCTAGGGGTGTGGGATTGGCTATTCATCACGACAGTGGAATCCGTGTTTTATACTAGCTCGTATTGAAAACACGGACGTCCTAGTATATCCAATATTTCATATGTTTCTTCTGCTGCGATATCTGTGATGTTCTGTGATAGATACTTTATATATTATATATTATATATTATATAGACGTTACTTATGTTTTGCACCCGCACTAGCCCTGCCCTGCTCTGTCGTTAGTTACCTAACCTAACGATGCACGAGGGGACATCGAGGCGAATGCGGATGGCATAAGTGTACGTCGTATTTATCTGTGATGTTTAGGTACTTAAATGATGGTACTTCATTAATGTGATTAATGAAAGAAAAGAAACCTAAGATGTTGTAGAATCAAATTTTAAACAAAACAGGTAGCTACAGTTCTTGCTTTGCATAGCGGTATATGTGATATATCCTGCACCTTATTCGATGAGGAAAGGACCGAGATCCCTTCACCAAGAGTGACTCCTTTAGCAATAACTGGAAGATGCTACACACTCGGTTTATTTTTGATTGCTTCTATAGTTTCTGCTTTGCACAGTGATATATATGATATATCCCGCACCTCATTCGACGAGGAAAGGGCCGACGATCCCTTCACCGGGAGTGACCCCTTTAGCAAAACTAGAAAAGCCTCAAAATCACTCCATTTCAAAACTTCATTTGATTCTACAACGATATCAAGTTCATTACGCTCATGGTTTTCAGAAAAACCTGCGTAGCCCTCCGTCAATTCAGATATGTAATATTCAGTATTCGTGCTACGGTTGTTTGGCATGCGTCAAGGCGTTGTGTACGGTAGCTAATTATTACTTATCTGTAGCATGAGATGCGATTGGATTAAGGTATTCGTACGGCGTTGTTTGGCATGTGTCAAGGGTCATACGGGTAGGTTTAATTCGATCACGAATTGTACGGGTTGAACTTGACTAGCGGACTATGGGTTGTTTGGCATGCGTCATGGTCATAGCACGCTAGGGGCAAAATATTATCGGGAATTTCAAGTGTTGAAATTTGCAATGAGATTGCATACCTTCTATGAGATAGTTGGATCCCGATACCCACTACGAGTAAGAGTTACTCCTGGGAGAGTTTTACACATTGCAATTAGCTGATCAAGTAGGTGTCTAGAAAGATGTCAACGGGGTTACACCTCTGGGAAAATGAGGTTTACATTAATTAGGTTCGTGCGAAAGCACGGGGGACCTCCCTCAAAGTACCGACACTGGCCTGGCTGAAAGATTGGCGAAATTGTAGTGTGTGTAATTAATCCCGGCTAGTCTTTCCTTTTAGGGTTTGAAGGAAGATTTGATAAAAACCAGTGGGAGCCATCCTGATTAGATAAGATAATAACCAATCTGATCTTGCATGAGCTTACGCTAAAGTGTTTTCTTCTCTCTCTCTCCAGGTAGCGACCATTTCATGCCCTAATAAAGATAATAATATGGATGTATTGACCGAACCCGCATGTTATACTGTGCTGGGGAACGTTGGTTCCGTTCTTACCTATAAGAGTTATAGGAATGAACAGGATATAGGGGAATACCAGGATTCCCATGCCACCCGATTGAAGAAAGTACATGATGATGCATTTTCTTCGGGTGTGTTCGTTACAGAGAACTGTTTCTCCATTTGCTCCACGTCCTGGGTATTAGATACCGGGTCAGGATCCCATATATGTAATCAGTTACATGGGCTTAGAAAAGGTAGAGAACTTGGAGAAGGTGATAAAGACATTAGAGTTGGAAATGGTGCAATTGTTGCAGCTAAGACTGTCGGGGAATATCACCTTATATTACCCACTGGTAATACATTGGTTCTGAACGAATGCTATTACATGCCGAACCTAATATGCAACATTATATCAGTTTCTTTGCTAAGTAAAGAGGGATATAATTTTGTATTATAGGACAATGTTATGAACATTTTCCGTAACCAAAAGTTGGTTGGATCAGGCACGTTGAGCAATGGTATTTATGTTCTAAATCAATCAACAGTTCTGAGCATAACTAACATACACAAGAGGAAGAGTTCTGAACTGAACGAATCCTTCTTGTGGCATTGTAGACTGGGTCACATCAATGCGACATGACTAGCTAAGTTGCATAAAGATGGATATTTAAATCCGTTTGAATTTTCATCTTATGACACTTGCCAGTCATGTCTCAAAGGCAAGATGACCAAAACTCCGTTTACGGGACACGGAGAAAGAGTTACCGAACTCTTGGGACTGATACATAGTGATGTATGCGGTCCCATGTCTACACATGCCAGGGATGGTTCTTCGTACATCATTACATTCACTGACGATCTCTCTAGATTCAGATATGTGTTCCTGATGAAACACAAATCAGAAGCTTTTGAGAAATTTAGAGAATATAAACAAGAAGTCGAAAACCAAACCGGAAAAAGTATTAAAATCTTTCGATCTGATCGAGGAGGTGAATACTTGAGCAATGAATTCCTGGACTTCCTAAAAGAGAATGGGATTCTCTCTCAGCTGACTCCTCCCTATACACCACAGCACAACGGTGTATCAGAATGGAGGAACTGCACCCTATTAGATATGGTGCGCTCTATGATGAGCACAGCTGAGTTACCTATTTCCTTCTGGGGATATGCGCTTGAGACAGCCATGGACCTATTGAATAGAGTTCCTACCAAATCAGTGCCTACCACTCCATATGAGATATGGAAAGGGAAGAGACCACATCTTAATTACATTAAGATATGGGGTTGTCCAGCCTATGTCAAAAGACAAAATCCGGACAAACTCGAGGCAAGATCAGTCTTATGTAAGTTTGTAGGATATCCCAAAAATTCACAAGGGTATATCTTCTACCATCCCGAGGAACAAAAGGTGTTTGTTTCTCGACATGGCACTTTCTTAGAAAAAAGTTTTCTTATGAAACAGACAAGTGGCATTGAGGTAGAACTGGAAGAGGTTCCAGCGGCACAAACTATAATAGAAGACTTGGTAGAACCAGAGGATTCAGTAGTACCCGACGAACCCCAGCCTCTCCGCCGATCTAGTAGGGTTCCTCGCCAACCTGAGAGATACTACGGTTTTCTCATGGATGGAGGGAGCGAGAATTGCATCATGGATGATGATGACCCAACTAGCTTCGAGCAGGCCATCACGAGTAGGGACTCAGTGAAATGGCTGGATGCTATGCGGTCCGAGATGGAATCCATGTACACCAACAAAGTATGGACTTTGGATGTTGCTCCTGAAGGGGTAAAACCCATCGGGAGCAAGTGGATCTTCAAGAAGAAACTTGGTGTAGATGGGAGAGTGGAGACTTTCAAAGCTAGACTTGTTGCAAAAGGTTTTCGTCAAAGACCAGGTGTGGACTATGACGAAACCTTTTCTCCAATGGCTATGCTTAAATCCATCCGGATCATGCTTTCCATCGCTGCTTATCATGACTACGAAATCTGGCAAATGGATGTTAAGACCGCCTTTCTAAATGGTGATTTAGAAGAGTGCGTGTACATGACTCAGCTAGAGGGCTTCGTAGACAGTGGGAGCAGCGGGAAGGTGTGCAAGCTGCTTAAATCCATTTATGGATTAAAGCAAGCATCGTGGAGTTGGAACATCTGCTTTGACGTCGTTATCAAAGAGTTTGATTTCGTCAAAAACCCAGATGAACCTTGTATTTACAAGAAGGTGGCAGAGAGTAAGGTTGTTTTCCTCGTATTGTACGTGGACGACATACTCTTGATAGGAAATGATATTCCTATGCTGCAATCGGTCAAGCTCTTCTTATCACAAAGATTCTCAATGAAAGATCTTGGTGATCCCTCCTGCATATTGGGATTAGGATCTATAGAGATAGATCCAAACGGATTTTGGGATTGTCCCAATCCAGGTACATTGACACCATACTAAAGAGGTTTAGTATGGAAGAATCCAAGCGTGGGAACTTGCCCACGATCTCTGGAGTCACTCTCTCCAAAGAGATGTCTCCCAAGACTGATTTGGAGGGAGCTCGCATGCAAGGGATACCCTATGCTTCAGCTGTAGGCTCTATCATGTATGCGATGCTATGTACCAGACCCGATGTTGCATACTCAATAAGTATAGTGAGCAGGTATCAAGCTGATCCTGGAGAGAGTCATTGGACAGCTGTGAAGAGCATTCTCAAGTACTTACGAAGGACTAAAGAGATGCTCTTGGTGTATGGTAACGGAGAACTCCAAGTGGAGTCCTTTACCGATTCGAGCTTCCAGAGTAATAAGGACGACTCTAAGTCGCAGTCGGGATTTGTCTTTACCCTTTACGGAGGGGCGGTTAGCTGGAAGAGTTCCAAGCAGGAAACCGTGGCAGACTCGACGATGGAGGCTGAATACATCACTGCCAAAGAGGCTGTCTGGATCAAGAAGTTCATTACTGAACTTGGAGTGGTTCCATCCATTGAGCATCCAATACCTTTGTATTGCGATAACAATGGAGCGGTAGCTTTAGCCAAGGAACCTAGGTCCCATCAGCGATCCAGGCATATTCTGAGGCGGTATCACCTGATCCGGGAGATAGTTGATCGCCGGGAGATCGAGGCCAGGAGAGTTGACACGAAGAACAACACGGCGGATCCACTTACGAAGGCCATTCCCCAGATACAGTTTGAGAGACTCTTCAGGATGCTCGGTATGCGATACTACAGCAGCTGGCCCTGGTGCAAGTGGGAGATTGTTAGTCGTATGTATGTCCTAGAGGCCAGTATTGTACAGATGATGTATATTATATTGGATGCTTGGACATATATAGAGATGACTTTCTTGCTCGATATGATAGTATGCTATCTGGTTACTCTTTATCTTAACATGTACACTTGTCTCTTTAAACTGTCTTATAGTTACATGTTGGTAAAGCCCTTAGGATGTGTACTTGACTACCTGGACTATGATGCAGATCATACTAGTGGGGACATGGTAGTCCATAGATACATCCTTCAAGGTCCCTAGTCGTGGGTGTATCGAGATGGGGCATCGATATACCAGTGTAGACTAGCGTATACGCTTCTCGACCAATGAGATGAGCGATGGATGATCCCGTATCCATTGGTGTTTGACATCAGAGATGGTATACGGGTGCTCAGTGGAGACTGGGTACACTGGACGGACTCGTCGAGAACTCCCAGATTGTATTATACCTCACGTCAGATGGCAGTTCTCAGGTGACACTTGTGCAGGTTAGTCTGTAGACCCGAGATCGTCATAGAGTCTTGTGTGATTCCCACGGTGCTTTGATCTCTACCTTACCACGTCCATGAGGGCGTGAAAAATGGTGGTCTTTGGGTACAGTCCCGAGTCACATGGAGGCAATGAGCGATAGGTGGGGTTTCGTCTCTCCCGGTATTGGGGGTTGATGTTGCGCTGTGCTCGATTGGCCGTAACAGGGAAGTCCCTAGCCAGGGCTGATCAGAGATGTGCTAGTAAGTGTTACCAGTAGTTTCTCGACCCGTTATGAGCCTCACATCGGCACGACTTATCGATTATTGGGGTCTGACGTTTACCACCCCTAGACTTGATATGCGACATATCAGACGAACAGACCGGGCTGTACAGTAAGTGTTACTGGTTGGATTCACAGGAGTGTGAGCGGGCTAGCTCGTCGATCTTCTGATCGCTTAATACCCGGATGGCCATTTCGTTTAGCAGACCGCTTGCGGCTTGTGGGTGCTTGATATGATCATCATCTGCTACCGGCGTATTGACGAGTCTTTAGAGTCCTACACGGAGGTTTCCTGGCTCAAGCGAAACGAAATAGGAGCGCATATGAGATATGTGCGGGACCGAGAATAATGCGTGTATGTGATAACGTATTTCATTCTCGCGATGAATGTTTCGATTGGTTGTATGCGATATAACCTAGTTATCGAATCATTGATTCGATAAATCGATACATTGTATACTAGTCGGTTATGTGCGACAAGACCGGATCATTGAATCAAGTGTTGATTTAATGATTTAATGTATAATTGTATATTTGATATATTAATTTGCATTAACTAGTATTGGTTCATTTTAAAAGGATTTTCTCACTTGAAGTGCACATTGTATATATGATATGCTTTTGTGTGCACTTGATTGTATCATGTTTGATGATACATACTTACTTGGGTTTGTGCAAAGAATTAAACCATGGTTATGATAATGGTTAGGGTTTTATGTTATTCATCTATTTATTTATCCATTCTTCATTTATTTAAATAGATAAAAGAAAAGAAAATGGTTTCTTTTTTTCATGAAGCTTGTTGAAGCTTCATGAAGCTTTGACCAAAGAGACCATTTGTCTTCATGCTTAACCCTAAACATTCCCACTTACCATGTATTCTCTACACTTAACCTTAGTTAGCTTATGATAAGTATTGATTTATTTTAATTTTAATTCAACACTTATCATATTCTTTCTTCTTCTTCATCATCTTCTTCTTCAAGAAAAGCTTAAGTCCATCAATGGCAACTTGAGAAAAAGTGAGAGAAATCCAATTCTAAAGTGAACCCACCTCCTATTTCTTCATCCTCTACCTCTTGCCAAGTGGTTTTGGGTGTTTTCTTCACAAGTTTCACAACTAGGTGAAGTCGGAGCTTGATCCAGTGTAGCCTCGACGTAGATCATCTTCGGCACGAAGCCGACGACCTTGCCCGCTCGTTTTTCCTATGAAGCCGACGATTGAGTCTAGGATTCGAGATGGACAGCGAGAGGATGCCTACGTGGAGCTAAGGAAGTGGAGAACCGGATCTACAAAGGTTGTAGCCTCTCTCCTTTAGTTAAGTTGTTAACTAGTTTCGTTTATCGCCTAGAATTCTAGTCGACGATCCGTATTAGGGTTTCTCGGCACACATAAAATTTGAAATTGGCATGGTTAATGCCTTGTGAGACCTCTATAGTGTGCCTAGGAACCCACCAGAAGTTCCTCACAGAACTTCAGGTGGTTTTATCCATTGTTGATTCAATACCTCTGTATTATGACAAAACAGGGCTATAGCTTTAATAAAGGAACCCAGGTCCCATCAGAAGTCCGGACACATCTTAAGGCGGTATCACCTGATCAGGGAGATCGAGGTCTAGAGAGTTGCTACAGAGGAAAACACTGCAGATCCATTCACAAAGGCCTTACCCCAGACTCAGTTTGAGAGGCTATTCGAGATGATAGGTCATCGATACACCCGTACATGGCTTGAGTGCAAGTGGGAGATTGTTAGTGTATATACCCTAGGGGCCATTATTGTATCATACCAGCTTGTATATTACTTAATGGAAGCTTGGGATATTCACAGTTATATTAACAGTCTTGCTAAACATGGTAGTACGCTACTTGGTTTATATCTATCTTAATATGTGTATATGTTAGCATATCGAGAATACATATTGATAGAGCCCTTAGGATCTTGCTTGACTACTAGTGTGGTGATGGCAGTCACACTAGTGAGGGCTGCGTAGTCTACAGGCAGATCCTTTTTCAGGTCTCTAGTCGTAGGATTATCGAGACAGGGCATCGATATTCCGGAGTAGACTAGTGTGTGCGCTTCTCATCCCAGTTGGGGAGATGGTCTGTCCCACAGCCATCAGTACGTTGTACTGGAGATAGTATACAGGTGCTCGTTGGGTTACGGGTACACCGGACAGGACTTGCAGGGAATTGTTGGTTGGTATTATACTGGTCGTCAGTTAACAGTTCCTAGGTGACATGAGTACAGCATAGTCCGTAGACTTGACACTGATGTTTCGCCTCGAGTGTGTTCCCACTGTTCTTAGATTGCTACCCTACCACGGCTCAAAGGAGTCGTGCAAACAGGGAGCAGTTGGGTGCAGTCCCGAAGCACTTGGAGGCAGTGGCGGTAAGATAAGATTCGTCTCTCCCCGTATTTGGAGTTGATATCGCGCTGTGTCTAGAGAGCCATTACACAAAGTCCCTGGCCAGGGCAAACGAGATTTACTGGTAGGATTTCCAGTAGTTTCTCAAGGTGTAATGGGCTTCGCTCCGACATGACTTATATCGCTTATAGGGGACTGATGCTTGCCGCCGCCTAGACCTGATATGCGATAGTCCTAGACGAACAGACCGGACTTTACGGAGATTGTCATATCCGGCTCAGTAGAAGTTCGGATGGGTTTCCTCATCGGCTTTCTTATCGACATCTACCTGGGGACCGTTACGTACATCTAGTACCACTTGCGGCCTGTGGTTAAACCCACTGCCAGTGTCATGTCGAGTCTTTAGAGTCCCACACAGAGAGTTTCCCTGCTTCAGACGAAACGATATAAAGGTCATATGGGTTTACAACAGGGTTCGGACACATACGTGTTTTTATGCACGTACGATGTTCGGACAGTTTATACTAGCAGGCTTTGGTTTAATCCAGATTCTAGTATTGGATTATTGGATTCATACAGTCTCAGTATTTCCGTGTTTTCACGGATGGGAGGGGCATTCTCATAAATAGTCGAGAAGCTTCTAGAAGATTGATGAGTTGGAGGCTTAAGTGGAAATTGCATTAAATGGATTAATGACTCATGGTGTGATTCATCCAAATGAGTTAATGAAGCATTTATTGCTTAATTACTCAAGAGATGAATCATACAAAGTGAGTTAATGAAACAAGGTTGATATTATTATTTGTTATTCATTTAATAATTATTATGCTTCATATATTCACAAATGAGATATTATTTCTTTATCATTCTCACTCTCACCTTCTCTCTCTTCAAGCTCTCTCTCTTCAAAGAACCAACCCTAACCTCTTATGTGTTGAGATCCAAGGGTTAACAAGACTAATAGATCCCTAATCCTCTTCTCTATTCTCTAGGTTACCTTGATTAGAACTCATAGTCACCTAGTTACCTCAAGTGAGAGGTAATGCTTGGAGAAGTAGCTCTCGGGTGGATCTTCTATCACAACGAGGAGGCCGACGAGGAGGTGGTCTACAAGGAAAAGAAGGACTTGAATCATTAGGTATAATCATCTTTCATAGTAGCTAATCACTCCTATATATTTTTGTTATTTAGGGTTTAGCAAAGATCCGTAAAGTTAGTCGATGTTAGTTTAAACAAAATGATTGTTTTACCTATTCCGCCTCCTCGCATCATGTGCGGTGTCTAACGTCGACATACACTTTGTGTAATGGCTCTTCTAAACACAGCGCGATATCAACCCCCAATACCGGGAGAGACGAATCATATCTAACTGCCACAGCCTCCAAGTGCTTCGGGACTGCACCCAACTACTACCTGTTTGCACGACTCAATAGAGCCATGGTAGGGTAGCAATCAAAGAACAGTGGGAACACACTTGAGGCGAAGTAGCAGTGTCAAGTCAACGGACTAAGTTGTACTCATGTCTCCTGGGAATTGCTAACTGACGATAGGTATAATACCAACCAACAGTTCCGTCGAGTACATCCAGTGAAACGCATAACGCAATGAGCACCTGCATACTATCTCCAGTACAACGTACTGATGGCTGTGGGACAGACCATCTCCCCAGCTAGGATGGGAAGCGTATACACTAGTCTACTCTGGAGTATCGATACCCTGTCTCGATAATCCTACGACTAGGAACCTGTATAATGATGTGCTTATAGACTACCGAGCCCCCACTAGTGTGATCGCCATCACAACGATGGTAGTCAAGCAAAGATCCTAAGGGCTCCATCAATATGTATTAGAGATATGTTAAAAGAAACATATACACATATTAAGATAGATACAAACCAAGTAGCATACTACTATATCGAGAAAGACTGTCGTTAATCCGTGTATATATCCCAAGCTTCCAAAATGTAATATGCAAACTATTACTATACAATAATGGCTTCTAGGGCATACATATCCAACAACCATGTCACGCCTTAATCAAGATAATAATACGGATGTATTGACCGAACCCGCTTGTTATACTGAGCAAGGGAACGTTGGTCCCACTCCAACTTATAATTTTTATAAGACCGAGCAGGATATAGGGGAATACCAGGATTCCCATCCGCCCAAAAGAAGAATGTGCATATTGATGCATCTTCTTCGGGTATGTTCATTACAGAGAACTGTTTCTTAGTTTCCTTTACGTCCTGGGTATGAGATACCGGATCAGGATCCTACATATGTAATCTGTTACATAGGATATATATAGGTAGAGAACTGAGAATGGGTGATAACTTTTAAGAGTTAGAAATGGTGCAATTGTTGCAGCCAAGTCTGTTGGCAGTTATCACCCTGTATTACCGAAATACATTGATTTTGAACGAATGTTATTAGATACCGAACCTGATATACAACATCATATCAGTCTCTTTATTTAGTAACGAAGGATATAATTTTGTATTGTTGGATAATGTTTTGAACATTTCCTATATCAAGAGTTGATCGGTTCAGGCACGTTAGCTAAAAGCATATACGTTCTAAATCAAACCATAGTTCTTAACGTACAAAACACACATAAAAGGAAGAGTTCAGAAATGAACGAATCCTTCTTGAGGCATTATAGACTAGGTCATATCAATGCGACCCGACTAAATAAGTTACATAAAAATGCATATTTAAATCAGTTTGAATTTACATCTTGTGAAACTTGCCAGTCATGTCACAAAGATATGATTGACCATAGCTCTGTTTATTGGAAGCAGAGAAAGAGTTAGTGAACTCTTGGGATTGGTACATGATGATGTATGTAGGTCCCCTGTCTATACATGCCAGGACTGGTTCTTTGTACTTCATTACACTAACTGATGATCTCTCAAGATTCGCACATGTGTTCTTGTTGAAACACAAATCTGAAGCTTTTGAGAAAGACAAAGAATATAAGTTAGAAGTAGAGAACCAATATGGGTATAAGTATTATGTCCTTTCATGAGATCATGGAGGAGAATACCTGAGCACGAAATTCCTGGACTGTTCAAAGGGGGAATGAGATTCTCGCTCAGCATTCCTCCTCCGTATACACCATAGTACGTCGTTGTATCGGGGCTGAGCAATTGCACCATACGTGATATAGTGTGCTCTATGATGAGTACTACTGAGTTGCCTATTTCCTTTTAGGGGTTATGCACTTGAGAAGCTGCATACCTATTGAATAGGGTTCCAACCAAATCAGGTGCCTACAACTCCATATGTGATATGGTATAGGAAGAGCCCATCTCTTAAGTAAGTTAAGATTTGGGGTTGTCCGGCATACGACAAAAGCAAAATCCGAACAAGCTCGAGGCAACGTCAGTTCTGTGGAAGTTTGTTGCATATCCCAAGCATTCGCAAGGGAATATCTTCTACCACACTGAGGAGAAAAAGATGTTTTATTTCTCAGCATGCCACATTTTGAAAAAGGATTTTCTTGTGAAGAAATTAGTGGTCATGAGGTAGAACTGGAAAGAGTTCCAGCTATACAAACTGCAGCTGATGATTTGGTAGAACCGAAGGATTCAATAGTTCCCGACGAACCCCAGCCTCTCCGCCGATCTGGTAGGGTTCTTCGCCCACTTGAGAGATACTTCGGTTTTCTCTATGACAGTGGGAGAGAGGATTGCATCATGAGATGATGACCCAACTAGTTTTGAGCAGGCTATCAAGAGTGGGGACTATGTAAGAATGGCTGGATGCTAAGCGATCTGAGATGGAATCCATATACACCAACAAAGTATGGACTTTGGTTGCTATATCTGAAGGGTTAAATCCCCATCAGGAGCAAGTATATCTTGAGAAGATTACTTGGTGTACATGGAATAGTTGAGACTTTCAAAGCTAGACTTAATGCAAAAGGTTCTCGTCATCGACCAGGTGTGGATAATGATGAAACCTTTTCTAGTGCCTATGCTAAAGTCCATCCAGATCCTACATGCCATTAATACATATCATGACTACGATATCTGGCGGTTGGGTGTCATGACTTCTTTTCTAAATAGTGATTTAGAAGAGAGCGTTTATAAGTACACAGCCAAAGGGCTTCGTAGACAGTGGGAGTAACGGAAACGTCTGCAAGTTGCTTTATGGGATAAAGCAGGCATCGCGGAGTTGGAACATCTGTTTTGATGTGGTCGTCAAAGAGTTTGACTTCATCAAAATAGTAGATGAGCCTTGTATATACAAAAAGGTAGTAGGGAGTATGGTGGTGATCCTCGTATTGTACATGGATGACATATTCTTAATAGGAAAGGAATTTCCTATGCTACACTCGGTCAATCTCCTCTTATCACAAGGATTCTCTATATAGGATCAAGGTGATACCTCCTAAATCCTGGGTTTTGGATCTATAAGATAGATCTAAGTGGATGTTAGGATTCTCACTAGGTGTAGTGAGATGGTATCCATTGATCCTGAGGAGAATCACTGGATAGCTTCTAGGGTGGTAAGGACGACTAAATGTCAGTCACATGCATTTTCATTACCCTCAGTGGAGGGACGGTATGTTGGAAGAGTTCCAAGCTAGATACCATGGCAAAATAGACGATAAAGGCTGGATACATTGCTACCAAGGATGCTACCAAAGAGCCAGTCTGGATGTATAATAGTTCATGAGATGAACTTCGTTCCTACTATTATGTCACAATGGAGTTGTGGCTTATGCCTAGGAACCACCGTCACATCAGTGATCCAGACATATTCTTAGGCAGTATCACCCGATCATGGAGATGGTTGATCTATAGGGAGATCGAGGTTAGGAGAGTATACATAGAGGAGAACAGGACGGATCTACTAACAAAGGCCTTTTCCAAGGAAAGATTTTATGGGATGGTTGAGTATGAGATACTTCAACCACTGTTGATTGTTGGGTATTGGATACTACAACAGATGGCCCTAGTGTAAGTAGGAGATTGTTAATTATATGTATGCCCTAGAAGCCATTACTATACATACGATGTATATTGTAGTGGATGCTTGGACATATATAGGGAGGACTTTCTTGCTCGACATGATAGTATGCTATTTTGTTGCTCTTTATCTTAATATGTACACTGATTGTCTCTATATTACATGTTGATAAAGCCCTTAAGATGAGTACTTGGCTACCAGGATTATGATGCAGATCATACTAGTGGGGATAGTGTAGTCGGTAAGTACATCCTTCAAATGTTCCTAGTCGTAGGTGTATCGAGATAAGGCTGTGATATACCATAATAGACTAGCGTGTAGCTTCTAGACCCATGTTGATGGGCGATGGATGATCCCATATCCATTGGTGTTTGACATCAGAGATGGTATACGGGTGCTCAGTGGAGACTGGGTACACTGAATGGACTCGCCGAGAACTCCTAGATTGTATTATACCTATTGTTAGATAGCAGTTCTCTGGTGACACTGGTACAGGTTAGTCTATAAACCCGAGATCGTCAAAGAGTCTTGTGTGATTCCCACTGTGCTTTGATTTCCACCTTACAACATTCAAGAGAACGTGCAAAACGGTGGATTTTGGGTACAGTCCGGAATCACTTGGAGGCAATGAGCGATAGGAGGGGTTTCGTCTCTCTTGGTATTAGGGGTTGATATTGCGCTGTGCTTGATTGGTTATAACAGGAAGTCCCTGGCCAGGGCGGCTTCAGAGATATACTGGTAAGTGTTATCAGTAGTTTCTCGACCCGTTATGAACCTCACATCAGCACGACTTATCGAGTTACTGTGGCCTGACGTTTACCACCCCTAGACGAGATATACGACACATCAGACGAAGAGACCAGACTGTACGGTAGTGTTACTGATTGGATTCATAGGAGTGTGAGCAGGCTTGCTTATTGATCTTCTGATCGCTCAATACCAGGGTGGCCGTTACGTTTAGCAGACCGCTTGCGTCTTGTGGGTGTTTGATATGATCATCATTTACTGCCGGCGTATTGATGAGTCTTTAGAGTCCTACATAGAGGCTTCCTGGCTCAAGAGAAATAGAGTAGGAGCACATATGTTATATGTACAGGACCGAGATTTATACGATATGTGATATCGTATTCTATTCTCACGATTTATGACATCGGTCGGTTATATGAGATATAGCCGGGATATTGGATCAAGTGTTGATTCGATAAGTTGTTACATTAGATATTAGTCGGTTATATGTGATATAGCCGGATTATTAAATCAAGTGTTGATTTAATAGTTTAATGTACAATTATATATTTGATATATTAAGTTACATTAACTAATACTTTCTCACTTATGATTTCTTTTCTCAATTGATGTGCATATTGTATATATGTGATATGTATATTTGTGTATTTGTTTGTGTCATGCTAAGTTACATATGCAACATATAAGTAAGAGACTAATACCATGCTAGGGTTTATGTTATGGTTAATATTTCATTAAGCAAATTACAAATTAATGGATAATCTCATGGCTTGGAGTTTAGTGGAAACTTGTAGAGCATTGACTTAGTCCACTTATTTGTCATTGCTCAAGATATTTGATAACCCAACCTTAACCCTTGACCTTGGTTTATTCTCTACATGAGTTAAGCATGAGATGATAACTCACCATGGTTGCATTTCTAACCTCATGAATTCATTCATCTCTTCATCACTTGCTTCGTCTTCTTCTTCCTCAAGCTTTTCTAGCTTCTATGGAGATGATGGAAAATGAGTGAGAAATTCATTTCTAATGTAAGAAAAATTCCTACTTCATCATCCTCTACTACATGCCATTTAGTATAGGGTGTTTGCTTCACTAATTCTACAATTTGTGATGAGGTAGCTTGGGTTAGTGTCTCCTCGACGTAGATCATCTTCGGCCTCGAAGATTTCGATGCAAGCTTGTTCATTTCTTCAGGGGAGCCTCTCTAGAGTCCGGGAGTTCATGATCGCAGTGAAGGGACTACTACATGGAGCTATTGAAGTGAAGGAGTGGTCTATAAAGGTTGTATTCCTTGTTCACTTTAGTTGCAAAGTTGTTTGCATTTCGATTCGTCGCTTTTTCCAGTATACGATTCTATGTTAGGGATAGCTAGAACGGCTAAGATTTTAATATGGCATGAAAGATGCCTCCCGAAACCTTACTGCCGTGCTAGGAAACCCTTCAAGTGTACCCAGTTTGCACTGAGCACCCGTATATCATCTTTGATGTTAAACACCAATGGATGTGGGATCATCCATCACCCATCGTATAAGTCAAGATGCGTATACGCTAGTTTACTCTGGAGTATCGATGCCCTGTCTCGATACAACCTCGACTAGGAACAATTATAGGATGTACTCGTGGACTACCCTGGCCCCACTAGTATGATCTGCATCATAGTCCTAGTAGTCAAGTACATATCCTAAGGGCTTTATCAACATGTCAGAGCAAGAGAGTAACACAATACAAGTCAACATGTTAAGACAAAGAGCAACCAGATAACATGCTATCATGTCGAGCAAGAAAGTCTTCTCTATATATATCCAAGCATCCACTATAATATGCATCATATGTACAATAATGGCCTCTAGGGCATATACATAACTAAGACAAAGAACTCCAGACGGTATCTTTTCTATTACGCAGAGGAACAAAAGTTTTTTGTTTCTTATCATGCCTTTTTTTTTTGAAAATCATTTTTTGGAAAAAGGATAAGGGGAGAGCAATAGAACTGGATGAAATTCCAGAAACACAAACTATTACTGAAAGCATAGTAAAACCAGATGTTTCAGAAGAACCGGGCATCCCCGTGCCACTCTATAGGACTAGTAGGCAGTCTCATCCGCCCGAGAGATACTATGGTTTTCTTAGAGACGGGGATCGAGTGGATTGCATCATTGTATATGATGAGCCAACTAGCTTCCAGCAAGCTATTTAGAGCAGAGACTCGGTAAAATAGCTGGAAGCAACGCGGACCGAAATGGAGTCCATCTTACACAACAAAGTATACTCTTTGAACATTGCTCCAGAAGGGGTAAAACCAGTAGGGTGCAAATGGATCTTCAGAAAGAAGATTGGTGTAGATGGACAGGTTGAAACCTATAAGGCTAGACTTGTTGCAAAAGGTTTTCGTCATAAACCTGGTTTGGACTATGATAAAACCTTTTCTTCAGTGGCTATGCTCAAATCCATTCGGATCCTACTTGCCATTGATGCCTTCCATAATTGTGAGTTTTGGCAGATAGATGTATAGACCACTTTTCTAATGGATATTTGGAAGAGTCTGTCTATATGGATCAACCAGAGGGTTTCAATCAGAGTGGGAGCAGCAGGAAAATGTGCAAGTTGCTTAAGTCCATTTATGGACTAAAGAAGACATCGCGGAGTTGGAACATCTGTTTTGATAAGACAGTCAAAGAATTCAACTTTATCAAAAATTCAGATCAACCATGCATTTATAGTAAGATTGTAGGGAGAACTGTGGGATTCCTCGTCTTGTACGTAGATGAAATTCTCTTGATAGGAAATGACATTCCTATACTACAATCAGTCAAAGTATTCTAGTCACAAAGGTTCTCCATGAAAGACCTGGGTGATGCCAACTACATTCTGGGGATCCAGATCTATCGTGATATATCAAAGTGGATAGTAGGACTTTCACTGTCAAGTTACAACAACACTATACTGAAAATATTAGTGTTGAAGATTCAAAGCGCGGTAGTCTGCCGGCTTGTCACGGAATCACCCTCTCCAAAGAGATATCTCCCAAGAGTGATTTGGAAAGGGCTCGCATCACATCTATACCCTACGCTTCTATGGTAGGCTCTATAATGTATGCGATGTTGTGTACCAGACCAGATGTTGCTTACACACTCAGCGTGGTAAGCGGTATCAGCCAAACCTAGGGGTGAAGCACTTGAAAGCGGTAATGAGCATTCTCAAGTACCTGAGAAGGACTAAGGAGATGTTCTTAGTGTATGGCAGATAGGACCGTCAGATTGAGGCATTTGCTGACTCTAGCTTCCAGAGTGACAAGGATGATTCCAAGTACATGTCGGGTTATATCTTTACCCTCAATCGAGGGGCGGTCTGTTGGAAGAGCTCCAAGCAGGACACCGTTGCTGACTCGACGATGGAAATAGAGTATTTCGCTACATGAGACGCCGAAAAAGTGGCAGTCTGGATGAGGAAGTTCTTAACTGAACTTTAGGTGGTTCCTTCCATTGTTGATCCAATACTTTAGTATTGACAACAACGGCGCTATAGCTTAAAGAAGGAACCCAGGTCCCATCAGAGATCCAGACAAATCTTGAGGCGGTACCATCTGATCAGAGAGATCGTTGATCGCTAAGATATCTAGTTGAGGAGAGTAGATTCGTAGAACAACACTGCAGATCCACTCATGCAGGCCATCTCTCAGACACTGTTCAAAAGGCTATTCAAGATCATTGGTCTGCGATACGCCAATATATGACCTTAGTGAAAGTGGGAGATTGTTAGTGATATATGCCCTAGAGGCCATTATTGTATCATACTGGTTTATATATCACTGTAACGCTTTAGAAATCGTTATACGAATTTTCCGTTAAAAGGTAAAATAGGCAGCGTTTTTCCGTAAAAACCCAGAAGTGATCATTTTTCAGTATACACTTAACTACACCTAGTTTAATTAGGAATGTGCTACTATGCGTTTTTTAGTTGTCACTTGAAAATTTTAGTTCACTTAAATATTTTTCGCAAATCCAAATATTATTATAAGCTTTTAATTATGCACTTAATTAGTGGTAATTACAAATTTGATTGGGTTAATTATGCTAAAGTGAATCTATGCTAATTTAATCACAAGATTTAAGCTTTAAACCTTCTCTCCAAAATATCTAGATATTTGTAGAATTAAAGAAAATTTTTAAAAAAATGATTAAGAGGTGGCATGGATGGGAGAGGCTTTAAATGAGCATTTTTTGTGAACTTAGCTATAACTTTCCACACAAATTCCACAAACCTCCTCATTTCTTAAGCTTGGCCGAGCCCCCTGCTGCCCTTTCTCTTCGTTTGCCCCATTTTCACTTCATCAAGCTCAAATAAATCATAAAAAATAATAAAATAATCACACAAACTCACAAATAAATCCCTACACATTATTCTTCAGCCCTAAACAAGCTTGGATCTTCATGAAAGTTATCATTTTGGAGGCTAATTTGGAGTTTAGTTGCTAGTTTGTGAATCTAGAGGAGGTATAAAATCGTAACCCTAACCTTTAATTGTTGTTTAAATACTTTAAGCTAACTTATTAGATGTTTAGTATAGCTTTAATTAGCATGTTTAGAAATTCATGAAAGAGTTGTGAAGCTCAAGTTAGGGTTTGATTGGTTGAAATGATTAATGGAGAAGTGTAGACGTGGAAAAACTTAACATAGTTGTAAGAATATTATTTGTTATTTTCCTAATTGTATAATTAAGGTTAATAGCAAACTAACTTTTATTAAATC
The DNA here is from genome assembly GCA_030015575.1 of Agapanthus africanus. NCBI lineage: Eukaryota > Viridiplantae > Streptophyta > Magnoliopsida > Asparagales > Amaryllidaceae > Agapanthus > Agapanthus africanus. Next base: position 283,741,114 of record CM057343.1, on the reverse strand, counting down.
TTATATGGGTGAGATTAAAATTGTTGTAAAGGTTTGTGTGACTTAGTTAAGCTGCTTTGCGATGATTGTGATCGATAGAATTTTTTAAACTTCTAGACTTGAGCTAAAATGTTGAAAAGTTGCTTACTAGGTTTTCGGTTAAATTAGGCGTGGGTTTCAATTAATGTTGAGATGATATATATATTATATTCCACGCTATATATTGTGTTGTGAATGCGCGATCGGTACGATCGGGGTCTAGGCTTGGTGGTTGCGTGGTTTAGCGATCCTAGTTAGGGTTGTACCGATGTCGTACGTGTTTTGTGCACTATGTGCACAGTGTGTTTATCTTGTGGACGTTATCCGTGTGTTTCGTTATCTTTGTGTCGGCGCAGGATATTTAGCCTTATATGTTGTGTTTGTAATATTTTAGGATCGCAGCGAGGACTTCGGATACTGCGAAGAAAGGGAAACAAGTGGTCAGATTTTCTTAACTCGAGATCATCTGTTAGTAGATTTACCATCTATGGGGAAATCGGCCGTATGGCGTTGTGCATCAGGTCTGGATATGATATGATTGCTGCATGTTTATACGCATATGAGTTTATTGCACATTAGCATATTATTACCTGTTGTGCCTTGACTTGGTACCTATAGGACACAATACCATTACTGATTGTTCATGTTGCACGAGCACAAATTTTATGCTACACACACACCGTCGGTAATTGCCATGACACACACTACATATATACATATGTGATATTGTATCGGTTTTTGTCATTGAGACATGGATTCTTATTCCGTTGCGTATATAAAATGTAGTGTACAGGCTATACCTACATGCTTACTCATATACCTGGCTATAGCTACATGTACATCATGCATACATACTTACATGTATACCCACATATCTTGCTATAGCAATATATACCCCTAAGTGGTATTGTATTGTCATTTGACATTGAGACGTTGGTTATTGTGCTATTGCGCTTATGAAATGCATCATACATACCTGCTTACATGTAGATACACATATCTTGCTATAGTTACATGTACACCTCATATAATGCTGCACTTGATTTCAGAAGAATTGGGAACCGGATGATATATTTTAAACTGGATTCATTTAAAAGAGCGGTTTTCCCTTAGTATGCTCATATTGCTGTTTTATGTTGCATACATCAGTTTTCATGGATTTATGTATTGAGATATGGATTTCATGTGATTTATCGATTTGAGAACCATGCAGGTATTTCAAGAAATTTATGTATTGTTTGATAACCCGATTTCTCTTGATATGATATTTCAGTGCGTCCACCATGAGTTTTCTCAGTTCTGAGACTTGTGATCGATACCCGATTCGAGGAGCGGTAGGCACCGTTTGCGGGTAAATAGTCCTGGTATCGTTCCTCGGGGCAAGAGATGATTTTCGTGGTATAGACGATAAGCCTGGCTGGCGGGCTAGTACCTACCGGTGATAGTATTTGGACTCGGCGGTTATCGTGGGGATACCGACCAGAGTCGAGAGATGGATATGGGCCGATCCGGACTGACGGAGCCCGATATATATATATTTACGTGTCGATGCTGGACACAAGTATTTTATGATGTTTTGTTTTCCATGAGATATACAGATATGAGGGCCGGTTTTGGTGACGGCGCCTGAGGATTTTGGGATTTAATTTGTCAGTGAGGGATACTGGGGTTTTTCCATGCTGATGATTTTCGCATGAGATTTTATTATATCATCCCACACTTAGGATTATTTTGATATGCATTGCCTCATGTAGTTGTAGTACCCTAATGATGTACCTTTACATGATTGTCGCATATACATATTGCCATACTTATGCTATCAGATTTTATGTGATAGATTTATCGCTGTTCGTGCATACTTGCGATTACAGTATGATGTTATTTACTATTCACGAGTTGGCAATTCACCCCCGTTGTGCCATAGTGTTTTGCAGGACTTACACTCAGAGTAGTCGCGGCAGGGCTTCCTATTTTCTCTACTTTCATGGATAGCGCTACGTTTATATGCCATGACAGATTCCGTTCAGATACTGGGAGTAGCAGAGACGTAGGACGAGGCCAGTTATTCAGCACTTATCCCAAGGAGGGTCAGCAGTCGACGTCTGGGTGCTTTAGCTGTGGCAGTCTACATCACCTCGTTAGGGATTATACTGCGATACGCCAGAGAGAGGCAGCCATACCACATGTTACCTTACTGCCTTCTCCACCTCAAGTAGCGTTGCCTCTTGCGCCTGTTGTTGCTCCGCATCAGACTTATGCTCAGAGAGGTCGTGGTCGTGGAGGGGTTATTCAGGGAGGACAGGGTGGTAGAAGCAGAGGACAGCCAGTTGCCGGTAGAGGGCAGGCTCGAGTGTTTTCCTTGACTCATCAGGACGTGCAGGCGTCCAATGCAGTAGTTTCAGGTACTCTTCCTGTATGTTCTTTTGATGCACACGTTTTATTTGATCCGGGATCTACGCATTCGTATGTTTCTACGCACTTCATGCCGAGGTTAGGATGAGAGTCGTGTTTGCTAGATTAGCCGCTTGTCATGACTACTCCTGTTGGTGAGTCGTTTGATGCGCGACACGTGTTTCGGTCGTGTACTGTTCGTATAGGAGATAGAGATTTGTCTGTCGACTTGATCCTTCTTGAGATTTGGACTTCGACGTTCTCCTGGGCATGGACTGGTTAGCTACTTGCTACACGTCCATGGACTGCCGCGAGAAGACAATGAGGTTTTGTTTTCCCGACGAGTCAGTACTTGTTGTGTAGGGGGACCGTGGTGCCACCCCTCACAGTTTAATTTCAGCCCTTTGCGCTAGTTGGCTTTTGAGGAGGGGATGTCGGGGATTCTTGGCTTTCATTCATGATACTGGAGCCACAGTAGAGTTGTTGGAACAAGTTCCTATCGTGTGAGAGTTTTCTGATGTTTTTCCCGATGAGTTACCTGGTTTGCCGCCAGAGCGCGATATTGGGTTTTGCATTGATTTGATTCCCGGCACGGGGCCTATTTCTATACCGCCTTACCGGATGGCCCCGGCGGAGCTTAGAGAGATTAAAGATCAATTGCAAGGATTGCTTGATAGGGAACTTGCGCGTCTGAGTGTTTCGCCTTGGGGAGCTCCTGTTCTGTTCGTCAAGAAGAAGGACGGCAGTTTGAGGTTGTGTATGGATTATCGTCAATTGAACCGAGTTACGGTGTGGAATAGGTATCTTTTAGCTCGCATTGACGATTTGTTTGATCAGCTCCAGGGTGCGAAACATTTTTCTAAGATTGATTTGTGATCGGTTTATCATCAGTTGCGGGTTCGGAATGAAGACATTCCGAAGACTGCTTTTCATACGCGCTACGGGCATTATGAGTTTTTGGTAATGCCGTTCGGACTCACCAATGCTGAAGCAACATTCATGGATCTGATGAACCGGATTTTTAGGCTGTTCCTCGACCAGTTTATTATTGTGTTTATTGATGACATTCTGGTCTACTCTAGGAGTCGAGAGGAGCAAGAGCAGCACTTGAGGATTGCTTTGTAGACATTGAGATAGCACCAGCTGTATGCTAAATTCTCAAAGTGCGTGTTTTGGCTTAATAGAGTTGACTACCTGGGTCATGTGGTGACAGGAGACGGTATTCTTGTGGACCCGAGGAAGTCGAGGCTGTATAGCTTTTACCCAGACCTGTATCTGTGACAGAGGCCTGCAGCTTTTTGAGCTTAGCTGGTTATTATCGCCGTTTCGTGCAGGATTTTTCAAGTATCGCTGCACCGCTGACTGGACTAATCCGGAAGGGAGTTCCTTTTCTCTGGACTGATGCGTGCGAGCAGAGTTTTCAGTAGTTAAAGACTCGGTTGACGACTGCACCATTCTATCTTTACCTTCTGGATCGGGTGGCGATGTTGTTTACTGTGATACTTCTCGAGTGGGGCTCGGTTACGTACTGATGCAGCATGATAGAGTAATTGCTTATGCTTTTAGGTAGCTGAAGAGGCACGAGCAGAATTATCCCACTCACGATCTTGAGATGGCTTTGGTGGTCTTTGCTTTGAAAATTTAGAGACACTACTTTTATGGGGAGTCGTGTCAGATTTTTATGGACCACAAGAGCTTGAAGTACATCTTCCAGCAGTGGGACCTGAATCTGAGACAGCACCGGTGGATGGAGCTTGCGAAGGATTATGATTGTGAGATCCTTTATCATCCGGGCAAGGCGAATGTGATAGCTGATACTTTGAGTCGTAGGCCCAGGGGTAGCTTGTCCCAGTTGAGCGCAATTCAGCGACAGTCATCTACAGACTGGCAGATCTTGTGCGATTGTATTGTACAGTTTGAGTTCACTTCCACTGGGGGACAGATTGCTCATGTCCGCGCCCGTCCGCTTCTACTTGATCGTATCCATGAGGCGCAACCCAGTGATGCCCGTTTGTCTAAGATTCTTGAGCTTGTTCGGCAGGGTACAGATTCGGAGTTCTTGATTGATGACCAAGGTGTGCTACGTTACGGGACTCACTTGTGTATACCAGATATTGATGGGTTGAGACGCAAGATCCTAGAGCAAGTACATCAGTCAGCTTTTAGCGTTCATCCAGGTTCCACCAAGATGTACCGTGACTTGAGAGACATTTACTGGCGGGAAGGGATGAAGCGCGATGTTTCGGACTTCGTTTCGAGGTGCCTGACTTGTCAGCAAGTCAAAGCTGAGCATGAAAGACCGGCTGGAAAGTTGCATCCTTTATCCGTTCCTGAGTGGAAATAGGAGCAGATTTCCATGGCTTTGTTGTGGGTCTACCCAGGACCAGTCGAGTGTATGACTCCTTTTGGGTGATTGTTGACCGGTTGACGAAAGAGGCTCATTTCCTTTCAGTGAATACAACTTTCGGTTATGCTCAGTATGCTCAGTTGTATATAGATGAGATTGTGTGTTTGCATGGAGTTCCCACATGCATCGTATCCAACAAGGACACCCAGTTTACTAGCCGTCTTTGGCAGAAGCTTCAGGAAGCTTTGGGTACCCGCTTGAGTTTTAGAACCGCTTTTCATCCGCAGACCGATGGTCAGTCAGAGCGGACAATACAGACTCTAGAGGATATGCTTCGTGCGTGTGTGCTTGATTTTGGTGGCAGTTGGGATCGTCACTTGCCGTTGATTGAATTCTCCTACAATAACAGTTATCAGGAGACGATTCAGATGGCGCCTTTTGAGGCTTTGTATGGTAGGAAGTGTCGATCACCAGTCTGTTGGACCAAACTCAGCGAGGGTAGGGTGTTGGAACCCCAGTTTGTTCAGGAGACTACGGAGAAGATCCAGCTGATTCAGGATAGGATGAGAGCAGCCCAATACAGACAGAAGTCTTATGCCGACCGTTGTCGTCGCAGACTTGAGTTCGCAGTAGGGGATCTTGTATTCCTACGGATTTCTCCGATGAAGAGGGTGATGAGATTTGGGAAGAAAGGGAAGCTCAGTCCCAGATTTTTGGGTCCTTTCGAAATCCTTGAGCTATTTGGTGCCGTTGCCTATCGTTTCGCACTTCCGCCCAGTTTTCCGGATGTTCACCCCATATTCCATGTGTCGATACTTCGCAGATACCTTCATGATCCGTCTCACATGATTCAGCACCAGAATGTTCAGCTTGAATGCGATCCTTCATTCACCGGGCAGCCTGTAGTTATATTGGATCGGCAGGTGAAGAAACTTTGGTCAAAGGTCTTGCCATCTGTGAAGGTTCTTCGGTGTGGCCCTACTAGTGAAGAGATCACTTGGGAGGCCGAGAGTGAGATGCGGAAGAAATTCGCTCATCTTTTCGAAGGTACGCGTAGTTAAATTTTAAATTCGGGGACCGAATTTCTTTAAGGGGGGAAGATTGTAACGCCTTAGAAATCGTTATGTGAATTTTCTGTTAAAAGGTAAAATAGGCGGTGTTTTTCCGTAAAAACCCAGAAGTGATAATTTTTCAGTATAGACTTAACTGCACCTACTTTAACTAGGAATGTGCTACTTTGCGGTTTTTAGTTATTACTTGAAAATTTTAGTTCACTTAAATATTTTTCGCTAATTAAAATATTATTATAAGATTTTAATTATTCACCTAATTATTGGTAATTACAAATTTGAATGGCTTAATTATGCTAAAGTGAATCTATGCTAATTTAATCACAAGATTTAAGCTTTAAACCTTCTCTCCAAAATATCTAGATATTTGTAGAATTAAAGAAAATTTTAAAGAAAATCATTAAGAGGTGGCATAGATGGGAGAGGCTTTAAATGAGCATTTATTGTGAACTTAGCTAGAATTTTCCACACAAATTCCACAAACCTCTTCATTTCTTAAGCTTGGCCGAGCCCCCCCGGTTCCCTCTCTCTCCTTTGCCCCATTTTCATTTCATCAGGCTCAAATAAATCATCAAAAATCATCAAATAATCCCACAAACTCACAAACAAATCCCTACCCATTATTCTTCAACACTAAACAAGCTTGAATCTTCATGAAAGTTATCGTTTTGGAGGCTAATTTGGAGTTTAGTTACTAGTTTGTGAATCTAGTGGAGGTATAAAATCCTAACTCTAAACTTTAATTGTTGTTTAAAAAATTTAAGCTAGCTTATTAGATGTTTAGTATAGCTTTATTTAGCATGTTTAGGAATTCATGAAAGAGTTGTGAAGATCAAGTTAGGGTTTCATTGGTTGAAGTGGTTAATGGAGAAGTGTAGACTTGGAAAAACTTCGCCTAGTTCTGAGAATGTTATTTGTTATTTTCCTAATTTTCTAATTAAGGTTAATAGCAAACTAACTTTTATTAAACCTTATATGGGTGAGATTAAAATTGTAGTAAAGGTTTGTGTGACTTAGGTAAGCTGATTTGCGATGATTGTGATCGCTAGAATTTTTTAAACTTCTAGACTTGAGCTAAAATGATGAAAAGTTGCTTACAAGGTTTTCGGTTAAATTAGGCGTGGGTTTCAATTGACGCTGCGATATTATATATATTATCTTCCACGTTATATATTGTGTTATGAATGCGCGATCGGTACGATCGGGGTCTAGAGCGATCCTAGCTTGGGTTGTGCCGATGTCGTACGTGTTTTGTGCACTAGGTGCACTGTGTTTATCTTGCGGACGTTATCCGTGTGTTTCGTTATCTTTGTGTCGGCGCGGGATATTTAGCCTTATGTGTTATGTTTGCAAAATTTTAGGATCGCAACCGGGGACTTCAGACGTGTAACGCTTTGAAAATCGTTTAGGCAGTTTTTCGATAATCCGCAAAATAATCGGTCTTTTCCGGAAAAAGTCAAAATAATTATTTTTCAATAAAGGCCTAATTATACAAAATTTAGATAAGATATTGATAGAAATTGGTCACTAAATTGTCGCTTAAAAATTTCTGGTTATTCTAAAAAATTTCCTTAATTAATTATTTTTAATATTATTTTAAGCTTTTAAAAATACATTAAATTAGTGGTAAATACAAATTTGAATGGGTGAATTATACACTTAGGATCCATTACAACCTAAATCCTAGTGGTAACATAAATTCAAACAAGTTATTGCTAGTCTAGTTGTTTCTATGGTTTAAAATGGAAATAAATGAAAATGGAAATAGAAATGGGTCTAAATTGTAAATGACATATGTAAGTGTTCTTAGCCAAAAAATAAATAAATTTTCAACTCACACCCACATCAATTTCCCTCTTTCCCTGGCCGAATTTTTGTGGTTGGAAATTTTCCCATGTCCACTTTAAATTTAGAAGAAAAAAGAAACTTAAAATGGGGGGTCTTAATGTATAGAATTGATGTGAAAGCATTAAATGCATTTGAGAAAGACCTTTTGTGTAGAATTTTCCACACAATTCACTCACTCTCTCCCCATTCCTCTCCAGGCCGAGCCTCAACCTGCAACTTCCCCAAAAAATTTTCCCATTTCTCTTGCTTCAAAATTCTATTAAAAATCCACCGAAATCCACAATTTCCTTCACAATTCAACACTAACCCCTATTCTACTCCTTCTCAAGCCAAAAATTATTTAAAACATGGATAAAAGGGGCAACTTTGGAGGCTAAGTGCAAGAGGTTCACAACTTTTAAGGTATAATTCTAATCTAATTGTTAAATTGGTAGTTTAAATTTGCTAATTTAGAATTTTAAAGTGTTAATTTGGTTATAATTTCTTGTTTAATGAAATCCAAGAAAAATGTTGATGTTGTAATTAGGGTTTGATGCATGGTAAATGGGTTAAATTTAGTTTTATGGCCATCTAGTGGGTTAGTTTGGAAATTTATGCTAGTTTGTGATCGCTATATCATTAATTCGCGATATTTGCATCGAAATCGCTATGTTAGCGCTTACTAGGTTTTTATAAAAATTAAGTGAAGTAATTGCGATATCTTGATGATATTATTGGCATCACTTACGACATTTAGGATGTGTGAATGCAGAGTTTGGTTTAATCGGGTTTTATTTTTGACGGTTGCCCCGAAACGACGATTTCAGTTAAGGTTTTAATGATTTTCGTGTGTTTTCCGCGCACCGAGTGCACGTTGTGCCTAACTTGTGGGCGTTGATCTTTTCATATTGTGACTAGCGTCATTTCATAATGTGTAATCTTATGTTGTGTGTTATGCAATTTTAGGATCGGTTGTGGAAACATCGGACGCGGCGCGCCAAGGCAAAGCGGTGGTTAGATCAGATTAGCGAGGCGTCCGGGTGAGTAGATGTATACATCTATGGGGAAATCGTCTGGATGGCGCGAGGCGCCCCATAATTAGGATCACTTTATTACTTGAAAACTATAAGCATAATTAGTTAGTTAACCATCTCCTTCATATGGATACCCTTCTAGTTATTCGTCTGCTGGGATTGCATGGATATCTATATACCTATGTGTGATATCACCCCTTAGGACACTTACACCATTACCATTGGCTCATGTTGCACGTGCACTATTCATGTGACACACATGCCTTTGGTAATTGCCATGCCACGAGCACTGTAGAATCTGCTTAGTTCAGTATCAACACTTGCATCGTATATGATACATTGAATTGCATAGCATATATATATACCTCACTTCATCATCATGCTTATATAGATTCCTAGCCATAAATCACTTTGCATACCTTTGACATCATAAGCATTTATCATATACAACATGTTGGGTATTATGATTTTCTTGAGGATTTCAGCATTGATGAGATTTCTGGATTTTGGGGAAAACTGCAAGAATTTAATAAAAGCTTATTATCATCATTTTTAAAATAAAGTTGCGGTTTTCTCGTGATGTATGTGTCGTCCACCATGAGTTTTCATGTTTTCTGTTAGAATTCGAGACCCGATTCGAGGAGTGGATGAACTGTCTCAGGTACATGGTGGGCCCGGTATGGTACCCCGGGGCAAGAAGATCGAGTTGTAGACGATGAGCTTGGCAGGGGAAGACTAACTACCGGTGATGTCTGGCTCGGCGGATATCCGAAGGATACCGACCATTGTCGTGAGATTGATGATATGGGCCGATCCGGACTGACGGAGCCCGAGTTATTGAGACATTGATATAGTGAGACATTGAGACAGATATATCTCCATATTTGGTGTCGATGCTTGACACGGTTTTCGGATGATTTCATTGATGGTACTTTGGATTTTGTACAGATATTTTTTTAAAGTTAAGAATGCAAATATCATCGTATCTAAAAGCTTACAGATTTCATATTGATTTTGCATCCATGTGCATACATATTAGTAGCATCGCATTATACTTAGATATGCAGATTGCGACGCATTGCGTGCATTCTTTCGATAGCCTTATTAGAAGTTACTTTCTTCTCACGAGCTGGCAACTCACCCCTGTTGTGCCACAGTGTCTTGCAGTCAGACCCGTCAGCTTTGCAGCGGCGGGCGTTTCTTTTCATTGGCTTCTTTTGCTCAGACTCGCGACATTGCTCGTAGGTGGGTTGTGAGGACACTATGTCTCTTTTGTACTATCATTGTATCTAGTATTCTCCATCTACCACTTCTTATTTGTATATACGACCTAGTGATGAGACTGAGAGATTTGTGTATATGTGGTTTCTCTGGGGTCGAGCTCACTTGAGCTGACGTTGTGTTTTTCTTATTTTTTCATTTCTTTATACTTATTTGCTTGATATTGCATATATATTGCGTGTGGTTGTGATCCGCCTTGGGCGAAGAGCTAGCTCCCGCTTGGGGATGTCATTTTATCATTACAGGTTTATATATCTTGTTGTACCCATTTTGGGAGCCAGTTTTTACAAAAGAGACTCTGCCGAAATTTTCGGAAAATTTTGATATTTTTAAAAAAGGGGATTATTATAACCTAATTGGTTTAAAATCGTTTGATAAAAGGTTTTCCTTCACCCTGGTTGATTTTGGTTTAGATTTTCTGGGCTCTACCTGACTTAGGTTACGTTATGCCTTTAGACGTCTCGTAATCTAAGTGCCAGTCACGTTACGTACCTTCGGGTCGTGACAGGATGCTGCGAAGAAAGCGAAGCAGGTGGTCGGATTTTCTTAGCTCGAGATCATCCGTGAGTAGATTTAACATCTACGGGAAAATTTCCCGTATAGCGTTATGCGTCAGGGCTGGATATGATATTATAGCTGCATGTTTATACGCATATTAGTTGATTGTGCATGAGCGTCATTGCATATTATTACCTGTTGTGCCTTGAATTGGTACCTATAGGACACAACACCATTACTGACGGTTCATGTTGCACGAACACAAATTGTATGCTACACACACAACGTCGGTAATTGCCAAGACACACACTACATATATACATATGTGATATTGTATCGGTTATTGTAATTGAGACAGGGTTTCTTATTCAGTTGCACATATGTAATGTAGTGTACAGGCTATACCTACATACTTACTCATGTACATGGCTATAGCTACATGTACATCATGCATACATACTTACATGTACACCCACATATCTTGCTATAGCTATATATACCCCTAAGTGGTATTGTATTGTCATTTGACATTGAGACTTTGGTTATTGTGCTATTGTGCTTATGAAATGCATCATACATACCTGCTTAGATGTAGATACACATATCTTGCTATAGTTACATGTACACCTCATATGATGCCGCACTTGGTTTCGGTGGAATTGGGAACCGCATGATATATTTTAAAACTGGATTCACTTAAAAGAGCGGTTTTCCCTTAATATTCTCATATTGCTGTTTTATGTTGCATACATCATTTTTTATGGATTTACGCATTGAGATATGGATTTCATGTGATTTATGGATTTGAGAACCGTGGGGGTATTTCAAGAAATTTATGTATTGTTTGAAAACCCGGTTTCTCTTGATATGACATTTCAGTGTATCCACCATGAGTTTTCTCGGTTCTGAGACTTGTGTTCGATATCCGATTCGAGGAGCGGTAGGCACCGTCTGCGGATACATGGTAGACCAGGTATGGTTCCCCGGGGCAAGAGATGATTTTGGTGGTATACACCATGAGCCTAGCTGGCGGGCAAGTACCTACCGGCGATAGTAATTGGACTCGGCGGTTATCGTGGGGACACCGACCGGAGTCGAGAGATGGATATGGGCTGATCCGGACTGACAGAGCCCGAGGGCCGTTCCGGACTGACGAAGCCCGATATATATGTATTTACGTGTCGATGCTAGACATGGTATTTCATGATGTTTTATTTTCCATGAGATATACAGATATGAGGGCCGGTTTTGGTGACGGCGCCTGAGGATTTTGGGATTGGATGTGTCAGTGAGGGACATTAGGGTTTTCCCATGCTGATGATTTTTGTATGAGATTTTATTATATCATCCCACACTCAGGATTATTTCGATATGCATTGCCTCATGTAGTTGTAGTACCCTGATGATGTACCTTTACATGATTGTTGCATATACATATTGCCATACTTATGCTATCAGATTTCGTGTGATAGATTTATCACTGTTCGTGCATACTTGCGATTACAGTATGATGTTATTTACTATTCACATGTTGGCAACTCACCCCCGTTGTACCACAGTGTTTTGCAGGACTTACACTCAGAGTAGTCACGGCGGGGCATCCTATTTTCTCTACTTTCGCGGATACCGCTATGTTTGGATGTGAGACCTTTTGCTATAGGTGGGTTTGCGGTTATCCGACGATGTTCATTATTTATCTTTTGTATCTAATAATCTCTATCTACCATCTTCATGTATTTGACTTTGAGACGAGTTGCGAGGATCGATGTTGTATTATTTTGTGACTTTGGGTGCCGTGCTCGTGGGAGCCGGCCTTGTTATAAAGTTTTACCTCCTTATGCTGTTTTCATTTATATTTCTTCGCAACGGCGTCGTATATATGTTTGTGGTGGTTGTTTCTACTGTTGGGCATGATTTTCTCCCTTTTGGGATGCTTTACTTATATTCTATATTGTACCCATTTCTGGGGCTAGTTTTTACAAAGGAGGTGCTGCCGAAATTTTTAAGAATGTAAACTTAAGTTTAAAGATTTCTACTTGAGATTTCCGAAGGTTTTTAACTATGTTTTCTCCACTTATCCTTTTTAGGGTGGTTTAGATTTCTGGGTTTTGGCTTTCTTAAATTGTGTACACCTGTTGACGTCACGTGGTTTAAGTGCCGGTCACGTGCCTAAATTTTGGTCGTGACAATTGCTTAATTGAAGCTTAGGATATACACGGATATAGTAACACTCTTGCTCAAAATGGTGGAATGCTACCTGGTCTGTTTCTACCCCAATATGTGCATGTATCTTTTTAGCATATCGCTTATACATATTGGTAGAGCTCATAGGATCTTTGATTGATTACCAGCGTTGTGATGGCAGTCACACCAGTGGGGGCTGGGTAGTCTATAAGCACATCCTTATACAAGTCACTAGTCATAGGATTATCGAGATGGGGCATCGATACTCCAGAGTAGACTAGTGTATACGCTTCTCATACCAGCAGGGGAGATGGTCTTTCCCACGGACATTAGTACGTCGTAATGGAGATAATATGCAGGTGCTCATTAAGGTATGAGTACAATGGACAGGACTCATCGAGAACTGCTGGTTGGTATTATACCTGTCTTCGGTAGCAGTTCCCAGGTGACATGAATATACCATAGTCTATTGACTTGACACTGCTACTTCGCCTCGAGTGTGTTCCCACTGTACTTTGATTACTACCCTACCATAGCTTAAAGGAGTCATTCAAACAGGTAGTAGCTGGGTGCCGTCCCGAAGAACTTAGAGGCAGTGGTGGTTAGATAGAATTCGTCACTCCCGGTATTGGGGGTTGATATCGCGCTGTGTTCGGAAGGCCATTACACAGTCCTTAACCAAGCAAAGAGAGAATTACTCGTAGGTACTCGAATAATTTCTCAGGGTGTTTTGGGCTACTCTCCGACACGACATTGTTAGTGTATATGCCCTAGAGGCCATTACTGTATCATACTAGCTTGTATATTACTTAATGGAAGCTTGGGATATTCACAGTTGTATTGACAGTCTTGCTCAAAATGGTAGTATGCTACTTGGTTTGTCTCTACTTCAATATGTGCATGTGTTTCTTTTAGCATATCACTTATATACATATTAGTAGAGCCCTTAGGATCTTTGCTTGATTACCAGCGTTGTGATGGCAGTCATACTCGTGCGGGCTGGGTAATCCATAAGCGCATCCTTATACAGGTCCCTAGTCGTAGGACTATCGAGACAGGGCATCGATACTCCGGAGTAGACTAGCGTATGCGCTTCTCATCCCAACGGGGGAGACGGTCTGTCCCACAGCCGTCAGTACGTCGTACTTGAGATAGTATGCGGGTGCTCGTTAGGTTACGAGTAAACTGGACAGGACTCGTCGGGAACTGTTGGTTGGTATTATACCTATCGTAAGTTATCAGTTCCCAGGTGACATGAGTAAAGCTTAGTCCGCCGACTTGACACTGTCATTTCGCTTCGAGTGTGTTCCCACTGTACTTAGATTACTAGCCTACCATGGCTCAAAGGAGTCGTGCAAACAGGTAGTAGTTGGGTGCAGTCCCGAAGCACTTGGAGGCAGTGACGGTTATACAGGACTCGCCTCTCCCGGTATTGGGGGTTGACATCGCGCTGTGTCTAGGAGAGCCATTACACAAGTAGTCCCTGGCCAGGACAAGCGAGATATACCGGTAGGTTTCCAGTGTTATCTCAGGGTGTTCTGGGCTTCACTCCGACACGACTTGTACCGCTATTAGGGGACTGACGTTTACCGCCCCCTAGGCCCACCATGCGATGTATCAGACGAACAGACCGGACTGTACGGAGATTGTCACATACAGGCTCAGTAGGAGTTCGGATGGGTTTACCTCATCGGCCTTCTTAATGACATCTACCTGGGGACCGTTACGTACAGCTAGTGCCGCTTGCGTTCTGTGGTTAAACCCACTGGCAGCGTAGTGTCGAGTCTTTAGAGTCCCACACAGAGAGTTTCCCTGCACTAAGCGAAACGTGTAGAGGCCGTATGGTTTTACGGCAGGGCTACGATCACTTACGTGCACTTGTGTACGTATGCTGTTCGGGCAGGCAATACTTGTGGGCTTTGGTTTAAGCCAGATCCTAGTATTGCACAGATGGATTTGTTTTGTCTTCTGTGCATCCGCATTCTACGGAAAGCGGATGCGGGTGTGTATGGACAGTTTTGAGGAGCGATGAAGCAGGAGGTGCCCCATTAGGGTTTTGGCAGTTGGTTCGGCAAAAACCGTAATGTGACAACTCATTAGGGTTTTGACAATTCGTTTGGTCAGAACCATTATGAGCCGGAGACATTGTTTACTAATCCTTTTAGTGATAGTTTAGTGATGGCTAATTGCATTGACCATTTGACCACTTAGACCTCTCTTGACTTTGTTGACCCGTTAACCGTGTTGACCATTGACCTTCAAGAGAGATCTACACTCTTCTTTCATTTTCTTTTTAATCCTTGAGTTATGATAATGGTCAATTCAATGTGCCATCAACTTTATCATGATAGGATTAGTAATGATGATTTTAGTGTATTATTGCAACCATGGTTCATTTTCATTGGGGTTAATCTTTTCATTATTCTCTTCTCATTCTCTCTCTTGAAGTGAGAAGAAAAAGAAAAGCTCCATGGTTGCTAAGTTTCTCCTTCTTCTTCCTCCTCTTGATCTCATCTTTTGATCTCATGTGTTGAGAGAAAAAGATCCCACAAAGACAAACACATCCATACATCTCCTCTACACATCCTAGGGCTTCTTGATTAGCAATCTCTTTGCCCTAGTTGCCTCGGCTCGAGGTGGAGCTCGGTGTACAGCTCTCGGGTGGATCGTCTTCGACTCAAGAAGGCCACGGAGGTGCCCAAGGTCCAGATCGACGCTTGGAGCTTGGATGGACGAGCGGGACAACGGAATGAAGACCCGAAGGACCGATTCCGTGAGGTTTACTTTCTACAGCTTAGTAGTTAAAATCTCTAGTAGTTTTCTAGTTTCTAGTTTAGCCAAGATCCTTGCTTTTGAGTCCATGTTGCCTTGAGCCAAAATTATTGTTTTTTGCCGTTTCCGCCTCCCCGTAAGAACCGGGGTGAGCAACGTGGACTTACAGTGGTATCAGAGCATAGCTAAATATAAACTAGTAAGTTAGCAAAGTGTTTAGAATATCGATCGGAAAAAAAGTCGCAAAACACGTCCGCAAAACCTCAAGTTTCTGTCGATTTTTATACTGCTCAAAAAGTGATTTAAAATATATGAAAAATCGTCTCAGGGTTTTGTAAAAACACTGCAGAAAAACGATCCAGTGATTCGATTAAACCGACGCGGTTCCACGGCAATGACATGCTTATTGCCGCGATTCCGCGGCCGATTTAACTTGGCAGTGGATCGGGTTTCGTGCAGTGTTTTAGTTTGGCTGTTTTGGGATTTTTAAGACATGTTTTTTCTACCCAGATTTTCCAGAGAGCAAATTGACTTTTGGGGTGGTTTAAAATCCGTATTTTGATCGATATTCCGTAGACTTTGGCTAATGGATATTATCTGTGATGTGATATATGTATTGAACGTCCGCTAATCGCTATACGTCGATTAGTGGGGGTTATACATATCTGTGATCTGTAATGCTTGTTGGTTTGTGTATATGAACTCGTTGGATTGTCGCGGATGAATAGCCGGGAATGGGTGTGAGATGAGAGTTTCTTTTTCTTTCATTCATTGTAAAATTTGTAAATTGATGTAATATTATTTGTTTGGCCGCACAACCGGATCGGGGTTGTAGCCGTCATTGTATAATTTCTTTTTACTGTTTTTGCTCCTAGGATAGACCTAAGGTGGGGTGCACAAACTATCAGGTATCTCGAAGTGCCGAGTGGCCTACTCACGGTGTTGAGGGAGGTTGCTTCGCTTCGGGTAATTGGCGGGTAGTTTGCCGCACCCGTAGGGGTCTAGGATGGGGTTTGGCTATTCATTGCGACCATGTAATCCGCTTTTCATTACAGGCTCGTACGGAATGCGGATTCCTAGTATATCCAAAGAGTTCATCTGTGATCTGAAATGTCTATCATTGCTATATATCTATATACGATATCTATTTAGGCGTTGCTTATGTTTTTCAGCCGCGCTAGCCCAGCCCCTACTCTGTCGTTAGTTAAGTAACCTAACGGGTGATGACGGGGCCCCGTGGCGAATGCGAATGGCATAAGCGTACATCATATTTTGGTTGTTTTCTGCAATGGTAGGATTAAATGAGGGGACGTATTAAAAGAACTAATGCAAGAAAAATAAACGAAGTAAAAGTCGTTGGATCACTTTGATAACCACTCGGTTCTTTTCAAAAACCAGCATTTTTAACGCGGAGCTTGAACCACTCCTTTTAAAAGCTGTCTCGTTCTATCGATTATATCAAGTTCACTACGTTCACGGTTTCGCCAAAACCATTCGTAGCCCTCCGTCGTTTCGTATGGATAGTCAATAGTATTCAAGCTGTGTTTGTTGGCCAAAGTCATGGCATAGTGTTTGGTAGCTATTGGGTATTCATATGTAGCATAGATAGATGCGTTGGTTTGGGACAGTCGTACTGTCTTGTTGGCCAAAGTCAAAGGTATGTGCGGGTGGGTTCAAATTAACCTGGATAATGACGGGTAGAACTTGACATGTGACTTATGATTTGTTGGCCAAAGTCAAGGTCATAAGAGCATGGGGCAAAAATCCACATCGGAGTTTCAAAAGTACTGAAACTTGTTAGCACTGCATACCATTTGGAGTGTGATAATTCTGGTAGGATTCCTTCAGTTTTGTCACGCGATGATATTTGGATCCCGATCCTACTGTGAGTATATGCTACTCCTCGGGAACTATTTCACTTAACGATCAATGCTATAAACCAAGTAGGTGTCTAGAAAGGTGTTAGCGGGGTTACGCCCACAAGGAAAAGAGGTTACTTAATTAAGGAACTTCACGAAAGCGTTGGAAAACCTCCCTCGAAGTACCGACACAGGCCTGGCTGAACGGTTAAGCAAGTATTGTACGGTGAGATTGATCCCGACTAATTCATCCTTTATGGTTTGAGGAGGGATTCGAGAGACAGTGGGAGCCATCCTGTTTAGATAAATTAAAAACCAATCTAAACTTGCAAGAGCATCATGCTAAGTGTTTTCTTCTCTCTCTCTTAATTGCAGCGACTCAGTGACCGCACCTAGGTTACATCTAGATAATAAAATTACTGAATCTGACTGTTATGACTGGCAAAGGTCTGTCTAGATGTCCATTGCCCATGACAAGCTGGGACACCTCTTGACTGATCCAACCCCTGCCGGCTCAGGTCCAGTTTCCCCTGTCATAGATATTGATATCCGTAGGACATCGGAAGAAGACTGTGCGAAACCCAAGTGCCTCGTGTTAGCCTCAGTTGATGGTATATTCCAGAGGCAGCACGAGAAGATGGACTCAGTTTCTATCTTCCTCCATAACAAAGATTCATATGGAGAGCAATCTCGTATCGCAATATATGAGACCTCGAACGAATTGCTTCCAGCGAGGTTGGCTATCGGGTCATCTGTAAGCGGCAACGTCCTTACAGAGACCAGCTCTTTCGAGATCACGGACCTGAAGACCACGTTGAAGAACGGGTCAGATACTGACTTAGTTCAACAGTCTCTACCTACTACCCTGAAGGAACCAGGGAAGTAGAAAGAAAGGGAAAGGCAGAAGTTTCGGGAATAGATATAGTAAAAGAGGGATGTTCCTATTGTTATGGGAATGAACATAGGAAGAAGGATTGCAGGGCTTGCAAAGCCAGTAGCCAGAATTCGAAGCATGTTGTGGCTTCGGCTTCGGGTGTGTTTGTAATAAAGAACTGTATGTCAGTTAACCCTACTTCCTGGGTATTGGATACCGGATCAGGATCTCAAATCTGTAATTCATTACAGGCTCTGAGAAACCGTAGGGTTATCAGGAAAGGTGATATGACTCTCAGGGTTGCTAACGGAATGAGCATGTATGCTGAATCCGTAGGGGAATATCATTTACGACTGACAATTGGGCAGATATTGATTCTGCGTGACTGTTTTTATGTACCAGGTGCGACTTGTAACATCATATCTATATCCTTAATTTCTAAAGAAGGATATGATTTTACTTTTGTAAGCGATGTAGTAAACATCCACCTAAATCATGTTCTGATTAGGTCAGGTACATTGAAAAACGGTATATACGTTTTGAATCAAGCTCAGGTCTTGAGTGTCCAGAACACACCTAAAAGAAAGTCTCCGGAATTAAATCTGGCTTTCTTATGGCATTGTAGATTGGGTCACATTAATGAGACACGGTTGACTAAGTTACATAAAGAAGGATACTTGGATCCGTTCGAGTACCAGTCTTATGCCACTTCTTAATCTTGTCTCATGGGAAAGATGACAAAGACTCCGTTCACTGGACACGGAGAAAGAGCGAGCGAGCTCTTGGGACTCATACACAGTGATGTGTGTGGTCCATTGTCTACACATGCGCGAAGTTGTTATTCATACTTCATTACTTTCACAGATGATTTCTCTAGGTATGGGCATGTCTTCTTGATGAAGAACAAATCCGAGGCCTTTGAGAAATTTCAGGAATACAAGAATGAAGTTGAAAAACAAACAGGCAAAAGTATCAAGACACTGAGATCTGATCGAGGTGGTGAATACTTGAGTGCCGAGTTTCTGGGCTTCTTAAAAGAGAATGGAATTCTCTCTCAGCTTACTCCTCCATACACACCACAACACAACGGTGTATCGGAAAGGCGGAATCGAACCCTATTGGATATGGTTCGATCCATGATGAGTAAGGCTGAGTTACCGCGATCCTTCAGGGGTTATGCACTAGAATCCGCCGCATACCTTTTGAACCGAGTTCCAACTAAGACTGTGCCTACTACACCATATCAGATGTGCTGTGGGAAGAAACCCTATCTTAATCACATTAAGACATGGGGAAGTCCAGCTTTTGTCAAAAAGCAGCATGCGGACAAGCTCGAGGCACGTTCAGTACAGTGTAAGTTTGTGGGATACCCAAAGAACTCCAAGGGGTATCTTTTCTATTACGTAGAGGAACAAAAGGTTTTTGTTTCTCATCATGCCCGCTTCTTGGAAACTGAGTTTTTGGAAAACCAGATAAGTGGGAGCGCAATAGAACTGGAAGAAATTCCAGAACCATGAGCTATTACTGAAAGCTTAGTCGAACCAGAGGGTTCGAAAGAACAGGACATTCCAGCGCCACTCCGCAGGAGTAGTAGGCAGTCTCATCCGCCCGAGAGATACTATGGTTTTCTCATAGACGGGGATAGAGAGGATTGCACCATAGATTATGGTGAGCCGACTATCTTCCAGCAAGCCATTCAGAGCGGTGACTCGGTAAAATGGCTTGATGCAATGCGGGCCGAGATGGAGTCCATGTACACCAACAAAGTTTGGACTTTAGACTTTGCTCCAGAAGGGGTAAAACCCGTAGGCTGCAAATGGATCTTCAGAAAGAAGATTGGTGTAGATGGGCAGGTTGAGACCTATAAAGCTAGACTTGTTGCAAAGGGTTTTCGTCAAAGACCTGGTTTGGACTATGACAAGACCTTTTCTCCAGTAGCTATGCTGAAATCCATTCGGTTCCTTCTTGCCATTGTTTCCTTCCACGATTATGAAATCTGGCAGATGGGCGTAAAGACGGCTTTCCTAAATGGATATTTGGAAGAGTGCGTCTATATGGATCAGCCGGAGGGATTCATTCAGAGTGGGAGCAGCGGTAGAGTGTGCAAGTTGCGGAGTTGGAACATCTGCTTTGATGATACTGTCAAAGAATTCGACTTTATCAAAAACCCAGATGAACCATGCATTTACAGTAAGATTGTAGGGAGAACTGTGGTATTCCTCGTCTTGTACGTGGATGACATACTCCTAATAGGAAATGATATTCCTATGCAACAGTCAGTCAAAGGATTCTTGTCGCAGAGGTTCTCCATGAAGGACCTGGGCGATGCCAACTACATTCTGGGGATCCAGATCTATCGTGATAGATCTAAGAGGATGTTGGGACTTTCACAGTCCATGTACATTGACACCATACTGAAAAGATTCAGTATGGAAGATTCAAAGCGCGGTAATCTACCGGCTTGTCACGAAATCACCCTCTCCAAAGAGATGTCTCCCAAGACTGATTTGGAAAGGGATCGCATGTCTATTATACCCTACGCTTCTGCGGTAGGCTCTATAATGTATGCGATGTTATGTACCAGACCAGATGTAGCATACGCATTGAGTGTTGTAAGCCGGTATCAGTCGGACCCAGGGGAGAAACACTGGATAGCGGTAAAGAACATTCTCAAGTACCTGAGAAGGACCAAGGAGCTGTTCTTGGTGTATGGCGAAAAAAACCTCCAGATCGAGGCCTTTGCTGACTCTAGCTTCCAGAGTGACATGGATGACTCCAAGTCCATGTCGGGTTATGTCTTTACCCTTAATGGAGGGGCGGTTTGCTGGAAGAGTTCCAAGCAGGAGACCGTTGCTGACTCAACTATGGAAGCGGAGTACATAGCTGCTTGCGATACCGCAAAAGAAGATGTCTGGATGAAGAAGTTCCTCACGGAGCTTCAGGTGGTTCCTACCATTGTTGATCCAATACCGCTGTATTGCGACAACAACGGAGCTATAGCTTTAGCGAAGGAACCCAGGTCCTATCAGAAGTCCAGGCACATTTTGAGGCGGTACCACCTGATCAGGGAGATCGTAGATCGCCAGGAGATCGAGGTGAAGAGAGTAAATTCGGAGAATAACACTGCAGATCCACTCACGAAGGCCCTACCCCAGACCCAGTTCGAGCGGCTGATCAAGATGATAGGTCTTCGATACGCCAGTACAGGGCCTTAGTGCAAGTGGGAGATTGTTAGTGTATATGCCCTAGAGGCCATTACTGTATCATACTAGCTTGTATATTACTTAATGGAAGCTTGGGATATTCACTGTTGTATTGACAGTCTTGCTCAAAATGGTAGTATGCTACTTGGTTTGTCTCTACTTCAATATGTGCATGTGTTTCTTTTAGCATATCGCTTATATACATATTAGTAGAGCCCTTAGGATCTTTGCTTGATTACCAGCGTTGTGATGGCAGTCATACTCGTGGGGGCTGGGTAATCCATAAGCACATCCTTATACAGGTCCCTAGTCGTAGGACTATCGAGACAGGGCATCGATACTCCGGAGTAGACTAGCGTATGCGCTTCTCATCCCAGCGGGGGAGACGGTCTGTCCCACAGCCGTCGGTACGTCGTACTTGAGATAGTATGCAGGTGCTCGTTAGATTACGAGTACACTGGACAGGACTCGTCGGGAACTGTTGGTTGGTATTATACCTATCGTCAGTTATCAGTTCCCAGGTGACATGAGTACAGATTAGTCCGCCGACTTGACTCTGTCACTTCGCCTCGAGAGTGTTCCCACTGTACTTAGATTACTACCCTACCACGGCTCAAAGGAGTCATGCAAACAGGTAGTAGTTGGGTGCAGTCCCGAAGCACTCGGAGGCAGTGACGGTTAGACATGATTCGTCTCTTATGGTATTGGTGGTTGACATCGCGCTGTGTCTAGGAGAGTCATTACACGAGTAGTCCCTGGCCAGGGCAAGCGAGATATACTGGTAGGTTTCCAGTGTTATCTCAGGGTGTTCTGGGCTTCACTCCGACACGACTTGTACCGCTATTAGGGGACCTAGGCCCGCCATGCGATGTATCAGACGAACAGACCGGACTGTACGGAGATTGTCACATACAGGCTCAGTAGGAGTTCGGATGGGTTTACCTCATCGGCCTTCTTATCGACATCTACCTGGGGACCGTTACGTACAGTTAGTGCCGCTTGCGGTCTGTGGTTAAACCCACTGCCAGCGTAGTGTCGAGTCTTTAGAGTCCCACACAGAGAGTTTCCCTGCACTGAGCGAAACGTGTAGAGGCCGTATGGTTTTACGGCAGGGCTACGATCACTTACGTGCACTTGTGTACGTATGCTGTTTGAGCAGGCAATACTAGTGGGCTTTCGTTTAAGCCAGATCCTAGTATTGCACAGATGGATTTGTTTTGTCTTCTGTGCATCCGCATTCTACGGAAAGCGGATGCGGGTGTGTATGCACAGTTTTGAGGAGCGATGAAGGAGGAGGTGCCCCATTAGGGTTTTGGCAGTTGGTTCGGCCAAAACCGTAATGTGGCACACTCATTAAGGTTTTGACAATTCGTTTGGTCAGAACCATTATGAGCCGGAGACATTGTTTACTAATCCTTTTAGTGATAGTTTAGTGATGGCTAATTGCATTGACCATTTGACCACTTAGACCTCTCTTGACTTTGTTGATCCGTTGACCGTGTTCACCATTGACCTTCAAGAGAGATCTACACTCTTGTTTCATTTTCTTTTTAATCCTTGAGTTATGATAATGGTCAATTCAATGTGCCATCATCTTTATCATAATAGGATTAGTAATGATGATTTTCGTGTATTATTGCAACCATGGTTCATTTTCATTGGGGTTAATCTTTTCATTATTCTCTTCTCATTCTCTCTCTTGAAGTGAGAAGAAAAATAAAAGCACCATGGTTGCTAAGTTTCTCCTTCTTCTTCCTCCTCTTGATCTCATCTTTTGATCTCATGTGTTGAGAGAAAAAGATCCCACAAAGACAAACACATCCATACATCTCCTCTACACATCCTAGGGCTTCTTGATTAGCAATCTCTTTGCCCTAGTTGCCTCGGCTCGAGGTGGAGCTCGGTGTACATCTCTCGGGTGGATCGTTTTCGACTCAAGAAGGCCGCGGAGGTGCCCAAGGTCCGGATCGACACTTGGAGCTTGGATGGACGAGCGGGACAGCGGAATGAAGACCCGAAGGACCGATTCCGTGAGGTATACTTTCTACAGCATAGTAGTTAAAACCTCTAGTAGTTTACTATTTTCTAGTTTAGCCAAGATCCTTGCTTTGAGTCCATGTTGCCTTGAGCCAAAATTATTGTTTTTCGCCGTTTTCGCCTTCCCGTAAGAACCGGGGTGAGCAACGTAGACTTACAGACATATTGCGCTATTAGGGGTTTGACGATTACCACCCCCTAGGCCCGATATGCGATGCTTTTAGACGAACAGACCGGACTGTACGGATATTCTCATAGATAGGCTTAGTAGGAGTTCGGATGAGTTTGCTCTTCGGTCTTCTTATCGACATATACCTAGGGGCCTTTACATGCATCTAGTACCGCTTGCAGCCTGTGGTTAAACCTACTGCCAGCGTAGTGTCGAGTCTTTAGAGTCCCACACAGAGGGTTTCCCTTCATCGAACAAAAGATGTAGAGGTCGTATGGTTTTATGACAGGTTTCGATTGCGTACGTGTACTTGTGCACGGTTGACGATTCGGACAAATAATACTAGTGGTTTTTTGTTTGAAGTCAGATCCTAGTATTATACCGATGGATAGTTTTTGTCTCTTTTGTATTCGTATTCTTCGAAATACGGATACGAGCATGTATATAGGGAAGGGGCATTTTTGTAAATTGTTCAAAGATGCTTCTAGAAGAGACACCTCATAATTGTATTTATCATTTTAGTTATATGATTATTCATTTTATGAGTGGAGGAAATGAGGTGTATTTTGCATAAAATTGAGCATGGCTTTTGGAGACACTTGTGTGGTTTTCATCCCATGACTCACCAAGTTGATATTGAATCATATTTCATTTTCCACCATGAATTATTCATTAGGAAAAAGGGGACGGTTCAGTTTGGAGCTAATAGAGTTCAAGCTCTTTCTTATGCAAACCTTCACTAGCTTTTTCCTCATGTATTCTCCTTCTACCTCCCGCAAGCCTTTCTTGTCTCATGAGTTGAGAATCCTATTGCTATGAGAGACAAACCATTCCATCTATATTCTCTACATCGTCTACGACTTGTCGTATAGCGAACTAGGTGCCCTAGTTACTTCAGTTGAGGTGGGAGCTCGATTTACAGACTCTCGGGTGGATCGTCTTTGACATTGAGAGGACCGACGAGGAGGCCTGATCCAAACGATCCTTGGACCCTATGACGACGAGGAGGACAGCGACAAGAAAACCCAAAGGTTATGAATTCATGAGGTATAAACATCTTTCCGAGTAGTTAACCACTTGCATGTTTGCTATTTAGGGTTTAGCATCGATCCGGCATAGGGTAATTCTAGCGCCAGTTTTGAATCGTTTGAAATTTTTTGTTCCGCAATTGGCCACGGGTGATGGCCAAGGCAATAGCATAACCTTACATACCGCTGTACTGTGACAACAACGATGCTATAGTTTTGGTGAAGGAACCAAAGTCCCAGTAGAAGTTCAGACACATCCTGAGGCGATTCCACCTGATCATGGAGATCATTATCAACGGGAGATCGAGATGCGGAGAGTAGAGAAAGAGAACAACACTGCAGATCCACTCACAAAGGCCATCCCTTAGACACAGTTCGAGCGGCTAATCGAGATGATAGGTTTGCGATATGCCAATACATGGCCTTAGTGCAAGTAGGAGATTGTTAGTGATATATGCCCTAGAGTCCATTATTGTATCATACTGGATTGTATATTACATATTGGAAGCTTGGGATATTCACAATTAAAATAACAGTCTTTCTCGATATGGTAGTATTCTACCTGGTTTGATTCTACCTCAATATTTACATATGTTTCTTTTAGTATATCGCTTATACATATTGGTAGAAACTTTAGGATCTTTGCTTGACTACCAGTGTTGTGATAGCAGTCACACTTGTGGGGGCTGAGTAGTCTATAAGCACATTCTTATACAGGTCCCTACTTGTTGGATTATCGATACAGAGCATCGATACCCTAGAGTTGACTAGTGTATACGCTTCTCATCCCAGCAGGAGATATGGTCTGTCCCACAGGCATTAGTACGCCTACTGGAGTTGGTATGCAGGTGCTTATTAGGTTATGAGTTACACTTGACACGACTCGTCCGGAACTACTGGTCGGTATTATACCTATCATCAGGCAGCAGATCCCAGGTGGCATGAGTACAGCTTAGTACGTTGACTTGCCATCGCTACTTCGTCACGAGTGTGTTCCTACTGCACTTAGATTACTACCCTATAATGGCTTAAATGAGTTGTGAAAACAGGTAGAAGTTCGGTATAGTCCCGAAGCACTTGGTGACAGTAGCGATCAGATGTGACTCTTCTCTCCTGTTAATTATGGTTGATATCGCGCAGTGTTCGGAAAACCATTACACAAAGACCCTGGCTAGGGATGTCGATAAATACTGGTAGGTACACCAGTAGTTTCTCATGGTGTATTGGGCTCACCACCGGCACAACTTATCGCGTTGTTAGGGGTCTGACGTTTATCATCCCCCAAGGCCGATATGCAAGTATCTCAGACGAACAGAGATTGTCGTAGATATGCTTAGTATGAGTTCGGATGAGCTTGCTCATCGTCTTTCTTATCGACAGATTCCTGGGTAGCCGTTACGTGCAGCTAGTACCGCTGACGTGCTTGTGGCTAAATCCACTGCCAGCATACTGTCGAGTCTTTAGAGTCCCACATAGAGGGTTTCCCTGCAATGAGCAATAGATTTAGACGCCGTATGGTTTTACAGTAGGGCTTTGATCACATACGTATACTTGTACACGGATGATGATCGAGCGGACAATACTAGTGGGTTTTGGTTTAAGACAGATCCTAGTATTGTATTATTGGATTGTTATCATCTCAGTATATTCATATTTTTCGGAATACGGATACGGATATGTATATACGGTAAGGGGCATTCTTGTAATTTGGCAAAGCATGCTTCAAGAAGTAGACACCTCATTATTTAGTTTTATCCATTTTCTTAAATGGATTAATGAGGTTGAAATAGAGGAGACTTTGGTGGCATGGTGCAAAGCATGGCTCTTGGTTTTGTTTATTTTTCATGGATCACTATTAAGGCATGGGTTCTATATTGTATTGATTTTTATTACATGGCTCAATAAGTGAGATAAGAATATATATGAGCCATTCTCTACACTTGGCATTCTTGATGGTTATTCATTTTTACTCTCTCATTCTCTCTCTTGGTTTCTCTATCTCCTTCTTCCTCAAACTAAACCTTAATCCTTCACATGTGTTGTGAGCCATAAGGTTTAGTGAGACTAAACAATCCATTAGCATTCTCTACATCACCTAGGCTAGTTGGATTAGCGAACCATCTACCCTAGTTACTTAGGTTTAGAGGTTGGAGCTTGAAGCATATTCTCTCGCGGTGGATCATCTTTGACGCGAGGAGGCCGATGTTGCCATCATCATCCGTTCACCGAGGAGCCATGAAGAAGAGCACTAGAAGACCCGAAGGACTTGGTCGTGGAGGTATAACCATCTTACTGAGTAGTTAAACCTCTTAGATAGATTAGCTAGTTAAGGCTTTAATAAATATCCAGGAGTTTAGCCGGTGTTGCGTAGTTGTTCATAATCGTTTTTTTGGAAAATTCTGCCTCCCCACGAACCGTGGTGTGCGCGACATCGGCTTACATAGAGGACATTATTATATCATACTGGATTGTATATTACATATAGGAAGATTGGGATATTCACAGTTATAATAACAGTCTTGCTCGAAATGGTAGTATGCTACTTGGTTTGATTCGATCTCAATATGTGCATGTGTTTCTTTTAGTATATCACTTATACATATTGGTAGAGCCCTTAGGATCTTTTCTTCACAACCAACGTTGTGATGTCAGTCACACTAGTGGGGGTTGGGTAGTCTATAAGCACATCTTTATACAGGTCCATAGTCATAGGAATATCGAGATGGGGCATCGATACTCCAGAGTAGACTAGTGTATACGCTTCTCATCCCAGCAGGGGAGATGGTCTGTCCCACAGCTATTAGCACGTCGTACTGGAGATAGTATACAGGTGCTAATTAGGTTATGTGTTACACTGGACAGGACTCGTTGGGAACTGCTGGTTGGTATTATACCTATCGTCAAGTAGCAGTTCTCAGGTGACATGAGTACAGCTTAATCCATTGACTTGAAATCGCTACATCATCTCGAGTGTGTTCCCACTGTTCATAGATTACTACCCTACCACGGCTCAAAGGAGCCATGCAAACAGGTAGTAGTTGGGTGCAGTCCCGAAGCACTTAGAGACAGTAGTGGTTAGATAAGATTCGTCTCTTCCGGTATTGGTGGTTGATATCACGCTGTGTTCGGAAAGCCATTACACAAAGTCCCTGGTTAGGGCAAGCGATATTTAATGGTAGGTACTCCAGTAGTTTCTCATGGTGGTTTGGGCTCTTTCCCGGCACGACTTATTGCTCTATTAGGGGTCTGACGGTTACTACCCCCACAGGCCCGATATGCGAGTATCTTAGACGAATAGACTGGATTGTACGGAGATTGTCACAGATAGGCTCAGTAGGAGTTCATAAAAGTTTGCACATCGACCTTCTTATCGACAGATACCTGGGTAGCCGTTACGTGCAGATAGTACCGCTGACGTGCTGGTGGTTAAACCCACTGCCAGCGTACTGTCGAGTCTTTAGAGTCCCACACAGAGGGTTTCCCTGCTTCGGGCGAAACGATATAGAGGCCGTATGGTTTTACGCCAGGGTTTCGATTACATGCATGTACTTGTGCACGGATGATGTTCGAACGGATAATACTAGTGGGCTTTGGTTTAAGATGGATCCTAGTATTCTATTGTTGGATTATTTTCGTTTTTATGTATTCGTATTTTTCGGAATACGGATACAGGTATGTATATACGGTGAGGGGTATTCTTGTAATTTTACTAGGGTGATTCTAGAGGAAGACACCTCATTTTGTGTATAACTATTTTTGATTAAATGGTTAATGAGGTGGAGGTATGAGGTGTTGATTATCATTTAATAAAGCATGGCTACTTGGTGACTCATGGGGTGACTCATTTTTTGGTGACTATTGAGGTATGCTTGATTGATTATGAATTATTGGTATGCTTCATTCTTTCACAAGGATTAGCCATCTTCACTTCAATGCTTATCACTACATTCTCTTTAACTCAAGCTTCCTTCTTCTTCCTCAACCCTAAATGTCTCATGTGTTGAGAAACATGGGGTATTTTAAGACAAACTAATCCATCATCACTCTCTATATCCTCTAGGCTATTTAGTTTAGCGAACTAGGTATCCTAGTTATCTCAGTTAAGAGGTTGGAGCTCAAACTATAGACTCTCGGGTGGATCGTCCTTGACTTGAGGAGGCCGACCATGCAAACTCGATCCGATCTTCGAGGAGCCAAGGAGAGGAGGACAAGAAGATACGAAGGACTAGTACACGGAGGTATAACACTTCTACATAGTAGCTAAATCTCTAGTAGTTAGTTAGTTAAGGTTTAGTATCGATCCTGGAGTTTAGTTGGTGTTGCGAAGCCCGTAAAAATCGTTTTTAGCAAATTCTACCTCCCCGCGAACCCGTGGGGTGCACGACATCGACATACAGTGGTATCAGAGCCTACTAAACCTTAAGTTGCTAGTTATCAAGTAGTTAGAACTTCGATCGTCGGAAAAACCCGAAATAACAATTTCAAAACCCTTGCTTTCTGTCGATTTTGAGATCTGATCAAAAAATTATTTGAGAAGCGTTAAAATTATAAGCAGGGTATTCTAAGAATACAAAAAAAAGAGTCATTAACTCGTCAAGACCGCCATAGAAGCGCAGCAAAACAGTGCGTTTCGTAGCGGTTCCGTGGCCGAGTCGATGGCGAGTTGACTCGAATTTCTTCTGTGGGTCTTAAATGGGGAATTGTGATTTTTGGTATATTTGGTTTCTACCCGGTATTGTTTGTGAATTGTTCGTAGATGGGGTAGACACGGAAAATAAATTCGATCGAAATTCTAAAGTTCTTGGTTAATGGGTTTTCTGTGTTTGGATATATGATGCTTAACGTTTGCTAATCGCTATACGTCGATTAGTAGGGGTTGCACATATCTGTGATCTTGTTGGTTTGTGGATATGGAATATTGGATCATCATGGATGAATAGCCTGGGAATGTGAGAAGAGCGTTTTTTCTTTCATCATGTAAATTTGTAAAGTGATATAATATTATTTTCTGGGGCACATCCGGGTTGAGCTTGTTGCCACCGTTGTCTTATTTCATTTATTGTTTTTTGCTCCTAGGATAGATCCAAGGTGGGCTGCACAAACTACCGGGTTCTTGAAGTGCCAATTGACCTACTCATTTTACTGAGGGAGGTTGCTGTTGGCTATAGTGCCATCAAGGCAATTATCGAAATCGCAGGCAGGTGATTATGATGATTGAGGGAGGACCTATAACGGTAGAACAGTCTTACACGAGATGATTGTATGCTATCTGGTTTGTCTTTATCATCACTATTACATGTTGATAGAGCCCAATGGATTCTTGCTTGACTACCAGTAGTATGATGGAGATCATATATGTGGGAGCTGGGGGTATATAATCACATCCTTAAATGTCCCTAGTCGTGGGAGTATCGAGACTGGGAATCGATACTCCAGTGTAGACTAGTATATACTGATCGAGACCCTGATGAGGAACGGTCGCCAGGTCTCACAAACCATTGGTGTTTGTTTGTTCACCTAAGATAGTATACAGGTGATCATTGCGTTATGAGTACACTGGACAGACTGGCCGGGAACATGCTAGTTGGTATTATACCTATTGACAGATAGCAGTTCCCAGGTGACATATGTACAGGTTAGTCTGTCGACCTGAGATCGTCATTTGTCTACTATCCTACCACGGCTCAAAGGAGTTGTATAAACAGGTTTTAGTTGGGTACAGTCCCGAGCCACATAGAAGCAGTGAGCGGATCGTCGGGGATTCGTCTCTCCCGGTATTGGGGGTTGATGTCGCGTAGTGCACGGGTGGCCATCACCAGAAATTCTCAGCCGGGGTAGACGAGAATTATCGATCTAGGATAGATAGTTTCTCAGGTGGTGATGGGTTTTATGCCGACACGAATTATCGCGTTGTTAGGGGTCTGACATCATGCACCCCCTAGACTCGATATGAGATACTCTTAGACGAACATACCGGACTTTACGGATATTGTCACTGTCATGCTCAGTAGCGGTTTGGATGAGTTTGCTCGTCGGCCTTCCTTTCGCTCAATACCTGGGTAGCCATTACGTACAACTAGTGTCGCTGACGTGCTTATGGTTAAACCCACTGCCAGCGTATTGACGAGTCTTTAGAGTCTCACACAGAGGGTTTTCACGGTTCAGGCGATATGGTGTAGATGATGTATGTTGGTACATACAGGTGTCCGATTAAATATGTGTACAGGCTGTACAGAATTTAATCGGACAGTTAATAATACTAGCGGCTTAAGACTAAGCCGGATTATTAAATCAAGTTTTGATTTAATAATTTATATATGTATTTATATTCTAGTATTATTGTTCACTATTCATTTTCTCTCTTAGCTATTCGTATTTTTGTACAAATACGCGTATGTGTATTTCGATACGTATACCGGGTTGCATTCCTATTGATACGGAATAGTTTCTAGAAGATATGACACTTCATTAATTGATTTTTCTTTTTGGAAATCATTTTGGAAAATGAGGTGGAGGGGGTGAAGTGGCATGAACAATGCAAGGCATGCAGAGAGGTGTGGCATGGCTTTGTTTATTTGGAAAAAGAGATGAGATATTTTGTGTGCATGGGAGAGTGGGGGCAGCCACATTCTTGAATGGCTTGCTCATTTTCTTTTCTTCTCTTGATTCTTCACTTGCTTCATGGTTCATTCTTTTCTTACTTGGAGAGTTTGCCATCTTTCTTCAGTTGCTCATGCCACTTGGTTTCCTCACCTGTTCATATCAGAATTTTGCAATTTTATACCTCCTATTTTTGATCACATTGCTTATAGGTAGGTACTCTTGATCCGTGTTTTGCTAGATAATTGCAGGTTACAGGTTCTCAACTCTAAGCAGTAAAATTCATGGAAAAACACGACAAATTCTGGATTAGTGCCAATCACAGATAAAATACGGGTCTCCGCTCTCTATCCGTATGTTGCTGCACACCAGTTTAAGGGACAAAATGGCAAATCGATGGTCATTTTCATGCATAAAGCACAATGGCAACACAAAATCCAAGATATCTACATGGAGCTCAAGGAAATCATGGCAAAAGATCCACATCAAATCACCTTTTGATCTGCTGAAAATCTGGAAGAAATATGAAGAGCTTCTGAGAAACCACATATACCACATTGAAGATAACATCAAAACAGGGAAACCCACAAAATTTGATGAGCCAACTCCTCTTAATAGCCGCGGATCCGCGGCCTACATGGAGACTCGGCCGCGGATCCACGGCCGAGTTTACTCGGCAGTTGAAGTTTTTTTGGGGGAATTTCAGTAATATCATGTGGGGCCAGAATGTTGCCCTAGGATTTCAGTTTCCTGCCTATAAATAGACCAGAACAATGCCAAGCCAAGGGTGCTTAATTCTTGTGTTAGATTTTAGGATATTGTCACGACCCGAAAGTACGGAGCATGACCGGCACTTAAACTACGAACGTCTCAAGACGTACGTAAGCTAAGTAAGCCGAACCAAGAAATCCAAACCAAGAGAAGTAGTAGAGTGTAGGAAGAACCATATCAAACAACCTGTATGCAACATAATATACAAAGCCTAAAGGCGAGGATCACAACAGAAATGAAACTCAACCAGCAAGAACCCATGGAAATATAACACGCGACTCTAAGGTCGAAAGAATAACATCACCGGTCTCATTTCCAAAACAAATACAAGTTTGGTTGATGGAAATTCTAGATACAACTGAAATATAATATACAATGTATAATGATGGGTACGATACAATAAACCCACCTACTAGCAAGTCACCCGAAAACACACGTGCCCGCAAAGCCGTAATGCAACCCGTACGGCAACACCTGCAAGAAACTGGGGCACAACGGGGGTGAGTTGCCAACTCGTGAATAGAAAAAGATCTACGAATAGAAAATCGCATGTATGACGCAATCCTAGGTCATACGACCATAATATAATCCTCAAATATATAACCAGCAATCTCTAACCATGGCTAGTGTAAATATCTAACCCAAGTATAAACCCCTGTGTCTGTGCCAGTGCATCAGGTGGCAATATATATCATATGAATGATGAATGAATGCATGAAACAGAATGCATGTACTGAAGAAAACTGCTTTTGTAACTTTGTGAGATTTCTGTATTTTTAAAATGAGGTATCATAATGAAATCAGCATAAAACAGTGCCTAGCATCGGCACAAAACATAAATCTCAGTATCTTAATATCTCTGTATCACAATCTTTGTACCTCAATATCTCAAATCTCAATGT
Organism: Agapanthus africanus; assembly: GCA_030015575.1. NCBI lineage: Eukaryota > Viridiplantae > Streptophyta > Magnoliopsida > Asparagales > Amaryllidaceae > Agapanthus > Agapanthus africanus. The sequence goes on along the minus strand of CM057343.1, from coordinate 283,708,249 downwards.
CTCAATCATAATATCTAGGGCGCCGTCAGTCCAGATCGGCCCCAACCATCCATCTCATGACTACGACGGTATCCTTCGGATATCCGACGTGTCGGGTAATATCACCGGTCGGTCGTGCTCCCCTGCCAGGCTCAACGCCATCTCCTGCGATCTTCTTTCCCCGGGGTACCGCACCGGGCCCACCATGTACCCGAAACGGTTCATCCGCCTCCTCGAATCGGGTCTCGAAATCCATCAGCAAAACTCATGGTGGACGACTCATACATCATGGGAAAACCGCATTTTTATTAAAAAGAGAAAGCAGTTTATATATATGTTTTGCGGTTTTACTCCAAATCCAGAAAATCTCATGGAAACCCAAATCCAAATCATCAATAGCATGTGAAATCACGAATATAAGCATGAGAATCCATGAATGCAGCATATAATGAATAACAGTATGCATGAAGTGACAAGTGGTAGCTACAATGTCAAGCTAACATATAACGCAAGCATACTAATATCATGTCACTACTAGATAGCAAGCTAAATCAAGCAATAATATTTTCTAAGTGTTCGTGACATGGCAATTACCGATGAAGATGTGTGTGAGCCGGCAAATAAGTGTACGTGGTATATACGCATCATCAGTAATGGTGCTGGTGTCCTAACAGCAGGATATCAATAATGAAATTTGAATCATAACAGTATGCGATGCAGAGCAACAATAATAATATGCGGGAGCTGAAATACTGAATACCATGATCGCTAAACTGCATCTATGGTCATAAAAGTCATATAGCTACACCACTACAAGGCTGAGCTAAAGCTAACAGTGGGTAAGGGAAACAGCCTAACCTCTGAGTCGATACATATAAATACCTATATAAAAAGTCGGTGATCCCGCCTCGATAATATCATATCCGATAACATATCTCTATAATCATTTATTCCCAAATCAAGAGTGCGGATCAAACATCAATTTATAGCTCGTACGTAAATCCGTCGTACGGCATCCCCAATCTGGGTACGGGTCAATATCACATTCGTCATATCATTCATCTGGTATTTTCTTTATCAAATATCATTATCTGGTACTGACCTATGTCTAGTACAATGCTAATATCATCACTATAATCAAGACCTGACTATTGATCGACAGTCTCTAGCAACTCGATAAACATCATCATATATCGTCACCAAAGAATATACATCGCCGAATGCGGCATATCATAATTATCTTGTCGTATCATATCATTTCAGATCTCATAACCTAATCACAAGTCGATCACATAATATATATATGTCACTATTACTAGGGCACCATCATTCCCAAAATCCTCTAAAGTATCAAGACGTATCAAAATCGTGAATTTTACCGTCATAACAGGTCATATCACTGATATCATAATCTCAGATCAACTCATTGACTCATATCAATCCCATGTATCATCCTCAAATCCCATGTGAACACATATCTATATAGAATCCCATAACTACATATGAACAAGGATGTATGCAAGTACGTATGTGTGTATGTATGTGTGTATGTATGTGTAGTGCACCCACTTCCCTAGGGTTCGTAACATTTCACTATTCTAACATACCAATAACCATTTAACATCAATAAATAATCCCAACAACAAGTAATAATAATTGTAGGTGTGTATACACATCCGTATACATCACCACGGACTGCGGGGGTGCTATACGCCATCCACCCGACTTCTCCCCGTAGATATGAATCTACTCACATAGTTATGTGTGCCGGTGCCGATGTCGCCGTTTGCATCTCCAACGCCTCGACGCCACGTGGGGTACCTACAAGGATATCATACGCTAAAACTCATGAAAACCATGTCGGAGACCAAAATGGTGCATATTACGCCCATAGGTAAAAACCTGTGACCTTGTGCGCAAAAACAGCCAATCACCACTGTCGTTGACGTCCAAATGCCACCCGACAGATACGAATCATCGAATATCAAAATCCATACGGAAACGAGTCGTAAATCATACGCCAACTCATGAAATTCAACCCAGATTTTACCCTAACAGGAAACAGTCAAAACTAGACATACCGGGGGTCAATTTTACATGAAAAAAGGGCTGTGCACGCAAAACGAGGCAGTTTTACACTGCTCTGGCAGCAAATTGCGGCCAGGGGGATTAAATTTTCGGCCGGGACTTTGAGATGGTGGCTAGGGTTTTGGGTAGTGGTTCCACGGTGCCTGCACAGCTCACTTCCAAGTCAATTTTTCTCTAGGAGGTCCCGGGTGAAAGCAGGTCTCAGAAAGGTCACAAAATCGACAAAAACGTTAAAATACGCCAAGTCGAATAACTCTGGTAAATACTAGGAATCTGGGGTAATATTAGTTACAATGGTCTCAAAAACACCTAATAAGGTTACCCTAATCATCAAAACCAACCCTTGGTCAAGTCTCACTCAAAAGCCCTAAACTAGCACTAGATCACTGATATAACAGCAAACTTTCGCTAATAACCCATTACTTGGCAAAAAAAGAGTTGGGTTGCAAGATTATACCTCAAGAGTGTCCTAGGGTGTAGGAGAACGGAAGGTTGAAGGAAGGAGGAGGGGTGGTTGCTGCTGAAGTGCTGCTGTGTTGCAGGAGTTGCTGATGCTGATGCTGTTTTATGTTGCTGGAGCTGTTGCTACAACAACTGCTGTTGTAGATTTATGGTGTTGGTGTGGTTTTGGTGTGGGTATGGTGGTGTGGTGATGTTGTTTTGGGTTGCTAAGGCTGCTGAGGTGAGGGTTGATGAGGGTGTGGAGTTGTTTTAAATGGAGTTGCTGCTGATGTTGCTTAGGCTGTCTTGCTGCTGTGAGCTGATGCAGTTTGTTGCAGCAGATGCTTTTGTTGCTGCTGAGGTTGGTGTTGTGTTGGTGTGTTCTTGTGTTGGGCTGAGGTGTGGTATGATAAGGGTGTGGGGTTGTTTGAAGGAAGTTGCTGCTGTGGCTGCAGAAGCTGATACAAAATGGGGCTTACTTTTGTGTGCTGGGTGTTGTTTTGAAAGACTTGGCAGCTTGTATCAGCAGCCTTGGTGGCTGATGTGGTGTAGGATTAAAGAGAGTGATGTGTGTGAGAAGAGATGTGAGTGTGAGTGAGTGAGAGGGAGAGATGTGATCAACGAGAGGGAGGGTGAAAGAAACAATGGGTTAAGGCATAACCCAAAATTAACCTCCCTCACCCTTATCTTTCCAATAGATGTTAGCATGCCCAAAACCATCATGGCTCTCTCTCTCTCTTACTTACCTACTAGTCAACCCCTACCCTAATTTAAATCTAGAAACTAAAACCCTTATTTAAACCCAATTAGCTTAACCGAATGGGTTAAACCACCATGGTCATCTACATGGTTCAACCCTAGGCTTAACATGGGTCCAAAACATGAGACAAGTGTAACAAGTGTAGAAAATGTTGTGTGCACATTTTGTACAAAAGTCCAAAAATCCACTTTGCTATTTTTAATCGCGATTAACACCCAAAATAACATATAATCCATCATAAAAACTGCAAAATGGCATATTTCCACAAAATAAGTTATTTTAGAATTTCTATAATTTTCTCCGGAATTTTCACCATTTATCGGTATTTAATTATACCGGCTAATAAAATATTCAATAAAAATTAATATTAAATTATGAAAATTCCCAAAAATAATATTTTATTTTTTTCTGTCTTCCCCCCTTAAAGAAATTCGGTCCCCGAATTTAAATTTAAACCTCCAAATTCCAAAACATTTCAATAAAATGTCCAAGTCAACGGCGCTCCGAAATCATCAATCCATAGAACGCATCATAGCGCAATACATGCGCATGCGTAACGAGCAGATAACTCGAAAACAAAACTCCTTCAAGCATCTCACAATCATCGGAGTCAAGGTAAAACACGAATACCAAATCCAAGGCAAAGCCGATATGCTATAAACCGGAACTATACCCGTAAATACCAAATCCGTACATGTAAATATCTGAAGGGAATGCATGCCAAATTTCTTTTAAAAAATTGTTGTTCAATACACATAACACTGCACAGTGGCGGACGTCTCTAAAAAAATAGTCATATACTTATATACCTTTTGTTTAACATTCACGTCCCGCCATTTTGAAAGCAATTTAGAAGGGTTTTCCTCTTTTTACGTTTCGTGTCATATCGGACACGTAGGTAAATACTGAGACAATAGGTCGCTTTTTGGAAATTCCCTTGAAATTTATTAATTCATGCAAAATATATCCAGGCACTGTCATCTGATCAGTCCTGCTCAGTACGAAAACACATAGCAAATATCATAAAAACGTACTGCTCCATAGAAATCAATCCAAAAGTGCATATGAAAACCCTGTGCGTCCGGTGCGCACGGAAATCAAAATCAATGTGTGCCAAGTAGGTGCACAAAAACGATATCAAGGTGCAACGGGTGTGCACGCAACATCGGTCATAGGCGACGTGTGTGCCTGACCGCAAAATCGGGTGCATCTGACATGCACGAAAAATCCCGATTTAGTGCATCTGGTGTGCACCAAATCTCATCTCAGAACATGCGCCCAACATGCCCTACAAATCCAAATCCGGTGCATCCATCATGCATGAAATCATGAAATCCAATATCAAGTGCCGAACACGTGCCAAATCTAGTAAGTGCAAAAAGTGCACAAAACAAATATCGAACATCACCATCGAATCGAAATCCAGTGCATCCAAGTGCACAAAATACATGTCAATGCACTGCAAGCATATGTAAACTATACTGAGTGCAAAAACCGAATCGTGTGCGTATATACGCACGAAATCAACTCCAATGTCTAAAACCACAAAATCACAAACACGTGAAACCAAAGCACGTAAACGATATCAAGTGCAACAACTGTGCGAAAATCGTAAATCCTCAATCATCAAAATCAAATCACGTGAATAAATCACCCAAAACATCGAAATCAAATATGGCGGAATAGTACCGCTCAAGCGCATACTCTAAGAATATCGGGCCAACTATCGCGGTCACTAGTGGGACGTCTCGTTGATGATCATGAACTCTGGCCTGCTGGTATGCGTAACATTGACCACTCCTGGGTCCACGTCTCCTCTGTGAATTATCAATCTCACGATCCATCGGCTCATCGGCCCTGTCAGGTGTGCTAACGGGGTCGATTCCGTTCTGGCACTTCTCTGGTCATCTCTCGGTCAATCATCGCGACCACTTGTAAAGCAGCATGTCACTGGCGTCGGCCTCTGGCTCTCTGAATGTACGTAACACATTTGATCCTGGGTGCAAGTATCATTGCAGCAGTGTCCTGGAAGGAATCCTGCTCAAGGTCTCTTCCAAGTCTCATCTCTGCCAACTGTACGGAAGTCATCATCCTTTACCAAATCTGCTTCTTGCTTCGAAACGGCTGCATACTCATCGCGACTCCTTCTAGAAGGTATATCCAGTTACAATGCCTCAATATGCGCATCGCATCTCTAATGTCGGCGGAGTGGAACGTCATCTCCTCTAGATCTGGCATGAACCTCTTACTCCACTTTCCTCTAATGTCGACTGCTTCGGGCTTGTTCGTCGTGGCTGCATGAACTGCGCCTCGATGGCTATCCTCGTATCTGGAGTCTCTCAAAAAATGCATCTCACCACCTAGCATCCGAATTAAGTCGAGCCATCCGATCGAGTCGTCAAAACCTCATAATCCCCCAAGAGCTCAACATCTTGGGTACAGTATAATAGTATCGAGTACATACCACGGCATCGGTGGTCCAGCCGTAGAAAGGCAAACCCAAGCCTCACTAATGGAGCCGCAGAACTGCCGCAAACCCTAAGGTTCAAAGGCTTTCACACGGTCATTAAGTCGAGTTAGGGTTTCATTCTTCTAGAGGGACCATAGAATTGCCTGCATGTCTTTCCGAATACTTTAAACTTGGAATAATAGGTTTCTGACATTCGATCGTCTCTGTCGACTCTCAACGTCTCCACATTAAGTCGTCTCTAGCTGGAATCAATCTATCTGATGATCTCGCATCTGGGTAGCGAACGATCCACATGTTCTAGTCATTCATCCTCGGTGACTGGCGACCTTCTATCATCTCTTAGTACAATCTCGTACTGTAATAGCTCCAATCAACTGGGGCAAGATCTCGTCGTTCACAGCAATAACTGGCTCACTCTTCTGCACGCTGAACAGTGCCTCAATCATCATGAATGAGCAATACACCAACGGTCATCAACATCTGGCTGGCTTCTATCAGTGGCTCAATCCTCTGGTGCTGATCCGCACGTTCGAGTAATCTCATACAGCGATCCATCCAACGCTCGTGGTGCGGAAACACAATCAAGACACATCTCTGCAATCGTGTGTCACCGGTATCATGCCCTGGTCAGTCCTCGTTCGTAACGAGCTCGTGCTGACCGCAATTCTAGCTGTAGCTCTCCCTGCCCGTAATCGTGGCAGCGAAACCATAACTAGTACCGATGAAGCTAGATCAGGAAGGAATATGATACTGGACAAAGAAATGTACATCCTAAGGCTTCTTAAGTGGAGTGGCGTATCGTAAATATGCCGCGGACATACCACGGTACGTCATTCTACTTTAGTCACCTATTCCATCAACCAAGGGTCATCCTATACTCCGAAGGTAAAACCTAACGCTTTGATACCAACTTTGTCACGACCCGAAAGTACGGAGCATGACCGGCACTTAGACTACGAACGTCTCAAGGCGTACGTTAGCTAAGTAAGCCGAACCCAGAAATCCAAACCAAGAGAAGTAGTAGAGTGTAGGAAGAACCATATCAAACAACTTGTATGCAACATAATATACAACGCCTAAAGGCGAGGATCACAACAGAAATGAAACTCAACCAGCAAGAACCCATGGAAATATAACACGCGACTCTAAGGTCGAAAGAATAACATCACTGGTCTCTATCTCAAAAATAAATACAGGTTAGGTTGATGGAAATTCTAGATACAACTGAAATATAATATACAATGTATAATGATGGGTACGATACAATAAAACCACCTACTAGCAAGTCACCCGAAAAGAAACCTTGCCCGCAAAGCCGTAATGCAACCCGTACGGCAACACCTGCAAGAAACTGGGGCACAACGGGGGTGAGTTGCCAACTCGTGAGTAGAAAAAGATCTACGAACAGAAAATCGCATGTATGACGCAATCCTAGGTCATACGATCATAATATAATCCTCAAATATATAACCAGCAATCTCTAACCATGTCTAGTGTAAATATCTAACCCAAGTGTAAACCCATGTGTTTGTGCCAGTGCATCAGGTGGCAATATATATCATATGAATGATGTATGAATGCATGAAACAGAATGCATGTACTGAAGAAAACTGCTTTTGTAAGTTTGTGAGATTTCTGTATTTTTAAAATAAGGTATCATAATGAAATCTGCATAAAACAGTGCCTAGCATCGGCACAAAACATAAATCTCAGTATCTCGATATCTCTGTATCACAATCTCTGTACCTCAATATCTCAATATCTCAATCATAATATCCAGGGCGCCGTCAATCCAGATCGGCCCCTACCATCCATCTCATGACTACGACGGTATCCTCCGGATATCCGACGCGTCGGGTAATATCACCGGTCGGTCGTGCTCCCCTGCCAGGCTCAACGCCATCTCCTGCGATCTTCTTGCCCCGGGTTACCGCACCGGGCCCACCCTGTACCCGAAACGGTTCATCCGCCTCCTCGAATCGGGTCTCGAAATCCATCAGCAAAACTCATGGTGGACGACTCATACATCATGGGAAAACCGCATTTTTATTAAAAAGTGAAAGCAGTTTATATATATGTTTTACGGTTTTCCTCCAAATCCAAAAAATCTCATGGAAACCCGAATCCAAATCATCAATAGCATGTGAAATCACTAATATAAGCATGAGAATCCATGAATGCAGCATATAATGAATAACAGTATGCATGAAGTGACATGTGGTAGCTACAATGTCAAGCTAACATATAAAGCAAGCATACTAATAGCATGTCACTACTAGCTAGCAAGCTAAATCAAGCAATAATATTTTCTAAGTACTCGTGACATGGCAATTACTGATGAAGATGTGTGTGAGCCGGCAAATAAGTGTACGTGGTACATACGCATCATCGGTAATGGTGCTGGTGTCCTAACAGCAGGATATCAATAATGAAATATGAATCATAACAGTATGCTATGCAGAGCAACAATAATAATATGCGGGAGCTGAAATACTGAACACCATGATCGCTAAACTGCATCTAAGGTCATAAAAGTCATATAGCTACACCACTACAAGGCTGAGCTAAAGCTAACAGTAGGTAAGGGAAACCGCCTAACCTCTGAGTCGATACATATAAATACCTATATAAATAGTCGGTGATCCCGCCACGATAATATCATATCCGATAACATATCTCTATAATCAGTTATTCCCAAATCAAGAGTGCGGATCAAACATCAATTTATAGCTCGTATGTAAATCCGTCGTACGGCATCCCCAATCTGGGTACGGGTCAATATCACATTCGTCATATCATTCATCTGGTATTTTCTTTATCAAATTTCATTATCTGGGTACTGACCTATGTCTAGTACAATGCTAATATCATCACTATAATCAAGACCTGACTACTGATCGACAGTCTCTAGCAACTCGATAAACATCATCATATATCGTCACCAAAGAATATACATCGCCGAATGCGGCATATCATAATTATCTTGTCATATCATATCATTTCAGATCTGATAACCTAATCACATGTCGATCACATAATATATATATGTCACTATTACTAGGTCACCATCATTCCCAAAATCTTCTAAAATATCAAGACGTATCAAAATCATGAATTTTACCGTCATAACAGGTCATATCACCGATATCATAATCTCAGATCAACTCATCGACTCATATCAATCCCATGTATCATCCTCAAATCCCATGTGAACATATATCTATATAGAATCCCATAACCACATATGAACAAGGATGTATGCAAGTATGTATGTGTGTATGTATGTGTGTATGTATGTGTAGTGCACCCACTTCCATAGGGTTCGTAACATTTCACCATTCCAACATACCAATAACAATTTAACATCAATAAATAATCCCAACAACAAGTAATAATAATTGTAGGTGTGTATACGCATCCGTATACATCACCACGGACTGCGGGACTGCTATACGCTATCCACCCGACTTCTCCCCGTAGATATGAATCTACTAACTTAGTTATCCGTGTCGGTGCCGATGTCGCCATTTGCATCTCCAATGCCTCGACGCCATGTGGGGTACCTACAAGGATATCACACGCTAAAACTCATGAAAACCATGTCGGAAACCAAAATGGTGCACACTACGCCCATAGGTAAAAACCTGTGACCTTGTGTGCAAAAACAGCCAATCACCACTGTCGTTGACGTCCAAACGCCACCCGAAAGATACGAATCATCGAATATCAAAATCCATACGGAAACGAGTCGTAAATCATACGCCAACTCATGAAATTCAACCCAGATTTTACCCTAATAGGAAACAGTCAAAACTAGACATACCGGGGGTCAATTTTACATGAAAAAAGGGGCAGTGCACGCAAAACGAAGCAGTTTTACACTGCTCTAGCCGCAAATTGCGAGCAGGGGGATTAAATTTGCGGCCGGGACTTTGAGATGGTGGCTAGGGTTTGGGGTAGTGGTTCCAGGGTGCCTGCACAGCTCACTGCCAAGTCAATTTTTCTCTAGGAGGTCCCGGGTGAAAGCAGGTCTCAGAAAGGTCACAAAATCGACAAAAACGCTAAAATAGGCCAAGTCGAATAACTCTGGTAAATACTAGGAATCTGGGGTAATATTGGTTACAATGTTCTCAAAAACACCTAATAAGGTTACCCTAATCATCAAAATCAACCCTTGGTCAAGTCTCACTCAAAATCCCTAAACTAGCACTAGATTACTGATATAACAGTAAACTTTAGCTAATAACCCATAACTTGGCAAGAAAAAAGATGGGTTGCAAGATTATACCTCAAGAGTGTCCTAGGGTGTAGGAGAAGGGAAGGTTGAAGGAAGGAGGAGGGGTGGTTGCTGCTGTGTTGCAGGAGTTGCTGATGCTGATGTTGTTTTGTGTTGCTGGAGCTGTTGCTACAGCAACTGCTTTTGTAGATTTATGGTGTTGGTGTGGTTTTGGTGTGGGTATGGTGGTGTGGTGATGTTGTTTTGGGTTGCTAAGGCTGCTGAGTTGAGGGTTGATGAGGGTATGGAGTTGTTTTAAATGGAGTTGCTGCTGATGTTGCTTAGGCTGTCCTGCTGCTGTGAGCTGATGCAGTTTGTTGCAGCAGATGCTTTTGTTGCTGCTGAGGTTGGTGTTGTGTTGGTGTGTTCTTGTGTTGGGCTGAGGTGTGGTATCAGAAGGGTGTGGGGTTGTTTGAAGGAAGTTGCTGCTGTTGCTGCAGAAGCTGATACAAAATGAGGCTAAGTTTTGTGTGCTGGGTGTTGTTTTGAAAGACTTGGCAGCTTGTATCAGCAGCCTTGGTGGCTGATGTGGTGTAGGATTAGAGAGAGTGATGTGTATGAGAAGAGATGTGAGTGTGAGTGAGTGAGAGGGAGAGATGTGATCAATGAGAGGGATGGTGAAAGAAACTATGGGTTAAGGCATAACCCCAAATTAACCTCCCTCACCATTATCTTTCCATTAGATGTTAGCATGCCCAAAACCATCATGGCTCTCTCTCTCTCTCACTTACCTACTAGTCAACAACTACCCTAATTTAAATCTAGAAACTAAAACCCTTATTTAAACCCAATTAGCTTAACCAAATGGGTTAAACCACCATGGTCATCTACATGGTTCAACCCTAGGCTTAACATGGGTCCAAAACATGAGACAAGTGTAACAAGTGTAGAAAATGTTGTGTGCACATTTTGTACAAAAGTCCAAAAATCCACTTAGCGATTTTTAATCGCGATTAACACCCAAAATAACATATAATCCATCATAAAAACTGCAAAATGGCATATTTCCACAAAATAAGTTATTTTAGAATTTCTATAATTTTCTCCGGAATTTTCACCATTTATCGGTATTTAATTATACCGTCTATTAAAATATTCATTAAAAATTAATATTAAATTATGAAAATTCCCAAAAATAATATTTTATTTTTTTGAAATGATACAGATATATTTTGTTGTTCTTCTTCCTCTTTTCATCTTTTCTCCATTAAAACCTTGTAGTGAGCTTTTATGAGTGAAGTGATGAATAAAAGAGTTCTTTTCTTTATCATGGTTGTCTTGTTATTTTTTTAATTATAATTGCTTATAATTATCATTTGCTAATCTAGTTGTTGTTATTTGTTGTTTGTTTCTTTCTTCTTCTATTTTTCTTTATCCTTAAAAACAATGATGCTTAAGCTTGATCCTTGCCAAAGTGAGGTCTCAAATAGCAAGTTGTAATCTTCTTTCTTTCTATCTTCCTCCTTTTGTTGTATTTTTCCTTATTTTTTGTAATGGATGAGTAGTTTCTCACTTGTTAGGGTAGGATAAGGAAAGTTTGAGAGAAGGAAATCTTCGTCACTCTTTTCTTGCCCAACATCTTAATTCGGACTCTCGTTAATTGAACCACAATCTGCTCCCTACGGCACCCGATCCTACATGATAGCGGTGATTCCTTAGTGAGACCAGTTGTGGTTGAGTTAACCGGAGGTTAAGGCTAAGAGCCAAGAACGAACGGACAAGGACCAAAAGGAAGAAACTAAGCGTTGGAAAGCCTAGCTTATACTTGCGAGTTCCTTCCTAGTCGTGCTAATCCTCGTTGTTGCCGATTACCATAACACCGATATTAAGAGTGGCAATGAAAGAAGTGAGCGACTCCTATCTCTAACTAACCTAATCCTAACCCTGACAAGCTCTCTTTATATACATTTTAGCACATAGTTAATCTCAAACAAACCTGGACGTTTGGACTTTACTCGTTAAAGCAGATAGAAAAAGATTCCCATCTCCCTGCGGATGACCTGTACTCAACCGGCTAGCTACAAGCGAAACCGTCTTGATTGCGGTAATTAACTAAGCACGAAAAACATCCAACAATCAAATGGCGCCGTTGCCGGGGAGACGGTGGTTTAATTCTCTGTGTAATTTCTGGTTAATTTGTGAATATATATATAACCGAAAAACAAAACAAAAAAATATATATATTGTAAAAATCATCTTGTTATTTTTTATTAGTTTTTATGCAAGTGTGCAGGATATAAAGAAGGTCGAGTTCAGTGCCAAAGACGTAGGAAGTTAGACCCATAACTCGCGGCCACACCGCGAGTGGATCAAGACGGAACCAAAGGTCTACCGTAAGATTTTGGAGCAAACCGAGTGAGCAAAGCAAGATTCAGGGGCTCCAAATAAGAAGAGGACACCCACCCCAGCACATGCAAGAAATTTGTAGGCCCAAGTGCACTTTTTCACCTCGGAACCGCGGCATAAGCACGTGTCTGGCCGTGGAACCGCGGCTATTTGCTGCCATCAAAAACCAAAAATCCCTGTCAGTGTTCCAACCCTCTTCCCCACTCCTCTGAAGTCCACTGAACTGTTTTTTCTACAGCATTCTTTGCGCAATCTCTCTTTCCCCTTCCAATAAAATTGATCTTGTGCAGGATTCTTTGCGCCGCGCTAAAAAAATAAAAAAAATTGATTGCAGTTGATTGTTACTGCTTTGCATATTTTAATCGGACTTTAAGGGGCTTGAAACCAATCCAGATTGGGTGGGGATTTCATCACCCTTCCCAGGACCCCAGAAATCACAAAAGGCATATGCATTGACTATTATTTAATTAAAAAATACTAGACTCAGCCCTAAGGACGTCGCGCTCAATAGGACAGAGGACTAGTTGTAGGCATCGGCCGTTTATCCTAACATGACTTTGTGTTGTCTAGGCAAGGGTGTCTAAGGAAAGTGGTTACTTAATTAAGACCACTACTTTCGGAGTGGGGAGCCTCCCACTTACCTGGCACTTACCTGGCCGCAATTGGCGGTGAAGAGGCGGTTTGAGGTCCTATTTCTAGCCCTTTGGAACAGTTAGGAGCTGTCTAGCTGACCTAGGTGACCCTAGATCTAGGTGTGATTGTGCATATTTTGTCTGTGATTGTTTGAAGCCGTAAGTCCGTACATATTTCTGTAAAGCTCTTTCTAAAAAGAAAAAAAACACAAAACAAAAACTTTTATAAAAACTTGGCCTTTGTCGCCAGAATCACATTTTTTCACCCACCTCCCATCGTATTTCTCCATTGACGTTTTCTTACCCTCACTTTCTCCGCTTTGACTACACTAAACTCGTTTAGTTTATGTCCGGTTGGACTCGGGACACTAGCGCCCACCTAGTCCGCGTTACGTTAGTCGCTACCGACTACGCGATCGACTCAGACGTCGAAACTCCTTCTACGCCTCTTTCACCCTTGCCTTTGCCGGCCAACTCCAATGTTGACCGGGATTCTGTTCATACTTCATCACCTTCACTATCACCAACTTCTTCTTCTGTGATGTCAGGATTTAATCCTAACATCCCTTCAACTCCCCTGGGATTGATTCCACCTCCTATGGATGCGAATAACCCACAACCACCGCCTGTTGTAGCCCCACAGCGAATCGCGCTCCAGGATCGTTTCTATCCCACCCCCTCCGCACTTCCTACCTGTCTTTCCCTTCCACCGGCCAACGGGGATAATTTCGAAATTAAGCCCCACTTCATTAACATACTTCCGTAATTTCATGGGCTTGAATCTGAAGATGCCTATATCTTCATCAACAAGTTCCAGAATGTTTGTGCCATGATGAAAACGACCCAGCTGTCGGACGATGCTATACGGCTATGGGTCATTCCGTTCACTTTGTACGATCTTGCTGAAAAGTGGTTGTATAGCACTGCTTCCCACTCCATAACCAGTTGGGATGAGTTTGTGAAAGCGTTTGTCAAGAAATTCTATCCAAATCACAAAACCGCGAGGATCCGTAACGAAATCAACCAATTCTCCCAGCTTCCTACTGAACCTTTTTGGACGTGCTTTGACCGATATAAAGACCTTCTTGTTCAGTGCCCTCATCACGGTATTGAGAAATGGCAACTTTGCAAAACTTTATACGAGGGACTGAATCCAGCAACCAAGCAGTTGTTGAAAACCATTTGTCAAGGCCACTTCCTAGCATGGCAATTCTTCGATGACCTTGCGGAACAAAGGCTTTAATGGGAGAGCACCAGACCAAGTACTTCTTCTTCTTCCTCTACTTCTACTAGTCAGTATAGGACAGGAATTCACCAACTCGATGTCTCTATTGCAATGAAAGCCGAAATGGCTGCAATAACGAAAAAACTTGAAGCGATAGAGAGCAAATTTTCATCTCCTGCTCTTGCCCCTGTTCTTCCCCTTCGTACCATTTGTGATTGTTGTTCCGATCCATCTCACCTAACCGAAGAGTGTCCTTACAATCCACCATCTCAAGGACAGGATCAGGTTAATGCTGCATTTCAACAAAGACCAAGAAAACGATCCATACTCTTCCACCTACAATCCCGGTTGGCGGAACCACCCCAACTTCGCTTGGAATCAGAAGCAGCATCAATTCCAAGGCAACAATTTCCAGAGGTCCCCTCCTCTGCAGCAACAAGCTCAACAACAAACTCAACATCAATTTCAGCAGCCCTTCCAACCCCAACATTTTCAAAATCAGACGAACAACTTTGCACCCAATTGTTAGTGTATATGCCCTAGAGGCCATTACTGTATCATACTAGTTTGTATATTACTTAATGGAAGCTTGGGATATTCACCCTGTATAAACAATCATGCTAAAAATAGTAGTATACTACTTGGTTTGTTTCTACTTCAATGTGTACATGTGTTTATTTTATTATATCACCTATACGTATTAGTGGAGCCCTTAGGATCTTTGCTTGATTACCAGCGTTGTGATGGCAGTCACACTAGTGGGGGCTAGGTAATCTATAAGCACATCCTTATGCAGGTCCCTAGTCGCAAGACTATCGAGACCGGGCATTGATACTCCGGAGTAGAGTAGCGTATGCGCTTCTCATCCCAGTGTGGGAGATGGTCTGTCCCACAGCCATCAATACGTCGTACTGGAGATAGTTTGCGGGTGCTCATTGGGTTACGAGTACACTGGACAGGACTCGTCGGGAACTGACCGGTTGGTACTATACCTATCGTCTG
This sequence comes from Agapanthus africanus, assembly GCA_030015575.1. Lineage (NCBI taxonomy): Eukaryota > Viridiplantae > Streptophyta > Magnoliopsida > Asparagales > Amaryllidaceae > Agapanthus > Agapanthus africanus. The sequence continues at coordinate 283,693,030 of CM057343.1, read as the reverse complement.
TTATCAGTTCCCAGGCGACATGAGTACAGCTTAGTCCGCTGACTTGACACTGTCACTTCGCCTCGAGTGTGTTCCCACTGTACTTTGATTACTACCCTACCACGGCTCAAAGGAGTCGTGCAAACAGGTAGTAGTTGGGTGCAGTCCCGAAACACTTGGAGGCAGTGACGGTTAGACCGGATTCGTCTCTCCCGGTATTGGCGGTTGACATCGCGCTGTGTCTAGGATAGCCATTACACGAGTAGTCCCTGGCCAGGGCAAGCGAGATATACTGGTAGGCTTCCAGTGTTATCTCAGGGTGTTTTGGGCTTCACTTCGACACGACTTGTACCGCTATTAGGGGACTGACGTTTACCGCCCCCTAGGCCCGCCATGCGATATATCAGACGAACAGACCGGACTGTACGGAGACTGTCACATTCAGGCTCAGTAGGAGTTCAGATGGGTTTCACCTCATCAGTCTTCTTATCGGCATCTACCTGGGGACCGTTACGCACAGCTAGTGCCGCTTGCGGTCTGTGGTTAAACCCACTGCCAGCGTAGTGTCGAGTCTTTAGAGTCCCACACAGAAAGCTATTCGCCTTTAGGCAAAAGAGTAGAGGTCGCATGGTTTTGCGACAGGTCGCATGGTTTTGCGACAGGGTTCGGTCACATCCGTGCACTTGTGCACGTACAGTGTCCGGACAGTTAACACTAGCGGGCTTTGGTTTAAGCCAGATCCTAATGTACATTTTGGGATTGGTTTTATCCAGTATGTATTCGTGTTCCTCGGAACGCGGGTACGGGTGTGTATGCACAGTTGACGGAGAGATGGAGGCAGAAGATTCTCATTAGGGTTGTTGACCGTTGACTGTTGACTATTGACTTTTTGCTCAACCCTAATGAGAATATGATATGTAATTAACAATAATATTAATTAAGTATTATAGTGGCATGGTTGTTGAGGGGTTGACTTTGTTGACTTGTTGACTTTGTTGACCGGTTGACTAGGTTGGACTAGTTGACCATCATGATGACAATGGCTATCATTTCATGGCAAAGACTTTTGCTTGCTTGTTCTCTTGTGCAAAATGAGTGCATGAAATGATATGGCTATTGTAGCTTAAACCATCACTAATACTTGATTGCTATTATTGGTTATGATGGTTTTGGATTATGAGAGCCAAGAGAGAAAAGTCTTGCTCATTTTCTATTTTTTTCATTCTCTCTCTTGTTCTTGAGCTCTCATCCTCTTCCTCTTGGTCTCCCTCTCTTTAGTCTATGGTCCACTTGTATCATGTGTTGAGAACCAAGAACCATAGAGAAAAATCCCAACACACTCTTCTCTACTCACTCTAGTTCAGAAGGTTTAGCAAACCGAGTGAACTAGTTTCTTCAAAGCTCGAAGAAGAAGCCGAAGGTAGAAGCTTTCGGGTGGATCGATCTTCAGCGCAAGGAGACGATGGGGTGAAGCCGATTCGTACACCATCGAGGTTTGAAGACGAAGGAGTTCAAGAAAGAAAGGTATAACCCCCTAACCGAGTAGTTAACAACTCCTAGTTAGGTTGTTAGTTAGATGTTTAACAAAGATCCGGTTTTGAGTCCATGTTACCGCCTCTAGAAATTTGTTTTTCTTCAAATTCCGCATGCCCGAAAGTACCGGGAGAGGTAGCATGGACTTACAGTGGTATCAGAGCCTAGTTAAACACTACCTAACATGTTAGCATAGTAGCTAGAAATTCGATCGGAGAAAAAGTCCCGAAATGAACCCGGAATTCATGCTTGCTGTCGAATTTTTCCTCTGTTCCAAAAATGATAAATCATACTTTAAAATTCGGCTCAGGGTTTTTAAAGAAAACTGCAAAAATTTCATCCACTGATCCGATCAAAGCGCCGCGGAAACGCGGCAGGAGCATGCTCCTGCCACGGTTCCGCGGCCGAGTTGACTCGGCTGTGGGAAATTTTGGTTGCAGTTTGTTCAGTGGGGTATTTTGGGAATTTTTGTATATGTTTTTTCAGCCCAGATTTTCCAGAAAGAAAATTTTGTTTTTGGGGCTTTAAAAACCGTATTTCGATCGAGTTTCTAAAAACTTAAGCTGACGGGTTTTTATCTGTGATGTGATATTTGTATTGAACGTCTGCTTATCGCTATATGTCGATTAATGGGGGTTATACAAATCTGTGATCTGTAATGTTGCTGGAATGTGTATATGAATTCATTAGATTGTCACGGGTGAATAGCCGGGGGGTTGTGAGACGAGTGTTTTCTTTTCTTTCAATTCATGTAAATTTATAAATTGATGTAATAATTATTTGTATGACTGCACAACCGGGTCGGGGTTGTAGCCGTCATTGTATAATTTCTTTTTACTGTTTTTGCTCCTAGGATAGACCCATGGAGGGGGTGCACAAACTACCGGGAATCCCGAAGTGCCGAGTGGCCTACTCACGGAGTTGAGGGAGGTTGCTTCGCTTCGGGTACTTGGCGGGTAGTTTGCCGCACCCGTAGGGGTCTTGGGTGGGGTTTTGGCTATTCACCACGACCGTGTAATCTGTTTTTCGTTACAGGCTCGTAGGAATTGCGGATTCCTAGTATATCCAATGTGTTCATCTGTGATCTGAAATGGCTATCATTGCAATATATCTATATATGATATTATTTAGGCATTGCTTATGTTTTACAGCCACGCTAGCCCAGCCCCCGCTCTGTCGTCAGTTAAGTAACCTAACGGGTAATGATGGGGCCCCGTGGCGAATGCGAATGGCATAAGCGTACGTCATATTTTGGTTGTTTTCTGCAATGCTAGGATTAAATGATGGGACGCATTAAAAGAACTAATGCAAGAAAAATAAATCTAGTAAAAGTCGTTGGAACGCTTTCGAAAAACAACTCGGTTCTTTTCAAAACCAACTTTTAAATGCGGAGCTTGAGCCACTCTTTTTAAAAGCTATCTCGTTCCATCGATTATATCAAGTTCACTACGTTCACGGTTTCGCCAAAACCATCCGTAGCCCTCCATCATTTCAGTTAAATATTCGGTAGTATTCAAGCTATGTATTTTGACCTCACGCCAAGGCATAGTGATTGGTAGCTGCCGGATATTTATCTGTTGCATAGATAGAATGCGCTGGTTTGAGACAGTCGTACTGCCATTTTGTCCTACGTCAAGGGTAGGTACGGGTGGGTTCAAATTAACCTAGATAATGATCGGAAGAACTTGACATATGACTTATGACATTTTGACCTCACGCCAAGGTCATAAGAGCATGGGGCAAAAATCCACATCGGGAGTTTCATAAGTACTGAAACTTGCTAGCGCTGCATAACATTTGGAGTGTGATGATTCTGGTAGGATTCCTTCAGTTTTGTCATGCGATGATATTTGGGTCCCGATCCTACTGTGAGTATATGCTACTCCTCGGGAAATTTCTCACTTAACGATCAATGCTATAAACTAAGTAGGTGTCTAGAAAGTTGTTAGCGGGGCTACGTCCACAGGAAAAAGAGGTTATTTAATTAAGGAACTTCGCGAAAGCGTTGAAAAACCTCCCTCGAAGTACTGACACCAGCCTGGCCGAACGGTTAAGCAAGAATTGTACGGTGAGATTGATCCTGACTAATTCTTCTTTTTTGGTTTGAGGTGGGATTCGAGAGACAGTGGGAGCCATCCTGTTTAGATAAACTAAAAACCACTCTAAACTTGCAAGAGCATCATGCCGAGTGTTTCTTCTCTCTCCTAATTGCAGCGACCAATCGACATGACTGGACTTAAGTTACTTCTGGATAAAAACATACTGAAAGGGCCAAACTACAAAGATTGGCTCAGGAATGTCAAGATGGCAATCACTTACGACAAGCCGGGGTATCTTCTTACCACCAAAGCTCCCCCTGTCCCAGGTCCCAAAACAAGCGTCGCGGATAAGGAAATCCGTAAGACCTGGGAACTAGACTGCGCGAAGGCCAAGTGCCTCGTGCTTGCCTCTATAGACAACGAACATCAGAGGAAGCACGAGAATATGGACCTCGAGTCCATATTTCTCCATACAGAAGAACTGTATGGAGAGCAATCTCGTATCGTAAGATACGAAGTGTCGAAGAAGTTATTTTCGGCAAGATTGGACGTCGGATCATCGGAAACGGAACACGTGCTTAAGATGATTGGCTACATTGAGGAGCTCACGGACCTTGGGACCACGTTGGAGAATGAGCTCTATACGGACTTGATTCTCCAGTCCCTTCCTTCCACTTACGCCCAGTTTATCCTGAACTTCAACTTACAAGAAAAGGAAGTTGAACTTTCAGAACTCCTCAACATGCTGAGGAGCGTAGAGGGCACCCTACAGAAAGGTAGGGAAACATCCACTTGGTTTGTAGGAGGATCTTCTTCTTCTAGGTCCAAGGCGAAAGCCAAGGGAAAGAGGAAGAAAGACCCCGCCAAACCAAGAGGCGGTGTTAGTAAAGTGGATACGAAGGGAAAGGCAAAAGAAAAAGCAACAAAGAAAGCGGGGCAGCTTGTGGATAAAGAAGAATGCTTCTATTGTCATAAAAAGGGACACTGAAAGAATGATTGCAGGGCTTGGAAAGCCAGAACACAGGAACTGAAGCAAGTTGCGGCTTCAGCTTCAGGTGTGTATGTTATTGATAACTGTCTTTCAATAAACTCTACTTCCTAGGTATTGGATACCGGATCAGGATCTCATATCTGTAATTCTTTGCAGGCGTTGAGAAACCGTATGTTTTTGAAGGCAGGTGACATGACCCTCAAAGTTGCAAACGGAGCTAGCATGGATGCTAAGGCCGTGGGGGACTATCGCCTTGGAATGTCAGATGGACATGTTTTGGTTTTACGTAATTGCTTTTTTGTACCCAACGCAACCTGTAATATCATTTCTGTATCTTTGGTTTCTAAAGAAGGTTATGAATTTGCGTTTGTAAGTAATGTTGTAAACATTCACCTTAATCAAGTCTTGATTGGGTCAGGTACATTGAGCAATGGTATATACGTATTAAACCAACCACAGATTTTCAATGTCCAGAATACACACAAAAGAAAGTCTCCGGAAATAAATCAGTCTTTCTTATGGCATTGTAGACTGGGTCACATCAATGAGAGAAGGTTGACGAAGTTACATACAGAAGGATATTTGAATTCGTTCGAATATCAATCATATGCCACACGTCAATCCTGTCTCAAAGGAAAGATGACAAAGACTCCGTTCACTGGACACGGAGTAAGAGCGAGCGAGCTCTTGGGACTCGTACACAGCGACGTGTGCGGTCCAATGTCTACACATGCGCGAAGCGGTTTTTCTTACTTCATTACTTTTACGGATGATTTTTCAAGGTTCGGACATGTCTTCTTAATGAAACATAAATCCGAAACCTTTGGAAAGTTCCAGGAATATAAGAATGAAGTAGAAAAACAAATCGGCAAAAGTATCAAGATCCTAAGATCGGATCGAGGTGGTGAATACTTGAGTGCCGAGTTCCTGGACTATTTAAAAGAGAATAGAATTCTCTCTCAACTTACTCCGCAACATAACGGTGTATCGGAGAGACGGAACCGAACCCTATTGTATATGGTACGGTCCATGATGAGTAACGCTGAGTTACCACGATCATTCTGGGGATTTGCGCTAGAATCAGCCGCATACCTTTTGAACCGAGTTCCCACTAAGACTGTGCCTACCACACCATATGAGTTATGGAGTGGAAAGAAACACTATCTTCAATATCTGAAGATCTGGGGATGTACAGCTTTTGTCAAAAAGCAGCATGCGGACAAACTCGAGGCACGCTCAGTACTGTGCAAGTTTGTGGGATACCGAAAGAACACCAGGGGGTATCTTTTCTACTACGCAGAGGAACAAAAAGTCCTTGTTTCTCGTAATGCCCACTTTCTAGAACACCAGTTCTTGGAAAAGGAAATTAGTGGGAGCACAGTAGAACTGGAAGAAAATCCAGAACCACAGACTATTACTGAAAACTTAGTAGAACCAGAGGGTTCAAAAGAACAGGACATTCCTACGCCGCTCCGCAGGAGTAGTAGGCAGTCTCATCCGCCCGAGAGATACTACGGTTTTCTCATAGACGGGGATAGAGAGGATTGCATCATAGATTATGATGAGCCTACTAGCTTCCAGCAGGCCGTTCAGAGCGTTGACTCGGTAAAATGGCTGGATGCAATGCGGACCGAAATGGAATCCATGTACACCAACAAAGTATGGACGTTGGACATTGCTTCAGACGGGGTAAAACCCGTAGGATGCAAGTGGATCTTCAAAAGGAAGATTGGTGTAGATGGACAGGTTGAGACCTATAAAGCTAGACTTGTTGCAAAGGGTTTTCGTCAAAGACCTGGTTTGGACTATGACGAAACCTTTTCTCCAGTGGCTATGCGGAAATCCATTCGGATCCTTCTTGCCATTGCTGCCTTCCACGATTATGAGATTTGGCAGATGGACGTAAAGACTGCTTTTCTAAATGGAAATTTAGAGGAGTGTGTCTATATGGACTAGCCAGAGGGTTTCATTCAGAGTGGGAGCAGCGGAAAGGTGTGCAAGTTGCTTAAGTCCATCTATGGACTAAAGCAGGCATCGCGGAGTTGGAACATCTGCTTTGATGAGACGGTCAAAGAATTTGGCTTTATCAAAAATCCAGATGAACCATGCATCTATAGTAGATTTGTAGCGAGAACTGTAGTATTCCTCGTTTTATACGTGGATGACATTCTCTTAATAGGAAATGACATTCCTATGCTACAATCTGTCAAGGGGTTCTTGTCACACAGGTTCTCCATCAAAGACCTGGGTGATGCCTCATACATCCTGGGGATCTGGATCCATCGTGATAGATCCAAGAGGATATTAGGACTTTTGCAGTCCAGGTACATCGACACCATACTGAAAAGATTCAGTATGGAAGATTCCAATCGCGGTAACCTACCGGCTTGTCACGGGATCACCCTCTCTAAAGAGATGTCTCCCAAGACTGATTAGGAGAGAAATCGCATGTCTATTATACCCTACGCTTCTGCGGTAGGCTCTATAATGTATGCGATATTGTGTACCAGACCGGATGTAGATTATGCACTTAGTGTAGTAAGCCGGTATCAGTCAAACCCCGGGGAGAAACACTGGATAGCGGTAAAGAACATTCTCAAGTACCTGAGAAGGACTAAGGAGATGTTCTTGGTGTATGGTGGAAAAGACCTCCAGATCGAGGCCTTTGCTTACTCCAGCTTCCAGAGTGACAAGGATGATTCCAAGTCCATGTCGGGTTTTGTTTTTACCCTCAATGGAGGGGCGGTGTGTTGGAAGAGTTCCAAACAGGAAACCGTTGCTGACTCGACTATGGAAGCGGAATACATCGCTGCATCTGATGCCGCAAAAGAAGCTGTCTGGATGAGGAAGTTCTTGAAAGAACTTCAGGTGGTTCCGTCCATTGTTGATCCAATACCTCTGTATTGCGACAACAACGGGGCTATAGCATTAGCGAAGGAACCCAGGTCCCATCAGAGATCGAGACACATCTTGAGGCGGTATCACCTGATCAGGGAGATCGTGGATCGCCAGGAGATCGAGGTTCGGAGGGTTGCTTCAGAAGATAACACTGCAGATCCATTCACCAAGGCCTTGCCCCAGACTCAGTTCGAGCGGCTGATCGAGATGATAGGTCTTCGATGCGCCAGTACATGGCCTTAGTGCAAGTAGGAGATTGTTAGTGTATATGCCCTAGAGGCCATTACTGTATCATACTAGTTTGTATATTACTTAATGGAAGCTTGGGATATTCACCTTGTATAAAAAATCTTGCTCAAAATAGTAGTATGCTACTTGGTTTGTTTCTACTTCAATGTGTACATGTGTTTATTTTATTCAATCACCTATACGCATTAGTGGAGCCCTTAGGATCTTTGCTTGATTACCACGTTGTGATGGCAGTCACACTAGTGGGGGCTGGGTAATCTATAAGCACATCCTTATGCAGGTCCCTAGTTGTAGGACTATCGAGACAGGGCATCGATACTCCAGAGTAGACTAGCGTATGCGCTTCTCATCCCAGTGTGGGAGATGGTCTGTCCCACAGCCATCAGTACGTCGTACTGGAGATAGTATGCGGGTGCTCGTTGGGTTACGAGTACACTGGACAGGACTCGTCGGGAACTGACCGGTTGGTATTATACCTATCGTCTGTTATCAGTTCCCAGGCGACATGAGTACAGCTTAGTCCGCTGACTTGACACTGTCACTTCGCCTTGAGTGTGTTCCCACTGTACTTTGATTACTACCCTACCACGGCTCAAAGGAGTCGTGCAAACAGGTAGTAGTTGGGTGCAGTCCCGAAGCACTTGGAGGCAGTGACGGTTAGACAGGATTCGTCTCTCCCGGTATTAGGGGTTGACATCGCGCAGTATCTAGGAGAGCCATTACACGAGTAGTCCCTGGCCAGGGCAAGCGAGATATACTGGTAAGCTTCCAGTGTTATCTCAGGGTGTTTTGGGCTTCACTCCGACATAACTTGTACCGCTATTAGAGGACTGACGTTTACCGCCCCTAGGCCTGCCATGCGATGTATCAGACGAACAGACCGGACTGTACGGAGACTGTCACATTCAGGCTCAGTAGGAGTTCAGATGGGTTTCACCTCGTCAATCTTCTTGTCGGCATCTACCTGGGAACCGTTACGTACAGCTAGTGCCGCTTGCGGTCTGTGGTTAAACCCACTGCCAGCGTAGTGTCGAGTCTTTAGAGTCCCATACAGAAAGCTATTCGCCTTTAGGCAAAAGAGTAGAGGTCGCATGGTTTTGCGACAGGTCGCGTGGTTTTGCGACAGGGTTCGGTCACATCCGTGCACTTGTGCACGTACAGTGTCCGGACAGTTAACACTAGCGGGCTTTGGTTTAAGCCAGATCCCAGTGTACGTTTTGGGATTGGTTTTATCCAGTATGTATTCGTGTTTCTCGGAACGCGGGTGCGGGTGTGTATGCACAGTTGACGGAGAGACAGAGGCAGAGGATTCTCATTAGGGTTGTTGACCGTTGACCGTTGACTATTGACTTTTTGCTCAACCCTAATGAGAATATGATATGTAATTAACAATAATATTAATTAAGTATTATAGTGGCATGGTTGTTGAGGGGTTGACTTTGTTGACTTGTTGACTTTGTTGACCGGTTGACTAGGTTGGACTAGTTGACCATCATGATGACAATGGCTATCATTTCATGCCAAAGACTTTTGCTTGCTTGTTCTCTTGTGCAAAATGAGTGCATGAAATGATATGGCTATTGTAGCTTAAATCATCACTAATACTTGATTGCTATTATTGGTTATGATGGTTTTGGATTATGAGAGCCAAGAGAGAAAAGTCTTGCTCATTTTCTATTTTTTTCATTCTCTCTCTTGTTCTTGAGCTCTCATCCTCTTCCTCTTGCTCTCCCTCTCTATAGTCTATGGTTCACTTGTCTCATGTGTTGAGAACCAATAACCATAGAGAAAAATCCCAACACACTCTTCTCTACTCACTCTAGTTCACAAGGTTTAGCAAACCGAGTGAACTAGTTTCTTCAAAGCTTGAAGAAGAAGCCAAAGGTAGAAGCTTTCAGGTGGATCGATCTTCGGCGCAAGGAGACGACTGGGTGAAGCCGATCCGTACACCATCGAGGTTTGAAGACGAAGGAGTTCAAGAAAGAAAGGTATAACCCCCTAACCGAGTAGTTAACAACTTCTAATTAGGTTGTTAGTTAGATGTTTAACAAAGATCCGGTTTTTGAGTCCATGTTATCGCCTCTAGAAAATTGTTTTTCTTCAAATTCCGCATGCCCGAAAGTACCGGGAGAGGTAGCATGGACTTACACCAATAATTCTTTTCCTCAAAACAACTTTGTTCCGTCAAACAACGATAAGGTTTCCTCGCTAGAACACAGTCTGGAGGCGTTTGTAAAGCAATCGACTTAATCCACCGCCAACATCCAGTCGTCCATTCAGTCTTTGGTGCAGCACACTGCTGCACACGGGCAAAGCATCAAAACCATCGAAGCCCAGATAGCACAACTGAATGCGGCCTTCAGCGAGCGAGAGAAGGGGAAGCTACCATCTCAACCACTCCCAAATCCTGGTCACCCACATAATGTACATGTTGCTCTTGAACAACAGAACCATAATGTGAGTGCCGTGACTACATTGAGATCTGGAAGGATACTGCACAACAACATTGGGACACGAATAGATGATGACACCCCGGCCGCTTCTTCTTCTTCTTCTTCTTCTCCGTCTTCTGAGCCTATTCTCCCTTCTTCAAAAGACTCTTCTTCTTCTTCTGCTCTAAACGGACCCAGTTCTGACTCCACGAAAACTCCAGCTCTGGGATCCGTTCCAACTCCACAATCTCCTCCACAAGCATTGGACTCAACCAATTTTAAAAACGTTCCATTTCCAAACCGGTTGAGGTCCAATAAACTAAATCCACAAATGGAGAAGATTCTGGAGTTGTTTAAGCAGGTTAATATCAACATTCCCCTTTTAGATGTTGTCCTGCAAGTCCCTTCCTACGGAAAAATATTAAAGGACTTGTGCACGAAAAAGAGGAACTCTCAGGTACCCAAGAAAGTTTTCTTAGCTAGTGCTGTCAGTGATGCTCTTACCTAATCTTTACCTCAAAAACGAAAGGACCCTGGCTGTCCTACAATTTCTATTACCATTGGGGATAAGAACATCAACCGCGCACTTTTGGATCTTGGTGCCAGTGTTAACCTGCTTCCGTACTCAGTATATGAGCAACTAGGTGTAGGAGAGCTGAAACCCACACACTGTACTCTCCAAATAGCCGACCGATCAATCACCCATTCTAGGGGAGAGCTAGAGGATGTGTTAATCAAGGTTGGGGACTTCATATTCCCCGTTGACTTCATTGTTTTAGACACACGGTCTGTAGCTAACCCGCGGAATCAAATTTCGGTGATACTCGGTCGCCCATTCCTTGCAACTTAAAATGCTGTGATCAATTGTCGAAATGGTTCGATGAACCTATCTTTTGGAAACATGACAATTGAACTCAACATTTTTAGGTTGGGGAATCAGTGATACGAACCTAATGCTCATATACTAGACATTTGTTCAATCCAGGAGATCACCCCGGAGGAGTGTGAATTCAAGGAGTTTTTGTTCGATCACGACAACCTTAACGCCACTGGTGCGTTCCTCTTCGAACCTGCTGCTGCTTCTGCGCCCGACAATGACTATGAGTTTTTCACTTTGTCGAACGATCTTAGCCAGTCACCACCCGAGTTTGAATCCTTCTAATTTCCGGATGAGTTACCTGAACCATCCGACTCGTTCGCTTACACTCGTTTTGAACCTCTGCTGGAATCCTTTGAGTTCGAGACCTTTTCACCAATCTTGCCTTCAATCGTTTCATCTCCAATGCTCGAACTCAAGCCATTGCCGTCTTACCTTAAGAACGCTTACTTGGGTGAGAACGAGACCCTTCCTGTGATCATCTCGGCTTCTCTAGCTCCAGAGCAAGAGAGAGCCCTTCTTACGGTCTTGCACAGCAACAGGCAAGCTTTTGGCTGGTCAATGGCGGACATCAAGGGGATTAGTCCCCTGATTGTTGAACATCATATTCATCTGATGGATGATGCCAAACCAGCCAGGGATCCACAAAGGTGACTCAACCCAGTCATGAAGGAGGCTGTAAAAAAGGAGATCGTAAAGTGTCTAGATAGTGGTATCATTTACCGTATCTCTGATAGCCAGTGGGTTAGCCCCATTCATGTTGTCCCCAAGAAATCAGGCATAACGGTCATAACCAACGAGGCGAACGAGTTAATCCCTACTCGCACCCAGACTGGGTGGCGAGTATGCATCAATTATAGAAAACTCAACGCCGCAACGCGGAAAGACCACTTTCCGCTACCTTTCATTGACCAAATGCTTGAACGATTGGCTGGACACAAGTACTACTGCTTTCTTGATGGCTACTCCGGCTATAATCAGATTCCCATCGCCGAAAAATACCAGGAAAAGACCACATTCACTTGTCCTTTCGGCACATTTGCATATCGTCGCATGCTCTTTGGGTTATTCAATGCAGCTGCAACCTTCCAGCGGTGTATGATGGGAATCTTCTCAGACATGGTGGAAAAATTCTTGGAGATCTTCATGGATGATTTCTCCATTTTCGGCAATTCCTTTGATGAGTGTTTGCTGCATCTCGACGCTGTCCTTATCCGGTGTAAGGACAAGAACCTCACTTTGAATTGGGAGAAGTGCCACTTCATGGTGTGCGAAGGTATTGTCTTAGGACATATCATCTTGCAAAATGGCATTGAGGTAGATAAAGCAAAGATTGAAGTCATTTCCAATCTCCCTCCTCCTAGATGCGTCAGAGACATCCGAGCCTTCCTTGGCCATGCCGGTTTCTATAGACAGTTCATTAAAGACTTTAGCAAGATTGCTAGGCCCTTGACTCTTTTACTGGCCAAGGACGCGACATTCGACTTCAACTCGAGCTGTGTGACTGCATTCGAGTCATTAAAAAGCTCACTCACTTCTGCTCCCATTCTTTCTTCTCCTGACTGGACGGACCCATTTGAGATTATGTGCGATGCATCCGACTTCACCATCGGTGCTGTCCTTGGACAACACATCAACAAGATGCCGTACATAATCTATTATGCTAGCCGAACCCTGAACGACGCCCAACTGAACTATACAACAACCGAAAAGGAATTCTTGGCTGTTGTATTTGCTTTAGAAAAGTTTAGGCCCTACCTCATCAGCTCTCCAGTCATCATCTACATGGACCATTCTGCTCTGCGCCATCTTTTTGCGAAGAAAGATGCAAAATCTCGGCTGATACGTTGGATCATCTTGCTTCAAGAGTTTGACCTTGTCATCCAGGACAAAAGAGGATATGAAAACGTAGTCGCCGACCATCTCTCACGACTTTCTTCTTCGCCGTCGCTTCAAATTCCGATCAACGACGTTTTTCCGTATGAACAGCTCTTGACAGTATCTTGCGAACCCTGGTTCGCAGATATTATGAACTATTTGGCCACAGGATTACTATCGACTGAATGGTCAAGTCAGGATAGACTTCGATTCTTATCCCAAGTAAAACACTTTTACTGGGACGAACCCTATCTGTTCAAGTACTGTCCCGACCAGATTATTCGTAGGTGTGTCCCTGACGATGAATTCAAGAGTGTGCTGTCGTTTTGCCACGATCAAGATTGTGGCGGGCATTTTGGCCCCAGAAAGACAGCCCAGAAGATCTTCCAGTGTGGTTTCTACTGGCCACAACTCTTCAAAGACGCTCATGACTACTGCAAGACTTGCTCCCAGTGCCAACACATGGGCCGGATATCCAGGAGAAACGAGATGCCACTCTAACCAATCTTGGTTATGGAAATTTTCGATGTTTGGGGGATTGATTTCATGGGGCCGTTTCCCAGCTCTTTTGGGAACTTGTACATCCTTCTCGCTGTTGATTATGTCTCTAAGTGGGTCGAGTCTGTCCCCAGCCAGACTAACGACAACAAGGTTGTCGTTAGATTTCTTAAAGAAAACATTTTCTCCCGGTTTGGGCACCCCCGAGCGATCATTAGCGACAATGGAACTCATTTCTGTAATAAGACTTTCGAGGCCTTGATGCGGAAATATTCCATTAATCATATGCTATCTACACCCTACCACCCCCAAACCTGTGGGCAAGCCGAAATTTCAAATCGGCAAATTAAGCAGATACTGGAGAAGACGGTTTCCACGAACCGTAAGGATTGGTCGTTAAAACTCACTGATGCCCTTTGGGCATTTCGAACTGCTTATAAGACCGATCTTGGCATGTCTCCCTATCGGCTTGTTTACGGAAAGGCATGCCACTTTCCTTTGGAAATAGAGCATCGCGTATTTTGGGTGATAAAGGAGCTGAATCTGTCTCTCGAAGATGCGGGCAGCCATCGGAAGCTGCAGTTGAACGAATTGAGCGAGCTTTGGGATGAGGCTTACGAAAACGCGGTTGTCGTTAAGAACCGAACGAAGGTGTTTCACGATAAACACCTTTTGCGCAAAACATTCGCACCTGGTCAACAAGTACTGCTTTACGACACCTAGCTACATTTCCGTCCAGGTAAGCTCAGATCTCGCTGGAAAGAGCCATATTTTGTGTGGAATGTGTATCCGCATGACACTGTGGATTTGGAGAATCCAAAGGACGGTTCATTTTTCAAAGTAAACGGACACAGACTAAAACAGTAACTTAGCGCCGAACCAACAGAGGAGCTCCTGGTCATACAGGAGCCGGTTTACCCTGCATAATCTTCCTTTGCCTACCACCAAACTTCGGTTATCCAGCCAAAACAGTAGACACTGTTTAAAATAAGTTTGGGGTATGTATATACCATTTTGTATATATATGTGGATATTCTTGTCCGGTGCATATCCATCTTTAACAATTTTCTTTAAATATATATATATATATATATATATATATATAAATAAAAAATGTGTATATCTAACCGACAATTTTGACCCTTCAATGATTTCTTCATGCAATGACAGTGAGGACACTGTCCAGTTTAAGTTTGGGGGTACGCTCGGTACGCATTTCTAACCTTCGCATTCATGTGTATATTTTGCACTTGCATACTAAAATCCATAAAATCCAAAAAAAATCAGAATATTTTCTAAAAATATAAAAAAAATTCGTCAAGTTAGCTAGTGGGAGAACTCAGATTCAACATTTCGACGATTTTGTTTAATAAGAGAAGAATAACTAAATCTTATTTTTAGATTTTGAAAACCTGAAAGATAACTCTTCTTTGAAGTTAACTATAGCTGATATACGTCTTTACATAACACTACACGTGTTGTGAGTTTTTGAAAATTTGATGACAAGTCTATTATGTCTTAAAACTTTTAAATGGATAAATTATTTTCTGAGGATCAAATAGGTTTGTTCTGAAATAACTAATATCAAGAATAGTTTACAAAGTGAAGCGGATATGAAGGGAAGTTATTGACACCTTAATTGGAACTAATTCTGAAAAATAACCCATCTGGAACTTGATTGGAATGATTACACACCGAACCCACTAAACACGTCTTTTATCCAAAAAATAATTAAACTGCTGGTTATATCTCCGTTCGCATTGAATCATCATGATTTTCACGCTAAATTGTCTTTTGTTTTTGGGCCTAGGTAACTTGAGTAATTAAGTCCACTGGGGTGTCTCTACACCTAATGCCCTAAAGCCAACTGGTTTGGGAGCATTGGCCCAAAGCTCGTTAAGAAGCCTAGAAAGTCCAGATTAAAACAAAGTCAAGCAAGTGTTCTCTCCGAGTTAAAATTCCTAACGGTTCTTTGTGTGAGAATAATCTTGACAAAAGACAGGTTTTTATATTAAAAAAAGTATTTCTAACGGAGATATGAAGGTTTTATTCTATGATAAAGACTATGCACGTTCACAACGGTGTGTATGAAATGAAAATAAGAAAAAGGTGGACTGAAAAATAAGACCTAGTTTCCTGTTAAGGAAGATAGAAATTTTGAAATTGAAACCTTACTGGAAAACGAAACTTGAAAAGTACTTAACTCTTTATAAAACTTATGTGATCCTTTTTAAATTTTTATCTGGGCTTTATTTTGTGACATGTTGACTTTAATCGATCCTTCTGAAACTTAACGACACTATTTGCACTGCATGTAAAGACATATAAAATCTTAAGTTAAATAAGAAGCGAGGTGTGAAAAATAAAGGTTCGATAGTCTAGAATTAGGATAATAGAATTTTTATTTTTAAAAAACAAAACCTTAGGGTTTGAATCATAGTTATTTCGCGAAACTAGCTTAACGGGATTTTCTGGGCAGTATCCGCTGAAAACCCTCACGAGACAACACTCCTCCTACTAGGGACACCTAGAGTTTTAACGGCTTGTTGCACATGCTCAGTGCAATCGCGTTCCCTGCGAAAGTGAGGTTAGGAATTTTTGTGAATAAATTAGCTTTGCTCAGGACGAGCAAATGATAAGTTCTGGGGTATTTGTTCATATCAGATTTTTGCATTTTTATACCGCCCATTTTTTATCACATTGCTTATAGGTAGGTACTCTTGATCCATGTTTTGCTAGATAATTGCAGGTTACAGGTTCTCAGCTCTAAGCAGTAAAATTCATGGAGAAGCACGACAAATTCGGGATTACTGCCAACCACAGATAAAATACGGGTCTCCGCTCTCTATCCGTATGTTGTTGCACACCAGTTTAAGGGGAAAAAATGGCAAATCGATGGTTATTTTCATGCACAAAGCACAATGGCAACACAAAATCCAAGATATCTACGCGAAGCTCAAGGAAATCATGCCAAAAGATCCACATCAAATCACCTTTTGATCTGCTGAAAATCTGGAAGAAATGTGAAGAGCTTCTGAGAAACCACATATACCACACTGAAGATAACATCAAAACAGGGAAACCCACAAAATTTGATGAGCCAACTCCTCTTAATGGCCGCGGATCCGCGGCCAACATGGCGGCTCGGCCGCGGATCCGTGGCCGAGTTGACTCGGCAGTTGAAGTTTTTTTGGGGGCAATTTAGTAACATCATGTGGGGCCAGAATGTTGCCCTAGGGTTTCAGTTTCCTGCCTGTAAATAACCCAGAACAATGCCAAGCCAAGGGTGCTTAATTCTTGTGTTAGATTTTAGGATATATTTTGTTGTTCTTCTTCCTCTTTTCATCTTTTCTCCATTAAAACCTTGTACTGAGCTTTTATGAGTGAAGTGACGAATAAAAGATTTCTTTTCTTTATCATGCTTGTCATGTTATTTTGTTAATTATAATTGCTTATAATTTTCATTTGCTAATCTAGTTGTTGTTATTTGTTGTTTGCTTCTTTCTTCTTCTATTTTTCTTTATCCTTAACAAAAATGATGCTTAAGCTTGATCCTTGCCAAAGTGAGGTCTCAAATAGCTAGTTATAATCTTCTTTCTTTCTATCTTCCTCCTTTTGTTGTATTTTTCCTTTTTTTTTTGTAATGGATGAGTAGTTTCTCACTTGTTAGGGTAGGATAAGGAAAGTTTGAGAGAAGGAAATCTCCCTCACTCTTTTCTTGCCCAACATCTTAATTCGGACTCTCATTAATTGAACCACAATCCGCTCCCTACGGCACCCTATGCTACATGATAGCGGTGATTCCTTAGTGAGACCGGTTGTGGTTGAGTTAACCGGAGGTTAAGGCTAAGAGCCAAGAACGGACGGACAAGGACCAAAAGGAAGGAACTAAGCGTTGGAAAGCCCAGCTTATACTCGCAAGTTCCTTCCTAGTCGTGCTAATCCCCGTTGTTGCCGATTACCATAACACCGATATTAAGAGTGGCAACGAAAGAAGTGAGCGACTCCTATCTCAAACTAACCTAATTCTAACCCTAACAAGCTCTCTTTAAATACATTTTAGCACATAGTTAATCTCAAACAAACTTGGACATTTAGACTTAACTCATTAAAACATATAGAAAAAGATTCTCATCTCCATGCGGACGACCCGTACTCAACCCGCTAGCTACAAGCGAAACCGTCTTGATTGCGGTAATTAACTAAGCACGAAAAACATCCAACAATCACACCTCCTCTTGATCTTCTATGGTTGCTATTTGGAGCATCTTGATGAGAGAAAAATTATAGTGTGATAATCCTACACCTCCACTCTCCATTGCTAGCAACCTTGGAGCGTCGGTTGCCTCGCTTGGTGATGCTGAAGCTTGAGTCGTTTCCCTTAGTTGGATCATTGTAGATGGAGGAAGACCGGAAAACAAACTCGATCCCCAACCACTAGGAGCTTGGGATGAAGGTTGAAGACCGAAGGACATGGATCAACTCGTTATAACCATTCCTAACTCTTTATATTTTTTGCTAATATAGGGTTTAGGGTAGATCCGGGCATCGGGTAATGGTAGCGCTAGTTTAGTAAATTTTTGTTCCTCATTTGGCCCCTGTTTGATTGCCGAGGCGCTGCCATAACCCAACATGGTATCGGAGCTACTAGACATTGGATGTCGACCTATGGGGGGTTCTCACTGTGTGACAGTGTGGCGAAGCATAAGCTCTTACCCCCAGGGTGTTATGAGATCGGAAGGTGTTCCGGCAGGTTGTAGTCCTTGAGAGGGGGCATGCGTAAAAAGTAGTAGCTGAGGGACCTGTAGGTGCCACGACGACCCCATTGGATGGGATGGCTGCCTGACTAACATGATATCAAAGCTAACCGGCATAACCCTTACTAGCAGTTTTATACAATGTTAAAGTATTGAAACCGAAACAACTTCGAAACAATACCCCGATGTATTCCAGTTTCCGTCGATTTTTCAAAGTATTAAAAAAAATTTTAAGCAATTGCAGAAGACTACTTGAGTGACCGCTAGAACACACTACAAAAACGAGCACCATCCGCCGAATTTAACCTGGCGAGATTTGATAAAAAACAGGTGAGGCCGGTCTAAATTTTGTGTTTGGGCTTGACATTTTTGGTGTGATCTAGTCTCTGGAATATTGGTTCAGTGGTATTGTTTGTTTAGCCCATTTTGGATATAGTGTTATCTTTTCATCAGGGGCAATTCGGGGTGTTTCGAAGTCGATAATTTTACACTGTTTAAATGTTTATAGTACATGCATTACTATCTGCGACCGTGAATGTCATTCGAGTGGTATAACTCGTTTAATTGCTATATGTTCTTTTAGACGAGTTTGCGAACGTGACATTCACGTTGAATTTCTGTGTTGTGATGTGTTGTCGTTGGATCGTCGCGGTGGATAGCTTGGGTACAATAATGGTACTGTTTAGTTTTATTTATACCTTTGATATTGCGGGGCGAGCATCCGACATGTAGACTGCCGCCACTGCCTGTTTGTATATTATTTTTTTGGGGCACGATCGGGTTGAGATCGATGTCACCCTTGTATATTATTTTCATTTCTGTACTAAGATTACCCCGTGGTGGAGTGCACAAATAGCCGGGTTCTAGAGGGCAACGGGTCCGCATCTCATGGTATTGAGACGGAGGGGACCTTACTCTAGAATTAGCGGGTTATTCGCCGCACTCGTAGGGGGTATAGGTTGACCCACGGAGGGGTGCCCAAGTTAACGGATTCCGTGAAGTGATGGGTGGCCCATTCACGTTGTTGATTGGGGTTGCCTCGCTTCTGTGAATGGCGGCTAACTTGCCATGCTCATAGGGGTCTAGGTTTCATTGCACATACTTTCCACACGACAGAGAACGTCAGGTCTCATTTTCGGCTTAAATGAAACCTGAGGCTCCAAGATTATCCACCATTCTGTATTGCTTCTGTGATGCTTCCGTGATGTTGCTTTATATCTTGCCTGGGACGATTGTTGTATATATTTATATATATACTAGTAGATGTTGTATATGTTTTTCACCCGCGCTAGTCCAGTCCCCGCTCTGTCGTTAGTTAAGTAACCTAACAGGTGATGACGGGGCCCAGTGGCGAATGCGAATGGCATATACGTACATCATATATTTTCGTTCTTTTCTGGTGTGATTAATTGATGGGACAACGTTGATTTTGATCAATGCAAGGAAAAAAAACCTATATATGATGTTGTTGGAATCAAGTTTTTTAAAAACTGACATTACAGACGTTCTCTTTTGCTTTGCACTGTGGTATTCGGTTATGAATATCCTGCACCTCATTCGACAAGGCAAGGGCCGAGATCCCTTCATCGGGAGTGACCCTTTGGGAAGAAGTTTGCATCAACGTAATAACTTTATTATAGTCGATTCTTTTGCTTTGCATCGTGGTATTCAGTTTGGAATATCCTGCACCTCATTCGATAAGGAAAGAGCCAAGATCCCTTCACCGGGAGTGCCCTCTTTAGCAAAAGTTTTCGCCGCTATATATTTGTAAAACCTCTTGGATTCTTTCAACGATATCAAGTTTATTACGTTAAAGGTTTTTCGCCAAAAACCAGCCATAGCCCTCCGTCATTTCAGACGAGTATTGCTTAGTATTCGTGCTTCGTATGTTCACCTTGTCAAGGCGTAGTGTTCGGTAGCTCTGTAGTACTTTTCTGTTGCATGGATTGTCAGTGTATATGCCCTAGAGGCCATTACTGTATCATACTAGTATGTATATTACTTGATTTAAGCTTGGGATATTCACAGTTGTATAGACAATCTTGCTCGAAATGGTAGTATGCTACTTGGTTTGTCTCTGCTTTAATGTGTACATGTGTTTCTTTTAGTATATCACCTATACACATTAGTGGAGCCCTTAGGATCTTTGCTTGATTACCAGCGTTGTGATGGCAGTCACACTCGTGGGGGCTGGGTAATCTATAAGCACATCCTTATATACACGTCCCTGGTCGTGGGATTATCGAGACGGGGCATCGATACTCCAGAGTAAACTAGCGTATGCGCTTCTCATCCCAGCAGGGGAGACGTTCTGTCCCATAGCCGTCAGTACGTCATACTTGAGATAGTATGCGGGTGCGCGTTAGGTTACGAGTACTCTGGACAGGACTCGTCGAGAACTGTTGGTTGGTACTATACCTATCGTCAGTTATCAGTTCCCAGGTCACATGAGTACAGCTTAGTCCGCTGACTTGACACTGTCACTTCGCCTCGAGTGTATTCCCACTGTACTTTGATTACTACCCTACCACGGCTCAAAGGAGTCATGCAAACAGGTAGTAGTTGGGTGCACTTCCGAAGCACTTGGAGGCAGTGACGGTTAGACATGATTCGTCTCTCTCGATAATGGGAGTTCATATCGCGCTGTGTCTAGGAGAGCCATTAAACAAAGTCTCTGGCCAGGGCTAGCGAGATATACTTGTAGCTTTCCAGTGATATCTCAGGGTGTTCTGGGCTACACTCCGGCACGACTTGTACCACTATTAAGGGGGTGACGTTTACGACCCCCCTAGGACCGACATGTGATATTCTCAGACGAACAGACCGGACTGTACAGAGATTGTCGCATACAGGCTCAGTAGGAGTTCGGATGGGTTCACCTCATCAGTCTTCTTATCGGCATCTACCTGGGTACCGTTACGTACAGCTAGTGCCACTTGCGGTCTGTGATTAAACCCACTGCCAGCGTAGTGTCGAGTCTTTAGAGTCCCACAGAGAGGGTTATTCACCTTTGGGCAAAACAGAGTAGATGTCCTATGGTTTTGCGACGGGGTTCGTTCACATCCACGCACTTGTGCACGTTTGGTGTCCGGACAATTATTACTAGCGGACTTTGGTTTAAGCCAGATCCTAGTATATGTTTTGGGGTTAGTTTTATCTCATTGTATTCGTGTTCCTCGGAACATGGATACGGGTGTGTATGCACAGTTGACTGAGGCAGAGGCAGAGGCAGAAGATTCTCATTAGGGTTTTGGTACGGGTGTGTATGCACAGTTGACGGTTGACTTTTTCCAAACCCTAATTAATATGTGAAATATCAAATAATAATATTAATTAAAGGAAATTGAGTTATGGTTAGGGTTGTTGACATTTTGACCAAGGTTGACTTGTTGACCAAGGTTGAAACTTTGACCATCATCATTTCACACCAAAGATGCTCTTTGATCTTAGAAAAATCATTAAATGTGAAATTATAATGGTCTTTTCAAACCTACCATCACCTTTTTCTTTTTGATTAATATTGTTAATTGTTAATTCACATATTTTTGCATATGGTTGCAAAATTCTTATAATAATCTCATTCACATTCTCTCTCATTCTTTGCTCTTTCTCTTCCTCTAGCACAAGAAAAATCCCTATCATGAGTTGAGAACCATTTCCTTTGAGATAAAACACCAAAGCCACTCACTACTCATTCTAAGGTTGAAGGTTTAGCAAACCTAATACTTTAGTTATCTCAAGTTCGAGGAAAGAGCTCAAGCTAGAGGCCCTCGGGTGGATCTTTCTTCAGCAAGAGAAGGAGACGAGGAGAACCATCTAACCCACTCCAAGGAGAAGAAGAGAAGGAGTTCAAGACTAGGTATAACCCCCTAAACGAGTAGGTAAAGCTCATAGTAGTTGCTAGTGTGTTGTTTAGCAAAGATCCGGGTTTGCTAGTCCATGTTACCCTTTCATGAAAAATCGTTTTTCACCGTTTCCGCAACCCCGAAAGAACCGGGACAGGTAACGTGGACTTACAGTGGTATCAGAGCCTATCTAAACACATACTAGCATGTTAGCAAAGTATCTAGAATTTCGATCGGAGAAAAAAACCGCAAAACACCCCGAAAAAGTGAACTTTCTGCCGATTTTATTTTCTTCTCAAAAAATAATAAATCATACACTAAAAATCGGCTCAGGATTTTTAAATAACACCTAAGAAAAACGATCCAGTGAGTCGACCAACTCACCGCGGAACCGCGGCAAGAGCTTTCTCATGCCGCGGATCCGCGGCCGAGTTGACTCGGCCGTGGGTCGTTTCTCCTGTAGTGTTCTTATATTGGTGTTTTGTGCTTTTTAGGATGGTTTGTTTCTTCCCAGAATTTCCAGAGAAAAAAATTTGTTTTTGGGGTGGTTATAAATCCGTATTTTGATCGAACTTCTCTAGACATTAGCTAATGGGTTATATCTGTGATGTGATATATGTATTGAACGTCTGCTAATCGCTATACGTCGATTAGTGGGGGTTATACATATCTGTGATCTGTAATGTTGATGGTTTGTGTATATGAATTCGTTGGATTGTCGCGGATGAATAGCCGGGGGGTTATGAGATGAGAGTTTTCTTTATCTTTCAATTCATGTAATATGTAATTTGATGTAATATTATTTGTATGGCCGCACATCCGGGATGAGGTTGTAGCCGCCATTGTATAATTTCTTTTTACTGTTTTTGCTCCTAGGATAGACCCAAGGTGGGGTGCACAAACTACCGGGTATCTCGAAGTGCCGAGTGGCCTACTCATGTTGTTGAGGGAGGTAGCATCGCTTCGGATACTTGGCGGGTAGTTTGCCGCACCCATAGGGGTCTAGGGTAGGGTATTAGCTATTCATCGCGACCGTGTAATCCGCTTTTCGTTGCAGGCTTGAACGAATCGCGGATTCCTATTATATCCAATGTGTTCATCTGTGATCTGGAATGGCTATCATTGCATCTTACGAATGTGTATATATCTATATATGATATCTATTTAGGCGTTGCTTATGTTTTGCATCCGCGCTAGTCCAGCCCCCGCTCTGTCGTTAGTTAAGTAACCTAATGGGTGATGACAGGGCCCCGTGGCGAATGCGGATGGCATAAGCGTACGTCATATTTTCGTTGTTTTCTGCAATGGTAGGATTAATTGATGGGACGCATTAAAATTAATGCAAGAAAATAAACCAAGTAAAGTCGTTGGAACACTTTTAAAACCACTCGGTTCTTTTCGAAAACCAACTTTTAAACGCGGAGCTTGAACCACTCCTTTTAATAGCTATCTCGTTCCATCGATTATATCAAGTTCACTACGTTCACGGTTTCACCAAAACCGTTCGTAGCCCTCCGTCATTTCATATGGATAGTCAATAGTGTTCAAGCTGTGTTTGTTGGCCAAAGTCAAGGCACAGTGTTTGGTAGCTATTGGATATTCATATGCAGCATAGATAGATGCGTTTGTTTGGAACAGTCGTACTGCCTTGTTGGCCAAAGTCAAGGGTAGGTACGGGTGGGTTCAAATTAACCAGGAGAATGACGGGTAGAACTTGACATGTGACTTATGATTTGTTGGCCAAAGTCAAGGTCATAAGAGCACGGGGCAAAAATCCACATCGGGAGTTTCAAAAGAAACTGAAACTTGCTATCGCTGTATACCATTAGGAGTATGATGATTCTGGTAGGATTCCTTCAGTTTCGTTACGCGATGATATTTGGATCCTGTTCCTACTGTGAGTATATGCTACTCCTCGGGAAATTTCTCACTTAACGATCAATGCTATAAACCAAGTAGGTGTCTAGAAAGGTGTTAGCGGGGCTACGCCCCCAGGGAAAAGAGTTTATTTAATTAAGGAACTTCGTGAAAGCGTTGGAAAACCTCCCTCGAAGTACCAACACTGGCCTGGCTGAACGGTTAAGCAAGTATTGTACGGTGAGATTGATCCCGACTAATTCTTCCTTTTTGGTTTGAGGAGGGATTCGAGAGACACTGGGAGCCATCATGATTAGACAAACTAAAAACAACTCTAAACTTGCAAGAGCATCGTGCTAAAGTGTTTCTTCTCTCTCTCCTAATTGCAGCCACCAATCGACATGACCGGACATAAGTTACTATTAGATAAAAACATACTGACAGGGCCAAACTACAAAGATTAGCTCAGGAATTTCAAAATGGCAATCACTTATGACAAGTTGGGGTATCACCTTACCACCAAAGCTCCCCCTGTCCCAGGTCCCACCTCCAGCGTCGCGGATATAGAAATCCGTAAGACATGGGAGATCGACTGCACGAAGGCCAAGTGCCTCGTGCTTGCCTTTATAGACAATGAACATCAGAGGAGGCATGAGAATATGGACCTAGAATCCATATTTCTTCAAACAAAAGAACTGTATGGAGAGCAATCCCGTATCACCAGATACGAAGTCTCGAAAAAGTTGTTTTCGGCGAGATTGGCCATCGGATCATCTGTAGTGGAACACGTGCTTAAGATGATTGGCTATATTGAAGAGCTCGTGGACCTAGGGACCACGTTGGATGAGCTCTACATTGACTTGATTCTCCTGTCCCTTCCTTCAACTTAGGCCCAGTTTATTCTAAACTTCAACATGCAAGGAAATGAGGTTGAACTTTCGGAACTTCTGAACATGTTGAGGAGTGAGGAAGGCACCCTACAGAAAGGTAGAGAAACATCCACTTTGTTTGTTGGAGAACCTTCCTCTTCTAGGTCCAAAGCGAAAGCCATAGGAAAGAAGAGGAAAACCCCCACCAAACCAAGGGGCGGTGTTAGTAATATGGAAACGAAGGAAAAGGCAAAAGCAACAAAGGTAGCGGAAAAGCTTGTGGGAAAGGAAGAGTGCTTTTACTGTCACTAGAGTTGACACTGGAAATAGGATTGCAGGGCTTGCAAGGACAGAAACCAGGACCCGAAGCAGGTTGTGGCTTCGGCTTCAGGTGTGTATGTTATTGAAAATTGTCTTTCAAGAAACACTACTTCCTGGGTATTGGATACCGGATCAGGATCTCATATCTGTAATTCTTTGCAGGCATTGAGAAAGCGTAGGGTTTTGAAGGCAGGTGATATGACCCTCAGAGTTGCAAACGGAGCTAGCATGGTTGCTGAGTCCGTAGGGGACTATCACCTGGGATTGTCAGATGGACACGTTTTGGTTTTGCGTGATTGTTATTTTGTACCCAATGCAACATGAAATATCATATCTGTATCTTTATTATCTAAAGAAGGTTATGAATTTGCATTTGTAAGTAATGTTGTGAACATTCACCTTAATCAAGTTTTGATTGGGTCAGGTACATTAAGCAATGGTATATACGTATTAAACCAACCACAGATTTTCAATGTCCAGAATACACACAAAAGAATGTCTCCAAAAATAAATCATGCTTTCTTTTGGCATTGTAGACTGGGTCACATCAATGAGAGAAGGTTGACTAAATTACATACAGAAGGGTATTTGGATCCGTTAGAATATCATTCATATGCAACTTGTCAATCCTGTCTCAAAAGAAAGATGACAAAGACTCCGTTCACTGGATACGGAGTAAGAGCGAGCGAGCTCTTGGGACTCGTACACAGTGATGTGTGCGGTCCAATGTGTACACATGCGCGAAGCGGTTATTCTTACTTCATTACTTTTACGGATGACTTTTCGTGGTACGGATATGTCTTCTTAATGAAACTTAAATCCGAAGCCTTCGGAAAGTTCCAGGAGTATAAGAATGAAGTAGAAAAACAAACAAGCTAAAGTATCAAGACACTAAGATCTGATCGAGGTGGTGAATACCTGAGTGCCGAGTTCCTGGATTACATAAAAGAGAATGGAATTCTCTCTCAGCTTACTCCTCCATACACTACACAACATAACGGTGTATCGGAGAGATGGAACCGAACCCTATTGGATATGGTACGTTCCATGATGAGTAGCGCTGAGTTGCCGCGATCATTCTGGGGATATGCACTAAAATCAGCTGCATACCTTTTGAACCGAGTTCCAACTAAGACTGTGCCTACCACACCATATCATATGTGGTGTGGGAGAAACCCTATCTTAAGCATATTAAGACATGGGGATGTCCAGCGTTTGTCAGAAAGCAGCATGCGGACAAGCACGAGGCACGCTCAGTACAATACAAGTTTGTGGGATATCGAAAGGACTCTAAGGGATATTTCTTCTATTGCGAAGAGGAACAAAAGGTTTTTGTTTCTTGTCATGCCTACTTCTTGCAAACTGAATTTTTGGAAAATCAGATAAGTGGGAGCGCAATAGAACTAGAAGGAATTCCAGAACCACGAGCTATTACTGAAATCTTAGAAGAACCAGAGGGTTCGAAAGAACAGGACATTCCTAGGCCGCTCCGCAAGAGTAGTAGGCAGTCTCATCCGCCCGAGAGATACTACGGTTTTCTCATAGACGGGGATAAAGAGGATTGCATCATTGATAATGATGAGTCGACTAGCTTCCAGTAGGCCATTCAGAGCGTTGACTCGGTAAAATGGCTGGATGCAATGTGGACCGAAATGGAGTCCATGTACACCAACAAAGTATGGACTTTGGACGTTGCTCCAGATGGGGTAAAACCCATCGGATACAAATGGATCTACAAGAGGAAGATTGGCGTAGATGGACAGGTAGAGACCTATAAGGCTAGACTTGTTGCAAAGGGTTTTCATCAAAGACCTGGCTTGGACTATGACGAAACTTTTTCTCCAGTGGCTATGCTTAAATCCTTTCGGATCCTTTTTGCCATTGCTGCCTTCCACGATTATGAAATTTGGCAGATGGACGTAAAGACCGCTTTTCTAAATGGAATTTTAGAGGAGTGTGTCTATATGGACCAGCCAGAGGGTTTCATTCAAAGTGGGAGCAGCGGAAAGGTGTGCAAGTTGCTTAAGTCCATTTATGGACTAAAGCAGGCATCGCAGAGTTGGAACATCTGTTTTGATGAGACGGTCAAAGAATTTGGCTTTATCAAAAATCCAGATGAACCTTGCATCTATAGTAGATTTGTAGCAAGAACTGTCGTATTCCTCGTTTTATACGTGGATGACATTCTCTTGATAGGAAATGACATTCCTATGCTACAATCTGTCAAAGGGTTCTTGTCACACAGGTTCTCCATGAAAGACCTGTTAGTGTATATGCCCTAGAGGCCATTACTGTATCATACTAGTATGTATATTACTTGATGGAAGTATGGGATATTCACAGTTGTATATAAAATCTTGCTCGAAATGGTAGTATGCTACTTGGTTAGTCTCTGCTTTAATGTGTACATGTGTTTCTTTTATTATATCACCTATATGCATTAGTGGAGACCTTAGGATCTTTTGCTTGATTACCAGCATTGTGATGGCAGTCACACTCGTGGGGGCTGGGTAATCTACAAGCACATCCTTATTTACACGTCCCTGGTCCAGCTCGGGAGACGGCCTGTCCCACAGCCGTCAGTACGTCGTACTTGAGATAGTATGCGGGTGCTCGTTGGGTTATGAGTACACTGGACAGGACTCGTCGGGAACTCTTGGTTGGTATTATACCTATCGTCAGTTATCAGTTCCCAGGTGACATGAGTACAGCTTAGTCCGCTGACTTGACACTGTCACTTCCCCTCGAGTGTGTTCCCACTGCACTTTGATTACTACCCTACCACGGCTCAAAGGAGTCGTGCAAACAGGTAGTTTTTGGGTGCAGTCCCGAAGCACTTAGAGGCAGTGACGGTTAGACAGGATTTGTCTCTGCCGGTATTGGGGGTTGACATCGCGCTGTGTCCAGGAGAGCCATTACATAAGTAGTCCCTGGCCAGGGCAAGCGATATATACTGGTAGGTTTCCAGTGTTATCTCAGGGTGTTCTGGGCTACACTACGACACGACTTGTACCGCTATTAGGGGACTGACGTTTACCGCCCTCCTAGGCCTGCCATGCGATGTATCAGACGAACAGACCGGACTATACAGAGACTGTCACATTCAGGCTCAGTAGGAGTTCAGATGGGTTCACCAAGTCAGTCTTCTTATCGGCATCTACCTGTGGACCGTTACGTACAGCTAGTGCCGCTTGCGGTCTATGGTTAAACCCACTGCCAGCGTAGTGTCGAGTCTTTAGAGTCCCACACAGAGAGTTATTCGCCTTTAGGCAAAATGAGTAGAGGTCGCATGGTTTTGCTACAGGGTTCGTTCACATCTGCGCACTTGTGCACGTTTGCTGTCCGGACAACTTATACTAGCGGGCTTTGGTTTAAGCCGCATCCTAGTATATGATTTGGGATTGGTTTTATCTCATTGTATTTGTGTTCCTCGGATCACGGATACGGGTGCGTATGTACAGATGACTGAGACAGAGGGAGAGGACTTTGATTAGGGTTAATGACCATTGTCATTTTCTTAACCCTAATGCT
The DNA here is from genome assembly GCA_030015575.1 of Agapanthus africanus. Taxonomy (NCBI): domain Eukaryota; kingdom Viridiplantae; phylum Streptophyta; class Magnoliopsida; order Asparagales; family Amaryllidaceae; genus Agapanthus; species Agapanthus africanus. Next base: position 283,664,476 of record CM057343.1, on the reverse strand, counting down.
TATGTGAGAATTATGATTAATTGATATTAGATAAATATAATTGTGCATGGTTAAGGTTGTTGACCATTTGACCATACTTGACTTGTTGATCTAGGTGGACATGTTGACCATCATCATTCCATATGAAAGTTGCTCTTTGATCCTTGCAATTTGCATTTAATGTGAAATGATAATGGTCAAGTTTTGATTAACCATGACAATTATCTTAGCTAATTATCTAATTTCATAATTCACACATATATGTTAGAATGGTTCATTTTTCATTTCATTCTATCATATTAGTTCTCTCTCCTCCTCTTCTTCTCTCTCTAGCTCTCCCCTCTCATGAGTTGAGAAACACTTGAGCTTGAGATAAATCACTCTAAAATACTCTCTACTCTTTTCTAAGGTTCTAGGATTAGCACCCCAAGCATCTTAGTTACTTCTAGCTTGAGTTTGAAGCCAAAGGTTGAGGCTCTCGGGTGGATCCTTCTTCGACTAGAGAAGGCGACAAGGAGATTACTTTCTTTCACTCCAAGGAGCAAGGAGAGAAGGACATAAAGCCCTAGGTATAACCTCTAGTCGACAAGAAGTCTTGATTAACCATGACAATTATCTTAGCGACAAGGAGATTACTTTCTTTCATTCCATGTAGCTAAAACTAGTTAGCTTTGTAGTTAGTTTTTGTTTAGCAAAGATCCTCCTTTTGATAGTCCATGTTGCCTAGTTCGATAAAAATCAGATTTTTATACCGTTTCCGCCTCCCCGCAAGTACCGGGGTGGGCAACGTGAACTTACAGTGGTATCAGAGCCTAACTAAACATAAACTAGCTAGTTAGTAAAGTGTATAGAAGTTCGATCGTTAAAAATCGCAAAACTAAAATTTCAAAACCCTAAGTTTCTGTTGTTTTTTTATCTGCTCTAAAAATAATAAATCATACTTCTAAATTCGGCTCAGGGTTTTTTTTAAGAAACTCACCAAAGACGATCCAGTGAACCGTTCAAAGCACGGCGTTTCCACGGCAAGAACATGCTTCTTGTCGCGGAACCGCAGCCGAGTTGACTCGGTTCTGGACCGAGTTTGGTGCAGTGTTCTTCTGTTAAGGTTTTTGGATTTTTAAGACATTTTATTTCTGCCCAGATTTTCCAGAAAAGAAATTTGTATTTGGGGTGGTTATAAATCCGTATTTTTGATCGAACTTTCCTATACTTTGACTAATGGGTTATATCTGTGATGTATTATATGTATTGAACGTTTGCTAATTGCTATACATCGATTAGTGGGGGTTATACATATCTGTGATTTGTAATGCTTATTGGTTTGTGTATATGAACTCGATGCATTGTCGCGGATGAATAGCCGTGGTGGATGTGAGATGAGGGTTTCTTTTTCTTTCATTCATGTAATATGTAATTTGATGTAATATTATTTGTATGGCCGCACAACCGGGTCGGGGTTGTAGCCGTCATTGTATAATTTCTTTTTGCTGTTTTTGCTCTTAGGATAGACCCATGGTGGTGTGCACAAACTACCAGGTATCTCGAAGTGCCAAGTGGCCTACTCACGTCGTTGAGGGAGGTTGCTTCGCCTCGGGTACTTGGCGGGTAGTTTGCCGCACCCGTAGGGGTCTTGGGTGGGGTATTGGCTATTCATCGCGACCGTGTAATCCGCTTTTCGTTGCAGGCACGAACGAATCGCGGATTCCTAGTATATCCAAAGTGTTCATCTGTGATCTGGAATGACTATCATTGCTATATATCTATATATGATATCTATTTAGGTGTTGCTTATGTTTTGCATCCGCGCTAGTCCAGCCCCCGCTCTGTCGTTAGTTAAGTAACCTAACGGGTGATGACGGGACCCCATGGCGAATGCGGATGGCATAAGCGTACACCATATTTGGTTGTTTTCTGCAATGGTAGGATTAAATGATGGGACGCATTGGAATTAATGCAAGAAAATAAACCAAGTAAACGTCGTTGGAACACTTTCAAAACCAATCGGTTCTTTTCAAAAACCAATTTTTAAATGCGGAGCTTGAACCACTCCTTTTAAAATCTATCTCGTTCCATCGATTATATCATGTTCACTACGTTCACGGTTTCGCCAAAACCATTCGTAGCCCTCCATCATTTCAGTTAAATATTCGGTAGTATTCAAGCTATGTATTTTGACCTCACGCCAAGGCATAGTGATTGGTAGCTGCCGGATATTTATCGGTTGCATAGATAGAATGCGTTGATTTGAGACAGTCGTACTGCCATTTTGGCCTACGTCAAGGGTAGGTACGGGTGGGTTCAAATTAACCTGGATAATGATGGGTAGAACTTGACATGTGACTTATGACATTTTGATCTCACGCCAAGGTTATAAGCGCATGGGGAAAAAATCCACATCGGGAGTTTCATAAGTACTGATACTTGCTAGCGCTGCATACCATTTGGAGTGTGATAATTCTGGTAGGATTCCTTCAGTTTTGTCACGCGATGATATTTGGATTCCGATCCTACTGTGAGTATATGCTACTCCTCGGGAAATTTCTCACTTAACGATCAATGCTATAAACCTAGTAGGAGTCTAGAAAGGTGTTAGCGGGGCTACGCCCCCAGGGAAAAGATGTTACTTAATTAAGGAACTTCGCGAAAGCGTCGGAAAACCTCCCTCGAAGTACCGACACTGGCCTGGCTAAACGGTTAAGCAAGTATTGTACGGTGAGATTGATCCCGACTAATTCTTCCTTTATGGTTTGAGGAGGGATTCGAGAGACAGTGGGAGCCATCCTGTTTAGACAAACTAAAAACCACTCTAAACTTGCAAGAGCATCATGCTAAAGTGTTTCTTTTCTCTCTCCTAATTGCAGCGACCAATCAAGATGACCGGACTTAAGTTATTACTAGATAAAAACATACTGACAGGGCCAAACTACAAAGATTGGCTCAGGAATGTCAAAATGGCAATCACTTATGACAAGTTGGGGTATCTTCTTACCACCAAAGCTCCCCCTGTCCCAGGTCCCAAAACCAGTGTCGTAGATAGGGAAATCTATAAGACCTGGGAAATCGACTGCGCGAAGGCCAAGTGCCTCGTGCTTGCCTCTATGGACAATGAACATCAGAGGAGGCACGAGAATATGGACCTCGAATCCATATTTCTCCATACAAAAGAACTGAATGGAGAGCAATCTCGTATCGCCAGATACGAAGTGTCGAAGAAGCTGTTTTCGGCAAGATTGGCCGTCGGATCATCGGTAGCGGAACACGTTCTTAAGATGATTGGCTACATAGAGGAGCTCACGGACCTTGGGACCACGTTGGAGAATGAGCTCTATACGGATTTGATTCTCCAGTCCCTTCCTTCCACTAACGCCCAGTTTATCCTAAACTTCAACATGCAAGGAAAGGAGGTTGAACTTTCCGAGCTTCTGAACATGTTGAGGAGTGCTGAGGGCACCCTACAGAAAGGTAGGGAGACATCCACTTTGTTTGTAGGAGGATCTTCCTCTTCTAAGTCCAGGGCGAAAGCCAAGGGAAAGAAGAAGAAAGCCCCCGCCAAACCAAGGGGCGGTGTTAGTAAAGTGGATACGAAGGGAAAAGCAAAAGCAACAAAGGTAGCGGGGAATCTTGTGGGGAAAGAAGAGTGCTTTTACAGTCACAAGAGTAGACACTGGAAGAAAGATTGCAGGGCTTGGAAAGCCAGAACACAGGATCTGAAGCAAGTTGCGGCTTCAGCTTCAGGTGTGTATGTTATTGAAAACTGTCTATCAATAAACTCTACTTCCTGGGTATTGGATACCGGATCAGGATCTCATATCTGTAATTCCTTGCAGGCGTTGAGAAAGCATAGGTTTTTGAAGGCAGGTGACATGACCCTCAGAGTTGCAAACGGAGCTAGCATGGATGCTGAGGCCGTGGGGGACTATCACCTGGGAATGTCAGATGGACATGTTTTGGTTTTACGTAATTGCTTTTTTGTACCCAACGCAACTTGTAATATCATTTCTGTATCTTTGATTTCTAAAGAAGTATATGAATTTGCGTTTGTAAGTAATGTTGTAAACATTCACCTTAATCAAGTTCTGATTGGGTCAGGTACATTGAGCAATGGTATATACGTATTGAACCAACCACAGATTTTCAATGTCCAGAATACACACAAAAGAAAGTCTCCAGAAATCAATTAGGCTTTCTTATGGCATTGTAGACTAGGTCCCATAAATGAGAGAAGGTTGACGAAGTTACATACAGAAGGATATTTGGATTCGTTTGAATATCAATCATATGCAACTTGTCAATCCTGTCTCAAAGGAAAGATGACAAAGACTCCGTTCACTGGACACGGAGTAAGAGCGAGCGAGCACTTGGGACTCGTACACAGCGACGTGTGCGGTCCAATGTTTATACATGCGCGAAGCGGTTATTCTTACTTCATTACTTTTGCAGATGATTTTTCATGGTTCGGACATGTCTTCTTAATGAAGCATAAATCTGAAGCCTTTGAAAAGTTCCTGGAATACAAGAATGAAGTAGAAAAACAAACAGGCAAAAGTATCAAGGCACTGAGATCTGATCGAGGTGTTGAATACTTAAGTGCCGAGTTCCTGGATTACCTAAAAGAGAATGGAATTCTCTCTCAGCTTACTCCTCCATACACTCCGCAACATAACGGTGTATCGGAGAGACAGAACCGAACCCTATTGGATATGGTACGGTCCATGATGAGTAACGCTGAGTTACCGCAATCATTCTAGGGATATGCGCTAGAATCAGCCGCATACCTTTTGAACCGAGTTCCGACTAAGACTGTGCCTACCACACCATATGTGTTATGGAGTGGGAAGAAACCCTATCTTCAATATCTGAAGATTTGGGGATGTCCAGCTTTTTTCAAAAAGCAGCATGCGGACAAACTCGAGGCACGCTCAGTACTGTGCAAGTTTGTGGGATACCCAAAGAACACCAGGGGGTATCTTTTCTGCCACGCAGAGGAACAAAAGGTCTTTGTTCCTCGTAATGCCCACTTTCTAGAACACCAGTTCTTGGAAAAGGAAATTAGTAGGAGCGCAGTAGAACTGGAAGAAATTCCAGAACCACGAGCTATTAGTGAAAGCTTAGTAGAACCAGAGGGTTCGAAAGATCAGGACATTCCTACGCCACTCCGCAGGAGTAGTAGGCAGTCTCATCCGCCCGAGAGATACTACGATTTTCTCATAGACGGGGATAGAGAGGATTGCATCATTGATTGTGATGAACCTACTAGCTTCCAGCAAGCCATTCAGAGCGTTGACTCGGTAAAATGGCTGGATGCAATGCGGACCGAAATGGAGTCCTTGTACACCAACAAATTATGGACGTTGGATATTACACCAGATGGGGTAAAACCCGTAGGAAGAAAGTGGATCTTCAAAAGGATGATTGGTGTAGATAAACAGGTCGAGACCTATAAAGCTAGACTTGTTGCAAAGGGTTTTCGTCAAAGACCTGGTTTGGACTATGACGAAACCTTTTCTCCAGTGGCTATGCTGAAATCCATTCGGATCCTTCTTGCCATTGTTGCCTTCCACGATTATGAGATTTGGCAGATGGACGTAAAGACCGCTTTTCTAAATGGAAATTTAGAGGAGTGTGTCTATATGGACCAGCCAGAGGGTTTCATTCAGAGTGGGAGCAGCGTAAAGGTGTGCAAGTTGCTCAAGTCCATTTATGGACTAAACCAGGCATCGCAGAGTTGGAACATCTGTTTTGATGAGATGGTCAAGGAATTTGGCTTTATCAAAAATCCAGATGAACCATGCATCTATTGTAGATTTGAATCGAGAACTGTAGTATTCCTCGTTTTATACGTGGATGACATTCTCTTAATAGGAAATGACATTCCTATACTACAATCTGTCAAAGGGTTATTGTCACACAGGTTCTCCATGAAAGACCTGGGTGATGCCTCATACATTCTGGGGATCCGGATCTACCGTGACAGATCCAAGAGGATATTAGGACTTTCACAGTCTAGGTACATCGACACCATACTGAAAAGATTCAGTATGGAAGATTCCAAGCGCGGTAATCTACCGGCTTGTCACGGGATCACCCTCTCCAAAGAGATGTCTCCCAAGACTGATTTGGAGAGGGATCGCATGTCTATTATACCCTACGCTTCTGCGGTAGGCTCTATAATGTATGCGATGTTGTGTACCAGACCAGATGTGTCTTATGCACTGAGTGTGGTAAGCCGGTATCAGTCAAACCCTGGGGAGAAACATTGGATAGCGGTAAAGAACATTCTCAAGTACCTGAGAAGGACTAAGGAGATGTTCTTGGTGTATGGCGGAAAAGACCTCCAGATCGAGGCGTTTGCTGACTCCAACTTGCAGAGTGACAAGGGTGATTCCAAGTCCATGTCGGGTTTTGACTTTACCCTCAATGGAGGGGCGGTGTGTTGGAAGAGTTCCAAACAGGAAACCGTTGCTGACTCGACTATGGAAGCGGAATATATCGCTGCATCTGATGCCGCAAAAGAAGCCGTCTGGATGAGGAAGATCTTGAAAGAACTTCAGGTGGTTCCGTCGATTGTTGATCCAATACCTCTGTATTTCGACAACAACGGGGCTATAGCTTTAGCGAAGGAACCCAGGTTCCATCAGAAATCCAGACACATCTTGAGGCGGTATCACCTGATCAGGGAGATCGAAGTTCGCCAGGAGATCGAGGTTCGGAGGGTTGCTTCAGAAGATAACACTACAGATCCATTCACGAAGGCCTTACCCCAGACTCAGTTCGAGCGGCTGATCGAGATGATAGGTCCTCGATACGCCAGTACATGGCCTTAGTGCAAGTGGGAGATTGTTAGTGTATATGCCCTTGAGGCCATTACTGTATCATAGTAGTATGTATATTACTTGATGGAAGCTTGGGATATTCACAGTTGTATATACAATCTTGCTCGAAATGGTAGTATGCTACTTGGTTTGTCTCTGCTTTAATGTGTACATGTGTTTCTTTTATTATATCACCTATACGAATTAGTGGAGCCCTTAGGATCTTTTGCTTAATTACCAGCGTTGTGATGGCAGTCACACTCGTGGGGGCTGGGTAATCTACAAGCACATCCTTATTTACACGTCCCTGGTCATGGGATTATCGAGACAGGGCATCGATACTCCGGAGTAGACTAGCGTATGCGCTTCTCATCCCAGCTCGGGAGACGGCCTGTCCCACAGCCGTCAGTACGTTGTACTTGAGATAGTATCCGGGTGCTCGTTGGGTTACGAGTACACTGGACAGGACTCGTCGGGAACTGTTGGTTGGTATTATACCTATCGTCAGTTATCAGTTCCCAGGTGACATGAGTACAGCTTAGTCCGCTGACTTGACACTGTCACTTCGCCTCGAGTGTGTTCCCACTGCACTTTGATTACAACCCTACCACGTCTCAAAGGAGTCGTGCAAACAGGTAGTGACGGTTAGACAGGATTCGTCTCTCCCGGTATTGGGGGTTGACATCGCGCTGTGTCCAGAAGAGCCATTACATAAGTAGTCCCTGGCCAGGGCAAGCGAGATATACTAGTAGGGTTCCAGTGTTATCTCAGGATGTTCTGGGCTACACTCCGACACGACTTGTACCGCTATTAGGGGACTGACGTTTACGGCCCCCCTAGGCCCGCCATGCGATGTATCAGACGAACAGACCGGACTATACGAAGACTGTCACATTCAGGCTCAGTAGGAGTTTAGATGGGTTAACCTCGTCAGTCTTCTTATCGGCATCTACCTGGGGACCGTTACGTACAGCTCGTGCCACTTGCGGTCTGTGGTTAAACCCACTGCCAGTGTAGTGTCGAGTCTTTAGAGTCCCACACAGAGAGTTATTCGCCTTTAGGCAAAATGAGTATAGGTCGCATGGTTTTGCGACAGGGTTCGTTCACATCCGCGCACTTGTGCACGTTTGCTGTCCGGACAACTTATACTAGCGGGCTTTGGTTTAAGCCAGATCCTAGTATATGATTTGGGATTGGTTTTATCTCATTGTATTCGTGTTTCTCGGATCACGGATACGGGTGCGTATGCACAGTTGACTGAGACAGAGGGAGAGGACTTTGATTAGGGTTAATGACCATTGTCATTTTCTTAACCCTAATGCTTATGTGAGAATTATGATTAATTGATATTAGATAAATATAATTGTGCATGGTTAGGGTTGTTGACCATTTGACCATACTTGACTTGTTGACCTAGGTTGACATGTTAACCATCATCATTCCATATGAAAGATGCTCTTTGATCCTTGCAATTTGCATTTAATGTGAAATGATAATGGTCAAGTCTTGATTAACCATGACAATTATCTTAGCTAATTATCTAATTTCATAATTCACACATATATGTGAGAATGGTTCTTTTTTCATTTCATTCTATCATATTAGTTCTCTCTCCTCCTCTTCCTCTCTCTAGCTCTCCCCTCTCATGAGTTGAGAAACACTTGAGCTTGAGATAAATCACTCTAAAATACTCTCTACTCTTTTCTAAGGTTCTAGGATTAGCACTCCAATCATCTTAGTTACTTCTAGCTTGAGGTTGAATCCAAAGGTTGAGGCTCTCGGGTGGATCCTTCTTCGACTAGAGAAGGCGACAAGGAGATTACTTTCTTTCACTCCAAGGAGCAAGGAGAGAAGGACATAAAGCCCTAGGTATAACCTCTTTTCCATGTATCTAAAACTAGTTAGCTTTGTAGTTAGTTTTTGTTTAGCAAAGATCCTCCTTTTGATAGTCCATGTTGCCTAGTTCGATAAAAATCCGATTTTTATACCGTTTCCGCCTACCCGCAAGTACCGGGGTGGGCAACATGGACTTACAAGACCTGGGTGATGCCTCTTACATTCTGGGGATCTGGATCCATCGTGATAGATCCAAGAGATTATTAGGACTTTCATAGTCCAGGTACATCGACACCATACTAAAAAGATTCAGTATGGAAGATTCCAAGCGCGGTATGAAAGGTTCCTAGGCACCCTAGTGGGTTCTCTCAAGGCATCGAACATGCCAAATTAAAATTTTTGGTGCCGAGAAACCCTAGACTACGGATCTTAGACTAGATGTTTAGGCGAAAAAGAAAGCTAGTTAACAGTTAACTACTGTGATACGGATATACAACCTTTGTAGATCCGGATTTCCACCTCCACGGCTCCGCAACGTCATGTCCTCGCTGTCCATCATGAATCCTCGACTCGATCATCGGCTTCATCGGGAAAGCAAGCGGAATAGCTCGTCGGCTTTGTGTCAAAGACGATCTACGTCGAGGTTGCACAAACTCAAGCTCCGACTTCACAAACTTGTGAAACTTGTGAAGTAAACACCCAAAACAACTTGGCAAGAGGTAGAGGGTGAAGAAATAGGAGGTGGGTTCACTTTAGATTTGGATTTAACTCACTAGATCTCAACTTGCCATTTTTGTAGCAAGCTTGAAGAAGAAGAAGAAGATGAGCTCAAGAAAAGATTATGATAAGTCTTATGATAAAAATAAATATAAATCAAAATACTTATCATAACTTGAACTAGGGTTAAGTGTAGAGAATTAACCATGGTCACTTTGATGGGTTAGGGTTAAGCATTAAGATAAGGATGGTTAGCAAAGTCAAAGCTTCATGAAACTTCAATATAAAACAAACTTAGCCACCATTCTTATCATAACTTATTTCAAATAAATAAATAAACAAATAAATAAATAAATAAACAAATATGCAAAACCCTAATTATCAATTAACCATGGATTAATTCTATAAACTTAACTAATGATCAAGTATCATCAAACATGATACAAAAAGTGCACAAAAGTATATCACATATACAATGTGCAATCCAAGTGAGAAAAATCCGTTTAAAGTGAACCAATACTCGTTAATGCAAAGTAATATATCAAATATATAATTATACATTAAATCATTAAATCAACACTTGATTCAATGATCCGGTTATATCGCATACAACCGACTAGTATGTAATGTATCGATTTATCGAATCAATGATTCGATAACTAGGTCATATCGAATATAACCAATCGAAACATATATCGCGAGAATGAAGTGCGGTATCATATACACGCATTATTCTCGGTCCTGCACATATCTCATATGCGCTCCTATTTCATTTCGCTTGAGCCAGGAAACCTCTGTGTAGGACTCTAAAGACTCGTCAATACGCCGGTAGCAGATGATGATCATATCAAGCACCCACAAGCCGCAAGCGGTCTGCTAAACGTAACGGCCACCCGGGTATTGAGCGATCAGAAGATCGACGAGCTATCCCGCTCACACTCCTGCGAATCCGACCAGTAACACTTACCATGCAGTCAAGTCTCTTCGTCAGATACGTCGCATATCAAGTCTAGGGGTGGTATACGTCAGACCCCAATAACCCGATAAGTCGTGCTGATATGAGGCTCGTAACGGGTCGAGAAACTACTGGTAACACTTACCAGTAAATCTCTGATCAGCCCTGGCCAGGGACTTACCTGTTACGGCCAATCGAGCACAGCGCAACATCAACTCCCAATACCGGGAGAGACGAAACCCCTCCTATCGCTCATTGCCTCCATGTGATTCGGGACTGTACCCAAAGACCACCGTTTTGCACGCCCTCATGGACGTGGTAAGGTGGAGATCAAAGCACAGTGGGAATCACACAAGACTCTATGACGATCTCGGGTCTACAGACTAAGCTGTACAAGTGTCACCTGAGAACTGCCATCTGACGTGAGGTATAATACCATCTGGGAGTTCTCGGCGAGTCCGTCCAGTGTACCCAGTCTCCACTGAGCACCCGTATACCATCTCTGATGTCAAACACCAATGGATATGGGATCATCCATCGCCCATCACATGGGTCGAGAAGCGTATACGCTAGTCTACTCTGGTATATCGATGCCCCGTCTCGATACACCTACGACTAGGGACCTTGAAGGATGTACTTATGGACTACCATGTCCCCACTAGTATGATCTGCATCATAGTCTAGGTAGTCAAGTACAAATCCTAAGGGCTTTACCAACATGTAACTATAAGACAGTATAAAGAGACTAGTGTACATGTTAAGATAAATGGCAACCAGATAGCATACTATCATGTCGAGCAAGAAAGTCATCTCTATATATGTCCAAGCATCCAATATAATATACATAATCTGTACAATACTGGCCTCTAGGGCATACATACAACTAACAATCTCCCACTTGCACTAGGGCCAGCTGCTGTAGTATCTCATACCGAGCATCCCGAAGAGTCTCTCAAACTGTATCTGGGGAATGGCCTTCGTGAGTGGATCCGCCGTGTTGTTCTTCGTGTCAACTCTCCTGACCTCGATCTCCCGGCGATCAACTATCTCCCGGATCAGGTGATACCGTCTCAGAATGTGCCTGGACCGCTGATGGGACCTGGGTTCCTTGGCCAAAGCCACCGCTCCATTGTTATCGCAATACAAAGGTATTGGATGCTCAATGGATGGAACCACTCCAAGTTCAGAAATGAACTTCTTGATCCAGACAGCTTCTTTAGCAGCATCGTTGGCAGCGATGTATTCAGCCTCCATCGTCGAGTCTGCCACGGTTTCCTGCTTGGAACTCTTCCAGCTAACCGCCCCTCCGTAAAGGGTAAAGACAAAGCCCGACTGCGACTTAGAGTCGTCCTTATCACTCTGGAAGCTCGAATCGGTAAAGGACTCCACTTGGAGTTCTCCGTTACCATACACTAAGAACATATCTCTAGTCCTTCGCAAGTACTTGAGAATGCTCTTCACAGCTGTCCAGTGACTCTCTCCAGGATCAGCTTGATACCTGCTCACTACACTTAGTGAGTATGCTACATCGGGTCTGGTACATAGCATCGCATACATGATAGAGCCTACCGCCGAAGCATAGGGTATCCCTTGCATGCGAGCTCTCTCCAAATCAGTCTTGGGAGACATCTCTTTGGAGAGAGTGATTCCAGAGATCGTGGGTAAGTTCCCACGCTTGGACTCTTCCATACTAAACCTCTTTAGTATGGTGTCAATGTACCTGGATTGGGACAATCCCAAAATCCGTTTGGATCTATCTCTATAGATCCTAATCCCCAATATGCAGGAGGCATCACCAAGATCTTTCATTGAGAATCTTTGTGATAAGAAGAGCTTGACCGATTGCAGCATAGGAATGTCATTTCCTATCAAGAGTATGTCGTCCACGTACAATACGAGGAATACAACCTTACTCTCTGCCACCTTCTTGTAGATACAAGGTTCATCTGGATTTTTGACGAAATCAAACTCTTTGATAACGACGTCAAAGCAGATGTTCCAACTCCGCGACGCTTGCTTTAATCCATAAATGGATTTAAGCAGCTTGCACACCTTCCCGCTGCTCCCACTGTCTACGAAGCCCTCTGGCTGAGTCATGTACACGCACTCTTCTAAATCACCATTTAGAAAGGCGGTCTTAACATCCATTTGCCAGATTTCGTAGTCATGAAAGGCAGCAATGGCAAGCATGATTCGGATGGATTTAAGCATAGCCACTGGAGAAAAGGTCTCGTCATAGTCTACACCTGGTCTTTGACGAAAACCTTTTGCTACAAGTCTAGCTTTGAAAGTCTCCACTTTCCCATCTACACCAAGTTTCTTCTTGAAGATCCACTTGCTCCCAATGGGTTTTACCCCTTCAGGAGCAACTTCCAAAGTCCATACTTTGTTGGTGTACATGGAATCCATCTCGGACCGCATAGCATCCAGCCATTTCACTGAGTCCCCACTAGTGATGGCCTGCTCGAAGCTAGTTGGGTCATCATCCTCCATGATGCAATCCTCACTGCCACCATCAATGAGAAAACCATAGTATCTCTCAGGTTGGCAAGGAACCCTACTAGATCGGCGGAGTGGCTGGGGTTCATCGGGAACTACGGAATCTTCGGGTTCAACCAAATCTTCTGTTGTAGTCTGTGTCGCTGGAACCTCTTCCAGTTCTACCTCAATGCCACTTATCTGTTTCATAAGAAAACCTTTTTCTAAGAAAGTGGCATGTCGAGAAACAAACACCTTTCCTTTTGTTCCTCGGGGTGGTAGAAGATATACCCTTGTGAATTTTTGGGATATCCTACAAACTTACATAAGACAGATCTTGCCTCGAGTTTGTCCGGATTTTGTCTTTTGACATAGGCTGGACAACCCCATATCTTAATATAATTAAGATGTGGTCTCTTCCCTTTCCATATCTCATATGGAGTGGTAGGCACTGATTTGGTAGGAACTCTATTCAATAGGTCCATGGCTGTCTCAAGCGCATGTCCCCAGAAGGAAATAGGTAACTCAGCTGTACTCATCATTGAGCGCACCATATCTAATAGGGTGCGGTTTCTCCGTTCAGATACACCGTTGTGCTGTGGTGTATAAGGAGGAGTCAGCTGAGAGAGAATCCCATTCTCTTTTAGGAAGTCCAGGAATTCATTGCTTAAGTATTCTCTTCCTCGATCAGATCGTAGGATTTTAATACTTTTTCCGGTTTGGTTCTCGACTTCTTGTTTATATTCCCTAAATTTCTCAAAAGCTTCTGATTTGTGTTTCATCAGGAACACATACCCGAACCTAGAGAGATCGTCAGTGAATGTTATGAAGTATGAAGAACCATCCCTGGCATGTGTAGACATGGGACCGCATACATCACTATGTATCAGTCCTAAGAGTTCGGTAACTCTTTCTCCGTGTCCCGTAAACGGAGTCTTGGTCATCTTGCCTTTGAGACATGACTGGCAAGTGTCATAAGATGAAAATTCAAACGGATTTAAATATCCATCTTTATGCAACTTAGCTAGTCGTGTCGCATTGATGTGACCCAGTCTACAATGCCACAAGAAGGATTCATTGAGTTCAGAACTCTTCCTCTTGTGTGTGTTTGTTATGCTCAGGACTGTTGATTGGTTTAGAACATAAATGCCATTGCATAACGTGCCTGATCCAACCAACTTTTGGTTATGGAAAATGTTCATAACATTGCCCTGTAATACAAAATTATATCCCTCTTTACTTAATAAAGAAACCGATATAATGTTGCATATCAGGTTCGGCATGTAATAGCATTCGTTCAGAACCAATGTATTACCTGTTGGTAATACAAGGTGATATTCCCCGACAGTCTTAGCTGCAACAATTGCACCATTTCCAACTCTAATGTCTTTATCACCTTCTCCAAGTTCTCTACCTTTCCTAAGCCCATGTAACTGATTACATATATGGGATCCCGACCCGGTATCCAATACCCAGGACGTAGAGCAAATGGAGAAACAGTTCTCAGTAACGAACACACCCGAAGAAAATGCATCATCATGTACTTTCTTCATTCGGGTGGCATGGGAATCCTGGTATTCCCCTATATCCTGTTCATTCCTATAACTCTTATAAGAATGAACGGAACCAACGTTCCCCAGCACAGTATAACATGCGGGTTCGGTCAATACATCCATATTATTATCTTTATTAAGGCATGAAATGGTCGCTACCTGGAGAGAGAGAGAAGAAAACACTTTAGCGTATGCTCGTGCAAGATCAGATTGGTTATTATCTTATCTAATCAGGATGGCTCCCACTGCTTTTTATCAAATCTTCCTCCAAACCTTAAAAGGAAAGACTAGCCGGGATTAATTACACACTACAAGTTCGCCAATCTTTCAGCCAGGCTAGTGTCGGTACTTTGAGGGAGGTCCCCCGTGCTTTCGCACGAACCTAATTACTGTAAACCTCGTTTTCCCAGAGGCGTAACCTCGTTAACACCTTTCTAGACACCTACTTGATCGGCTAATTGTAATGTGTAAAACTCTCCCAGGAGTAACTCTTACTCGCAGCGGGTATCGGGATCCAACTATCTCATAGAAGGTATGCAATCTCATTGCAAATTTCAACACTTGAAATTCCCGATAATATTTTGCCCCTAGCTCGCTATGACCTTGACGCATGCCAAACAACCCATAGTCTGCTAGTCAAGTTCAACCCGTCATTTCCTGATTGAATTAAACCCACCCGCACGACCCTTGACGCATGCCAAACAACGCCGTACGAATACCCTAATCCAATCGCATCATATGCTGGCAGATAAGCACTAGTTAGCTACCGTACACTACGCCTTGACGCATGCCAAACAACCGCAGCACGAATACTAACTAATACTTATCTGAAATGACGGAGGGCTACGCAGGTTTTCATAAAACCATAAGCGTAATGAACTTGATATCGTTGTAGAATCAAATGAAGTTTTAAAATGGAGTGATTTTGAGGCTTTTCTAGTTTTGCTAAAGGAGTCACTCCCGGTGAAGGGATCTCGGTCCTTTCCTCGTCGAATGAGGTGCGGGATATATCATATATATCGCTGTGCAAAGCAAAAAACGCAAAAGCAGTCAAAAGCAAACCGAGTGTGTAGCATCTGTCAGTTATTGCTAAAGGAGTCACTCCCGGTGAAGGGATCTCGGTCCTTTCCTCATCGAATAAGGTGCGGGGTATATCATATATACCGCTGTGCAAAGCAAAAAACTTTAGCTACCTGTTTTATTTTAAAATTCGATTCCACAACATCTTAGGTTTCTTATCTTTCATTAATCACATTAATGAAGTCCCATCATTTAATACCTAAACATCACAGATAGATATGACGTACACTTATGCCATCCGCATTCGCCTCGATGTCCCCTTGTGCACCGTTAGGTTAGGTAACTAACGACAGAGCAGGGCAGGGCTAGCGCGGGTGTAAAACATAAGTAATGTCTATATAATATATCATATATACTATATACTAAATCCATCACAGAAATATCACATGATCTCATCACAGATATCGCAGCAGAATAAACATATGATTTATTGGATATACTAGGACGTCCGTGTTTTCAATACGAGCCAGTATAAAACACGGATTCCACGGTCGTGATGAATAGCCAATCCCACACCCCTAGACCCCTACGAGAGCGGCAAGCAACCCTGCCAATTCTAGGGTTAGGAGACCCGGACTCGACTCCTCGAGTTGGTCTCCCACTGGACCCCAGAACCCGGTTACTTGTGCTCCCCTCCTTGGGTCTATCCTAGTGCAGAAAAGTAAATAATATACAAAGGGTGACAACTCCCGCATCCTGGAAGTGCCCCGAATAAAAGAATATTACATACAAGTTTTTACATGAATGAAAATGAAAACACTCATCTCACATAAAAAACCCCGGCTATTCAAACACGACGATCCAATATGACATATCCAGCAACACATAACATCACATGTCATCAACGTAAATAAGTATGCATACCCCAATTGTCGTTGACGTATAGCAACGAAACCGGCGATATGAACATACTACACTTACGGTCACAGAAAAGAAAGTGTAAAACTACAACAATTGGAATCCGCAACTTCTTTAGACATCACATGCCTAACGGTTATAAACCCCGCATTTTAGTCCCATTATCGAAAACTCTTTTCGATATCCAATGAAACTAAACCGCTAGATTTATAACATTCATTTAGTTATCACATAACTACTTGTGAATTCCAATTATTGTATCCAATTCCGGATAAATAGAATATATCAAACTTTCCGATCGAACATTCGAACACCCAAGTTTTCCCGACACCGATCAACATATGAAATAGGCTCAAAGACATTCACTTCATACCTCAGTACCGACGGTCCAGCCGTAGAAGGGTCAAGCCAACGCCTCACATGTGGCACGCCGTACGGCCCCAAACCCGAAGGTTCAAAGGGCAGTTCAAGACGGTCACATAATCGAGTTAAGGTTTGTGTCTTCTAGAGGGACCATCGCGTTACTTGAACTACTTGGAACGACTTTTAACCACAGAAAAGTCCAACACTTGGAATTATTCGGCAGGGGAAAACTTGGGTATTTATATCCGGTCGAACTCTTTAACATATTCTACAGTTATCTGGAAAAACACAAAGACGAAATTTGATAATCCGGTCGAAACACTGATTCCCAATAGTACCCCAGAATACTCTTCTGTAAAGTCACAATAAAAATATCCCAGAAAACTCAGCATTGAATTATATGAGTTACTGTGCAGGAAAAATCCCATAAAGGAACAGTACGGCCGCGGAAGGGCCGCACATGCCTAGCATGTGCCGCGCTTCCGCGGTGGAAAAATTGAATCAAGTCCTCGTATTTCACAGTAATTCATATAACACCCTTCTTGATTTTCTACATATTTTTAATTGACAAAAATCCGAATTTTTAGAAAAAGTCCAGAGAGCATTTTTAGGTTTTGGATTTCGGTTCGATCGGGTTTCAAACGTCGTCGGGACTTCGCCTAAGGCTCTAGCTAGGCCTTGATACCAGTGAAAGGTTCCTAGGCACCCTAGTGGGTTCTCTCAAGGCATCGAACATGCCAAATTAAAATTTTTGGTGCCGAGAAACCCTAGACTACGGATCTTAGACTAGATGTTTAGGCGAAAAAGAAAGCTAGTTAACAGTTAACTACTGTGATACAGATATACAACCTTTGTAGATCCGGATTTCCACCTCCACGGCTCCGCAACGTCATGACCTCGCTGTCCATCATGAATCCTCGACTCGATCATCGGCTTCATCGGGAAAGCAAGCGGAATAGCTCGTCGGCTTTGTGTCAAAGACGATCTACGTCGAGGTTGCACAAACTCAAGCTCCGACTTCACAAACTTGTGAAACTTATGAAGTAAACACCCAAAACAACTTGGCAAGAGGTAGAGGGTGAAGAAATAGGAGGTGGGTTCACTTTAGATTTGGATTTAACTCACTAGATCTCAACTTGCCATTTTTGTAGCAAGCTTGAAGAAGAAGAAGAAGAAGATGAGCTCAAGAAAAGATTATGATAAGTCTTATGATAAAAATAAATATAAATCAAAATACTTATCATAACTTGAACTAGGGTTAAGTGTAGAGAATTAACCATGGTCACTTTGATGGGTTAGGGTTAAGCATTAAGATAAGGATGGTTAGCAAAGTCAAAGCTTCATGAAGCTTCAATATAAAACAAACTTAGCCATCATTCTTATCATAACTTATTTCAAATAAATAAATAAACAAATAAATAAATAAATAAACAAATATGCAAAACCCTAATTATCAATTAACCATGGATTAATTCTATAAACTTAACTAATGATCAAGTATCATCAAACATGATACAAAAAGTGCACAAAAGTATATCACATATACAATGTGCAATCCAAGTGAGAAAAATCCGTTTAAAGTGAACCAATACTCGTTAATGCAAAGTAATATATCAAATATATAATTATACATTAAATCATTAAATCAACACTTGATTCAATGATCCGGTTATATCGCATACAACCGACTAGTATGTAATGTATCGATTTATCGAATCAATGATTCGATAACTAGGTCATATCGAATATAACCAATCGAAACATATATCGCGAGAATGAAGTGCGGTATCATATACACGCATTATTCTCGGTCCTGCACATATCTCATATGCGCTCCGATTTCATTTCGCTTAAGCCAGGAAACCTCTGTGTAGGACTCTAAAGACTCGTCAATACGCCGGTAGCAGATGATGATCATATCAAGCACCCACAAGCCGCAAGCGGTCTGCTAAACGTAACGGCCACCCGGGTATTGAGCGATCAGAAGATCGACGAGCTAGCCCGCTCACACTCCTGCGAATCCGACCAGTAACACTTACCATACAGTCAAGTCTCTTCGTCAGATACGTCGCATATCAAGTCTAGGGGTGGTATACGTCAGACCCCAATAACCCGATAAGTCTTGCTGATATGAGGCTCATAACGGGTCGAGAAACTACTGGTAACACTTACCAGCAAATCTCTGATCAGCCCTGGCCAGGGACTTACCTGTTACGGCCAATCGAGCACAGCGCAACATCAACTCCCAATACCGGGAGAGACGAAACCCCTCCTATCGCTCATTGCCTCCATGTGATTCGGGACTGTACCTAAAGACCACCGTTTTGCACGCCCTCATGGACGTGGTAAGGTGGAGATCAAAGCACAGTGGGAATCACACAAGACTCTATGACGATCTCGGGTCTACAGACTAACCTGTACAAGTGTCACCTGAGAACTGCCATCTGACGTGAGGTATAATACCATCTGGGAGTTCTCGGCGAGTCCGTCCAGTGTACCTAGTCTCCACTGAGCACCCGTATACCATCTCTGATGTCAAACACCAATGGATATGGGATCATCCATCGCCCATCACATGGGTCGAGAAGCGTATACGCTAGTCTACTCTGGTATATCGATGCCCCGTCTCGATACACCTACGACTAGGGACCTTGAAGGATGTACTTATGGACTACCATGTCCCCACTAGTATGATCTGCATCATAGTCTAGGTAGTCAAGTACAAATCCTAAGGGCTTTACCAACATGTAACTATAAGACAGTATAAAGAGACTAGTGTACATGTTAAGATAAATGGCAACCAGATAGCATACTATCATGTCGAGCAAGAAAGTCATCTCTATATATGTCCAAGTATCCAATATAATATACATAATCTGTACAATACTGGCCTCTAGGGCATACATACAACTAACACGGTAATCTTCCGGCTTGTCACGGGATCACCCTCTCCAAAGAGATGTCTCCCAAGACTGATTTGGAAACGGATCGCATGTCTGTTAAACCCTACGCTTCTACGGTAGGCTCTATAATGTATGTGATGTTGTGTACCAGACCAGATGTTGCTTATGCACTGAGTGTGGTAAGCCGGTATCAGTCAAACCCTGGGGAGAAGCACTGGATAGCGGTAAAGAACATTCTCAAGTACCTGAGAAGGACTAAGGAGATGTTCTTGGTGTATGGCGGAAAAGACTGTAGGGTTCCTAGGAACTCTAATGAGGTCTCACAAGGCATCAACCATGCCAATTTAACATTTTACTTATGCCGAGAAACCCTAATACGGATCGTTAACTAGAATTTTAGGCGAAAAGAGAAGCTAGTTAACAACTTAACTAAAAGAACGGAAATACAACCTTTGTAGATCCGGTGCTCCACCTCCATAGCTCCATGATGAAGTCCCCTCGCTGTACAAATCGGATCCCAGACTCTAGCTTCGGCTTCATCGGAGAAATGGGCGGGCTAGGTCATCGACTACGATGCCGAAGATGATCTACATCGAGGTATCACAAGATCAAGCTCCCACTTCACCAAGTCATGAAACTTGTGAAGAAAACACCCTATACTACTTGGCAACAGGTAGAGGATGAAGAAATAGGAAGTGGGTTCACTTTAGAATTGGTTTTCTCACTCATTTTCACTAGTTGCCATTGTTGATAGCAAGCTTTTCTTCATGTGAAGAAGAAGAAGAAGAAGATGAATAATATGATAAGTTGTTTTCTAAAAGAAAATAAAAACAATACTTATCATATCATGAACCATGGTCAAGTGTAGAGAGCTAACTAGAGTTAATGTGAATGGTTAGGGTTAAAGAAGAAGACAAAATGGTCACTTGGTCAAAAGCTTCATGAAGCTTCAACAAGCTTCATGAAAGAAAAGAATGAAAGAAAACCATTTTGTCTTTTCTCTTAATGCTTTTATTTTCCAAAACTAATAAATAAATAAATGAATGAATAAGTAATCATAACCCTAACCATTCATATAACCATGGTTCAATCTTTACACTTAACCAATTTTGCATGTATCATCAAACATGATACAAACAAGTGCACACAAAAATATATCACATATACAATGTGCACACCAAGTGAGAAAATCCATTTAAAGTGAACCAATACTAGTTAATGCAAAGTAATATATCAAATATATAATTATACATTAAATCATTAAATCAACACTTGATTCAATGATCCGGTCATGTCGCACATAACCGACTAGTATCATTAGTAACATCTTATCGAATCAACACTTAATTCGATAAACCGGCTATATCGCATATAACCGATCAATGTCACAAATCGCGAGAATCGAATACAGTATCATATACTGGTATTATTCTCGGTCCCGCACATATCTCATATGCGCTCCTATTTCGTTTCGCTTGAGCCAGGAAACCTCTGTGTAGGACTCTAAAGACTCGTCAATACGCCGGCAGCGGATGATGATCATATCAAACATCCACAAGCCGCAAGCGGTCTGCTAAACGTAATGGCCACCCCGGGTATTGAGCGATCAGAAGATCGACGAGCAAGCCCGCTCACACTCCTGTGAATCCAACCAGTAACACTTACCGTACAGTCCGGTCTGATCGTCTGATATGTCGCATATCTCGCCTAGGGGTGGTAAACGTCAGACCCCAATAGCTTGATAAGTCGTGTCGATATGAGGTCTATAACAATTCGAGAAACTACTGGTAACACTTACCAGTAAATCTCAGCAACCTTGGCCAGGGATTTCTGGTTATAGCCAATCGAACACAGCGCAACATCAACTCCCTATACCGGGAGAGACGAATCCCCTCCTATCGCTCATTGCCTTCATGTGATTCGGGACTGTATCCAAAAGCCACCGTTTTGCATGCCCTCTTGGACGTGGTAAGGTGGAAATCAAAGCACAGTGGGAACCACACAAGACTCTATGACGATCTCGGGTCAACAGACTACTCTGTACCAGTGTCACCAGAGAACTACCATCTGACGTAAGGTATAATACCATCTGGGAGTTCTCGGCGAGTCAGTCCAGTGTACCCAGTCTCCACTGAGCACCCGTATATCATCTCTGATGTCAAACACCAATGGATATGGGATCATCCATCGCCCATCTGTATGGGTCAAGAAGGTATACGCTAGTCTACTCTGGTATATCGATGCCCTGTCTCGATACACCCATGACTAGGGACCTTGAAGGATGTACATATAGACTAACATTTCCCTACTAGTATGATCTGTATCATAGTCCAGGTAGTCATGTACACATCCTAAGGGCTTTACCAACATGTAACAGAGAGACAATCAGTGTACACGTTAAAGTAAAGAGCAACCAGATAGCATACTATCATGTCGAGCAAGAAAGTCCTCCCTATATATGTCCAAGCATCCACTACAATATACATCCTATGTATAGTAATGGCCTCTAGGGCATACATATAACTAACAATCTCCCACTTGCACTAGGGCCATCTGATAGCAGTGGTTGTAGTATCTCATACTCAACCATCCCATAAAAGTCTCTCTCTGGGAAAAGGCCTTTGTGAGTGGATCCGCCGTGTTGTCCTCTGAGTCTACTCTCCTAACCTCGATCACCCTGGAGATCAACCATCTCCATGATCAGGTGATACTGCCTTAGAATATGTCTGGATCACTGATGGGACGGACGTTCCTTGGCATAAGCCACAACTCCATTGTCACACAATGGGAGGATCTAAGTTCATCTTATGAACAAATATACATCCAGACTGCCTCTTTGGTAGCATCTTAAGTAGCGATGTATACTTCCTTTATCGTCTAGTATGCCACGGTATCTATCTTGGAACTCTTCCAACATACCGTCCCTCCAATGAGGGTAAAGACAATGCCTGTGACTGACACTCGGTCGTCTTTATCACGCTGGAACACTTCCAGTGATTCTTCCCAGGATCGATTGATACCATCTCACTACAACTAGTGTGAGTCCTAACATCCAATTAGATCTATCTCATAGATCCAAAACCCAGGATTTAGAAGGTATCACTTTGATCCTATATGGAGAATCATTGTGATGAGCGGAGATTGACCGAGCGTAGCATAGGAAACTCCTTCCCTATCAAGAGCATGTCATCCACGTACTCTACGAGGATCGTCACTATACTCCCTACTACCTTTTTGTTTATACAAGGTTCATCTACCATTTTGATGATGTCAAACTGTTTGACTAATACATCAAAACAGATGTTCCAACTCCGCGATACCTGCTTTATCCTATAAAGCATCTTGTACACGTTTCCGCTGCTCCCACTGTCTACGAAGCCCTCTGGCTGTGTACTTATAGACGTTCTCTTCTAAAACATCATTTAGAAAAGCAGTCATGGCACCCAACCGCCAGATATCATAGTCATGGTACATAGCCGTGGCAAGTAGGATCTGGATGGACTTAAGCATAGCTACTTGAAAAGGTTTCATCATTATCCACGCCTGGTTGAAGACGAAAACCTTTAACAAGTCTAGCTTTGAAAGTCTCAACTTTTCCATCTACACCAAGTAATCTTCTCAAGATTTACTTGCTCCTGATGGGGATTTAACCCTTCAGATATAGCAGCCAAAGTCCATACTTTGCTGGTGTACATGGATTCTATCTCAGATCGCTAAGCATCCAGTCATTCTTACAGAGTCCCACTCCTGATGGCCAGCTCGAAACTAGTTGGGTCATCATCTCATGATGCAATCCTCGCTCCCACTGTCATAGAGAAACCGAAGTATCTCTCAGGTGGGTGAGGAACCCTACTAGATCGGCGGAGAGGCTGAGGTTCGTTGGTAACTATTGAATCCTTTAGTTCTGTCAAATCATCAGCTGCAGTTTTGTATAGCTGGAACCTTTCCAGTTGTACATAACAGACCTTGCCTCGAGCTTGTCCGGATTTTGTTTTTAGACATAGGCCGGACAACCCCAAATCTTAACTAACTTAAGATATGTGCTCTTTCCTTTCCACATCACATATGAAGTGGTAGGCAACTGATTTGATCGGAAACCTATTCAATAGGTATGCAACTTCATAAGTGCATAACTCCCAAAAGGAAAAAGGTAACTCAGCAGTACTCATCATAGAGCACACCATATCAAATAGGGTGTATCTGCTCCGCCCCGATATACCATCGTATGGTGTATCCGGAGGAGTAATCCTGAGAGAGAATCTCATTCTCCTTTAGAATAGTCCAGGATTTCCATGCTCAAGTATTCTCCTCTTTGATCACATCAAAGGACATAATACTTATACCCGTATTGGTTCTCTACTTCTAAATCATATTCTGTGAATATCTCAAAAGGTTCGGACTTGTGTTTCAACAGGAACATATGTCTGAATCTTGAGAGATCATCAGAGAATGTAATGAAGTACAAAGAACCGGTCTTGGCATGTGTAGACAGGGGACCTTTATACATCAATATGTATCATCCCAAGAGTTCACTAACTCTTTCTCTGTTTCCAGTAAACGGAGCTATGGTCATCTTATTTTTGTGACATGACTGGCAAGTTTCACAAGATGTAAATTCAAACAGATTTAAATATGCATCTATAATGTAACTTCAGCTAGTCGGGTCGCATTGATATGACCTAGTCTACAATACCTCAAGAAGGATTTGTTCAGTTCTGAACTCTTCCTCTTGTGTGTGTTCTGTATACTAAGAACTGTAGTTTGACTTAGAACATCAATGCTTTTAGATAACGTGCCTGAACCGATCAACTTTTGATATAGAAAATGTTCAAAACATTATCCAACAATACAAAATTTTATCATTTCTTTACTGATAAAGAGACTGATATGATTTTGTATATCAGGTTCGGTATCTAATAACATTTATTCAGAATCAATGTATTGGTAATACAGGGTGACAGTGACCAACAGACTTGGCTGCAACACTTGCCCCGTTTTCTGCCTCATGAAACTTATCACCCGTTCTCAGTTCTCTACCTTTCTGTAGCCCTATGTAACAGATCACATATGCGTGATCCTGATCCGGTATCACATACCCAGGACGTAAAGGATACTGAGAAACAGTTCTCTTGTAATGAACACACCCGATGATGATGCATCAGCATGCACTTACTTCGTTTGGGCGGCACGGGAAATCTGGTATTCCCCAATTTCCTGCTCTGTCTTATAACAATTATAAGTTGGAGCGGGACCAACGTTCCCCAGCTCAGTACAACAAGCGGGTTCGGTCAATACTTCCGTGTTATTATCTTGATTAAGGCGTGATATGGTCGCTACCTGGAGAGAGAGAGAAGAAAACACTCTGCGTGCGCTCTTGCAAGATCAGATTGGTTATTATTTTATCTAATCAGGATGGCTCCCACTGTTTTTATCAAATCTTCCTTCAAACCCTAAAAGGAAAGACTAGCCGGAATTAATTACACACTACAAGTTCGCCAATCTTTCAGCCAGGCCAGTGTTGGTACTTTGAGGGAGGTCCCTCGTGCTTTCGCACGAACCTAATTAATGTAAATCTCGTTTTCCCAGAGGCGTAGCCCCGTTGACACCTTTCTAGACACCTACTTGATCGGCTAATTGTAATGTGTAAAACTCTCCCAGGAGTAACTCTTACTCGCAGCGGGTATCGGGATCCAACTATCTCATAGAAGGTATGCAATCTTATTGTAAATTTCAACACATGAAATTCCCGATAATTTTGCCCCGAACGATCTATGACCTTGACAAGGTCAACAAACCATAGACCGTAAGTCAAGTTCAACCCGTCATTTCTTGTTTGAATCAAACCCACCCGCACGACCGTTGACAAGGTCAACAAGGCCGCACGACTACCCTAACCCAATCTGCATCATATGCATAAGCAGATAAATACTGGTTAGCTACCGCACACTGCGCCTTGACAAGGTCAACAAACGCAGCACGAATACTAAACAGGACATATCTGAAATGACGGAGGGCTATGACAGGTTTTTCTGAAAACCTATTGCGTAATGAACTTGATATCGTTGTAGAATCAAATGTTTTTGAAATGGAGTGTTTTTGAGGCTTTTCTAGTTTTGCTAAAGGGGTCACTCCCGGTGAAGGGATTGTCGGCCCTTTCCTCGTCGAATGAGGTGCGGGATATATCACATATATCACTGTGCAAAGCAAAAACTCTTAAAAGCAATCAAAAGACAAACCGAGTGTGTAGCATCTGCCAGTTATTGCTAAAGGAGTCACTCCCGGTGAAGGGATCTCGGTCCTTTCCTTATCGAATAAGGTGCAGGATATATCATATATATCGCTGTGCAAAGCAAGAACTGTAGCTACCTGCTTTATTTTTGAAATTCGATTCTACAACATGTTAGGTTTCTTTTCTTTCATTAATCACATTAATGAAGTCCCATCATTTAAGTACCTAAACATCACAGATAAATATGACGTACACTTATGCCATCCGTATTCGCCTCGATGTCCCCTCGTGCACCGTTAGGTTAGGTAACTAACGGCAGAGCGGGGCAGGGCTAGCGCGGGTGTAAAACATAAGTAACGTCTATATAATATATCATATATACTATATACAGTATCTATCACAGAACATATCACATGATCACATCACAGATATCGCAGCAGAAAATATCATATGAAATATTGGATATACTAGGACGTCCGTGTTTTTAATACGAGCCAGTATAAAACACGGATTCCACGGTCGTGATGAATAGCCAATCCCACACCCCCAGACCCCTACGAGAGCGGCAAGCAACCCTACCAATTCTAGAGTTAGGAGACCCGGACTCGACTCCTCGAGTTGGTCTCCTACTGGACTCTAGAACCCGGTTACTTGTGCTCCCCTCCTTGGGTCTATCCTAGTGCGGAAAAGAAAATAATATACAAAGGGTGACATCTTCCGCAACCTGGAAGTGCCCTAATAAAAGAATATTACATACAAGTTTTTACATGAATGAAAATGAAAAACACTCATCTCACATAAAAACCCCCGGCTATTCAAACACGACGATCCAATATAACATATCCAGCAACACATAACATCACATGTCATCAACGTAAGTAAATATGCGCATCCCAATTGTCGTTGACATATAGCAACGAAACCGGCGATATCACATATTACACTTACGGTCACAGAAAAGAAAGTGTAAAACTACAACAGTTGGAATCCGCAACCTACATAGACATCGCATGCCTAATCAAATGAATTCCTTAGACATCGCATGCCTAACAATTATAAACCCCGCATTTTAGTCTCATTATCGAAAACTCTTTTCAATATCAAGTCGGGAAATTCAACAAGATTCTCGACATCCTGATCGAATGCTCGTCGCAAACTTCAGTAGACGGCCGCACCCCCGATACTGTCGACGAAGTGCACCAAGGCGGAACACCGCTACCGCGAGCACCCGAACGGACGCTTTCGGCGACGGGGTTCTCCTACAGTCACTTGGTCGGGGCTATGGAGTGAGGTTGTCTATTAAGTTTACCCGGCGAGTATCCGCGTACGCTACGTGATTGCGACGGACTTTTGATCGCATCAAAATTCCGTAGCAACCGATCAAGTGAGACTAAAGTGCTATGTTTATTATATTCATTCAGTTATCTCATAACTACTTGTGAATTCCAATTATTGTATCATATTCCGGATAAGATAGAAAATGTTAAACTTTCCGATCGAACAATCGAACACCCAAGTTTTCCAAAACAGCTCAACTCTTGAAATAAGTTTAAAAACATTCACTTCGTGCCTCAGTACCAACGGTCCAGCCGTAGAAGGGTCAAGCCAACGCCTCACATGTGGCATGCCGTACTGCCCCAAACCCGAAGGTTCAAAGGGCAGTTCAAGACGGTCACATAATCGAGTTAAGGTTTGTTGTCTTCTAGAGGGTCCATCGCGTTACTTGCACTACTTAGAACGTCTTTAAACCTCGGAAAAATCCAACACTTGGAAATTTTCCGGCAGGGGAAAAAGTGGGTATTTATATCCGGTCGAACTTTTTAACATATTCTAAAATTATCCGGAAAGCCACATAGACAAAATCTGATAATCCGATCGAACAATCGAATCCCCAAAACAACCCCAGAAAATTCAACTCTTGAATAAATATTAAAAATTCCCATAAAACTCAACACTGTTGAATAGGAATTACTGTGCAAATAGGGAGCGCTGAAGTCATTATAGGACCGCGGAACCGCCGCAGAAGCTAGGCTTCTGCCGCGGTTCCGCCGCAAGTTGAAGGTATCATTTAATAAAATTTGCACCGTAATTCTTATAATTCCCTGCTAAATTTTTTAAGCATTTTTAATCTGGAAAAAACCCCTTTTTCAGAAAAAGTCCAGAGAGCATTCTCGGGTTAGGGTTTCGGGTCGATCGGGTTTCAAACTTCGTCTACGCATCGCCTAAGGCTCTAGCTAGGCTCTGATACCACTGTAGGGTTCCTAGGCACTCTAATGAGGTCTCACAAGGCATCAACCATGCCAATTTAACATTTTACATGTGCCGAGAAAGCCTAATACGGATCGTTAACTAGAATTTTAGGCAAAAAGATAAGCTAGTTAACAACTTAACTAAAAGAACGGAAATACAACCTTTGTATATCCGGTGCTCCACCTCCATAGCTCCGTGATGAAGTCCCCTCGCTGTACAAATCGGATCCCAGACTCTAGCTTCGGCTTCATCGGAGAAATGGGCGGGCTAGGTCGTCGACTACGATGCCGAAGATGATCTACGTCGAGGCATCACAAGATCAAGCTCCCACTTCACCAAGTCATGAAACTTGTGAAGAAAACACCCTATACTACTTGGCAAGAGGTAGAGGATGAAGAAATAGGAAATGGGTTCACTTTAGAATTGGTTTTCTCACTCATTTTCACTAGTTGCCATTGTTGATAGCAAGCTTTTCTTCATGTGAAGAAGAAGAAGAAGATGAATAATATGATAAGTTGTTTTCTAAAAGAAAATAAAAACAATACTTCTCATATCATGAACCATGGTTAAGTGTAGAGAGTTAACTAGAGTTAATGTGAATGGTTAGGGTTAAAGAAGAAGACAAAATGGTCACTTGGTCAAAAGCTTCATGAAGCTTCAACAAGCTTCATGAAAGAAAAGAATGAAAGAAAACCATTTTGTCTTTTCTCTTTATGCTTTTATTTTCCAAAACTAATAAATAAATAAATGAATGAATAAGTAATCATAACCCTAACCATTCATATAACCATGGTTCAATCTTTACACTTAACCAATTTTGCATGTATCATCAAACATGATACAAACAAGTGCACACAAAAATATATCACATATATAATGTGCACACCAAGTGAGAAAATCCATTTAAAGTGAACCAATACTAGTTAATGCAAAGTAATATATCAAATATATAATTATACATTAAATCATTAAATCAACACTTGATTCAATGATCCGGTCATGTCGCACATAAGCGACTAGTATCATTAGTAACATCTTATCGAATCAACACTTGATTCGATAACCCGGCTATATCTCATATAACCGATCAATGTCACAAATCGTGAGAATCGAATACAGTATCACATACTGGTATTATTCTCGGTCCTGCACATATCTCATATGCGCTCCTATTTCGTTTCGCTTGAGCCAGGAAAGCTCTGTGTAGGACTCTAAAGACTCGTCAATACGCCGGCAGCGGATGATGATCATATCAAACATCCACAAGCCGCAAGCGGTCTGCTAAACGTAACGGCCACCCCGGGTATTGAGCGATCAGAAGATCGACGAGCAAGCCCGCTCACACTCCTATGAATCCAACCAGTAACACTTACCGTACAGTCCGGTCTGATCGTCTGATATGTCGCATATCTCGCCTAGGGGTGGTAAACGTCAGACCCCAATACCTTGATAAGTCGTGTCGATATGAGGTCTATAACAATTCGAGAAACTAATGGTAACACTTACCAGTAAATCTCAGCAACCCTGGCCAGGGATTTCTGGTTATAGCCAATCGAACACAGCGCAACATCAACTCCCTATACCGGGAGAGACGAATCCCCTCCTATCGCTTATTGCCATCATGTGATTCGGGACTGTACCCAAAAGCCACCGTTTTGCACGCCCTCTTGGACGTGGTAAGGTGGAAATCAAAGCACAGTGGGAACCACACAAGACTCTATGATGATCTCGGGTCAACAGACTACTCTGTACCAGTGTCACCAGAGAACTGCCATCTGACGTAAGGTATAATACCATCTGGGAGTTCTCGGCGAGTCCGTCCAGTGTACCCAGTCTCCACTGAGCACCCGTATATCATCTCTGATGTCAAACACCAATGGATATGGGATCATCCATCGCCCATCTGTATGGGTCGAGAAGGTATACGCTAGTCTACTCTGGTATATCGATGCCCTGTCTCGATACACCCACGACTAGGGACCTTGAAGGATGTACATATGGACTACCATGTCCCAACTAGTATGATCCGCATCATAGTCCAGGTAGTCAAGTACACATCCTAAGGGCTTTACCAACATGTAACAGAGAGACAATCAGTATACACGTTAAAGTAAAGAGCAACCAGATAGCATATTATCATGTCGAGCAAGAAAGTCCTCCCTATATATGTCCAAGCATCCACTACATTATACATCCTATGTATAGTAATGGCCTCTAAGGCATACATATAACTAACAAAGACCTCCAGATCGAGGCCTTTGCTGACTCCAGTTTTTAGAGTGACAAGGATGATTCCAAGTCCATGTCGGGTTATGTCTTTACCCTCAATGGAGGGGCGGTATGTAGGAGGAGTTCCAAACAGGAAACCGAGGCTGACTCGACGATGGAAGCGGAATATATCGCTGCTGATGATGCCGCAAAAGAAGCCGTCTGGATGAGGAAGTTCTTGAAAGAACTTCAGGTGGTTCCGTCCATTGTTGATCCAATACCTCTGTATTGTGACAACAACGGGGCTATAGCTTTAGCGAAGGAACCCAGGTCCCATCAGAAATCCAGACACATCTTGAGGCGGTATCACCTGATCAGGGAGATCGTGGATCGCCAGGTGATCGAGGTTCGGAGGGTTGCTTGAGAAGATAACACTGCAGATCCACTCACGAAGTCCTTACACCAGACTCAGTTCGAGCGGCTGATCGAGATGATAGGTCTTCGATATGCCAGAACATGGCCAGAGTGCAAGTGGGAGATTGTCAGTGTATATGCCCTAAAGGCCATTACTGTATCATACTAGTATGTATATTACTTGATGGAAGCTTGGGATATTCACAGTTGTATAGACAATCTTTCTCGAAATGGTAGTATGCTACATGGTTTGTCTCTGCTTTAATGTGTACATGTGTTTCTTTAAGTATATCACCTATACACATTAGTGGAGCCCTTAGGATCTTTGCTTGAGTACCAGCGTTGTGATGGCAGTCACACTCATGGGGGCTGGGTAATCTATAAGCACATCCTTATATACACGTCCCTGGTCGTGGGATTATCGAGACAGGGCATCGATACTCCGGAGTAGACTAGCGTATGCGCTTCTCATCCCAGCAAGTGAGACGGTCTGTCCCACAGCCGTCAGTACGTCGTACTTGAGAGAGTATGCGGGTGCTCGTTAGGTTACGAGTACACTGGACAGGACTCGTCGGGAACTGTTGGTTGGTACTATACCTATCGTCCGTTATCCGTTCCCAGGTGACATGAGTACAGCTTAGTCCGCTGACTTGACACTGTCACTTCGCCTCGAGTGTGTTCCCACTGTACTTTGATTACTACCCTACCATGGCTCAAAGGAGTCGTGCAAACAGGTAGTAGTTGGGTGCAGTCCTGAAGCACTTGGAGGCAGTGACGGTTAGACAGGATTCGTCTATACCAGTATTGGGGGTTGATATCACGCTGTGTCTAGGAGAGCCATTACACAAAGTCCCTGGCCAAGGCTAGCGAGATATACTTGTAGGTTTCCAGTGATATCTAAGGGTGTTCTGTGCTACACTCCGGCACGACTTATACCGCTATTAGGGGACTGACGTTTACCACCCCCCTAGGCCCGCCATGCGATATTCTCAGACGAACAGAACGGACTGTACGGAGATTGTCACATACAGGGTCAGTAGGAGTTCGGATGGGTTCACCTCATCAGTATTCTTGTCGACATCTACCTGGGGACTGTTACGTACAGCTAGTGCCGCTTGCGGTCTGTGGTTAAACCCACTGCCAGAGTAGTGTCGAGTCTTTAGAGTCCCACACAGAGGGTTATTCGCCTTTGGGCAAAACAGAGTAGAGGTCTCATGGTTTTGCGACGGGGTTCGTTCACATCCGCGCACTTGTGCACGTTTGGTGTCCGGACAGTTATTACTAGCGGGCTTTGGTTAAACCAGATCCTTGTATATGTTTTGGGGTTAGTTTTAACTCATTGTATTCATGTTCCTCGGAACATGGATATGGGTGTGTATGCACAGTTCACTGAGGCAGAGACAGAGGCAGAGAATTCTCATAAGGGTTTTGGTACGGGTGTGTATGCACAGTTGACAGTTTGTCTTTTTCCAAACCCTAATGAATATGTGAAATGTCAATTAATAATATTAATTAAAGGAAATTGAGTTATGGTTAGGGTTGTTGACATTTTGACCAAGGTTGACTTGTTGACCAAGGTTGAAACTTTGACCATCATCATTTCGCACCAAAGATGCTCTTTGATTTTAGCAAAATCATTAAATGTGAAATGATAATGGTCTTTTCAAACCTACCATCACCTTTTTCTTTTTGATTAATATTGTTAATTGTTAATTCACATATTTTTGCATATGGTTGCAAAATTCTTATCATAATCTCATTCTCATTCTCTCTCATCCTTTGCTCTTCCTCTTCCTCTAGCTCAAGGAAAATACCTCTCATGAGTTGAGAACCATTTCCTTTGAGATAAAACACCAAAGCCACTCTCTACTCATTCTAAGGTTGAAGGTTTAGCAAACCTAATATTTTAGTTACCTCAAGTTCGAGGAAGGAGCTCAAGGTAGAGGCCCTCGGGTGGATCTTTTTTCGGCAAGAGAAGGCGACGAGGAGAACCATCCAACCCACTCCAAGGAGAAGAAGAGAAGCAGTTCAAGACTAGGTATAACCCCCTAACCGAGTAGGTAAAGCTCATAGTAGTTGCTAGAGTGTTGTTTAGCAAAGATTCGGGTTTGCTAGTCCATGTTACCCTTTCATGAAAAATCGTTTTTCACCGTTTCCGCAACCCCGAAAGAACCGGGACAGGTAACATGGACTTACATAGATATGCGACTGGATAGGACAGTCGTACGCTCATGTTGACCTAGTCAATGGCTCGTACGGGTGGGTATAATTAATCCAGGATAATGACGGGTTGAACTTGACTTGCGACTTATGATTTGTTGACCTAGTCAAGGTCATAAGCCGCTTGGGGTAAAAATCACATCGGAAGTTTCTAAAGAATCTGAAACTTTCCAGGCATGCGCATAACTTCTGGAGTGTGATAACTTGATTGGCTTTCATCAAGTTATCATGCGATGATAGTTGGATCCCGATTCCCACTGATGAGTACGATTACTCCTCGGGTGATTTTAGATGATCCCGACTAATTCTCCTTTTGGGTTTGGAGGAGAATTCGAGGAAACAGTAGGAGACATCCTGATTAGATAAATTATTAACCATTCTGATCTGGATCAGAGTGTATGCTGAGTATTTCTTTTATCTCTCTGGCAGCGACCATAGACCGACCCTAAACTAAAACTCGTGAACCAAGTTAACCGTACCTTCTTAAAACACTTTGGCTTTTGGAATGTCACGTAGTCGCAAAATATCCTTGCCACTTCTATATAACCTTTGCATTTCTCCAGAACACCCCGTATCACTACGAACATCCACTCCTATTGGATAAATCCATCGTATATTTACATACAAACTAGAAGGAACTTGTTCCAGATTCAAGGATGGATTCGGATTCTGGAGAGATTGAATAAGATTATTCGGTTTTCTTTTCCCTTTACCTTGTCTCAGGTTGTGAGGGCTCCTAGGATTAGGAGATGGTACACCTATTGAGCTTATTGGATAGTCTTCTTCCAAACCATCGGCAGGTACCGAAAGGTAGGGAATGAAGAAAACAAATTAGCCTAAAGGTTGTGTACAGAAGGTAATAAGTAAAGACATATAAAG
The DNA here is from genome assembly GCA_030015575.1 of Agapanthus africanus. Lineage (NCBI taxonomy): Eukaryota > Viridiplantae > Streptophyta > Magnoliopsida > Asparagales > Amaryllidaceae > Agapanthus > Agapanthus africanus. The sequence continues at coordinate 283,630,742 of CM057343.1, read as the reverse complement.
AGATTAGAATAACGGCAATGAAAATTGCGACTACTATCATTCATGACAAAACCGTGTATACCCCTGCCACTCCAACATCCACTTTGGATTTCTTTAGAACACTTCGTATCACTTTGAACGTCCATAATGCTTGGACATGCCATCGTATAGTTACATACGAACTCGAAGGAATTCTTTCCAGATTCGAGGATGGTTTCCGGTTCAGGAGAAATAGAATAGGATTATTCAGTTGCCTTTTCTCTTTAACTTCTTTCAGGTTGCGAGGGCTCCTAGCATAAGGAGTGTATGCCTATTACGCTTATTCGATAGTCTTCTTCCAAATCTTAAGCTGGTGCCGAAGGGTAGGGAAGGAAGAAAACCAATTAGCCTAAAGAAAGTGTACAGAAGGTAATAAGTAAAGACATAATAAAGGGATTGGAGTGAGGGCAGGTAAGTATGTGGTTACAGTCATGAATCTGGATAATGGAAGAGGCATTACTGGAATACCAGGTTACCCCTTCGAAACATTTTCATGTTTCAGTTTTACTGTGCGATATTTAGTGAAAACCGTTTTCCCAATTGGATTCTAACTCCAGGGTATGTATTTACCAGATCAGTTTCTCACATCTGTATGTTATTATAGATGGTGAGTGGGAGTAAAATATTGGGAATTGGGTGATTAGATTCTCATTATATCGGAATTCGTTGTAATTGGTGATATTTGAGGAAATCATCTGGTTTTGCCTGACGACAAATATTTGGTTTTGAATATCCGTTGTTATGCACCAATTTCAAACTGATATATCTGTATGTTTATTTTCAAAAGTGAGATATAATTTTTTGAAATTATATCTGTGACATTTACCTATATCAGTTTATGGTTAGGTAAGGTGCATTAAACAGCGGTGTAATTCTTCTTAACCATAGTACAGTTTTCAACCTACGACGCACAAGGTTTGAGTTATTGAACTCAGGGGACTTATACAAATTATTGTATGTTGTCCAGTGTCCATTAGGACAATGGGGTTGGTACTCGTACTATATTATGTTTACTCATGACATCTCCAGTTCTAAACGAGCATTTCATTGAAATACAAGGTCCAAATGTTGAGAAGTTATAGGTATAAGAATAAAGTACAGAACCATTTGTTGGAAATATCAGGATTCTTCGAGGTAGTCGAAGATGTAGATACTTGTGCTTGGTATTCCGTTGATAGTAATGGTTTTGAGAACTTGCTACTCTTTCAGGTTATTCATATATGGATGCACTCCTAAATGAGTAGTGCTGGTTGGCCTCTTTCGATTTGGTTGATATGCACTGGAGACAACTGCATGATTTTGAATCTGGTTCCAATTAAATTAGTGCTTTTGTTTCTATATTGGATATATATAGAATCAATTTATATCTTAATGATGTTAAGGTATAGGGAGTTGTCCAGCTGATGCTCAAAACCAGAATCCGGATAAACTTGAGGCATGTTTCAGTAATGGCAGTTTGTGGGTTATCCCGGGCTTTGACGAGGGTTAACCTTCTACCATCAGGAAGATCAATAGTGATATTATTCTTGACTCGCTAAAGTTTTAATAAAGTTGATTTTTTTAGAAAACTGAAATGGGAGTATGGTAGAACTGGAAGTGATTCCAGAACCACAAATGATCACTGAAGATTTAATAGAACATGATGATTCAATTGGATTAGACATTCCATTAGCCACTCAGCAGATTTGGTGGGTAACCTCAGGCACCCGAGAGGTACTTCGGTCTTCTCAGAGACGGTGACAGGGAGGTTCTTGTTTACTCAGACTTGCCATTGCTGCTGTTCTAGACTATAAGACCTGGCAGGAGGATGAGTATAGCGTCGTTCTAAACTATTTTTAGAAGTGCACGTTTATATGACTCTGCCAGAGGGTTGTTGTAGTCAGTGGGAGCAGCGGAAGCATAGAAGGCAAGAAGCTTATGACTATTTATAGACTAAAGCACGTATAGAGGAAATAGATCATCTATTTTTGATGTGACAGTCATAGGTCTTGACCTCATCAGAATAGGTGACGGATCTGGTCAGAAGCTAGTAGAGAGTGATGTCCAGGCTTTGGGATGACATGCACTTGATAGGAAGAGATAATCTTATAATACGATCGGTTATACCGTGGTTGTGACATGGTGGTTTCCCCACATAGGATATGGATATAATATCAGGGATTCTGGTGACTAGATCTATGGTTTTAGATCTAGATTTGGGAAGTGTCCCAATTAGGGTACTTGACATTATTCTAAAGGTATTTTAGAATGGACGACTCTTGGCGAGGATGTCTTTCAGACTAAAGCGGAGAGGGATTTGCATGATTGGCATATCGCTTGCTTAAGCAATTGAGTCAATCATAAGATGTCAAGTACAACACCAGATATTTCTTTTGCATTAGCCGCAATAAGCATATATTAATCCAATCCTGGAGAAACGTTGGGAACCAGTTTTGAACATAAGTTGATGTTCTAGGGAAATGGTAACGGCAGCCTCCTTCGGGAGACGGTTATCATTTCAGGCTTCTAAGGTGACCTGGATGACAGAGTGACTGTTAAAGTTATAGTTTTCCCTCTTTCCAGGGGCAGTATGTTGCACAGGTGGTCCAAGCGGATACTGAGGAAAGGCATGGCCCATGATACTGATTAAATTCAGTGGATGATACAGTCTAGGAAGTTTGCAGGATTTGGAGTTCATTTGTGAACTGGGTCCCATCAGATATCCAGACAAATTATAATACAGGTATTGCTCATTTCGGGAGATAGTTTTCTCCGCGAAGTTGAGATATAGAGAGATACAGAAAGAAACATTGGAGCGGATCCACTCACTGAGGCTCTTTCTAGAATGCAATAGTTTTGCAAACGGGCTTTGCAAGACCGATTAATAGAAAAGTTGGGTGTTCGGTATCACACGGGCTGTGAGTATGCAACATCGCAATAATTTGCCTTAAGTGCAAGTGGGAGATCGTTGGATATAGTGCCCTTAAGGCAATTATCGTAATCGCAGGCAAGTGATGGCCCTTCAACTACGCAATTAGGATGATTTATCATGACCCGAAAACGGCACGTGATGGCCCTTCAACTACGCAACGTCTACAGGCGTAACGCTATTTATGTAAGCCAAAAACCCAGCAATCTAAACCATCAAAAGTAGTAAGAAATAATAGCATTTTCAGAACCTTTAAAATCTCAACCCAAATTCTTTAAAAGTCCAACTTATTTCCTTTAAAATTTTGACAGCGCCTCCTTTGTAAAACAAGCCCCCAAAAGTGGGTACAACATAATATAAGTAAAAGCATCCCAAAAATGAGCAAAAATCCATGCCCAACGGCGGAAAAAAAACCCCACACAGATATACGACGCCATAGAGAAGAAAGAGACGATACAAATAATACTGCATAAAAACCTCCAAGTCATAATTAATATACAATATCTGTAAGTCTACGGTAGCGCCCCGGCCGTCTATACGAGGCCAAAATGCGGGAAACAAAAACTTTTTCAAAATAGAAACCGGCGCTATCGTATGCTTAAAACCCGGATCGGACCATTAACCTACCACTAGCAAACAAACGAAAGGGTAGAAAGCTATACCGAGCGATTCGTGTCCTTCGGTCTTTGGCCACCATCCCGATCTCCCCGCGGCATCTCCGATCTTCATCTCCTCGTCGGAAAGGGCACCACTTCGAGAAGTCTTTTTACGGGCTCCCGCTTCATCCGAAGCAACCCGGGCACGAAGTGTGCTAGCCGACGTGCCCAAGGTGAAGTAGAGAATGTTTTGATCACTTTGTCTCTTGCATCCATGGCTTTGGATGGAGGTTAAAGTGTTGCCATTGATGGAAGCAATGAGCTAGAGGAAGAAGAAGAAGAACAAGTGCTTTTCTTTTTCTTTTCTTTTCTTTTGTTGGAATGAGAGTGAGTGGGTGAGATTATGAAAATACAAGACCAATAAAACCAACCATGGCAGCCCCTCTCCCTCTCCATCTCATTTCAACACATTAAACAAAACACTAATGTGACATATTTGCTAAAAAAGAGACCATGAGTCATCTAAATGTCCATGTCACATTTAATGCATTGCATGATGAATTTCTAGCTCATTATTTCCATTAACAAACATTAATCCAAATGTTTGCAACAATAAAAAGATACGGCCACATCTAAAGTAAACTCGTGACGGATCAAAAGGATACCCCTCACCTGTATATACATACCTGCATCCGCATTCCAACTGAATGCGAATGCGACGAGACTAAAGTAATCCAACAAATCTAATACTAGGATCCAGCTTAAACCAAAGCCCACTAGTATGATCCGTCCGATCATGATCCGTGCAATACCGCACGTATAAGATCGAACCCTGCCATATATCATACGGCCTCTACAACGTTTCACCCAAAACTTGAGAAACTGTCTGTGGGGGTCTCTAAAGACTCGTCAATACTTTGGCTGTGGATTTAACCACTAGGACGTCAAAGGTACTAGCTATACATAACGGGCTATCAGGTATTGACCAAAAGGGAAGTCGATGAGCGAACTCATCCTGACACCCTACTGAGCCTGTCAGTGACAATATCCATACAGTCCGGTCCGTTCGTCTATGAGCATCGCATGGCTGGCCTAGGGGGTTGCTAAAAGTCAGACTCCCAAAAGCGGTACAAGTCGTGTCGGAGTATAGCCCAGAACACCCTGAGATACTACTGGAATACCTACCAGTAAATCTCCTTCCTTGGCCAAGGACTTCGTGTAATGGCTCTCCAAGACACAGCGCCACCTCACCCGTAATACCGGGAGAGACGAACCCCTGCCGATCCGCTCACTGCCTCCATGTGGCTCGGGACTGTACCCAACTAAAACCTGTTTGCACGACTCTTTTAAGCCGTGGTAGGGTAGTAATCAAAGTACAGTAGGAACTCACACGAGACAAATGACAATCTCAGGTCGATGAACAAACCTGTACACATGTCACCAGGGAACTGCTATCTGACATCAGGTATAATACAAACTAGCATGTTCCCGGCGAGTCCTGTCCGGTGTACTCATAACCCAATGAGCACCTGTATACATCTTAGGCGAACCAACTGACACCAGTGGTTTGTGAGACCGGCCACCACCCCTCGTCAGGGTCTCGACTGTATACACTAGTCTACTCTGGAGTATCGATGCCCTTTCTCAAAACTCCCACGACTAGGGACCTTTTAAGGATGTGCTTATAGACCCCAGCTCCCACGTATATGATCGCCATCATACTGCTGGCAGTCAAGCAAGAATCCTAAGGGCTCTATCAATGTGTAATAGTGACCTGTAAGGTCACCTGAAGCAATACACGATGATAAAGACAAACCATAGCATACTATTATCTTGAGTAAGACTGTCCTACCGGTATAGGTCCTCCCTCAATCATTGCAATCACATGCCTGTGATCCAGTAATTGACTCTGAGGGAAGTATATCCAACAATCTCCCACTTGCACTCAAGGCTAATTATTTCGATGTCGCATACTCACAGCCCGTGTGATACCGAACACCAACTCTTCTACTAATCAGTCTCACAATGCCCGTTTGCGAAACTATTGCGTTCGAGGAATAGCCTCAGTGAGTGGATCTGCCCTGATGTTTCTTTCTATGCCTCTCTTTATCTCAAGTTCGCGGAGAAAGCCATCTCCCGAAATGAGCAATACCTCTCTTAGAATATGTCTGGATATCTGATGGGACCTAGTTCATAAATGAACTTCAAATCCAAACTTCTTAGACTGTATTGTCAACTGAAACCAATCAGTATCCTACGCCATGCCTCCCTCAGTATTCCCTTGGACCACCTGTCCAAAATACTGCCCCTCGTAAGAGGGAAAACTATAACTCTGACAGCCACACTTTTATCCAGGTCACCTTGGAAGCCTGGAATGATAATCGTCCCCGAAGGAGGCCGTTGTTATCATATCCCTAGAACATCCACTTATGTTCTAAAACTGCTTCCGAATGTTTCTCCAGGATTAGATCAATATCATCTTATTGCATCTACTGCAAAAACAACATCTGGTGTGGTACTTGGCATCTCATGATTGACTCAATTGCCAAAGCAAGTGATCTGCCAATCATGCACTTCCCTCTCCCTTTTAGTCTGTAAGACACCTTTAGAGAGGGTGACTCCAATACCTGTAGGTACACTACCGTGCCAGTAGTCGTCCATTCTAAAACAACTGTAGAATGCCATCTAAGTACCCAGATTGGGAAACTACCCAAATCTAGATCTAAAACCATAGATCTAGTAACAAGAATGTCTAATATAATATCCATGTCCTATGTGGAGAAACCACTGTATGACAACCAAAGTATAACCGATCGTAGTGTAGGAATTTCACTTCCAACTCTGTGTATGTCATCCAAATACCAGGATATCACACCCTACTACCTTCTTAAGAGATCCATTCCCTATTCTGATGAAGTCAAACCTATGACTGTCACTTCAGAAATAGATGATCTATCTCTGCTATATCTGCTTTAGTCCATAAATAGACGTAAGCTACTTGTACACCAATGCTTCCGCTGCTCCCACTGACTGCGACAACCCTCTGGCAGAATCATATACACGTGAACTTCTAAAGCTAGTTCAGAACGACGCTATACTCATCCTCCTTCCGGGTCTCACAGTCTGGAACAACAGCATCGGCAAGTCTGGGTAAACAAGAACCTCCCTGTCACCGTCTTTAAGCATACCGAAGTACCTCTCGAGTGCCTGAGGTTACCCACCATATCTGCGGAGTGGCCAATGGAATGTCAATCCAGATTGAATCTTTAGGTTCTTATCAAATTTTCAGTAATCGTTTGCGGTTCTGGAATCACTTCCAGTTCTACCATACTCCCACTACTGTTTTCTGGAAAAATCCATTTTACCAAAACTGTGGCGAGTCAAAAACAATATCACTATTGATCTTCCAGGTGGTAGAAAATCAACCCTCGTCATAGCCCGGGTCAACCCACAAACAGCCATTACAGAAACGTGCCTTGAGTTATCTGGACTCTGGTTTTACGCATAAGCCGGACAACTCCCCGTACCTTAACATCGTTAAGATATGAACCGTTCTATATCCAATATAGAAACAGAGGCACTGATTTAATTGGAACCAGATTCAAATCATGCAACAGTCTCCAGTGCATGTCAATTAAATGGAAGGAGGCCGATCAGTGTTACTCAACTTAGGAATGCATCCAGATATGAGTAACCAGAAAGAGAAACAAGTTCTCTTAATCATTACTATTAACTGAATACCATTGACAAGTATCAAGATCTTCGATTACCTTGAAGAATCCCGATACTTGCAATACCTGGTTCTCTACTCTATTCTTATACCAATAACTTCTCAAAAGTTAGATCTTGCATTTCTACGAAACACATGTCTAAAAACTAGAGATGTCACAAGTAAACAGAATATAGTACGAGTACCAACCCCTCTGTCCTAATGGATACTGGACAACATATAATACTTTGTATAAGTCCCCTGAGTCTAATAACTCAAACCCTGTGCATCGTATGTTGAAAACTGTACCATGTTATGAAGAATTACACCGCTGTTTAATGCTCCTTACCTAACCATCAACTGATATAGGTAAATGTCATCGATATAATTTCAAAAAGTTATATCTCACTCTATAAAAATAGACGTACAGATTTATCAATTTGAAATTGGTGCATAACAATGGATATTCAAACCCAAATATTTGCCATCCGGCAAACAGACCAGGCGATTTCCTCAAATATCACCAATTACAACGAATTCCGATATAATGAGGATGATCACCTAATTCCCAATAACTTACTCCTACTCATCATCTGTAAAACTATACAGATGTGAGAATCATTCCTGGTAAATACATACCCTGGAGCAAGGACTAATTGGGAAATCAGTTTTCTTCTAACAGTACACAGTGAAACTGAAACATTGAAATGTTTCATACGGGTATCCGGGTATTCCTAGTAATGCCTCTTCCATTATCCAGATTCACAACTGTAACCGTATATTTTCTTTTCCATCTCTCCAAATCCCTTCATATGTCTTTAGTCATTACCTTCTGTACACCCTCTTAGGCTAAATAGTTTTCTTCCTTCCCTACCTTTCGGCACCAGCCAACGGTTTGGAAGAAGACTAACCAATAAGCACAATGGGTGTACTGTCCTAATCCTAGGAGCACTCGCAACACGAGAGAAGGTAAAGATAAAAGACACCTGAATAAACCTTATTCCTATTTCTCCAGAACCAGAATCCATCCCCGAACTGGAACAAGTTCTTTTCGAGTTCGTATATAACCATACGATGGAGTATCCAAATAACGTGGATCTTCGTAGTGATACGGAGTGTTCTGGAGAAATTCAAAGGTGAAGTGGGAGTGGTAATGAAATACTTGGTTTGGTCGTGAATAGCAGTCGCAGTTTACTTTGCCCTCTTACTAATCCCTTTATTTGTCTTTACATAATACCTTCTGTACGCCATCGTTAGGCTAATTTGTTTTCTTCATTCTCTACCGGTCGGCACCTGCCTATGGTTTGGAAGAAGACTATCCAATTTGCATAATAGGTGTACTATCCTAATCCAAGGAGCACTCGCAACATGAGAGAAGGTAAAAGGAAAAGACAACTGAATAGTCCTATTCGTTTTCTCCAGGACCGGAAACCATCCTCGAATAAATTCCTTCGAGTTCGTATATAACCATACGATGGTTTTATCCAATGGAAGTGGACGTTCATAGTAATACGGGGTGTTCTGGAGAAAAAGGGTAAAAGTAGGAGTGGCAATGAGGTATGCAACTCGGACAATCCAAAAGCCAGTGTTTAAGAAGGTTCGGTCAATTTTGGTCACTGAGTCATAGTCAAGGGTCGGGTCATGGTCGCTGCCAATGAGAGAGAGAAAAGAAACACTCTGCGTGCACTCTAGCGTAGATCAGAATGGTTATCAGTTTATCTAATCAGGAAACCTCCCACTGTAACCTCAAATTCTCCTCCAAACCTGAAAGAAGAATTAGTTGGGATCACCCGAGGAGTAAACAAACTCATCAGTGGGAATCAGGATCCAACTATCATTGCATGATAACGTAACGGAATCCACTCACGTTATCACACTCCAGAAGGTATGCGCATGCCTGACAAGTTTCAGATTCTTTAGAAACACCCGATGTGATTTTTACCCCATGCTCTTATGACCTTGACGTAGGCCAACATATCATAAGTCACATGTCAAGTTCTACCCGTTATTATCCAGGTTAATTTGAACCCACCCGTACATACCCTTGACATATGCCAAAATAGTAGTACGACTGTCCCAAACCAACGCATCTATCTATGCAACAGAAAAGTAACAAGTAGCTACCATACACTATGCCTTGACATAGGCCAACATACATAGCATGAATACTAAGTGCTTCCTTCCTGAAATAACGGAGGGCTACGAATGGGTTTTGTCGAAAAACCTTTAACGTAATGAACTTGATATTGTTGAAGGAACCGGATAGCTTTTTATAAAAAATATAGTGGCGAAAACCTTTACTAAAGAGGTCACTCCCGGTGAAGGGATCTCGGCTCTTTCCCTGTAGAATGAGGTGCAGGATATTCCAACTAAATACCACGATGCAAAGCAAAAGTAGTCGACTATAGTGAGATTATTGCCCTGACACAAACTTCTGTCCAAGGGGTCACTCCCGGTGAAGGGATCTCATCCCTTGCCTCGTCGACTGATGTGCTGGATATTCATAACCGAATACCACTGTGCAAAACAAAAGAGAACGCCCTTGCAATAACAGCTTTTTGAAAATTGTTCCAACAATATCAGAATAGGTTTGTTTAGCTTGCATTGATCCGAATCAATGCAGTCCCATCAATTGATCACACCAAAAAAGAACGAAAATAATGATGTACGTATATGCCATCCACATTCGCCACTGGGTCCCGTCATCACCCGTTAGGTTACTTAACTAACGACAGAGCGGGGACTGGACTAGTGTGGATGTAAAACATATACAACATCTACTAGTATATATATCAATATATAATATTCGCTCAAGGCATAATAAAATGCAACATCACAGAAATGTAATAAGCATCACAGAACAATACAGATATCTGGGATCCTCGGGTTTCATAGAGACGCTACTGAAACCCGACGTTCCCCTGGTCGCATGGATAGCCTGTGAAATGAAATGCTAGACCCCTACGTGCGCGGCAAGTTACCCGCCAAAACCTGAAGCGAGGCAGCCCCTTCAACAATGTGAATGGACCACCCAGCATTTCACGGAATCCGGTAACTTGAGCACCCCTCCTTGGGTCAACCTATACCCCCTACGAGTGCGACGAAAAGCCCGCCAATTCTAGAGTAAAGCCCCCTCCGTCTCAAAGCCATGAGATGCGGGCCCGTTGCCCTCTAGAACCCGGCTATCCATGCACCCCTACGCGGGGCAATCCTAGTACAAAAAGTAAAAATATACATACAACGGGTACATCGACCTCAGCCCGGTCGTGCCCCAAAAGAATAATATACAAACAGGAAGTGACGGCAGTCCACATGTCGAACGCTCGCCCCGCAATATCAAATGTACATAAATAACCAAACTGTACTACCATTGCATCCAGGCTATCCACCACGACAAGTCCGCAACATCACAGCACAACACAGAACATCAACGTGAACGTCACGTTCGCAAATCAGTCTAAAAGAGCTATAGCAGTTAAACAGGATTTACCGATCAAATGACATTCATTGTCGCAGATATAATGTAAAATACTGTGAACTAACATATTTAAAATTTTCGATCGACTAAAATTCCCGAAGTGGGCCCCAAGCATAACTGTAGCACTCAAAATAAATCTAGGCCCAAAAAGAATATACTATAAACCCCAATTCCAAGTAAGAAACCCACTGAAGAAATTTGGTGCACTGTGGCTATAGTACGGCCGCGGATCAGCGGTCAAAACATGGTTTTGGCCGCGGATCCGCCGTGCTACAGTAAAATCAGCCCACCAAATTTTCTCAATTTTCTTAGAAAAGCCTGCACATATTTCTGCAATGTACCAAATAATTTTTCGAGCACAAATAAAATTCGACAGAAAGTGCAACTTAGAAACGCTATTTTTTGGAAAATTCGTCCGATCGAAGTTCTAAACACATTAGAGCAAGCTAGACTGTAGGGTTCCTAGGCATCCTAATGAGGTCTCACAAGGCATCAACCATGCCAATTTCAAAAATTATTGGTGCCGAGAAACCCTAACAAGGATCGTTGACTAGATGTTTAGGCGAAATGAGAATCTAGTTAACAACTTAACTAAAAGTTAGATGCTACAACCTTTGTAGATCTGGTTCCCCACTTCCTTAGCTCCACGTGGGTGTGCTCTCACTGTCCATCATGAGTCCTAGACTGATTCGTCGGCTTCATCGGAAAAACGGGCGAGCAAGGTCGTCGGCTTCGTGTCAAAGACGATCTACGTCGAGGTTGCACAAGTTCAAGCTCCGACTTCACCAAGTTGTGAAACTTGTGAAGAAAACACCCAAAACAACTTGGCAAGAGGTAGAGGGTGAAGAAATAGGAGGTGGGTTCACTTTAGAATTGGATTTCACTCACTTTTGCTCAAGTTACCATTGATGGCATCAAGCTTTTCTTGAAGAAGAAGATGATGAAGAAGAAAGAATATGATAAGTTTCTTATTTGAAAAAGAAACTAATATGAATACTTATCATATCTTGACCATGGTCAAGTGTAGAGATTAAACTAAGGTTAATAGGAATGGTTAGGGTTAAGGATGAGATAAGGATGGTGGACTTTGTCAAAGCTTCAAGAAACTTCAACAAGAGACAAAGAAAGCCACGATTCTCATCTAAACCTTTTCTAAATAAATAAACAAATAAATAAATAAAAAGTCAAAACCCTAATCATCTCTTAACCATGGTTTAATACTTCACACTTAACCTAATGGGCAAGTATCATCAAACATGATACAAAGATGTGCACAAAAGTATATCACATATACAACATGTACATCAAGTGAGAAAATCCATTTAAAGTGAACCAATACTAGTTAATGCAATGCAATATATCAAATATATAATTATGCATCAAATCATTAAATCAACATTTGATTCAATGATCCGGTCATGTCGCACATAACCGACTAGAATCCAATGTATCGATTTATCGAATCAATGATTCGATAACTAGGTCATATCGAATATAACCAATCGAAACATATATCGCGAGAATGAAATGCGGTATCACATACACGCATTATTCTCGGTCCTGCACATATCTCATATGCGCTCCTATTTCGTTTCGCTTGAACCAGGAAACCTCTGTGTAGGACTCTAAAGACACGTCAATACGCCGGTAGCAGATGATGATCATATCAAGCACCCACAAGCCGCAAGCGGTCTGCTAAACGTAACGGCCATCCGGGTATTGAGCGATCAGAAGATCGACGAGCTAGTCCGCTCACACTCCTGTGAATCCAACCAGTAACACTTACCGTACAGTCCGGTCTGTTCGTCTGATACGTCGCATATCAAGTCTACGGGTGGTAAACATCAGACCCCAATAACCGATAAGTCGTGCCGATGTGAGGCTCATAACGGGTCGAGAAACTACTAGTAACACTTACCAGCAAATCTCTGATCAGCCCTGGCCAGGGACTTCCTTGTTACGGCCAATCGAGCACAGCGCAACATCAACTCCCAATACCGGGAGAGACGAAACCCCTCCTATCGCTCATTGCCTCCATGTGACTGGGGACTGTACCCAAAGACCACCGTTTTGCACGCCCTCATGGACGTGGTAAGGTGGAGATCAAAGCACAGTGGGAATCACACAAGACTCTATGACGATCTCGGGTCTACAGACTAACCTGTACAAGTGTCACCTGAGAACTGCCATCTGACGTGAGGTATAATACCATCTGGGAGTTCTCGGCGAGTCCGTCCAGTGTACCCAGTCTCCACTGAGCACCCGTACACCATCTCTGATGTCAAACACCAATGGATATGGGATCATCCATCGCCCATCTCATGGGTCGAGAAGCGTATACGCTAGTCTACACTGGTATATCGATGCCCCGTCTCGATACACCCACGACTAGGGACCATGAAGGATGTACTTGTGGACTACCATGTCCCCACTAGTATGATCTGCATCATAGTCCAGGTAGTCAAGTAAACATCCTAAGGGCTTTACCAACATGTAACTATAAGACAGTTTAAAGAGACTAGTGTACATGTTAAGATAAAGAGTAACCAGATAGCATACTATCATATCGAGCAAGAAAGTCATCTCTTTATATGTCCAAGCATCCAATATATAATACATCATCTGTACAATACTGGCCTCTAGGGCATACATACAACTAACAATCTCCCACTTGCACTAGGGCCAGCTGCTGTAGTATCGCATACCGAGCATCCCGAAGAGTCTCTCAAACTGTATCTGGGGAATGGCCTTCATGAGTGGATCCGCCGTGTTGTTCTTCGTGTCAACCCTCCTGACCTCGATCTCCCGGCGATCAACTATCTCCCGGATCAGGTGATACCGCCTCAGAATATGCCTGGATCGCTGATGGGACCTGGGTTCCTTGGCTAAAGCCACCGCTCCATTGTTATCGCAATACAAAGGTATTGGATGCTCAATGGATGGAACCACTCCAAGTTCAGTAATGAACTTCTTGATCCAGACAGCCTCTTTGGCAGCATCGTTGGCAGCGATGTATTCAGCCTCCATCGTCGAGTCTGCCACGGTTTCCTGCTTGGAACTCTTCCAGCTAACCGCCCCTCCGTAAAGGGTAAAGACAAAGCCCGACTGCGACTTAGAGTCTTCCTTATCACTCTGGAAGCTCGAATCGGTAAAGGACTCCACTTGGAGTTCTCCGTTACCATACACCAAGAGCATCTCTTTAGTCCTTCGCAAGTACTTGAGAATGCTCTTCACAGCTGTCCAGTGATTCTCTCCAGGATCGGCTTGATACCTGCTCACTATACTAAGTGAGTATGCTACATCGGGTCTGGTACATAGCATCGCGTACATGATAGAGCCTACTGCCGAAGCATAGGGTATCCCTTGCATGCGAGCTCTTTCCAAATCAGTCTTGGGAGACATTTCTTTGGAGAGAGTGACTCCAGAGATCGTGGGCAAGTTCCCACGCTTGGATTCTTCCATACTAAACCTCTTTAATATGGTGTCAATGTACCTGGATTGGGACAATCCCAATATCCGTTTGGATCTATCTCTATAGATCCTGATTCCCAATATACAGGAGGCATCACCAAGATCTTTCATTGAGAATCTCTGTGATAAGAAGAGCTTGACCGATTGCAGCATAGGAATATCATTTCCTATCAAGAGTATGTCGTCCACGTACAATACGAGGAAGGCAACCTTACTCCCTGCCACCTTCTTGTAGATACAAGGTTCATCTGGGTTTTTGACGAAATCAAACTCTTTGATAACGACATCAAAGCAGATGTTCCAACTCCGCGATGCTTGTTTTAATCCATAAATGGATTTAAGCAGCTTGCACACCTTCCCGCTGCTCCCACTATCTACGAAGCCCTCCGGCTGAGTCATGTACACGCACTCTTCTAAATCACCATTTAGAAAGGCGGTCTTAACATCCATTTGCCAGATTTCGTAGTCATGATATGCAGCGATGGCAAGCATGATCCGGATGGATTTAAGCATAGCCACTGGAGAAAAGGTTTCGTCATAGTCCACACCTGGTCTTTGACGAAAACCTTTTGCTACAAGTCTAGCTTTGAAAGTCTCCACTTTCCCATCTACACCAAGTTTCTTCTTGAAGATCCACTTGCTCCCAATGGGTTTTACCCCTTCAGGAGCAACTTCCAAAGTCCATACTTTGTTGGTGTACATGGATTCCATCTCGGACCGCATAGCATCCAGCCATTTCACTGAGTCCCTACTCGTGATGGCCTGCTCGAAGCTAGTTGGGTCATCATCATCCATGATGCAATCCTCGCTTCCACCATCAATGAGAAAACCTTAGTATCTCTCGGGTGGACGAGAAACCCTACTAGATCGGCGGAGAGGCTGGGGTTCGTCGGGTACTATCGAATCTTCTGGTTCCACTAAATCTTCAGTTATAGTTTGTGTATCTGGAATTTCTTCCAGCTCTACCACTTTGCCACTAATTTCTTTTTCAAGGAATTCCTTTTCTAAAAAGGTGGCATATTGAGAAACAAACACTTTTTGTTCTTCAGCATGGTAGAAAAAATATCCTTGGGAATTCTTAGGATATCCCACAAACTTGCAGAGAACTGACCGTGCCTCGAGTTTGTCTGGATTTTGCCTTTTGACATAGGCCGAACAACCCCATATCTTAACTCGTTTAAAATATGGTCTCTTCCCACTCCATATCTCATATGGTGTGGTAGGTACAGATTTAGATGGAACTTGATTCAATAGGTATGCAGCCGTCTCCAGTGCATATCCCCAGAAGGAAATAGGTAACTCAGCTGTGCTCATCATAGAGCGCACCATATCTAATAGGGTGCGGTTCCTCCGTTTAGATACACCGTTGTGCTGTGGTGTATATGGAGGTGTCAGCTGAGAGAGAATCCCATTCTTTTTTAGGAAGTCCAGGAATTCATTGCTCAAGTATTCCCCTCCTCGATCAGATCGTAGGATTTTAATACTTTTTTCGGTTTGGTTCTCAACTTCTTGTTTATATTCCCTAAATTTCTCAAAAGCTTCTGATTTGTGTTTCATCAGGAACACATACCCGAACCTAGAGAGATCGTCAGTGAATGTAATGAAGTATGAAGAACCATCCCTGACATGTGTAGACATGAGACCGCATACATCACTATGTATAAGTCCCAAGAGTTCGGTAACTCTTTCTCCGTGTCCCGTAAACGGAGTTTTGGTCATCTTGCCTTTGAGACATGACTGGCAAGTGTCATAAGATGAAAATTCGAAAGGTTTCAAATATCCATCCTTATGCAACTTAGCCAGTCGTATCACATTGATGTGACCCAGTCTACAATGCCACAAGAAGGAATCGTTCAGTTCTGAACTCTTCCTCTTGTGTGTGTTTGTTATGCTCAGAACTGTTGATTGGTTTAGAACATAAATGCCATTGCACAACGTGCCTGATCCAACCAACTTTTGGTTACGGAAAATGTTCATAACATTGTCCTGTAATACAAAATTATATCCCTCTTTACTCAGCAAAGAAACCGATATAATGTTGCATATCAGGTTCGGCATGTAATAGCATTCGTTCAGAACCAATGTATTTCCAGTTGGTAATACAAGGTGATATTCTCCGACAGTCTTAGCTGCAACAATTGCACCATTTCCAACTCTAATGTCTTTATCACCTTCTCCAAGTTCTCTACCTTTCCTTAGCCCATGTAACTGATTACATATATGGGATCCTGACCCGGTATCTAATACCCAGGACGTAGAGCAAATAGAGAAACAGTTCTCAGTAACGAACACACCCGAAGAAAATGCATCATCATGTACTTTCTTCATTCGGGTGGCATGGGAATCCTGGTATTCCCCTATATCCTGTTCATTCCTATAACTCTTATAAGAAAGAACGGAACCAACGTTCCCCAGCACAGTATAACATGCGGGTTTGGTCAATACATCCATATTATTATCTTGATTAAGGCATGAAATGGTCGCTACCTGGAGAGAGAGAGAAGAAAACACTTTAGCGTATGCTCATGCAAGATCAGATTGGTTATTATCTTATCTAATCAGGATGGCTCCCACTGCTTTTTATCAAATCTTCCTTCAAACCTTAAAAGGAAAGACTAGCCGGGATTAATTACACACTACAAGTTCGCTAATCTTTCAGCCAGGCCAGTGTCGGTACTTTGAGGGAGGTCCCCCGCGCTTTCGTACGAACCTAATTACTGTAAACCTCGTTTTCCCAGAGGCGTAACCTCGTTAACACCTTTCTAGACACCTACTTGATCGGCTAATTGTAATGTGTAAAACTCTCCCAGGAGTGACTCTTACTCGCAGTGGGTATCGGGATCCAACTATCTCATAGAAGGTATGCAATCTCATTGCAAATTTCAACACTTGAAATTCCCGATAATATTTTGCCCCTAGCAGCTATATGACCTTAACATAGTCAACAAATCATAAGTGCTAGTCAAGTTCAACCCGTCATTTCCTGATTGAATTAAACCCACCCGCACGACCCTTAACATAGTCAACAAAGTCGCACGACTACCCTAATCCAATCGCATCATATGCTTATACAGATAAGCACTAATTAGCTACCGCACACTACGCCTTAACATAGTCAACAAACGTAGCACGAATACTAACTAGTATTTATCTGAAATGACGGAGGGCTACGTCAGGTTTTTTTGAAAACCTATTGCGTAATGAACTTGATATCGTTGTAGAATCAAATGAAGTTTTAAAATGGAATGATTTTGAGGCTTTTCTAGTTTTGCTAAAGGGGTCACTCCCGGTGAAGGGATCGTCGGCCCTTTCCTCGTCGAATGAGGTGCGGGATATATCATATATATCACTGTGCAAAGCAAAAACTCTTAAAAGCAATCAAAGCTGTTAGTGTATATGCCCTAGAGGCCATTACTGTATCATACTAGTTTGTATATTACTTGATGGAAGCTTGGGATATTCACCTTGTATAAACAATCTTGCTCAATATAGTAGTATGCTACTTGGTTTGTTTCTACTTCAATGTGTACTTGTGTTTATTTCAGTATATCACTTATACGCATTAGTGGAGCCCTTAGGATCTTTGCTTGATTACCAGCGTTGTGATGGCAGTCACACTAGTGGGGGCTGGGTAATCTATAAGCACATCCTTAGACAGGTCCCTAGTCGCAGGACTATCGAGACAGGGCATCGATACTCCGGAGTAGACTAGCGTATGCGCTTCTCATCCCAGTGTGGGAGATGGTCTGTCCCACAGCCATCAGTACGCCGTACTGGAGATAGTATACGGGTGCTCGTTGGGTTACGAGTACACTGGACAGGACTCGTCGGGAACTGACAGGTTGGTATTATACCTATCGTCAGTTATCAGTTCCCAGGTGACATGAGTACAGCTTAGTCCGCTGACTTGACACTGGCACTTCGCCTCGAGTGTGTTCCCACTGCACTTTGATCACTACCCTACCACGGCTCAAAGGAGTCGTGCAAACAGGTGGTGGTTGGGTGCGGTCCCGAAGCACTTGGAGGCAGTGACTGTTAGACAGGATTCGTCTCTCCCGGTATTGGGGGTTGACATCGCGCTGTGTCTAGGAGAGCCATTACACGAGTAGTCCCTGGCCAGGGCAAGCGAGATATACTGGTAGGCTTCCAGTGTTATCTCAGGGTGTTTTGGGCTTCACTCCGACACGACTTGTACCGCTATTAGTGGACTGACGTTTTACCGCCCCCTAGGCCCGACATGCTGTCACGCCCCGCTTCCCAGTAGATGGAAACGGTGACGCGGCAAGCCCGCGACGTATTTATTCCGAGAAGGTCATTTCTCGAAATAAATACGCTAAGCGTAATATAATCAATGTAACAATGACAAGAATAGACAAGTGGAAATAAAATCCAACCATTTTATATATTTACATTCTCAACTTTACAGAATTCAACTGATACAAGAAGTCTGAACATAAAAAAAGTTTAAACATGTAACTTACTAAAAAGAAAAGCTGGAAAGAAAACTGTTAATCTGCTTCAGGTGCGAACTGGTTGTAATTCTCTGCAATCGCTTCCACTTCCTCTGATCCTAAGTCACCTGACGAACATTCCAAGAAATAAAAAGTGGGTGGAATGCCCGTCAGCGAACTTGCGCTCGGTAAGTCCCCAAAAAGGATGAGAAAGATATATGATGCATAACAAGTACAGAATAAAATAGAATATGGCATATATAGCATAACATGTAATAATTGTGAGTGAGAGAATATGAGGTATGTGTCTTAATATGTCTCTACAAGGTAATCTAACTAACGTAAGTTTAAATGTGAATGTCAACCAATCTCAAGAGTATTCTCGAACCCAAGGCTATCGTCCAGGGGCAAGGAATCACGGGCCCAAAATAGCGGGACTTCAATTGTTATCGAAGTATTTCAAACCCAACAGGCTATCATCCAGGGGCTTGGAAACACGGGCCCTCATTCATGAATTCGTGATTTGTACCGTTTCAGCCCGGTACCACAGCAACGTTATTTATTATAATGGGACTCCTGAGATTCCGTTGGATTCATACTCAAACTACCCCAACACCCCGTGTATCTAAAATTATAGTTACAGTTACAAGTCTTGCTCGAACCCATGAATACATCAAGTTGCATGCTTAGTTCATGTCAAGGTCAGGTGTTCATGTTAAGAATCATGTATCATGTCAAGTACAAGTCATGTCAACTGTATTCATGGTTCGAGTCAATTTTGATCAAGAATGATAGTTTAGTACAAGTCTAAAAAACATATCAACTTAATTTAAAGCTGCCAAATCAACAGAACTAATAAAACTAGACATGAACCTGGTACCAATTAAAACAAGTTACTAACCTGATAAGAAACATACCCGAGGAAAACATGTTTAGATTTAAATTGATTGGGACAATTAGCATATGGTGCAAGTTGACGGTAAAAGCTAGAGTAGAACTTTGAAAAGACTAATGTCTGAAAAACTGAATTGAGGTAGGTAATTATCCTGTGTTGGCATTATTTCTTTTTCAAAATAAGAGCAAAATTTGAGAATTGTGAATACTCCAAACAGCGAATTGCGAACATTCCAAACAGCAACAACTCAATTCTTTGTGGCAAGATTTTATGTGCCTATATATGATTGGCATTTGGATTTATTTCTTTTTAATATGAATTTGGTGTTGATTATAAAAGAAAAGGGAGTTAATTGGTTTCAATATTGAAGCCATTGATGTATTATTTTATGAGCTGCAACAAATTTATAAGTAATTAGTTTTATCAACAAGTTTGTTAAGAACAAGGTTTTTTTTTCTCTAGTGCAAAACAAATTTAAAGAAACTAAGTATATACAACATGACTATACAATACTCCACTACAACATGCCAAGGAAAAATATAGGATGATATGATTGTTCTCATGATATCACAACAACATTAATACATGTATTAATAATATGCCTCACTAGTTTACCGAAACCTAATCAAATAAAGATATGCTTCAAGTAATTTTAAAGAAGACATCAAGTGAGAACAGATCCATATCAGTAACCTTGTAATTACTTAGAAACTATAAATATATAAACCATGTTAGTATATTTTTCTTTTAGTCCATACCATAGGAAACTGACCCACATTTGATCAAGAACTCCTCCTATACGAAATGAGTACAGAGCAATAACCGACTATAATTCTCTGCTGACCTACCCAATTATTTAGTGATTCAAAACACCATAACAGCTAAACTTTAATTAGTAACCAATGCTCCAATTAATATGATATGAACAATTACTCACATCTACTAATTAGAAATGGTACCAACTATGCAATATACTAAATATGTAATTTGATCTAGATATATATGTGAGCGGTATATAAAAATTTTGTGAACAGTATTAAAAATCAGGGTTTTTTTTCATTGTAAAACAATTTAAAATAAAAGAGGAGAGGGAGAAAAGAAAGAAGAGGGACTCACGACGAGAGGAGACATCGGTTTATTGAAGTCATAACAAAGGCAAGGAGGGAAAGAGACGGAGGGAAAAAGGGACTTACGCGCGTAGGAAACGATATAAACTCATTGGGGCATTTCATCGAACACCTCCGGTGCATTTCATCGAACACCTCCGGTACAAATTGAAACGTCGATGGATTAGGGTCTGCAGGCTCCGACGGTGGCCTTAGCGGCTGTGGGCGACGGCTAGGATCTCCAACAGTGGCTCAAAGGCGGCACGACGATGATGGAGCTCAGGATTGGATGTTGGAGTTGGCTCTAGGCTTGATCGTGACTGCTCACGTTTCGGTGGGCATGGCGTGAGGTTTGGGTGTAGAGGCCGGTGATGGAAGGTGAGAGGGGAGGTTGGAGGAGTTGGGGCGACGATGGTGTGAGGGGGTCAGCCGGCGACGTGTGCGGGGGAGGTAGGGGATGAGGGAGAATGAGAGAATGAGAGATTTTGAGAGAGGAATAAGAATTAATAGGATTAATGGGTAATAAAAACTTGGTTTAATGGGATTTATGAGTGGGATTTTGGTTTTGGTTAAGGGAATTCAAAAAGAAATTGAATAAGAAGTAGCTGTTGATGGAGAAGAGAAGAAAGAGTTTGGTTTTGAAATGGGTTAAGAAAACATCCCAATTAATTATCATTAATACTAGATTAATAGCCATTACTCCAAATCAATAACCTGAGAGAATTAAGAGGAAAGAAAAAGTAGAAGGGTCTTGGGCCTATTGAGTGTTGGGCTTTGAAAAATAAAATAAAATTGAAATGGGTTTAAATAAAAGAGAGTTGGGTTAGAAGAAAAGAAAAAAATAAATGGAAATAAAATGAGGGAAAAATGAATGGGATTTGGGGTGAAAAGAAAAGAAACAATTATAAGAAAAATAAATAAATCTCGAAGTGAAAGACGGATTCCGAATATTTAACAAGTACCCGTATTTCAGAAGAATACAGTATTTAAATATATACAAAGGTATAGGAATATGAGGGTCGTTACATTCTACCCACCTTAAAAATAATTTCGTCCTCGAAATTACCTAAGATGGATGATGCAACCGAACAAATAAACAAAATGGTTAAAAGGTCGAGATGGCGATGAAAGGTTTATACATTTGATTCCGTTGCGTTGAGACGAGGGAAAACAAAAAGGGATTCAAGGGAATATAATTCAAGAATACAGTCGTTACCGTCTATAATTCTTAAAAGAATTTCGTCCGCGCAATTCTCTCTCGAAAATACGTTGCAACACCTCAAGGATTATAACAGTTGTATAGGTTGGATAAGAACTACTATTTGTACACATACGTTGTTTGGAAAATTCAAGTAAAAGAAGAAACAAAAGAATGCAAGGATTTAAAATGGCTGAAAATGATGGAAAGAAATTACCAGGGAAAACCTGATTCATAACTTCGGCCTCGACAGCCGACATACTGAAAGCCTAAAGTCTCGGCACATTCCTTTGTGCCCGATGGTACACTTGTTGTTGAGGGGGTAAGGGTTGCCCATGCTGAGTTGGTGCAGGAAGATCTAAACGAGGAGCGGGAGCTTGAATAGTCGGTTTAGGTGCGCAGGCTGTGCCAGATCTGTACTGTGGGCAATCTGTTAAAATGTGCATAGGCGATCCACAAATCATACAAAGACCGTTAACTACTCTGCAATCTTTTGCTAGGTGCTCCGACCTCTTGCAGTAATTGCAGATTTTTGATCCATGGTTGTAAAACGACCCTCTTGATCTCTTAGGTGGCGCTATAGATTCTGGCATCGAGGAGGCTTCTCCAGTAATCTGGCTAACTGGGTGTTTTTCTCCGGCCGATTGTGGTCTTCCTTTCTTCTTGATGACAGCTTCATAACAACGGGCTGCCTTCAAAGCTGCTTCATGAGTCGGAAAATCTCCCGTTGCTAGAGCAGCCTGGATGTCGAGGTCTAAACCCTGCTGAAAACGTCTGGCGCGATTCTCGGCAGTAGGAATCAGATGGGCAGCGAACCTACTGAGCATAGTGAAATCGGCGTCGTATTCATCTACTGACTTGTCCCACATGGATCCTTGTTGTAGGTGGATAAATCGTTGCTCCATCTCAAAACGGGCAGTCTCAGGAAAGTACTTGGCGTCAAAAAGATCACGAAAAGTCTTCCACTCGATTGGCTGTGCAAGTCGGCTCTCTTCGGCCTTCCACCAGGCTCTGGCATTGTTAGTGAGTTGAAGTTTTGCTACTCGAACCCAAGCTGCTTCTGGAACTTGGGCTGCAGCCAGGTCATCTTCGATACTTTGAGCCCATTCTTCAGCTTCCAGTGGGTTCCCCTTTCCTGAGAACTGTTTGGGATATAAAGCTCTGAATTGCTTCACCCCAGGTGTTTCAGCCTTGGGACGTTTCAAGAGCTGCCGTTGACCCTCCAATAGGCTCTTGATAGCCTCGAGAAACACTGTCTGTTCAGTGAGAGGAGTTGCAGCAATAGATGGTGGTGGTGTCTCGCCGTTGTTGTTGATCGGTTCGGGAGAAGCCATCACCTTGGATAGGAAAGATGGATTAGGATAGATTCAAAGGAATGTAAAAGTAGTCGGATTTTATCTTTCTTGTATCATATTGCTTACGACTTCACGCAGAACTGACCTTCATGGGCCACCAACAAAACCTGTCACGCCCCGCTTCCCAGTAGATGGAAACGGTGACGCGGCAAGCCCGCGACGTATTTATTCCGAGAAGGTCATTTCTCGAAATAAATACGCTAAGCGTAATATAAGCAATGTAACAATGACAAGAATAGACAAGTGGAAATAAAATCCAACCATTTTATATATTTACATTCTCAACTTTACAGAATTTAACTGATACAAGAAGTCTGAACATAAAAAAAGTTTAAACATGTAACTTACTAAAAAGAAAAGCTGGAAAGAAAACTGTTAATCTGCTTCAGGTGCGAACTGGTTGTAATTCTCTGCAATCGCTTCCACTTCCTCTGATCCTAAGTCACCTGACGAACATTCCAAGAAATAAAAAGTGGGTGGAATGCCCGTCAGCGAACTTGCGCTCGGTAAGTCCCCAAAAAGGATGAGAAAGATATATGATGCATAACAAGTACAGAATAAAATAGAATATGGCATATATAGCATAACATGTAATAATTGTGAGTGAGAGAATATGAGGTATGTGTCTTAATATGTCTCTACAAGGTAATCTAACTAACGTAAGTTTAAATGTGAATGTCAACCAATCTCAAGAGTATTCTCGAACCCAAGGCTATCGTCCAGGGGCAAGGAATCACGGGCCCAAAATAGCGGGACTTCAATTGTTATCGAAGTATTCCAAACCCAACAGGCTATCATCCAGGGGCTTGGAAACACGGGCCCTCATTCATGAATTCGTGATTTGTACCGTTTCAGCCCGGTACCACAGCAACGTTATTTATTATAATGGGACTCCTGAGATTCCGTTGGATTCATACTCAAACTACCCCAACACCCCGTGTATCTAAAATTATAGTTACAGTTACAAGTCTTGCTCGAACCCATGAATACATCAAGTTGCATGCTTAGTTCATGTCAAGGTCAGGTGTTCATGTTAAGAATCATGTATCATGTCAAGTACAAGTCATGTCAACTGTATTCATGGTTCGAGTCAATTTTGATCAAGAATGATAGTTTAGTACAAGTCTAAAAAACATATCAACTTAATTTAAAGCTGCCAAATCAACAGAACTAATAAAACTAGACATGAACCTGGTACCAATTAAAACAAGTTACTAACCTGATAAGAAACATACCCGAGGAAAACATGTTTAGATTTAAATTGATTGGGACAATTAGCATATGGTGCAAGTTGACGGTAAAAGCTAGAGTAGAACTTTGAAAAGACTAATGTCTGAAAAACTGAATTGAGGTAGGTAATTATCCTGTGTTGGCATTATTTCTTTTTCAAAATAAGAGCAAAATTTGAGAATTGTGAATACTCCAAACAGCGAATTGCGAACATTCCAAACAGCAACAACTCAATTCTATGTGGCAAGATTTTATGTGCCTATATATGATTGGCATTTGGATTTATTTCTTTTTAATATGAATTTGGTGTTGATTATAAAAGAAAAGGGAGTTAATTGGTTTCAATATTGAAGCCATTGATGTATTATTTTATGAGCTGCAACAAATTTATAAGTAATTAGTTTTATCAACAAGTTTGTTAAGAACAAGGTTTTTTTTTCTCCAGTGCAAAACAAATTTAAAGAAACTAAGTATATACAACATGACTATACAATACTCCACTACAACATGCCAAGGAAAAATATAGGATGATATGATTGTTCTCATGATATCACAACAACATTAATACATGTATTAATAATATGCCTCACTAGTTTACCGAAACCTAATCAAATAAAGATATGCTTCAAGTAATTGTAAAGAAGACATCAAGTGAGAACAGATCCATATCAGTAACCTTGTAATTACTTAGAAACTATAAATATATAAACCATGTTAGTATATTTTTCTTTTAGTCCATACCATAGGAAACTGACCCACATTTGATCAAGAACTCCTCCTATACGAAATGAGTACAGAGCAATAACCGACTATAATTCTCTGCTGACCTACCCAATTATTTAGTGATTCAAAACACCATAACAGCTAAACTTTAATTAGTAACCAATGCTCCAATTAATATGATATGAACAATTACTCACATCAACTAATTAGAAATGGTACCAACTATGCAATATACTAAATATGTAATTTGATCTAGATATATATGTGAGCGGTATATAAAAATTTTGTGAACAGTATTAAAAATCAGGTTTTTTTTTTCATTGTAAAACAATTTAAAATAAAAGAGGAGAGGGAGAAAAGAAAGAAGAGGGACTCACGACGAGAGGAGACATCGGTTTATTGAAGTCATAACAAAGGCAAGGAGGGAAAGAGACGGAGGGAAAAAGGGACTTACGCGCGTAGGAAACGATATAAACTCATTGGGGCATTTCATCGAACACCTCCGGTGCATTTCATCGAACACCTCCGGTACAAATTGAAACGTCGATGGATTAGGGTCTGCAGGCGCCGACGGTGGCCTTAGCGGCTGTGGGCGACGGCTAGGATCTCCAACAGTGGCTCAAAGGCGGCACGACGATGATGGAGCTCAGGATTGGATGTTGGAGTTGGCTCTAGGCTTGATTGTGACTGCTCACGTTTCGGTGGGCATGGCGTGAGGTTTGGGTGTAGAGGCCGGTGATGGAAGGTGAGAGGGGAGGTTGGAGGAGTTGGGGCGACGATGGTGTGAGGGGGTCAGCCGGCGACGTGTGCGGGGGAGGTAGGGGATGAGGGAGAATGAGAGAATGAGAGATTTTGAGAGAGGAATAAGAATTAATAGGATTAATGGGTAATAAAAACTTGGTTTAATGGGATTTATGAGTGGGATTTTGGTTTTGGTTAAGGGAATTCAAAAAGAAATTGAATAAGAAGTAGCTGTTGATGGAGAAGAGAACAAAGAGTTTGGTTTTGAAATGGGTTAAGAAAACATCCCAATTAATTATCATTAATACTAGATTAATAGCCATTACTCCAAATCAATAACCTGAGAGAATTAAGAGGAAAGAAAAAGTAGAAGGGTCTTGGGCCTATTGAGTGTTGGGCTTTGAAAAATAAAATAAAATTGAAATGGGTTTAAATAAAAGAGAGTTGGGTTAGAAGAAAAGAAAAAAATAAATGGAAATAAAATGAGGGAAAAATGAATGGGATTTGGGGTGAAAAGAAAAGAAACAATTATAAGAAAAATAAATAAATCTCGAAGTGAAAGACGGATTCCGAATATTTAACAAGTACCCGTATTTCAGAAGAATACAGTATTTAAATATATACAAAGGTATAGGAATATGAGGGTCGTTACACATGCGATGTATTAGAAGAACAGACCGGACTGTATGGAGACTGTCACATTCAGACTCAGTAGGAGTTCAGATGGGGTTCACCTCGTCAGCCTTCTTGTCGGCATCTACCTGGGGACCGTTACGCACAGCTAGTGCCGCTTGCGGTCTGTGGTTAAACCTACTGCCAGCGTAGTGTCGAGTCTTTAGAGTCCCACGCAGAGGGTATTCGCCTCTGGGCAAAACAGAGTAGAGGTCGCATGGTTTTGCGACAGGGTTCGTTCTCATTCGCGCACTTGTGCACGTTTGGAGTCCGGACGGTTTTTACTGGCTGACTCTGGTTTGAGTCAGATGCTGGTATATGTTTTGGGGTTTCTTTTATCTCTCAGTATTCATGTTCCTCGGAACAAGGATGCAGGTGTGTATGCACAGTTTTTTGAGGAAGAGGAAGAGGACTTTCATTAGGGTTTCGGAACGGGTGCGTATGCACAGTTGACAGTCGTCTTTTTCCAAACCCTAATGGATTTATGTTATATCAATTAATAATATTAATAAAATGAAATTGTGTCATGGTTGGTTTTTATGTTGACTTGTTGACCATGGTTGACTTGTTGACCATGGTTGAAGTTTTGACCATCATCATTACAAAAGAAAGATGCTCTTTGATTCTAGCAAATTCATTTAATGTTTGAAATGATAATGGTCATTCCTAAACTTTCCATCAACCTTTTCATTTTCATTATTATTATTAATTTGATAATTCTTTTGCTTTTTGTTATGGTTGCAAAAAGAAAAGAGCTCATTCTATCATTTAGCTTCTCTCTCCTCACTTCATCTTCTTCTTCTTCTAGCAAAAGGAGAACCCTTCTCATGTGTTGAGAATCCCTCTCCTTAAAACAAAAGCACCCCTTAGACACTCTCTACTCACTCTAGGATCAAAGGATTAGCAAGCCGGAGATTCTAGTTCTCTCCAAGTTCGAGAAAGAGCCCGAAGGTTGAACCCTCAGGTGGATCCATCTTCGACGGAAGAAGGCGACGAGAAGAGAACCATCAACCTCTACTAGGTTTCAAGAAGAAGGAGTTCAAGTTAGGTATAACCACTTTGCCGAGTAGTTAACTCTCCTTTGCATGTTTGCTAGTTTAGTTTAGACACGATCCCGACCTTGTTTAGTCCATGTTGCCCCATGCGCCAAAAATTTGATTTTATACCGTTTCCGCCTCCCCATAAGAACCGGGGGTCGCAACGTGGACTTACAAAAGCCAAACCGAGTGTGTAGCATCTGCCAGTTATTGCTAAAGGAGTCACTCCCGGTGAAGGGATCTCGGTCCTTTCCTCATCGAATAAGGTGCAGGGTATATCATATATACCGCTATGCAAAGCAAGAACTGTAGCTACCTGTTTTGTTTAAAATCTGATTCTACAACATCTTAGGTTTCTTTTCTTTCATTAATCACATTAATGAAGTTTCATCATTTAAATACCTAAACATCACAGATAGATATGACGTACACTTATGCCATCCGCATTCGTCTCGATGTCCCCTCGTGCACCGTTAGGTTAGGTAACTAACGACAGAGCAGGGCAGGGCTAGCGCGGGTGTAAAACATAAGTAACGTATATATAATATATCATATATACTATATACTATATCCATCACAGAACATCACATGATCACATCACAGATATCGCAGCAGAAGAAACATATGAAACATTGGATATACTAGGACGTCCGTGTTTTCAATACGAGCCAGTATAAAACACGGATTCCACGGTTGTGATGAATAGCCAATCCCACACCCCTAGACCCCTACGAGAGCGGCAAGCAACCCTGCCAATTCTAGGGTTAGGAGACCCGGACTCGACTCCTCGAGTTGGTCTCCCACTGGACCCCAGAACCCAGTTACTTGTGCTCCCCTCCTTGGGTCTATCCTAATGCGGAAAAGTAAATAATATACAAAAGGTGACAACTTCCGCTACCTGGAAGTGCCCCAAATAAAAGAATATTACATACAAGTTTTTACATGAATGAAAATGGAAAACACTCATCTCACATAAAAACCCCCGGCTATTCGAACACGACGATCCAATATAACATATCCAGCAACACATAACATCACATGTTATCAACGTAAGTAAGTATGCATACCCCAATTGTCGTTGACGTATAGCAACGAAACCGGCGATATGAACATACTACACTTACGGTCACAGAAAAGAAAGTGTAAAACTACAACAGTTGGAATCCGCAACCTCTTTAGACATCGCATGCCTAACAGATATAAATCCCGCATTTTAGTCTCATTATCGAAAACTCTTTTCAATATCATATGGAACTAAATTGCTAGATTTATAACATTCATTCAGTTATCTCATAACTACTTGTGAATTTCAATTATTGTATCACATTCCAGATAAACAGAAAATGTTAAACTTTCCGATCGAACAGTCGAATACCCAAGTTTTCCCGATACAAGTCAACACATGAAATAAGTCTAACAACATTCAGTTCGTGCCTCAGTACCAACGGTCCAGCCGTAGAAGGGTCAAGCCAATGCCTCACATGTGGCACGCCGTACTGCCCCAAACCCGAAGGTTCAAAGGGCAGTTCAAGACGGTCACATAATCGAGTTAAGGTTTGTTGTCTTCTAGAGGGTCCATCGCGTTACTTGCACTACTTAGAACGTCGTTAAACTACGGAAAAATCCAACACTTGGAAATCTCCCGACAGGGGAAAAATTGGGTATTTATATCCGGTCGAACTTTTTAGCATATTCTAAAAATTATCCGGAAATACACAAATGACGAAATTTGATAATCAGATCGAAATACCGAATCCCCAAAACAACCCTGAAAATTAAAACTCTGGAAAAAACATTAAAAATTCCCAAGAAAATCACCACTGGAAACTAAGAGTTACTGTGCAAAAAACTTTAAATATTGAGGCCGTACGGCCGCGGATCCGCCGCATGAGCCATGCTCATGCCGCGGATCCGCGCCGGCTTAGTGGAATTAGTTTCACGAATTTCACAGTAAACCGTAGAATTTCCTGCTGATTTTTCGGCATATTTTTAATATCGAAAAAGTCCAGATTTTGGAAAAAGTCCAGAGAGCATGTTTGGTTTAGGGTTTCGGGTTCGTTCGGGCTTCAAATTGCGTCTAGACTTTGCCTAAGGCTCTAGCTAGGCTCTGATACCACTGTAGGGTTCCTAGGCATCCTAATGAGGTCTCACAAGGCATCAACCATGCCAATTTCAAAAATAATTGGTGCCGAGAAACCCTAACAAGGATCGTTGACTAGATGTTTAGGCGAAATGAGAATCTAGTTAACTACTTAACTAAAAGTTAGATGCTACAACCTTTGTAGATCCGGTTCCCCACTTCCTTAGCTCCACGTGGGTGTGCTCTCGCTGTCCATCACGAGTCCTAGACTCATTCGTCGGCTTCATCGGAAAAACGGGCGAGCAAGGTCGTCGGCTTCATGTCAAAGACGATCTACGTCGAGGTTGCACAAGTTCAAGCTCCGACTTCACCAAGTTGTGAAACTTGTGAAGAAAACACCCAAAACAACTTGGCAAGAGGTAGAGGGTGAAGAAATAGGAGGTGGGTTCACTTTAGAATTGGATTTCACTCACTTTTGCTTAAGTTGCCATTGATGGCATCAAGCTTTTCTTGAAGAATAAGATGATGAAGAAGAAAGAATATGATAAGTTTCTTATTTGAAAAAGAAACTAATATGAATACTTATCATATCTTGACCATGGTCAAGTGTAGAGATTAAACTAAGGTTAATAGGAATGGTTAGGGTTAAGGATGAGATAAGGATGGTGGACTTTGTCAAAGCTTCAAGAAACTTCAACAAGAGACAAAGAAAGCCACCATTCTCATCTAAACCTTTTCTAAATAAATAAACAAATAAATAAATAAAAAGGCAAATCCCTAATCATCTCTTAACCATGGTTTAATACTTCACACTTAACCTAATGAGCAAGTATCATCAAACATGATACAAAGATGTGCACAAAAGTATATCACATATACAACATGTACATCAAGTGAGAAAATCCATTTAAAGTGAACCAATACTAGTTAATGCAATGCAATATATCAAATATATAATTATGCATCAAATCATTAAATCAACATTTGATTCAATGATCCGGTCATGTCGCACATAACCGACTAGAATCCAATGTATCGATTTATCGAATCAATGATTCGATAACTAGGTCATATCGAATATAACCAATCGAAACATATATCGCGAGAATGAAATGCGGTATCACATACACGCATTATTCTCGGTCCTGCACATATCTTATATGCGCTCCTATTTCGTTTCGCTTGAATTAAGAAACCTCTGTGTAGGACTCTAAAGACTCGTCAATACGCCGGTAGCAGATGATGATCATATCAAGCACCCACAAGCCGCAAGCGGTCTGCTAAACGTAACGGCCATCCTGGTATTGAGCGATCAGAAGATCGACGAGCTAGTCCGCTCACACTCCTGTGAATCCAACCAGTAACACTTACCGTATAGTCCGGTCTGTTCGTCTGATACGTTGCATATCAAGTCTAGGGGTGGTAAACGTCAGACCCCAATAACCGATAAGTCATGCCGTTGTGAGGCTCATAACGGGTCGAGAAACTACTGGTAACACTTACCAGCAAATCTCTGATCAGCCCTGGCCAGGGACTTCCCTGTTACGGCCAATCGAGCACAGCGCAACATCAACTCCCAATACCGGGAGAGACGAAACCCCTCCTAACGCTCATTGCCTCCATGTGACTCGGGACTGTACCCAAAGACCACCGTTTTGCACGCCCTCATGGACGTGGTAAGGTGGATATCAAAGCACAGTGGGAATCACACAAGACTCTATGACGATCTCGGGTCTACAGACTAACCTGTACAAGTGTCACCTGAGAACTGCCATCTGACGTGAGGTATAATACCATCTGGGAGTTCTCGGCGAGTCCGTCCAGTGTACCCAGTCTCCACTGAGCACCCGTACACCATCTCTGATGTCAAACACCAATGGATATGGGATCATCCATCGCCCATCTCATGGGTCAAGAAGCGTATACGCTAGTCTACACTGGTATATCGATGCCCAGTCTCGATACACCCAGGACTAGGGACCATGAAGGATGTACTTATGGACTACCATGTCCCCACTAGTATGATCTGCATCATAGTCCAGGTAGTCAAGTACATATCCTAAGGGCTTTACCAACATGTAACTATAAGACAGTTTAAAGAGACTAGTGTACATGTTAAGATAAAAAGTAACCAGATAGCATACTATCATATCGAGCAAGAAAGTCATCTCTATATATGTCCAAGCATCCAATATAATATACATCATCTGTACAATACTGGCCTCTAGGGCATACATACAACTAACATAGACTAGGTTAATGGCGTGGCTCTGATACCATGTAAATCTACGGTAGTGCCCCGGCCGTCTGTACGAGGCTAAAATGCGGAAAACAAAAACTTTTTCAAACTAGAAACCGGCGCTATCGTATCCTTAAAACCCGGATCGGACCATTAACCTACCACTAGCAAACAAGAGAAAGGGTAGAAAGCTATACCGAGCGATCCGTATCCTTCGGTCTTTGGCCACCATCCCGATCTCCCCGCGGCATCTCCGAACTTCATCTCCTCGTCGGAAAGGGCACCACTTCGAGAAGTCTTTTTACGGGCTCCAGTTTCATCCGAAGCAACTCGGGCACGAAGTGTGCTATCTGACGTGCCCAAGGTGAAGTAGAGAATGTTGTGATCACTTTGTCTCTTGCATCCATGGCTTTGGATGGAGGTTAAAGTGTTGCCATTGATGGAAGCAATGAGCTAGAGGAAAAAGAAGAAGAACAAGAGCTTTTCTTTTTCTTTTCTTTTCTTTTGTTGGAATGAAAGTGAGTGGGTGAGATTATGAAAATACAAGACCAATAAAACCAACCATGGCAGCCCCTCTCTCTCTCCATCTCATTTCAACACATTAAACAAAACACTAATGTGACATATTTGCTAAAAAAGAGACCATGAGTCATCTAAATGTCCATGTCACATTTAATGCATTGCATGATGAATTTCTAGCTCATTATTTCCATTAACAAACATTAATCCAAATGTTTGCAACAATAAAAAGATACGGCAACATCTAAAGTAAATTCGTGATGGGTCACAAGGATACCCCTCACCTGTATATACATACCTGCATCCGCATTCCGACTGAATGCGAATGCGGCGAGACTAAAGTAATCCAACAAATCTAATACTAGGATCCGGCTTAAACCAAAACCCACTAGTATGATCCGTCCGATCATGATCCGTGCAATACCGCACGTATAAGATCGAACCCTGCCTTATATCATACGGCCTCTACAACGTTTCGCCCGAAACTTGAGAAATTGTCTTGGGGGACTCTAAAGACTCGTCAATACTTTGGCTGTGGATTTAACCACTAGCACGTCATAGGTACTAGCTGTACATAACGGGCTACCAGGTATTGATTAAAAGGGAAGTCGATGAGCAAACTCATCCTGACACCCTACTGAGCCTGTCAGTGACAATATCCGTACAGTTCGGTCCGTTCGACTATAAGCATCGCATAGCGGGCCTAGGGGGTTGGTAAAAGTCAGACTCCCAAAAGCGGTACAAGTCGTGTCGGAGTGTAGCCCAGAACACCCTGAGACACTATTGGAATACCTACCAGTAAATCTCCTGCCTTGGCCAAGGACTTCGTGTAATGGCTCTCCTAGACACAGCGCGACCTCACCTCCAATACCGTGAGAGACGAACCCCTGCCGATCCGCTCACTGCCTCCATGTGGCTCGGGACTGTACCCAACTAAAACCTGTTTGCACGACTCCTTTGAGTCGTGGTAGGGTAGTAATCAAAGTACAGTGAGAACTCACACGAGACAAATGACAATCTCCGGTCGATGAACTAACCTGTACACATGTCACCAGGGAACTGCTATCTGACTTCAGGTATAATACCAAGTTGCATGTTTCCGGCGAGTCCTTTCCGGTGTACTCATAACCCAATGAGCACCTGTATACATCTTAGGTGAACCAACTGACCCCTGTGGCTTGTGAGACCGGCCACCGCCTCTCATCGGGGTCTCGATTGTATACATTAGTCTATTCTGGAGCATCGATGCCCTGTCTCGAAACTCCCACGACTAGGGACCTTTTAAGGATGTGCTTATAGACCCCATCTCCCACGTATATGATCGCCATCATACTGCTGGCAGTCAAGCAAGAATCCTAAGGGCTCTATCAATGTGTAATAGTGACCTGTAAGGTCACCTGAAGCAGTACACGATGATAAAAACAAACCAAAAAGCATACTATCATCTTGAGTATGACTTTCCTACCGGTATAGGTCCTCCCTCAATCATTGCAATCACGTGCCTGTGATCGAATAATTGACTCTGAGGGCACTATATCCAACAATATCGTCCTCACATCAAGTCTTTAAGTCATACAATATAATGGTAGATGGAGAGTACAAGGTACAAGATAACAATAACAACAATAGATAGCCGCAAAAACCCACCTATAGCAAAACCGTGCACAGTGAGCTAAAGCGGTATCCGCAGCAAAAGATGATACGATGGATGAAAATAGCCCTGCCTCTGACTATCCTGAGGAACACCTGAAAACACTGTGGCACAACGGGGGTGAGTTTCTAACTCGTGAATAGTAAATAACATATGCTGGTAATCGCGAGTATGCACGTACAACGCGAATCTAACATAAGCATCAAATAGCAATGAATGGTTATATATAATGCATCAGTCATGAAAGGTACGCTAGTAGGTACAACTAATACATGAAGCAATAATATGACAATCGGCATGCAATAATCATTTAAGGTACTCTATCAGGTACTAATAATACATGAAACAATGCATATAATAGTATGTAAATGCAACAGTCATGGAAAGTACTCTATCACGTACAACTAATAAATGAAGCAGTGCATAAACAATAAATGTGGAGTATGGAATAAAAAATGTCTTTTCCACGGAAATCCTAATCTCGTGGTAGGACCAAAATCCAACAAGACAATCAAATTCCCAATTTCCACAAATCAGCCCCCAAATTGGATCTCATATCATGTAAATCTCATATATCCTGAATGTCCAACATCAAGTAGATTCCACATATCATGTATGTACAATATAAGTATATACCACATATGCTGTGTGTACAATATCAGTATATCCCACATATGCGATGTGTACAATATCAGTATATCTCACATATCCTGTTTGTACAATATCAGTATATCCCACATATCCTGTGTGTACAATATCAGTATCAAATAAGTTTCATATAAGCAGAGTGTCTAACATCGACACCCAAAACATCATGAAACAAGTGTCAAGCATCGACACCGAAATACTGATCTATCGGGTTTGGTCACCACGACTGGCCCTCTGATAGGTACGTATCCATACGTACATGACCCCGGCCTGTATCCCCACGATATCCGTCGAGTCAAAGGTACTGTCACCGGTAGGTACTTGCCCACCTTCCAGGCTCATCGCCTATCATCTGTGATAATCTTGCCTAGGGGAACCGTACCGGGCCCCACCATGTACCCACACACGGCCGACTAATCCTCCTCGCATGGGGTATATATAAGCTCAGAACCGAGAAATCTCATGGTGACTGCAGAAATATCATATCAAGAGAAACCGGGTTTTTCAAATAATGCATAATTTCATGAAACAACCACGGTCCTCAAATCCAGAAAACATCAAGTAATGAATAAGTATAACTGCACGAAATCAATATATATATACTAGTGTCCTACTCCGCTAATATATATATATATATATGCATATATAACTGCGTCCCACTCCACTGTTATATACTTAGGAGTAACAATATCAGAGAACATCATATGAAATCCAAGAATGTAATATATGCAGTATGAAACAGTAATATGAGCATATAAAGGAAAACAGCTACTTAACTACTACAAGTTAATAAATATTTCATGCGGTTCCTGATTTCCTCCGAAATTAGATGCAACATCATAAACAGGTGAACAAGTAGCTATAACAAGGTATGTGTAACCATGTCGGTATAGCAAGATATGTATGTCCATATGTAAGTATGTATGATGTAAAAGTATCTGTAGTAAGATATGTCTCTATGCTTATCCATAATACCCTCCAGGTATATGTATATATGTATGCCAGATGTACATGTAGCTATGTCTTATGTGTGTATATACCTATCATTAATGGTACACTACCCTATAGGTATGTGGCTAACTAGCCTGTAAGCATGTCAGGGCATATGTGTAAGCCTGCAGTTATACAGGTATGCTGTAAGTCATACGCACAAGGAAATATGAATCAATGTCTCAATATCCCTAACCAACAATATTATATCTATAAGGGTATTGTGCGTGTCATGGCAATTATTGACGGTGTGTGTGGCATATAATCAATGCTCGTGCAACATAAGCCGTCACTAATAGTGCAGTGTCCTAAGGTTACTAGTCCAAGCACGACAATAACCAAGTAGCAATGTGTATACGCAACTCTATATATGCAATAGAATATGCGACAAAACATAAGAATTCTAGCCCAGACGCATAACGCCATGCGGGCGATTCTCATGTAGATGTTAAATCTACTCAACAACGCTCCTGGCTAAGTGAAGCCAACCACTTGTTTCCTTTCGTCGCAGTGTCCGAAGTCCCCGCCTGCGAACCTAAAACCACAAAACGATAACTCAAGTATAAATTAGTAAACGACCAAAAACACGAACAAATTACGTTTTAACGACACATCAACTCCAAACCTACTCCCAAGTGTTCGTATTGTGGCTAATGTACGTAGCGACACGACGAAACCAACTCAAAAGCAAAACCAGCACGGAGTACACGGACCGTGTCGGATAACGTATCGCGCATAGTTGTATTATTAAAAACTACCGAAGTGATCCCAGATTTTGCATACAGAGAAAACTCAACAACTAAAGAAGACCAAACATACCTAAACCAAGGCAGAGAGCTACCCTAAAAAAACTAAACCCTTACTCAAACCCACGGCCGATGTCGCCGGAATCTCCTTCATACGTCACCGGCCCTGGCTGGTGGGATGGGTCTCGTGTCTCAGGTGGGGTCTTAGGTTCACTGGTACAACACAAATACTTTGTTTGGTTTTCTCGTACACACCCCGGGTCACAGCAGGTCACAAATATCACGAACGACACTAAAAAATACGATATATCGCACAAAACTAAACTTTAACCAATCTAAACTGAAACTAATTATCTACTTAACAAAAAAACTATAAAAAGAACAGATATGGATCATTACCTAACCGAAAGAACTCAAAGATCCAAGCTAGCAATGCTCCTATGCACCTAAGAGGCAAAAAACAAGAAAAGATGTGATTTTTGGAGATTTATTGATTTGAAATGGTTGTAAATGGAAAAGAATGAGTCAAACGAAGATGAGGGAAGAAGAATCTCGGCGAAGTGATGAGGTGGGGGTTTTGTGTGGAATTTCCTAGCAATTTCTAGTGATAAATGCACATTAATGCACACTCAAGCATGTGCCAACTATTGCATTCTTTTCTTTAAAACTTTAAATCTTAATCCTTTGCACAACAAAAGATCTAGATATTAAGTGGAGGTTGAATTAACTCAAACCTAAAGTTGAAAAGATCACCTAAGAGAAATTTTCCAAAATGTGAATACCGCATTAAAATAATATTTAAATTGGGAAAAAAACAAATTGAACCAAAACGTCCCCTATACCCCCAAAGTTTGCGCACTAGTTTTATTTTAGCTAAATTTGGTGCTGGCAAGTCTATATGGTCGTTTGATCACAGTTGGTTTAAAACGGAAAATACCGACAATTAACCCAAAAATGAAAAAATTCGCATAACGATTTCTAAAACGTTTCAATCTCCCCCCTTATAAAAAAATTCGTCCCCAAATTTAAAATTCTCACTATGCGCACCTTCAAAGAAAAGAGTACAAAACTCCCAAATCTCGCCCGCAGCCTCCCGAGTGATCACCACACTATTCGGCTACGTCCAAGAAAACTCTCCACAGATGGCAAGACCCTTGACCGAAATTTCTCCACCTGCCGAGCCACTGACACATATGGCTGCCGTTGAACGAAAAGATCGCATCCAAACTAAATGGTCTGGTGCTGAATCATGTGAGAAAGGTCATGAAGGTATTTGCAAAATAACGACACAAAGAATACGGGGTGAATACTCAATAATCTGAGCGGAAGTGCCAAATCAAAGGCAACGGAACCAACTCGATTTAAGGATCTCAAAAGCACCTACAATCCAGGGATAAGCTCCCCAAAAATCAACACGTCATTCATCGGAAAAAAATCCATAGGAATCCATGATCTCCCACTGTGAACTCAAGTCTGCGACCACCATGGTCGGCATAAGACCTCTATCCGCAATGGACTACTCTCATCCTGACCTGAACCAACTTGATCATCAACGAAGTCTCTCGACTAGCTGGGTCCAAAAATCCTACTCACGCAGAGTCGGAAAACAGAATGGCGATCGACACAACCTAATAAGAAAACCTAAAGGTTGCCAATTGGAATGTCTCTTGATAACAGCTATCGAAGGAGAACCTAACAATAGCAAGTGATGATCCCAACTGCCAACAAACACTTAGTACGTACGCACATGATATCCTCCAGAGTCTGTATAGTCCGCTCAACTGACCATCATCCCACAGATGGAAAAGCGGAGCTACAGCTCATCCAGTACCCAAGGCTTCCTGAAGCTTCTGCCCAAGACGGCAAGCAAACAGTGTGCCCCTATTGGATACAGCACATGAAAGACTCTATGAAACGCACAAACCTAACAAGGAACAACTGAGCTAAATGAGAATAACCGGACAACACCCATATGGAGTCACACCCTGACTAAACCTTGGTAGACGCCCCAACGAAAAATTCATAGAGATCTGCTCCCATTCTCTCTCCGTAATGGTTAAAGGTCGTAACTCTCCAGCCAGTCTCAAATGCTCAACCTAAACTCACAACAAGATAAACACCTTGAACGAAACCCGAAACTCCACCTTTTCATCCTGCCCACCAGTAACTAACTCTCAAATCACGTTACATCTTGGCAGCACTTGGATGAACACAGAAAGCTGACCGATATGCATGCTCTGGGACCTCGCGTCTCTACCTAACAGTAATAGGTACACACAAATGCGTCCTTAAACGTAGCACCCCTAGTCACTAATCAAGGACTCCGAATCTTTACCCAGCCGAGTATGCTCAAGAATCTCTGACGAACGAGCATCGACAGGCTATACCTCACGAAAACGATTTAGGAAAAGTGGTCGGGCGCGGACATGAGCAAGCTGTCCCCTCAGTAGAGGAAAACCTAGCTGTACTAACCGATCATGCAAGAACTGTAATTCTGCAAAAGACTGTCTCAGAACTGCGCACAACTGGAACAAGCTAACCCCGGGCCTACGACTCAAGCATCAGCTACTACAATCGCCTTGCCACGGTAACCAAAGAATCTCACAAACACAATCCACTACAAGCTCCATCCAACGGCACTGTCACACAATCGAAACCCGCTGCAGGAAGATGTACATTACGCTCTGGAGGTACGTGAAAATCTGACACGACTTTCCACACAAGTAGTTTCCTCGGATCTTCAACGTACGACAACCGCGGCCATCTCCAGATCATGAGTGGGATATCCTGCTCGTACTTCCTCCAACTGTAGGGAAGCAAAAGCGATCACTCTATAATGCTACATCAACGCAAAATCGAGCCCCACTCGCGAAACTCACAGTTAAACAACAAGGTTGCCCAAACCAGAAAGCAAAGAAAGAACTGGTGCAGTTGTCAACCGAATCTCCAACTGCTGAAAACTCTGCACACATGCCTCAGTCCACAGAAAAAGAACCTCCTTCCCGGTCAGTTCAGTCAACGGTGCAGCGATACACAAGCAATCCTGCACGAAACGGCGGTAAAAACCTGCTAAGCCTATAATCTGTGGACCTCTGTCCTGGATATAAGTATGGGTCAAAGCTGTACGGCCTCGATCCTCCTCGGGTCCATACGAAAACCGTCTCCCGTAACTACTAGACCTAGGAGTCAACACAATCATGTCTGAAGGAACCCTTCGAGAATTTAGCAAACAGCTGGTGCTCTCCCAATGTCTGCAAAACAAATCCTCAAGTGCTATTCATGTTCCTCACGACACATTGGAATAGACCAGAATGTCATTAATGACACAACAATAAACTGGTCGAGAAACGGCCTGAAGAAATCTGGTTCATCACATCACAAATGCTGCTAAGGCACTGGTGTGTCCAACGACACCACCAAAACACATAAAGCCCATACCACGCACAAAAGCAGTCTCCGGAATGTCATCACTCCGAACCCGCAACAATGATGACCTGATCCCAAACAAACTTAGAAAATGTCTCGCACTCTGGAGCTGATCAGGAAATCGTCAAGGCGAGGTAAAAGATACCTATCCACACCGTAACTCGGTTCAATTGACGATCAATCAACACACAACCTCAAACTGCCGTCTTTTCCCTGACGAACAGAAAAGGAGCTCCCCAAAGCGAAACACTCGGACGCACAAGTCCCCCAACAAACAACTCTGCAGCAGATCCTTAAGCTCCCTAAGCTCCGCCGGCTCATCTGGAACAACGTCGGAAAACTCTCGCACGAAAGGAACCTGGTCCAACAAACCCACTATGGCTCTGGTATCACGAATGAAAGCCAAGAATCCTCGACATCCTCTCCTCAAAAGCCGACTAGCAAAAAAAGGCTGAATTCAAGCTGTGAGAGGCGGCTCCACTGTCCCTCTGCAAAACAAGAACTGACTCGCCGGGAAAACAAAACTTAACTGTTTTCTCACGGCAGTGCACAGACGCCTAGCACGTAGCTAACCAGTCCGTGCCCAAGTGAACGTCAAATCCAACATCTCTAGGAGGATCTAAACGACGGACGAATCTCTATCTCCTATCCGACTGGCACACGACTGAAACACGTATCGCGCAACAACAGAATCGCTGAAAGAAGTTAACACAACAACGGCTGATCTAGCATACACAACTCTCAGCCCAAACAAGGCACAAAGTGTGTAAAACAACAAGTGAATAGGTCCCAAACAAAACCAACCTATGAATCAAAAGAATATACACCACAGGAAACTCGAAAACTCCGCATTGGACGCCCGCGCGTCCCGATGAGTAGAAGCAAACTCTCGTATCTGCCTCCTACCCGGAACTGGCTGAACTCTTCCTCTGCCAAACTGTCCCCTCAGAGTGAACCTTCCGCGTCCATGCCCTCTCTGAAATCGATCCTGACGCGGTATTAGGGAACAACTCCTGATGTGGTGATGAAGATTCCCGCATCGAAAACATCCATACGATGGCTGCTGACCCTCCTGGGGATGAGAGCGGAACAACTGTCCTCGTCCCAAGCCTCTGCTACTCCCGCAATGGTCACGAAATCTGTCTCGACGCCTAAGCCTCTGTCTCTGGGCTGGTACACCTGTACCATCCCTCCTCTGTTTCGGAACTACCAAAGTCTCGGAAAGACGCTCCTCATCAAAACAAGCTGCGTCCACTGGTGCTGTGTGAGTAACA
Organism: Agapanthus africanus; assembly: GCA_030015575.1. NCBI lineage: Eukaryota > Viridiplantae > Streptophyta > Magnoliopsida > Asparagales > Amaryllidaceae > Agapanthus > Agapanthus africanus. The sequence goes on along the minus strand of CM057343.1, from coordinate 283,589,581 downwards.
TAAGGCTGAGTGCTGACTGCAAGGAACTACTGGGTGACAGGGGAGACAACCTCCTATCGCTACGCTCGAATGGCTTCAACCAATGAACTCATCGTCCGGCACATGTCCTGCATCTCTGCCACAAGCCTATCAATATAATCTATCGAAGGCGGATCCATCTGCTCCGGTGCAACGAGCGTGCCATCCTGGCCAGTCTTCATCCCACACGTGTCAACTCTGATCTCGGCTCTCGCTGCATCACTCTGAGTCCTCATAGCCATCAGCGGCAAAGGCTGTAATTAGAAGAAGGATTCAATATGAACACGGAAATCGAATCACAAGGATATGTATCATCAAGGATGGAATTTCAAGCAATTCGTACTTAGGTCACTTTAGGCGGGGTACCGTGATCGTGAGTATGCCGCGGAACATACACACGCTATGGTACTCTGCTTAAGCTACCTACTCCAACATACCAAGGTTATTCTATACTCCGAAAGGTAAAACATAGCGCTCTGATACCAACTTTGTCACGACCCGAATATGTCACATGATGGCCCTTAAACTACGCAACGTCTACATGCGTAACGCAATTTAAGTAAGCCGAAAACCCAGCAATCTAAACCATCAAAAGTAGTAAGAAATAATAGCATTTTCAAAACCTTTGAAATCTCAACCCAAATTCTTTAAAAGTCCAACTTATTTCCTTTAAAATTTTTACAGCACCTCCTTTGTAAAACAATCCCCCAAAAATGGGTACAATATAATATAAGTAAAAGCATCCCAAACGGGAGCAAAAATACTCTCCCAACGGCGGAAAACAACGACCACACAGATATACGACACAGTAGCGAAGAAAGAGACGATACAAATAATACTACATAAAAACCTCCAAGTCATAATTAATATACAATATCGTCATCGCATCAAGTCTCTAAGTCATACAATATAATGGTAGATGGAGAGTACAAGGTACAAGATAACAATAACAACAATAGATAGCCGCAAAAACCCACCTATAGCAAAACCGTACACAGTCAGCTGAAGCGGTATCTGCAGCAAAAGATGATACGATGGATGAAAATAGCCCTGCCTCTGACTATCCTAAGAAACACCTGCAAAACACTGTTGCACAACGGGGGTGAGTTGCCAACTCATGAATAGTAAATAACATATGTAGCTAACTGCGAGTATGCACGTACAACGCGAATCTAACATAAGCATCAAATAGCAATGAATGGTCATATGTAATGCATCAGTCATGAAAGGTACGCTAGCAGGTATTACTAATACATGAAGAATTAATATGACAATCGGCATGCAATAATCATGTAAGGTACTCTATCAGGTACAAATAATACATGAAACAATGCATCTAATAGTATGTAATGCAACAGTCATGGAAAGTACTCTATCAGGTACAACTAATACATGAAGCAGTGCATAAACAATAAATGTGAAGTATGGAATAAAACATGTCATTTCCACGGAAATCCTAACCTCGTGGTAGGACCAAAATCCAACAAGACAATCAAATTCCCAATTTCCACAAATCAGCCCCCAAATTGGCTCTCATATCATGTAAATCTCATATATCCTGAATGTCCAACATCAAGTAGATTTCACATATCATGTGTGTACAATATCAGTATATCCCATATATATTGTGTGTACAATATCAGTATATCCCACATATCCTGTGTGTACAATATCAGTATCAAATAAGTTTCATATAAATAGAGTGTCTAACATCGACACCCAAAACATCATGAAACAAGTGTCAAGCATCGACACCGAAATACTGATCTATCTGGTGCTGTCACCACGACTGGACACCTAATAGGTACTTATCCATACATACATGACCCCGGCCTGTATCCCCACGATACCCGTCGAGTCAAAGGTACTGTCACCGGTAGGTACTTGCCCACCTTCCAGGCTCATCGCCTATCATCTGCGATCATCTTGCCTAGGGGAACCGTACCGGGCCCCACCATGTACCCACACATGGCCAACTACTCCTCCTTGCATGGGGTATATATAAGCTCAGAACCGAGAAATCTCATGGTGGCTGCAGGAATATCATATAAAGAGAAACCGGGTTTTTCAAATAATGCATAATTTCATGAAATAACCACGGTCCTCAAATCCAGAAAACATCAAGTAATGAATAAGTATAACTGCATGAAATCAATAGATATATATTAGCGTCTCACGCCACTAATATATACATATATATATATATATATATATGCATATATAACAGCGTCCCACTCCACTGTTATATATACTTAGGAGTAACCATATCAGAGAACATCATATGAAATCCAAGAATGTAACATATGCAGCATGAAACAGTAATATGAGCATATAAAGGTAAACAGCTACTTAACTGCCACAAGTTGATAAATATTTCATGCGGTTCCTGTTTTCCTTCGAAATCAGATGCAACATCATAAACAGGTGAACAAGTAGCTATAACAAGGTATGCGTAACCATGTCGGTATAGCAAGATATCTATGTCCATATGTAAGTATGTATGATGTAAAAGTATCTGTAGTAAGGTATGTCTCTATGCTTATCCATAATACCCTCCAGGTATATGTATATATGTATACCGGGTGTACATGTAGCTATGTCTCATGTGTGTATATACCTATCACTAATGGTACACTACCCTATAGGTATATAGGTAACTAGCCTGTAAGCATGTCTGGGCATATGTGTAAGCCTGTAGGTATACTGGTATGCTGTAAGTCATACGCACAAGGAAATATGAATTAAAGTCTCAATGTCCCTAACCAACAATATTATATCTATAAGGGTATTGTGCGTGTCATGGCAATTATTGACGGTGTGTGTGGCATATAATCAGTGCTCGTGCAACATAAGCCGTCAATAATAGTGCAGTGTCCTAAGGATACTAGTCCAAGCATGACAATAACCAAGTAGCAATGTGTATGTGCAACTCTATATATGCAATAGAATATGCGACAAAACATAACAATTCTAGCCCAGACGTATAAAGCTACGCGGGCGATTCCCCTGTAGATGTTAAATCTACTCACCAACGCTCCTGGCTAAATGAAGCCAACCACTTGTTTCCCTTCGTCGCAGTGTCCGAACTCCCCGCCTGCGAACTTAAAACCACAAAACGATAACACAAGTATAAATTAGTAAACGACCAAAAACACGAACAAACTACGTTTTAACGACACATCAACTCCAAACCTACTCCTAAGTGTTCGTATTGTGGCTAATGTACGTAGCAACATGACGAAACCAACTCAAGAGCAAAACCAGCACGAAGTGCACGGACCATGCCGGATAACATATCGCGCGTCGTCGTATTACTAAAAACTACCTAAGTGATCCCAGATTTTGCATACAGAAAAAACTCAACAACTAAACAAGACCAAACATACCTAAACCAAGGCAGAGAGCTACCCTAAAAAACCCAAACCCCTACTCAAATCCATGGCCGATGTCGCCGGAATCTCTTTCCTACATCGCCGGCCCTGGCCGGTGTGGTGGGTCTCGTGTCTCAGGTGGGGTCTTAGGTTCACTGGTACAACACAAATACTTTGTTTGGTTTTCTCGTACACACCCCGGGTCACAGCATGTCACAAATATCACAAACGACACTAAAAAATACGATATATCGCACAAAACTAAACTTTAACCAATTTAAACTGAAACTAATTAGCTACTTAACACAAAAACTATAAAAAGAACATATAGGGGATCATTACCTAACCAAAAGAACTCAAAGATCCAAGCTAGCAATGCTCCCATGCACCCAAGAGGCAAAAACCAAGAAAAGATGTGATTTTTGGAGATTCATTGATTTGAAATGGTTGTAAATGGAAAAGAATGTGTCAAGGGCAGATGAGGGAAGAAGAATCTCGGCCATGTGATGAGGTGGGGGTTTTGTGTGGAATTTCCTAGCAATTTCTAGTGATAAATGCATATTAATTGACACATAAATGCACATTCATGCATGTGCCACCTATTGCATTCTTTTCTTTAAAACTTTAAATCGTAATCCTTTGAACAACAAAAGATCTAGATATTAAGTGGAGGTTGAATTAACTCAAACCTAAAGTTGAAAAGATCACCTAAGAGAAATTTCCCAAAATTTGAATACTGAATTAAAATAATATTTAAATTGGGAAAAAACAAATTGAACCAAAACGTTCCATATACCCCCAAAGCTTGCGCACTAGCTTTATTTTAGCTAAACTAGGTGCTGCCAAGTCTATATAGTCATTTGATCACAGTCGGTTTAAAACGGAAAATACCGACAATTAACCCAAAAATGGAAAAATTCGCATAGCGATTTCTAAAACGTTACATGATTAAGGGAGGACCTATACCAGTAGAACAGTCTTACTCGAGATGATAGTATGCTAGCTGGTTTGTCTTTATCATCATTATTACATATTGATAGAGCCCATAGGATTCTTTCTTGACTCCCAGTATTATTATGGTGATCATATATGTGGAAGATGGGGGTCTATAAGCACATACTTAAATGTCCCTAATCGTGGGAGTATCGAGACTGGGCATCGATACTCCCGGGTAGACTATTGTATACTGATCGAGACCCTGACGAGGGGTGGTGGCCAGGTCACACAAGCCATTGGTGTTAGTTTGTTCACCTAAGATAGTATACAGGTGCTCATTGCGTTATGAGTACACTGGACGGACTCGCCGGGAACATGCCAGTTGATATTATACCAATTGTCTGATAGCAGTTCCCAGGTGACATGTATACAGGTTAGTCTGTTGACCTGAGATCGTCATTTATCTCGTGTGAGTTCCCACTGTGCTTTGATTACTACCGTACCACGACTCAAAGGAGTCGTGCAAACAGGTTTTAGTGGGGTATAGTCCCGAACCACATGGAAGCAGTGAGTGGATTGTCGAGGATTCGTTTCTCCTGGTATTGGGGGTCGATGTCGCGCAATGCACGGGTGGCCATCACCAGAAATCCTCGGCCGGGGTAGAGGAGAATTACGAATCAAGGATCGATAGTTTCTCAGGTGGTGATGGGTTTCATGCAGACACGAATTATCACGTTGTTAGGGGTCTGACTTCATCCACCCCTCTAGACTCGATATACGATACTCTTAGACGAACAGACCAGACTGTACGGATATTGTCACTGTCAGGCTCAGTAGGGGTTTGGATGAGTTTGCTCGTCGGCCATCCTTTCGCTCAATACGTGGGTAGCCATTACGTACAACTAGTGCCGCTGACGTGCTTGTGGTTAAACCCACTGCCAGCGTATTGACGGGTCTTTAGTATCCCACATAGTGGGTTTTCACGGTTCAGGCGATATGGTGTAGATGTCACGACCCGAAAGTACGTAACGTGACCGGCACTTAGATTACGAAGCGTCTAGTGGCGCCACGTAACCTAAGTAAGCCGAAGCCCAGAAATCTAAACCATGAAAAAGAAGAAGAAGCAGTAAAACAAAACATGAAGGAGTAAGTTTAAAACATCAGCAAATTATCCCAAAAATTTCGGCAGAGTCTCCTCTATAAAAACTGGCCCCCAAACGGGTACAACAAGTATAATATACGTAAACAACAATAAAAAGCATCCCCAAATGGGAGCTAACTCAACGCCAACAGGCGGAAACAACCACAACAAGCACAATAATATACAACGCCAAAGGGCGAGGCTCAAAACTCAAAAGAAAACAAAACCACCAGATCAGAATAATACATGCGCGACTCTAAGGTCGAAATAAAAGACTGGTCCAATAAACTTATCAAGTAATACAAATATGGTTGATGGAGCTTACTAGATACAAATGAATGAATAAAAGTACAATGGTGGTTCGGATACAAGGGAACCAACCTACCGTGCAAATCACCCTGAAGAAAAGATGTGCCAACAAGCTGCCACGGAAACCTGTACATCGAACCTATAATAAAATTTGGCACAACGGGGGTGAGTTGCCAACTCGTGAGTAGAAGACATCTACGAAAAGAAATCGAATGCACGACGCTATCCTAGGTCATAATAATACACTACTATATCTCAATCATCTAGTAATAGCAGGGTAATACTACGTGTAAGTGCAAATACTCCGTGTCGTGTCAGTGCCTCATATAGTACTATGTCATATGAATGGATATGCATGTACCATGAATGTAAAATAAACAAATCGTGAAATCCAGGTATATCTGTATAAGAAATCTTTAGCTGTTATCATAGTAAAACGGGTATAGAAACCGGAAATATAACCAATGAAATCCATGGAAATCCGTGTCAAGCATCGACACAAACATGTAAATCTCAAGTCTCATAGTCTCAATATCTCGGGCTCCGTCAGTCCGGATCGGCCCATAACATCAAATCTCACGACAACGGTCGGTATCCTCCGGATATCCGCCACGCCAGACATCACCGGTAGGTAGCCTTCCCCTGCCAGGCTCATCGTCTACAACTCGATCTTCTTGCCCCGGGGTACCATACCGGGCCCACCATGTACCCGAGACGGTTCATCCACTCCTCGAATCGGGTCTCGAAATCCATCAGAAAACATGAAATCTCATGGTGGACGACACATACATCACGAGAAAACCACATCTTATATTTTAAAAAGAGAGGAGGAGAGAGAGAAAAGTTTTTTTATATATTCCTGCGGTTTTCTCCAAAAATCCAGAAATCTCATAGAAACCCAAATCTCAAAATCATGAGCAAGTATATGATAAGTGTCGGCATATGCCCATAATACTGCATGATAATATGAAAATATGAATGCATGAATGCCTAAGTAATAAATATCATGTCTATACAAACATTAGAGAGTAATCATAATATTATATCGGTCAAGTTGTTAACTGATTCTATCAATAAAGGATAATATAATCTAATGTGTACGTGACATAGCAATTACCGATGATGATGTGTGTGAGCCGGCAAATAAGTGTGCGTGGAATATGCGCATCATCGGTAATGGTGCTGGTGTCCTAACAGATAAGGTTTATACTGATTATAGCAGCATATGTAAGAACATGCATCATTATGATTCCAGTGTGAAAGTAAAGACGGATGTGTGTTATCCACTCATTTGATATACCATTACCACTACCACTATATGACTCGAACCTTACCCAGTGTCCATCTAACCTCCTAAGGAACAAAACCTAAGAAACTAGTCATTAAGAAACAAGAGTCAACCTAGGTCTGAATCAATATCTCTAATAGTCGGCGATCCGGCCTCAATAGCGTCACGTACGTAGTATGGCTTCCTCGAATCAAGAGTGCGGATCAATCATCATATTTATGCCTCGTACGGTAAAATCCATCGTACGGCATCCCAATATCGGGGTACGGGTCAAGTGTCTCCTTGGTGTCTCATCATTCGTATAATGTCATCACCAACACATCTCATGATCAAGGTGCTAAACTGTAATCGCCTACATCAATCATATATCATTGCCCTTATAATATTCATCATTAGTTTATCCTCAGAAATATCATGTCAAATGTATCATATTGTGATTAAGTCATACTGATATCATATCGTCATCAAGTCACACCTATATGATATCAACATCAGGTCACACCTATATGATATCGACATCAGGTCACACCTATATGATATCGATATCAGGTCACACCTATATGATGTCGTGATCAAGTCATACGTATCCCATATCGTGATCAGTCACAAGCTACAGCCCAGGTACTATTTAGAGTCCAATGTATCTCAATATCATCACCACCCATTATAATTTATGTATCCATGTTCTTTATCTCATTCTCTAATGATCCGCTAACACTTTAATACGACTGTATAGCCAAGAATCACGGCATCAAGCCCAGTTATACTGTTTCATCATACCTCAGATATCATATCAAATCAATGAATCCCATATACGTGCTGTATATATATATATATATATCTATACCTAGTCCTATATATATGTACACATACATGTATACACCATGTCGAGTTTCAGTGTGTGCATGGGTGTGTTTCTACCTGAAACCTACGAACCTCTTCCAAGATATTCATCCTCTGATATGGTCTTCCTAAATCAGTCTAATCCATCCTAGGTCATTACTAGGTTCCTACACATTAAGAATCTAGGGTCACATCTGGTTTCCTAATGACAATACGTACTATCCCTATTCTACGTTGTGAGGGTGCTAAACGCCATCCATCCGACTTCCCCCCGTAGATATGCATCTACTCACCTGGTCCATGTCTGCCGAAGACGGTGTAGCCATCCTCCTCTTCATCGCCCGCAATCCACATGAGGGGTACCTCCAAACTATGAAATCCAAACATGAAAATGGGCCTCCAAAATGCATACTTTCCACCTCCAAAATCCATGTAAAAATGAGCAAAGAATAAAGGGTAGGAAATAAATAGGATTTTGTGGATTTTTAATTGAATTTTTAAAGGATTTTTGATGAATTTTGGAGTAAAATAAAATGAGGAAAATGGGGGCTACCATGGGGGATGAGGCCGGCCATTTTTGGAGGTGAAGGAGAGAAAGAAGAGAGTGAAAAAAGTTGTGTAGAAGTTTCCCCCCAAATATCACCTCAAATTGTCTTTTCATGATTTATTAAATTTTCTTTTATTTCTTTACTATAGAAACTCAAGAAAACTCTAGAAAAATGGGAAAATTTGCAAATAAATTTTGCATGATACACACTAAATTCTAACATGCCATGGTTCATTTTTACAAATTAAAACCATTCAAATTTGTAATTTACACTAATTTAGTGTAAAAATAAAGCTTATGTTAATATTTAAAATAATTAATTTAGGAAAAATATTTAATTAAACTAAAAATTTATAAGTGGCTAAATAAACACCATTTACTAGTAATTACATAATTAAAATAGGTATTTTTTTAAATTATAATGAAAAACAATCACGGTTTGGTTTTACGAAAAATACATTTTTCTTTACCGAAAGTCATAAAATTCACTTAAACAATTTTATTCATTTAATTATTTATTTAATTATTTTTAAAACGTTACAATCTTCCCCCCTTTAAGAAATTCGGTTCCCGAATTTAAATTAAAACTCCCCTTCCAAATACTAAAACACTTAGCAAACACTCAAATCGTCGGGGCTCCGAAATCATCAATACATAACAAAAATCAACTCCATCAAGCATAACGCAATCATCGGAGTTATGGTGAAGATAAAATATCAAAACGCAATATGAAAACCATCATAATATACATCAATCTATAACTTATATATAGTGCGCATCATAGTGAAGCCGTCCAAATATCTGGATAAGGAAATATACAAAAACCCCTTTTGAAAATTGCCGTGTGATGCACGTGTCACGGCATAAGTGGCGGACGTTTATAAAAAAAATAGCTATATATTTATATATATATATATCTTTTATTTAACATACACGTCCCGCCTGGTTACTAAATCAAATAGTAATGATTATGAAAACATACTGCTCAAACTGAAATCAATCCCAATCATTTCAATAAAATATCATGTGCGTCCGGTGCGCACTGAAATCGAAACCAAATACAGATACCACGACTACACCCAAAAACAAAATAAGTGCAACAGGTATGCACCGAAACATCTGTCAAGTGCAACGGGTGTGCACGACTCACTATCAGGTGCATCTAATCTGCACAAAACCCCGATTTAGTGCATCTGGTGTGCACAAAATCGCACCAAGTGCGCCAAGTATGCGCAAGAATCCTAATCAGGTGCACATGGTGCACGAAAACATACATCGAAATCACAGCACAAAAATGCATGAAAACTAGGTCGAAATATATGTCAAAATTATGTGTGACCCCTATGCACGAAATCAAATCAAAAATCTCAAAATATATAAAACCAAATCAAGTGTACTGGGTGTGTACTAAACAACATCAATACAACTGATATATAAAACACAAATAGATTGTAATGAAGGTACACACATGAAATACCAATCGTAGAACAAAGTCCTCAAATACCAAAATCCAATCAACGAAAATATGAAATTCAGATCACCAAATCACAATCGTAAACACTATCGTCAATATGCGCCTCTTTCCTCTGATGTCGATTGCTTCGAACTCGTCCCTTCGTAGCAGTGCTGGCTACGCTACTAACGGCAATACTCATATCTAGAGTCTCCCACGTAGTCGATCCCTTCACTTGATATCCGGACTACATTAAACTTTTAGATCGACCCATCAAAATCCCATAATTCCCCGAGAGCTCAACACTTAAGTACAGTTTAAAAATATCCGTTACATACCCCAGCATCGATGATCCAGCTGTAGAAGGGCAAACCCAAGCCTCACTAATGGCACTGCGAAACTGCCGTAAATCCTAAGGTTCAAGGGCGTTCTCATGGTCATTATGTCAAGTTAGGGTTTCATTCTTCTAGAGGGTCCATCGAAATACCTGCATGTTCTTCCGAATACTTTAAACTTAGGAAAATGGTTTTCTGATAATCGTTCGAACCCTTTAACTTCATCCGGACGGCATGTGAATACCCTTCATCCACACGCTAAACAATGCTTCAATCCTCAATAACAACCAATACTCTAATGGTTATCGCATTCGAGCCGCAGCTCCCTCTGCCCGTGGTAACAGAAACCACCATCCGACATCGACGAAGACAGATCAAAGGAACGAATGAAATACGGTGCAAACAATGTACATCCTAAGGCTCCTTAAGCAGAGTAGCGTATCGTAAGTATGCCGCGGACCATACCCACGGTACGTTACTCTACCTAAATCGCCTACTCCATCAAACAAGGGTCACCTAGACTTATACAAGGTTAAACCTAGCGCTCTGATACCAACTTTGTCACGACCCGAAAGTACGGAACGTGACCGGCACTTAGATTACGAGGCGTCTAGAGGCGCCACGTAACCCAAGTAAGCCGAAGCCCAGAAATCTAAACCATGAAAAAGAAGAAGCAGCAGTAAAAGAAAACATGAAGGAGTAAGTTTAAAACATCAGCAAATTTTCCCAAAAATTTCGGCAGAGTCTCCTCTATAAAAACTGGCCCCTAAACGGGTACAACAAGTATAATATACATAAACAATAATAAAAAGCATCCCAAAACGGGAGCTAACTCAACGCCAACAGGCGGAAACAACCACAACGAGCACAATAATATACAACGCCAAAGGGCGAGGCTCAAAACTCAAAAGAAAACAAAACCACCAGATCAGAATAATACATGCGCGACTCTAAGATCGAAATAAAAGACTGGTCCAATAAACATATCAAGTAATACAAATATAGTTAATGGAGCTTACTAGATACAAATGAATGAATAAAAGTACAATGGTGGTTCGGATACAAGTGAACCAACCTACCGTGCAAATCACCCTGAAGAAAAGATGTGCCAACAAGCTGCCACGGAAACCTGTACATCGAACCTGTAATAAAATTTGGCACAACGGGGGTGAGTTGCCAACTCGTGAGTAGAAGACATCTACGAAAAGAAATCGAATGCACGACGCTATCCTATGTCATAATAATACACTACTATATCTCAATCATCTAGTAATAGCAGGGTAATACTATGTGTAAGTGCAAATACTCCGTGTCGGGTCAGTGCCTCATATAGTACTATGTCATATGAATGGATATGCATGCACCATGAATGTAAAATAAACAAATCCTGAAATCCAGGTATATCTGTATAAGAAATCTTTAGCTGTTATCATAGTAAAACGGGTATAGAAACTGGAAATATCAACAATGAAATCCATGGAAATCCGTGTCAAGCATCGACACAAACATGTAAATCTCAAGTCTCATAGTCTCAATATCTCGGGCTCCGTCAGTCCGGATCGGCCCATAACATCAAATCTCACGACAACGGTTGGTATCCTCCGGATATCCGCCACGCCAGACATCACCGGTAGGTAGCCTTCCCCTGCCAGGCTCATCGTCTACAACTCGATCTTCTTGCCCCGGGGTACCATACCGGGCCCACCATGTACCCGAGACGGTTCATCCACTCCTCGAATCGGGTCTCGAAATCCATCAGAAAACATGAAATCTCATGGTGGACGACACATACATCACGAGAAAACCGCATCTTATATTTTAAAAAGAGAGGAGGAAGGAGAGAGAAGTTTTTTTTATATATTCTTGCGGTTTTCTCCAAAAATCCAGAAATCTCATATAAACCCAAATCTCAAAATCATGAGCAAGTATATGATAAGTGTCGGCATATGCCTATAATACTGCATGATAATATGAAAATATGAATGCATGAATGTCTAAGTAATAAATATCATGTCTATACTAACATTAGAGAGTAATCACAATATTATATCGGTCAAGTTGTTAACTGATTCTATCAATAAAGGATAATATAATCTAATGTGTACGTGACATAGCAATTACCGATGATGATGTGTATGAGCCGGCAAATAAGTGTGCGTGGAATATGCGCATCATCGGTAATGGTGCTGGTGTCCTAACAGATAAGGTTTATACTGATTATAGCAGCATATGTAAGAACATGCATCATTATGATTCCAGTGTGAAAGTAAAGACGGATGTGTGTTATCCACTCATTTGATATACCATTACCACTACCACTATATGACTCGAACCTAACCCAGTGTCCATCTAACCTCCTAAGGAACAAAACCTAAGAAACTAGTCATTAAGAAACAAGAGTCAACCTAGGTCTGAATCAATATCTCTAATAGTCGGCGATCCGGCCTCAATAGCGTCACGTACGTAGTACGGCTTCCTCGAATCAAGAGTACGGATCAATCATCATATTTATGCCTCGTACGGTAAAATCCATCGTACGGCATCCCAATATCGGGGTACGGGTCAAGTATCTCCTAGGTGTCTCATCATTCGTATAATGTCATCACCAACACATCTCATTATCAAGGTGCTAAACTGTAATCGCCTACATCAATCATATATCATTGCCCTTATAATACGCATCATTAGTTTATCCTCAGAAATATCATGTCAAATGTATCATATTGTGATTAAGTCATACTGATATCATATCGTCATCAAGTCACACCTATATGATATCAACATCAGGTCACACCTATATGATATCGACATCAGGTCACACCTATGTGATATCGACATCAGGTCACACCTATATGATGTCGTGATCAAGTCATACGTATCCCATGTCGTGATCAGTCACAAGCTACAGTCCAGGTACTATTTAGAGTCCCATGTATATCAATATCATCACCACCCATTATAATTTATGTATCCATGTTCTTTATCTCATTCTCTAATGATCCACTAACACTTTAATACGACTGTATTGCCAAGAATCACGGCATCAAGCCCAGTTATACTGTTTCATCATACCTCAGATATCATATCAAATCAATGAATCCCATATACGTGCTGTATATATATATATATCTATACCTAGTCCTATATGTATATACACATACACGTATACACCATGTCGAGTTTCAGTGTTTGCAGGGGTGTGTTTCTACCTGAAACCTACGAAACTCTTCCAAGATATTCATCCTCTGATATGGTCTTCCTAAATCAGTCTAATCCAGCCTAGGTCATTACTAGGGTCCTACACATTAAGAATCTAGGGTCACATCTGGTTTCCTAATGACAATACGTACTATCCCTATTCTACGTTGCGTGGGTGCTAAACGCCATCCACCCGACTTCCTCCCGTAGATATTCATCTACTCACCTGGTCCATGTCTGCCGAAGACGGTGTCGCCAGCCTCCTCTTCATCGCCCGCAGTCCACATGAGGGGTACCTCCAAACTATGAAATCCAAACATGAAAATGAGCCTCTAAAATGCATACTTTCCACCTCCAAAATCCATGTAAAAATGAGCAAAGAATAAAGGGTAGGAAATAAATAGGATTTTGTGGATTTTTAATTGAATTTTTAAAGGATTTTTGATGAATTTTGGAGTAAAATAAAATGAGGAAAATGGGGGCTACCATGGGGGATGAGGCCGGCCATTTTTGGAGGTGAGGGAGAGAAAGAAGAGAGTGAAAAATGTTGTGTTCCCCCCAAATATCACCCCAAATTGTCTTTTCATGATTTATTAAATTTTCTTTTATTTCTTTACTATAGCAACTCAAGAAAACTCTAGAAAAATGGGAAAATTTGCAAATAAATTTTGCATGATACACATTAAATTCTAACATGCCATGGTTTTTTTTTACAAATTAAAACCATTCAAATTTGTAATTTACACTAATTTAGTGTAAAAATAAAGCTTATGTTAATATTTAAAATAATTAATTTAGGAAAAATATTTAATTAAACTAAAAATTTATAAGTGGCTAAATAAACACCATTTACTAGTAATTACATAATTAAAATAGGTATTTTTTTAAATTATAATGAAAAACAATCACGGTTTGGTTTTACGAAAAATACATTTTTCTTTACCGAAAGTCATAAAATTCACTTAAACAATTTTATTCATTTAATTATTTATTTAATTATTTTTAAAACGTTACAGTAGATGACGTATGTTGGTCTATACAGGTGTCCGATTAAATATGTGTACAGGCTGCACAGACTTTAATCGGACGGTTGATAAAACTAGCGGCTTAGGAATAAGCCGGATTATTAAATCGGCTTTTGATTTAATAATTTATATATGTATTTATATTCTAGTATTATTGTACACTATTCATTTTCTCTCTTGGCTATTCGTATTTTTGTACGAATACGCGTATATGTATTTCGATACGTATACCGAATTGCATTCCGTATTTATACGGAATAGTTTCTAGAAGATATGACTCCTCATTAATTGATTTTTCTTTTTGGAAATCATTTTGGAAAATTAGGTGGAGGGGATGAGGTGGCATGAACAACGCAAGGCATATAGAGAGCTATGGCATGACTTTGTTTATTTGAAAAAAAAGATGAGATATTTTGTATGCATGAGAGAGAGGGGGCAGCCACATTCTTGACATGGCTTGCTCATTTTCTTTTCTTCTCTTGATTCTTCACTTGCTTCATGGTTCATTCTTTTCTCACTTAGAGAGTTGGCCATATTTCTTAAGTTGCTCATGCCACTTGGTTTCCTCACCTTCTCTTGATCTTCTATGGTTGCTCTTTGGAGCATCTTGATGAGAGAAAAATTATAGTGTGATAATCCTACACCTCCACTCTCCATTGCTAGCAACCTTAGAGTATTGGTTGCCTCGCTTGGCGAGGCTGAAACTTGTGTCGTTTCCCTCAGGTGGATCATTGTAGATGGAGGAGGACCAGCAACCAAACTCCATCCGCAACCACTCGGAGTTTGGGATGAAGGTTGAAGACCGAAGGACACGGATCAACTCGGTATAACCATTCCCAACTCTTTATATTGCATGCTAGTATAGGGTTTAGGGTAGATCCGGGCATCGGGTAATGGTAGCGCCAGTTCAGTAAATTTTTGTTCCGCATTTTACTACGGTTTTATGGCCGGGGCGCTGCCGTAACCCAACAGTTGCTTCACTTCGGGAATTTGGCGGGTAGTTTGCTGCACCCGTAGGGGTTTACAGTAGGGTTTGGCTACTCATGACCGTGGAATCCGTCTTTCGTTATAGGCTTAAACGAAACGCGGAATTCCTAGTATATCCAATATATTCATCTATGATCTGGAATGTTGGCAATAGCGCCTCAAGTCAAATATTGAATCGCAGGCGCACGATTGTGATGATTGAGGGATGGCCAATACGGGTAGAACGGCCTTACTCGAGATGATAGTATGCTAACTGGTTTGTCTTTATCATCATGTACATGCATTAGGTGGCATTACAGATCACTATTACATGTTGATAGAGCCCATAGGATTCTTTCTTGACTACCAGCATTTTGATGGCGATCATATGCGTGGGAGCTGGGTGATCTATAAGAACATCCTTAAATGTCCTAGTTTTGGGATTATTGAGACTGGGCATCGATACACCAGAGTAGACTAGTGTATACTTATCGAGGCCCCGACGAGGGGCGGTGGCCAGTCTCACAAGCCATTGGTTTCAGTTTGTCACCTAAGATAGTATACAGGTGTTCATTGGGTTATGAGTACACTGGACGGATTCACCGGGAACATGCTAGTTAGTATTATACCTATTGTCAGATTGAAGTTCCCAGGTGACATGAGTACAGGTTAGTCTGTCGACCTGAGATCATCATTTGTCTCGTGTGAGTTCCCGCTGTGCTTTGATTACTACCCTACCATGGCTTAAAGGAGTCGTACAAACAGGGTTTAGTTGGGTACATTCCCGAGCCACACGGAGGCAATGAGCGGATCGTCGGGGATTCGTCTGTCCCGGGATTGGGGGTTGATGTCACGTTGTGCACGAGTGACCATCAACAGAAATCCTTGGCCAAGGTAGTCGAGAATTACTGATTTGGACCAGTAGTTTCTCAGTGGGAGATGGGCTTCATACGGACACGAAATATCCGTTATTAGGGGTCTGACTTTATCCACCCCCTAGACTCGATATGCGATACTCTTAGACGAATAGACCGAACTTTATGAAGATTGTCACGGACAGGCTCAGTAGGGGTACATATGAGTTTTCTCGTTGTCCTTCCTTTCGCTCAATACCTGGGTAGCCGTTACGTACAGCTAGTGCCGCTGACATGCTTGTGGTTAAACCTACTGCCAGAGTATTGACAAGTCTTTAAAGTCCCACACTGACAGTTTTCACGGTTCAGGCGATATGGTGTAGATGACGTATGTTGGTACATACAGGTGTCCGATTAAAATATGTGTACAGGCTGCACAGACTTTAATCGGGCAGTTGATAATACTAGCGGCTTAGGATTAAGCCAGATTATTAAATCAGGTTTTGATTTAATAATTTATATATATATATACATATATATGTATATATGTATGTATGCATTCTAGTATTATTTTTCGCTATTCATTTTTTCTGTTGGCTATTCGTATTTTTGTACGAATACGCGTATATGTATTTCGATACGCATATCATGTTGTATTCCGTATTTATATGGAATTACTTCTAGAAGATTGACACCTCATTACATGATTTCCCTTTTTAGAAAATCATTTTAGAAATGAGGTGGATGGTGAGTTGGCATGAGCATGGTGAGGCATGGCTCTTGGATATTTTATTTGGAATGTGAAAGAGATATTTTGGTTGCATAGTTGCAAATGACTTAGCCATTTTTTCTCCACATGCCATCCACATCCCTTTTGATTATTATTCATTCATCACTTGCTTCATTACTCATACACTCTCTTGTTGAGACTTAGCCATTCTTGAGTTGCTCATGCCACAAGTTTTCCTCACCTCCTCCTTCTTCTTCTTGAGTTGCTTATTTGAGCATTTAGCATGAGAGAAAAATATAATGCGACATTCCAACACCTCCACTCTCCATTGCTAGCAACCTTGGAGCGTCAGTTGCCTCGCTTGGCGAGGCTGGAGCCTGCGTCGTTTCCCTCGGGTGGATCATCATCGATGGTGGAAGACCGGCAACCAAATTCGATCTGCGACCCCTAAGTGCTACTGAAGGTGGTAGAAGACCGATGGACTTGGTTCATTTGGTATAAAAATTCTAACCTTGTAGTTTAGCTCTCTTTAGTTAGCTAGTAAGGTTTATGGTTTCGATCTTGGGACGGGTTTTGATTGCGACAAAAATTTTTGATTGCCAGTTTTTGTTTCGCATCGGCCACGGTAGATGGCCAGGGCGCCGGTAAAACCCAGCGAATGCCTATTATTGCATGAGACGAATGAATATATATATATAGTATAAGTTGCTTATGTTTTTCACCCGCGCTAGTCCAGCCCCAGCTCTGCCGTTAGTTAAGTAACCTAACGGTGCATGATGGGGCCCCGTGGAGAATGCGAATGGCATAAGCGTACGTTGTATTTTCGTTTCTTTTCTACATTGATAGGATTAAATGATGGGACCGTATTAACATTGATAAATGAAAGTAAAACAAACCAAAGCTTAATCGTTGGAATAGTTTCAAAACCACTCGGTTTTCTTCAAAAAGCAACTTTTAAATGCGGAGCCTAAACCACTCCGTTAAAAGCTATAATGGTTCTTTCGATTATGTCAAGTTCATTTCGTTCACGGTTTTCCCAAAACCATTCGTAGCCCTCCGTCATTTTATATGGATATTCAGTAGTATTCAAGTTATGTATTTTAACCTTCGTCACGGCAAAGTGATTGGTAACTGCTGGATATTCATCTGTAGTATTGATAGATGCGTTGGTTTGGAACAGTCGTACTACTATTTTGGTCTTCGTCAAGGGTATGTATGGGTGGGTTCAAATTAACCTGGACAATGATCGATAGAACTTGACTTGCGACTTATGATATGTTGGCCTTCGTTAAGGTCATAAAAAATTGGGGTAAAAATCTACATCGGGAGTTTCTAAGGAAGTTGAAACTTGCTAGTGTTGCATACAATTTGGAGTGTGATGATTTTGGTAGGATTCCATCAAGGTTATCACACGATGATATTTGGATCCCGATCCTATTGTGAGTATCCACTACTCCTCGGGAGATTTTTTCACTAAACGATTAATGCTATAAACCAAGTAGGTGTCTTGAACGGTGTTAGCGGAGCTACACCTCCTGGGAAAAAAGGTTATGTAATTAAGGAACTTCGCGAAAGCATTGGAAAACCTCCCTCAAAGTACCAACACTAGCCTGGCCGAAAGGTTAAGCAAGAATTATAAGAGTGAGATTAATCCTGACTAATTCTTCTTTTGTGGTTTGAGGAAGGATTCGAGAAACTGTCGGAGCCATTCTGTTTAGATAAACTAATAACTAATCTAAACATGCAAGAGATCGCGCTGAGTGTTTCTTCTCTCTCTCCTAATTGCAGCGAACACAATGACCGGACTTAGGTTAGTGCTAGATAATAAATTGACTAGGCCAAACTATAATGATTAGCTAAGGAATGTCTAGATGTCCATTACCTATGACAAGCTTGGCTACCTCTTTACTACTAAAGCCCTAGCTGTCCCAGGACCAGATTCCACCGTCGCGGATGTTTGATATCCGTAAGACATGGGAAAAGGATTGTGCGAGAGCCAAGTGCCTCGTGTTAGCCCCAATGGATTATGAACAAAAGATGCAGCACGAGAATATGGACTTAGCTTCCATCTTCCTCCAAACAAAAGTTTTATATAGAGAGCAATCTCGTATCGGAAGATATGAGATCTCGAAGAAATTGATTCAGGCGAGATTGGCTGTCGGGTCATTTATAGGGGACCACATCCTTATGATGATTAGCTATATTAAAGAGCTCACGGGCCTTGGGACCATGTTGGAGAACGAGTTATTTATTGACTTGATTCTACAGTCGGTCCCATCCACCTACGCCTAGTTTATCTTGAATTTCAAAATTCAAGGGAAGGAAGTTCCACTTCCAAAACTCCTCAACATGTTGAGAAGAGCTGACGGCACCCTGCAGGAATCCAGGGAGACACCCGCTCTGCTTATTGGGGAATCTTCCTCTTCTAGATCCAAGGAAAAAGCCAAAGGAGAGAAGAAGAAGGCCTCCACCAAGCCGATAAGCGATGTCGGTAAGGTAGAAGGAAAGGACAGGGCAAAAGTTTCAGGGCTAACATTAGGGAAGGATGAATGTTTCTATTATCATGGGAAAGGGCATTTGCAGAAGGACTGCAGGGCTTGGAAAGCCAGAAACCAGGATTTGAAGCACGTTGTGGCTTCGGCTTTAGGTGTGTTTATGATTAGAAAACTGTATGTCAATTAACTCTACTACCTGGGTTCTAGATACTGGATCAGGATCACATATCTGTAATTCATTACAGGCTTTGAGAAACCGTAGAGTTATTAAGGCAAGTGATATGACTCTCAGGGTTGCTATTGGAATGAGCATGGATGCTATATCTGTTAGTGTGATATGCCCTAAAGGCCATTATTGTATAGTACTAGTTTGTATATTACATTTTGAAAGCTTGGGATATATACATGGATTTATGACTGTCTTTCTCAATATAGTAGTATGCTACTTGGTTTGTTTCTATCTTAATATGTGTGTATATTTCTGTTAACGTATCGCTAATATATATTGGTAGATCCCTTAGGATCATTGCTTGACTACCAGCGTTGTGATAGCAGTCACACTAGTAGGGGCTGGGTAGTTTACAAGCACTTCCTTATACATGTCCCTAGTCATTGGATTATCGAGACAGGGCATCGATACTCAAGAGTAGACTAGTGTATACGCTTCTCATCCCAGCAGGGGAGATGGTCTGTCCCACAGCCATCAGTACGTCGTAATGGAGATAGTATGCAGATGCTCATTGGGTTATGAGTTACACTGGACGGACTCATGGGGAACAGCTGGTTGGTACTATACCTATCGTGAGGAAGCAGTTTCCAGGTAACATGAGTACATCTTAGTCTGTCGACTTGACACTGCTACTTCGCATCAAGTGTGTTCCCACTGTTCTTATTTTACAACCCTACCATGGCTCTGCTGGGTCATGCAAACAGGTAGTAGTTGGGTGTAGTCCCGAAGCACTTGGAGGCAGTGGCGGTTAGAAAGGATTCGTCTCTCCCGTTATTGGGTGTTGATGTCGTGCTGTGTTCGGAAAGCGATTACACAAATTCCTTGGCCAGGGCAAGCGATATTTGATGGTAAGGATTCCAGTAGTTTCTCACGGTGTTTTGGCCGCACTCCGACACGACTTATTGCACTATTATGGGTCTGACGCATGCCGCCCCTAGGACCGATATGCGACACTCTTAGACGAACAGACCGGACAGTATGGAGATTGCCACAGACAGGCTCAGTAGGGGTATGGATGAGTTTTCTCGTCGTCCTTCTTATCGACAGATACCTGGGTAGCCGTTACGTGCAGATAGTACCGCTGACGTGCTTTTGGTTAAACCCACTGCCAGCGTACTGTCAAGTCTTTAGAGTCCCATACAGAGGGTTTCCCAACTTCGGGCGAAATGTGTAAAGGACGTATGGTTTTACGACAGGGTTCGATCACATACGTGTACTTGTGCACATATGATGTTCGGACGGACAATACCAGTGGGCTTTGGTTTAAGCCGCTTCCTGGTATTTGATTATTGGATTAGTATCATCTCATTGTATTCGTGTTTCTCGGGATACGGATAAAGGTATGTATATACGGACGAGAGGGGCATTCTTGTGATATGATCAAGATTGTTTTTGGAGAATGACACCTGAAATTAGGGTTTTTCTTTTTTGAGGTGGAGGAATTGAGAGAGTAAACTTTGTGGTATTTTAGTGAAATGAGATTAGGGTTTTGCTTTGACTTTCTTGGATTCCTTTCGGATTTGTTGACTTAGATATTTGTTAGATATTTGTGAGATATTTTCATATGGTTTAAAAGACAAAACCGTAGCCATTTTCACTAATCTTTCACAAAAGAAAAAACAACAGATACTTTCCTCTCTCATTTTCCCAAAGCTTTTCTTCAACTCCTCTCAAACCCTAACCATCTCATGAGTGGAGAATCGTAAGGTTTAATGAGACAACATGATCTCTCATCACTCTCTACACATCCTAGGCTACTTAGTTTAGCACACCAAGTGTCCTAGTTGCCTCAAGTTAGAGGTTAAGCTCAAAGTCGGATCTCTCGGGTGGATCTTCTACGATTTGGAGAAGACGAAGAGGAGGTGCAATCCGTTCCCACTTCGTGGAGCTCACGACTTGGAGAAGGACAGCGAGGAGGTGAAGGACAGCGAGAACTTGAGGTATAACACTCACACATAGTTGTTAAGCATCTTTGCAAGATTGTCAGTTAGGATTTAGTATCGATCCTGGAGTTTAGTCGATGTTATGAAGCTTATAAAAATCGTTTTTTGCAAACTCCGCCTCCCCGCGAACATGTGGGGTGCGTAGCTTTGACTTACAGTGGTATCAGATCCGACTAAACCATAGCTAATAGATTAAACGTCAACTGAAACTACGAAACCGAAATAACCCGTAAACATCGAAACGTAGATCCCAGTTTCTGTTGAATTTTTTCGAGGCATTAAAAATTATTTTAGCAACTGCAGAGTACTCCTTCACTTGTAAAGTGAACACACACCAAAACCGAGACAATTTCCACTGAACTGGACCGGCCAGAATGAATCAAAGTCCAGCCTCACCAGTTTGGCTATAGGGAATTGCTTCGTGTTTTGGTCTATGGTTTTGTTACTTGGATCTATGGTTTCAGGAGTTGTTTATTTTTTCCAATTTTGAATATACTGTCAATTCTTCACTGTGGCAATGCGAGGTGTTTCGAAGTCACAGTTTAACGTCGTTTAATGTTTCAAGTTGTGATATATGTGTTCGTAAACTTCCGGTAATTGTTATATGTCGGTTAGTTGGGGGTTGCACATTTCTGTGATGTTTGGTTTGTGTATATGGACTTATTGGATCGTCGTGAATGAATAGCCGGGGATGTGAGACGAGAGTTTCTTTCATTCAATTGTAAATTGTAAATTGTTTTAAAAAAATTTCGCGGGGCACATCCGGGTTGAGGTTGTAGCCACCGTTGTATTATTCTGTTTATTGCTCCTAGGATAGACCCAAGGTGGGGTGCACAAACTACCAGGTACTTTGAAGTGCCGAGTAGCCTACTCACGATGTTGAGGAAAGTTGCTTCACTTCGGGTATTTGGTGGATAGTTGCTACACCTGTAGGGGTCTGGGGTGGGGTTTGGTATTCATCACGACCGTGGAATCCATCTTTCGTCACGGGCTTAAACGAAACGCGGAATTCCTAGTATATCCAATGTGTTCATCTGTGATCTGGAATGTCTATTATTGCTTCTGACGAATGGATATTATTATATTTATTTTCTAATAGACGTTGCTTATGTTTTGCATCCGCGCTAGTCCAGCCCCCAGCTCTGGCGTTAGTTATCTAACCTAACGTTGTAAGACGGGGCCCCGTGATGAATGCGGATGAAATAAGCGTACATTGTATTTTCGTCATTTTCTGCAATGGTAGGTTAATTGATGGGACTGCATTACATTAATGCAAAGCAAACAAACCAAAGCTAAATCATTGGAACAATTTTAAAACCACTCATGTTTTTCAAAACAGTAAAACTTTTAAAATGCGGAGCTTAAACCACTCCTTTTAAAAGCTATAAGGTTCCTTCGATTATATCAAGTTCACTACGTTCACGGTTTCGCCAAAATCATTCATATCCCTCTGTCGCTTCAGTTGGATATTCAGTAGTATTCAAGCTATGTATTTTGACCTTCGCCAAGGCATAGTGATTGGTAGCTGCTGAATATTCATCTACAGCATAGATTGATGCGTTGCTTTGGGGCAGTCGTACTGCTATTTGGGTCTTCGTCAAGGGTATATACGGGTGGGTTGAAATTAACCTGGACAATGACGGGTAAAACTTGACATGTGACTTATGATATGTTAGCCTTCGTCAAGGTTATAAGAGCATGGGGCAAAAATCCAAATCGGGAGTTTCTAAAGAAACTGAAACTTGCTATTATTGCATACCATTTGGAGTGTGATAATTTTGGTAGGATTCCTTCGACTTTATCACATGATGATATTTTGATCTCGATCCTATTGTGAGTATAAGCTACTCCTCGGGAGATTTTTTCACTTAACGATCAATGCTATAAAGCAAGTCGGTATCTGGAACAGTGTTAGTGGGGCTACGCCTCCAGGGAAAAGAGGTTATTTAATTAAAGAACTTCGCGAAAGCGTCGTAAAACCTCCCTCGAAATACCGACACTAGCCTGGCTGAAAGGTTAAGAAAGTATTGTATGGTGAGATTAATCCTGACCAATTCTTCTTTTATGGTTTGAGGAAGGATTCGAGAAACAGTGGGAGCCATCCTGTTCAGACAAACTAAAAACCAATCTAAACTTACAAGAGTATCATGCTAAAGTGTTTCTTCTCTCTCTCTTAATTGGAGCAACCAAAGATGACGGGGCTTAAGTTACTATTAGATAAAAATATATTGACAGAGCCAAACTATAAAGATTAGCTCAGAAATGTCAAGATGGCAATAACTTATGACAAGTTGGGCTATATCTTTACTACTAAAGCCGCCGCCATCCCAGGTCCATAGTCCATCGTCGCGGATAAGGAAATCCGTAAGACTTGGGAGATTGACTGCGCAAAGGTCAAGTGCCTCGTGCTGGCCTCTATGGACAACGAACATCAGAAGCGGCACGAGAATATGTATCTTGAATCCATATTCCCCCATACTAAGGATTTATATGGAGAGCAATCTCGTATCGCAAGATACGAGACCTCGTAGAAGCTTTTTCAGGCGAGGTTAGCCATCGAGCTATCTGTAGGGGAACACATCCTTAAGATGATCGACTACATTGAGGCGCTCGCGGACCTCAGGACCACATTAGAGAATGAGCTGTATACAGACTTAATTCTGCAGTCCTTCCCTTCCACCTACGCCTACGTTATCTTGAATTTTAATATTCAAGGTAAAGAAGTTGATCTTCCGGATCTCCACAATATTTTGAGGAGTGTTGAGGGCACCCTGCAGAAATCCAGGGAAACACCCACTCTACTTGTTGGTAGAGCTTCTTCTTCTAGATCCAAGGCGAATGCCAAGGGAAAGAAGAAGAAGGCCTCCACCGAGGCGGTGTTAGTAAAGTGGAGGCAAGGGGCAAGGCAAAAGTAGCGGGGCCGACAGTAGGAAAGGAAAAATGCTTCTACTGTCATAAAAACGGCCATTGGAAGAAAGATTGCAGGGCTTGGAAGGCCAAGAACCAGGAACCGAAGCAAGTTGTGGATTCGGATTCAGGTGTGTTTATTATTGAAAACTGTTTGTCAATCAACTCTACTTCCTGGGTATTGGATACCGGATCAGGATCTCATATCTGTAATTCATTGCAGGCACTAAGAAGCCGTAGGGTTCTGAAGATTGGTGATATGACCCTCAGGGTTGCTAACGCAGCGAGCGAGGATGCTGTGTCCGAAGGGGAATATCATCTTGGATTGACGAGTGGACATATTTTGGTTTTGCACAGCTGTTTTTGTGTACCTAGTTTGACTTATAATATCATTTCTATATCTTTGTTATCTAAAGAAGGTTATGATTTTACATTTGTAAGTGATGTTGTAAACATTCACCTTAATCATGGTCTGATTGGGTCAGGTACACTGAACAACGGAATATACTTATTAAACCAACTGCAAATTTTCAATGTCCAGAACACACATAAAAGAAAGACTCCAGAATTAAATCAGGCTTTCTTATGGAATTGTATACTGTGTCACATCAACGAAACAAGGTTGACCAAGTTACATAAAGAAGCATATTTGGATCCATTCGAATATCAATCTTATGCAACTTGTCAATCATGTCTCAAAGGAAAGATGACAAAGACCCCGATCACTGAACGTGGAGTAAGAGCGAGCGAGCTCTTGGGACTCATATACAGCGACATGTGTGGTCCAATGTCTACACATGCAAGAAGTGGTTATTCCTGTTTCATGACTTTTACGGATGATTTCTCTAGGTATGGACATATTTTCTTCATGAAACATAAATCCGAGGCCTTTGAAAAATATCGAGAATATAAGAATGAAGTGGAAAAACAAACAGGCAAAAGTATCAAGACACTAAGATCTGATCGAGGTGGTGAATACTTGAGTGCCGAGTTTCTGGATTACCTAAAGGAGAATGGAATTCTCTCTCAGCTTACTCCTCTATACACACCACAGCACAACGGTGTATCGGAAAGACAAAACCGAACCATATTGGATATGGTACGTTCCATGATGAGTAACGCTGAGTTACCGTGATCATTCTGGAGCTATGCACGAGAATCAGCTGCATATCTTTTGAACAAAGTTCCTACCATGACAGTGCCTACCACATCATATCAGATGTGGAGTCGGAAGAAACCCTATCTTCAATATCTGAAGATATTGGGATGTCCAGCTTTTGTTAAAAAGCAGCATACGGACAAGCTCGAGGCACGCTCAGTACTGTGTAAGTTTGTGGGATACCCAAAGAACTCCAGGGGGTATCTTTTCTATTACACAGAAGAACAAAAGGTTTTTGTTTCTTGTCATGCCTACTTTTTAGAACATCAATTTTTAGAAAAACAAACTAGTAGGAGCGCAATAGAACTGGAAGAAATTCCAGAACCATAAGCTATTACTAAAAGCTTGGTGGAAACAGAAGTTTCAGAAGAATAGGGCATTCCCGTGCTACTCCACAGGAGTAGTAGGCTATCTCATCCGCCCGAGAGATACTACGGTTTTCTCATAGACGATGATAGAGAGGATTGTATCATTGATAAAGATGAGCCAACTAACTTCCAGCAAGCCATTCAGAGCACAGACTCGATAAAATGGCCGGATGCAATGCGGACGGAGATGGAGTACATGTACACCAACAAAGTATAGACTTTGGAAATTGCTCCAGGAGGGGTGAAACCCGTAGGCTGCAATGGATGTTCAGAAAGAAGATTGGTGTAGATGGACAGGTTTAAACCTATAAGGCTAGACTTGTTACAAAAGGATTTCGTCAAAGACCTGGTTTGGACTATGATGAAACATTTTCTCCATTGGCTATGCTCAAATCCTTTCGGATCCTTCTTGACATTGCTGCTTTCCACGATTATAAGATTTGGCAGATGGACATAAAAACTGCTTTTCTAAATGGAAATTTAGAAGAGTGCATCTATATGGACCAGCCAGAGGGTTTCATTCAGAGTGGGAGCAGCGGGAAAGTGTGCAAGTTGCTTAAGTCCATCTATGGACTAAAGCAGGCATCGCGGAGTTGGAACATCTGTTTTGACGAGACAGTCAAAGAATTTGACTTTATCAAAAATCCAGATAAGCCATGCATTTATTGTAAGACTATAGCACGAACTGTTGTATTCCTCGCCTTGTACGTGGATGACATTCTCTTGATAGGAAATGACATTCCTATTCTACAATATGTCAAAGGATTCTTGTCACAATTGTTCTCCATGAAAGACCTTGGTCATGCCTCTTACATTCTGGGGATCCAGATCTATCGTGATAGATCTAAGAGGATTTTGGGACTTTCACAGTCTAGCTAGATCAACACTATACTAAAAAGATTCAGTATAGAGGATTCGAAGTACGGTAATTTACCGGCTTGTCACGGAATCACTCTCTCCAAAGAGATGTCTCCCAAGACTGATTTGGATAGGGATCGCATGTCTATTATACCTTATGCTTCTGCGGTAGGCTCTATAATGTATGCGATGTTGTGTACCATACCAGATTTAGCTTATGCACTAAGCGTAGTAAGCCGGTATCAGTCAAACCCTGTGGTGAAGCACTAGATTGCAGTAAAAACATTCTCAAGTACCTGAGAAGGACTATGGAAATGTTCCTGGTTTACGGCGGAAAAGACCTCCAGATCGAGGCCTTTGCTTACTCCCGCTTCCAGAGTGACAAGAATGACTCCAAGTCCATGTCGGGTTATGTCTTTACCTTCAATGGATGGGTGGTCTGTTGGATGAGTTCCAAGCAAGACACCGTTGCAGACTCGACGCTGGAAGCGGAGTATATCGCAGGTTCTGATGCCGCAAAAGAAGCAGTCTGGATGAGGAAGTTCTTAACAGAACTTCAGGTGGTTCTATCTATTTTTGATCCAATACCTCTGTATTGTGACAACAACGGGGCTATAGCTTTAACGAAGGAACCCAAGTCCCATCAGAAGTCCAGACACATCTTGAGGCGGTATCACCTGATCAGGGAGATCGTGGATCACCGGGAGATCGAGGTGCGGAAAGTTTCTATAGAGAACAACATTGCAGATCCATTCAAAAAGGCCATCACACAGACGCAGTTCGATAGGCTATTCGAGATAATAGGTCTGCGATATGCCAGCACATTGCCTTAGTGCAAGTGGGAGATTGTTAGTGTGATATGCCCTAGAGGCCATTATTGTATAGTACTAGTTTGTATATTACCTTTTGGAAGCTTGGGATATATACACGGATTTATGATAGTCTTGCTCAATATAGTAGTATGCTTCATGGTTTGTATCTATCTTAATATGCGTGTATTTTTCTGTTAACGTATCGCTAATAAATATTTGTAGAGCCCTTAGGATCTTTGCTTGTTGTGATGGCAGTCACACTAGTGGGGGCTGGGTAGTCTACAAGCACACCCTTATACAGGTCCCTAGTCATAGGATTATCGAGACGGGGCATCGATACTCATGAGTAAACTACTGTATGCGCTTCTCATCCCAGCAAGGGAGATGGTCTATCCCACAGCCATTAGTACGTCGTACTGGAGATAGTATGTAGGTGCTCATTGGGTTATGAGTTACACTGGATGGACCCGTGGGGAACTGCTGGTTGGTACTATACCTATCGTCAGGAAGAAGTTCCCAGGTGGCATGAGTACAGCTTAGTCGGTCGACTTGACACTGCTCGTTTTCCTCAAGTGTGTTCCCACTGTTCTTAGATTACTACCCTACCACAGCTCTGCTGAGTCGTGCAAACAGGTGGTAGTTGGGTGCAGTCCCGAAGCACTTGGAGGCAGTGGCGGTTAGATAGGATTTGTCTCTCCCGGTATTGGGGGTTGATGTCGCGCTGTGTTCGGAAAGCGATTACACAAAGTTCCTGGCCAGGGCAAGCGAGATTTGCTGGTAGGGATTCCAGTAGTTTCTCAGGGTATTTTAGGCCGCACTCCGACACGACTTATTGCAATATTATGGGTCTGACGCTTGCCGCCCGCCTAGGACCGATATGCGACACTCTTAGACGAACAGACCGGACTGTACGAAGATTTCCACAGACAGGCTCAGTAGGGGTACGGATGAGTTTGCTCATCGGCCTTTTTATCGACAGATACCTGGGTAGCCGTTACGTGCTGGTAGTACCGCTGACGTGCTTGTGGTTAAACCACTGCCAGCGTATTGTCGGGTCTTTAGAGTCCAACACAGAGGGTTTCCCGGCTTCGGGAGAAACGTGTAGAGGTCTTATGGTTTTACGACAGGGTTCGATCACATACGTGTACTTGTGCGCATATGATGTTCGGACGGAAAATACCAGTGGGCTTTGGTTTAAGCGGGATCCTGGTATTTGATTATTGGATTAGTTTCGTCTCATTGTATTCATGTTTCTCAGGATACGGATATGGGTATGTATATGCGGACGAGAAAGGCATTCTTGTGATATGATCAAGATTGTTTTTGGAGAATGACACCTCAAATTAGGGTTTTTCTTTTTTGAGGTGGAGGAATTGATAGAGGAAACTTTGTGGTATTTTAGTGAAATGAGATTAGAGTTTTGCTTTGACTTTCTTGGATTCCTTTTGGATATGTTGACTTAGATATTTATTAGATATTAGTGAGATATTTTCATATGGTTTAAAATCCAAAACCCTAGCCATTTTCACTAATCTTTTCATAAAAGGAAAACCAATAGATACTTTCCTCTCTCATTTTCTCGAAGCTTTTCTTCAACTCCTCTCAAACCCTAACCATCTCATGAGTTGAGAATCCTAGGATTTAGTGAGATAACTTGATCCTTCATCACTCTCTACACATCTTAGGCTACTTAGTTTAGAACACCTAGTGACCTAGTTGCCTCAAGTTAGAGGTTAAGATCAAAGTCGGATATCTAGGGTGGATCTTCTACTATTTGGAGAAGACGAGAGGAGGTCCAATCCGTTCCAACTCCACGACTTAGAGAAGGACAGCGAGGAGGTGAAGGACAGCCAGAACTTGAGGTATAACACTCACAAATAGTAGTTAAACCTCTTTGCTAGATTGTTAGTTAGGGTTTACTATCGATCCTGGAGTTTAGTCGATGTTACGAAGCTTATAAAAATCATTTTCTGGAATCTCCGCCTCCCCGCGAACATGTGTGGTGCGTGGCATCAACTTATAGTATCCGTAGGGGAATATCACCTAGGATTGACAAGTGGGCAGATTTTGATTTTCCGTAACTGTTTGTGTACTTAGTCTGACCTGTAATATCATTTCTGCATCTTTACTTTCTATAGAAGGTTATGATTTTACATTTGGAAGCGATGTTGTCAATATCCACCAAAATCAAGCTTTGATTGGGTCAGGTACACTGGATAACGGTATATACGTATTAAATCAAGCTCAGGTTTTCAACGTCCAATACACACTTAAAAGAAAGTCTCCAGAATTAAATCAGGCTTTCTTATTGCATTGTTGACTGGGTCACATCAATGAAAAACGATTGACGAAGTTACACAAAGAGGGATATTTGGTTACGTTCGAATATCAGTCCTATGCAACTTCTCAATCATGTCTCAATGGAAAGATGACAAAGACTCTGTTCACTGGACATGGAGTAAGAGCGAGCGAGCTCTTGGGACTCATACACCGCGACGTGTGTGGTCTAATGTCTACACATGTAAGAAGTGGTTGTTCGTATTTCATTACTTTTACGGATGATTTCTCAAGGTATGGACATGTATTCTTGATGAAATATAAATCCGAGGCCTTTGAGAAATTCCAGGAATATAAGAATGAAGTGGAAAAACAAACCAGCAAAAGTATCAAGACATTTCTAACACCTTAGAATGCGATTAGCGTTAATTAAGCGATATTGCAGTTTTTTAGTAAAAAGTTTACCAAAATAGTGTTCACATATTTTATAAAAATTAATTTATACTTTAATATGATTTATTTTGGCCTTGCACACACTTGTGCATGTTAACCTAGGGTTAATTAAGGTTAACCATGCTTAAGTAGCCATGGCACCTTAACCCCATTTCAATTAAGTGTATGTAATTAGTAAATTATTTGGTTTTAAAATAAATGAGGTTTGAACTTGGGGTTGACTTAAGAGAGAGAGGGAGAGGGAGAGTTGACTGTAAGCTTACTAGGCACTCTCACAAGGGTCTATAAGGCATCAACCATGCCCGATTTAATATTTAGACGTGCCGAACAACCCTAACCAAGATTTTTAAACAAGAGATTAGGCGAAAAAAGAAAGTAAACAACTTTACTTCTAAGAGTTTGGGATTACAACCTTTGTAGTCCGGTCCTTCACTTCTAAAGCTCCGTGTTGAGGTCCTTTCGCTGCGATCATCGAGTTCCCGGACTCTAGAGAGGCTCCACGAAGTGAAATATGCAAGCTTGCTTCCGATCTTCGATAACAAAGATGATCTACTTTGAAGTTTCTTTAACACAAGCTCTCACTCACTAATGAAGTGAACACCCTAATCTAAATGGATAGGATTGATTAGGATGATGAAGTAGGAATTTAGCTCTCATTTATTTTCTCAATCTCACTCATTTTCATCACCTCTCAAAAAGTTAGAAAGCTTTTCAAGAAAGAAGGAAGAAGAAGAAGTAGCTAACTCTTTTGTGATGAATAATGAATGTGTAGTATGCTTAGAAATGCAACCATGGGTTAAGTTTGATAACTTAACCCATGTAGAGGCTTAACCATGATCAAGGGTTGGGTTGGGTTAACAAATATCTACAAAAATATCTATACAAAATATCTTTGCAAAAACAAAACAAAAGCTTCTAGAAGCTTCTAGAAAAATTAACCCAAATCAAACCTTAATCATGTTTAATCTCCACTAACCACGTTGCATTAATAACCCTAACATGTTACAATATTATATATCCCATATACAATATTTATTGTAGCAAAATAAAATAATACAATTAACATATATCGCATATATATCAATGTATTACCCGAGTGAGAAAAAGAATCTTTTAGTGAGCTTATATCAGTTAATATAATTTAATATATCAAATATATAATTATACATTAAATTATTGAATCAACACTTAATCCGATAATCCGGTTATTTCACAAATAATCAACTAATATAATCTGTATCAGTTCATCGAATCAACACTTGATCCGATAACCCGGCTATATCACATATACCCGGCCGATATCTCATATCGCGAGAATCTAATACGGTATCACATACATGTATTGTTCTCAGTCCAGCACATATCATATATGTGCTCTTACTCCATTTTGCCTAAGTCAAGAAACCTCTCTGTAGGACTCTAAAGAATCGTCAATACGCCGGCAGTAGGTGATGATCATATCAAACACCCACAAGGTGCAAGCGGTCAGCTAAACGTAACAGCCACCCAGGTATTGAGCACAGAAGATCAACAAGCAAGCCTGTACATTCTCCCGTGAATCCATCCAATAACACTCCCGTACAGTCCGGTCTCTTCGTCTGATATGTCGCATATCTCGCCTAGGGGTGGTAAACGTCAGACCCCAGTAGCTTGATAAGTCGTGTCGATATGAGGTCTATAACAGTTCGAGAAACTATTGATAACACTTACCAGTAAATCTCAGCAACCGTGGCCAGGGATTTGCAGTTATAGCCAATCGAACACAGCACAACATCAACTCCCTATACCGGGAGAGACGAATCCCCTCCTATCGCTCATTGCCTCCATGTGATTCGGGACTGTACCCAAAAACCACCTTTTTGCACGCCCTCTTGGATGTGGTATGATGAAAATCAAAGCACAGTGGGAATTACACAAGACTCTATGATGATCTCGGGTCTACAGACGAACATGTACCAGTGTCACCAGAGAACTGCCATCTGACGTAAGGTATAATACCATTTGGGAGTTCTCGGCGAGTCCTTCTAGTGTACCCAGTCTCTACTGAGCACCCATACACCATCCTTGATGTCAAACCCCGATGGATATGGGTTCATCCATCGCCCATCATATGGGTCAAGATGCGTATACGCTAGTTTACTCTGGTGTATTGATGCCATGTCTCGATACACCCTCGACTAGGAACGGTTATAAGATGTATTCGTCGACTACCGTGGCCCCACTAGTATGATCTCATCATAGTCCTAGTAGTCGAGTACATATCCTAAGGGCTTTATCAACATGTAACATAGAGACAATCAGCGTACATGTTAAGATAAAGTACAACCAGATAGTATACTATCATGTCGAGCAAGAAAGTCTTCCCTATATATGTCCAAGCATCCATTACAATATACATCATATGTACAGTAATGGCCTCTAGGGAATACATATAACTAACAATCTCCTACTTGCACTAGGGTCATCTGTTGTGGTATCACACACCCAACAATTACCTGTGGTTGAAGTATCTCATACTCAACCATCCCATAAAAGTCTTTACTAGGAAAAAGGCCTTTGTGAGTGGATCCGCGCTGTTGTCCTTTGTATCTACTCTCCTAACCTCGATCTCCCGAGAGATCAACCATCTCCATGATCAGGTGATACTGCCTAAGAATTATATCTGGATTTCTGATAGGACGGGGGTTCCTTATCATAAGCCACAACTCCATTGTCACACAATGGTAGGAACGAAGTTCATCTTATGAACTCATATATATCCAGACTTCCTCTTTGGTAGCATCCTTGGTAACGATGTATCTTGCCTTTAATCGTCTAGTATGTCACGGTATCTAGCTTGGAACTCTTCCAACATACCGTCCCTCTACTGAGGGTAAAGACAATGCCTGGGACTGACATTCAGTCGTCCTTATCACCCTGAAACCTTTCCAATGATTCTCCCCGGGATCGATTGATACCATCTCACTATAACTAGTGAGAATCCTAACATCCAATTAGATCTATCTCATAGATCCATAACACATGATTTAGGAGGTATCACCTTGATCCTATATGGCGAATCTTTGTGATAAGAGGAGATTGACCGAGCGTAGCATAGGAAACTCCTTCCCTATCAAGAGTATGTCATCTACGTACTCTACAAGGATCACCACCATACTTTCTACTACCTTTTTGTATATACAAGATTCATCTACCATTTTGATGAAGTCAAACTCTTTGACTACCACATCAAAACAGACGTTCCAACTCCGCGATGCCTGCTTTATCATATAAAGCAACTTGCACACGTTTCCGCTGCTCCCACTATCTACGAAGCCCTCTGGCTGTGTACTTATACACGCTCTCGTCCAAAACATCATTTATAAAAGTAGTCATGACACCCAACCACCAGATATCGTAATCATGGTATGTAGCTGTGGTAAGTAGGATCTGGATGGACTTAAGCATAGCTTTGAAAGTCTTAACTTTTCCATGTACACCATGTAATCTTCTCAAGATATACTTGCTCCTGATGGGGATTTAACCCTTCAGATAAAGCAACCAAAGTCCATACTTTGTTGGTGTATAAGGATTCCATCTCAGATCGCTAAGCATCCAGCCATTCTTACAGAGTCTCACTCCTGATGGCCTGCTCGAAACTAGTTGGGTCATCATCTCATGATGCAATCCCTTCTTCCACTGTCATAGAGACACCGAAGTATCTCTCAGGTGGGTGAGGAACCCTACTAGATCGGCAGAGAGGCTGAGGTTCGTTGGTTACTATTGAATCCTTTGGTTCTACCAAATCATCAGCTGCAGTTTGTATAGCTGGAACTCCTTCCAGTTCTACCTCATGGCCACTAATTTTTCCATAAGAAATTCCCTTTCACAAAGGTGGCATGTTGAGAAACAAAACATATTTTGTTCCTCTGTTAGGTAGAAGATATTCCTTTGCGTATGCTTGGGATATCCAACAAACATCCACAGATCTGACTTTGCCTCGAGCTTGTCTGGATTATGCTTTTAGACATAGGCCGGACAACCCCAAATCTTAACAAACATAAGATATGGGCTCTTCCCATTCCATATCACATATGAAGTGGTAGGTAACTGATTTGATTTGAACCCTATTCAATAGGTATGCAGCTTCTCAAGTGCATAACTCCCAAAAGGAAATAGGAAACTCAGTGGTACTCATCATAGAGCGCACCATATCTAATAAGGTGAAATTGCTCCTCCCCGATACACCGACGTGCTATGGTGTATACGGAGGAGTAATGCTGATAGAGAATCTCATTCTCCTTTAGAATAGTCCTGAAATCTCCGTGCTCAAGTATTCTCCTCCCTGATCTCATCAAAGGACATAATACTTATACCCGTTTTTCATTCTCTACTTCTAACTTATATTTTGTGAATATCTCAAAAGGTTCGGACTTGTGTTTCAACAGGTACATATGTCTAAATCTTGAAAGATCATCAGAGAATGTAATGAAGTATAAAGAACCGGTCTTGGCATATGTAGACAGGGGACTTTCATACATCAACATGTATCAATCCCAAGAGTTCACTAACTCTTTCTCTGTTTCCAATAAACAGAGCTGTGGTCATCTTATCTTTGTAACATGACCGGCAAGTTTCATAAGATGTAAATTCAAACAAATTTAAATATGCATCTAAATGTAACTTCATCTAGTCGGGTCACATTGATATGACCTAGTCTACAATAGCTCAAGAAGGATTCGTTCATTTCTGAACTCTTCTTCTTGTGTGTGTACTATATACTAAGAACTGTAGTTTGATTTAGAACGTCAATACTTTTAGATAACGTGCCTGAACCGATCAACTCTTGATATAGGAAATGTTCAAAACATTATCCAACAATACAAAATTATATCCTTCTTTACTAATAAATAGACTAATATGATGTTGTATATCAGGTTCGGTATCTAATAACATTCGTTCAGAATCAATGTATTTTCTAATACAGGGCGATAACTACCAACAGACTTGGCTGCAACACTTGCACCGTTTCTATCTCATGAAACTTATCACCCGTTCTCAATCCTCTACCTTTCTGTAGCCCACGCAACAGATTACATGTATGGGATCCTGATCCAGTATCAAATACCCTGGACGTAAAGGATATTGAGAAACAGTTCTGTGTAATGAACACACCCGAAGATGATGCATCAGCATGCACTTTCTTCGTTTAGGTGGCACGGGAATTCTGGTAATCCCCTATTTCCTGATCTATCTTATAACAATTATAAGTTGGAGCGGGACCAACGTTACCTAGCGCAGTATAACAAGCGGGTTCGGTGAATATATCCGTATTATTATCTTGATTAAGGCGTGACATAGTCTCAACCAGGAGAGAGAGAGAAGAAAACACTCAGCGTATGCTCTTGCAAGATTAGATTGGTTATTAATATATCTAATCAGGATGTCTCCCACTGTTTTAGTCAAATCTTCCTTTGAACCCTAAAAGGAAAGACTAGCCGGGATTAATTACACCCTACAAGTTCGCCAATTTTTCAGCCAGGCCAGTGCCGGTACTTTGAGGGAGGTTCTCCGTGCTTTCACACGGACCTAATTAAAATAAACATCGTTTTCCTACGGGCGTAACCCCGTTGACACTTTTCTAGACACCTACTTGATCGGCTAATTGTAATGTGTAAAACTCTCCCAGGAGTAACTCTTACTCGCAGCGGGTATCGGGATCCAACTATCTCATAGAAGGTATGCAATCTCATTGCAAATTTCAACACTTGAAATTCCCGATAATATTTTGCCCCGAGCGATCTATGACCTTGACAAGGTCAACAAAGCATAGACCGCAAGTTAAGTTCAACCCGTCATTTCCCGATTGAATTAAACCCATCCGCAAGACCCTTGACAAGGTCAACAAAGTCACACAACTACCCTAACTCAATCGCATCATATGCTTTTGCAGATAAGCATAAATAGCTATCGCACACTACGTCTTGACAAAGTCAACAAACGCAGTACGAATACTATGAAGTACTTATCTGAAATGACGGAGGGCTACGACAGGTT
Source organism: Agapanthus africanus (assembly GCA_030015575.1). NCBI lineage: Eukaryota > Viridiplantae > Streptophyta > Magnoliopsida > Asparagales > Amaryllidaceae > Agapanthus > Agapanthus africanus. Next base: position 283,553,030 of record CM057343.1, on the reverse strand, counting down.
TTTAAGAAAACCCTTTGCGTAATGAACTTGATATCGTTGTAGAATCGAGTGATTTTAAATGGAATGTTTTTGAGGCATTTTCTAGTTTTGCTAAAGAGGTCACTCCCGGTGAAGGGATCGTCGGCTCTTTCCTCATCAAATAAGGTGCAGGATATTTCACAAATATCACTATGCAAAGCTAAAACTATAGAAACAATCAAAAGACAAACCGAGTTTGTAGCATCTGCTAGTTTCTCTAAAGAGGTCACTCCCGGTGAAGGGATCTTGGCTCTTTCATTATCGAAGAAGTTGCTGGATGTTCTACAAGGAACACCGCTATGCAAAGCAAGAACTAGAGCTACCAGTTTTGGGACCAGTTTCTACAACATCTTTAGGTTTCTTTTAGTTTCATTAATCTCATTAATTAAGTCACATTTTATTATGCTTCATAAGCATCTCATTTGAAACGAAATCAGCAATAAAACATATAGCTCATATATATAATATAAACATTCGTCTCAGGCAGTAATATGTTCTCATCACAGAACATTGCAGCAGAAGAACACATATGAAATATTGGATATACTAGGAGGTCCGTGTTTTAATACGAGCCTGTATAAAACACGGATTCCACGGTCGCGATGAATAGCCAAACCAACATCCCTCGACCCCTATGAGAGCGGCAAGTAACACAGCCAATTCTAGGGTTAGGAGACCCGGTCTCGACTCCTCGAGATGGTCTCCTACTGGACCCTAGAACCCGGTTACTTGTGCTCCACGCCTTGGGTCTACCTAATGCGGAAAAGTAAATAATATAAAATGGTGACATCATCCTCAGCCGGATGTGCCCCAATAAAAGAATATTACATACAAATGAATTTTACATGAATGAAAAAGAAAAAATCTCATCTCACATAAAACCCCCGGCTTTTCAGAACACGACAATCCATTATAACATTTCGCAGCAACACATAATATCTCATATCATCAACGTAAGCAATTATGCGTATCCCGATTGTCGTTGATGTATAGCACGAAGTCGGTGATACACCACATACTACGCTTATGGTTGCAGAAAAGAAAGTGTAAAACTACAACAGTTGGAATCCGCAACCTCCTTAGACATCTCATGCCTAACCAAATGAATTCCTTAGACATCGCATGCCTAACAATTATAAACCCCGCATTTTAGTCTCATTATCGAAAACTCTTTTCAATATCAAGTCGGGCAATTCAACAAGATTCCCGACATCCTGATCGAATGCTCGTCGCAAATTTTAGTAGATGGCCGCACCCCCGGATGCCGTCGACGAAGTACACTAAGGCGGAACACCGCTGCCGCGATCACCCGAACGGATGCTTTTGGCGATGGGGTTCTCCTACAGTCAATCGGTCGGGGCTATAAGGCATGGCTGTCTATGAAGTTTACCCGGTGAGTATCCGCGTACGCTACGTGATTGCGACAGACTTTTGATCGCATCAAAATCCCATGGCAACCGATCATCTGAGACTAAACTGCTAGATTTATAACATTCAAATTAGTTATCTCATAACTACATGTGGATTCCAAATATTGTTGTAGCGCCTTGAAATATCGTTTTGGTGTTTTCCCGAAAATCGGTGAAAATGTGGTATTTTTCCGTAAATCGTCCTTTTTGTTATTTTGCAGTTTAGGACTAATTATACCTAATTTGGATAGGTAATTGCTTGTTTTTAGTAGCAAATGAGTTACTTATGAAATTCTGGTCGTTTAAAAAATTTTCCTAATTTTTTAATTTTTAATATTATTTTAAGCCGGTAAGAAAATACATTAAATTAGCGATAAATACAAATTTTTCTGGGCTAATTTTAATCTTTAAAATTATGTTAATTAAAATCTAGTTGTAATATAAATTTTTAGTATTTTATTTTGAGTTTTAACTAATTTTTTTTATAGAAAACGAAATTTATTGAATTTAAGCTTAAACTTGCAATTTTGGACTTGTAGGGGGTCTTTTTGCATAAAATTTTCTTTGTGCACTCTCTCTCACTTTTCCCTCACCCTAGGCCGGCCCATTTCTAGCAGCTCATGGAAGAAAATTCCATGCTCTTTTGACTTGTATATTGTGTGGAAATGGGGTTTTATTTTAAAGGTTTTTGAATTGTTTTTGGGTATGGTCTTTTGGGGTTGGTAGGAGTTGACCAAGACCTTTTTTCCCACACCCCACACCATCCCCTCTCCCTCATTCTGGCTGAATTCCAGCAGCCCCCCTTCATCTCTTTGTTCTTTTCGTTTTCTTCAAAAAATTCATTAAGTTGCTCCAAAAATTCCAAATTTAAACCTCACAATTTAAACCCCATCCTTCATCCCTTTTTCCTTCACCTCTCTTGCTTGGAATCATGATGCTATGAGGCCATCAATTGAAGCAAATTTCTTCTTGCTAGATCCATAGATTTGAGGTATAATTTCTACTCCTTTAAGTTAATATGGTTAGAATTCTTTAATTTAGTTGTTTTAGTGTTAATTTAGTGCTATTTTCATTCTAGTTTTCTTTATAGTTAATGGTTGAGTTAACTAGGGTTTCTTGAAACCATGTTTTAGTTAATTAAATCTTTTAATTAATCTAGTTGTTTACTTAACCAATCTATATGGTTACTTTGCTTAAGTGGCTTGATGTTATGCTAATCTAAGTTAACTTGTGTGAAATTTTTCATTGTTGTTGCTAATTGCCAAAAATCAAGAGAAGGGTTTGTGTTGGAATTATGGTTTGATGCATAGTTAATGGTTTAAAATTAGTGTAATGGCTAGCTAGTGGGTTAGTTTGGATTGTGTTAACTTTGTCGCTAATTGTCGATGTTTGCACCAAATTGCAAATTCTAGCTTACTAGTTGTGTTATAAAATATTGTGATGAAATATTGCGATGTCTTGATGACATTTTTAGCGTATCCTATGACTTTTTAGGATGTGTGAGTGCGGATTTTTGAGTGTTCGTGTTTTAGTTTTTCCGGGCGATCAAATCGACGATTCTAGTTAGTTTTGCGATTTTCGCGTGTGTTCCGCGCACCTTGTGCACGTTGTACCTAGCTTGTGAACGTTAGTATTTTCGTTTGGGTTTTGCGTCGTTCTCGATACGTAACCTTATCTTTGGTATTGATGTAAATTCCAGGTCGGTCGCGGAGACGTCAGACGCGGCACGAAAGGGGAAAGCGGTGATTGGACGTGACTAGCTCGGGATTCCGGTGAGTAGATGTAACATCTACGGGGGAACTATCGTTGGATGGCGCAAGTCGCCCGATAGTTTTAGTAGCTTAATAAGATTCTTAGTAATGTTAGTAATTAGGGGTGTATTACTTGTATGATTATTTGCTACATTCATGCCTTATATTGACATACATATACGAACCCATTCTATAGGACACCTGCACCATTGCCAGGGTTTTTATATGCAGCACGAGCACTATTCATGCTTACACACACCCCCTGGTAATTGCCATGCCACCACAATAGATAACCTTTAAATTGAAACCTTTTACTATAATTGATACTTAAACTCGCGCTATTGCTTTAATTCCTTAAAATGAAATCGTAGGATTGCTATTCATGTGCATGTGCTTCATCATATTATTTGCTCATGCCTAATCTATTAATCACACATCGCAACTTGATCATTGATACCATATGCATTCATTATCATTGACATATGCACTTATGACTATTTCTTGAGATTTTATGATATTTCTGGATTTCGGGGGAAAGCCGCAAAATTTCTAAACTTATTATATTTTTAAAATATGTAAATTGCGGTTTTCTAGTGATGTAAGTGTCGTCCACCATGAGTTTGCTGTGGTTTTTGAGATCCGTGTCGAGGAGTCGAGGAACCGTCACGGGTACATGGTGGGCCCGGTGTGGTACCCCGGTGCAAGATGAATGTGGTGTTGACGTTGAGCCTGGCAGGGGACGGATTACCTACCGGTGACTGTTTGGCACGGCGGATATCCAGAGGATACCGACCGTGCCCGCGAGATGATGAGATTTTGATATTGAGCTGGGTCAGCCAGATGGCTGAGGCCAGAGATACTATGACAAGGATATATGAGATTTGTGATAGTTTTGAGGTGTCGTTGCTGGACACAGGTTCTTGTTGATTCTATTGGTATTGTGCTGGTATTTCAAAAGAGATTCCTAAAGGAAGAACATGATTCTTATACTTACACATTCAGATCATGAGTTGATTCGCATTGCATTCATACCTGCTAGTATATTCATATTGCGCACATACCTGCTATTATGTCCTGCCTTACCTGTATTTGACATGCTAGGATGCTTGTGTGCATGCATTCGATAGCCTGTGTAGATGTTATTTATTACTCACTTGTCGGCAACTCACCCCCGTTGTGCCACAGCCCTTTTGCAGGTCCGCTCCGTCAGTACAGTAGCGGCGGGCGCACTTGCTTCTTTTGCCTCCTTTGCCTGGACTCGAGGTTTTGCTCTTAGGTGGGTTATATCATTATTTTTGTACCACCTTGTATATTCTTTGTATCTAGTGTACTCCATCTACTGTTTCTACCAGCATTATTTTATATTGACCTAGAGATGAGACTGTGAGATTTGTGGACTTTTTATGCTGTATTTTGGGGTCGAGCTCACTTGAGTCGACATGCTGTTTTCTCATGCTTCTTTATGATTATTTTGCATGTTGTTGTTTTATATTGCGTGGGATTTATGACCGCCTTGTGGCGAAGAGCTAGCTCCCGCTTGGGGATGCCTTATTTGTTGGATTCATTTATATTCTTGTTGTACCCATTTTGGGGTCCAGTATTTACAAAGGAGACTCTGCCGAAATTTTCGGAAAAATTTGTATTGTTTTTAAAAAGGGTTTTATATGACTTATTTGATAAACTCGCTTTCAATTGATTGGGTTTTATTCACTCTTTTGCTTATTTGGTTTTGGTTTCTGGGCTTTGGCTTACTTATTTTACGGACGTCTTGAGACGTTTCGTAAACTTAAGTGCCAGTCACGTTCCGTACCTTGCGGGTCGTGACAAAGTTGGTATCAGAGCGATAGGTTTTACCTTTTTGAGTGTAGGATGACCCTTGGTAGATGGAGTGACTTAAGTAGGGTAACGTAGCGTGTGTATGTCCGCGGCATACTTGCGATACGGTACTCCGCCTAAGTGACTTTAGGATATACTTGCTTGAAAATTCCTTCTTCGATTCCGTGTATCCTATGATTCTCTTGCACTGTTCTTATTATTCTTTTTCCTGTACCAGCCACGATGCCGCCGAAGGCTACGAGGGCACAGAGGGCTGCCACCCGAGACGAGATTCGAGCTGGCTCGTCCGAGACTAGGACTGAGCAGGGTGGTATGCCTACGCCGCAGGGACAGACCGATCCACCTTCCCCAGGCCGTATGGATAGGCTCGAGACTGGTATGGAGGAGTTGCGACAGATGATGGGGGGCATGCAGGAGCTACGTCAGATGGTAGGATCCCTAGTTGCAGCCAGTCGTATACCGAGGCCGGATGACGTACCTACTACATCACAGACGACCATGATACCTGCTCGTACTACTACCACCGTGGCCATCCCGGTTTCACTACAGGATTTCATGAGGCTGAGACCTCCAGTATTCACCGGCACCGAGGCAGCGGAGGACCCACAGACGTTCCTTGACAGTTTAGCAAGGATCTGCCGTTCGCTGAGATGTTCGGATGATCGATGGGTGGAGCTTGCGAGTTTCCGACTAGAGGGTCTTGCGCAGACATGGTGGGAGTCAGTCTTGAGAGGTCGAGCTGCAGGTCTACCGCCTATGACTTGGGCCGAGTTTACAGCGGTCTTTCTAGCTCATTTCCTCCCAGAGAGCGTTCGTGACGCCAGAGCTCGTAGCTTCGAGGCCTTAGTCAAGACACCTGGGATGACGGTGTCTGAGTATGACATCCAGTTTACACTGTTATCCCGATATGCTCCGTATTTGGTGGATACCGAAGATAAGATGGTGAAGAGGTTCGTACAGGGACTAGATGCCCAGCTATATCTTTCCATTGGCGCCCAGCACTACGACACTTATTCAGCTGCTATGGATATGGCATTACGGATGGTGGAACGCATATCACAGACTTCGGCTGTTTCTGGGCCGAAGAGGATTCTCACCGATGTACCGTCTCAGAGGCAGCGTGCCAGATTCTTTCCAAGAGATAGGTCTGGCAGAGGATTTGGACGGGGACAGTTATATGGTCCTTATCCCCAGGGACAGCAGCCGTCGCCAGGGTGTTTTGGGTGCGGGAGTCCGCACCATCTTGTCAGAGACTGTCCGGCGAGACGACAGGGAGCAGCGACAGTTCCGCATGTGACCCTACCACCATCACCACCCCCTCCTCAGAGAGCCCTACTTCCTACCACCGGCGATGCTCCATGCCAGTTAGGTGCACCCAGAGGCCGTGGGTGCGGCGGTCCTGTTCAGAGAGGACGAGGAGGCCGAGGTCGAGGTCAGCCCGCTATCGGTGGAGGACAGGCCCGAGTTTTTGCTTTGACACCGCAGGATGCGCAGGCATCCAATGCCGTTGTGACAGGTACCTTGCCAGTTTGTTCTTTCGACGCACGGGTATTATTCGACCCAGGTTCCACACATTCGTACGTCTCTACACACTTTGCACCGATGTTGGGCCGTGAGTCGTCGTCATTTGATCATCCGCTTGTTGTTAGTACTCCGGTAGGCAAGTCGTTTGTCGCTCGTTTTGTATTTCGATTGTGTTCCGTTTGTATCGGGGAGAGGGATTCATCAGTTGATTTGATTCTCCTCGATATGTTGGACTTTGATGTGCTTCTGGGCTTGGATTGGCTAGCCACTTGTTATGCTTCGGTGGACTGCCGTGAGAAGGCAGTCATATTTAGCTTTTCGGGAGAGCCAGTCCTTGTTATTTAGGGAGACCGCAGCGTCACCCTTCCCAGCTTGATTTCGTCTTTTCGCGCTGGTCAGCTCTTGCGGAAGGGATGTCAGGGATTCTTAGCGTATATTTGTGATACTCGAGCTGCAGAGGTTCCGTTGGACCGGGTCCCGGTTGTTTGTGAGTTCCCTGATGTTTTCCCTGATGAGCTGCCTGGGCTACCACCTGAGCGCGATGTTGAGTTCTGCATTGACTTGATTCCCGGCTCAGGACCTATTTCTCTACCGCCTTTTCGGATGGCCCCGGCAGAGCTTCGAGAGCTGAAGGATCAGTTGCAGGATTTGTTAGATAAGGGGCTTATTCGACCTAGTGTTTCTCCGTGGGGTGCTCCGGTCCTGTTTGTCAAGAAGAAGGATGGAAGTTTGCGCTTATGTATCGACTACCGCCAGCTGAACAAGGTTACCGTGTGGAACAGATATCCGTTGCCACGCATTGATGATTTTTTCGACCAGCTTCAGGGTGCGGGGTATTTTTCGAGGATCGACTTGCGATCAGGATAACATCAGCTGCGAGTTCGACAGGAGGATATACCGAGGACAGCTTTCCGCACGCGCTACGGCCACTATGAGTTTTTGGTGATGTCGTTCAGACTCACCAGCGCCCCAGCAGCATTCATGGATTTGATGAACCGTACATTCAGGCCGTATCTTGACTTGTTCATCATCGTGTTTATCGACGATATCTTGGTGTACTCCCGGAGCAGAGAGGAGCACGAGCAGCACTTGCGGATTACGTTACAGACTCTGAGGGAGCACCAGCTGTTCGCAAAGTTCTCCAAGTGTGCATTCTGGCTGGACAGCGTCGGATTCTTGGGTCACGTGGTTACGAGAGACGGCATATGTATGGAACCGAAGAAGATTGAGGCTGTTCAGCAGTGGCCCCGACCTACATCGGTTACTGAGATCCGTAGTTTTCTAGGCCTGGCAGGCTACTACAGGCGTTTTGTTCAGGACTTCTCCCGTATAGCTGCACCTTTGACCGGTTTGACCCGGAAGGGAGTTCCTTTCGTTTGGACAGAGGAGTGCGAGCGCAGTTTTCAGCAGCTGCGGACATGTTTGACTACGGCGCCGGTATTATCTTTGCCTTCAGAATCAGGCGGATTTATAGTCTACTGCGATGCTTCGCGAGTGGGGTTAGGATGCGTTTTGATGCAGCTTGGCCGGGTGATCGCATATGCTTCTCGGCAGTTGAAGAAGCATGAACAAAACTACCCCACTCACGATTTGGAGATGGCTGCAGTGGTCTTTGCATTGAAGATTTGGCGACATTACCTATATGGCGAGTCGTGCCAAATATTCACAGACCACAAGAGCTTAAAGTACATATTTCAGCAGCGAGACCTGAACCTCAGACAGCGTCGTTGGATGTAGTTGGTGAAAGACTACGACTGCGAGATCTTATATCACCCAGGCAAGGCGAATGTGGTGGCAGATGCGTTGAGTAGGAGGCCCGGGGGTAGTCTATCGTGTTTGCACGCAGTGCAGAGGCAGTCGTCAGCAGATTGGCAGATTTTATGCGACAGCCGAGTGGAGTTCGAGTTCACTCAGACAGGGCGACAGCTCGCGCTTGTTCGTGCACGCCCACAATTGATTGACCGTATATATGAGGCACAGCACAGTGACGACCGTTGCTCAGAGATCATGGCACAGATGGGACAGGGCAGATTTTCCGAGTTCGTGATTGACGATCAGGGGATTTTATGCTATGGATCTAGACTGTGCGTACCAGATGCTGATGGACTGCGGCGCGACATTCTTGAGGAGGCACACCAATCAGTGTATAGTGTCCACCCCGATTCCACTAAGATGTACCATGATATAAGAGAGACCTACTGGTGGGACGGGATGAAGAGGGACATTGCGGAGTTTGTATCGAGATGCCTGACTTGTCAGCAAGTCAAGGCCGAGCACCAGAGGCCCGCAGGAGAGCTGCAGCCGTTACCCATTCCGGAGTGGAAATGGGAGCATATTTCGATGGATTTCGTTGTGGGTCTACCCAGGACCAGTCGAGGGTATGACTCCATCTGGGTGATCGTGGATAGATTGACGAAAGCGGCTCACTTCCTACCAGTGAAGACCACTTTCAGCTTCGCTCAGTATGCTCAGCACTACATTGACGAGATCGTGCGACTACATGGCGTACCGACTTGTATCATGTCAGATCGAGGCACCCAGTTCACCAGCCGACTTTGGCAGAGACTTTAGGAGGCTTTGGGCACTCGTTTGAGCTTCAGCACAGCGTTTCATCCGCAGACCGACGGCCAGTCAGAGCGGACTATTCAGACTCTCGAGGACATGCTCAGAGCGTGCGTTTTAGACTTCGGCGGTAGCTGGGATCGTCATTTACCGTTAGTGGAGTTCTCCTACAACAACAGCTTCCAGGATACTATTCAGATGGCACCTTTCGAGGCATTGTATGGGAGGAGATGCAGATCGCCCGTTTGTTGGACAGAGCTCAGCGAGAGCAGTATACTGGGGCCGCAGCTTGTTGAGGAGACGACAGCGAAGATACAGTTGATTCGAGACCGGATGAGAGCAGCTCAGAGCAGGCAGAAATCGTATCCAGACAGGCGCCGTCGCAGACTAGAGTTCGCAGTTGGCGATCATGTTTTTCTGAGGGTCTCTCCGATGAAGGGCGTGATGCGATTTGGGCGAAAAGGAAAGCTTAGTTCCAGATTTGTGGGTCCCTTCGAGATCCTCGAGCGGGTCGACGCAGTTGCGTATCGTTTGGCTCTTCCACCCAGCTTTCCCGATGTTCACCCCGTCTTCCATGTTTCGATGCTCCGCAAGTACCTTCACGACCCTTCGCATGCGATTCAGCATTCAACGGTCCAGCTAGAGCGTGACCTTTCTTTTGCAGAGCAGCCGGTGGCCATCCTGGATCGGCAGGTGAAGAAGTTGAGATCGAAAGTTATACCGACCGTCAAGGTCCTTTGGCGTGGCCCGAGCAGTGAGGAGGTTACTTGGGAGGCCGAGGGAGAGATGCGGAAGAAATATCCCCATCTCTTTGAAGGTACGCGTAGTTATATTTTTAAATTCGGGGACCGAATTTCTTTAAGGGGGGAAGATTGTAGCGCCTTGAAATGTCGTTTTGGTGTTTTCCCGAAAATCGGTGAAAATGTGGTATTTTTCCGTAAATCGTCCTTTTTGTTATTGTGCAGTTTAGGACTAATTATACCTAATTTGGATAGGTAATTGCTTGTTTTGAGTAGCAAATGAGTTATTTATGAAATTCTGGTCGTTTAAAAATTTTCCTTAATTTTTCAATTTTTAATATTATTTTAAGCCCGTAAGAAAATACATTAAATTAGCGATAAATACAAATTTTTCTGGGCTAATTTTAATCTTTAAAATTATGTTAATTAAAATCTAGTTGTAATATAAATTTTTAGTATTTTATTTTGAGTTTTAACTAATTTTTTTTATAGAAAACGAAATTTATTGGATTTAAGCTTAAACTTGCAATTTTGGACTTGTAGGGGGTCTTTTTGCATAAAATTTTCTTTGTGCACTCTCTCTCACTTTTCCCTCACCTTAGGCCAGCCCATTTCCAGCAGCTCATGGAAGAAAATTCCATGCTCTTTTGACTTGTATATTGTGTGGAAATGGGGTTTTATTTTAAAGGTTTTTGAATTGTTTTTGGGTATGGTCTTTTGTGGTTGGTAGGAATTGACCAAGACCTTTTTTCCCACACCCCACACCATCCCCTCTCCCTCATTATGGCCGAATTCCTGTAGCCCCCCTTCATCTCTTTGTTCTTTTCATTTTCTTCAAAAAATTCATTAAGTTGCTCCAAAAATTCCAAATTTAAACCTCACAATTTAAACCCCATCCTTCATCCCTTTTTCCTTCACCTCTCTTGCTTGGAATCATGATGCTATGAGGCCATCAATTGAAGTAAATTTCTTCTTGCTAGATCCATAGATTTGAGGTATAATTTCTACTCTTTTAAGTTAATATGGTTAGAATTCTTTAATTTAGTTGTTTTAGTGTTAATTTAGTGCTATTTTCATTCTAGTTTTGTTTATAGTTAATGGTTGAGTTAACTAGGGTTTCTTGAAACCATGTTTTAGTTAATTAAATCTTTTAATTAATCTAGTTGTTCACTTAACCAATCTATATGGTTACTTTGCTTACGTGGCTTGATGTTATGCTAATCTAAGTTAACTTGTGTGAAATTTTTCATTGTTATTGCTATTTGCCAAAAATCAAGAGAAGGGTTTGTGTTGGAATTATGGTTTGATGCATAGTTAATGGTTTAAAATTAGTGTAATGGCTAGCTAGTGGGTTAGTTTGGATTGTTGTGTTGGATTGTGTTAACTTTGTCGCTAATTGTCGATGGTTGCACCAAATTGCAAATTCTAGCTTACTAGTTGTGTTATAAAATATTGTGATGAATTATTGCGATGTCTTGATGACATTTTTAGCGTATCCTATGACTTTTTAGGATGTGTGAGTGTGGATTTTTGAGTGTTCGGGTTTTAGTTTTTCCGGGCGACCAAATCGACGATTCTAGTTAGTTTTGCGATTTTCGCGTGTGTTCCGCGCACCTTGTGCACGTTGTACCTAGCTTGTGAACGTTAGTATTTTCGTTTAGGTTTTGCGTCGTTCTCGATACGTAACCTTATGTTTGGTATTGATGTAAATTCCAGGTTCGGTCGCGGAGACGTCAGACGCGGCACGAAAGGGGAAAGCGGTGATTGGACGTGACTAGCTAGGGATTCCGGTGAGTAGATGTAACATCTACGGGGGAACTATCGCTGGATGATTATTTTCTACATTTATTACTCACGAGTTGGCAACTCACCCCCGTTGTGCCACAGCCCTTTTGCAGGTCCGCTCCGTCAGTACAGTAGCGGCGGGCGCACTTGCTTCTTTTGCCTCATTTGCTTGGACTCGAGGTTTTGCTCTTAGGTGGGTTATATCATTATTTTTGTACCACCTTGTATATTCTTTGTATCTAGTGTACTCCATCTACTGTTTCTACCAGCATTATTGTATATTGACCTAGAGATGAGACTGTGAGATTTGTGGACTTTTTATGCTGTATTTTGGGGTCGAGCTCACTTGAGTCGACTTGCTGTTTTCTCATGCTTCTTTATGATTATTTTGCATGTTGTTGTTTTATATTACGTGGGATTTATGACCGCCTTGTGGCGAAGAGCTAGCTCCCGCTTGGGGATGCATTATTTGTTGGATTCATTTATATTCTTGTTGTACCCATTTGGGGGCCAGTATTTACAAAGGAGACTCTGCCGAAATTTTCGGAAAAATTTGTATTGTTTTTAAAAAGGGTTTTATATGACTTATTTGATAAACTCGCTTTCAATTGATTGGGTTTTCTTCACTCTTTTGCTTATTTGATTTTGGTTTCTAGGCTTTGGCTTACTTATTTTACGGACGTCTTGAGGCGTTTAGTAAACTTAAGTGCCAGTCACGTTCCGTACCTTGCTGGTCGTGACAATTGTATCGCATTCCGGATAAATAGACAATATTAAACTTTCCGATCGAATAATCAAACACCCAAGTTTTGCCAAATAGTTCTCAACATTTGAAATTAGTTTAAAAACATCCATCACATGCCACAGTACCAATGGTCCAGCAGTAGAAGGGTCAAGCCAACGCCTCACATGTGGCAACGCTGTACAGCCCCAAACTCTAAGGTATAGAGGCAGTTCAGATGGTCACATAATCGAGTTAAGGTTTGTGTTCTTCTATAGGGTCCACCGCGTTACTTGCACGACTAAGAATGTTCTTAAACTTCGGAAAAATCCAACACTTGGAAATTTTCCGGCAGGGGAAAAGTGAGTTATTGATATCCATTCGAACATTTTAACACGTTCTAAAATTATCCGGAAAAAATTAAACGAAGTTAAACTTTCCGATCGAATCAACAAGTTCCCAATACAACACAGAAAACTTAACACTTGAGTAATATCAAAAATACCCAGAAGCATCAGGAATTAGCTACGGATGTTATCCTAGAAAAATGAAACCCTAGTTCCCTCTTTCGACCGTAGAACCGCCGCGCAAGGCATGGCCTTGCCGCGGTTCCACGGCGGTTTGAGGGGATTAGGGGGTCGTTTTTCATAGCAATCCTTATAATTCCCTACTAATTTTTTTGAGTATTTTTAATGCAGAAAAAATCACATTTTTAGAAAATATCTAGATAGGGGTCTAAACCGGGGTTTCGGTGTTCGATCGGACTGTAAACATCGTCTAGACTTCGCCTAAAGCTCTAGCTTGGCACTGATACCACTTTAGGGTTACAAGGCACTCTTATAAGGGTCTATAAGGCATCAAACATGCCCGATTTAATATTTAGACGTGCCGAACAGCCCTAACCAAGATCTTTAAACTAGAGATTAGGCGAAACAAAGTAAGTAAATAACTTTACTTCTATGAGTTTGGGATTACAACCTTTGTAGTGCGGTCCTTCACTTTTAAAGCTCCGTGTTGAGGTCCCTTCGCTGCGATCATCGAGTACCCGGACTCTAGAGAGGCTCCACGAAGAGAAAGATGCAAGCTTGCTTCCGATCTTCAATAACAAAGATGATCTACCTTGAAGTTTCTTTAACACAAGCTCTCACTCACTAATGAAGTGAACACCCTAATCTAAATGGCTAGTATAGATTAGGATGATGATGTAGGAATTTAGCTTTTATTTATTTTCTCAATCTCACTCATTTTCATCACCTCTCAAAATGCTAGAAAGCTTTTCAAGCAAGAAGGAAGATGAAGAAGAAGCTAACTCTTTTGTGATGAATAATGAATGTGTAGTGTGGTTAGAAATGCAACCATGGGTTAAGTATGATAACTTAACCCATGTAGAGACTTAACCATGGTCAAATGTTGAGTTGGGTTAAAAAATATCTACAAAAATATCTATACAAAATATCTATGTAAAAACAAAACAAAAGCTTCTAGAAGCTTCTAGAAAAATTAACTCAAATCAAACCTTAATCATGTTTAATCTCCACTAATCACGTTGCATTAATAACCCTAACATGTTACAATATTATATATCACATATACAATATTTAGTGTAACAAAATAAAATAATACAATTAACATATATCGCATATATATCAATGAATTACCCGAGTGAGAAAAAGAATCTTTTAGTGAGCTTATATCAGTTAATGTAATTAAATATATCAAATATATAATTATACATTAAATTATCGAATCAACACTTGATCCGAAAATCCGGCTATTTCACAAAATAACCGACTAATATAATCTGTATCAGTTCATCGAATCAACACTTGATCCGATGTCCCGGCTATATCACATATACCCGGCCGATATCTCATATCTTGAGAATCTAATACGGTATCATATACACGTATTGTTCTCGGTCCCGCACATATCATATATGTGCTCCAACTCCGTTTTGCCTTAGTCAAGGAACCTCTGTGTAGGACTCTAAAGAATCGTCAATACGCCGACAGTAAGTGATGATCAAACTAAATACCCACAAGCTGCAAGCGGTCAGCTAAACGTAACAGCCACACAGGTATTGAGTGATCAGAAGATCAACAAGTAAGCCTGTACATTCTCCCGTGAATCCATTCAGTAACACTTCCGTACAGTCAGGTCTCTTCGTCTGATATGTCGCATATCTCACCTAGGGCCGGTAAACGTCAGACCCCAGTAGCTTGATAAGTCGTGTCGATATGAGATCTATAATAGTTCGAGAAACTACTGATAACACTTACCAGTAAATCTCAGCAACCCTGGCGAGAGATTTCCAGTTATAGCCAATCGAACACAGCGCAACATCAACTCCCTATACCGGGAGAGACGAATCCCCTCCTATCGCTCATTGCCTCCAAGTGATTCAGGACTGTACCCAAAAGCCACCTTTTTGCACGCCCTCTTGGATGTGGTATGTGTAACACCTTAGGTCGTGTTTAGGGGATAATTATATTTTAATAGATAGTTTTTGGTAAAAAGTTTACCAAATTAAGTTTCAGATATTTTATTCTAATTAATGAACATTTTATTAGGATTTTTCTAGGCATACGCACACTTGTGCATGTTAACTAGGGTTTAGATTTGGGGTTAAACTATGATTAGCTAGCATGAAGAATTAACCCATTCTCTTTAAGTTAATTGATTTTCATTAGGTGTATTTGGGTTTTTATTATGTGTGTTGTTTTCTTGTTTATTTATATTTGAGAAATGATGTGGATTTTTGTTGTTGACTTGGGAGAGAGAGAGTATGGGCAATATGGCTTGAGCCATGCTCATTTAATGAGAGAGAGAGGGGTTGACAAGGGTGCCTCATTTCTTTTCTCATTTTTCTCACAACTCTCACACGCACCCACACTCAGCTGAGAGAGAGAGAGAGGCAGCAGCTGCAGAAGAAGCATCAGCAGCAGCAACTAGCAGCAGCAACAGCATCATCATCAGCAGCATCAGCAGCAGGCAGTGGCAGCAGCAACATCAACAGCAGCCCCCAGCAGCTGCAACAGCACTTCCCATCTTCTCCACCTCCTTTCTCCTTGCACCTAGGGTCTTGTAAGGTATAGAATCTGAGCCCAACTTCTTGTTTGTTTAACGTATGTGTAGTTTAGCTTCGGTTTGTATAAAAAGTGAGATTTTGTGCTTGAAATGGTGATTTGTGTGAACTTATGGTTCAGTGCTGTTAATATTGGTTAACCTAGCCTAATTAGGTGTTATTAAGACCATGTAAATCTAGTTAGACCCCAGATTACACCAAAATACCATAGGGTTTCAAAATGTGCAAAATTTAGTGTTTTTAAGTGAAATTTCACCTTTCAGTGATCTGCTATAGGCCCGAGTAGTCCACGTTAAAATTGAGGAAACTGGAGCACACTTGATATACCCTGACCACACCACCAGAGCCCGAGACCCCTACCCCATAGCGAGGCCGCCGGTTTATTCTTTCTGGCCCCAATTTGCGGCCAGATAAGGGAATTTTTGGGTGATGTTTGCATGGGTAGGAGTCTGGTGTTATTTCTAGGCCAGTGGTATGCATAGTTTTGTAGGTTGTTAGCCTGGGTAGAATCTGGGACGTTATATCATATTTCTAGTACGTTTTGTTCGCGCGATACGCGCGATACGCGAGAGGGTTCCATGATTCAGCGTATCGCGGCGTGTCGGGGTTAGTTTTAGACGCGTGCACACGTTTAGCGTATCGTACACACGCGCGTTTAGTTCATGACGCGAGCGTATCGTTTGACTTCGATATCACATTTTGCGAGATAGTTGCTTATATATGGATTCTTGTGTAATTCCAAGTTCGCAGGCGGGTACGTCAGACGAAGCTAAGAAAGAGGAGCAGGTGGTCGGCTACGAGTAGCGCACGACCAGGTGAGTAGATTTAACATCTACGGGGAAATCGCCTGTATGGCGTTAAGCGTCAGGGCGAGTCAGGATATTAGTTTGTAGATGTTCATATGGACTGTAGTAGCATACCTTATTATTGCATATAGAAATGATAGCATAGGACACTGCACTGTCTCTAACGGTTCAAGTCGCACGAGCACGATTGATATGCTACACTCACACCGTTAGTGATTGCCATGACACTCACATTATAGGATTGCTATAAATCATTTATCATATTGATTCCACCTTATTGATGTTGTCATGATTTGCCGCATAACAGCATATGTTATATCCACATTTGGGCACATATGCTCACATACCCATACTGGTACTACGCATACATATATTGATATCTTCATACCTGCGCACATGCACACTGTATATTCATACCAGTGCACACATATATTGATATCTTCATACCTGCGCACATGCACACTGTATATTCATATCAGTGTGCGCAGGTATGAAGATATCAATATATGTGTGCACTGGTATGAATATACAGTGTGCATGTGCGCAGGTATGAAGATATCAATATATGTGTGCGTAGTACCAGTATCGGTATGTGATGCATACGTGCCCAAATGTGGATATAACATATACTGTTATGCGGCAAATCATGACAACATCAATAAGGTGGAATCAGTACGATATATGATTTATAGCAATCCTATAATGTGAGTGTCATGGCAATCACTAACGGTGTGAGTGTAGCATATCAATCATGCCCGTGCGACTTGAACCGTTAGTGACAGTGCAGTGTCCTATGCTATCATTTCTATATGCAACAATAAGGTATGCTACTACAGTCCATATGAACATCTACAAACTAATAACCTGACTCGCCCTGACGCTTAACGCCATACGGGCTATTTTCCCGTAGATGTTAAATCTACTCACCTGGTCGTGCGCTACTCGTAGCGGACCACCTACTCCCCTTTCTTAGCTTCGTCTGACGTACCCGCCTGCGAACTAGGAATTACACAAGAATCCATATATAAGCAACTATCTCGCAAAACACGATATCGAAGTCAAACGATACGCTCGCGTCGCGAACTAAACGCGCGTGTGTACGATATGCTAAACGTGTGCACGCGTCTAAAACTAACCCCGACACGCCGTGATACGCTGAATCATGGAACCCTCTCGCGTATCGCGCGAACCAAACGTACTAGAAATACGATATAACGTCCCAGATTCTACTCAGGCTAACAACCTACAAAACTATACATACCACTGGCCTAGAAATAACAACAGACTCCTACCAATGCAAACATCACCCAAAAATTCCCTTATCTGGCCGCAAATTGCTGCCAGAAAGAATAAACCGGCGGCCTCGCTATGCGGTGGGGGTCTCGGGCACTGGTGGTGTGGTCAGGGTATATCAAGTGTGCTCCAGTTTCCTCAATTTTAACCTGGACTACTCGGGCCTATAGCAGATCACTGAAAGGTGAAATTTCACTTAAAAACACTAAATTTTGCACAATTAGAAACCCTATGGTATTTTGGTGTAATCTGGGGTCTAACTAGATTTACATGGTCTTAATAACTCCTAATTAGGCTAGGTTAACCAATATTAACAGCACTAAACCATAAGTTCACACAAATCACCATTTCAAGCAGATAATCTCACTTTTTATACAAACCGAAGCTAAACTAAACATACGTTAAACAAACAAGAAGTTGGGCTCAGATTCAATACCTTACAAGACCCTAGGTGCACGGAGAAAGGAGGTGGAGAAGATGGGAAGTGCTGCTGCAGCTGCTGGGGGCTGCTGTTGATGTTGCTGCCGCCACTGCCTGCTGCTGCTGATGCTACTGATGATGATGTTGTTGCTGCTGCTAGTTGCTGCTGCTGATGCTTCTTCTGCAGCTGCTGCCTCTCTCTCTCTCTCTCAGCTGACTGTGGGTGTGTGAGAGTTGTGAGAAAAATGAGGAAAGAAATGAGGCACCCTAGTCAACCCCTTTCTCTCTCATTAAATGAGCATGGCTCAAGCCATATTGCCCATACTCTCTCTCTCCCAAGTCAACAACAAAAATCCACATCATTTCTCAAATATAAATAAACAAGAAAACAACACACATAATAAAAACCCATATACACCTAATGAAAATCAATTAACTTAAAGAGAATGGGTTAATTCTTCATGTTAGCTAATCATGGTTTAACCCCAAATCTAAACCCTAGTTAACATGCACAAGTGTGTGTGTGCCTAGAAAAATCCAAATAAAATGTTCATTAATTAGAATAAAATATCTGAAACTTAATTTGGTAAACTTTTTACCAAAAACTATCTATTAAAATATAATTAACCCCTAAACACGACCTAAGGTGTTACAATCTTCCCCCTTTAAAGAAAATTCGTCCCCGAATTTTAAAATACAAAGCTACGCTTACCTTCGGAGGGATGAGGGAACTTCTTCCGCATCTCGCCCTCAGCCTCCCAAGTGATCTCTTCACCGTTTGGGATGCACCAAAATACCTTCACCGATGGCAAGACCTTCGATCGAAGTTTCTTCACCTGCCGGTCCAATATTACAACTGGCTGTTGGGTGAACGAAGGATCACGCTCGAACTAAATGGTCTGGCGCTGAATCTAATGAGAACGGTCATGAAGGTAATTGCAAAGTATCGATATAAAGAATACGGGGTGAATATTCAATAATCTGGGTGGAAGTGCCCAACTTAAGGTAACGAACCAACTCGCCTTAGGGATCGTAAAAAGACTTACTATCCTGGAAAGCTTCCCAAAACTCAACATGTCATTTATCGGAAATTTCCGTGGGATTACATGATCTGCCATTGCGAACTCGAATCTGCGACCCTCTTGGTCAGCATCTGATCTCTATCCGCAATAGACCATTCTCATCCTGACCCAAAACAACCGGGTCATTTCCGAAATTTCTAAACTAGCTGAGGTCCAATAATCCTATAACACGGAGTTAGGAAAACAAACTGGTGATCGACACGACCTAACCTCTAAACCTAAAGGTTACCAATTAGAGTGTCTCCTGATAACTGCTATCAAAGGAGAACCCTATCGATGGCAAACGACGATCCCCAACTGCTGACAACAATTTCTACATATGCACAACTTAACAATAACATCTGAGCAAACTGAGTATCACCGGATGACAAACATCCGGAAGGAGTCACATCTTAACTAAACCTGGGTGGACACCATAACGAATTTCGGGGAGATCTGCTCTCGTTCCCTCTTCGGAACGGTTTAAGGTTGCAACTCTCCAGCCGGTCTCAGTTGCCCAACTCAAACACACAACAAGACAGACACCTTGAAACGAATCCCAAGACATCTTTTTTCTATCCCTGCCCACCCGTAACTACCTTACAAGTCACGTTAACAGTTGGTGGGGCTTGAATGGGTACAGAGAGTTGACCGATGTGCCTGCCCTAGGATTCCACGTCTCTTCCCTATAATATTAGGTACACAAGTGTCTCTCTAACCTAGCACACCCTTGCATTACCCAGCCGAGTAGGCTGCAATATCTCTGACGAACGAGCGTCGGCAGGCAGTGTCTCGCGAAAGCGATTTAAGAAAAGTGGTCGGGCGCGAACATGAGCAAGCTGTCTCCTCAGAAGAGACGAACTTATGCTGTACTCAACGATCGCACAAGAACTGTGAATCTGCGGAGGACTATCGCGACAATCAAATTTCACCGCAGGAAGGTGTACCTTTAACTCTGGTGGTCCGTGAAAATCTGACACGACTCTCAAACAAGTGGTGTCTCTAATCTCCAGCGCAAAACCATCGCGGCCATCTCTAGATCATGAGTGGGATATCCTTCTCGTACTTCCACCAAATGTAAGGAAGCAAAAGAGATAACTCCATTGTGTCACCTCAGTACACATACGAGTCCTACTCACGAAACATCACAGTTAAACCACAAATTCGCCAGAACCCAAAAGCAAGGAAAGGGCTAAAGCAGTTGTTAACCAAGTCTTCACTGCCGAAACTCCGTACACAAGCCTCAGTCCAAAGAAAAGAAACCTCCATTCCAGTCAATTTAGTCAACGGTGCAGCATTACACTAGCAATCCTAGAAGAAACGGCAGTAAAAACCTACTAAGCCCAAAAATCTACGGACCTCCATCCTGCTCACAAGTCTGGGCCCAAGCTGTACGGCCACGATCTTCCTCGGAACCATACAAAGTCGTCTTCGTAACTACAAGACCTAGGATGTTAGTGTATATGCCCTAGAGGCCATTACTGTATCATACTAGTATGTATATTACTGGATGGAAGCTTGGGATATTCACAGTTGTACAGACAATCTTGCTCAATATAGTAGTATGCTACTTGTTTTGTCTCTGCTTTAATGTGTACAAGTGTTTGTTTCTTTATTATATTACCTATACGCATTAGTAGAGCCCTTAGGATCCTTGCTTGATTACCGGCGTTGTGATGGCGATCACACTCGTGGGGGCTGGGTAATCCATAAGCACATCCTTATACACGTCCCTAGTCGTGGGATTATCGAGATAGGGCATCGATACTCCGGAGTAGACTAGCGTATGCGATTCTCATCCCAGCACGGGAGACTGTCTATCCCACAGCCGTCAGTACGTCGTACTTGAGATAGTATGCGGGTGCTCGTTAGGTTACGAGTACACTGGACAGGACTCGTCGGGAACTGATGGTTGGTATTATACCTATCGTCAGTTATCAGTTCCCAGGTGAAATGAGTATAGCTTAGTCCGCTGACTTGACACTGTCACTTCGCCTCGAGTGTGTTCCCACTGTTCTTTGATTACTACCCTACCACGGCTCTACTGAGTCGTGCAAACAGGTAGTAGTTAGATGCAGTCCCGAAGCACTTGGAGGCAGTGACGGTTAGACAGGATTCGTCTCTCCCGGTATTCGGGGTTGAAATCGCGCTGTGTCTAGGAGAGCCATTACACGAGTAGTCCCTGGCCAGTGCAAGCGAGATATACTGGTAGGTTTCCAGTGTTATCTAAGGGTATTCTGGGCTTAACTCCGACACGACTTGTACCGCTATTAGGGGACTGACGTTTACCGCCCCCATAGGACCGCCATGCGATGTATCAGACGAACAGACCGGACTGTACGGTGATTGTCATATACAGGCTCAGTAGGAGTTCGGATGGGTTTACCTCATCGGGCTTCTTATCGACATCTACCTGGGGACCGTTACGTACAGCTAGTGCCGCTTGCGGTCTGTGGTTAAACCCACTGCCAGCGTAGTGTCGAGTCTTTAGAGTCCCACACAGAGAGTTTCCATACACTGAGCGAAACGTGTAGAGGCCGTATGGTTTTGAGGCAGGGCTACGATCACTTACGTACACGTGTGTGCGTATGCTGTTCCGGCAGGCAATACTAGTGGGCTTTGGTTTAAGCCAGATCCTACTATTGCACAGATTGATTTGTTTTGTCTTCTGTGCATCCGCATTCTACGGAAAACGGATGCGGGTGTGTATGCATAGTTTTGAGGAGAGATGAAGGAGGAGGTGCCCCATTAAGGTTTTGGCAGTTGGTTCGGCCAAAACCGTAATGTGGCACACTCATTATGGTTTTGACAATTCGTTTGGTCAAAACCGTTATGAGCCGGAGACATTGTTTACTAATCCTTTTAGTGATAGATTTGTGATGGCTAATTGCATTGACCATTTGACCACTTAGATCTCTCTTGACTTTGTTGACCCGTTGACCGTGTTGACCATTGACCTTCAAGAGAAATCCACACTCTTCTTTCATTTCTTTTTATTTCTTGTGTTTTGATAATGGTCAATTCAATGTGCCATCAACTTTTATCATGATAGGATTAGTAATGATGATTTTGTGTATTATTGCAACCATGGTTCATTTCATTTGGGCTTAATCTTTTCATTATTCTCTTCTCATTCTCTCTCTTGAAGTGAGAAGAAAAAGAAAAGCTCCATGGTTGCTAAGTTTCTCCTTCCTCCTCCTCCTCTTGATCTCATCTTTTGATCTCATGTGTTGAGAGAAAAAGTTCCCACAAAGACAAACACAACCATACATCTCCTCCACACAACCTAGGGCTTCTAGACTAGCAATCTCTTTGCCCTAGTTACCTCGGCTCGAGGTGGAGCTCGGTGTACATCTCTCGGGTGCATCGTCTTCGACTAAAGGAGGCCGCGGAGGTGACCAAAGTCCGGATCAACCCTCGGAGCAAGCAAAGAGAAGAACAACAAGAAGAGAAGGAGTTCAAGTTAAGGTATAACCCCTAACCGAGTAGATAAATCTCTAGTTAGGATGCTAGTGTGTTGTTTAGCAAAGATCCGGCTTTTACGGTCCATGTTACCAAGTCTAGAAAAAATTTTGTTTTACCGTTTCCGCAACCCCGAAAGTACCGGGAAAGGTAACGTGGACCTAACAGTGGTATCAGAGCCTAACTAAACACATCCTAGCATATTAGCAAAGTATCTAGAATTTCGACCGGACGAAAAACCGCAAAACACACCGGAATTTCAAGTTTCTGTCGATTTTTAGAACTGTTCCAAAATTAATAAATCATACACTAAAAATCGGATCAGGCTTTTTATAGAATACTGAAGAAAAATGGTCACCTAACTCAGTTAAATCGCCGCGGTTCCGCGGCATAAGCAAGCTTATGCCGCGGAACCGCGGCCGAGTTAACTCGGTTGGCGATTCTCTTTTCTGCAGTGTTCTTATATGGGTATTTTGGGATTTTTGAAATATGACTTTTCTGCCCAGATTTTCCAGAAAGCAAAATTGTTTTTGGGGCTTAAAAATCTATATTTTTAGTTGATGTTCTGTAGACTTTGGCTAATGGTTATATCTGTAATGTTATATGTGTATTGAACGTCTGCTAATCAATATACGTCGATTAGTGGGGGTTATACATATCTGTGATCTGTAATGATTGATGGTTTGTGTATATGAACTTGTTGGATTGTCGCGGATGAGTAGCCGGGGTGGATGTAAGATGAGAGTTTCTTTTTCTTTCATTCATGTAATAAATTTGTAAATTGATGTAATATTATTTGTATGGCCGCACAACCGGGTCGGGGTTGTAGCCGTCATTGCATAATTCTTTTTACTGTTTTTGCTCCTAGGATAGACCCATGGAGGGGGTGCACAAACTACCGGGTATCTCGAAGTGCCGAGTGGCCTACTCACGGTGTTGAGGGAGGTTGCTTCGCTTCGGGTACTTGGCGGGTAGTTTGCCGCACCCGTAGGGATCTTGGGTGGGGTTTTGGCTATTCATCGCGACCGTGTAATCCGCTTTTCGTTGCAGGCTCGAACGAATTGCGGGTTCCTAGTATATCCAAAGTGTTCATCTGTGATCTGGATTGGCTATCATTGCTATATATCTATATATAATAACTATTTAGGCGTTGCTTATGTTTTTCAGCCGCGCTAGCCCAGACCCCGCTCTGTCGTTAGTTAAGTAACCTAACGGTTGATGACGGGCCCCGTGGCGAATGCGAATGGCATAAGCGTACGTCATATTTTGGTTGT
This sequence comes from Agapanthus africanus, assembly GCA_030015575.1. Taxonomy (NCBI): domain Eukaryota; kingdom Viridiplantae; phylum Streptophyta; class Magnoliopsida; order Asparagales; family Amaryllidaceae; genus Agapanthus; species Agapanthus africanus. The sequence continues at coordinate 283,529,283 of CM057343.1, read as the reverse complement.
TTTCTGCAATGGTAGGATTTAAATGATGGGACGCATTAAAAGAACTAATGCAAGAAAAGAAACCTAAAAGACGTTGTTGGAACAATTTTTTTCAAAAAGCTGTTATTGCAGGGAACATTTTGTTTTGCATCGAGGTATTCGGTTATGAATGCCCAGCACCTCAGTCAACGAGGCAAGGGCCGAGATCCCTTCATCGGGAGTGACCCCTTGGACAAAAGTTTGCGTCAGTGTAATAACTTCTCTATAGTCGATTAATTCTTTCTTTGCATCGAGGTATTCAGTTTGGAATATCCTGCACTTCATTCGACGACGAAAGAGCCGAGATCCCTTCACAGGGAGTGACCTCTTTAGCAAAAGTTTTACGCCACTATATTTTCAAAAAGGCAATCACGTTCCTTCAACGATATCAAGTTCATTACGTTAACGGGTTTTTCGCCAAAAACCCAGCCATAGCCCTCCGTCGTTTCGGATTAATATTATTTATTATTCGTGCTACATTTGTTGACCTAGTCAAGGCGTAGTGAACGGTAGCTAAATAATATTTTTCTGTGGATTGCAAATGTGATTGGTTAAGACAGTCGTGCGGCCTTGTTGACCTCGTCAAGGGCACGTACGGGTGGGTCTAATGCAATCAGGATAATGACTGGTAGAACTTGACTAACAGTTTGTGGCTTGTTGACCTAGTCAAGGTCATAAACCGTTAGGGGCAAAAACCACATCGGGAGTTTCAAAAGTACTGAAACTTGATAGTGTTGCATACCATTTGGAGTGTGATGATTCTGGAAGGATTCCTTCAGTTTTGTCACGCGATGATATTTGGATCCCGATCATACTGTGAGTATATGCTACTCCTCGGGAACTTTCTCGCTTAACGATCAATGCTATAAACCAAGTAGGTGTCTAGAAAGGTGTTAGCGGGGCTACGCCCACAGGGAAAAGAGGTTACTTAATTAAGGAACTTCGCGAAAGCGTTGGAAAACCTCCCTCGAAGTACCGACACTGGCCTGGCTGAACGGTTAAGCAAGTATTGTATGGTGAGATTGATCCCGACTAATTCTTCCTTTATGTTTTGAGGAGGGATTCGAGAGACAGTGGGAGCCATCCTGTTTAGATAAATTAAAAACCAATCTAAACTTGCAAGAGCGCACGCTAAGTGTTTCTTTTCTCTCTCTCCAGGTAGCAACCATTTCACGCCCTAATCAAGATAATAAAATGTATCGCTTGACCGATCCGAATTCTTATTCAGGGCTGGGGAACGTTGGTTCAGCTCTAACTTGTGACAACAGTCATGAGTATGAACAAGGGAAAGGGGATTGTATGGATTCCCAGGATACCCGGTTGAAGAAGAAGCATGGTTTTGCATCTACTTCAGGTGTTCTTGTAATTGAGAACTGTTTTACGGTCAGCCCTACCTCCTGGGTACTTGATACCCTGATCTCATATCTGTAATTTATTGCAGGACTGAGAAAAAGTAGGAAAGTTGCACCGGGTGATATGTCGCTCAGAGTAGCGAATGGAGCACAAGTTAATGCGGCAGCCGTCGGTGAATATCACCTAGTATTGCCAAATAGCAAGACTATGATTTTGAACGATTGCTACTATGTACCTTCCATGGTTTGCAACATCATATCGGTTTCTTTACTCGATAAAGATGGATATAACTTTGTTCTTGATAGAAATATCATGAACATTTACCTTCATAAGGTACTGGTTGCAGAAGGTACACTGTATAATGGTATCTATGTTCTAAATCAGAATACAGTTCTCAATATACAAAACACACGCAAGAGGAAGAATTCAGATACGAATGAATCCTACTTGTGGCATTGTAGACTTGGTCATATCGGAGAGAAAAGACTGAGTAAGTTGCCTAAAGATGGACTCTTGAATGCGTTCGAGTTTTCATCTTATGAAACTTGTCAGTCCTGTCTCAAAGGGAAGATGACCAAATCTCCGTTCACCCGACATGGAGAAAGAGCAGCAGAGCTCTTGGGACTCATACACAGTGATGTATGTGGTCTGATGTCTACACATGCAAGGGGTGGGTTCTCCTACTTCATCACATTCACTGACAATCTCTCTAGGTTCGGATATGTGTATCTGATGAAACACAAATCTGAAGCTTTTGAGAAATTCAAGGAATTTAGAAACGAAGTAGAGAACCAGACTGGCAAAAGTATCAAGATCCTCCGGTCTGATAGAGGAGGGGAGTACTTAAGCACGGAATTCCTAGATTACTTAAAAGAGAATGGTATTCTCTCTCAGCTTACTCCTCCTTATACACCACCGCACAACGGTGTATCGGAGAGGAGGAATCGTACCCTTCTGGATATGGTTCGCTCCATGATGAGTAATGCCGAGTTGCCTCTTTCATTTTGGGGACATGCGCTATTGACAGCAGCATATCTATTGAATGATGTTCCGTCTAAATTAGTGCCTGAGACTCCATTCGTGATATGGAATGGAAAAAGGCCATATCTTAAAAGATTTAAGATATGGGGTTGTTCGGCTTATGTTAAAACGCATAAACCGGATAAACTAGAGGCACGGTCAGTTTTATGTAAGTTTGTGGGATATCCAAAGAATGGTTATGGATATCTATTCTACCACACAGAGGAACAGAAGTTATTTGTTGCTCAGCATGCCGTTTTCTTAGAAACGGATTTTCTTGCAAAAGAAATTGGTGGGAGCACGGTAGAATTGGAAGAAATTCAGCGACCACAAACTGAAACTGAAAATTTGACAGAACCTCAGGATTCAATAACCCCAGACGAACCTCAGCCACTCCGCAGATCTGGTAGGATTTCTCGTCCGCCCGAGAGATACTACGGTTTTCTCATAGACGGGGATCGAGAGGATTGCATCTTGGAAGAAGATGACCCTACCAGTTTCAGGCAGGCTATTATCAGTAGGGACTCTGATAAGTGGCAGGAAGCAATGCAATCCGAAATGGAGTCCATGTACGCCAATAAAGTGTGGACCTTGGATATTGCTCCACCTGGGATAAAACCCGTTAGATGCAAATGGATCTACAAAAAGAAACTTGGTGTAGATAGGCAGGTGGAAACCTTTAAGGCTAGACTCGTTGCAAAAGGTTTTCGTCAAAGACCTGGTTTGGACTATGACGAAACTTTTTCTCCGGTGGCTATGCTCAAATCCATTCGGATCCTACTTGCCATTGCTGCCTTCCATGACTATGAAATCTGGCAGATGGATGCTAAAACGGCTTTCCTAAACGGTTGTTTGGAAGAGTGTGTTTACATGGATCAGCCAGAAGGTTTCGTAGACAGTAGGAGCAGCGGGAAGGTGTGTAAGTTGCTTAAATCCATTTATGGATTAAAGCAGGCATCGCGGAGCTGGAACATCTGTTTTGATGAGGCAATCAAGGAATTTGATTTCATCAAGAACGAAGATGAACCTTGTGTCTATAAGAAGATTGTAGGACGAACTGTCGTATTCCTAGTCTTGTACGTGGACGACATTCTTTTGATAGGAAATGACATTCCTATGCTACAATCGGTCAAGCTATTTTTGTCACAACGGTTCTCCATGAAGGATCTGGGTGATGCCTCGTACATTCTGGGGATCAAGATCTATAGAGATAGATCCAAGAGGCTACTGGGACTTTCGCAGTCCAGGTACATAGAGACCGTACTAAAGAGATTTAGTATGGAGGATTCCAAGCGTGGTAACATACCCGCATTGCACGGAATTACCCTCTCCAAGAAGATATCTCCTAAGACTGTCGAGGAGAGGGTTCGCATGAGCACTATACCCTACGCTTCGGCGGTAGGATCTATAATGTATGCGATGCTATGTACAAGACCAGATGTAGCTTACGCGCTGAGCACGGTAAGCCGGTATCAGTCAGACCCAGGTGAGGACCACTGGGCAGCAGTGAAGAACATTCTTAAGTACCTGAGAAGAACTAAGGAGATGTTCCTGGTTTAGGTAATGGAGACCTCAGGGTCGAGTCCTTTACCGATTCAAGCTTCCAGAGTGACAAATATGACAGCAAGTCTGTCTTGGGTTTTGTGTTTACCCTCAACGGAGGGGCGGTATGTTGGAGGAGTTCCAAACAGGATACCGTCGCAGACTCGACGATGGAGTCTGAATACATTGCTGCAAGCGATGCCGCAAAAGAGGCGGTCTGGATGAAGAAGTTTATTAGTGAACTTCAGGTGGTTCCGTCCATTGTTGACCCAATACCTTTGTATTGCGATAACAATGGGGCTATATCTTTAGCGAAGGAACCAAGGTCCCATCAGAAATCCAGACACATCTTAAGGCGGTATCACCTGATCAGGGAGATCATTGATCGCCAGGAGATCGAGGTGCGGAGAGTGGACACAAAGGACAACACAGCGGACCCATTCACGAAGGCATTGCCCCAGAATCAGTTCGAGCGGCTGATCGAGATGATAGGTCTTCGATACGCCAGTTCATGGCCTTAGTGCAAGTGGGAGATTGTTAGTGTATATGCCCTAGAGGCCATTACTGTATCATACTAGTATGTATATTACTTGATGGAAGCTTGGGATATTCACAGTTGTACAGACAATCTTGCTCAATATAGTAGTATGCTACTTGGTTTGTCTCTGCTTTAATGTGTACATGTGTGTGTTTCTTTATTATATCACCTATACGCATTAGTAGAGCCCTTAGGATCCTTTCTTGATTACCGTCGATGTGATGGCGATCACACTCGTGGGGGCTGGGTAATCCATAAGCACATCCTTATACACGTCCCTAGTCATGGGATTATCGAGATAGGGCATCGATACTAGGGAGTAGACTAGCGTATGCGCTTCTCATCCCAGCACGGGAGACGGTCTGTCCCACAGCCGTCAGTACGTCGTACTTGAGATAGTATGCGGGTGCTCATTAGGTTACGAGTACACTGGACAGGACTCGTCGGGAACTGATGGTTGGTATTATACCTATCGTGAGTTATCAGTTCCCAGGTGACATGAGTACAGCTTAGTCCGCTGACTTGACACTGTCACTTCGTCTCGAGTCTGTTCCCACTATTCTTTGATTACTACCCTACCACGGCTGTACTGAGTTGTGCAAACAGGTAGTAGTTGGGTGCAGTCCCGAAGCACTTGGAGGCAGTGACGGTTAGACAGGATTCGTCTTTCCCGGTATTGGGGGTTGACATCGCGATGTGTCTAGGTGAGCCATTACACGAGTAGTCCCTAGCCAGGGCAAGCGAGATATACTGGTAGGTTTCCAGTGTTATCTCAGGATGTTCTGGGCTTCACTCCGACACGACTTGTACCGCTATTAGGGGACTGACGTTTACCGCCCCCTAGGCCCGCCATGCGATGTATCAGACGAACAGACCGGACTGTACGGAGATTGTCACATATAGGCTCAGTAGGAGTTCGGATGGGTTTACCTCATCGGCCTTCTTATCGACATCTACCTGGGGACCGTTACGTATAGCTAGTGCCGCTTGCAGTCTGTGGTTAAACCCACTACCAGCGTAGTGTCGAGTCTTTAGAGTCCCACACAGAGAGTTTCGCTGCACTGAGCGAAACGTGTAGAGGCCTTATGGTTTTACAGCAGGGCTACGATCACTTACGTACACTTATGTGCGTATGCTGTTCGGGCAGGCAATACTAGTGGGCTTTGGTTTAAGCCAGATCCTAGTATTGCACAGATGGATTTGTTTTGTCTTCTGTGCATCCGCATTCTACGGAAAGCGGATGCGGGTGTGTATGCACAGTTTTGAGGAGAGATGAAGGAGGAGGTGCCCCATTAGGGTTTTGGCAGTTGGTTCGGCCAAAACCGTAATGTGGCACACTTATTATGGTTTTGACAATTCGTTTGGTCAAAACCGTTATGAGCCGGAGACATTGTTTACTAATCCTTTTAGTGATAGATTTGTGATGGCTAATTGCATTGACCATTTGACCACTTAGATCTCTCTTGACTTTGTTGACCCGTTGACCGTGTTGACCATTGACCTTCAAGAGAGATCCACACTCTTCTTTCATTTACTTTTTATTTCTTGTGTTATGATAATGGTCAATTCAATGTGCCATCAACTTTTATCATGATAGGATTAGTAATAATGATTTTGTGTATTATTGCAACCATAATTTATTTCATTTGGGCTTAATCTTTTCGTTATTCTCTTCTCATTCTCTCTCTTGAAGTGAGAAGAAAAAGAAAAGCTCCATGGTTGCTAAGTTTCTCCTTCTTCTTCCTCCTCCTGATCTCATCTTTTGATCTCATGTGTTGAGAGAAAAAGATCCCACAAAGACAAACACATCCATAAATCTCCTCCACACAACCTAGGGCTTCTAGACTAGCAATCCCTTTGCCCTAGTTACCTCGGCTCGAGGTGGAGCTAGGTGTACATCTCTCGGGTGGATCGTCTTCGACTCAAGGAGGCCGCGGAGGTGACCAAAGTCCGAATCAACCCTCGGGGCAAGCAAAGAGAAGAACAACAAGAAGAGAAGTAGTTCAAGTTAAGGTATAACCCCTAACCGAGTAGATAAATCTCTAGTTAGGATGCTAGTGTGTTGTTTAGCAAAGATCCGGCTTTTACGGTCCATGTTACCATGTCTAGAAAATTTTTTGTTTTACCGTTTCCGCAACCTCGAAAGTACCAGGAAAGGTAACGTGGACCTAACATTGGAGTCAACACAAACAAGCTTGAAGGGAACACTCCGAGAATCTAGTAAACCGCTGGGGCTCTCCCAGTATCCGTATAACAGATCCTCAAGTGCTACCCTAACCCTCAAGGCACACTAAAAAGACTAGGATGTCGTAAATAACAAAACAATAACTAGTCGAGGAATGGCCCGAAGAAAACCAGTTCATCACACCTACGAATGCTGCTAGAGCATTGGTGAGTCCAGCGACACACCTAAAACACACAAAGCCCGTAGCACGCACAAGGCAGTCTTCGGAATGTCATAACTCCGGACCCGCAACGCTGATGACCTGATCCCAAACGAACTTAGACAAAGTCTCGCACTCTGGTGCTGATCGAAGAAATCGTCAATGCGAGGTACAGGATACTTATCCGCACCGTAAGCCGATTCAAGTGACGATCCATCAATACACAACCTCAATCTGTCGTTTTTCTCCTTGACGAACAGAAATAGGAGCTTCCTAATGCGAAACACTCATGCGCACAAACTCCTTCAACGACAACTCTGCAGCAGATCCTTAAGCTCCATAAGCCTTGACGGCTTATCTGGAACAACGTAGGAAAACTCTCCCCACTTAAAGAAAACCGGCCCAACACACCAACTGTGGCTACGGTATCACGAAAAACGCCAAGAATTCCCGACATCTCCTCAGAGCCGACTAGCGAACAAGGCTGAATTCAAGCTATAAGAGGCAACACCACTATCCACCTGCACAACAAGAACTGACTTGCCCGGGAAAACAAAACCTAATTGTTTCCTCACGGTAGTACACAACGCCTAGCACGTAGCTAACCAGTCCGTGCCCAGGAGATCGCTAAATCCAACATCTTTAGGAGGATCAAAATGACAGACGAATCTCTATCTCCTATCCGATGGGCACACGACCGAAATACATGTCGCGCAACAAAAGGATTGCTGACAGAAGTTAACACAACAAACGGCTGATCTACCTAGCATGACTCTCCTCCTAAACTTGGCACGAAGTGTGTAAGCATACGAGTGCAACAAAAGGACATACTGAAAGAGTACCTGTTGGCTCCGCATTGGACGCCCTCGCGTCCCGATGAGTCGAAGCGAAAACTTGTGCCTGTCCTTCATCTGCGACTGATCGAACTCCTCTTCTACTAGCCTGACCCCTCTATGCAAACCCTCCGCGTCCACGACGTCTCAGAATACGACCTTGACGTGGTGTGAAGGAACACTGCCTGATGAGGTGTTGATGGCTTCCGCATCGTAAACACCTACGCGCTGAATGCTGTCCTGCCTGGGGATGGAAGCCAAACAACTGTCCTCGTCCTAAGCCTCTGCTCTGGGCTGGTACACCAGTACGATTCCACAACTGTTCCGGAACTCTCACAGTCTCTGGAAAACGTGTCTCATAAACTGGGGCTGCCTCCACCGGTGCTATGTAGGGGACGGAATACTGCATGATGATCGCAAGGAACAACTGGGTAGCAGAGGTGACAATCATCTATCGCTGCGCTCGAACGACCTCTACCAATGAGCTCATCATCTGGCGCAGGCTCTGCATCTCTGCCACTAGTCTAGCGATCTGATCTGTCGTAGGGGAAACAATCTGTCCTGGTACAACAGGGGTACTACTCGGATCAGTCCTCGTCCCAGACGAATCAACTCGAACCTCTTCATACTTGCACACTTGCACACTGTATATTCATACCAGTGCACACATATATTGATATCTTCATACCTGCGCACATGCACACTGTATATACATACCAGTGCACACATATATTGATATCTTCATACCTGCGCACATGCACACTGTATATTCATACCAGTGCACACATATATTGATATCTTCATACCTGCGCACATGCACACTGTATATTCATACCAGTGCACACATATATTGATATCTTCATACCTGCGCACATGTACACTGTATATCCATACAAGTGCACACATATATTGATATCTTCATACCTGCGCACATGCACACTGTATATTCATACCAGTGCACACATATATTGATATCTTCATACCTGCGCACATGTACACTGTATATCCATACAAGTGCACACATATATTGATATCTTCATACCTGCGCACATGCACACTGTATATTCATACCAGTGCACACATATATTGACATATTCATACTTGCTTAGATTACGCGTTGAGATATGTTGTTTCCATGTAAATTCTGGATTTGGGGAACCGTGGATATTTCAAAGAGAATAGTTAATTATTTAAAAACCCGGTTTCCCTTGATATGATATTTCGGTGCATCCACCATGTGTTTTCTCGGTACTAGAGTGATATATATGAACCCGAATCGAGGAGTTGGATGAGGCCGATTACGGGTACATGGTGGACCCGGTATGGTATCCCGGGGCGAGAACGGTTTCGCTGTGTAGTAGACGGTCAGCCTGGTAGAGGGACTACTACCTGCCGGTGATTGGTTGGACCTGGCGGTTATCCGGAGGATACCGACCAGAGTCGATGGATGGATACGGGACGACTCGTACTGCCGGGGCCGAGGGCCGATACCGCAGACAGAGCCCGTGGCCTGGTCCGGACTGACGGATGCCCTCTACAGGAGGATTTGCGTGTCGATGCTTGGCATGAGTATTTATTGATATTTTGGGTGCCGATGTTGGGCACTCACGATTATATGAGATTTACAGGATTTGAGGACCGAGGAGGATGACGACGCCTGAGTAGTATTGGGATTTGGGTGTATTGATGAGTACCGATTATACTTTCCACGATGACATTCCGTGTAGATATTATATTTCCCATGCTCAGTATGTAGTAATCGATATCTCATCCAGTATCTATTGTACCTGATATAGTACACATTGTTATACCTGATCATTGCATACCCTGTTCATTCTATATAGGGTTGTTAGATCGCATTGCTATACCTGATCATTGCATACCCTGTTCATTCTATATAGGGTTGTTAGATTGCATTGCTATACCTGATCATCACATTTCTTGCTCATCACATGGAGATGTTATTAGATCGCACTTGTTGCATGATTTGAGCATCCAGTTCATCATATAGATGTTATCTGTTGATATAGGTTAGAGTATCATAGCACGTGCATACTCGCGATTACTTTTATATGTTATCTTCTATTCATGAGTTGGCAACTCACCCCCGTTGTGCCACAGTGTTTGCAGGTTGCCCTTCGGAGTAGTCGCGGCAGGCTGCGTTCTTGCATCTTTTGACACAGATACCCCTATAGTTGGTGTACTAGCTCTTTTGCTGATAGGTGGGTTTTGTGCGGTATCTGGTTATCTTTCAGTTATGTACATTGTTGTATCTAGTACACTCCATCTACCACTTATGTATTGACTTAGAGACTTGTTGTGAGGACGATCTATATAATATTTTGGATTCTGGTGTCGAGCTCGTTGTGAGCCGACTTTACTTATGCAGTTTATTCTATCTGTGATGTTTCCCACTTGTTGCTCATTTTCTTCGCTACGGCGTCGTATATTGTTATTTTGGTGATTGTCTACTTAGTGTTTCTTGACATCTTAGTAATTGGTTCTATCAAAAGCTTAAAACACTCTATACTTTTACTGGTTTGATTTCTAGGTTTTCGGCTTACTTAGTCGAGTCACGCCTGTAGACGTTACGTGGTTAAGTGCCGGTCACGGGCCAAACATTGGGTCGTGACAGTATGATAGAAATCAAAGCATACTGGGAATCACACAAGACTCTATAACGATCTCGGGTCTACAGACAAATCTGTACCCGTGTCACCAGAGAACTGCCATCTGACGTGAGGTATAATACCATCTGGGAGTTCTTGGCGAGTCCGTCCAGTGTACCCAGTCTGTACTGAGCACCCATACACCATCCTTGATGTCAAACACCGATGGATATGGGATCATCCATCGCCTATTATATGGGTCAAGATGCGTATATACTAGTCTACTCTGGTGTATTGATGCCCTGTCTCGATACACCCTCGACTGAGAACAGTTATAGGATGTACTCGTCGACTACCGTGGCCCCACTAGTATCATCTCATCATAGTCCCTGTAGTCGAGTTCAAATCCTAAGGGCTTTATCAACATGTAACATAGAGACAATCAGCGTACATGTTAAGATAAAGTACAACCAGATAGTGTACTATCATGTCGAGCAAGAAAGTCCTCCCTATATATGTCCAAGCATCAATTACTATATACATCATATGTACAGTAATGGCCTCTAGGGCATACATATAACTAACATTGACAAGGGGCATGACAGGCATGGCTTGCATTTAATGAAGAGAGAGAGCGAGAGAAAGTGTAAGCAAAACCCTCACCCTACACTTACCCCCTCTCATCCTTCATTTTTTTCATACACTCATTCTCACCTCACACTCTCTTTCTCTTATTCTTCAACTCTCTCAAACTGAACACTCTTCTTGTTCTTCACTAAACCAAGCCTAAATTCTCACTAATCTTCACAAAACCCTTCATTAAACTTGATCTAAAGCCTATGGAGATGACTTGGAGCATGGAAAGTTAGGGTTTTGGGCAAGTTTGTTAAGGTAGTGCTCTCTACTGTTAATTAGGATATTAAGTTGATGTGTTGCTAATTAGTTGCTGTTTAGAACACTGAAGAGATCATTTTGTGCAAATATCGTATTTTTAGTGTTGTTTTTGAGTCTCTGTGATCTGCTATGACTACTAATCCTTACTGTTAAATCTAGCAATATAATAGTGTTTTGTTATATGCCCTGAGTGTTTACCTGAAACCCTTACCCAACCCGACCTAGGAAGACCGGCGACATTGAGGTAATTTCCTGCGAGCTCGGCCTTTTGGGGGACTGGGGAGCTGTGGTTTTTAGGGTAGCTGCCTGTAGGTTAATTGGGGTGTCCGGTACTGCTAGATTTTTGTATATTGACAGTATGTAAAATCTGGGATCAAATTTCTAGTTTTAGTATTTCGACTACGCGCGTTACGATATCCGACACGGTTCGCGTTGTTTGTGTAGCTTGCTGCACTTAGGGTTATTTTAGTTTATCGTTGTTTGTGCATACCTGCGATTATCTATATGAAGTTACTTACAATTCACGAGTTGGTAACTCACCCCCGTTGTGCCACGGTGTTTTGCAGGCTTGACCCTCAGAGTAGTCGCGGCAGGGCTGCTTATTGTATCTTTTTCAGCGGATACCGATACGATTGGCTGTGAGCCTTTTTGCTGTAGATACGTTGTGGTTATCTGATTATATCCATTGTATCTAGTACTCTCCGTCTACCATATTTATGTATTGACTTAGAGACGAGTTGTGAGGACGATATTGTATATTTATGACTCTGGATGTCATGCTCGTGTGAGCCGGCCTTTCTTATGTTGCTTCATCTCTTTTTTTGTTGTATTTTTTATATTATCAATTTCTTCGCTACGGCGTCGTATATATGCTTGTGGTGGTTGTTTCCGCCTTTGGACATGATTTGCTCCCGTTTGGGGATTATACTATATTTTTGTACCCGTTTCGAGGCTAGTTTTACAAAGGAGGTGCTGCCGAAATTTTTAAGAAAAATAAACTTAAGTTTAAATATTTTTACATGTGATTTCCAAATGTTTTGAACAATGTTTTTATCACTTACTTCTTATGGTTTAGATCTATTGGAGATATTGCCTCAAAGTCAATTATTGGATCGCAGGTACGTGATTGCAATGATTGAGGAAGGACCTATACCGATATGACAGTCTTGATCGAGATGATAGTATGCTATCTGGTTTATCTTTATCATCGTATACATGCTTTAGTTCACTATTGCATGATGATAGAGCCCATAGGATTCTTGCTTGACTACCAGCAGTATGATGGCGATCATATACGTGGGAGCTGGGGTCTGTAAGCACATCCTTAAAGTGTCCCTAGTCGTGGGAGTTTCGAGACAGGGCATCGATACTCCAGAGTAGACTAGTGTATACAGTCGAGACCCCGACGTGGGGCGGTGGCCGGTCTCACAAGCCATTGGTGTCAGTTGGATCACCTAAGATGTATATAGGTGCTCATTAGGTTATAAGTACACCGGACAGGACTCGCCGGGAACATGCTAGTTGGTATTATACATATCGTCAGATAGCAGTTCCCTGGTGACATGTGTACAGGTTAGTTTATCGACCTGAGATCGTCATTTGTCGCGTGTGAGTTCCGACTGTACTTAGATTACTACCCTACCACGCTCAAAGGAGTTGTGCAAACAGGTTTTAGTTGGGTATAGTCCTGAGCCACATTGGAGGCAAGTGAGCGGATCGTCGGGGATTCGTCTCTCCCGGTATTGGGGGTTGATGTCGCGCAGTGCACGGGTGGCCATCACTAGGAATCCTCGGCCGAGGTAGTGGAGAATTACTGATTTGGATCAGTAGTTTCTCAGATGGTGATGGGCTTCTTACCGACACGATTTATCGCGTTATTAGGGGTCTGACTTTATCCACCCTCCTAGACTCGATATGCGATACTCTTTAGACGAACGGACCGGACTGTATATACATTGTCACTGTCAGGATCAGTAGGGTTTATAGATGAGTTCGCTCGTCAGCTTCCCCTCGAATCAATACATAGGCAACCGTTACGTACTGCTCGTACCTCTGACGTGCTAGTGGTTATACCCAGTGCCAGTGTGTTGATGAGTCATTAGAGTCCCCCACAGACACTTTCCCAAGTTCGGACGAAACGTTGTAGAGGCCGTATGGGTTTAAGGCAAGGTTCGGAAAACCCACGTGCGTTTTTGAGAAGATAATACTGGTCGGCTTTGGTTTAAGCCGGATCCGAGTATTATACTGTGTAGATATAATATCTTTGTCTCAGTTGCATTTCTATTCGGTCGTAATACAAATGCGGGTATGTTTATACTAATACGGGGTTATCCTGAATTTCGTTTCAGGATCACTTTTGGAAGTTGCCAGTTTCCAGTTTTCTATCAGCCGTATTTAACAGTCGGTTAAAGGCGGATTTATGTTTTCTTGATAAGGGTGAGTCATGGTTCTAGAAAGTTCTAGATTTAGGTGAGAAAGCTTGATGATTCATTGTTAGCATTAATTGTGCATTTAATGAAAGGGTGACTAAGGTTAATGAGCCATCCTTTACATTAATGCATTTTTGTTTATGCTATGATATTTTGATCAAGATCTTTTGCTTACACTCACCCCCCTTGCTCCTACACTCATCCCCTCCTCTTTATATGGACGGCCACCCCTTGGTTCAAGATTATGGTTGTTGTTTTGAAAAGATTATTGGATTGGATTCATGGAAATTAAGATAGCCTTATTTCTCATTTCACCCGATCCAAAAAGGCAACTTCATTAACCGTTCGTCCATAGCCTTGGATGTAACGAGGCAAAGTGTTCTACTCATTCTCTACATCATCTTGGTCGTCTCTTTTGGCAAACTTGATGATCGAGTTGCCTCGGTTCAGAGGCGGGAACCCGTTTAAAGATCCGACGTGGTGCCACCTGGACGACGAGACTGGAGATTCAGGAGATCGGAGCAGCCGCAACAAAGCATAGGATGATGGTTGAAGACCGAAGGACTCGGATCATTCGGTATAACATTTCTACCCACTTTGTAATTTGTTAGTTTAGCTTTAATGGCAGATCCGGGTTACGGTACGCGATAGCGCCAGTTGAAAAAGTTTTTTGTTCCGCATTTGGCGTCTGTTTGACGGCCGGGGCGCTACCGTGGACTTACAGTGGTATCAGAGCCTCACCATTAAGCTATACTAACTTGTGCTAATGCGTTTAAAATATCGATCGAACCGAATTTCCAAAAACTGCAATTTCTATGATCTGAGTTTCTGTCGATTTATAAAACAGTCTAAAAATAATTTTACATATCACAGAAGACTAAGTAGGGTTTTCTAAGATTACTCATGAATTTTGAGCACGTGATCCCACGTGACCGCCGCGGATCCGCGGTCAAACCTAGGGTTTGACCGCGGAACCGCGGCAGTACTGTGGGAACAGTGTTTCAAAATTCTTCAGTAGGCTTTTCTGTGGAAATTGTGGGTTTTTGTATAGTTCTTTTGGGCCCAGATTTTGTTACTGTACAGCAGATGTACGTGGGGCCCACTTCGGGAAGTTTAGTCGATCGAAATTTTAAACTTTTTAGTTTACAGTATTTACATTATATCTCCGACCGGGAATGTCATTTGATCGGTAAACCGCGTCTGATTTCTATAGTTCTTTTAGACGGGTTTGCTAACGTGACATTCACGTTGATGTTCTGTGTTGTACTGTGATGTTGCAGATATGTCGTGGTAGATAGCAGTGTGCAATGGTAGTACAGTTTAGATTTATTTGTACATTTGATATTGCGGGACGAGCATCCAACATGTGGACTGCCGTCACTGCCTGTTTGTATAATATTCTTTTGGGGCACGACCGGGTTGAGGTCGATGTACCTGTTGTACATATTTTTATTTCTGTACTAGGTTTATCCCGCGAAGGAGTACACGGATAGCCGGGTTCTGGAGGGCAACAGGTCCGTATCTCATGGCTTTGAGAGGCAAAGGGACCTTATTCTAGAATTGGCAGACTATTCACCGCACTCGTAGGGGGTACAGGTTGACCGAAGGAGGGTTGCTCAATTTACCGGATTCCGTGAAGTGTCGGGTGTTCCATTCACTATGCTGTGGGGACTACCTCGCTTCAGGTTTTGGCGGGTAACTTGCCGCACCCATAGGGGTCTAGGTTTCATTTCACAGGCTATCCACACGACCACGGGAACGTCAGGTTTCAGCAGTGGCTCTGTGAAACCCTGGGATCCCAGATTATCTGTATTGTTCTGTGATGCTTATTACTTTTCTGTAATGTTGCATATTATCACGCCTGGAGCGATCACTGTATATTGGTATATATACTATTAGATGTTGTATATGTTTTACACCCGCTCTAGTCCAGCCCCCGCTCTGTCGTTAGTTAAGTAACCTAACGGGTGATGACTGGACCCAGTGACGAATGCGGATGGCATATATGTACATTTTATTTTTCGTTCTTTTATGGTGTGATTGATTGATGGGACTGCATTGATTCTTATCAATGCAAGTATAAAACAAACCTATATTTGATGTTTTTGGAACAATTTTAAAAGGTGTTATTACAAAGACGTATCCATTTGTTTTGCATAATGATATTCAGTTAGAATATCACGCACCTCATTCGACGAGGCAAGGGCTGATATCCCTTCATCGGGAAAGACCCCTTAGGCAGAAGTTTATGTCAGGGTAATAACTTCAATATAGTCGATTACAAGTTTCTTTGCATCGTGGTATTCAGTTGGAATATCCTGCACCTCATTCCACGAGGAAAGAGCCGAGATCCCTTCACCGGGAGTGACCTCTTTAGCTAAACGTTTTCGCCACTATATTTTTATAAAAAGCTATCAGTTTCCTTCAACGAGATCAAGTTCATTACGTTAAAGGTTTTTCGCCAAAAACCAGCCGTAGCCCTCCTTCATTTCTTTTGGGTATTCAGTAGTATTCAAGCTATGTATTTTTGCCAAAGTTAAGGCATAGTGTTTGGTAGCTGCTGGGTATTCATCTGTAGCATAGATAGATGTGTTGGTTTGGGATAGTCGTTCTGCCATTTTGGCCAAAGTCAAGGGCATGTGCGGGTGGGTTCAAATTGACCTGAACAGTAACGGGTAGAACTTGGCATGTGACTTATGGCATTTTGACCAAAGCCAAGGTTATAAGAGCATGGGGCAAAAATCATATCGGGAGTTTCAAACATACAGGAAACTTGCCAGGCATGCGCATACCTTCTGGAGTGTGATAACTTGAGTGTCTTCCATCAAGTTATCATGCGATGATAGTTGGATCCCGTTTCTCACTGATTAGTTGGTTTACTCTTCGGGTGATCCCGACTAATTCTTCTTTCAGGTTTGGAGGAGAATTTGAGATTACAGTGGGAGATTTCCTAATTAGATAAAGTGATAACCATTCTAATCTAGGTTAGAGTGCACGCAGAGTGTTTCTTTTCTCTCTCTCTCTTTGGCAGCGACCATTTGACCGACCCTAGACTATGACTCAGTGACCAAATTGACCGAACCTTCTTAAAATACTGGCTTTTTGGATTGTCTAAAGTTGCATAAGTCATTGCCGCTCCTTATTTTACCCTTTGTATTTCTCAGATCACCCCGTATTACTACGGACATCCACTTCCATTGGATAGATCCATCGTATGGTTATACACGAACTCGGAGGGACTTCTTCGATGATGGATCCAGGTTCAGGAGAAATAGAATTGTTTTATTCAGTTGTCTTTTATTATCACCTTCTCTCGGGTTGCGAGGGCTCCTTAGTTTAGGAGGGTACACCTATTTCGCTTATTGGATAGTCTTATTCCAAACCATAGGCTGGTGCCAAAAGGTAGGGAATGAAGAAAACCAATTAGCCTAAGTAAGGTGTGCAGAAGGTAATATGTAAAGACAAGATAAAGGGATTAGAAAGAGGGCAAAGTAAATTGCGACTGTTATCATTCACGACCAAACCGCGTACTTCATCGCCACTCCTATTTCACCTTTGCTTTTTCCCCAGTTCGGAAGAAATAAAATAAGGTTTTATTCGGTAGTCTTTTATCATCACATTCTCTCAAGTTGCGAGTACTCATAGGATTAGGAGAGTACACCTATTATGCTTACTGGATAGTCTTCTTCCAAACCATAAGCTGGTGCCGAACGGTAGGGAAGGAAGAAAACCATTTAGCCTAACGAAGGTGTACAGAAGGTAACGACTAAAGACAAATAAAGGGATTTGGAGAGAAGGCAAATGAAATATACGGTTAAAGTCATGAATTGGATTATGGAAGAGGCATTACTAGGAATACCAGGATACCCCTACGAGACATTTTAATGTTTCAGTTTCACTGCGCATTGTTAAAGGAAAACTGATTTCTCAATCAGATACTTACTCCAGGGTATGTATTTACCAGGTTTCATTCTCATATCTGTATGGTTTTTATAGATGATGAGTGGGAGTAAGTTATTGGGAATTAGGTGATCATCCTCATTATATCGGAATTCGTTGTAATTGGTAATATTTGAGTAAATTGCCTGGGTACAGTTTTCAACCTACGACACACAGGTTTTGAGTTATTCAACTCAGCGGACTTATACAGAGTATTGTATGTTGTCCAGTGTCCGTAAGGACAAAGGGGTAGGTCCTCGTACTATGTTCTGTTTACTTGTGGCTTCTCTAGTTTTTAGATAAGTGTTTCGTAGAAATACAATGTCTAAGTTTTGAGAAGTTATGGGTATAAGAATAAAGTAGAGAACCAGATGTCGCAAGTATCAGGATTCTTCAAAGAGATTGAAGATGTAGATTCTTGTGATTCGTATTCAGATGATAGTAATGGTTTTGAGAAACTTGTTTCTCTTTCAGGTTACTCATAATTGGATGGATTCCTAAGTTGAGTAATGCTGATTAGCCTTTTTCCATTAAGTTGTTATGCACTGGAGACAGCTGCATGATTTGAATCTGGTTCCAATTAATTTAGTGCCTCTGTTTCTATATTGGATATAGAATGGTTCATATCATAACGATGTTAAGATATGGGGAGTTGTCCAGCTTATGCTTAAAACCAGACACTGGATAACTCAAGGCACGTTTCTGTAATGGCAGTTTGTGGGTTGACCCCGGCTTTGACGAGGGTTGACATTTCTACCATCTGGAAGATCAATAGTGATATTGTTCTTGACTCGCCACAGTTTTAGTAAAATGGATTTTTTTAGAAAACAGTAGTTGGAGTATGATAGAACTGGAAGTGATTCCAGAACCGCAAACGATTACGGAAAATTTAATAGGACATATATATTCAATCAGGTTTGACATTCCAATAGCCACTCCGCAGATATGGTGGGTAACATCAGACACCCGAGAGGTACTTCGGTAGCCTCAAAGACGGTGACAGGGAGGTTCTTGCTTACCCACACTTGACACTACTGTTGTTCCAAACTATGAGACCCGACAGGAGGTGATGTATAGCGTCGTTCTAAACTAGTTTTAGAAGTGGACGTACAGATTATTCTGCCAGATGGTTGTCATAGTCAGTGGGAGCAGCGAAAGCATATTGGGCAAGTAACTTATGTCAATTTATAGACTTAAGCAGATATAGCGGAGATAAGATCATCTAATTTTGATGTGACAGTCATAGGTTTGACTTCATCAGAATAGGGGATGGATCTATTAAGAAGGTAGTAGGGTGTGATGTCCTGGTATTTGGATGAAATACACAGAGTAGGAAGTAAAATTCCTATACTACAATCGGTTGTACTGTGGTCGTCACACAGTTGTTTCTCCACAAAGGACATGGATATAATATCTGACATTCTGGTTACTAGATCTATGGTTTTAGATCTAGATTTGGGTAGTTTCCCAATATGGGTACTTTGACAATATTCTAATAGTATTTTAGAATAGATGACTCCTGGCATGGTGGTGTACCTGCAGGTGATGGAGTCACCCTCTCTAAAGGTGTCTTACAGACTAAAGGGGAGAGGGAAGTGCATGATTGGCAGATCACTTGCTTAGGCAATTGAGTCAATCGTGCGATGTCAAGTACCACACCAGATGATGTTTTAGCACTAGATGCGATAAGTTTATGTTAATCCAATCCTGAAGAAACATGAGGAAGCTGTTTTAGAACATAAGTGCATGTTCTACGGATTTGATGACGGCAGCCTCCTTCGGGAGACGGTTATCATTCCAGGATTCGAAGGTGACATGGTTGACAGAGTGATTGTCAAAATTATAGTTTTCCCTATGATGAGGGATAGTAATTTGGACAGGTGGTCCAAGAGGATACTGTGGGAGGCATGGTGCTGTATACTGATTAGGTTCAGTTATCGATACAGTCTAAGAAGTTTGGATTTGGAGTTCATTTATGATCTAGGTCCCATCAGATATCCAGACATATTCTAAGACAGGTATTAGTCGATTCGGGAGATGGTATTCTCTACGAACCTGGGATTAAGAGAGACATAGAAAGAAACATCAGGGCAGATCCACTCACTGAGGCTATTTCTCGAACACAAGAGTTTTACAAACTAGCTTTGTGAAACTGATTAGTAGAGAAGTTGGGTGTTCGGTATCATACAGGCTGTGAGTATGCGACATCGCAATAATTGGCCTTAAGTGCAAGTGGGAGATTGTTGGAGATAGTGCCCTCAAAGTCAATTATTGGATCGCAGGTACGTGATTGCAATGATTGAGGAAGGACCTATACCGATATGACAGTCTTGCTCGAGATGATAGTATGGTATCTGGTTTTTCTTTATCATCGTATACATTCTTTAGTTCACTATTGAATGATGATAGAGCCGATAGGATTCTTGCTTGACTACCAGCAGTATGATGGCGATCATATACGTGGGAGCTGGGGTCTGTAAGCACATCCTTAAAGTGTCCCTAGTCATGGGAATTTCGAGACAGGGCATCGATACTCCAGAGTAGACAAGTGTATACAGTCGAGACCCCGACGAGGGGCGGTGGCCGGTCTCATAAGCCATTGGTGTCAGTTGGATCACTTAAGATGTATACAGGTTAGATTGTCATTAGGTTATGAGTACACCGGACAGGACTCGCCGGGAACATGCTAGTTGGTATTATACATATTGTCAGATAGCATTTCCCTGGTGACATGTGTACAGTTTAGTTCATCGACTTGAGATCGTCATTTGTCTCGTGTGAGTTCCCACTGTGCTTAGATTACTACCCTACCACGCTCAAAGGAGTTGTGCAAACAGGTTTTAGTTGGGTACAGTCCCGAGCCACATTGGAGGCAAGTGAGCGGATCGTCGGGGATTCGTTTCTCCCGGTATTGGGCGTTGATGTCGCACTGTGCACGGGTGGCAATCACTAGGAATCCTCGGCCGAGGTAGTGGAGAATTACTGATTTGGATCAGTAGTTTCTCAGGTGGTGATGGGCTTCATATCGACACAATTTATCGCGTTGTTAGGGGTCTGACTTTATTCTGTTACGTCATATGATCTCCGTCCCAATTACTTATTGCTATAATGACAATAGTGCATGCTTCTACGGAATGAATAGATGAGCAAAGCGCTTCACCTTTCCCATATATCGAAAGTGGATTTCCTCAGTCTATACTTATTAAGCCGTCCTCCACGAAATGAAAAAGCTCTTTGTGCATTCCTTTCAATAAAGAAGTGGTGATCGATCATCCTCTAGACTCGATATACGATACTCTTTAGACGAACAGACTGGACTGTATATACATTTTCACTGTCAGGCTCAGTAGGGTTTATAGATGAGTTCGCTCTTCAGCTTCCCTTCCAATCAATACATAGGCAACCGTTACGTACAGCTCGTACCTCTGACGTGCTAGTGGTTATACCCAGTGCCAGTGTGTTGATGAGTCATTAGAGTCCCCCACAGACACTTTCCCAAGTTCGGGCGAAACGTTGTAGAGGCCGTATGGGTTTATGGCAAGGTTTGGAAAATGCACGTGCGTTTTCGCACGTGTCGTTTTTCGGGAAGATAATACTGGTCGGCTTTGGTTTAAGCCGGATCCGAGTATTATACTGTGTAGATATAATATCTTTGTCTCAGTTGCATTTGTATTCGGTCGTAATACAAATGCGGGTATGTTTATACTAATACGGGGTTATCCTGAAATTCGTTTCAGGATCACTTTTGGAAGTTGCCAGTTTCCAGTTTTCTATCAGCCGTATTTAACAGTCGGTTAAATGCAGATTTATCTTTTCTTGATAAGGGTGAGTCATGGTTCTAGAAGGTTCTAGATTTAGGTAACAAGGCTTGATGATTCATTGTTAGCATTAATTGTGCATTTAATGAAAGGGTGACTAAGGTTAATGAGTCATCCTTTACATTAATGCATTTTTGTTTATGTTATGATATTTTGATCAAGAACTTTTGCTTACACTCACCCCCCTTGCTCCTACACTCACCCCCTCCTCTTTATATGGCCGGCTACCCCTTGGTTCAAGATTATGGTTGTTGTTTTGAAAAGATTATTGTATTGGATTCATGGAAATTAAGATAGCCTCATTTCTCATTTCACCCGATCCAAAAAGGCAACTTCATTAACCGTTCGTCCATAGCCTTAGACGTAACGAGACAAAGTGTTCTAGTCATTCTCTACATCATCTTGGTCGTCTCTTTTGGCAAACTTGACGATCGAGTTGCCTCGGTTCAGAGGCGGGAGCCCGTTTAAAGATCCGTCGACGTGGTGCCACCAAGACGACGAGACTGGAGATTCAGGAGATCGGAGCAGCCGCAACAAAGCGTGGGATGATGGTTGAAGACCGAAGGACTCGGATCATTCGGTATAACATTTCTACCCACTTTGTAATTTGTTAGTTTAGCTTTAATGGCAGATCCGGGTTACGGTACGCGATAGCGCCAGTTGAAAAAGTTTTTGTTCCGCATTTGGCGTCTGTTTGGCGGCCGGGGCGCTACCGTGGACTTACAAGATTTCTGGGTTTTCGGCTTACTTAAATTGCGTTACGCCTGTTGGCGTCACATGGTTTCTGTTGCCGGTCACGTGCCTAAATTTGGGTTGTGACAAACTTGGTATCAGAGCGCTAGGTTTTACCTTTCGCAGTGTAGGATGACCCTGGTATGATGGAGTAGGTGGCTTAAGCAGAGTAACGTAGCGTGTGTTTGTTCCGCGACATACTTACGACACGGTACTCCGCCTATGTGACCTTAGGACTTGTTGGATGAAATTCCTTCAGTGATTATATACATTCTTGTGATTCGATTTCTATGTTCTTATCGAATCCTATTTTCATTTCCAGCCATTATGCCGCCGAAGTCTACGAGGGCGCAGAGAGCGGCCACGAGAGCCAAGGTCAGAGTCGGCTCGTCGGAGACGAGGACTGACCAGGGCAGTACGCCCATTGTACAGGAGCAGGTTGATCAATCTTCGACAGACCGTATTACTAGGCTAGAGGCCGGTATTCAGGATTTCCACCAGATGATGGGGTCATTAGTTGAAGCCAGTCGAGCGCAACGACAGGAGGTTATCCCACCTGTTATGCGGACCGTGATGGTGCCTACTATTCAGGCAGTTGTACTTTCAGCTACGAAGGTTATCATCTTGTCATTGTCTGAGTTCATGAGGCTGAAGCCTCCGGTCTTCACCGGCACCGATGTAATTGAGGATCCGCAGTCGTTTATTGATCGGATGGCCAGGATCTGTCATTCACTGAGATGCTCCGACGCGAGATGGGTAGAGTTCGTGATTTTTCGTCTGGAGGGTCTTGCCCAGACTTGGTGCGAGTCTTTAGAGAGGGTCAAAGCCGCAGGTCATTCTCCTATGACCTGGACTGAGTTCGTGACGGTGTTTCTTGCCCAATTTCTTCCACAGAGCGTCAGGGATGCTCGAGCTCGCAGTTTCGATTCGTTACGCCAGACTCTGGGTATGACGGTGGCAGAGTATGACATTCAGTTTACCCAGTTATCCGTATATGCTGCATTTTTGGTAGATACCGAGGTGATGCGAATCAAGAGATTTGTTCGAGGCCTAATTACCCAGTTGTTCCTCTCTATCTGCTCCCAGCATTTTGACACATATGCAGCCGTGGTGGATGCAGCCCTATTGGTAGAGGAGCGTATTTCTGAGACTTCGGTCGTTCCGGAACCGAAGAGGATTCGCACTGATTTATCAGCGCAGAGGCAGTTTGGCAGAGGCCATGGTGGATTCGCTTTAGGTCGTTCAGGTATCCGGAGCGTGAAACGGGACCAGACATATAGTTTTTACCCACAGGGTCAGCAGTCGTCGCCTTGATGTTTTGGGTGTGGCAGTCCCCATCACTGCATTAGAGATTGTACAGAGATACGCCAGAGAGAGGCAACGGTTCCACATGTTACCTTACCACCTTTACCTCAGAGAGCGTTTCCTCCTACACTTGTTGATGCTCCGCGTCAGGCTTTTGATCAGAAAGGCTATGGTCACGGAGGTCTTGCTCAGAGGGGACGGGGTGGCAGAGGCAGAGGACAGCCAGTTGCCGGTAGAGGGCGGGCTCGAGTGTTTGCTTTGACTTATCAGGATGCACATGCATCCAATGCAGTGGCTTCAGGTACTCTTTAAGTATGTTCCTTCAATGCACACATTTTGTTTGATCCGGGATCTACGCACTCGTATGTTTCTACGCACTTCATGCCGAGGTTGGGCCGAGAGTCGTGTCTGCTAGATCAGTCAGTTATCGTGACTACTCCTGTTGGCGATTCGTTTGTTGTGCGACACGTGTTTCTGTCATGTGTCGTTCGGATTGGTGATAGAGATTCATCCGTTGACTTGATCCTTCTTGAGATGCTGGACTTCGACGTTCTCCTGGGCATAGACTGGTTAGCTACTTGCTACGCGTCCGTGGACTGCCGTGAGAAGACAGTCAGGTTTTGTTTTCCCGGCGAGTCAGTTCTTGTTGTGCAGGGGGGGCGTGATGCCGCCCCTCACATTTTGATTTCAGCCCTTTGCGCTAGTGGGCTTTTGAGGAGAGGATGTCGGGGATTCTTAGCTTTCATTCGTGATACCGGAGCCACAGAAGATTCCTTGGACCAAGTTCCTATCGTGCGAGAGTTTCCAGACGTATTTCCCGATGAGTTACCTGGATTACCTCCAGAGCGTGAGATTGAATTTTGCATTGATCTGATCCCTGGCACGGGGCATATTTCTATACCGCCTTACCAGATAGCCCCGAAGGACCTTAAGGAGCTTAAGGATCAACTGCAAGAGTTTCTTGATAGGGGACTTGTACGTCAGAGTGTTTCGCCTTGGGGAGCTCCTGTTCTGTTCATCAAGAAGAAGGAAGGCAGTTTGAGGTTATGCATTGAGTATCGTCAATTGTACCGAGTTACGGTGCAGAATAGGTATCCTTTACCTCGCATTGACGATTTGTTTAATCAGCTCCAGGGTGTGGGACATTTTTCCAAGATTGATTTGAGATCAGGTTATTATCAGTTGCGGGATCGGAATGATGACATTCCGAAGACTGCTTTTCGTACGCGCTACGGGCATTATGAGTTTCTGGTGATGCCGTTCGAACTCACCAATGCCCCAGCAGCGTTCATGGATTTGATGAACCGGATTTTCAGGCCGTTCCTCGACCAGTTTATTATTGTATTTATCGATGACATTCTGGTTTATTCCAAGAGTCGAGAGGAGCATAAGCACTTGAGGATTGCTTTGCAGACATTGAGAGAGCGCCAGCTGTTTGCTAAATTCTTGAAGTATGCCTTCTGGCTTGATCGTGTTGACTTCCTTGGTCATGTGGTTATGGGGGATGGTATTCGTGGGGACCCGAGGAAGATCGAAGCCGTACATCTTTGGCCCAGACCTGTATCAGTGACAGTGGTCCGCGGCTTTTGGGACTTTCTCGGTTATTACCGCCGTTTCGTACAGTACTTCTCGAGTATCGCTGCACCGCTGACCAAACTGACCAGGAAGGGGGTTCCTTTTCTTTGGAGTAAGGCATGCGAGCAGGGTTTTCAGCAGTTGAAGACTCGGTTCACGACTGCACCAGTTTTATCTTTGCCTTCTCGATCGGGCGGCTATGTCGTTTACTGTGATACTTCTCGAGTGGGGCTCGGTTATGTATTGATGCAGCATGATAGAGTTATCGCCTATGCTTCCTGGCAGCTGAAGAAGCATGAGAAAAATTATTACACTCATGATCTTGAGATGGTCGCGGTGGTTTTTGCGCTTAAGATTTGGAGACACTACTTGTACGGGGAGTTGTGTCAGATTTTCACGGACCACAAGAGCTTAAAGTACATCTTCAAGCAGCGGGATCTGAATTTAAGACAGCGCCGTTGGATGAAGCTTGTGAAGGATTATGATTGTGAGATCCTTTATTAGCCGGGCAAAGCGAATGTGGTAGTTGATGCTTTGATTCGTAGGCCCGGGGGTAGCTTGTCCCAATTGTGCACAGTTCAGAAACAGTCTTCTGCAGATTGGCAGATCTTGTACAACCGTAGAGTACAGTTTGAGTTCACTTCCACTGGGGGACAGCTTGCACACGTCCGCGCCCGTCCACTTCTACTAGATCGTATTCGTGAAGCACAGCTCACCGATGCCCGTTTATCTGAGATTCTTCAGAATGTTCTGCAGGGTGAAGATTCGGAGTTTGAGATTGTTGACCAGGGTGTGCTACGTTTCGGGACTCGTTTGTATGTACCTGATACCGATTAGTTGAGATGCGAGATCCTAGAGCAGGCATATAAGTCGGCTTTTAATGTTCAGCCAGGTTCCACCAAGATGTATCGTGACTTGAGAGATATCTACTGTTCGGCAGGGATGAAGAGTGATGTTTCGGATTTCGTTTCGAGGTGCCTGACTTGTCAGCAAGTTAAGGATGAGCATCAAAGACCGGCAAGAGAGTTGCAGCCTTTACCCATTCCGGAGTGGAAATGGGAGCAGATCTCCATGAATTTCGTTGTGGGTCTACCCAGGTCCAGTCGAGGGTATGACTCCATATGGGTGATTGTTGACCAGTTGACGAAAATGGATCACTTCCTTCCAGTGAAGACAACTTTCAGTTATACTCAGTATGCTCAGTTGTATATTGATGAGATTGTGCGTTTGCACGGCGTTCCCACATGCATCGTATCCGACAGGGGCAACCAGTTCACTAGCCGTCTTTAGCAGAAGCTTCAGGAAGCTTTGGTACCCGATTGAGTTTTAGCACCGCTTTCCATCCGTAGACCGATGGTCAGTCAGAGCGGACTATACAGACTCTGGAGGATATACATCGTGTGTGCGCGCTTGATTTTGGTGGCAGTTCGGATCGTCACTTGCCATTGATAGAGTCCACCTACAATAACAGTTATCAGGAAACGATTCAGATGGCACCTTTTGAGGCTTTGTATGGTAGAAAGATTCGATCGCCAGTCTGTTGGACCGAACTCAGCGAGAGCAGGATTTTAGGACTCCAGCTAGTTCAAGAGACTACGGAGAAGATCCGGTTGATTCAGGATAGGATGAGAGCAGCCCAGTGCAGACAGAATTCTTATGCCAACCGTTGTCGTCGCAGGTTCGAGTTCGCAGTGGGGGATCATGTATTCCTACGAATTTCTCCGATGATGGGCATGCTGATATTTAGGAAGAAAGGGAAGCTTAGCCCCAGATTTGTAGGTCCTTTTGAGATCCTTAAGCGAGTTGGTACCGTTGCCTATCGTTTGGAACTTCCACCCAGTTTTTCGGATGTTCACCCCGTATTCCATGTATCGATGCTTCGCAAGTACCTTCATGACCCTTATCATATGATTCAGCACCAGGCTGTTAGCTAGAGCGCGATATTTCGTTAACCGAGCAGCCAGTAGTTATATTGGATCGGCAGGTGAAGAAATTTTGGTCAAAGGTCTTACCATCTGTGAGGGTTCTTTGGCATAGCCCGAATGGTTAAGAGGTCACTTAGGAGGCCAAGAGCGAGATGCGGAAGAAATTCCCTCATCGCTTTAAAGGTACGCATAGTAAGATTTTTAAATTCGGGGATGAATTTCATTAAGAGGGGAAGATTGTAACACCTTAGAATGCGATTAGTGTTAATTAAGCGACAATACGGTTTTTTAGTAAAAGGTTTACCAAAATAGTGTTCACATATTTTATAAAAATTAATTAATATTTTATTATTATTTATTTTGGGCTTGCACACACTTGTGCATGTTAATGTAGGGTTAATTAGGGTTAACCATGCTTAAGTAGCCAGGGCTCATTAACCCTATTTCAATTAAGTGTATGTAATTAGTTAATTATTTGGTTTTAAAATAAATGAGGTTTGAACATGGGGTTGACTTAAGAGAGAGAGGGAGAGAGAGAGAGTTGATAATGGGTATGGCAAGCATGGCTTGCATTTAATGAAGAGAGAGAGAGAGAGAGAGAGAGAGAGAGAGAGAGAGTAAGTGTAAGCAAAACCCTCACCCTACACTCACCCCCTCTCATCCTTCATTTTTTTCATACACTCATTCTTACCCCACTCTCTTTCTCTTATTCTTCAACTCTCTCAAACTGAACACTATTCTTGTTCTTCTGTCACGACTCGAAAAGTACGGAACATGACTAGCACTTAAATTACGAAAAGTCTCGAGGCGTACGTAATCTAAGTAAGTCAAAACACAGAAATCAAAACCAATTAAGGCAGTAGAGTGAAGGAAAAACTAATGTTTAAAACAAGAAGTTTAACAACATAAGCCGAAGTATGCATTTTTCAAATCTCAAATCTTTTCTGAAAATTTCGGCAGAGTCTCCTTTGTAAAAACTGACCCCAAACGGGTACAAAACCTGATAAATCATATATAATGAATAAAGGCATCCCTAAGCGGGAGCTAGCTCTTCGTCAATTAACGGTCACAACCACGCAAGCAATATAATTTACAGCGCAGAAGGGCGAGGATAAAAACTCAAAAGGGAACTCAAAATAACAAGAAAACCCATAATAATACAGGCACAACTCTACGGTCGAAATAATATACAACTGGTCTTCTAAGTCTAATAAATATACAAGCCTGGTTGATGGAGTTTTACTAGATGCAGCTGAAATAAATAACTGTACAAGGGTGGCCACGATGCGAGTGAACCCACCTTCCAAAGCAATCACTTGGAAGGAACAGTATGCCAGCAACTGTAATGAAACCACTATGTCAACCTACAAGAAATGGTGGCACAACGGGGGTGAGTTGCTAACTCGTGAGTAGAAAACATCACAGAGCAGAAATCGCATGTATGACGCTATCCTAGGTCATATCAAGTAATATCCTCAAATAATATCATGATCCATCTACATATAAGTGCAATACCACGTCCTCGTGTCAGTGCCTCAGATAGAAACATATCAGATATATGATGTATGAATGCATTACGAATGGAAACAGAATATATCATGAGTGAGGCAACTATTTTCTTAAACTATTGTAACGTTTTGAAAATCGTTCAAGTGAAATTTCGGATAATCAGTAAAATAACGGGTGTTTTCCGTAAAAATCAAGATATAAAAATCTTTTAATATAAAATTAAATATACTTATTTTAGCTATGTAATTGCTTGTATTTGGTATTTATTGAGCTACTGTAAGTCTACGTTACCCACCCCAGTACCTACGGAGAGGCGGAATAGGTAAAAAATAAATTTTTAACACAAGAAAACATAGACTAAAGCTTGAGCATCTTTGCCAAACCATTGCTAACAAATAACATGAGGTTCTATCTACTATGCAAGGAGATTATACCTCATGCTACTAGTCCTTCGGGTCTTCTCCGCTATCCTCCTCGTCTCCGTAGGCTACATGGGTCGATCCATAGCTTGGTCACCTCCGTGGCCTCCTTGAGTCGAAAACGATCCACCTGAGAGTATATAGTCCGAGCACCACCTCAAACCGAGGTAACTAGGGCAACAAGTATGCTACTCTTGATGTCCTAGGTGATGTAGAATATGATGGTGGATTTGTTAGTCTATTTAGTTTCTATTTTTCTCAACACATGAGAGCTATAGATAGAACTAGAGAGGAAAAAGAAGGAGGAACCATGGGAGCTCCCTCTTGAAGAGAGAGAATGAGAAGAGAATAATGATCCAAATTAAAAATAAGTACTATTCTATTATCATGATTGTTAGTTATATGTATGCCCTAGAGGCCATTACTATACATAGGATGTATATTGTAGTGGATGCTTGGACATATATAGGGAGGACTTTCTTGCTCGACATGATAGTATGCTATCTGGTTGCTCTTTACCTTAACGTGTACGCTGATTGTCTTTCTGTTACATGTTGGTAAAGCCCTTAGGATGTGTACTTGACTACCTAATCTATGATACGGATCATACTAGTGGGGACATGGTAGTCCATAAGTACATCTTTCAAGGTCCCTAGTCGTGGGTGTATCGAGACGGGCCATCGATATACCAGAGTTGACTAGCGTATACCTTTTCGACCCATACAGATGGGCGATGGATGATCCCATATCCATTGGTGTTTGACATCAGAGATGATATACGGGTGCTCAGTGGAGACTGGGTACACTGGACGGACTAGCCGAGAACTCCCAGATGGTATATACCTTACGTCAGATGGCAGTTCTCTGGTGACACTGGTACAGAGTAGTCTGTTGACCCGAGATCGTCATAGAGTCTTGTGTGGTTCCCACTGTGCTTTGATTTCCACCTTACCACGTCCAAGAGGGCGTGCAAAACGGTGGTTTTTAGGGTACAGTCCCGAATCACATGGAGGCAATGAGCGATAGGAGGGGATTCGTCTCTCCCGGTATAGGGAGTTGATGTTGCGCTGTGTTCGATTGGCTATAACCGGAAATCCCTGGCCAGGGTTGCTGAGATTTACTGGTAAGTGTTGCCAGTAGTTTCTCGAACTGTTATAGACCTCATATCGACACGACTTATCAAGCTATTGGGGTCTGACGTTTACCACCCCTAGGCGAGATATGCGACATATCAGACGATCAGACCGGACTGTACGGTAGTGTTACTGGTTGGATTCACTGGAGTGTGAGCGGGCTTGCTCGTCGATCTTCTGATCGCTCAATACCCGGGTGGCCGTTACGTTTAGCAGACTGCTTGCGGCTTGTGGGTGTTTGATATGATCATCACCTGCTGCCGGCGTATTGACGAGTCTTTAGAGTCCTACACAGAGGTTTCCTGGCTCAAGCGAAACGAAATAGGAGCGCATATGAGATATGTGCGGGACCGAGAATAATGCGTGTATGTGATACCGTATTCTATTCTCGCGATGATTGTATCGAATGGTTGTATGCGATATAACCTACTTATCGAATCGAGGAATGATTCGATAAGCCGATACATTGTATATTAGTCGGTTATATGCGATATGACCGGATCGTTAAATCAAGTGTTGATTTAATGATTTAATGCATAATTATATATTTGATATATTACTTTGCATTAACTAGTATTGGTTCATTTTAAATGGATTTTCTCACTTTTTGTGCACATTGTATATGTGATATACATTTGTACACATGTTTGTATCATGTTTGATGATGCATGCTAACTTGGGTTTGTGTAAAGACTAAACCATGGTTATATGAATGGTTAGGGTTTTGTTTTCTTTTTCATTTATCTTATTTAGTTATTCATATTGAAAATGATAAGCATAAAGAGAAAGAATGGTGGCTTGTTTTGTAGTTTAGTTGAAGCTTCATGAATCTTTGACCTAGTCCACCATTCTTGTCTCTTGCTTAACCCTAACCATCATATCTAACCATGGTCTATTCTCTACACTAAACTAAGGTTAGTATTATGATAATTATTGATTTTCCTTTTCATTTTTAACTTATCATAATATTATCTTCTTCTTCTTCATCTTCTTCTTGAAGAAAAAGCTTGCCTCATCAATGGCAACTTGATGAAAAGAGTGAGAAATCCAATTCTAAAATGAAACCACTTCCTATTTCTTCATCCTCTACCTCTTGCCAAGTAGTAGAGTGTGTTTTCTTCACAAGTTTCATGACTTGGTGAAGTTGGAGCTTGATCTAGCGATGCCTCGACGTAGATCATCTTCGACATCGTCGTCGATGACCTAGCCCGCTTTTTCTCCGATGAAACTGACGCTAGAGCCCAAGATCCGATTTGTACAGCGAGGAGACATCATCGCGGAGCCATGGAGGTGGAGAACCGGATCTACAAAGGTTGTATTTCCGTTTACTCTTAGTAAAGTAGTTTACTAGTTCTTGTTTTCGCCTAAAATATCTAGTTAATGATCTAGTCTAGGGTTTCTCGGCACCGTAATTTTTGAAATTGTCATGGTTGATGCCTTGTAAGACCTCTTGAGAGTGCCTAGGAATCCTACAGTGGTATCAGAGCCTAGATAGAGCCTTAGGCGATGTGTAGACGACGTTTGAAACCCGATCGAACCAAAACCCTAACCCCAAAATAGCTCTCTGGACTTTTTCTAAAAACTGGGATTTTTCCAAATTAAAAATATGCATAAAATCAGCAGGGAATCCTAAGAATTACTGTGCAACACGTGTCCATGATTCCTCCAAAGTGCGGTGGAACCGCGGCAGAAGCCTGCCTTCTGCGGCGGTTCCGCGGCTGTATGATGACGTCACCCACCCAATTTTGCACAGTAACTTCCTTTATTCAGTGCTGAGTTCTCTGGGTATTTTTAAATATTATTCAAGAGTTGAATTTTCTGGGGTTGTTTTGGGGATTCGTTTATTCAATCGGATTGTCAAACTCTGTCTATGTGTCTTTCCGGATAATTTTTGAATATGTTAAAAAGTTCGACCGGATATAAATACCCACCTTTTCCCCTGTCGGGAAATTACCAAGTGTTGGATTTTTCCGTGGTTTAAAGACGTTCTAAGTAGTGCAAGTAACGCGATGGTCCCTCTAGAAGACAACAAACCTTAACTCGATTATGTGACCATCTTGAACTGCCCTTTGAACCTTCGGGTTTGGGGTAGTACGGCGTGCCATATGTGAGGCGTTGGCTTGATCCTTCTACGGCTGGACCGTTGGTACTGAGGCACGAAGTGAATGTCTTTGAACTTATTTCATGAGTTGAGCTGTTTCGGGAAAACTTGGGTGTTCGATTATTCGATCGGAAAGTTTAACATTTTCTATCTTATTCGGAATGGGATACAATAATTGGAATTCACAATAAGTTATGAGATAACTGAATGAATATTATAAACATAGCAGTTTAGTCTCACTTGATCGGTTGCTACGGAATTTTGATGTGATCAAAAGTCCGTCGCAATCACGTAGCGTACGCGGATACTCGCCGGGTAAACTTAATAGACAGCCTCACTCCATAGCCCCAACCAAGTGACTGTAAGAGAACCCCGTCGCCGAAAGCATCCGTTCGGGTGCTCGCGGCAGCGGTGTTCCGCCTTGGTGCACTTCGTCGACGGTATCGGGGGTGCGGCCGTCTACTGAAGTTTGCGACGAGCATTCGATCAGGGTGTCGGGAATCTTGTTGAATTACCCGACTTGATATTGAAAAGTGTTTTCGATTTTGAGACTAAAATGCGGGGTTTATAATAGTTAGGCATGCGATGTCTAAGGTATTCATTTGATTAGGCATGCGATGTCTATGCAGATTGCGGATTCCAACTGTTGTAGTTTTACACTTTCTTTTCTGTGACCGTAAGTGTAATATGTGATATCGCCGGTTTCGTTGCTATATGTCAACGACAATTGGGATGGACATATTTACTTACGTTGATGACATGTGATGTTATGTGTTGCTGGATATGTTATATTGGATCGTCGTGTTTGAATAGCCAGGGGTTTTTATGTGAGATGAGTATTTTTCATTTTCATTCATGTAAAAACTTGTATGTATTATTCTTTTATTGGGGCACTTCCAGGTTGCGGAAGATTTCACCGTTTGTATATTATTTACTTTTCCGCACTCGGATAGACCCAAGGAGGGGAGCACAAGTAACCGGGTTCTGGAGTCCAGTGGGAGACCAACTCGAGGAGTCGAGTCCGGGTCTCCTAACTCTAGAATAGGTAGGGTTGCTTGCCGCTCTCGTAGGGGTCTAGGGGTGTGGGTTTGGCTATTCATCGCGACCGTGGAATCCGTATTTTATACTGGCTCGTATTGAAAACACGGACGTCCTAGTTTATCCAATATTTCATATGTTTCTTTTGCTGCGATATCTGTGATGTGATCATGTGATGTTCTGTGATAGATACAGTATATAGTATATATGATATATTATATAGGCGTTACTTATGTTTTACACCCGCGCTAGCCTTGCCTCGCTCTGCCGTTAGTTACCTAACCTAACGGTGCACGAGGGGACATCGAGGCGAATGTGGATGGCATAAGTGTACGTCGTTTTTATCTGTGATGTTTAGGCATTTAAATGATGGGACTTCATTAATATGATTAATGAAATAAAAGAAACCTAAGATGTTGTAGAATCGAATTTCAAAATAAAAAGGGTAGCTACAGTTCTTGCTTTGCACAGCGGTATATATGATATATCCTGCACCTTATTCGATAAGGAAAGGACCGAGATCCCTTCACCGGGAGTGACTCCTTTAGCAATAACCTGCAGATGCTACACACTCGGTTTGTCTTTTGATTGCTTTTAAAAGTTCTGCTTTGCACAGTGATATATATGATATATCCCGCACCTCATTCGACGAGGAAAGGACCGACGATCCCTTCACCGGGAGTGACTCCTTTAGCAAAACTAGAAAAGCCTCAAAAACACTCCATTTCAAAATCATTTGATTCTACAATGATATCAAGTTCATTACGCAATAGGTTTTTAGAAAAACCTGTCGTAGCCCTCCGTCATTTCAGATAAGTTGTATATAGTATTCGTGCTGCATTTGTTGGCTTTCGTCAAGGTGCAGTGTGCGGTAGCTATATGCTGCTTATCTGCCAGCATACGATGCGATTGGATTAGGGTAGTCGTGCGGCTTTGTTGGCTTTCGTCAAGGGTCGTGCGGGTGGGTTTAGTTCAATCAAGAAATGTACGGGTTGAACTTGACTAGCGGGCTATGGTTTGTTGGCTTTCGTCAAGGTCATAGCACGTTAGGGGCAAAATATTATCGGGAATTTCAAGTGTTGAAATTTGCAATGAGATTGCATACCTTCTATGAGATAGTTGGATCCCGATACCCGCTGCGAGTAATTGTTACTCCTGGAAGAGTTTTACACATTACAATTAGCCGATCAAGTAGGTGTCTAGAAAGGTGTCAACGGGGTTACGCCTCTGGGAAAACGAGGTTTACATTAATTAGGTTCGTGCGAAAGCACGGGGGACCTCCCTCAAAGTACCGACACTGGCCTGGCTGAAATATTGGCGAATTTGTAGTGTGTAATTAATCCCGGCTAGTCTTTCCTTTTAGGGTTTGAAGGAAGATTTGATAAAAAGCAGTGGGAACCATCCTGATTAGATAAAATAATAACCAATCTATTCTTGAAAGAGCGCACGCTAAGTGTTTTTCTCTCTCTCTCTCCAGGTAGCGACCATATCACGCCTTAATCAAGATAATAATACGGATATTTGACCGAACCCGCTTGTTATATTGAGATGGGGAACGTTGGTCCCGCTCCAACTTATAATTGTTATAAGACAGAGCAGTAAATTGGGGATTACCAGAATTCCCGTGCCGCCCAAACGAAGAGAGTGCATGCTGATGCATCATTTTCGGGTGTGTACATTACAGAGAACTGTTTCTCAGTATCCTTTACGTCCTGGGTATGTGATACCAGATCAGGATCCCAGATATATAATCTGTTACATAGGGCTACAGAAAGGTAGAGAACTGAGAACGGGTGATAAGTTTCATGAGGCAGAAAACGGGGCAAGTGTTGCAGCCAAGTCTGTTGGTCACTGTCACCCTGTATTACCAATACATTGATTCTGAACGAATGTTATTAGATACCGAACCTGATATACAAAATCATATATGTCTCTTTATTAGTAAAGAAACGTTAAAATTTTGTATTGTTGGATAATGTTTTGAACATTTCCTATATCAAAAGTTGAACGGTTCAGGCACGTTATCTAAAAGCATTGATGTTCTAAATCAAACTGCAGTTCTTAGTATATGGAACACACACAAGAGGAAGAGTTCAGAATTGAACGATTCCTTCTTGAGGTATTGTAAACTAGGTCATATCAATGTGACCCGACTAGCTGAAGTTACATGTAGATGCATATTTAAATCAGTTTGAATTTACATCTTGTGAAACTTGCCATTCATGTCACAAAGATATAATGACACCAGCTCTGTTTATTGGAAACAGAGAAAGAGTTAGTGAACTTTTGGGATGATACATGTTGATGTATGTAGGTCCCCAGTCTACACATGCCAAGACCGGTTCTTTGTACTTCATTACATTCTCTGATAATCTCTCAAGATTCAGACATATGTTCCTGTTGAAACACAAGTCTGAACCTTTTGAGATATTCACAGAATATAAGTAAGAAGTAGAGAACCAAAATACGTGTATAAGTATTATGTCCTTTGATGTGATCGAGGAGGAGAATACTTGAGCACGGAAATCCTGGTCTATTCTAAAGGAGAATGAGATTCTCTCTCAGCATTACTCCTCCGTATACACCATTGCACGATGGTATATCGGGGCGGAGCAGATACACCCTATTTGATATGGTGTGCTCTATGATGAGTACTACTGAGTTACCTGTTTCCTTTTAGGGGGTTATGCACTTGAGAAGTTGCATACCTATTGAATAGGTTCGAATCAAATCAGTTACCTACCACTTCATATGTGATATGGAAAGGGAAGAGCCCATGTCTTAAGCTAGTTAAGATTTGGGGTTGGCCGGCCTATGTCTAAAAGCAAAATCCGGACAAACTCGAGGCAAGGTCTGTAAAGTAGAATTGGAAAGGTTCCAGCTATACAAACTGCAGCTGATGATTTGATAGAACCAAAGGATTCAGTAGATTCCAACGAACCTCAGCCTCTCCGCCGATCTAGTAGGGTTCCTCACCCACCTGAGAGATACTTCTGTTTCTCTATGACAGTGGGAGCGAGGATTGCACCATGAGATGATGACCCAACTAGTTTCAAGCAGGCCATCAGGAGTGAGACTCTGTAAGAATGGCTGGATGCTTACCGATCTGAGATGGAATCCATGTACACCAACAAAGTATGGACTTTGGTTGCTATATCTGAAGGGTTAAATCCCCATCAGGAGCAAGTATATCTTGAGAAGATTACTTGGTGTAGATGGAAAAGTTGAGACTTTCAAAGCTAGACTTGTTAAAGGTTTTCGTCATCGACCAGACGTGGATAATGATGAAACCTTTTCCAGTGGCTATGCTTAAGTCCATCCGGATCCTACTTGCCGCGGCTACATACCATGACTACGATATCTGGTGGTTGGGTGTCATGACAGCTTTTCTAAATGATGTTTTAGAAGAGAGCGTCTATAAGTACACAGCCAGAGGGCCTCGTAGATAGTGGGAGCAGCGGAAACATGTGCAAGATGCTTTATAGGATAAAGCAGGCATCGCGGAGTTGGAACATCTGTTTTGATGAAATAGTCAAAGAGTTTGACATCATCAAAATGGTAGATGAATCTTGTATATACAAAAAGGTAGTAGGGAGTATGGTGGCGATTCTCGTAGAGTACGTGGATGACTTGCTCTTGATAGGGAAGGAGTTTCCTATGCTACGCTCAATCAATCTCCGCTTATCACAATGATTCTCCACATAGGATCAAAGTGATACCTACTAAATCCTGGGTTTTGGATCTATGAGATAGATCTAAATGGATGTTAGAATACTCACTAGCTGTAGTGAGACGGTATCAATCGACCCTGGGGAGAATCACTGGAATGGTTCCAGGGTGATAAAGACGACTGAATGTCAGTCACAGGCATTGTCTTTACCCTCAGTGGAGGGACGGTATGTTGGAAAAGTTCCAAGCTAGATACCGTGGCATACTAGACGATAAAGGCTGGATACATCGCTACTTAAGATGCTACGAAAGAGGCTGTTTGGGTGTATATTGGTTCATGATATGAACTACGTTCCTACCATTGTGAGACAATGGAGTTGTGGCTTATGCCGGGGAACGCCGGTCCCATCAGTGATCCAGACATATTCTAAGGCAGTGTCACCTGATCATGGAGATGGTTGATCTCCAGGGTGATCAAGGTTAGGAGAACAGACTCAGAGGACAACACGGCGGATCCACTCACAAAGGCCTTTTCCCAGAGAGAGATTTTTATGGGATGGTTGAGTATGAGATACTACAACCACTGCTATCAGATGGCCCTAGTGCAAGTGGGAGATTGTTAGTTATATGTATGCCCTAGAGGCCATTACTATACATAGGATGTATATTGTAGTGGATGCTTGGACATATATAGGGAAGACTTTCTTGCTCGACATGATAGTATGCTATCTGGTTGCTCTTTACCTTAACGTGTACACTGATTGTCTCTCTGTTACATGTTGGTAAAGCCCTTAGGATGTGTACTTGACTACCTGGACTATGATGCGGATCATACTAGTGGGGACATGGTAGTCCATAAGTACATCCTTCAAGGTCCCTAGTCGTGGGTGTATCGAGACGGGCCATCGATATACCAGAGTAGACTAGCGTATACCTTCTCGACCCATACAGATGGGCGATGGATGATCCCATATCCATTGGTGTTTGACATCAGAGATGATATACGGGTGCTCAGTGGAGACTGGGTAAACTGGACGGACTCGCCGAGAACTCCCAGATGGTATTATACCTTACGTCAGATGGCAGTTCTCTGGTGACACTGGTACAGAGTAGTCTGTTGACCCGAGATCGTCATAGAGTCTTGTGTGGTTCCCACTGTGCTATGATTTCCACCTTACCACGTCCAAGAGGGCGTACAAAACGGTGGTTTTTTGGGTACAGTCCCGAATCACATGGAGGCAATGAGCGATAGGAGGGGATTCGTCTCTCCCGGTATAGGGAGTTGATGTTGCGCTGTGTTCGATTGGCTATAACCGGAAATCCCTGGCCAGGGTTGCTGAGATTTACTGGTAAGTGTTACCAGTAGTTTCTCGAACTGTTATAGACCTCATATCGACACGACTTATCAAGCTATTGGGGTCTGACGTTTACCACCCTTAGGCGAGATATGCGACATATCAGACGATCAGACCGGACTGTACGGTAGTGTTACTAGTTGGATTCACTGGAGTGTGAGCGGGCTTGCTCGTCGATCTTCTGATCGCTCAATACCCGGGTGGCCGTTACGTTTAGCAGACCGCTTGCGGCTTGTGGGTGTTTGATATGATCATCACCTGCTGCCGGCGTATTGACGAGTCTTTAGAGTCCTACACAGAGCTTTCCTGGCTCAAGCGAAACGAAATAGGAGCGCATATGAGATATGTGCGGGACCGAGAATAATGCGTGTATGTGATACCGTAATCTATTCTCGCGATGATTGTATCGAATGGTTGTATGCGATATAACCTAGTTATCGAATCGAGGAATGATTCGATAAGCCGATACATTGTATATTAGTCGGTTATATGCGATATGACCGGATCGTTAAATCAAGTGTTGATTTAATGATTTAATACATAATTATATATTTGATATATTACTTTGCATTAACTAGTATTGGTTCATTTTAAATGGATTTTCTCACTTTTTGTGCATATTGTATATGTGATATACATTTGTACACAAGTTTGTATCATGTTTGATGATGCATGCTAACTTGGGTTTGTGTAAAGACTAAACCATGGTTATATGAATGGTTAGGGTTTTGTTTTCTTTTTCATTTATCTTATTTAGTTATTCATATTGAAAATGATAAGCATAAAGAGAAAGAATGGTGGTTTCTTTTGTAGTTTAGTTGAAGCTTCATGAATCTTTGACCTAGTCCACCATTCTTGTCTCTTGCTTAACCCTAACCATCATATCTAACCATGGTCTATTCTCTACACTAAACTAAGGTTAGTATTATGAT
This sequence comes from Agapanthus africanus, assembly GCA_030015575.1. Lineage (NCBI taxonomy): Eukaryota > Viridiplantae > Streptophyta > Magnoliopsida > Asparagales > Amaryllidaceae > Agapanthus > Agapanthus africanus. The sequence goes on along the minus strand of CM057343.1, from coordinate 283,490,213 downwards.
AAGTAATGATTTTCCTTTTCATTTTTAACTTATCATAATATTATCTTCTTCTTGTTCATCTTCTTCTTGAAGAAAAAGATTGCCTCATCAATGGCAACTTGATGAAAAGATTGAGAAATCCAATTCTAAAATGAACCCACTTCCTACTTCTTCATCCTCTACCTCTTGCCAAGTAGTAGAGTGTGTTTTCTTCACAAGTTTCATGACTTGGTGAAGTTGGAGCTTGATCTAGCGATGCCTCGATGTAGATCATCTTCGGCATCGTCGTCGATGACTTAGCCCGCTTTTTCTCCGATGAAACCGACGCTAGAGCCCAAGATCCGATTTGTACAGCGAGGAGACATCATCGCGGAGCCATGGAGGTGGAGAACCGGATCTACAAAGGTTGTATTTCCGTTTACTCTTAGTAAAGTAGTTTACTAGTTCTTGTTTTCGCCTAAAATATCTAGTTAAAGATCTAGTCTAGGGTTTCTCAGCACCGTAATTTTTGAAATTGGCATGGTTGATGCCTTGTGAGACCTCTTGAGAGTGCCTAGGAACACTAAAATGATAAGGTGTGATGGCTCCTTGAATTGACCATTATCATCCAAAATTAAATCAAAAGCCAAAGAAGAGTCTAGAGATCACAAGAAAGATCCAAGCCAACAATTGTCAAATTGTCAATATGGTCAAGCATGGTCAAATGGTCAAAGCAATTAGCCATAACACAATTGTCATTAAAAAGATTAGTAAATAATTTCCTCACCTAATAATGTTTTTGACCGAACCAACGGTCAAAACCCTAATGAGGCACCTCCTTCTTCGCTCCTCACAACCGTGCATACACACCCGCATCCGCATTCCGTAGAATGCGAATGCACAGAAGATAAAACTAATCCATCTATACAATACTAGGATCCGGCTTAAACCAAAGCCCACAAGTATTGTCTGCCCGAACAGCATACGCGCACAAGTGCACGTAAGTGATCGTAGCCTTGCCATAAAACTATACGCCCTCTACACCTTTTGCCAGTGCAGGGTAACTCTCTGTGTGGGACTCTGAAGACTCGACACTACACTGGCAGTGGGTTTAACCACAGACCGCAAGCGGCACTAGCTGTACGTAACGGTCCCCAGGTAGATGTCAATAAGAAGGCCGATGAGGTAAGCCCATCCGAACTCCTACTGAGTCTGAATGTGATAATCTCCATACAGTCCGGTCTGTTCGTCTAAGAGTATCGCATGTCGGGCCTAGGAGGAAGTAAACGTCAGACCCCTAATAGCGGTACAAGTCTGTAAGTCTACGGTAGCGCCCCGGCCGTCTATCAGACGCCAAATGCGGAACAAAAACTTTTTAACTGGTGATATCGTATACTATAACCCGGATCTGCCATTATTGTTAAACTAACCAACTACAAAGTGGGTAGAAATGTTATACCGAACGATCCGAGTCCTTCGGTCTTTAATCATCATCCCACGCTTTGTTGCGGCTGCTCCGATCTCGCTCGATCTCCGGTCTCCTCGTCCAGATGGCACCACATCTACGGATCTTTAAACAGGCTCCCGCCTCTGAACCGAGGCAACTCGGTCATCAAGTTTGCTAAAAGAGATAACCAAGATTGATGTAGAGAATGAGTAGAACACTTTGTCTCGTTACATCCAAAACCATGGATGAACGGTTAATGAAGTTGCCTTTTGGATTCGGGTAAATGAGAAATTGATCACATCTAATTTCTATCAACCAAAACTATCATAATCTTTTTCAAGCAACCATCATCCTCACTTGGAATGGCCGGCCATATATATAGAGGGAGGGAGGTGAGTGTAGGAGCAAGTGGTGACCATTAGAAAAGCTTCTCACAAAAGATCAAGAAGAAATATCTTAGCAAGAACAAAAGTCATTAATGAAAAGGTGACTCACTAATAACACCTCATCATTCAATTAATACATACAATGAATCATAAAACCTAGTCACCTCTTTTAGAAGCTTCCACACTCATGACTCACCCTCATGACTCATCCTCAAGAAAAGATAAATCCGTATTAAACTGAATGTTTAAGACGGGTAATAGAAAACTGGCAACTTCCAAAAGTGATCCCAAAACGAATTTCAGGATAACCCCGTAACAGTATAAACATACCCGCATTTGTATTACGAACGAATACAAATGCAACAGAGACAAAGATATTATATCTACACAGTATAATACTCGGATCCGGCTTAAACCAAAGCCCACCAGTATTATCTGCCCGAAATATAACACGTGCGTAAACGCACGTGCATTTTCCGAACCCTGCCATAAAAACATACGGCCTCTATAACGTTTTGCCCGAATTTTGGAAACAATCTGTGGCGGACTCCAATGACTTGTCAGTACCCTGGCAATGGGTTTAACGGCAGGCCGTCAGCGGCACTAGCTGTGCATAACGGCTGCCCATGTACTGACCTCAAGGGAAGCTGATAAGCGAACTTATCTTAGAACCCTACTGAGCCTAACAGTGACAATATACATACAGTCCGGTCTGTTCGTCTATGAGTATCGCATATCGGCCCAAAGGGGCTGGTAACGTCAGACCCCCAATAGCGGTATAAGTCGTATCAGAGTGCCCAGAACACGATGAGATACTTCTGGAGTACCTACCATTAAATCTCCTACCTCGGCCGAGGGTTTTGTGTAATGGCTCTGTAAGTGCACGGCGGCGCCCCGGCCGTCAATCCGACGCCGGAATGCGGAAACGGTGAATAACTTAAATTTTGCGGACTTAGCAAACCGGCACCACCGCGCACTAAACACCCGGATCGTTACCATTAACTAGTCTAAGCTATCTACAAGAAAGGGAATAGAGATATACCGACGATCCAAGTCCTCCGGTCTTCATCTCCAATCCGTCTCATCCTCGTCGCCGGAAGTGCACCACGTTGCCTACATCGTTTACGGGCTCCCACCTCAATGCCGAGGCAACTCGGGCACGAAGCCGGCTACTCGACGTGCCCAAGGTTTGCTGTAGAATATAATGTAGAGATCTCATTTTGGGGTTGTAGGAATTGCCTTTTTGGTGGAGGGATGATACAAGCTTTTTGGAGGTTGTTCTTGTGGGATTTTTACCAAAGCAAAAACACCAAAAACCCCACATAGGAAATTTGGACAGCCCCTACAAGGAGTGGCCGGCCATGGACATGGTGAGAGGGGAGAATGAGAGTGAGTTCTCCAAAAAGGAGAGAGTGTCAACCATATCCACAAAGGAGAGAGGAATGGTTATCATGTGAAAAGAAATGATAGCAAGGAAAATCTAACACTCAAACACCAATGATCACTACCATAACCCACACTCCAAAACAAGTAATTAACAACCATGATGGTTACTAAAAGTCAAGCCATCATGAAGATAACAAGTCAAAGGATGGTGCTATCATGATACAACAAAATGCAAAGAACCCCTCCACAAATACTTATTTGCAACAATGCAAATAAGCCCTCCTCCACCAATCTTCGGCCAATGAACGGAACAATGGAAATCGGCCGAAACAGAAAGCAAACTGGCAACTCCAGAAAACTGGTCCCGTAATAAATTACAGGAAAACCCCGATACTGTGCATACACACCCGCATCTGTATTTCGACAGAAATACAAATGCAATGAGACAAAATCTCCACTGTACTATACTAGAATCCGGCTTATACCAAAACCGGCTAGTAATATCTGTTCGATCCTGATCCGTGCAATACCGCACGTATCTGATCGAACCCTGCCATATAACCATACGGCCTATAGTACAAACTGTCCGATCCTGATCCGTGCAATACCGCACGTATCTGATCGGACCTTGCCATATCTCCATACGGCCTCTACAACCTTTCGCCCGAAAGCTGAGTAACTGTAAATGTGGTGGACTCTAAAGACTCGTCAATACTATGGCTGTGGATTTAACCACTAGCACGTCAGAGGTATATGCCAATACGTGACGGGCCACCAGCTATTGACCAAAAGGGACGTCGATGAGGAAGCTCACCCCGACACCCAACTGAGCCTGTCAGTGACAATATCCGTGCAGTCCGGTCCGTTCGTCTATGAGTATCGCATGGCGGGCCTAGGGGGTTGGTAAAAGTCAGACCCCCAAAAGCGGTACAAGTCGTGTCGGAGTGTAGCCCAGAACACCCTGAGATACTACTGGAATACCTACCAGTAAATCTCCTTGCCTTGGCCAAGGACTTTGTGTAATGGCTCTCCTAGACACAGCACGACCTCACCCCCAATACCGGGAGAGACGAACCCCTGAAGATACGCTCACTGCCTCCATGTGGCTCGGGACTGTACCCAACTAAAACCTGTTTGCACGACTCCTTTGAGCCGTGGTAGGGTAGTAATCAAAGTACAGTGGGAACTCACACGAGACAAATGACGATCCCCAGGTCGATGAACTAACCTGCACACATGTCACCAGGGAACTGCCATCTGACGTCTGGTATATGACCAACTAGCATGTTCCCGGCGAGTCCTGTCCGGTGTACTCATAACCCAATGAGCACCTGTATACATCTTAGGTGATCCAACTGACACCAGTGGCTTGTGAGACCGGCCACCGCCCCTCGTCGGGGTCTCGACTGTATACACTAGTCTACTAATGGAGTATCGATGCCCAGTCTCGAAACTCCCACGACTAGGGACCTTTTAAGGATAAGCTTATAGACCCCCAGCTCCCACTTATATGATCGCCCTCATACTGCTGGTGGTCAAGCAAGAATCCTAGGGGCTCTATCAACGTGTAATAGCGACGTGTCATGTCACCTAAAGCAGTACACGATGATAAAGGTAAACCAGATAGCATACTATCATCTCGAGTAAGACTGTCCTACCGGGATAGGTCCTCCCTCAATCATTGCAATCACGTACCTGTGACCTAATAATTGACTCTGAGGGCACTATCTCCTACAATCTCCCACTTGCACTCAAGGCTAATTATTGCGATGTCGCATACTCACAGCCCGTGTGATACCGAACATCCAACTCCTCTACTAGTCAGTCTCACAAAGCTCGTTTGCGGAACTATTGCGTTCGAGGAATAGCCTCAGTGAGTGGATCCGCTTAGTTGTTTCTTTCTATGTCTCTCTCAAAATCTCAAATTCGCGGAGAAAGCCATCTCCCGTAATGAGCAATACCTGTCTTAGAATGTCTGGATGTCTGATGGGACCTAGCACATAAAAGAACTCCAAATCCAAACTTCTTAGACTGTATCGTCAACTGAACTTAATCAGTATCCTGCGCGCCATGCCTCCCTCAGTATTGCCTTGGACCACCTGTCCAAAATACTGCCCCTCATCAGAAGGAAAACTATAACTCTGACAACCTCCTTGTCGTCCGTGTCACCTTGGAAGCCTGGAATGATAACTGTCTCCTGAATGAGGCTGTCGTTATCATCTCCCTAGAACATCCACTTATGTTCTAAAAACTGCTTCCGACTGTTTCTCCAGGATTGGATTAATGTCAACTTATTGCATCTAGTGCAAGAACAACATCTGGTGTGGTACTTGACATCTCATGATTGACTCAATTGCCTGAGCAAGTGATCTGCCAATCATGCACGTCCCTCTCCCCTTTAGTCTGTAAGACACCTTTAGAGAGGGTGACTCCATTACCTGCAGGTACACTACCGTGCCAGGAGTCGTCCATCCTAAATACTCTTAGAATGCTGTCAAGTACCCTGATTGGGAAACCACCCAAATCTAGATCTAAGACCATAGATCTAGTAACCAGTATGTCAGATATAATGTCCAAGTCCATGTGGAGAAACCACTGTGTGACGACCAAAGTATAACCGATCGTAGTGTAGGAGTTTCTTTTCCTACTCTGTGTATATCATCCAAATACCAGGATATCACACGCTACTACCTTCTCAACAGATCCATCCCCTATTCTGATGAAGTCAAACCCATGACTGTCACATCAGAAATAGATGATCTATCTCCGCTACATCTGCTCTAGTCTATAAATAGACATAAGCAACCTGTCCACCAATGCTTCCGCTGCTCCCACTGACTACGACAACCCTCTGGCAGAGTCATATAGACGTACACTTCTAAAACTGGTTTAGAACGACGCTATACTCATCCTCCTGCCGGGTCTCGCAGCCTGGAACAACAACAATGGCAAGTGTGGGTAAACAAGAACTTCCCTGTCACCGTCCTTGAGGCTACCTGAGTACCTCTCGGGTGCCTGAAGTTACCCACTTTATCTGCGGAGTGGCCAATGGAATGTCAATCCAGATTGAATCTTTAGGTTCCTTATCAAATCTTCAGTAATCGTTTGTGGTTCTGGAATCACTTCCAGTTCTACCATACTCCCACTACTGTTTTCTGAAAAAATCCATTTTTATTAAAACTGTGGCGAGTCTAGAACAATATTGCTATTGTTCATCCAGATGGTAGAAAGTCAACCCGCGTCATAGCCTGGGTCAACCCACAAACAGCCATTACAGAAACGTGCCTTGAGTTGTCTAGTGTCTGGTTTTAAGCATAAGCCGGACAACTCCCCGTACCTTAACACCTTTAAGATACGAACTGTTCTATATCCCATATAGGACCAGAGGCACTGATTTAATTGAACCAGATTCAAATCATGCAGCTGTCCCCAGCGCATGTCAACTAAATGGAAGGAGGCCGATCAGCGTTACTCAACATAGGAATACTTCCAATTATGAGTAACCTCAAAGAGAAGCAATTTCTCTTAATCATTACTATCAACTGAACACCATACACAAGTATCTACATCTTCGATCTCTTTGAAGAATCCCGATACTTGCTATACCTGGTTCTCTACTCTATTCAAATACATATAACTTCTCCAAATTCAGACCCTGTGTTTCCACGAAACACCTGTCTAAAAATTAGAGGAGTCATAAGTAAACCGAATATAGTACGAGGACCATCCCCTCTGTCCTGATGGACTCTGGACAACATACAATACTCTGTAAAAGTCCCTTGAGTCTGATTACTCATTCACTGTGTGTCGTAGGTTGAAAACTGTACTTATGGTTAAGAAGAATTACACCGCTGTTTAATGCTCCTTACCTAACCATCCACTGATATAGGTAAATGTCGTAGACATAATTTCAGAAAGGTATATCTCACTCTATGAAAATAGACGTACAGATATATCAATTTGAAATTGGTGCATAACAGCGGATATTCAAAACCAAATATTTGCCGACCGGCAAACAACCCAGGTGATTTCCTCTAATATCACCGATTACAACGAATCCCGATATAATGAGGATAATCACCCAATTCCCAATAACTTACTCCCACTCATCATCTGTAAAACCATACAGATGTGAGAATCAAACCTGGTAAATACATACCCTGGAGCAAGTGTCTAATCGGGAAATCAGTTTCCTTTAACAGTACATAGTGAGACTGAAACATTGAAATGTTTCGATGGGGTATCCTGGTATTCTTAGTAATGCCTCTTCCAGATTCACGACTGTAACCGTATAGTTCTTTTCCACCTCTCCAAATCCCTTCATATGTCTTTAGTCTTTACCTTCTGTACACCCCTTTAGGCCAATTGGTTTTCTTCCTTCCCTACCGTTCGGCACCAGCCTATGGTTTGGAAGAAGACTATCCAATAAGCATAATGGGTGTACTGTCCCAATCCTAGGAACACTCGCAATGAGAGAGGGTGAAGATAAAAGACAACCGAATAAACCTTATTCCTATTTCTCCTGAACCAGAATCCATCCCCGAACTGGAACGAGTTCCTTTCGAGTTCGTATATAACCATACGATGGATTATCCAATAAAATGGGATCTTCGTAGTGATACGGAGTGTCCTGGAGAAATACAAAGGTGATGTGGGAGTGGTAACGAAATATTTGGTTTGGTCGTGAATATCTGTTGCAATTTACTTTGCCCTCCTACTAATCCCTTGCTTTGTCTGAACTTAATACCTTCTGCACACCATCGTTATGCTAATTGGTTTTCTTCATTCCCTACCGGTCGGCACCAGCCTAAGGTTTGGAAGAAGACAATCCAATTTGCGTAATAGGTGTACTACCCCTAAACCAAGGAGTACTCGTAACCTGAGAGAGGGTAAAAGGAAAAGACAACTGAATAATCCTATCCGTTTTCTCCAGAACCGGAAACCATCCTCGAATAAATTCTTTCGAGTTCGTATCTAACCATACGATGGTTTTGTCCAATGGAAATGGACGTTCGTAGCAATACGGGGTGTCCTGGAGAAAAGGGTAAAAGTAGGAGTGGCAATGAGGTCTGCAACTCTGACAATCCAAAAGCCAGTGTTTAAGAAGGTTCGGTCAACTTGGTCACTGAGTCAAAGTCTTAGGGTAGGGTCAATGGTCGCTGCCAAAGAGAGAGAGAAAAGAAACACTCAGTGTGCACTCTAACCTAGATCAGAATGGTGACAATTTATCTAATCTGGAATCCTCCCACTGTACCTCAAATTCTCCTCCAAACCTGAAAGAAGAATTAGTCGGGGTTACCCGAGGGGTAAACTAACTCATCAGTGGGAATCGGGATCCAACTCTCATCGCATGATAACGTGACGGAATCCGCTCACGGTATCACACTCCAGAAGGTATGCGCATATCTGGCAAGTTTCAGTTCTTTTGAAACTCCCGATATGATTTCTGCCCCATGCTCTTATGACCTTGGCGAAGGTCAACAAATCATAAGTCACATGTCAAGTTCTACCCGTCATTATCCAGGTTAATTTGAATCCACCCGTACAAGCCCTTGACGAAGGTCAACAAGGCTATACGACTGTCCCAAACCAACGCATCTATCTATGCAGCAGAAAAATAACAAGCAGCTACCATACACTATGCCTTGACGAAGGTCAACAAACATAGCATGAATACTACGTGCTACCCATCTGAAATGACGGAGGGCTACGAATGGTTTCTGGCGAAAACCTTTAACGTAATGAACTTGATATCGTTGAAGGAACGGATCGCTTTTTGAAAATATAGTGACGAAAACCGTTGCTAAAGAGGTCACTCCCGGTGAAGGGATCTCGGCTCTTTCCCCGTAGAATGGGGGTGCAGGATATTCCAAATGAATACCGCGATGCAAAGCAAAAGTAATCGGCTATAGTGAAGTTAATGCCCTGACGCAAACTTCTGTCCAAGGGGTCACTCCCGGTGAAGGGATCTCGGCCCTTGCCTCGTCGACTGAGGAGCAGGATATTCCAATGAATACCACGATGCAAAACAAAAGTAAACGTCCTTGCAATAACAGCTTTTTGAAAAGTGTTCCAACAACATCAGATTAGGTTTGTTTTAACTTGCATTGATCCGAATCAATGCAGTCCCATCAATTGATCACACCAAAAAGAACGAAAATATACTGATGTACGTATATGCCATCCGCATTTGCCACTGGGTCCCGTCATTACCCGTTAGGTTAGCTAACTAACGACAGAGCGGGGACTGGACTAGCGCGGATGCAAAACATATACAACATCTACTAATATATATACCAATATATTATATTCGCTCAAGGCGTGAATAAAATGCAACATCACAGAAAATGTACAGCATCACAGAAACAATACAGATATCTGGGATCCCCGGGTTTCACAGAGCCGCTGAAACCCGACGTTCCTCTGGTCGTGTGGATAGCCTGTGCAATGAAATCCTAGACCCCTACGGGCGCGGCAAGTCACCCGCCAAAACCTGAAGCGAGGCAGCCCCCTTCAGCGCCGTGAATGGACCACCCAGCACTTCACGGAATCCGGCAACTTGGGCACCCCTCCTGGGTCAACCTGTACCCCCTACGAGTGCGGCGAATAGCCCGCCAATCCTAGAGCGAAGCCCCCTCCGTCTCAATGCCATGAGATGCGGGCTTGTTGCCCTCCAGAACCCGGCTATCCGTGCACCCCTCCACGGGGCAATCCTAGTACAGAAAATAAAATATACATACACCGGGTACATCGACCGCAACCAGGTCGTGCCCCAAAAGAATAATACAAACAGGCAGTGACGGCAGTCCACATGTCGGACGCTCGCCCCGCAATATCAAATGTACATAATACAACAGAACTGTACTAGCATTGCATCCAGGCTATCCCCTACGACCGATCCGCAACAACACAGCAAATACATAGAACATCAACGTGAAAGTCACGTTCGCAAATCCGTCTAACCGGGCTATAGCAGTTAGACAGGATTTACCGATCGAGTGACATTCACGGTCGCAGATATAATGTAGATACTGTGAAAAATGTGTTTAATATTTTCCGATTGACCAAAAATTAACAAGTGGGCCCCAAACTAATACTGTAGCACTCACAGAAATAATTGGCCCAATTTTAATATTCCAAAACCCCTAAAAATAGCCCATAAGACTACAGAGAAAATTTGATGCATTGGAGAGTTCAATGTGCGGCGGAACCGCGGCCCGAGGGGGGTTTTGGCCGCGGTTCCGCGCTCCAAACATTGACTGAACGCATCGAATTTTTCCAGTAGTCTTATAATCGCCTGCACATAATTCTGAGATCACCAGAAAAATTTTTAGACACCAAAAAATCTTAACAGAAAACTGATGTGCACTAAAACATAGATTTTGGAATTTTGGTCGATCGGAAATGCAAAACACATCTAACGAAAGCTAGACGAAGTTAATGGCGAGGCTCTGATACCACTGTAAGTGCACGGCGGCGCCCCGGCCGTCAATCCGACGCCGGAATGCGGAAACGGTGAATAACTTAAATTTTGCGGACTTAGCAAACCGGCACCACCGCGCACTAAACACCCGGATCGTTACCATTAACTAGTCTAAGCTATCTACAAGAAAGGGAATAGAGATATACCGACGATCCAAGTCCTCCGGTCTTCATCTCCAATCCGTCTCATCCTCGTCGCCGGAAGTGCACCACGTTGCCTACATCGTTTACGGGCTCCCACCTCAATGCCGAGGCAACTCGGGCACGAAGCCGGCTACTCGACGTGCCCAAGGTTTGCTGTAGAATATAATGTAGAGATCTCATTTTGGGGTTGTAGGAATTGCCTTTTTGGTGGAGGGATGATACAAGCTTTTTGGAGGTTGTTCTTGTGGGATTTTTACCAAAGCAAAAACACCAAAAACCCCACATAGGAAATTTGGACAGCCCCTACAAGGAGTGGCCGGCCATGGACATGGTGAGAGGGGAGAATGAGAGTGAGTTCTCCAAAAAGGAGAGAGTGTCAACCATATCCACAAAGGAGAGAGGAATGGTTATCATGTGAAAAGAAATGATAGCAAGGAAAATCTAACACTCAAACACCAATGATCACTACCATAACCCACACTCCAAAACAAGTAATTAACAACCATGATGGTTACTAAAAGTCAAGCCATCATGAAGATAACAAGTCAAAGGATGGTGCTATCATGATACAACAAAATGCAAAGAACCCCTCCACAAATACTTATTTGCAACAATGCAAATAAGCCCTCCTCCACCAATCTTCGGCCAATGAACGGAACAATGGAAATCGGCCGAAACGGAAAGCAAACTGGCAACTCCAGAAAACTGGTCCCGTAATAAATTACAGGAAAACCCCGATACTGTGCATACACACCCGCATCTGTATTTCGACAGAAATACAAATGCAATGAGACAAAATCTCCACTGTACTATACTAGAATCCGGCTTATACCAAAACCGGCTAGTAATATCTGTTCGATCCTGATCCGTGCAATACCGCACGTATCTGATCGAACCCTGCCATATAACCATACGGCCTATAGTACAAACTGTCCGATCCTGATCCGTGCAATACCGCACGTATCTGATCGGACCTTGCCATATCTCCATACGGCCTCTACAACCTTTCGCCCGAAAGCTGAGTAACTGTAAATGTGGTGGACTCTAAAGACTCGTCAATACTATGGCTGTAGATTTAACCACTAGCACGTCAGAGGTATATGCCAATACGTGACGGGCCACCAGCTATTGACCAAAAGGGACGTCGATGAGGAAGCTCTCCCCGACACCCAACTGAGCCTGTCAGTGACAATATCCGTGCAGTCCGGTCCGTTCGTCTATGAGTATCGCATGGCGGGCCTAGGGGGTTGGTAAAAGTCAGACCCCCAAAAGCGGTACAAGTCGTGTCGGAGTGTAGCCCAGAACACCCTGAGATACTACTGGAATACCTACCAGTAAATCTCCTTGCCTTGGCCAAGGACTTTGTGTAATGGCTCTCCTAGACACAGCACGACCTCACCCCCAATACCGGGAGAGACGAACCCCTGAAGATACGCTCACTGCCTCCATGTGGCTCGGGACTGTACCCAACTAAAACCTGTTTGCACGACTCCTTTGAGCCGTGGTAGGGTAGTAATCAAAGTATAGTGGGAACTCACACGAGACAAATGACGATCCCCAGGTCGATGAACTAACCTGCACACATGTCACCAGGGAACTGCCATCTGACGTCTGGTATATGACCAACTAGCATGTTCCCGGCGAGTCCTGTCCGGTGTACTCATAACCCAATGAGCACCTGTATACATCTTTGGTGATCCAACTGACACCAGTGGCTTGTGAGACCGGCCACCGCCCCTCGTCGGGGTCTCGACTGTATACACTAGTCTACTAATGGAGTATCGATGCCCAGTCTCGAAACTCCCACGACTAGGGACCTTTTAAGGATAAGCTTATAGACCCCCAGCTCCCACTTATATGATCGCCCTCATACTGCTGGTGGTCAAGCAAGAATCCTAGGGGCTCTATCAACGTGTAATAGCGACGTGTCATGTCACCTAAAGCAGTACACGATGATAAAGGTAAACCAGATAGCATACTATCATCTCGAGTAAGACTGTCCTACCGGGATAGGTCCTCCCTCAATCATTGCAATCACGTACCTGTGACCTAATAATTGACTCTGAGGGCACTATCTCCAACAGGCTCTCCTAGACACAGCGCGATCTCACCCCCAATACCGGGAGAGACGAATCCCTTGCCGATCCGCTCACTTTCCTCCATGTGGCTCGGGACTGTACCCAAAAAAGATCTGTTTGCACGACTCCTTTGAGCCGTGGTAGGGTAAAAATCAAAGCACAGTGGGAACTCACACGAGACAAATGACGACATCAGGTCGATAAACTAACCTGTACACATGTCACCAGGGAACTGCTATCTGACGCTAGGTATAATACCAACTAGCAGGTTCCCGGCGAGTCCTGTCCGGTGTACTCATAACCCAATGAGCACCTGTATACATCTTAAGTGATCCAACTGACACCAGTGGCTTGTGAGACCGGCCACCACCCCTCATCGGCGTTTCGACTGTATACACTAGTCTACTCCGGAGTATCAATGCCCTGTCTCGAAACTCCCACGACTAGGGACCACAATTAAGGATGTGCTTATAGACTATCCAACTCTCACGTATATGATCGCCATCATACTGTTGGTAGTCAAGCAAGATCCTAAGGGCTCTATAAACGTGTAACAGCGATTAGTCACCTGAACCTGTACACGACTGATAAAGGCAAACCAGATAGCATACTATCATCTCGAGTAAGACTGTGCTACTGGTATAGGTCCTCTTTAATCATTGCAATCACGTACCTGCGATCCAATAATTGACTTTAAGGGCACTATATCCCACAATCTCCCACTTGCACTTAAGACTAATTATTGCAATATCGCATACTCACAGCCCGTGTGATACCGAACACCCAACTCCTCTACTAATCAGTTTCACAAAGCTCGTCTGTAAAACTCTTGTGTTCGTGAAATAGCCTTAGTGAGTGGATCTGCCCTGATGTTTCTTTCTATGTCTCTCTTAATCTCAAGTTCGTGGAGAAAGCCATCTTCCGAATTGAGTAATACCTGTCTTAGAATATGTCTGGATATCTGATGGGACCTAGTTCATAAATGAACTCCAAATCCAAACTTCTTAGACAGTATCGATAACTGAACCTAATCAGTATCCTGCACCATGCCTCCCACAGTATCCTCTTGGACCACCTGTCCATACTACTGTCCCTCTCGTTAGAGTGAAAACTATCACTCTGACAATAACTCTGTCATCCATGTCACCTTTAAAGCCTGAAATGGTAACCGTATCCCGAAGGAGGCTGCCGTCATCAATTCCGTAGAACATTCACTTATGTTCTAAAACTGCTTCCTTATATTTCTTCAGGATTGGATTAATATAAACTTATCGCATCTAGTGCAAAAACAACATCTGGTGTGGTACTTGACATCTCATGATTGACTCAATTGCCTGAGCAAGTGATCTGTCAATCATGCACATCCCTCTCCCTTTTAGTCTGTAAGACACCTTTAGAGAGGGTGACTCCATCACCTGCAGGTACACCACCATGCCAGGAGTCATCTATTCTAAATACCTTTAGAATACTGTCAAAGTACCCACATTGGGAAACTACCCAAATCTTGATCTAAAACCATAGATCTAGTAACCAGAATGTCTGACATTATATCCATATCCTGTATGAAGAAACAACGGTGTGACGACCACGATATAACCGATTGTAGTATAGGAATTTTACTTCCTACTCTGTGTATGTCATCCAAATACCAGGATATCACACCCTACTACCTTCTTAACAGATATATCCCCTATTCTGATGAAGTCAACCCTATGACTGTCACATCAAAAATAGATGATCTATCTTCGTTATATCTGCTCTAGTCTATAAATAGACATAAGCTACTTGCCCACTATTCTTCCGCTGCTCCCACTGACCACAACAACCCTCTGGCAGAATAATATATACGTGCACTTCTAAAGCTAGTTTAGAATGACGCTATACTTAACCTCATGCCGGGTCTCATAGCCTGGAACAACACTAGTGTCAAGTCTGGGTAAACAAGAACCTCCCTGTCACCGTCCTTGAGGCTACCGGAGTACCACTCGGGTGTCTGAGGTTACCCACCATATCTGTGGAGTGGCTATTGGAATGTCAAACTTGATTGAATCTTTAGGTCCTATTAAATTTTCCGTAATCGTTTGCAGTTCTGGAATCTGTTCCAGTTCTACCATACTCCCACTACTGTTTTCTGAAAAAATCCATTTTACTAAAACTGTGGCGAGTCAAGAAAAATATCACCATTGATCTTCCATATGGTAGAAAGTCAACCCTTGTCAAAGCCAGGGTCAACCCACAAACTGCCATTACAGAAACGTGCCTTGAGTTATCCAGAGTCTGGTTTTAAGCATAAGCTGGACAACTCACCGTACCTTAACATCGTTAAGATATGAAGCATTCTATATCCAATATAGAAACTTTGGCACTTATTTAATTGGAACCAGATTCAAATCATGCAGCTGTCTCCAGTGCATATCAACTTAATGGAGAGAGGCTAATCAGCATTACTCAACATAGGAATCCATCCAATTATGAGTAACCTGAAAGAGAAACAAGTTTCTCAAATCCATTACTATCATACCAATCACAAGAATCTACATCTTCGATCTCTTTGAAGAATCTCGATACTTGCGACACCTGGTTCTCTACTTTATTCTTATACCCACAACTTCTCAAAACTTAGACCTTGTATTTCTACAAAACACTTGTCTAAAAACTAGAGAAGTCATAAGTAAACAGAATATAGTACGAGGACCAACCCTTTTGTCCTGATGGACACCGGACAACATACAGTACTCTGTATAAGTCCGCTGAGTTGAATAACTCAAAACCAGTGCATCGTAGGTTGAAAACTGTACTTATGGTTAAGAACTACTCCGTTGTTCAATGCTCCTTACCCAATCGTCAACTAATATAGGTAAATGTCACGGAAATAATCTAAAAAAGTTATATCTCACTTTATAAAAATAAACGTACAGATATATGATTTTGAAATTGGTCCACAACAACGGATACTCAAAACCGAATACTTGCCGTCCGGCAAAAACTCAGGCGACTTCCTCAAATATCACCAATTACAACGAATTCCGATATAATGAGGATGATCACCTTATTCCCAATAACCTACTCCCACTCATCATCTGTAAAACCATACAGATGTGAGAATCATACCTGGTAAATACATACCCTGAAGTAAGTAACTAATCGGGAAATCAGTTTTTCTTTAACAATGCACAGTGTAACTAAAACATGAAAATGTTTCGTAGGGGTATCGTGGTATTCCTAGTAATGCCTCTTCCATAATCCAATTCATGACTGTAACCGTATATTTCTTTGCCATCTCTCCAAATCCCTTTATTTGTCTTTAGTCATTTCCTTCTGTACACACCTTTTAGGCTAAGTGGTTTTCTTCCTTCCCTACCCTTCGGCACCAGCCTATGGTTTAGAAGAAGATTATCCAGTAAGCATAATAGGTGTACCCTCCTAAACCAAGGAGTACTCGTAACCTGAGAGAAGGTGATAATAAAAGACAACTGAATAATACCTTATTCTATTTCTCCCGAACTGGGGAAAAAAGCAAAGGTGAAATAGGAGTGGCGATGAATTACGCGGTTTGGTCATGAATGATAGCAGTCGCAATTTACTTTTCCCACTTTCTAATCCCTTAATTTTGTCTTTACATATTACCTTCTGTACACCCTACTTAGGCTAATTGGTTTTCTTCATTCCTTACCTTTCGGCACCTGCCTATGGTTTGGAAGAAAACTATCTAATAAGTGTAATAGGTGTACTCTCCTAAACTAAGGAGCCCTCGCAACATGAGAGAAGGTGATAATAAAAGATAACTGAATAAACCAATTCTATTTCTCCTGAACCTGGATCCATCCTCGAAGAAGTCCTTTCGAGTTCGTATATAACCATACGATGGATCTATCCAATGGAAGTGGATGTCCGTAGTAATACGGGGTGTTCTGAGAAATGCAAAGGGTAAAAGAAGGAGCGGTAATGACTTATGCAACTCAGACAATCCAAAAGCCAGAATTTTAAGAAGGTTCGGACAACTTGGTCACTGAGTCATAGTCTAGGGTCGATCAATGTTTGTTGCCAAAGTGAGAAAGAAAAGAAACACTCTGCGTGTACTCTAACCTAAATCAGAATGGTTATCACTTTATCTAATCAGGAAACCTCCCACTGTACTGTTAAATTCTTCTCCAAACCTAAAAGAAGAATCAATCGGGATCACCCAAAGAGTAAACCAACTCATTAGGGGGAATCGGGATCCAACTCTCATCGCATGATAACGTGACGGAATCCACTCACGTTATCACACTCCAGAAGGTATGCGCATACCTGGCAAGTTTCAGTTTCTTTAGAAACTCCCGATATGATTTTTGCCCCATGCTCTTATGACCTTGGCGTTAGGTCAAAATGTCATAGGTCAAAATGTCATAAGTCACTGTTGGATATATATGCCCTAGAGACCTACATTGTATAGGATGCTTGGGATATGTATGTACATGACAGTCTTGCTTGATATGATAGTACACTATTTGGTTTGACTTTGTCTTAACGTATGATATTTTTTACTTGGTATTTATATATATATGTTGATAAACCCCATAGGGTGTTTTGTCTGACTACCAGCGTTGTGATGGCAGTCATACTAGTGGGAGCTGGATAGTCAATAGGCACACCCTTGGATGTCCCTGGTCGCAGGAGTATCGAGATTGGGCATCGATACTCCAGAGTAGACTAGTGTATACATATCTAGACCGTGACGAGGGGCAATGGATTGGTCCCACAACGATTGGTGGTGTTCACCTAAGATTGTATACAGATGCTCACTGGGTGTGAGTACACCGGACAGGACTCGCCGAGAACTGACTGGATGGTATTATACCTAACGTCAGATAGCAGTTCTCAGGTGACATGTGTGCAGATAGTCCATTGACTTAAGGTCATCATTTGTCTCGTATGAGTTCCCACTGTGCTTTGATTATTACCCTACCACGGCTTAAAGGAGTCGTGCAAACAGGTTTCAGTTGGGCACAGTCCCGAGCCACGTGGAGGCAGTGAGCGACTGTTAAAGATTCGTCTCTCCCGGTATAGGGAGTTGATATCGCACTGTGGTCGGTTGTTCATTACCATAAGTCCCTGGCCAGGGCTGATTGAGAATTACTGATTGAATGATCAGTAGATTCTCGGGTGGTCTTAAACCATACCGACACGACTTGTACGGTTATTAGGGGTCTGACGTCCACCACCTCCCTAGACCATACATGCGATACTCTTAGACGAACAGACCGGACTGCGCGGATATTGTCACGGACAGGCTCAGTAGGATTTCAGAAAGGTTACCTTATCAGCTTTCTTATCGACAACAACCTGGGGACCGTTACGTACAGCTAGTGCCGCTTGCGGTCTGTGGTTAAACCCACTGCCAGCGTAGTAGTTGAGTCTTTAGAGTCCCACATAGAGATTTCCCAAACCCAGGCGAAAAGATATAGAGGTCGTATGGTTTTACGACAAAGGTTCGGACGCATACGTGTTTGAACGCACGTACGACATTCGGACAGTTTTTACTAGCCGGCTTTGGTTTATGCCAGATTCTAGTATCAGGTTATTGGATTTATACAGTCTAAAGTTTTTCCGTGTTTTCACGGATGAGAGAGGCGCTCTCGTAATTTTCCGAGAACCTTCTAGAAGGATGTGACATGGAGGGAGAGGTGGCATTTTCATTTAATGATTTAGTGACTCATTGTGAGTGATTCATCATGTCATTAATGCATTATTAAATGCTTAATGACTCACATAATGAATCACCCACTTGCATTAATGAAACATGATGAATAATCTCATATTATTCATTTTTTTTTATTCATTATGTTTCATATATCAAGTGAGAAGCTATTTCATTATTATTATTATTATCATTATCATCTTCTCACTCTCTCTCTTCAAGTTCTCTCTCCTTCACCAAACCTAATCCTACCCTCATGAGTTGAGAACAAGGATTAGGAAAGACTAATTACTCCATAACCTATCTCTACATCACCTTAGCTACTCTATTTAGCAACTAGAGAAACTAAGTAACCTCAAGTTTAGAGGTTATAGCTTGGATTAGGGTTCTCGGGTGGATCGTCTATCACGGAAGAAAGCCGAAGAGGACGTGGAGATCCAAAGAGGCCGTAGATAACATTAAGATGAAGGACTAGAACCGTTTGGTATAATCTCTTAACACAGTAGTTTAGAACTCTATAGCTTTTGTTAAAACTTGTTTAGCAAACGATTCATACGGTTATTCGATGTTTAATCATAGAACAAGATTGTTATTCATATTTCCGCCTCCCCATAAGTACTGGGTGTTGAACATCGACTTACAGTGGTATCAGAGCCTAGATAAACAGTATTTAACACACTTGCAAATTTGTATGAATTTTGAATGGAAAAACAAACCGGAAAAACCCCGATATCATGTACTTTCTGTCGAATTTTAAATGAGGTCCAAAAATTTTTCAGAGACCTTCAGAATGACCTAAATGAATGTATTAGAACACCCAAGAAAATTGGGCTCATGAATCGGCCATAGCGCCGCGGAACCGCGGCCGATCCTACCGATCCGCCTCGATTCCGCCGCGCTTTGGACGATTCCTCATCCCAAGTTTCTTGTGTTGTTTCTCTGTGATATTTGGTGTTTTCTGGTAATTTTTATTTTTGCTCAGGTTTCAGATTTACAGAGAAGTATTGGAGCAAAATTAATTGTGTTTAATCGATCGAAATTATACGGTATTTGCTTGTTTGATTATATCTGTGAAATATTTTATGTGTTCGTAAACCTCCCCTAACTGCTAGTATGTCGGTTGGCAGGGGGTTGCACATATCTGTGATGTTATATATAACTGTTTGTGTACATAAACTGTATTGGACTGTTGTGGTGTTTGGCCGGGTTTTGTGATGGGTTTTTGTATTAATTCATTTGATGTAAATGTAATAAGTTGTAATATTATTTTGCGGGGCACATCCAGGTTGCGGTTGTAGCCACCGTTGTATTATTTCTTTTTACTGTTTTTGCTCCTAGGATAGACCCAAGGTGGGGTGCACAAACTACTGGGTATTTTAAAGTGTTGGGGCAGACCGCTTCACTTCTGGTACTTGGCGGGTAGTTTGCCGTACCCGTAGGGGTCTGGGGTGGGAAAATGGCTATTCATCACAACTGTGTAATCCGTCATTCATTGCAGGCTCAAACGAAATGCGGATTGCTTGCAAATCCAATATTGTTTATCTGTGATCCGGAATGCCTATTATTGCGTCTGACGAATGTACAATATCTATATATGATAGCGATTTAGACGTCGCTTATGTTTTACACCCGCGCTAGCCTAGCCCTCACTCTGTCGTTAGTTAAGTAACCTAACGGGTGATGACGGGACCCCGTGGCGAATGCGGATGGCATAAGAGGACGTTGTATTTTCATTGTTATCTGTAATGATAGGTTAAAGATGGGACGCATTATTATTAATGTAAAGAAAATAAAACCTAAACTGAATCGTTGGAACAATTTCTAAAAACCTCTCGGTTTTCTTGAAAAGGCAAATTTTAAATGCGGAGCTTAAACCACTCCTTCTAATAAAAGCTATCTTAGTTCCTTCGATCAAATCAAGTTCACTACGTTAACGGTTTTTTGCCAAAAACCAGCCGTAACCCTCCGTCGTTTCAAATAGACAGCACATCGTATTCATGCTATGCTTGTTGGCCTACGTCAAGGCATAGTGAATGGTAGCAGTGTGTGTGCCTATTTGTTGCATAGATAGATGCATTAGTTTAATACAGACGTACACCTTGTTGGCCTACGTCAAGGGCTTGTACGATGTATTTAAATTAATCAGGACAATGACGGGTAGAACTTGACTTGCGTCTTATGACTTGTTGGTCTACGTCAAGGTCTATAAGAGCTTGGGGTAAAAATCACATCGGGAGTTTCAAACATAAAGGAAACTTGCAGATTTAGCTTACCTTCTGGAGTGTGGTGACTAGAGTGGCTTCCATCTAGGGCATCATGCAAAGATAGTTGGATCCCGATCCAACTGATGAGTAGGATTACTCTAGGGAATTTCTCTCACTTAACAATCAATGCTATAAACCAAGTAGGTGCCTAGAAAGGTGTTAGAGGGGCTACGCCTCCAGGGAAAAGAGGTTATTTAATTAAGGAACTTCGCGAAAGCGTTGGAAAACCTCCCTCGAAGTACCAACACCAGCCTGGCTGAAAGGTTAAGCAAGAATTGTAACGTGTGATTAAATCCTAACTAGTTCTTCTTTTAGGTTTTGAAGAAGGATTTGAGGAAACGGTGGGAGCCATCCTGTTTAGATAAAATAATAACCAATCTAAACTTGCAAGAGCATATGCTGAGTGTTTTCTTTTCTCTCTCTCTGGCAGCTACCATGACTGGACTAAAACTATTACTTGAAAAGAATATACTGACCGGGCAGAACTATAAAGATTGGCTAAGGAACGTCAATATTGCGCTGACTTATGACAAAGTTGCATATGTTACCACCGCTGTTCCTCCCCTTATCCCAGGACCAGATTCCTCAGTTGCGGACAAGGAAGTTCATAAAACCTGGGATCTAGACTGTGAGCGAGCTAAGTGTATCATGCTGGCGTCCTTGAATAATGAACTCCAGAAACAGCACGAGAGTATGGATATTGTATCCATATTCCTCCATTGCAAGGAATTGTATGGTGAACACTCCCGTATCGCGAGGTACGAAACCTCAAGGAAACTCTTCCAGATGAGGTTAGCTCCAGGATCGCCTGTTGGAGAGCACGTCCACAAAATGATCACCCTCATTGAGGAACTCGCAAACCTGGGATTCGTGCTAGAGAATGATTTGTATATCGACTTGATTTTGCAGTCCCTTCCCCACACCTTCTCTCAGTTCGTGCTGAACTTCAACATGCACGAAATGGAAGCGGATCTTCCAAAGCTCCTCAATATGTTGAGGGTAGCAGAGACCTCCTTGAAAAAGGAGAAGACCCCCATTCTGTATGTTGGCCAATCATCTTCTTCTAAATCTAAAGCGAAAGCTAAAGGGAAGAAGAAGATGAAAGCCACCAAACCGAATGGTGGGGTCAAGAAGGTGCAGGGAACGAACAAGGCAGGAAAGGTGAAGGCAGAAAAGAACGAGTGCTTCTATTGTCACAAGCAAGGGCACTGGAAGAAGGACTGTATGGCCTTTAAAGCCAAGGACATGAAGCAAGCTGTTGCTTCTGCTTCAGGTGTGTTCGTAATCGAAAATTGTCTTTCAGTAAACTCTACTTCATGGGTACTTGATACCGGTTCTGGTTCTCACATCTGTAATTCTTTGCAGGATCTGAGAAATAGTAGAGTACTGGGGGCAGGTGATATGACTCTCCGGATGGGCAATGGAATGCATGTAGATGCAGTTGCAATAGGGGAATATCACCTAGGGTTGAATAGTGGACACATTTTGGTATTCTACAGCTGTTTTTGTATTTCCAGTATGTTGTGTAATATTATATCAGTATCTTTGTTGTCTAATAAAGGATATAATTTTGTGCTTGAAAGAAATGTCATGAACATTCTCCTAAATCAAGAACTGATTGGGTTTGGCACACTGGAAAACGGCATATACATACTTAATCAACCTCAAATTTTCAATATTCAAAACACGCGTAAAAGAAAGGCTCCAGATTCGAATCGAGCCTTCCTATGGCATTGTAGACTTGGTCATATAAATGAAACAAGGTGTAGGGTTCCTAGGCACGCTAATGAAGTCTCACAAGTCATCAACCATGCCAATTTCATTTTTTATGGGTGCCGAGAAACCCTAATACGGATCGTTGACTAGAAGTTTAGGCAATATATGAATCTAGTTAACAACTTAACTTAAGATAAGAAGCTACAACCTTTGTAGATCCGGATATCCACTTCCTTGGCTCCACGTAGGCATCCTCTCGCGGTCCATCTCGAATCCCGGACTCAATCGTTGGCTTGATCGGAGAAATGGGCGGACTAGGTCGTCGGCTTCGTGCCGAAGATGATCTACGTCGAGGCATCACAAGTTCAAGCTCCGACTTCACAAAGTTGTGAAACTTGTGAAGAAAACACCCAAAACAACTTGGCAAGAGGTAGAGGGTGAAGAAATAGGAGGTGGGTTCACTTTAGAATTGGATTTCTCTCACTTTAGCTCAAGTTGCCAATGATGGACCTTAAGCTTTTCTTGAAGAAGAAGATGATGAAGAAGAAGAAAGAATATGATAAGTGTTGAATTAAAATGAAAATAAATCAATACTTATCATAAGCTAACTAAGGTTAAGTGTAGAGAATAGACCATGGTTACTTGGATGGGTTAGGGTTAAGCATGAAGACAAGAATGGTTAAGAAGTCAAAGCTTCATGAAGCTTCAACTAAAAACAAATAAAGCCACCATTCTTATCTAAATCATTTCCAAATAAATAAATGAACAAATAAATAAATAAATGAATATGCAAAACCCTAATTATCAAATTAACCATGGTTTAATTCTATACACTTAACTATATGATCAAGTATCATCAAACATGATACAAATATGTGCACAAAAGTATATCACATATACTTCTTGCACATCAAGTGAGAAAATCCATTTAAAATGAACCAATACTAGTTAATGCAAAATAATATATCAAATATATAATTATACATTAAATCATTAAATCAACACTTGATTTAACGATCCGGTCATATCGCATATAACCGACCAGTATCCTATGTATCGGCTTATCGAATCAATCCTTGATTCGATATCTAGGTTATATCGAATATAACCAATCGATACATCCATCGCGAGAATGAAATACGGTATCACATACACGTATTATTCTCGGTCCTGCACATATCTCATATGCGCTCCTATTTCGTTTCGCTTGAGCCAGGAAACCTCTGTGTAGGACTCTAAAGACTCGTCAATACGCCGGTAGCAGATGATGATCATATCAAGCACCCACAAGCCGCAAGCGGTCTGCTAAACGTAACGGCCATCCGGGTATTGATCGATCAGAAGATCGACGAGCTAGCCCGCTCACACTCCTGTGAATCCAACCAGTAACACTTACCGTACAGTACGGTCTGTTCGTCTGATATGTTGCATATCAAATCTAGGGGTGGTAAACGTCAGACACCAATAACCGATAAGTCGTGCCGATGTGAGGCTCATAACGGATCGAGAAACTACTGGTAACACTTACCAGCAAATCTCTGATCAGCCCTGGCCAGGGACTTCCCTGTTACGGCCAATCGAGCACTGCGCAACATCAACCCCCAATACCGGGAGAGACGAAACCCCTCCTATCGCTCATTGCCTCCATGTGACTCGGGACTGTACCTAAAGACCACCATTTTGCACTCCCTCATGGACGTGGTAAGGTGGAGATCAAAGCACATTGGGAATCACACAAGACTCTATGACGATCTCGGGTCTACAGACTAACCTGTACAAGTGTCACCTGAGAACTGCCATCTGACGTGAGGTATAATACCATCTGGGAGTTCTCGGCGAGTCCGTCCAGTGTACCCAGTCTCCACTGAGCACCCGTATACCATCTCTGATGTCAAACACCAATGGATATGGGATCATCCATCGCCCATCTCATGGGTCGAGAAGCGTATACGCTAGTCTACACTGGTATATCGATGCCCTGTCTCGATACACCCACGACTAGGGACCTTGAAGGATGTACTTATGGACTACCATGTCCCCACTAGTATGATCTGCATCATAGTCCAGGTAGTCAAGTACACATCCTAAGGGCTTTATCAACATGTAACTATAAGGCAGTTTAAAAAGACAAGTGTACATGTTAAGATAAAGAGTAACCAGATAGCATACTATCATATCGAGCAAGAAAGTCATCTCTATATATGTCCAAGCATCCAATATAATATACATCATCTGTACAATACTGGCCTCTAGGTCATACATACAACTAACAATCTCCCACTTGCAGTAGGGCCAGCTGCTGTAGTATCGCATACCGAGCATCCCGAAGAGTCTCTCAAACTGTATCTGGGGAATGGCCTTCGTGAGTGGATCCGCCGTGTTGTTCTTCGTGCTAACCCTCCTGACCTCGATCTCCCGGCGATCAACTATCTCCCGGATCAGGTGATACCGCCTCAGAATATGCCTGGATCGCTGATGGGACCTGGGTTCCTTGGCCAAAGCCACCGCTCCATTGTTATCGCAATACAAAGGTATTGGATGCTCAATGGATGGAACCACTCCAAGTTCAGTAGTGAACTTCTTGATCCAGACAGCCTCTTTGGCAGCATCGTTGGCAGCGATGTATTCAGCCTCCATCGTCGAGTCTTCCACGGTTTCCTGCTTGGAACTCTTCCAGCTAACCGCCCCTCCGTAAAGGGTAAAGACAAAACCCGACTGCGACTTAGAGTCGTCCTTATCACTCTGGAAGCTCGAATCGGTAAAGGACTCCACTTGGAGTTCTCCGTTACCATACACCAAGAGCATCTCTTTAGTCCTTCGTAAGTACTTGAGAATGCTCTTCACAGCTGTCCAGTGACTCTCTCCAGGATCAGCTTGATACCTGCTCACTACACTTAGTGAGTATGCTACATCGGGTCTGGTACATAGTATCGCATACATGATAGAGCCTACAGCCGAAGCATAGGGTATCCCTTGCATGCGAGCTCTCTCCAAATCAGTCTTGGGAGACATCTTTTTGGAGAGAGTGACTCCAGAGATCGTGGGCAAGTTCCCATGCTTGGATTCTTCCATACTAAACCTCTTTAGTATGGTGTCAATGTACCTGGATTGGGACAATCCCAATATCCGTTTGGATCTATCTCTATAGATCCTTATTCCCAATATGCAGGAGGCATCACTAAGATCATTCATTGAGAATTTTTGTGATAAGAAGAGCTTGACCGATTGCAGCATAGGAATATCATTTCCTATCAAGAGTATGTCGTCCACGTACAATACGAGGAAGACAACCTTACTCCCTGCCACCTTCTTGTAAATACAAGGTTAATCTGGGTTTTTGACGAAATCAAACTCTTTGATAACGACATCAAAGCAGATGTTCCAACTCCGCGATGCTTGCTTTAATCCATAAATGGATTTAAGCAGCTTGCACACCTTGCCGCTGCTCCCACTGTCTACGAAGCCCTCTGGCTGAGTCATGTACACGCACTCTTCTAAATCACCATTTAGAAAGGCGGTCTTAACATCCATTTGCCAAATTTCGTAATCATGGTATGCAGTGATGGCAAGCATGATCCGGATGGATTTAAGCGTAGCCACTGGAGAAAAGGTTTCGTCATAGTCCACACCTGGTCTTTGACGAAAACCCTTTGCTACAAGTCTAGCTTTGAAAGTCTCCACTTTCCCATCTACACCAAGTTTCTTCTTGAAGATCCACTTGCTCCCGATGGGTTTTACCCCTTCAGGAGCAACTTCCAAAGTCCATACTTTGTTGGTGTACATGGATTCCATCTCGGACCGCATAGCATCCAGCCATTTCACTGAGTCCCTACTCGTGATGGCCTGCTCGAAGCTAGTTGGGTCATCATCTTCCATGATGCAATCCTCGCTCCCACCATCCATGAGAAAACCGTAGTATCTCTCAGGTGGGCGAGGAACCCTACTAGATCGGCGGAGAGGCTGAGGTTCATTGGGAACTACTGAATCCTCTGGTTCAACCAAATCTTCTGTTGTAGTCTGTATTGCTGGAACCTCTTCCAGTTCTACCTCCTTGCCACTAATCTCTTTTTCAAGAAATTCCTTTTCTAAAAAGGTGGCATGTCGAGAAACAAACACCTTTTGTTCCTCGGTGTGGTAGAAGATATACCCGCGCGAATGTTTGGGATATCCAATAAACTTACACAGAATGGACCTTGCCGCGAGTTTGTCCGGATTTTGCGTTTTTACATATGCCGGACAACCCCATATCTTAACATAATTAAGACATGGTCTCTTTCCTTTCCATATCTCATATAGTGGTTGGCACGGTTTTGGTGGGAACCATATTCAATAGATCTGCAGCTGTTTCCAGTGCATATCCCCAGAAGGAAATAGGTAACTCAGCTGTGCTCATCATAGAGCGCACCATATGCAATAGGGTGCGGTTCCTCCGTTCTGATACACCGTTGTGCTGTGGTGTATATGGAGGAGTCAGCTGAGAGAGAATCCCATCCTCTTTTAGGAAGTCCAGGAATTCATTGCTTAAGTATTCTCCTCCTCGATCAGATCGAAGGATTTTAATACTTTTTCCGGTATGGTTCTCGACTTCTTGTTTATATTCTCTAAATTTCTCAAAAGCTTCTGATTTGTGTTACATCAGGCACACATATCCGAATCTAGAGAGATCGTCAGTGAATGTAATGAACTACGTAGAACCATCCCTGGCATGTGTAGACATGGGACCGCATACATCACTATGTATCAGTCCCAAGAGCTCGGTAACTCTTTCTCCGTGTCCCGTAAACGGAGTTTTGGTCATCTTGCCTTTGAGACATGATTGGCAAGTGTCATAAGATGAAAATTCAAACGGATTTAAATATCCATCTTTATGCAACTTAGCTAGTCGTGTCGCATTGATGTGACCCAGTCTACAATGCCACAAGAAAGATTCGTTCAGTTCCGAACTCTTCCTTTTGTGTGTGTTTGTTATGCTCAGAACTGTTAATTGATTTAGAACATAAATGCCATTGCACAACGTGTCTGATCCAACCAAATTTTAGTTACGGAAAATGTTCATAACATTGTCCTGTAATACAAAATTATATCCCTCTTTACTTAATAAAGAAACTGATATAATGTTGCATATCAGGTTCGGCATGTAATAGCATTCGTTCAGAACCAATGTATTACCAGTTGGTAACACAAGGTGATATTCCCCGACAGTCTTAGCTGCAACAATTGCACCATTTCCAACTCTTATGTCTTTATCACCTTCTCCAAGTTCTCTACCTTTTCTAAGCCCATGTAACTGATTACATATATGGGATCCTGACCCGGTATCTAATACCCAGGACGTAGAACAAATGGAGAAACAGTTCTCTGTAACGAACACACCCGAAGAAAATGCATCATCATGTACTTTCTTCATTCGGGTAGCATGGGAATCCTCGTATTCCCCTATATCCTGTTCATTCCTATAACTCTTATAGGAAAGAACGGAACCAACGTTCCTCAGCACAGTATAACATGCGGGTTCGGTCAATACATCCATATTATTATCTTTATTAGGGCATGAAATGGTCGCTACCTGGAGAGAGAGAGAAGAAAACACTTTAGCGTATGCTCGTGCAAGATCAGATTGGTTATTATCTTATCTAATCAGGATGGCTTCCACTGCTTTTTATCAAATCTTCCTTCAAACCCTAAAAGGAATGACTAGCCGGGATTAATTACACACTACAAGTTCGCCAATCTTTCAGCCAGGCCAGTGTCGGTACTTTGAGGGAGGTCCCCCGTGCTTTCGCACGAACCTAATTAATGTAAACCTCGTTTTCCCAGAGGCGTAACCTCGTTAACACCTTTCTAGACACCTACTTGATCGGCTAATTGTAATATGTAAAACTCTCCCAGGAGTAACTCTTACTCGCAGCGGGTATCGGGATCCAACTATCTCATAGAAGGTATGCAATCTCATTGCAAATTTCAACACTTGAAATTCCCGATAATATTTTGCCCCTAGCGTCCTATGACCTTGACACAGGCCCACAAACCATAGTGCGCTAGTCAAGTTCAACCCGTCATTTCCTGATTGAATTAAACCCACCCGTACGACCCTTGCCGCAGACCAACAAAGTCGCACGACTACCCTAATCCAATCTGCATCATATGCATAAGCAGGTAAATACTGGTTAGCTACCGCACACTACGCCTTGACGCAGCCAACAAACGTAGCACGAATACTAACTACTACTTATCTGAAATGACGGAGGGCTACGACAGGTTTTTCTGAAAACCTATTGCGTAATGAACTTGATATCGTTGTAGAATCAAATGAAGTTTTGAAATGGAGTGATTTTGAGGCTTTTCTAGTTTTGCTAAAGGGGTCACTCCCAGTGAAGGGATCGTCGGCCCTTTCCTCGTCGAATGAGCTGCGGGATATATCATATATATCACTGTGCAAAGCAAAACTCAAAAACAATCAAAAGCAAACCGAGTATGTAGCATCTGCCAGTTATTGCTAAAGGAGTCACTCCCGGTGAAGGGATCTCGGTCCTTTCCTCATCGAATAAGGTGCAGGGTATATCATATATACCGCTATGCAAAGCAAGAACTGTAGCTACCCTTTTTTATTTAAAATTTGATTCTACAACATCTTAGGTTTCTTTTCTTTCATTAATCACATTAATGAAGTCCCATCATTTAAATACCTAAACATCACAGATAGATATGACGTACACTTATGCCATCCGCATTCGCCTCGATGTGCCCTCATGCACCGTTAGGTTAGGTAACTAACGACAAAGCAGGGCAGGGCTAGTGCGGGTGCAAAACATAAGTAACGTCTATATAATATATCATATATACTATATACTGTATCTATCACAGAACATCACATGATCACATCACAGATATCGCAGCAGAAGAAACATATGAAACATTGGATATACTAGGACGTCCGTGTTTTCAATACGAGCCAGTATAAAACACGGATTCCACGGTCGTGATGAATAGCCAATCCCACACCCCTAGACCCCTGCGAGAGCGGCAAGCAACCCTACCAATTCTAGGGTTAGGAGACCCGGACTCGACTCCTCGAGATGGTCTCCCACTGAACCCTAGAACTCGGTTACTTGTGCTCCCCTCCTTGGGTCTATCCTAATGCGGAAAAGTAAATAATATACAAAAGGTGACATCTTCCGCAACCTGGAAGTGCCCCAAATAAAAGAATATTACATACAAGTTTTTACATTAATGAAAATGAAAAACACTCATCTCACATAAAAAACCCCGGCTATTCAAACACGACGATCCAATATAACATATCCAGCAACACATAACATCACATGTCATCAACGTAAGTAAGTATGCATACCCCAATTGTCGTTGACATATAGCAACGAAACCGGCGATATGAACATACTACACTTACGGTCACAGAAAAGAAAGTGTAAAACTACAACAGTTGGAATCCGCAACCTCTTTAGACATCACATGCCTAATCAAATGAAATACTTAGACATCACATGCCTAACAGTTATAAACCCCGCATTTTAGTCTCATTATCAAAAACTCTTTTCAATATCAAGTGAAACTAAACCGCTAGATTTATAACATTCATTCAGTTATCTCATAACTGTTTGTGAATTCCAATTATTGTATCACATTCCAGATAAACAGAAAATGTTAAACTTTCCGATCGAACAGTCGAATACCCAAGTTTTCCCGATACAGCTCAACACATGAAATAAGTCTAACAACATTCAGTTCGTGCCTCAATACTAACGGTCCAGCCGTAGAAGGGTCAAGCCAACGCCTCACATGTGGCACACCGTACTGCCCCAAACCCGAAGGTTCAAAGGGCAGTTGAAGATGGTCACATAATCGAGTTAAGGTTTGTTGTCTTCTAGAGGGTCCATCGCGTTACTTGCACTACTTAGAACGTCGTTAAACTACGGAAAAATCCAACACTTGGAAATTTCCCGACAGGGGAAAAGTTGGGTATTTATATCCGGTCGAACTTTTTAACAAATTCAAAAATTATCCGGAATCCACATAGACAAAATCTGATAATCCGATCGAATCATCGAATCCCCAAAACAACCTGGAATATTTAACTCTTGAATAAATATTAAAAATACCCAGAGAACTCAGCACTGTTAAATAGGAATTACTGTGCAAATTGATAGGGATGACGTCATCAAGTGGCGGCGGAACCGCCGCACGAGCCAGCTCTTGCCGCGGTTCCACGGCTGTTTAAGCTCCAAACAGTGTCGTATTTGCACAGTAATTCTTACAATTTCCTGCTGAATTTTTTAGGAATTTTTAATCTGGAAAAATCCCAGTTTTTAGAAAAAGTCCAGAGAGCATCAAAAAGTTAGGTTTTCGGGTTCGATCGGGTTTCAAACATCGTCTCGACTTCACCTAAGGCTCTAGCTAGGCTCTGATACCACTGTAGGGTTCCTAGGCATTCTAATGAAGTCTCACAAGGCATCAACCATGCCAATTTCATTTTTTATGGGTGCCGAGAAACCCTAATACGGATCGTTGACTAGAAGTTTAGGCGATATATGAATCTAGTTAACAACTTAACTTAAGATAAGAAGCTACAACCTTTGTAGATCCGGATATCCACTTCCTTGGCTCCACGTAGGCGTCCTCTCGTGGTCCATCTCGAATCCCGGACTCAATCGTCGGCTTGATCGGAGAAATGGGTGGACTAGGTCGTCGACTTCGTGCCGAAGATGATCTACGTCGAGGCATCACAAGTTCAAGCTCCGACTTCACAAAGTTGTGAAACTTGTGAAGAAAACACCCAAAACAACTTGGCAAGAGGTAGAGGGTGAAGAAATAGGAGGTGGGTTCACTTTAGAATTGGATTTCTCTCACTTTAGCTCAAGTTGCCATTGATGGACCTTAAGCTTTTCTTGAAGAAGAAGATGATGATGAAGAAGAAAGAATATGATAAGTGTTGAATTAAAATGAAAATAAATCAATACTTATCATAAGCTAACTAAGGTTAAGTGTAGAGAATAGACCATGGTTACTTGGATGGGTTAGGGTTAAGCATGAAGACAAGAATGGTTAAGAAGTCAAAGCTTCATGAAGTTTCAACTAAAAACAAATAAAGCCACCATTCTTATCTAAATCATTTCCAAATAAATAAATAAACAAATAAATAAATAAATGAATATGCAAAACCTTAATTATCAAATTAACCATGGTTTAATTCTATACACTTAACTATATGATCAAGTATCATTAAACAAGATACAAATATGTGCACAAAAGTATATCACATATACTTCTTGCACATCAAGTGAGAAAATCCATTTAAAATGAACCAATACTAGTTAATGCAAAATAATATATCAAATATATAATTATACATTAAATCATTAAATCAACACTTGAATTAACGATCCGGTCATATCGCATATAACCGACTAGTATCCTATGTATCGGCTTATCGAATCAATCCTTGATTCGATATCTAGGTTATATCGAATATAACCAATCGATACATCCATCGCGAGAATGAAATACGGTATCACATACACGCATTATTCTCGGTCCTGCACATATCTCATATGCGCTCCTATTTCGTTTCGTTTGAGCCAGGAAACCTCTGTGTAGGACTCTAAAGACTCGTCAATACGCCGGTAGCAGATGATGATCATATCAAGCACCCACAAGCCGCAAGCGGTCTGCTAAACGTAACGGCCATCCGAGTATTGATCGATCAGAAGATCGACGAGCTAGCCCGCTCACACTCCTGTGAATCCAACCAGTAACACTTACCGTACAGTCCGGTCTGTTCGTCTGATATGTTGCATATCAAATCTAGGGGTGGTAAACGTCAGACCCCAATAACCGATAAGTCGTGCCGATGTGAAGCTCATAACGGGTTGAGAAACTACTGGTAACACTTACCAGCAAATCTCTGATCAGCCCTGGCCAGGGACTTCCCTGTTACGGCCAATCGAGCACTGCGCAACATCAACCACCAATACCGGGAGAGACGAAACCCCTCCTATCGCTCATTGCCTCCATGTGACTCGGGACTGTACCCAAAGACCACCGTTTTGCACGCCCTCATGGACGTGGTAAGGTGGAGATCAAAGCACAGTGGGAATCACACAAGACTCTATGACGATCTCGGGTCTACAGACTAACCTGTACAAGTGTCACCTGAGAACTGCCATCTGACGTGAGGTATAATACCATCTGGGAGTTCTCGGCGAGTCCGTCCAGTGTACCCAGTCTCCACTGAGCACCCGTATACCATCTCTGATGTCAAACACCAATGGATATGGGATCATCCATCGCCCATCTCATGGGTCGAGAAGCGTATACGCTAGTCTACACTGGTATATCGATGCCCTGTCTCGATACACCCACGACTAGGGACCTTGAAGGATGTACTTATGGACTACCATGTCCCCACTAGTACGATCTGCATCATAGTCCAGGTAGTCAAGTACACATCCTAAGGGCTTTATCAACATGTAACTATAAGGCAGTTTAAAGAGACAAGTGTACATGTTAAGATAAAGAGTAACCAGATAGCATACTATCATATCGAGCAAGAAAGTCATCTCTATATATGTCCAAGCATCCAATATAATATACATCATCTGTACAATACTGGCCTCTAGGGCATACATACAACTAACACAAGGTTGACTAAGTTACATAAAGATGGATATCTAGATCCGTTTGAATATTTATCATATGTAACTTGTCAATCATGTATCAAAGGAAAAATGACCAAATCTCCGTTCACCGGACACGGAGAAAGAGCCACTGAACTCTTGGGACTAGTACACAGTGATGTATGTGGTCCGATGTCTATACATGCACGAAGTGGTCACTCCTACTTCATCACTTTTACTGATGACTTCTCTAGGTATGGACATGTGTTCTTAATGAAGCATAAATCTGAGGCTTTTGAGAAGTTTAAGGAATATAAAAATGAAGTAGAGAAACAAACCGGTAAAAGCATCAAGACACTTCGATCTGATCGAGGTGGAGAATACTTAAGTACCAGTTTCCTTGAACACTTAAAAGCGAATGGAATTCTCTCTCAGCTTACTCCACCTTATACACCTCAGCATAATGGTGTATCAGAAAGAAGGAATCGCACGCTATTAGATATGGTGCGTTCAATGATGAGTAGTGCTGAGTTGCCACTTTCCTTCTGGGGATTTGCTCTAGAATCAGCCGCATACCTATTGAATAGAGTTCCAACTAAGTCTGTACCTACCACTCCATATGAAATGTGGTGTGGGAAGAGACCATATCTCAAGTATATCAAGATATGGGGGTGTCCGGTATATGTTAAAAAGCATAATCCGGACAAGCTCGAAGCACGATCGGTTTTATGCAAGTTTGTAGGATACCCCAAGCATTCAAGGGGGTACATGATCTACCACACTGAAGAACAAAAGGTGTTTGTCGCTCGTCACATTGTCTTCTTAGAAAGCGAATTTCTTGCAAAAGAAATTAGTGGGAGCGCGGTAGAACTGGAAGAAATTCCAGAACCTCAAACTGCAACCGAAGACTTAGAAGAATCTCAGATTTCAATAGAACATGACGAACCAACGCCACTCCGCAGATCTAGTAGGCTTTCTCATCCTCCTGAAAGATACTATGGTTTTCTTCTTGATGGGGATCGAGAGGATTGCATCATCGATGATGATGAGCCTACTAGTTTTCAGCAGGCTATCATGAGTAGCGACTCAGTGAAGTGGCTGGATGCAATGAGATCCGAAATGGAATCCATATACACCAATAAAGTATGGACTTTAGAAGTTGCTCCTCCTGGGGTAAAACCAGTTGGGTGCAAATGGATCTTCAAAAAGAAGATTGGTACATTTGGACAAGTGGAAACCTATAAAGCTAGACTAGTAGCAAAAGGTTTTCGTCAAAGACCAGGATTGGACTATGATGAAACTTTTTCACCAGTAGCTATGCTTAAATCCATTCGGATAATGCTTGCCATTGCTGCCTTCCATGACTATGAAATCTGGCAAATGGATGTAAAAACAGCTTTTCTAAATGGACATCTAGAAGAGAGTGTTTACATGGATCAACCAGAAGGTTTCTTAGACAGTGGGAGCAGCGGAAGAGTGTGCAAATTGCTTAAATCCATTTATGGGTTAAAGCAAGCATCGCGGAGTTGGAACATCTGCTTTGATGAAACAGTCAAGGAATTTGACTTTATCAAAAATATAGATGAACCATGTATTTATAGGAAGATTGTAGAAGGAGTAGTAGTCTTCCTCGTTTTGTACGTCGACGACATACTACTGATAGGGAATGATATCCCTATACTACAATCAGTAAAGCACTTCTTGTCACAGAAATTCTCCATGAAAGACTTGGGAGATGCATCATACATTCTGGGCATTAAGATCTATCGAGATAGATCTAATAGAATATTGGGACTTTCACAGTCCAGGTATATAGACACTATACTAAAGAGATTTAGTATGGAAGATTCCAAGCACGGCAATATACCCGCTTGTCACGGAATCACCCTCTCCAAGGAGATGTCTCCAAAGACTGATGAAGAGAGGGCTCGCATGGGCATTATATCCTACGCTTCGGCGATAGGATCAATAATGTATGCGATGTTATGTACCAGACCGGATGTAGCTTACGCACTTAGTGTGGTAAGCAGGTATCAGTCTGACCCAGGTGAGAAACATTGGAGAGCGGTGAAGAACATTCTCAAGTACCTAAGAAGGACTAAGGAGATGTTCTTGATTTACGGTAATGGGGACCTCCAGGTAGAAGCTTTTACCGACTCCGGCTTCCAGAGTGACAAGGATGATTCTAAATCCATTTCGGGTTTTGTGTTTACCCTCAATGGAGGGGCGGTATGTTGGAAGAGTTCCAAACAAGATACCGTCGCAGACTCAACTATAGAGGCTGAGTATATAGCTGCTAGTGAAGCCGCAAAAGAGGCTGTCTGTATGAGGAAGTTCATTTCTGAACTTCAGGTGGTTCCGTCCATTGCCAATCCAATACCTTTATATTGCGATAACAATGGCACTGTAGCTTTAGCGAAGGAACCAAGGTCCCATCAGAAATCCAAGCATATCTTAAGGCGGTTTCACCTGATCAGGGAGATCGTGGATCGTCGGGAGATCGAGATACGGAGATTGGACACAAAAGACAACACGGCAGATCCATTCACCAAGGCCATTCCTCAAGTACAGTTCGAGAGGCTATTTGAGATGTTGGGCATGCGGTACGCAAGCAACTGGATCTGGTAGAGACAGTGGGTACTCATTGCGCCAATTATAGGCCTTAGTGCAAGTGGGAGATTGTTGGATATATATGCCCTAGAGACCTACATTGTATAGGATGCTTGGGATATGTATGTACATGAAAGTCTTGCTTGATATGATAGTACACTATTTGATTTGACTTTTTCTTAACGTATGATATTTTTTACTTGGTATTTATATATATATGTTGATAAAGCCCATAGGGTGTTTTGTCTGACTACCGGCGTTGTGATGGCAGTCATACTAGTGGGAGCTGGATAGTCAATAGGCACACCCTTGGATGTCCCTGGTCGCAGGAGTATCGAGATTGGGCATCGATACTCCGGAGTAGACTAGTGTATACATATCTAGACCCTGACGAGGGGCAATGGATTGGTCCCGCAACCATTGGTGGTGTTCACCTAAGATTGTATACAGATGCTCACTGGGTGTGAGTACACCGGACAGGACTCGCCGAGAACTGACTGGATGGTATTTTACTTAACGTCAGATAGCAGTTCTCAGGTGACATGTGTGCAGATAGTCCGTTGACTTAAGGTCATCATTTGTCTCGTATGAGTTCCCACTGTTCTTTGATTATTACCCTACCACGGCTCAAAGGAGTCGTGCAAACAGGTTTCAGTTGGGCACAGTCCCGAGCCACGTGGAGGCAGTGAGCGACTGTTAGGGATTCGTCTCTCCCGATATAGTGAGTTGATATCACACTGTGGTCGGTTGGTCATAACCATAAGTCCCTGGCCAGGGCTGATTGAGAATTACTGATGGAATGATCAGTAGATTCTCAGGTGGTCTTGAACCATACCGACACGACTTGTACGGTTATTAGGGGTCTGACGTCCACCACCTCCCTAGACCATACATGCGATACTCTTAGACGAACAGACCGGACTGCGCGGATATTGTCACAGACAGGCTCAGTAGGATTTCAGATAGGTTACCTCATCAACTTTCTTATCGACAACTACCTGGGGACCGTTACGTACAGCTAGTGCCGCTTGCTGTCTGTGGTTAAACCCACTGCCAGCGTAGTAGTTGAGTCTTTAGAGTACCACATAGAGATTTCCCAAACCCAGGCGAAAAGATATAGAGGTCGTATGGTTTTACGACAAAGGTTCGGACACATACGTGTTTGAACGCACATACGACATTCAGACAGTTTTTACTAGCCGGCTTTGGTTTAAGCCAGATTCTAGTATCAGGTTATTGGATTTATACAGTCTAAAGTTTTTCCGTGTTTTCACGGATGAGAGGGGCGTTCTCGTAATTTTTCGAGAAGCTTCTAGAAGGATGTGACATGGAGGGAGAGGTGGCATTTTCATTTAATGATTTAGTGACTCATTGTGAGTGATTCATCATGTCATTAATGCATTATTAAATGCTTAATGACTCACATAATGAATCACCCACTTGCATTAATGAAACAAGATGAATAATCTCATATTATTTATTTCTTTTTATTCATTATGTTTCATATATCAAGTGAGAAGCTATTTCATTATTATTATTATTATCATTATCATCTTCTCACTCTCTCTCTTCAAGTTCTCTCTCCTTCACCAAACCTAATCCTACCCTCATGAGTTGAGAACAAGGATTAGGAAAGACTAACTACTCCATAACCTATCTCTACATCACCATAGCTACTCTATTTAGCAACTAGAGAAGCGAAGTAACCTCAAGTTTAGAGGTTATAGCTTGGATTAGGGTTCTCGGGTGGATCGTATATCACGGAAGAATGCCGAAGAGGACGTGGAGATCTAAAGAGGACGTAGATAACATAAAGACGAAGGACTAGAACCGTTTGGTATGATCTCTTAACATAGTAGTTTAGAACTCTATAGCTTTTTTTAAAACTTGTTTAGCCAACGATTCATACGGTTATTCGATGTTTAATCATAGAACAAGATTGTTTTTCATATTTCCGCCTCCCCATAAGTACAGGGGTGTTGAACATCGACTTACAGTCACATGCCAAGTTCTACCCATCATTATCTTGTCAATTTGAACCCACCCGCACATGCCCTTGACGTTTAGCCAAAATGGCAGAACGACTGTCCCAAACCAACACATCTATCTATGCAACAAATGAATACCCAGCAGCTACCAAACACTATACCTTGGCGTTAGGTCAAAATATATAGCTTGAATACTACTGAAAACCCAAAAGAAATGACGGAGGGCTACGGCTGGTTTTTGGCGAAAAACCTTTAACGTAATGAACTTGATATCTCTGAAGGAACCTGATAACTTTTATTTTTTATATTGACGAAAACCTTTGCTAAAGAGGTCACTCCCGGTGAAAGGATCTCGGCTCTTTCCTCATAGAATGAGGTGCAGGATATTCCAACTGAATACCGTGATGCAAAGCAACTTCTAATCGACTATAGTGAAGTTATTACCCTGATGCAAACTTCTGCCCAAGGGGTCACTCCCGGTGAAGGGATATCGGCCCTTACCTCGTCGAATGAGGTGCAGGATATTCCAACCAAATACCACTATGCTAAACAAAAGGAAACGTCTTTGTAATAACACTTTTTAAAACTGTTCCAACAACTGCCAAATAGGTTTGTTTTCCTTTGCATTGATCAGAATCAACGCAGTCCCATCATTTAATCACACCAGAAAAGAACGAAAATAAAATGTACGTGTATGCCATCTGCATCCTTCACTGGGTCCCGTCATCACCCGTTAGGTTACTTAACTAACGACAGAGCGGGGACTGGACTAGCGCGGGTGTAAAACATATACAACTTCTAATAGTATATATACCAATATACAATAATCGGTCCAGACGTGATAATATGCAACATTAATGAAAAGTAATAAGCATCACAGAACAATATAGATCATCTGGGATCCCCGGGTTTCACAGAGCCGCTACTGAAACCCGACGTTCCCCTGGTCGTGTGGATAGCCTGTGCAATAAAATCTAGACCCCAACGGGTGCGGCAAGTTACCCGCCAAAACCTGAAGCGAGACAGCCCCTACAACATAGTGAATGGACCACCCTGCACTTCACGGAATCGGGTAACTTGAGCACCCCTCCTTGGGTCAACCTGTACCCCCTACGAGTGCGGCGAATAGTCTGCCAATTCTAGAGTGAGGCCCCTCTGCCTCTCAAAGCCATGAGATGCGGACCCGTTGCCCTCCAGAACCCGGCTATTCGTGCACTCCGTCGCGGGGTAAACTTAGTACAGAAATAAAAAATATGCACAACGGGTACATCGACCTCAGCCTGGTCGTGCCCCAAAAGAATATTATACAAACAGACAGCGACGGCAGTCCACATGTTGGACCTCGCCCCGCAATATCAAATGTACAAATAAATACAAACTGCACTACCATTGCACACTGCTATCCACCACGACAAATCCGCAACATCACAGCACAACACAGAACATCAATGCGAATGTCACGTTCGCAAATCCGTCTAAAAGGACTATAGCAATTAGACGCAATTTACCGCTCGAATGACATTCACGGTCGGAGATATAATGTAATTACTTTAAACTAACAAGTTTAAAATTTCGATCGACAAAACTTCCCGAAGTGGGCCCCACAAACATCTGCAGTACAGTAACAAAATCTGGGCCCAAAAGAACTATTCCAGAAACCACAATTTCCAATGAAGACCCTACTGTAGAAAAATGGTTCACTGTAGCTCTAAAACGGCGGCGGAACCGGGCCAAACTAGGGTTTGCGCTGCGGTTCCGCGGCGCTTTGGAGTCAACAGTTGACCAAATTTCACCAGTATTCTTAGAAAAGCCTGCACGATTTTCTGAGATGCTCAAAATTATTTTTAGACCTGTTTTAAAATTCGACAGAAACTTTATACAGAAAATTGTAGTTTTCGAAATTCCGTTCGATCGATGTTTTAAACGTGTTAGAACAAATTAGTAAAGCTTAATGGCGTGGCTCTGATACCACTGTAAGTCTACAGTAGCGCCCCGGCCCTCTATCAAACGCCAAATGCGGAACAAAAACTTTTTAACTGGCGCTATCGTATACTATAACCCGGATCTGCCATTATTGCTAAACTAACCAACTACAAAGTAAGTAGAAATGTTATACTGAATGATCCGAGTCCTTCGGTCTTTAACAATCATCCCACGCTTTGTTGCGGCTGCTCCGATCTCGCTCGATCTCCGGTCTCCTCATCCAGGTAGCACCACATCTACGGATCTTTAAACGGGCTCCCACCTCTGAACCGAGGCAACTCGGTCATCAAGTTTTCTAAAAGAGATGACCAAGATTGATGTTGAGAATGAGTAGAACACTTTGTCTCGTTACATCCAAAACCATGGATGACCGGTTAATGAATTTGCCTTTTGGAATCGGGTAAATGAGAAATTGATCACATCTAATTTCTATGAACCAAAACTATCATAATCTTTTTCAAGCAACCATCATCCTCACTTGGAATGGTCAGCCACATATATAGAGGGAGGGAGGTGTGTGTAGGAGCAAGTGGTGACCATTAGAAAAGCTTCTCACAAAAGATCAAGAAGAAATATCTTAGCAAGAACAAAAGTCATTAATGAAAAGGTGACTCACTAATAACACCTCATCATTCAATTAATGCATACAATGAATCATAAAACCTAATCACCTCTTCTAGAAGCTTCCACACTCATGACTCACCCTCATGACTCACCCTCAAGAAAAGATAAATCCGTATTAAACCGAATGTTTAAGACGGGTGATAGAAAACAGGCAACTTCCAAAAGTGATCCCGAAACGAATTTCAGGATAACCCCGTAACAGTATAAACATACCCGCATTTGTATTACGACCGAATACAAATACAACTGAGACAAAGATATTATATCTACACAGTATAAAACTCGGATCCGGCTTAAACCAAAGCCCACCAATATTGTTTGCCCGAAATATGACACGTGCGTAAACGCACGTGTATTTTCCGAACCCCGCCATAAAACCATACGGCCCCTACAACGTTTCGCCCGAACTTTGGAAACTATCTGTGGGGGACTCTAATGACTCGTCAGTACCCTGGCAGTGGGTTTAACAATAAGCCGTCAGCGGCACTAGCTGTGCGTAACGGCTGCCCATGTACTGACCTCAAGTGAAGACGATGAGCGAACTCATCCTGGAACCGTACTGAACCTAACAGTGACAATATAAATACAGTCCGGTCCGTTCGTCTATAAGTATCACATATCGGGCCTGGGGAGCTGGTAACGTCAGACCCCCAATAGCGGTATAAGTCGTATCAGAGTGTAGCCCAAAACACCCTGAGATACTACTGGAGTACCTACCAGTAAATCTCCTACCTCGGCCAAGGGTTTTGTGTAATGTCTCTCCTAGACACAGCGCGGTCTCACCCCCAATACCGGGAGAGACGAATCCCCTGCCGATCAGCTCACTTGCCTCCATGTGGCTCGGGACTGTACCCAAAAAAGACCTGTTTGCACGACTCCTTTGAGCCGTGGCAGGGTAGAAATCAAAGCACAGTTGGAACTCACACAAGACAAATGACGACCTCAGGTCGACGAACTTTCCTGTACACATGTCACCAGGGAACTGCTATCTGACGCTAGGTATAATACCAACTAGCAGGTTCCCGGCGTGTCCTGTCTGGTGTACTCATAACCCAATGAGCACCTGTATACATCTTAGGTGATCCAACTGACACCAGTGGCTTGTGAGACCGGCCACCACCCCTCGTCGGGGTCTCGACTGTATACGCCAGTCGACTCCGGAGTATCGATGCCCTGTCTCGAAACTCCCACGACTAGGGACCACAATTTAGGATGTGCTTATAGACTACCCAACTCTCGCGTATATGATCGCCATCATACCGTTGGTAGTCAAGCAAGATCCTAAGGGCTCTATCAACGTGTAACAGCGATCAGTCACATGAACCTGTACACGACTGATAAAGGCAAACCAGATAGCATACTATCATCTCGAGTAAGACTGTGCTACCGGTATAGGTCCTCCTCAATCATTGCAATCACGTACCTGCGATCCAATAATTGACTTTGAGGGCACTATATACAACAAAGTCGTGCCGGAGTGTAGCCCAGAACACCCTGAGAAACTACTTGAAACACTACCAGTAATTCTCGCTTGCCCTGGCCAGGGGCTTTGTGTAATGGCTCTCCTAGACACAGCGTGATATCAACCCCCAATACCGGGAGAGACGAACCCTATCTAACCGCCACTGCCTCCAAGTGCTTCGGGACTGCACCCAACTACTACCTGTTTGCACGACACTTTTGAGCCGTGGTAGGGTAGTAATCAAAGTACAGTGGGAACACACTCGAGGCGAAGTAGCAGTGTCAAGTCGACGGACTAAGCTGTACTCCTGTCATATGGGAAATGTTATTTGACGATAGGTATACTACCAACCAACAGTTCCCGACGAGTCCTGTCCAGTGTACTCTTAACCTAACGAGCACCCGCATACTATCTCCAGTACAACGTACTAATGGCTGTGGGACAGACCATCTCCCCTCCTGGGATGAGAAGCGTATACGCTAGTCTACTCCGGAGTATCGATACCCCGTCTCGATAATCCTACGACTAAGGACCGTATAAGGATGAGCTTGTAGATTACCCAACCCCCACTAGTGTGACTGCCATCACAGCACTGGTAATCAAGCAAAGATCCTAAGGGCTCCACTAATATGTATAAGCGATATGCTAAAAGAAACACATGCACATATTGAAGTAGAAACAAACCAAGTAACATACTACCATTTTGAGCAAGATTGTCTATACAACTATGAGTATCCCAAGCTTCCTTTAAGTAATATACAAACTAGTATGATACACTAATGACCTCTAGGGCATATACACTAACAATCTCCCACTTGCACTAGGGCCTTGTACTGGCGTATCGAAAACCTATCATCGCGATCAGCCGCTCGAACTGAGTCTGGGGTATGGCCTTCGTGAGTGGATCTGCAGTATTAATCTCCGAATCTACTCTCCTCACCTCGATCTCCCGGCGATCTACGATCTCCCTGATCAGGTGGTACCGCCTCAAAATGTGTCTGGACTTCTGATGGGACCTTGGTTCCTTCGCTAAAGCTATAGCGCCGTTATTGTCACAATACAGCGGTATTGGACCAACAATGGTAGGAACCACCTAAAGCTCCATGAGGAACTTCTTCATCCAGATAGCTTCCTTTGTCGAATCGCAAGCAGCTATGTACTCCGCTTTCATAGTTGAGTCAGCAACGGTTTCCTGCTTGGAGCTCTTCCAGCAAACCGCCCCTCCAATGAGGGTAAAGACATATCCCGACATGGACTTGGAGTCATCCTTGTCACTCTGGAAGCTGGAGTCAGCAAAAGCCTCGATCTGGAGGTCTTTTCCGCTATACACCAAGAACATCTCCTTAGTCCTTCTCAGGTACTTGAGAATGTTCTTTACTGCTATCTAGTACTACTCCCCTGGGTCCTACTGATACCGGCTTACAACACTTAATGCGTATGCTACATCTGGTCTGGTACACAACATCGCATACATTATAGAGCCTACCGCAGATGTGTAGGGTATTGATGACATGCGAGCCCTTTCCAAATCAGTCTTGGGAGACATCTCTTTGGAGAGGGTGATTCCGTGACAAGCCGGTAGATTACCGCGCTTTGAATCTTCCATACTGAATCGTTTCAGTATGGTGTCGATGTACCTAGACTGCGAAAGTCCCAACATCCTCTTAGACCTATCACGATAGATCTGGATCCCCAGAATGTAGTTGGCATCGCCCAAGTCCTTCATGGAGAACCTCTGTGACAAGAATCCTTTGACTGGCTGTAGCATAGGAATATCATTTTCTATTAGAAGAATTTCATCCACATACAAGACGAGGAATACCACAGTTCTCCCTACAATCTTACTGTAAATGCATGGTTCATCCGGATTTTTGATAAAGTCGAATTCTTTGACAGTATCATCAAAGCAGATGTTCCAGCTCCGCGATGCCTGCTTTAGTCCATAAATGGACTTAAGCAACTTGCACACTTTACCACTGCTCCCACTCTGAATGAAACCCTCCGGCTGATCCATATAAACGCACTCTTCCAAATTTCCATTTAGAAATGACGTCTTTACGTCCATCTGCCAGATCTCATAATTGTAGAAGGCAGCAATGGCAAGAAGGATCTGAATGAATTTGAGCATAGCCACTGGAGAAAAAGTTTCGTCATAGTCCAAACCAGGTCTTTAACGAAAACCCTTTGCAACAAGTCTAGCTTTATAGGTTTCAACCTGCCCATCTACACCAATCTTCTTTCTGAAGATCCATTTGCAGCCTACGGCTTTTACCCCTTCTGGAGCAAAATCCAAACTCTAAACTTTGTTGGTGTACATAGACTCTATCTCGGTCCGCATTGCATCCAGCCATTTTACTGATTCACCGCTCTGAATGGCTTGCTGGAAGCTAGTAAGCTCATTTTTTTCAATGATGCAATCCTCTCGATTCCCGTCAATGAGAAAACCGTAGTATCTCTAGGGCGGATGAGACTGCCTACTACTCCTGCGGAGTGGCGCTGGGATGTCCGGTTCTCCTGAAAC
The DNA here is from genome assembly GCA_030015575.1 of Agapanthus africanus. NCBI lineage: Eukaryota > Viridiplantae > Streptophyta > Magnoliopsida > Asparagales > Amaryllidaceae > Agapanthus > Agapanthus africanus. The sequence continues at coordinate 283,445,853 of CM057343.1, read as the reverse complement.
TTCTGGTTCTATCAAGCTTTCAGTAATAGCTTGTGGTTTTGGAATTTCTTCCAGTTCTATTGCGCTCCCACTTATCTGATTTTCTAAAAATTCAGTTTCCAAGAAGTGGGCATGCTGAGAAACAAAAACGTTTTGTTCCTCTACGGAATAGAAAAGATACCCCCTGGTGTTCTTGTGGTATCCCACAAACTTACAAAGTACTGAGCGTGCCTCGAGCTTGTCCGCATGCTGCTTCTTTACAAAAGCTGGACATCCCCATGTCTTAAGATACTTAAGACAGGGTTTCTTCCCACTCCACATCTGATATGGAGTGGTAGGCACAGTCTTGGTTGGAACCTTGTTCAAAAGATATGCAGCTGTTTCTAGTGCATAACCCCAGAAAGATCGCGGTAACTTAGCCTTACTCATCATGGAATAAACCATATCTAATAGAGTTCGATTCCGCCTTTCCGATACACCATTGTGTTGTGGTGTGTATGGAGGAGAAAGCTGAGAGAGAATTCCATTATCTTTTAAGTAGCCCAGAAACTCGACAATCAAGTATTCACCACCTCGGTCCGATCTCAGTGTCTTGATACTTTTGCCTCTTTGTTTTTCAACTTCATTCTTGTATTCCCGAAATTTCTCAAAGCCCTCGGATTTATGCTTCATCAGGAAGACATGTCCATACCTAGAGAAATCATCCGTAAAAGTATTGTAGTATGAATAACCACTTCGCGCATGTGTAGACATTGGACCACACAAGTCACTGTGCATGAGTCCCAAGAGCTCGCTCGCTCTTACTCCGTGTCCAGCAAACGGAGTTTTTGTCATCTTTCCCATGAGACAAGATTCACAAGTGGCATAAGACTGATACTCGAACAGATTCAAGTATCCCTCTTTATGTAACTTTGTTAACCGTGTCTCATTGATGTGACCCAGTCTACAATGCCATAAGAAAGCCTGAATTGTGTCCGGAGACTTTCTTTAAGTGTGTTCTGGATACTGAAAACCTGAGCTTGATTCAATACGTATATTCTGTTTTCTAATGTACCTGACCCAATCAGAACTTGATTTAGGTTGATGTGGACCACATCGCTTAGAAAAGTAAAATCATATCCTTCCTTAGAAAGTAAGGATACAGATATGATATTACAAGCCATACTAGGTATATACAAACAGTTACGCAGAATCAATATCTGCCCACTTGTCAATCCAAGGTGATATTCCCCTACGGATTCAGTGTCCACGCTCATTCTGTTAGCAACCCTGAGAGTCATATCACCTAACCTGATAACTCTACGGTTTCTCAAAGCCTGTAATGAATTACAGATGTGAGATCCTGACACGGTATCCAGTACCCAGGAAATAGAGTTAATTGACATACAGTTTTCTATTACAAACACACCCGAAGCCGAAGCCACAACATGCTTCGAATCCTGGCTACTGGCTTTCAAAGCCCTACAATCCTTCTGCCAATGTCCTTTCCCGTAACAAATAGGAACGTCCCACATTCACTACATCCAGTCCCGAATCTTTTGCCCTTCCCTTTCCTTCTTCTTCCTTGGTTTCCTTTAGGGTATAAGTAGAGGGCAGAGACTGTAGAATCAAGTCAGTATTTGACCCGTTCTTCAACGTAGTCTTCAGGTGCGTGAGCTCATCAAAATAGCTAGTCTCTATAAGGACGTTGCCCCCTACAGATGACCCGACAGCCAACCTCGCTTGAAGCAATTCATTCGAGGTATCATATTTTGCGATACGAGATTGCTCTCCATATAAATCTTTGTTATGGAAGAAAATAGAAACTAAGTCCATCTTCTCGTGCTGCCTCTGGTATGCACCATCAACTGAGGCCAACACAAGGCACTTGGCATTCGCACAGTCTTTTTCCGACATCTTACGAATATCAATATCCGCGACAGTGGAAACTAGTCCTGAGACGGCAGGGGTTTGATTAGTTAAGAGGTGTCCCAACTTGTCATGGGTAATGGACATCTGGACAGACCTTTGCGAGTCATAACAGTCAGATTTAGTCATTTTATTATCTAGATGTAACCTATGTGTGGTCACTGGGTCACTGCAATTAAGAGAGAGAGAGAAGAAGAAAACACTTAACATGATGCTCTTGCAAGTTTAGATTGGTTTTTAGTTTATCTAAACAAGATGGCCCCTATTGTTTTTCGAACCCTTCCTCAAACCATAAAAGAAGAATTAGTCGGGATTGATCCCACCGTATAATACTTGCTTAACCGTTTAGCCAGGCCGGTGTCGGTACTTAGAGGAAGCTTTTACGACGCTTTCGCGAAGTTCCTTAATTAAATAACCACTTTTCCCTGTGGGCGTAGCCCCGCTAACACCTTTCTAGACACCTACTTGGTTTATAGCATTGATCGTTAAGTGAAAAGTTTTCCGAGGAGTAGTGGATACTCATAGTAGGATCGGGACCCAAATATCATTGTGAGATAATGCTGAAGGAATCCTACCAACATTATCAAACTCCAAATGGTATGCAGCACTAGCAAGTTTCAGTTTCTTTAGAAACTCTCAATGTGGATTTTTGCCTTATGCTCTTATGATCTTGACGAAGGTCAACAAATCATAAGTCACATGTCAAGTTCTACCCATCATTGTCCAAGTTAATTTGAACCCACCCGTATATACCCTTGACGAAGGTCAACAAGGTAATACGACTGTCCCAAACCAACGCATCTATCTATGCTAATATGAACACCCAACAGCTACCAATCACTATGCCTTGACGAAGGTCAACAAACATAGCTTGAATACTACTGAATATTCATATGAAATGACGGAGGGCTACGAATGGCTTTGGCGAAACCGTGAATGTAGTGAACTTGATATAATCGAAGGAACCTGATAGTTTTTAAAAGGAGTGGTTTAAGCTCTGCGTTTTTAAAAGTTTTTCTGTTTTGAAAAAAACCGAGTGGTTTTGAAAATTGTTCCAACGATTTAGCTTTGGTTTATTTTCTTTGCATTAATATAATGTGTCCCATCAATTAGTCCTACCATTGCAGAAAACAACAAAAATATGACGTACGCTTATGCCATCCGCATTCGCCACGGGGCCCCGTCATCACCCGTTAGGTTACTTAACTAACGACAGAGCGGGGGCTGGACTAGCGCGGATGCAAAACATAAGCAACGCCTATTAGATATCATATATAGATATATACATTCGTCAGATGCAATGATAGTCATTCTAGATCACAGATGAACATATTGGATATGCTAGGAATCCGCGTTTCGTTCGAGCCTGCAACGAAAGACGGATTACATGGTCGCGATGAATAACCAAACCCCACCCTAGACACCTACGGGTGCGGCAAACTACCCGCCAAGTACCCGAAGTGAAGCAACCTCCCTCAACAACGTGAGTAGGCCACTCGGCACATCGAAGTGCCCGGTAGTTTGTGCACCCCACCTTGGGTCTATCCTAAGAGCAAAAACAGTAAAAGAAATAATATACAATGGCGGCTACAAGCTTAACCCGGATGTGCGGCTATAAAATAATATTACATCAAATTACAGATTTTACATTGAATGAAAAATGAAAACCCTCATCTCACATCCCCGGCTATTCATCACGACGATCCAACAAGTTCATATATACAAACCAACATCACAGATCACAGATATGCACAACCCCCACTAATCGACGTATAGCGATTAGTAGACGTTCAGTACATATTTCACATCACAGAAGATCCGATTAGCTAACGTACTTAGAATTTTGATCGATAACTTGATTTGAAACTACCCTAAGCACAACACAGTACTCAACATAATCTGGGTTGAAACAAACTATCAGAAAAATCACAGAATACAAATATGGACAGACTGCAGAAAAACGAGTTGACTCGGCGTCGATTCGGCCGCGGATTCACGGCTAAACCCTGGGTTTGGCGGCGCTTCCGCGGCGGTCTGACCGATTCAAGATCTTATTTTCTTGTGTGTCCTTAAAAAAGCCTGCACGTAATTTTAAGGTCCCTGGAAAAAATTATAGACCAGTTTTTAAAATCGAAAGAAAACGTGCATTTTTGACGTATTTTTGAGATTTTTCCGGCGATCGAATTTCTAACACTTTGCTTACAAGTTAGTAATGGTTTAGCGAGGCTCTGATACCACTGTAAGTCTACGTTACCCACCCAGGTACTTACGGGGTGGCGGAATAGGTGAAAAACAAATTTTTAACACAAGGTAACATAGACTAAAGCTTGAGGATCTTTGCCAAACCATTGCTAACAAACAACATGAGGATCTATCTACTATGCAAGGATATTATACCTCATGCTACTAGTCCTTCGGGTCTTCTCTGCTATCTTCCTCGTCTCCTTAGGCTCCATGGGTTGATCCGGATCTTGGTCACCTCCGCAGCCTCCTTGAGTCCAAGACGATCCACCTGAGAGTTGTAGTACGAGCTCCACCTCAAGCTGAGATAACTAGGGTAACAAGTATGCTACTCTTATGTCTTAGGTGATGTAGAATATGATGGTGGATTTATATATCAATTTAGTTTCTATTTTTATTTTTCTCAACACGTGAGAGCTATAGAAAGAACTAGAGAGGAAGAAGGAGGAACCATGGGAGCTCTCTCTTGAAGAGAGAGAATGAGAAGAGAATAATGATCCATATAAAAAATAATTACTAATCTCTTATCATGATAAAGTGTGATGGCTCCATGATTTGACACTTATCATCTTAAATTAAATCAAAAGCCAAAGAAGAGTCTAGAGCTCACAAGAAAGATCCAAGTCAACAATGGTCAAATTGTCAACATGGTCAAGTATGGTCAAATGGTCAAAGCAATTAGCCATAACACAATTATCAATAAAAAGATTAGTAAATAATTTCCTCACCTCATAATGGTTTTGACCGAACCAACAGTCAAAACCCTAATGAGGCACCTCCTTCTTCGCTCCTCACAACCGTACATACACACCCACATCCGCATTCCGTAGAATGCGAATGCACAGAAGAAAAAACTAATCCATCTATACAATACTAGGATCCGGCTTAAACCAAAGCCCACTAGTATTGTCTGCCCAAACAGCATACGCGCACAAGTGAACATAAGTGATCGTAGCCTTGCCGTAAAACCATACGGCCTCTACACCTTTTGCCCAGTGCAGAGAAACTCTCTGTGTGGGACTCTAAAGACTCACACTACGCTGGCAGTGGGTTTAACCACAGACCGCAAGCGGCACTAACTGTACGTAACGGTCCCCAGGTAGATGTCGATAAGAAGGCCGATGAGGTAAACCCATCCGAACTCCTACTGAGCCTGAATGTGATAATCTCCGTACAGTCCGGTCTGTTCGTCTAAGAGTATCGCATGTCGGGCCTAGGGGACGGTAAACGTTAGACCCCTAATAGCGGTACAAGTCGTGCCGGAGTGTAGCCCAGAATACCCTGAGAAACTACTGGAAACACTACCAGTAATTCTCGCTTGCCATAGCCAGGGACTGTGTAATGGCTCTCCTAGACACCGCGCGATATCAACCCCCAATACCGGGAGAGATGAATCATATCTAACCGCCACTACCTCCAAGTGCTTCGGGACTGCACCCAACTACTACCTGTTTGCATGATTCCTTTGAGCCATGGTAGGGTAGTAATCATGTACAGTGGGAACACACTCGAGGCGAAGTAGCAGTGTCAAGTCGACGGAATAAGCTGTACTCCTGTCACCTGGGAACTGTTATTTGACGATAGGTATACTACCAACCAACAGTTCCCGACGAGTCCTGTCCAGTGTACTCGTAACCTAATGAGCACCAGCATACTATCTCCAGTACGACGTACTAATGGCTGTGAGTCAGACCATCTCCCCTGCTGGGATGAGAAGCGTATACGCTAGTCTACTCCGAAGTGTCGATGCCCCGTCTCGATAATCCTACGACTAGGGACCTGTATAAGGATGTGCTTGTAGATTACACAGCCCCCACTAGTGTGACTGCCATCACAACGCTGGTAATCAAGTAAAGATCCTAAGGGCTCTACTAATATGTATAAGCGATAAGCTAAAAGAAACACATGCACATATTGAAGTAGAAACAAACCAAGTAGCATACTACCATTTTGAGCACGATTGTCTATACAACTGTGAATATCCCAAGATTCTATTAAGTAATATACAAACTAGTATGATACAGTAATGGCCTCTAGGGAATATACACTAACAGCCACTTGTAAAATTTCTTGTTTACTGAAAATTTTCCGCAATTAATTATTTTAATATTATTTTAAGCCGTCACTAATACATTTAATTAGTGAAAATTACAAATTTGGAATGGGTTAACTACACAGATATGAACCATGACAATTAAAATCTAGTTGTAACATAAATTTGTTTACTAGTTATTCCAAGTTCTAGATGTTTCTAAGGTTGTTTTAAAAAAATAATAATAAATAAAATAATACAAATAATTAAGATTGTTTTTGCACATACCCACACATTTCCCTCTCTCTCTTTCTTTCATCCCTAAATGGCCGAGCCATAACTGCAGCACATTTCCCCCCACTCATTTGTCCACCTTTCTCACTTGCAAAAAAAAAATGAAGAAGAGAAGAATAGAAATGAAGGCATGGACATGGGCATATTTTAATGAGGTATGGGGGTTTTATTGTCATGCAATTTTCTACACCTCACTCTCTCTCCTCACCTATTTTTTTGTGGCTGAGACCCCTTGTAGCAGCCCCCTCATTATCCCCATCTCATTTCCACCTCCAAACTCCACCAAAATTCATCAAAAATCCCAATCTAACTCCAAATTCAAGCCCTACCCATTTTTCCTTAGCCTTTCAAGTATGGATTTTGGTGAAAAGAGAGCAACTTGGGAAGCTTAGATTTCAAGCTGGATCTACAAATGTGAGGTATAAATCTTAGCCCAATGTGTAAATTGTTGGTTTAATGCCTTAAGCTAACTTGTTTAGATGATTTTATGGTTTCAATTTCAAGTTTGAAATTTAATGAAAAGGGTTTGGTTAAAGGTTAGTGTTTTATGAATAAATCAAGTTGGCTATGTGTTGATTGATATCTAAAGTCTTGCTAAACTCTAGTCAAATGGTAAAATTACTAATTGTTACATTTAAAATTGTCCAAATTTGTAATTTTCACTAATTAAATGTATGAGTAACGGCTTAAAATAATATTAAAATAATTAATTTCGGAAATTTTTTCAGTAAACTAGAAATTTTACAAGTGGCTCAATAAACACCAAATACTAGCAATTACATAGTTAGAATATGTATATTTAATTTTATATTAAAAGATATTTATATCATGATTTTTACGGAAAACACCCGTTATTTTAACGATTATCCGAAATTTCACCTGAACGATTTTCAAAACGTTACATCTTCATAAAACCAAGCCTAAATCCTCACTAATCTTCACAAAACTCACTAAACCCTTCATTAAACTTGATCTAAAGCCTATGGAGATGACTTGGAGCATGGAAAGTTAGGGTTTTGGGAAAGTTTGTTAAGGTAGTGCTCTCTGTTGTTAATTAGGATATTAAGTTGATGTGTTGCTAATTAGTTGTTGTTTAGAACACTAAAGAGACCATTTTGTGCAAATATAGTACTTTTAGTGTCGTTTTTTAGTCTCTGTGATCTACTATGACCACGAATCCTTACTGTTTAATCTAGCAATATAATAGTGTTTTGTTATATGCCCACAGTGTTTACCTAAAACCCTGACCCAACCCGACCGAGGAAGACCGGTAACATTGGGGTAATTTCCGGCGAGCTCGGCCTTTTGGGGGACTGAGGAGTTATGGTTTTTAGGGTAGCTTCCTGTAGGTTAATTGGGGTGTCTGGTACTGCTATATTTTTGTATATTGACAGTATGTAAAATCTGGGATCAAATTGCTAGTTTTAGTATTTCGACTACGCGCGTTATGATATCTGACACGGTTTGCGTTGTTTGTGTAGCTTGCTGCACTTAGGATTGTTTTAGATTGTCGCTAAACTCGTTAGCCACTAAGCGAACACTTGAGAGGTTGTTGGAGTCGGTGCGTCGATTTAAATGTAGTTTTTACGTAATATTGGTCGATTGCTAAGTTACACTTGCTATGTTTTGTGTTGTATTAGGAGCGAGTGTGGGGACTTCGCACGCTACGAAGGAAGGGAAGAAGGTGCTTGGATTTACTTAGCTCGAGATCCTCGATGAGTAGATTTAACATCTATAGGGAAATCGCCCGTATGGAGTTAAGTGTCACGGCTAGATATGATATTACAGCCGCATGTTTATATGCATATATATTGATTGTGCATGAGCATCATTGCATACCATTACTTGTTGTGCCTTGACTTAGTACCTAGTGGACACTGCACCATTACTGATGGTTCATATTGCACGAGCACTAAATTATATGCTATACCCACACCGTCGGTAATTGCCATGACACATACAACCTATACAAATATGCGGTATTGTATTGATATTGACATTGATTCGGGTTCTATTGCACTTATAAAATGCATCGTGCATACATAGCCACATGTACACCCTTATATAATGTTGCATTTGAATTTGGAGGAATTGGGAACCGCATGACATATTTAAAAACTGGATTCATTTAAAAGAGCGGTTTTCCCTTGATATGCTCATATTACTGTTTTATGTTGCACATATCATATTTCATGTATTTACGCATTGAGATACTGATTTCATGTAATTTATGGATTTGAGAACCGTGGTATTATTTCAACAAAGTATGCATTGTTTTGAAAACCCGATTTCTCTTGATATGATATTTCAGTGCGTCCACCATGAGTTTTCTCGGTTCTGAGACTTATGTTAGATACCCGATTCGAGGAGCGGTAGGCACCGTCTGCGGGTACATGCTGGACCTGGTGACGTACCCAGGGGCAAGAAGACTCGTATAGAAAGGCATTGAGCCTGACGGAGGGAGTATTACCTACCAGTAATTGGTTAGACCCGGCGGTTATCCAGAGGATACCGACCAGAGTCGTGAGATGATATGGGCCGATCCGGTCTGACGGAACCCGAGTTATGTGGATTTACGTGTCGATGTTAGATACGAGTATTTCATGATATTTCGAGTGTCGATGTTGGGCACTCAGGTTCCATGAGATTTACAAATATGTGGGCCGATCAGAGTGACGGCGCGTGAGGTATTTTGATTTGGGGTGTCGTTGATGGACACCGGGATTTTCCACGATGATGATTCATTGATGTTATTATGTTTTATCCCATACTCAGAATTTATTTGATATGCATTGCTTCATGTATTTGTAGTACCTGATGGAGTACCTTGATCATGATTGTTGCATATCCATATTGCCATATTTATGCTACAAGATTGCATGTTATAGATTATCGTTGTTCCTGCATACGTGCGATTATCTGTATGGTGTTACTTACTATTCACGAGTTAGCAACTCACCCCCGTTGTGCCATAGTGTTTTGCAGGCTTGACCCTCAGAGTAGTCATGGCAGGGCTGCTTATTGTATCTATTTCAGCGGATACCGCAATGGTTGGCTGTGAGCCTTTTTGCTGTAGGTCGGTTGTGGTTATCCGATTATATCCATTGTATCTCTTATTGTATCTAGTACTCTCCATATACCATATTCGTATATTGATTTAGAGACGAGTTGTGAGGACGATATTGTATATATGTGACTTTGGGTGTCGTGCTCGTGTGAGCCGGCCTTTATTATGTTGCTTCATCTCCTTTTATGTTGTTTTTCTTTATATTGTCTATTTTTTCACTACGGCGTCGTATATATGCTTGTGGTGGTTGTTTCCGCCTTTAGGCATGATTTGCTCCCGTTTGGGGATGCTTTATTTATACTATATGTTTGTACCCGTTCCGGGGCTAGTTTTTACAAATGAGGTACTGCCGAAATTTTTAAGAAAAATAAACTTAAGTTTAAAGATTTTTACTTGAGATTTCCAAATGTTTTGAACAATGTTTTTATCACTTACTTCTTATGGTTTAGATATCTGGGTTTTCGGCATACTTAAATTGCGTTACGCATGTTTGCGTCACATGGTTTCAGTTGCCGGTCACGTGCCTAAATTTGGGTCATGACAACATTAGATCTGATCGAGATGGTGAATACTTAAGTGCCGATTTCCTGGATTACTTAAAAGAGAATGGAATTCTCTGTCAGCTTACTCCTCCATACACACCTCAACACAATGGTGTATTAGAGAGGTGGAACAGAACCGTATTGGATATGGTACGTTCCATGATGAGTAATGCTGAGTTACCGCGATCCTTCTGTGGTTATGCACTAGAATCAGCTGCATATCTTTTGAACAAGGTTCCTACCAAGACTGTGCTTTCCACACCATATCAGATATGGAGTTGGAAGAAACCCTATCTTCAGTATCTGAAGATATGGGGATGTCCAGCTTTTGTAAATGAACAGCTCGCGTACAAGCACAAGGCATGCTTAATTTTGTGTAAGTTTATGGGATACCCAAAGAACTCCAGGGGGTATCTGTTCTATTACGCAGAGGAACAAAATGTTTTTTTTTCACGACATGCCCACTTTTTGGAAACTCAATTTTCAGAAAAAAGAGATAAGTGGGAGCGCAATAGAACTAGAAGAAATTTTATAACCACAAACTATTACTGAAAGCATGGTGGAACCAGAAGTTTCAAAAGAACCGGACATCCCCGCGCCACTCCACAGGACTAGTAGGCAATCTCATCCGCCCGAGAGATACTACTGGATTGTATATTATATATTGGATGCTTGGGATATTTCGCAGTTATAATAACAGTCTTGCTCGATATAGTAGTATGCTACCTGGTTTGATTCTACCTCAATATGTGCAAGTGTTTATTTTAGCATATCGCTTATACATATTAGTAGAGCCCTTAGGATCTTTGCTTAACTACTAGCGTTGTGATGGCAGTCACACTCTTGGGGACTGGGTAGTCTATAAGCACATCCTTATACGGGTCCCTAGTCGTTGGATTATCAAGACGGGGCATCGATACTCCGGAGTAGACTATTGTATACGCTTCTCATCCCAGCAGGGGATATGGTCTGTCCAACAGCCATTAGTACGCCGTACTGGAGAAGGTATGCAAGTGCTCACTGGGTTATAAGTTACACTGGACATGACTCGTCGGGAACTGCTGGTTGGTATTATACCTATCGTTAGGTAGCAGTTCCCAGGTGGCTTTAGTACAGCTTAGTCCGTTGACTTTCCATCGCTACTTCATCTCGAGTGTGTTCCCATTCCACTTTGATTACTTCCCTACCACGCTCAAAGGGGTTATGAAAATAGGTAGTAGTTGGGTGTAGTCCCGAAGCACTTGGAGACACTAGCGATCAGATAGGATTCGTCTCTCCCGGTATTGAAGGTTGATATCGCGCCGTGTTCGGAAAGCCATTACCGAAAGTCCCTAGGCAGGGCAATCGAGAAATACTGGTAAGGTACTCCAGTAGTTTCTTATGGTGTATTAGGCTATCCTTCGACGTGACTTATCACATTGTTAGGGGTCTGACGTTTACTATCCCCTTAAGCGGATATGCGAGTATCTCAGACGAACAGACCAGACTGTACGGAGATTGTCACCGATAGGCTCAGTAGGAGTCCGGGTGAGTTGCTCATCAGTCTTCTTATCGACAGATACCTGGGTAGCCGTTACGTGCAGCTAGTACCGCTGACGGCTTATGGTTAAACCCACTGACAGTGTACTGTCGAGTATTTAGAGTCCCACACAGAGGGTTTCCCTGCTTCAGGAAATTGATGTAGACGTCGTATGGTTTTACGACTGGGCTTTGATCACGTGCGTGTACTTGTACACGGATGCTGATCGGGCGAACAATACTAGTGTTCTTTGGTTTAAGCCGGATCCTAGTATTGTATTATTGGATTGTTGTCATCTTAGTGTATCCGTATTTTTCGGAATACAGATACAGGTATGTATATACAGTAAGAGGGGCATTCTTGTAATTTGTCAAGGCATGCTTCTAAAAGGAGCCACCTCATTATTGGTTTTATCCATTTACTTAAATGGATTAAAGAGGTGGAAATGGGGGAGACTTTGGAGGCATGGTGCAAAGCATGGCTAAGGGATTAATGTATTGGTCTTGACTTATTATTCAAGCATGGGTGCTTTATTCTATTATATTTTATTGCATGCTTGAATTATTGAGTTGAGTTATTTAGCCATTCTCTATACAATGCTTCACACTTTTTAGTCATTCTATTTTCTTGAGCTCATTTCTTGAGTTGCTTTCCTCTCTTGCTCTCTCTTGAGATTTCTCCATCTTCTTCTTCCTCTAACTAAACCTTAACCTTCACAAGTGTTGTGAGCCAAGAGTTTAGTGAGACAAACAATCCATTAGACATTCAACATCTCCTAGGCTGGCTGGATTAGCGAACCATCTACCTTTGTTACCTCATTTAGAGGTTGAAGCTTCGAGAACATTCTCTAGCGGTGGATCATCTTTGATGCAAGAAGGCTGATGGAGCAAGCCCGATCCGATCACCGAGGTGCCTTAGAGAGGAGCATTAGAAGACCCGAAGGACTTGATCTTGGAGGTATAACCATCTCACCGAGTAGTTAAACCTCTAGATAGATTAGCTAGTTAAGGCTTTAGTAAAGATCCTGGAGTTTTAGCCGGGGTTGCGTAGTAAACATTATCGTTTTTTGAAAATTCCGCCTCCCAGCAAACCACGGGGTGTGCGGCATCGGCTTATAGTGATATCAGAGCCTACAAAACCTTAACTAGCTGGTTAGCAAAGTCTTTAGAAATTCGATCGCGAAGAAATCCCAAAATCACGACCAAAATTTGCACTTTCTGTCGATTTTCAAAATAGGACCAAGAATATTTTCAGGGGCCTGAAAAATACGTGCAGGTTGTTTTTGTAGGAACTGGATAAATTTTGGATCACGACTCGCTAAGAACGCCGCAGAACCGCGGCAAAACGGACCGTTCTGCCGATGTTCAGCGGCTGATTCGAAGCTGAATCGATCTAAACTTCCCCTGTTGGTCTATATTAGTACGTTGTGATTTGTGGGATATTTTGTTTCTACCCAGGCTCTTTTGTGTACTGTGTTGTACTAGGAGTAGATTCAAATTTGGTTATCGATCGAAATTCTAAGTATTTTGCCTAATCGGGTTCTTCTGTGTTTGATATATGTGTTCGTAAACTTCCGCTAATTGCAATATGCTGGTTAGTTGGGGGTTGCACATATCTGTATTGGTTTGCTATATGAATTTTATTGGATCGTCGTGGATGAATAGTTGAAAATATCGCGCATTTGATATGACATTTTCCTTGCTTATCTGAAATATCTAAAGGTGTTTGTTATAAATATGACACATATGAGGGTTTATCTGTAAAAATACTATTTTCATATGTTTGTATATTATAATTAACGTTATGAATGAAAATTTATGCATATAATATTTATATAATATTTTGATAATTTAAATATGCATATCATATCAAATATCTTTAATCAATATTTTTAAAATATAATATCATATAAAATGGTTAGGATAATATCTCAAAAATACCAAATATTACTAACATTATTTGTTGAGATATTGTGCAAAAATTACATCGCGACTGGAATCAAGGAAATCCGAGATATCGAGATCAAATCTGCGGAAATATTAAAGTAAATCAAAGAAAACAATTCTGCAGAGACTTAGAGAAGATTTCCAAAATCTAGATATCCAAAAGATCATCACATGTCAACTAGATGATACTCCAGAAATTTGCATCCAATACCGCACCAAAGCGTGGCACTTTCGCGGCCAAACCCTACTTCTGGCAGTGGATCCGCTGCTAAATGGGGGAGTTGGGTTGTGGGATTTTCTGTGTAGGATAGTCTCAACAAAACCTAATTTATGGAATCTTGGGTTTTCATCTTCTGTGACTATAAATATAACCCAGAGCACCTCTTGGAATTTTATCAAACCGAAGAGATCACGAAGTTCAAGATGACTCACGCATCCAGGTTGATCAATCGGCTGTTCAGTTACCACCTTCAAGATAGATCGAGTAGCAAACTAGAGTTTTGTATTCCACTTTCTAAAGGAACAAAAAGTGTAATTGATCGAGTTGATTAATAAAGGTAGTTGTTTTATTCTTATTGCATTTATTTTCTTTATTTACATCATTATCTCTATCCGTTCTTCTATATCCATCATGCGTGAATAATTCACCGCTTGATAGGGTTCATAGGATTAGGGTACATCAATGGAAGATGAAGAATTTGTTAACTTCTTTTAAGTTTTATGAAGTTTATAAAGTTTAGCAAAATAAATGTTAACATCCTAATCGGGCGCGCTATCAAGTTATTGATTGTCTTGACCGCGATTTGAGATTAGATTAACAATTGTTTGTTAAAGGCTAGACATGAATAGAGATCAATGAAAGGACAAGGGTCAATAGTGTGGAAACACTGGTTTCATCGAAGAACCCTAATCCTCATTCATCACAATCAATCTAGTTTTAAATATATCAATAGATAGAAAGAGTCATCTTTATTAGTCATCCATTACTACTAAATCCGAACGAACCCAACAAGCCTTCTTCTGATATAAAATCTACATCTTTATTTAAACTAGATCTGTTTTCTATATCCGTATTTCGACGTAGATCTAGAAACTATTCTCCACTATTCTTTATTCTTCTATTATTCCTCTTTTTCAACACGTCTAAAGTAAGATTGAAAGATTCAACGTTTCCCTGAGGACGACCCGTACTCATCATGTTCTAGTTACACACGACACCGTTATTGATTGCGGTTATTCTACAAACACTTCTTTAAAACAACAAATCAATCAAATGGCGCCGTTGCTGGGGATACGTGCATAATATTTTTTTATTACTATTCGTGTTGAATTCTTATTCAATCAATATCATAACTAAAACAAAACAGCAAATTTTGTATATAACGATTAGTGTGCGATTTTTGCGAAGGAATCTGAAGACAATAGAATGAGGAAATCAAGATTCAGAGACTTTCAGATAGGTCTAGAGGAGCATAGGAGGGCACAGAAGCAATTATTTTCAAATGATCCAACCAAGTCACGGCGGAACCGCGGCGATAAGGGCATTTCGGCGGCGGAACCGCGGCGGTCTTGAGGGATCGTGCATCCAAAATTCTCTGGTAACTTTCCTACATCTTTCTCTCTCCTCCGAAAAATCCAATAATATATTTTCTGCAGGATTCTTTGCAAAATATCGCCGCTTAAAAAAAATTTGCGTGTTTCGTAATTGGTTTGTGCATATTTTAATACGGACATTAAGGGGAAAAGATAAAATTCAGATTAGGTATGGATTTCATCACCCTTCCTAGGCCCCATAAATCACAAAACGAGCATCTACATCACCCTATATTAATTAAAAAATATCTAGACCAAGACTGTAAGGACTGTCGCGCTCAATAAGGACAGAGGAAGGTCGTGGGTAATCTATCGCTTATCCGCATTTCTTTTGTGGTGTCTAGGTAAGTGGTTACTTAATTAGGCCCGCTATTTTCGGTGATTCGTATAGTGGATACCTCCCACTTACCTGGCACTTACCTGGCAACAAGAGCTATAAAGAGGTGGTAGAGGATTGATTATGCGGCTTGTCCTTTGGAAGTCTTGGAGCGGTCTAGAGACTTGACCTAGGTAACCATAGTTCTAGGGCAGATTGTGCAATTTTTTGTGATTTGTCTCACGTCCGACATTTTTCAAAACAACCCAATTTTTAAATCACATACACCCTGCCACTTGCGCTAAACCCACTTAGTGCATGCTTGGCTGGACACGGGATTCTACTGCCCGTCTTGTCCGCGTTTCGACAATCGACTCCGAAGTCGGTACTTCTTCATTTTCCTTTTCCCTTCCACACACCACATCGACCGAGATAGATGGTTCTCCATCAGATTATAACACCACCCTACCACCATCCGTCGGTGCCCAGAATCCACCGCGCATCTCCCTCCAAGAAAGATGCTATCCTATACGCGGTCCCCTTCCGACCTGTCAATCTTTTCCACCAGCTAATAGGATAATTTTGAAATTAAACTCCACTTCATCAACCTATTGCCCAAATTTCACGAGATTGAGTCTGAAGACGCATACGTTTTTATCACCAAATTCGAAAACGTATGCGCAATGATTGGTATGTCATAACTTTCAGTAGATACTATGCGCTTTCGTCTTCTCCATTTCACTTTGTCCGATTTAGCAGAAAAATGGCTTTATAACACTGTCGCACACTCTATTACCAATTGGGATGAATTCGTTATAGCAATCCTTAAGAAATTTTACTCCAATCATAAGACCGCCCTTGTTCAGAGCGAAATCATCCAGTTTACCCAGCTTCCCAATGAACCATTTTGGAAGTGCTTTGAACGGTTTAAGGATCTGCTTGTCCAATGTCCTCATTACGGAATACATAGATAGGATCTGTGCCAAATTATATATGGGGGCATTACTCCAGCGACAAAGCAGATGCTTGAAACCATGTGTCAATGCAATTTCATGTCCAAAGACGATGGAGAAGCTTGGAAATTTCTGGAAGATCTCGCTGAACACACTTTGCAGTAGTAAAGCATTAGACCGTCATCTAGGGGAGGTATCCATCTTCTCGATGATTCCATCGCAGCAAAAGCCGAAATGGCAGCAATGCAAAAGAAACTCGACGCTATGGAGAACAAATTCTCATCAATCTCCCTAAACCAGGTTACGCTTCCTAAAACCGTGTGTGGTTGTTGTTCCGATCCATCACATTTGACGGAAGAACGTCCTGTGAATGCACCGTTTCACGATCAAGAACACACTAATGCTATTTTTCAGCAGCGACCTAGAAACCATACTTATTCTTCCACGTACAATCATGGATGTAGGAATCAGCCTAATTATTCTTGGAACCAAAACCAAACCCAAAATCAAAACTAGTTCCCAATCAATTATCAAAGAGCTCTTCCACAGCAACAGCAACCACAACGACAGAGTCAGCACCCCTTTCAATCGCAACCTTTTCAAAATCCGGCCAACAATTCTACACCTTATAATAATTCTTTCCAAATGGCCAGTACTGAAAAATCATCTGCACTCGAACGAAGCATGGATATGTTTATTAAACATTCCATGCAATCGACAGATGAAATAAAGTCTTCTATCCGAGCATTAACACAGACCACCACCTCCAACGGTGAAAGTATAAAATTAATAGAAGCACAACTTGCACAAATAAATGCCACGATGAGTGCGAGAGAAAAAGGGAAACATCCATCTCAACCCCTACGAATCATGGCCACTCTCAAAGTCATAATGTGAGTGCCGTTACTATGTTGTGATCGGGAAGTGTGTTGAATAATCAAGTGGGTGAATAGATTGATGATGAGGAATCAATTGAAACCCCAGCTTCCAATTCTTGCCCTATTTCGTCTAGTCTCCCACCTTCTTCCGAGCCTATTCTCCGTTTTCCCCAAGGCTCGAACACTCTGCCCATTTCCTCGAGTCAACCTAAAATGATCCCCACTCCAATTCTGGGATCGATTCCATCCCTACAAACTTCTACATAAATGTTGGACTAAAATCTTATTGATAAATCTCCATTTCCAAACAAGTTGAGGGCCAACAAACCTAACGCACAAATGGAGGAAATTGTGGAAATGTTTATGCAAGTTAACATAAATATCCCTCTCCTAGATACTATTCAACAAGTTTCGTCTTATGCAGAAATCCTTAAGGACTTGAGCACCAGGAAGAGAAAAACTCAAGTGCCGAAAATGGTATTCATGACAAGTAACGTGAGCACAACTTTTACCCAACAATTACCTTAGAAACGTAAGGACCGCGGTTGTCCTACAATATCTATAACTATTAGGGGTAAACGTATCAATCGTGCTCTACTTGACCTCAGCGCTAGTGTGAACTTGCTTCCATATTCCGTCTATGAGCAGTTAGGTATAGGAGAGTTGAAACCTACCCACTGCACTCTCCAGATAGCAGACCGATCTATCGCCCAACCTAGGGGTGAGTTAGAGGATTTGTTAATCAAATTCGGGGAGTTCATATTCCCTATGGACTTTATTGTTTTAGATACACAGCCTTTGGCAAACCCACGCAACCAAATCCCGGTGATACTCAGTCAACTTTTCCTAGCAACTTCCAAAGCTGTCATTAATTGTCGTAGCGGTTCTATGAACTTATCCTTCAGGAAGGTGACAATTGAGCTTAATATTTACAGGCTAGGAAGTCAATCAACTGAACCTTTTTCTCATTTAATCGATGCATGTTCTATCAACGAGATAGCTTCCGACAGCTGCAAAGCTGAAGTACTTTGCTATGATGATCTCAACAACACCAGTGCGACATTGTTTGATCTGGCAAATTATTATAGTGAGGATATCTTTGATGAGTCCAACACCGAGTTTGAATCCTTTGACTCATTGAAAAAGGTAGTAGCGCTTTCAGAGTCAATATCCTATGCAAGTTATGAACCTCTTAGGGAGTCCGAGTATCATTCCCTTACCCCTCTTCTATCGTCTTTCCTCCGACACTAGATCTCAAACCGCTACCTTCTCATCTTAAATATGGATATTTAGGTGAGAATGAATCTTTTCCCGTGATCATACCCTCTTCTCTAGCTTTAGAGTAAGAGAACACACTTTTGGCATTATTGAGATCAAATCGGCCAGCATTTGGTTGGACAATGGCTGACATCAAAGGGATTAGCCCCTTGACTGTTGAACATTATATAAATTTGATGGATGAAGCCAAACCAACCCGAGTCCCACAAAAACAGTTAAATCCCGTTATGAAAGAAGCGGTAAAAAAAGAAATCGTCATGTGCCTAAATAGTGGTATAATTTACCCATTATCTGATAGCCAATGGGTAAGTCCTATTCATGTAATCCCTAAAAAGACTGGCATCACGATCATAACTAATGAGGCTAACGAGTTGATCCAAACACGCACCCAAACTAGGTGGCGCGTATGTATTGATTACAGAAAACTTAATGCCGCAACGAGGAAAGATCACTTCCCTCTACCTTTCATTGACCAGATGTTAGAACGATTAGCTGGACATGAATGCTATTGTTTCTTAGACGGATACTCTGGCTATAACCAGGTCCCCATCGCCGAAAAGGATCAAGATAAAATAACATTTACCTGTCCTTTCGGTACTTTTGCTTATATACGCATGCCTTTTGGGTTATGCAACGCTCCCGCTATATTTCAGCGGTGTGATGGAGATATTCTCAGACATGGTTGAAAATTTTTTGGAGATATTTATGGACGATTTCTCCATATTTGTGGACTCCTTTGAGGAATGCCTACATCATCTTGACGTGGTTCTTACCCGCTGTAAGGATAAGAACGTAATCTTGAATTGGGAAAAATGTCATTTCATGCTCCAAGAAGGTATTGTCCTTGGACATATCATTTCACGAAAAGGCATTGAGGAAGACAGAGCTAAAATTGAGGAAGACAGAGCTAAAAAAGATATACGATCCTTCCCTAGTCATGCAGGATTTTATAGGAGATTCATTAAGGACTTTAGCAAAATTGCTAGACCCTTAACTCTTCTCTTGGCCAAGGATACACCATTTCACTTCGATTCGGATTGCGAGCCTGCTTTTGAATCGCTTAAAAGATCTCTCACTACAGCCCCCATTCTATCATCTCCGGATTGGAACCACCCGTTCGAGCTTATGTGTGATGCATCAGATTTTGCTATTGGTGTGGTCTTATGACAGCACATTGATAACATGCCACATGTAATTTACTATGCAAGTAAGACCTTGAACGATGCCCAAATTAATTACACAACTACCTAGAAAGAACTCTTGGCAGTTGTATTTGCATTAGAAAAATTCAGGCCCTAATTGATTGGCTCGGCAATAGTGGTTTACACGGATCACTCCGCCTTATGACACCTTTTATCGATGAAGGATGCTAAGGCTAGGCTAATACGTTCATTTCCTGTTATTACAAGAATTTGATCTTGTCATATAAGACAAGAGTGGATGTGAAAACGTTGTAGCAGACCATCTTTCACGCATCAATTCTTCACCAACGTTGACCGTGCCAATAAATGACTCCTTCCTTGAAGAACAGATCTTGACCGTATCGTGCGAACCTTAGTTCGTGGATATTGTGAATTATCTAGCGACGGGACTTATTCCTAGCGATTGGTCGAAACAAGACAATCTTTGATTTCTATCCTAATAAAACACTTTTACTGGGATGACCTTATTTGTTTAAGTATTGTTCCGATCAAATCATTCGCAAATGTGTCCCTAACGATGAATTCAAGTGTGTATTGTCTTTTTGTCATGATCAGGCATTTGGCAGTGACTTTGGTCCACATAAAACGGCGGAGAATGTTTTGCAATGTGACTTTTATTGGCCAACATTATTTAAAGATGCATATGATCATCACAAAACTTGTCCACGGTGTCAACACATGGGTCAGATTTCACGAAGAAATAAGATGCCACTCCAACCTATCTAGGTTGTGGAGATATTTGATGTTTGGGGTATTGATTTTATGGGCCCCTTTCCCAACTCTTTTTGGAATTTATATATCTTGTTAGAGGTTGATTATGTCTCAAAATCGGTGGAAGCAATACCGTGTTGCACTAATGACAACAAGGTTATTATTAAGTTCCTTAAAGAAAATATCTTTTCGCGATTCGGGCACCCTCGTGCTATAATTAGCGACAACGGGACGCATTTCTGAAATCGATCTTTTGATGCTTTGATGGGAAAATATTTTATCAACAACAAACTTTCTACGCCCTATCATCCCCAAACGAGCGGGCAAGCTGAGATTTCCAATAGGCAGATCAAACAAATTTTTGGAGAAGACGGTTTCTAAAAACCATAATGATTGGTCAACCAAATTGACGGATGCACTTTGGGCATTTCGCACCGCTTAAAAGACCGATCTTGGTATGTCTCCATACCGCCTAGTGTTTGGGAAGGCTTGCCACCTTCCTGTCGAGATCGAACATAAAGTAATATGGGCTATTAAAGAGCTTAACTTCGATTTTGATCAAGCCTGCAGCTATCGGAAGTTACAATTAAATGCGCTAAACGAACTCTGAGATGAAGCTTCGATAATGCGGTTATAGTAAAGAACCGGACTAAAGTGTTCAACGATAAAAATCTTTTTAGAAAAACCTTCACACCGGGAAAATAAGTCCTTCTTTACCATCCCCGTCTTCATATTCAACGGGGTAAACTAAAATATCATTGGAATGGACCTTTTGTGGTGTAGTATGTATATCCACACAGGGCAGTAGAAGTTGAAAATGTTAAAAACGGTTCAATTTTTAAAGTAAATGGGCATAGATTGAAACCGTATTTTCCTGCTGACCCGGAAGTGGAGCTCATGTTTTTACAGGAGTAGCTTTATTATTACTAAATTTCCTCCGCCTCACCTCCATGTTTCGGTAATATTGTCTCATTTTAAGAATGGAGGTGAGTGAAAAAGGACTTAACTAAATATCCATGCATGCCAAAGCATAAGTTTGGGGGCAGTTTTCATTTAACTGTTATTATACCCCTATTACATTCTTGTAGGGTTAGCTTAGCACCTTGTGAAGGTTTTGGCAAGCATCAATCATGCTACTTTAAAAATTTTTGGGGTGCTAAACAAACCCTAACCAAGATCTTAACTAGAGAATTAGGGTAAACTTGCATGTAAACAACTTCACATCTAAGAGAGAGCGATTACAACCTTTGTAGTCCGTTCCTTCACTTAATAAGCTCAGTGTTGAGGTCCCTTCACTGCGATCATCAAGTACCCGGACTCTAGAGAGGCTCCATGAAGAGAAAGATACAAGCTTGCTTCCAATCTTCAACAACTAAGATGATCTATGTTCATACCAGAATATTGCATTTAATATTGCCCATTCTTATGCTCCTTTGTTTATAGGTAGATGCTTTTAATCCTAGTTTGCTACATATTCACAGGCTACAGGTTCCTAGTCCAAAATAATGCAAATCATACAAAATCTCCACCGTTGCGCCAAAATCCAGAACATCTGTTGACAACAGATAAAAGCCGGGTTTCGGTCATCCGTATCTGTCCAGTGCCGCGTACCAGTTCCAGAGACAAGACATATGACAGTGGTCATTCGTGCCTCGGACAAGCACAGAGCACGAGGGGGCAGCACAAGAATCAATGGGTGCGCGGAGCTCGAGGGAGAAAAAGTCAAAAGTATTATTTTTAATGCCATTTTGGACCATTGCAGATCTGAAGCAATTGTTGAAGCACTTTGCAATTTGGTACATGTACAACAACAGAGGAGAGCAACACAGGGAAACCCAGGAAGTTTGACAAGTCAACTCCCCCAAACGGCCGCGGATCCGCGGCCAATAGGGTGACTCGACCGCGGATCCGCGGCCGAGTTAACTCGGTGTCTGCTGGAATTTTGGGGGTAGGTGGCACAGTGTATTTGGGAATAAAATATTGCCTTAGGGTTTCTTCAAGAAGCCTATAAATACCCCGGTTTTGTTCCAAGCCAAGGTGTTCATTTTCATGCCCACTTTTTGTTAGTTTTTAGTTTAACTTCTTCTTCTTCTTCATCTTTCCTCCATTAAATTGTTGTGAGAGCTTTTGAGTGGATGTTAAATGAAGATGAGGGTTATTTTGTATCATTCTTTTGCTTAGCTTCCCCTTTTAGCTCTCTACCTTAACTTGATCATGCAACCTCTTAAGTGAGTTTGCAAGTTTAAGCTTTGGTCATTGATCTCAAGGGGTTGTATCGTTTTAGAATCAATAATGTTCTCTCTTTTGTGCTTCATTCTCCATGAGTTCTTTGCCTTTTCTTAATCTTGTAATCTCTTAATTGAGCTTGCAAGTTTAAGATTTGGTTATTGAACCCATGTCTTGTTTTGGGTTCTATGGTTCCTAGTTTCATTTCTTACTCATTTACTTTCTTGCACTTTAATACTTGCTTTAATTTCATGCACTTAAATTCCATGCACTTTTAATTACTTGCTTGTAATCTTTTCTTTTCTTTGTTTATCTTTTCTTTTGCTTTTTTTGGTTAGTTTTGTGAATGGTTGTAATATGTTGTTGTTAAGAATAAATACAATATTGTAAGTTAAGATTTCATTTCTCATTTCCTTTTCCCGTTATTTTCTTTTGAACTCCGCCCAAACGTTACACAAGCGCTCCGTTAAGCACCCTACCTTACCAAGGTAACGGTGATTCCTAACCGCGACCGGTTGCGTTCGGTTTGGCCGGAGGCGAAAGCAAGAGACAAGAACGGAAGGACAAGGGTCAATAAGCCGGATTCCACGAATACCGTGCTTAAATCCCCTAATCCATGTTGTTGCCGATTGCTCTAGCTTCAATTGGTCAAGACTCGGCTCAAAGGTTTTGAGTGCGGATTTCTTTAGCTTACACTTTCGTATCTTTTTCTTAACAACTTTATACTTGCATATAAAACACTTAGGATAGAACTGAACAAACGTATACACATTCTTTATTGACTCGTCTAAAACTCGAACGGACACACAACCATCTCCCTGTGGATCGACCCGTGCTCAACTGGCTAGCTGCGAAGCGACACCGTCCTGATCGCAGTTATAACTTTAGAACTTTGAACATCCGACATGCTTTTGGCGTGCGATCAAATGGCGCCGTTGCCGGGGAGACGGTAGCGTATTTTCTGTCTTGTTATTCGGGTTAATTTTCTTTTTGTATACATTTATAAATAAAAATATAAAATCTTTTTGTTATTTTTGATAATTTTTGTGTGCAAGTGTGCAGGCTAATCTGGAGCAAGTACAGTAATCCAAAAAGAAAACAGAGGTTTTTATTTTGGAAAAGAGAAGAAGTGGAGTTCGTTGACCAAAGACAAATCCCCAAGTCAACATTTTTGATCGCGGAACCGCGGTCAAAAGGTGCCTTGAGTGGCGGTTCCGCGGTCCCATTGAGGCCTCTGTGCCCAATTTTTTCTCTACCCCTTTTTCTTTTCTTTTATCTTCTCCGTGAATTCCACCATACTGTATTTTCTGTAGATTTTTGCGGATTTGCGAACTGCGATTGTGGGGAGCAAAGTGTACGTTCAAGGCTAAGGTGATTGCAAAGTACAGTGCCAAAGATCCGGGTAGTTTGACCCGCGCAAGCGAACTTTTCAAGCTTACCGGATTTGATTCAACGGGGGTTTTCTAAACCCGAAAACTTAACGGTACGTATTTCTTAAACACCTTCTTCTCAAATCCGACGCATCCAATATACTATTCTTTGCAGGATTCTTTGCAAGTTCGCGAGCAAATGCTAAAAATTGACTAACCCGTATTTGTTGCAGTGCCGTGCTTAAACAAAAAAAAACGATTGTCTGATTCTTTATAGAATTTTTATTGAATTGCGCATTGCATATATTAATACGGACTTAAGGGCAAGCGAACCCCACAACATACGGTAAAGGATTTCATCACCTTTTCCGTGGCCCACAAATCACGAACTTGAGCATAACGTTTACCCGCACAAATTTTAAAAGAAATTATACTTTATGCCTTAAGGACTCCGCGCTCACTAGGAGAAGTTAACTGTGTTTAGAGTACCGCTTAACGGTATATTGTTTACGGGATGTCTAGGAAAGTGTTCACGGAGAAACCGCCAAAAGAGAAAGGGTTATTTAATTAATGACCTTCACGAAAGCGTCGGAAAACCGCCCCTTATCTCTGCACTTACCTGGTCTCGTGATCAGTATAACTTAAGCTCGTTTCTCGACACAGTTTTACTTCGACAATCAAGTTCTTGAGCAGGTCTAGTTTGTAGGGTGTTTTTCGTCACCGCATTGAGATGGGAATACGCGCGCGCTTGTCAGGCGTACTACAGATTCCCTCTGCCTAGGGTAGGGCGGGGTTTATTGATTGTGTGGATCCGAATCTCCAGCAGCCGCGGACTAAGCTGCCGTTAATTACCCCTCGCCTTTGGGATGAGGGAACCTCCGATTAACGGGTTAAACTGGTCATGCGAACTCAATGTGCAGTGTACGTATGTTGTGTTTTGAAAGGGGGGTTTGGATATATCGGGAGCCACGCAGAGTTTTTACGGGGGTCCCGCTACTCGGAAAGCGGGCTGGGGGTCAAGGGGGCTAGCAGCCCCCTTGCGGGGTGCGGGACAGCGCCCCGTTAGAAATTTTTTTCTAACAGGGACAGTGTCGTGGAGCACGTGTGTGTGCAAATATGTATACATATGTATATATATATGTATATATGTATATATATATATATAAAAGAAAGAAAGGGGGAAAAGACATCCAAAAGATGTGTGGGGGCAGCACCTTGGGAGCTGTGCGCCTAGGTGCTGTACGCTCAGGCGCTAGAGTGCCACGTGTCGGCACGTGGGCGCTCTGCGCTTGAGCGCTAGGCGCTTAAGCGCAAGCACGCCACGTGTCGGCACGTAGGCGCTTTGCTCTTGAGCGCCTGCGCTGGAGCGCAAGCGCGCCACGTGCCGGCACGGGGGAGACTTGCGCTCGAGCGCCTGCGGTTGAGCGTAAGCACGCCACGTGTCGGCATGGGGGAGACTTGCGCTTGGGCGCAAGCGCGCTACGTGTCGGCACCGGGGCGACTTGCGCTCGGGCACTTGCGCTTGAGCGCTTGCGCTTGAACGCAAGCGCGCCACGTGTCGGCACCGGAGTGACTTGCGCTCGGGCACTTGCGCTTGACCGCAAGCGCGCCACGTGTCGGCACGTGGGCGACTTGCGCTCGGGCGCTTGCGCTTGAGCGCAAGCGTGCCACGTGTCGACACGTGGGCGCTCTGCGCTTGAGCGCCGGCGAGAAAAAGTGGCTTTTAGCCTAAGAAACAGAAGCTGTGCTTCAGAAAGAAAATATTTGTTATGTATATATGTATGGAGTTAAACTCCTGGGATGTTTTGAAGCTGATGAAGGGGGTTCTTCTTCTTCCTTCTTTTGTTTGGCTGGATCTTGAAGATCAAGAAGTAGGAGATTTTAAAAATCACTCCTTTTTTAGATCTGATGGGAGATCTGAGTTCCCCTTTGTGGGTTTTGTGGTGGAAAACTATTTAGTTTTGGAAAAGAAAGAGTAAAACTCTTAATTTAATTCAAAAGAATTGAGAAGGTTTAGAACCTTGGAGAAGGAGCAGGAGGCACAAAGAACCCTAGTTTTTTAGTGGAATGAAAAAGTGTTGCTTTATTCATCATCATTTTGCCTTATATAGACTTACATATTTACATATAGCCCCTTGGGCTTTACAAAAATGGCATTTTCGCCATCCCATGGCTCATGTGCCATTTCATTTTTGCACACAAGCCATGGGCTTACAAAATATTGGCTTTATGCCCATTTTGTTTGCATTCATGCATAAACAATTACATAAAAAATTATTTATTACATGATTTTGTTGTTGGCATGGGGAGGCTGTCCGCGGGCTCGACTTGGGCATGGGCCCACTTGACCTGGGCTTGGGCCCACCTAGCTTGGGGGTTGACCTTGACTTTGACTCGGTCAACAGGGGTGTAAATTTTTACCCCAACATAGTTGACCTAGGTGAACCCTAGACCGATTAGGTGTGTGGTATTTTTGTGTCGTGATTGTTTTTTTTTTTTGGTCCAGATTCTTTTTGTGTGTATATTTCATTCTTTTGTTAATAACTAACTAAAAAATTTAAAAAAAATTCACATTCTTTCCCCCCCTTTTTCTCTTCCTTTCTTTCTTTCTCTCTTCATATCATGGGTACCCCACCTCGCAAAACTCTTGCTGAACTTTGGTACCCACAACCAGACATTTTTTCTTACGGTTCTTGCTTTGGCCGAACTTCGAACGACCCCTCCATGCCCAAAATCTCTTTGAAAGATCGGATAGACGCGTCAAGGACGAACAACTGGACCCCACAATCCACTTCGTATCAACCATTTCAAACTTTCACCCCTTCTTGCGTTGATACCCCTTTTGAAAGTCCAGTTGTAACCACAAGACCTATGTCTCTTGCTGAACATATTGAACAATCCCGTATGCGATCTTTCACTCCTTTCACCACTTCAAATTCTTGGGATCAACAATTGCATCCACCTTCTTATCCAAATGTTGATCCTACTCCTGTCCAACCATTCAATTCCTACCAGTCCTACCTGACTTTTGCACCTTTCCTAGACATTGCTTCTGAACCACCATTTGGGAGTTTTCAGTATCCAAACAACTTTAAATCTTTTACTGAAACCCCTTCACAACCTATGTCTAATCTGGAACAGTCATTGGAAGACTTTAGGGTAGCGTCGTACCAACAGATGATGGATTTGAATGCGTCCATGGCCGCCCTCATACAACCTAGTGACCCGGTAGCTAGTTTCCAACTAGCTCCAAATTTTCCAATGTATGAAGAGGAGGTAGGACAGGTTGAGAATTTCAGCGGAGTGAGTGAGCTGTACACCCTTCCAAATCCGACCTACCCGTTTCAATTTCAATCCCACAACTCCAGTTTTGAATGTCTATCTAGTGTTCCCAACGATTCACCGATTGAAGATAGAATGATTAATGAGTTGTGCGACTTTGTAGTGTTTGATTTACCTGATTGTGAACGGTCCCTTCCAAGTGAAACCAATCCTAATCCTTTTGACCTCTACGCCTCCACTTTAGAACCTGAATTGATTGATATCCATGCTTTTGTTGAGGTGTCTGAGAATATAGATTTTCACTTGATTGAGGATATTGACGCTGGGAATATTTTGGATGATGAACCCTTAGATTTGGCTGAGTTTTTCTCTCCAATTCATCATCCCGAGTCATTAAATGTTTTTCCCGAACTTCATATGCGTCTTGATTTTGATGAAATTTGCATGGATAAGCTGAATTTTTAGGGGACAATTGAGGATAGCACTAAGGATGAACCAGTTTTAATTGATGAGTCGGATTTTCCAATTCATCCTGTTCCCTTCATTGACTGTGTACACCCTCCTGAACTTTTAACCGATAACCTTCCTCAATCACCTACCTCCATCCTTTCCATCGTTCCGACCTTGCAAGAAACCGTATCATTTTCACTTCATGTGTCTGCTTTACCAAGTTCGGCTTACCAATGATTTCTCACGAATCTTGAGGGATTTGACCCAATTTCTCGCCATATTGATAGATTAGTACAATCCATGTTTTCCCAACGATCATTGCAGATTGTACTAATTTATTCAATCCATTTCCACCCTCAAGTTCGTATTCCACTCCTTTCTCCCTTTCGCCATTCTTCTTCTCCTATACCGAGACCGTATCCCGCTTCTATCTCCATACGGTCTCACGTATTCTCTATTTCTTACCTCTCCGCATTCTTTCACCAACCTGTATATTATAGCGATAAAATCTTTGAATGGTTAGTGCTCACTTTTGGCCTGTGTAAGACCTTGTATAGTTTGAAACTGTTTTCTTTCCCCCTGATCCTGAACTTCAACGTTTAACAGTGGAAGCACTGTTTTACTTAAGTTTGGGGGGGAACCGTTTTGTATATATTTTTTGTTTTTCTTTTTTTTTTTTGTATATAATTTGTTTTTAGGGAGCGCCGACAATTTCGACCCTCTTGGTGTAACCTGACAGTGAGGGCACTGTCAAGTTTAAGTTTGGGGGTGTGCTCGGTAAGCTTTCTTCTTTCGCATTCTTTTGTATATTTTGCATTTTCATATCTTATTAAAAACCTTCGCATTCATTTTTATATTTTGCATTTGCATACCTTATTAAAAACCCATAAAAATCGGAAATTTTTCCAAAATATAAAAACTTTGTCGTCAAGTTAGCTAATAGGGTAACTTAGATTTTTATTCTGAAAGTTTAGTTGATATGTTAGAAATAACTAAATTCTAGGCTTAGGAATTGAAAGTCCTAAAAATAACCCTCATTCTGTTTAAACTTGGTGATTATACGTCCTTACAGTTTTTTTTGAGAAATAGGTAATCTTGAGTTCAGTTCTTGACTTAAGTCAAGATGAAGGAATGTATTGAAGCTTTACTGAAGAATAAGTCTCAAAAATAGTTTCTTTTCTTGAGTTCAAATTTAGAAAGTATATACCCTACAAACTGCACTTACACGCACCTCGAAACTTGGGATAGTAGAGCATACCTAGAAATACTCTTGCCTGAAAACCTAGTATGAATGAAAATACGGTATTTAAAGCTAAACACCAAAAGAGCATTATTGGAAAATATATCCGGTCTTGAAAAAGAAAAAGAAAAATAGAATAAAGTCAAGATCTGGAAACTGCTATTTACGCTTTAAGTTCACACATTTAGTAATCAGCTGTTAGTGCCTCAAGAAGCATTAATAGTCGCATGAAAGGTGTGTGAGCAAATCCGTCCGTCCTTAATGAAAAGAAGTAGTATTAGGTATTAGGGCAAGGGTATTAAAGCTTGAATTGAATTCTTGAGTGCAGGGGTGCAAATATACACACACGTAGGGGTATACAATCGATGTTAGGATAAGAGATAAAAATAAAGAATAAGACTTATGTTTTCTGTTAAGTTGATAAAAATTCCTGATTTAAGACCACACTGTTAGAAGGAAAATTCAGGAGAACCAACATCTTTCTAAACTTTTTTGGAACGTATAGGATCCAAGGTTAAATAGATAGGAGGTGTGAAAAATAAGGTTTGGATATTTCTAACTTAGGATGACGGAGTTTTTAACATAAATACTAAACTGTAGGAGTAGAATCGATGTTAACTTATGACACTAGCTTGACGGGATTTTGTGGGTGTAATCCGCTGAAAACCCTCAGGAGACAACACTCCTCCTACTAGGGACACCTAGAGGTTTAACGGCTTGTTGCACGTGCTCAGTGCAATCGCGTTCCCTACGAAAGTGGGGTTAGGATTTTTTTGTGAATAATTGGTTTTGCTCGGGAGGAGCAAAATTTAAGTTTGGGGGTATTTGTTCATACCAAAATATTGCATTTAATATCGCCCATTCTTACGCTCGTTTGTTAATAGTAAGACGCTTTTAATCCGTGTTTGCTACATATTCACAGGCTACAGGTTCCTAGTCCAAATTAACGCAAATCATACAAAATCTCCACTGTTGCGCTAAAATCCAGAACATCTGTTGACAACAGATAAAAGCCGGGTTCCGGTCATCCGTATCCGTCCAGTGCCGCGTACCAGTTCCAGAAACAAGACATATGACAGTGGTCATTCGTGTCTCGGATAACCACAGAGCACGAGGGGGCAGCATAAGAATCAATGGGTGCGCGGAGCTCGAGGGAGAAAAGATCAAAAGTATTATTTTTGATGCCATTTTGGACCGTTGTGGATCTGAAGCAATTGTTGAAGCACTTTGCAATTTGGTACATGTACAACAACAGAAGAGAGCAACACAGGGAAACCCAGGAAGTTTGACAAGTCAACTCCCCCAAACGGCTGCGGATCCGCGGCCAATAGGGCGACTCGGCCACGGATCCGCGGCCGAGTTAACTCGGTGGCTGCTGGAATTTTGGGGGTAGGTGGCACAGTGTATTTGGGAATAAAATATTGCCTTATTGTTTCTTCAAGCAGCCTATAAATACCCCGGTTTTGTTCCAAGCCAAGGTGTTCTTTTTCATGTCCACTTTTTGTTAGTTTTTAGTTTAACTTCTTCTTCTTCTTCATCTTTCCTACATTAAATTGTTGTGAGAGCTTTTGAGTGGATGTTAAATGAAGATGAGGGTTATTTTGTATCATTCTTTTGCTTAGCTTCCCCCTTGAGCTCTCTACCTTAACTTGATCTTGCAACCTCTTAAGTGATCTTGCAAGTTTAAGATTTGGTCAATGATCTCAAGGGGTTGTATCGTTTTGGAATCAATAATGTTCTTTCTTTTGTGCTTCATTCTCTATGAGTTCTTTGCCTTTTCTTGATCTTGCAACCTCTTAATTGAGCTTGCAAGTTTAAGATTTGGTTATTGAACCCATGTCTTGTTTTGGGTTCTATGGTTCCTAGTTTCATTTCCTGCTCATTTACTTTCTTGCACTTTAATACTTGCTTTACTTCCATGCACTTAAATTCCATGCACTTTTAATCACTTGCTTGTAATCTTTTCTTTCTTTGTTTAGCTTTTCTTTTGCTCTTTTTGGTTCGTTTTGTGAATGGTTGTAATATGTTGTTGTTAAGAATAAATACAATATTGTAAGTTAAGATTTCATTCCTCATTTCCTTTTCCCGTTATTTTCCTTTGAACTCCGCCCAAACGTTACGCAAGCGCTCCTTTAAGCACCCTACCCTACCAAGGTAACGGTGATTCCTAACCGCGACCGGTTGCGTTCGATTTGGCCAGAGGCGAAAGCAAGAGACAAGAACGGAAGGACAAGGGTCAATAAGCCGGATTCCACGAATACCGTGCTTAAATCCCCTAATCCACGTTGTTGCCGATTGCTCTAGCTTCAATTAGTCAAGACTCGGCTCAAAGCTTTTGAGTGCGGATTTCTTTAGCTTACACTTTCGTATCTTTTTCTTAACAACTTTATACTTTCATATAAAACACTTAGGATAGAACTAAACAAACATATACATATTCTTCATTGACTCGTCTAAAACTCGAACGGACACACAACCATCTCCCTATGGATCGACCCGTGCTCATCCGGCTAGCTGCGAAGCGACACCGTCCTGATCGCTGCTATAACTTTAGAACTTTGAACATCCGACACGCTTTTGGCGTGCGATCAATCTACCTTGATGAATATCAAACCCAAGTTCTTGCTTCACTAATCAAGTATTAGGAAAGCAAACTCCCTAATCTATGTGGCTAGAATAGATGAGGATGATGAAGTAGGAATTTAGCTCTCTTTTGTTTTCTTTATCTCACTCAAAATCATCACAAACCTAAAAGCTAGTAAGCTTTTTCAAGAGGAAGAAGAAGAAGAAATCTATTTGTGATGAATAATGAATTATTGTATAAGGTTAGAATTGCAACCATGGGTTAAAGCTAACACCCTTAACTCTTGTAGAAAATAAACCATGGGTTGAGGTTTCGGTTGGGTTAACAAATATCTTCGCAAAATATCAAAGGATGAAGACTAAAGTCATAGCTTCAAGAAGCTTCCACAAAGTTCATCCATAACATTAACCCTAATCCAAACCCTAACATGTTTTATTCTCAAAACCCTAGTTGCAATTTTAACCCTAACGTGTTACAATATTATATATCACATATATAACATATATAGTAACAAAAGAAAATAATACAATTAACATATATCGCATATACATCAATTTATTATCCATGTGAGAAAAATAATCTTTATGTGAGCTTATATTAGTTAATGTAATATAATATATCAAATATATAATTATTAATTAAATTATCGAATCAACACTTGATCCGATAATCCGGCTATCAAATAACCGATTAATATAATCTGTATCAGTTCATCGAATCAACTTTGATCCGATGATCCGGCTATATCACATATACCCGGCCGATATCACATATCACGAGAATCTAATACGGTATCACATACTCGTAATATTCTCGGTCCGGCACATACCACATATGTGCTCCTACTCCGTTTTGCCTGATCCAAGAAACCTCTTTGTAGGACTCTAAAGAATCGTAAATACGCTGGCAGTAATTGATGATCATATCAAACACCCACAAGCTGCAAGCGGTCAGCTAAACGTAACAGCCACCCAGGTATTGTGCAATCAGAAGATCAACAAGCAAGCCTGTACATTCTCCTGTGAATCCAACCAGTAATACTCCCGTACAGTCCGGTCTCTTTGTCTGATATGTCGCATATCCAGTCTAGGGGTGGTAAACGTCAGACCCTAATAACCGATAAGTCATGTCGATATAAGGTCCATAATAGTTCGAGAAACTACTGATAACACTTACAAATAAATCTCAGCAACCCTGGCCAGGGATTTCCAGTTATAGCCAATCGAAAACAGCGCAACATCAGCTCCCTAAACCGAGAGAGACGAAACCCCTCCTATCGCTCATTGCCTCCATGTGATTCGGGACTGTACCCAAAAGCCACCGTTTTGCACGCCCTCTTGGACGTGGTAAGGTGGAAATCAAAGCACAGTGGGAATCACACAAGACTCTATTATGATCTCGGGTCTACAAACTAACATTTATCAGTGTCACCAGAGAACTACCATCTGACGTGAGGTATAATACCATCTGGGAGTTCTCGGCGAGTCCCTCCGGTGTACCCAATCTCCAATGATCACCCGTATACTGTCTCTGATGTCAAACACCAATGGATATGGGATCATCCATCGCCCATCTACATGGGTCGAGAAGCATACGCTAGTCTACTCTGGTATATCGATGCCCTGTCTCGATACACCTACGACTAGGAACATTTGAAGGATGTACTTAGCGACTACACTGTCCCCACTAGTATGATCTGCATCATAGTCCTGGTAGTCAAGTACTCATCCTAAGGGCTTTATCAACATGTAACATAGAGACAATCAGAGTACATGCTAAGATAAAGAGTAACCAGATAGCATAATATCATGTCGAGCAAGAAAGTCCTCCCTATATATGTCCAAGCAACCACTACAATATACATCGTATGTACAGTAATGGCCTCTAGGGCATACATATTACTAACAATCTCCCACTTGCACTAGGGCCATCTGTTGTGGTATCGCATACCCAACAATCAGCTGTGATTGATGTATCCCATACTCAACCATCCCATAAAAGTTTCTGCTGGGAAATAGGCCTTTGTGAGTGGATCCGTGTTGTTGTCCTTTGTGTCTACTCTCCTAACCTCGATCTCCCTGGAGATCAACCATCTCCATGATCATGTGATACTGCCTAAGAATATATCTGGAGTACTGATAGGACGGGGGGTTCCTCGGCCAAAGCCATAATTCCATTGTCACACAATGGTAGGAACGAAGTTCATCTTATGAACTTATAGATATCCAGACTGCCTCTTTGGTAGTATCCTTGGTAACGATGTATCTAGCCTTTAATCGTCTAGTATGTCACGGTATCGAGCTTGGAACTCTTCCAACATACCGTCCCTCCACTGAGGGTAAAGACAATGCCTGTGACTGACATTCAGTCGTCCTTATCACCCTGGAACCTTTCCACTGATTCTCCCCATGATCGATTGATACCATCTCACTACAATTAGTAAGAATCCTAACATCCAATTAGATCTATCTCATAGATACAAAACCCAGGATTTAGCAGGTATCGACTTGATCCTTTTTAGAGAATCCTTGTGATAAGAGGAGATTGACCGAGCATAGCATAGGAAACTCCTTTCCTATCAAGAGTATGTCATCCACGTACAATACGAGGATCATCACCATACTCTCGACTACCTTTTTGTATATACAAGGTCCATCTACCATTTTGATGAAGTCAAACTCTTTGACTACCACATCAAAACAGACGTTCCAAGCCCGCGATGCCTGATTTATCGCATAAAACAACTTCCACACGTTTCCGCTGTTCCAACTGTCTACGAAGCCCTCTGGCTGTGTACTTATAGATGCTCTCTTCCAAATCACTATTTAGAAAAGCAGGCATGACACCCAACCGCCAGATATCGTAGTCATGGTATGTAGCCGTGGAAAGTAGGATCTGGATGGACTTAAGCATAGCTTTGAAAGTCTCTACTTTTCCATGTACACCAATTAATCTTCTCAATATATACCTGCTCCTGATGGGGATTTAACCCTTCAGATAAAGCAACCAATGTCCATACTTTGTTGGTGTATAAGGATTCCAACTCAGATCGCTAAGCATCCAACCATACTCACAGAGTCCTCACTCCTGATGGCCTGCTCGAAACTAGTTGGGTCATCATCTCATGATGCAATCCTCGCTCCCACTGTCACAGAGAAAACCGAAGTATCTCTCAGGTGGGTGAGGAACCCTACTAGATCGGCGGAGAGGCTAAGGTTGGTTGGGAACTATTGAATCCTCCGGTTCTACCAAATCATCAGCTGCAGTTTGTTTAGCTGGAACTACTTCCAGTTCTACCTCATGACCACTAATCTCTTCACAAGAAATTCCCTTTCCCAAAGGTGGCATGCTGAGAAAACAAAACATCTTTTGTTCCTCAGTTTGGTAGAAGATATTCCCTTGCGAATGCTTGGGATATCCAACAAACATCTATAGAACTGACCTTGCCTCGAGGTTGTTTGGATTTTGCTTTTGACATAGGCCGGACAACCCCAAATCTTAACTTTCTTAAGAGATGGGCTCTTCCCATACCATATCATATATGGAATGGTAGGTACCTGATTTGATTAGAACCATATTCAATAGGTATGCAACTTCCCAAGTGCATAACCCCAAAAGAAAATAGGCAACTCAGTAGTACTCATCATAGAGCACACCATATCATATAGGGAGCAATTGCTCCGCCCCGATACACTGACGTGCCGTGGTGTATACGGAGGAGTAATGCTGAGAGAGAATCTCATTCTCCTTTAGAATAGTCCAGGAATTCCGTACTCAAGTATTTTCCTCCTTGATCACATCAAAGGACATAATACTTATACCCGTTTTTGGTTCTCTACGTCTAACTTATATTTTGTGAATATCTCAAAAGCTTCGGACTTGTATTTCAACAGGAACATATGTTTGAATCTTGAGAGATCATCGGTGAATGTAATGAAGTACAAAGAACCGGTCCTGCCATATGTAGACAGGGGACTTTACATACATCATCATGTATCAATCCTAAGAGTTCACTAACTCTTTCTCTGTTTCCAATAAACGGAGCTGTGGTCATCTTATCTTTATGACATGACAGGCAAGTTTCACAAGACGTAAATTCAAACTGATTTAAATATGCATCTTTATGTAACTTTAGCTAGTCGGGTCGCATATATATGACCTAGTCTACAATACTTCAAGAAGGATTCGTTCATTTATGAACTCTTACTCTTGTGTGTGTTCTGTACATTAAGTACCGTGGTTTGATTTAGAACGTCCATGCTTTTAGATAACATGCCTGAACCGATCAACTCCTGATATAGGAAATGTTCAAAACATTATCCAACAATAAAAAAATTATATCCTTCTTTACAAAGAAAGAGACTGATATGATGTTGTATATCAGGTTCGGTATCTAATAACATTCGTTCAGAATCAATGTATTCTGGTAATAAAGGGTGATAACTGCCAACAGACTTGGCTGCAACATTTACATCATTTCCAACTCTTGAAACTTATCACCCGTTCTCAGTACTCTTCCTATCTGTAGCCCATGTAACAAATTACATTTGCGGGATCCTGATCCGGTATCTCATACCCAGGACGTAAAAGATACTGAGAAACAGTTCTCGGTAATGAACACACCCGAAGAAGATGCATCAGCATGCACTTTTTTCGTTTGGGCGGCACGGGAATTTTGGAAATCTCATATTTCCTGCTCGGTCTTATAACAATTATAAGTTGGAACAGGACCAACGTTTCCAAGCGTAGTATAAGAAGCGGGTTCGGTCAATACATCCATATTATTATCTTGATTAAGGCGTGACATGGTTGCTACCTGGAGAGAGAGAGAAGAAAACACTCAGCGTATGCTCTTGCAAGATTAGATTGGTTATTAATATATCTAATCCGGATGTCTCCCACTGTTTTTGTCAAATCTTCCTTCAAACCCTAAAAGGTAAGACTAGCCGGGATTAATTACACTTTACAAGTTCGCCAATCTTTCAGCCAGGCCA
The DNA here is from genome assembly GCA_030015575.1 of Agapanthus africanus. NCBI lineage: Eukaryota > Viridiplantae > Streptophyta > Magnoliopsida > Asparagales > Amaryllidaceae > Agapanthus > Agapanthus africanus. Next base: position 283,409,248 of record CM057343.1, on the reverse strand, counting down.
GTGCCGGTACTTTGAGGGGGGTTCCTGATTGTTATAAATTCTTGTTGTGTAAATCAAATCAAATGATCCCCGGCAACGGCGCCATTTGATTTAATTTACACAACAAGAAAACACTCAGGGTGCGCTTTTACAAGATTAGATTGGTTATCAATTTATCTAATCAGGATGTCTCCCACTGTTTTAATCAAATCTTCCTTCAAACCCTAAAAGGAAAGACTAGCCGGGATTAATTACACCCTACAAATTCGTCAATCTTTCAGCTAGGACAGTGCCGTTACTTTAAGGGAGGTTCCCCGTGCTTTCGCACGGACCTAATTAAAGTAAACCTCGTTTTCCCAGGGGCGTAACCCCGTTGACACCTTTCTAGACACCTACTTGATCGGCTAATTGTAATGTGTAAAACTCTCCCAGGAGTAACTCTTACTCGCAACGGGTATCGGGATCCAACTATCTCATAGAAAGTATGCAATCTCATTGCAAATTTCAACTCTTGAAATTCCCAATAATATTTTGCCCCGAGCGATCTATGACCTTGATAAAGTCAACAAACCATAGACCACAAGTCAAGTTCGACCCGTCATTTCCCGATTGAATTAAACCCACCCGCATGACCCTTGACAAGGTCAACAAATTCACACGACTACCCTAACTCAATCGCATCATATGCATTTGCAGATAAACATAAATAGCTAACGCACACTACGCCTTGACAAGGTCAACAAACGCAGCACGAATACTATGAAGTACTTATCTGAAATGACGGAGGGCTACGTCAGGTTTTTAAGAAAACCCTTTACGTAATGAACTTGATATCGTCGTAGAATCAAATGATTTAAATGGAGTGTTATTAAGGCCTTTTCTAGTTTTGCTAAAGAGGTCACTCCCGGTGAAAGGATCTCGGCTCTTTCCTTATCGAATAAGGTGCAGGATATTTCACAAATACCACTATGCAAAGCAAAAACTAGAAAAGCAATCAAAAGACAAAACCGAGGGTTGTAGCATATGTCAGTTATTGCTAAAGAGGTCACTCCCGGTGAAGGGATCTCGACACTTTCCTTATCGAATAAGGTGCTGGATGTTCTATAAGGAACTCCGCTATGCAAAGCAAGAACTAGAGTTGTCTGTTTTTGAAAATTCGATTCCACAACATCTTTAGGTTTCTTTTATTTTTATTAATCTCATTAATGAAGTCCCATTATCTTATGCTTCACAAGTATCACATTTAAAACAAAATCAACAATAAAATATATATATCATATATATAATATAAATATTCGTCTCAGGCAGTAATATGATCTCATAACAGAACATTGCAGCAGAAGAACATATATGAAATATTGGATATACTAAGAGGTCCATGTTTTAATGCGAGCCTGTATAAAACGCGGATTCCACGGTCGCGATGAATAGCCAATCCCACACCCCTTGACCTCTACGAGAGCGGCAAGCAAACCTACCAATTCTAGAGTTAGGAGACCCGGTCTCGACTCCTCGAGATGGTCTCCCACTGGACCCTAGAACCCGGTTACTTGTGCTCCCCGCCTTGGGTCTATCCTAATGCGGAAAGGTAAATAATATACAATGGTGACATCATCCTCAACCCGGAAGTGCCCAAATAAAAGAATATTACATACAATGAATTTTACATGAATGAAAATGAAAAACTCTCATCTCACATAAAACCCCCGGCTATTCAAAACACGACGATCCGATATAACATAGCACAACAACACATAACATCACATGTTATCAACGTAAGTAAATATGCGTATCCCAATTGTCGTTGATGTATAGCAATGAAACCGGTGATACACCACATATTACACTTACAGTCACAGAAAAGAAAGCGTAAAACTACAATAGTTGGAATCCGTAACCTACTTAGACATCTCATGCCTAACCAAATGAATTTCTTAGACATTGCATGCCTAACAATTTTAAACCCCGCATTTTAGTCTCAATATTGAAAACACTTTTCAATATCAAGTCGGGCAATTCAACAAGATTCCCGACATCCTGATCGAATGCTCGTCGGAAACTTTAGTAGACGGCCGCACCCCCGATGCCGTCGACGAAGTGCACTAAGGCGGAACACCACTGCCGCGAGCACCCGAACGGATGCTTTTGGCAACGGGGTTCTCCTGCAGTAACTTGGCTGGGGCTATGCGGCGTGGCTATCTATTAAGTTTACTCGGCGAGTATCCGCGTACGTTACATGATTGCAACGGACTTTTGATCGCATCAAAATCCCGTGGCAACCGATCAAACGAGACTAAACTGCTAGATTTATAACATTCAAATTAGCTATCTCATAACTACATGTGGATTCCAAATATTGTATCACAATCCAGATAAATAGACAATGTTAAACTTTCCAATCGAATAAACAAACACCCAAAATTTCCAAATAGCTTAACACTTGAAATTAGTTTAAAAGCATCCATCGCAAGCCACGGTACCAATAGTCCAGCCGTAGAAGGGTCAATCCAACGCCTCACATGTGGCAACGGCGTACTGCCACAAATCCTAAGGTTTAGAGGCGGTTCAGACGGTCACATAATCGAGTTAAGGTTTTAGTTCTTCTAGAGGGTCCACCACATTACTTGCACGACTGTGAATGTTCTTTAACTAAGGAAAATTCCACTTGGAAAATTTCCAGCAAGGGAAAAAGTGAGTTATTGATATCCGTTCAAACTTTTTAACACATTTTAAATAACCCGAAAAAACTTAAACGAAGTTAAACATTCTGATCGAATTAACGAGTTACCAATAAATTCCAGAAAGCTCAACACTTGAGTAGAATTAAAAATTCCCAGAAGCATAAAAAAGTACCCAAGAATAAACCCATGAAGTATTAGCCCCTAACTCCAAAAGTTGGCCGCGTAACCGCCGCCAAACGCTTGGTTTGGCCGCGGTTCCGCGGTCACTTGAGTGAGTTATGGCTTCGTACTTCACAGTAATTCTTAGAATTCCCTGCATGATTTTCTGAGTATTTTTAATATGAAAGATATCAACTTTTGAAAATTTTTCCAGAAACTAGGATTTATCGTGGTTTCGGAATTCGATCGGACTTCAAACTTCGTCTAGACAACGCCTAATGCTCTAGCTTGGCTCTGATACCACTGTAGGGTTAGCTTAGCACCTTGTGAAGGTTTTGGCAAGCCTCAATCATGCTACTTTAAAATTTTCTAGGGTGCTAAACAAACCCTAACCTAGATCTTAACTAGAGAATTAGGGTAAACTTGCATGTAAACAACTTTCCATCCAAGATCGAGGGATTATAACCTTTGTAGTCCATTCCTTCGCTTCATAAGCTCCGTGTTGAGGTCCCTTCGCTGCGATCATCAAGTACCCGGACTCTAAAGAGGCTCCATGAAGAGAAAGATGCATGCTTGCTTCCAATCTTCAACTACTAAGATGATCTACCTTGAAGAATCACAAAGCTAAGCTCTTGCTTCATTAATCAAGTATTAGCAAAGCAAACACCCTAATTTAAGTTGCTAGAATAGATGAGGATGATGAAATAGGAATTTATCCCTCTTTTGTTTTCTTTATCTCACTCAAAATCATCACAAACCCAAAAGCTAATAAGGTTTTTCAAGTGGAAGAAAAAGAAGAAATCTATTTGTGATGAATAATGAATTATTGTATGAGGTTAGAATTGCAACCATGGGTTAAAGATAACACCCTTAACTCTTTTAGAGAATAAACCATGGGTTGAGGTTTGGGTTGGGTTAACAAATATCTTCACAAAATATCAAAGGATGAAGACTAAAGTCAATGCTTCAAGAAGCTTCCATAAAGTTCATCCATAACATTAACCCTAATCCAAACCCTAACATGTTTTATTCTCAAAACCCTAGTTGCAATTTTAACCCTAACATGTTACAATATTATAAATCACATATATAACATATATAGTAACAAAAGAAAATAATACAATTAACATATATCACATATACATCAATGTATTATACATGTGAGAAAAAGAATCTTTAAGTGAGCTTATATTAGTTAATGTAATATAATATATTAAATATATAATTATACATTAAATTATCGAATCAACACTTGATCCGATAATCTGACTATCAAATAACCGACTAATACAATCTGTATCAGTTCATCGAATCAACACTTGATCCGATAACCCGGCTATATCACATATACCCGGCCGATATCACATATCGTGAGAATCTAATATGGTATCACATACTCGTAATATTCTCGGTCCCGCACATATCACATATGTGCTCCTACTCCATTTTGCCTGAGCCAGGGAAGCTCTGTGTAGGACTCTAAAGAATCGTCAATACGCCGGCAGTAGGTGGTGATCATATCAAACAACCACAAGTTGCAAGCGGTCCGCTAAACGTAACCGCCACCCAGGTATTTAGCAATCAGAAGATCAACAAGTAAGCCTGTACATTCCCCTATGAATCCAACCAGTAACACTCCCGTACAGTCCGGTCTCTTCGTCTGAATGTCGCATATCCAGTGTAGGGGTAGTAAACGTCAGACACCAATAACCGATAAGTCGTGTCGATATGAGGTCCATAATAGTTCGAGAAACTACTGATAACACTTACCTGTAAATCTCAGCAAACCTGGCCAGGGATTTCCAGTTATAGCCAATCAAACACAGCGCAACATCAACTCCCTATACCGGAAGAGACGAAACCCCTCCTATCGCTCATTGCCTCCATGTGATTCGGGACTGTACCCAAAAGCCACCGTTTTGCACGCCCTCTTAGACGTGGTAAGGGGGAAATCAAAGCACAGTGGGAATCACACAAGATTCTATGACGATCTCGGGTTTACGGACAAACATGTACCAGTGTCACCAGAGAACTGCCATCTGACGTGAGGTATAATACCATTTGGGAGTTCTCGGCGAGTTCGTCCAGTGTACCCAGTCTTTACTGAGCACCCGTATATTGTCTCTGATGTCAAACACCAATGGATATGGGATCATCCATCGCTCATCTACATGGGTCTAGAAGCATACGCTAGTCTACTCTGGTATATCGATGCCCTGTCTCGATACACCTAGGACTAGGAACATTTGAAGGAAGTACTTAGCGACTACACTGTCCCCACTAGTATGATCTGCATCATAGTCCTCGTAGTCAAGTACTCATCCTAAGGGCTTTATCAACATGTAACATAAAGACACTCAGAGTACATGTTAAGATAAAGAGTAACCAGATAGCATATCGAGCAAGAAAGTCCTCCCTATATATGTCCAAGCATCCACTACAATATACATCGTATGTACAGTAATGGCCTCTAGGGCATACATATCACTAACATTTCTCTCACCAAGTCTACAGGTCTATGCGCTCAAAGAACAACATCAGTGAGGACACTGCTGAAAACAGGTTTGGGTGGAAGGTTTGTATTCACTGAATTATCTTTTGGGACTAGGCACTATACAAAATTTTCTTTGATAATAAAAGATTAGAAGGTAAAAAATTACATATGTAGGATTGCAATAATTTAAGAAAAGCATGAAAGTTAAATTTTTCTTAAACAAAACTAGTAATAAGAAGTTATGAGCCGTTGTCCCAAGGGTTGGTAAGATGAAGGAAATTACTAATCTGAGGATAAAAATAAGTCTGAAAAATAGTCCATATTCTTGAGGCCAAACATTTGAACATTGATACCCTACTATATGCACTATCACACATCTCGAAACTTGGGATAGTAGAGGATACCTTGAAATGCTCTTGTCTAAAAGCCTAGGTATGAAGTAAAATAAAAAAATGAAGAAAATAATGAACATTGGTTTTATAATTACCAAGGAAGCATAAAAAATATAGAGAGGGTGCTTCATCACCTAGTGCCTTAGACCAACTAGTTTGGGAGCCACTACTAATCCTTAGGTATTGGAAGACGAGGATATTACGCCTAAATGCATGAGCACATTTTGTAGTCGGTCGGTTAGTAACTCAAGAAGTATTAACGGTCGCATGAAGGATGTGTTAGCAATTCCATCTGAAAATATTCACCGACTATAAAGTACTTTGGAAGATGGACAAAAGTATGATATGTTTGTTATATGTATGCCTTAGAGGCCATTATTGTACATACGATGTATATTGTAGTCGATGCTTAGACATATATAGCGAGGACTTTCTTGCTCGACATGATAGTATGCTATCTGGTTGCTTTTTATCTTAAAATGTACACTAATTTTCGCTCTATTACATGTTGATAAAGCCCTTAGGATGAGCACTTGACTACCAGGATTATGATGGAAATCATTCTAGTGGGGACCAGGGTAGTCGGTAAGTACATCCTTCAATTCTTCCCAGTCGTGGGAGTATCGAGACAGGGCATCGATATTCCAGAGTAGACTAGAGTATACGCTTCTCGACCTATATGTTGGGCGATGGATGATCCCATATCCATTGGTGTTTGACATCAGAGATGGTATACGGGTGCTCAGTGGAGACTGGGTACACTGAACGGACTCGCCGAAAACTCCTAGATGATATTATACCTATCGTCAGATAGCAGTTCTCTGGTGACACTGGTACAGGTTAGTCTGTCGATCCGAGATCGTCATAGAGTCTTGTATTATTCCCACTGTGCTTTGATTTCCACCTTACAACGTTTAAGAGATCGTGCAAAACAGTGGTTTTTGGGTATAGTCCTGAGTCACATGGAGGCAATGAGCGATAAGAAGGGATTCGTCTCTCCCGGTATTGGGGGTTGATGTTGCGTTATGCTCGATTGGCCATAACCGGAAATCCCTGGCCAGGGTTGCTGAGATCTTTTGATAAGTGTTATCAGTAGTTTCTCGAACCGTTATGAGCCTCACATCGGCATGACTTATCAGGCTCGGATCTGACGTTTACCACACCAGGCTGTGATATGCGACATATCAGATGAAGAGACCGGACTGTACAGTAGTGTTACTGATTAGATTCGCTGGAATATGAACAGGCTTTCATGTTGATCTTCTGATCGCTCAATATCCGGGTGACTGTTACGCTTACCAGACCGCGTGTGGCTTATGGGTGACTGATACGATCACCACCTACTGCCGGCGTATTGGCGAGTCTTTAGAGTCCTACACAGAAGTTTCCTGGCTCAAGAGAAATGAAGTAGGAGCACATATGTGATATGTGCGGGACCGAGATTAATACGTGTATGTGATACCGTATTCTATTCTCGTGATATGTGATATTGGTCAGATATATGTGATATAGTCGGGCTGTCGAATCAAGTGTTGATTCGATAAGTTGATATATTTAATATTAGTCTGTTGTATGTGATATAGCCGGATTATTAAATCAAGTGTTGATTTAATAATTTTATGTATAATTATATATTTGATATATTATCTTACATTAACTAATATTAGCTCACTTAAGATTTCTTTTTCTCACTAGTGTACACTTAGTATATATGTGATATATATTAATGTACGTCTTTTATGTCATGCTTGATGCCACATGCTACATGGGTGTATGAGATTCATGCCATGCTTATAATAATGTAAGGTTTTGTTTATTTAAAGTAAATCAAATTAGTTGGAAATAATTCACATGGTTGAAACTTGTAGAAGCTTGTGGAACCATTGACCAAGTCCACTAATTTTGTTTTACTTGAAGATATTTATTAACCTAACCATTATTGTTTTGCCATGGTTTAATCTCTACATGAGTTAGTATTTGATATTAACTCACCCATGGTTGCTATTCTGACAACTTGCTTCATTCTTCACTTGCTTCATTCCATGTTTGCTTTCTTCATCTCCTTCCTCAAGCTTTCTAGCTTAATGTGAGGTGAAGAAAATTAATGAGAAAATTATTTCTAAAGTGAGCAAAATTCCTACTTCATCAACCTCTTCTCTACTTGCCATTTAGATTGGGTTGTTTCTTCACTAGTTCATCACTTAGTGAAGAGATAGCTTGAGTTAGTGTCTCCTCGACGTAGATCATCTTCGGCCTCGAAGACTTCAAGCAAGCTTGTTCATTTCACCTTGTGGAGACTCACTAGAGTCCGGGAGATCACTACTTGGAGCGAAGGGACTACTACACGAAGCTATTGAAGTGAAGGATCGGTCTACAAAGGTTGTCTTCCGTTGTTCACTATGTATATAAAGTTGTTTGCATGCTAGTTTCGTCTAATTCTCTAGTTTTAGATTCTAGCGTTAGAGTTCTTTAGCGCGGCAAATTTTTGAAAACGGCATGGTCGATGCCTCCCGAAACCTAGCGGCCGCCCTAGGTAACCCTGCAGTGGTATCAGAACCATGCTAGAGAATTAGACGATGTTTGTAGGATTACGAAACCGAAACAACTCCGAAACAAACGAAATAAAAATCTAGTTTCTGTCGAAATTTTTAAGGTGTCTAAAATTTTTTAAAGTAGTTGCAGAATGTTGCATGAGATGTAACATGAACACCATAGAAATTTGAGCCCTCCTCGCCAGAAAATAGCCGGTCGCATGTAGTTAAAATGCGGCCTGGCCAGTTTTGGAAGCTTGTTCTGGCTTCTAAATTTTGTGGTGTTCCAGTCTCTGGGATTTGGTATTTCAGATATTGCTTATTTTTACTGATATTGCATGTGATGTTATATTTCTGTAAAGACAATTCGGAGTATTTCGTAATCATAATTCTAACATCATTTTGGGTTTTTTAGACGACGTTAAAAAGTTCGAAAGGATATCAATAACGCAATTTTTCCCTTCATGGAAATTTTACAAGGGTTGGATTTTTCCAAGTTTGAAATCTTCAGAAAATCATGCAGGTGTTTTCTATGGACCCTCTAGAAGAACGAAACCCTAACTCGATTCTGTGACCATCGGAACCGCCACCAAACCCTAGGGTTTGCGGTAGTTCCACGGCGCCATAGGTGAGGCAAGGGTTGACCCTTCTACGATTGGTCCATAGATGCTGTAGCATGTTCTGGGTACTTTTTAAACTCTGATCAAGTGTTGAGCTCTTTGGGAAATTTTAGGTGTTTGTTGATTCGATCGAAAAGTTTAATATCGTATAGTTATCTGTGATTGTGATACAATATTTGGAATCCACATATTTAGTTTTGTGAAAACTAATTTGAATTTTATAAAATCTAGCAGTTTAGTCTCATTTGATCGGTTGCTACGGAATTTTGATGTAGATCAAAAGTCCGTTGCAATTACGTAGTGTATGCGGATACTCGCCAGGTAACGTTACTAGATTGCCATCCCTCATAGCCCCGACCAAGTGACTATAGGATAACCCCATCGCCAAAAGCATCCGTTCTGGTGCTCACGGCCGTGGTGTTCCGCCTAAGAGCACTTCGTCGACAACATCGGGGGTGCGGCCGTCTACTAATGTTTCCGATGATTATTCGATCAGGTTATCGGGAATCTTGTTGAATTATCCGACTGGTTATTGGAAAGTGTTTTCAATAACGAGACTAAAATGCGGGGTTTATAATTGTTAGGCATGTGATGTCTAAGGAATTCATTTGGTTAGGCATGCAATCCAAAGTATGTGATGTTGGGTTACGGCAGCGCCCCGGCAGTCAATCCGAGGACAAATGCAGAACAAAAACTTTTCAAACTTAGCGCTACCACAACCAATCACCCGGATCGAACCATTAACCGTTAAATAGCTAACTACTGTAAAGTGTTTAGAGATTATACCGATCGATCTATGTCCTTCGGTCTTCAATCTCTGCGCCTAGATCCTCGCCGGCTGCCCTGAACAAGTGCGCTCTCCGATCTTGCTCGTCGAAGTGGCTCCACGTCGAGGATTCTTTATATGGGCTCCCGCTTCAAACCGAAGCAACTCGGACATGAAATTTGCTATCCGACATGTCTAAGGTGAAATAGAGATAGTGTATGATTATTTTGTCTCAATACGCTCTAGGATTCTCAACACATAAGAGAGATAGAGTGGAGGTTGATGAAGATGCCCATGGTGGAAGTTGTTGTAACATTTCAGAAATATAAAATATTATTTATGGAAATTTAATATTAAAATAATATATTTCACGAAAACTACACGATTTGCGTAATTAGGATTTTTGTAAAGTGGTATAAGTGTATACCAATATTTGGAAATTTATCGGAGAATAAAATGATTTATTTATTTTTAAGATATTTATCGGATTTTTGATAAAATCCGTGTTTTTACTTTTTTCATGATTTTGCACCATGTCACGTGCATGTGTGCATGTGTGTGTTTGTGGGTTTTGTGAGAATGAGAAAGGAAATGAAAAGGAAAAGAAAAGAAAAAGAAATGATTTGAGTGTGAATAGAATCAATTTGAAGCCATGGACAACAGAGATATTTGTGAAAGAAATAAGAATAGATATTTGTGAGGGATGAATGTAGGAGGGGGTGAGGATAGGAGAGTGAAAGAGCCTTGGCTGCCCCATTCCCTTCATTTCTCCATTATTTCTTTCATCTTCATCATCTCCATGACTCCCTCACTACCCCCATGCCTCATCTCCAAATATTTCTCAAAACCCTATGCCCTCTTCACTAAAAACATGCACACATCCATTCTAAGCCCATAGAACCAACCAAGTTTGAATTTTGAAGACTTGGGCAACTCAAGAAAGTTCTTTGCTTGCAAATAAGGTAATCCACACACTTTAGTTTAGTTTTTGGTGTTAAATATCGTATTTCTAGTTAGAAATTGAGTTAAATAGGTTTGTGATCTTGGAAATTATTTGTTGCTGTCAAGTGGCCATTTGAGGTGTAGGGAGTGTTTACAAGACCTTAGAGAGTGTTCTATTGACCTGGAATTGAGTTTAGAATCCGATACACGAAGTTAGAATTGTTCCGTGTCGGTTTTTTGAAAGCTTAAGGCCTATAGGGAATCTGGGATGAGCTGGGATGTTTATGAGAGAAGCAAGCAACTCCAGAGACCTTTTTAAGACACTGGGAGACCACCCTGAGAAGACGGACCCAAACAGAGTAGAACGGGCCGAGCACGCCGAATTTTTGGTGTATGTGGCCGGCCACTTGGTGGTGATTGGTGCTGTAATTTGTCCAGTTGCTCATATACTCCATATACTAACCCTATACTTTTATGTTTAGTTCCAGTTCACCTGAACCAAAATCTGGGAGCTATTGTGAGTGGTTTTAGGTTATGTTTCTGTATTTTGGAATTCTTGGTTTTGGTCTTTTATATTGTATTGGGTCGTTGGATATTTGTACGTCAACGACGAGGGTTGTTTGGTTGGTTTTGCATGCGTAGGCTATAGGTTCTAACCTATATGCGATCCATGTGCCGTATTGGATTTTGGAACTTGAGGTTAATGGTATTGCGATATGTGTTGATATTGTAGGTACCTTCACATGGATCCCGAGACGACGAAGCACATCGACTACAGTTAAGCGAGGAGTTTAGCAGGTGAGTAGATGTATATCTACGGGGGAAGTCGGGTGGATGGCATATAGCAACCCCGCAAATATTGATATGGAATATCATTTGATTATTATATCCGAATAAATGATATGTGATGGACATGATTATAAGATTTAATAATGACAATATGATAAAAGTTGACACCAATGAGCATACTAACATATGAGAGTATTAAATGAGAAGTGAATCATGATAGGTACGAATTGAAAGAGAACGAGTATACGATGTGATATGATGAGTTAGTGTGATATGTCGTTATATGGATGCGAGTCGATATGAGATAGTTGATACGTTTGTCGTCCCACGATATGAGATTGATACGGATGTGACCTGGGATATAGATATATACATATATAATGCTGTGAATTTTGAGTGATATGCCGTACGATAGATTATACCGTACATGATGGTGTGAGGATGGAAGCCGATTGATAGATTCACCGACTCGGATATATTGTAGACGCGTATACCTTGCAGTTTTTCGCTTAGATGTACCTTATGCTTCATTCATGTCATCCTCATTACATACATATACCTGTGCTAGTACACCTACACCATTATCGGTGATGCGTATGTTACACCTACACATATTAGCCAGATCACACACCTTCATCATCGATAATTGCTATGTCACTAAACAGTAGAATTGCTATATCATGCCATGATATACTTGCTATGCTCAAATCAATATGCTATGTTGCATGATATACTTGCTAAGTTCATATCACTGTTCCATGTTGCATGATATACGAATATGCTTACATTCTTTTATGTGTCGCATACCTACATGCTTACACATATACTTTGCTATAGCTACATGTTCACTTCATATGATTTTGCGATGGATTTTGGATAAATTGGAAACCGCATGATATATTTAAAAACTTGATGCATTTTTTTGGGTTTACCTAGCACCTCATCAAGGGTTTAGAAGCATCACATATGCCAAAATCAAATTTTGAAGGTGCTAAGTGAACATGACAAGAATCATAACTAGAAATTTAGGGTTTCATTTGACTAAGCATCACATGCTAAAGAAAAACTATCACTAAGTAGAGACTACAACCTTTGTAGAACACCCTTGGTGACTCCTTGGCACTTTGAGAATTTGGAACGGATCGATGGAAGCCTTCCTAGTCCACGAAGAACCACCCGAAGTCCCTTTGCCCAAAGCTCCTTGCTTTACTTGATATGTGAATGAAGTAGAGCAAACACCCTACACAAATAGGCTAGATGTGTGTAGTATGATGATATGGTTTGTATTCTATAATAAAAACCCTTTCTTTTTATCAACTTCACTCAAAGAAAATTTCAAGAGAGGAAGAAGAAGATGGTGGCTAAGCTTGAGCTCAATGGATAATGATACGAGTGAATAATTGAAATGAGAAAAAATAATCTATATTAATCCTTCTCACTTCAACCATGGTTAGTAATCATCTAGATCTTTATCATTGAGTTAAAAAGGCAAAAGGATAATTAACTCAAGATTAAAAAGTAGTTGAAGTATGGTCAAAGATGATAAACATTAACCATGTGTGAATTATCCTTTCCTTTATTCAAAATGATAAATAAATAGATAATTACTACAATATGGGTCTTGCATTGCCACCAAATATGTATCAACAACCATGATACAATGTATGTATGTATGTATGTGTCCATGCACATCATCATGTGCATATATGCATGCATACAAAAATAGAAAAAAGGTTTAATTAAAAAATTAATCTAAAAGTCATTTGTTAAATCAACACTTGATTTTACAAACCGGTCATATCACATACAACCCGACCAATAGAAAATGCCCGATTAATATACGGTATCATATATCCGTATTTAATCGGGTCCCCACGCATATCTCATATGCACACCACATCTTTTCACCTGAGCCAGGTAACTTCATTGTGGGACTCTAAGACTCGTCAATACGTCGAAAGTAGGTGATGATCATATCAAACACACACAAGCCGCAAGTGGTCAGCTAAATCTAACGGCCATCCGGGTATTGAGCGATCAGAAGAAAACCAGCGAAGCTATCAAAACTCCCGTCGAACCAACTGGCAACACTTACCGTACAGTCTGGTCGCTTCGTCAGATATGTTGCATATCGAGTCTAGGGATGGAATCGACGACCCCAATAACTCAATATGTAATGCTGGTGTATGGCTCATAACAGATCGAGAAACTACTGATAACGCTTATCAATAAATCTCAGTAGCCCTGGCCAGGGACTTCCTGTTATAGCCAATCGAGCATAGCACAACATCAACTCCCAATACCGGGAGAGACGAAACCCCTCCTATCGCTCATCGCCACCATGTGCATCGGGACTGTACCCAAAGTCTACCTGTTTGCACGACTCAGTAGAGCCATGGTAGGGTGGATATCAAAGTACAGTGGGAGGACACACAAGACTCTATGACGATCTTGGGTCGACAGACTAACCTGTACCAGTGTCACCTGAGAACTGCTATCCGACGATAGATATAATACCACATAGGAGTTCTCTATGAGTCCGTTCAGTGTACCCAGTCTCCACTGAGCACCCGCATACAATCTTTGGTGTCACCTCACCAGATGGATATGGGATCATCCATCGCCCATCATATGGGACAAGAATAGTATACGGTAGTCTACTCTGGAATATCGATGCCCCGTCTCGATACACCCATGACAAGGAACAGTTCAAGGATATGCTTATAAACTACACATGCCCCACTAGTATGATCTACATCATAGTCACAGTAGTCAAGCAAATATCCTGAGGGCTTTATAAACATGTGCAAATGAATAAAAAGCATCATCAAATCAACATGTCAAGATAAAGTAAACCAGATAGCATACTCTCATGTTGAGCGAGAAAGTCATCTAAATCCATATATACATGTCCAAGCATCCACTATACATATAATGGCCTCTAGGGCATACATATATCTAACAATCTCCCACTTGTACTAAGGCCAGTTATTGGCGTATCTCACACCCAACATCTCAAAAAGTCACTCATGCTGCGGCTATGGAAGGGCCTTGGTGAGTGGATCCGTTGTGTTATCATTTGTATCTACTCTCCGAATCTCGATCTCTTGGCAATCTACTATCTCCCGGATGAAATGATATCGCCTCAGGATGTGTCTGGATTTTTGATGGGACCTTGGTTCTTTGGCTAACGCCATAGCTCCATTATTATCACAATACAATGGTATTGGATCAACAATGGTTGGAACTACTCCTAGTTCCGCGACGAACTTCTTCATCCAGACGGCTTCCTTGGCAGCATCATTTGCAGCAATATACTCAGCTTCCATCATAGAGTCTGCAACAGTATCTTTTTTGGAACTCTTCCAACTAACCGCCCCTCCGTTGAGGGTAAATACAAACCCTGAGATAGATTTTCTGTCATCCTTATCACTTTGGAAGCTGGAATCGGTAAAGGCCTCTATCTGGAGATCCTCGTTACCATATACCAAGAACAATTCTTTAGTCCTTCGCAAGTATTTAAGAATGTTTTTCACTGCTATCCAATGTTTTTCCCCTGGGTTGGATTGATACCTGCTTACTACAGCTAGTGCATAAGCTACATCAGGGCGAGTACATAACATCGCATACATTATAGATGCTACGGCTGAAGCGTAGGGTATAACGCTCATGCGAGCTCTCTCTTCATCAGTCTTCGGACAGTAGTCTTTATAGAGAGTGATTCCATGACAAGCAGGCAAGGCACCACGCTTGGAATCTTCCATACTAAACCTTTTTAGGATGGTGTCTACGTACTTTGATTGGGACAATCCTAATAACCTCTTGGATCTATCTCTATAGATCCTTATGCCCAAAATGCATGAGGCATCACCCAGGTCCTTCATGGAGAACCTTTGTGATAAGAACAGTTTGACCGATTGTAGCATAGGAATATCATTTCCTATCAGGAGAATGCCATCTACGTACAATACGAGAAATATGACAGTACACCCTATAATCTTCTTATAAATGCATGGTTCATCTATATTTTTGATAAAATAAAACTCTTTGATTATATCATCAAAGTAGATGTTCAAGCTCCGTGAGGCCTGCTTTAATCCATAAATGGATTTAAGCAATCTGCATGCTTTCCCGCTGCTCCCAGTATGAATGAAGCCCTCTGGTTGATCCATAAAAACGCATTCTTCTAAATCACCATTTAGAAATGCAGTTTTAATGTCCATCTGCCAGATTTCATAATCATAGTGAGTAGCAATAGCAAGTAGGATCCTAATGGATTTAAGCATTGCTACTGGAGAGAAAGTTTCATCATAGTCCAATCCTGGTCTTTGACGAAAACCTTTTGCTACTAGCCTGCTTTAAAGGTCTCTACCTGTCCATCTATACCAATCTTTCTTTTAAAGATCCATTTGCACCCAACGGGTTTTATCCCAGGAGGCGCAACGTCCAAAGTCCATACATTTTTGGTATACATGGACTCCATTTCGGATCTCATTGCTTCCAGCCACTTCACTGAGTCACCACTCGTGATAGCTTGCTGAAAACTAGTAGGGTCATCATCATCCATGATGCAATCTTCTCTATCACCATCAATGAGAAACCCATAGTATCTCTCTGGTGGGCGAGAAGTTCTACTAGATCTCCGGAGCGGCTGAGGTTCTTGAAGTTCTACTGCAACATCATTTTCAACCAATTCGTCCTGGGTAATTTGTGTCTCTAGAACCTCTTCTAGTTCTACCGCATTGCCATCAGTACTGTCTTTAATGATTTCATTTTCCAAAAATGTGGCATGCTGAGCAACAAACACCTTTTGTTCCTCCTTGCGGTAGAATAGATATCCATACGAATGTTTTGGATACCCCACAAATTTACACATGACCGATCGTGTCTCGAGTTTTTCTGGATTTTACTTTTTAACAAAAGCCGGACAACACCAAATCCTAACTCTTTTAAGTGATGGTCTCTTTCCACTCCATATCTCATATGGAGTGGTAGACATGGTCTTGGTTGGAACCCTGTTCAACAGATACATTGTTGTCTCTAATGCATGCCCCCAAAAGGAAAACGGTAACTCGGCATCACACATCATGTATCGTACCATATCTAATAGGGTACGATTCCTCCGTTCTGACACACCATTGTGCTGTGGTGTGTTAGGAGGAGTGAGCTGAGAGAGAATTCCATTCTCTTTTAAGAAGTCTAAAAACACTGTACTTAAATATTCTCTACCTCGATCTGATCGAAGTTTCTTGATGCTCAAGCCTGTTTGTTTTTCTACTTCAAGTTTGTACTCCTTGAATTTCTCGAATGCTTCGGATTTGTGCTTTATCAAAAACACGTGTCCGAATCTTGAGAAATCATCAGTAAAAGTAATGAAGTATGAAAAACCACCTCTAGCATGTGTAGACATTGGTCCGCATACATCATTATGTATGAGGCTTAAGAGTTCTACAGCTCTTTCTCCATGTCCAGTAAACGGAGTTTTGGTCATTTTACCTTTGATACAAGACTGACAAGTCGCATAAGATTTATATTCAAAAGGATTTAAATATCCATCTTTATGTAGTTTGTTTAGTCTTGTTTCATTAATATGACCAAGTCTATAATGCCAAAGAAAAGTTTCATTTATATCTGAAAACTTTCTTTTATTAGTATGTTGTATATTGAAAACTGTGTGTTGGTTCAGGATGTAAATACCGTTATTTAATGTACCATACCCAATCAACTCTTGATTCAAGTTAATGTTCATAACATTATTTTGCAATACAAAATGATATCCTTCATTGTCCAATAAAGAAACGGATATTATATTACATAACATACTAGGTACAAAATAACACGGGTTCAAAACCAAAATACAACCCGAAGGCAACCCAAGATGATACTCTCCCACGGATACAGCATGTACATTGGAACCATTTCCAACCCGCAGAGTATGGTCACCTGTCTTCAAAACTCTACTGTTTCTCAATCCCTGCATACAATTGCAGATGTGAGAACCAGAACCGGTATCTAATACCCAAGATGCAGAGTTTAAAGAAAAAGAGTTTTCAGTTACAAACACACCTGAAGTGGAAGCATCAGCATGCTTCTTCTTCTTGAGATCAACAAGATACACAGCACAGTTGCGTTTCCAATGTCCTGACTTGTGGTAGTAAAAACATTCTCCTTTCCCGCTTCCCGCAGCCCCGGATTTGTCTTTCCCCTTTATCTTTTTAACTCCACCTTTCTGTTTGATGGACTTCTTCTTTTTCTTTCCCTTGGCCTTGGCTTTTGGGATGGAAGAGGAAGATGGCCCAGCAAGCAGAGCGAGAGTCCTCGTTGTTTTCAACGTGCTCTCTGCACTTCTCAACATATTGAGAAGTTCAGGCAATGATTTCTCCAAATCATTCATATTGAAATTTACTATGAAGGGAGCAAAGGCAGGGGGAGAGACTGTAGAACAATATCTGTATACTGCTCATTATCCATGGTCCATCTCAGTTCCTCATGTTCTTCTATAAGACCAATCATCTTCAAAACATGGTCTCCTACTGATGTACTAGGGGCCATTCGCATCTGAAACAGCTTTCGAGATGTCCCATATCTCAAAGTACGAGATTGCTCTTCATACAAGTCCTTTGTGTGAAGAAAGATGGATTGTACATCCATATTCTCGTGTTGTTTCTGATGGATATTGTCCATAGAAGCAAGCGCGAGGCACTTGGCCGTGTTACAATCAGTATCCCAAGTTTTTCGGATCTCCTTATCCGAGACATATGATTCAGGTCCTGGGACGGGTGGGGCATTAGTTGTGAGGACATATGATACTTTATCATACGCTAGTGCAATGTTCAAGTTCCTCAACCATTCTTTATAGTTCGGTCCGGTCAGTTTATTTTTCTCTAGTAGAAGCTTAAGTCCCGTCATTGGTATCTGCGATTAGGAGAGAGAAAAGAATACACTCAGCGAAATGCTCTTGCAAAGAATTAGATTGGTTATTATTTTATTTAATCGATGTCTCCCACTGCTTTAATCAAATTTTCTTTCAAAACCTAAAAAGAAAACTAGCCAGGATTAATTACATTTTACAGTTTCGCTAACCGGTCAGCCAGGCCAGTGTCGGTACTTGAGGGAGGTTCCCCATGCTTTCGTACGGACCTAATTAATGTAAACCTCGTTTTCCCATAGGTCAAACCCCGTCAACACCTTTCTAGACACCTACTGGATCAGCTAATTGTAAAGTGTAAAATTCTCCTCGAAGTAAAACTTACTCACAGTGGGATCGGAATCCAACTATCATATATATGGTATGCAATCTCATTGCAAATTTCAACTCTTGAAACTCCCGATATGGTTTTTACCCCTAGTTACTTATGACCTTGGCTATGGTCAAAATATCATAAGTACTAGTCAAGTTCTACCCGTCATTTCGAGATCAACTAGACCCACCCATATGACCCTTGACTATGATCAACATAATCACATGAATGTCCTAACTGATCGCATCAAATGCTTTGTAGGAAGACATCACTTAGCTACCATACACTACGCCTTGACTATGATCAAAATACGCAGCACGAATACTAAGTACTCTGCTTCCTAAAATGACGGAGGGTTGCGGATGGTTTTTATGAAAACCTTTAACGCTTTGAACTTGATCTCGTTGTTGAATCAAAACAGTTTTAGAAAAGGAGTGGCTTAAGCTCCGCATCTTTTGAAACTTGCATTTTTCATAAAAAGGCCGAGTGGGTTTCAAATTTGATTCTACAACATCTTTTAGGTTTCTTTTTCTTTACATTATTCTCATTAATGTAATCCCATTATTTAAGTTCCTAAGCCATCACAGAAAATAAACGAAAATAGAACGTAGACTTATGCCATCCGCATTCGCCACAGTGTCCCGTTATGCACCGTTAGGTTACTTAACTAACGGCATAGCGAGGTGGGACTAGTGCGGGTGTAAAACATAAGTAACGTTTATTATATATCATATATATAATAATAATCCATTCGTCTCAGATACTAAGTAATCACATTACAGAATATCAACAGCAGAAGCACATATAAAAATAAAAGGATATATAGGATGTCCGTATTTTGTATTTAACCAACAATAGAAAATACGGATTCCACGGTCGCGATGAATAGCCAAGCCCATACCCTAGACCCCTACGAGAGCGGCAAGTGATCCTGCCAATTCTAGGGTTTAGGAGACCCGGTCTCGACTCCTCGAGATGGCCTCCCACTGAACCCTAGAACCCGGTCACTTGTGCTCCCTTCGTTGGGTCTATCCTAATGAGGAAAAGTAAATAATATACAATGATGGAAACATCTTCCTCATCCCGGAAGTGACCCAAATAAAAGAATATTACATACAATTGATTTATACATGAATGAAAATAAAACTCTTATCTCACATAAAACCCCCGGCTATTCAATCGCGACAATCCTGCACATCCTATCACAGCAACACATAATATCTCATATCATCAACGTAAGCAAGTATGCGTATCCCGATTGTCGTTGATGTATAGCAACAAAGCCGGCGATACCCCACATACTACGTTTACGGTCACAGAAAAAAAAGTGTAAAACTACAACATTTGGAATCCACAATCTCTTTAGACATCGTAAATCTGAAATATCACATACTTCGCATTTCATGCCTAACTATATGAATTCCACATATTGTATCTCATTCCAGATAAATAGACAGCATTAAACTTTCCGATCGAATAATCAAATATCCAAGATTTCCTAAATAGCTCAATACTTGAGCGGAGTTCAAAAATCCCAGAACATGTCACAGTAGCAGTGGTCCAGCCATAGAAGGGTCAAGCCAACGCCTCACATGTGGCACGCCGTACTGCCCCAAACCCTAAGGTTTAGTGGCGGTTCAGACGGTCACATAATTGAGTTAAGCTTTGTGTTCTTCTAGAGGGTCCACCACGTTACTTGCATGTTTTTCCGAAAGATTTAAACTCGAGAAAAAATCAACACTTGAAAGTATTTTCGTGCCGGGAAAAAGTGAGTTAATGATATCCGTTCGAACATTATAATACTTTCTAAATTTCCCGAAAACAGCACGAAATTAAATTTTCCGATCGAATCAACGAATTCAAAATAATCCCCAGAACACTCAACACTTGAGTCAGATTAAAAATACCCAAAAATATGTACAAGTAGCTACGGACATTACTGTGCAAAAACGATGCAATATTACTTCTGTACGGTCACGGATCCGCGGCCCAAGCAGGGTATGGCCGCGGTTCCGCGGCGGATTGTACGGATTATAGCCTCGTTTTTCACAGTGATGCTTATATTTCCCTGCTGAAGTTTTTAAATATTTTTAATTCAGGAAAAATCACAGTTTTAAAAATTGTCCAGAGAGGGGTCTAATTTGGTATTTCGTGTTTCGATCGGAGTTTTAACTTCGCCTAAAGCTCTAGCTTGGCTTTGATACCATTTTTGGGTTTACCTAGCACCTCATCAAGGGTTTAGAAGCATCACATATGCCAAAATCAAATTTTGAAGGTGCTAAGTGAACATGACAAGAATCATAACTAGAAATTTAGGGTTTCATTTGACTAGGCATCACATGCAAAAGAAAAACTATCACTACGGGTAGAGATTACAACCTTTGTAGACCTCCCTTGGTGACTCCTTGGCACTTTGAGAGTTTGGAACGGATCGATGGAAGCCTTCCTAGTCCACGAAGAACCACCCGAAGTCCCTTTGCCCAAAGCTCCTTGCTTTACTTGATATGTGAATGAAGTAGAGCAAACACGCTACACAAATGAGCTAGATGTGTGTAGTATGATGATGTGGTTTGTATTCTATAATAAAAACCCTTTCTTTTTATCAACTTCACTCAAAGAAAATTTCAAGAGAGGAAGAAGAAGATGGTGGCTAAGCTTGAACTTAAAGGATAATGATATGAGTGAATAATTGAAATGAGAACGAATAATCTATATTAATCCTTCTCACTTTAACCTTGGTTAGTAATCATCTAGATCTTTATCATTGAGTTAAAAAGGCAAAAGGATAATTAACTCAAGGTTAAAAAGTAGTTGAAGTATGGTCAAAAATGATAAACATTAACCATGTGTGAATTATCCTTTCCTTTATTCAAAATAATAAATAAATAGATAATTACTATAATATGAGTCTTGCATTGCCACCAAATATGTATCAACAACCAAGATACAATGTATGTATGTATGTGTCCATGCACATCATCATGTGCATACATGCATCCATACAAAAATAGAAACAAGGTTTAATTAAATAATTAATCTAAAAGTCATTTGTTAAATCAACACTTGATTTTGCAAACCGGTCATATCACATACGACCCGACCAATAGAAAATGCCCGATATATATATGGTATCACATATCCGTATTTAATCGGGTCCCCGCGCATATCTCATATGTACACCACATCTTTTCGCCTGAGCCAAGAAACTTCATTGTGGGACTCTAAGACTCGTCAATAGCCGACAGTAGGTGATGATCATATCAAACACCCACAAGCCGCAAGCGGTCAGCTAAACGTAACGGCCGCCCGGGTATTGAGCGATCAGAAGAAAACCAGCGAAGCAGTCAAAACTCCCGTCGAGCCAACTGGCAACACTTACCGTACAGTCCGGTCTCTTCGTCAGATATGTTACATATCGAGTCTAGGGATGGAATCGTCGACCCCAATAACTCAATAAGTCATGCTGGTGTATGGCTTATAACAGATCGAGAAACTACTGATAACACTTATCAATAAATCTCAGTAGCCCTGGCCTGGGACTTCCTGTTATAGCCAATCGAGCATAGCACAACATCAACTCCCAATACCGGGAGAGACGAAACCCCTCCTATCGCGCATCGCCTCCATGTGCCTCAGGACTGTACCCAAAGTCCACCTATTTGCACGACTCAGCAGAGCCGTGGTAGGATGGATATCAAAGTACAGTGGGAGGACACACAAGACTCTATGACGATCTTGGGTCTACAGACTAACCTGTACCAGTGTCACCTGAGAACTGCTATCCGACGATAGATATAATACCATATAAGAGTTCTCTATGAGTCCGTTCAGTGTACGCAGTCTCCACTGAGCATCCGCATACAATCTTTGGTGTCACCTCACCAGATGGATATGGCATCATCCATCGCCCATCATATGGGACAAGAATAGTATACGCTAGTCTACTCTGGAATATCGATGTCCCGTCTCGATACGCCCACGACTAAGAACAGTTTAAGGATATGCTTATAAACTACACATGCCCCACTAGTATGATCTACATCATAGTCACAGTAGTCAAGCAAATATCCTGAGGGCTTTATCAACATGTGCAATTGAATAAAAAGCATGATCAAATCAACATGTCAAGATAAAGTAAACCAGATAGCATACTATCATGTTGAGCGAGAAAGTCATCTAAATCCATATAAACATGTCCAAGCATCCACTATACATATAATGGCCTCTAGGGCATATATATATCTAACACATTTAAATATCGGTTTTCTCTTTATATGATCATATTACTATTCTATGTTGCATATATTTTGTTTCTGTTGGATATAGTGCCCTCAAAGTCAATTATTGAATCACAGGAACGTGATTGCAATGATTGAGGGAAGACCTATACCGGTAGGACAGTCTTACTCGAGAGGTTTTTATACTATCTGGTTTATCTTTATCATCGTGTACATACTTTAGATGACATTGTAGTTCACTATTACACGTTGATAGAGAATAGTATGCTACCATGGTTTATCTTTATCATCGTGTACTGCTTTAGGTGACTTTACAGGTCACTATTGCACGTTGATAGAGCCCATAGGATTCTTGCTTGACTACCAGCAGTATGATGGCGATCATATACGTGAGAGTTGGGTAATCTATAAGCACATCCTTAAAGTGGTCCATCGATACTCCATTAGTAGACTAGTATATACAGTCGAGACCCCGACGAGGGGCGGTG
Organism: Agapanthus africanus; assembly: GCA_030015575.1. NCBI lineage: Eukaryota > Viridiplantae > Streptophyta > Magnoliopsida > Asparagales > Amaryllidaceae > Agapanthus > Agapanthus africanus. The sequence continues at coordinate 283,385,928 of CM057343.1, read as the reverse complement.
GCCGGTCTCACAAGCCATTGGTGTCAGCTGGATAACCTAAGATGTATACAGGTGCTCATTGGTTATGAGTACACTGGACAGGACTCGCCGGGAACATGCTAGTTGGTATTATACCTGACGTCAGATAGCAGTTCCCTGGTGACATGTGTACAGGTTAGTTCATCGACCTGAGATCGTCATTTGTCTCGTGTGAGTTTCCACTGTGCTTTGATTACTACCCTACCACGGCTCAAAAGAGTCGTGCAAACAGGTTTTACTTGGGTACAGTCCCGAGCCACATGGAGGCAGTGAGCGGATCGAAAGGGGTTTCGTCTCTCCCGGTATTGGGGGTGAGATCGTGCTGTGTCTAGGAGTGCCATTACACGAAGTCCTTGGCCAAGGCAGGAGATTTACTTGTAGGTATTCCAGTAGTATCTCAGGGTGTTCTGGGCTACACTCCGACACGACTTGTACCGCTTTTGGGGGTCTGACTTTTACCAACCCCCTAGGCCCGACATGCGATGCTCATAGACGAACGGCCCGGACTGTACGGATATTGTCATTGACAGGCTCAGTAGGGTGTCAGGATGAGTTTGCTCATCGACCTCCTTTTTAATCAATACCTGGTAGCCCGTTACATACGGCTAATACCTCTGACGTGCTAGTGGTTAAATCCACAGCCAAAGTATTGACGAGTCTTTAGAGTCCCCCATAGACAGTTTCTCAAGTATCGGGCGAAACGTTGTAGAGGCCGTATGATATATGGCAGGGTCCGATCATATACGTGCAGTAGTGCACGGATCATGATCGGGCGGATCATACTAGTGGGCTTTGGATTAAGCCGGATCCTAGTATTAGATTTGTTGGATTACTTTAGCCTCATCGCATTCGCATTCGGTCGGAATGCGGATGCAGGTATGTATATACAGGTGTGGGGTATCCTTGTGATCCGTCACGAGTTTACTTTAGATGTTGCCGTATCTTTTTATTATTGTAAACATTTGGATTAATGTTTACAAATGGATATTGTGAACTAGATATCATGATTATGAGCATTAATTGTGACACATGCACAAGTGGTGACTCATGGTCTCTTTCTTTGTGCATATGTCACATATTGTGATTGTTTGTGTTGATATGATGAGAAGAGAGAGAGAGGGGCTGCCTTATGAGAGCTTGGTCTTGTATTTTTTTCTCACTCTCTCTCTCATTTTATCATAGCAAAACAAAAGAAAAGAAAAAGCTTCTACTTCTTCTTCCTCTTCTAGCTCATTATCTCCATCAATGGCTTCATCTCTAAACTCCATCCAAATCAATAAATGCAAGAGACAAAGTGATCACAAACATTCTCTACAAGACCTTGGACACGTCGGCTAGCACACTTCATGCCCGAGTTGCTTCTGATGAAGCGGGAGCCCGTAAAAAGACTCGTAGATGTGGTGCCCATTCCGACGAGGAGATCGAGACCGGAGATGCCGCGAGGAGCTTGGGATGGTGGCCAAAGACCGAAGGACACGGATCGATCGGTATAACTTTCTAACCCTCTCTCTAGTTGCTAGTTGTAGGTTAATAGTTCGATCCGGGTTTTAAGCATACGATAGCGCCGGTATCTAGTTTGAAAAAGTTTTCGTTTCCACATTTTGGCCTCGGAAAGATGGCCGGGGCGCTACCGTAGTCTTACATGGTATTAGAGCCACGCCATTAAACTTTACTAGCTTGTTCTAACGTATGTAAAATATCGATCGAACGAATTTTCTAAAAACTGCATTTCCAAGTCATCAGTTTCTGTCGAAAATTTTTTGTGGTCAAAAAATTATTTTGTGTGCTGCAGAAAATCAGGCAGGGTTTTTTAGGAGTTCTGAGAAATTTTGGTTGCATTATCCTACAGTGCCGCCGCGGAACCGCGGTAATAACCCTGTTCCCGTCGCTGTTCCACCGCCATTCTGTATCCTCACTGCACGAAAATTTTTACAGTGCTTTTTAACTTGGAATTGTGGTTTCGGGAATGTTTATTTGTGCCCCAGATTATTTTGAGTGCTGCAGTTGTACTTGGGGCCCACTTCGGGAGATTTTGTCGATCGAAAATTTAAATATGTTAGTTCACAGTATTTACATTATATCTGCGACCGTGAATGTCATTTGATTGGTAAATCTTGTCTAATTGCTATAGTTCTTTTAGACGGATTTGCGAACGTGACATTCACGTTAATGTTCTGTTTTGTGCTATGATGTTGCGGATTTGTCGTGGTGGATAGCCTGGATGCAATGGTAGTACAGTTTGGTTGTATTTGTACATTTGATATTGCAGGATGAGCGTCCGACATGTGGACTGCCGTCACTGCCTGTTTGTATATTATTCTTTTGGGGCACAACCGGGCTGAGGTTGATATACCCGTTGTATATATTTTACTTTCTGTAGTAGGATTACCCCGCGGTGGGGTGTACGGATAGCCGGGTTCTAGAAGGCAACGGGCCCGCATCTCATGGCTTTGAGACGGAGGGGGCTTCACTCAATAATTCGCGGGCTATTCGCCGCACTCGTAGGGGGTACAGGTTGACCCAAGGAGGGGTACTCAAGTTACCTGATTCCGTGAAGTGCTGGGTGGTCCATTCACGTTGTTGAAAGAGGCTGCCTCGCTTCAGGTTTTGGCGGGTAACTTGCCGCGCCCGTAGGGGTCTAGGATTTTATTGCACAGGCTATCCACACGACCAGGGGAACGTCGGGTTTCAGTAGCGGCTCTATGAAACCCGAGGATCCCAGATTATCTGTATTGTTCTGTAATGCTTATTACATTTCTGTGATGTTGCATTTTATCACGCCTTGAGCGAATATTATATATTAATATATATATACTAGTAGATGTTGTATATGTTTTACACTCTCGCTAGTCCAGTCCCCGCTCTATCGTTAGTTAAGTAACCTAACGGGTGATGATGGGACCCAGTGGCGAATGCGGATGGCATATACGTACATCGTATTTTCGTTCTTTTGTGGTGTGATTAATTGATGGGACTGCATTGATTTAGATCAATGCAAGCTAAACAAACCTATTCTGATATTGTCGGAACATTTTTCAAAAAGCTGTTATTGCAAGGACGTTCTATTTTGTTTTGCACAGTGGTATTCGGTTATGAATATCCAGCACCTCAGTCGAAGAGGCAAGGGCCGAGATCCTTTCACCGGGAGTGACCCCTTGGACAGAAGTTTGCATCAGGGTAATAACTTCACTATAGCCGATTACTTTTTGCTTTGCATCGTGGTATTCAGTTAGAATATCCTGCACCTCATTCTATGGGGAAAGAGCCGAGATCCCTTCACCGGGAGTGACCTCTTAAGCAAAGGTTTTCGCCACTATATTTTTATAAAAAGCTATCCGGTTCCTTCAATGATATCAAGTTCATTACGCTAAAGGTTTTTCACCGAAAACCATTCGTAGCCCTCCGTCATTTCCTACAAGTGGTACTTAGTATTCGTGCTGCGTTTGTTGACTCCGTCAAGACGTAGTGTACGGTAGCTAAATGGTGCTTGTTTATAGCATGGATATGCGATTGGTTAGGACAGTCGTGCGGCCTTGTTGACTCCGTCAAAGGCACGTACGGGTGGGTTTAATGCAATCAAGATAATGACGGGTTGAACTTGACTAGGACTCTTTGATTTGTTGACTCCGTCAAGGTCACTTGGGTCCCAGGGGTAAAAATCACATCGGGAGTTTCTAAAGAAACTGAAACTTGCCAGATATGCGCATACATTATGAAGTGTGATAACGTGAGTGGATTCCAACACGTTATCATGCGATGATAGTTGGATCCCAATTCCCACTGATGAGTTGGTTTACTCCTCGGGTGATCCCGACTAATTCTTCTTTCAGGTTTGGAGGAGAATTTGAGGTTACAGTGGGAGGTTTCCTGATTAGATAAATTGATAACCATTCTGATCTAGGTTAGAGTGCACGCTGAGTGTTTCTTTTCTCTCTCTCTTTGGCAGCAACCATGACCCGACCCTTGACTATGACTATGTAACGTTTTGAAAATCGTTTTGGTGAAATTTCGGAAAAATCGGTAAAATAAAGGGGTTTTCTGGAAAAAGTCAAAATACAAATATCTTTATTATAAAATTAAATATACATATTCTAGCTATGAAATTGCTAGTATTTGGTGTTTATTGACCCACTGGTGAAATTTCAAATTTTCTGAAATTTTTTCCGAAATTAATTATTTTAATATTGTTTTAAGCCGTCACTAATACATTTAATTAGGGAAAATTACAAACTGGAATGGGTTGAAACAGATTTTGTGCATCATAACACATTAAACAAAATTTTATCATGTGGTTTTTGAAATTAAATGGTCTGCCAAAACGGTTTAGAAAATATCGAAGAAAAAGGGCTTTTTTCGGTGAAATTAGTATTAATGGGAATTGGGGTATAACATTTATCATTTTTCCTCACCCACACTCACCCACACCCTCTCTTCTCTCCCCAAATCAGCAGCCCAAGTTTCCCCCTCCTCATTTCCCCACTTGTTTTGCCCAAAAGAAATGGAAAAGAGAAGGAAATGAAAGAAAATTGTTTAATGTGTATGGGCTTTGACTTTTGGGGTTGACCCAATACTTTTCTCACCTCATTTTCTCTCCCCTCTCCCCATCATTTGGCTGGCCCTATCCCCCTCTTACAGCAGCAGCAGCCCTCCCCTTTTCTCTACTCATTTCTCTTCAAAAATTCTTCAAAATTGTCTCAAATCCATCAAAAAAAATCCCAAAATCCAAATCCAACTCTTACCCATTTTAGCTTAGCCTAACATACATGGATTGTGGTGAAAAGAGAACATTTTGAGAGGCTAGATTTCATGTTGATCCATGGTTCATGAGGTATAATTTTAACCTTATGCTTATATCGTTGTTTAATTGCTTCAATGTTAACAATTTAGATGTTTAATTGGGTTTTATTGCAAGTTTGGAAAATTCAAGGCTAGGGTTTGAATTTAATTAGGGTTTTTATCATTAGTTTATTGTTGTAATGAGGAGATTAACATTTAATTGTATGCAAAATCTAAGTTGGTTACTACTTGCTAATTTGTTAATTTAAAATTGTTATAATTATGCTAATTTGCTAACTAGGTTTTTAAAATTGGTTTAATATTTGGGTTTAAAAATGTAATTAGGTTTTTCATGATTTCATTAACATTATAAATTGTAGTTTAGTACTTTAGTTCATGAAAATCCAAGCTAAATTGTTGTTTGTGTATTTTTGTTATAAAATTGTTAAAATTGGGTATTTTGTAAACTAGAATTTTAGGGTTTATGGAATTTAATGAGATTAAATTATGGGAATTATTTTTATGACTTATTTAAGATATTTAATAAGTATTATGGCCGCTAGATTTATTTAAACATCGAGGTTTGTAATAAAACGGATAATTTTTGTTTGCTAGATTTTCGGAAAAATGAGTTTTAAGGTGAATTTGGGGTTTTTGTGAATTCCAACCTGTTTTATATTATAATTAGTGTTCGTGAATGCGCAAATGAGAGTGTTTAGGTTTTTCTCGATGGTTTGAAGTTTGTACATCGACATCGAGGGTTGGTTTAGCTATTCTTGCCTGCGTAGGCGATAGGTTTTGAACTATGCGTGATACGCGTGCCGATTTGATTTTCGTATGCCATTTCGATTTCGAATTTGGTTTTAATGCGATACGGTGCGTCATGATATGTAGGTACCCTATATGGACTTCGAGACGACAAGCAAGCGCGTGGCGACGTCGGCACCGGCGAGCGAGGACCAGGTGAGTAGATTTATATCTACGGGGAGAAGTCGGGTGGATAGCGTATAGCACCCCCGCAGTTCGTAGTGATGTATACGAATGCGTATACACACATATATTGATTATATATTATTTGAGGTTATTGATGCTAAATATGGATATTTGGTGTGCTTGGATGATTTAGTGTCGCGAAACCCTAGAGTAGTGGTCACACCACACATGCACACACACACCCATACTTGCATTCATTCTTCTTTCATATGCGCTTATATGGGATTCTATATAGTTATGTGTTCACATGGGTATGGGACTATGTGTTCATATACTGGATTTGAGATGAGTCGATGAGATTTGAGTTGAGGCCGTGAGATCGGTGATATGGCAGGATTCGTACTTGAGATACGTCCTGATGTTATAGCGGATCTTTGGATGAAAATGCCATGTGAATAGTGATATAGTAGTGTACTAGACGTAGGTCAGTACCCCAGATGATGATCTTGATAAAGAGGAGACCAGATGAACAGTGTGATGAGTATGATATTGACCCGTACCCAGATTTGGAGATGCCGTACGACGGATTTACGTACGAGCTATATATTGATGATTGATCTGAACTCTTGACTTGGGATGTCTGATTATAGATATGGTATCGGATATGATATTATTGAGGCGGGATCACCGACTAATATATATACAGGTATGTATACGTATCGACTCAGATGTTAGGCGGTTTCCTTACTTGTTAGTTCAGCCGTATAGTTTAGTGTAGTTGTTAGACTAGATTAGACTCCTACCTATTTCAAAACTAACGAATCGTGGGTATTTTATAAGATAGGTCAAGGGATTCTATGAAAATTTCAAAAGACGTATCTTTTCTTAAAAACACCGTAGCCCTTATTTTCAAAACACCGCGATTCGTGTTATTTCAAAAGGCACTATTGTAGGACTTATATTAGGGTAATGCAGTTTAGTTATCGTTGTGTCTAGTATTCCGCACATTATTTCTGTCGCTCCGCATCGCATACTTACATTGTTATTTCATATTGCATTGTTGATATTATGCTGTTAGGACACCAGCACCATTACCGATGATGCGTATGTACCACCACGTACACTTACTTGACGGCTCACACACATCTTCATCGGTAATTGCCATGTCATGTACACCTTAGAAAATATTATTGCTTAACTTAGCTTGATAGCTAATAGTTTGACATGATATTAGTGTACTTACCTTATATGCCAGTTTAGATATTGTAGTTATTACTTGTCACTTCATGCATACTGTTATTCATGGTTATGCCGTATTCATGGATTCTCATGCCTATATTCATGGTTTTACATGCTATTGATGATTTGGATTCGGATTTCCATAAGATTTTCTGGATTTGGGGGAAAACCGCAAAACATGTATAAGCTTCTTTCCTTTCTTTTAAATAAAAAGTGCGGTTTTCCCATGATGTATGAGTCGTCCACCATGAGTTTGCTGATGGATTTCGAGACCCGATTCGACGAGATGGATGAACCGTTTGGTGGGCCCGGTGCGGTACCCCGGGGCAAGAAGATCGTTTTGTTGACGTTGAGCCTGTGCAGGGGAGCACGACCGACCGGTGATTTTACCCGACGCGTCGGATATCCGGAGGATACCGTCGTGGTCTTGAGATGGATGGTAGGGGCCGGGTCTGGACTGACGGCGCCCTAGATATTGTGATTAAGACATTGAGATTTTGAGATATTGAGGTACAGAGATTGTGATATAGAGATATCGAGATATTTGGACACTTGTTTTGTGTCGATGCTGGGCACTGTTTTATGCTGATTTCATTTATGGTACCTCATTTTTAAAATACAGAAATCTCACTGATTTATGAAAGCAGTTTTCTTCAGTACATACATTATGTTTCATGCATTCATACATCATCCATATGATACATTGCTACCTGAGGCACTGACACGGGCACATAGGATTATACTTGGGTTAGATATTTGCCCTAGCCATGGTTATGGGTTGCTGGTTATATTTGAGGATTATATATTATGATCGTATGACCTAGAATTGCGTCATGCGATTCCTGTTCATAGATATATTCTATTCACGAGTTGGCAACTCACCCCCGTTGTGCCACAGTTTCTTGCAGGTTTGCCGTACAGGTTTCATTACGGCTTTGCTGGCATTGCTTCTTTTCGGGTGACTTGCTAGTAGGTGGGTTTATTTGTATCGTACCCATCATTGTACCTTGTATATTATTATTCTGATTGTATCTAGAAGTTCCATCAACCAAATATGTATTTATTTTGAGATAGAGACCAGTGATGTTATTCTTTCGACCTTAGAGTCGCGCATTATATTTCTGTGGATTTCTTGTGGTTTTGAGTTTCCTTTTGAGTTTCTGATCCTCGCCATTGGGGTTGTATATTATATTGCTTGTGTGGTTGTGACCGTCGATTGACGAAGAGCTAGCTCCCGCTTGGGGATGCCTTTTATTGATTTCTTATACTATTCATGTTGTATCCCGTTTGGGAGCCAGTATTTACAAAGGAGACTCTGCCGAAATTTTCAGGAAATATTTGATGTTTTTAAAACCGCATAATTCGGCTTATGCTATTAAAACTACTTGATTTTAAATTGGTTTTCCTTCACTCTACTACTTTTCTTGGTTTGGATTTCTGGGTTTTCGGCTAACTTAGATTATGTATGCGTCGAGACGTTTCATAGTTTAAGTGCCGGTCATATTCCGTACTTTCGGGACGTGACAAAGTTGGTATCAGAGCATTAGGTTTTACCTTCGGAGCGTAGGATGACCCTTGGTTGATGGAATAGGCGACTAAAGTAGAGTGACGTACCGTGGGTATGTTCCACGGCAAACTTACGATACGCTACTCCACTTAAGAAGCCTTAGGATGTACATTTCTTTGTTCAGTATTATATTCATTCCTGATCTAGCCTCATCGGTACCAGTTATGGTTTTGCTTCCACGATTACGGGTAGGGAGAGCTATGGCTAGAGTTGCGGTCAGCATGAGCTCGTCACGAACGAGGACTGACCAGGGCGTAATTCCGGGGACACACGATTGCGGAGATGTGTCTTTTTATTGTGTTTTCGCGCCACTTGGATGGGTCGCTATATGAGATTACTCGGACGGGCAGAGGATTGAGCCAATGATAGAGGCCAACCAGATTTTGATGATCGTTGGTGTATTGCTTATTCATGATGTTTGAGGCACTGTTCAGCGTGCAGACGGGTGAGCCAGTTATTGCTGCGAACGACGGGATATCGCCCCAGATGTTGGAGCTTTTGCAGTACGAGTTATACTAAGAGATGATAGAAGGTCGCTAGTCACCCGAGGATGAATGACTAGGACATGTGGTTCATTCGCCTACCCAGATGCGAGGTCATCAGATAGATTGATTCCAGCTAGAGACGACTTCACACGGAGACGTTGAGAGTCGACAGAGACGATCGAATGTCAGAAACCTATTATTCCAAGTTTAAAATATTCGGAAGAGCATGCAGGCAATTCTAAGGACCCACTAGAAGAATGAAACCCTAACTCGACTTAATGACCGTGTGAAAGCCTTTGAACCTTAGGGTTTGCGGCAGTTCCGCGGCGCCATTAGTGAGGCTTGGGTTTGCCCTTCTACGGCTGGACCATCGATACTGTGGTATGTACTCGATACTGTTAAACTGTACCCAAGATGTTGAGCTCTTGGGGGATTATGAGGTTTTGACGAATCGATCGGATGGTTCGACTTCATTCGGATGCTAGGTGGTGAGATGCATTTCTTGGGAGACTCCAGATACGAGGATTGCCGTTGGAGCTCAGTCCATGTAGCCACGACGAGACTAGTCTGAAGCAGTCGACATTAGAGAAAAGTGGAGTAAAGAGGTCCGTACAAGATCTGGATAAGATGACGTTCCACTCCACCGACATCAGAGATGCGATACGCATACCGAGGCATTGTACTTGGATATATCTTCCAGAAGGAGTCGCGATGAGTTTGCAGCCATTCCGGGACGATAACAGATCTAGTAAGGGACGATGACTTTCGAACAGTTCGGCAGAGACGAGATTTGGGAGAGATCTCGACAGGACCTTTCTGGAATAAATTACGAGAAGACTTGGACCCAGGAGTGGTCATGTTATGCACACCGGCAGGCCAGAGTTCAGGATCGTCGACGAGATATGCTATGAGTGACCACGACAGCTGGCCAGAGGTTCTTAGAGGAAGTGCTTGAGCGGGGACTATTCCACCATATTTGATTTCGGTATTTTGGGCGATCTATTCGCATGATTGATTTTGATGATTGAGTTTCATGATATTTGTCTTCATGGACCATGGTTGCACCTGCTGAGTATTACGATTTTTGCACAGTTGTTGCACTTGATATCGTTTTCGTGCCTTGGTTTCACACGTTTATGATTTTATGGGTTTCATACAGCTGAGTTGATTTCGTGCGTATATACGCACACGATTTGGTTTTTGCACTCGGTATAGTTCATATATGCTTGCAGTGCAGTGATACGCATTTTGTGCACTTAGATGCACTAGACTTCGATTTCGATTGTGATACTCGATATTTGTTTTGTGCATCTTGTGCACCTGATTTGATTTTGCGCATGTTCAGCGCTTGATATTGGATTTCATGATTTCGTGCATGATGGATGCACCTGGTTTTGATTTTCGCGCATGTTTTGAGAAGCGATTTCGGTGCACACCAGATGCACTAAATCGAGATTCTTTGTGCGTGTCAGACGTACCTGTCCTTGCTGTCAGGCACACACGTTGCCTATGACAGATGTTGTGTGCACACCCGATGCACTTAGATGTTGTTTCTGTGCGTATGTATGGCACATATATGGATTTTGATTTCCGTGCGCACCAGACGCACGTAGTATTCATATGCGTATTTTGGGATTGATTTCTTATAGAGCAGTACGTTTTTATGATATTTGCTATGTGTTTTCGTACTGAGCAGGACTAGTCAGAGGACAGTAGCTGAATATATTTTGCATGCATTGATAGCTATCGAAGGGAATTCCAAAAAGCGAGCTATAGTCTCAGTATTTATCTACGTGTTTGATATGACACGAAACGTTTAAAACAAGGAAACCCTTCTAAATTGTTTCCAAAATGGCGGAACGTACAGTTCAAACAAAATGTATATATGTATATGATTATTTTATTATGATAGACGTCCGCCACTGTGCAGTGTTATGCGCATTGCACAGCGACTTTAAGAGATTTGGCATGCATTCCCTTCAGATATTTACATATATAGATTTGATATTTACGTGTATAGTTTCGAGTTATATCATATTGGTTTTGTATTGGATTTGACATTTGAGTCTTTACCATGACTCCGATGATTGCAGGATGCTTGACGGAGTTTTGATTTTGAGTTATATGCTCATTTTTCATGCGCATGCGCTGCGTTACGATTTGTTTTATGTATTTACGATTTCGGAGCCCCGACGACTTGATGGTTTTGGCATAGCTGTTTTAGTATTTGGGGGGAGTTTTAATTTAAATTCGGGGACCGAATTTCTTTAAGAGGGGAAGATTGTAACGTTTTGAAAATCGTTTCGGTGAAATTTCGGAAAAATCGGTAAAATAAAGGGTTTTTTTTGTAAAAAGTCAAAATACAAATATCTTTATTATAAAATTAAATATACATATTCTAGCTATGAAATTGCTAGTATTTGGTGTTTATTGACCCACTGGTGAAATTTCAAATTTTCTGAAAAATTTTCCAAAATTAATTATTTTAATATTATTTTAAGCCGTCACTAATACATTTAATTAGGGAAAATTACAAACTGGAATGGGTTGAAACAAATTTTGTGCATCATAACACATTAAACAAAATTTTATCATGTGGTTTTTGAAATTAAATGGTTTGCCAAAACGGTTTAGAAAATATCGAAGAAAAAGAGCTTTTTTTCGGTGAAATTAGTGTTAATGGGAATTGGGGTATAACATTTATCATTTTTCCTCACCCACACTCACCCACACCCTCTCTCCTCTCCCCAAATCAGCAGCCTAAGTTTCCCCCTCCTCATCTCCCCACTTGTTTTGCCCAAAAGAAATGGAAAAGAGAAGGAAATGAAAGAAAATTGTTTAATGTGTATGGGCTTTGACTTTTGGGGTTGACCCAATACTTTTCTCACCTCATTTTCTCTCCCCTCTCCCCATCATTTGGCTGGCCCTATCCTCCTCTTACAGCAACAGCAGCCCTCCCCTTTTCTCCTCTCATTTCTCTTCAAAAATTCTTCAAAATTGCCTCAAATCCATCAAAAAAAATCCCAAAATCCAAATCCAACTCTTACCGATTTTAACTTAGCCTAACATACATGGATTGTGGTGAAAAGAGAACATTTTGAGAGGCTAGATTTCATGTTGATCCATGGTTCATGAGGTATAATTTTAACCTTATGCTTATATTGTTGTTTAATTGCTTCAATGTTAACAATTTAGATGTTTAATTGGGTTTTATTGCAAGTTTGGAAAATTCAAGACTAGGGTTTGAATTTAATTAGGGTTTTTATCATTAGTTTACTGTTGTAATGAGGAGATTAACATGTAATTGTATGCAAAATCTAAGTTGGTTACTACTTGCTAATTTGTTAATTTAAAATTGTGATAATTATGCTAATTTGCTAACTAGGTTTTTAAAATTGGTTTAATATTTGGGTTTAAAAATGTAATTAGGTTTTTCATGATTTCATTAACATTATAAATTGTAGTTTAATACTTTAGTTCATGAAAATCCAAGCTAAATTGTTGTTTGTGTATTTTTGTTATAAAATTGTTAAAATTGGGTATTTTGTAAACTAGAATTTTAGGGTTTATGGAATTTAATGAGATTAAATTATGGGAATTTTTTTTATGACTTATTTAAGATATTTAATAAGTATTATGGCCGCTAGATTTATTTAAACATCGAGTTTTGTACTAAAACGGGTAATTTTTGCTTGCTAGATTTTCGGAAAAATGACTTTTAAGGTGAATTTGGGGTTTTGGTGAATTCTAACCTATTTTATATTATAATTAGTGTTCGTGAATGCGCAAATGAGAGTGTTTGGGTTTTTCTCGATGGTTTGAAGTTTGTACATCGACATCGAGGGTTGGTTTGGCTATTCTTGCCTGCGTAGGCGATAGGTTTTGACCTATGCTTGATACGCGTGCCGATTTGATTTTCGTATGCCGTTTCGATTTCGAATTTGGTTTTAATGCGATACGGTGCGTTAAGATGTAGGTAGCCCATGTGGACTTCGAGACGACAAGAAAGCGCGTGGCGACATCGGCACCGGCGAGCGAGGACCAGGTGAGTAGATTTATATCTACGGGGAGAAGTCGGGTGGATAGCGTATAGCACCCCCGCAGTTCGTAGTGATGTATACGAATGCGTATACACACATATATTGATTATATATTATTTGAGGTTATTGATGCTAAATATGGATATTTGGTGTGGTTGGATGATTTAGTGTCGCGAAACCCTAGAGTAGTGGTCACACCACACATGCACACACCCACCCATACTTGCATTTATTCTTCTTTCATATGCGCTTATATGGGATTCTATATAGTTATGTGTTCACATGGGTATGGGACTATGTGTTCATATACTGGATTTGAGATGAGTCGATGAGATTTTAGTTGAGGCTGTGAGATCGGTGATATGGCAGGATTTGTACTTGAGATACGTCCTGATGTTATAGCGGATCTTTGGATGAAAATGCCATGTGAATAGTGATATTAGTAGTGTACTAGACGTAGGTCAGTACCCCAGATGATGATCTTGATAAAGAGGAGACCAGATGAACAGTGTGATGAGTATGATATTGACCCGTACCCAGATTTGGGGATGCCGTACGACGGATTTACGTACGAGCTATATATTGATGATTGATCCAAACTCTTGACTTGGGATGTCTGATTATAGATATGGTATCGGATATGATATTATTGAGGCGGGATCACCGACTAATATATATACAGGTATGTATACGTATCGACTCAGATGTTAGGCGGTTTCCTTACTTGTTAGTTCAGCCGTATAGTTTAGTGTAGTTGTTAGACTAGATTAGACTCCTACCTATTTCAAAACTAACGAATCGTGGGTATTTTAAAAGATAGGTCAAGGGATTCTACGAATATTTCAAAAGACGTATCTTTTCTTAAAAACACCGTAGCCCTTATTTTCAAAACACCGCGATTCGTGTTATTTCAAAAGGCACTATTGTAGGACTTATAATAGGGTAATGCAGTTTAGTTATCGTTGTGTCTAGTATTCCGCACATTATTGCTGTCGCTCCGCATCGCATACTTATATTGTTATTTCATATTGCATTGTTGATATTATACTGTTAGGACACCAGCACCATTACCGATGATGCGTATGTACCACGTACACTTACTTGCCGGCTCACACACATCTTCATCGGTAATTGCCAGGTCACGTACACCTTAGAAAATATTATTGCTTAACTTAGCTTGATAGCTAGTAGTTTGACATGATATTAGTGTACTTACCTTATATGCCAGTTTAGATATTGTAGTTATTACTTGTCACTTCATGCATACTGTTATTCATTGTTATGCCGTATTCATGGATTCTCATGCCTATATTCATGGTTTTACATGCTATTGATGATTTGGATTCGGATTTCCATGAGATTTTCTGGATTTGGGGGAAAACCGCAAAACTTGTATAAGCTTCTTTCCTCTCTTTTAAATAAAAAGTGCGGTTTTCCCATGATGTATGAGTCGTCCACCATGAGTTTGCTGATGGATTTCGAGACCCGATTCGAGGAGATGGATGAACCGTTTCGGGTACATGGTGGGCCCGATGCGGTACCCCGGGGCAAGAAGATCATTTTGTTGACGTTGAGCCTGTGCAGGGGAGCACGACCGACCGGTGATTTTACCCGACGCGTCGGATATCCGGAGGATACCGTCGTGGTCTTGAGATGGATGGTAGGGGCCGGTCTGGACTGACGGCGCCCTAGATATTGTGATTAAGACATTGAGATTTTGAGATATTGAGTTACAGAGATTGTGATACAGAGATATCAAGATATTTGGACACTTGTTTTGTGTCGATGCTGGGCACTGTTTTATGCTGATTTCATTTATGGTACCTCATTTTTAAAATACAGAAATCTCACTGATTTATGAAAGCAGTTTTCTTCAGTACATGCATTATGTTTCATGCATTCATACATCATCCATATGATACATTGCTACCTGAGGCACTGACACGGGCACATAGGATTATACTTGGGTTAGATATTTGCCCTAGCCATGGTTATGTGTTGCTGGTTATATTTGAGGATTATATATTATGATCGTATGACCTAGAATTGCGTCATACATGCGATTCCTGTTCGTAGATATATTCTATTCACGAGTTGGCAACTCACCCCCGTTGTGCCACAGTTTCTTGCAGGTTTGCCGTACAGGTTTCATTACGGCTTTGCTGGCATTGCTTCTTTTCGGGTGACTTGCTAGTAGGTGGGTTTATTTGTATCGTACCCATCATTGTACCTTGTATATTATTATTCTGATTGTATCTAGAAGTTCCATCAACCAAATATGTATTTATTTTGAGATAGAGACCAGTGATGTTATTCTTTCGACCTTAGAGTCGCGCATTATATTTCTGTGGATTTCTTGTGGTTTTGAGTTTCCTTTTGAGTTTTTGATCCTCGCCATTGGTGTTGTATATTATATTGCTTGTGTGGTTGTGACTGTCGATTGACGAAGAGCTAGCTCCCGCTTGGGGATGCCTTTTATTGATTTCGTATAATATTCATGTTGTATCCCGTTTGGGAGCCAGTATTTACAAAGGAGACTCTGCCGAAATTTTCAGGAAATATTTGATGTTTTTAAAACTGCATAATTCGGCTTATGCTATTAAAACTACTTGATTTTAAATTAGTTTTCCTTCACTCTACTACTTTTCTTGGTTTGGATTTCTGGGTTTTCGGCTAACTTAGATTATGTACGCCTCGAGTCGTTTCATAGTTTAAGTGCCGGTCATATTCCGTACTTTTGGGACGTGACAGACTAAGTGACCAAGATTAACCGAACCTTCTTATAACAGTGGCTTTTGGATTGTCAGAGTTGCAAATCTCATTGCCACTCCTACTTTTACGCTTTTCTCCAGAACACCTCGTATTACTACGAACATCCACTTCCATTGGATAAAACCATCGTATAGTTATATACGAACTCGAAGGAACTTGTTCCAGATTCGAGAATGGTTTCCGGTCCTGGAGAAAACGAATAGGACTATTCAGTTGTCTTCTCCTTTTACCTTCTCTCAGGTTGCGAGTGCTCCTTGGATTAGGATGGTACACCTGTTATACTAATTGGATAGTCTTCTTCCAAACCATAGGCAAGTGCCGAAAGGTAGGGAATGAAGAAAACCAATAAGCCAAACGATGGTGTACAAAAGGTAATAAGTTAAGATAAATAAAGAGATTAGTAAGAGGGCAAAGTAAATTGCGACTGCTATTCACGACCAAACCAAGTATTTCATCGCCACTCCTACTTCACCTTTGTATTTCTCCAGGACACTCTGTATCACTACGAATATCCACAGTTTATTGGATACTCCATCATATGGTTATATACGAACTCGAAGGAACTTATTCCAGTTCGGGGATGGATTCTGGTTCAGGAGAAATAGGAATAAGGTTTATTCAGTTGTCTTTTATCTTCACCTTCTCTCAGATTGCGGGTGCTCCTAGGATTCGGACAGTACACCCATTATGCTTATTGGATAGTCTTCTTCCAAACCATAGGCTGGTGCCGAACGGTAGGGAAGGAAGAAAACCATTTAGCCTAAAGGGGTGTACAGAAGGTAATGACTAAAAACATATAAAGGGATTTGGATAGATGGCAAAGAAATATACGGTTACAGTTGTGAATCTGATAATGGAAGAGGTATTACTAGGAATACCCGGATGCCCCTTCGAAACATTTATATGTTTCAGTTTCACTGTGTGTTGTTGAAGGAAAACTGATTTCACAATTTGCCCTTGCTCCAGGGTATGTATTTACCAGGTTTGATTCTCATATCTTTATGGTTTTACAGATGATGAGTGAGAGTAAGTTATTAGGAATTGGGCGATCATCCTCATTATATCGGGATTCGTTGTAATTGGTGATATTTGAGGAAATCGCCTGGGTTGTTTGCCGGACGGCAAATATTTGGTTTTGAATATCCGTTGTTATGCACCAATTTCAAATTGATATATCTGTACGTTTATTTTTATAAAGTGAGATATAACTTTTTGAAATTATGTCTATGACATTTACCTATATCAGTGGATGGTTAGGTAAGGAGCATTAAACAGCGGTGTTATTCTTCTTAACCATAAGTACAGTTTTCAACCTACGACACGCAGGGAATGAGTTATTAGACTCAGGGGACATATACAGAGTATTGTATGATGTCCAGTGTCCATGAAGACAGAGGGGTTGGTACTCATACTATATTCTGTTTACTTGTGACTTCTCTAGTTCGTAGACATGTGTTTCGATGAAATGCAAGGTCTACGTTTTGAGAAGTTATAGGTATAAGAAAAAAGTAGAGAACCGGGCATTGCAAGTATCAGGATTTTTCAAGGTTATCGAAGATGTAGATACTTGTGTATGGTATTCAGTTGATAGTAATGATTATGAGAACTTGCTTCTCTTTCAGGTTAATCATAATTGGATGTATTCCTAAGTTGAGTAATGCTGATCGGCCTCTCTCCATTTAGTTGACATGCACTGGAGAGAGCTGCATGATTTGAATCTGGTTCCAATTAAATCAGTGCCTCTTTTTCTATATTGGATATAGAATAGTTCATATCTTAACATTGTTAAGGCACGGGGAGTTATCCGGCTTATGCTTAAAACCAGACTCTGGATAACTCAAAGCACGTTTCTGTAATGGCAGTTTGTGGGTTGACCCGGGCTATGACGAGGGTTGACTTTCTACCATCTGGAAGATCAATAGTGTTATTGTTCTTGACTCGCCACAGTTTTAGTAAAATGGATTTTTTTCAGAAAACAGTAGTGGGAGTATGGTAGAACTGGAAGTGATTCTAGAACCGCAAACGATTACTGATAGTTTGATAAGAACCTAAAGATTCAATCAGGTTTGACATTCCATTGGCTATTCCGCAGATATGGTGGGTAACCTCAGGCACCCGAGAGGTACTCCGGTAGCCTCAAGGACGGTGACAGGGAGGTTCTTGTTTACGCAGACTTGCCATTGCTATTATTCCAGACTGTGAGACCCGGCAGGAGGATGAGTATAGGGTCGTTCTAGACTAGCTTTAGAAGTGTACGTGTAGATGACTCTGCCAGAGGGATGTCATAGTCAGTGGGAGCAGCGAAAGCATAGTGGACAAGTTGCTTATGTCTATTTATAGACTAAAGCAGATATAGCGGAGATAGATCACCTATTTCTGATATGACAGTCATAGGTTTGACATCATCAGAATAGGGGATGGATCAATTAAGAAGGTAGTAGGGTGTGATGTCCTAGTATTTGGATGGCATACACAGAGTAGGAAGTGAAATTCCTATACTACGATCGGTTATACTTTGGTTGTCACACAGTGGTTTCTCCACAAAGGACATGGATTTCATATCAGAAATTCTGGTTACTGGATCTATGGTTTTAGATCTAGATTTGGGTAGTTTTCCAATCAGGGTACTTAGATAGCATTCTAAAGGTGATTTAGAATGGACGACTCTTGGCATGGTTGTGTACCTGCAGGTGATGGAGTCACCCTCTCTAAAGGTGTCTTACAGACTAAAGGGGAGAGGGATGTGCATGATTGGCAGATCACTTGTTTAGGCAATTGAGTCAATCATGAGATGTCAAGTACCTCAGCAGATGTTGTTTTTTGCATCAGATGCAATAAGTTGATATTAATCCTGTAGCGTCTTGAAATGTCGTTTTGGTGTTTTCCCGAAAATCGGTGAAAATGTGGTATTTTTCCGTAAATCGTCTTTTTGTTATTTTGAAGTTTAGGACTAATTATACCTAATTTGGATAGGTAATTGCTTGTTTTTAGTAGCAAATGAGTTACTTATGAAATTCTGGTCGTTTAAAAATTTTCCCTAATTTTTCAATTTTTTTAATATTATTTTAAGCCGGTAAGAAAATACAATAATTAGCGATAAATACAAATTTAATTAGGCTAAATTTAAGCTTTAAAATCATGTTAATTAAAATCTAGTTGTAACCTAAATTTTTAGTAATTTATTTTAAGTTTTAACTAATTTTTATTATGGAAAACGAAATTTATGGAATTTAAGCTAAAACTTGCAATTTTGGACTTGTAGGGGGTCTTTTTGCATAAAATTTCTTTTGTAAAACCCCATTCACCCTTCCCTCACTCCCTTGGCCGGCCCCACCTCCTACTGCAGCACATTTTCCCCCCCTCCAAATTGTATTCTTCAACTCCTTTTAAATTGTTTAAAAAGGGTTTAAAATGTGGTAATGGGTGGGGGTATTATGGTATTTTTGGGGGGGGGCTTTGACTTAGACTTTTACACCATCCCTTCACATCCCCCATCCCTCTCCTCTCAGCAGAAAATCCTGCACCAACAGCCCCAAATATTTTCCCCATTTCTTCTTCTCTTTTGCTTCATTTTCATCTCAAAAATTCAACAAAATCCACAATTTCCTTCACAAATTCAACACAAAACCATATTCCATCTCTTCTCCAACCTAATTTGGTTCAAATCAAGAAGAAAGGAGGTGTCTTGGGAGGTTTAAGCAAGCTTAGGATTGAACTTTTGAGGTATAATTTCTAATCAAATGGTTAAATTGTAGCTTAAGTGTGCTAAACTAGAATCTTGAAATTTGTTTAGTGTTAAATTTAGTGTTAGTTTCTAATCTAATTTTTTTAAGAGAGTAGTTTGTTTAAACTAGGTTTTTTTAGCACCATTGATTAGTTAATTAAGTTATCTTGTTATCTAGTTATTATACAAACCTAATTTATGAGATTACTTTGCTTATGTGGGCATTGATATGTGTTAATTTATGTTGTTCAAGTGTGAATTTTGATTTAATTGATGGTTATAAAAATCAAGAGAGGGTCGTTTATGGAAAATTATGATTTGAAGCATTGTAATGTGTTATAATTAAAGTGATTGTGGTTAACTAGTTATGCGGTTGGATGTTCTTGCTAGTTTGTGTTAACTTTATCGCTAATTGTCGATGTTTGCACCTAATTGCCAATTTCTAGCTTACTAGTTTTGTTATAAAATATTGTGGTGAATTATTTGCAATATCTTGATGATATTTTTGGCATATCCTATGACATTTAGGATGTGTGAGTGTGGATGTTTTGAGTGTTCGGGTTTTAGTTTTTCCGGGCGACCAAATCGACGTTTTAGTTAGTTTTTGCGATTTTCGCGTGTGTTCCGCGCACCTTGTGCACGTTGTACCTAGCTTGTGAACATTAGTATTTTCGTTTGGGTTTTGCGTCGTTCTCGATACGTAACCTTATGTTTGGTATTGATGTAAATTCCAGGTTCGGTCGCGGAGACATCAGACGCGGCACGAAAGGGGAAAGCGGTGATTGGACGTGACTAGCTAGGGATTCCGGTGAGTAGAAGTAACATCTACGGGGGACTATCGTTGGATGGAGCAAGTCGCCCGATAGTTTTAGTAACTTAAAAGATTCTTAGTAATGTTAGTAATTAGGGGTGTAATACTTGTATGATTATTTGCTACATTCATGCCTTATATTGACATACATATGCGAACCCATTTTATAGGACACCTGCACCATTGCCAGGATTTTTATATGCAGCACGAGCACTATTCATGCTTACACCCACGCCCTGGTGATTGCCATGCCACCACACTAGATAACCTTTAAATTGAAACCTTTTACTATAATTGATACTTAAACTTGTGCTATTGCCTTTAATTCCTTAAAATGAAATCGTAGGATTGCTATTCAGGTGCATGTACCTCATCATATTATTTGTTCATGCTTAGTCTATTAATCACACATCGCAACTTGATTATTGATACCATATGCATTCATTATCATTGACATATGCACTTATGAGGGTTTCTTGAGATTTTATGATATTTCTGGATTTCGGGGGAAAGCCGCAAAATTTCTAAACTTATTATATTTTTAAAATATGTAAATTGCGGTTTTCTAGTGATGTAAATGTCGTCCACCATGAGTTTGCTGTGGTTTTCGAGACCCGTTTCGAGGAGTTAGATGAACCGTCTCGGGTACATGGTGGGCCCGGTAAGGTACCCCGGGGCAAGAAGCTCGTGGTGCTGACGATGAGCCTGGCAGGGGGCGGATTACCTACCGGTGACTGTTTGGGACGGCGGATATCCAGAGGATACCGACCGTGGCCGCGAGTTGATGAGATATTGATATTGAGATGGGTCAGCCGGATGGCTGAGGCCAGAGATACTATGATATGGATATATGAGATTTGTGATAATTTTGAGGTGTCGTTGCTGGACACCGATTCTTGTTGATTCTATTGGTATTGTGCTGGTATTTCAAAAGAGATTCCTAAAAGAAAAACATGATTCTTATACTTACACATTCAGATCATGAGTTGATTCGCATTGCATTCATACCTGCTAGTATATTCATATTGCATACATACCTGCTATTATGTCCTGCCTTACCTGTATTTTAGATGCTAGGATGCTTGTGTGCATGCATTCGATAGCCTGTGTAGATGTTATTTATTACTCACGAGTTGGAAACTCACCCCCGTTGTGCCACAGCCTTTTGCAGGTCCGCTCCGTCAGTACAGTAGCGGCGGGTGCACTTGCTTCTTTTGCCTCTTTTGCCTGGACTCGAGGTTTTGCTCTTAGGTGGGTTATATTATTATTTTTGTACCATCTTGTATATTCTTTGTATCTAGTGTACTCTATCTACTGTACCTACCAGTATTGTTGTATATTGACCTAGAGATGAGACTGTGAGATTTGTGGACTTTTTGCTGTATTTTGGGGTCGAGCACACTTGAGTCGACGTGCGGTTTTCTCATGCTTCTTTATGATTATTTTGCATGTTGTTGTTTTATATTGCGTGGGATTTATGACCGCCTTGTGGCGAAGAGCTAGCTCCCGCTTGGGGATGACATATTTGTTGGATTCATATATATTCTTGTTGTACCCATTTTGGGGGCCAGTATTTACAAAGGAGACTCTGCCGAAATTTTCGGAAAAATTGATATTCTTTTTAAAAAGGCTTGATGTGACTCATTTGATAAACTCGCTTTCAATTGATTGGTTTTCCTTCATTCTTTTGCTTATTTGGTTTTGGTTTCTGGGCTTTGGTTTACTTATTTTACGGATGTCTTGAGACGTTTCGTAACTTAAGTGCCAGTCACGTTCCGTATCCTGCGGGTCGTGACAAATCCTATCCTGGAGAAACGTTCGAAAGCAGTTTTAGAACATAAGTGGACGTTCTAGGGAAATAATAACGACAGCCTCATTCGGGAGACGGTTATCATTCCAGGCTTCCAAGGTGACCAAAATGACAGAGTGACTGTCAGAGTTATAGTTTTCCCTCTGACGAGGGGAAGTAGTTTGGACAGGAGGTCCAAGAGGATACTGAGGGAGGCATGGCGTAGGATACTGATTAAGTTCAGTTGTCGATACAGTCTAAGAAGTTTGGATTTGGAGTTCATCTATGTACTAGGTCCCATCAGATATCCAGACATATTCTAAGACAGGTATTGCTTATTTCGGGAGATCGCTTTCTCCGCGAACTTGAGATAAAGAGAGACAAGAAAAGAAACACCAGGACGGATCCACTCACTGAGGCTATTCCTCGAACGTAATAGTTTCACAAACGGGCTTTGTGAGACTGATCAGTAGAGGAGTTGGGTGTTCGGTATCACACGGCCAGTGAGTATTCGACATCGCAATAATTAGCCTTGAGTGCAATGGGAGATTGTTGGATATAATGCCCTTAGAGTCAATTATTGGATCACAGGCACGTAAATGCAATGATTGAAGGAGGACCTATACCGGTAGGACAGTCTTACTCGAGAGGTTTGTATACTATCTGGTTTATCTTTATCATCGTGTACTTGCTTTAGGTGACATTGTAGTTCACTATTACATGTTGATAGAGA
Source organism: Agapanthus africanus (assembly GCA_030015575.1). Classification (NCBI taxonomy): domain Eukaryota; kingdom Viridiplantae; phylum Streptophyta; class Magnoliopsida; order Asparagales; family Amaryllidaceae; genus Agapanthus; species Agapanthus africanus. Next base: position 283,363,041 of record CM057343.1, on the reverse strand, counting down.
ATAGTATGCTACCATGGTTTATCTTTATCATCGTGTACTGCTTTAGGTGACCTTACAGGTCACTATTGCATGTTCATAGAGCCCATATGATTCTTGCTTGACTACCAGCAGTATTATGGCGATCATATACGTGAGAGTTGGGTAGTCTATAAGCACATCCTTAAAGTGGTCCCTAGTCGTGCGAGTTTCGAGACTGGGCATCGATACTCCATTAGTAGACTAGTGTATACAACCGAGACCCTACGAGGGGCGGTATCCGGTCTCACAAGCCATTGGTGTCAGTTGGATCACCTAAGATGTATATAGGTGCTCATTGGGTTATGAGTACACCGGACAGAACTCGTCGGGAACATGCTAGTTAGTATTATACCTGACGTCAGATTGCAGTTCCCTAGTGACATGTGTACAGGTTAGTTCATCGACCTAAGATCGTCATTTGTCTCGTGTGAGTTCCCACTGTGCTTTGATTACTACCCTACTACGGCTCAAAGGAGTCGTGCAAACAGGTTATAGTTGGGTACAGTCCCGAGCCACATCGAGGTAGTGAGTGGATCGGCAGGGGTTTCATCTCTTCTGGTATTGGGGTGAGATCGCACTGTGTCAAGGAGAGCCATTACACGAAGTCCTTGGCCAAGGCAGGAGATTTAGTGGTTGGTATTCCAGTAGTATCTCAGGATGTTCTGGGCTACACTCCGACACGACTTGTACCGCTTTTGAGGGTCTTACTTTTACCAACCCCCTAGGCCCGACATGCGATGCTCATAGACGAACGGAACGGACAGTACGGATATTGTCGCTGACAGGCTCAGTAGGGTGTCAGGATGAGTTCGCTCATTGGCCTCCCTTTTAGTCAATACCTGGTAGCCCGTTACGTACGGCTAATACCTCTGACGTGCTAGTGGTTAAATCCACAGCCAAAGTATTGACGAGTCTTTAGAGTCCCCCACAGACAGTTTCTCAAGTATCAGGCAAAACGTTGTAGAGGCCGTATGATATATGGCAGGGTTCAATCATATACGTGCAGTAGTGCACGGATCATGATCGGGCGGATCATACTAGTGGGCTTTGGTTTAAGCCGGATTCTAGTATTAGATTTGTTGGATTACTTTAGTCTCATCGCATTCGCATTCGGTCGTAATGCGGATGCAGGTATGTATATACAGGTGAGGGGTATCCTTGTGATCCATCACGAGTTTACTTTAGATGTTACCGTATCTTTTTATTGTTGTAAACATTTGGATTGATGTTTACAAATGGATATTGTGAACTAGATATCATGATTATGAGCATTAATTGTGACACATGCACAAGTGGTGACTCATGGTCTCTTTCTTTGTGCATGTGTCACATATTGTGATTAATTTGTGTTGATATGATGAGAAGAGAAAGAGAGGGGCTACCTTATGAGAGCTTGGTCTTGTATTTTTTTCTCACACTCTCTCACATTTTATCATAGCAAAACAAAAGAAAAGAAAAAGCTTCTACTTCTTCTTCCTCTTCTAGCTCATTATCTCCATCAATGGCTTCATCTCTAACCTCTATCCAAATCAATGGATGCAAGAGACAAAGTGATCACAAACATTCTCTACAACACCTTGGACACGTCGGCTAGCACACTTCGTGCCCGAGTTGCTTCGGATGAAGCGGGAGCCTGTAAAAAGACTCGTAGATGTTGTGCCCTTTCCGACGAGGAGATTGAGACCGGAGATGCCGCGAGGAGCTTGGGATGGTGGCCAATGACCGAAGGACACGGATCGATCGGTATAGCTTTCCAACCCTCTCTCTAGTTGCTAGTTGTAGGTTAATGGTTCGATCCGGGTTTTAAGCATACGATAGCGCCGGTTTCTAGTTTAAAAAAGTTTTCGTTTCCGCATTTTGGCCTCGGAAAGACGGCCGGGGCGCTACCGTAGTCATACAGTTTCATGGATTTACTTGAGATGTATGGATATATGGATTGCGAGTGTCGGAGTTGGACATTCAGGTTCCGTGGACTGCGAGTGTCGGAGTTGGACACTTAGGTTCCGTGAGATGTATGGATATGTGGATTGCGAGTGTCGGAGTTGGACACTCGGGTTCCGTGGATTGCGATTGTCGGAGTTGGACACTCAGGTTCCGGGAGATGTATGGATATGTGGATTGCAAGTGTCGGAGTTGGACACTCAGGTTTCGTGGATTGTGAGTGTCGATATAGGACACTCAGGTTCCGTGAAATGTATGGATATAAGGGCCAGTCCTGGTGACGGCGTGTAACGTTTTGAAAATCGTTTCGGTGAAATTTCGAAAAATCGGTAAAATAAGGAGGGTTTTCCGTAAAAGGTCAAAATACAAATATCTTTATTACAAAATTAAATATACATATTCTAGCTCTGAAATTGCTAGTATTTGGTGTTTATTGAGCCACTGGTGAAATTTCAAATTTTCTGAATTTTTTTTCGAAATTAATTATTTTAATATTATTTTAAGCCGTCACTAATATATTTAATTAGGGAAAATTACAAATTGGAATGAGTTGAAACAAATTTTGTGCATCATAAAACATTAAATAAAATTTTATCATATGGTTTTTGAAACGAAATCGTTTGCCAAAACGGTTTAGAAAATATTGAAGAAAAAGGCTTATTTTGTGAAAATAAAAGGGTTTTGGTGCATATTGTATTGGTGTTTGGTGTTCATTGCTCCACACACACACCCTCTCTCCTCCCCACAATGTGGCCGGCCCTCTTTTTAACAGCCCTCTCTCTCTCTCTTTCTCTCTCCAATCACCTCATTTTTTCACTACTTTTAAAATAGAAAAAGAAAAGAAAAGAAAGAAGCATGGGCTTTGTTGACTTGTGATTTTGCTCCAATACAAACAATCACTCTCTCTCTCCCCCCTAACTAAATGGCCGAGCCTCCCCTTCCAAAAATTCTGCATCAGCCCCTCCCATTTCTTCTCCTCTCATTCTCATCAAAAATCCCCAAATTTTTCCTCAAAATCCATACAAAATCAAAGCTAATCCAAATCCAACCTTTACCCATTATTCCTTTGTCATTCAAGCATCGATCTTGGAGCTAGTGAACCAATTTGGAGGCTATGTTAGCATGCTAGATCTCAATCATGTTGAGGTATAAATCCTAAACCATAATGTAATTTTCGATTAATTACTTCAATGTAGTCTAATTAGGTGTTAAATTGTGGGTTTAATTGAATGTTTGGAAATTCAAGTGGGAATTTTGAATTGAAGCCAGGGATTGAATTAAATTAGGTTCTTTATCATTAGCTTATGATTGTAATGAGGGGATTAACATGTAATTGAATGCAAAATCTAATTTGATTACTAGTTGCTAATTTATTAGTTTAAAAATGGTGATAATTATGCTAAATTGCTAACTAGGTTTTAGAAATTAAATAAAAACGTGGGATTAAAATCTAGTTAGGATTTTTAGCACATCATTAAGGTTTCCATGAGTGGTTTAACCATTTAATATATGCAAAACCAAGTTTAATTGTAAAATTGTGAATTTTACATTAAAAAGTGTTAAAATTGATATTTTTGCAATCTAGGATTTTGGAAATTATGCAAATTTATGTGATTAAATTATGGAAATTGTTTTTATGACTTATTTAAGTTATTTAATAAGTATTATGGCCGCTAGAATTGTTTAAACATCGAGTTTTGTACTAAAACGGGTAATTTTGCTTGCTAGTTTTTCGGAATAACGGCTTTTAAAGTGAATTTGGGGTTTTTGTGAGTTTTAACATATTTTATATTAAAATTAGTGTTCATGAATATGCAAATGAGTGTATTTGGGTTTTTCTCGATGGTCTGGCGTTTGTACGCCGACGTCGAGGGTTTTTGGGTCGATTTGTGAAAGCAACCATGGGTTTTGACCTATGTGGGTTTCGTGAGTCGTTTTGGTCATGAGTCGGATTTTAATGCGATATGGTGCATTATAATATGTAGGTACCCCATATGGACTTCAAGACGACCAGCAAGCGCATGGCGACGTCGGCACCGGTGAGCGAGGACCAGGTGAGTAGATTTATATCTACGGGGAGATGTCGGGTGGATGGCGTATAGCACCCCCGCAGTCCGTGGTGGTGTATACGGATGCGTATACACACCAACAATTTTTATTTAAAATGGGATTAATAACGATGTTAGGATGGATATTGGTGTGTTGGATTACTTTAGTGTTGCGAACCCTAGGGTAGTGTCGCACTACACATACACACATACATATTTGCGTACATTCCTATTTATATGTGCTCATGGGATTCTTGATAGTTATGTGTTCACATGGGTATGGGACTATGTGTTCACATACGGATATGAGGATGATACTTGGGATTGAGCTGAGTCGATGAGATTTGTTTTGTGGTTGTGATATCGGTTTGTACGAGACTGTCGATCAGTAGTCAGATCATGACTATATTGGTGATATTAGTATTATACTAGACATAGGTCAGTACCCTGGACTATGACCTTGGATAAAGAGGATACCAGATGAATAGTGTGATGAATATGATATTAACCCGTACCCAGATTTAGGGATGCCGTACGATGGATTTACGTACGAGCTATATTTTGATGATTGATCCGCACTCTTGACTTGGGATGCTGATTATAGATATGGTATCGGATATGATATTATTGAGGCGGGATCACCGACTAATATATATACAGGTATGTATATGTATCGACTCAGATGTTAGGCGGTTTCCTTACCTGTAGTCCAGCTGGTTAGCTTAGACCTTTAGTTTAGTTTAGCTGTTAGATTAGATTCGATTCTTACCTATTTCAAAAACTAACGAATCGTGGGTATTTTAAAAGACAGCCCAAGGGATCCTATGGATATTTCAAAAGACGTATTTTTCATAAAAACACCGTAGCCCCTATTTTCAAAACCCCATGATTTGTGTTATTTCAAAAGGCACCATTTGTAGGACTTATATTAGATTAATGCAGATTAGTTATAGTTGCGTCTAGTATTCAGCTCCCGCTCATTATTGTGGTTCGCTTTGCATCGCATGCTTATATTATGTTTCATACTCCATTATTGATATCATGTTGTTAGGACACCAGCACCATTACCGATGATGCGTATGTACCACGTACACTTACTTGCCGACTCACACACATCTTCATCGGTAATTGCCATGTCACGTACACCTTAGAAAATACTATTGCTTGACATAGCCTGTTAGCTAATAGTTTAGACATTGTAGTTATTACCTGCTACTTCATGCATACTGTTATTCATTGTTATGCCGCATTCATGGATTCTCACGCAAATATTCACTATTTTACGTGTTATTGAGGTTTTGGATTCGGATTTCCATGAGAATTTCTGGATTTGGAGGAAAACCGCAAAAACATAAATAAACCTTTTCTCTCTTTAAAATAAAAAGTGCGGTTTTCCCATGATGTATGAGTCGTCCACCATGAGTTTGCTGATGGATTTCGAGACCCGATTCGAGGAGTGGAGGAACCGTTTCGGGTACATGGTGGGCCCGGTGCGGTACCCCGCGGCAAGAGGAATGTGTTGTTGACGTTGAGCCCGGCAGGGGAGCACTACCGACCGGTGATATTACTCGATGCGTCGGATATACGGAGGATACCGTCGTGGTCTTGAGATGGATGGTAGGGGCCGATCTGGATTGACGGCACCCTAGATATTGATTTTGAGATATTGAGGTACAGAGATTGTGATACAGAGATATCGAGATATTTGGACACTTGTTTTGTGTCGATGCTGGGCACTGTTTTATGCTGATTTCATTATGATACCTCATTTTAAAAATACAAAGGAAATCTCACTAAATTATGAAAACAGTTCTTCATTTACATGTATTCTGTTTTCATGCATTCATACCTCATTCATATGATATATTGCTACCTGAGGCACAGACATGAGCACATGAGATTACACTCGGTTTAGATATTTACCCTAGCCTTGTTATAGGTTGCATGTTATATTTATAATTGAGGATATATTATGATCTTTGACCTAGGTTGCGTTATTTATGCGATTTCTTCCGTAGATATTTTTCTATTCACGAGTTGGCAACTCACACCCGTTGTGCCCCAGTTTCTTGCAGGTTTGCCGTACAGGTTTCATTACGGCTTGCGGGCATAGTTTCCTTCGGGTGATTTGCTAGTAGGTGGGTTACTTGTATCGTACCCCCATTATATATCTTGTATATTATTATTCTGTTGTATCTAGAAGTTCCATCAACCAAACATGTATTTATTTTGAGATAGAGACCAGTGATGTCATTCCTTCGACCTTAGAGTTGCGCGTTGTATTTCTGTAGTTTTCTTATGCTTTTGAGTTTCTTTTTGAATTTTGATCCTCGCCGTTGGCGTTGTATATTATATTGCTTGTATGGCTGTGACCGTCGATTGACGAAGAGCTAGCTCCCGCTTGGGGATGCCCTTTTATTGATTTCGTATACTATTCATGTTGTATCCCGTTTGGGAGCCAGTATTTACAAAGGAGACTCTGCCGAGATTTTCAGTAAATTTTTGATGTTCTTACAAACCGCATAATTCGGCTTATGCTATTAAAACTACTTGTTTTAAATTGGTTTTCCTTCACTCTATTACTTTTCTTGGTTTGGATTTATGGGTTTTCGGCTTACTTAGATTACGTACGCCTCGAGTCTTTCGTAGTTTAAGTGCCGGTCATGTTCCGTACTTTCGGGACGTGGCAAAGTTGGTATCAAAGCGTTAGGTTTTACCTTCGGAGCGTAGGATGACCCTTGGTTGATGGAATAGCTGACTAAAGTAGAGTGACGTACCGTGGGTATGTTCCGCGGTATACTTACGATACGCTACTCCACTTAAGAAGCCTTAGGATGTACATTTCTTTGTTCAGTATTATATTCATTCCTGATCTAGCTTCATCGATAACAGTTATGGTTTTGCTGCCACGATTACGGGCAGGGAGAGCTACAGCTAGAGTTGCGGTCAGCACGAGCTCGTCACGAACGAGGACTGACCAGGGCGAAATTCCGGCAACACACGATTGCAGAGATGTGTCTTTTTACTGTGTTTCTGCGCCACGAGCGTTTGGCGGATCGCCTTTAAGAGGTTACTCGGATGTGCTGATCGACACTAGAGGATTGAGCCAATGATTGAGGCCAGCCAGATTTCGATGACCGTTGGTGTGTTGCTTATTCATAATGATCGAAGGCACTATTCAGCGTGCAGGCGAGCGAGCCAGTTATTGCTGCGAACGACGAGATATTGCCCCAGATGCTGGAATTAGTGAAAAACGAGTTGTACTAAGAGATGATAGAAGGTCGCTAGTCATCGAGGATGAATGACTAGGACATGTGGATCGTTCACCTACCCCGATGCGAGGTCATCAGATAGATTGATTCCAGCTAGAGACGACTTCACGCGGAGACGTTGGGAGTCGACAGGGACGATCGAATGTCAGAAACCTATTATTCTAAGTTTAAAGTAGTCGGAAAGACATGCAGGCAATTCTATGGTCCCTCTAGAAGAATGAAACCCTAACTCGACTTAATGACCGTGTGAAAGCCTTTGAACCTTAGGGTTTGCGGCAGTTCCGCGGCGCCATTAGTGAGGCTTGGGTTTGCCCTTCTACGGCTGAACCACCGATACTGTGGTATGTACTCGATACTATTAAACTGTGCCCAAGAGGTTGAGCCCTTGGGGGATTATGAAGTTTTGACGACTCGATCGGATGGCTCGACTTAATTCGGATGCTAGGTGGTGAGATGCATTTCTTGGGAGACTCCCGATATGAGGGTAGCCGTTGGAGCTCAGTACATGTAGCCACGATGAGACGAGTCCGAAGCAGTCGACATTAGAGAAAGTGGAGTAAAGAGGTCCGTACAAGATCTGGATATGACGACGTTCCACTCCACCGACATCAGAGATGCGATATGCATGCCGAGGCAGAGTACTAAATATACCTTCCAGAAGGAGTCGCGATGGGTATGCAGCTGTTCCGGAACAAGATGCAGATATAAGAAAGGACGATGACTTCCGGACAGTTGGCAGAGACGAGACATGGAAGAGACCGTGAGCAGGATTCCTTCCAGGACACTGCTGCAATGATACTTGCACCCAGGATTAGATGTGTCACGTGCATTCAGAGAGCCAGAGGCCGACGCCAGTGATATGCTGTCTTACGAGTGGTCGCGATGATTGACCGGGAGATGACAAGAGACGTGCCAGAACGGGATCATCCCCGTTAGCACACCTGACAAGGCTGATGGGCCGATGGACCGAGAGATTGGCAATTCCCAGTGAAGACCTTGACCCAGGAGTGGTCATTGTTACGCACACCAGCAGGCCAGAGTTCATGATCATCGACGAGACGTCCCACTAGTGACCGCGACAGTTGGCCCGAGATTCTTAGAGGATGCACTTGAGCGGTACTATTCCGCCATTATTAATTTCGATGTTTTGGGTGATTTATTCGCATGATTTGATTTTGATGATCGAGGATTATGATCTTTGCACAGTGTTGCACTTGATATCATTTTCGTGCTTTGGTTTCACATGTTTCTGATTTTACGGTTTTAGACATTTGAGTTGGTTTTGTGCCTATATACGCACACGATTTGGTTTTTGCACGCGGTATAGTTCATATATGCTTGCAGTGCAGTGTTACGTATGTTGTGCATTTAGATGCCCTGGACTTTGATTTCGATGGTGATGTTCGATATTTGTTTTGTGCACCTGATTTGATTTTGCGCATGTTCGGCACTTGATATTGGATTTCATGATTTCGTTCACGATGGATGCACCCGATTGGATTTTCGCGCATGTTGGGCGCATGTTTTGAAGTGTGATTTTGGTGCACACCAGATGCACTAAATCGAGATTTTTCGTGCATGTCAGATGCACCTGATTTTGCTGTCAGGCACACATGTTGCCTACGACAGATGTTTCGTGCACACCCGATGCACTTAGATGTTGTTTCTGTGCATATGTATGGCGCATATTTGGATTTTGATTTCCGTGCGCACAAGACGCGCGTAGTATTCATACGCGTATTTTGGGATTGATTTTTCTTATAGAGCAGTACGTTTTTATGATATTGCTATGTGTTTTCGTATTGAGCAGGACTAGTCAGAGGACAGTACTTGAATATATTTTACATGTATAGTTTCGAGTTATATCATATTGGTTTTGCTTTGGATTTGGTATTGATGTCTTCCCCATGACTCCGATGATTGCGGGATGCTTGATGGAGTTCTGATTTGAGTTATATGCTCATTGCTCATGCGCATGCATTGCGCTATGATGCGTATTATGTACTTATGGTTCCGGAGCCCCGACGACTTGATGATTTTGCTTAGAAGTTTTTGTATTTGTGGGGAGTTTGAATTTAAATTCGGGGACCGAATTTCTTTAATGGGGGAAGATTGTAACGTTTTGAAAATCGTTTCGGTGAAATTTCGGAAAATCGGTAAAATAAGAGGGGTTTTCCGTAAAAGGTCAAAATACAAATATCTTTATTACAAAATTAAATATACATATTCTAGCTATGAAATTGCTAGTATTTGGTGTTTATTGAGCCACTGGTGAAATTTCAAATTTTCTGAAAAATTTTCAGAAATTAATTATTTTAATATTATTTTAAGCCATCACTAATAAATTTAATTAGGGAAAATTACAAATTGGAATGAGTTGAAACAAATTTTGTGCATCATAAAACATTAAATAAAATTTTATCATATGGTTTTTGAAACGAAATCGTTTGCCAAAACGGTTTAGAAAATATTGAAGAAAAAGGCTTATTTAGTGAAAATAAAAGGGTTTTGGTGCATATTGTATTGTGTTTGGTGTTCATTGGTCCACACACACACCCTCTCTCCTCCCCACAATGTGGCCGGCCCTCTTTTTTACAGCCCTCTCTCTCTCTTTCTCTCTCCAATCACCTCATTTTTTCACTACTTTTAAAATAGAAAAAGAAAAGAAAAGAAAGAAGCATGGGCTTTGTTGACTTATGGTTTTGCTCCAATACAAACAATCACTCTCTCTCTCCTCCCTAACTAAATGGCCGAGCCTCCCCTTCCAAAAATTCTGCATCAGCCCCTCCCATTTCTTCTCCTCTCATTCTCATCAAAAATCCCCAAATTTTGCCTCAAAATCCATACAAAATCAAAGCTAATCCAAATCCAACCTTTACCCATTATTCTTTTGTCATTCAAGCATCGATCTTGGAGCTAGTGAACCAATTTGGAGGCTATGTTAGCATGCTAGATCTCAATCATGTTGAGGTATAAATCCTAAACCATAATGTAATTTTCGATTAATTACTTCAATGTAGTCTAATTAGGTGTTAAATTGTGGGTTTAATTGAATATTTGGAAATTCAAGTGGGAATTTTGAATTGAAGCTAGGGCTTGAATTAAATTAGGTTCTTTATCATTAGCTTATGATTGTAATGAGGGGATTAACATGTAATTGAATGCAAAATCTAATTTGGTTACTAGTTGCTAGTTTATTAGTTTAAAAATGGTGATAATTATGCTAAATTGCTAACTAGGTTTTAGAAATTAAATAAAAACGTGGGATTAAAATCTAGTTAGGATTTTTAGCACATCATTAAGGTTTCCATGAGTGGTTTAACCATTTAATATATGCAAAACCAAGTTTAATTGTAAAATTGTGAATTTTACATTAAAAAGTGTTAAAATTGATATTTTTGCAATCTAGGATTTTGGAAATTATGCAAATTTATGTGATTAAATTATGGAAATGGTTTTTATGACTTATTTAAGTTATTTAATAAGTATTATGGCCGCTAGAATTGTTTAAACATCGATTTTTGTACTAAAATGGGTAATTTTGCTTGCTAGTTTTTCGGAAAAACGGCTTTTAAAGTGAATTTGGGGTTTTTGTGAGTTTTAACCTATTTTATATTAAAATTAGTGTTCGTGAATGTGCAAATGAGTGTATTTGGGTTTTTCTCGATGGTCTGGCGTTTGTACGCCGACGTCGAGAGTTTTTGGGTCGATTTGTGAAAGCAACCATAGGTTTTGACCTTTGTGGGTTTCGTGAGTCGTTTTGGTCATGAGTCGGATTTTAATGTGATATGGTGCGTTATGATATGTAGGTACCCCATATGGACTTCGAGACGACCAGCAAGCGCATGGCGACGTCGGCACCGGCGAGCGAGGACCAGGTGAGTAGATTTATATCTACGGGGAGAAGTCGGGTGGATGGCGTATAGCACCCCCGCAGTCCGTGGTGGTGTATACGGATGCGTATACACACCAACAATTTTTATTTAAAAGAGGATTAATAATGATGTTAGGATGGATATTGGGGTGTTGGATTACTTTAGTGTTGCGAACCCTAGGGTAGTGTCGCACTACACATACACACATACATATTTGCATACATTCATATTTATATGTGCTCATGGGATTCTTGATAGTTATGTGTTCACATGGGTATGGGACTATGTGTTCACATACGGATATGAGGACGATACTTGGGATTGAGCTGAGTCGATGAGATTTGTTTTGTGGTTGTGATATCGGTTTGTACGAGACTGTCGATCAGTAGTCAGATCATGACTATATTGGTGATATTAGTATTATACTAGACATAGGTCAGTACCCTGGACTATGATCTTGGATAAAGAGAATACCAGATGAATATGATATTAACCCGTACCCAGATTTGGGGATGCCGTACGACGGATTTACGTACGAGCTATATTTTGATGATTGATCCGCACTCTTGACTTGGGATATCTGATTATAGATATGGTATCGGATATGATATTATTGAGGTGGGATCACCGACTAATATATATACAGGTATGTATATGTATCGACTCAGATGTTAGGCGGTTTCCTTACCTGTAGTCCAGCTGGTTAGCTTAGACCTTTAGTTTAGTTTAGCTGTTAGATTAGATTCGATTCTTACCCATTTCAAAAACTAACGAATCGTGGGTATTTTAAAAGACAGCCCAAGGGATCCTACGGATATTTCAAATGAAGTATCTTTTCATAAAAACACCGTAGCCCCTATTTTCAAAACCCCATGATTTGTGTTATTTCAAAAGGCACCATTTGTAGGACTTATATTAGATTAATGCAGATTAGTTATAGTTGCGTCTAGTATTCAGCTCCCGCTCATTATTGTGGTTCGCTTTGCATCGCATGCTTATATTATGTTTCATACTCCATTATTGATATCATGTTGTTAGGACACCAGCACCATTACCGATGATGCGTATGTACCACGTACACTTACTTGCCGGCTCTCACACATCTTCATCGGTAATTGCCATGTCACGTACACCTTAGAAAATACTATTGCTTGACATAGCCTGTTAGCTAATAGTTTAGACATTGTAGTTATTACCTGCTACTTCATGCATACTGTTATTCTTTGTTATGCCGCATTCATGGATTCTCACGCAAATATTCACTATTTTACGTGTTATTGAGGTTTTGGATTCGGATTTCCATGAGAATTTCTGGATTTGGAGGAAAACCGCAAAAACATAAATAAACCTTTTCTCTCTTTAAAATAAAAAGTGCGGTTTTCCCATGATGTATGAGTCGTCCACCATGAGTTTGCTGATGGATTTCGAGACCCGATTCGAGAAGTGGAGGAACCGTTTCGGTTATATGGTGGGCCCGGTGCGGTACCCCGGGGCAAGAGGAATGTGTTGTTGACGTTGAGCCCGGCAGGGGAGCACTACCGACCGGTGATATTACCCGACGCGTCGGATATCCGGAGGATACCGTCGTGGTCTTGAGATGGATGGTAGGGGCCGATCTGGATTGACGGCACCCTAGATATTGATTTTGAGATATTGAGGTACAGAGATTGTGATACAGAGATATCGAGATATTTGGACACTTGTTTTGTGTCGATGCTGGGCACTGTTTTATGCTGATTTCATTATGATACCTCATTTTAAAAATACAAAGGAAATCTTACTAAATTATGAAAACAGTTCTTCATTTACATGTATTCTGTTTTCATGCATTCATACCTCATTCATATGATATATTGCTACCTGAGGCACTGACATGAGCACATGAGATTACACTCGGGTTAGATATTTACGCTAGCCTTGTTATAGGTTGCATGTTATATTTATAATTGAGGATATATTATGATCTTTGACCTAGGTTGCGTTATTTATGCGATTTCTTCCGTAGATGTTTTTCTATTCACGAGTTGGCAACTCACCCCCGGTGTGCCCCAGTTTCTTGCAGGTTTGCCGTACTGGTTTCTTTACGGCTTGCGGGTATAGTTTCCTTCGGGTGATTTGCTAGTAGGTGGGTTACTTGTATCGTACCCCCATTATATATCTTGTATATTATTATTCTGTTGTATCTAAAAGTTCTATCAACCAAACATGTATTTATTTTGAGATAGAGACCAGTGATGTCGTTCCTTCGACCTTAGAGTCGCGCGTTGTATTTCTGTGGTTTTCTTATGGTTTTGAGTTTCCTTTTGAATTTTGATCCTCGCCGTTGGCGTTGTATATTATATTGCTTGTGTGGCTGTGACCGTCGATTGACGAAGAGCTAGCTCCCGCTTGGGGATGCCCTTTTATTGATTTCGTATAATATTCATGTTGTATCCCGTTTGGAAGCCAGTATTTACAAAGGAGACTCTGCCGAAATTTTCAGTAAATTTTTGATGTTCTTAAAAACCGCATAATTCGGCTTATGCTATTAAAACTACTTGTTTTAAATTGGTTTTTCTTCACTCTATTACTTTTCTTGGTTTGGATTTCTGGGTTTTCGGCTTACTTAGATTACGTATGCCTCGAGTCTTTCGTAGTTTAAGTGCCGGTCAAGTTCCGTACTTTCGGGACGTGACACGGTGCCTGAGAGATGAGTATTTATGTGTCGTTGATAGACACACGAGGTAGATATCCTCATATATATATATATATATTTATATATATATATACATACACACACACATGTACACAGGCATATGTTTTCATGATATTTAGGGTATCGATGTTGGACACTCAGGTTCCATGATATTGATGTGTCGCGAGGGACACACGTTGATTTATATTCTCATATTTATCTGCATATGCTTTTATGATAGTTATATGCATGATGTTGTTGTGTCATTGGTTGACCCGTAGATGAGATCCACATGCATACATGCATTGATTATTTGGTTGGATGAGATCCACTTGCTGATAGGCATTGATCATGTTGTTGATAAATATGCAGATACGGTCACCCTAAATATCATAGTATTACCTTTATGATATAGTTGACCTAGGAATCGTTGTTTATTTTGGATTCCTATATGATGATGTTTTCTACTCACGAGCTGGTAACTCACCCCCGTTGTGCCACAGTTTTTGCAGGTTGACCGCATGGATCAGTAGCGGCATCTCTAGCACACAGCTGTTTTGGGTGATTTGCTTTAGTGGGTGGTTCATGTTGGATCGTGCCACTCTTGTATTACTATTCCTTTTATATCTAGTCAACTCCATCAAATCAGAAACTAGTATTTGTATAAGTTGTAAGACTTAGCAAGACTTGTAGTTGCGAGACTTGAGCGATGGGTTACATTTCTCTTGGTGGGTTTGATGTCTTTCTTTACTTTTCCTTGTGTGGATCTTCACCGTTGGGCGTTGTATACTTATATTCTATCTTGCGTGGTTGTGACCCCGCCGTTTTGGCGAAGTGCTAGCTCCCGCTTGGGGATGCCTATATCTTGTTGTATATCTGTTTTGGATCAAAATATATGAGGGAGGTGCTGCCCGAAATTTAAAAAAAACACGGGGGGTTAGATTTCTGGGTTTCGGCTTACTTAATTTATGTTGCGCCTTTAGACGTTGCGTGATTTAAGTGTCGGTCATGAACTAAATTTGGGTCATGACAAAGTTGATATCAGAGCGCTAGGTTTAACTTTAATTCGAGTTTAGGTTTGACTATGTGGAGTCTGGGGAGTAATCTATTTCGGAACCTAGGTTTGTCCTTACGGAACATAGACTTGAACAGGGGGGTATTAGACCCTAACTTTCGTTACATAGGCTGAACCTGATTGATGGAGTAGGTAGCTTGAGTAGAGTGACGTACCCTGGTATGTTCCGCAGCATATTTACGATACGATACTCCACTTAAGAAAGCTTAGGATGTACATATCTTAAGACTTGTGATTCTCTTCGTTTCCTTGATTATAAATCCATTTGAGATCCTTGGTTCTATTCATTTCCATGATCATACCCTCACTGATTCCGGTTCTCCTTATAATCATGTATTCATTCTGGATCTGTTGATTCATTTCGTCCCTTTGATCTATTTTCGTCGATACTTGATTGAGGTTCCTGTCACCATGGTTAGAGCGTAGATTGAGTTGCTGCTAGTGATGCGGTCAGGGCAAGCTCGTCGTGGACGAGGACTGACCATCATGTTTTCTGGTGACATGGGAACGTATCGATATAGTGTTGTGTTGTGACCTCTCGTTTGAGATGTGTGTGCCGTTTTATACCAGATGATCGGGCCATTATTAGAGGCTGCCTGTTGTGAGAGGACTGTTGAAGTACACGTACCTCAGAGATTTTGATGTCATCTACCGTACAGACAGATGACCCAGCTGTTGCTGAGATTGATGTGTCGTCACTTCCAGGGCTTACGAGCTGAGATCGCTGGAGCTTTTAGGAAGAGATGCGACAGGAGATAGCTAGACTATCTCGAGTTGAGAGACAAAGGTGATTCGTCAAATTTGATGCGCCGATGCAGGCCAAGTTGAGTTAAATATTTCCAGTGTGGAAAGTCTTACTCAGATCTAGAGTAGATCGATCCAGAGATGACTTTGTTCGTTAGATGATCCGATAGGAGATCAGTAAGTGGACTAGCTTCAGATATAGGACCTCATCCAGATGTGTTGTGAGTTGATCGAGAACGGACGAGTATAGAGTATTCCACCGATGGTTGGTAAAAATCAGACCCCCAAAAAGAGGTACAAGTCGTGTCGGAGTGTAGCCCAGAACACCCTGAGATACTACTGGAATACCTACCTGTAAATCTCCTGCCTTGGCCAAGGACTTCGTGTAATGGCTCTCCTAGACACAGCGCGGTCTCACCCCCAATACCGGGAGAGACGAAACCACTGCCGATCCGCTCACTGCCTCCATGTGGGTCGGGACTGTACCCAACTAAAATCTGTTTGCACGACTCCTTTGAGCCGTGGTAGGGTAGTAATCAAAGCACAGTTGGAACTCACACGAGATAAATGACGATCTCAGATCGATGAACTAACCTGTACACATGTCACCAGGGAACTGCTATCTGACGTCAGGTATAATACTAACTAGCATGTTCCCGGCGAGTCCTGTCCGGTGTACTCATAACCCAATGAGCACCTTTATACATCTTAGGTGAACCAACTGACACCAATGGCTTGTGAGACCGGCCACCGCCCCTCATCGGGGTCTCCACTGTATACACTAGTCTACTAATGGAGTATCGATGCCCAGTCTCAAAACTCCCAGGACTAGGGACCACTTTAAGTATGTGCTTATAGACCCCAGCTCCCACGTATATGATCGCCATCATACTGCTGTAGTCAAGCAAGAATCCTATGGGCTCTATCAACGTGCAATAGTGACCTGTAATGCCACCTAAAGCAGTGCACGATGATAAAGATGAACCACGGTAGCATACTATTCTCTATCAACGTGTAATAGTGAACTACAATGTCACCTAAAGCATGTACACGATGATAAAGATGAACCAGATAGTATACAATCCTCTCGAGTAAGACTGTCCTACCGGTATAGGTCCTCCCTCAATCATTGCAATCACGTGCCTGTGATCCAATAATTGACTTTGAGGGCACTATATCCAACAACTACAACAAATGGCCTTAGTGCAAGTGGGAGATTATTAGTTATATATATTCCCTAGAGGCCATTACCGTACATACGATGTATATTGTAGTGGATGCTTGGACGTATATAGGGAGGACTTTCTTGCTCGACATGATAGTATGCTATCTGGTTGCTCTTTATCTTAACATATACATTGATTATCTCTCGATTACATATTGATAAAGCCCTTAGGATGAGTACTTAACTACCGGGATTATGATGGAGATCATACTAGTGGGGACCAGGGTAGTCAGTAAGTACATCCTTCAATTGTTCCTAGCCGTGGGAGTATCGAAACAGGGCATCGATATTCCAGAGTAGACTAGCGTATACGCTTCTCGACCCATATAATGGGCGATGGATGATGCCATATCCATTGGTGTTTGACATCAGAGATGGTATACGGGTGCTCAGTGGAGACTGGGTACACTGAACGTACTCGCCGAAAACTCCTAGATGGTATTATACATATCATCAGATAGCAGTTCTCTGGGGACACTGGTACAGGTTAGTCTGTCGACCCTAGATCGTTATAGAGTCTTGTGTGATTCCCACTATGCTTTGATTTCCACCTTACCACGTTCAAGAGATCATGCAAAATGGTGGTTTTTGGGTACAGTCCCGAGTCGCTATAGGGTTACTAGGCATACTAACAAGGCTCTATAAGGCATCGACCATGCCAAAATTAAATTTTTATGTGCCGAACAACCTTAAGCAAGATCGTGTACTAGAGTTTAGGCGAAACTAATAGTAAGTAAACAACTTTACTTCTAAGGAAACACGAAATACAACCTTTGTAGATCGGTCCTTCACTTCACTTGCTCCTTGTTGAAGTCCCTTCGCTGCGATCAAGGTTCTCCCGGGCTCTTGCATGGCTTCACGAGGCGAAGGATGCGACCTTGCTTGAAGTCTCCGAGGCCGAAGATGATCTACGTCGAGAGAATTCCGACTCAAGCTACTACTTCACTAATTTGAGAATTAGTGAAGCAAACACCCTAAACTAAAGTGCTAGTCTAGTAGAGGATGGAGAAATAGGAAGTGGGTTCTCTTTGGATTTTTGTTTCTCACAATCTATCTCACTTTTGATCAAACCCTAGCAAGCTTTTTCTTTTTGAAGCAAGAAGAAGAAGATGAAGAAAATAAAATGAGAAGAGATAATGATCAAGTGAGAAGGCTAACCATGGTGAGTGAGTATCATATACTAACTCTTGTAGAGCCATAACCATGGCTAAGTGTTAAGGTTAGGTTAAAACCCAAAGTAAAAACAAATTAGTGGACTTTAGTCAATGCATACACAAGCTTCCACAAGCTTCATGCATTTTCTAATTTACCACTAATTTTGTAATTACTTTTAAATGTTAAAACCAAACATAATAAATAGCATGGTGTATGTCTTGAACACCCATGTCAAGTGTATCATCAACCATGATACAATAAAAGAAAACTCAATTTTAATATATATCATATATACATTAAAGTTGTGCTCATGTGAGAAAAACCCTAAAGTGAACTAGTGTTAGTAAATGTAAACTAGTATATCTAATATACAATTATACACTTAATTATTAAATCAACACATGACATAATAATCCGGTCATATCTCATATAACCGACTAACATTCATCGTATCGACTTATCGAATCAACACTTGATTCGATAACCCGGTCATATCATATATAACCGACCGATACTAAAGTCGCGAGAATAGAATACGGTATCACATACACGCATTATTCTCGGTCCTGCACATATCACATATGCGCTCCTATTTCGTTTTGCCTGAGCCAGTAAAACCTCCATGTAGGACTCTAATGACTCGTCAATACGCTGGCAGTAGGTGATGATCACATCAAGCACCAACAAGCCGTCAGCGGTACTAGCTGGACGTAACGGCTACCCAGGTATTGAGCGATCAGAAGATCAGTAAGCAAGCCCGCTCCAACTCCTGTAAAATCCTGCCGGCAACACTTCCCGTACAGGCCGGTCTCCTCGTCTGATATGTCGCATATCAAGTCTAGGGGTGGTAAACGTCAGACCCCAATAACCGATAAGTCGTGCCGATGTGAGGCTCATAACGGGTCGAGAAACAACTGGTAACACTTACCAGTAAATCTCTAAATCAGCCCTGGCCAGGGACTTCCCTGTTACGGCCAATCGAGCACAGCGCAACATCAACCCCTAGTACCGGGTGAGACGAAACCCTTCCTATCGCTCATTGCCTCCATGTGACTCAGGACTGTACCCAAAAACCACCGTTTTGCAGGCCCTCATAGACGTGGTAAGGTGGAAATCAAAGTACAGTGGGAATCACACAAGACTCTATGACGATCTTGGGTCTACAGACTAACCTGCACAAGTGTCACCAGAGAACTGCCATCTGACGTGAGGTATAATACCATCTGGGAGTTCTCGGCGAGTCCGTCCAGTGTACCCAGTCTCCACTGAGCACCCGTATACCATCCCTGATGTCAAACACTAATGCATATAGGATCATCCATCGCTCATCTCATGGGTCGAGAAGCGTATACGTTAGTCTACTCTGGTATATCGATGCCCCGTCTCGATACACCTACGACTAGGGACCTCGAAGGATGTACTTATAGACTACTCTGTCCCCACTAGTATGATCTGCATCATAGTCCAGGTAGTCAAGTACACATCCTAAGGGCTTTATCAACATGTAGCTATAAGACGGTATCAAGAGACAAGTATACATGTTAAGATAAAGAGCAACCAGATAGCATACTATCATATCGAGCAAGAAAGTCCTCTCTATATATGTCCAAGCATCCAATATAATATACATCATCTGTACAATACTGGCCTCTAGGGCATACATATAACTAACAATCTCCCACTTGCACTAGGGCTAGCTGCTGTAATATCGCATACCGAGCATCCCGAAGAGTCTCTCAAACTGTATCTAGGGAATGGCCTTCGTGAGTATATCCGCTGTGTTGTTCTTCGTGTCAACCCTCCTGACCTCGATCTCCCGGGGATCAGCTATCTCCCTGATCAAGTGATACTGCCTCAGAATATGCCTGGATCGCTGATGGGACCTGGGTTCCTTGGCTAAAGCCACCGCTCCATTGTCATCGCAATACAAAGGTATTGGATGCTCAATGGATGGAACCACTCCAAGTTCAGTAATGAACTTCTTGATCCAGACAGCCTCTTTGGCAGTATCGTTGGCAGCGATGTATTCAGCCTCTATCGTCGAGTCTGCCATGGTTTCCTGCTTGGAACTTTTCCAGCTAACCGCCCCTCCGTAAAGGGTAAAGACAAATTCTGACTGTGACTTAGAGTCGTCCTTATCACTCTGGAAGCTTGAATCGGTAAAGGACTCCACTTGGAGTTCTCCATTACCATACACCAAGAGCATCTCTTTAGTCCTTCGCAAGTACTTGAGAATGCTCTTCACAGCTGTCCAGTGTCTCTCTTCAGGATCAGCTTGATACCTACTCACTACACTTAGTGAGTATGCTACATCGGGTCTGGTACATAGCATCGCGTACATGATAGAGCCTACTGCCGAAGCATAGGGTATCCCTTGCATGCGAGCTCTCTCTAAATCAGTCTTGGGAGACATCTCTTTGGAAAGAGTGAGTCCTGAGATGGTGGGTAAAAACCCACGTTTGGACTCTTCTATACTAAACCTCTTTAGTATGGTGTCAATGTACCTGGATTGGGACAATCCCAATATCCATTTAGATCTATCTCTATAGATCATAATTCCCAATATGCAGGAGGCATCACCAAGATCTTTCATTGAGAATCTTTGTGATAAGAAGAGCTTGACCGATTGCAGCATAGGAATGTCATTTCCTATCAAGAGTATGTCGTCCACGTACAATACGAGGAAGACTATCTTACTCTCTGCCACCTTCTCGTAGATACAAGGTTCATCTACGTTTTTGACGAAATCAAACTCTTTGATAACGACGTCAAAGCAGATGTTCCAACTCCGCGATGCTTGCTTTAATCCATAAATGGATTTAAGCAGCTTGCACACCTTCCCGCTGCTCCCACTATCTACGAAGCCCTCTGGCTGAGTCATGTACACGCACTCTTTTAAATCACCGTTTAGAAATGCGGTCTTAACATCCATTTGCCAGATTTCGTAGTCATGATATGCAGCGATGGCAAGCATGATCCGGATGGATTTAAGCATAGCCATTGGAGAAAAGGTTTCGTCATAGTCCACACCTGGTCTTTGACGAAAACCCTTTGCAACAAGCCTAGCTTTAAAAGTCTCCACTTTCCCATCTACACCAAGTTTTTTCTTGAAGATCCACTTGCTCCCAATGGGTTTTACCCCTTCAGGAGCAACTTCCAAAGTCCATACTTTGTTGGTGTATATGGATTCCATCTCGGACCGCATTGCATCCAGCCATTTCACTGAGTCTCCACTCATGATGGCCTGCTCGAAGCTAGTTGGGTCATCATCCTCCATGATGCAATCCTCGCTCCCACCATCCATGAGAAAACCGTAGTATCTCTCAGGTGGGTGAGGAACCCTACTAGATCGGCGTAGTGGCTGGGGTTCATTAGGAACTACCAAATCCTCTGGTTCCACCAAATCTTTTGTTGCAGCTTTTGTAGATGGAACCTCTTCCAGTTCTACCTCATGACCACTAATCTCTTTTGCAAGAAATTCCTTTTCTAAAAAGGTGGCATGCCGAGAAACAAACACTCTTTGTTCCTCAGTGTGGTAGAAGATATACGCTTGTGAATTCTTAGGTTATCCTATAAATTTGCATAGAACAGATGCCTCGAGTTTGTCCGGATTTTGTCGTTTGGCATAGGCTGGACAACCCCATATCTTTACATAGTTAAGACATGGTCTCTTCCCTTTCCATATCTCATATGGAGTGGTAGGCACAGATTTGGTGGGGGCCATATTCAATAGATGTATGGCTGTTTCTAGCGTATATCCCCAGAAGAAAATAGGTAACTCAGCTGTGCTAATCATAGAGCGCACCATATCAAATAGGGTGCGGTTCCTCCGTTCTGATACACCGTTGTGCTGTGGTGTATATAGAGGAGTCAGCTGAGAGAGAATCCCATTCTCTTCTAGGAAGTCCAGGAATTCATTGCTCAAGTATTCACCTCCTCGATCAGATCGAAGGATTTTAATACTTTTTCCGGTTTGGTTCTCGACTTCTTGTTTATATTCTCTAAATTTCTCAAAATCTTCAGGCTTGTGTCTTATCAAGAACACATGTCCGTATCTTGAGAGATCGTCAGTGAATGTAATGAAGTATGAAGAACCATCCCTGGCATGTCTAGACATGGGACCGCATACATCACTATGTATCAGTCCCAAGAGTTCGGCAACTCTTTCTCTATGTCCCGTAAACGGAGTTTTGGTCATTTTGCCTTTGAGACATGACTGGCAAGTGTCATAAGATGAAAATTCGAATGGTTTCAAGTATCCATCCTTAAGCAACTTAGCTAGCCGTGTGGCATTTATATGACCAAGTCTACAATGCCATAAGAAGGATTCGTTCAGTTCTGAACTCTTCCTCTTGTGTGTGTTTGTTATGCTCAGAACTGTTGATTGATTTAGAACATAAATGCCATTGCACAACGTGCCTGATCCAACCAACTTTTGGTTAAGGAAATTGTTCATAACATTATCCTGTAATACAAAATTATATCCCTCTTTACTTAGTAAAGAAACCGATATAATGTTGCATATCAGGTTCGGCATGTATTAGCATTCGTTCAGAACCAATGTATTATCAGTTGGCAATACAAGGTGATATTCCCCGACGGTTTTAGCTGCAACAATTGCACCATTTCCAACCCTTATGTTTTTATCACCTTCTCCAAGTTCTTTACCTTTTCTAAGCCCATGTAACTGATTACATATATGGGATCCTGACCCGGTATCTAATACCCAGGACGTAGAGCAAATGGAGAAACAGTTCTCTGTAACGAACACACCCGAAGAAAATGCATCAACATGTACTTTCTTCACACAGGTGGAATAGGAATCCTGGTATTCCCCTATATCCTGTTCAGTCTTATAACTCTTATAAGAAAGAACGGAACCAACGTTCCCCAGCACAGTATAACATGCGGGTTCGGTCAATACATCCATATTATTATCTTGATTAAGGCATGAAATGGTCGCTACCTTGAGAGAGAGAAAAGAAAACACTTTAGCGTAAGCTCTTGCAAGATCAGATTGGTTATTATTTTATCTAATCAGGATGGCTCCGACTGTTTTTATCAAATCTTCCTTCAAACCCTAAAAGGAAAGACTAGCCGGGATTAATTACACCCTACAACTTCGCCAATCTTTCAGCCAGGCCAGTGTCGGTAGTTTGAGGGAGGTTCCCCGTGCTTTCGCACGGATCTAAATAAAGTAAACCTCGTTTTCCCAGAGGCGTAACCCTATTGAAACCTTTCTAGACACCTACTTGATCGGCTAATTGTCCTGTGTAAAACTCTCACAGGAGTAACAATTACTCACAGTGGGTATCGGGATCCAACTATCTCATAGAAGGTATGCAATCTCATTGCAAATCTCAACACTTGAAATTCCCGATAATATTTTTCCCCTAACGTGCTATGACCTTGACGAAAGCCAACAAACCATAGCCCGCTAGTCAAGTTCAACCCGTACATTTCTTGATTGAATTAAACCCACCCGCACGACCCTTGATGAAAGCCAACAAATCCGTACGACTACCCTAATCCAATCGCATCATATGCAGCAGATAAGCAGCATATAGCAGCCGCACACTACACCCTGACGAAAGCCAACAAATGCAGCACGAATACTATAAACAACTTATCTGAAATGACGGAGGGCTACGACAGGTTTTTCTGAAAAGCTATTGCGTAATGAACTTGATATCGTTGTAGAATCGAGTGAATTTTGAAATGGAGTGATTTTGAGGCTTTTATTAGTTCTACTAAAGAGGTCACTCCCGTTGAAGGAATCTCGGCTCTTTCCTCATCGAATAAGGTGCAGGATATATCATATATATCGCTATGCAAAGAAAAACTCCAAAAGCAGTCAAAAGTCAAACCGAGTATTGTAGCATCTGCCAGTTTTGCTAAAGAGGTCACTCCCAGTGAAGGGATCTCAGCTCTTTCCTCATCGAATAAGGTGCATGGTATATCATATATACCGCTATGCAAAGCAAAACTGTAGCTACCCTTTTTATTTGAAAATTTGATTCTACAACATCTTTTAGGTTTCTTTTCTTTCATTAATCACATTAATGAAGTCCCATCATTTAAGTCACCTAAACATCACAGATAAATACGACGTACACTTATGCCATCAGCATTCGCCTCGATGTCCCCTCGTGCACCGTTAGGTTAGGTAACTAACGGCAGAGCAGGGCAGGGCTGCGCAGGTGTAAAACATAAGTAACGTCTATATAATATATCATATATACTATATACAGTATTTATCATAGCACATCACATGATCACATCACAGATATCGCAGCAGAAGAAACATATGAAACATTGGATATACTAGGACGTCCGTGTTTTATTTTGAGCCTCTATAAAACACGGATTCCACGGTCGTGATGAATAGCCAAACCCACACCCCTAGACCCCTACGAGAGCGGAAAGCAACCCTACCAATTCTAGAGTTAGGAGACCCGGACTCGACTCCTCGAGTTGGTCTCCCACTGGACTCCAGAACCCAGTTACTTGTGCTCTCCTCCTTGGGTCTATCCTAGTGCGGAAAAGTAAATAATATACAAATGGTGACATCGACTTCATCCCGGAAGTGCCCCAATAAAAGAATATTACATACATTTAATTTTACATGAATGAAAATAAAAACTCTCATCTCACATAAAAAAAACCCGGCTATTCTGAACGCGACGATCCAATATAACATATCCAGCAACACGTAATATCAACGTAAGTAAATATGCGCATCCCAATTGTCGTTGACATATAGCAATGAAACCGGCGATATCACATATTACACTTACGGTCACAGAAAAGAAAGTGTAAAACTACAACATTTGGAATCCACAATCTCTTTAGACATCGTAAATCCGAAATATCACATACTTCGCATTTCATGCCTAACTATATGAATTCCACATATTGTATCACATTCCAGATAAATAGACAGTATTAAACTTTCCGATCGAATAATCAAATACCCAAGATTTCCATAATAGCTCAACACTTGAGCGGAGTTCAAAAATTCCAGAATACGTCACAGTAGCAACGGTCCAGCCGTAGAAGAGTTAAGCCAACGCCTCACATGTGGCACGTCGTACTGCCCCAAACCCTAAGGTTCAAAGGGCAGTTCAAGACGGTCACATAATCGAGTTAAGGTTTGTTGTCTTCTAGAGGGTCCATCACGTCACATGCACGTTTTTTCAAAAGATTTAAACTTGAGAAAAATTCAACACTTGAATGTTTTTCGTGCCGGGAAAAATTGAGTTAATGATATCCGTTCGAACATTTTAATACTTTCTAAATTATCCGGAATAACATAATAAAATTAAATTCTCCGATCGAATCGACGATTACAAAATAAACCCCAAAATACTCAACACTTGAGTTAATTTAAAAATACCTAGAAAACACTAATAACAGAGATAGAAATTACAGTGAAAAATCTTGTGCATATCTCCTCTGTACAGCTGCGGAACCGCGGCCCAAGCAGGGTACGGCCGCGGTTCCGCGGTGGATTGTAGGGCGCATGCATCCGTGTTTCACCATAATTCTTATAAAACCCTGCTGAATTTTTTAGGTATTTTTAATTCTGAAAATACACAGTTTTGAAAAAATGTACAGAGAGGGGGTTAACTTTGACATTGTCGGGTTCGATCGGGGTTATAACTTCGTTAACACATCGCCTAATGCTCTAGTTAGGATCTGATACCACTGTAGGGTTACTAGGCACACTAACAAGGCTCTACAAGACATCGACCATGCCAAAATTAAATTTTTATGTGCCGAACAACCCTAAGCAAGATCGTGTACTAGAGTTTAGGCGAAACTAATAGTAAGTAAACAACTTTACTTCTAAGGGAACACGAAATACAACCTTTGTAGATCGGTCCTTCACTTCATTTGCCCCTTGTTGAAGTCCCTTTGCTGCGATCAAGGTTCTCCCGGGCTCTTGCATGGCTTCATGAGGCGAAGGATGCGACCTTGCTTGAAGTATCCGAGGCCGAAGATGATCTACGTCGAGGGAATTCCGACTCAAGCTACTACTTCACTAATTTGAGAATTAGTCAAGCAAACACCCTAAACTAAAGTGCTAGTCTAGTAGAGGATGGAGAAATAGGAAGTGGGTTCTCTTTGGATTTTTGTTTCTCATAATCTATCTTACTTTTGATCAAACCCTAGCAAGCTTTTTCTTTTTGAAGCAAGAAGAAGAAGATGAAGAAAATAAAATGAGAAGAGATAATGATCAAGTGAGAAGGCTAACCATGGTGAGTGAGTATCATATACTAACTCTTGTAGAACCATAACCATGGCTAAGTGTTAAGGTTAGGTTAAAACCCAAAGTAAAAACAAATTTAGTGGAATTTAGTCAATGCATCCATAGGCTTCCACAAGATTCATGTATTTTCTAATTTACCACTAATTTTGTAATTACTTTTAAATGTTAAAACCCAACATAACAAATAGCATGGTGTATGTCTTGTACACCTATGTCAAGTGTCTCATCAACCATGATACAATAAAAGAAAACACAATTTTAATATATATCATATATACATTAAAGTTGTGCTCATGTGAGAAAAACCCTAAAGTGAACAAGTGTTAGTAAATGTAAATTATACACTTAATTATTAAATCAACACTTGACTTAATAATCCGGTCATATCTCATATAACCATCTAACATTCATCGTATCGACTTATCGAATCAACACTTGATTCGATAACCCGGTCATATCATATATAACCGACCGTTACTAAAGTCACGAGAATAGAATACGGTATCACATACACGCATTATTCTCGGTCCTGCACATATCACATATGCGCTCCTATTTCGTTTTGCCTGAGCCAGTAAAACCTCTATGTAGGACTCTAAAGACTCGTCAATACACCGGTAGTAGGTGATGATCACATCAAGCACCCATAAGCCGTCAACGATACTAGCTGGACGTAACGGCTACCCGGGTATTGAGCGATCAAAAGATCAGCAAGCAAGCCCGCTCCAACTCCTGTAAAAGCCTGCCGGCAACACTTCCCTTACAGTCCGGTCTCCTCGTCTGATATGTCGCATATCAAGTCTAGCGGTGGTAAACGTCAGATCCCAATAACCAATAAGTCGTGCCGATGTGAGGCTCATAACGGGTCAAAAAACTACTGGTAACACTTACCGGTAAATCTCTAAATCAGCCCTGGCCAGGGACTTCCCTGTTACGGCCAATCGAGCACAGCGCAACATCAACCCCCAATCCCGGGAGAGACGAAACCCCTCCTATCGCTCATTGCCTCCATGTGACTCAGGACTGTACCCAAAAACCACCGTTTTGCATGACCTCATGGACGTGGTAAGGTGGAAATCAAAGTACAGTGGGAATCACACAAGACTCTATGACGATCTTGGGTCTACAGACTAACCTGCATAAGTGTCACCAGAGAACTGCCATCTGACGTGAGGTATAATACTATCTGGGAGTTCTCGGCGATTCCGTCCAGTGTACCCATTCTCCACTGAGCACCCGTATAACATCTCTGATGTCAGACACCAATGGATATGGGATCATCCATCGCCCAGCTCATGGGTCGAGAAGCGTATACGCTAGTCTACTCTGGTATATCGATGCCCCGTCACGATACACCCACGACTAGGGACCTTGAAGGATGTACTTATGGACTACTCTGTCCCCACTAGTATGATCTGCATCATAGTCCAGGTAGTCAAGTACACATCCTAAGGGCTTTATCAACATGTAGCTATAAGACAGTATCAAGAGACAAGTATACATGTTAGGATAAAGAGCAACCAGATAACATACTATCATATCGAGCAAGAAAGTCCTCTCTATATATGTCCAAGCATCCAATATAATATACATCATCTATACAATACTGGCCTCTAGGGCATACATATAATTAACAGTAGCATGGAGGCAATGAGCGATAGGAGGAGATTCGTCTCTCCCAGTATTGGGGTTGATGTTACGCTATGCTCGATTGGCCATAACAGGAAATCCCTGGCCATACACAGAGCTATTGAACTGAAGGATCGGTCTACAAAGGTTGTATTCCCTTGTTCACTATGTATGTAAAGTTGTTTGCATGCTAGTTTTGTCTAATTCTCTAGTTTAGATTCTGGCGTTAGGGTTCTTTTGCGCGGCTAATTTTTGAAAACGGCATGGTCGATGCCTCCCAAAACCCAGTAGCTGTAGGGTTCCTAGGCACTCTCAAGAGGTCTCACAAGGCATTAACCATGCCAATTTCTAATTTTACAAGTGCCGAGAAACCCTAATACGGATCGTTGACTAGAGTTTAGGCGAAACTAGAAGTTAGTTAACAGCTTAACTAAGAGTTGAACGGAAATACAACCTTTGTAGATCCGGTCCTCCACCTCCATAGCTACGTGTAGATGTCCCTCCGCTGTACAAATCGGATCTTAGACTCTAGTGTCGGCTTCTTCGGAGAAATAGGCGGGCTAGGTCATCGACTACGATGCCGAAGATGATCTACATCGAGGCATCACAAGATCAAGCTCCCACTTCACCAAGTCATGAAACTTGTGAAGAAAACACCCTATACTACTTGGCAAGAGGTAGAGGATGAAGAAATAGGAAGTGGGTTCACTTTAGAATTGGATTTCTCACTCTTTTTCTTAAGATGCCATTGTTGGTAGCAAGCTTCTTCATCTTGAAGAAGAAAGAGAAGAAGAAGAAAAATCTTATGATAAGTTATTTTTCAAATAGAAAATAAATGAATACTTATCATAATCCAACCATGGTCAAGTGTAGAGAATGAATTAGGGTTAAATGAATGGTTAGGGTTAAGCATGAAGACAAAAATGGTGACTTAGTCAAAGCTTCATGAAGCTTCAATATCAAACAAAGAAAGCCACCATTTTCTCTTTATCTTTTCCATAATAAATAAATAAATGAATAAATAGATATGAAAAACAAAACCCTAACCATTTAAATAACCATGGTTTAATCTTTACACAAACTCAAGTAAGCATGTATCATCAAACATGATACAATCAAGTGCACAAAAGTATATCACATATACAACTTGTGAACTTCAAGTGAGAAAATCCATTTAAAGTGAACCAATACTAGTTAATGTAAAGTAATATATCAAATATATAATTATACATTAAATCATTAAATCAACACTTGATTCAATGATCCGGTCATATCTCATATAACCAACTAGTATCCAATGTATCGACTTATCGAATCAATCCTTGATTCGATAACTAGGTTATATCATATACAACCATTCGACACATTCATCGCGAGAATGGAATACGGTATCACATACTAATATCATTCTCGGTCCCGCGCATATCTTATATGCGCTCCTATTTCGTTTCGCTTGAGCCAGGAAACCTCTGTGTAGGACTCTAAAGACTCGTCAATACGCCAGTAGCAGATGATGATCATATCAAACACCGACAAGCCGCAAGCGGTCTGCTAAACGTAACGGCCACCCGGGTATTGAGCGATCAGAAGATCGACGAGCAAGCCCGCTCACACTCCTGTGAATCTAACCAGTAACACTTACCGTACAGTCCGGTCTGATCGTCTGATATGTCGCATATCTCGCCTAAGGGTGGTAAACGTCAGACCCCAATAGCTCGATAAGTCGTGTCGATATGAGGTCTATAACAGTTCAAGAAACTACAGGTAACACTTACCAGTAAATCTCAGCAACCCTGGCCAGAGATTTCCGGTTATAGCCAATCGAACACAGCGCAACATCAACTCCCTATACCGGGAGAGACGAATCCCCTCCTATCGCTCATTGCCTCCATGTGATTCGGGACTGTACCCAAAAACCACCGTTTTGCATGCCCTCTTGGACGTGGTAAGGTGGAAATCAAAGAACAGTGGGAACCATACAAGACTCTATGACGATCTCAGGTCAACAGACTACTCTGTACCAGTGTCACCAGAGAACTGCCATCTGACGTAAGGTATAATACCATCTGGGAGTTCTCGGCGAGTCCGTCCAGTGTACCCAGTCTCCATTGAGCACCCGTATATCATCTCTGATGTCAAACACCAATGGATATGGGATCATCCATCGTCCATCTGTATGGGTCGAGAAGGTATACGCTAGTCTACACTGGTATATCGATGCCCTGTCTCGATACACCCACGACTAAGGACCTTGAAGGATGTACTTATGGACTACCATGTCCCCACTAGTATGATCCGCATCATAGTCCAGGTAGTCAAGTACACATCCTAAGGGCTTTACCAACATGTAACAGAGAGACAATCAATGTACACGTTAAGGTAAAGAGTAACCAGATAGCATACTATCATGTCGAGCAAGAAAGTCCTCCCCATATATGTCCCAGCATCCACTACAATATACATCCAATGTACAGCAATGGCCTCTAGGGCATACATATAACTAACAATCTCCCACTTGCACTAGGGCCATCTGATAGCAGTGGTTGCAGTATCTCATACTCAACCATCCCATAAATGTCTCTCTCTGGGAAAAGGCCTTTGTGAGTGGATCCACCGTGTTTATCCTCTGAGTCTACTCTCCTAACCTCGATCTCCTTGGAGATCAACCATCTCCATGATCAGGTGATACAGCCTTAGAATATGTCTGGATCACTGATGGGACGGGCGTTCCTTGGCACAAGCCACAACTCCATTGTCTCACAATGGCAGGAACGAAGTTCATCTCATGAACTATTATACACCCAGACTGCCTCTTTGGTAGCATGTTAAGTAGCGATGTATCCAGCCTTAATCATCTAGTATGCCACGGTATCTAGCTTGGAACTCTTCCAACATACCGTCCCTTTACTGAGGGTAAAGACAATGCCTGCGACTGACATTCAGTCGTCATTATCACCCTGGAACCCTTCCAGTGATTCTCCTCAGGATCGATTGATACCATCTCACTACTACTAGTGAGATTCCTAGCATCCAATTTCATCTATCTCATAGATGAATACTTAGGATTTTGGAGGTATCACTTTGATCCTATATGGAGAATCATTGTGATAAGCGGAGATTGACCGAGCGTAGCATAGGAAACTCCTTCCCTATCAAGAGCATGTCATCCACGTACTCTACGAGGATCGTCACTATACTCCATACTACCTTTTTGTATATATAAGGTTCATCTACCATTTTGATGATGTCAAACTATTTGACTTCCACATCAAAACAGATGTTCCAACTCCGCGATGCCTGCTTTATCACATAAAACATCTTGCACACGTTTCCGCTGCTCCCACTGTCTACGAAGCCCTCTGGCTGTGTACTTATAGACGCTCTCTTCCAAAACATCATTTAGAAAAGCAGTCATGACATCCAACCACAAGATATCGTAGTCATGGTATGTAGCCGTGGTAAGTAGGATCTGGATGGACTTAAGAATAGATCCTTATAAAAGGTTTCATTATGATCCATATCTGGTCAATAATGCAAACCTTTAACAAGTCTAGCTTTGAAAGTCTTAACTTTTGCATGTACACCAAGTAATCTTCTCAAGATATACTTGCTCCTGATGGGGATTTAACCCTTTAGATATAACAACCAAAGTCCATACTTTGTTGGTGTATAAGGATTCCATCTCAGATCGCTAAACATCCAGCCATTCTTACAGAGTCTCACTCCTGATGGCCAGCTCAAAACTAGTTGGGTCATCATCTCATGATGCAATCCTCGCTCCCACTGTCATAGAGTAACCGAAGTATCTCTCAGGTGGGTGAGGAACCCTACTAGATCGGCGGAGAGGCTGAGGTTCGTTGGTAACTATTGAATCCTTTGGTTTTATCAAATCATCTGCTGTAGTTTGTATAGCTGGAACCTTTCCAGTTGTACATAACAGACCTTGCCTCGAGCCTGTCCGGATTATGCTTTTAGACATAGCCCGGACAACTCCAAATCTTAACCAACTTAAGATATGGGCTCTTCCCTTTCCATATCACATATGAAGCGGTAGGCAACTGATTTGATTGGAACCCAATTCAATTGGTATGCAGCGTCTCATGTGCATAACCCCCAAAAGGAAAAAGGTAACTCAGTAGTACTCATCATAGAGCGCACCTTATCATATAGGGTGTGATTGCTCCACCCCGATATACCATCTTGCTATTGTTAGTTATATGTATGCCCTAGAGGCCATTACTGTACATAGGATGTACATTGTAGTGGATGCTGGGACATATATAGGGAGGACTTTCTTGCTCGACATGATAGTATGCTATCTGGTTGAACTTTACCTTAACGTGTATGCTGATTGTCTCTCTGTTACATGTTGGTAAAGCCCTTAGGATCTGTACTTGACTGTAGGATTCCTAGGCACCCTAGTGAGGTCTCACAAGGCATCAACCATGCCATTTTCAAAAAATCTAGGTGCCGAGAGACCCGACTACGGATCGTTGGCTAGAAAACTAGGCGAAAAATGAACTAGTTAACAATTAACTACAAGGAATCGGAAATACAACCTTTGTAGATCCGGTGCTCCACCTCCATAGCTCCGCAACGAAGTGCCTTCACTGTCCAAGTGAACTCCCGGGCTCTAGCGTCGGCTTCGTCGAAGAATAAGCGAGCTAGGTCGTCGATGTCCATGCCGAAGATTATCTACGTCGAGGCATCGCTAAATCAAGCTCCGACTTCACCAAGTCAAGAAACTTATGAAGAAAACACACTCTACTACTTGGCAAGAGGTAGAGGATGAAGAAATAGGAAGTGGGTTCAATTTAGAATTGGATTTCTCACTCTTTATCATCAATCACCATTGATGACCTAAGCTTTTCTTCTTGAGTTCAAGGAAGAAGAAGAAGAAAAATGATATGATAAGAATTATCAAATAGAAAAGAAAATCAATCCTTATCATAAGCAAACCATGGTCAAGTGTAGAGATTAAACTAGGGTAAATCAAATGGTTAGGGTTAAGCATGAGATAAGAATGGTGGACAAAGTCAAAGCTTCATGAATCTTCAAATACAAACAAAGAAAGCCACCATTCTTCTCATTTCATTTTCCAAAAAGAAAATAAATAAATAAATGAATAAATAGATATGAAAACAAAACCCTAACCATTTAAATAACCATGATTTAATCTTTACACAAACTCAAGTAGACATGTATCATCAAACATGATACAATCAAGTGCACAAAAGTATATCACATATACAACATGTGAACTTCAAGTGAGAAAATCCATTTAAAGTGAACCAATACTAGTTAATGCAAAGTAATATATCAAATATATAATTATACATTAAATCATTAAATCAACACTTGATTTAACGATCCGGTCATATCGCATATAACCGGCTAGTATCCTATGTATCGGCTTATCGAATCAATCTTCGATTCGATAACTAGGTTATATTGCATACAACCATTCGACACATTCATCGCGAGAATGGAATACGGTATCACATACACGCATTATTCTCGGTCCCGCACATATCTCATATGCGCTCCTATTTCGTTTCGCTTGAGCCAGGAAACCTCTGTGTAGGACTCTAAAGACTCGTCAATACGCCGGCAGCAGATGATGATCATATCAAACACCCACAAGCCGCAAGCGGTCTGCTAAACGTAACGGCCACCCGGGTATTGAGCGATCTGAAGATCGACGAGCAAGCCCGCTCACACTCCAGTGAATCCGACCAGTAACACTACCGTACAGTCCGGTCTGATCGTCTGATATGTCGCATATCTCGCCTAGGGGTGGTAAACGTCAGACCCCAATAGCTCAATAAGTCGTGTCGATATGAGGTCTATAACTGTTCGAGAAACTACTGGTAACACTTACCAGTAAATCTCAGCAACCCTGGCCAGGGATTTCCTGTTATAGCCAATCGAACACAGCGCAACATCAACCCCCTATACCGGGAGAGACGAATCCCCTCCTATCGCTCATTGCCTCCATGTGACTCGGGACTGCACCCAAAAACCACCGTTTTGCACGCCCTCTTGGACGTGGTAAGATGGAAATCAATGCACAGTGTGAACCACACAAGACTCTATGACGATCTCGGGTCAACAGACTACTCTATACCAGTGTCACCAGAGAACTGCCATCTGACGTGAGGTATAATACCATCTGGGAGTTCTCGGCGAGTCCGTCCAGTGTACCCAGTCTCTACTGAGCACCCGTATATCATCTCTGATGTCAAATACCAATGGATATGGGATCATCCATCGCCCATCTGTATGGGTCGAGAAGGTATACGCTAGTCTACTCTGGTATATCGATGCCACGTCTCGATACACCCTCGACTAGGGACTTTGAAGGATGTACTTATGGACTACCATGTCCCCACTAGTATGATCCGCATCATAGTCCAGGTAGTCAAGCACACATCCTAAGGGCTTTACCAACATGTAACAGAGAGACAATCAGTATACACGTTAAGGTAAAGTTCAACCAGATAGCATACTATCATGTCGAGCAAGAAAGTCCTCCCTATATACGTCCCAGCATCCACTACAATATACATCCTATGTACAGTAAAGGCCTCTAGGGCATACATATAACTAACAATCTCCCACTTGCACTAGGGCCATCTGATAGCAGTGGTTGTAGTATCTCATACTCAACCATCCCATAATAGTCTCTCTCTGGGAACAGGCCTTTGTGAATGGATCCGCTGTGTTGTCCTCTGAGTCTACTCTCCAAGCCTCGATCACCCTGGAGATCAACCATCTCCATGATCAAGTGATACTGCCTTAGAATATGTCTGGATCACTGATGGGACCGGTGTTCCTTGGCATAAGCCACAACTCCATTGTCACACAATGGAAGGAACATAGTTCATCTCATGAACCAATATACACCCAAACAGCCTCTTTGGTAGCATCTTAAGTAGCGATGTATCCAGCCTTTATCGTCTAGTATGTCACGGTATTTAACTTGGAACTCTTCCAACATACCGTCCCTTTACTGAGGGTAAAGACAATGCCTGCGACTGACATTCAGTCATCTTTATCACCTTGGAACACTTCCAGTGATTCTCCCCAGGATCGATTGATACCATCTCACTACAACTAGTGAGAATGCTAACATCCAATTAGATCTATCTCAAAGATCCAAAACCCAGGATTTAGGAGGTGTCATTTTGATCCTATATGGAGAATCAATGTGATAAGCGGAGATTGATCGAGCGTAGCATAGGAAACTCCTTCCCTATCAAGAGTATGTCATCCACGTACTCTACGAGGATCGTCACCATACTCCCTACTACCTTCTTGTTTATACAAGGTTTATCTACCATTTTGATGATGTCAAATTCTTTGACTAACACATCAAAACAGACGTTCCAACTCCGCGATGCCTGCTTTATCCTATAAAGCATCTTGCACACGTTTCCGCTGCTCCCACTGTCTACGAGGCCCTCTGGCTGTGTACTTATAGACGCTCTCTTCTAAATCATCATTTAGAAAAGCAGTCAAGACACCCAACTACCAGATATCGCAGTCATGGTATGTAGCCGTGACAAGTAGGATCTGGATGGACTTAAGCATAGCTACTGGAAAAGGTTTCATCATTATCCACGCCTGGTCGATGAAGAAAACCTTTAACAATTCTAGCTTTGAAAGTCTCAACTTTTCCATGTACACCAAGTAATCTTCTCAAGATATACTTCCTCCTGATGGGGATTTAACCCTTCAGATATAGCAACTAAAGT
This sequence comes from Agapanthus africanus, assembly GCA_030015575.1. Lineage (NCBI taxonomy): Eukaryota > Viridiplantae > Streptophyta > Magnoliopsida > Asparagales > Amaryllidaceae > Agapanthus > Agapanthus africanus. The sequence goes on along the minus strand of CM057343.1, from coordinate 283,327,356 downwards.
ACATACTTTGTTGGTGTATAAGGATTCCATCTCAGATCGCTAAGCATCCAGCCATTCTTATAGAGTCTTACTCCTGATGGCCAGCTCGAAACTAGTTGGGTCATCATCTCATGATGCAATCCTCGCTCCCACTGTCATAGAGAAACCGAAGTATCTCTCAGGTGGGTGAGGAACCCTACTAGATCGGCGGAGAGGCCGAGGTTCGTTGGTAACTATTGAATCCTTTGGTTCCATCAAATCATCTTCTGTAGTTTGCATAGCTGGAACCTTTCCAGTTCTACATAACAGACCTTGCCTCGAACGTGTCCGGATTATGGTTTTAGACATAGCCCGGACAACCCCAAATCTTAACCATCTTAAGATATGGGCTCTTCCCTTTCCATATCATATAAGAAGTGGTAGGCAACTGATTTGATTCGAACCCTATTCAATAGGTATGCAGCTTCTCAAGTGCATAACTCCCTAAAGGAAATAGGTGACTCAGTAATACTCATCATAGAGCACACCATATCATATAGGGTGTGATTGCTCCGTCCCGATATACCATCGTGCCATGGTGTATACGGAGGAGTAATGCTGAGAGAGAATCTCATTCTCCTTTAGAATAGTCCAGGATTTCCGTGCTCAAGTATTCTCCTCCTTGATCTCATCATAGGACATAATACTTATACCCGTATTTTGGTTCTCTACTTCTAACTTATATTCTGTGAATATCTTAAAAGGTTCGGACATGTGTTTCAACAGGAACATAGGTCTGAATCTCGAAAGATTATCAGAGAATGTAATGAAGTATAAAGAACCAGTCTTGGCATGTGTAGACAGGGGACCTACATACATCAACATGTATCATCCCAAGAGTTCACTAACTCTTTCTCTGTTTCCAATAAACAGAGCTAGTGTCATTATATCTTTGTGACATGACTGGCAAGTTTCACAAGATGTAGATTCAAACTGATTTAAATATGCATCTACTTGTAACTTCAGATAGTCGGGTCACATTGATCTGACCTAGTCTACAATACCTCAAGAAGAATTCGTTCATTTCTGAACTCTTCCTCTTGTGTGTGTTCTGTATACAAAGAACTGTAGTTTGATTTAGAACATTAATGCTTTTAGATAACGTGCCTGAACCGATCAACTTTTGATATAGGAAATGTTCAAAACATTATCCATCAATACAAAATTATATCCTTTCTTTTCTAACAAAGAGAGTGATATGATTTGGTATATCAGGTTCGGTATCTAATAACATTCGTTCAGAATCAATGTATTGGTAATACAGGGTGACAGTGACCGACAGACTTGGCTGCAACACTTGCCCCGTTTTCTGTCTCATGAAACTTATCACCCGTTCTCAGTTTTTCTACCCTTTTGTAGCCCTATGTAATATCTTACATATCTGGGATCCTGATCCGGTATCACATACCAAGGATGCGGAGGATACTGAGAAACAGTTCTGTATAATAAACACACCCGAAGATGATGCATCAGCATGCACTCTCTTCGTTTGGGCGGCACGGGAAATCTGGTATTCCCCAATTTCCTGCTCTGTCTTATAACATTTATAAGTTGGAGCGGGACCAACGTTCCCCAGCTCAGTATAACAAGCGGGTTCGGTCAAATATCCGTATTATTATCTTGATTAAGGCGTGATATGGTCGCTACCTGGAGAGAGAGAGAAGAAAACACTCAGCGTGCGCTCTGTTAAGAATAGATTGGTTATTATTTTATCTAATCAGGATGGCTCCCACTGCTTTTTATCAAATCTTCCTTCAAACCCTAAAAGGAAAGACTAGCCGGGATTAATTACACACTACAAGTTCGCCAATCTTTCAGCCAGGCCAGTGTCGGTACTTTGAGGGAGGTCCCCCGTGCTTTCGCACGAACCTAATTAATGTAAACCTCGTTTTCCCAGAGGCGTAACCTCGTTAACACCTTTCTAGACACCTACTTGATCGGCTAATTGTAATATGTAAAACTCTCCCAGGAGTAACAATTACTCGCAGCGGGTATCGGGATCCAGCTATCTCATAGAAGGTATGCAATCTCATTGCAAATTTCAACACTTGAAATTCCCGATAATATTTTGCCCCTAGCTCGCTATGACCTTGACGGAGGCCAAACAACCCATAGTCCGCTAGTCAAGTTCAACCCGTCATTTCCTGATTGAATTAAACCCACCCGCACGACCCTTGACGGAGGCCAAACAACGCCGTACGAATACCCTAATCCAATCGCATCATATGCTTAGCAGATAAGCACTAGTTAGCTACCGTACACTACGCCTTGACGGAGGCCAAACAACCGCAGCACGAATACTAACTAGTACGTATCTGAAATGACGGAGGGCTACGACAGGTTTTTCTGAAAACCTATTGCGTAATGAACTTGATATCGTTGTAGAATCAAATGATTTTAAAATGGAGTGTTTTTTAGGCTTTTCTAGTTTTGCTAAAGGAGTCACTCCTGGTGAAGGGATCGTCGGTCATTTCCTCGTCGAATGAGGTGCGGGATATATCATATATATCACTGTGCAAAGCAAAAACTCTTAAAAGCAATCAAAAGACAAACCGAGTGTGTAGCATCTGCCAGTTATTGCTAAAGGAGTCACTCTCGGTGAAGGGATCTCGGTCCTTTCCTCATCGAATAAGGTGCAGGATATATCACATATACCGTTGTGCAAAGCAAGAACTGTAGCTACCTGTTTTATTTTGAAATTCGATTCTACAACATCTTAGGTTTCTTTTATTTCATTAATCACATTAATGAAGTCCCATCATTTAAGTACCTAAACATCACAGATAGATATGACGTACACTTATGCCATCCGCATTCGCCTCGATGTCCCCTCGTGCACCGTTAGGTTAGGTAACTAACGACAGAGCGGGGCAGGGCTAGCGCGGGTGTAAAACATAAGTAACGTCTATATAATATATCATATATACTATATACTGTATCTATCACAGAACATCACATGATCACATCACAGATATCGCAGCAGAAGAATCATATGAAATATTGGATATACTAGGACGTCCGTGTTTTCAATACGAGCCAGTATAAAACACGGATTCCACGGTCGTGATGAATAGCCAAACCCACACCCCTAGACCCCTACGAGAGCGGCAAGCAACACTGCCAATTCTAGAGTTAGGAGACCCGGACTCGACTCCTCGAGTTGGTCTCCCACTGGACTCTAGAACCCGGTTACTTGTGCCCTCCTCCTTGGGTCTACCCTAGTGCGGAAAAGTAAATAATATACAAACGGTGACTACTTCCGCTACCTGGAAGTGCCCCAATAAAAGAATATTACATACAAGTTTTTACATGAATGAAAATGAAAAACACTCATCTCACAGAAAAACCCCCGGCTATTCGAACACGACGATCCAATATAACATATCCAGCAACACATAACATCACATGTCATCAACGTAAGTAAATATGTCCATCCCAATTGTCGTTGACATATAGCAACGAAACCGACGATATCACATATTACACTTACGGTCACAGAAAAGAAAGTGTAAAACTACAACAGTTGGAATCCGCAACCTGCATAGACATCGCATGCCTAATCAAATGAATTCCTTAGACATCGCATGCCTAACAATTATAAACCCCGCATTTTAGTCTCAAAATCGAAAACTCTTTTCAATATCGAGTCGGGCAATTCAACAAGATTCCCGACATCCTGATCGAATGCTCGTCGCAAACTTCAGTAGGCGGCCGCACCCCCGATACCGTCGACGAAGTGCACCAAGGCGGAACACCGCCACCGCGAGCACCCAGACGGATGCTTTCGGCGACGGGGTTCTCCTACAGTCACTTGGTCGGGGCTATGGAGTGAGGCTGTCTATTAAGTTTACCCGGCGAGTATCCGCGTACGCTACGTGATTGCGACGGACTTTTGATCACATCAAAATTCCGTGGCAACCGATCAAGTGAGACTAAAGTGCTATGTTTATAACATTCATTTAGTTATCACATAACTTTTGTGAATTCCAATTATTGTATCCCATTCCAGATAAACAGAAAATGTTAAACTTTTCGATCGAACAATCGAACACCCAAGTTTTCCTGATACAGCTCAACACATGAAATAAGTCTAACAACATTCCATTCGTGCCTCAGTACCAACGGTCCAGCCGTAGAAGGGTCAAGCCAACGCCTCACATGTGGCACGCCGTACTGCCCCAAACCCGAAGGTTCAAAGGGCAGTTCAAGACGGTCACATAATCGAGTTAAGGTTTGTTGTCTTCTAGAGGGTCCATCGCGTTACTTGCACTACTTAGAACGTCGTTAAACTACGGAAAAATCCAACACTTGGAAATTTCCCGACAGGGGAAAAATTGGGTATTTATATCCGGTCGAATTTTTTTTAACATATTCTAAAATTATCCGGAAAGCCACACAGACAAAATTTGATACTCCGATCGAAACACCGAATCCCCAAAATAATCCCAGAAAATACAACTCTGGAATAAATTTTAAAAATACCCAGAAAATCCAGCATAAAATAATAGGAGTTACTGTGCAAACAGTGTACGATGACGTCATCATTCCACCGCTGAACCGCCGCATAAGGCAGACTTATGCCGCTGATCCGCCGCGGTTTGTACTGTTCATCGAAAAAATTTTGCATCATAATTCTTATTTTTTCCTGCTGAATTTTTTAGAAATTTTTAATTTGAAAAAATCCACGTTTTCTGAAAACGTCCAGAGAGCATTTTCCGGTTGGGGTTTCGGGTCGTTCGGACTTCAAAATCCGTCTAGACTTCGCCTAAGGCTCTAGCTAGGCTCTGATACCACTGTAGGGTTCCTAGGCACCCTAGTGAGGTCTCACAAGGCATCAACCATGCCAATTTCAAAAAATCTAGGTGCCGAGAGACCCGACTACGGATCGTTGGCTAGAAAACTAGGCGAAAAATGAACTAGTTAACAATTAACTACAAGGAATCGGAAATACAACCTTTGTAGATCCGGTGCTCCACCTCCATAGCTCCGCAACGAAGTGCCTTCGCTGTCCAAGTGAACTCCCGGGCTCTAGCGTCGGCTTCGTCGAAGAATAAGCGAGCTAGGTCGTCGATGTCCATGCCGAAGATGATCTACGTCGAGGCATCGCTAAATCAAGCTCCGACTTCACCAAGTCAAGAAACTTGTGAAGAAAACACACTCTACTACTTGGCAAGAGGTAGAGGATGAAGAAATAGGAAGTGGGTTCAATTTAGAATTGGATTTCTCACTCTTTATCATCAATCACCATTGATGACCTAAGCTTTTCTTCTTGAGTTCAAGGAAGAAGAAGAAGAAAAATGATATGATAAGAATTATCAAATAGAAAAGAAAATCAATCCTTATCATAAGCAAACCATGGTCAAGTGTAGAGATTAAACTAGGGTTAAATCAAATGGTTAGGGTTAAGCATGAGATAAGAATGGTGGACAAAGTCAAAGCTTCATGAATCTTCAAATACAAACAAAGAAAGCCACCATTCTTCTCATTTCATTTTCCAAAAAGAAAATAAATAAATAGATATGAAAAACAAATCCCTAACCATTTAAATAACCATGATTTAATCTTTAAACAAACTCAAGTAGACATGTATCATCAAACATGATACAATCAAGTGCACAAAAGTATATTACATATACAACATGTGAACTTCAAGTGAGAAAATCCATTTAAAGTGAACCAATACTAGTTAATGCAAAGTAATATATCAAATATATAATTATACATTAAATCATTAAATCAACACTTGATTTAACGATCCGGTCATATCGCATATAACCGGCTAGTATCCTATGTATCGGCTTATCGAATCAATCTTCGATTCGATAACTAGGTTATATCGCATACAACCATTCGACACATTCATCGCGAGAATGGAATACGGTATCACATACACGCATTATTCTCGGTCCCGCACATATCTCATATGCGCTCCTATTTCGTTTCGCTTGAGCCAGGAAACCTCTGTGTAGGACTCTAAAGACTCGTCAATACGCCGGCAGCAGATGATGATCATATCAAACACCCACAAGCCGCAAGCGGTCTGCTAAACGTAACGGCCACCCGGGTATTAAGCGATCTGAAGATCGACGAGCAAGCCCGCTCACACTCCAGTGAATCCGACCAGTAACACTACCGTACAGTCCGGTCTGATCGTCTGATATGTCGCATATCTCGCCTAGGGGTGGTAAACGTCAGACCCTAATAGCTCAATAAGTCGTGTCGATATGAGGTCTATAACTGTTCGAGAAACTACTGGTAACACTTACCAGTAAATCTCAGCAACCCTGGCCAGGGATTTCCTGTTATAGCCAATCGAACACAGCGCAACATCAACCCCCTATACCGGGAGAGACGAATCCCCTCCTATCGCTCATTGCCTCCATGTGACTCGGGACTGTACCCAAAAACCACCGTTTTGCACGCCCTCTTGGACGTGGTAAGATGGAAATCAAAGCACAGTGGGAACCACACAAGACTCTATGACGATCTCGGGTCAACAGACTACTCTGTACCAGTGTCACCAGAGAACTGCCATCTGACGTGAGGTATAATACCATCTGGGAGTTCTCGGCGAGTCCGTCCAGTGTACCCAGTCTCTACTGAGCACCCGTATATCATCTCTGATGTCAAACACCAATGGATATGGGATCATCCATCGCCCCTCTGTATGGGTCGAGAAGGTATACGCTAGTCTACTCTGGTATATCGATGCCCCGTCTCGATACACCCTCGACTAGGGACTTTGAAGGATGTACTTATGGACTACCATGTCCCCACTAGTATGATCCGCATCATAGTCCAGATAGTCAAGCACACATCCTAAGGGCTTTACCAACATGTAACAGAGAGACAATCAGTATACACGTTAAGGTAAAGTTCAACCAGATAGCATACTATCATGTCGAGCAAGAAAGTCCTCCCTATATACGTCCCAGCATCCACTACAATATACATCCTATGTACAGTAATGGCCTCTAGGGCATACATATAACTAACATTGACTACCTGGATTATGATTCGGATCATACTAGTGGGGACATGGTAGTCCATAAGTACATCCTTCAAAGTCCCTAGTCGTGGGTGTATCGAGACGGGGCATCGATATACCAGAGTAGACTAGCGTATACCTTCTCGACCCATACAGATGGGCGATGGATGATCCCATATCCATTGGTGTTTGACATCAGAGATGATATACGGGTGCTCAGTAGAGACTGGGTACACTGGACGGACTCGCCGAGAACTCCCAGATGGTATTATACCTCACGTCAGATGGCAGTTCTCTGGTGACACTGGTACAGAGTAGTCTGTTTACCCGAGATCGTCATAGAGTCTTGTGTGGTTCCCACTGTGCTTTGATTTCCATCTTACCACGTCCAAGAGGGCGTGCAAAACGGTGGTTTTTGGGTACAGTCCCGAGTCACATGGAGGCAATGAGCGATAGGAGGGGATTCGTCTCTCCCGGTATAGGGAGTTGATGTTGCGCTGTGTTCGATTGGCTATAACAGGAAATCCCTGGCCAGGGTTGCTGAGATTTACTGGTAAGTGTTACCAGTAGTTTCTCGAACAGTTATAGACCTCATATCGATACGACTTATTGAGCTATTGGGGTCTGACGTTTACCACCCCTAGGCGAGATATGCGACATATCAGACGATCAGACCGGACTGTACGGTAGTGTTACTGGTCGGATTCACTGGAGTGTGAGCGGGCTTGCTCGTCGATCTTCAGATCGCTCAATACTCGGGTGGCCGTTACGTTTAGCAGACTGCTTGCGGCTTGTGGGTGTTTGATATGATCATCGCCTGCTGCCGGCGTATTGACGAGTCTTTAGAGTCCTACACAGAGGTTTCCTGGCTCAAGCGAAACGAAATAGGAGCGCATATGAGATATGTGCGGGACCGAGAATAATGCGTGTATGTGACACCGTATTTCATTCTCGCGATCAATGTGTCGGATGGTTGTATGCGATATAACCTAGTTATCGATTCAAGCGTTGAATCGATAAGCCGATACATTGAATACTAGTCGGTTGTGTGCGATATGACCGGATCGTTAAATCAAGTGTTGATTTAATGATTTGATGCATAATTATATATTTGATATATTACTTTGCATTAACTAGTATCGGTTCACTTTAAATGGATTTTCTCACTCGGGTGTGCGCATTATATATGTGATATGATTTTGTGCACTAGCTTGTATCATGTTTGATGATGCATGCTTTTTGGTTAAGTGTAAAGTGTTAAACCTTGGTTAATGAATAGGTTAGGGTTTATTATTTGTTATTCATTTATCTTATTTAATTATCCATTTATTTATGATAAATGAATAAAAGAAAATGAAATGAAATGGTTGCTAATTTTGGATTCTAGTTGAAGCTTCTTGATCTTTTGACTAAGTGACCATTTTGTCTCTAGCTTGACCCTAACCATTCCTTTAACCTTGATTAGCTCTCTACACTTTACCATGGTTCACTTATGATAAGAATGGATTATTCTTTTCATTTTAAATGATAATCTTATCATAACTTTCTTCTTCTTCATCATCATCTTCTTCTTTGAAGAAGCTTGAGGTCATCAATGGTGGATTGATGATTTGAGTGAGAAATCCAATTCCAAAGTCTACCCACTTCCTATTTCTTCATCCTCTACCTCTTTCCAAGTAGTAGAGTGTGTTTTCTTCACAAGTTTTTAGGGCTTGGTGAAGGTGGAGCTTGATTTAGCGATGCCTCGACGTAGATCATCTTCGGCATGGACATCGACGACCTAGCTCGCTTTTTCTCCGACGAAGCCGACTCTAGAGCCCGGATTTGATTTGGACAGTGGAGACGACCTCATCTCGGAGCCGTGGAGGTGGAGGACCGGATCTACAAAGGTTGTATTTCCGATTCTTATAGTTAAGTGTTAACTAGTTAGCATTTTCGCCTAGTTTTCTAGCAAACGATCCGTAGTCGGGTCTCTCGGCACCCGTAAATTTTTATAATGGCATGTTCGATGCCTTGTGAGACCTCACTAGGGTGCCTAGGAACCCTACAGTGGTATCAGAGACTAGCTAGAGCCTTAGGCGAAGTCCCGACGAAGTTAGAAGTCCGATCGACCCAAAACCCCGACCCGAATATTGCTCTCTGGACATTTCTGTAAATTGTGGATTTTTCGAGATTAAAAATATTCAGAAAACTCAGCAGACATAACTAAGAAACACTGTAAAATTCGTGGTGCAGATTCCACAAAAGTGGCGCGGATCCGCGGCCCTAAAGTAGGCACATGCAGCGGATCCGCGGCGCTTTTGTCTCTTTGTGCATCAAAGTTTGCACAGTAGTTCTTAGCTTTCTGTGCTGAGTTTTCTGGGAATTTTTAATTTTTATTCAAGAGTTGAATTTTCTGCAGTTGTTTTGGGGATTCGGTGTTTCGATCGGAGTATCAAATTTTGTCTGTGTGGCTTTCCGGATAATTTTTAGAATATGTTAAAAAGTTCGACCGGATATAAATACCCAACTTTTCCCCTGTCGGGAAATTTCCAAGTGTTGGATCTTTCCGTAGTTTAACGACGTTCTAAGTAGTGCAAGTAACGCGATGGACCCTCTAGAAGACAACAAACCTTAACTCGATTATGTGACCGTCTTGAACTGCCCTTTGAACCTTCGGGTTTGGGGCAGTACGGCGTGCCACATGTGAGGCGTTGGCTTGACCCTTCTACGGCTGGACCGTCGGTACTGAGGCACGAACTGAATGTTGTTAGACTTATTTCATGTGTTGATCTGTATCGGGAAAACTTGGGTGTTCGAATGTTCAATCGGAAAGTTTAACATTTTCTAATTATCTGGAATGGGATACAATAATTGGAATTCACAATAAGTTATGAGATAACTGAATGAATGTTATAAACATAGCACTTTAGTCTCACTTGATCGGTTGCCACGGAATTTTGATGTGATCAGAAGTCCGTCGCAATCACGTAGCGTACGCGGATATTCGCCGGGTAAACTTAATAGACAGCCTCGCTCCATAGCCCCGACCAAGTGACTGTAGGAGAACCCCGTCGCCGAAAGCATCCGTTCGGGTGCTCGCGGCAGCGGTGTTCCGCCTTGGTGCACTTCGTCGACGGTATCGGGGGGTGCGGCCGCCTACTGAAGTTTGCGACGAGCATTCGATCAAATTGTCGGGAATCTTGTTGAATTGCCCGACTTGATATTGAAAAGTGTTTTCGATTATGAGACTAAAATGAGGGGTTTATAATTGTTAGGCATGCGATGTCTAAGGAATTCATTTGGTCAGGCATGCGATGTCTGAGGTGGTTGCGAATTCCAACTGTTGTAGTTTTACACTTTCTTTTCTGTGACCGTAAGTGTAATATGTGATATCGCCGGTTTCGTTGCTATATGTCAACGACAATTGGGATGGACATATTTACTTACGTTGATGACATGTGATGTTATGTGTTGCTGGATATGTTATATTGGATCGTCGTGTTTGAATAGCCGGGGGTTTTTATGTGAGATGAGTGTTTTTCATTTTCATTCATGTAAAAACTTGTATGTAATATTCTTTTATTGGGGCGCTTCCAGGTTACGGAAGTATTCACCCGTTGTATATTATTTACTTTTCCGCACTAGGATAGACCCAAGGAGGAGGGCACAAGTAACCGGGTTCTGGAGTCCAGTGGGAGACCAACTCGAGGAGTCGAGTCCGGGTCTCCTAACTCCAGAATTGGCAGGGTTGCTTGCCGCTCTCATAGGGGTCTTGGGGTGTGGGTTTGGCTATTCATCACGACCATGGAATCCGTGTTTTATACTGGCTCGTATTGAAAACACGGACGTCCTAGTATATCCAATATTTCATATGTTTCTTCTGCTGTGTTTTATCTGTGATGTGATCATGTGATGTTCTGTGACAGGTATTATATATAGTATATATGATATATTATATAGATGTTACTTATGTTTTACACCCGCGCTAGCCCTGCCCCGCTCTGCCGTTAGTTACCTAACCTAACGGTGCACGAGGGGACATCGAGGCGAATGCGGATGGCATAAGTGTACGTCGTATTTATCTGTGATGATTAGGTACTTAAATGATGGGACTTCATTAATGTGATTAATGAAATAAAAAAGAAACCTAAGATGTTGTAGAATCGAATTTCAAAATAAAAAAGGTAGCTACAGTTCTTGCTTTGCACAGAGGTATATGTGATATATCCTGCACCTTATTCGATGAGGAAAGGACCGAGATCCCTTAACCGGGAGTGACTCCTTTAGCAATAACTGGCAGATGCTACACACTCGGTTTGTCTTTTGATAGCTTTTAAGTGTTTTTGCTTTGCACAGTGATATATATGATATATCCCGCACCTCATTCGACGAGGAAAGGACCGACGATCCCTTCACCGGGAGTGACTCCTTTAGCAAAACTAGAAAAGCCTCAAAAGCACTCCATTTTTAAAATCATTTGATTCTACAACGATATCAAGTTCATTACGCAATAGGTTTTCAGAAAAACCTGTCGTAGCCCTCCGTCATTTCAGATAAGTAGTAGTTAGTATTCGTGCTACGTTTGTTGGCCTGCATCAAGGCGTAGTGTGCGGTAGCTAACTGGTGCTTATCTGCATAAGCATATGATGTGATTGGATTAGGGTAGTCGTGCGACTTTGTTGGCCTGTGTCAAGGGTCGTGCGGGTGGGTTTAATTCAATCAGGAAATGACGGGTTGAACTTGACTAGCGGACTATGGTTTGTTGGCCTGCGTCAAGGTCATAGGACGCTAGGGGCAAAATATTATCGGGAATTTCAAGTGTTGAAATTTGCAATGAGATTGCATACCTTCTATGAGATAGTTGGATCCCGATACCCGCTGCGAGTAAGAGTTACTCCTGGGAGAGTTTTATACATTACAATTAGCCGATCAAGTAGGTGTCTAGAAAGGTGTCAACGGGGTTACGCCTCTGGGAAAACGAGATTTACATTAATTAGGTTCGTGCGAAAGCACGGGGGACCTCCCTCAAAGGACCGACACTGGCCTGGCTGAAAGATTGGCGAACTTGTAGTGTGTAATTAATCCCGGCTAGTCTTTCCTTTTAGGGTTTGAAGGAAGATTTGATAAAAAGCAGTGGGAGCCATCCTGATTAGATAAAATAATAACCAATCTTGACAGAGCGCACGCTGAGTGTTTTCTTCTCTCTCTCTCCAGGTAGCGACCATATCACGCCTTAATCAAGATAATAATACGGATATTTGACCGAACCCGCTTGTTATACTGAGCTGGGGAACGTTGGTCCCGCTCCAACTTATAATTGTTATAAGACAGAGCAGGAAATTTGGGAATACCAGATTTCCCGTGCCGCCCAAACGAAGAGAGTGCATGATGATGCATCATCTTCGGGTGTGTTCATTATACAGAACTGTTTCTCAGTATCCTTTACGTCCTGGGTATATGATACCGGATCAGGATCCCAGATATGTAATCAGTTACATAGGGCTACAGAAAGGTAAAGAACTGAGAACGGGTGATAAGTTTCATGAGGCAGAAAACGGAGCAAGAGTTGCAGCCAAGTCTGTCGGTCACTGTCACCCTGTATTACAATACATTGATTCTGAACGAATGTTATTAGATACCGAACCTGATATACAAAATCATATCATTCTCTTTATTAGTAAAGAAATGATAAAATTTTGTATTGTTGGATAATGTTTTGAACATTTCCTATATTAAAAGTTGATCGGTTCAGGCACGTTGTCTAAAAGCATTAATGTTCTAAATCAAACTACAGTTCTTAGTATACGGAACACACACAAGAGGAAGAGTTCAGAACTAAACGAATTCTTCTTAAGGTATTGTAGACTAGGTCAGATCAATGTGACCCGACTAGCTAGAGTTACATAAAGATGCATATTTAAATGAGTTTGAATTTACATCTTGTGAAACTTGCCAGTCATGTCACAGAGATAAGATGACCATAGCTCCGTTTACTGGAAACAGAGAAAGAGTTAATGAACTCTTGGGATGATACATGTTGATGTATGTAGGTCCCCTGTCTACACATACCAGGACTGGTTCTTTATACTTCATTATATTCTCTGATAATCTTTCGAGATTCAGACCTATGTTCCTGTTGAAACATGAGTCCGAACCTTTTAAGATATTCACAGAATATAAGTTAGAAGTAGAGAACCAAAATACGGGTATAAGTATTATGTCCTATGATGAGATCAGGGAGGAGAATACTTGAGCATGGAATTCCTGGATTATTCTAAAGGAGAATGAAATTCTCTCTCAGCATTACTCCTCCGTATACACCATTGCACGATGGTATGTCGGGGCGGAGCAGATACACCCTATCTGATATGGTGTGCTCTATGATGAGTACTACTGAGTTACCTATTTCCTTTTTAGCAGTTATGCACTTGAGAAGCTGCATACCTATTGAATAGGGTTCAAATCAAATCAGTTGCCTACCACTTCATATTTGATATGATAAGGGAAGAGCCCATATCTTAAGTTGGTTAAGATTTGGGGTTGTCCGGCCTATGTCTAAAAGCAGAATCTGGACAAGCTCGAGGCAAAGTCAGTTATGTACAACTGGAAAGGTTCCAGCTATACAAACTGCAGCAGATGATTTGATAGAGCCAAAGGATTCAGTAGATTCCAACGAACCTCAGCCTCTCCGCCGATCTAGTAGGGTTCCTCACCCACCTGAGAGATACTTCGGTTTCTCTATGACAGTGGGAGCGAGGATTGCATCATGAGATGATGACCCAACTAGTTTCGAGCTGGCCATCAGGAGTGTGACTCTGTAAGAATGGCTGGATGCTTAGTGATCTGAGATGGAATCCATGTACACCAACAAAGTATGGACTTTGGTTGCTATATCTGATGGGTTAAATCCCCATCAGGAGCAAGTATATCTTGAGAAGATTACTTGGTGTAAATGGAAAAGTTAAGACTTTCAAAGCTAGACTTGTTAAAGGTTTTCGTCATCGACCAGGCGTGGATAATGATGAAACCTTTTCCAGTAACTATGCTTAAGTCCATCCAGATCCTACTTGCCACGGCTACATACCATGACTACGATATCTGGCGGTTGGGTGCCATGACTGCTTTTCTAAATGATGATTTAGAAGAGAGCGTCTATAAGTACACAGCCAGAGGGCTTCGTAGACAGTGGGAGCAGCGGAAACGTGTGTAAGATGCTTTATAGGATAAAGCAGGCATCGCGGAGTTGGAACATCTGTTTTGATGGATTAGTCAAAGAGTTTGACATCATCAAAATAGTAGATGAACCTTGTATAAACAAAAAGGTAGTAGGGAGTATGGTGGTGATCCTCGTAGAGTACGTGGATGACATACTCTTGATGGGGAAGGAGTTTCCTATGCTACGCTCGGTCAATCTCCGCTTATCACCATAATTCTCCATATAGGATCAAAGTGATACCTCCTAAATCCTGGATTTTGGATCTATGAGATAGATCTAAATGGATGTTAGGATACTCACTAGCTGTAGTGAGATGGTATCAAACGACCTTGGGGAGAATCACTGGAATGGTTCCAGGGTGATAAGAATGACTGAAAGTCAGTCGCAGGCATTGTCTTTACCCTCAGTAAAGGGACGGTATGTTGGAAGAGTTCCAAGCAAGATACCGTGACATACTAGACGATAAAGGCAGTATACATCGCTACTTGAGATGCTACCAAAGAGGTAGTCTGGATGTATATTTGTTCATGAGATGAACTTTGTTCCTCCCATTGTGTGACAATGGAGTTGTGGCTTATGCCAAGGAACGGCTGTCCCATCAGTGATCCAGACATATTCTAAGGCAGTATCACCTGATCATGGAGATGGTTGATCTCCAGGGGATCGAGGACAGGAGAGTAGACTCAGAGGACAAACACAGCGGATCCACTCACGAAAGGCCTTTTCCCAGAGAGAGACTTTTATGGGATGGTTGAGTATGAGATACTGCAACCACTGCTACAGATGGCCCTAGTGCAAGTGGGAGATTGTTAGTTATATGTATGCCCTAGAGGCCATTACTGTACATAGGATGTATATTGTAGTGGATGCTGGGACATATATAGGGAGGACTTTCTTGCTCGACATGATAGTATGCTATCTGGTTGAATTTTACCTTAACGTGTATGCTGATTGTCTCTCTGTTACATGTTGGTAAAGCCCTTAGGATCTGTACTTGACTACCTGGATTATGATGCGGATCATACTAGTGGGGACATGGTAGTCCATAAGTACATCCTTCAAAGTCCCTAGTCGTGGGTGTATCGAGACGGGGCATCGATATACCAGAGTAGACTAGCGTATACCTTCTCGACCCATACAGATGGGCGATGGATGATCCCATATCCATCGGTGTTTGACATCAGAGATGATATACGGGTGCTCAGTGGAGACTGGGTACACTGGACGGACTCGCCGAGAACTCCCAGATGGTATTATACCTCACGTCAGATGGCAGTTCTCTGGTGACACTGGTACAGAGTAGTCTGTTGACCCGAGATCGTCATAGAGTCTTATGTGGTTCCCACTGTGCTTTGATTTCCATCTTACCACGTCCAAGAGGGCGTGCAAAACGGTGGTTTTTGGGTACAGTCCCGAGTCACATGGAGGCAATGAGCGATAGGAGGGGATTCGTCTCTCCCGGTATAGGGAGTTGATGTTGCGCTGTGTTCGATTGGCTATAACAGGAAATCCCTGGCCAGGGTTGCTGAGATTTACTGGTAAGTGTTACCAGTAGTTTCTCGAACAGTTATAGACCTCATATCGATACGACTTATTGAGCTATTGGGGTCTGACGTTTACCTCCCCTAGGCGAGATATGCGACATATCAGACGATCAGACCGGACTGTACGGTAGTGTTACTGGTCTGATTCACTGGAGTGTGAGCGGGCTTGCTCGTCGATCTTCAGATCGCTCAATACCCGGGTGGCCATTACGTTTAGCAGACCGCTTGCGGCTTGTGGGTGTTTGATATGATCATCGCCTGCTGCCGGCGTATTGACGAGTCTTTAGAGTCCTACACAGAGGTTTCCTGGCTCAAGCGAAACGAAATAGGAGCGCATATGAGATATGTGCGGGACCGAGAATAATGCGTGTATGTGATACCGTATTTCATTCTCGCGATCAATGTGTCGGATGGTTGTATGCGATATAACCTAGTTATCGATTCAAGCGTTGAATCGATAAGCCGATACATTGAATACTAGTCGGTTGTGTGCGATATGACCGGATCGTTAAATCAAGTGTTGATTTAATGATTTGATGCATAATTATATATTTGATATATTACTTTGCATTAACTAGTATCGGTTCAGTTTAAATGGATTTTCTCACTCGGGTGTGCGCATTATATATGTGATATGATTTTGTGCACTAGCTTGTATCATGTTTGATGATGCATGCTTTTTGGTTAAGTGTAAAGTGTTAAACCTTGGTTAATGAATAGGTTAGGGTTTATTATTTGTTATTCATTTATCTTATTTAATTATCCATTTATTTATGATAAATGAATAAAAGAAAATGAAATGAAATGGTTGCTAATTTTGGATTCTAGTTGAAGCTTCTTGATCTTTTGACTAAGTGACCATTTTGTCACTAGCTTGAACCTAACCATTCCTTTAACCATGATTAGCTCTCTACACTTTACCATGGTTCACTTATGATAAGAATGGATTATTCTTTTCATTTTAAATGATAATCTTATCATAACTTTCTTCTTCTTCTTCATCATCTTCTTCTTTGAAGAAGCTTGAGGTCATCAATGGTGGATTGATGATTTGAGTGAGAAATCCAATTCCAAAGTCTACCCACTTCCTATTTCTTCATCCTCTACCTCTTGCCAAGTAGTAGAGTGTGTTTCCTTCACAAGTTTTTAGGGCTTGGTGAAGGTGGAGCTTGATTTAGCGATGCCTCGACGTAGATCATCTTCGGCATGGACATCGACGACCTAGCTCGCTTTTTCTCCGACGAAGCCGACTCTAGAGCCCGGATTTGATTTGGACAGCGGAGACGACCTCATCTCGGAGCCGTGGAGGTGGACGACCGGATCTACAAAGGTTGTATTTCCGATTCTTATAGTTAAGTGTTAACTAGTTAGCATTTTCGCCTAGTTTTCTAGCAAACGATCCGTAGTCGGGTCTCTCGGCACCCGTAAATTTTTATAATGGCATGTTCGATGCCTTGTGAGACCTCACTAGGGTGCCTAGGAACCCTACAGCTATGTTGTATATGGAGGAGTAATGCTGAGAGAGAATCTCATTCTCCTTTAGAATAATCCAGGATTTTCGTGCTCAAGTATTCTCCTCCTCGATCACATCAAAGGACATAATACTTATACCCGTATTTTGGTTCTCTACTTCTAACTTATATTCTGTGAATATCTCAAAAGGTTCGGACTTGTGTTTCAACAGGAACATATGTCTGAATCTTGAGAGATCATCAATGAACGTAATGAAGTATAAAGAACCAGTCTTGGCATGTGTAGACAGGGGACCTACATACATCAACATGTATCATCCCAAGAGTTCACTAACTCTTTCTCTGTTTCCATTAAACAGAGCTATGGTCATCTTATCTTTGTGACATGACTGGCAAGTTTCACAAGATGTAAATTCAAACTGATTTAGATATGCATCTACATATAACTTCAGCTAGTCAGGTCGCATTGATCTGACCTAGTCTACAATACCTCAAGAAGGATTCGTTCATTTCTGAACTCTTCCTCTTGTGTGTGTTCCGTATACTAAAGAACTGTAGTTTGATTTAGAACGTCAATGCTTTTAGATAACGTGCCTGAACCGATCAACTTTTGATATAGGAAATGTTCAAAACATTATCCAACAATACAAAATTTTATCATTTCTTTACTAATAAAGAGACTGATATGATTTTGTATATCAGGTTCGGTATCTATTAGCATTTGTTCAGAACCAATGTATTGGTAATACAGGGTGACAGTGACCAACAGACTTGGCTGCAACTCTTGCCCCGTTTTCTGCCTCATGAAACTTATCACCCGTTCTCAGTCCTCTACCTTTCTGTAGCCCTATGTAACATATTACATATCTGGGATCCTGATCTGGTATCACATACCCAGGACGTAAAGGATACTGAGAAACAGTTCTCTGTAATGAACACACCCGAAGATGATGCATCAGCATGCACTCTCTTCGTTTGGGCGGCACGGGAATTCTTGTAATCCCCAATTTCCTGCTCTGTCTTATAACAATTATTAGTTGGAGCGGGACCAACGTTCCCCAGCTCAGTATAACAAGCGGGTTCGGTCAATAATCCTTATTATTATCTTGATTAAGGCGTGAAATGGTCGTTACCTGGAGAGAGAGATAAGAAAACACTCAGCGTATGCTCTTGCAAGATCAGATTGGTTATCATTTTATCTAATCAGGATGGCTCCCACTGTTTTTATCAAATCTTCCTTCAAACCCTAAAAGGAAAGACTAGCCGGGATTAATTACACGCTACAAGTTCGCTAATCTTTCAGCCAGGCCAGTGTCGGTACTTCGAGGGAGGTCCCCCATGCTTTCGCACGAACCTAATTACAGTAAACCTCGTTTTCCCAGAGGCGTAACCCCGTTGACACATTTCTAGACACCTACTTGATCAGCTAATTGTAATGTGTAAAACTCTCCCAGGAGTAACAATTACTCGCAGCGAGTATCGGGATCCAACTATCTCATAGAAGGTATGCAATCTCATTACAAAGTTCAACACTTGAAATTCCCGATAATTTTGCCCCTAGCGTTCTATGACCTTAACGAATGCCAAACAACCCATAGTCCACTAGTCAAGTTCAACCTGTACATTTCTTGATTGAATTAAACCCACCCGCACGACCCTTGACGAATGCCAAACAACGCCGTACGAATACCCTAATCCAATCTGCATCATATGCATAAGCAGATAAATACTAGTTAGTTACCGCATACTACGCCTTGACGAATGCCAAACTACCGCAGCACGAATACTAACTAGTACTTATCTTAAATGACGGAGGGCTACTACAGGTTTTTCTGAAAACCTGTTGCGTAATGAACTTGATATCGTTGTAGAATCAAATGAAGTTTTGAAATGGAGTGATTTTGAGGCTTTTCTAGTTTTGCTAAAGGGGTCACTCCCGGTGAAGGGATCGTCGGCCCTTTCCTCGTAGAATGAGGTGCGGGATATATCATATATATCACTGTGCAAAGCAGAAACTATAGAAGCAATCAAAAGTCAAACCGAGTGTGTAGCATCTGCCAGTTATTGCTAAAGGAGTCACTCCCGGTGAAGGGATCTCGGTCCTTTCCTCATCGAATAAGGTGCAGGGTATATCATATATACCGCTATGCAAAGAAAGAACTGTAGCTACCTGTTTTGTTTAAAATTTGATTCTACAACATCTTAGGTTTCTTTTCTTTCATTAATCACATTAATGAAGTCCCATCATTTAAATACCTAAACATTACAGATAAATACGACGTACACTTATACCATCCGCATTCGCCTCGTTGTCCCCTCGTGCACCGTTAGGTTAGGTAACTAACGGCAGAGCGGGGCAGGGCTAGCGCGGGTGTAAAACATAAGTAACGTCTATATAATATATCATATATACTATATACTGTATCTATCACAGAACATCACATGATAACATCACAGATATCGCAGCAGAAGAAACATATGAAATATTGGATATACTAGGATGTCCGTGTTTTCAATACGAGCTAGTATAAAACACGGATTCCACGGTCACGATGAATAGCCCAACCCACACCCCTAGACCCCTACGAGAGCGGCAAGCAACCCTACCAATTCTAGAGTTAGGAGACCCGGACTCGACTCCTCGAGTTGGTCTCCCACTGGACTCCAGAACCCGGTTACTTGTGCTCCCCTCCTTGGGTCTATCCTAGTGCGGAAAAGTAAATAATATACAAAGGGTGACATCTTCCGCAACCTGGAAGTGCCCCAATAAAAGAATATTACATACAAGTTTTTACATGAATGAAAATGAAAAACACTCATCTCACATAAAAAACCCCGGCTATTCAAACACGACGATCCAATATAACATATCCAGCAACACATACCATCACATGTCATCAACGTAAGTAAATATGCGCATCCCAATTGTCGTTGACATATAGCAACGAAACCGGCGATATCACATATTACACTTACGGTCACAGAAAAGAAAGTGTAAAACTACAACAGTTGGAATCCGCAACCTCCATAGACATCGCATGCCTAATCAAATGAATTACTTAGACATCGCATGCCTAACAATTATAAACCCTGCATTTTAGTCTCATTACCGAAAACTCTTTTCAATATCATGTCGGGCAATTCAACAAGATTCCCGACATCCTGATCGAATACTCGTCGCAAACTTTAGTAGACGGCCGCACCCCCAATACCGTCGACGAAGTGCACCAAGGCGGAACACCGCTGCCGCAAGCACCCGAACGGATGCTTTCGGCGACGGGGTTCTCCTACAGTCACTTGGTCGGGGCTATGGAGTGAGGTTGTCTATTAAGTTTACCCGGCGAGTATCCGCGTACGCTACGTGATTGCGACGGACTTTTGATCACATCAAAATTCCGTGGCAACCGATCAAGTGAGACTAAACTGCTATGTTTATAACATTCATTCAGTTATCTCATAACTTCTTGTGAATTCCAATTATTGTATCACATTCCGAATAAGATAGAAAATGTTAAACTTTCCGATCGAACAATCGAACACCCAAGTTTTCCCGAAACTGCTCAACTCATGAAATAAGTTCAAAGACATTCACTTCGTGCCTTAGTACCAACGGTCCAGCCGTAGAAGGGTCAAGCCAACGCCTCACATGTGGCACGCCGTACTGCCCCAAACCCGAAGGTTCAAAAGGCAGTTCAAGACGGTCACATAATCGAGTTAAGGTTTGTTGTCTTCTAGAGGGACCATCGCGTTACTTGCACTACTTAGAACGTCGTTAAACTACGGAAAGATCCAACACTTGGAAATTTCCCGACAGGGGAAAAGGTGGGTATTTATATCCGGTCGAACTTTTTAACATATTCTAAAATTTACCCGGAAAACTTCACAGACAGAATTAGACAATCCGATCGATACACCGAGTCCCCAAAACAACCCCAGAAAATTCAACTCTTGAATAAATATTAAAAATTCCCAGGAAAACCAGAATTGGAAACTAAGAATTACTGTGCAAAATTCTTTATATAATGAGGCCGTACGGCCGCGGAACCGCCGCACGAGCCATGCTCGTGCCGCGGAACCGCGCCGACTTAGTGGAATTGGGCTGTCGAATTTCACAGTAACCCTTAGATATTCCTTCTGGTTTTTCTGCATATTTTTAATCTGGAAAAAACCACGATTTTCAAAATTGTCCAGAGAGCAAAATACGATTGGGCTTTCGGTTCAATCGGACTTCTAACTCCGTCTATGCATCGCCTAAGGCTCTAGCTAGGCTCTGATACCATTGTAGGGTTCCTAGGCACTCTCAAGAGATCTCACAAGGCATCAACCATGCCAATTTCTAATTTTACAAGTGCCGAGAAACCCTAATCCGGATCGTTGACTAGAGTTTAGGCGAAACTAGAAGCTAGTTAACAGCTTAACTATGAGTTGAACGGAAATACAACCTTTGTAGATCCGGTCCTCCACCTCCATAGCTCCGTGTAGACGTCCCTTCGCTGTACAAATCGGATCTTGGACTCTAGTGTCGGCTTCTTCGGTGAAATAGGCGGGCTAGGTCATCGACTACGATGCCGAAGATGATCTGCATCGAGGCATCACAAGATCAAGCTCCCACTTCACCAAGTCATGAAACTTGTGAAGAAAACACCCTATAATACTTGGCAAGAGGTAGAGGATGAAGAAATAGGAAGTGGGTTCACTTTATAATTGGATTTCTCACTCTTTTTCTTAAGATGCCATTGTTGGTAGCAAGCTTCTTCATCTTGAAGAAGAAGGAGAAGAAGAAGAAAAATCTTATGATAAGTTATTTTTCAAATAGAAAATAAATGAATACTTATCATAATCCAACCATGGTCAAGTGTAGAGAATGAACTAGGGTTAAATGAATGGTTAGGGTTAAGCATGAAGACAAAAATGGTGACTTAGTCAAAGCTTCATGAAGCTTCAATATCAAACAAAGAAAGCCACCATTTTCTCTTTATCTTTTTCATAATAAATAAATAAATGAATAAATAGATATGAAAAACAAAACCCTAACCATTTAAATAACCATGGTTTAATCTTTACACAAACTCAAGTAAGCATGTATCATCAAACATGATACAATCAAGTGTATAAAAGTATATCACATATACAACTTGTGAACTTCAAGTGAGAAAATCCATTTAAAGTGAACCAATACTAGTTAATGTAAAGTAATATATTAAATATATAATTATACATTAAATCATTAAATCAACACTTGATTCAATGATCCGGTCATATCTCATATAATCGACTAGTATCCAATGTATCGACTTATCGAATCAATCCTTGATTCGATAACTAGGTTATATCACATACAACCATTCGACATATTCATCGCGAGAATGGAATACGGTATCACATACTAATATCATTCTCGGTCCCGCGCATATCTCATATGCGCTCCTATTTCGTTTCGCTTGAGCCAGGAAACCTCTGTGTAGGACTCTAAAGATTCGTCAATACGCCGGTAGCAGATGATGATCATATCAAACACCCACAAGCCGCAAGCGGTCTGCTAAACGTAACGGCCACCCGGGTATTGAGCGATCAATAGATCGACGAGCAAGCCCGCTCACACTCCTGTGAATCCAACCAGTAACACTTACCGTACAGTCCGGTCTGATCGTCTGATATGTCGCATATCTCGTCTAGGGGTGGAAAACGTCAGACCCCAATAGTTCGATAAGTCGTGTCGATATGAGGTCTATAACAGTTCGAGAAACTACAGGTAACACTTACCAGTAAATCTCAGCAACCCTGGCCAGGGATTTCCGGTTATAGCCAATCGAACACAGCGCAACATCAACTCCCTATACCGGGAGAGACGAATCCCCTCCTATCGCTCATTGCCTCCATGTGATTCGGGGCTGTACCCAAAAACCACCGTTTTGCATGCCCTCTTGGACGTGGTAAGGTGGAAATCAAAGCACAGTGGGAACCACACAAGACTCTATGACGATCTCGGATCAACAGACTACTCTGTCCCAGTGTCACCAGAGAACTGCCATCTGACGTAAGGTATAATACCATCTGGGAGTTCTCGGCGAGTCCGTCCAGTGTACCCAGTCTCCACTGAGCACCCGTATATCATCTCTGATGTCAAACACCAATGGATATGGGATCATCCATCGCCCACCTGTATGGGTCGAGAAGGTATACGCTAGTCTACACTGGTATATCGATGCCCTGTCTCGATACACCCACGACTAGGGACCTTGAAGGATGTACTTATGGACTACCATGTCCCCACTAGTATGATCCGCATCATAGTCCAGGTAGTCAAGTACACATCCTAAGGGCTTTACCAACATGTAACAGAGAGACAATCAATGTACACGTTAAGGTAAAGAGTAACCAGATAGCATACTATCATGTCGAGCAAGAAAGTCCTCCCCATATATGTCCCAGCATCCACTACAATATACATCCAATGTACAGCAATAACCTCTAGGGCATACATATAACTAACAGTAGCCGCCCTAGGTAACCCTGCATGATACCTTGAATTTAATTCTCTAAGTGTAGGGATGTTTTTTACACACACGTAGGGTATATGATCAATGTTTCGAGGAAAGATAAGGAGGAAAACTAAAGACGATGTTTTATTGAGGGATGATGTGATATCTAACAACTTTTCACGACCATTATGATTGGGCTCGTAGAAACTGAAAAGATGGTATAGTTGGAAGCTCTTATTTTTCAACTTCTTTCTTTTACAGTTCTTATCTTTGTTAGTTATATGTATAACCTAGAGGCCATTACTGTACATGAGATGTATATTGTAGTGGATGCTTGGACATATATAGGGAGGACTTTCTTGCTCGACATGATAGTATGCTACTTGGTTACTCTTTATCTTAACATGTACACTGATTGTCTCTCTGTTACATGTTGGTAAAGCCCTTAGGATGTGTACTTGACTACCTGTATTATGATGCGGATCATACTAGTGGGACAGAGGTAGTTGGTAAGTACATCGTTTAATGTCCCTAGTCATGGGTGTATCGAGACGGGGCATCGATATAGAAGAGCAGACTAGCGTATTGCTTCTCGACCCTTGTAGATGGGCAATAGATGATCTCATATCCATTGGAGTTTGACATAAGAGATGATATATGGGTGCTCAGTGGAGACTGGGTACACTGGACGGACTCGCCGAGAACTCCCAGATGGTATTATACCTCACGTCAGATGGCAATTCTCTAATGACACTGGTACAGGTTAATCTGTTGACCAGAGATTGTCATAAAGTCTTGTGTGATTCCCACTGTGCTTTGATTTCCACCTTACCACGTTCAAGAGGATGTGCAAAACGGTGGTTTTTGGATACAGTCCCGAGTCAAATGGAGGCAATGAGCGATAGGAGTGGATTCGTCTCTCCGGTATTGGGGGTTGATGTTGCGCTGTGCTCGATTGGCTATAACAGGAAGTCCATGGCCAAGGCTGTTTCAGAGATTTACTGGTAAGTGTTATCAGTGGTTTCTCGACCCGTTATGAGTCTCACATCGGCAAGACTTATCGAGTTACTGGGGTCTGACGTTTACCACCCCTAGACGAGATATGCGACATATCAAATGAAGAGACCGGACTGTACGGTAGTGTTACTGATTGGATTCGCAGGAGAGTGAGCAGGCTTGCTTGTTGATCTTCTGATCTCTCAATACCCGGGTGGCCATTACGTTTAGCAGACCGCTTGCGGCTTGTGGGTGTTTGATATGATCATCACCAACTGCTGGCGTATTGACGAGTCTTTAGAGTCCTACACAGGGGTTTCCTGCCTCAAGCGAAATGGAGTAGGAGCACATATGTGATATGTCCGGGACCGAGATTGATACGATATGAGATACCGTATTCTATTCTCGTGATGAGTAACATGATTGGTTATAAATGATATAACCGGGTTATCGGATCATGTGTTGATTCGATAAGATGTTACATTTGATATTAGTTGGTTATATGCGATATGACCGAGTCATTAAATCAAGTTTTGATTTAATGATTTATTGTATAATTATATATTTGATATATTACTTTACATTAACTAGTATTGGTTCACTTAAGTTTCTTTTCTCACGTGATGTGCACATTGTATATATGTGATATGTATAATTGTGCACATGTTTGTGTCATGCTAGGTTACAAATGCAACATTTTATTGTATGAGACTTAAACCATGCTAGTGTTCAGCTAGGGTTTTATTTGTCTTAAGCTAATTCAAACTTTTGATTAAGTCAAGGTTAAGCTTGTGAAAACTTTTGGATAACCTTTGAATGAGTCAACTTGTTTTTCTTCCTTAAGATATTTATTAACCCAACTTTTACCTTAGGCTTTAGTTTAATCTCTACAAGGGTTAGGCATGATATTATCTAACCAAGGTTGCATTTCTAACCTTATCTTATTATTCTTTCATCACTTCTTCACTTGAGGTTCATCTTCTTCTTCTTCATGATTTTTTCTCCCTAGCTCTTGATCAAGTGATGAAACATGTGAGAAAATAAAATCTAAAGTGAGCCCACTTCCTACTGTTAGTGCATTATGCATGCTCCCACAACTCTTGTGAGGCGGCGGAAGCGGTAAACGAAAATTTTCTTTACATACAACACGCACTTTTCATAAGATCTTGTCTAAACCACAACTAGAAAACCCTAACTAGAGATGTTATCTACTATGTTAGGGATTATACCTTGATGATCCGGTCCTTCGGGTCTTCTACTTGATGAACTCCTTGGCTCCTTTGACGTTGCCGATGTGCTCGATCTCCGGCCACCCTAAGACTTAGATGATCCACGCGAGAGTTGTCATGCAAGCTACAAACTCTTCATAAGAGTTTAACCTAGAGACCAAGTTTGATAGAAGAGTTCACCAGGATCATGTAGAGATTGGGGTATTGGATTATCTTTAACCCTAAGCTTTTATTTCACAACACATGTGAATGGTAAAGCTTAGGATGAAGGAGGAGAGGAGAAGAAGGAGAGAGAAAGTGTTTGTGATAATGAGAGAATTCAAGCATGAGAAAATGATATATTGCAAATGAAATAATTGAAGCATATAATATAAAATCAGCACCTTGCTTCAATAGTAATTCCAAAACAATAAAAAATTAAATAACCCATTCTTACAACCATGCTTCGACTTTCATATTTCCACCTCATTTATTTATTTTCATAAAATAAATAATTTCATTATGAGGTGGCACATTCTCGAAGGTATTCTTGTAACAATTACAAGAATACCCCTCCTCTATATACCGTATACCGTATACCCGTATCCGAATTCCGAAAAATACGAATACTATTAATCCAATAATATAATACCGGTATCCGGCTTAAACCAAAGCCTACCAGTATTATTGTTCCGATTATTTTTCCTGTAACAATTACACGACCATAATCGAAACCCTGTCGTAACACCTTACGGCTGCCGTAACAACTTACGGCCTCTGCATCTTTTGCCAGAACGAGAGAACCCTCTGTGTTGAACTCTAAAGACTCGACAATACGCTGGCAGTGGGTTTAAATACAAGCACGTCAGCGGCACTAGCTGTGCGTAACGGCTACCCAGGTACATGACGAAAAAGTGGCCGACGAGCGAACTCATCATAACCCCAACGAGCCTGCAAGCAACACTTACCGTACAGTCCGGTCTCTTCGTCTGATACGTCGCATATGAAGTGTAGGGGTGGTTAATGTCAGACCACAGCAACTTTATAAGTTATGCTTATTTACGGCCCATAACGGTTCGCGAAACTACTGATAACACTTATCAGTAAATCTCGAGAACCCTGGCCAAGGATTTGATGTTATGGCCGATCAAGCATAGCGCAACACCAACTCCCTATACCGGGAGAGACGAAACCCCTCTTATCGCTCACTGTCTCCATGCGATTCAGGACTGCACCCAAAATCCACCTGTTTGCACGATTCAGCACAGCCGCGGTAGGGAGGAAATCAAAGCACAGTGGGAATCACACAAGACACTATGACGATCTCAGGTCTACAGACTAACCTGTAGAAGTGTCGCCAGAGAACTGCTATCTGACAATAGGTATATATACTATCTAGGAGTTCTCGGCGAGTCCTGTTCGGTGTACCCATTCTCCAATGAGCACCTTTGTACAATCTTTGATATTAAACACCAATGGTTGTGGAATCAACCATCGCACCCCTGGGTCAGGAAACGTACACACTAGTCTAACTTGGTAATACTGATGCCCTGTCTCGATATACTCTCGACTAGGAACCATTAAAGGATATGCTTATAGACTATCCAGGCCCTACTAGTATGATCTCATCATAATCCTGGTAGTCAAGCATAATCCTAAGGGTTTCATCAACATGCATATAAAGATATGAAATATTACACAAGTTAAGATGAAGACAAACCAGATATAATACTATCATTTCGAGTAAAGATTGTTTCTGCACATATACATGCCTAGCATCCTATACAATACAGGCCTCCAGGGCATATATATCTAACAATCTCCTACTTGCACTAAGGCCTGTAGTTGATGCAATAAGTACCAACTGTCTGTACTAGAACCAGTTGCCTGCGTACCGCATGCCCAACAGCTCAAACAGTTTTTCAAACTGGACTTGAGGGATAGCCTTGGTGAATGGATCTGCTGTGTTGTCCTTCGTGTCTACTCTCCGTACCTCAATGTCCTGGCGATCCACTATCTCCCTGATGAGGTGATACCGCCTCAAGATGTGTCTGGATTTCTGATAGGACCTCGGTTCCTTTGCCAAAGTCATGGCTCCATTGTTATCGCAATACAAAGGTATTGGATTAGCAATAGATGGAACCACTTGAAGTTCAGAAATGAACTTCTACATCCAGACTGCCTCTTTTGCGGCATCATTAGCAGCAATATACTCAGCTTCCATCGTGGAGTCAGCAACGATATCTTGTTTGGATCTCTTCCAACATACCGCCCCTCCGTTTAGGGTAAATACAAACCCTGCGATGGACTTACTATCATCCTTGTCTCTATGGAAGCTGGAGTCGGTAAATCCCTTCATTTGGAGATCTCCGTTACCATACACCAAGAACATTTCTTTAATTCTTCTCAAGTACTTCAGAATGTTCTTCACAGCAGTCCAGTGTTTCTCCCCTGGGTTGGATTGATACCTGCTTACTGCACTCAGTGCATAAGCTACATCTGGGCGAGTACACAACATCGCATACATTATAGATTCTACTGTGGAAGCATAGGGAATAATGCTCATGCGAGCACTCTCTTCATCAGTCTTTGGAGACATCTCTTTGGAGAGGGTGATCCCGTGACAAGCGGGTAAATTACCCCTCTTGGAATCTTCCATGCCAAACCTCTTTAGTATGGTGTCAATGTATCTCGATTGGGACAATCCCAATAATTTCTTAGATCTATCTCTATAGATCTTAATCCCCAGAATGTACAAGGCATCGCCCAAGTCTTTCATGGAGAACCTTTGCGATAAGAATAGTTTGACCGATTGTAGCATAGGAATATCATTTCCTATCAAGAGAATGTCGTCTACGTACAATACGAGGAATGTAACAGTACTCTCTACAATCCTTTTATAAATGCATGGTTCATCCACATTTTTGATAAAACCAAACTCTTTGATTGTATCATCAAAGCAGATGTTCCAACTCCGTGATACCTGCTTTAATCCATAGATGGATTTAAGCAGCCTGCATACTTTTCCGCTGCTCCCACTATCAATGAAGCCTTCTGGCTGATCCATAAAAACGCATTCTTCTAGGAATGCCGTTTTAACATCTATTTGCCAGATCTCATAATCATAGTGAGCGGCTATAGCAAGCAGGATCCGAATGGATTTGAGCATCGCGACTGGTGAAAAGGTTTCATCATAGTCCAAGCCTGGTCTTTGACGAAATCCTTTTGCTACCGGCCTAGCTTTATAGGTCTCCACCTGACCATCCACACCGATCTTTCTTTTAAAGATCCATTTGCACCCTATGGATTTTACTCCAAAAGGTGCAACCTCCAAAGTGCATACTTTGTTGGTGTGCATGGATACCATTTCGGATCTCATGGCATCCAGCCACTTCACTGAGTCACCACTCGTGATAGCTTGCTGAAAATTAGTAGGGTCATCATCATCCATCATGTAATCTTCTCTATCACCATCAATTAGAAAACCATAGTATCTATCAGGTAGGCAAGAAGTTCTACTAGATCTACGGAGTGGCTAAGGTTCGTCAGGTTCTATTGAAACCTCAGGTTCAACCAAATCAACGGTAATTGTTTGTGTATCTGGAATTTCTTCCAGTTCTACCACATTGCCAACAGTATCATTTGCAAAAAATTCATTTTCTAGAAATGTGGCATACTGAGAAACAAACACCCTTTGTTCCTCCTTGTGGTAGAAGAGATATCCATACGAATGTTTTGGATATCCCACAAATCTACACAAAACCGACCGTGTCTCGAGTTTGTATAGATTCTGCTTTTTTTACATTAGCCGGACAACCCCATATCCTAAATATTTTAAGAGATGGTCTCTTCCCATACCATATCTCATATGGAGTGGTAGACACGGTTTTGGTCGGCACCCTGTTCAAAAGATGAATCGCAGTCTCTAATGCGTGCCCCCAGAATGATATTGGTAACTCAGCATCACTCATCATAGATCGTACCATATCTAATAGGGTACGATTCCTCTTTTCCGATACTCCATTGTGCAGTGGTGTGTACGGAGGAGTGAGCTGAAAGAGAATCCTATTTTATTTTAGGAAATCTAGAAACTTTGAGCTTAGATACTCACCCCTTCGATCTGATCGAAGTTTCTTGATACTTAGGCCTGTTTGTTTTTCTACTTCAGATTTATACTCCTTGAACTTTTCGAAGGCTTCAGACTATGTTTCAACAAGAACACATGTCCAAATCTTGAGAAGTCATTAGTAAAGGTATGAAGTAAGAAAAACCACCTCTTGCATTTGTAGACATTAGTCCACATACAACACTATGTATGAAGCCTAAGAGTTCAGTAGCTCTCTCTCCGTGTCCAGTAAACGGAGTTTGGGTCATTTTACCTTTGATGCAAGACTGGCAAGTCGCATAAGATTTATATTCAAACGAGTTTAAATATCCATCTTTATGTAACTTGGTTAGTCTTGTTTCGTTAATATGACTAAGTCTACAATGCCAAATGAATGCTTCATTTATGTCTAAAACCATTGTTTTGTTTGTGTGTTGTAAATTAAAAACTGTGTGATGGTTTAGGACGTATATCCCGTTATTTAATGTACCAGACCCAATAAACTCTTGATTAAGGTTAATGTTCATAACATTAGATTGCAATACAAAATTATACCAAGCATTGTCCAACACCGATACAGATATAATATAACATAACATAGAGGGTACAAAATAACACGGGTTCAAAACCAATATACAACCCGACAGCAAACCAAGGTGATACTCTCCCATTGCTGTAGCATATACGGAGGAACCATTCCCAACCCCGAG
The DNA here is from genome assembly GCA_030015575.1 of Agapanthus africanus. NCBI lineage: Eukaryota > Viridiplantae > Streptophyta > Magnoliopsida > Asparagales > Amaryllidaceae > Agapanthus > Agapanthus africanus. The sequence continues at coordinate 283,296,635 of CM057343.1, read as the reverse complement.
AGTGTGATCACCTTTCTTCAAAAACTTGCTATTTCTCAGCCCCTGCAGACAATTGCAGATGTGAGATCCTGACCCAGTATCTAATACCCAGAAAGCAGAGTAAATTGAAAAACAGTTTTCTATTACAAACACACCTTAAGTGGAAGCTTCACCATGCTTCTTCTTCTTGAGGTCGGCCAGGTATCCAACGCAGTTTCTCTTCCAGTGCCCAGTCTGGTAGTAGAGGAAACATTCCCCTCGTCCTGTCGCAACAGCCCCTTTCTTATTCCTTCCCGGTGCCTTTTTCACTCCGCCTCTCTGCTTGATAGGATTCTTCTTCTTCTTTCCATTGGACTTGGCTTTTGGGACAGAGGAAGAAGATGGCCCAGCAATAAGAGCGGGAGTTTTTCTACCTTTAGTGTGCTCTCTGCACCCCTCAACATATTGAAGAGTTCAGGCAAAGACTTCTCCATGTTGTGCATGTTGAAGTTTACAATGAATTGAGCAAAAGCTGGGGAAAGGGACTGTAGAACAATATCAACATACTACTCGTTCTCCATGGTCCAACCCAGGTCCTCTAGTTCTTCGATAAGTCCAATCATCTTCAATACATGGTCACTTACAGACGTGCCAGCAGCCATCCGCATCTGAAACAACTTTCGAGATGCCTCGTATCGGAGAGTACGAGATTGCTCTCCATACAACTCCTTTGTATGGAGAAAGATGGATTGTACATCCATTTTCTCGTGCTGCTTCTGATGTTGATTGTTCATAGAAGCAAGCGCGGGCACATGGCTGTTGCACAGTCTATATCTAATGTCTTGTGAATTTCTTTATCCGCAACTGAAGAATCAGGGCTTGGGAAAGGAGGGGCTGGAGTAGTCAGGACGTATCCGACTATATCATAGGTCAGGGCAATATTCACGTTCCTTAGCCAATCTTTGTAATTCGGTCCCATGAGTTTATTTTTGTCTAATAAAAGCTTAAGTCCCGTCGTAGGTATCTGCCATTAGGAGAGAGAAAAGAAGACACTCAGCGATTGCTCTTGCATAATTAGATAGGTTATTAATCTTATCTAACTGATGTCTCCCACTTCTTTTTATCAAATTTTCCTTCAAACCTTTCAAAAAGAAAATTAGCCAGGATTAATGGGAATCTGTAAGTTCGCTAACCGGTCATCCAGGCCAGTGTCGGTACATCGAGGGAGGTTCTCCGTGCTTTCGCACGGACCTAATTAAAGTAATCCTCGTTTTCGTAGAGGCGTAACCCCATTTACACCTTTCTAGACACCTACTGGATTAGCTAATTGTAAAGTGCAAAACTCTCCCGGGAGTAACTTTTACTCATAGTGGGATCGGGATCCAACCATCAAATAGAAGGTATGCAATCTCATTGCAAATTTCAACTCTTGAAATTCTCAATTTGATTTTTACTCCTAGTGTCTTATGAGCTTAACTATGGTCAACAAATCATAAGCCCTAGTCAAGTTCTACCCGCCATTTCGGGATTGATTTAGACCCACCCGCAAGACCCTTAACTATAGTCAACAAAGTCATGCGAATGTCCTAATTGATCGCATCAAATGCTTTATAGGAAGACATCACTTAGCTACCGTACACAACGCCTTAACTAGTCAACAAACGTGGCACGAATACTAAGCACTCTACTTCCTAAAATGGCGTAGCGCAACGGATGGTTTTCGTGAAAACCTTTGACGTTTTGAACTCGATATCGTTGTAGAATCGAGTGAAAAGAGTGGTTTAAGCTCCAGTTTTAAAATTCGAATGGTTTTGTAGTATCTTTCTAATTTTGCTAAAGTGGTCACTACCGGTGAAGGGATCTCGGCTCTTTCCTTATCGAATAAGGTGCTGGATATGTAAATACCACGATGCAAAGCAAAAATTAGATCAACTATAAAAACAATCGAGTTCTTTGTAATATTTGCTAGTTTCGCTAAAGGGGTCACTCCCGGTGGAGGGATCTCGGCCCTTTCCTCATCGAATGAGGTACAGGATATTCAAGAATACCACTATGCAAAGCAAAAACTAGAGTTACCCATTTTAAAAAATTTGATTCTACAACATCTTTAGGTTTCTTTTTCTTAACATTAATCACATTAATGCTGTCCCATCTTTTACGTTTCCTAAACATCACATAAAAGAAACGAAAATAGATCGTACGCTTATGCCATCCGCCTTCGCCACAGGGTCCCATCATGCACCGTTAGGTTACTTAATTAACGGCAGAGCGGGGGTTGGACTAGCGCGGGTGCAAAACATAAGCAATGTTTATTATACATCTCATATATAAATATAGCCATTTCAGATCACAGATGAATACATTTGATACATTAGGAATTCCGTATTTCATTCAAGACCTTAATGAAAGACGGGTTCCACGGTCGTGATGAATAGCCAAAACCCCATCCTAGACCCCTACGGGTGCGGCAAACTAGCCGCCAAATTCCTGAAGTGAAGCAACATCCCTCAACAAAGTGAGCAGGCCACTCGGCACTTCGAAAACCCGGTAGTTTGTGCATCCCACCTTGGGTCTATCCTAAGAGCAAAAACAGTAAAAAGAAATTATACAACGGTGGCTACAAGATCAACCCAGATGTGCCCCGCAAAATAATATTACATTGCATTTTACAAATTACATTGAATAAAAGAAAAGAAAAACGCTCTTCTCACATCCCCCGGCCCTTTATCACGACGATCCAATATATTCATATACATATACCATCTCATGATATCATTACAGAAGTGTGCAACACCGACTAATCGACTTATAGCAATTAGTCGACGTTTCAAACACACATATCATTAACCAAGAAGACCCAATTAGCCAAGCACTTTAGAATTTCGATCGATAATTTTAAACCATGCCAACACTTGTCACAATCCAGAGCACAAACAACTTTGTGTAAATTTCAGATATCCCTTAAACATTATTTTCTTAATCTAATCAAACTGCTGAGAAACGAGTCAACTCGGCCATGACTCGGCCGCGGATCGGCGGCTAAACACTGAGTTTGGCCGTGGATCCGCGGCATTCCTGGCGAGTTAGAATCTCGTTTTTCTACAGTGTGCTTAGAAAACCCTGCATGTATTTTTAAGGCCCCTAAATTGATTTTTTGAACACTTTAAAAATCGACAGAAAACGGGGACAGAAATGGTGTTTTCGGGGAAAAAATTCTTCGATCGAAGTTCTAACTTTTGGCTAACAATCTAATTATGGTTTAGTTAGGCTCTGATACCATGTTAGTGCGTGTTGCATGCTCGCACAACTCTTGTGAGGTGGCGGAAGCGGTAAACGAAAATTTTCTTTGCATACAACACGCACTTTTCATAAGATCTTTACTAAACCACAACTAGAAAACCCTAACTAGAGATGTTATCTACTATGTTAGGGATTATACCTTGATGATCCGGTCCTTCGGATCTTCTACTTGATGAACTCCTTGGCTCCTTTTACATTGCCGATGTGCTCAATCTCCGGCCACCCCGAGACCTAGATGATCCACGCGAGAGTTGTCGTGCAAGCTGGAAATTCTTTATAAGATTTTAACCTAGAGACCAAGTTTGCTAGAAGAGGTCACTAGGATCATGTAGAGATTAAGGTATTGGATTATCTTTAACCCTAAGTCTTTGTTTCAAAACACATGTGAATTGTATAGTTTAGGATGAAGGAGTAGAGGAGAAGAAGGAGAGAGAAAGAGTTTGTGATAATGAGAGAGTTCAAGCATGAGAAAATGATATATTGCAAATGAAATAATTGAAGCATATAATATAAAATTAGCACCATGCTTCAATAGTAATTCTAAAACAATATAAATTAAATAACCCATTCTTGCAACCATACTTGGACTTTCTTATTTCCACCTTATTTATTTATTTTCATAAAATAAATAATGTCATTATGAGGTGGCACCTTCTAAAAGGTATTCTTGTAACAATTACAAGAATACCCCTCCTCCGTATACCGTATACCGGTATCCGAATTCTGAAAAATACGAATACTATTAATCCAATAATATAATACCGGTATCCGTCTTAAATCAAAGCCTACCAGTATTATTGTTCCGATTATTATTCCTGTAACAATTACACGACAATAATCGAAACCCTGTCGTAACACCTTACGGCTGCCGTAACAACTTACGGCCTCTAGATCTTTCACCAGAACGAGGGAACCCTCTGTGTGGGACTCTAAAGACTCTACAGTACACTGGCAGTGGGTTTAACCACAAGCGCATCAGCGGCACTAGCTGTGCGTAACGGCTACCCAGGTACATGACGAAAAAGTGGCCGACGAGCGAACTCATCACAACCCCAACGAGCCTGCAAGCAACACTTACCGTACAGTCCGGTCTCTTCGTCTGATACATCGCATATGAAGTCTTGGGGTGGTTAATGTCAGACCCCAGAAACTTTATAAGTCATGCTGATTTACGGCCCATAACGGTTCGAGAAACTACTGATAACACTTATCAGTAAATCTCGAGAACCCTGGCCAGGGATTTGATGTTATGGCCGATCAAGCATAGCGCGACACCAACTCCCTATACTGGGAGAGACGAAACCCCTCCTATCGCTCACTGTCTCCATACGATTCGGGACTGTACCCAAAATCCACCTGTTTGCACGACTCATCAGAGCCGCGGTAGGGAGGAAATCAAAGCACAGTGGGAATCACACAAGACACTATGACAACTTAGGTCTACAGACTAACCTGTACAAGTGTCGCCAGAGAACTTCTATCTGACAATTGATATATATACCATCTAGGAGTTCTCGGCGAGTACTGTTCGTTGTACCCATTCTTCAACAAGCACCTGTGTACAATCTTTGAAGTCAAACACCAATGGTTGTGGAATCAACGATCGCCCCCCAGGGTCAGGAAACGTACACACTAGTCTAACTTGGTAATACCGATGCCCTGTCTCGATATACCCTCGACTAGGAACCATTAAAGGATATGCTTATAGACTATCCAGGCCCCACTAGTATTATCTCATCATATTCCAGGTAGTCAAGCATAATCCTAAGGTCTTCATCAACATGCATATAAAGATATGAAATATTACACAGGTTAAGATGAAGATAAACCAGATAGCATACTATCATTTCGAACAAAGATTGTTTATGCACATATACATGCCTAGAATCCAATACAATACAGGCCTCCAGGGCATACATATCTAACTCCTACTTTATCATCCTCTACTACTTGCCATTTAGTTTAGGGTGTTCTCTTCACAAAGTTCTTGACCTAATGAAGAAATAGCTTGGGTTAGTGTCTCCTCGACGTAGATCAACTTCGATCGCGAAGACATCGAAACAAGCATGTTCGTTTCTTCATGAGAGCCTCTCTAGAGTTCGGAATTCACGATCGTAGCTAAGGGACCACTACACGGAGCTATTGAAGTGAAGGACCGGTCTACAAAGGTTATATTCCTTGCTCACTTCTGATTGCAAAGTGTTTGCATTTCCTATTCCGTCGATTTCTAGTTTATGATTCATGGTTAGGGTTAGCTAGAACGGCAATTTTTTTGAATTTGGCATGGACGATGCCTCCCGAAACCTTGCTGCCATCCTAGGTAAACCTACAGTGGTTTCAGAGTCATACTAGAAATTAATACGGATTTTTTTAGAATTACAAAACCGAAACAACTTCGAATCTTGCAACGTGAAACCTTAATTTCTGTCGATTTTAAAAAGCTTTCAGAATTTTTTTTAAACAAGTGCAGAATGTTGTATGTGATGCAACATGAACACACAAGAAATTCCCCCCTCCCCCTCTCGGAAAATGGCCGGCAACATTCACCCTTATTCCGGCGACCTCGGATTTTTTAATGGAGGAATGGGCTAAATTTTTGGGTGTATTCCAGGTGCTTGGGTTTGGTGTTTCATGTGTTGTTTGTTTTTGCTAATTTTGCATGTGATGTAATCTTACACTATAAGCAATTCGGAGTGTTTCGTATTCGTAGTTTTAACATTGTTTCGGGTTATTCGCATGTTGTCTAGACGAAGTTAAAAAGTTCGATCGAATGTCAAAAACCCATTTTTCCAAGTTTTACGTATTCGGAAAAACATGCAAGTAAGTTTATGAACCCTCTAGAAGAATGAAACCCTAACTCGACTTTTTCGGATCGCGGAACCGCGGTCAAACCCTAGGGTTCGCCGTAGTTCCGTGGCGACATGAGTAAGGTTTGGGTTTTCCCATCTATGGCTGGTGCATAGGTACTGTGGTATATTCTGGGTATTATTAAAACTGGGCTCAAGTGTTGGGTCGTCGAGAAATTGTGGGACTTTGATGAATCGATCGAAAAGTTTAACATCGTCCAGATATTATGTGATGGGATACTATATTTAGAATCCACAAGTAGTTATGTAATAACTGGTTTGAATTTTATAAATCTAGCAATTTAGTCTCATTTGATCGGTTGCCACGGGATTTTGATGTGATCAAAAGTCTGTCGCAATCACGTAGCGTACGCGAATACTTGCCGGGTAAACTTAATAGATAGCCACGCCCCATAACCCCGACCAAGTGACTGTAGGAGAACCCCGTCGCCAAAAGCATCCGTTTGGGGGCTCACGGCAGCGGTGTTCCACCTTAGTGCACTTTGTCGACGGCATCGGGGGATGCGGTCGTCTACTAAATTTTTCAATGAGCATTCGATCAGGTTGACGGGAATCTGTTTGAATTGCCCGACGAGATATTAAAAGGTGTTTTGAATATCGAGACTAAAATGCGGGGTTTATAATTGTGAGGCATGCGATATCTAAGGAATTCATTTGGTTAGGTATATGATGTCTAAGATGGTTGCGGATTCCAACTGATATAGTTTTCACTTTCATTTCTGTGGCCATAAGTGTAATATGTGGGGTATTGCCGGTTTCATTGCTATACGTCAACGACAATTGGGATACGCGGATTTACTTACGTTGATGACATGTGATGTTATGTGTTGCTGTGATATATTATATTGGATCATCGTGTTTGAATAGCCGGGGGGTTTTATGTGAGATGAGAATTTTTTCATTTTCATTCATGTAAAATTCAATGTATGTAATATTCGTTTATTGGGGGCAGTTCCGGGTTGAGGAAGATGTCACCGTTAATGTATATTATTTACTTTTCCGCATTAGGATAGACCCAAGGAGGGGAGCACAAGTAACCGGGTTCTAGACTCCAGTGGGAGACCATCTCGAGGAGTCGAGTGTAAGTCCACGGTAGCGCCCCTGCCGTCTAACAGACGCCAAATGCGGAACAAAAACTTTTACAACTGGCGCTATCGTGTACTATCACCCGGATCTGCCATTAAAGCTAAACCAACAAACTACAAAGTGGGTAGAAATGTAATACCGAACGATCCGAGTCCTTCGGTCTTCAACCATCATCCCACGCTTTGTTGCGGCTGCTCCGATCTCCTGAATCTCCGGTCTCCTCGTCCAAGTGGCACAACGTCGACGAATCTTTAAACGGGCTCCCGCCTCTGAATCGAGGCAACTCGGTCATGAAGTTTGCTAAAAGAGATGACCAAGATGATGTAGAGAATGAGTAGAACACTTTGTCTCACTTCGTCCAAAGCCATTGACGAACGGTTAATGAAGTTGCCTTTTGGATCGGGTGAAATGAGAAATGAGGCTATCTAATTTCCATGAATCCAAAACTATAATCTATTCCAAATCAACAACCATGTAAGAGAGTGAGGAGGAGGGGAGGGGCCGGCCATATATGATGTGGGGGTGAGGGTAGGAGCAAGGGAGAGTGACCATACATTAAATGATATGAATGATTCATCATACACCTAGCAACAACCATTTAATGCAAATGAAGAGTCATAAACCTAGTCATCAAAAACCATTAATGCACTAATAAGTCATGAAGCCTAGTCACCATCTAGAAGCTTCTAGAACCTTCTAGAACCTTCCACACTCATGACTCACCTTAAGAAAAGATAAATACGCATTTAACCGAATGTTAAAGCGGGTGATAGAAAACAGGAAACTGACAACTTCCAAAAGTGATCCCGGAACGAATTTCAGGATAACCCCGTAACAGTATAAACATACCCGCATTTGTATTACGACCGAATACAAATGCAACTGAGACAAAGATATTATATCTACACAGTATAATACTCGGATCCGGCTTAAACCAAAGCCCACCAGTATTATCTGCCAGAAATATGACACGTGCGTAAACGCACGTGCATTTTCCGAACCCTGCCATAAAACCATACGGCCTCTACAACGTTTCGCCCGAACTTGGGAAACTGTCTGTGGGGGACTCTAATGACTCATCAACACACTGACACTGGGTATAACCACTAGCACGTCAGAGGTACCAGCTGTACGTAACGGTTGCCTATGTATTGATTGGAAGGGAAGTTGACGAGCGAACTCATCCAGAAACTCTACTGAGCCTAACAGTGACAATATACATACAGTCCGGTCTGTTCGTCTATGAGTATCGCATATCGGCCTAGGGGGCTGGTAACGTCAGACCCCCAATAGCGGTATAAGTCGTGTCAGAGAGTGGCCCAGAACACCCTGAGATGCTACTGGTGTACCTACCAGTAAATCTCCTGCCTCAGCCGAGGGCTTTGTGTAATGGCTCTCCTAGACATAGCGCGATCTCACCCCTAATACCGGGAGAGACGAATCCCCTGCCGATCCGCTCACTTGCCTCCATATGGCTCAAGACTGTACACAAAAAAGATCTGTTTGCACGACTCCTTTGAGCCGTGGTAGGGTAGAAATCAAAGCACAGTGGGAACTCACACAAGACAAATGACGACCTCAGGTCGATGAAATAAACTGTCCACATGTCACCAGGGAGCTGCTATCTGACGCTAGGTATAATACCAACTAGCAGATTCCCGGCGAGTCCTGTCCTGTGTACTCTTAACCCAATGAGCACCTGTATACATCTTAAGTGAACCAACTAACACCAATGGCTTGTGAGACCGGCCACCGCCCTTCATCGGGGTCTCAACTGTATACACTAGTCTACTGTGGAGTATCGATGCCCTGTCTCGAAACTCCCACGACTAGGGACACTTTAAGGATGTGCTTATAGACCCCAGCTCCCACGTATATGATCGCCTTCATACTGCTGGCAGTGAACCAAAAATCCTATGGGCTCTATCAACATGCAATAGTGAACTAAAGAATGTATACGATGATAAAGACAAACCAGATAGCATACTATCATCTCGAGGAAGACTGTCATATCGGTATAGGTCCTGCCTCAATCATTGCAATCACGTACCTGCGATCCAATAATTATCTTTGATGGCACTATATCCAACAATCTCCCACTTGCACTTAAGTCTAATTATTGCGATGTCGCATACTCACAGCCCATGTGATACCGAACATCCAACTCCTCTATTAATCAGTTTCACAAATCCCGTTTGTAAAACTATTGTGTTCGAGAAATGGCCTTAGTGAGTGGATCCGCCCAGATGTTTCTTTTTATGTCTCTCTTAATCTCAAGTTCGCGGAGAAAGCCATCTCCCGAATCGAGTAATAAATGTCTTAGAATATGTCTGGATATCTGATGGGACCTAGTTTATAAATGAACTTCAAATCCAAACTTCTTAGACTGTATTGATAACTGAACCTAATCAGTATCGCGCACAATGCCTCCCATAGTATCCTCTTGGACCACCTGTCCATAATACCGTCCCTCGTCAGAGAGAAAACTATAACTTTGACAATCACTCTGTCATCCATGTCACCTTTGAAATCTGGAATGATAACCGTCTCCCGAAGGAGGCCACCGTCATCAAATCCGTAGAACATGCACTTATGTTCTAAAACTGCTTCCTTATGTTTCTTCAGGATTGGATTAATATAAACTTATTGCATCTAATGCAAAAACAACATCTGGTATGGTACTTGACATCTCATGATTGACTCAATTGCCTAAGCAAGTGATCTGTCAATCATGCACATCCCTCCCGCTTTTAGTCTGTAAGACACCTTTAGAGAGGGCGACTCCATCACCTGCAGGTACTCTACCATGCCAGGAGTCAACTATTCTAAAATACTATTAGAATACTGTCAAAGTGCACTTATTGGGAAACTACCCAAATCCAGATCTAAAACCATAGATCTAGTAACCAGAATGTCTGCTATTATATCCATATCCTGTGTGAAGAAACAACTGTGTGACGACCACAATATATAACCGATTGTAGTATAGGAATTTTACTTCCTACTCTGTGTATGTCATCCATATACCAGGACATCACACCCTACTACCTTCTTAACAGATACATTCCCTATCCTGATGAAGTTAAACCCATGACTGTCATATCAAAATTAGATGATCTTTCTCAGCTATATTTGCTCAAGTCTATAAATAGACATAAGCTACTTGCCCACTATGCTTCCGCTGCTCCCACTGACTACGACAACACTCTGGCAGAATAATATATACGTGCACTTCTAAAGCTAGTTTAGAACGACGCTATACTTATCCTCCTGCCGGGTCTCATAGTCTGGAACAACAGTATTGTCAAGTCTGGGTAAACAAGAACCTCCCTGTCACGACCCGAAAGTACGGAACATGACCGGCACTTAAACTACGAACGTCTCGAGGCGTACGTAATCTAAGTAAACCGAAAACCCAGAAATCTAAACCAAGAATGATGTAGAGTGCAGGAAAAACCAACTTAAAGCAAGTAGTTTCAATAGCATAAGCCGAATTAGGCGGTTTTAAAAACATCAAAAATTTCCCGAAAATTTCGGCAGAGTCTCCTTTGAAAATACTGGCCCCCAAATGGGATACAACATGAATAGTATACGAAATCAATAAAAAGGCATCCCCAAGCGGGAGCTAGCCCTTCGTCAATCGACGGTCACAACCACACAAGCAATATAATATACAACGCCAAGGGCGAGGATCAAAATTCAAAAGGATGTTGGAGATAGTGCCCTCAGAGTCAATTATTAGGTCACAGGTACGTGATTGTAATGATTGAGGGAGGACCTATCCCGGTAGGACTGTCTTACTCGAGATGATAGTATGCTATCTGGTTTACCTTTATCATCGTGTACTGTTTTAAGTGACCTGACACGTCGCTATTACACGTTGATAGAGCCCCTAGGATTCTTGCTTGACCACCAGCAGTATGAGGGCGATCATATAAGTGGGAGCTGGGGGTCTATAAGCATATCCTTAAAAGGTCCCTAGTCGTGGGAGTTTCGAGACTGGGCATCGATACTCCATTAGTAGACTAGTGTATACAGTCGAGACCCCGACGAGGGGCGGTGGCCGGTCTCACAAGCCACTGGTGTCAGTTGGATCACCTAAGATGTAAACAGGTGCTCATTGGGTTATGAGTACACCGGACAGGACTCGCCGGGAACATGCTAGTTGGTCATATACCAGACGTCAGATGGCAGTTCCCTGGTGACATGTGTGCAGGTTAGTTCATCGACCTGGGGATCGTCATTTGTCTCGTGTGAGTTCCCACTGTACTTTGATTACTACCCTACCACGGCTCAAAGGAGTCGTGCAAACAGGTTTTAGTTGGGTACAGTCCCGAGCCACATGGAGGCAGTGAGCGTATCCTCAGGGGTTCGTCTCTCCCGGTATTGGGGGTGAGGTCGTGCTGTGTCTAGGAGAGCCATTACACAAAGTCCTTGGCCAAGGCAAGGAGATTTACTGGTAGGTATTCCAGTAGTATCTCAGGGTGTTCTAGGCTACACTCCGACACGACTTGTACCGCTTTTGGGGGTCTGACTTTTACCAACCCCCTAGGCCCGCCATGCGATACTCATAGACGAACGGACCAGACTGCACGGATATTGTCACTGACAGGCTCAGTTGGGTGTCGGGGTGAGCTTCCTCATCGACGTCCCATTTGGTCAATACCTGGTAGCCCGTCACGTATTGGCTTATACCTCTGACGTGCTAGTGGTTAAATCCACAACCAAGGTGTTGACGAGTCTTTAGAGTCCCCCACATTTCAGTTACTCAGCTTTCGGGCGAAAGGTTGTAGAGGCCGTATGGAGATATGGCAGGGTCCGATCAGATACGTGCGGTATTGCACGGATCAGGATCGGACAGTCTGTACTATAGGCCGTATGGTTATATGGCAGGGTTCGATCAGATACGTGCGGTATTGCACGGATCAGGATCGAACGGATATTACTAGCCGGCTTTGGTATAAGCCGGATCCTAGTATAGTACAGTGTAGATTTTGTCTCATTGCATTTGTATTTCGGTCGGAATACAAATGCGGGTGTGTATGCACAGTATCGGGGTTTTCCTGTAATTTATTACGGGACCAGTTTTATGGAGTTGCCAGTTTGCTTTCCGTTTCGGCCAATTTCCATTGTTCCGTTCATTGGCCGAAGATTGGTGGAGGAGGGCTTATTTGCATTGTTGCAAATAGGCATTTGTGGAGGGGGTCTTTGCCTTTTTTGTTGTATCATGATAGCACCATCTTTTGACTTGATAACCTCATCATGGCTTGACTTTTGTATGATGATGGAGGGACATGATGGTTGTTGATGATTTGGTAGTTGGAGTGAGGTTATTTACTTGCAATCATTTCTTGATATCATGAGCTTTTCTCTCTCCCTTGCATTATGGTGGTGATTGATTAATCCTTGGCTCTCTCCTCACTCACACTCTCTCCCCATTCACAAAGAGGGCCGGCCATTCTTTAGGAGTGGGGTGATTGTTTTTGGTGTGGCAATTTTTGGTTCTCTTCATTCTCCAAAAATCACACAAGAACCCTCTCCAAAAGTTCCTCTCTTTTCCTCCACAAAATGGCACAACTCCATAACCCCAAATGAGACTTGAGGACTACATATTCTACAGCGAACCTTGGGCACGTCGAGTAGCCGGCTTCGTGCCCGAGTTGCCTCGGCATTGAGGTGGGAGCCCGTAAACAAAGTAGGCGATGTGGTGCACTTCCGGCGACGAGGAGGAGACGGGACATTCCGCAGGAGATCGGGACGATGACGAGAAGACCGGAGGACTTGGATCGTCGGTATATCTCTAACCCCTCTTCTAGTTAGCTTAGACTTGTTAATGGTTACGATCCGGGTGTTTAGTGCGCGGTGGTGCCGTTTTGCTAAGTCCGCAAAAATTTAAGTTTTTCACCGCTTCCGCATTCCGGCGTCGGATTGACGGCCGGGGCGCCGCCGTGCACTTACAGTGGTATCAGAGCCTCGCCATTAACTTAGTCTAGCTTTGTGTAATGTGTTTTTTAGTTCCGATCGATCGAAATGTCCAAAAACCCGTATTTGCCCACATCAGTTTTCTGTTGGAAATTTTTGGTGTCGAAAAATTTTTCAGATTGTAAAATATTGATGTACTGGAAAATCTAAGAGCTCTGTAAAAATTCGACGAAGTAACTCCACAGTTGGAGCGCGGAACCGCCGCGAAAACCACCTTCCCGCCGCCCTTCCGCCGCGCACTGTGGAGATCACTTCACCAATTTTTTTCAGAGGCCTTCTGGGCTTAAAATATGGGTTTTGGAATATTAAAATTGGGCCCAGGATTTCTGTGAGTGCTACAGTTTTGATTGGGGGCCCACTTGTTAATTTTTGGTCAATCGGAAAATTTTAAACACATTTTTCACAGTATTTACATTATATCTGCGACCGTGAATGTCACTTGATCGGTAAATCCGGTCTAACTGCTATAGCCCGGTTAGACGGATTTGCGAACGTGATTTTCACGTTGATGTTTTGTTTTTGCTGTGATGTTGCGGATCGGTCGTGGGGATAGCCTGGATGCAATGCTAGTACAGTTTTGTTGTATTATGTACATTTGATATTGCGGGGCGAGCGTCCGACATGTGGACTGCCGTCACTGCCTGTTTGTATTATTATTTTGGGGCACGACCTGGTTGTGGTCGATGTACCCGGTGTATGTATATTTTACTTTCTGTACTAGGATTGCCCCGCGGAGGGGTACACGGATAGCCGGGTTCTGGAGGGCAACAAGCCCGCATCTCATGGCATTGAGACGGAGGGGGCTTCACTCTAGGATTGGCGGGCTATTCGCCGCACTCGTAGGGGGTACAGGTTGACCCAGGAGGGGTGCCCAAGTTACCGGATTCCGTGAAGTGCTGGGTGGTCCATTCACGGCGCTGAAGGGGGCTGCCTCGCTTCAGGTTTTGGCGGGTGACTTGCCGCGCCCGTAGGGGTCTAGGATTACATTGCACAGGCTATCCACACGACCGGAGGAACGTCGGGTTTCAGTAGTGGCTCTGTGAAACCCGGGGATCCCAGATATCTGTATTGTTTCTGTGATGCTGTTCATTCTCTGTGATGTTGCATTTTATTCACGCCTTGAGCGAATATAATATATTGGTATATATATTAGTAGATGTTGTATATGTTTTGCATCCGCGCTAGTCCAGTCCCCGCTCTGTCGTTAGTAAGCTAACCTAACGGGTAATGACGGGACCCAGTGGCGAATGCGGATGGCATATACGTACATCGGTATATTTTCGTTCTTTTTGGTGTGATCAATTGATGGGACTGCATTGATTCGGATCAATGCAAGTTTAAAAACAAACCTTATCTGATGTTGTTGGAACACTTTTCAAAAAGCTGTTATTGCAAGGACGTTTACTTTTGTTTTGCATCGTGGTATTCATTAGAATATCCTGCTCCTCAGTCGACGAGGCAAGGGCCGAGATCCCTTCACCGGGAGTGACCCCTTGGACAGAAGTTTGCGTCAGGGCATTAACTTCACTATAGCCGATTACTTTTGCTTTGCATCGTGGTATTCAGTTGGAATATCCTGCACCTCATTCTACGGGGAAAGAGCCGAGATTCCTTCACCGGGAGTGATCTCTTTAGTAAAGGTTTTCGTCACTATATTTTCTAAAAAGCTATCCGTTCCTTCAACGATATCAAGTTCATTACGTTAAAGGTTTTCGCCAGAAACCATTCGTAGCCCTCCGTCGTTTCATATGGGTAGTCAATAGTATTCAAGCTGTGTTTGTTGGCCAAAGTCAAGGCACAGTGTTTGGTAGCTGTTGGTTATTCATATGCAGCATAGATAGATGCGTTGGTTTGGAACAGTCGTACTGCCTTGTTGGCCAAAGTCAAGGGTATGTACGGGTGGATTCAAATTAACCTGGAGAATGACGGGCAGAACTTGACATGTGACTTATGATTTGTTGGCCAAAGTCAAGGTCATAAGAGCATGGGGCAGAAATCACATCGGGAGTTTCAAAAGTACTGAAACTTGCCAGATATGCGCATACCTTCTGGAGTGTGATAGCGTGAGCGGATTCCGTCACATTATCATGCGATGAGAGTTGGATCCTGATTCCTACTGATGAGTTGGTTTACTCCTCGGGTAACCCCGACTAATTCTTCTTTCAGGTTTGGAGGAGAATTTGAGGTACAGTGGGAGGTTTCCTGATTAGAAAAAGTGATAACCATTCTGATCTAGGTTAGAGTGCACGCTGAGTGTTTCTTTTCTCTCTCTCTCTTTGGCAGCGACCATTGACCTGACCCTAAGACTTTGACTCAGTGACCAAGTTGACCGAACCTTCTTAAACACCGGCTTTTGGATTGTCATAGTTGCAAACCTCATTGCCACTCCTACTTTTACCCTTTTCTCCAGGACACCCCGTTTTACTACGAACGTCCACTTCCATTGGACAAAACCATCGTATGGTTAGATACGAACTCGAAAGAATTTATTCGAGGATGGTTTCCGGTTCTGGAGAAAACGGATAGGATTATTCAGTTGTCTTTTCCTTTTACCCTCTCTCAGGTTACGAGTACTCCTTGGTTTAGGGGTAGTACACCTATTACGCAAATTGGATTGTCTTCTTCCAAACCTTAGGCTGGTGCCGACGGGTAGGGAATGAAGAAAACCAATTAGCATAACGATGGTGTGCAGAAGGTATTCAGTTCAGACAAAGCAAGGGATTAGTAAGAGGGCAAAGTAAATTGCAACAGATATTCACGACCAAACCAAATATTTCGTTACCACTCCCACATCACCTTTGTATTTCTCCAGGACACTCCGTATCACTACGAAGATCCACAGTTTATTTGGATACTCCATCGTATGGTTATATACGAACTCGAATGGAACTTGTTCCAGTTCGGGGATGGATTCTGGTTCAGGAGAAATAGGAATAAGGTTTATTCGGTTGTCTTTTATCTTCACCCTCTCTCATTGCGAGTGTTCCTAGGATTGGGACAGTACACCCATTATGCTTATTGGATAGTCTTCTTCCAAACCATAGGCTGGTGCCGAACGGTAGGGAAGGAAGAAAACCATTTGGCCTAAAAGGGTGTGCAGAAGGTAAAGACTAAAGACATATGAAGGGATTTGGAGAGGTGGCAAAGAACTATACGGTTACAGTCGTGAATCTGGAAGAGGCATTACTAGGAATACCAGGATACCCCAACGAAACATTTCAATGTTTAAGTTTCACTGTGTACTATTAAAAGAAAACTGATTTCCCAATTAGACACTTACTCCAGGGTATGTATTTACCAGGTACGATTCTCACATCTGTATGGTTTTACAGATGATGAGTGGGAGTAGGTTATTGGAAATTGGGTGATTATCCTCATTATATCGGGATTCGTTGTAATCGGTGATATTTGAGGAAATCACCTGGGCTGTTTGCCGGTCGGCAAATATTTGGTTTTGAATATCCGCTGTTATGCACCAATTTCAAATTGATATATCTGTACGTCTATTTTCATAGAGTGAGATATACCTTTCTGAAATTATGTCTACGACATTTACCTATATCAGTGGATGGTTAGGTAAGGAGCATTAAACAGCGGTGTAATTCTTCTTAACCATAAGTACAGTTTTCAACCTACGACACACAGTGAATGAGTTATCAAACTCAAGGGACTTATACAGAGTATTGTATGTTGTCTAGGGTCCATCAGAACAGAGGGGTTGGTCCTCGTACTATATTCGGTTTACTTATGACTTCTCTAGTTTTTAGACAGGTGTTTCGTGGAAACACATGGTCCGAATTTTGAGAAGTTATAGGTATTTGAATAGAGTAGAGAACCAGGTGTAGCAAGTATCGGGATTCTTCAAAGAGATCGAAGATGTAGATACTTGTGTATGGTATTCAGTTGGTAGTAGTGACTAAAGAGATCTCGCTTCTCTTTCAGGTTACTCATAATTGGAAGTATTCCTAAGTTGAGTAACGCTGATCGGCCTCCTTCCATTTAGTAGACATGCACTGGAGACAGTTGCATGATTTGAATCTGGCTCAATTAAATCAGTGCCTCTGTTCCTATATTGGATATAGAACAGTTCGTATCTTAACGATGTTAAGGTACGGGGAGTTGTCCGGCTTATGCTTAAAACCAGACTCTGGATAACTCAAAGGCATGTTTCTGTAATGGCTGTTTGTGGGTTGACCCAGGCTATGACGAGGGTTGACTTTCTACCATAAGAAAGATCAATAGTGATATTGTTCTTGACTCGCCACAGTTTTAATAAAATTGCATTTTTCCAGAAAACAGTAGTGGGAGTATGGTAGAACTGGAAGTGATTCCAGAACCACAAACGATTACTGAAGATTTGATAAGGAACCTAAAGATTCAATCTGGATTGACATTCCATTGGCCACTCCGCAGATATGGTGGGTAACTTCAGGCACCCGAGAGGTACTACGGTAGCCTCAGGGACGGTGACAGGGAAGTTCTTGTTTACCCACAATTGCCATTGTTGTTGTTCCAGGTTACGAGACCCGGCGGGAGGATGAGTATAGCGTCGTTCTAAACCAGTTTTAGAAGTGTACGTCTATATGACTCTGCCAGAGGGTTGTCGTAGTCAGTGGGAGCAGCGGAAGCATTGGTGGACAGGTTGCTTATGTCTATTTATAGACTAGAGCAGATGTAGCGGAGATAGATCATCTATTTCTGACGTGACAGTCATGGGTTTGACTTCATCAGAATAGGGGATGGATCTGTTGAGAAGGTAGTAGGGTGTGATATCCTGGTATTTGGATGATATACACAGAGTAGGAAAGGAAACTCCTACACTACGATCGGTTATACTTTGGTCGTCACACAGTTGTTTCTCCACAAAGGAAATGGATTTTATATCAGACATACTGGTTACTAGATCTATGGTTTTAGATCTAGATTTGGGTGGTTTCCCAATCAGGGTACTTGACAGCATTCTAAGAGTATTTAGGATGGACGACTCCTGGCACGGTAGTGTACCTGCAGGTAATGGAGTCACCCTCTCCAAAGGTGTCTTACAGACTAAAGGGGAGAGGGACGGGCATGATTGGCAGATCACTTGCTCAGGCAATTGAGTCAATCGTGAGATGTCAAGTACCACACCAGATGTTGTTCTTGCACTAGATGCAATAAGTTGACATTAATCCAATCCTGGAGAAACAGTCGGAAGCAGTTTTAGAACATAAGTGGATGTTCTAGGGATATGATAACGACAGCTTCATTCAGGAGACAGTTATCATTCCAGGCTTCCAAGGTGACATGGACGACAAGGAGGTTGTCAGAGTTATAGTTTTCCTTCTGATGAGGGGCAGTATTTTGGACAGGTGGTCCAAGGCAATACTGAGGGAGGCATGACGCGCAGGATACTGATTAAGTTCAGTTGACGATACAGTCTAAGAAGTTTGGATTTGGAGTTCATTTATGAGCTAGGTCCCATCAGACATCCAGACATATTCTGAGACAGGTATTGCTCTTTTCGGGAGATGGCTTTCTCCGCGAACTTGAGATATAGAGAGACATAGAAAGAAACAACTAAGCGGATCCACTCACTGAGGCTATTCCTCGAACGCAATAGTTCCGCAAACGAGCTTTGGGAGACTGACTAGTAGAGGAGTTAGATGTTCGGTATCACATGGGCTGTGAGTATGCGACATCGCAATAATTAGCCTTGAGTGCAAGTGGGAGATTGTTGGAGATAGTGCCCTCAGAGTCAATTATTAGGTCACAGGTACGTGATTGTAATGATTGAGGGAGGACCTATCCCGGTAGGACAGTCTTACTCGAGATGATAGTATGCTATCTGGTTTACCTTTATCATCGTGTACTGTTTTAAGTTACCTGACACGTCGCTATTACACGTTGATAGAGCCCCTAGGATTCTTGCTTGACCACCAGCAGTATGAGGGCGATCATATAAGTGGGAGCTGGGGGTCTATAAGCATATCCTTAAAAGGTCCCTAGTCGTGGGAGTTTCGAGACTGGGCATCGATACTCCATTAGTAGACTAGTGCATACAGTCGAGACCCCGACGAGGGGCGGTGGCCGATCTCACAAGCCACTGGTGTCAGTTGGATCACCTAAGATGTATACAGGTGCTCATTGGGTTATGAGTACACCGGACAGGACTCGCCGGGAACATGCTAGTTGGTCATATACCAGACGTCAGATGGCAGTTCCCTGGTGACATGTGTGCAGGTTAGTTCATCTACCTGGGGATCGTCAATTGTCTCGTGTGAGTTCCCACTGTACTTTGATTACTACCCTACCACGGCTCAAAGGAGTCGTGCAAACAGGTTTTAGTTGGGTACAGTCCCGAGCCACATGGAGGCAATGAGCGTATCCTCAGGGGTTCGTCTCTCCCGGTATTGGGGGTGAGGTCGTGCTGTGTCTAGGAGAGCCATTACACAAAGTCCTTAGCCAAGGCAAGGAGATTTACTGGTAGGTATTCCAGTAGTATCTCAGGGTGTTCTGGGCTACACTCCGACACGACTTGTACCGCTTTTGGGGGTCTGACTTTTACCAACCCCCTAGGCCCGCCATGCGATACTCATAGACGAACGGACCGGACTGCACGGATATTGTCACTGACAGGCTCAGTTGGGTGTCGGGGTGAGCTTCCTCATCGACGTCCCATTTGGTCAATACCTGGTAGCCCGTCACGTATTGGCTTATACCTCTGACGTGCTAGTGGTTAAATCCACAACCAAGGTGTTGACGAGTCTTTAGAGTCCCCCACATTTCAGTTACTCAGCTTTCGGGCGAAAGGTTGTAGAGGCCGTATGGAGATATGGCAGGGTCCGATCAGATACGTGCGGTATTGCACGGATCAGGATCGGACAGTCTGTACTATAGGCCGTATGGTTATATGGCAGGGTTCGATCAGATACGTGCGGTATTGCACGGATCAGGATCGAACGGATATTACTAGCCGGCTTTAGTATAAGCCGGATCCTAGTATAGTACAGTGTAGATTTTGTCTCATTGCATTTGTATTTCGGTCGGAATACAAATGCGGGTGTGTATGCACAGTATCGGGGTTTTCCTGTAATTTATTACGGGACCAGTTTTATGGAGTTGCCAGTTTGCTTTCCGTTTCGGCCAATTTCCATTGTTCCGTTCATTGGCCGAAGATTGGTGGAGGAGGGCTTATTTGCATTGTTGCAAATAGGCATTTGTGGAGGGGGTCTTTGCCTTTTTTGTTGTATCATGATAGCACCATCTTTTGACTTGATAACCTCATCATGGCTTGACTTTTGTATGATGATGGAGGGACATGATGGTTGTTGATGATTTGGTAGTTGGAGTGAGGTTATTTACTTGCAATCATTTCTTGATATCATGAGCTTTTCTCTCTCCCTTGCATTATGGTGGTGATTGATTAATCCTTGGCTCTCTCCTCACTCACACTCTCCCCATTCACAAAGAGGGCCGGCCATTCTTTAGGAGTGGGGTGATTGTTTTTGGTGTGGCAATTTTTGGTTCTCTTCATTCTCCAAAAATCACACAAGAACCCTCTCCAAAAGTTCCTCTCTTTTCCTCCACAAAATGGCACAACTCCATAACCCCAAATGAGACTTGAGGACTACATATTCTACAGCGAACCTTGGGCACATCGAGTAGCCGGCTTCGTGCTCGAGTTGCCTCGGCATTGAGGTGGGAGCCCGTAAACAAAGTAGGCGATGTGGTGCACTTCCGGCGACGAGGAGGAGACGGGACATTCCGCAGGAGATCGGGACGATGACGAGAAGACCGGAGGACTTGGATCGTCGGTATATCTCTAACCCCTCTTCTAGTTAGCTTAGACTTGTTAATGGTTACGATCCGGGTGTTTAGTGCGCGGTGGTGCCGTTTTGCTAAGTCCGCAAAAATTTAAGTTTTTCACCGCTTCCGCATTCCGGCGTCGGATTGACGGCCAGGGCGCCGCCGTGCACTTACAAAGGAAACTCAAAAACCACAAGAAAACCACATAAATACAACGCGCGACTCTAAGGTCAAAAGAATAAACATCACTGGTCTCTATCTCAAATAAATACATGTTTGGTTGATGGAACTTCTAGATACAACAGAATAATGATATACAAGATATATAATGGGGGTACGATACAAGTAAACCCACCTACTAGCAAATCACCCGAAGGAAATTATGCCCGCAAAGCCGTAATGAAACCTGTACGGCAAACCTGCAAGAAACTGGGGCACAACGGGGGTGAGTTGGCAACTCGTGAATAGAAAAATATCTACGCACAAAAATCGCATAAATAACGCAACCTAGGTCAATGATCATAATATATCCTCAAATATATGAATAACACGTAGCCTATAACAAGGCTAGGGTAAATATCTAACCCGAGTGTAATCTCATGTGCCCGTGTCAGTGCCTCAAGTAGCAATATATCATATGAATGAGGTATGAATGCATGAAAATAGAATACATGTAAATGAAGAACTGTTTTCATAATTTAGTGAGATTTCCTTTGTATTTTTAAAATGAGGTATCATAATGAAATCAGCATAAAACAGTGCTTAGCATCGGCACAAAACGTAATCCCAATATCTCGATATCTCTGTATCACAGTCTCTGTACCTCAATATCTCGAAATCTCAATGTCTCAATCACAATATCTAGGGCGCCGTCAGTCCAGACCGGCCCCTACCATCCATCTCAAGACCACGACGGTATCCTCCGGATATCCGACGCATCGGGTAAAATCTCTGGTAGGTAGTGCTCCCCTGGCAGGCTCACATCGTCATCATCACACGCTTCTTGCCCTGGGGTACCTTACCGGGTCCACCATGTACCCGAAACGGTTCATCCGTCTCCTCGAATCGGGTCTCAAAATCCATCAGCAAACTCATGGTGGACGACTCATACATCATGGGAAAAACCACACTTTTTATTTAAAAAGAGAGAAATCAGTTTATATATGTTTTGCGGTTTTCCCCCCAAATCCAGAAAATTTCATGGAAATCCGAATCCAAATCATCAATAGCATGTAAAAACCATGAATATAGGCATAACAATGAATAACAGTATGCATGAAGTGACAAGTAAATACTACAATGTTAAGCTGGCATATAAGGCAGGCACACTAATATCATGTCAAATTACTAACTGACAAGCTAAGTCAAGCAATAATATTTTCTAAGGTGTACGTGACATGGCAATTACCGATGAAGATGTGTGTGAGCCGGCAAGTAAGTGTACGTGGTACATACGCATCATCGGTAATGGTGCTGGTGTCCTAACAATTTGATATTGTTGGAGATAGTGCCCTCAGAGTCAATTATTGGATCGCAGGTACGTGATTGCAATGAATGCGGAGGACCTATACCGGTAGGACAGTCTTACTCGAGATGATAGTATGCTATCTGGTTTGCCTTTATCAGTCGTGTACATGTTCAGGTGACTGATTACATGTTACACTTTGATAGAGCCCTTAGGATCTTGCTTTACTACCAACAGTATGATGGCGATCATATACGTGAGAGTTGGGTGGTTTATATGCATATCCTTAATTGTGGTCCCTTGTCGTGGGAGTTTCGAGACAGGGCATCGATACTCCGGAATAGACTATTGTATACAGTCGAGACCCCGACGAGGGGCGGTGGCCGGTCTCACAAGCCACTGGTGTCAGTAGGATCACCTAAGATGTATACAGGTGCTCATTAGGTTATGAGTACACCGGACAGGACTCGCCAGGAATCTGCTAGTTGGTATTATACATATCGTCAGATAGCAGTTCCCTGGTGACATGTGTACAGGTTAGTTCATCGACCTGAGGTCGTCATTTGTCTCGTGTGAGTTCCCACTGTGCTTTGATTTCTACCCTACCACGGCTCAAAGAAGTCGTGCAAACAGGTAGCTTTTGGGTACAGTCCCGAGCCACATGGAGGCACGTGAGCGGATCGACAGGGGATTCGTCTCTCCCGGTATTAGGGGCGAGATCGTGCTGTTTCTAGGAGAGCCATTACACATAGCCCACGGCCGTGGCAGGAGATTTACTGGTAGGTACTCCAGTAGTATCTCAGGGTGTTATTGGGCTACACTCCGACATTGCTTATACTGCTATTGGGGGTCTGACATTACTAGCCCCCTAGGCAGATATGCGATACTCATAGACGAACTGACCGGACTGTATATACATTGTCACTGTTAGGCTCAATAGGGTTTCCGGATGAGTTCGCTCATCGGCCTCCCTTGAGGTCAGTCCATGGGCAGCCGTTACGCATTGCTAGTGCCGCTGACGGTTTGTAGTTAAACCCACTGCCAGGGTACTAACGAGTCATTAGAGTTCCCCACAGACAGTTTCCCAAGTTCGGGCGAAACGTTGTAGAGGCCGTATGGTTTTATGGCAGGGTTCGGAAAATGCACGTGCGTTTACGCACGTGTCAGTTTTTGGGCAGATGATACTGGTCGGTTTTGGTTTAAGCCGGATCCGAGTATTATATTGAGTAGAAATAATATCTTTGTCTCAGTTGCATTTGTATTCGGTCGTAATACAAATGCGGGTATTTTTATACAGTTACGGGGTTATCCTGAAAGTAGTTTCAGGATCACTTTTGGAAGTTGCCAGTTTCCAGTTTTCTATCAGCCGTTTTTTAACATTCGGTTAAAGACGGATTTATCTTTTCTTTGGAAGAGTGTGGATACTTCTAGAAGGTTCTAGAAGCGGTGTGGTGTTGTATTTTCATTGGTTGCTTTTGGTGTGTTCACACTTTGTGTTCACACTTGAGATATTTGTTTGTGTTCACACTAGAGATATTTGTTTGTGTTCACACATGATATTTTCTTGTGGTCACCCCCCTCTCCTACACTCACCCTCCTCCTCCCTATATATGGCCGGCCCCCTCCTCTCTCTCTCTCACTTGAGTTTTCATCTGGTAAATAGATTATGATAGATTTTGGGGTGTATGGAATTTCACAGCTCATTTCATTCCATCACCCGATTCGAGTGGCAACTTCATTAACCATTCGTCCATAGCTTTGGACGGAACGAGACAAAGTCTTCTACTCATTCTCTACATCAATCTTGGTCGTCTCTTTTGGCAAACTTGACGACCAAGTTGCCTCGAGTCAGAGGCGGGAGCCCGTTTAAAGAATCGTCGACGTGGTGCCACCTGGACGAGCAGATCGGAGATCGACGAGATCGGAGCAGCCGCAACGGAGCGTGGGATAATGGTTAAAGAACGAAGGACTCGGATCGTTCGGTATAACCTTTCTACTCACTTTACAGTTTGTTAGTTTAGCAATAATGGCAGATCCGGGATAAAGTATACGATAGCGCCTGTTAAAAAGTTTTTGTTCCGCATTTGGCGTCTGTAGACGGCCGGGGGCACTACCGTAGACTTACAGTGGTATCAGAGCCTCACCATTTTGCTTTACTAACTTGTGCTAACGCGTTTAAAACATCGATCGAACCGGATATCGAAAAACACAATTTTCAAGCTTCACAGTTTCTGTCGATTTTTAATGGGTTCCTAAAATTATTCTACATATCACAGAAAGTTGT
Source organism: Agapanthus africanus (assembly GCA_030015575.1). Taxonomy (NCBI): domain Eukaryota; kingdom Viridiplantae; phylum Streptophyta; class Magnoliopsida; order Asparagales; family Amaryllidaceae; genus Agapanthus; species Agapanthus africanus. Next base: position 283,271,908 of record CM057343.1, on the reverse strand, counting down.
GCAGGGTTTTAGAAGCACACCGACCAAATTTGAGCATGTGATTCCACCAAACTGCCGCGGAATCGCGGCCAAACCCATGGTTTGGCCCGCATTCGCGGCCGTTCTATTGAATCAGTGCACCAAATTTGCACAGTGTCTTCTCTGTTGGAATTTGGGGTTTTTGGTATATATCTTTTGGGCCCAGATTTTGTTACTGTTCACCAGTTGTTCGTGGGGCCCACTTTGTGATATTTAGTCGATCGAAATTTAAACATGTTAGTTTACAGTACTTGCATTATATCTCCGACCGGGAATGTCATTTGATCGGTAAACCGCGTCTGATTGCTATAGTTCTTTTAGACGGGTTTGCGAACGTGATATTCGCGTTGATGTTCTGTGTTGTGCTGTGATGTTGCGGATTTGTCGTGGTGGATAGCAGTGTGCAATGGTAGTGCAGTTTGGATTTATTTGTACATTTGATATTGTGGGGCGAGGGTCCAACATGTGGACTGCCGTCACTGCCTGTTGTATAATATTCTTTTGGGGCACGACCATGTTGCGGTCGATGTACCTGTTGTACTATTTTTCATTACTGTACTGGGTTTTGCCCCACGATGGAGTGCACGGATAGCCAGGTTCTGGAAGGCAACGGGTCCGCATCTCATGGCTTTGAGAGGCAGAGGGGCCTCACTCTAGAATTGGCAGACTATTCGCTGCAGTCGTAGGGGGTACAGGTTGACCCAAGGAGGGGTGCCCAAGATTACCGGATTCCGTGAAGTGCTGGGTGGTCCATTCACTTTGCTGTAGGGGGCTGCCTCGCTTCAGGTTTTAGCGGGTAACTTGCCGCACCCGTAGGGGTCTAGGTTTCATTGCACAGGCTATCCACACGACAGGGGAACGTCGGGTTTCAGCAGCGGCTCTGTGATACTCGGGGATCCCAGATTAGCTGTATTGTTCAGTGATGCTTATTACTTTTCTATAATGTTGCATATTATCACGCCTGGAGCGATTATTGTATATTGGTTTATATACTATTAGATGTTGTATATGTTTTACACCCGCGCTAGTCCAGTCCCCGCTCTGTCGTTAGTTAAGTAACCTAACGGGTGATGACGGGACCCAGTGACGAATGCGGATGGCATATACGTACATTTTATTTTCGTTCTTTTCTGGTGTGATCGATTGATGGGTCTGCGTTGATTTTGATCAATGCAAAGGAAAGAAAACCTATTTGGCAGTTGTTGGAACAAATTTAAAAAGTGTTATTGCAAAGACGTTTCCTTTTGTTTTGTATAGCGGTATTCAGTAGAATATCCTGCACCTCATTCGACGGGGCAAGGGCCGATATCCCTTCACCGGGACTGACCCCTTGGGCAGAAGTTTGCGTCAGGGTAATAACTTCACTATAGTCGATTACATGTTGCTTTGCATAGCGGTATTCAGTGGAATATCCTGCACCTCATTCCATGAGGAAAGAGCCGAGATCCCTTCACCGGGAATGACCTCTTTAGCAAAGGTTTTCGCCACTATATTTTTATAAAAAGCTATAAGGTTCCTTCAACGATATCAAGTTCACTACGTTAAAGGTTTTTCGCCAAAAACCAGCCGTAGCCCTCCGTCATTTCTTTTGGGTATTCAGTAGTATTCAAGCTATGCATTTTAGCCAAAGTTAAGGCATAGTGTTTGGTAGCTGCTGGGTATTCATTTGTTGCATAGATAGATGAGTTGGTTTGGGACAGTCATTCTGCCGATTGGCCTAAGTCAGGGGCATGTGCGGGTGGGTTCAAATTGATAAGATAGTGACGGGTAGAACTTGGCATGTGACTTATGACATTTTGAGCAAAGCCAAGGTCATAAGAGCATGGGGCAAAAATCATATCGGGAATTTCTAAAGAAACTGAAACTTGCCAAGTATGCGCATACCTTCTGGAGTATGAGTAACGTGGATGCATTCCATCATGTTATCATGCGATGAGAGTTGGATCCCGATTCCCACTGATGAGTTGGTTTACTCTTCGGGTGATCCCGATTGATTCTTCTTTCAGGTTTGGGGGAGAATTTGACAAGACAGTGGGAGGTTTCCGGATTAGATAAAGTGATAACCATTCTGATCTAGGTTAGAGTGCACGCAGAGTGTTTCTTTTCTCTCTCTCTTTGGCAGCGACCTTTGACCGACCCTAGACTATGACTCAGTGACCAAGTTAACCGAACCTTCTTAAAATACTGGCTTTTTGGATTGTCTGAGTTGCATAAGTCATTGCCACTCCTTCTTTCACCCTTTGTATTTCTCAGAACACCCGTATTACTACGGACATCCACTTCCATTGGATAGATCCATCGTATGGTTATATACGAACTCGAAGGGACTTCTTCGAGGATGGATCAAGGTTCAGAAGAAATAGAATTGGTTTATTCAGTTGTCTTTTATTATCACCATCTCTCAGGTTGCGAGAGCTCCTTGGTTTAGGATAGTACACCTATTACGCTTATGGGATAGTCTTATTCCAAACCATAGGCAGGTGCCGAAAGGTAGGGAATGAAGAAAACTAATTATCCTAAGTAGGGTGTACAGAAGGTAATATGTAAAGACAAAATAAAGGGATTAGAAAGAGGGCAAAGTAAATTGCGACTGATATCATTCACGACCAAAACCGCGTACTTCATCGCCACTCCTATTTCACCTTTAAAGGAATAAGGTATTATTCAGTTGTCTTTTATCATCACCTTCTCTCAAGATATGAGTACTCCTTGGTTTAGGAGGGTACACCTATTATGCTTACTGGATAGTCTTCTTCCAAACCAAAGGCTGGTGCCGAACGGTAGGGAAGGAAGAAAACCATTTAGCCTAACGATGGTGTACAGAAGGCAACGACTAAAAACAAATAAAGGGATTTGGAGAGATGGCAATAAAATATACGGTTGAAGTCATGAATTGGATTATGGAAGAGGCATTACTATGAATACCAGGATACCCCTACGAAACATTTTCATGTTTCAGTGCATTGTTAAAGGAAAACTGTTTTCCCGATTGGGTACTTACTCTAGGGTATGTATTTACCAGGTTTCATTCTCATATCTGTATGGTTTTACAGATGATAAGCGGGAGTAAGTTATTGGGAATTAGGTAATTATCCTCATTATATCGGAATTCGTTGTAATTGGTGATATTTGAGGAAATCGCCAGGGTACAGTTTTCAACCTACGACGCACAGGTTATGAGTTGCTTAACTCAGCGGACTTGTACAGAGTATTGTATGTTGTCCAGTATCCATCAGGACAAAGGGGTAGGTCCTCGTACTATGTTCTGTTTACTTATAACTTCTCTAGTATTTAGACAAGTGTTTCGTAAGAATACAAGGTCTATGTTTTGAGAAGTTGTGGGTATAAGAATAAAGTAGAGAACCAGGTATCACAAGTATCGGGATTCTTCAAAGAGATCGAAGATGTAGATTCTTGTGATTGGTATTCAGATGATAGTAATGGTTTTGAGAAACTTGTTTCTCTTTCAGGTTACTCATAATTGGATGGATTCCTAAATTGAGTAATGCTGATTAGCCTTTTTCCATTAAGTTGATATGCACTGGAGACAGCTGCATGATTTGAATCTGGTTCCAATTAAATAAAGTGCCAAAGTTTCTATATTGGATATAGAATGGTTCATACCTTAAAAGATGTTAAGGTACGGGGAGTTGTCCAGCTTATGCTTAAAACCAGACTCTGGATAACTCAGGGCACGTTTCTGTAATGGTTGTTTGTGGGTTGACCCTGGCTATGACGAGGGTTGATATTCTACCATTTGAAAGATCAATAGTGATATTGTTCTTGACTCGCCACAGTTTTAATAAAATGGATCTTTTTCAGAAAACAGTAGTGGGAGTATGGTAGAACTGGAAGTGATTCCAGAACCGCGAACGATTACGGAAAATTTAATAGGACCTATACATTCAATCAGGTTTGACATTCCAATAGCCACTCCGCAGATATGGTGGGTAACCTCAGACACCCGAGAGGTGCTTCGATAGCCTCAAGGACGGTGACAGGGAGGTTCTTATCTACCCAGACTTGACACTACTGTTGTTCCAGGCTATGAGACCTGGTAGGAGGGTTTTCGTAGTCAGTGGGAGCATCGGAAGCATAGTGGGCAAGATGCTTATGTCTATTTATAGACTAGAGCAGTTATAGCGGAGATAGATCATCTATTTTTGATGTGACAGTCATGGGTTTGACTTCAATCAGAATAGGGGATGGATCTGTTAAGAAGGTAGTAGGGTGTGATGTCATGGTATTTGGATGACATACACAGAGTAGGAAGTAAAATTCCTACACTGCGATCGGTTGTACTGGGGTCGTCACACAGTTGTTTCTCCAGACAGGATATGGATATAATATTTGACATTCTGGTTTCTAGATCTATGGTTTTAGATCTGGATTTGGGTAGTTTCCCAATGTGAGTACTTTGACAGTATTCTAATGGGTTTTAGAATAAGATGACTCCTAACATGGTGGTGTACCTGCAGGTGATGGAGTCACCCTCTCTAAAGGTGTCTTACAGACTGAAGTGGAGAGGGATGTGCATGATTGGCAGATCACTTGCTTAGGCAATTGAGTCAATCATGAGATGTCAAGTACCACACCAAATGTTGTTTTTGCACTAGATGCAATAAGTTTGTATTAATCCAATCCTGGAGAAACATAAGGAAGCAGTTTTAGAACATAAGTGGATGTTCTACCGATTTGATGACGGCAGCCTCCTTCGAGAGACGATTATCGTTCCAGGCTTCAAAGGTGACATGATTGACAGAGTGATTGTCAGAGTTATAGTTTTTCTCTCTGACAAGGGACAGTATTATGGACAGGTAATCTAAGAGGATATTGTGGGAGGCTTGGTGCAGGATACTGATTAGGTTCAGTGATCGATACAGTCTAAGAAGTTTGGATTTGGAGTTCATTTCTGAACTAGGTCCCATCAGATATCCAGATATATTCTAAGACAGGTATTACTCAATTCGGGAGATGGCTTTCTCCGCGAACTTGAGATTAAGAGAGATATAGAAAGAAACATCTAGGCGGATCCACTCACTGAGGTTATTTCTCGAACACAACAGTTTTACAAACGGGCTTTGTGAAACTGATTAGTAGAGGAGTTGGATGTTCGTTTTCACACGGGCTGTGAGTAGTCGACATCGCAAAAATTAGCCTTAAGTGCAAGTGGGAGATTGTTGGAGATAGTGCCCTCAGAGTCAATTATTGGATCGCAGGTACGTGATTGCAATGATTGCGGAGGACCTATACCGGTAGGACAGTCTTACTCGAGATGATAGTATGCTATCTGGTTTGCCTTTATCAGTCGTGTACATGTTCAGGTGACTGATTACATGTTACACTTTGATAGAGCCCTTAGGATCTTGCTTCACTACCAACAGTATGATGGCAATCATATACATGAGAGTTGGGTGGTTTATATGCATATCCTTAATTGTGGTCCCTAGTTGTGGGAGTTTCGAGACAGGGCATCGATACTCCGGAGTAGACTAGTGTATACAGTCGAGACCCCGATGAGGGGCGGTGGCCGGTCTCACAAGCCACTGGTGTCAGTAGGATCACCTAAGATGTATACAGGTGCTCATTGGGTTATGAGTACACCGGACAGGACTCGCCGGGAATTTGCTAGTTGGTATTATACATATCGTCAGATAGCAGTTCCCTGGTGACATGTGTAAAGGTTAGTTCATCGACCTGAGGTCGTCATTTGTCTCGTGTGAGTTCCCACTGTGCTTTGATTTCTACCCTACCACGGCTCAAAGGAGTCGTGCAAACAAGTAGTTTTTGGGTACAGTCCCGAGCCACATGGAGGCACGTGAGCGGATCGGCAGGGGATTCGTCTCTCCCGGTATTGGGGGCGAGATCGTGCTGTGTCTAGGAGAGCCATTACACATAGCCCACGGCCGTGGCAGGAGATTTACTGGTAGGTACTCCAGTAGTATCTCAGGGTGTTATTGGGCTACACTCCGACACGACTTATACTGCTATTGGTGGTCTGACGTTACTAGCCCCCTAGGCAGATATGCGATACTCATAGACGAACGGACCGGACTGTATATACATTGTCATTGTTAGGCTCAGTAGGGTTTCCGGATGAGTTCGCTCATCGGCCTCCCTTGAGGTCAGTCCATGGGCAGCCGTTACGCATTGCTAGTGCCGCTGACGGTTTGTGGTTAAACCCACTGCCAGGGTACTGACGAGTCATTAGAGTTCCCCACAGACAGTTTCCCAAGTTCGGGCGAAACGTTGTAGAGGCCGTATGGTTTTATGGCAGGGTTCGGAAAATGCACGTGCGTTTACGCACGTGTCAGTTTTCGGGCAGATGATACTGGTCGGTTTTGGTTTAAGCCGGATCCGAGTATTATATTGAGTAGAAATAATATCTTTGTCTCAGTTGCATTTGTATTCGGTCGTAATACAAATGCGGGTATTTTTATACAGTTACGGGATTATCCTAAAAGTAGTTTCAGGATCACTTTTGGAAGTTGCCAGTTTCCAGTTTTCTATCAGCCGTTTTTTAACATTCGGTTAAAGACGGATTTATCTTTTCTTTGGAAGAGTGTGGATACTTCTAGAAGGTTCTAGAAGCGGTGTGGTGTTGTATTTTCATTGGTTGCTTTTGGTGTGTTCACACTTTGTGTTCACACTTTGTGTTCACACTTGAGATATTTGTTTGTGTTCACACTAGAGATATTTGTTTGTGTTCACACATGATATTTTCTTGTGGTTACCCCCCCTCTCCTACACTCACCCTCCTCCTCCCTATATATGGCCGGCCCCCTCCTCTCTCTCTCTCACTTGAGTTTTCATCTGGTAAAAAGATTCTGATAGATTTTGGGGTGTATGGAATTTCACAGCTCATTTCATTCCATCACCCGATTCGAGTGGCAACTTCATTAACCGTTCGTCTATAGCTTTGGGCGGAACGAGACAAAGTCTTCTACTCATTCTCTACATCAATCTTGGTCGTCTCTTTTGGCAAACTTGACGACCGAGTTGCCTCGAGTCAGAGGCGGGAGCCCGTTTAAAGAATCGTCGACGTGGTGCCACCTGGACGAGCAGATCGGAGATCGACGAGATCGGAGCAGCCGCAACGGAGCGTGGGATGATGGTTAAAGAACGAAGGACTCGGATCGTTCGGTATAACCTTTCTACTCACTTTACAGTTTGTTAGGTTAGCAATAATGGCAGATCCGGGTTAAAGTATACGATAGCGCCAGTTAAAAAGTTTTTGTTCCGCATTTGGCGTCTGTAGACGGCCGGGGCGCTACCGTAGACTTACAGATATCAACATTGCAATAAGAAATTATAACATAAGTATGCGATGCGAAGCGAACCACAATAATAAGCGGGAGCTGAATACTAGACGCAACTGTAACTAACCTGCATTAATCTAATATAAGTCCTACAAATGGTGCCTTTTGAAATAACACGAATCATGGGGTTTTGAAAATAGGGGCTACAGTGTTTTTATGAAAAGATACGTCTTTTGAAATATCCGTAGGATCTCTTGGGCTGTCTTTTAAAATACCCACGATTCGTTGGTTTTTGAAATAGGTAAGAATCGAATCTAATCTAACAACTAAACTAAACTAAAGGTCTAAGCTAACAAGCTGGACTACAGGTAAGGAAACCGCCTAACATCTGAGTCGATCCATATACATACCTATATATATATTAGTCGGTGATCCCGTCTCAATAATATCATATCCGATACCATATCTACAATCAGCCATCCCAAGTCAAGAGTGCGGATCAATCATCAAGATATAGCTCGTACGTAAATCCGTCGTACGGCATCCCCAAATCTGGGAACGGGTCAATATCATATTCCTCACACCATTCCTCTGGTATCCTCTTTATTCAAGATCATAGTCTAGGGTACTGACCTATGTCTAGTACAATACTAATATCCTCAATATACCCATGATCTGACTGCAGATCGACAATCTCGTACAAACCGATACCGTCAGCACATAGCATCATCAAGGGTATACATCGCCCGATACGGCCTAATATCAATATCCTAGCATATCATGTCTCATATCACGATCACATGTCGACCATTTTATTTATAACACAATTCACCCGTATCGCCGCCCCAAGATCCGCTATAACACCAGGACGTACCTCAAGTACGAATCCTGCCATATCACCGATATCACAACCACAAAACAAATCTCATCGACTCAGCTCAATCCTAAGTATCATCCTCAAATCCGTATGTGAACACATAGTCCCATACCCATGTGAACACATAACTATAATGAATCTCATGAGCACATATAAAAAGGAATGTATGCAAGTATGTATGTGTGTATGTCTAGTGCAACACTACCCTAGGGTTCGCAACACTAAAGTAATCCAACACACCAATATCCATCCTAACATCGTTATTAATCCCAAATAACATATACTAATTGTTGGTGTGTATACGCATCCGTATACACCACCACGGACTGCGGGGGTGCTATACGCCATCCACCCGACTTCTCCCCGTAGATATAAATCTACTCACCTGGTCCTCGTTCGCCGGTGCCGACGTCGCCACACGCTTGCTTGTCGTCTCGAAGTCCACATGGGGTACCTACATATCATAACGCACCATACCGCATTAAAATCCGACTCATGACCAAAACGACGCACGAATCCCACATAGGTCAAAACCTATGGTTACTTTCGCAAATCGACGCAAAAACCCTCGACGTCGGCGTACAAACGCCAAACCATCGAGAAAACTCCCAACACACTCATTTGCACATTCACGAACACTAATTTTAATATTAAATAGGTTAAAATTCACAAAAACCCCAATTTCACTTAAAAAGTCATTTTTCCGAAAATCTAGCAAGCACAATTCGCCGTTTTTGTACAAAACGTGATGTTTTAACAATTCTAGTGACCAAGATGATAACTTAATATCTTAATTATGCCATAGAAACCATTACGTAAATTTTAAACCCACAATTTAATTCGATTTCAAAAACCTAGTTTGCAATATTAACCAATTTTAACAATTTTATAGCAAAATGCACAAACTACAATCTAGCTTGGATTTTCATGAACTAAAGTATTAAAATACACTTAATAATGTTAATGAAGTCATGAAAATATCTAATTATATTTTTCTCATAATCAAATTCATGGTTTACAAAAACCTAGCTAGCAATATAGCTTAAATATTACAATTCCAAACTAACAATTTGCAACTAGAAATTTGATTAGGTTTTCATTTCACAATATGAAGAACTACAATTGCAACCACAATTACATACACAAAAACCTAACTTGAATTTCATAAACCCTTACTAAGTTTTTCCAAACATATAATTAAACCAAATTAATAACTAATAATGCTTGATTTAAAGTATTCAAACAACAATTTAACAAAAGGTCTTGATTTATACCTCACAAGATCAAGGATCTAGCATGCAAATTCTAGCCTCCAAAAGTAGCTTCCATGCTCCTAGATCCATGTAAGTTTGGCTAATGAGAAATGGGTAGGAGTTGGATTTGTATTTTGGGATTTATTTGATGGATTTTGAGGCAATTTTTGAAGCAAAAGAGATGGAAAATGGGGGGAAAAGATGGGGGCTGTTGTAGCAGAATTTCGGCTGAGGAGGGAGTGGGGAGAGGTGTAGGGAAGTTGTGGAAAAGAATCCAAGTCAAAGCCCCTCCCAAATTACCATAATACCCCCACCTACTTTACTATATATAAAAACCTTATTTTAACCCATTTCTTACATGATTTAAGGTCAGAAAGAGGGAAATAAAATTCTTGGGCTGCTACAATAGTGTGGGGCCGGCCAAGGGGAGTGAGGGTGAGTGGGAGAGACTTTACAAAAAAATTCTATGCAAAAAGACCCCCCACAATACCATATTTGCAAGTTTTAGTTCAAAATAACTATATTTTTGTTTTCCATATAATAAATCAATTAAAACTTGAAATAAAATACTAAAAAATTATATTACAACTAGATTTTAATAAACACGATTTTAAAGATTAAAATTAGCCCATTTAAATTTATTTTTATCGCTAATTTAATGTATTTTCTTACCGGCTTAAAATAATATTAAAATAATTTATTTCGGAAAAAATTTCAGAAAATTTGAAATTTCAGCAGTGGCTCAATAAACACCAAATACTAGCAATTACATAGCTAGAATATGTATATTTAATTTTATAATAAAGATATTTGCATTTTGACTTTTTACAGAAAAACCCCTTATTTTACCGTTTTTTCGAAATTTCACCGAAACGATTTTCAAAACGTTACAATCTTCCCCCCTTAAAGAAATTCGGTCCCCGAATTTAAATTAAAATTTCCCCCAAATACTAAAATATTTCAGCCAAAACTATCAAATCGTCGGGGCTCCGAAATCATAAATACATAAAACAAATCGTAGGGCAACGCATGCGCATGAAAAATGAGCATATAACTCAAACCAGAACTCCGTCAAGCATCCCGCAATCATCGGAGTCATGGGGAATACATCAATACCAAATCCAAAGCAAAACCAATATGATATAACTCGAAACTATACATGTAAAATATATTCAGGTACTGTCCTCTGACTAGTCCTGCTCAGTAAGAAAACACATAGCAATATCATAAAAACGTACTGCTCTATAAGAAAAATCAATCCTCAAAATACGCGTATGAATACTACATGCGTCTTGTGCGCACGGAAATCAAAATCCAAATATGTGCCATACATATGCACAGAAACAACATCTAAGTGCATCGGGTGTGCACGAAACATCTGTCATAGGCAACATGTGTGCCTGACAGCAAAATCAGGTGCATCTGACATGCATGAAAAATCTCGATTTAGTGCATCTGGTGTGCACCAAAATCACACTTCAAAACATGCGCCCAACATGCGCGAAAATCCAAATCAGGTGCATCTATCGTGCACGAAATCATGAAATCCAATATCAAGTGCCGAACATGCGCAAAATCAAATCAGGTGCACAAGGTGCACAAAACAAATATCGAACATCACCATCGAAATCAAAGTCCAGGGCATCTAAATGCACAACATACGTAACACTGCACTGCAAGCATATATGAACTATACCGCGTGCAAAAACCAAATCGTGTGCGTATATACGCACAAAATCAACTCAAATGTCTAAAACCGTAAAATCGCAAACATGTGAAACCAAGCACGAAAACGATATCAACTGAAACACTGTGCAAAGATCGTAAATCCTCAATCATCAAAATCAAATCATGCGAATAAATCACCCAAAACATCGAAATCAATAATGGTGGAATAGTACCGCTCAAGTGCATCCTCTAAGAATCTCGGGCCAACTGTCGCGGTCACTAGTGGGACGTCTCGTCGATGATCATGAACTCTGGCCTGCTGGTGTGCGTAACACGACCACTCTTGGGTCCAAGTCTTCTCGTAATTTGTCCCAGAAAGGTCCTGTCGAGGTCTCTCCCAAATCTCGCCTCTGCCGAACTATCCGAAAGTCATCGTTCCTTACTAGATCTATTCTCGTTCCAGAATGGCTGCATACTCATCACGACTCCTTCTGGAAGGTAAATCCAAGTACCATGCCTCGGCATGCGCATCGCATCTCTGTTGTCGGCGGAGTGGAACGTCATCTCATCTAGATCTGGTACGAACCTCTTACTTCACTTTCCTCTAATGTCGTCTTCTTTGGACTCGTCCCGTCGCGGCTGCATGGACTGAGCTCCAACGGCTATCCTCGTATCTGGAGTCTCCCAAGAAATGCATCTCACCACCTAGCATCCGAATTAAGTCGAGCCATCCGATCGAGTCGTCAAAACCTCATAATCCCCCAAGAGCTCAACATCTTGGGCACAGTTTAATAGTATCGAGTACATACCACAGCATCGGTGGTCCAGCCGTAGAAGGGAAAACCCAAGCCTCACTAATGGCGCCGTAGAACTGCCGCAAACCCGAAGGTTCAAAGGCTTTCACACGGTCATTAAGTCGAGTTAGGGTTTCATTCTTCTAGAGGGACCATAGAATTGCCTGCATGTCTTTCCGACTACTTTAAACTTGGAATAATAGGTTTCTGACATTCGATCGTCTCTGTCAACTCCCAACGTCTCCGTGTGAAGTCGTCTCTAGCTGGAATCAATCTATCTGATGACCTCGCATCGGGATAGGCGAACGATCCACATGTCCTAGTCATTCATCCTCGATGACTAGCGACCTTCTATCATCTTTTAGTACAACTCGTTCTGCACTAACGCCAGCATCTGGGGCAATATCTCGTCGTTCGCAGCAATAACTGGCTCGCTCGTCTGCACGCTGAACAGTGCCTCGACCATCATGGATAAGCAACACACCAACGGTCATCAAAATATGGCTGGCCTCTGTCAGTGGCCTAATCCTCTGATACTGATCGGCACATCCGAGAAATCTCATAAAGGCGATCCGCCAAACGCTCGTGGCGCGGAAACACAGTAAAAAGACACATCTCCGCAATCGAGTGTCGTCGGAATTTCGCCCTGGTCAGTCCTCGTTCGTGACGAGCTCGTGCTGACCGCAACTCTAGCCGTAGCTCTCCCTGCCCGTAATCATAGCAGCAAAACCATAACTGGTACTGATGAGGCTAGATTGGAATGAATATAATACTGAGCAAAGAAATGTACATCCTAAGGCTTCTTAAGTGGAGTAGCGTATCGTAAATATGCCGCGGAACATACACACGGTACGTCGCTCTACTTTAGTCACCTATTCCATCAACCAAGGGTCATCCTACGCTCCGAAGGTAAAACCTAACGCTTTGATACCAATTTTGTCACGACCCGAAAGTACGGAACATGACCGGCACTTAAACTACGAACGTCTCGAGGCGTATGTAATCTAAGTAAACCGAAAACCCAAAAATCCAAACCAAGAATGATGTAGAGTGCAGGAAAAACCAACTGAAAGCAAGTAGTTTCAATAGCATAAGCCGAATTAGGCGGTTTTAAAAACATCAAAAATTTCCCAAAAATTTCGGCAGAGTCTCCTTTGAAAATACTGGCCCCCAAATGGGATACAACATGAATAGTATACGAAATCAATAAAAAGGCATCCCCAAGCGGGAGCTAGCTCTTCGTCAATCGACGGTCACAACCACACAAGCAATATAATATACAACGCCAAGGGCGAGGATCAAAATTCAAAAGGAAACTCAAAAACCACAAGAAAACCACATAAATACAACGCGCGACTCTAAGGTCGAAAGAATAAACATCACTGGTCTCTATCTCAAATAAATACATGTTTGGTTGATGGAACTTCTACATACAACAGAATAATGATATACAAGATATATAATGGGGGTACGATACAAGTAAACCCACCTACTAGCAAATCACCCGAAGGAAACTATACCCGCAAAGCCGTAATGAAACCTGTACGGCAAACCTGCAAGAAACTGGGGCACAACGGGGGTGAGTTGGCAACTCGTGAATAGAAAAATATCTATGCACAGAAATCGCATAAATAACGCAACCTAGGTCAATGATCATAATATATCCTCAAATATATGAATAACACGTAGCCTATAACAAGGCTAGGGTAAATATCTAACCCGAGTGTAATCTCATGTGCCCGTGTCAGTGCCTCAAGTAGCAATATATCATATTAATGAGGTATGAATGCATGAAAATAGAATACATGTAAATGAAGAACTGTTTTCATAATTTAGTAAGATTTCCTTTGTATTTTTAAAATGAGGTATCATAATGAAATCAGCATAAAACAGTGCCTAGCATCGGCACAAAACGTAATCCCAATATCTCGATATCTCTGTATCACAGTCTCTGCACCTCAATATCTCGAAATCTCAATGTCTCAATCACAATATCTAGGGCGTCGTCAGTCCAGACCGGCCTCTACCATCCATCTCAAGACCACGACGGTATCCTCCGGATATCCGACGTGTCGGGTAAAATCACCGGTAGGTAGTGCTCCCCTGCCAGGCTCACATCGTCATCATCACGCGCTTCTTGCCCCGGGGTACCTTACCGGGTCCACCATGTACCCGAAACGGTTCATCCGTCTCCTCGAATCGGGTCTCAAAATCCATCAGCAAACTCATGGTTGTCGACTCATACATCATGGGAAAAACCGCACTTTTTATTTAAAAAGAGAGAAATCAGTTTATATAAGTTTTGCGATTTTCCCCCCAAATCCAGAAAATTTCATGGAAATCCGAATCCAAATCATCAATAGCATGTAAAAACCAAGAATATAGGCATAACAATGAATAACAGTATGCATGAAGTGACAAGTAAATACTACAATGTTAAGCTGGCATATAAAGCAGACACACTAATATCATGTCAAATTACTAACTAACAAGCTAAGTCAAGCAATAATATTTTCTAAGGTGTACGTGGCATGGCAATTACCGATGAAGATGTGTGTGAGCCGGCAAGTAAGTGTACGTGGTACATACGCATCATCGGTAATGGTGCTGGTGTCCTGACAATATGATATCAACATTGCAATAAGAAATTATAACATAAGTATGCGATGCGAAGCGAACCACAATAATAAGCGGGAGCTGAATACTAGACGCAACTGTAACTAACCTGCATTAATCTAATATAAGTCCTACAAATGGTGCCTTTTGAAATAACACGAATCATGGGGCTTTGAAAATAGGGGCTACGGTGTTTTTATGAAAAGATACGTCTTTTGAAATATCCGTAGGATCCCTTGGGCTGTCTTTTAAAATACCCATGATTCATTACTTTTTGAAATAGGTAAGAATCGAATCTAATCTAACAACTAAACTAAACTAAAGGGCTAAGCTAACAAGCTGGACTACAGGTAAGGAAACCGCCTAACATCTGAGTCGATCCATATACATACCTGTATATATATTAGTCGGTGATCCCGCCTCAATAATATCATATCCGATACCATATCTACAATTAGCCATCCCAAGTCAAGAGTGCGGATCAATCATGAAGATATAGCTCGTATGTAAATTCGTCGTACGGCATCCCTAAATCTGGGTACGGGTCAATATCGTATTCCTCACACCATTCCTCTGGTATCCTCTTTATTCAAGATCATAGTCTAGGATACTGACCTATGTCTAGTACAATACTAATATCCTCAATATACCCATGATCTGACTACAGATCGACAATCTCGTACAAACCGATACCGTCAGCACATAGCATCATCAAGGGTATACATCGCCCGATACGGCCTAATATCAATATCCTAGCATATCATGCCTCATATCACGATCGCATGTCGACCATTTTATTTATAACACTATTCACCCGTATCGCCGCCCCAAGATCCGCTATAACACCAGGACGTACCTCAAGTACGAATCCTGCCATATCACCGATATCACAACAACAAAACAAATCTCATCGACTCAGCTCAATCCTAAGTATCATCCTCAAATCCGTATGTGAACACATAGTCCCATACCCATGTGAACACATAACTATAAAGAATCTCATGAGCACATATAAAAAGGAATGTATGCAAGTATGTATGTGTGTATGTCTAGTGCAACACTACCCTAGGGTTCGCAACACTAAAGTAATCCAACACACCAATATCCATCCTAACATCGTTATTAATCCCAAATAACATATACTAATTGTTGGTGTGTATACGCATCCGTATACACCACCACGGACTGCGGGGGTGCTATACGCCATCCACCCGACTTCTCCCCGTAGATATAAATCTACTCACCTGGTCCTCGTTCGCCGGTGCCGACGTCGCCACACGCTTGCTTGTCGTCTCGAAGTCCACATGGGGTACCTACATATCATAACGCACCATACCGCATTAAAATCCGACACATGACCAAAACGACGCACGAATCCCACATAGGTCAAAACCTATGGTTACTTTCGCAAATCGACGCAAAAACCCTCGACGTCGGCGTACAAACGCCAAACCATCGAGAAAACTCCCAACACACTCATTTGCACATTCACGAACACTAATTTTAATATTAAATAGGTTAAAATTCACAAAAACCCCAATTTCACTTAAAAAGTCATTTTTCCGAAAATCTAGCAAGCATAATTCGCCGTTTTTGTACAAAACGTGATGTTTTAACAATTCTAGTGACCAAGATGATAACTTAATATCTTAATTATGCCATAGAAACCATTACGTAAATTTTAAACCCACAATTTAATTCGATTTCAAAAACCTAGTTTGCAATATTAACCAATTTTAACAATTTTATAGCAAAATGCACAAACTACAATCTAGCTTGGATTTTCATGAACTAAAGTATTAAAATACACTTAATAATGTTAATGAAGTCATGAAAAAACCTAATTATATTTTTCTCATAATCAATTCTTGGTTTACAAAAACCTAGCTAGCAATATAGCTTAAATATTACAATTCCAAACTAACAATTTGCAACTAGAAATTTGATTAGGTTTTCATTTCACAATATGAAGAACTACAATTTCAACCACAATTACATACACAAAAACCTAACTTGAATTTCATAAACCCTTACTAAGTTTTTCCAAACATACAATTAAACCCAAATTAATAACTAATAATGCTTGATTTAAGGTATTCAAACAACAATTTAACAAAAGGTCTTGATTTATACCTCACAAGATCAAGGATCTAGCATGCAAATTCTAGCCTCCAAAAGTAGCTTCCATGCTCCTAGATCCATGTAAGTTTGGATAATGAGAAATGGGTAGGAGTTGGATTTGGATTTTGGGATTTATTTGATGGATTTTGAGGCAATTTTTGAAGCAAAAGAGATGGAAAATGGGGGGAAAAGATGGGGGCTGTTGTAGCAGAATTTCGGCTGAGGAGGGAGTCGGGAGAGGTGTGGGGGAGTTGTGGAAAAGAATCCAAGTCAAAGCCCCTCCCAAATTACCATAATACCCCCACCTACTTTACTATATATAAAACCTTATTTTAACCCATTTCTCACATGATTTAAGGTCAAAAAGAGGGAAATAAAATTCTTGGGCTGCTACAATAGTGTGGGGCCGGCCAAAAGGAGTGAGGGTGAGTGTGAGAGAGTTTACAAAAAAATTCTATGCAAAAAGACGCCCCACAATACCATATTTGCAGGTTTTAGTTCAAAATAACTATATTTTTGTTTTCCAAATAATAAATCAATTAAAACTTGAAATAAAATACTAAAAAATTATATTACAACTAGATTTTAATTAACATGATTTTAAAGATTAAAATTTGCCCATTTAAATTTGTATTTATCGCTAATTTAATGTATTTTCTTACCGGCTTAAAATAATATTAAAATAATTAATTTCGGAAAAATTTTCAGAAAATTTGAAATTTCAGCACTGGCTCAATTAACACCAAATACTAGCAATTACACAGCTAGAATATGTATATTTAATTTTATAATAAAAATATTTGCATTTTGACGTTTTACAGAAAACCCCCTTATTTTACCGTTTTTTCGAAATTTCACCGAAACGATTTTCAAAACGTTACACTCCCTGTCACCGTCCTCGAGGCTACCGGAGTACCTTTCGGGTGTCTGAGGTTACCCACCATATCGGTGGAGTGGCTATTGGAATGTCAAACCTGATTGAGACTATAGGTCCTATTAAATTTTCCGTAATCGTTTGCGGTTCTGGAATCACTTCTAGTTCTACCATACTCCCACTACTGTTTTCTGAAAAAATCCATTTTACTAAAACTGTGGCGAGTCAAGAACAATATCACTATTGATCTTCCAGATGGTAGAATATCAACCCTCGAAATAGCCCAGGTCAACCCACAAACTCCCATTACAGAAACGTGCCTAGAGTTATCCAGAGTCTGGTTTTAAGCATAAGCCGGACAACTCCACGTATCTTTACATCGTTAAGATATGAACCATTCTATATACAATATAGAAATAGAGGCACTAATTTAATTGGAACCAGATTCAAATCATGAAGCTGTCTCCAGTGCATGTCAACTTAATGTAGAGAGGCTAATCAGTATTACTCAACTTAGTAATACATCCAATTATGAGTAACCTGAAAGAGAAACAAGTTTCTCAAAAACCATTAATATCATCTGAATACCAATCACAAGTATCTACATCTTCGATCTCTTTGAAGAATCCCGATATTTGCGATACCTGGTTCTCTACTTTATTCTTATACCCACAACTTTTCAAAACTTAGACCTTGTATTTCTATGAAACACTAGTCTAAAAACTAGAGAAGTCACAAGTAAATAGAACATAGTACGAGTACCTACCCCTCTGTCCTTACGGACACTGGACAACACACAATACTCTGTATAAGTCCGCTGAGTTGAATAACTCAAAACCTGTGCATCGTAGGTTGAAAACTGTACCCGGGCGATTTCCTCAAATATCACCAATTACAACGAATTCCGATATAATGAGGATGATCACCTAATTCCCAATAACTTACTCCCACTCATCATCTGTAAAACCATACAGATATGAGAATCATACCTGGTAAATACATACCCTGGAGTAAGTATCACATCGGGAAATCAGTTTTCCTTTAACAATGCACTGAAACATGAAAATGTTTCTTAGGGGTATTCTGGTATTCCTAGTAATACCTATTCTATAATCAAATTCATGACTGTAACCGTATATTTCTTTGCATTCTCTCCAAATCCCTTTATTTGTCTTTACTCATTACCTTCTGTACACCATCGTTAGGCTAAGTGGTTTTCTTCCTTCCCTACCGTTCGTCACCAGCCTATGGTTTGGAAGAAGACTATCCAGTAAGCATAATAGCTGTACCCTCCTAAACCAAGGAGTACTCGCAACTTGAGAGAAGGTGATGATAAAAGACAACTGAATAATACCTTAATCTATTTCTCCCGAACTGGGAAAAATGCATAGGTGAAATAGGAGTGGTGTTGAAGTACGCGGTTTGGTCGTGAATATTAGCTGTCGCAATTTACTTTGCCCTCTTTCTAATCCTTTTATTTTGTCTTTAGTTATTACCTTCTGTACACCTTACTTAAGCTAATTGGTTTTCTTCATTCCCTACCTTTCGGCACCTCCCTATGGTTTGGAATAAGACTATCCAATAAGCGTACTAGGTGTACTCTCCTAAACTAAGGAGCCCTCGCAACCTGAGAGAAGGTGATAATAAAAGACAACTGAATAAACCAATTCTATTTCTCCTGAACCTGGATCCATCCTCGAAGAAGTCCCTTCGAGTTCGTATATAACCATACGATGAATCTATCCAATGGAAGTGGATGTCCGTAGTAATACGGGGTGTTCTGAGAAATACAAAGGGTAAAAGAAGGAGAGGCAATGACTTATGCAACTCGGACAATCCAAAAGCCAGTATTTTAAGAAGGTTCGATCAACTTGGTCACTGAGTCATAGTCTAGGATCGGTCAAAGGTTGCTGCCAAAGAGAGAGAGAGAAAAGAAACACTCTGCGTGCACTCTAACCTAGATCAGAATGGTTATCACTTTATCTAATCAGGAATCCTCCCACTGTAATCTCAAATTCTCCTCCAGCCCTGAAAGAAGAATTAGTCGGGATCACCTGAAGAGTAAACCAACCCATCAGTGAGAATCGGGATCCAACTATCATCGCATGATAACTTGATGGAAGCCACTCAAGTTATCATACTCCAGAAGGTATGCACATGCCTGGCAAGTTTCAGTTTCTTTAGAAACTCCCGATGTGATTTTTGTCCCATGCTCTTATGACCTTGACTTTGGCCAACAAATCATAAGTCACGTGTCAAGTTATACCCATCATTATCCAGGTTGATTTGAACCCACCCGTACCTACCCTTGACTTTGGCCAACAAGGCAGTACGACTGTCCCAAACCAACGCATCTATTTATGCAACAGATGAATATTCAGCAGCTACCAAACACTATGCCTTGACTTTGGCCAACAAACATAGTTTGAATACTACTGACTGTCCATAAGAAATGACGGAGGGCTACGGCTGGTTTTTGGCGAAAAACCTTTAACGTTATGAACTTGATCTCGTTGAAGGAACCTGATAGCTTTTTATAAAAATATAGTAACGAAAATTTTTGCTAAAAAGGTCACTCCCGGTGAAGAGATCTCGGCTCTTTCCTCATGGAATGAGGTGTAGGATATTCTAACTGAATACCGTGATGCATAGCAACTTGTAATCGACTATAGTGAAGTTATTACCCTGACGCAAACTTCTGCCCAAGGGGTCACTCCCGCTGAAGAGATATCGGCCCTTGCCTCGTCGAATGAGGTGCAGGATATTCTAACTGAATATCACTATGCAAAACAAAAGGAAACGTCTTTGTAATAACACTTTTTAAAACTGTTCCAACAACATCAAATATTGGTTTGTTTTCCTTTGCATTGATCAAAATCAACGCGGTCCAATCAATTAATCACACCAGAAAAGAACGAAAATATAATGTACGTATATGCCATCCGCATTCGCCACTGGGTCCCGTCATCACCCGTTAAGTTACTTAAGTAACGACAGAGCGGGGACTGGACTAGCGTGGGTGTAAAACATATACAACATTTAATAGTATATATACCAATATACAATAATCGCTCCAGGCGTGATAATAAGCAACATTACAGAAAAGTAATAAGCATAACAGAACAATACAGATAATCTGGAATCCCCGGGTTTATCAGAGCCGCTACTGAAACCCGACATTCCCCTGGTCGTGTGAATAGCCTGTGCAATGAAACCTAGACCCCTATGGGTGCGGCAAGTTACCCGCCAAAACCTAAAGCGAGGCAGCCCCCTACAGCAAAGTGAATGGACCACCCGGCACCTCACGGAATCCGGTAACTTGAGCACCCCTCATTGGGTCAACCTGTACCCCCTACGAGTGCGGCGAATAGTCTGCCAATTTTGGAGTGAGGCCCCTCTTCCTCTCAAAGCCATGAGATACGGACCCGTTGCTCTCTAGAACCCGGCTATTCGTGCACTCCATCGCGGGGTAATCCTAGTACATAAAAGAAAATATATACATCGGGTACATCGACCTCATCTCGGTCGTGCCCCAAAAGAATATTATACAAACAGGCAGTGACGGCAGTCTACATGTTGGACGCTCGCTCCGCAAATAGCACTACCATTGCAACCAGCTATCCACCACGACATATCCGCAACATCAAATGTACAAATAAATACAAATAGCACTACCATTGCACACAGCTATCCACCACGACATATTCGCAACATTACAGCACAACACAGAACATCAAAGCGAATGTCACGTTCGCAAATCCGTCTTAAAGAGCTATAGCATTTAGACGCAATTTACCGCTCAAATGACATTCCCGGTCGGAGATATAATATAAATACTGCATACTAACAAGTTTAAAATTTCGATCGACAAAACTTTCCGAAGTGGGCCCACGTACATCTGCTGTACAGTAACAAAAATGGGCCCAAAAAAAAATTTTCCAGCAACCACAATTACCTCTGAAGAACTTACTGTAGAAAATTGGAGTACCAATCTCACAAAACGGTGGCAGATCCACGGCCAAACCCTTGTTTGGGCCGCGGATCCGCGGCGGTACTGTGGAGTTGGGCCACCAAATTTCACCAGTATTCTTAAAAAAGCCTGCTCTATTTTCTGTGATATGCAAAATAATTTTTAGACCCTTTAAAAAATCGACAGAAACTTTAACCCAGGAAATTGAAGTTTTCGAAAATCCATTCGATCGATATTTTAAACGTGTTAGCACAAGTTAGTAAAACTTAATGGTGAGGCTCTGATACAACTGTAAGTCCACGGTAGCGCCCTGCCGTCTAACAGACGCCAAATGCGGAACAAAAACTTTTACAGCTGGCGCTATCGTGTACTATCACCCGGATCTGCCATTAAAACTAAACTAACAAACTACAAAGTGGGTAGAAATGTTATACCGAACGATCCGAGTCCTTCAGTCTTCAACCATCATCCCATGCTTTGTTGCGGCTGCTCCGATCTTCTGAATCTCCCGTCTCCTCGTCCAAGTGGCACCACGTCGACGAATCTTTAAACGGGCTCCCGCCTCTGAATCGAGGCAACTCGGTCGTCAAGTTTGCTAAAAAAGATGACCAAGAAGATGTAGAGAATGAGTAGAACACTTTGTCTCACTTCGTCCAAAGCCATGGACGAACGGTTAATGAAGTTGCCTTTTGGATCGGGTGAAATGAGAAATGAGGCTATCTAATTTCCATGAATCCAAAACTATAATCTTTTCCAAATCAACAACCATGTAAGAGAGTGAGGAGGAAGGGAGGGGCCGGCCATATATGATGAGGGGGTAGGGATAGGAGCAAGGGAGAGTGACCATAACATTAAATGATATGAATGATTCATCATATACACCTAGCAACAACCATTTAATGCAAATTAAGAGTTATAAACCTAGTCATCAAAAACCATTAATGCACTAATGAGTCATGAAGCCTAGTCACCATCTAGAAGCTTCCACACTCATGACTCACCTCAAGAAAAGATAAATCCGCATTTAACCGAATGTTAAAGCGGGTGATAGAAAACAGGAAACTGGCAACTTCCAAAAATGATCCCGAAACGAATTTCAGGATAACCCCGTTACAGTATAAACATACCCGCATTTGTATTACGACCGAATACAAATTCAACTGAGACAAAGATATTATATCTACATGGTATAATACTCGGATCCGACTTATACCAAAGCCCACCAGTATTATCTGCCCGAAATATGACACGTGTGTAAACGCACGTCCATTTTCCGAACCCTGCCATAAAACCATACGGCCTCTACAACGTTTCGCCCGAACTTGGAAAACTGTCTGTGGGAGACTCCAATGACTCATCAACACACTGCTATCTGACGCTAGGTATAATACCAACTAGCAGATTCCTGGCGAGTCCTGTCCTGTGTACTCATAACCCAATGAGCACCTGTATACATCTTAGGTGAACCAACTTACACCAATGGCTTGTGAGACCGGCCACCGCCTCTCGTCGGGGTCTCGACTGTATGCACTAGTCTACTCTGGAGTATCGATGCCCTGTCTCGAAACTCCCACGACTAGGGACACTTTAAGGATGTGCTTATAGACCCCAGTTCCCACGTATATGATCGCCATCATACCGCTGGCCGTCAAGCAAAAATCCTATGGGCTCTATCAACATGCAATAATAAACTAAAGCATGTATACGATGATAAAGACAAACCAGATAACATACTATCATCTTGAGCAAGACTGTCATATCGGTATAGGTCCTGCCTCAATCATTGCAATCACGTACCTGCGATCCAATAATTGACTTTGAGGGCACTATATCCAACATCGAGTCCGGGTCTCTTAACTCTAGAATTGTTATGGTTGCTTGCCGGTCTCATAGAGGTCTAGGGATGTGGGTTTGGCTATTCATCACTACCATGGAATCCGTGTTTTATACAGGCTTAAAATAAAATCCGAAAATCCTAGTATGTCCAATATTTCATATGTTGTGTTCTGCTGCGATATCTGTGATGTGATCATTTGATATGTTGAGATAGGTACTATATATAGTATATATGATATATTATATAGACGTTGATTATGTTTTACACCCGCGCTAGCCCTGCCCCGCTCTGCCGTTAGCTACCTAACCTAACGGTGCACGAGGGGACATCGAGGCGAATGCTGATGGCATAAGCGTACGTTGTATTTATCTATGATGGTTAGGTAACTTAAATGATGGGACTTCATTAATAAGATTAATGAAAGAAAAGAAACCTAAAATGTTGTGGAATCGAATTTATAAAAACAGGTAGCTACAGTTCTTGCTTTGCATAGCGATGTTCTTTGTAGAATATCCTGCACCTTATTCGATAAGGAAAGAGCCGAGATCCCTTCACCAGGAGTGACCACATTAGCAAAACTAGCAGATGCTACAACACTCGGTTTGTCTTTTGACTCCTTTTGGAGTTTTTTCTTTGCATAACGGTGTTCCTTGTAGAACATCCTGCACCTTATTCGATAAGGAAAAAGCTGAGATCCCTTCACCGGGAGTGACCTCTTTAGCAAAACTAGCAAAGGCCTCAAAAACACTCCATTTAAATCATTTGATTCTATAACGATATCAAGTTCATTACGCAAAAGGTTTTCTTAAAAACCTATCGTAGCCCTCCGTCATTTCAGATAAGTGCTTCATAGCATTCGTGCAACGTTTGTTGACCTCCGTCAAGGCATAGTGTGTGTAAGTCGACGTTAGACACCCTACATGATGAGGGGAGGCGGAATAGGTAAACAATCATTTTGTTTAAGTTAACATCGACTAACTTTACGGATCTTTGCTAAACCCTAACTAACAAACTATCTAGAAGTGCTAAACTACTAAGATAGATGATTATACCTCAAGATACTAGTCCTTCTTGTTCTTGTTGTTCACCTCCTCGTCGGCCTCTTCGATGTGATAGAAGATCCATTCGAGAGTTCCTTCTCCAAGTTTTAACCTCTCACTTGAGGTAACTAAGTGGCTAGGATTTTTAATCCAAGTAACCTAGAGGATATAGAGATGGATTAAGGATTAATTAGTCTTTCTAACCCTTGGGACCTCAACACATGAGAGGATTAGGGTTAGGTTGAAGAAGAGGAGAGCATGAGGAGAGAGAGTGTGTATGTGAGAATGAAATGAATTATATCTCAATTCTATATTTTATGAAGCATAAAGAATATCTAATAAAACCTTATGTGATAATTACAACCATACATCATTTAATATAATCAATGAATCATCACATGAGTCATTAAGCAATAAATGCTTCATTGATTCATTTGGATGAATCTTCTCGTCAGTCACTAATTCGTTTAATGCATTTTACACCTAAGCTCTCCACATCATTTAAATTAATTCATAAATGAATTAAATCTAAATGAGTCACCTTTCTTCTATAGGCTTCTTGACTAATTACGAGAATGCCCCTCCCATCCGTAAAACACGGAAATACTGAGACTATATAAATCCAATAATCCAATACTAGAATCTGGCTTAAACTAAAGCCCGCTAGTATAATCCGTCCGAACATCATACGTGCATAAATACACGTATGTGTCCGAACCCTGTCTTAAAACCATACGACCTCTATATCGTTTCGCCTGAAGCAGGGAAACTCTCTGTGTGGGATTCTAAAGACTCGACACTACGCTAGCAGTGGGTTTAACCACAGGCCGCAAGCGGTACTAGCTGTACGTAACGGTTCCCAGGTAGATATCGATAAGAAGGCCGATGAGGAAACCCATCCGAACTCCTACTGAGTGTGATGTGACAATCTCCGTACAGTCCGGTCTGTTCGTCTAATACTTTCGCATATCGGGCCTAGGGGGCGGCACGCGTCAGTCCCTTAAAAGCGGTATAAGTCGTGTCGGATTGAAGCCTATTACATCTTGAGAAGCTACTGGAAATCCTACCAGTAAATTTTGTTTCCCCTACCCAGAGACTTTGCGTAATGGCTCTCCAAACACAGTGCGATCTCAACTCCCAATACCGGGAGAGACGAATCCTTTCTAACTGCCACTACCTCCAAGTGCTTCGGGACTGCACCCAACTGCTACCTGTTTGCACGACTCCTTTGAGCCGTGGTAGGGTAGCAATCTAAGAATAGTGGGAACACTCGAGACGAAGCAGCAGTGTCAAGTCAACGTACTATGCTGTACTCATGTCACCTGGGAACTGTTAACTGACGACGGGTATAATACCAACCAACAGTTCTTTGCGAGTCCTGTCCGGTGTACCCGTAACCCAACGAGCACCTGTATACTATCTCCAGTATAACGTACTAATGGCTGTGGGACAGACCATTTCCCCTGTTGGGATGAGAAGCGTACACACTAGTCTACTCTGGAGTATCGATGCCCTATCTCGATAATCCTACGATTAGGGACCTGAAAAAGGATGTGCTTGTAGACTACCCTGCCCCTACTAGTGTGACTGCCGTCACAACGCTGGTAGTCAAGCAAGATCCTATGGGCTCTATCAATTAGTATTCGCGATATGTTAAAAGAAACATATACACATATTAAGAGAGATCTAAACCAAGTAGCATACTACTATGTTGAGCAAGACTGTTAATATAACTGTGAATTTCCAAAGCTTCCATTAAGTAATAAACAAGCTAGTATGATACAATAATGGCCCCTAGGGCATATACACTAACAATCTCCCACTTGCACTAGGGCCATGTACTGGCGTATCGAAGACCTATCATTTCGAATAGCCTCTCGAATTGTGTCTGAGGTAAGGCCTTTATGAATGGATCTGCATTGTTCTCCTCTGTAGCAACTCTCCGTACCTCGATCTTCCGGCGATCTATGATCTCCCTGATCAGGTGATACCGCCTTAAGATGTGTCTGGACTTCTGATGGGACCTGGGTTCCTTCGCTAAAGCTATAGCCCCGTTGTTGTCACAATACAGAGGTATTGGATTAACAATGGATGGAACCACCTGAAGTTCTGTGAGGAACTTCTTCATCCAGACTGCTTCTTTTGCGGCATCGCAAGCAGCTATATATTCCGCTTCCAACGTCGAGTCAGCAACGGTGTCCTGCTTGGAACTCTTCCAGCACACCGCCCCTCTATTGAGGGTAAATAAATAACCTGACATGGACTTGGAGTCATCTTTGTCACTCTTGAAGCTGGAGTCAACAAAAGTCTCGATCTTGAGGTCTTTTCCGCCGTAAACCAAGTACATATCCTCAGTCCTTCTCAGGTACTTGAGAATGTTCTTTACTGCTATCCAGTGCTTCTCCCCTCGGTCAGACTGATACCGGCTTACCACGCTCAGTGCGTAAGCTACATCTGGTCTGGTGCACAACATCGCATACATTATAGAGCCTACCGCAGAAGCGTAGTGTATAATCGACATGCGATCCCTTTCCAAATCAGTCTTGGAAGACATCTCTTTAGAGAGAGTGATTTCATGACAAGCTGGTAAATTACCGCGCTTAGAATCTTCCATACTGAATCTTTTCAGTATAGTGTTGATATACCTGGACTGTGAAAGTCCCAACATCCTCTTAGATCTATCACGACAGATCCGGATCCCCAGAATGTAAGAAGCATCACCCAGGTCTTTCATGGAGAACCTGTGTGACAAGAAACCTTTGACAGATTGTAGCATAGGAATTTCAGTACCTATCAAGAGAGTGTCATCCACGTACAAGACGAGGAATATGACAGTTCGTGCTACAATTTTACTATATATACATGGTTCATCTGGATTTTTGATAAAGTCATATTCTTTGACTGTTTCATCAAAACAGATGTTCCAACTCCGCGATACCTACATTACACCATAAATGGACTTAAGCAAATTGCACACTTTCCCGCTGCTCCCACTCAGATTGAAACCTTCTGGCTGATCCATATAGACGCACTCTTCTAAATTACCATTTAGAAAATCCGTCTTTACGTCCATCTGCCAGATCTCATAATCATGGAAGGCAGCAATGGCAAGAAGGATACGAATGGATTTAAGCATAGCCACTGGAGAAAAAGTTTCGTCATAGTCCAAACCGGGTCTTTGACGAAAACCCTTTGCAGTAAGTCTAGCCTTATAGGTTTCCACCTGTCCATCTACACCAATCTTTTTCTTGAAGATCCATTTGCATCCTATGGGTTTTACCCCATCTGGAGCAAAGTCTAAAGTCCATACTTTGTTGCTGTACCTGGACTCCATCTCATTCCGCATTGCATCCAGCTATCTTACTGAGTCGCCGCTCTGGATGGCCTGCTGGAAGCTAGTAGGTTCATCATTATCAATGACGCAATCTTCTCTATCCCCATCTATGAGAAAACCGTAGTATCTCTCAGGCGGATGAGACGGCCTACTACTCCTGCGGAGGGGTGTGGGAATGTCCTATTCTTATTGAACTTCTGGTACTACCAAATTTTCAGTAGTAGTTTGTGGTTCTGGAATTTCTTCCAGTTCTATTGCGCTCCCACTTGTTTCCTTTTCTAAAAATAGCTGTTCTAGAAAATAGGCATTACGAGAAACAAAAACCTTTTGTTCCTCTGCGTAATAGAAAAAATTCCCCTTGGAGTTCTTTGGATATCCCACAAACTTACAATGTACTGATCGTGCCTCGAGTTTGTCCGCATGCTGCTTTTAAACAAAAGCTGGACATCCCCATATCTTCAGATGCTGAAGATAGGGTTTCTTCCCACTCCACATCTGATATGGTGTGGTAGGCACAGTCTTGGTAGGAGCCCTGTTCAAAAGATATGCAGACGATTCCAGTGCATAACCCCAGAAAGATCGCGGTAACTCAGCATTACTCATCATGGAACGTACCATATCCAATAGGGTTCGGTTCCGTCTTCCCGATACACCGTTATGCTGTGGAGAGTATGGAGGAGTAAGCTGAGAGAGAATTCCATTCTCTTTTAGGTAACCCAGGAACTCGGCACTTAAGTATTCACCACCTCGATCAGATCTCAGTGTCTTGATACATTTGCCGGTTTGGTTTTCTACTTCATTCTTATATTCTCGGAATTTCTCAAAGGCCTCGGATTTATTTTTCATCAAGAAAATGAATCCATACCTAGAGTAATCATCCGTAAAAGTAATGAAATATGAAAAACCGCCTCTTGCATGTGTAGACATTGGACCACATAAATCGATGTGTATGAGTCCTAAAAGCTCGCTCGCTCTTACTCAATGTCCAATGAATGGAGTCCTTGTTATTTTTCCTTTGAGACATGATTGACAAGTTACATAAGATTGATATTCGAACGGATCCAAGTATCTTTCTTTATGTAACTTAGTTAACCTTGTCTCATTGATGTGACCTAGTCTACAATGCCATAAGAAAGCCTGATTTATATCTGGAGACATTCTTTTTAGTGTGTTCTGGACATTGAAAATTTGTAATTGGCTTAACACGTATATACTGTTATCTAGTGTACTGGACCCAATCAAACCATGATTAAGGTGGATGTTAACAACATCGCTTAAAAACGTGAAATCATAACCTTCCTTTGATAACAACGATACTGATATGATATTACACGTTAAACTTGGTACACAAAAATAGTTGCGCAAAACCAAAATATGTCTACTCGTCAATCCAAGGTGATAATCCCATACGGACACAGCATTCACGCTAGCTCCGGTAGCAACCTGGAGGGTCATATCAGCAACCTTCACTACTCAACGGTTTCTCAGTGCCTGCAATGAATAGCATATATGAGATCATGATCTGGTATCCAATACCCAGGAAGTAGAGGTGATTGACAGACAATTTTCAATTACAAACACACCTGAAGTCGAAGCCACAACTTCTTTCAGGTCTTGGTTCTTGGCAATCCAAGATTTGCAATCTTTCTTCCAATGGCCTTTCTTACGACAGTGGAAGCACTCGTCCTTTGCCACTACTGGCACCGTAACCTTTGCCTTTCGCTTAACTCCCACCTTACCAACACCACCTCTTGGTTTGGTAGCGGCCTTCTTCTTCGTTCCCTTGGCCCTTGCCTTGGACCTGGAAAAGGAAGCACCACGAACAAACATAGTGGGTGTTTCCCTCGCTTTCTACAAGGTGCCCTCTGCACTCCTCAACATGTTAAGGAGTTCTGGAAGCTCAACTTCCTTACCTTGAATGTTGAAATTCAAGATAAATTGGGCGTAGGTGGAAGGAATGGACTGAAGAAACAAGTCTGTATGTAGATCGTTCTCTAATGTTGTCCCAAGGCTTGCGAGCTCTTCAATATAGCCAATCATCTTAAGGACATGTTCTCCTAAAGATGATCCGACGGTCAGGCTCGACTGAAACAAGTTCTTCGATGTCTCGTATCTAGCGATACAAGATTGCTCTCCATATAGTTCCTTGGTGTGGAGAAATATAGATTCATGGTCCATATTGTCGTGCCTCCTCTGATGTTCATTATTCATAGAGGCAAGCACGATGCATTTGGCTTTTGCATAGTCTAACTCCCAGGTCTTGCGGATTTCCTTATCCGCGACACTTGATTCAGGACCTGGGACGGCAGGTGCCTTAGTAGTAAGGACATACCCCAATTTGTCATAAGTTATAGCCATCTTGACATTCCGGAACCAGTCTTTATAGTTTGGCCCTATCAAAATATTTTTATCTAATAATAACTTAAGGCCTGTCATGTTCTGGGTCGCTGCAATTAGGAGAGAGAGAGGAAACACTTTAGCATGATGCTCTTGCAAGTTTACAGTGGTTTTTAGTTTATCTAAACAGGATGGCTCCCACTATTTCTCGAATCCCTCCTCAAACCAAAAAGGAAGAACTAGTCTGGACTATTCTCACCGTACAATACTTGCTTAACCGTTCAGCCAGGCCGGTGTCGGTACTTCAAGGGAGGTTTTACGACGCTTTCGCGAAGTTCCTTAATTAAATAACCTCTTTTCTCTGGGGGCGTAGCCCGGCTGACACCTTTCTCGACACCTACTTGGTTTATAGCATTGATCGTTAAGTGAAAGAATCTCTTGATGAGTAGCATATACTCACAGTAGAATCGGGATCAAAATATCATCGTGTGATAAAGCTGAAGGAATCCTACCGAAATTATCACACTCCAAATGGGATGCACTCTTAGCAAATTTCAGTTTCTTTAGAAATTCCCGATGTGGATTTCTGCCCCATGCTTTTATGACCTTGGCGTTGGTCAAAATGTTATAAGTCACATGTCAAGTTCTACCCATCATTATCTTGTTAATTTGAACCCATCCGTACATACCCCTGACATTGGCCAAATGGCAGTACAACTGTCCCAAACTACCTCATCTATCTATGCAACAAATTAATACCCAGCAGCTACCAAACACAATGCCTTGGCCTTGGTCAAAATACATAGCTTGAATACTACTGAATACCTAAATGAAATGACGGAGGGCTACGAATGGTTTTGGCGAAACCGTGAACTTAGTGAACTTAATATGATCAAAAGAACCTGATAGCTTTTAAAAGGAGTGGTTTAAACTCCGCAATTAAAAAAATATCTTCTGTTTTAAAATAACCGAGTGGTTTCATTTAAACTATTCGAACGATTCAACTTTGGTTTATTTTCTTTGGATTAATATAATGCGTCCCATCAATTAACCTATCATTGCAGAAAACAAGGAAAATACAACGTCCGCTTATGCCATCCACATTCGCCACTGAGCCCTGTCATTCACTCGTTAGGTTACTTAACTAACAACAGAGCGGGGGCTGGGCTAGCGCGGGTGCAAAACATAAGTAACGCCTACTAGATATCATATATAGATATGGTATATTCGTCAGATGCAAAAATAGGCATTCCAGATCACAGATGAATATATTGGATTTTCTACGAATCCGCATTCCTTTTAAGCCTGCAAATAAAGACGGATTACACAGTCGCGATGAATAGCCAAAACCCCACCCTAGACCCCTACGGGTACGGCAAACTACCCGCCTAGTACCTGAAGTGAAGCGGTCTCCCTCAACGACGTGAGTAGGCCACTAAACACTTCAAAGTACCTGGTAGTTTGTGCACCCCACCTTGGGTCTATCCTAGGAGCAGAAAATAGTAAATGAAATAATACAACGGTGGCTACAACCTCAACCCGGAAGTGCCCCGTAAAAGAATACTACAACAAATTACAATTTACATTTGAATGAGAGGAACACTCGTCTCACATCCCTGGCTATCCATTCATGACAATCCAACAAGCTCACAATCACAAACCAGTAAAAACCATTACAGAAATGTGCAACCCCCTGCTAACCGACATACTAGCAGTTAGGGGAGGTTTACGAACACATTAAACAGAACACAGATAAAATCAAGGTAGCCAATCATCTTAGAATTTCGATCAAACAACACAAATGAATCTACTCCAAACAATTCTCTGTGCACATAAAACCTGAGCAGAAACAAAACATCTCAGAAAACACAACATCAACACAGAAGAATAACTGAGCAAATTTGGGTTGACTCGGTGTCAACTCGGCCGCGGATCCACGGCGGATCGCTTGGATCGGCTGCGGTTCCGCGGTGGTATGGTCGACTCACGATCCCAAATTTCTTCACAATTCTAAAAAAACCTTGCTTGTATTTTTTAGGGTCCCTGAAAAAATTTTAGACCCCGTTTTAAAATCGGCAGAAACTATGTGAAAATGTTGTTTTTTCGGGTTCGTTTTGCGATCGAATTTCTAAAGAATTTGCTAACATGCTAGTTATGGTTTAGCTAGGCTCCGATACCACTGTAAGTCGACGTTAGACACCCCATATGATGCGGGGAGGCAAAATAGGTAAAACAATCATTTTGTTTAAGTTAACATCGACTAACTTTACGGATCTTTGCTAAACCCTAACTACCAAAATATTTAGAAGTGCTAAACTACTATGATAGATGATTATACCTCATGATACTAGTTCTTCTTGTTCTTGTTGTTCACCTCCTCGTCGGCCTCCTCGATGTGATAGAAGATCCTCCCGTCCTTCTCCAAGCTTTAACCTCTCACTTGAGATAACTAATTGGTTAGGATTGCTAATCTTAGTAACCTAGAGTATATAGAGATGGATTAAGGATTAATTAGTCTTTCTGAACCTTGGGATCTCAACACATGAGAGGATTAGGGTTAGGTTGAAGAAGAGGAGAGCTTGAGGAGAGAGTGTGTGTGTGTGAGAATGAAATGAATTATGTCTCAATTCTATATTTTATGAAGCATAAAGAATATCAAATAATACCTTATGTGATAATTACAACCATGCTTCATTTGATATAATCAATGAATCATCACATGAGTCAGTAAGCAATAAATGCTTCATTAATTCATTTGGATGAATCATCTCATGAGTCACTAATTCATTTAATGCATTTTACACCTAAGCTCACCACATCATTTAAATTAATTCATAAATGAATTAAATCTAAATGAGTCACCTTTCTTCTAGATGCTTCTCGACTAATTACGAGAATGCCTCTCCCATCCGTAAAACACGGAAATACTGAGACTGTATAATCCAAAATCCAATTCTAGAATCTGGCTTAAACTAAAGCCCGCTAGTATAATCTGTCCGAACATCGTACAAGCATAAATACACGTATGTATCCGAACCCTGTCGTAAAACGATACGACCTCTATATCGTTTCTCCTGAAGTAAGGAAACTCTCTGTATGGGACTCTAAAGACTCGACACTACACTGGCAGTGGGTTTAACCACAGGCCGCAAGCGGTAATAGCTGTACGTAACGGTCCCTAGGTAGATATCGATAAGAAGGCCGATGAAGAAACCCATCCGAACTCCTACTGAGCCTGATGTGACAATCTCCGCACAGTCTAGTCTGTTCGTCTAAGACTATCGCATATCGGGCTTAGGGGGGCGGCAAGCGCCAGTCCCCTAAAAGCGGTATAAGTCGTGTCGGAGTGAAGCCCATTACACCTTGAGAAGCTACAGGAAATCCTACCAGTAAATCTCGTTTGCCCTGGCAAGGGACTTTGCGTAATGGCTCTCCAAACACAGTGCGATATCAACTCCTAATACCGGAAGAGACGAATCCTTTCTAACTGCCATTGCCTCCAAGTGCTTCGGAACTGCACCCAACTGCTACTTGTTTGCACGACTCCTTTCAGCCGTGGTAGGGTAGCAATCTAAGAACAGTGGGAACACACTCGAGACGAAGCAGCAGTGTCAATTCAACGAACTATGCTATACTCATGTCACCTAGGAACTGTTAACTGACGATGGGTATAATACCAACCAACAGTTCCATGCGAGTCCTATCCGGTGTACCCGTAACCCAACGAGCACTTTTATACTATCTCCAGTACAACGTACTAATGGCTGTGGGACAGTCCATTTCCCCATCTGGGATGAGAAGCGTACACACTAGTCTACTCTGGAGTATCGATGCCCTGTCTCTGATAATCCTATGACTAGGGACCTGAAAAAGGATATTCTTGTAGACTACTCATCCCCCACTAGTGTGACTGCCATCACAACGCTGGTTGTCAAGCAAGATCCTACGGGCTCTATCAATATGTATTCGCGATATGTTAAAAGAAACATATACACATATTAAGATAGATCTAAACCAAGTAGCATATTACTATGTTGAGCAAGACTATTAATATAACTGTAAATATCCCAAGCTTCCATTAAGTAATATACAAGCTAGTATGATACAATAATAGCCCCTAGGGCATATACACTAACAGTGTGCAGTAGCTATTTATGCTTATCTGCATAAGCATACGATGCGATTGGATTAGGGTAGTCGTGCGGCCTTGTTGACCTCCGTCAAGGGTCGTGCGAGTGGGTTTAATTCACTCAGGACATGTACGGGTTGAACTTGACTAGTAGCCTATGGTTTGTTGACCTCCTTCAAAGTCATAGGATGCTAGGGGCAAAATATTATTGGGAATTTCAAGTGTTGAAATTTGCAATGAGATTGCATAGCTTCTATGAGATAGTTGGATTCCGATACCCACTGCGAGTAAGAGTTACTCCTGGGAGAGTTTTGCACTTTACAATTAGCCGATCAAGTAGGTGTCTAGAAAGGTGTCAACGGGGTTACTCACCTGGGAAAACGAGGTTTCTTTTAATTAGGTCCGTGTGAAAGCACGGGGAACCTCCCTCAAAGTACCGGCACTGGCCTGGCTGAAAGATTGGCGAAATTGCAGGGTGTAATTAATCCCGGCTAGTCTTTCCTTTTAGGGTTTGAAGGAAGATTTGATAAAACCAGGGGGAGCCATCCTGATTAGATAAATTAATAACCAATCTTATCTTGCAAGAGCATACGCTGAGTGTTTTCTTCTCTCTCTCTCTCCAGGTAGCGACCATGTCACGCCATAATAAAGATAATAATATAGATGTATTGACCGAACCCACTTGTTATACTGAGCTAGGGAACGTTGGTCCCGCTCCAACTTATAATTGTTATAAGACCGAGCAGGAAATATGGGGTTACCAGAATTCCTGTGCCGCCCAAACGAAGAAAGTGCATGTTGATGCATCTTCTTTGGGTATGTTCGTTACTGAGAACTGTTTCTCAGTATCCTCTACGTCCTGGGTATGAGATACCGGATCAGGATCCCATATATATAATCTGTTACATGGGCCGCAGATAGGTAGAGAACTGAGAATGGGTGTCAAGTTTCAAGAGTTGGAAACGGTGCAAGTGTTGCAGCCAAGCATCATGGTAGTTATCACCCTGCATTACTAAATACATTGATTATAAACAAATGTTATTTGATACCGAACCTGATATACAACATCATATTAGTATCTTTATTTAGTAAAGAAGGATATAATTTTCTATTGTTGGATAATATTTTGAACATTTTCCAATATCAAGAGTTGATCGGTTCAGGCACGTTATCTAAAAGCATATAGGTTCTAAATCAAACCATAGTTCATAACGTACAGAACACACACAAGGGGAAGAGTTCAGAAATGAACGAATCCTTCTTGAGGCATTGTAGACTAGGTCATATCAATGCGACCCGATTAGCTAAGTTACATTAAGATGCATATTTAAATCAGTTTTAATTTACATCTTGTGAAACTTGCCAGTCATGTCACAAAGATAAGATGACCATAGCTCCATTTATTGGAAACAGAGAAAGAGTTAGTGAACTCTTGGGATTGATACATGATGATGTATGAAAGTCCTCTTTCTACACATGCCAGGACCGGTTCTTTGTACTTCATTACATTTACTGATGATCTCTCAAGATTCACACATGTGTTCCTATTGAAACACAAGTCTGAAGCTTTTGAGAAATTCAAAGAATATAAGTCAAAAGTAGAGAACCAAAACGGGTATAAGTATTATATCCTTTGATGTGATCAGGGAGGAGAATACTTGAGCACGGAATTCTTGGACTACTCTAAAGGAGAATGAGATTCTCTCTCAGTATTACGCCTCCGTATACACCACAACACGTTTGTATATCGGGGCGGAGCAATTGCACCGTATGTGATATGGTGTGCTCTATGATGAGTACTACTGATATGCTTATTTCCTTTTAGTGGTTATGCTCTTGTGAAGCTGCATACATATTGAATAGGGTTTCAACCAAATCAGGTGCCTACCACTCCATATGTGATATGGTATCGGAAGAGCCCATCTCTTAAGGATGTTAAGATTTTAGGGTTGTCCGTCCTATGTCTAAAAGAAAAATCCGGACAAGCTCGAGGCAAGGTCAGTTTTGTGGATGTTTGTTGGATATCCTAAGCATTCGCAAGGGAATATCTTCTACCGCACCGAGGAACAAAATGTGTTTTGTTTCTCAGCATGCCACCTTTTTAGAAAGGGAATTTCTTGTGAAGAAATTAGTGGTCATGAGGTAGAACTGAAAGGACTTCCAGCTATACAAACTGCAGCTGGTGATTTGGTAAACCCGGAGGAATCAATAGTTTCCAACGAACCTCAGCCTCTCCGCCGATCTGGTAGGGTTCCTCATCCACCTGAGAGATACTTCGGTTTTCTCTATGACAGTGGGAGCGAGGATTGCATCACGAGATGATGACCCAACTAGTTTCGAACAGGCCATCGAGAGTAGGGACTCTGTAAGAATGACTGGATGCTATGTGATCTGAGATGGAATCCATTTTCAACAACAAAGTATGGACTTTGGTTACTTTATCTGAAGGGTTAAAACCCCATCAGGAGCAAGTATATCTTGAGAAGATTACTTGGTGTGGATGGAAAAGTTGAGACTTTCAAAGCTAAGACTAGTAGTAAAAGGTTCTCGTCATCGACCAGGTTTGGATAATGATGAAAGCTTTTCTAGTGGCTATGCTTAAGTCCATCCGGATCCTACTTGCCATTGCTACATACTATGACTATGATATCTGGCAGTTAGGTGTCATGACTGCTTTTCTAAATAGTGATTTAGAAGAGAACGTCTATAAGTACACAGCCAGAGGGCTTCGTAAACAGTGGGAGAAGCAGAAACATGTGCAAGTTGCTTTACGGGTTAAAGCAGGCATCGCGGAGTTGGAACATATGTTTTGATGTGGTAGTCAAAAAGTTTGACTTCATCAAAATGGTAGATGGACCTTGTATATACAAAAAGGTAGTAGGGAGTATGGTGATGATCCTCGTATTGTACGTGGATGACATACTCTTGATAGGGAAGGTGTTTCTTATGCTACACTCGGTCAATCTCCACTTATCACATTGATTCTCCATATAGGATCAAGGTGATACCTCCTAAATCCTGGATTTTGGATCTATGAGATAAATCTAAGTGGATATTAGGATTCTCACTAGGTGTAGTGAGATGGGATCAATCGATCCGGAGGAGAATCACTGGATAGATTCCAGGATGGTAAGGACGACTGAATGTCAGTCACAGGCATTGTCTTTACCCTCAGTGGAGGGACGGTATGTTTGAAGAGTTCCAAGTTAGATACCATGAAAAACTAGAAGATAAAGGCTGGATACATCACTACCAAAGATGCTACCAAAGAGGAAGCGTGGGTGTATATTAGTTCATAAGATGAACTTCGTTCCTACCATTGTATGACGATGGAGTTGTGACTTATGCCTAGGAACCCCCGTCCCATCAGTGCTCCAGACATATTCTAAGGCAGTATCGCCTGATCATGGAGATGGTTGATCTCTAGGGGATCGAGGTTAGGAGAGTAGACTCAGAGGACAACACGACGTATCCACTCACGAAGGCCTTTTCCCAGAGTGAGACTTTTATGGGATGGTTGAGTATGTGATACTACAACCACTGCTATAGAATGCACCTAGTGCAAGTAGGAGATTGTTAGTTATATGTATGCCCTAAAGGCCATTACTGTACATAAGATGTATATTGTAGTGGATGCTTGGACATATATAGGGAGGACTTTCTTGCTCGACATGGTAGTCTTCTATCTGGTTACTTTTTATCTTAACATGTACACTGATTGTCTCTCTGTTACATGTTGGTAAAGCCCTTAGGATGTGTACTTGACTACATGGATTTTGATGCGGATCATACTAGTGGGACAGAGGTAGTCGGTAAGTACATCCTTTAATGTACCTAGTCGTTGGTGTATCGAGAGGGGGCATAGATATTCCCGAGTAGACTAGCGTATAGATTCTCGACCCATGTAGATGGGCGATGGATGATCCCATATCCATTGGTGTTTGACATCAGAGATGATATACGGGTGCTCAGTAGAGACTGGGTACACTGGACGGACTCGCTGAGAACTTCCAGATGGTATTATACCTCACGTCAGATGGCAGTTCTCTGGTGACACTGGTACAGGTTAGTCTGTTGACCCGAGATCGTCAGAGTCTTGTGTGATTCCCACTGTGCTTTGCTTTCCACCTTACCACGTTTAAGAGGACGTGCAAAACGGTGGTTTTTGGGTACAGTCCTGAGTCACATGGAGGCAATGAGCGATAAGAGGGGATTCGTCTCTCCCGGTATTGTGGGTTGATGTTGCGCTGTACTCGATTGGCTATAACAGAAAGTCCATGACTAGGGCAGTTTCTGAGATTTACCGGTAAGTGTTATCAGTAGTTTCTCGAGCCGTTATGAGCCTCACATCGGCATGACTTATTGAGTTACTGGGGTCTGACTTTTACCACCCCTAGACGAGATATGCGACATATCAGAGGAAGAGACCAGACTGTACGGTAGTGTTACTGATTGGAATCGCAGGAGAGTGAGCGGGCTTGCTTGTTGATCTTCTGATCGCTCAATACCTGGGTGGCCGTTACGTTTAGCAGACTGCTTGTGGCTTGTGGGTGTTTGATATGATCATCACCAACTGCCGGCGTATTGACGAGTCTTTAGAGTCCTACACAGGGGTTTCCTGGCTCAAGCAAAACGGAGTAGGAGCACATATGTGATATGTGTGGGACCGAGATTGATACGATATGAGATACCGTATTCTATTCTCGCGATGTATGACATGATTGTTTATATATGATATAACCGGGTTATCGGTTCAAGTATTGATTCGATAAGATGTTACATTTGATATTAGTCGGTTATATGTGATCTGACCGGGTCATTAAATCAAGTGTTGATTTAATGATTTAATGTAAAATTATATATTTGATATATTACTTTACATTAACTAGTATTGGCTCACTTATGTTTCTTTTCTCACTTGATGTGCACATTGTATATATGTGATATGTATAATTGTGTACATGTTTGTGTCATGCTAGGTTACAAATGCAACATTTTATTGTATGAGACTTAAACCATGTTAGTGGTAAGCTAGGGTTTTATTTGTCTTAAGCTAATTTAAACTTTTGATTAAGTCAAGGTTAAGCTTTTGGATAACCTTTGACTAAGCCAACTTGTTTGTCTTCCTCAAGATATTTATTAACCCAACTTTAACCCTAGGCCATGGTTCAATCTCTACAAGGGTTAGGCATGATATTATCTAACCAAGGTTGCATTTCTAACCTTATCTTATTATTCTTTCATCACTTCTTCACTTGAGGTTCATCTTCTTCTTCTTCATGATTTTTGCTCCCTAGCTCTTGATCAAGTGATGAAAACATGTGAGAAAATAAAATCTAAGGTGAGCCCATATCCTACTTCATCATCCTCTACTACTTGCCGTTTAGTGTAGGGTGTTCTCTTCAAAAAGTTCTTGACCTAGTGAAGAAATAGCTTGGGTTAGTGTCTCCTTGACGTAGATCATCTTCGTCCTCGAAACATCGAACCAAGCATATTCGTTTCTTCATGGGAGCCCCTCTAGAGTCCTGAGTTCACGATCGCAGCGAAGGGACCACTACACGGAGCTATTGAAGTGAAGGACCGGTCTACAAAGGTTCTATTCCTTGCTCACTTCTTATTTTGCTAATTTAAATATGCATATCATATAATATATTCTTAATCAATATTCTTAAAATATAATATCATATAAAATGGTTAGGATAATATCTCAAAAATACCAAATATTACTAACATTATTTGTTGAGTTATTGTGCAGAAATTACATCAGGACCGGAATCAAGGAAATCCGAGATATCGAGATCAAATCTACTGAAATATTAAAGTAAATCGAAGAAATCAATTCTTGCAGAGACTTAGAGAAGGTTTCTAAAATCCAGATATCCAAAAGATCACCATATGTCCACTAGATGAAGCTCCAGAAATTTGTATCTAAGAACATCCCAAAGCGCGGCTCATCCGTGGCAAAACCCTACTTCCAGCGGCGGATCCGTGGCTAAATGGAGGAGTTAGGATGTAGGATTTTCTGTGTAGGATCGTCTCAACAAACCCTAATTTATGAAATCTAGGGGTTTTCATCTTCTGTGACTATAAATAGAACCCACAGCCCCTCTTAGAAGTTCGTCAA
Organism: Agapanthus africanus; assembly: GCA_030015575.1. Taxonomy (NCBI): domain Eukaryota; kingdom Viridiplantae; phylum Streptophyta; class Magnoliopsida; order Asparagales; family Amaryllidaceae; genus Agapanthus; species Agapanthus africanus. The sequence continues at coordinate 283,231,657 of CM057343.1, read as the reverse complement.
ACCGAAGAGATCACGAAGGTCAAGTTGACTCACGCAATTAGGTTAATCAATCAGCTGTTCAGTTACCTCCTTAAAGATAGATCGAGAAGCAAACTAGGATTTTGTATTCCACTTTCTAAAGGAACAAAAAGTGTAATTGATCAAGTTGATTAATAAAGGTAGTTGTTTTATTCTTATTGCATTTGTTTTCTTTATTTACATCATGATCTCTATTCGTTCTTCTATCTCCATCATGCGCGAATAATTCACCACTTGATAGGGTTCATAGGATTAGGGTAGATCAACGGAAGATGAAGAATTTCTTCACTTTTTTTAAGTCTTATGAACTTTATAAACTTTAGCAAAATAAATATTAACATCGTAATCGGGCGCGCTATCAAGTTATTGATAGTCTTAACCGTGATTTGAGATTAGATTAACAATTGTTTTGTTAAAGGCTAGACATGAATAGAGATCAATGAAAGGACAAACAATAGTGTGGAAACACTGGTTTCCTTGAAGAACCCTAATCCTCATTCATCACTATCAATCTAGATTTATATCTATCAATAGTTAAAAGAAGTCATCTTTATTAGTCATCCATTACTACTAAATCTGAACGAACCCTACAAGCCCTCTTCTAATATAAAATCAACATCTTAAATTAAACTAGATCTATTTTCTACATCCGAATTTTGACGTAGATCTAGAAACTATTCTCCACTATTCTTTATTCTTCTATTCTTCCACTTTTCAACACGTCTAAAATAAGATTGAAAGATTCAACGTTTCCCTGAGGATGACCCGTACTCATCTCGGTCTAGATATACGCTGTTAGTTAAATGTATGCCCTAAAAGCCATTATTGTACATATGATGTATATTATAGTGGATGCTTGGATATATATATAGGGTGGACTTTCTTACTCGACATGATAGTATGCTATCTGGTTGCTCTTTATCTTAACATGTACACTTATTGTCTCCCTGTAACATGTTGATAAAGCATTTAGGATGAGTACTAGACTACCAGAATTATGATGTAGATCATACTAGTAGGGCTAGGGTAGTCGGTAAGTACATCCTTCAATTGTTCCTAGTCGTGGGAGTATCAATATGGGGCATCGATATTCTAGAGTAAACTAGCGTATACGCTTCTCGACCCATATGATGGGCGATGGATGATCCCATATCCATTGGTGTTTGACATCAGAGATGGTATACGGGTGCTCAGTGGAGACTGGGTACACTAAATAGGACTCGCTGAGAACTCCTAGATAGTATTATACCTCACGTCAGGTATCAGTTCTCTGGTGACACTGGACAGGTTAGTCTGTTGACCTGAGATCGTCATAGAGTCTTGTGTGTCTCCCACTGTGCTTTTATTTCCACCCTACCACGGCTCTACAGAGTCGTGCAAAAAGGTGGTTTTTTAGTACAGTCTCGAGTCACATGGAGGCAATGAGCGATAGGAGGGGATTTCGTCTCTCCCGGTATTGGGGGTTGATGTTGCGCTATGCTCGATTGGCCATAACAGGAAATCCATGGCCAGGTTTGCTAAGATTTACTGGTAAGTATTATCAGTGGTTTCTCGAACCGTTATGGCATCACATTGGTATGACTTATCAGGCTATTGGGGTATGACGTTTACCACCCCCAGGATGGATATGCGACATATCAGACAAAGAGACCGGACAGTACGGTAGTGTTACTTATTGGATTAGCAGGAGTATGAGCAAGCCTGCTTGTTGATCTTCAGATCGCTCAATACCTATGAGCCGTTACGTACAGCCAGTGCCGCTGACGGTTTGTGGGTATGTGATATGATCACTGCCTACTGCTAGCGTATTGACGAGTCTTTAGAGTCCTACACAGAGGTTTCCTGGCTCAGGCAACATGAAGTAGGAGTGCATATGTGATATGCGCGGGACCGAGATTAATACGTGTATATAATACTGTATTCTAATCTCGCGAAATGTGATATCGGTCGGTTGTATGTGATATAGCCAGGTTACCGAATCAAGTGTTGATTCAATAAGTTGATATAAATGATATTAGTCGATTATATGTGATATAGCCGGATTATTAAATCAAGTGTTGATTTAATAATTTAATGTATAATTATATATTTGATATATTAATATACATTAACAAATATTAGCTCACTTAAGTATTTCTTTTTCTCACTTGTGCATATTTAATATATATGTGATATATATTATTGTGTCATGCTAGTTGATACATGCAACATGGGTGTATGAGACTTACACCATTCTTTAGATAATTAAAGGGTTTTATTTATTTAAAGTAATTCAAAATTGTTTGGAAATTAGTCATGGTTGTTGCTTAGTGGAAGCTTGTAGAACCCATTGACTTAGTCCATAAATTTTGTTTTACTTGATATATTTATTAACCCAACCATTATCTTTAGCCATGGTTTATTCTATATATGAGTTAGTATATGATATTAACTCACCCATGGTTGCTATTCTCATCCATTCTCACTCTCATTCCATTCTAATCTTCATCTTCTTCTTCATCTCCAAAAGCTCTTTAGCTTTTTGAAAAGTGAAGAAATATAGTGAGAAAAATTATTCTAATGTGAGAAAAAATCCTACTTCATCAACCTATACAAGATTAGCCATTTAGTTTAGATTGTTTGCTTCACTAATTCCCAATTAGAGAAGAGGTAGCTTGAGTTGGAGTTTCCTCGACGTACATCATCTTCGGTCTCAAAGACTTCAAGCAAGCTTGTTCCTTTCGCCTTGTGAACCATTACTAGAGTCCGGGAAATCACTACATGGAGCGAAGGGACTACTACACGGAGCTTTAGAAGTGAGGGACTGGTCTATAAAGTTTGTATTCCTCATTCACTTAGTGTAATGTTTGATTACATGCTAGCTTAACTCTTAATTTTCTAGTTAAATCCTTGGCATAGGTTGCATAGCTCTTTAGGTATTTTAAAATTGCATACTTGATGCCCCATAAATCCTTATTATTGTGCTATGGAACCCAGCAGTGGTATCATAGCCAAGCTAGAGCATTAGGAGTTGTTTTGACAGATGAATTGCGAAACTGAAACAACCCCGAAACCCCGACACAAAACCATTCCAAATTCTGGCCGAAACTGTTCTCTAGGTTGGGTTCGAAATTTTTTTATGTTTCGGGGCTCTGGAGTCTAGTGTTTCGTAGTCTTAATTTTAACATCGTCTCAGGTAACATTGACGACGCTAAAATGTTCGAACGAATATCAAAAACCCATTTTTTTACCCCTCTCTGGAAATTTTCCCAAAAGTTGGATTTTTTCAAGTTAAAAAAATTATTCAAATATCATGCAGGTAATTCTATAGACCCTATAGAAGAAAGATACCCAAACTCGACTCTTTGACCGTGCAACTTCGGCTAAACCGTAGGGTTTGCGGTAGTTCCGCAGCGCTATGAGTGAGGCATGGGTCGGCCCTTCTACGGTTGGTCCATAGGCGCTGTGGCGTGTTTTGGGTATTTTTTTAACTGTGCTCAAGAGTTGAGCTCTCTGGAAAATTTTGGGTGTTTGTTGATTCGATCGAAAAGTTTAATATCTTTTAGCTATCTGTGAATTGTGATACAATATTCGGAATCCACAATAATTAGTTTTGTGAAAACTAATTTGAATTTTATAAATCTAGCAATTTAGTCTCTTTTGATCGGTTGCCACGGGATTTTGTTGTGGATCAAAACCCCGTCGCAATCACGTAGTCTATATGAATGTTCGCCGGGTAACATTACTAGATAGCCACGCCCCATAGCCTCGACCGTGTGATTGCAGGAGAACCCCGTTGCCTAAAGCATCCGTCCGGGTGCTCGCGGCCGCGGTGTTCCGCCTAAGTGTACTTTGTCGACGGCATCGGGGGTGCGGCCGTCTACTAAAGTTTCCGACGAGCATTCGATCAAGTTGTCGGGAATCTTGTTGAATTTCCCGACATGTTATTGGAATGTGTTTTCAATAATGAGACTAAAATGCGGGGTTTATAATTGTTGGGCATGAAATTCGGAATATGAGATATTCTGGATTTATGATGTCTAAGGAATTCATATGGTTAGGCATGAAATCCGAAGTATGTGATATTTCGGGTTTATGATGTCAAAGGTGGTTGCGGATTCCAATTGCTGTAGTTTTCACTTTCTTTTCTGCGACCGTAAGTGTAATATGCGATGTATCGCCGGTTTCGTTGCTATATATCATCGACAATTGGGATATGTATATTTACTTACGTTGATGACATGTGATGTTATGTGTTGCTGTGATATGTTATATTGGATCGGCATGTTTGAATAGCTGGGGGGTTTTGCGTGAGATGAGAGTTTTTCATTTTCATTCATGTAAAATCTTGTATGTAAAATTCTTTTATTGGGGCACTTTCAGGTTGAGAATGATGTCACCATTGATGTATATTATTTACTTTTCCGCATTAAGATAGATCCAAGGTGGGGAGAACAAGTAATCAGGTTCTAGGGTCCAGTGGGAGACCATCTCGAGGAGTCGAGACCGGGTCTCCTAACTCTAGAATTGGTTAGGTCGCTTGGCACTCTCATAGGGGTCTAGGGATGTAGGATTGGCTATTCATCACAACTATGGAATCCGTTTTTTTTACTGGCTTAATTTAAAACGCGGAAATCCTACTATATCCAATATTTCATATGTTTTTTTCCACTGTTGATATTCTGTGATGTGATCACTTGTTATTCTGAGACGAATGGTATATAATATATATATGATAAATAATAAACGTTTCTTATGTTTTTCACCCGCGGTAGTCCCGCCCCGCTATGCCGTTAGTTAAGTAACCTAACGGTGCATAACGGGACACTGTGGCGAATGCAGATGGAATAAGCGTACGTTGTATTTTCGTTTCTTCTATGATGCTTAGGAAGCATAAATGATGGGACTTCATTAATGAGATTAATGAAAGGAAAGAAACCTATAGATGTTGCAAAATCCTGTTTTAAAAACTGGTAGCTCTAGTTTTTGCTTTGCATAGCGATATTCCTTGTAGAATATCCTGCACCTCATTCAATGAGGAAAGAGCCGAGATCCCTTCACCGGGAGTGACCTCTTTAGAGAAACTAGCAGATGTTACAACCCACTCAGTTTTGTTTTTGATTGCTTCTCTAGTTATTGTTTTGCATAATGGTATTCCTGAATATCCAGCACCTCATTCGATGCTGAAAGAGCTGAGATCTCCTCATCGGGAGTGACCACTTTAGCGAAACTAGTAAAAGCCTCAAAAACACTCCTTTTCAAAATCACACGATTCTACAACGATATCAAGTTCAAAGCGTTAAACGTTTTCATAAAAACAATCCGCAAACCCTCTGTCATTTTAGGAAGTAGAGTACTTAGTATTCGTGCTACGTATGTTGACTATAGCCAAGGCGTAGTGTACGGTATCTAAGTGATGTCTTCTTATATAGCATATGATGTGATTAATTAGGACAGTCACATGATTATGTTGGCATAACCAAGGGTCATGTGGGTGGGTCTAATTAATCACGAAATGATGGGTAGAACTTGACTAGAACTTATGATATGTTGACCATACCCAAAGTTATAAGTACTAGGGGTAAAAACCATATCGGGAATTTCAAGTGTTCAAATTTGCAATGAGATTGCATACCTTCTATAAGATAGTTAGATTCCGATACCCACTGCGAGTAAGAGTTACTCCTAGGAGAGTTTTGCATATTATAATTAGCCGATCAAAGTCGGTGTCTAGAAAGCTGTTAACGGTGTTACGCCCCTAGGAAAACGAGTTTAATTTTAATTAGGTCCGTACGAAAGCACGGGGAACCTCCCTCAAAGTACCAACACTAGCCTAGCCGAAAGATTGGCAAACTTGTAAGGTGTAATTAATCCCGGCTAGTCTTACATTTTAGGGTTTGAAGGAAAATTTGATAAAAACAGTGGGAGCCATCCTGATTAGATAAAATAATAACCAATCTAATCTTGCAAAGAGCGCACGCAGAGTGTTTTCTTCTCTCTCTCTCCTGGTAGCAACTGTGACATGCCTTAATCAAGATAATAATACGGATGTATCGGCCGAACCCTCTTGTTATACTGTGCTGGGGAACGTTGGTTCCGCTCTCTCTTATAAATTGTTATAAGACCGAGCAGGAAATAGGGGAATATCCGGATTCCCACGCGACCCATACGAGGAATAAGCATGTTGATGCATCCTCTTCGGGTGTGTTTGTTACCGAGAACTGTTTCTCAGTACATTCTACGTCCTGGGTATGAGATACTGGATCGAGATCCTATATATGTAATATGTTGCATGGGCTAAGGAAAGGTAGACAACTGAAAAAAGAGTGATATGTCTCTAAGTTTAGAGAATGGTGTAATTGTTGCAGCCAAATCAGTTGGCAAATATCACCTAGTATTACCAAATGGTAAAAACATTGATTCTAAACAAATGTTATTACATACCGAACCTGATATACAACATTACACCAGTTTCTTTATTAAGTTAAAGAAGGATATATAATTTTGTATGTTGTGAACATTTTCCTTAATCAAAAGTTGATTAGATCAGGCAGGTTATGTAATAGCATACATATTCGAAATCAAACTGTTGGGTTATTAGGCACTCTCACAAGGGTCTATAAGGTATCAACCATGCCCGATTCAAAATTTAGACGTGCCGAACAACCCTAACCAAGAACTTAGACTAGAGATTAGGCGAAACATATAGCAAGTAAACAACTTTACTTCTAAGTGTTTGGGATTACAACCTTTGTAGTCCGGTCCTTCACTTCATAAGCTCCGTGTTGTAGTCTCTTCGCTGCGATCAACAAGTTCCCGGACACTAAAGAGGCTCCACGAAGAGAAAGATGCATGCTTGCTTTCGATCTTCGATAACAAAGATGATCTACCTTGAAATTTCTTTAACGCAAGCTCTCACTCACTAATGAAGTGAACACCCTAATCTAATTGGCTAGATTAGATGAGGATGATGATGTAGGATTTATGCTCTCTTTTATTATCAAATTCTCACTCATTCATCACAAAATCATAATCTAGAAAGCTTTTTTTTTAAGAGCTCAAGGAAGCAGCAGAGGAAGAAAGAATCATTTTGTGATGAATAATGAAATTGTCATGATAATTACAAATGAAACCATGGTTGACCAAAGAAAGGGCTAAGCATTGTAGAGAGTTAACTAGGGTTAAAGGTTGTGGGTTGGGTTAGGAAATATCTTACAAAATATCTAAACTAAATATCTTTGCAAGAAACAAAATAAAAGCTTCTAGAAGCTTCTAGAAAAGTTTAACCCAAATCAAACCCTAACCTCGTTTAATCTCCATTAATCATGTTGAATTAGTAATTATAACATGTTACAATATTATATATTACATATATATTATATTTTTGTTACAAAAGAAAATAATACATATTAACATATATCGCATATATATATCAATGTATTATCCGGTGAGAAAATGAAATAATAAAGCGAGCCAATATTAGATAATATAATGTAATATATCATATATATAATTATACATAAAATTATTGAATCAACACTTGATCCGACAATCCGGTTATTTCCCAAATAACCGACTAATATATATACCTGTACCGATTCATCGAATCAACACTTGATCCGATGACCCGGCTGATATCAAATATCGCGAGAATAGAATACGGTATCTCATATCGTATTATCCTCGGTCATGCACAGATCACATATGTGCTCCTACTCCGTTTTTCCTGAGTTATGAAATCTCTGTGTAGGACTCTCAAGAATCATCAATACGCCGGCAGTAGGTGATGATCATATCAAACACCCACAAGCTGCAAGCGGTCAGCTAAACGTAACAGCCACCAAGGTATTGAGCGATCAGAAGATCAACAAGCAAGCCTGTACTTTCTCCCGTGAATCCAATCAGTAACACACCCGTACAGTCCGGTCTCTTCGTCAGATATGTCGCATATCTCGCCTAGGGGTGGTAAACGTCAGACCCCAGTAACTTGATAAGTCGTGTCGATATGAGGTCTATAACAGTTCGAGAAACTACTGATAACACTTACCAGTAAATCTCAGCAACCCTGGCTAGGGATTTCCAGTTATAGCCAATCGAACACAGCACAACATCAACTCCCTATACCGGGAGAGACGAAACCCCTCTTATCGCTCATTGCCTCCATGTGATTCGGGACTGTACCCAAAAGCCACCTTTTTGCATGCCCTCTTGGATGTGGTATGATGGAAATCAAAGCACAGTGGGAATCACACAAGACTCTATGACGATCTCGGGTCTACAAACTAACCTGTACCAGTGTCACCAGAGTACTGCCATCTGATGTGAGGTATAATACCATCTGGGAGTTCTCGGCGAGTCCGTCCAGTATACCCAGTCTCCACTGAGCACCCGTATACCTTCTCTGATGTCAAACATCAATGGATATGGGATCATCCATCACCCATCATATGGGTCAAGAAGCGCATACGCTAGTCTACTCTGGAGTATCGATGCCCTGTCTCGGTACTCCCACGACTAGGAATATTTGAAGGATGTACTTGGCGATTACACTGTCTCCACTAGTATGATCTACATCATAGTCCTGGTAGTCAAGTACACATCCTAAGGGCTTTATCAACATTTAACATCGAGACAATCCGAGTACATGTTAAGATAAAGAGTAAACAGATAGCATACTATTATGTCGAGCAAGAAAGTCCTCCCTATATATGTTCAAGCATCCACTACAATATACATCATATGTACAGTAATGGCCTCTAGGGCATACATATAACTAACACAAACCACAGTTCAAAGTATATAGAACACACACAAAAAGAGTAGTTCAGAAATGAACGAATCCTTCTTGTGGCATTGTACACTAGGTCATATCCATGCAATACTACTATCTAAGTTAAATAAATATAAATATTTGAATCCGATAAAATTTTCATCTTATGATACTTGCCAGTCTTTTCTCAAAGGTAAAATGACCAATACTCCATTTACTGGGAACAGAGATAGAGTTACTGAACTCTTGGGACTGATACATGGAGATGTATACGGTCCTATGTCTATAAGTGCCAGGGCTGGTTCCCCGTACTTCATTATATTCACTGACCATCTCTCAAGATTCGGGCATATGTTCCTGTTGAAACACAAGTTCGAAACTTTTGAGAAATTCAAAGAATATAAGCTTGATGTTAAGAACCAGACGGGTAGAAGTAATAAAGTCCATCAATGTGATCGGGGAGAAAAATACTTGACCATGGAGTTCCTGGATTGTCTAAAAGAGAATGGTATTCTCTCTCAGCTTACTCCTTCGTATACACCACAACTCAACGGTGTATCGGGGTAGAGGTATCGCACCCTATTAGATATGGTGCGCTCTATGATGGGTAATGCTGAGTTGCGTGTTTCCTTTTGGAGTTATACACTTGAGAAGTTGCATATCTAATGAATAGGGTTCGAACCAAATCAGTGCTTACCACTCCATATGCGATATGGTATGGGAAGAGACCATGTCATAAAAGAGTTAAGATATGGGATTGTCCGGCCTATGTTGAAAGGCAAAATCCGGACAAACTCGAGGCAAGGTTAGTTCTGTAAGTTTGTTGGATATCCCAAACATTTGCGAGGGAATATCTTCTACCAAACTGAGGAACAAAAGGTGTTTTATTTCTCAACATTCAACCTTTTTCGTAAAACAAAATTAGTGGTCATGAGGTAGAACTGGAAGGAGTTCCATCTATACAAACTGGAACTAATGATTTAGTAGAACCAAAGGATTCAATAGTCTCCAATGAACCTCAGCCTCTCCGCGAATCCGGTAGGGTTCCTCATCCACATGAGAGATACTAAGGTTATCTCAATGACAGTGGGAGCGAGGATTGCATGATGGTAGATGATGACTGTTAGTTATATATATGACCGAGAGGCCATTGTTGTACATATGATGTATATTATAATGGATGCTTGGATATATATAGAGAGGACTTTCTTGCTCGACATGATAGTATGCTTTTTGGTTTCACTTTGTCTTAACATGTTGACTTGTATTAGTTTACTGTCTTGCTCGCACATGTTGATAAAACCCTTAAGATATGTACTCGACTACTGGGACTATGATGAGATCATACTAGTGGGGCCATGGTAGTCAACGAGTACATCCTATAACTGTTCCTAGTCGAGGGTGTATCGAGACAGGGCATCGATACACCAGAGTAGACTAGTGTATACCTATCTTGACCCATATGATGGGCGATGGATGATCCCATATCCATCGGTGTTTAACATCAAAGATGGTGTATGGGTGCTCAGTGGAGACTGGGTACAGTGAACGGACTCGCCGAGAATTCCTAGATGGTATTATACCTAACAGCAGATAGCAGTTCTCCGGTGACACTGGTACAGGTTAGTCTGTTAACCCGAGATCGTCATAGTGTCTTGTGTGATTCTAACTGTGCTTTGATTTCCACCTTGCCATGTCCAAGAGGGCGTGCAAAATGGTGGCTTTTGGGTACAGTCCCGAATCATATGGAAGCAATGAACGATAGGAGGGGTTTCATCTCTCCCGGTATAGGGAGTTGATGTTGTGCTGTGTTCGATTGGCTATAACTGGAAGTCCCTGGCCAGGGATGATATGGAATGCTACTGGTAAGGGTTATCAGTAGTTTCTTGACCTGTTATAAGCCTGACAAAAACACGACTTATCGGTTACTGGGGTCTGACGTTTTCCACCCCTAAACAAGATATGCAACAAATCAGACGAAGAGACCGGACTGTACGGTAGTGTTACTGATTGGATTCACAAGAGAATGTACAGGCTTGCTTGTTGATCTTCTGATCGCTCAATACCTGGGTAGCTGTTACGTTTAGCTGACCGCTTGCAGCTTGTGGGTGTTTGATATGATCATCACCTACTGCCGGCGTATTGACGATTCTTGAGGGTCCTACACAGAGGTTTCCTAAGTCAGGAAAAAAGGAGTAGGAGAACATATGTGATATGTGCGGGACCGAGAATATTACGATATGAGATACCGTATTCTATTCTCGCGATATATGATATCGGCCGGGTATATGTGATATAGCCGGGTCATCGGATCAAATGTTGATTCGATGAATCGTTACATGTTATATTAGTCGGTTATATGGGATATAGCCGGATTGTCGGATCAAGTGTTTATTCGATAATTTAATGTATAATTATATATGTAATATATTACATTACGTTAACTAATATAAGCTCTCTTTATTGATTCATTTTCTCACCGGATAATACATTGATATATATGCGATATATATTAATTGTATTATTTTCTTTTGTTACAAAAATATATTATATATGTGATATATAATATTGTAACAAGTTAGGGTTACAATTGCAACATGATTTGTGGAGTTTAAATAAGTTAGGGTTTGATTTGGGTTAGCATTTGGGTTAGCTTTTTCATGAAGCTTCATGAAGCTTTCTTTTGTTTTTAGCTTAGATATTTTGTGTTCATATTTATTAACCTAACCCAAACCCTTTACCTATGCTTTATTCTCTACAATGGTTAAGCTTTTTATTCTTAACCAAAGGTTGCAATTCTAACCTTAACAATAATTCATTATTCAACACAAAAGCTTTCTTCTTCTTCTTCCTCCTTCATGAAAAAGCTTGCTAGCTTTTTGCATGTGATGAATTAGTGTGAGAAATTGAAAATAAAAGAGAGCTGAATTCCTACCTCATCATCCTCATCTATTTTAGCCACTTAGATTAGGGTGTTCACTTCTCTAATAAGTTATTTAGTGAAGTGTAAGCTTAGGTTTGAGATTATTCAAGGTAGATCATCTTAGATCATGAAGACTACAAGCAAGGTGTCTCATTTACCCCATGGAGCCACTCGTGAGTCAGAGTTCATGTTGATCGCAGCGAAGGGACCTCCACACGGAGCTTATGAAGTGATAGAACGGACTACAAAGGTTGCAATCTCTCTCTCTTAGATGTAAAGTTGTTTACATGCCAGTTAACCCTAATTCTCTAGTTAAGATCTATGTTAGGGTTTGTTTAGCACCCCAAAAATGTTAAAGTAGCATGATTGATGCTTGGCAAAACCTTCACATGGTGCTATGCTAACCATACAGTGGTATCAGAGCCAAGCTAGAGCATTAGGCGTTGTATAGACGAAGTTTGAAGTCCGATCGAACTCCGAAACCCGGCCTACTTTCTGGAAAATTTTCATAAGTTGAAATTTTTCTTATTAAAAATACTCAAAAAATCATGCAGGGAATTCTAAGAATTACTGTGAAGTACGAAGGCATAACTCACTCAAGAGACCGCGGAACCGTGGCCAAACCATGCGTTTGGCGGCGGTTCCGCGGCCAACTTTTGGAGTTGGGGCTAATACTTCAGGGGTTTATTCTTGGGTACTTTTTCATGTTTCTGGGAATTTTTAGTTCTACTCAAGTGTTGAGCATTCTGAGATAGATTGGGAACTCGTTGATTCGATCAGAAAGTTTAACTTCGTTTAAGTTTTTCCGGGTAATTTAGAACGTGTTAAAAGGTTCGAACGGATATCAGTAACTCACTTTTTCCCCTGTCAGAAAACTTTCAAGTGTTGGATTTTTTCCTGAGTGTAAAACTTTCAGAAAATCATGCAAGCGAATCTGTGGACCCTCTAGAAGAATGTAACCTTAACTCGATTATGTGACCGTCAAAACCGCCACTGAACCATATGGTTTGTGGTACTTTAGCGTTGCCACATGTAAGGCGTTGGTTTGACCCTTCTACGGCTGGTTCATAGCGGCTTTGACATGTTCTGGGACTTTTTGAACTCCGCTCAAGTGTTGAGCTATTTAGGAAATCTTGGGTGTTTGTTTATTCGATCGGAAAGTTTAACATTGTCAATTTATCTGGAATGTGATATAATATGTAGAATTCATATAGTTAGGCATGAAATGCGAAATATTTGATATTTTGGATTTAAGATGTTTAAAGTGATTGTGGATTACAAATTTTGTAATTTAACACTTTCTTTTCTGTGACCGTAAGCGTAGTATGTGGTATATCGCCGGTTTCGTTGCTATACATCAACAACAATCAGGATACGCATACTTGCTTACGTTGATGATATGAGATATTATGTGTTGCTGTGATATGTTATATTGGATCGTCGTGTTCTGAATAGCCGAGGGTTTTATGTGTGATGAAGGTGTTTATTTTCATTCATGTAAAATTCTTTGTATGTAATATTCTTTTATTGGGGCACTTCCGGGTTGAGGATGAAATCACCATTGTATATTATTTACTTTTCCGCATTAGGATAGACCCGAGGAGGTGAGCATAAGTAACCGGGTTCTAGGGTTCAGTGGGAGGCCATCTCGAGGAGTCGAGACCGGGTCTCTTAACCCTAGAATTGGCGGTGTTACTTGCCGCTCCCATAAGGGTCTAGGGATGTGGGTTTGGCTATTCATCGCGATCGTGGAATCCGTGTTTTATACAGGCTCGATATAAAACACGGACGTCCAAGTATATCCAATATTTCATATGTTATCTTCTGCTGCAATGTTCTGTGATGAGATCATATTACTGCCTGAGGCGAATGCTCATACTATATATACATGACGATATAAAACACGGACGTTTCTTCTGTGATGCTTAGGAAGCATAATTGGTAGGATTTATTAATGAGATTAATAAAAGAAAAGAAACCTAAAAGATATTGTAGAATCAAAACATTATAAAAAGGGTAGCTATAGTTTTGCTTTGCATAGCGGTATATATGATATACCCTGCACCTTATTCGATGAGGAAAGAGCCGAGATCCCTTCACCGGGAGTGACCTCATTAGAAAAACTGGCAGATGCTATAAACTCACGGTTTAGTTTTTGATTGATTCTATAGTTTTTTGCTTTGCACCGCGGTATATGTGATATACCCTGCACCTTATTTGATGAGGAAAGTGCCGAGATCCCTTCACCGGGAGTGACCTCTTTAGCGAAACTAGAAAAGCCTAACAAACACTCCTTTTCAAAATCACTTGTTTCTACAACGATATCAAGTTCATTATGCAATAGGTTTTCTGAAAAACCTGACGTAGCCCTCCGTCATTTCAGATAAATCCTGCTTAGTATTCGTGCTGCGTTTGTTGACCATGTCAAGACGCAGTGTACGGTAGCTAATCAATGTTTATCTGCTAAAACATGAGATGTGATTGGATTAGGTTATTCGTACGGCCTTGTTGACCTTGTCAAGGGTCATGCGGGTGGGTTTAATTCAGTCGGGAAATGACGGGTAGAACTTGACTTGCGATTTATGCTTTGTTGACCTTGTCAGGGTCATAGATCGCTAGGGGCAGAATATTATCGGGAATCTCAAGTGTTGAAATTTGCAATGAGATTGCATACTTTCTATGAGATAGAAGGATCCTGATACCCACTACGAGTAGGAGTTACTCCTGGGAGAATTTTACGCAGGACAATTAGCCGATCAAGTGGGTGACTAGAAAGGTGTTGACGGGGTTATGCCTCTAGGAAAACGAGGTTTATTTTAATTAGGTCCGTGCGAATCCACGGGGAACCTCTCTCAAAGTACCAAAACTGGCCTGGCTGAAAAATTGGCGAGCTTGTAAGGTGTAATTAATCCCGGCTAGTCTTTCCTTTTAGGGTTTGAAGGAATATTTGATAAAAATAGTGGGAGATATCCTGATTAGATAAGATAATAACCAATCTAATGTTGCAAGAGTATACACTAAAGTGTTTTCTTCTCTCTCTCTCCAGGTAGCGACCATGTCAGGCCTTAATCAAGATAATAATATGGATGTATTAACTGAACCCGCATATTATACTGAGCAGGGGAACGTTAGTCCCACTCCAACTTATAATTGTTATAAGTCCGAGCAGGGAATAGTAGAATATTTGGATTCTCACGCCACCCAAACGAAGAATAAGCATGCTGATGCATCTTCTTCGGGTGTGTTAGTTATCGAGAACTGTTTCTCAGTTCACTCTACGTCCGGGGTATTAGATACCGGATCTGGATCCCATATATGTAATATATTACATGGGCTACGAAAAGCTAGGGAACTGGGAGAGGGTGATCATTCCATAAGAGTAGGGAATGGTGCAAATGTTGCAGCCAAGGCAGTTGGCGAATATCACCTTATATTACCAAATGGTAATACATTGGTTCTGAACGAATGCTATTACATTCCGAACCTGATATGCAATCTTATATCAGTTTCTTTATTGAGCAAAGAAGGATATAATTTTACAGTACAGGATAATGTTGTGAACATATTCCTGGATCAAAAGTTGATTGGATCAGGATCGTTAAATAATGGCATATACGTTCTTAACCATACTACAGTACTTAATATACAAAACACACACAAGAGGAGAAGTTCAGAAATGAACGAATCCTTCTTGTGGCATTGTAGACTAGGTCATATGAATACGAGACGGCTAGCTAAATTGCATAAGGATGGATATTAGAATCCGTTCGAATTTTCATCTTATGGCACTTGCCAGTCATGTCTCAAAGCCAAAATGACCAAAACTCCGTTTAGTGGACACGGAGTAAGAGTTACAGAACTCTTAGGGTTGATACATAGTAATGTATGTTGACCCATGTCTACACATGCCAGGAACGGTTCTTCCTATTTCATTACATTCACTGACAATCTCTCAAGATACGGACATGTGTTCCTGAAGAAACACAAGTCTGAAGCTTCTGAGAAATTCAGGGAATATAAGCACGAAGTAGAGAACCAAACGCGCAAAAGTATTAAGATCCTTCGATCTGATCGATGAGGAGAATACTTGAGCAATGAGTTCCTAGATTATCTAAAAGAGAATGGGATTCTCTCTCAGCTTACACCTCCCTATACACCACAGCACAACGGTGTATCGGAGCGGAGGAATTGCACCCTATTAGATATGGTGCGCTCTATGATGAGCACTGCTGAGTTGCTTATTTCCTTCTGGGGTTATGCGCGTGAGACAGCAACATACCTATTGAATCAAGTTCCATCTAAATCTGTACCTACTACACCATATGAGATATGGAGTGGGAAGAGACCTTATCTTAAACGAGTTAAGATATGGGGTTGTCCGGCCTATGTCAAAAGGCAAAATCAGGACAAACTCGAGGCAAGATCAGTTCTCTGCAAGTTTGTGGGATATCCAAAGAATTCTTATGGGTACTTTTTTTACCATAGTGAGGAGCAAAAGGTGTTTGTTGCTCAATATGCCACCCGTTTAGAAAAGGAATTTCTTGCAAAAGAAATTAGTGGCAAAGAGGTAGAGCTGGAAGAAGTTCCAGCACCACAAACAATAACAGAAGATTTAGTGGAACTAGATGATTCGGTAGTTCCCAACGAACCTCAGCAGCTCCACTGATCTAGTAGGGTTTCTTATCCACCTGAGAGATACTACGGTTTTCTCGTTGATGGTGGGAGTAAGGATTACATCATGGAAGATGATGACCTAACTAGCTTCGAGCAGGCCATCACAAGTGGGGACTCTGTGAAGTGGCTGGATGCAATGCGATCTGAGATGGAATCCATGTACACCAACAAAGTATGGACTTTGGAAGTTGCTTCTGAAGGGGTAAAACCCATTGGGAGCAAACGGATCTTTAAGAAGAAACTTGGTGTAGATGGAAAAGTTGAGACTTTCAAAGCTAGACTTGTTGCAAAGGGTTTTCGTCAACGACCAGGTGTGGATTATGACAAAACCTTTTCTCCAGTGGCTATGCTTAAGTCCATCCGGATCCTACTTGCCATTGCTGCATATCATGACTACGAAACCTGGCAGATGGATTTTAAGACCGCCTTTATAAATGGTGATTTAGAAAAGTGCGTGTAGATGACTCAGCCAGAGGGCTTCATAGATAGTGGGAGCAGCGGAAAGGTGTGCAAGCTGCTTAAATCCATCTACGGGTTAAAGCAGGTATCGCGGAGTTGGAACATTTGCTTTGATGTTGTAGTCAAAGAGTTTGACTTCATCAAAAAACGTAGATGAACCTTATATATGCAAGAAGGTTGCAGAGAGTAAGGTTGTCTTCCTCGTATTATACGTGGATGACATACTCTTGATAGGAAATGATGTTCCTATGCTGCAGTCGGTCAAGCTCTTCTTATCACAAAGATTCTCAATGAAAGATCTAGGTGATGCCTCCTGCATACTGGGAATTAAGATCTATAGAGATAGATCTAAACGGATACTGGGATTGTCCCAATCCAGGTACATTGACACATACCAAAGAGGTTTAGTATGGAAGAATCCAAGCGTGGAAACCAACCCACGATCTCTAGACTCACTCTCTCCAAAGAGATGTCTCCCAAGACTGATTTGGAGAGAGCTCGCATGCAAGGGATACCCTATGCTTCAGCAGTAGACTTTATCATGTATGCGATGCTATGAACAAGACCCGATGTAGCATACTCACTAAGTGTAGTGAGTCGGTATCAAGCAGATCCTGGAGAGAGTCACTGGACAGCTGTGAAGAACATTCTCAAGTACTTGCGAAGGACTAAGGAAATGTTCTTGGTTTATGGTAATGGTGAACACCAGGTGGAGACCTTTACCGATTCGAGCTTCCAGAGTAATAAGGGCGACTATAAGTCGCACTCGGGATTTGTCTTTACCCTCAATGGAGGGGCGGTGTGTCGGAAGAGTTCCAAACAGGAAACCATTGCAGACTCGACGATGGAGGCTGAATACATCGCTGCCAACGATGCTGCCAAAGAAGCTGTCTGGATGAAGAAGTCCATCACTGAAATTGGAGTGGTTCCGTCCATTGAGCATCCAATATCTTTGTATTGTGATAACAATGGAGCTGTGGCTTTGGCCAAGGAACCCAGGTCCAATCAGAAGTCCAGACATATTCTGAGGCGGTATCACCTGATCCGGGAGATGGTTGATCGCCGGGAGATCGAGGTCAGGAGAGTTGATACAAAGGTCAAAACTGCGGATCCACTCACAAAGGCCATTCCCCAGACACAGTTTGAGAGACTCTTCGGGATGTTGTGTATGAGATACTACAACAGCTGGCCTTATTGCAAGTGGGAGATTGTTAGTTATATATATGCCCTAGAGGCCATTGTTGTACATATGATGTATATTATAGTGGATGCTTGGATATATATAGAGAGGACTTTGTTGCTCGACATGATAGTATACTATTTGGTTTCACTTTGTCTTAACATGTTGACTTGTATTAGTTTACTGTCTTGCCCTCACATGTTGATAAAACCCTTAGGATATGTACTCGACAACTGGGACTATGATGAGATCATACTAGTGGGGCCAGGGTAGTCAACGAGTACATCCTATAAATGTTCCCAGTCGAGGGTGTATCGAGACATGGCATCGATACACCAGAGTAGGCAAGCGTATACGCATCTCGACCCATATGATGGGCGATGGATGATCCCATTTCCATCGGTGTTTTACATCAAAGATGGTGTATGGGTGGTCAGTGGAGACTGGGTACACTGAACGGACTCGCCGAGAACTCGTAGATGGTATTATACCTATCGTCAGATAGCAGTTCTCCGGTGACACTGGTACAGCTTAGTCTGTTAACTCGAGATCGTCATAGAGTCTTGTGTGATTCTCACTGTGCTTTGATTTCCACCTTACCACGTCCAAGAGGGCATCCAAAACGGTGGCTTTTGGGTACAGTCCCGATTCACATGGAGGCAATGAGTGATAGGAGGGGTTTCGTCTCTCCCGGTATAGGGAGTTGATGTTGTGCTGTGTTCGATTGGCTATAACTGGAAGTCCCTGGCCAGGGCTGATATAGAGTGCTACTGGTAAGTGTTATCAGTAGTTTCTTGACCTGTTATGAGCCTCACATCGACACGACTTATCGGTTACTGGGGTCCGACGTTTACCACCCGTAGACTAGATATGCAACATATCAGACGAAGAGACCGGACTGTACGGTAGTGTTACTGATTGGATTCATAGAAGAATGTACTTGCTTGCTTGTTGATCTTCTGATCACTCAATACCTGGGTAGCTGTTACGTTTAGCTGACCGCTTGCAGCTTGTGGGTGTTTGATATGATCATCACCTACTGCCGGCGTATTGACGATTCGTGAGAGTCCTACACAGAGGTTTCCTAGCTCAGGCAAAATGGAGTAGGAGCACATATGTGATATGTACGGGACCGAGAATATTACGATATGGGATACCGTATTCTATTCTCGCGATATATGGTATCGGCCGGGTATATGTGATATAGCCCAGTCATCGGATCTAGTGTTGATTCGATGAATCGGTACATATTATATTAGTCGGTTATATGCGATATAGCCGGATTGTCGGATAATGTGTTGATTCAATAATTTAATGTATAATTATATATGTGATATATTACATTACGTTAACTAATATAATCTCTCTTTATTGATTCATTTTCCCACCGGATAATACATTGATATATATATACGATATATCATAATTGCATTATTTTCTTTTGTTACAAAAATATATTATATATGTGATATATAATATTGTAACAAGTTAGGGTTACAAATGCAACATGATTTTTGGAGTTTAAACAAGTTAGGGTTTGATTTGGGTTTGCAATTGGGTTAGCTTTTTCATGAAGCTTCATGAAGCTTTCTTTTGTTTTTAGCTTAGATATTTTGTGTTGATATTTATTAACCCAACCCAAACCCTTTACCTATGGTTTATTCTCTACAATAGTTAAGCTTTTCATTCTTAACCAAGGGTTGCAATTGTAACCATAAAAATAATTAATTATTCATCACAAAAGATTTCTTCTTCTTCTTCTTCCTTCTTGAAAAAGCTTGCCAGCTTTTTGCATGTGATGTATTAGTGTGAGAAATTGAAAACAAAAGAGAGCTAAATTCCTACTTCATCATCCTCATCTATTCTAGTCACTTAGATTAGGGTGTTCACTTCTCTAATAAGTTGTTTAGTGAAGTGTAAGCTTGGGTTTGAGATTCTTCAAGGTAGATCATCTTAGATCATGAAGACTACAAGCAAGGTATCTCATTTACCTCATGGAGCCACTCGTGAGTCGGAGTTCATGTTGATCGCAGCGAAGGGACCTCAACACGGAGCTTATGAAGCGAAGGAACGGACTACAAAGGTTGTAATCCTTCTCTTTTAGATGTAAAGTAGTTTTCATGCAAGTTAACCCTACTTCTCTAGTTAAGATCTTGGTTAGGGTTTGTTTAGCACCCCAAAAATGTTAAAGTAGCATGATTGATACTTGCCAAAACCTTCACAAGGTACTATGCTAACCCTACAATGACCCAACTAGGGTCAGGCAGGCCATCACGAGTAGGGACTCTGTGAAATGGCTGGATGCTATACAATCTAAGATGGAATCCATATACACCAACAAAGTATGACTTTGCATGTTGCTCCTAAAGGGGTTAAACCCAACTGGAGCAAGTGGTTCTTTGAGAAAGAAACCAGGTATAGATGGAAAAGTTGAGACTTTCGAAGCTAGACTTGTAATAAATGGTTTTTGTCAATAACCAGGTGTGGATTATGATGAAACCTTTTCTTTAGTGGCTATGCTTAAGTCCATCAGGATTAAATAACGCATCGCGGAGTTGGAACATCTGTTTTTATGTGGAAGTCAAAGAGTTTGAGTTCATCAAAAAGGTAAGATGGACCTTGTATATACAAGAAGGTTGTAGAGGGTAAGGTTGTCTTTCTCGTATTGTACGTAGATGACATACACTTGATAGAAAATGGGTTTCCTATGCTACATTCGGTCAAGCTCCACTTATCACAAGGATTCTCCATGAAAGATCTGGTTGATAACTACTACATCTTGAGGATTAATATCTATAGAGATAGATCTATGTGGATGTTGGGAGTGTCCCAAATCCAGGTACATTAACACCATACTAAAGGAGTTTAGTATGGATGATTCTAAGCGTGGTGGTTCGCCCACTTACTTAGGAATCACTCTCTCCTAAAAGATGTCTCCCAAGACTGATTTGGAGAGAGCTCACATACAAGGAATACCCTATGCTTCGGCAGCAGGCTCTGTCATGTATGCGATGTTATGCACCAGACCAGATGTAGCTGACTCAGTTGGTGTAGTGATCAGGAATCAATCGGATCTTGGGAGAAACACTGGATAGATGTGAAAGGACATTCTTAAGTACACTGAAGAAATGTTCTTGGTGTTTGGTAAAAGTGAACTCCAGTGGGAGTCCTTTACCAATTCGATGTTCCAGAGTGATAAGGTCGACTGAAAGTCAGTCTCAGGCTTTGTCTTTACCCTCAGTAGAGGGATAGTATGTTGGAAGAGTTCCAAGCTAAATACCATGGCAGACAAGACGATAAAGGTTGAATACATCGCTACCAATGATACTGCCAAAGTGGCTGTCTGGACATTTCTTGTTCATGAGATGAACAAGGTTCCCATCATTGAGTGTCTAATAACTGTTTCTGTGACAACAATGGAGTTATGGCTTTGGATAGGAACGCTGGTCCCATCAGCGATCCAGACATATTCTGAGGCAGAATCACCTTATCAGGGAGATGGTTGATCTCCAAGGGATCGAGGTAAGGAGAGTTGAAGCGAAGGATAACACGGCGGATCCACTGACAGAGGCCCTTACCTAGAGAGACTTTTTTAGCGGGCCTTGAGTATGACATACTACAACAACTGGCCATAGTACAAGTGGGAAATTGTTAGTTATATGTATGCCCTAGAGGCCATTATTGTACATATGATGTATATTATAGTGGATGCTTGGATATATAAATACAGAGGACTTTCTTGCTCGACATGATAGTATGCAATCTGGTTGCTCTTTATCTTAACATGTACACTTATTTTCTTTTTGTTACATGTTGATAAAGCCCTTATGATGAGTACTAGACTACCGGGATTATGATGTAGATCATACTAGTGGGGCCAGGGTAGTCGGTAAGTACATCCTTCAATTGTTCCTAGTCATGGGAGTATCCAGAAGGGGCATCGATATTCCAGAGTAGACTAGCGTATACGCTTCTCGACCCATGTGATGGGCGATGAATGATCCCATATCCATTGGCGTTTGACATCAGAGATAGTATACGGGTGCTCAGTGGAGACTAGGTACACTGAACAGGACTCGACGAGAACTTCTAGATGGTATTATACCTCATGTCAGGTAGCTGTTCTCTGGTGACACTGGTATAGGTTAGTCTGTCGACCCGAGATCGTCATAGAGTCTTCTGTGTCTCCCAATGTGCTTTGATTTCCTCCCTACCACGGCTCTACTGAGTCATGCAAACAGGTGGTTTTTGGGTACAGTCCCGAGTCACATGGAGGCAATGAGCGATAGGAGGGGATTTCGTCTCTCCCGGTATTGGGGGTTGATATTGCGCTATGCTCGATTGGCCATAATAGGGAATCCCTGGCTAGGGTTGCTGTGATTTACTGGTAAGTGTTATCAGTAGTTTCTCGAACCGTTATGGGCCTCACATCGGCATGACTTATCAGGCTATTGGGGTCTGACGTTTACCACCCCCACCAGGCTGGATATACGACATGTCAGACGAAGAGACCGGACTGTACGGTAGTGTTACTTATTGGATTCGTAGGAGTATGAGCAAGCCTGCTTATTGATCTTCTGATCGCTCAATACCTGGGAGCTGTTACATACAGCTAGTGCCGCTGACGGTTGGTGGGTATGTGATATGATCACTGCCTACTGCTAGCGTATTGACGAGTCTTTAGAATCCTACACAGAGGTTTCCTTGCTCAGGTGAAACGAAGTAGGAGCGCAAATGTGATATATGCGGGACCGAGATTAATACGTGTATATGATACCGTATTCTAATCTCGCGAAATGTGATATTGGTCGGTTGTATGTGATATAGCCGGGTTATCGAATCAAGTGTTGATTCGATAACTTGATATAAATAATATTAGTCGGTTATATGTGATATAGCAGGATTATTAAATCAATTGTTGATTTAATAATTAAATGTATAATTTTATATTTGATATATTAATGTACATTAACTAATATTAGCTCACTTAAGTATTTCTTTTTCTCACTTGTGCACATTTAATATATATGTGATATATATTATTGTGTCATGCTAGTTGATACATGCAACATGGGTGTATGAGACTTACACCATTCTTTAGATAATTAAAGGGTTTTATTTATTTAAAGTAATTCAAAATTGTTTGGAAAGTAGTCATTATTGATGCTTAGTGGAAGCTTGTAGAACCCATTGACTTAGTCCACTAATTTTGTTTTACTTGAGATATTTATTAACCCAACCATTATCATTAGCCATGGTTTAGTCTCTACATAAGTTAGTATATGATATTAACCTACCCATGGTTGCTATTCTCACCCATTCTCACTCTCATTCCATTCTCATCTTCATCTTCTTCTTCATCTCCAAAATCTCTCTAGCTTTTTGAAAAGTAAAGAAATATAGTGAGAAAAATTATTCTAATGTGAGCAAAAATCCTACTTCATCAACCTATACTAGATTAGCCATTTAGTTTAGGTTGTTTGCTTTACTAATTCCAAATTAGAGAGGAGGTACCTTGAGTTGGAGTTTTCTCGACGTAGATCATCTTCGTCCTCGAAGACTTCAAGCAAGCTTGTTTCTTTCGCCTTGTGAACCATTACTACAGTCCAGGAAATCACTACATGGAGCGAAGGAACTACTACACGGAGCTTTAGAAGTGAAGGACCGGTCTACAAAGGTTGTAATCCTCATTCACTTAGTGTAATGTTTGATTACATGCTAGCTTAACTCCTAATTTTCTAGTTAGATCTTTGGCATGGGTTGCATAGCCCTCTAGGTTTTTAAAATTGCATACTTGATGCCCCATAAATCCTTATTAGGGTGCTATGGAACCCATCACACGCGACACCGTTATTGATTGCGGTTATTCTATAAACACTTCATATAAAACAACAGATCAATCAGGAGTTTCTAAGATACAGAAACTTGCGAGTGTTTCCTACCATTTTGAGTGTGATAATCATGGTAGTCTTCCTTCTTAGTTATTACACAATGATATTTGGATCCCGATCCTACTGTGAGTATGCGCTACTCTTCGGGAGAATTTTTCACTAAACGATCAATGCTATAAACCAAGTAGGTGTCTAGAACGGTGTTAGCGGGGCTACGCCTCCAGGGAAAAGAGGTTATGTAATTAAGAAACTTCGCGAAAGCGTTGAAAAACCTCCCTCGAAATATCGACACCATCATTGCTGAATGGTTAAGCAAGAATTGTAAAAGTGAGATTGATCCTGACTAATCCTTCTTTTATGGTTTGAGGAAGGATTCGAGGAAACAGTGAGAGCCATCCTGTTTAGATAAACTAAATAACCAATTTAAACTTGCAAAAGCATCATGCTAAGTGTTTCTTCTCTCACTCCTATTTGCAGTGACCACAATGACCAGACATAGGTTATTAACTAATAATTTGATTGGGCTAAACTATATTAATTGGCTAAGGTATGTCCAGATGGCACTTACCTATGGCAACCTAGACTAGTTCCTTACTACAAAACCCCCCCGCCGTCCCAGGTCCAAATTCCACCGTCGCGGATATGAATATTCGTCTGACATAGGAAAAGGATTGTGCGAGAGCCAAGTGCCTCATGTTAGCCTCCATAGATGGTGAAAACCAGAGGCAGCACGAGAAGATGGACTTAGCTACCATCTTCCTCCATACCAAAGATTTATATGGAGAGCAATCTCGTATCGCAAGATATGAGACCTCGAAGATATTGCTTCAACCGAGATTGGCTGTCGGGTCATCTATAAAGGACCACGTCCTTACGATGCTTAGATATATTAAAGAGCTCATGGACTATTGGACCACGTTGGAGAACGAGTTATGTATCGACTTGATTCTATAGTCCCTACCATCTACTTGCGCCCAGTTTATCTTGAATTGCAAAATTCAAAGGAAGGAAGTTACACATCCAAGTCTCCTCAAATTATTGAGGAGCTCAGAGGGCACCCTGAAAGAATTCAGGGAGACACCCGCTCTGCTTATTGGAGAATCTTGCTCTTCTAGATCCAAGGCGAAAGCCATAGGAGAGAAGAAGAAGACCTCCACCATGCTAATAAGCGGTGTCAGTAAGGTAGAGGGAAAGGGCAGGGAAAAAGTTTCGGGGCTAGTAGTAGGGAAAAAGGTATGTCTTTATAGTCACAGGAAAGTGCATTGACAAAAGGATTGCAGGTATTGGAAAGCCATAAGCCAGGATTCGAAGCACGTTGTGGCTTCAGCTTTGAGTGTGTTTGTAATTGAAAACTGTCTATCTATTAACTCTACTTCCTGGATACTAGATACCGGATCAGGATCTCATATCTATAATTCATTACAGGCTTTGAGAAACCGTAGAGTTATTAAGGCAGGTGATATGACTCACAGAGTTGCTAACGGAATGAGCGTGGACACTAAATCCGTAGGGGAATATCACCTAGCATTGACAAGTAGGCAGATATTGATTTTACATAATTGTTTAGTCTTGCCTATAATATCATATCTGTATCTTTACTTTCGAAAGAAGGATATGATTTTACATTTGTAAGCGATGTAGTACACATCCACCTAAATCAATATTTGATTGGATCAGGTACATTAGATAACGGAATATACGTATTGAATCAAGCTCAGGTTTTCAACATCCAGAACACACTAAAAAGAATGTCTCCGGAATTAAACAGGCTTTCTTGTGGCATTATAGACTGGGTCACATCAATGAAACACGGTTGACGAAGTTACATAGAGAGGGATATTTGGATCCGTTCGAATATCAGCCTTATGCAACTTTTCAATCATGTCTCAAAGGAAAGATGACAAAGACTCCATTCACTGGACACGGAGTAAGAGCGAGCGAGCTCTTGGGTCTCGTACACAGCGATGTGTGTGGTCCAATATCTATACATGCGAGAAGTGGTTATTCATACTTCATTACTTTTATGGATGATTTCTCAAAGTATGGACATGTATTCTTGATGAAACATAAATCCGAGGCCTATGAGAAATTCCGGGAATACAAGAATGAAGTGGAAAAACAAACCGGCAATAGTATCAAGACACTGAGATCTGATCGAGATGGTGAATACTTAAGTGCCGAGTTCCTGTGCTACTTAAAAGAGAATGGAATTCTCTCTCAGCTTACTCCTCCATACACACCTCAATACAACGGTGTATCAGAAAGGAGGAACAGAACCCTATTGGATATGGTTCGTTCTATGATGAGTAATGCTGAGTTACCGCGATCCTTCTGGGGCTATGCACTAGAATCAGCCGCATATATTTTGAACAAGGTTCCTACTAAGTCAGTGCCTACCACACCATATCGGATGTGGAGTGGGAAGAAACCTTATCTCAAATACCTTAAGACATGGGGATGTCCGGCTTTTGTAAAAAAGCAGCATGCGGACAAGCTCGAGGCATGCTCTGTATTGTGTAAGTTTGTGGGATACCCAAAGAACTCTGGGGGGCATCTTTTCTATTACGCAGAGGAACAAAAGATCTTTGTTTCTCGGCATGCCCACTTCTTGGAAACTCAATTTTTCGAAAATGAAATAAGTGGGAGCGCAATAGAACTAGAAGAAATTCCAGAACCGCAAATTATTACTTAAAGCATGGTGGAACCAGACATTTCGAAAGAACCAGACATACCCGCGTCACTCCGCAGAACTAGTAGGCTATCTCATCCGCCCGAGAGATACTCCGGTTTTCTCATAGACGGAGATCAAGAAGATTGCATCATCAAAGATGATGAGCCAACTAGCTTCCAGCAAGCCATTCAGAGCCGAGACTCGGTAAAATGGCTGGATTCAATGCGGACCGAAATGGAGTCCATGTACACCAATAAAGTATGGACTTTGGACTTTGCTCCAGAAGGAGTAAAACCCGTAGGTTGTAAATGGATCTTCAGAAAGAAGATTGGTGCAGATGGACAGGTGGAAACCTATAAGGCTAGACTTGTTGCAAAATGTTTTCGTCAAAGACCTGGTTTGGAATATGATGAAACCTTTTCTCCAGTGGCTATGCTCAAATCCATTCGGACCCTTCTTGCCATTGCTACCTTCCACGATTATGAAGTTTGGCAGATGGATGTAAAGACCACTTTTCTCAATGGTAATTTGGAAGAGTGCGTCTATATGGATCAGCCGGAGGGTTTCATTCAGAGTGGGAGCATCGGGAAAGTGCGCAATTTGCTTAAGTCCATTTATAGACTAAAGCAGGCATTGCGGAGTTAGAACATCTGTTTTGATGAGACGGTCAAGAAATTCGACTTTATCAAAAATCCAGATGAACCAT
The DNA here is from genome assembly GCA_030015575.1 of Agapanthus africanus. NCBI lineage: Eukaryota > Viridiplantae > Streptophyta > Magnoliopsida > Asparagales > Amaryllidaceae > Agapanthus > Agapanthus africanus. Next base: position 283,204,386 of record CM057343.1, on the reverse strand, counting down.
ACATATATAGTAAAATTGTAGCGAGAAGTGTGGTATTCCTCATCCTGTACGTGGATGACATTCTCTTGATAGGAAATGACATTCCTATGCTACAATCAGTCAAGGGATTCTTGTCACAGAGGTTCTCTATGAAGGACCTGGGTGATGCCTCCGACATTCTGGGGATCCAGATCTATCGTGACAGATCTAAACGGATGTTGGGACTCTCACAGTCAAGGTATATCAACACCATACTGAAACGATTCAGTATAGAAGATTCTAAGCGTGGTAATCTACCGGCTTGTCACTGAATCACCATTTCTAAAGAGATTTCTCCCAAGACTGATTTGGAAAGGGCTCGCATGTCTACTTTAACCTACACCTCTACAGTAGACTCTATAATGTATGCGATGTTATGTACCAGACCAGATGTAGCATACGCCCTGAGCGTTGTAAGCTGGTATCAGTCAAACCCAGGGGAGAAGCACTGGATAGCAGTGAAGAACGTTCTCAAGTACCTGAGAAGGGCTAAGGAGATGTTCTTGGTGTACGGCAGGGAAGACCTTCAGATCGAGGCCTTTGCTGACTCCAGTTTCCAGAGTGACAAGGATGACTCTAAGTCCATGCCGGGTCATGTCTTTACCCTCAATGGAGGGATGGTTGTTTGGAAGAGCTCCAAACAGGAAACCGTTGCTGACTCGACTATGGAAGCGGAGTATATTGCTGCCTGTGATGCCGCAAAGGAAGAAGTTTGGATCAGGAAGTTTATGACAGAGCTTCAGGTGGTTCCATCCATTGTTGATCAAATACCGTTGTATTGTGACATCAACGGCGTTATAGCTTTGGCGAAGGAACCAAGGTCCCATCAAAAGTCTAAACAAATCCTGAGGTGGTTCCACCTAATCAGGGAGATCATTGATTGACGGGAGATCGAGGTGCGGAGAGTAAAGAAAGAGAACAATACTGCAGATCCACTCACAAAGGCTATTCCTAAGACTCAGTTCAAGCAGCTAATCGAGATGATAGGTCTGTGATATGCCAATACATGGCCTTAATGCAAGTAGAAGATTATTAGTGATATATGCCCTAGAGGCCATTATTGTATCATACTGAATTGTATATTACATATTGGATACTTCAGATATTTCATAGTTATAATAATAGTCTTGCTCGATATGGTAGTATGCTACCTGGTTTGATTCTACCTCATTATGTGCAAGTGTTTCTTTTAGCATATCGCTTATACATATTAGTACAACCCTTTGGATCTTTGCTTGACTACCAGTATTGTGATAGCAGTCACACTCGTGGGGGCTGGGTAGTCTATAAGCACATCCTTATACAGGTCCCTAGTCATTGGATTATCGAGATGGGGTATCGATACTCCGGAGTAGACTAGTGTATACACTTCTCATCCCAGCAGAGAATATGGTCTGTCCCACAACCATTAGTACATCGTACTGGAGAAGGTATGCAGGTGCTCACTGGGTTGTGAGTTACACTGGACATGACTCGTCGGGAACTGCTGGTTAGTATTATACCTATCGTCAGGTGGCATGAGTACATCTTAGTCCGTTGACTTTCCATCGCTACTTCGTCTCGAGTGTGTTCCCACTCCACTTTGATTAATACCTTACCACGCTCAAAGGAGTCATGCAAATTGTTAGTTATATATATTCCCTAGAGGCCATTATTGTACATATGATGTATATTATAGTGGATACTTGGATATATATAGAGAGGACTTTCTTGCTCGACATAATAATATGCTATCTGGTTGTTCTTTGTCTTAACATGTAGACTTCTATTTTGATACTGTCTTGCTCTCACATGTTGATAAAGCCCTTAGGATATGGACTTGACTACCAGGACTATGATGGAGATCATACTAGTAGGGCCAGGGTAGTTCACAAGTACATCCTTTAATTGTTCCTAGTCGAGAGAATATCAAGACAGGGCATCGATATTCTAGAGTAGACTAGCGTATATGCTTCCTGACCCATATGATGGGCGATGGATGATCCCACATCCATTGGTATTTGACATCAAAGATGGTATACGGGTGCTCAGTAGAGACTGGGTACATTGAACAGGACTCGCCGAGGACTCTTATGTGGTAGTACACCTATCGTCAGATAGCAGTCCTCTGGTGACACAAGTACAGGTTAGTCTGTAGACCCGAGATCGTCATAATGTCTTATGCGGCTCCTACTGTGCTTTGATTTCCTACCTACCACGCTCAAAGGAGATGTGCAGACAGGTGGATTTTGGGTACAGTCCCGAGTCGTATGCAGGCAATGAGCGATAGGAGGGGTTTCGTCTCTCCCGGTTTTAGGGGTTGATGTTGTGCTATGCTCGATTGGCTATAACTGGAAGTCCCTGGCCAGGGTTGCTGCCGAGATTTACAGATAAGCGTTATCAGAAGTTTCTCGAACCGTTATAAGCCAGACATCGGCATGACTTATCACGTTACTGGGGTCTGACGATTTCCACCCCTAGACATGATATGCAACATATCAGATGAAGAGACCGGACTATACGGTAGTGTTACTGATAGGCTTCATGGAGACTATGGACAAAATTGCTTGTTGATCTTCATATCGCTCAATATCCGGGTAGCCGTTACGTCCAGCTAGTACCGCTGACGGCTTGTAGGTGACTGATGTGATCATCACCTACTGCTGGCGTATTGACGAGTCTTTAGAGTCCCACACAGAAGTTCCCTGGTTCAAGCGAAACGAAGTAGGACACATATGTGATATGTGTATGGGTCTGATTAAATACGAGTATGTGATACCGTATTATAATCTGGCAGTCATCTGTTATTGGTTCAATTATATGTGATATAACCAAATTGTCGAATCAAGTGTTGATTCGATAATGTGATATACAGATAAATGATATTAGCCGTCATATGTGATATAACCGGGTTATTAGGTCAAGTGTTAATTTAATAATGTTATATATATTATATGTGATATAATTATATCTTAACTAATATCTTTAGCTCACTAATTATTCTTCATTAAGTATATATTAATATATATGATATTTATATATATATATATATATATATAATAATGAAACATGGCAATTAAATTTGTATTTTGTGAAAATGGAAATGAGTTGGAAAGTGAAAGCATGGTTGCAAGCATGGGATTTTCTCTTGTTTATTGATCTTGACTCACTATTCAAACATGGTTGCAATTTTATGTTGCATAATTCCATGCTTGAATGAATGAGGGGTCAAGAGTTGCCATTCATTCTAGCTCATTCTCAACACTTAGCCAATTTTCTTGAGTTGCTCCCACAGTTGCTCTCTTGCTTCTTCTTCCTCCTCTAGTCATGGCTCAAGCTTCAACCCTAACATGTGATGTGAATCATGAAGCTTGAACACAAACTTATGAGCTCATTACATCCCCTACTTCACCATCTTACACTTGACTAGCGATCAAGTGTAGCGTGTTTCATATGCTAAAGAGTTTAGTGTAAACATAGATTGAGTTGCAGGGACTTCGCGTGGATCATCTTCGGCATGAAGGTGTTAGTGTATATGCCCTAGAGGCCATTACTGTATCATACTAGTTTGTATATTACTTAATGGAAGCTTGGGATATTCACCTTGTATATACAATCTTGCTCAAAATAGTAGTATGCTACTTGGTTTGTTTGTACTTCAATGTGTACATGCGTTTATTTTAGTATATCGCCTATACACATTAGTGGAGCCCTTAGGATCTTTGCTTGATTACCAGCGTTGTGATGGCAGTCACACTAGTGGGGATGGGTAATCTATAAGCACATCCTTATGCAGGTCCCTGGTCGCAGGACTATCGAGACAGGGCATCGATACTCCGGAGTAGACTAGCGCATGCGCTTCTCATCCCAGTGTGGGAGACGGTCTGGCCCACAGCCGTCGGTACGTCGTACTTGAGAGAGTATGCGGGTGCTCGTTTGGTTACGAGTACACTGGACAGGACTCGTCTGGAACTGACTAGTTGGTATTATGCCTATCGTCAGTTATCAGTTCCTAGGTGACATGAGTACAGCTTAGTCCGCTGACTTGACACTGTCACTTCGCCTCGAGTGTGTTCCCACTGTACTTTGATTACTCCCCTACCATGGCTCAAAGGAGTCGTGCAAACAGGTGGTAGTTTGGTGCAGTCCCGAAGCACTTGGAGGCAGTGACAGTTAGACAGGATTCGTCTCTCCCGGTATTGGGGGTTGACATCGCGCTGTGTCTAGGAGAGCCATTACACGAGTAGTCCCTGGCCAGGGCAAACGAGATATACTGGTAGGCTTCCAGTGTTATCTCAGGGTGTTTTGGGCTTCACTCCGACACGACTTGTACCGCTATTGGGGGACTGACGTTTACAGCCCCCTAGGCCCGCCATGCGATGTATCAGACGAACAGACCGGACTGTACGGAGAATGTCACATTCAGGCTCAGTAGGAGTTCAGATGGGTTTCGCCTCGTCGGTCTTCTTGTCGGCATCTACCTGGGGACCGTTACGCACAGCTAGTGCCGCTTGAGGTCTGTGGTTAAACCCACTGCCAGCGTAGTGTCGAGTCTTTAGAGTCCCACACAGAAAGCTATTCGCCTTTAGGCAAAAGAGTAGAGGTCGCATGGTTTTGCAACAGGTCGCATGGTTTTGCGACAGGGTTCGGTCACATCCGTGCACTTGTGCACGTACAGTGTCCGGACAGTTTACACTAACGGGCTTTGGTTTAAGCCAGATCCTAGTGTACCTTTTGGGATTGGTTTTATCCAGTATGCATCCGTGTTCCTCGGAACGCGGATGCGAGTGTGTATGCACAGTTGACGGAGAGACAGAGGCAGAGGATTCTCATTAGGGTTGTTGACCGTTGACTATTGACTTTTTGCTCAACCCTAATGAGAATATGATATATGATTAACAATTATATTAATTAAGTATTATGGTGACATGGTTGTTGAGGGATTGACTTTGTTGACTTGTTGACTTTTGTTGACTTGTTGACTTTGTTGACCGGTTGACTAGGCTTGACTAGTTGACCATCATGATAACTATAGCTATCATTTCATGGCAAAGACTTTTGCTTGCTTGCTCTTTTGTGCAAAATGAGTGCATGAAATGATATGGCTATGGTTGCTTAAACCATCACATAATACTTGATTGATATGAGGTGTTATGATTGTTTTGGATTATGAGAGCCAAATGAAAAAAGTCTTCTCTCATTCTTTCTTCCTCATTTCTCTATCTTGTTCTTGAGCTCTCATCTTCCTCATCTTGCTCTCCCTCTCTTGACTCTATAGTTCATTTGTCTCATGAGTTGAGAACCAAGAACCATAGATAAAATCCCATACAAACTCTTCTCTACTCACTCTAGTTCACAAGGTTTAGCAAACCGAGTGAACTAGTTTCTTCAAAGTTCGAAGAAGGAGCCAAAGGTTGAAGCTTTCAGGTGGATCTATCTTCGGCGCAAGGAGACGACGGGGAGAAGCCGATTCGGACGACCATCGAAGCTTGAAGACGAAGGAGTTCGAGAAAAAGAAAGGTATAACCCCTAACCGAGTAGTTAGCAACTCGTAGTTAGGTTGTTAGTTAGATGTTTAACAAAGATCCGGTTTTGAGTCCATGTTACCACCTCTAAGAAAATCGTTTTTCACCAAATTCCGCTTGCCCGAAAGTACCGGGAGAGGTAGTATGGACTTACAGTGGTATCAGAGCTAGGTTAAACTCTATCTAGCATGTTAGCAAAGTAGCTAGAAGATCGATCAAAGAAAAGTCACGAAACGAACCCGAGATTTTCAAGTTTCTGCCGATTTTTATTCTGTTCAAAAGTTGATAAATTTCATCTTAAAAATCGGCTCAGGCTTTTGTTAGAATAACCACAAAATTTGGTCCCACGAACGGTTCAAAGCGCCGCGGAAACGCGGCGGGAGCACGCTCCCTCCGCGGTTCCGCGGCCGAGTTGACTCGGCCGAGGTCCAAATTTGGTGCAGTGTATTTCTGGGGTTGTTTTGGGATTTTTGGAATACGTATTTTCTGCCCAGATTTTCCAGAACGAAAATTTTGTATTTGGGGCCTGTAAATCCGTATTTTTGATCGAACTTCTAAAAGACTTAAGCTGACGGGTTTTTCTGTGATGTGATATTTGTATTGAACGCCTGCTAATCGCTATATGTCGATTAGTAGGGTTTATACAAATCTGTGATCTGTAATGTTATTGGAATGTGTATATGAATTCATTGGATTGTCGCGGGTGAATAGCCGGGGGTTGTGAGACGAGAGTTTTCTTTTCTTTCAATTCATGTATATTTGTAAATTGATGTAATAATTATTTGTATGGCCGCACAACCGGGTCGGGGTTGTAGCCGTCATTGTATAATTTCTTTTTACTGTTTTTGCTCCTAGGATTGACCTATGGAGGGGGTGCACAAACTACCGGGTATGCCGAAGTGCTGAGTGGCCTACTCACGGGGTTGAGGGAGGTTGCTTCGCTTCGGGTACTTGGCGGGTAGTTTGCCGCACCCGTAGGGGTCTTGGGTGGGGTATTGTCTATTCACCGCGACCGTGTAATCTTCTTTTCGTTACAGGCTCATACGAATTGCGGATTCCTAGTATATCCAATGTGTTCATCTGTGATCTGAAATGGCTATCATTGCAGTATATCTATATATGATATTATTTAGGCGTTGCTTATGTTTTACAGCCGCGCTAGCCCAGCCCCCGCTCTGTCGTTAGTTAAGTAACCTAACGTGTAATGACGGGGCCCCATGGCGAATGCGAATGGCATAAGCGTACGTCATATTTTGGTTGTTTTCTGCAATGGTAGGATTAAATGATGGGACGCATTAAAAGAACTAATGCAAGAAAATAAACCAAGTTAAAATCGTTGGAACACTTTCGAAAAACCACTCGGTTCTTTTCAAAACAAACTTTTAAAATGCGTAGTTTGAGCCACTCCTTTTAAAAGCTATCTCGTTCCATCGATTATATCATGTTCTCTACGTTCACGGTTTCGCCAAAACCATTCGTAGCCCTCCGTCGTTTCACATGAATAGTCAATAGTATTCAAGCTGTGTTTGTTGGCCAAAGTCAAGGCATAGTGATTGGTAGCTATTGGGTATTCATGTGCAGCATAGATAGATGCGTTGGTTTGGAACAGTCGTACTGCCTTGTTGGCCAAAGTCAAGGGTAGGTACAGGTGGATTCAAATTAACCTGGAGAACGACGGGTAGAACTTGACATGTGACTTATGATTTTTTGGCCAAAGTCAAGGTCATAAGAGCATGGGGCAAAAATCCACATCAGTAGTTTCAAAAGAACTGAAACTTGCTAGTGTTGCATACCATTTGGAGTGTGATGATTCTGGTAGGATTCCTTCAGTTTCGTCATGCGATGATATTTGGATCCCGATCCTACTGTGAGTATATGCTACTCCTCGGGAAATTTCTCACTTAACGATCAATGCTATAAACCTAGTAGGTGTCTAGAAAGGTGTTAGCGGGGCTACGCCCATAGGGAAAAGAGGTTATTTAATTAAGGAACTTCGCGAAAGCGTTGGAAAACCTCCCTCGAAGTACCGACACTGGCCTGGCTGAACGGTTAAGCAAGTATTGTGCGGTGGGATTGACCCCGACTAATTCTTCCTTTTTGGTTTGAGGAGGGATTCGAGAAACAGTGGGAGCCATCCTGTTTAGACAAACTAAAAACCATTCTAAACTTGCAAGAGCATCAAGCTGAGTGTTTCTTCTCTCTCCTAATTGCAGCGACCAATCGACATGACTGGACTTAAGTTACCTCTAGATAAAAACATACTGACAGGGCCAAACTACAAAGATTGGCTCAGGAATGTCAAGATGGCAATCACTTACGACAAGCTGGGGTATCTTCTTACCACCAAAGCTCCCCCTGTCCCTGGTCCCACTTCCAGCGTCGCGGATAAGGAAATCCGTAAGACTTGGGAGATTGATAGCGCGAAGGCCAAGTGCCTCGTACTTGCCTCTATGGACAATGAACATCAGAGGAGGCACGAGAATATGGACTTGGAATCCATATTTCTTCATACAAAAGAACTGTATGGAGAGCAATCTCGTATCGCAAGATACGCAGTGTCGAAAAAGTTATTTTCGGCAAGGATGGCCGTCGGATCATCAGTAGCAGAACACGTGCTTAAGATGATCGGCTACATTGAGGAGCTCGCGGACCTACGGACCACATTGGAGAGTGAGCTCTATACGGACTTAGTTCTCTAGTCCCTTCCTTCCACTTATTCCCAGTTTATACTGAACTTCAACTTACAAGAAAAAGAAGTTGAACTTTCAGAGCTCCTCAACATGCTGAGGAGCGCAGAGGGCACCCTACAGAAAGGTAGGGAAACATCCACTTTGTTTGTAGGAGGATCATCTTCTTCTAGGTCCAAGGCGAAAGCCAAGGGAAAGAAGAAGAAAGCCCCCGCCAAACCAAGGGACGGTGTTAGTAAAGTGGATACGAAGGGAAAAGCTAAAGCAACAAAGAAAGCGGGGAAGCTTGTGAATAAGGAAGAATGCTTCTATTGTCATAAGAAAGGACACTGGAAGTATGATTGAATGGCCTGGAAGGCCAGAACACAGGAATTGAAGCAAGTTGCAGCTTCAGCTTCAGGTGTGTATGTTATTGAAAACTGTCTTTCAATAAACTCTACTTCCTAGGTATTGGATACCGGATCAGGATCTCATATCTGTAATTCTTTGCAGGCGTTGAGAAACCGTAGTGTTTTGAAAGCAGGTGACATGACCCTCAGAGTTGCGAATGGAGCTAGCATGGATGGTAAGGCCGTGGGGGACTATCACCTGGGAATGTCAGATGGACATGTTTTGGTTTTGCGTAATTTCTTTTTTGTATCCAACATAACTTGTAATATCATTTCTGTATCTTTAGTTTCTAAAGAAGGTTAAGAATTTTCGTTTGTAAGTAATGTTGTAAACATTCACCTTAATCAAGTTTTGATTGGGTCAGGTACATTAAGCAATGGTATATACGTATTAAACCAACCACAGATTTTCAATGTCCAGAATACACACAAAAGAAAGTCTCCGGAAATAAATCAGACTTTCTTGTGGCATTGTAGACTGGGTCACATCAATGAGAGAAGGTTGACGAAGTTACATACAGAAGGATATTTGAATGCGTTCGAATATCAATCGTATGCCACTTGTCAATCCTGTCTCAAAGGAAAGATGACAAAGACTCCGTTCACTGGACACGGAGTAAGAGCGAGCGAGCTCTTGGGACTCGTACACAGCGACGTGTGCGGTCCAATGTCTACACATGCGCGAAGCGGTTATTCTTACTTCATTACTTTTACGGATGACTTTTCAAGGTACGGTTATGTCTTCTTAATGAAACATAAGTCCGAAGCCTTTGGAAAATTCCAGGAATATAAGAATGAAGTAGAAAAACAAACTGGCAAAAGTATCAAGATTCTAAGATCGGATCGAGGTGGTGAATACTTGAGTGCCGAGTTCCTGGACTATTTAAAAGAGAATGGAATTCTCTCTCAGCTTACTCCTCCATACACTCCGCAACATAATGGTGTATCGGAGAGACGGAACCGAACCCTATTGGATATGGTACGGTCCATGATGAGTAACGCTGAGTTACCGCGATCATTCTGGGGGTATGCGCTAGAATCAGCTGCATACCTTTTGAACCGAGTTCCAACTAAGACTGTGCCTACTACACCATATGAGATGTGGTGTGGGAAGAGACCCTATCTTAAGCACATTAAGACATGAGGATGTCCATCTTTTGTTAAAAAGCAGCATGCGGACAAGCTCGAGGCACGCTCAGTACAGTGTAAGTTCGTGGGATATCCAAAGAACTCCAAGGGATATTTCTTCTACTGCGAAAAAGGAACAAAAAGTTCTTGTTACTCGTCATGCCTACTTCTTGGAAACTGAGTTTTTAGAAACCCAGATAAGTGGGAGCGCAGTAGAACTGGAAGAAATTCCACAACCACAGACTATTACTGAAAGTTTAGTGGAACCAGAGGGTTCAAAAGAACAGGACATTCCTACGCCGCTCCGCAGGAGTAGTAGGCAGTCTCATCCGCCCGAGAGATACTACGGTTTTCTCATAGACGGGGATAGAGAGGATTGCATCATAGATTATGATGAGCCTACTAGCTTCCAGCAGGCCGTTCAGAGTGTTGACTCAGTAAAATGGCTGGATGCAATGCGGACCGAAATGGAGTCCATGTACACCAACAAAGTATGGACGTTGGACTTTGCTCCAGACGGGGTAAAACCCGTAGGATGCAAGTGGATCTTCAAAAGGAAGATTGGTGTAGATGGACAGGTTGAGACCTATAAAGCTAGACTTGTTGCAAAGGGTTTCCGTCAAAGACCTGGCATGGACTATGACGAAACCTTTTCTCCAGTGGCTATGCTGAAATCCATTCGGATCCTTCTTGCCATTGCTGCCTTCCATGATTATGAAATATGGCAAATGGACGTAAAGACCGCTTTTCTAAATGGAAATTTAGAGGAGTGTGTCTATATGGACAAACCAGAGGGTTTCATTCAGAGTGGGAGCAGCGGAAAGGTGTGCAAGTTGCTTAAGTCCATCTATGGACTAAAGCAGGCATCGTGGAGTTGGAACATCTGTTTTGATGAGACGGTCAAGGAATTTGGCTTTATCAAAAATCCAGATGAACCATGGATCTATTGAAGATTTGTAGCGAGAACTGTAGTATTCCTCGTTTTGTACGTGGATGACATTCTCTTAATAGGAAATGACATTCCTATGCTACAATCTGTCAAGGGGTTCTTGTCACACAGGTTCTCCATGAAAGACCTGGGTGATGCCTCATACATCCTGGGGATCCGGATCCATCGTGATAGATCCAAGAGGATATTAGGACTTTCACAGTCCAGGTACATCGACACCATACTGAAAAGATTCAGTATGGAAGATTCCAAGCGCGGTAACCTACCGGCTTGTCATGGGATCACCCTCTCTAAAGAGATGTCTCCCAAGACTGATTTGGAGAGGGATCGCATGTCTATTATACCCTGCGCTTCTGCGGTAGGCTCTATAATGTATGCGATGTTGTGTACCAGACCGGATGTAGCTTATGCACTGAGTGTGGTAAGCCGGTATCAGTCAAACCCTGGGGAGAAACACTGGATAGCGGTAAAGAACATTCTCAAGTACCTGAGAAGGACTAAGGAGATGTTCTTGGTATATGGCGGAAAAGACCTCCAGATCGAGGCCTTTGCTGACTCCAGCTTCCAGAGTGACAAGGATGATTCCAAGTCCATGTCGGGTTTTGTCTTTACCCTCAATGGAGGGGCGGTGTGTTGGAAGACTTCCAAACAAGAAACCGTTGCAGACTCGACGATGGAAGCGGAATACATCGCTGCATCTGATGCCGCAAAAGAAGCTGTCTGGATGAGGAAGTTCATTAAAGAGCTTCAGGTGGTTCCGTCCATTGTTGATCCAATACCTCTGTATTGCGACAACAACGGGGCTATAGCTTTAGCGAAGGATCCCAGGTCCCATCAGAGATCCAGACACATCATGAGGCGGTATCACCTGATCAGGGAGATCGTGGATCGCCAGGAGATCGAGGTTCGGAGAGTCGCTTCAGAAGATAACACTGCAGATCCATTCACCAAGGCCTTGCCCCAGACTCAGTTCGAGCGGCATATCGAGATGATAGGTCTTCGATACGCCAGTACGTGGCCTTAGTGCAAGTGGGAGATTGTTAGTGTATATGCCCTAGAGGCCATTACTGTATCATACTAGTTTGTATATTACTTAATGGAAGCTTGGGATATTCACCTTGTATATACAATCTTGCTCAAAATAGTAGTATGCTACTTGGTTTGTTTCTACTTCAATGTGTACATGCATTTATTTTAGTATATCGCCTATACACATTAGTGGAGCCCTTAGGATCTTTGCTTGATTACCAGCGTTGTGATGGCAGTCAGACTAGTGGGGCTGGGTAATCTATAAGCACATCCTTATGCTGGTCCCTGGTCGCAGGACTATCGAGACAGGGTATCGATACTCCGGAGTAGACTAGCGCATGCGCTTCTCATCCCAGTGTAGGAGACGGTCTGGCCCACAGCCGTCGGTACGTCGTACTTGAGAGAGTATGCGGGTGCTCGTTGGGTTACGAGTACACTGGACAGGACTCGTCGGGAACTGACTTGTTGGTATTATGCCTATCGTCAGTTATCAGTTCCCAGGTGACATGAGTACAGCTTAGTCCGCTGACTTGACACTGTCACTTCGCCTCGAGTGTGTTCCCACTGTACTTTGATTACTACCCTACCACGGTTCAAAGGAGTCGTGCAAACAGGTGGTAGTTGGGTGCAGTCCCGAAGCACTTGGAGGCAGTGACGGTTAGACAGGATTCGTCTCTCCCGGTATTGGGGGTTGACATCGCGCTGTGTCTAGGAGAGCCATTACACGAGTAGTCCCTGGCCAGGGCAAACGAGATATACTGGTAGGCTTCCAGTGTTATCTCAGGGTGTTTTGGGCTTCACTCCGACACGACTTGTACCGCTATTGGGGGACTGACGTTTACCGGCCCCTAGGCCCGCCATGCGATGTATCAGACGAACAGACCGGACTGTACGGAGAATGTCACATTCAGGCTCAGTAGGAGTTCAGATGGGTTTCGCCTCGTCAGTCTTCTTGTCGGCATCTACCTGGGGACCGTTATGCACAGCTAGTGCCGCTTACGGTCTGTGGTTAAACCCACTGCCAGCGTAGTGTCGAGTCTTTAGAGTCCCATACAGAAAGCTATTCGCCTTTAGGCAAAAGAGTAGAGGTCGCATGGTTTTGCGACAGGTCGCATGGTTTTGCGACAGGGTTCTGTCACATCCGTGCACTTGTGCACGTACAGTGTCCGGACAGTTTACACTAGCAGGCTTTGGTTTAAGCCAGATCCTAGTGTACCTTTTGGGATTGGTTTTATCCAGTATGCATCCGTGTTCCTCGGAACGCGGATGCGGGTGTGTATGCACAGTTGACGGAGAGACAGAGGCAGAGGATTCTCATTAGGGTTGTTGACCGTTGACTATTGACTTTTTGCTCAACCCTAATGAGAATATGATATATGATTAACAATTATATTAATTAAGTATTATGGTGACATGGTTGTTGAGGGATTGACTTTGTTGACTTGTTGACTTTTGTTGACTTGTTGACTTTGTGGACCGGTTGACTAGGCTTGACTAGTTGACCATCATGATAACTATAGCTATCATTTCATGGCAAAGACTTTTGCTTGCTTGCTCTTTTGTGCAAAATGAGTGCATGAAATGATATGGCTATGGTTGCTTAAACCATCACATAATACTTGATTGATATGAGGTGTTATGATTGTTTTGGATTATGAGAGCCAAATGAAAAAAGTCTTCTCTCATTCTTTCTTGCTCATTTCTCTCTCTTGTTCTTGAGCTCTCATCTTCCTCCTCTTGCTCTCCCTCTCTTGACTCTATGGTTCACTTGTCTCATGAGTTGAGAACCAAGAACCATAGATAAAATCCCATACAAACTCTTCTCTACTCACTCTAGTTCACAAGGTTTAACAAACCGAGTGAACTAGTTTCTTCAAAGTTCGAAGAAGGAGCCAAAGGTTGAAGCTTTCAGGTGGATCTATCTTCGGCGCAAGGAGACGACGGGGAGAAGCCGATTCGGTCGACCATCGAAGCTTGAAGACGAAGGAGTTCGAGAAAAAGAAAGGTATAACCCCCTAACCGAGTAGTTAGCAACTCGTAGTTAGGTTGTTAGTTAGATGTTTAACAAAGATCCGATTTTGAGTCCATGTTACCGCCTCTAAGAAAATCGTTTTTCACCAAATTCCGCATGCCCGAAAGTACTGGGAGAGGTAGCATGGACTTACAGAAGGTTATCGGAGGAAGCTCATTCAAAGTCTCAAGAGAAGCCTAGTGGAGTCGCGGGACTACTACACGGAGAAAGTGAAGAGAAGGACCATCTACAAAGGTTGTATTCTTGTTCTCTAGATGTAAAGTAGTTTATATTTGGTATCATCTAAATCTCTAGTTAAAGATTCTAGGATTAGGGTTGTTTAGCATGACAATTTTTTGAAATTGGCATGGACGATAGCTCCCGAAACCTTACTGTCGTGCGAGCGAACCTTACAGTAGAATCAGAGATAAGATAAAGATTTAGACATTGTTTTAGATTACGAATCCGAAACTGCTCCGAAACTTGAAACACTAAAACACAGTTTTTGTCGACTTTTAAAGTCGTCGAAAAAAACTTTAAACAACTGCAGAATGTTATATGAGATGTAACATGGGCACTGAAGAAATACGAACTCATTTGGCCGGTTTTTTGCCGAGCACATACCCCCAAAAACCGAGCAGGCCGGCCCAATGATGAGTTCTGGGGTTCGTATTTTTTTGGTGTTCTGGTCTCTCGGTTTTGGTGTTTCAGGTGTTGTTGGTTTTTGCTAAAAATTTCATGAGATGTTGATTTTCTATAAAGGTAATTCGGAAAGTTTCGTAGTGGTAATTCTAACTATATTTTGGGTTATTTAGACGGTGTTAAAAAGTTCGAACGGATCTCAAATACCCACTTTAACCTTTGTCGGAAAATTTTCCAAGAGTTAGATTTTTTCCAAGTTAAAGAACATTCAAATATCGAGCAAGTGATTCGATGGACCCTCTAGAAGAACGAAACCCTAACTCGATTCTATGACCGTAAGAACCACTGCCAAACCCTCGGGTTTGCGGTAGTTCCGCGACGGCATATGTGAGGCAAGGGTTGGCCCTTCTACGGTTAGTCCATAGATACTGTGGCATGTTTTGAGTATTTTTAAACTGCGCTCAAGTGTTGAGCTTTTTGGGAAATTTTGGGTGTTTGTTGATTCAATCGGAATGTTTAACATCGTCTAGCTATTTGATAACATGTGATATTATGTGTTGCTCGGATATGTTATATTGGATCGTCGTCTTTTGAATAGCCAGGGGTTTTATATGAGATGAGAGTTTTTATTTTCATTCATGTAAAATTCATTGTATGTAATATTCTTTTATTGGGGCACTTCCGGGTTGAGGATAATGTCACCATTGTTGTATATTATTTACTTTTCCGCATCAGGATAGACCCAAGACGGGGGGCACAAGTAACCGGGTTCTAGAGTCCAGTGGGAAACCACCTCGAAGAGTCGAGTTCGGGTCTCCTAACTATAAAATTGGTAGGGTTTCTTTCCACTCTCATAGGGGTCTAGGGATGTGGGTTTGGCTATTCATCGCGACCATGGAATCCGTGTCTTATACTGGCTTAACTTAAAATACGGAACTCCTAGTATATCCAATATTTCATATGTTATCTTCTGCTGCTGATATTCTGTGATGTGATCACTTTATATGCGTGAGACGAATGTTTTATTATTGTATATATGATAAATAATAAACGTTGCTTATGTTTTGCACCCGCGCTAGTCCCGTCCCGCTATGCCGTTGGTTAGGTAACCTAACGGTGCATAACGGGATACTATGGCGAATACGGATGGCATAAGTGTACGTTGTATTTTCGTTTCTTCTGTGATGCTTAGGAAGCATAAATGATGGGATTTCACTAATGGGATTACTGAAAGAAAAGAAACTAAAATGATCTTGTACAATCAAATTTTCAAAAAAGGTAGCTCTAGTTTTTGCTTTGCATAGCGGTATTCTTTGTAGAATATGTAGCACCTTATTCGATAAGGAAAGAACAGAGATCCCTTCATCGGGAGTGACCTTATTAGCGAAACTAGCAGATGCTACAACCCACTCGGTTTTGTCTTTTGACTGCTTCCCTAGTTCTTGCTCTGCATAGCGGTATTCCTTGTAGAATATCCAGCACCTTATTCGATAAGGAAAGAGCCGAGATCCCTTCACCGGGAGTGACCTCTTTAGCAAAACTAGTAAAGGCCTCAAAAACACTCCTTTTTAAAATCACTAGATTCTGCAACGATATCAAGTTCATTACGCTTATGGCTTTCATAAAAACCTCTCCGTCGTTTCAGATAAGTACTGCTTAGTATTCGTGCTACGTTTGTTGACCTTAGCCAAGGCGTAGTGTGCAGTAGCTAATTAGTGTTTATCTGCTGCATATGATGCGATTGAGTTAGGGCAGTCTTACGACTTTGTTGACCTTAGCCAAGGGTCGAACGGGTGGGTTTAATTCAATCAGGAAATGACGGGTTGAACTTGGCTAGCGCTTATGATTTGTTGACCGTAGCCAAGGTCATAAGTTTCTAAGGGAAAAAGATTATCGGGAATTTCAAGTGTTGAAATTTGCAATGAGATTGCATACCTTTTATGAGATAGTTGGATCCCGATACCCACTGCGAGTAAGAGTCACTCCTGGGAGAATTTTACACATCACAATTAGCCGATCAAGTAGGTGTCTAGAATGGTGTTAATAGGGTTATGCCTCTGGGAAAACGACGTTTATTTTAATTAGGTCCATGCGAAAGCACAAGGAACCTCTCTCAAAGTACTGGCACTGGCCTGGCTAAATGATTGGCGGACTTGTAAGGTGTAATTAATCCCGGCTAATCATACCTTTTGGAGTTTGAAGGAAGATTTGATAAAAACAGTAGGAGCCATCCAGATTAGATGAGATAATAACCAAACTAATCTTCCAAAGAGCGCATGCTAACGCGTTTCCTTCTCTCTCTCTCTCCATGCAGCAACCAATGTCACGCCTGTTAGTGTATATGCCCTAGAGTCCATTACTGTATCATACTAGTTTGTATATTACTTGATGGAAGCTTGGGATATTCACCTTGTATAAACAATCTTGCTCAATATAGTAGTATGCTACTTGGTTTGTTTCTACTTCAATGTGTACTTGTGTTTATTTCAGTATATCACTTATACGCATTAGTGGAGCCCTTAGGATCTTTGCTTGATTACCAGCGTTGTGATGGCAGTCACACTAGTGGGGGCTGGGTAATCTATAAGCACATCCTTATACAGGTCCCTAGTCGCAGGACTATCGAGACAGGGCATCGATACTCCGGAGTAGACTAGCGTATGCGCTTCTCATCCCAGTATGGGAGATGGTCTGTCCCACAGCCATCAGTACGTCGTACTGGAGATAGTATACGGGTGCTCGTTGGGTTACGAGTACACTGGACAGGACTCGTCGGGAACTGACAGGTTGGTATTATACCTATCGTCAGTTATCAGTTCCCAGGTGACATGAGTACAGCTTAGTCCGCTGACTTGACACTGGCACTTCGCCTCGAGTGTGTTCCCACTGCACTTTGATTACTACCCTACCACGGCTCAAAGGAGTCGTGCAAACAGGTGGTGGTTGGGTGCAGTCCCGAAGCACTTGGAGGCAGTGACGGTTAGACAGGATTTGTCTCTCCCGGTATTGGGGGTTGACATCGCGCTGTGTCTAGGAGAGCCATTACACAAGTAGTCCCTGGCCAGGGCAAGCGAGATATACTGGTAGGCTTCCAGTGTTATCTCAGGGTGTTTTGGGCTTCACTCCGACACGACTTGTACCGCTATTAGGGGACTGACGTTTTACCGCCCCCTAGGCCCAACATGCGATGTATCAGACGAACAGACCGGACTGTACGGAGACTGTCACATTCAGACTCAGTAGGAGTTCAGATGGGGTTTCACCTCGTCAGCCTTCTTGTCGGCATCTACCTGAGGACCGTTACGCACAGCTAGTGCCGCTTGCGGTCTGTGGTTAAACCCACTGCCAGCGTAGTGTCGAGTCTTTAGAGTCCCACACAGAGGGTATTCGCCTCTGGGCAAAACAGAGTAGAGGTCCCAAGGTTTTGCGACAGGGTTCGTTCTCATCCGCGCACTTGTGCACGTTTGGAGTCCGGACGGATATTACTGGCTGGCTCTGGTTTGAGTCAGATTCTGGTATATGTTTTGGGGTTGCTTTTATCTCTCAGTATTCATGTTCCTCGGAACATGGATGCAGGTGTGTATGCACAGTTTTTTGAGGAAGAGGAAGATGACTTTCATTAGGGTTTCGGAACGGGTGCGTATGCACAGTTGACAATCGTCTTTTTCCAAACCCTAATGGATTTATGTTATATCAATTAATAATATTAATAAAATGAAATTGTGTCATGGTTGGTTTTTATGTTGACTTGTTGACCATGGTTGACTTGTTGACCATGGTTGAAGTTTTGACCATCATCATTACAAAAGAAAGATGCTCTTTGATTCTAGCAAATTCATTTAATGTTTGAAATGATAATGGTCATTCCTAAACTTTCCATCAACCTTTTCATTTTCATTATTATTATTAATTTGATAATTCTTTTGCTTTTTGTTATGGTTGCAAAAAGAAAAGAGCTCATTCTGTCATTTAGCTTCTCTCTCCTCACTTCATCTTCTTCTTCCTCTAGCAAAAGGAGAACCCTTCTCATGTGTTGAGAATCCCTCTCCTTAAAACAAAAGCACCCCTTAGACACTCTCTACTCACTCTAGGATCAAAGGATTAGCAAGCCGGAGATTCTAGTTCTCTCCAAGTTCGAGAAAGAGCCCGAAGGTTGAACCCTCAGGTGGATCCATCTTCGACGGAAGAAGGCGACGAGAAGAGAACCATCAACCTCTACTAGGTTTCAAGAAGAAGGAGTTCAAGTTAGGTATAACCACTTTGCCGAGTAGTTAACTCTCCTTTGCATGTTTGCTAGTTTAGTTTAGACACGATCCCGACCTTGTTTAGTCCATGTTGCCCCATGCGCCAAAAATTTGATTTTTATACCGTTTCCGCCTCCCCGTAAGAACCGGGGGTCGCAACGTGGACTTACAGTGGTATCAGAGCCTAACTAAACTTAAACTAGCTTGGTAGTGAAGTGTAACGAAGTTCGGAACCGAAAAAAATCCAAAAACCAAACTTTTGCAAAACCCTAGTTTCTGTTAAAAATTTTTCTGGTCAAAACAAGATTTGTTATACACCTAAATTCGGCTCAGGGTTTTGTGTGAACACCCAAGAAAAACGATCCCCTAATTCCTTCAAACCGCCGCGGATCCGCGGCCTCACCTATTCTTATAGCCGCGGATCCGCCGCCGTTTAGAGTCTTCTGGTGATCGGGTTTCGTGCAGTGTGTCTCTGTGTTGGTTTTGGGATTTTTAAAATATGTTATATGTGCCCAGATTTTCCAGAACAGAAATTTACTTTTGTGGTCCTATAATTCCGTATTTTTTTCCGAACTTCACTGCACTTTGACTATGATGGTTATATCTGTGATGTTTGAATGTATTGAACGTCGGCTAATCGCTATAAGTCGATTAGTCGGGGTTATACATCTCTGTGATCTGTGTTTGATATTGGAATGTGTATATGAATGTGTTGGACTGTCGCGGGTGAATAGCCGGGGTGGATGTGAGATGAGCTTTTGTTTTTCTTTCATTCATTGTAAATGTAAATTGATGTAATATTATTATTTGTTTGGCCGCACAACCGGGTCGGGGTTGTAGCCGTTATTGTATAATTCTTTTTACTGTTTTTGCTCCTAGGATAGACCCATGGAGGGGTGCACGAACTACCGGATACTTGGCGGGTAGTTTGCCGCACCCGTAGGGGTCTTGGGTGAGGTATTTGCTATTCACCGCGACCGTGTAATCCGCCTTTCGTTGTAGGCTCGAACGGATTGCGGATTCCTAGTATATCCAATGCATTCATCTGTGATCTGTAATGTCTATCATTGCTATATTTATAACTATTTAGGCGTTGCTTATGTTTTACAGCCGCGCTAGCCCAGCCCCCGCTCTGTCGTTAGTTAAGTAACCTAACGGGTGATGACGGGACCCCGTGGCGAATGCGAATGGCATAAGCGTACGTCATATTTTGGTTGTTTTCTGCAATGGTAGGATTAAATGATGGGACGCATTAAAAGAACTAATGCAAGAATATCACGCATTAAAAGAACTAATGCAAGATAATAAACCAAGCTAAAGTCGTTGGAACACTTTCGAAAAACCACTCGGTTCTTTTCAAAACTAACTTTTAAATGCGGAGCTTGAGCCACTCCTTCTAAAAGCTATCTCGTTCCATCGATTATATCAAGTTCACTACGTTCACGGTTTCGCCAAAACCATTTGTAGCCCTCCATCATTTCAGTTAAATATACGGTAGTATTCAAGCTATGTATTTTGACCTCACGCCAAGGCATAGTGATTGGTAGCTGCCGGATATTTATCTGTTGCATAGATAGAATGCGTTGGTTTGAGACAGTCGTACTGCCATTTTGGCCTACGTCAAGGGTAGGTACGGGTGGGTTCAAATTAACCGGGATAATGATGGGAAGAACTTGACATGTGACTTATGACATTTTGACCTCACGCCAAGGTCATAAGAGCATGGGGCAAAAATCCACATCGGGAGTTTCATAAGTACTGAAACTTGCTAGATTTGCATACCATTTGGAGTGTGGTGATTCTGGTAGGATTCCTTCAGTTTCGTCACGCGATGATATTTTGATCCCGATCCTACTGTGAGTATATGCTACTCCTCGGGAAATTTCTCACTAAACGATCAATGCTATAAACCTAGTAGGTGCCTAGAAAGGTGTTAGCGGGGCTACGCCCCCAGGGAAAAGAGGTTATTTAATTAAGGAACTTCGCGAAAGCGTTGGAAAACCTCCCTCGAAGTACCAACACTGGCCTGGCTGAACGGTTAAGCAAGTATTGTGCGGTGGGATTGATCCCGACTAATTCTTCCTTTATGGTTTGAGGAGGGATTCGAGAGACAGTGGGAGCCATCCTGTTTAGACAAATTAAAAACCACTCTAAACTTGCAAGAGCATCATGCTAAAGTGTTTCTTCTCTCTCCCCCTGCAGCGACCAAATCGAAATGACTGGACATAAGTTACTTCTAGATAAAAACATACTGACAGGGCCAAACTACAAAGATTGGCTCAGGAATGTCAAAATGGCAATCACTTACGACAAGCTGGGGTATCTTCTTACCACCAAAGCTCCCCCCGTCCCAGGTCCCACCTCCAGCGTCGCGGATAAGGAAATCCGTAAGACTTGGGAGATTGATTGCGCGAAGGCCAAGTGCATCGTGCTTGCCTCTATGGACAACGATCACCAGAGGAGGCACGAGAATATGGACCTGGAATCCATATTTCTTCATACAAAAGAACTGTATGGAGAGCAGTCTTGTATCGCAAGATACGAAGTATCGAAGAAGTTGTTTTCGGCAAAGTTGGCCATCGGATCATCGGTAGCGGACCACGTGCTTAAGATGATTGGCTACATTGAGGAGCTCGCAGAACTTGGGACCACGTTGGAAAGTGAACTCTATACGGATTTAGTTCTCCAGTCCCTTCCTTCCACTTACGCCCAGTTCATATTGAATTTCAACTTACAAGAAAAGGAAGTTGAACTTTCAGAACTCCTCAACATGCTGAGGAGCGCAGAGGGCACCCTACAGAAGGGTAGGGAAACACCCGCTTTGTTTGTAGGAGGATCTTCTTCCTCTAGGTCCAAGGCGAAAGGCAAGGGAAATAGGAAGAAAGCCCCAGCCAAACCAAGAGGCGGTGTTAGTAAAGTGGGTACGAAGGGAAAGGAAAAGGAAACAAAGATAGCGGGGATGCTTGTGGGTAAAGAGGAATGCTTCTATTGTCATAAGAGTGGACACTGGAAGAAAGATTGCAGGGCCTGGAAAGCTGGGACACAGGAACTGAAGCAGGTTGCGGCTTCAGCTTCAGGTGTGTATGTTATTGAAAACTGTCTTTCTATAAACTCTACTTCCTGGGTATTGGATACCGGATCAGGATCTCATATCTGTAATTCTTTGCAGGCGTTGAGAAACCGTAGGGTTTTGAAGGCAGGTGACATGACCCTCAGAGTTGCGAATGGAGCTAGCATGGATGCTAAAGCCGTGGGGGACTATCACCTGGGAATGTCAGATGGGCATGTTTTGGTTTTGCGTAATTGCTTTTTTGTACCCAACGCAACTTGTAATATCATTTCTGTATCTTTGGTTTCTAAAGAAGGTTATGAATTTGCGTTTGTAAGTAATGTTGTAAACATTCACCTTAATCAAGTTCTGATTGGGTCAGGTACACTGAGCAATGGTATATACGTAATAAACCAACCACAGATTTTCAATATCCAGAATACACACAAAAGAAAGTCTCCAGATATCAATCAGACTTTCTTATGGCATTGTAGACTTGGTCACATCAATGAGAGAAGGTTGACTAAGTTACATACAGAAGGATATTTGGATCCGTTCGAATATCAATCGTATGCCACTTGTCAATCCTGTCTCAAAGGAAAGATGACAAAGACTCCGTTCACTGGACACGGAGTAAAGGCGAGCGAGCTCTTGGGACTCATACACAGCGACGTGTGCGGTCCAATGTCTACACATGCGCGAAGCGGTTATTCTTACTTCATTACTTTTACGGATGATTTTTCAAGGTACGGTTATGTCTTCTTAATGAAACATAAGTCCGAAGCCTTTGAAAAATTCCAGGAATATAAGAATGAAGTAGAAAAACAGACCGGCAAAAGTATCAAGATTCTAAGATCGGATCGAGGTGGAGAATACTTAAGTGCCGAGTTCCTGAATTATTTAAAAGAGAATGGGATTCTCTCTCAGCTTACTCCTCCATACACTCCGCAACATAACGGTGTATCGGAGAGACGGAACCGGACCCTATTGGATATGGTACGGTCCATGATGAGTAACGCTGAGTTACCGCGATCATTCTGGGGGTATGCGCTAGAAACAGCTGCATACCTTTTGAACCGAGTTCCTACTAAGACTGTGCCTACCACACCATATGAGTTATGGAGTGGGAAGAAACCCTATCTTCAGTACCTGAAGATTTGGGGATGTCCAGCTTATGTCAAAAAGCAGCATACGGACAAGCTCGAGGCACGCTCAGTACTGTGCAAGTTTGTGGGATACCCAAAGAACTCCAGGGGGTATCTTTTCTATTACGCAGAGGAACAAAAAGTCCTTGTTTCTCGTAATGCCCATTTTCTGGAACATCAGTTCTTAGAAAAAGAAGTAAGTGGGAGTGCAATAGAACTGGAAGAAATTCCAGAACCTCAGACTATTACTGAAAGCTTAGTGGAACCAGAGGGTTCGAAAGAACAAGACATTCCTACACCGCTCCGCAGGAGTAGTAGGCAGTCTCATCCGCCCGAGAGATACTACGGTTTTCCCATAGACGGGGATAGAGAGGATTGCATCATAGATTATGATGAGCCTACTAGCTTCCAGCAGGCCGTTCAGAGCGTTGACTCGGTAAAATGGCTGGATGCAATGCGGACCGAAATGGAGTCCATGTACACCAACAAAGTATGGACGTTGGACATTGCTCCAGACGGGGTAAAACCCGTAGGATGCAAGTGGATCTTCAAAAGGAAGATTGGTGTAGATGGACAGGTTGAGACCTATAAAGCTAGACTTGTAGCAAAGGGTTTCCGTCAAAGACCTGGCTTGGACTATGACGAAACCTTTTCACCAGTAGCTATGCTGAAATCCATTCGGATCCTTCTTGCCATTGCTGCCTTCCACGATTATGAGATTTGGCAGATGGACGTAAAGACCGCTTTTCTAAATGGAAATTTAGAGGAGTGTGTCTATATGGATCAGCCAGAGGGTTTCATTCAGAGTGGGAGCAGCGGAAAGGTGTGCAAGTTGCTTAAGTCCATCTATGGACTAAAGCAGGCATCGCGGAGTTGGAACATCTGTTTTGATGAGACGGTCAAGGAATTTGGCATTATCAAAAATCCAGATGAACCATGCATCTATAGTAGATTTGTAGCGAGAACTGTAGTATTCCTCGTTTTATACGTGGATGACATTCTCTTAATAGGAAATGACATTCCTATGCTACAATCTGTCAAGGGTTTCTTGTCACACAGGTTCTCCATGAAAGACCTGGGTGATGCCTCTTACATCCTGGGGATCCGGATCCATCGTGATAGATCCAAGAGGATATTAGGACTTTCTCAGTCCAGGTACATCGACACCATAGTGAAAAGATTCAGTATGGAAGATTCCAAGCGCGGTAACTTACCGGCTTGTCACGGAATCACCCTCTCTAAAGAGATGTCTCCCAAGACTGATTTGGAGAGGGATCGCATGTCTATTATACCCTACGCTTCTGCGGTAGGCTCTGTAATGTTTGCGATGTTGTGTACCAGACCGGATGTAGCTTATGCACTGAGTGTGGTAAGCCGGTATCAGTCAAACCCTGGGGAGAAACACTGGATAGCGGTAAAGAACATTCTCAACTACCTGAGAAGGACTAAGGAGATGTTCTTGGTGTATGGCGGAAAAGACCTCCAGATCGAGGCCTTTGCTGACTCCAGCTTCCAGAGTGACAAGGATGATTCCAAGTCCATGTCGGGTTTTGTCTTTACCCTCAATGGAGGGGCGGTGTGTTGGAAGAGCTCCAAACAGGAAACCGTTGCAGACTCGACTATGGAAGCGGAATATATCGCTGTATCTGATGCCGCAAAAGAAGCTGTCTGGATGAGGAAGTTCTTAAAAGAACTTCAGGTGGTTCCGTCCATTGTTGACCAAATACCTCTGTATTGCGACAACAACGGGGCTATAGCTTTAGCGAAGGAACCCAGGTCCCATCAGAGATCCAGGCACATCTTGAGGCGGTATCACCTGATCAGGGAGATCGTGGATCGCAAGGAGATCGAGGTTCGGAGGGTTGCTTCAGAAGAGAACACTGCAGATCCATTCACCAAGGCCCTACCCCAGACTCAGTTCGAGCGGCTGATCGAGATGATAGGTCTTCGATACGCCAGTACATGGCCTTAGTGCAAGTGGGAGATTGTTAGTGTATATGCCCTAGAGGCCATTACTGTATCATACTAGTTTGTATATTACTTGATGGAAGCTTGGGATATTCACCTTGTATAAACAATCTTGCTCAATATAGTAGTATGCTACTTGGTTTGTTTCTACTTCAATGTGTACTTGTGTTTATTTCAGTATATCACTTATACGCATTAGTGGAGCCCTTAGGATCTTTGCTTGATTACCAGCGTTGTGATGGCAGTCACACTAGTGGGGGCTGGGTAATCTATAAGCACATCCTTATACAGGTCTCTAGTCGCAGGACTATCGAGACAGGGCATCGATACTCCGGAGTAGACTAGCGTATGCGCTTCTCATCCCAGTGTGGGAGATGGTCTGTCCCACAGCCATCAGTACGTCGTACTGGAGATAGTATACGGGTGCTCGTTGGGTTACGAGTACACTGGACAGGACTCGTCGGGAACTGACAGGTTGGTATTATACCTATCGTCAGTTATCAGTTCCCAGGTGACATGAGTACAGCTTAGTCCGCTGACTTGACACTGGCACTTCGCCTCGAGTGTGTTCCCACTACACTTTGATCACTACCCTACCACGGCTCAAAGGAGTCGTGCAAACAGGTGGTGGTTGGGTGCAGTCCCGAAGCACTTGGAGGCAGTGACGGTTAGACAGGATTCGTCTCTCCCGGTATTGGGGGTTGACATCGCGCTGTGTCTAGGAGAGCCATTACACGAGTAGTCCCTGGCCAGGGCAAGCGAGATATACTGGTAGGCTTCCAGTGTTATCTCAGGGTGTTTTGGGCTTCACTCCGACACGACTTGTACCGCTATTAGGGGACTGACGTTTTACCGCCCCCTAGGCCCGACATGCGATGTATCAGACGAACAGACCGGACTGTACGGAGACTGTCACATTCAGACTCAGTAGGAGTTCAGATGGAGTTTCACCTCGTCAGCCTTCTTGTCGGCATCTACCTGGGGACCGTTACGCACAGCTAGTGCCGCTTGCGGTCTGTGGTTAAACCCACTGCCAGCGTAGTGTCGAGTCTTTAGAGTCCCACACAGAGGGTATTCGCCTCTGGGCAAAACAGAGTAGAGGTCGCATGGTTTTGCGACAGGGTTCGTTCTCATCCACGCACTTGTGCACGTTTGGAGTCCGGACGGATATTACTGGCTGGCTCTGGTTTGAGTCAGATTCTGGTATATGTTTTGGGGTTGCTTTTATCTCTCAGTATTCATGTTCCTCGGAACAAGGATGCAGGTGTGTATGCACAGTTTTTTGAGGAAGAGGAAGAGGACTTTCATTAGGGTTTCGGAACGGGTGCGTATGCACATTTGACAGTCGTCTTTTTCCAAACCCTAATGGATTTATGTTATATCAATTAATAATATTAATAAAATGAAATTGTGTCATGGTTGGTTTTTATGTTGACTTGTTGACCATGGTTGACTTGTTGACCATGGTTGAAGTTTTGACCATCATCATTACAAAAGAAAGATGCTCTTTGATTCTAGCAAATTCATTTAATGTTTGAAATGATAATGGTCATTCCTAAACTTTCCATCAACCTTTTCATTTTCATTATTATTATTAATTTGATAATTGTTTTTCTTTTTGTTATGGTTGCAAAAAGAAAAGAGCCCATTCTATCATTTAGCTTCTCTCTCCTCACTTCATCTTCTTCTTTCTTTAGCAAAAGGAGAACCCTTCTCATGTGTTGAGAATCCCTCTCCTTAAAACAAAAGCACCCCTTAGACACTCTCTACTCACTCTAGGATCAAAGGATTAGCAAGCCGGAGATTCTAGTTCTCTCCTAGTTCGAGAAAGAGCCCGAAGGTTGAACCCTCAGGTGGATCCATCTTCGACGGAAGAAGGCGACGAGAAGAGAACCATCAACCTCTACTAGGTTTCAAGAAGAAGGAGTTCAAGTTAGGTATAACCACTTTGCCGAGTAGTTAACTCTCCTTTGCATGTTTGCTAGTTTAGTTTAGACACGATCCCGACCTTGTTTAGTCCATGTTGCCCCATGCGCCAAAAATTTGATTTTTATACCGTTTCCGCCTCCCCATAAGAACCGGGGGTCGCAAAGTGGACTTACAACGCCTTAATCAAGATAATAATATGGATGTATTGACCGAACCAGTTTGTTATACTGAGTAGGGGAAAGTTGGTTCCGCTCCAACTTATAAGTGTTATAAGTCCGAGCAGGAAATAGGGGAATCTCTGGATTTCCTCACCACCCAAACGAAGAAAAAGTATTTTGATGCATTTTCTTCGGGTGTGTTACTTACCGAGAACTGTTTCTCAGTTCACTATACGTCCTGGGCATTAGATACCGGATCAGGATCCCACATATGTAATATGTTACATAGGCTAAGAAAATATAGAGAACTGGGAATGGGTGATCATTCCGTAAGAGTAGGGAATGGTGCAAATGTTGTAGCCAAAGCAGTTGGCGAATATCACCTTTTATTACCAAATGGTAATACATTGATTCTGAACGAATGCTATTACATACCGAACCTGATATGCAATCTTATATCAGTTTCTTTATTAAGAAAAGAAGGATATAATTTTGTGATGCAGGATGATGTTATGAACATATTCCTAAATCAAAAGTTGATTGGATCAGGCTCGTTAAATAATGGCATATACATTCTAAATCAAACCACAGTTCTTAATGTACAAAACACATACAAGAGGAAGAGTTCAGAAATGAACGAATCCTTCTTGTGGCATTGTAGACTAGGTCATATCAATGCGACGCGACTAGCTAAGTTACATAAGGATGGATATTTGAATCTGTTCGAATTTTCATCTTATGACACTTGCCAGTTATGTCTCAAAAGGAAGATGACCAAAACTCCGTTTAGAAGACACGGAGAAAGAGTTACGGAACTTTTGGGACTGATACATAGTGATGTATATGGTCCCATGTCTACACATGCCAAGAATGGTTTCTCGTACTTCATTACATTCACTAATGATCTCTCATGATACGGACACGTGTTCCAGTTGAAACATAAGTTGAAGCTTCTGAGAAATTCAAATAATATAAGAACGAGGTCGAAAACCAAACGGGTAAAAGTATTAAGATCTTCGATCTGATCGAGGAGGAGAATACTTGAGCAATGAGTTCCTGGACTATCTAAAAGAGAATGGGATTCTCTCTCTGCATACTCCTCTATATACACCACAGCACAACGGTGTATCGGAGTGAAGGAATCGCACCCTATTAAATATGGTGCGCTCTATGATGAGCACCGTTGAGTTACCTATTTCATTTTGGGGTTATGCGCTTGACACAGCAGCATACCTATTGAATAGAGTTCCAACTAAATTAGTGCCTACCACTCCATTTGAGATATGGAATTGGAAGAGACCATCACTTAAACGGGTTAAGATATGGGGTTGTCCAGCCTATGTTAAAAAGAAAAATCCGGACAAGCTCGAGGCAAGATCAGTTCTTTGCAAGTTTGTGGGATATCCAAGCAATTCGTATGGATATCATTTCTACCTCAGTAAGGAAAAAAAGTGTTTGTTTCTCAACATGCCACCTTTGTAGAAAATGAATTTCTTGTAAAAGAGATTAGTGGCAAAGAGGTAGAGCTGGATGAAGTTCCAATCGCACAAACTACGAAAAAAGATTTGGTAGAACCGAAGGATTCAATAGTTCCTGACGAACCTCAGCCTCTCCGCCGATCTAGTAGGGTTCCTCATCCACCTGAGAGATACTAAGCTTTTCTCTTTGATGGTGGGAGCGAGGATTGCATCATGGAAGATGATGACCCGACTAGCTTCGGGCAGGCCATCACGAGTGGGGACTCTGTGAAATGGCTGGATGCAATGCGATCTGAGATGGAATCCATGTACACCAACAAAGTATGAACTTTGGAAGTTTCTCCTGAAGGGGTAAAACCCATTGGGGGCAAATGGATCTTTAAGAAAAAACTTAGTGTAGATGGAAAAGTTGAGACTTTCAAAGCTAGACTTGTTGCGAAAGGTTTTCGTCAACAACCAGGTGTGGATTATGATGAAACCTTTTCTCCAGTAGCTATGCTTAAGTCTATCCGGACCCTACTTGCCATCGCTGCATACCATGACTACGAAATCTGGCAAATGGTTGTTAAGACCGCCTTTCTAAATGGTCATTTAGAAGAGAGCGTGTACATGACTCAGCCGGAGGGCTTCGTAGACAGTGGGAGCAGCGGAAATGTGTGCAAGCTGCTTAAATCAATCTACGGATTGAAGCAGACATCGCGGAGTTGGAACATCTGCTTTGATGAGTTTGTCAAAGAGTTTGACTTCATCAAAAATGTAGATGAACCTTATATGTACAAGAAGGTCGCAGAGAGTAAGATCTTCTTCCTCGTATTGTACGTGGATGATCTAGTCTTGATAGGAAATGATGTTTCTATGCTGCACTTGGTCATGCTCTTCTTATTATAAAGATTCTCAATGAAAGATCTAGTTGATGCCTCCTAAAACTTGGGGATTAAGATCTATAGAGATAGATCTAAACGGATACTGGGATTGTCCCAATCCGGGTACATTGACATCGTACTAAAGAGGTTTAGTATGGAAGATTCCAAGCGTGGGAATATACCCACGATCTCTGGACTGACTCTCTCCAAAGAGATGTCTCCTAAGACTGCTTTGGAGAGAGCTCACATGCAAGTGATACCCTATGCTTCGGCAGTAGACTCTATCATATACGCGATGTTATGTACCAGACCCGATGTAGCGTACTCACTAAGTGTAGTGAGTAGGTATCAAGCAGATCCAGGAGAGAATCACTGGACAGCTGTGAAGAACATTCTCAAGTACTTGAGAAGGACTAAAGAGATGTTCTTAGTGTACGGTAACAGTGAACTCCAAGTGGAGTCCTTTACCGACTCGAGCTTCCGAAGTGATAAGGACAACAGTAAGTCGGTCTCGGATTTTTTCTTTACCCTCAGCGGAGGGGCGGTGTGTTGGAAGAGTTCCAAGCAAGACACCGTTGCAGACTCGACGATGGAGGCTGAATACATGCCAATGATGCTGCTAAAGAAGCTATCTGGATGAAGAAGTTCATTGCTGACCTTGGTGTGGTTCCATCCATTGAGCATCTAATACTTGTGTATTGTGATAACAATTGAACGGTGGCTTTAGCCATTGAACCCAGGTCCCATCAGAGATCCAGACATATTCTGAGGCGGTACCACCTGATCCGGGAGATAGTTGATCGCCGGGAGATCGAGGTCAGGAGAGTTAACACGAAGGACAACGTAGAGGATCCACTCGCAAAGGCCCTCCCCCAGACACAATTTGAGAGACTTTTTGGGATATTTGGCATGAGATACTACAACACATGGCCTTAGTGCAAATGGGAGATCGTTAGTTATATGTATGCCCTATAGACCATTATTGTACATATGATGTGTATTATAGTGGATGCTTGGATATATATAGAGAGGACTTTCTTGCTCGATATAATAGTATGCTATCTGGTTGTTCTTTGTCTTGACATGTAGACTTGTATTATGATACTTTCTTGCTCTCACATGTTGATAAAGCCCTTAGGATATGTACTTGACTACCAGGACTATGATGGAGATCATACTAGTGTGGTCAAGGCAGTTCACAAGTACATCCTTTAATTGTTCCTAGTCGAGGGAATATCGAGACAGGGAATCGATATTCTAAAGTAAACTAGCGTATATGCTTCTTGACCTATATGATGGGCGATGGATGATCCCACATCCATTGGTGATTGACATCAAAGATGGTATACGGGTGCTCAGTGGAGACCGGGTACTGTTCATTTCAGATTTTTGCATTTTATTACCGCCCATTCTTAAACACATTACATATAAATAGGTGCTTTTGATTCATGTCTGCTAAATAGTTGCAGGTTATAGGTTCTCAGATCATTACAGTGAAATTCGTGAAAACTCGCTACAAATGTGAGACTACTGTAGGGTTCCTAGGCACCCTAATGAGGTCTCACAAGGCATCAACCATGCGAATTTCAAAAAATCTAGGTGCCGAGAGACCCGACTACGGATCGTTGGCTAGAAAACTAGGCGAAAACAAAAGCTAGTTAACACTTAACTATAAGAATCGGAAATACAACCTTTGTAGATCCGTTTGTCCACCTCCATAGCTCCATGAAGAAGTCATCTCCGCTGTACAAATCTGATCTTGGACTCTCGCATTCGCTTCATCGGAGAATGGACGGGCTAGGTCATCGATGTCCATGCCGAAGATGATCTACGTCGAGGCATCGCTAAATCAAGCTCCGACTTCACCAAGTCAAGAAACTTGTGAAGAAAACACACTCTACTACTTGGCAAGAGGTAGAGGATGAAGAAATAGGAAGTGGGTAGACTTTAGAATTGGATTTCTCACTCTTTATCATCAATCACCATTGATGACCTCAAGGTTTTCTTCTTGAGTTCAAGGAAGAAGAAGAAGAAAATGATATGATAAGTTATTTAAAAAGAAAAGAATAATCCATTCTTATCATAAAATTAACCATGGTAATGTGTAGAGAGTTGACCATAGTTAAATGAATGGTTAGGGTTTAATAGATGAAGACAAAAGGGTTAGATTGGTCAAAGCTTCATGAAGCTTCACTTAGCTTCATGAAAGAAACCCTTTTGTTTTCTTTTTCTCATTTATCTTTTAAATCCAAATGAAAAGATAAATGGATGAATAAAAGAAAACCCTAATTATTTATTTAACTTAGGTTTACTTAATTACACAAACCCTAGCAATCTTGCATCATCAAACATGATACAAACAAGTGCACAAAATCATATCGCATATGTAATGCGCACAATCGAGCGAGAAAATCCATTTAAAGTGAACCGATACTAGTTAATGCAAAGTAATATATCAAATATATAATTATGCATTAAATAATTAAATCAACACTTGATTCAATGATCCGGTCATGTCGCACACAACCGACTAGTATACAATCTATCGGCTTATCGAATCAATCCTTGATTCGATAACTAGGTTATATCGCATACAACCATTCGACACATTCATCGCGAGAATAGAATACGGTATCACATACACGTATTATTCTCGGTCCCGCACATATCTCATATGCGCTCCTATTTCGTTTCGCTTGAACCAGGAAACCTCTGTGTAGGACTCTAAAGACTCGTCAATACGCCGGAAGCAGATGATGATCATATCAAACACCCACAAGCCGCAAGCGGTCTGCTAAACGTAACGGCCACCCGGGTATTGAGCGATCTGAAGATCGACGAGCAAGCCCGCTCACACTCCAGTGAATCCGACCAGTAACACTACCGTACAGTCCGGTCTGATCGTCTGATATGTCGCATATCTCGCCTAGGGGTGGTAAACGTCAGACCCCAATAGCTTGATAAGTCGTGTCGATATGAGGTCTATAACTATTCGAGAAACTACTGGTAACACTTACCAGTAAATCTCAGCAACCCTGGCCAGGGATTTCCTGTTATAGCCAATCGAACACAGCGCAATATCAACTCCCTATACCGGGAGAGACGAATCCCCTCCTATCGCTCATTGCCTCCATGTGAATCGGGACTGTACCCAAAAACACCGTTTTGCATGCCCTCTTGGACATGGTAAGATGGAAATCAAAGCACGGTGGGAACCACACAAGACTCTATAATGATCTCGGGTCAACAGACTACTCTGTACCAGTGTCACCAGAGAACTGCCATCTGACGTGAGGTATAATACCATCTGGGAGTTCTCGGCGAGTCCGTCCAGTGTACCCAGTCTCTACTGAGCACCCGTATATCATCTCTGATGTCAAACACCAATGGATATGGGATCATCCATCGCCCATCTGTATGGGTCGAGAAGGTATACGCTAGTCTACTCTGGTATATCGATGCCCCGTCTCGATACACCCACGACTAGGGACTTTGAAGGATGTACTTATGGACTACCATGTCCCCACTAGTATGATCCGCATCACAGTCCAGGCAGTCAAGTACACATCCCAAGGGCTTTACCAACATGTAACAGAGAGACAATCAGTATACACGTTAAGGTAAAGAGTAACCAGATAGCATACTATCATGTCGAGCAAGAAAGTCCTCCCTATATATGTCCCAGCATCCACTACAATATACATCCTATGTACAGTAATGGCCTCTAGGGCATACATATAACTAACAATCTCCCACTTGCACTAGGGCCATCTGTAGAAGTGGTTGTAGTATCTCATACTCAACCATCCCATAAAAAAATCTCTCTTTGGGAACAGGCCTTTGTGAGTGGATCCGCTGTGTTGTCCTCAGAATCTACTCTCCTTACCTCGATCACCCTGAGATCAACTATCTCCATGATCAGGTGATGCGGCCTCAGAATACGCCTGGGTCACTGATGGGACGGGTGTTCCTTGGCATAAGCCACAACTCCATTGTCTCACAATGGTAGGAACGAAGTTCATCTCATGAACTATTATATACCCAGACTGCCTCTATGGTAGCATCTTAAGTAGCGATGTATCCTGCCTTTATCGTCTAGTATGTCACGGTATCTAGCTTGGAACTCTTCCAACATACCGTCCCTTTACTGAGGGTAAAGACAATGCCTGCGACTGACATTCAGTCGTCTTTATCACCCTGGAACCCTTCCAGTGATTCTCCCCAGGATCGGTTGATACCATCTCACTACAACTAGTGAGAATCCTAACATCCAATTAGATTTATCTCGTAGATCCAAAACCCAGGATTTAGGTGGTATCACTTTGATCCTATGTGGAGAATCATTGTGATAGGCGGAGATAGATCGAGCGTAGCATAGGAAACTCTTTCCCTATCAAGAGTATGTCATCCACGTACTCTACGAGGATCGTCACCATACTCCCTACTACCTTTTTGTTTATACAAGGTTCATCTACAATTTTGATGATGTCAACTTCTTTGACTTTTACATCAAAACAGATGTTCCAACTCCGCGATGCCTGCTTTATCCTATAAAGCATCTTGCACACGCTTCCGCTGCTCCCATTGTCTACGAAGCCCTCTGGCTGTGTACTTATAGACGCACTCTTCTAAAACATCATTTAGAAAAGCAGTCATGACACCCAACCACCAGATATCGTAGTCATGTTATGTAGCCGTGACAAGTAGGATCTGGATGGACTTAAGCATAGGTGTTTGAAAAGGTTTCATCATTATCCACGCCTGGTTGATGACGAAAACCTTTAACAAGTCTAGCTTTGAAAGTCTCAACCTTTCCAAGTACACCAAGTAATCTTCTCAAGATATACTTGCTCCTGATGGGGATTTAACCCTTCAGATATAGCAACCAAAGTCCATACTTTGTTGGTGTACATGGATTCCATATCAGATCGCTAAGCATCCAGCCATTCTTACAGAGTCCCACTCCTGATGGCCAGCTCGAAACTAGTTGGGTCATCATCTCATGATGCAATCCTCGCTCCCACTGTCATAGAGAAACCGAAGTAACTCTCAGGTGGGTGAGGAACCCTACTAGATCGGCGGAGAGGCTGAGGTTCGTTGGCATCTACTGAATCCTTTGGTTCTACCAAATCATCAGCTGCAGTTTGTATGGCTGGAACCATTCCAGTTGTACATTACAGACTTTGCCTCGAGCTTGTCCGGATCATGCTTTTAGACATAGGCCGGACAACCCCAAATCTTAACTAAATTAAGACATGGGCTCTTCTCATTCCATATCACATATGAAATGGTAGGCAACTGATTTGATTGGAACCCTATTCAATAGGTATGCATCTTCTCAAGTGCATAACACCCAAAAGGAAATAGGTAGCTCAGTATTACTCATCATAGAGCACACCTTATCACATAGGGTGTAATTGCTCCGCCCCAACATACCATCTGCAATGGTGTATACGGAGGAGTAATGCTGAGAGAGAATCTCATTCTCCTTTAGAATAGTCTAGGAATTCCATGCACAAGTATTCTCCTCCCTGATCTCATCATAGGACATAATACTTATACCCGTATTTTGGTTCTCTACTTCTAACTTATATTCTGTGAATATCTCAAAAGGTTCGGACTTGTGTTTCAACAGGAACATATGTCTGAATCTTGAGAGATTATCAGAGAATATAATGAAGTATAAAGAACCAGTCCTGGTATGTGTAGACAGGGGACCTACATACATCAACATGTATCATCCCAAGAGTTCACTAACTCTTTCTCTGTTTCTAATAAACGGAGCTATGGTCATCTTATCTTTGTGACATGACTGGCGAGTTTCATAAGATGTAAGTTCAAACCAATTTAAATATGCATCTTTATGTAACTCTTGCCAGTCGGGTCGCATTGATCTGACCTAGTCTACAATACCTCAAGAAGGATTCGTTCATTTCTGGACTCTTCCTCTTGTGTGTGTTCTGTATACTAAGAACTGTAGTTTGATTTAGAACATCAATGCTTTTAGATAACGTGCCTGAACCGATCAACTTTTGATATAGGAAATGTTCAAAACATTATCCAACAATACAAAATTATATCCTTTCTTTACTAATAAAGAGACTGATATGATTTTGTATATCAGGTTCGGTATCTAATAACATTCGTTCAGAATCAATGTATTGGTAATACAGGGTGATAGTGACCAACAGACTTGGCTGCAACACTTGCCCCGTTTTCTGTCTCATGAAACTTATCACCCGTTCTCAGTTTTTCTACCCTTTTGTAGCCCTATGTAACAGATTACATATCTGGGATCCTGATCCGGTATCATATACCAGGATGCGGAGGATACTGAGAAACAGTTCTGTATAATGAACATACCCGAAGATGATGCATCAGCATGCACTCTCTTCGTTTGGGCGGCACGGGAAATCTGGTATTCCCCAATTTCCTGCTCGGTCTTATAACAATTATAAGTTGGAGCGGGACCAACGTTCCCTAGCTCAGTATAACAAGCTGGTTCGGTCAATAATCCGTATTATTATCTTGATTAAGGCATGATATGGTCGCTACCTGGAGAGAGAGAGAAGAAAACACTCAGCGTGCGCTCTTGCAAGAATAGATTGGTTATTATTTTATCTAATCAGGATGGCTCCCACTGCTTTTTATCAAATCTTCCTTCAAACCCTAAAAGGAAAGACTAGCCGGGATTAATTACACACTACAAGTTCGCCAATCTTTCAGCCAGGCCAGTGTCGGTACTTTAAGGGAGGTCCCCCGTGCTTTCGCACGAACCTAATTAATGTAAACCTCGTTTTCCCAGAGGCGTAACCTCGTTGACACCTTTCTAGACACCTACTTGATCGGCTAATTGTAATGTGTAAAACTCTCCCAGGAGTAACTCTTACTCGCAGCGGGTATCGGGATCCAACTATCTCATAGAAGGTATGCAATCTCATTGCAAATTTCAACACTTGAAATTCCCGATAATATTTTGCCCCTAGCACCCTATGACCTTGACGGAGGCCAACAAACCATAGGCTACTAGTCAAGTTCAACCCGTCATTTCTTGATCGAATCAAACCCATCCGCACGACCCTTGACGGAGGCCAACAAGGTCGCACGACTACCCTAACTCAATCTGCATCATATGCATAAGCAGATAAATACTGGTTAGCTACCGCACACTGCGCCTTGACGGAGGCCAACAAACGCAGCACGAATACTAAACAGCACTTATCTGAAATGACGGAGGGCTACGATAGGTTTTTATGAAAACCTATTGCGTAATGAACTTGATATCGTTGTAGGATCGAATGAATTTTGAAATGGAGTGCTTTTGAGGCTTTTCTTGTTTTGCTAAAGGAGTCACTCCCAGTGAAGGGATCGTCGGTCTTTTCCTCGTCGAATGAGGTGCGGGATATATCATATATATCACTGTGCAAAGCAAAAACACTTAAAAGCAATCAAAAGACAAACCGAGTGTATAGCATCTGCCAGTTATTGCTAAAGGAGTCACTCCCGGTGAAGGGATTTCGGTCTTTTCCTCATCGAATAAGGTGCAGGATATATCATATATACCGCTGTGCAAAGCAAGAACTGTAGCTACCTGTTTTATTTTGAAATTCGATTCTACAACATCTTAGGTTTCTTTTATTTCATTAATCACATTAATGAAGTCCCATCATTTAAGTACCTAAACATCACAGATAAATACGACGTACACTTATGCCATCCGCATTCGCCTCGATGTCCCCTCGTGCACCGTTAGGTTAGGTAACTAACGGCAGAGCGGGGCAGGGCTAGCGCGGGTGTAAAACATAAGTAACGCCTATATAATATATCATATATACTATATACTGTATCTATCACAGAACATCACATGATCACATCACAGATATCGCAGCAGAAGAATCATATGAAATATTGGATATACTAGGACGTCCGTGTTTTCAATACGAGCCAGTATAAAACACG
The DNA here is from genome assembly GCA_030015575.1 of Agapanthus africanus. NCBI lineage: Eukaryota > Viridiplantae > Streptophyta > Magnoliopsida > Asparagales > Amaryllidaceae > Agapanthus > Agapanthus africanus. The sequence continues at coordinate 283,167,236 of CM057343.1, read as the reverse complement.
GATTCCACGGTCGCGATGAATAGCCAAACCCACACCCCTAGACCCCTACGAGAGCGGCAGGAAACCCTACCAATTCTGGAGTTAGGAGACCCGGACTCGACTCCTCGAGTTGGTCTCCCACTGGACTCCAGAACCCGGTTACTTGTGCTCCCCTCCTTGGGTCTATCCTAGTGCGGAAAAGTAAATAATATACAAAGGGTGACAACTTCCGCAATCTGGAAGCACCCCAGTAAAAGAATATTACATACAAGTTTTTACATGAATGAAAATGAAAAACACTCATCTCACATAAAAATCCCCGGCTATTCAAACACGACGATCCAATATAACATATCCAGCAACACATAACATCACATGTCATCAACGTAAGTAAATATGCGCATCCCAATTGTCGTTGACATATAGCAACGAAACCGGCGATATGACATATTACACTTACGGTCACAGAAAAGAAAGTGTAAAACTACAACAGTTGGAATCCGCAACCTGCATAGACATCGCATGCCTAATCAAATGAATTCCTTAGACATCGCATGCCTAACAATTATAAACCCCGCATTTTAGTCTCAAAATCGAAAACACTTTTCAATATCAAGTCGGGCAATTCAACAAGATTCCCGACATCCTGATCGAATACTCGTCGCAAACTTTAGTAGACGGCTGCACCCCCGACGCCGTCGACGAAGTGCACCAAGGCGGAACACCGCTACCGTGAGCATCCGAACGGATGCTTTCGGCGACGGGGTTCTCCTAAAGTCACTTGGTCGGGGCTATGGAGTGAGGCTGCCTATTAAGTTTACCCGGTGAGTATCCGCGTACACTACGTGATTGCGACGGACTTTTGATCACATCAAAATTCCGTGGCAACCGATCAAGTGAGACTAAATTGCTAGATTTACAACATTCATTCAGTTATCTCATAACTTTTTGTAAATTCCAATTATTGTATCACATTCCAGATAACTAGAAAATGTTAGACTTTCCGATCGAACAATCGAACACCCAAGTTTTCCCGGTACAGCTCAACACATGAAATAAGTCTAACAACATTCAGTTCGTGCCTCAGTACCAACGGTCCAGCCATAGAAGGGTCAAGCCAACGCCTCACATGTGGCACGCCGTACTGCCCCAAACCCGAAGGTTCAAAGGGCAGTTCAAGATGGTCACATAATCGAGTTAAGGTTTGTTGTCTTCTAGAGGGACCATCGCGTTACTTGCACTACTTAGAACGTCGTTAAACTATGGAAAAATCCAACACTTGGAAATTTCCCGATAGGGGAAAAATTGGGTATTTATATCCGGTCGAACTATTTAACATATTCTAATATTTATCCGGAAAGCCAAATAGACAAAATTTGATACCCCGATCGAAACACCGAATCCCCAAAACAACTCCAGAAAATTCAACTCTTGAATTAATATTAAAAATTCCCAGAAAATCCAGCATAATTTAATAAGAGTTACTGTGAAAATTTGGATGCCAAAAAGAAAAAACAGCCGCGGATCCGCCGCACGAGCCAACCTCGTGCCGCGGAACCGCGGCGCATTGAAGGAATTACGTACACGAATTTTACAGTATCCCTTATAATTGCCTGCTGATTTTTCTACATATTTTTAATACTGAAAAATCCCTGTTTTTAGAAAAAGTACAGAGAGCACATTTGAGTTGGGGTTTCGGGTTCGTTCGGGTTTCAAACTTCGTCTGGACTTCGCCTAAGGCTCTAGCTAGGCTCTGATACCACTGTAGGGTTCCTAGGCACCCTAATGAGGTCTCACAAGGCATCAACCATGCGAATTTCAAAAAATGGAGGTGCCGAGAGACCCGACTACGGATCGTTGGATAGAAAACTAGGCGAAAACAAAAGCTAGTTAACACTTAACTATAAGAATCGGAAATACAACCTTTGTAGATCCGTTTGTCCACCTCCATAGCTCCATGAAGAAGTCATCTCCGCTGTACAAATCCGATCTTGGACTCTCGCGTTCGCTTCATCGGAGAATGGACGGGCTAGGTCATCGATGTCCATGCCGAAGATGATCTACGTCGAGGCATCGCTAAATCAAGCTCCGACTTCACCAAGTCAAGAAACTTGTGAAGAAAACACACTCTACTACTTGGCAAGAGGTAGAGGATGAAGAAATAGGAAGTGGGTAGACTTTAGAATTGGATTTCTCACTCTTTATCATCAATCACCATTGATGACCTCAAGGTTTTCTTCTTGAGTTCAAGGAAGAAGAAGAAGAAAATGATATGATAAGTTATTTAAAAAGAAAAGAATAATCCATTCTTATCATAACATTAACCATGGTAATGTGTAGAGAGTTGACCATAGTTAAATGAATGGTTAGGGTTTAATAGATGAAGACAAAAGGGTTAGATTGGTCAAAGCTTCATGAAGCTTCACTTAGCTTCATGAAAGAAACCCTTTTGTTTTCTTTTTCTCATTTATGTTTTAAATCCAAATGAAAAGATAAATGAATGAATAAAAGAAAACCCTAATTATTTATTTAACTTAGGTTTACTTCATTACACAAACCCTAGCAATCTTGCATCATCAAACATGATACAAACAAGTGCACAAAATCATATCGCATAAGTAATGCGCACAATCGAGCGAGAAAATCCATTTAAAGTGAACCGATACTAGTTAATGCAAAGTAATATATCAAATATATAATTATGCATTAAATAATTAAATCAACACTTGATTCAATGATCCGGTCATGTCGTACACAACCGACTAGTATACAATGTATCGGCTTATCGAATCAATCCTTGATTCGATAACTAGGTTATATCGCATACAACCATTCGACACATTCATCATGAGAATAGAATACGGTATCACATACACGTATTATTCTCGGTCCCGCACATATCTCATATGCGCTCCTGTTTCGTTTCGCTTGAACCAGGAAACCTCTGTGTAGGACTCTAAAGACTCGTCAATACGCCGGCAGCAGATGATGATCATATCAAACACCCACAAGCCGCAAGCGGTCTGCTAAACGTAACGGCCACCCGGGTATTGAGCGATCAGAAGATCGACGAGCAAGCCCGCTCACACTCCAGTGAATCCGACCAGTAACACTACCGTACAGTCCGGTCTGATCGTCTGATATGTCGCATATCTCGCCTAGGGGTGGTAAACGTCAGACCCCAATAGCTTGATAAGTCGTGTCGATATGAGGTCTATAACTGTTCGAGAAACTACTGGTAACACTTACCAGTAAATCTCAGCAACCCTGGCCAGGGATTTCCTGTTTTAGCCAATCGAACACAGCGCAACATCAACTCCCTATACCGGGAGAGACGAATCCCCTCCTATCGCTCATTGCCTCCATGTGACTCGGGACTGTACCCAAAAAACACCGTTTTGCACGCCCTCTTGGACGTGGTAAGATGGAAATCAAAGCACAGTGGGAACCACACAAGTCTCTATGACGATCTCGGGTCAACAGACTACTCTGTACCAGTGTCACCAGAGAACTGCCATCTGACGTGAGGTATAATACCATCTGGGAGTTCTCGGCGAGTCCGTCCAATATACCCAGTCTCTACTGAGCACCCGTATATCATCTCTGATGTCAAACACCAATGGATATGGGATCATCCATCGCCCATCTGTATGGGTCGAGAAGGTATACGCTAGTCTACTCTGGTATATCGATGCCCCGTCTCGATACACCCAAGACTAGGGACTTTGAAGGATGTACTTATGGACTACCATGTCCCCACTAGTATGATCCGCATCACAGTCCAGGTAGTCAAGTACACATCCCAAGGGCTTTACCAACATGTAACAGAGAGACAATCAGTATACACGCTAAGGTAAAGAGTAACCAGATAGCATACTATCATGTCGAGCAAGAAAGTCCTCCCTATATATGTCCCAGCATCCACTACAATATACATCCTATGTACAGTAATGGCCTCTAGGGCATACATATAACTAACAACTACGACCAAAAATAAGATGAATCCGTATGATGTCGCCTACCAGTTAAAAGAACAAATGAAAATCATTAGACTGTTCAATGACTAAAGCACAAGGGCAGCACAAGATTCAAGACATCAACATGAAGCAAGGCAAAAGTCCATATCATTCTGCACTGTTGGAAATCTGGAAGAATGTAGAAAATATTCTGAGGAACCAAGTGAAGAAAACAGAAGGAAAAAGAAACATGAAGCATCCCTGAAGAACTGAGCCCAAGAGCCCACCAAACGGCCGTGGAACCACGGCCAAACAAGACTTTCTGCCGCAGAACCATGGCCATGCAATGCACGTGTCGGTGGGTGTCGGTGCTTTGACCCGGCTTTCTTAGGGTAGTCTTGTAATTTCATGTATGGATCACAATGTAAACCTAGGGTTTTTCCTATCTATAAGTAGGAGGGCTCAAAGCCAAATAAAGTGTGCCTCTTGGAGCGTGCCTCTTTTTGGTGTGCCTCTTTGGAGGATGCCTCTTTTTAATTCTTAGATTCATATTTTAATTCAGTTGTAATGCATTGTTGAGAGGTATCAATAATGTAAGTCTTCTTTCTATCTTGCATTCTTTTTTTATCTGAATATTAATTTCTGAAATTTCTTATCTGTTCTTTATTATCTACAATTTAATTTGTCTAATAAAAATATAAAAAATGAATTTTATTGTCACCTTCTAATGAGTGAGTAATTCCTCACTTGTTAGGGTTAGGATTGGGAAAGTTTGAGAGAAGAAAATCCATCTCACTCCTTTCTTTGCCCATATAATTTTATTTAAAGGACTCCCTTTAAAATCAACCATAATCTGCTCACTACGGCACCCTATCCTACATGATAACGGTGATTCCCTAATTAGACCGGTTATGGTTGAATTAACCGAAGGTTAGGGCTAAGAGCCAAAAAAGGATGGACAAGGACCAAAAGGAAGAAACTACGTTTCTTCCTAGTCATGCTAATTCCCTTTGTTGACTATTACCCTAACACCTATATTCTTAACTAGGGCATTAAAAGAGATGAGAAGAATCACTTTTTTCAAACTAACCTAATCCTAACCCTAGCAACCTTTAAATAAATTTAATCTCATTCTTAGATCTTAAAACAAAACATACCATAAATAGGACTTAACTCGTTAGAACTTAAAGAAAGAACACCATTTCCCTGTGGACCGACTCGTACTCAACCGGCTAGCTACCAAGCGACACCATCTTGATTGCGGTATTCTTAAATTTAAAATGCACGCAAAAACGTGAACAATCAAATGGCGCCGTTGCCGGGGAAACGGTAGTCTCTTTCTTTGTGTAATTTCGAGTTAATTAAAAAAAATTTAAAAATTATAAAAATTAAAACAAAAAAATAGAAAAAAATCATCTTGTTACTTTTGATTGGTTTTTGTCCGAATTGTGCAGGAAAGGAAGATGGACTTGTGCAGATCTATAGCAAATACAGTGAACAAATCCAGAAACAGGGGATCTGAACAGACAGAGGAGAACCAACTCAGCATAGAAAAAACTTCTAAAAATCCAAACTTACTGATCCGCTGCGGAACCGCGGCAAAATCGACTGTTTGACCGTGGAACCGCGGTCAAAGGGTGACGTCAGCACCCCATTTTCTCTGTGAGTATCTCTTTTCTTCTCTCCTACCCCCTGAACTCCACTGACAAATTTTGCTGTAGGTATTCTTTGCACAGATTCTCTTTCTCCTATCCAATAAATTGTTTTTGTGCAGGATTCTTTGCGCTGCCAAATAAAAAAAATTTGCAAGTGTTTTAGATTTTTGGTGTGTTGCTGCTATGATTAATTAATACAGAATCTAAGGGTCTATAACACCAATTAAGATTAGGTGGGGATCTCATTACCCTTCCTAAGACCCCAAAAATCACTAAAAGCATATTCAAGTTAATTAAAAAATATCTAGACTTAGCCAACTAAGGACTGTCGTGCTCATTAGGACAGAGGAAGGTTGTGGGTATTCAGTTGTTTATCTAAACCTGACTTATGGTGCCTAGGCTAGGCAAGTGAGAAAGGTAATTTTAAAAGGCTCGTCTCACGGTGATTCGTGAGCGGAACCCTCCTTTCTTCATTTGTGCTTACCTGGCCACAATTTGCGGTGAAGAGGCAATTTGTGGGATATATCACAACTTGTCACTTTGGAACAGTTAGGAGCAGTCTATTTGACTTTGGAGACCCTAGCTCAAGATTTGATTGTGCATGTTTAAACTGTGGTTGTTTGAAATTATGCCATAATTCTGTACAAATTTTTGCAAAAACTCTTTCTAAAAAAACACTTTCAAAAATTTCAAAACTCCAAAAACAAACAATTTTTTAAAAAAATTATTAAAAAAAATTAAAAACTAAAAATAGAAAATAAAAAACCTACATTCTTTTCCTTTCTCTCATCACATTATGGATACCCCACCTCGCAAAACTCTTGCCGAATTTTGGTACCCTCAACCAGACATTACTTCCTACGGTTCTTGTTTTGGTCGAATTTCGAACGGCCCCTCCATGCCCAAAATTTCTTTGAAAGATCGAATAGACGTATCTAGGACAACCAATTGGACTCCGCAATCTACCTTGTATCAACCATTTCAACCCTCACCACCTTCTTACGTTGATACTCCTTTTTCGAGTCCTGTTGTAACTCCGAAACCCATATTTTTTGCTGAACATATTGAACAATCTCGTAACCGATCTTTCACTCCTTTCACCACTGCGAATTCATTGGATCAACAATTCCATTAACCTTCTTATCCGTATGTTGATCTTACCACTGTCCAACCATTCAATTCCTACCAGTCCTACCCGACTTTCACACCTTCCCTAGACATTGCTTCTGAACAGCCATCTGGGAGTTTCCAGTATCCAAACAACTTCGAATCTTTTACTGAAACCCCTTCACAACCCATTTCTAGTCTGGAATAGTCGTTGGAAGACTTTATGGTAGCGTCATGCCAACAGATGAGGGATTTGAATGCGTCCATGGCCGCCCTTATACAACCTAGTGATCCGGTAGCTAGTTTTCAACTAGCTCCAAATTTTCCAATGTATGATGAGGCGGTTGGACAGATTGAGAATTTGAATGGTGAGAGTGAGCTGTACACCCTTCCAAATCAAAAGTAACCATCCCCAATTGAATCCCACAACTCCGGTTTTGAATGTCTATCTAGTGTCCCACGTGATTCATCAATTGAAGATAGAATGATTAATGAGTTATGCGACTTTGTATTGTTTAATTTTCTTGATTGTGAAGGGTCCCTTTCGAGTGAACCCACACCCAATCCTTTTGACCTCTACACCTCCACTCTAGAACATGAATTAATTGATACCCATACTTTTGATGACGTGTCTGACTGTTAGTTATATATATGCCCTAGAGGCCATTGTTGTACATATGATGTATATTATAATGGATGCTTGGATATATATAGAGAGGACTTTCTTGCTCGTCATGATAGTATGCTATTTGGTTTCACCTTATCTTAACATGTTGACTTGCATTAGTTTACTGTCTTGCTCTCACATGTAAATAAAGCCCTTAGGATATATACTCGACTATTGGGACTATGATGAGATCATACTAGTGGGGCCATGGTAGTCAATGAGTATATCCTATAACTGTTCCTAGTCGAAGGTGTATCAAGACAGGACATCGATACACCAGAGTAGACTAGCGTATACGCATCTTGACCCATATGATGGGCGATGGATGATCCCATATCCATTGATGTTTGACATCAGAGATGGTGTATGGGTGCTCAGTGGAGACTAGGTACACTGAACGGACTCGCCGAGAACTCTCAGATGGTATTATACCTCACGTCAGATGGCGGTTCTCTGGTGACACTGGTATAGGTTAGCCTGTAGACCCGAGATCGTCATAGAGTCTTGTATGAATCCCACTGTGCTTTGATTTCCACCTTACTATGTCCAAGAAGGCGTGCAAAATGGTGGCTTTTGGGTACAGTCCCGAATCACATGGAGGCAATGAGCGATAGGAGGGGATTTGTCTCTCCCAGTATAGGGAGTTGATGTTGTGATGTGTTTGATTGGCTATAAATGGAAGTCCCTGGTCAGGGATGATATAGAGTACTACCGGTAAGTGTTATCAGTAGGTTCTCGACCTGTTATGAGCCTCAAATCAACACGACTTATCGGTTACTGGGGTCTGACGTTTACCACCCCTAGACTAGATATGCAACATATCAAACGAAAAGACCGGACTGTACGGTAGTGTTACTGATTGGATTCACAGGAGAATGTACATGCTTGCTTGTTGATCTTCTGATCGCTTAATACCTGGGTAGCTGTTACGTTTAGCTAACCGCTTGTAGCTTGTGGGTGTTTGATATGATCATCACCTACTACCGGCGTATTGACGATTCTTTAGAGTCCTACACAGAGGTTTCTTGACTCAGGCAAAACGGAGTAGGAGCACATATGTGATATGTGCGGGACCGAGAATAATATGATATGAGATACCGTATTCTATTCTCGTGATATTTGATATTAACCGGGTCATCGGATCAAGTGTTGATTCGATAAATCGGTATATGATATATTAGTCGGTTATATGCAATATAGCCGGATTGTCGGATCAAGTGTTGATTCGATAATTTAATATATAATTATATATGTGATATATTACATTACATTATCTAATATTGGCTCGCTTTATTGATTCATTTTCTCACCGGATAATACATTGATATATATGCGATATATGTTAATTGTATTATTTTCTTTTGTTACAAAAATATATTATATATATGATATATAATATTGTAACAAGTTATGATTACAAATGCAACATGATTAGTAGAGATTAAACATGGTTAGGGTTTGATTTGGGTTAGCCTTTTCTTGAAGCTTCTAGAAGCTTTTGTTTTTGTTTTAAGCAAAGATATTATGTATTGATATTTTGGAAATATTATTTAACCCAACCTAAACCCTTAACCCTAGTCAACTCTCTACATGAGTTAATACTTGATATTATTAACTCAACGTTCTTTTGTAAGCATAGTAACAATTCATTATTCATCACAAAAGACTTCATCTTCTTTTTCCTCCTTAATCTTACTAGCTTTTGATTTTATGATGAGTGTGTGTGAGAAATTGATAATAAAAGAGAGCCAAATTCCTACTTCATCATCCTCATCTAATCTAGCCACTTAGATTAGGGTGTTCACTTCATTAATACTTGATTCAAGAAGTGAGAGCTTGAGTTAATGAAACTTCAAGGTAGATCATCTTCAAAAAGGAAGACTTCAAGCTAGCATGGATCATTCGGCTTGTGGAGCCTCTCTTGAGTTCGGGAGATCATGAATTACGGTGAAGGGACTACTACTCGGAGCTTATGAAGCGAAGGAGAGGACTACAAAGGTTGTAATCCCTCTCTCTTAGATGTAAAGATGTTTACTTGCATGTTTAACCCTAATTATCTAGCAAAGATCCTTACTTTGGGTTGTTCGGCACTTGAAAAATTTGATTTTGGCATGGTTGATGCCTTGTAGAACCTTGTGATAGTGCCTAGTAACCCTACACTGAGATATTTGATTTTCACTTGATCAAGGATATTGACGCAGGGAATATTTTGGATGATGAACCAGCAGTTTTGGATGAGTTTTTCTTTCCAATTCATCATCCCGAGACATTAAATGTTTCTCCCGAACTTCATATGCGTCTTTATTTTGATGAGAATCGCATGGATAAGCTAAATTTTGAGGAGAGTATTGAGGAAATTATTAAGGATAAACCAGTTTTGTTTGATGATTCGGATTTTCCAATTCATCATGTTCCTTCTACTGACTGTGTACACCCTCCTGAACCTTTAACAGTTACCCTTCCTAAATCACACCCCTTCATCCTTTCTATCGTTCCGATCGAGCAAGAAACCGTATCACTTTCATTTTGAATGTCTGGTTTCCCAAGTTCGACGTGCCCATGTTTTCTCACGAATCTTGAGGGATTTGATCTCATTTCTCGATGGGTTGATTGATTAGCACAATCGCTTTTTACACATCAGTCATTACAAATTGTGCTAATTTATACACTCCATTCCCACCTTCAAGTTCGTATTCCACTTCTTTCTCCCACTTCCTCTGGTTCATCTTCTAATCTTCCTTTAATGATAGCGAGTGTTACTGAATCACAATCCGATATTTTGAGTTCGATAATTCTAGACAAACAACTTGATTTAGACACTTTTGAGAATAAGGTAGATGAGCCTTACGAGTCTCCTACCTCCATAATTTTTGAAAAATCAAGTGTGTTGAATTCTGGCGCGACACTTATTGACATTGAAACGTTCAATCGGACCATCGATGAAAGTTTCGAAGATATTTTCGCCGACGAACTCGCATTCCTAAACGACATGGATTTTGTGATTAATCAACCTCCACCTGAAGAAGTCAAACCACCATCATTTCTTCTTATCCCATACGAGAATGTGACCATTCTTCCAATTCCTAATAATCCACATTCTCGTTTCCGTTTACCATTATTGTTTCGTCTCTACAAATCGAGACGTAAACCTTTTCTTTTACACCACTTATCTCTTCCCTACTTCTACCTGGATCCATACAACATATTCTTTCACCAACCACACCATTATAACGATAAAATTTTTGAATGGTTGGTGCTAACCTTTGGCCTGTGTAAAGCCTTGTATAGCTTGATACTGTTTTTTCTCCCCCTAACTCTAAACTTTAACGCTTAAACAGTGAAAACACTGTTTCACTTAAGTTTGGGGAGACCTTTTTGTGTATATATATTTTGTTTTCTTTTTCTGTTCATAATAAAAATAAAAAAAATTTAATAAACAAACAGGGGAATGCCGACAATTTTGACCCTCTTGGTGTAGCTTTACAGTAAGGACACTGTCAAGTTTAAGTTTGGGGATGTGCTCGGTAATCTTTCTTCCTTCGTATTCATATGTATATTTTTGAATTTGCATACTTATTTTAAAACCCATAAAAATAAAAAAAAATAAAAATTATAAAAATTGAAAAGTTCACTTTTGGGCATATTTGACTCAAGTTCAATTTAACGGTTGACTACTTAGGAAAAACTAGATCCTAAACTTAGTAAATTAAAAACTCTAAAATTAACCTTTCTTAAAGTTTAACTGTAGAAAATATACGTCCTTATAGTTTACTTAGAAATAGGCAAATTTTGAGTTCAGTTCTTGGGCTAAATCGAAATAAAGGAAGAGTATTGAAAGCTCTATTTTAAGTATAAGTCTGAAAAATAATTACCTTAAGTCTAAATTCTGAAAATATATACCCAACTTTACGCACTCACACGCACCTTAAAACTTGGGATAGTAGAGGATACCTTGAAATGCTCTTGTCCAAAATCCTTAGAATGAAGGAAAATAAAACAAAAGTATATGTGGTGAATAAAGAGATAAAAAAATGAACACTGGTTTTGTAATTACTTAAGGCAGTATAAATAAAAATATATATATAGAGAGAGAGAGGGTGCTTTATCACCTAGTGACTTAGACCAACTGGTTTGAGAGTCACTGCTAAGCCTCAGGTATTGCAAGACGAGGAATTATGCCTAAATGCGCAAGCACATTTTGTATTCGGTCGTTTAGTACCTCAAGAAGTATTAACGGTCGCATGAAAGATGTGTGAGCAATTTCATCTAAAATTCACTAACTAAACGTATTTTGGAAGATGGACAAGAGTATGATATTTTGAATTGAATTTCCAAGTGTAGAGGTGATAATTACACACACGTAGGGGTATATAATTGGAGTTTGGAGGAGTGATAGGAATAAAAGATAGGACTTATATCTTCAGTAGAGATGATAAAAATTCCTGAGTTAAGATTGCACCTTAGAAGGAAAACTTAGGAGATGCTGAAAGCTTTATAAACTTGCAAAACGTATATGATTTTAAGTTAAATGAAAAGGAAGCGTGAAAAATACGGGTTAATGGTTTCTAAGTTGAAGATAATAGAATTTCTTGCTAAAATACTGAATTGAAGAATTAGAGTCAACGTCCAAATTGATCGGATTTTGTGGGTAGTATCCGCTGAAAACCCTCAGGAGATAACACTCCTCCTACTAGGGACACCTAGAGGTTTAACGGCTTGTTGCACGAGCTCAGTGCAATTGCGTTCCCTTCGAAATTGAGATTAGGACTTTTCGAGAATAAATTAGCTTTGCTCGGGACGAGCAAAAGATAAGTTTGGGGATATTTCTTCATATATGATTTTTGCATTTTATTACAACCCATTCTTAATCACATTACATATAAATAGGTACTTTTGATCCATGTCTGCTAAATAGTTGCAGGTTACAGGTTCTCAGATCGTTACAGTGAAATTCATGAAAAGTCGCTACAAATGTGAGACTACGACCAACAATAAGATGAATCCGTATGATGTCACCTACCAGTTAAAAGAAAAAATGAAAATCATCAGACAGTTCAATGCACAAAGCACAAGGGCAACACAAGATTCAAGACTTCAACACGAAGCAAGGCAAAAGTCCATGTTATTCTGCACAGCTGGAAATCTGGAAAAAAGTAGAAAAGATTTCTAGGAACCAAGTGAATTAAACAGAAGGAAAAAGCAACATAAAGCATCCCTGAAGAACTGAGTCCAAGAGCCCACCAAACGGCCGCGGAACCGCGGTCGTACAATGCACGTGTCGGTACATGTGTCGGTGGGTATCGGTGTTTTGATCCGGCTTTCTTAGGGTAGTCTTGTAATTTTATGTATGGATCAGAATGTAAACCTAGTGTTTTTGTTATCTATAAATTGGAGGGCTCAAAGCCAAATAAAGTGTGCCTCTTAGAGGGTGCCTTTTTTTGGTGTGCCTCTTTGGAGGATGCCACTTTTTACTTCTTAGATTCATATTTTAATTCAGTTGTAATGCATTGTTGAGAGGTATCAATAAAGTAAGTCTTCTTTCTGTCTTGCATTCCTTTTTTTATCTGAATTTTAATTCCTGAAATTTCTTATCTGTTCTTTATTATCTGCAATTTAATTTGTCTAATAAAAATATAAAAAATGAATTTTACTGTCACCTTCCTAATGAGTGAGTAATTTCTCACATGTTAGGGTTAGGATTGGGAAGGTTTGAGAGAAGGAAATCTCTATCACTCCTCTCTTTGCCCATATAATTTTATTTAAAGGACCCCCTTTAAAATCAACCATAATCCACTCACTACGGCAACTTATCATACATGATAGTGGTGATTCCCTAATTAGACCGGTTGTGCTTGAATTAACTGGAGGTTAGGGCTAAGAGCCAAGAAAGGACGGACAAGGACCAAAAGGAAGAAACTACGTTTCTTCCTAGTCGTGTTAACCCCCATTGTTGACTATTACCCTAACACCTATATTCTTAACTAGGGCATTAAAATATGTGAGAAGAATCCCTTTTTCGAACTTACCAAATCCTAACCCTAGCAAGCCTTTAAATCAATTTAATCTCATTCACAGATCTTAAAACAAAACATAAAAAAAAATAGGACTTAACTCGTTAGAACTTAAAGAAAAAGAACACCATTTCCCTGTAGACCAACTCATACTCAACCGGCTAGCTACCAATCAACACCGTCTTGATTGCGGTATTCTTAAATTTAAAACGCACGCAAAAACGCGAACAATCAGGTACACCGAACAGGACTCGCCGAGGACCCCTATGTGGTAGTATACCTATCGTCAGATAGCAGTCCTCTGGTAAAACAAGTATAGGTTAGTCTGTAGACCCGAGATCGTCATAGAGTCTTGTGCGGTTCCCACTGTGCTTTGATTTCCTCCCTACCATGCTCAAAGGAGATGTGCAAACAGGTGGATTTTGGGTACAGTCCTAAGTCGTATGGAGGCAATGAGCGATAGGAGGGGTTTCGTCTCTCCTGGTATTGGGGGTTGATGTTGTACTATGCTCGATTGGCTATAACTGGAAGTCCTTGGCCAAGGCTGCTGCCGAGATTTACTGATAAGTTTTATCAGTAATTTGTCGAGCCGTTATAGGCCAGACATCGGCATGACTTATCACGTTACTGGGGTCTGACGATTTCCACCCCTAGACATGATATGCGACATATCAGACGAAGAGACCGGACTGTACGGTAGTATTACAGATAGGCTTAATGGAGACTATGGACAGGCTTGCTTGTTGATCTTCATATCGCTCAATACCCGGGTAGCCGTTACGTCCTGCTCGTACCGCTGATGGCTTGTAGGTGACTGATGTGATCATCACCTACTGCTGGCGTATTGACGAGTCTTTAGAGTCCCACACAGAAATTCCCTGGTTCAAGCGAAACGAAGTAGGACACATATGTGATATGTGTGTGGGGTTGATTAAATACGAGTATGTGATACCGTATTGTAATCTGGCAGTCATCTGTTATCAGTTCGGTTATATGTGATATGACCAAATTGTTGAATCAAGTGTTGATTCGATAATGTGATATACAGATAAATGATATTAGCCGGTCATATGTGATATAACCGGATTATTAGATCAAGTGTTGATTTAATAATGTGATATATATTATATTTGATATAATTATATCTTAACTAATAACATTAGCTCACTAATTATTCTTCATTAAGTATATATTAATATATGTTATATATATATATATATAATAATGAAGCATGACATTTAAATTTCTATTTTGTGAAAATGGAAATGAGGTGGAAAGTGAAAGAATGGTTGCAAGTATGGGATTTACTCTTGTTTTTTAATCTTGACTCACTATTCAAGCATGGTTGCAATTTTATATTGCATAATTCCATGCTTGAATGAGTGAGGGGTCAAGAGTTGCCATTCATTCTAGCTCATTCTCAACACTTAGCCAATTTTCTTGAGTTGCTCCCATGGTTGCTCTCTAGATTCTTCCTCCTCCTCTAGTCATGGATCAAGCTTCAACCCTCATATGTGATGTGAATCATGAAGTTTTAACACAAACTTGTGAGCTAATTACATCCCATACTTCACCATCCTACACTTGACTAGCGATCAAGTGTAGCGTGTTTCATACGCTAAAGAGTTTAGTGTAAATATAGCTTGAGTTGGAGGGACTTCGCGTGGATCATCTTCGGCACGAAGGTCATCGGAGGAAGCTCGTTCAAAGTCTCTAGAGAAGCCTAGTGGAGTCGCGGGACTACTACACGGAGCAAGTGAAGAGAAGGACCGTCTACAAAGGTTGTATTCTTGTTCTCTAGATGTAAAGTAGTTTACATTTGGTATTGTCTAAATCTATAGTTAAAGATTCTTGGATTAGGGTTGTTTAGCATGACAATTTTTTGAAAATGGCATGGACGATACCTCCCGAAACCTTGCTGTCGTGCTAGGGAACCATACACAAACAGGTAGTAGTTGGGTGTAGTCCTGAAACACTTGTAGACAGTAGCGAGCAGATAGGATTCGTCTCTCTCGGTATTGGGGGTTGATATTGGCCAGGGTAGTCGAGAAATACTGGTAAGGTACTCCATTAGTTTCTCATGGTGTATTAGGCTCTCCTCCGACACGACTTATCACGTTGTTAGTGTTGGGTTTTATAGCACGGCAGCTAGGTTTCGGGAGGCATCGTCCATGCCAATTTCAAATTTTTATCGTTCTATCTAACCCTAATCATAGATCGTTAACTAAAGAATCATACGGAATCGATAAAGCAAACAACTTTACTTCTGAGTGATAGGGATTACAACCTTTGTAGTGCGGCTTTGCTTCATAAACTCCAAGTTGTGGTCCCTTCGCTACAATCATTAAGCTCCCGAACACTAGAGAGACTCCTTGTGGTGAATGATCCTTGCTAGCTTGAAGTCTTCACAATCCAAGATGGTCTACCTTGAGGAGTCAGAAACCCAAGCTATCTCTTCACTAATTAGGGATTAGTGAAGCTAACACACTAATCTATATGGCTTTTATAGAAGAGGATGATGAAGTAGGAATTTTTCTCTCTCTTTTTTTTCTTTTTCTCACAATCTTTTATCACAAATGAAAAAGCTAGAAAAGCTTTTGGAGGAAGAAGAAGATGAAGTGATGAAAGAATAATTGTTGAGGTTAGAAATGCAACCATGGTTTAAGATGTCATACTTAACCCTTATAGAGACTTAACCATGAGCTAGGGTTAAATGTTAGGACAAAAAATATCTTAAGCTAGACAAAAAGAGTGGACAACGTCAAAGAAGCCTACAAGCTTCTACAAGCTTTCACCAAATATCAACCATGACAAAATCCACAATATTTGAATTACTTAATGATAAAAATAAACCCTAATCTTAACCTTAGCATGATTTAATTCTCATAAACCCTATTTGCATTTATAACCTAGCATGTTATAATGTCATATATCATATATATAATATTTTGTAACAAAAGGAAATAATACAATTAACATATATCACATATATATCAATGTATCATTAAGTGAGAAAAAGTAATTGCTTAAGTGAGCTTATATTAGTTAATGTAATGTAATATATCACATATATAATTATACATTAAATTATTAAATCAATACTTGATTTAATAATCCAGCTATATTACATATAACCAACTAATATACTATGTATCATTTTATCGAATCAACACTTGATCCGATAACCGGCTATATCACATATACCTGGCCGATATCACATATCGCGAGAATAGAATACGGTATCACATACACGTATCAATCTCGATCCTGCACATATCACATACGTGCTCCTACTCCGTTTTGCCTGAACCAGGAAACCTCTGTGTAGGACTCTAAAGACTCGTCAATACGCCGGCAGTAAGTGATGATCATATCAAACACCTATAAGCTGCAAGCGGTCAGCTAAACGTAATTGCCGCCCGGGTATTGAGCGATCAGAAGATCAACAAGCAAGCCTGTACACACTCCTATGAATCCAATCAGTAACACCACCGTACAGTCCGGTCACTTCGTCTGATATGTCGCATATCCATTCTAGGTGTGGTAAACGTCAGACCCTAGTAACCGATATGTCGTGTCGATGTGAGGCTCATAACGGGTCGAGAAAACTACTGATAACACTTACTAGTAGATCTCCATATCAGCCCTGGTTAGGGACTTCCAGTTATAGCCAATCGAACACAGCGCAACATCAACCCCCAATACCGTGAGAGACGAAACCCCTCCTATCGCTCATTGCCTCCATGTGATTCGGGACTGCACCCAAAAGCCACTGTTTTGCACGTTCTCATGAACGTGGTAAGGTGGAAATCAAAGCACAGTGCGAATCACACAAGACTCTATGACGATCTCAGGTCTACAGACTAACCTGTACCAGTATCACCAGAGAACTGCTATCTGATGATAGGTATAATCCGATCTAGGAGTTCTTGGCGAGTCCGTTCAGTGTACCCAGTCTCCACTGAGCACCCGTACACCATCTTTGGTGTCAAACACCAATGGATGTAGGATCATCCATCGCCCATCATATGGGTCAAGATGCGTATACGCTAGTCTACTTTGGATTATCGATGCCCTATCTCGATACACCCTCGACTAGGAACAATTATAGGATGTACTCTTAGACTACCCTGGCCCGACTAGTATGATCTGCATCGTAGTCCTAGTAGTCAAGTACATATCCTAAGGGCTTTATCAACATGTGAGAGCAAGATAGTAAACCAATACAAGTCAACATGTTTTGAAAAAGTGAAACCAGTTAACATACTATCATATCTAGCAAGAAAGTCCTCTTTATATATATCCAAGCATCCACTATAATATAAATCATATGTACAACAATGGCGTCTAGGGCATATACATAACTAACAATCTCCCACTTGCACTAAGGCCAGTCGTTGTAGTATCTTATACCCAACATCCTGAAGAGTCTCTCAAATTGTATCTGGAGTATGGCCTTCGTGAGTGGATCCGCAGTGTTGTCCTTCGTGTCAACTCTCCTGACCTCGATCTTACGACGATCAACTATATCCTGGATCAGGTAATGCCGCCTCAGAATATGCCTGGATCTCTGATGGGACCTGGGTTCCTTGGCCAAAGCCACAGCTCCATTGTTATCACAATACAAAGGTATTGGATGCTCAATGGACGGAACCACACCAAGTTCAGTGATGAACTTCTTCATCCAGACAGCATCGTTGGTAACGATGTATTCAGCCTCCATCGTCGTGTCTGTCACGATTTCCTCTTTGGAACTCTTCCAACACACCGCCCCTCCATTGAGAGTAAAGACAAATTCCGAGTGCAACTTAGAGTCGTCCTTATCACATTGGAAGCTCGAATAGGTTAAGGACTTCACTTGGAGTTCACCGTTACCATACACCAAGAACATCTCTTTAGTCCTTCTCAAGTACTTGAGAATGTTCTTCACAGCTGTCCAGTGACTCTCTCCTGGATCTGCTTGATACCTACTCACTACACTAGTGAGTATGCTATATCGGGTCTGGTACATAGCATCGCGTACATGATAGAGCCCACTGCCGAAACATAGGGTATCCCTTGCATGCGAGCTCTTTCCAAATAAGTCATAGGAGACATCTCTTTGGAGAGAGTGAGTCCAGAAATCGTGGGTAAATTCCCACGCTTGGATTCTTCCATACTAAACCTCTTGAGTATAGTGTAAATGTACCTGGATTGGGACAATCTCAGTATCCATTTAGATCTATCTCTATAGATCTTGATCCCCAAGATGCAGGAGGCATCACCTAGATCTTTCATTGAGAATCTATGTGATAAGAAGAGCTTGACCGAGTGCAGCATAGGAACATCATTTCCTATCAAGAGTATTTCATCCACGTACAATACGAGGAAGAAAACCTTACACTCTGCCACCTTCTTGTATATACAAGGTTCATCTACGTTCTTGATGAAGTCAAACTCTTTGACCACTACATCAAAACAGATGGTCCAACTCCGCGATGCCTGCTTTAACCCGTAGATGGATTTAAGCAGCTTGCATACCTTTCCGCTGTTCCCACTGTCTATGAAGCCCTCTGGCCGAGTCATGTATCCTCTAAATCACCATTTATAAAGGCGGTCTGAACATCCATTTGCCAGATTTCATAGTCATGGTATGCAGCAATGGCAACTAAGATCCAGATGGACTTAAGCATAGCCACTGAAGAAAAGGTTTCATCATAATCCACACCAGATCGTTGACGAAAACCTTTTGCAACAATTCTAGCTTTGAAAGTTTCAACTTTCCCATCTACACCAAGTTTCTTCTTAAAGATCCATTTGCTCCCAATGGGTTTTACCCCATCAGGAGAAAATTCCAAAGTCCATACTTTGTTGGTGTATATGGATTCCATCTCAGATCGCATTGCATCCAGCCATTACACAGAGTCTCCACTCATGATGGCCTGCTTGAAGCTAGTCGGGTCATCATCTTCCATGATGCAATCCACTCTCCCACCATCAATGAGAAAACCGTAGTATCTCTTAGGTGGATGAGGAACCCTACTAGATCGGCAGAGCGGCTGAGGTTCGTCGGGAACTATCGAATCCTCTGGTTCGACTAAATCTTCAGTTGTAGTTTGTGCTGCTAGAACTTCTTCCAGATCTACCTCATTGCCACTAATTTCTTTTGCAAGAAATTCCTTTTCTAAAAAGCTGACATGTCGAGAAATAAACACCTTTTTTTCCTCGCTGTGATAGAAAAGATATCCATGCGAATGTTTAGGATATTCCACAAACTTGCAAAGAACTGACCGTGCCACGAGTTTGTCCGGATTTTGCCTTTTGACATAGGCCGGACAACCCCATATCATAACACGTTTAAGACATGGTCTCTTCCAACTCCATATCTCATATGGTGTGGTAGGTACAGATTTAGACGGAACATGATACAATAGGTATGCAGCTGTCTCAAGCGCATAACTCCAAAAGGAAATAGGTAACTCAGCAGTGCTCATCATAGAGCGCACCATATCTAATAGGGTGTTATTCCTCCGTTCCGATACACCGTTGCGCTGTGATGTATAAGGAGGAGTAAGCTAAGAGAGAATCCCATTCTCTTTTAAATAGTCCAGGAACTCATTGCTCAAGTATTCTCCTCCTCGATCAGATCGAAGGATATTAATACTTTTACCTGTTAGGTTCTCTACTTCGTGCTTATATTCTTTGAATTTCTCAAAAGATTCCAACTTGAGTTTCAACAGGAACACATATCCGTATCTTGAGAGATCGTCGGTGAATTTATGAAGTACGAAGAACCATGGCATGTGTAGACATGGGACCGCATACATCACTATGTATCAGTCCAAAGAGTTCCGTAACTCTTTCTCCGTGTCCTCTAAATGGAGTTTTCGTCATCTTGCCTTTGAGACACGACTGGCAGGTATCATAAGATGAAAATTCGAACGGATTCAAATATCCATCCTTATGTAACATAGCTAGTCGTGTCGCATTGATATGACCTAGTTTACAATGCCATAAGAAAAATTCGTTCATTTCTGAACTTTTCCTCTTGGGTGTGTTTTGTACATTAAGAACCGTGGTTTGATCTAGAACGTATATGCCATTATTTAACGAGCCTGATCCAATCAACTTTTTATTCAGGAAGATATTCATAACATTATCCTGTACTACAAAATTATATCCTTCTTTACTTAATAAAAAAACTGATATAAGATTGCATATCAGGGTCGGAATGTATTAGCATTCGTTCATAATCAATGTATTACCATTTGGTAATACAATGTGATATTCGCCAACTGCTTTGGCTGCAACATTTGCACCATTTTCTACTCGTATGGAATGATCACCCTCTCCTAGTTTTCTTCCTTTCCTTAGCCCATCAAACATATTAAATATATGGGATCCCGATCCGGTATCTAATACTCAGGATGTAGAGTGAACTGAGAAACAGTTCTCGATAACTAACATACCGGAAGAAGATGCATCATCATGTTTATTCTTCGTTTGGGCAGCGTGAGAATCCAGATATGTTCTTATTCCCAGCTCAGTCTTATAACAATTATAAGAAAGAACGGTACCAACGTTCCCCTGCTCAGTATAACAAGCGGGTTCGGTCAGTACATTCATATTATCATCTTAATTAAGGCCTGACATGGTCGCTACCTGAAGAGAGATAGAAGAAAACACTTTTGCGTTTGCTCTTGCAAGATTAGATTGGTTATTATCTTATCTAATCAGGATGGCTCCCACTGTTTTCATCAAATCTTCCTTCAAACCCTAAAAAGTAAGACTAGCCGGGATTAATTACACCTTACAAGTTCACCAATCTTTCAGCCAGGCCAGTGTTGGTACTTTGAGGGAGGTTCCCCGTGGATTCGCACGGACCTAATTAAAATAAACCTCGTTTTCCTAGAGGCATAACCCCGTCAACACCTTTCTAGACACCTACTTGATCTGCTAATTGTGATGTGTAAAACTTTCCCATGAGTAACTCTTACTCGCCGTGGGTATCGGGATCCAACTATATCATAGAAGGTATGCAATCTCATTGCAAATTTCAACACCTGAAATTCCCGATAATGCTTTTGCCCCTAACCCCCTATGACCTTGACAAAGGCCAACAAACCATAGGATGCTAGTGAAGTTCAACCCGTCATTTCCCGATTGAATTAAACCCACCCGTACGACCCTTGACAAAGGCCAACAAGGTCGTACGACTACCCTAATCCAATCGCATAACATGCTTAAGCACATAAGTACTAGTCAGCTACCGCACACTACGCCTTGACAAAGGCCAACAAACGCAGCACGAATACTAAATAGTCTTTATCTGAAATGACGGAGGGCTACGACAGGTTTTTATGAAAACCTTTTGCGTAATGAACTTGATATCGTGGTAAAAACAAGTGATTTTGAAAAGGAGTATTTTTGAGTCTTTTACTAGTTTCGCTTAAAGAAGCCACTCCCGGTGAAGGGATCTCAGTTCCATACTTATCGAATAAGGTGCAGCATATTTCACAAATAACACTATGCAAAGCAAGAACTATAAAGTAATCAAAAACAAAACCGAGTGAGTTGTAGTATCTGCTAGTTTCGCTAAAGAGGTCACTCCCTGTAACACCCCAGGTATTATCCGGTATACCCATATATACCAGATAAGCATGGGGACCCACTATAAAACAATGGGGAATTTTCGAAATACATTCTGAAAAAGGACAGATCTGTACTATAAATGGAATGATACCACTCTTCGATACAGAGGCGCCTTTTAAGTGAACTGGTACTACATAAGCTTAAGAACTCCGTAGTTAAGCGTGCTTGAGCCAGGGAAGTTCTCGGATAGGTGACCTCCTGGGAAGTGGCCTCTGGTCGGGTCCAGTTAGCCCCGAAGGACAAAATCGTGTGGCTACGACCAGAGCGGACAATACTCTCTGTATTGGGGATGGGGCATGATAGAATGGTATCAGAGCTGGTTCCTCACTAGAAGGTCTGTGGTTGGAGGACGAACCATTGTTCTAAGTGGTGGAGAATGTAATACCCCAGGTATTATCCGGTATATCCATATATACCAGATAAGCATAGGGACCTACTATAAAACAATGGGGAATCTTCGAAATACATTCCTAAAGAGGATAGATCTGTACTATAAATGGAATGATACCACTCTTCAATACAGAGGCGCCTTTTAAGTGAACTTGCACTACAGGAGCTTGAGAACTCCGTAGTTAAGCGTGCTTGAGCCAGGGAAGTTCTCGGATGGGTGACCTCCTGGGAAGTGGCCCCTGGTCGGGTCTAGTTCTCCCCGAAGGACAAAATCGTGTGGCTACGGCCAGAGTGGACAATACTCTCTGTATTGGGGGTGGGGCATGACACTCCCGGTGATGGGATCTCGGCTCTTTCCTTATCGAATAAGGTGCTGGATATTCTACAAGGAATACCGATTTGCAAAGCAAAAACTAGAGCTACCCTTTTTGAAAATTTGATTCTACCACATCTTTTAGGTTTCTTTTTCTTTCATTAATCTCATTAATGACGTCCCATCATTTATGCTTCCTAATTATCATAGAAGAAACGAAAATACAACGTACGCTTTTGCTATCTGCATTAGCCTCAATATCCCGTTATGCACCGTTAGGTTACTTAACTAACGGCATACCGGGACGGGACTAGCGTGGGAGCAAAACATAAGCAACGTTTATTATATACCATATATACAATAATAAAGCATTCATCTCACGCATATAAAATGATCACATCATATTATATCAGAAGCAGAAGATAACATATGAAATATTGGATATTCTAGGAAGTCCGTGTTTTATTTTGAGCCTGTATAAAACACGGATTCTACGGTCGCGATGCATAACCAAACCCACAACCCTAGACCCCTACAAGAGCGACAAGCAACCCTACCAATTTTAGGGTCAGGAGACCCGGTCTCGACTCCTCGAGATGGCCTCCCACTGGACCCTAGAACCCGGTTGCTTGTGCTCTTCTCCTTGGGTCTATCCTAATGCGGATTAGTAAATAATATACAATGGTGAAATCATCCTCAACCTGGAAGTGTCCCAATAAAAGAATATTACATGAATGAAAAACAAAAACTTTCATCTCATATAAAACCCCCGACTATTCAAAATACGACGATCCAATATAACATATTTCAGCAACACATAACATCACATGTCATCAACGTAAGTAAATATGCGTATCCCAATTGTCATTGATGTAAGTCTACGTTAACCACCCCGGTACTTACGGGGAGGCGGAATAGCTAAAAAACAAATTTTTTATCACAATGTAATATAGACTACCTTAAGGATCTTTGCCAAACCATTTCTAACACACAACTATAGGTTCTATCTACTATGCTTAGGAGATTATACCTCACGAAAACGGTCCTTCGGGTCTTCCTTCCGCTGTCCTCCTCGTCCATGCAAGCTCCGAGGATCGATTCGGATCTTGGTCACCTCCGCGGCCTCCTAGAGTCGAAGACGATCCACCCGAGAGTCTATAGTCCGAGCTCCACCTCAAGCCGAGGTAACTAGGGCAACAAGTTTGCTACTCTTGATTCCTTAGGTGATGTAGAATATGATGGTGGATTTGTTTGTCTATCTGAACCCCAACTTGCTCAACACATGAGACCTTTTGGGAATTCTAGTGAGGAAGAAGAAGAAGAGCAAAGCTTGAGAGCTCAAGTGAAGAGAAAGAAATGCAAATGAGATAATATGAGCCATGGAAAAATAAAAAACCAATCTTTTATGATAATTATGATGGCTATGTTGATTTGACCACTATCATGTCTTGGTAAAACCAAAGCCAAAGAAGAGTCTAGAGCTCATAAGAAATATCCAAGTCAACAATGGTCAACTAGGTAAAATTGTCAAGCATGGTCAAATGGTCAAAGCAATTAGCCATAACACAATTATCATTAAAAAGATTAGTAAATATTTTTCTCACCTCATAATGGTTTTGACCGAATCAACGGTCAGAACCCCAATGAGGCACCTCCTTCTTCGCTCCTCACAACCGTGCATACACACCCGCATCCGCATTCCGTAGAATGCGAATGCACAGAAGACAAAACTAATCCATCTATACAATACTAGGATCCGGCTTAAACCAAAGCTCACTAGTATCGTCTGCCCGAACATCATACGCGCACAAGTGCACGTAAGTTATCATAGCCTTGCCGTAAAACCATACGGCATCTACACCTTTTACCCAGTGCAGGGAAACTCTCTGTGTGGGACTCTAAAGACTCGACACTACGCTGGCAGTGGGTTTAACTACAGACAGCAAGCGACCCTAGCTGTACGTAATGGTCCCTAGGTAGATGTCGATAAGAAAGCCGATGAGGTAAACCCATCCAAACTCCTACTGAGCCTGAATGTGACAATCTCTGTACAGTCCGGTCTGTTCGTCTAAGAGTATCGTATGTCGGGCCTAGGGGCAGTGAACATCAGACTTCTAATAGCGGTACAAGTCGTGCCGGAGTATAGCCCAGAACACCCGGAGAAACTACTGGAAACACTACCAGTAATTCTCGCTTGCCCTGACCAGAGACTTTGTCTAATTGCTCTCCTAGTCACAGTGCGATATCAACCCCCAATACCGGGAGAGACGAATCCTATCTAACCGCTAATGCTTCCAAGTGCTTCGGGACTGCACCCAACTACTACCTGTTTGCACGACTCCTTTGAGCCATAGTAGGGTTAATCAAAGTACAGTGGGAACACACTCGAGGCGAAGTAGCAGTGTCAAGTTGACGGACTAAGCTGTACTTCTGTCACCTGGGAACTGTTATCTGACGATAGGTATACTACCAACCAACAGTTCCCGACGAGTCCTTTCAAGTGTACTCGTAACCTAACGAGCACCCGCATACTATCTCCAGTACGACGTACTAATGGCTGTGGGACAGACCATCTCCCCTGCTGGGATGTGAAGCGTATACGCTAGTCTACTCAGGAATATCGATGCCCCGTCTCGATAATCCTACGGCCAGGGACCTGTATAAGAATGTGCTTGTAGATTACCCAGCCCCTACTAGTGTGATTGCCATCACAACGCTGGTAATAAAGCAAAGATCCTAAGGGTTCCATTAATATGTATAAGCGATATGCTAAAAGAAACACATCGACATATTGAAGTAGAAATAAAACAAGTAGCATACTACCATTTTGATCAAGATTGTCTATACAACTGTGAATATCCCAAGCTTCTATTAAGTAATATACAAACTAGTATGATACAGTAATGGCCTCTAGAGTATATACACTAACAATCTCCCACTTGCACTAGGGCCATGTACTGGCTTATCGAAGGCCTATCATCTCGATCAGCCGCTCGAACTGAGTCTGGGGTATGGCCTTCGTGAGTGGATCTGCAGTGTTATTCTCCGAATCTACTATCCTCACCTCGATCTCCCGGCGATCTACGATCTCCCTGATCAGGTGGTACCGCCTCAAAATGTGTCTGGACTTCTGATGGGACCTAGGTTCCTTCGCTAAAGCTATAGCGCCGTTGTTGTTACAATACAGCGGTATTGGATCAACAATGGTAGGAACCACCTGAAGCTCCGTGAGGAACTTCTTCATCCAGACAGCTTCCTTTGCGGCATCACAATCAGCTATGTACTCCGCTTCCATAGTTGAGTCAGCAACGGTTTCCAGCTTGGAGCTCTCCCAGCAAACCGCCCCTCCATTGAGGGTAAAGACATAACCCGACATAGACTTGGAGTCATCCTTGTCACTCTGGAAGCTGGAGGCAGCAAAGGCCTCGATCTAGAGGTCCTTTCCGCCATACACCAAGAACATCTCCTTAGTCCTTCTCAGGTACTTGAAAATGTTCTTTACTGCTATCCAGTGTTTCTTCCCTGGGTCCGACTGATACCGGCTTACAACGCTCAATACGTATGCTATATCTGGTCTGGTACACAACATCGCATATATTATAGAGCCTACAGCAGATGCATAGGGTATAGATGACATGTGAGCCCTTTCCAAATCAGTCTTGGGAGACATCTCTTTGGAGAGGGTGATTCCGTGACAAGCCGGTAGATTACCGCGCTTTGAATCTTCCATACTGAATCGTTTCAGAATGGTGTCGATGCATCTAGACTGCGAAAGTCCCAACATCCTCTTAGATCTATCACGATAGATCTGGATCCCCGGAATGTAGTTGGCATCGCCCAGGTCCTTCATGGAGAACCTCTGTGACAAGAATCCTTTGACTGACTGTAGCATAGGAATGTCATTTCTTATTAAGAGAATGACATTGTTGGTGTACATGGACTCCATCTCGGTCCGCATTACATCCAGCCATTTTACTGAGTCACCGCTCTGAATGGCTTGCTGGAAGCTAGTAGGCTCATTATTTTCAATGATGCAATCCTCTCGATCCCCGTCTATGAGAAAACCGTAGTATCTCTCGGACGGATGAGACTGCCTACTACTCCTGCGTAGTGGCGCTGGGATGTTCGGTTCTCCTGAAACTTCTGGTTCTACCAAACTTTCAGTAATAGCTTGTTGTTCTAGAATTTCTTCCAGTTCTACTGCGCTCCCACTTTTTTCTTTTTCTAAAAACTGATGTTCTAGAAAGTGGGCATGACGAGAAACAAAAACCTTTTGTTCCTCTGTGTAATAGAAAAGATACCCCGTGGAGTTCTTTGGGTATCCCACAAACTTACACAGTACTGAGCGTGCCTCGAGTTTGTCCGTATGCTGCATTTTTAACAAAAGCTGGACATCCCCATATCTTCCGATATTGAAGAAGGGGTTTCTTCCCACACCATATCTGATATGGTGTGGTAGGCACAGTCTTGGAGGGAACCTTGTTCAAAAGATATGCAGCTGATTGTAGCGCATAACCCCAGAAAGATCGCGGTAACTCAGCCTTACTCATCATGGAACGAACCATATCCAATAGGGTTCGATTCCGCCTTTCAGATACACCGTTATGCTGTGGCGTGTATGGAGGAGTAAGCTGAGAGAGAATTCCATTCTCTTTTAGGTAGTCCAGAAACTCGGCAGTTAAGTATTCACCACCTCGATCAGATCTCAGTGTCTTTATACTTTTGCCTGTTTGTTTTCCTACTTTGTTCTTATATTCTTGGAATTTTTCAAAGACCTCGGATTTATGCTTCATCAAGAAGACATGTCCATACCTGGAGAAATCATCCGTAAAAGTAATGAAATAGGAAAAACCACCTCTCGCATGTATAGACATTGGACCACACACATCACTGTGTATGAGTCCCAAGAGCTCACTCGCTCTTACTCCGTGTCCAGTGAATGGAGTCTTTGTCATCTTTCCCATGAGACAAGATTCATAAGTAGCATAAGACTGATGCTCGAACGGATTCAAGTATCCCTCTTTATGTAACTTTGTTAACCGTGTCTCATTATTGTGACCCAGTCTACAATGCTATAAGAAAGCCTGAATTAATTCCGAAGACTTTCTTTTAAGTGTGTTCTGGACATTGAAAACCTGAGCTTGATTCAATACGTATATTCCATTTTCTAATGTACCTGACCCAATCAGAACTTGATTTAGGTGGATGTGGACCACATCGCTTACAAAAGTAAAATCATATCCTTCCTTAGAAAGTAAGGATATAGATATGATATTATAAGCCATACTAGGTACATACAAACAGTTACGCAGAATCAATATCTTCCTACTTGTTAATCCAAGGTGATATTCCCCTACGGATTCAGCGTCCACGCTCATTCCGTTAGCAACCCTGAGAGTCATATCACCTACCCTGATAACTCTACGGTTTCTCCAAGCCTATAATGAATTACAGATGTGAGATCCTGATCCGGTATCTAGTACCCAGGAAGTAGGGTTAATTGACATACAGTTTTCTATTACAAACACACCCGAAGCCAAAGCCACAACATTCTTCGATCCTGGCTACTGGCTTTACTAGCCATGCAATCTTTCTGCCAATGTCCCTTCCCGTAACAATAGGAATGTCCCTCCTTCACTACATCCATTCCCGAAACTTTTGCCCTTCCCTTTCCTTCTTCTTCCCTTGTTTCCTTCACGGTATAAGTAGAGGGCAGAGACTGTAGAATCAAGTCAGTATTTGGCCTGTTCTTCAACGTGGTCTTCAGGTCCATGAGCTCATCAAAATAGCTAGTCTCTGTACAGACGTTTTCCCCTACAGATGACTCGACAGCCAACCTCGCTTGAAGCAATTCGTTCGAGGTCTCATATCTTGCGATACGAGATTGCTCTCCATATAAATCTTTATTATGGAGGAAGACAGAAACTAATTCCATCTTCTCATGCTGCCTCTGGTATGCACCATCAACTGAGGCCAACACGAGGCACTTGGCATTCGCACAGTCTTTTTCCGATGTCTTATGGATATCAATATCTATGACAGGGGAAACTGATCCTGAGACGGCAGGGGTTTGATTAGTTAAGAGGAGTCCCAGCTTGTCATGGTTAATGGACATCTGGACAGACTTTTGCCAGTCATAACAGTCACATTCAGTCATTTTATTATCTAGATGTAACCTATGTCTGGTCACTGGGTCGCTGCAATTAAGAGAGAGAGAAGAAAACACTTAGCATGATGCTCTTGCAAGTTTAGATTGGTCTTTAGTTTATCTAAACAGGATGGCTCCCACTATTTCTCGAATCCTTCCTCAAACCATAAAAGAAGAATTAGTCAGGATTGATCTCATCGTACAATACTTGCTTAACCGTTCAGCCAGGCTGGGTCGGTACTTCGAGGGGGGTTTTACGACGCTTTCGCGAAGTTTCTTAATTAAATAACCTCTTGTCCCTCTGGGCCTAGCCCCGCTAACACCTTTCTAGACACCTACTTGGTTTATAGTATTGATCGTTAAGTGAAATGTCTCCCGAAGAGTAGCGGATACTCACAGTAGGATCGGGATCCAAATATCATTATGTGATAATGCTGAAGGAATCCTACCAACATTATCAAACTCCAAATGGTATGCAGCACTAGCAAGTTTCAATTTCCATAGAAACACCCGATATGGATTTTTGCCCCATGCTCTTATGATCTTGATGAAGGCCAACATATCATAAGTCACATGTCAAGTTCTACCCATCATTATCCAGGTTAATTTGAACCCACCCGTACATACCCTTGACGAAGGCCAAAATCGTAGTACGACTGTCCCAAACCAGCGCATCTATCTATGATACAGATAAATATTCAACAGCTACCAATCACTATGCCTTGGCGAAGGTCAAAATACATAGCTTGAATACTACTGAACATTTAACTGAAATGACGGAGGGCTACGAATGGTTTTGGCGAAACCGTGAACGTAGTGAACTTGATATAATCGAAGGAACCTGATAGCTTTTAAAAGTAGTGGTTTAAGCTCCGCGTTTTTAAAAGTTTTCTATTTTGGAAAAAAAACGAGTGGTTTTGAAATTGTTCCAACGATTTAACTTTGTTTTATTTTTTTTGCATTAAAATAATGCATCCCATCAATAAATCCTACCATTGCAGAAAACAATGAAAATATGACGTACGCTTATGCCATCCGCATTCACCACGGGCCCCCCTCATCACCCGTTAGATTACTTAACTAACGACAGAGCGGGGGATGGACTAGCGCGGATGCAAAACATAAGCAACGCCTACTAGATATCATATAAAGATATATACATTCGTCAGACGCAATGATAGCCATTCCAGATCACAGATGAACACATTGGATATGCTAGGAATCTGTGTTTCGTTCGAGCCCGCAACGAAAGACGGATTACACAGTCGCGATGAATAGCCAAACCCTACCCTAGACCACTACAGGTGCGGCAAACTACCCGCCAAGTACCCGAAGTGAAGCAACCTCCCTCAACAACGTGAGTAGGCTACTCGGCACTTCAAAGTACCCGGTAGTTTGTGCACCCCACCTTGGGTCTATCCTAGGAGCAAAAATAGAAAAAGAAATAATATACAATGGCGGCTACAACCTCAACCCGGATGTGCGGCCATAAAATAATATTACATCAAATTACAAATTTTACATTGAATGAAAAATGAAAACTCTCATCTCGCATCCCCGGCTATTCATCACGACAATCCAACAAGTTCATATACATAATCCAACATCATAGATCACAGATATGTACAACCCCCACTAATCGACGCATAGCGATTAGTAGACGTTCAGTACATATATCACATCACAGAAGATCCGATTAGCAAAAGTACTTAAAATTTCGATCGATTACCAGATTTGAATCTACCCCAAGCACAACACAGTACTCAACAAAATCTGGGCAGAAACAAAATATCAGAGAAATCACAAAATACAAATCTAGACAGACTGCAGGAAAAACGAATTGAGTCGGCGTCGACTCGGCCGCGGATCCGCGGCGAAACACTTGGTTTCGTCGCTCTTCCGCGGCGTTCTGACGATTCACGAGCTCGTTTTTCTTGTGTGTCCTTCAAAAAGCCTGGACGTATTTTTAAGGTCCCTAGAAAAAATTTTGGGCCAGATTTTAAAATCGACAGAAAACGAGCATTTTAGATGTATTTTTGCAATTTTTCCGGCGATCGAATTTCTAACAATTTGCTAACAAGTTAGTAAAGGTTTAGCGAGGCTCTGATACCACTGCAAGTCTACGTTACCCACCCCAGTACTTACGGGGAGGCGGAATAGGTAAAAAACGAATTTTTTATCAGAAGGTAACAAAGACTACCTTAAGGATCTTTGCCAAACCATTTCTATCACACAACTAGAGGTTCTATCTACTATGCTTAGGAGATTATACCTCACGAAAACGATCCTTCGGGTCTTCTCTCCGCTGTCCTCCTCCTCCATGCAAGCTCCGAGGATCGATTCGGATCTTGGTCACTTCCGCGGCCTTCTTGAGTCTAAGACGATCCTCCCGAGAGTCTGTAGTCCGAGTTTAAGTCTATGGTAGCGCCTCGTCCGTCTGTCCGAGGCCAAAATGCGGAAACGAAAAGTTTTTCGAAACTCGTAACCGGCGCTATCGTATACTTTCAACCCGGATCGAACCATTAACCTACAACTAGCAACTACAGAAAGGGTTGGAAAGCAATACCGATCGATCCGTGTCCTTCAGTCTTTGGCCACCATCCCAAGCTCCTCGCGGCATCTCCGATCTCGATCTCCTCGCCGGAAAGGGCACCACATCATCGAGTCTTTTTACGGGCTCCCGCTTCGTCCGAAGAAACTCGGGCACGAAGTTCGCTAGCCGACGTGTCCAAGGCGAAGTAGAGAATGTGTGTGATAACTTTGTCTCTTGCAACCATTGCATGGATAGAGGTTGAAGATGAAGCCATCAATGGAGGTTGTGAGCTAGAGGAAGAAGAAGAAGAAGAAGAACCTTTCTTTTTCTTTTGTTGTATGTTTGATAAAATGAGAGAGAGGGTTAGAATGAAAAATACAAGAGCTAACCCCTACTCATGGCTGCCCTCCCTCTCTCCTCTTATCATATCAACACACAAATCAAACAATAATGTGACATATGCACATAAAAAGAGACCATGAGTCACTACCCTTGCACATGCCACATTAAATGCACTCCATCATAACCTTGAGCTCACAATTTCCATTTGCAA
Organism: Agapanthus africanus; assembly: GCA_030015575.1. Classification (NCBI taxonomy): domain Eukaryota; kingdom Viridiplantae; phylum Streptophyta; class Magnoliopsida; order Asparagales; family Amaryllidaceae; genus Agapanthus; species Agapanthus africanus. The sequence continues at coordinate 283,135,293 of CM057343.1, read as the reverse complement.
ACATTAATCCAAATGTTTGCAACAATAAAAAGATACGGCAACATCTAAAGTAAACTCGTGACGGATCATAAGGATACCCCTCACCTGTATATACATACCAGCATCCGCATTCCTACTGAATGCGAATGCGATGAGACTAAAGTAATCCAACAAATCTAATACTAGGATCCGGCATAAACCAAAGCCCACTAGTATGATCCGTCCGATCATTATATGTGCACGACTGCACGTATATGATCGAACCCTGCCATATATCATACGACCTCTACAACGTTTCACCCGAAACTTGAGAAACTGTCTATGGGGGACTCTAAAGACTCGTGAATACTTTGGCTGTGGATTTAACCACTAGCACGTCAGAGGTACTAGCCGTACGTAACAGGCTACCAGGTATTGACCAAAAGGGAGGTCGATGAGCGAACTCATCCTGACACCCTACTGAGCCTGTCAGTGACAATATCCGTACAGTCCGGTCCGTTTGTCTATGAGCATCGCATGGCGGGACTAGGGAGTTGGTAAAAGTCAGGCCCCCAAAAGCGGTACAAGTCGTGTCGGAGTGTAGCCCAGAACACCCTGAGATACTACTGGAATACCTACCAGTAAATCTCCTGCCGTGGCCAAGGACTTCGTGTAATGGATCTCCTAGACACAGCGCGATCTCACCCCCAATACCGGGAGAGAAGAAACCCCTGCCGATCCACTCACTGCCTCCATATGGCTCGGGACTGTACCCAACTAAAACCTGTTTGCACAACTCCTTTGAACCGTGGTAGGGTAGTAATCAAAGCACAGTGGGAACTCACACGAGACAAATGATGATCTCAGGTCGATGAACTAACCTGTACACATGTCACCAGGAAATTGCTATCTGACATCAGGTATAATACCAACTAGCATGTTCCCGGCGAGTCCTGTCCGGTGTACTCATGACCCAATGAGCACCTGTATACATCTTAGATGAACCAACTGACACCAATGGCTTGTGAGACCGGCCACCGCCCCTCGTCGGGGTCTCGACTGTATACACTAGTCTACTGATGGAGTATCGATGCCCAGTCTTGAAACTCCCATGACTAGGGACCACTTTAAGGATGTCCTTATAGACCCCAGCTCCCACGTATATGATCGCCATCGTATTGCTGGCAGTCAAGCAAGAATCCTAAGGGCTCTATCAATGTGCAATAGTGATATGTAAGGTCACCTGAAGCAGTACACGATGATAAAGATAAACCGGATAGCATACTATCATCTTGAGTAAGACTGTCCTACCGGTATAAGTCCTCCCTCAATCATTGCAATCACGTGCCTGTGATCCAATAATTGACTCTGAGGGCACTATATCCAACAATCTCCCACTTCCACTCAAGGCTAATTATTGCAATGTCACATACTCGCAGCCCGTGTGATACCGAACACCCAACTCTTCTATGAATCAGTCTCACAAAGCCCGTTTGCGAAACTATTGCGTTCGAGGAATAGCCTCAGTGAGTGGATCCGCCCTGATGTTTCTTTCTATGTCTTTCTTTATCCAAGTTCGTGGAGAAAGCCATCTCCCGAAATGAGCAATACCTGTCTTAGAATATGTTTGGATATCTGATGGGACCTAGTTCATAAATGAATTCCAAATCCAAACTTCTTAGACTGTATCGTCTACTGAAATTAATCAGTGTCCTGCGCCATTCCTCCCTCAGTATCCGCTTGGACCACCTGTCCAAAATACTGCCCCTCGTCAGAGGGAAAACTACAACTCTGACAGCCACTCTGTCATCCAGGTCACCTTAGAAGCCTGTAATGATATTCATCTCCCAAAAGAGGCTGTTGTTATCATATCCCTAGAACATCCACTTATGTTCTAAGACTGCTTCCGAACGTTTCTCCAGGATATGATTAATATCACAACTTGTTGCATCTCATGCAAAAACAATATCTAGTGTGGTACTTGACATCTCATGATTGACTCAATTGTCTAAGCAAGTGATCTGCCAATCATGCACATCCCTCTCCCCTTTAGTCTGTAAGACACCTTTAGAGAGGGTGACTCCATCACCTGCAGGTACACTACCGTGCTAGGAGTCGTCCATTCTAAAACACCTTTAGAATGCTGTCTGAGTACCCAGATTGGGAAACTACCCAAATCTAGATCTAAAACCATAGATTTAGTAACCAGAATGTCTGATATAAAATCCATGTCCTTTGTGGAGAAACTACTGTGTGACAACCAACGTATAACCGATCATAGTATAGGAATTTCACTTCCTACTCTGTGTATGTCATCCAAATACCAGGACATCACACCCTACTACCTTCTTATCAGATCCATCCCCTATTCTGATGAAGTCAAAGCCCATGACTGTCACATCAAAAATAGATGATCTTTCTCCGATATATCTGCTTTAACATATAAATAAACATAAGCTACTTGTCCACAACGTTTCCGCTGCTCCTACTGATTACGTCAACCCTCTGGTAGAGTCATATGCACGTGCACTTCTAAAGCTCGTTTAGAATGACGCTATACTCATCCTCCTGCCGGGTCTTATAGTCTGGAATAACAGTAATGTCTAGTCTGGGGAAACAAGAACCTCCCTGTCACCGTCCTTGAGGCTGCCGAAGTACCTCTCGGGTGCCTGAGGTTACCCACCATATCTGCGGAGTGGCCAATGGAATGTCAAACCAGATTGAATCTTTAGGTTCTTATCAAATTTTCAGTAATCGTTTGCGGTTCTGGAATCGCTTCCATTTCTACCATACTCCCACTACTGTTTTCTGAAAAAATCCATTTTAGTAAAACTGTGGCGAGTCAAGAATAATTCACTATTGATCATCCAGATGGTAGAAAATTAACCCTCGTCATAGCCCGGGTCAACCCACAAACAGCCATTACAGAAAGCCTTGAGTTATCCAGAGTCTGGTTTTAAGCATAAGCAGGACAACTCCCCGTACCTTAACATCGTTAAGATATGAACCCTTCTATATCCAATATAGAAACAGAAGTTAGTTATATATATATGCCCTAGAGGCCATTAATGTACATACGATGTATATTGTAATGGATGCTTGGACATATATAGGGAGGACTTTCTTGCTCCACATGATAGTATGCTATCTGGTTGTACTTTATCTTAACATGTACTCTGATTGTCTCTATGTTACATGTTGATAAAGCCCTTAGGATATGTACTCGACTACTGGGACTATGATGAGATCATACTAGTAGGGCCACGGTAGTCGACGAGTTCATCCTATAACTATTCCTAGTGGAGGGTGTATCGAGACAGGGCATCGATACACCAGAGTAGACTAGCGTATACGCATCTTGACCCATATGATGGGCGATGGATGATCCCATATCCATCGGTGTTTGACATCAAGGATGGTGTACGGGTGCTCAGTAGAGACTGGGTACACTGGACGGACTCGCCGAGAACTCCCAGATGGTATTTTACCTCACGTCAGATGGCAGTTCTCCGGTGACACTGGTACAGAGTAGTCTGTTGACCCGAGATCCTCATAGAGTCTTGTGTGATTCCCACTGTGCTTTGATTTCCATCATACCACATCCAAGAGGCCGTGCAAAAAGGTAGCTTTTGGGTGCAGTCCCGAATCACATGGAGGCATGTTCATATCAGATTTTTGCATTTTCATACCGCCCAATTTTTATCACATTGCATATCGGTAGATACTCTTGAGCCGTGTTTGCTAGTCAATTGCAGGATACAGGTTCTCGGTTCTAAAACGGTGAAATTCATGGAAAACACGACAAAATCCGGCTCCCTGCCAACCTCAGATAAAACACGGATCTCCGCTCTTTATCCGTCTGTTGCCACACACCAGTTTAAGAGACGAAATGTCAAATCAATGTCATTTTCATGCACAAGGCTCAATGGCAGCACAAGATCCAAGAAATCTACACGGAGCTCGAGGAAATCATGACAAAAAGATACACATCAAATCACCTTTTGCTCAACAGAAATTCTGGAAAAATCGTGAAGAAATTATGAGAAAAATCATATACCATACTGAAGCACATTACAATCCAGGAGATGTCACCAAAATTGGTGACCCAATTCCCTAAGTAGGCCGCGGAACCGCGGCCTAAGCATGCTTAGGCCGCGGATCCACGGCCATACTGGCGAGTCAGAAGGTCGTATTTCAGGGGTAGTTTGGTCTTTTTGTATAGAGGCAGAATTTTGCCCTAGGTTTTCATTTTCCAGCCTATAAATACCCCAGATCCTTGTGAAGAAAGGGGTGCATAATCTTGTATTTTTCTAGGTTTAGAATACTTGTTTCTTCTTCCTCTTCTCATCTCTTCTCCATTAAAACTTGCAGTGAGCTTTGTGAGTGAAGAATGATGAATAAAGAAGATCCTTTTGCTATTATATCTTGTCTTGTTCTTTTATAATTGCTTGTAATTTTAATTTCTTAACTTAGTTGTTGTTATTTCTTGTTGTTTCTTTCTTTTCTCTTTTCCTTTATCATTAAAACAACCATGATGCTTACGCTTGATCCTTGCCAAGGTGAGATCGCAAATAACTAGTTGTTATCTTCTAATCTCCTTCTTTCTATCTTCCTCTTTTGTTTTGTTTTTCTTTTCATTATGATGTGTGAGTAGTTTCATACTTGTTAGGGTAGGATAAGGGAAGTTTGAGAGAAGGAAATCTCTCTCACTCTTTCCTTGCCCAACAACTTAATTCGACTACCGTTAATTGAACCACAATCCGCTCCTTACGGCACCGTATCTTACATGATAGCGGTGATTCCGTAGTGAGACCGGTTGTGGTTGAATTAACCGGAGGTTATGGCTAAGAGCCAAGAACGGACGGACAAGCACCAAAAGGAAGAACTTATGCGTTGGAAAGCCTAGCTTATACTCACAAGTTCTTTCCTAGTCGTGCTAATCCCCGTTGTTGCCGATTACCGTAACACCGATATTGAGAGGGGCAACGAAAGATGTGGGAGACTCCTAACTCAAACTAACCTAATCCTAACCCTAACAAGCTCTCTTTACATATCATTTTACCACTTAATTATTCACAACAAATCTGGAAAACTGGACTTAACTCGTTAAAGCACATAGAAAAAGATTCCCATCTCCCTGCGGACGACCCGTACTCAACCGGCTAGCTACAAGCGAAACCGTCTTGATTGCGGTAATTAACTAAACTTGAACACGCAGAATCTCTACCAATCAAATGGCGCCGTTGCCGGGGAGACGGTAGTTTATTTCTTTGTGTAATTTCGGGTTAACTTGTGAATATAAAAACAACTGAAAAACAACAAAAAAAAAATATACTTTGTAAAAAAATCATCTTGTTATTTTTGATTAGTTTTTGTGCAAGCGTACAGGAAAATACGGAGTTCGAGTTCAGTACCAAAGACGTGGGAAGATAGACCCACATTTCGCGGCTACACCGCGACGGATCAAAACGAAGCAAACGATCTACTGTAAGATTTTGGAGCAGTTACAGTGAGAAAATCCAGATTCAGGGTCTTAGAAACAGCTGAGGACACCCAAAGAAGCCCACACCAGAAAACAGGAGCCCCAATTCCTTAACATAGCCGCGGAACCGCGGCATTAGGGCCTTATTGCCGCGGAACTGCGGCCACTTGGTGTGGTCAGTGTGCAAAATTTTCTGTAAGTGTCTATATCCTTCTCCCCACTCCTCTGGACTCCAATAAATTGTGTTTTCTGCAGCATTCTTTATGCAAATTCTCTTCCCCTTTCCAATAAACTGTTCTTATGCAGGATTCTTTGCGCCGCGCTAAGAATAAAAATTGTTTGCAGTTGATTTGTTACCGCTTTGCATTCTTTAATACGGACTTAAGGGGCTTGAAACCAATTCAGATTGGGTGGGGATTTCATCACCCTACCCAGGACCCCAAAAATCACAAAAAGCATATGCATTGTCCATTGTTAATTCAAAAATAATAGACTCAGCCCTAAGGACTTCACGCTCATTAGGAGAAGTTAACCGTGTTTAGAACCTCGCTTAACGGTATATTGTTTACGGGGTGTCTAGGAAAGTGTTAACGGCGCAACCGCCAAAAGAGAAAGGGTTACTTAATTAAGGAACTTCGCGAAAGCGTTGGAAAACCTCCCCTTATCTCTGCACTTACCTGGCCTCGTGATCAGTGTATCTTAAGCCCGTTTCTCGACACAGTTTTACTTCGACAATCAAGTTCTGGAGCAGGTCTAGCAGACCTAGGTAACCCTAGATCTAGGTGTGATTGTGTATATCTTGTTTGTGATTACTTAAAGCCGTAAGTCCGTACATATTTCTGTAAAGATCTTTCTAAAAAAGAAAAAGAAAAAATCAAAAACTTTTATAAAAACTTGCCCTTTGTCGCCAAATCCATTTTTCACCCACCACCCATCGTTTCTCCATTGACGTTTTCTTACCCTCACCTTCTCCGCTTTGACTATACTAAACTCGTTTAGTGTATGTCCGCTTGGACTCGGGACACTAGCGCCCGTCTAGTCCGCGTTACGTTAGTCGCTACCGACTACGCGATCGACTCAGACGTCGATACTCCGTCCACTCCCTTTTCACCCCTTCCTTTGCTGGCCAACTCCGACGTTGACCGGAATTCTGTTCATACATCTTCACCTTCACCTTCACCAACCTCTTCTTCCGCGATGTCAGGATTTAATCCGAACATCTCTTTGACTACCCCTGGATTGGCTCCACCTCCTACGGAGACCAATAACCCACCACCACCGCCTGTTGGAGCGCCGCAGCGAATCGCGCTCCAGGATCGTTTCTATCCCACCCGTTCTGCACTTCCCACCTGCCTTTCTCTTCTGCCGGCCAATGGGGACAACTTTGAAATTAAGCCCCACTTCATCAACATGCTTCCACGATTTCATGGGCTTGAATCTGAAGATGCCTATATCTTCATCAATAAATTTCAAAACGTCTGTGCCATGATGAAAACTACCCAACTGTCGGACGATGCTATACGTCTACGGGTCATTCCGTTCACTTTATGCGATCTTGCTGAAAAATGGCTGTATAGCACCGCTTCCCATTCCATAACCAGTTGGGACGAGTTTGTAAAAGCGTTTCTAAAGAAATTTTATTCGAATCATAAAACCGCAAGGATTCGCAATGAAATCAACCAATTCTTTCAGCTTCCTTCTGAACCCTTCTGGAAGTGCTTTGACCGGTACAAAGACCTTCTTGTTCAGTGTCCTCACTACGGTATAGAGAAATGACAACTTTGCCAAACCTTATACGAGGGCCTGAACCCAGCAACGAAGCAGTTGTTGGAAACCATCTGTCAGGGCCACTTCCTATCAAAATCTGACGAGGAAGCGTGGCAGTTCTTTGACGACCTTGCGGAGCAAACGCTACAATGGGAGAGCACCAGACCGACTTCTTCTTCTTCTACCTCCACTTCTACCGGTCAGTCTAGGGTAGGAATTCACCAACTTGATATCTCTATTGCGATGAAAGCTGAAATGGCTGCAATAACAAGAAAGCTTGAAGCGATAGAGAGCAAATTTTCTTCTCCTGCTCCTGCCCCTGTTCTCCCCCTTCGTACCATTTACGCTTGTTGTTCCGATCCTTCTCACTTGACCGAAGAGTGTCCTTACAATCCACCATCGCAAGGACAGGATCAGGTTAATGCTGCATTTCAGCAAAGACCGAGGAATGATCCATACTCTTCCACCTACAATCCCGGTTGGAGGAACCACCGCAATTTCGCCTGGAATCAGAATCAGAATCAATTCCAAGGCAACAATTTCCAAAGGGCCCTTCCGCCGCAACAACAAGCGCAACAACAAACTCAGTTTCAGCAGCCCTTCCAACTCCAACCTTTCCAAAATCAGACGAACAACTTTGCACCCAACAATTCTTTTCCACCAAACAACTTTGTTCCGTCAAACAACGATAAGGTTTCCTCGCTCGAACGAAGTCTGGAGGCGTTCGTTAAACAATTGACTCAGTCCACCGCCAACATCCAGTCTTCCATTCAATCCTTAGTGCAACACACTGCCGCACATAGGCAAAGCATCAAGACCATCGAGGCCCAGATTACACAGCTGAATGCGGCCTTAAGCGAGCGAGAAAAGGGGAAGCTCCCGTCCCAGCCACTCCCAAATCCCGGTCACCCACATAATGCACATGTTGCTCTTGAACAACAGAACCATAATGTGAGTGCCGTGACCACATTGAGATCGGGAAGGATGCTGCAAAACAACAATGGCAAACGGATCAACGATGACACCCCGGCCGCTGCTTCTTCTTCTTCTTCTTCTTCTTCGTCTTCTGAGCCTATTCTCCGTTCTTCACAAGGCTCTCCTTCCTCTTCTTCTTCTCTGAATGGACCCACTTCTCACTCCACGAAAACACCTGTTCTGGGATCCGTTCTAACTCCACAATCTCCTCCTCCAGCATTAGACTCAACCAATTTTCAAAATGTTCCATTTCCAAACCGGTTGAGGTCAAATAAACAAAATCCTCAAATGGAGAAGATTCTGGAGTTATTTAAGCAGGTTAACATTAACATTCCTTTTTTAGATGCTGTCCAACAAGTCCCATCCTACGCGAAAATCTTAAAGGACTTGTGCACGAAAAAGAGGAAGTCTCAGGTACCCAAGAAAGTTTTCTTGGCTAGTGCTGTGAGTGATGCCCTTACCTAATCTTTACCACAAAAACGGAAGGACCCTGGCTGTCCTACGATTTCAATTACCATTGGGGATAAGAACATCAACCGCGCACTATTAGATCTTGGTGCCAGTGTTAACCTGCTTCCGTACTCAGTATACGAGAAATTAGGCGTCGGAGAGCTGAAACCCACGCACTGCACTTTCCAAATGGCCGACCGATCGATCACCCATCCTAGGGGTGAGCTAGAGGATGTGTTAATCAAAGTCGGGGACTTCATATTCCCCGTTGACTTCATTGTATTAGACACACAGCCTGTAGCTAACCCCCGGAATCAAATTCCGGTGATACTCGGTCGCCCATTCCTTGCAACCTCAAATGCTGTGATCAATTATCGCAATGGTTCGATGAACCTCTCTTTTGGAAACATGACGATTGAACTCAACATTTTTAGGTTGGGGAATCAGCCCGCCGAACCTAATGCTCATATACTGGACGTCTGCTCGATCCAGGAGATCACCCTAGAAGAATGTGAATTCGAGGAGTTTCTGTTTGATCACGATAATCTTGACGCCACTAGTGCATTCCTCCTCGAACCTGCTGCTGTTTCTGCGCCCGACAACGACTATGAGTGTTTCACGTTCTTGAACGATCTTAGCCGCTCGCAACCCGAGTTTGAATCCTTCGAATTTCCGGATGAGTTACCTGAACCATCCGACTCGGTCGCTTACACTCGTTTTGAACCTTTGCTGGAATCTTTTGAGTTCGAGACCGTTTCACCAATCTTGCCTTCAATCGTTTCTCCTCCCACGCTCGAACTCAAGCCTTTGCCGTCTCACCTTAAGTACGCTTACTTGGGTGAGAATGAGACCCTACCTGTCATCATCTCGGCTTCTCTAGCTCCCGAGCAAGAGAAAGCCCTTCTCGCGGTCTTGCACAGCAACAGGCAAGCTTTTGGCTGGTCCATGGCGGACATCAAGGGGATTAGTCCCCTGATCGTTGAGCATCACATTCATCTGATGGATGATGCCAAACCAGCCCGGGATCCACAAAGACGTCTCAATCCAGTCATGAAAGAGGCGGTGAAGAAGGAGATCGTAAAATGTCTAGATAGTGGTATCATTTACCCTATCTCTGATAGCCAGTGGGTTAGCCCCATCCACGTTGTCCCCAAGAAGTCGGGCATCACTGTCATAACCAACGAGGCGAACGAGTTAATCCCTACTCGCACCCAAACTGGTTGGCGAGTATGCATCGATTACAGAAAACTCAACGCCGCAACGCGGAAAGACCACTTTCCGCTACCTTTCATTGACCAGATGCTTGAACGATTGGCCGGACACAAGTACTACTTCTTTCTTGATGGCTACTCCGGCTATAATCAAATTCCCATCGCCGAAAAAGACCAGGACAAGACCACTTTCACTTGTCCTTTCGGCACGTTTGCATATCGTCGCATGCCCTTTGGGTTATGCAATGCGCCCGCTACCTTCCAGCGTTGTATGATGGGAATTTTCTCAGACATGGTGGAAAAATTTCTGGAGATCTTCATGGATGATTTCTCCATCTTCGGCGATTCCTTCAACGAGTGTTTGCTGCATCTTGACGCTGTCCTTACCCGATGTAAGGACAAGAATCTCACTTTGAATTGGGAGAAATGCCACTTCATGGTGCGCGAAGGTATTGTCTTAGGACATATCATCTCGCAAAATGGCATAGAGGTTGACAAAGCAAAGATTGAGGTCATTTCCAATCTACCTCCTCCCCGATGCGTCAGAGATATCCGAGCCTTCCTTGGCCATGCCGGTTTCTATAGACGGTTCATCAAGGACTTTAGCAAGATTGCTAAGCCCTTGACTCTTTTGCTGGCCAAGGATACGCCATTCGACTTCAACTCGAGCTGTGTGACTGCATTCGAGTCATTGAAAAGCTCACTCACTTCTGCTCCCGTTCTTTCTTCACCTGACTGGACGCACCCATTTGAGATTATGTGAGATGCATCCGACTTTGCCATTGGTGCTGTCCTTGGACAACACATCAACAAGATGCCGCACGTAATCTATTATGCGAGCCGCACCCTGAACGATGCCCAACTCAATTATACAACAACTGAGAAGGAATTCTTGGCTGTTGTATTTGCTTTAAAAAAGTTCAGGCCCTACCTCATCGGCTCTCCAGTCATTGTCTACACCGACCATTCTGCTCTGCGCCATCTTTTTGCGAAGAAAGATGCAAAATCTCGGTTAAACCGTTGGATCCTCTTGCTTCAAGAGTTTGACCTTGTCATTAAGGACAAACGAGGATGTGAAAACGTGGTTGCCGACCATCTCTCACGACTTCCTTCTTCGCCTTCGCTTCTAATTCCGATCAACGACGTTTTCCCGGATGAACAGCTCTTGACAGTATCTTGCGAACCCTGGTTCGCAGATATTGTGAACTATTTGGCCACGGGATTACTACCGACTGAATGGTCAAGTCAGGACAAACTTCGCATCTTATCCCAAGTAAAACACTTTTACTGGGACGAACCCTATTTGTTCAAGTACTGTCCCGACCAGATTATTCGTCGGTGTGTCCCTGACGAGGAATTCAAGAGTGTGCTGTCATTTTGCCACGATCAAGCGTGTGGCAGGCATTTTGGGCCCAGAAAGACAGCCAAGAAGATCTTGCAATGTGGTTTCTACTGGCCACAACTCTTCAAAGATGCTCACGACTATTGCAAGACTTGCTCCCGGTGCCAACACATGGGCCGGATATCCCGGAGGAACGAGATACCGCTCCAACCGATCTTCTTTGTGGAGATTTTCGATGTTCGGGGGATAGATTTCATGGGGCCGTTTCCCAGCTCTTTTGGGAACTTGTACATCCTTCTCGCTGTTGATTACGTCTCTAAATGGGTCGAGGCTGTGCCCAGCCGGACTAACGACAACAAGGTTGTCATTAGGTTTCTTAAAGAAAACATTTTCTCCCATTTTGGGCACCCCCGAGCGATCATTAGCGACAATGGAAGTCATTTCTGCAACAAGACTTTCGAGGCCTTGATGCGGAAATACTCCATTAATCATAAGCTATCCACGCCCTACAACCCCCAAACCTGCGGTCAGGCCAAAGTTTCAAATCGGTAAATCAAGCAGATACTGGAGAAGACGGTTTCCAAGAACCGTAAGGATTGGTCGCTGAAACTCACTGATGCCCTTTGGGCATTTCGAACCGCTTATAAGGCCGACCTTGGCATGTCTCCCTATCGGCTTGTGTACGGAAAAGCCTGCCACCTACCTGTCGAAATAGAGTATCGCGCATTTTGGGCGATAAAGGAGCTGAATCGGTCTCTCGAAGATGCGGGCAGCCAGCGGAAGCTGCAGTTGAACGAACTGAGCAAGCTTAGGGATGAGGCTTACGATAACGCGGTTGTCGTTAAGAATCGAACGAAGGTGTTTCACGATAAACACCTTTTGCGCAAAACCTTCGTACTTGGTCAGCAGGTACTGCTTTACGACCCCAGACTTCACTTCCATCCTGGAAAGCTCAGATCTCGCTGGAAAGGGCCGTATTTTGTGCGGAATGTATATCCGCAGGGCGCTGTGGATTTGGAAAATCCAAAGGACGGTTAATTTTTCAAAGTGAACGGACACCGACTAAAACCGTACCTTAGCGCCGAACCAACAGAGGAGCTCCTATTCTTACAGGAGCCGGTTTACCCTGCATAATCTTCCTCTGCCTACCACCAAACTTCGGTTATCCAGCCAAGAACAGTGGACACTGTTCCAAATAAGTTTGGGGGTATGTACAAACCATTTTGTATATATTTGTGTATATTCTTTTTCTTTTCTTTAAAAACAAAAACAAATAAAAATTGTGTATCGCTAACCGACAATTTTGACCCTTCAAATGATCTCTTCATGCAATGACAGTGAGGACACTGTCCAGTTTAAGTTTGGGGGGACGCTCGGTACGCATTTCTTACCTTCGCATTCATATGTATATTCTGCATCTGCATATTAAAATCCATAAAATCCATAAAAATCTGAAAATTTTCTAAAAATATAAAAACTTTTCTGTCAAGTTAGCTTGTGGAAGAACTCTGATTCAACATTTCGACGGTTTTGTTTGATAAAATAAGAATAACTAAATCTTATGTTTAGATTTTGAAAACCTGAAAAATAACTCTCCTTTGAAGTTAACTATAGCTGATATACGTCTTTACATCACACTACACGTGTCGTGAGTTTTTGGAAATTAGATGACAAGTCTTTTATGTTTAAAAACTTTTAACAGATAAATGATTTTATGAGGATCAAATAGGTTTGTTCTGAAATAAGTAATGTCAAGAATAGTTTATGAAGTAAAACGAATATGAAGGAATGTTATTGATGCCGTAATTGGAACTAAGTCTGAAAAATAACCCATCTGGAACTTGATTGGAATGATTACACACCAAACCCACTAAACACGACTTTTATCCAAAAAAAATAACTGAACTGCCGGTTATATCTCCATTCGTATTAAATCATCTGATTTTCACGCCAAACTGTCTTTTGTTTTTGGACCTAGGTAACTTGAGTAATTAAGTCCGCTGGGGTGTTTCTACACTTAATGCCCTAAAACCAACTGGTTTGGGTGCATTCGCCCAAAGCTCGCTAAGAAGCCTAGAAAGTCCAGATTAAAACAAAGTCAAGCAAGTGTTCTCTCCGAGTTAAAATTCCTAACGGTTCTTTGTGTGAGAATAATCTTGATAAAAGACAGGCTTTTATAAAAAAATTTAGCAGAGATATGAAGGTTTTACTCTATGATAAAGACTATTGCACGTTCACAGAGGTGTGTATGAAATGAAAACAAGAAAAAGGTGGAGTGAAGAATAAGACCTAGTTTTCCTGTTAAGGAAGATAGAAATTCTAAAGTTGAAACTTTACTGGAAAACGAAACTTGAAAAATGCTTAACTCTTTATAAAACTTATGTGATCCTTTCAAAATTTTTATCTGGGCTTTATTGTGTGATATGAGGACTTTATTCGACCCTTCTGGAACTTAACGACACTATTTGCACTGCACGTAAAGACATATAAAAGCTGTAGTTAAATAAGAAGCGAGGTGTGAAAAATAAGGGTTTGATAGTCTAGACTTGGGACCATAGAATTGTTATTTTCTGAAACAAAACTTTAGGGTTTGAATCTTAGTTATTTTACAAAACCAACTTGACTGGATTTTGTGGGTAGTATCCGCTGAAAACCCTCACGAGACAGCACTCCTCCTACTAGGGACACCTAGAGGTTTAACGGCTTGATGCACATGCTCAGTGCAATCGCGTTCCCTGCGAAAGTGAGATTAGGAATTTTTTTATGAATAAATTGGCTTTGCTCGGGACGAGCAAATGATAAGTTTGGGGGTATTTGTTCATATAAGATTTTTGCATTTTCATACCACCCAATTTTTATCACATTGCATATCGGTAGATACTCCTGAGCCGAGTTTGCTAGTCAATTGCAGGGTACAGGTTCTCGGTTCTAAAACGGTGAAATCGTGGAAAACACGACAAAATCCGGCTCCATGCCAACCTCAGATAAAACACGAATCTCCGCTCTTTATCCGTCTGTTGCCACCCACCAGTTTAAGAGACGAAATGTCAAATCAATGTCATTTTCATGCGGCTCAATGGCAGCACAAGATCCAAGAAATCTACACGGAGCTCGAGGAAATCATGACAAAAAGATACACATCAAATCACCTTTTGCTCAACAGAAATTCTGGAAAAATCGTGAAGAAATTATGAGAAAAATCATATACCATACTGAAGAACATTACAATCCAGGAGATGTCACCAAAATTGGCGACCCAATTCCCTAAGTAGGCCGCGGAACCGCGGCCTAAGCATGCTTAGGCCGCGGATCTGCGGCCATACTGGCGAGTCAGAAGGTCGTATTTCAGGGGTAGTTTGGACTTTTTGTATAGAGGCAGAATTTTGCCCTAGGTTTTCATTTTCCAGCCTATAAATACCCCGGATCCTTGTGAAGAAAGGGGTGCATAATCTTGTATTTGTTTAGGTTTAGAATACTTGTTTCTTCTTCCTCTTCTCATCTCTTCTCCATTAAAACTTGTAGTGAGCTTTGTGAGTGAAGAATGATGAATAAAGAAGATCCTTTTGCTATTATATCTTGTCTTGTTCTTTTATAATTTCTTGTAATTTTAATTTGTTAACTTAGTTGTTGTTATTTCTTGTTGTTTCTTTCTTTTCTCTTTTCCTTTATCATTAAAACAACCATGATGCTTACGCTTGATCCTTGCCAAGGTGAGGTCGCAAATAGCTAGTTGTTATCTTCTAATCTCCTTCTTTCTATCTTCCTCTTTTGTTTTGTTTTCTTTTCATTATGATGTGTGAGTAGTTTCATACTTGTTAGGGTAGGATAAGAGAAGTTTGAGAGAAGGAAATCTCTCTCACTCTTTCCTTGCCCAACAACTTAATTCGACTCCCGTTAATTGAACCACAATCCGCTCCATACGGCACCCTATCCTACATGATAGCGGTGATTCCGTAGTGAGACCGGTTGTGGTTGAATTAACCGGAGGTTATGGCTAAGAGCCAAGAACGGACAGACAAGCACCAAAAGGAAGAACTTATGCGTTGGAAAGCCTAGCTTATACTCGCAAGTTCCTTCCTAGTCGTGCTAATCCCCGTTGTTGCCGATTACCGTAACACCGATATTGAGAGGGGCAACGAAAGATGTGGGAGACTCCTAACTCAAACTAACCTAATCCTAACCCTAACAAGCTCTCTTTACATATCATTTTACCACTTAATTAATCACAACAAATCTGGAAAACTGAACTTAACTCGTTAAAGCATATAGAAAAAGATTCCCATCTCCCTGCGGACGACCCGTACTCAACCGGCTAGCTACAAGCGAAACCGTCTTGATTGAGGTAATTAACTAAACTTGAACACGCAGAATCTCTACCAATCAAGGCAATGAGCGATAGGAGGGGATTCGCCTCTTCTGGTATAGGGAGTTGATGTTGCGCTGTGTTCGATTGGCTATAACTGGAAATCCCTAGCTAAGGTTGCTGAGATTTAATGGTAAGCGTTATCAGTAGTTTCTCGAACTGCTATAGACCTCATATCGACACGACTTTTCAAGCTATTGGGGTCTGACGTTTACCACCCCTAGGCGAGATATGCGACATATCAGATGACGAGACCGGACTGTACGGGAGTGTTACTGATTGGATTCACAGGAGAATGTACAAGCTTGCTTGTTGATCTTCTGAGTGCTCAATACCTGGGTGGCTGTTACGTTTAGCTGACCGCTTGCAGCTTATGGGTGTTTGATATGATCATTACCTACTGCCGGCGTATTGACGATTCTTTAGAGTCCTACACAGAGGTTTCTTGACTCAGGCGAAATGGAGTAGGCGCACATATGTGATATGTGCAGGACCGAGGATAATGCGATATGAGATACCGTATTCTATTCTCGCGATATTTGATATCAGCCGGGTCATCGGATCAAGTGTTGATTCGATGAATCGGTAAATGAGATATTAGTCGTTTATATGCGATATAGACGGATTGTCGGATCATGTGTTGATTCGATAATTTAATGTATAATAATATATATGATATATTAAATTACATTAACTAATATTAGCTCACTAAAAGATTCTTTTTCTCACTCGGGTAATACATTGATATATATGCGATATATGTTAATTGTATTATTTTATTTTGTTACAATAAATATAATATATATGTGATATATAATATTGTAACATGATATGATTACTAATGCAACATGTTTAGTGCAGATTAAACAAGATTAGGGTTTGAATTGGGTTAGTTCTTTCTAGAAGTTTCAAGAAGGTTTTTTCTTTTGTCATGAAAGAGATATTATGCTTGATATTTATGTGTGACTTATTCTTAACCCAACCCAAACCCTAGCCCTAGTTAAATCTCTACATGAGTCATCCTTGACCATGGTTGCAAGATTAATCATTATTACACTTTCATTTTTCATCACAAAAGGAATAATTCATTGATCTTCTTCTTCCTTGACTTCTTCATGGAAAAACCTTTCTAGATTTTTCTAAGTGATGATTATGTGTGAGAAAAAGATTATAAATGAGAGTGAAAACCCTACTTCATCATTCTCATCTATCCTTGCCCTTTAGATGAGAGTGTTCACTTCATTTAGTGAGTGAGAGCTTGTGTTAATGAAACTTCATGGTAGATCATCTTTGTTATCGAAGATCGGAAGCAAGCTTGTATCTTTTTCTTCGTGGAGCCTTTCGAGAGTCCAGAACACGATGATCGCAGCGAAGGGACCTCAACACGGAGCTTAAGAAGTGAAGGACCGGATCTACAAAGGTTGTAATCCCTCTCACTTAGTGTTAAAGTATTTAACATACTTGTTTTCACCTAATCTCTAGTTTAAAGATCCGGCTTTGGGTTGTTCGGCACGGCTAAATTTTAAATCGGGCATGGTTGATACCTCGTAGACCCTTGTGCGTGTGCCTATCAACCCTACAGTGGTATCATAGCCAAGCTAGAGCTTTAGGCGAAGTCTGGGCGAAGTTTAAAGTTCGATCGAACCCCGAAACCCCAAAACATACCCTTCTCTGGAAATTTTGTAAAACTGTTGATTTTTCATATTAAAAATACTCAAAAAAATCAGTACGATATTTTAGGAATTATTGTGAAATACGACATCTTAATTCCACTAAAGGGCCGCGGAACCGCGGCAATACCTTGCTTGCGTGGCGGTTCCACGGCGGAATAGTAGAATTAGGGTTAGGATTTTGTACATTAACTTCAGTACCAACATCCTGATTCTTCTGGGAATTTTGAATTATACTCAAGTGTTGAGTTTTTGTAAGTGCACGGCGGCACCCCGGTCGTCAAACCGATGGACAAATGCGGAAGCGGTGATAAACTTTAATTATGCGAACTTAGCAAACCGGCACCACGGCGCACTAAACCCCGGATCGGGCCATTAAACTAGTTCTAGCAAAGTAACAAGATAGGGAAGAGATATACCGAGTGATCCGAGTCCTCCGGTCTTCTCGTCATCATCGCGATCTCTCGCGGAAACTCCGGTCGTCGCCTCCTTGCCGGAAGGGCACCACATCGCCTGTTTCTTTTACGGGCTCCCGCCTCTATACCGAGGCAACTCGGGCATGAAGCTGGCAAGTCGACATGCCCAAGATGTGCTGTAGAATGTGTAGTGTAGAGGCTATGTCTCACTTTGGGGTTATGTTGCCTTTGATGGAGGTGAAGGAAGAATGAGCTTTGGAGGGAAATGAAGTTATCAATCTTTTTCAAGGAAAATGAGATGATCAAATATATCTCCACACAAATGAACCTCTCTCTCATCTAAAATTGGCCGGCCACTTCTTATTGAGAATGGTGGAGAGATTAACAAAACACAAGAAGGGAGGTGAGTGTAGGATAAAGCAAGAGGTGACCACAACATCAACCATACTCCATTCAAATCAAACCCATACCCTCTCATTAATCACAATTAATGCAAGAGAATCAAAATGATGGTGGAAAAGAAAAGATGCCATCATAATCAAAACATTTGCAAGAAACCCCTCCACAAAGTGTTATTTGCAAACATGCAAATAACCCCCTCCGTCGGAAAAGTCCGGCCGGAAAAGAACAAAGGAAAACCGGCCGGAACGGAATGCAAACTGGCAACTCCAGAAAACTGGTCCCGTAATTAATTACAGGAAAACCCCGATACTGTGCATACACACCCGCATCTGTATTCCGACCGGATACAAATGCAAAGAGACAAAATCCACACTGTACTAAACTAGGATCCGGCTTAAACCAAAGCAGGCTAGTAATGTTCGTCCGATCCTGATCCGTGCAATACCGCACGTATCTGATCGAACCCTGCCATATATCCATACGGCCTCTAGTACAAACCGTCCGATCCTGATCCGTGCAATACCGCACGTATCTGATCGGACCCTGCCATATCTCCATACGGCCCTCTACAGCGTTTCGCCCGAAAGCTGAGTAACTGAAAGTGTGGTGGACTCTAAAGACTCGTCAATACAATGGCCGTGGATTTAACCACTAGCACGTCAGAGGTATAAGCCAATACGTAACGGGCCACCAGCTATTGACCAAAAGGGACGTTGATGAGCGAACTCATCCTGACACCCTACTGAGCCTGTCAGTGACAATATCCGTACAGTCCGGTCCGTTCGTCTATGAGCATCGCATGGCGGGCCTAGGGGGTTGGTAAAAGTCAAACCCCCAAAAAGCGGTACAAGTCGTGTCGGAGTGTAGCCCAGAACACCCTGAGATACTACTGGAATACCTACCAGTAAATCTCCTGCCTTGGCCAAGGACTTCGTGTAATGGCTCTCCTAGACACAGCGCGACCTCACCCCCAATACCGGGAGAGACGAACCCCCGAAGATCCGCTCACTGCCTCCATGTGGCTCGGGACTGTACCCAACTAAAAACCTGTTTGCACGACTCCTTTGGAGCCGTGGTAGGGTAGTAATCAAAGTACAGTGGGAACTCACATGAGACAAATGACGATCCCCAGGTCGATGAACTAACCTGTTACACATGTCACCTGGGAACTGCTATCTGACGTCAGGTATAAGACCAACTAGCATATTCCCGGCGAGTCCTGTCCGGTGTACTCATAACCCAATGAGCACCTGTATACATCTTAGGTGAACCAACTGACACCAGTGGCCTGTGAGACCGGCCACCGCCCCTCGTCGGGGTCTCGACTGTATACACTAGTCTACTCTGGAGAATCGATGCCCTGTCTCGAATCTCCCACGACTAGGGGACCTTTTAAGGATGTGCTTATAGACCCCCAGCTCCCACTTATATGATCGCCCTCATACTGCTGGTGGTCAAGCAAGAATCCTAGGGGCTCTACCAACGTGTAATAGCGACTTGTCAGGTCACCTGAAGCAGTACACGATGATAAAGGTAAAACCAGATAGCATACTATCATTTCGAGTGAGACTGTCCCACCGGGATAGGTCCCTCCTTCAATCATTGCAATCACGTGCCTGTGATCCAATAATTGACTCTGAGGGCACTATCTCCAACAATCTCCCACTTGCACTCAAGGCTAATTATTGCGATGTCGCATACTCACAGCCCGTGTGATACCGAACACCCAACTCCTCTACTACTCAGTCTCATAAAGCCTGTTTGCGAAACTCTTGCGTTCCAGGAATAGCCTCAGTGAGTGGATCCGCCTAGATGTATCTTTCTATTGTCTCTCTCTATATCTCAAGTTCGCGGAGAGAAAACCATCTCCCGAAATGAGCAATACCTGTCTTAGAATGTCTGGATGTCTGATGGGGACCTAGCTCATAAATGAACTCCAAATCCAAACTTCTTAGACTGTATCGACAACTGAACTTAATCAGTATCCTGCGCCATGCCTCCCTCAGTATTGCCTTGGATCACCTGTCCAAAATACTGCCCCTCGTCAGAGGGAAAACTATAACTCTGACAACCTCCTTGTCGTCCAGGTCACCCTTGGAAGCCTGGAATGATAACCGTCTCCTAAAGGAGGCTGCCGTTATCAATTCCCTAGAACATTAACTTATGTTCTAAAACTGCTTCCGATTGTTTCTCCAGGATTGGATCAATATCATCTTATTGCATCTAGTGCAAGAACAACATCTGGTGTGGTACTTGACATCTCATGATTGACTCAATTGCCTAAGCAAGTGATCTGCCAATCATGCGCATCCCCTCTCTACTTTAGTCTATAAGACACCTTTAGAGAGGGTGACTCCATCACCTGCAGGTACACTACTGTGCCAGGAGTCGTCCATTCTAAATACTCTTAGAATGCTGTCAAAGTACCCTGATTGGGAAACTACCCAAATCTAGATCTAAAACCATAGATCTAGTAACCAGTATGTCTGATATAATGTCCAAATCCCATGTGGAGAAAACCACTGTGTGACTACCAAAAATATAACCGATCGGAGTATAAGAATATCACTTCCTACTACCTTCTCAACAGATCCATCCCCTATTCTGATGACGTCAAACCTATGACAGTCACATCAGAAACAGATGATTTAACTCCGCTATATCTGCTTTAGTCTATAAATAGACATAAGCCTGATGTCCACCAATGCTTCCGCTGCTCCCAACTGACTACGACAACCCTCTGGCAGAGTCATATAGATGTGCACTTCTAAAACTAGTTTAGAACGTCGCTATACTCATCCTCCCACCGGGTCTCGCAGCCTGGAACAACAGCAATGGCAAGTGTGGGTAAACAAGAACTTCCCTGTCACCGTCCTTGAGGCTACCGGAGTACCTCTCGGGTGCCTGAAGTTACCCACCTTATCTGCGGAGTGGCCAATGGAATGTCAAATCAGATTGAATCTTTAGGTTCCTTATCAAATCTTCAGTAATCGTTTGCGGTTCTGGAATCACTTCCAGTTCTACCATACTCCCACTACTGTTTTTGAAAAAATCCATTTTTATTAAAACTGTGGCGAGTCAAGAACAATATCACTATTGATCTTTCTTATGGTAGAAAGTCAACCCTCGTCATAGCCTGGGTCAACCCACAAACAGCCATTACAGAAACGTGCCTTAAGTTATCCAGAGTCTGGTTTAATCATAAGCCGAACAACTCCCCGTACCTTAACAATGTTATGAAATGAACTGTACTATATCCAATATAGAACCAGAGGCACTGATTTAATTGAACCAGATTCAAATCATGCAGCTGTTTCCAGTGCATGTCAACTAAATGGAGAGAGGCCGATCAGCGTTACTCAACTTAGGAATGCTTCCAATTATGAGTAACCTGAAAGAGAAGCAATTTCTCTTTATCATTACTATCAACCGAATACCATACACAAGTATCTACATCTTCGATCACCTTGAAGAATCCCGATACTTGCTAAACCTGGTTCTCTACTCTATTCAAATACCTATAACTCCTCAAAACTTAGACCCTATGTTTCTACGAACACATGTCTAAGAACTAGAGAAGTTAAGAGTAAAACAGAATATAGTATGAGGACCAACCCCTCTGTCCTAATGGACACTGGACAACATACAATACTCTGTATGAGTCCGCCGAGTCTGATAACTCATTCACTGTGTGTCGTAGGTTGAAAACTGTACTTATGGTTAAGAAGAATTACACCGCTGTTTAATGCTCCTTACCTAACCATCCACTGATATAGGTAAATGTCATCGACATAATATCAAAAGGTATATCTCACTCTATGAAAATAGACGTACAGATATATCAATTTGAAATTGGTGCACAACAGCGGATATTCAAAACCAAACATTTGCCGACCGGCAAACAGCCCAGGTGATCTCCTCAAATATCACCGATTACAACGAATCCCGATATAATGAGGATGATCACCCAATTCCCAATAACTTACTCCCACTCATCATCTGTAAAGCCATACAGATGTGAGAATCAAACCTGGTAAATACATACCCTGGAGCAAGTGTCTAATCAGGAAATCAGTATTCTTTTAACAGTACACAGTTGAACTGAAACATTGAAATGTTTCGATGGGGTATCCTGGTATTCCTAGTAATGCCTCTACCATTATCCAGATTCACAACTATAACCGTATAATTCTTTGCCACCTCTCCAAATCCCTTTATATGTCTTTAGTCATTACCTTCTGCACACCCCATTAGGCCAATTGGTTTTCTTCCTTCCCTACCGTTCGGCACCAGCCTATGGTTTGGAAGAAGACTATCCAATAAGCATAATGGGTGTACTGTCCTAACCCTAGGAGCACTCGCAATGCGAGAGAAGGTGAAGATAAAAGACAACCGAATAAACCTTATTCCTATTTCTCCTGGACCAGAATCCATCCCCGAACTGGAACAAGTTCCTTTCGAGTTCGTACATAACCATACGATGGAGTATCCAATAAACTGTGGATCTTCGTAGTGATACGGAGTGTCCTGGAGAAATACAAAAGTGATTTAGGATTGGCGAAGAAAAACTTGGTTTGGTCGTGAATATCAGTCGCAATTTACTTTGCCCTCTTACTAATCCCTTGCTTTGTCTTAATCTTAATACCTTCTGCACACCATCGTTATGCTAATTGGTTTTCTTCATTCCCCACTGTTCGGCACCAGCCTAAAGTTTGGAAGAAGACTATCCAATTTGCGTAATAGGTGTACTATCTCCTAAACCAAGGAGTACTCACAACTTGAGAGAAGGTAAAAGGGAAAAGACAACTGAATAATCCTATCCGTTTTCTCCAGAACCAGAAACCATCCTCGAATTCCTTTGAGTTCGTATCTAACCATACGATGGTTTTGTCCAATGGAAGTGGACGTTCGTAGTAATACGGGGTGTTCTGGAGAAAAGGGTAAAAAGTAGGAGTGGCAATGAGGTCTGCAACTCTGACAATCCAAAAGCCAGTGTTAAGAAGGTTCGGTCAACTTGGTCACTGAGTCATAGTCTTAGGGTCGGGTTAATGGTCGCTGCCAGAGAGAGAGAGAAAAGAAACACTCAGCGTGCACTCTAACCTAGATCAGAATGGTTACCAATTTATCTAATCAGGAAACCTCCCACTGTACCTCAAATTCTCCTCCAAACCTGAAAGAAGAATTAGTCGGGAATACCCGAGGAGTAAACCAACTCATCAGTGGGAATCGGGATCCAACTATCATCGCATGATAACGTGACGGAATCCGCTCACGGTATCACACTCCAGAAGGTATGCGCATATCTGGCAAGTTTCAGTTCTTTTGAAACTCCCGATGTGATTTTTACCCCATGCTCTTATGACCTTGGCGTGAGGTCAAAATATCATAAGTCACATGTCAAGTTCTACCCATCATTGTCCAGGTTAATTTGAACCCATCCGTACATACCCTTGACTTAGGCCAAAATAGTAGTACGACTGTCCCAAACCAACGCATCTATCTATGCAACAGATAAATACCCGGCAACTACCAAACACTATGCCTTGGCGTGAGGTCAAAATACATAGCTTGAATACTACCGAATATTTAACTGAAATGTTGGAGGGCTACGAATGGTTTCTGGCGAAAACCTTTAACGTAATGAACTTGATATCGTTGAAGGAACGGATAGCTTTTTAGAAAATATAGTGACGAAAACCTTTACTAAAGAGGTCACTCCCGGTGAAGGGATCTCGGCTCTTTCCCCGTAGAATGGGGTGCAGGATATTCCAAATGAATACCACGATGCAAAGCAAAAGTAATCGGCTATAGTGAAGTTAATGCCCTGACGCAAACTTCTGTCCAAGGGGTCACTCCCGGTGAAGGGATCTGGGCCCTTGCCTCGTCGACTGAGGAGCAGGATATTCCAAATGTATACCACGATGCAAAACAAAAGTGAACGTCCTTGCAATAACCGCTTTTTGAAAAGTGTTCCAACAACATCAGAATAGGTTTGTTTTAACTTGCATTGATCCGAATCAACGCAGTCCCATCAATTGATCACACCACAAAGAACGAAAATATACTGATGTACGTATATGCCATCCGCATTCGCCACTGGGTCCCGTCATTACCCGTTAGGTTAGCTAACTAACGACAGAGCGGGGACTGGACTAGCGCGGATGTAAAACATATACAACATCTACTAATATATATACCAATATATAGTATTTCGCTCAAGGCGTCAATAAAATGCAACATCACAGAAATGTACAGCATCACAGAACAATACAGATATCTGGGATCCCCGGGTTTCACAGAGCCACTACTGAAACCCGACGTTCCCCTGGTCGTGTGGATAGCCTGTGCAATGAAATCCTAGACCCCTACGGGCGCGGCAAGTCACCCGCCAAAACCTGAAGCGAGGCAGCCCCTTTCAGCACCGTGAATGGACCACCCAGCACTTCACGGAATCCGGTAACTTGGGCACCCTACCTGGGTCATCCTGTACCCCCTACGAGTGCGGCGAATAGCCCGCCAATTCTAGGGCGAAGCCCCCTCCTCCCAATGCCATGAGATGCGGGCTTGTTGCCCTCCAGAACCCGGCTATCCGTGCACCCCTCCGCGGGGCAATCCTAATACAGAAAGTAAAATATACATACAACGGGTACATCGACCGCAACCAGGTCGTGCCCTAAAAGAATAATACAAACAGGCAGTGACGGCAGTCCATATGTCGGACGCTCGCCCCGCAATATCAAATGTACATAATACAACAAAACTATACTAGCATTGCATCCAGGCTATCCCCCACGACCGATCCGCAACATCACAGCAAAACACAGAACATCAACGTGAAAGTCACGTTCGCAAATCCGTCTAACCGGGCTATAGCAGTTAGACCGGATTTACCGATCGAGTGACATTCACGGTCGCAGATATAATGTAAATACTGTGAAAAATGTGTTTAAAATATCCGATCGATCAAATAATTAACAAGTGGGCCCCCAAGCAATACTGTAGCACTCACAGAAATTCTGGGCCCAATTTTAATATTCCAAAACCCCTATTTTTAGCCCACAAGCCCACTGAAAAAAAACGATGACATGATCCCTCATTACTGCGGCGGATCCGTGGCCTAAGAAAGCTTAATGGCCGCGGATCCACGGTCTCACTGAGGGATCGTGTTGTCGAATTTTTCCAGTGTTCTTAGAACTCCCTGCACATCATTCTGAGACAACCTGAAAAATTTTTGGAGCCAGAAAAAATTAGACAGAAAACTGATGTGAGTGAAAATGTAGATTTTGGAATTTTGGTCGATCGGAAATGCAAAACACATCAAACGAAGCTAGACGAAGTTAATGGCAAGGCTCTGATACCACTGTAAGTGCACGGCGGCACCCCGGTCGTCAAACCGACGGCCAAATGCGGAAGCGGTGATAAACTTTAATTATGCGAACTTAGCAAACCGGCACCACCGCGCACTAAACCCCGGATCGGGCCATTAAAATAGTTCTAGCAAAGTAACAAGATAGGGAAGAGATATACCGAGTGATCCGAGTCCTCCGGTCTTCTCGTCATCATCCCGATCTCTCGCGGAAACTCCGGTCGTCGCCTCCTTGCCGGAAGGGCACCACATCGCCTGTTTCTTTTACGGGCTCCCGCCTCTATACCGAGGCAACTCGGGCATGAAGCTGGCAAGTCGACATGCCCAAGATGTGCTGTAGAATGTGTAGTGTAGAGGCTATGTCTCACTTTGGGGTTATGTTGCCTTTGATGGAGGTGAAGGAAGAATGAGCTTTGGAGGGAAATGAAGCTATCAATCTTTTTCAAGGAAAATGAGATGATCAAATATATCTCCATACAAATGAACCTCTCTCTCATCTAAAATTGGCCGGCCACTTCTTATTGAGAATGGTGGAGAGATTAACAAAACACAAGAAGGGAGGTGAGTGTTGTTGGAGATAGTGCCCTCAGAGTCAATTATTGGATCACAAGCACGTGATTGCAATGATTGAGGGAGGACCTATCCCGGTAGGACAGTCTTACTCGAGATTATAGTATGCTATCTGGTTTACCTTTATCATCGTGTACTGCTTCAGGTGACCTTACAGGTCGCTATTACACGCTGATAGAGCCCCTGGGATTCTTGCTTGACTGCCGGCAGTATGATGGCGATCATATACGTGAGAGCTGGTGGTCTACAAGCACATCCTTAAAAGGTCCCTAGTCGTGGGAGTTTCGAGACAGGGCATCGATTCTCCAGAGTAGACTAGTGTATACAGTCGAGACCCCGACGAGGGGCGGTGGCCGGTCTTATAAGCCACTGGTGTCAGTTGGTTCACCTAAGATGTATACAGGTGCTCATCGGGTTATGAGTACACCGGACAGGACTCGCCGGGAACATGCTAGTTGGTCTTATACCTGACGTCAGATGGCAGTTCCCTGGTGACATGTGTACAGGTTAGTTCATCGACCTGAGATCGTCATTTGTCTCGTGTGAGTTCCCACTGTACTTTGATTACTACCCTACCACGGCTCAAAGGAGTCGTGCAAACAGGTTTTAGTTGGGTACAGTCCCGAGCCACATGGAGGCAGTGAGCGGATTTGCATGGGTTCGTCTCTCCCGGTATTGGGGGTGAGGTCGCGCTGTGTCTAGGAGAGCCATTACGCAAAGCCCTCGGCCGAGGCAGGAGATTTACTGGTAGGTATTCCAGTAGTATCTCAGGGCGTTCTGGGCTACACTCCGACACGACTTGTACCGCTTTTGGGGGTCTGACTTTTACCAACCCCCTAGGCCCGACATGCGATACTCATAGAAGAACGGGCCGGACTGTACGGATATTGTCACTGACAGGCTCAGTAGGGTGTCAGGATGAGTTCGCACATCGACGTCCCTTTTGGTCAATAGCTGGTGGCCCGTCACGTATTGGCTTATACCTCTGACGTGCTAGTGGTTAAATCCACAGCCATAGTATTGACGAGTCTTTAGAGTCCACCACACTTTCAGTTACTCAAGTTTTCGGGCGAAACGCTGTAGAGGCCGTATGGAGATATGGCAGGGTCCGATCAGATACGTGCGGTATTGCACGGATCAGGATCGGACAGTTTTGTACTAGTGGCCATATAGTTATATGGCAGGGTTCTATCAGATACGTGCGGTATTGCACGGATCAGGATCGAACGGATATTACTAGCCGGCTTTGGTTTAAGCCGGATCCTAGTTTAGTACAGTGTAGATTTTGTCTCATTGCATTTGTATCCGGTCGGAATACAGATGCGGGTGTGTATGCACAGTATCGGGGTTTTCCTGTAATTTATTACGGGACCAGTTTTCTGGAGTTGCCAGTTTGCATTCCGTTCCGGCCGGTTTTCCTTTGTTCTTTCCCGGCCGGACTTTTCCGATGGAGGGGGTTATTTGCAAGTTTGCAAATAACCATTTGTGGAGGGGTTTTCTTGCAATTGTGGGGCTTCATGATGGTTCATAATCATGAGATGCTTTCTTAGTCTTTTCCTTGCTTTTTGGTGATGAGAAAGGATTAAGATTGATGTAGATTTGTTATGATGATGTTTAAGGTTGTGGTCACCTCTTGCTTTCTCCTACCATCACCTCCCTTCATGCTTCATATTCCTTTCTCCACCCTTCTCATTTTTGACATGGGAGAACTCACTTGAGAGAAAAGAAGATGAGAGGTTTTCATTCTTGAGAGAGTGGCATTCTTGATCTCATTTTCTTGCTAGAAAAATGCAAGCACCATTTTTCTTATCTGGTTTCCTCCATCACCTTCAAATGGAAACAAACCCCAAATGAGACATAGCTTCTACACTACACATTCTACAGCAAATCTTGGATGCGTCGACTCGCCAGCTTCGCGCCCGAGTTGCCTCGGTATTGAGGTGGAAGCCCGTAAAAGATGCAGGCGATGTGGTGCCCTTCCGGCGAAGAGGCGACAACGAGGAGATGACGGACGAAGCATCCGCGGGAGATCGGGACGATGAGGAGAAGACCGGAGGACTCGGATCATTGGTATACTTCTCTTCCCATCTCTTGTTAGCTAGCATTAGGTTAATGGTTACGATCCGGGTTTTCATTGTCCGCGGTAGCGCCGGTTTCCAAGTAAGGAAAATTTTTGATTCCGCATTTTGGCCTCGGTAAGACGGCCGGGGCGCTGCCGTGGTGCAACATGGTATCAGAGACACGCCATTAACCTTTTCTAGCTTTGTTTGATGTGTTTTTGCATTTCCGATCGACCAAAATTCCAAAATCTACATTTTTGCTCACATCAGTTTTCTGTTGAAAATTTTTGGTGTCTAAAAATTTTTCAGGTTGTAGAAAATTGATGTACATGAAATTCTAAGACTACTGGGAAAATTCGACACAGTCAGTCGTTGACTGAAGCGCGGAACCGCGGCCAAACCCCCCCTTGGGCCGCGGTTCCGCCGCGCATTGATCACCTCACTGTGTCCAATTTTTCCAGTGGGCTTGTGAGCTAATTTTGGGGGTTTTGGAATATTATATTTGGGCCCAGAATTTCTGTGAGTGCTACAGTATTGCTTGGGGGCCCACTTGTTAATTATTTGATCGATCGGATATTTTAAACACATTATTTCACAGTATTTACATTATATCTGCGACCGTGAATGTCACTTGATCGGTAAATCCCGTCTAACTGCTATAGCCCGGTTAGACGGATTTGCGAACGTGACTTTCACGTTGATGTTCTATGTTTATGCTGTGTTGTTGCGGATCGGTCGTGGGGGATAGCCTGGATGCAATGCTAGTACAGTCTTGTTGTATTA
The DNA here is from genome assembly GCA_030015575.1 of Agapanthus africanus. Classification (NCBI taxonomy): domain Eukaryota; kingdom Viridiplantae; phylum Streptophyta; class Magnoliopsida; order Asparagales; family Amaryllidaceae; genus Agapanthus; species Agapanthus africanus. The sequence goes on along the minus strand of CM057343.1, from coordinate 283,106,478 downwards.
TGTACATTTGATATTGCGGGGCGGGCGTCTGACATGTGGACTGCCGTCACTGCCTGTTTGTATTATTCTTTTGGGGCACGACCTGGTTGCGGTCGATGTACCCGTTGTATGTATATTTTACTTTCTGTACTAGGGTTACCCCGCGGTGGGGTGCACGGATAGCCGGGTTCTGGAGGGCAACAAGCCCGCATCTCATGGCATTGAGACGGAGGGGGCTTCACTCCAGGATTGGCGGGCTATTCACCGCACTCGTAGGGGGTACAGGTTGACCCAGGAGGGGTGCCCAAGTTACCGGATTCCGTGAAGTGCTGGGTGGTCCATTCACGGTGCTGAAGGGGGCTGCCTCGCTTCAGGTTTTGGCGGGTGACTTGCCGCGCCCGTAGGGGTCTAGGTTTTCATTGCACAGGCTATCCACACGACCAGGGGAACGTCGGGTTTCAGCAGCGGCTCTATGAAACCCGGGGTTTCCAGATATCTGTATTGTTCTGTGATGCTGTATATTTCTGTGATGTTGCCTTTTATCACGCCTTAAGCGAAATACTATAGATTGGTATATATATTAGTAGATGTTGTATATGTTTTTCATCCGCGCTAGTCCAGTCCCCGCTCTGCCGTTAGTTAGCTAACCTAACGGGTGATGACGGGACCCAGTGGCGAATGCGGATGGCATATACGTACGTCAGTATATTTTCGTTCTTTGTGGTGTGATCAATTGATGGGACTGCGTTGATTCGGATCAATGCAAGATAAACAAACCTATTCTGATGTTGTTGGAACATTTTTCAAAAAGCTGTTATTGCAAGGACGTTCACTTTTGTTTTGCATCGTGGTATTCATTTGGAATATCCTGCTCCTCAGTCGACGAGGCAAGGGCCGAGATCCCTTCACCGGGAGTGACCCCTTGGACAGAAGTTTGCATCAGGGCATTAACTTCACTATAGCCGATTACTTTTGCTTTGCATCGTGGTATTCAGTTGGAATATCCTGCACCTCATTCTACGGGGAAAGAGCCGAGATCCCTTCACCGGGAGTGACCTCTTTAGTAAAGGTTTTCGTCACTATATTTTCTAAAAAAAAGTTATGCAGTTCCTTCAACGATATCAAGTTCATTACGTTAAAGGTTTTTCGCCAAAAACCAGTCGTAGCCCTCCGTCATTTCTTACAAGTATTACTTAGTATTCGTGCTGCGTTTGTTGACTGTGTTAAGGCGTAGTGTGCGGTAGCTAAGTAGTGTTTGTTTGCAGCATATTAATGGGATTGGTTAGGACAGTCGTGCGGCCTTGTTGACTATGTCAAGGGCTCGTACGGGTGGGTTTAATGCAATCCAGGATAAGGACGGGCTGAACTTGACTAGGACTCTTTGATTTGTTGACTGTGTCAAGGTCACTTGGGTCCTAGGGGTAAAAATCACATCGGGAGTTTCAAAAGAACTGAAACTTTCCAGACATGCGCATACCTTCTGGAGTGTGATAATGTGAGTGGATTCCGTCACGTTGTCATGCGATGATAGTTGGATCCCGATTCCTACTGATGAGTTAGTTTACTCCTCGGGTGACCCTGACTAATTCTTCTTTCAGGTTTGGAGGAGAATTTGAGGTACAGTGGGAGGTTTCCAGATTAGATAAAGTGATAACCATTCTGATCTAGGTTAGAGTGCACGCTGAGTGTTTCTTTTCTCTCTCTCTTTGGCAGCGACCATTGACCCGACCCTGGACTATGACTCAGTGACCAAGTTGACCGAACCTTATTAACACTGGCTTTTGGATTGTCAGAGTCGCTAACCTCATTGCCACTCCTACTTTTACCCTTTTCTCCAGGACACCCCGTATTACTACGAACGTCCACTTCCATTGGACAAAACCATCGTATGGTTATATACGAACTCGAAGGAATTCGAGGATGGTTTCTGGTTCTGGAGAAAACGGATAGGACTATTCAGTTGTCTTTTCTTTTCACCTTCTCTCAGGTTGCGAGTACTCCTTGGCTTAGGAGTAGTACACCTATTACGCAGATTGGACAGTCTTCTTCCAAACCTTAGGCTGGTGCCGAACGGTGGGGAATGAAGAAAACCAATTAGCAAAACGATGGTGTGCAGAAGGTATTAAGTTAAGACAAAGCAAGGGATTAGTAGGAGGGCAAAGTAAATTGCGACTGATATTCACGACCAAACCAAGTATTTCTTCGCCAATCCTAAATCACCTTTGTATTTCTCCACGACACTTCGTATTACTACGAAGATCCCAGTTTATTGGATAATCCATCGTATGGTTATATACGAACTCGAAAGGAACTTGTTCCAGTTCGGGGATGGATCCTAGTTCAGGAGAAATAGGAATAAAGTACATTCAGGTGTCTTTTCTCTTCACCCTCTCTCGCATTGCGAGTGCTCCTAGGATTAGGGCAGTACACCCATTATGCTTATTGGATAGTCTTCTTCCAAACCATAGGCTGGTGCCAAACGGTAGGGAGGGAAGAAAACTAATTGGCCTAAAGGGGTGTACAGAAGGTAATGACTAAAGACATATAAAGGGATTTGGAGAGGTGGCAAAGAATTATACGGTTATAGTTGTGAATCTGGATAATGGAAGAGGCATTACTAAGAATACCGGAATACCCCACCGAAACATTTCAATGTTTCAGTTTCACTGTGTAATGTTAAAAGAAAACTGATTTCCCGATTAGATACTTACTCCAGGGTATGTATTTACCAGGTTTGATTCTCACATCTGTATGGTTTTACAGATGATGAGTGGGAGTAAGTTATTGGGAATTGGGTGATCAACCTCATTATATCGGGATTCGTTGTAATCGGTGATATTTGAGGAGATCACCTGGGCTGTTTGCCGGTCGGCAAATATTTGGTTTTGAATATCCGCTGTTGTGCACCAATTTCAAATTGATATATCTGTACGTCTATTTTCATTGAGTGAGATATACCTTTTGATATTATGTCGATGACATTTACCTATATCAGTGGATGGTTAGGTAAGGAGCATTAAACAGCGGTGTAATTCTTCTTAACCATAAGTACAGTTTTCAACCTACGACGCACAGTGAGAGAGTTGTTAGACTCAGCGGACTTATACAGAGTATTGTATGTTGTCCAGTGTCCATTGGGACAGAGGGGTTGGTCCTCATACTATATTCTGTTTACTTTTAACTTCTCTAGTTCTTAGACATGTGTTTCGTGGAAACACAGGGTCTAAGTTTTGAGGAGTTATAGGTATTTGAATAGAGTAGAGAACCAGGTATAGAAAGTATCGGGATTCTTCAAAGTGATCGAAGATGTAGATACTTGTGTATGGTATTCAGTTGATAGTAATGATAAAGAGAAATTGCTTCTCTTTCAGGTTACTCATAATTGGAAGCATTCCTAAGTTGAGTAACGCTGATCGGCCTCCTTCCATTTAGTTTACATGCACTTGAGATACCTGCATGATTTGAATCTGGTGCAATTGAATCAGTGCCTCTGGTTCTATATTGGATATAGAACAGTTCATATCTTAACGATGTTAAGGTACGGGGAGTTGTCTGGCTTATGCTTAAAACCAGACACTAGACAACTCAAGGCACGTTTCTGTAATGGCTGTTTGCGGGTTGACCCAGGCTATGACAAGGGTTGACTTTCTACCATCTGGAAGATCAATAGAGATATTGTTCTTGACTCGCCACATTTTAAATGAAATGGTTATTTTTCAGAAAACAGTAGTGGGAGTATGGTAGAACTGGAAGCGATTCCAGAACCGCAAATGATTACTGAAGATTTGATAAGGAACCTAAAGATTCAATCTGATTTGACATTCCATTGGCCACTCCGCAGATAAGGTGGGTAACTTCAGGCACCCGAGAGGTACCCCGGTAGCCTCAAGGACGGTGACAGGGAAGTTCTTGTTTACCCACACTTGCCATTGTTGTTGTTCCAGGCTGCGAGACCCGGCAGGAGGATGAGTATAGCGTCGTTCTAAACTAGCTTTAGAAGTGCACGTCTATATGACTCTGCCAGAGGGTTGTCGTAGTCAGTGGGAGCAGCGGAAGCATTGGTGGATTTCAGGCTTATGTCTATTTATAGACTAAAGCAGATATAGCGGAGTTAGATCATCTGTTTCTGATGTGACAGTCATGGGTTTGACGTCATCAGAATAAGGGATGGATCTGTTGAGAAGGTAGTAGGAAGTGATATTTCTATACTACGATCGGTTACACTCTGGTCGTCACACGGTGTTTTCTCCACATGGGACTTGGACATTATATCAGACATACTGGTTACTAGACCTATGGTTTTAGATCTAGATTTGGGTGGTTTCCCAATCAGGGTACTTTGATAGCATTCTAAGAGTATTTAGAATGGACGACTCCTGGCATGGTAGTGTACCTGCAGGTAATGGAGTCACCCTCTCTAAAGGTGTCTTATAGACTAAAGTAGAGAGGGATGTGCATGATTAGCAAATCACTTGCTTAGGCAATTGAGTCAATCATGAGATGTCAAGTACCACACCAGATGTTGTTCTTGCACTAGATGCAATAAATTGATATTGATCCAATCCTGGAGGAACAGTCGGAAGCAGTTTTAGAACATAAGTGAATGTTCTAGGGATATGATAACGGCTGCCTCCTTTAGGAGACGGTTATCACTCCAGGCTTCCAAGGTGACATGGACGACAAGGAGGTTGTCAGAGTTATAGTTCTCCCTCTGACGAGGGACAGTATTCTGGACAGGTGATCCAGGCAGATACTGAGGGAGGCATGGCGCAGGATACTGATTAAGTTCAGTTGACGATACAGTCTAAGAAGTTTGGATTTGGAGTTCATTTATGAACTAGGTCCCATCAGACATCCAGACACTCTAAGACAGGTATTGCTCATTTCGGGAGATGGTTTTCTCCGCGAACTTGAGATATAGAGAGACATAGAAAGAAACATCACAGCGGATCCACTCACTGAGGCTATTCCTCGAACGCAATAGTTTCGCAAACGAGCTTTGTGAGACTGACTAGTAGAGGAGTTGGGTGTTCGGTATCACACGGGCTGTGAGTATGCGACATCGCAATAATTAGCCTTGAGTGCAAGTGGGAGATTGTTGGAGATAGTGCCCTCAGAGTCAATTATTGGATCACAGGCACGTGATTGCAATGATTGAGGGAGGACCTATCCCGGTAGGACAGTCTTACTCGAGATGATAGTATGCTATCTGGTTTACCTTTATCATCGTGTACTGCTTTAGGTGACCTTACAGGTCGCTATTACACGCTGATAGAGCCCCTGGGATTCTTGCTTGACTGCCGGCAGTATGATGGCGATCATATACGTGAGAGCTGGTGGTCTACAAGCACATCCTTAAAAGGTCCCTAGTCATGGGAGTTTCGAGACAGGGCATCGATTCTCCAGAGTAGACTAGTGTATACAGTCGAGACCCCGACGAGGGGCGGTGGCCGGTCTCATAAGCCACTGGTGTCAGTTGGTTCACCTAAGATGTATACAGGTGCTCATTGGGTTATGAGTACACCGGACAGGACTCGCCGGGAACATGCTAGTTGGTCTTATACCTGACGTCAGATGGCAGTTCCCTGGTGACATGTGTACAGGTTAGTTCATCGACCTGAGATCGTCATTTGTCTCGTGTGAGTTCCCACTGTACTTTGATTACTACCCTACCACGGCTCAAAGGAGTCGTGCAAACAGGTTTTAGTTGGGTACAGTCCCGAGCCACATGGAGGCAGTGAGCGGATCTGCATGGGTTCGTCTCTCCCGGTATTGGGGGTGAGGTCGCGCTGTGTCTAGGAGAGCCATTACGCAAAGCCCTCGGCCGAGGCAGGAGATTTACTGGTAGGTATTCCAGTAGTATCTCAGGGCGTTCTGGGCTACACTCCGACACGACTTGTACCGCTTTTGGGGGTCTGACTTTTACCAACCCCTAGGCCCGACATGCGATACTCATAGACGAACGGACCGGACTGTACGGATATTGTCACTGACAGGCTCAGTAGGGTGTCAGGATGAGTTCGCTCATCGACGACCCTTTTGGTCAATAGCTGGTGGCCCGTCACGTATTGGGTTATACCTCTGACGTGCTAGTGGTTAAATCCACAGCCATAGTATTGACGAGTCTTTAGAGTCCACCACACTTTCAGTTACTCAAGTTTTCGGGCGAAACGCTGTAGAGGCCGTATGGAGATATGGCAGGGTCCGATCAGATACGTGCGGTATTGCACGGATCAGGATCGGACAGTTTTGTACTAGTGGCCATATAGTTATATGGCAGGGTTCGATCAGATACGTGCGGTATTGCACGGATCAGGATCGAACGGATATTACTAGCCGGCTTTGGTTTAAGCCGGATCCTAGTTTAGTACAGTGTAGATTTTGTCTCATTGCATTTGTATCCAGTCGGAATACAGATGCGGGTGTGTATGCACAGTATCGGGGTTTTCCTGTAATTTATTACGGGACCAGTTTTCTGGAGTTCCCAGTTTGCATTCCGTTCCGGCCGGTTTTCCATTGTTCTTTCCCGGCCGGACTTTTCCGATGGAGGGGGTTATTTGCAAGTTTGCAAATAACCATTTGTGGAGGGGTTTTCTTGCAATTGTGGGGCTTCATGATGGTTCATAATCATGAGATGCTTTCTTAGTCTTTTCCTTGCTTTTTGGTGATGAGAAAGGATTAGGATTGATGTAGATTTGTTATGATGATGTTTAAGGTTGTGGTCACCTCTTGCTTTCTCCTACCATCACCTCCCTTCATGCTTCATATTCCTTTCTCCACCCTTCTCATTTTTGACATGGGAGAACTCACTTGAGAGAAAAGAAGATGAGAGGTTTTCATTCTTGAGAGAGTGGCATTCTTGATCTCATTTTCTTGCTAGAAAAATGCAAGCACCATTTTTCTTATCTGGTTTCCTCCATCACCTTCAAATGGCAACAAACCCCAAATGAGACATAGCTTATACACTACACATTCTACAGCAAATCTTGGACGCGTCGACTCGCCAGCTTCGCGCCCGAGTTGCCTCGGTATTGAGGTGGGAGCCCGTAAAAGATGCAGGCGAAGTGGTGCCCTTCCGGCGAAGAGGCGACAACGAGGAGATGACGGACGAAGCATCCGCGGGAGATCGGGACGATGAGGAGAAGACCAGAGGACTCGGATCATTGGTATACTTCTCTTCCCATCTCTTGTTAGCTAGCATTAGGTAAATGGTTACGATCCGGGTTTTCATTGTCCGCAGTAGCGCCGGTTTCCAAGTAAGGAAAATTTTTGATTCCGCATTTTGGCCTCGGTAAGACTGCCGGGAAGCTGCCGTGGTGCAACAAGTGTAGGATAAAGCAAGAGGTGACCACAACATCAACCATACTCCATTCACATCAAACCCATACCCTCTCATTAATCACAATTAATGCAAGAGAATCAAAATGATGGTGGAAAAGAAAAGATGCCATCATAATCAAAACATTTGCAAGAAACCCATCCACAAAGTATTATTTGCAAACTTGCAAATAACCCCCTCCGTCGGAAAAGTCCGGCCGAGAAAGAACAAAGGAAAACCGGCCGGAACGGAATGCAAACTGGAAACTCCAGAAAACTGGTCCCGTAATTAATTACAGGAAAACCCCGATACTGTGCATACACACCCGCATCTGTATTCCGACCGGATACAAATGCAAAGAGACAAAATCCACACTGTACTAAACTAGGATCCGGCTTAAACCAAAGCCGGCTAGTAAAGTTCGTCCGATCCTGATACGTGCAATACTGCACGTATCTGATCGAACCCTGCCATATATCCATACGGCCTCTAGTACAAACCGTCCGATCCTGATCCGTGCAATACCGCACGTATCTGATCGGACCCTGCCATATCTCCATATGGCCTCTACAGCGTTTCGCCCGAAAGCTGAGTAACTGAAAGTGTGGTGGACTCTAAAGACTCATCAATACTATGGCTGTGGATTTAACCACTAGCACGTCAGAGGTATAAGCCAATACGTAACGGGCCACCAGCTATTGACCAAAAGGGACGTCGATGAGCGAACTCATCCTGACACCCTACTGAGCCTGCCAGTGACAATATCCGTACAGTCCGGTCCGTTCGTTTATGAGCATCGCATGGCGGGCCTAGGGGGTTGGTAAAAGTCAGACCCCCAAAAGCGGTACAAGTCGTGTCGGAGTGTAGCCCAGAACACCCTGAGATACTACTGGAATACCTACCAGTAAATCTCCTGCCTTGGCCAAGGACTTCGTGTAATGGCTCTCCTAGACACAGCGCGACCACACCCCCAATACCGGGAGAGACGAACCCCCGAAGATCCGCTCACTGCCTCCATGTGGGTCGGGACTGTACCCAACTAAAACCTGTTTGCATGACTCTTTTGAGCCGTGGTAGGGTAGTAATCAAAGTACAGTGGGAACTCACACGAGACAAATGACGATCCCCAGGTCGATGAACTAACCTGTACACATGTCACCTGGGAACTGCTATCTGACGTCAGGTATAAGACCAACTGGCATGTTCCCGGCGAGTCCTGTCCGGTGTACTCATAACCCAATGAGCACCTGTATACATCTTAGGTGAACCAACTGACACCAGTGGCCTGTGAGACCGGCCACCGCCCCTCGTCGGGGTCTCGACTGTATACACTAGTCTACTCTGGAGAATCGATGCCCTGTCTCGAATCTCCCACGACTAGGGACCTTTTAAGGATGTGCTTATAGACCCCAGCTCCCACTTATATGATCGCCCTCATACTGCTGGTGGTCAAGAAAGAATCCTAGGGGCTCTACCAACGTGTAATAGCGACTTGTCAGGTCACCTGAAGCAGTAACGATGATAAAGGTAAACCAGATAGCATACTATCATTTCGAGTGAGACTGTCCCACCGGGATAGGTCCTCCCTCAATCATTGCAATCACGTGCCTGTGATCCAATAATTGACTCTGAGGGCACTATCTCCAACAGTTTTCTGGGTTGTATTGGGGACTCGTTGGTTCAATCGGATAATTTAACTTCGTTTAATTTTTCCGGATAATTTTTAGAAACTGTTAAAAAGTTCGAATGGATATCAATAACTCACTTTTTCCCCTATCGGAAAATTTTTCAAAAGTTGGATTTTTTCTCGATTTTGAAACTTTCGGAAAACCGTCCAAGTAATGCGGTGGACCCTCTAGAAGACAACAAACCTTAACTCGATTATGTGACCGTCTTGAACTGCCTCCAAACCTTAGGGTTTGGGGCAGTACGGCGTGCCACATATGAGGCGTTGGCTTGACCCTTCTATAGCAGGACCATTGGTACTGTGGCATGTGATGGATATTTTTGAACTCCGCTCTAGTGTTGAGCTATTTAGGAAAGCTTGGGTGTTTGTTTATTCGATCGGAAAGTTTAACACTGTCAATTTATCTGGAATGTGATACAATATTTGGAATCCACATATAGTTATGAGATAACTAATTTGAATGTTATAAATCTAGCAGTTCAGTCTCAGATGATCGGTTGCCATGGAATTTTGATGTGATCAAAAGTCCGTCGCAATCACGTAGTGTATGCGGATACTCGCCGGGTAAACTTAATAAACAGCCATGCGCCATAGCCCCGACCAAGTGACTGTAGGAGAACCCCGTCACCAAAAGCATCCGTTCGGGTGTTCGCGGCAGCGGTGTTCCGCCTTAGTGCACTTCGTCGACGACATCTGGCGGTGCGGCCGTCTACTAAAGTTTGCGACGAGCATTCGATCAAGATATCAGGAATCTTGTTGAATTGCCCGACTTGATATTGAAAAGAGTTTTCGATAATGAGACTAAAATGCGGAATTTATAATTGTTAGGCATGCGATGTCTAAGGAATTCATTTGGTTAGGCATGCGATGTCTAAGGTGGTTGCGGATTCCATCTGTTGTAGTTTTACACTTTCTTTTCTGTGACCGTAAGCGTAGTGTGTGGTGTATCGCCGGCTTCGTTGCTATACATCAACGACAATCGGGATACGCATACATACTTACGTTGATGATATGAGATATTATGTGTTGCTGTGATATGTTATATTGGATCGTCGCGTTTTGAATAGCCGGGGGTTTTATGTGAGATGAGAGTTTTTCTTTTTCATTCATGTAAAATTCATTTGTATGTAATATTCTTTTATTGGGGCACTTCCGGGTTGAGGATGATGTCACCATTGTATATTATTTACTTTTCCGCATTAGGTAGACCCAAGGCGGGGAGCACAAGTAACCGGGTTCTGGGGTCCAGTGGGAGACCATCTCGAGGAGTCGAGACCGGGTCTCCTAACCTTAGAATTGGCAGTGTTGTTGGAAACTCTCATAGGGGTCTAGGGATGTGGGTTTGGCTATTCATCACGATCGTGGAATTGTGTTTACTAAAACACGGACGTCCTAGTATATCCAATATTTCATATATGTTATTCTGCTGCAATGTTCTATGATGAGATCATATTACTACTTGAGACGAATGTTTATATTATATATATGAGATATATGTTATATTGCAGATTTCGTTTCAAATGTGATGCTTGTGAAGCATAATAAAATGGGACTTCATTAATGAGATTAATGAAATAAAAGAAACCTAAGATATTGTAGAAACTTGTTTAAAAACTGGTAGCACTAGTTCTTGCCTTGCATAGCGGTGTTCCTTGTAGAACATCCAGCACCTTATTCGATAAGGAAAGAGCCGAGATCCCTTCACCGGGAGTGACCTCTTTAGTGAAACTAGCAGATGCTACAAACTTGGTTTTTCTTTTGATTGCTTCTATAGTTCTTGCTTTGCATAGCGATATTTGTGAAATATCCTGCAACTTATTCGATGAGGAAAGAGCCGACGATCCCTTCACCTGGAGTGACCTCTTTAGTGAAACTAGAAATGCCTCAAAAAAATTCCATTTAAAATCCCTCGATTCTACAACGATATCAAGTTCATTACGCAAAGGGTTTTTCTTAAAAACCTGTCGTAGCCCTCCGTCATTTCAGATAAGTACTTATAGTATTCGTGCTGCGTTTGTTGGCATTCGTCAAGGCGTAGTGTGCGGTAGCTATTTATGCTTATCTGCATAAGCATATGATGCGATTGAGTTAGGGTAGTCGTACGGCTTTGTTGGCTTTCGTCAAGGGTCGTGCGGTTGTGCTTAATTCAATCGGGAAATGACAGGTTGAACTTGACTAGTAGCCTATGGTTTGTTGGCATTCGTCAAGGTCATAGGATGCTAGGGGGAAAATATTATTGGGAATTTCAAGTGTTGAAATTTGCAATGAGATTGCATACCTTATATGAGAAAGTTGGATCTCGAAACCCGCTGCGAGTAAGAGTTACTCCTGGGAGAGTTTTACACATTACAATTAGCCGATCAAGTACGTGTCTAGAAAGGTGTCAATGGGGTTACGCCCCTGGGAAAATGAGGTTTACTTTAATTATGTCCGTGCAAAAGCACGGAGAACCTCCCTCAAGGTACCGGCACTGGCCTGGCTGAAAGATTGGCGAACTTATAGAGTGTAATTAATCTCGGCTAGTCTTTCCTTTTAGGGTTTGAAGGAAGATTTGACTAAAACAGTGGGAGACATCCTGATTAGATAAATTGATAACCAATCTAATCTTGTAAAAGCGCACGCTGAGTGTTTTCTTCTCTCTCTCTCCAGGTAGCGACCATGTCACGCCTTAATCAAGATAATAATACGGATGTATTGACCGAACCCGCTTGTTATACTGCGCTTAGGAACGTTGGTCCCGCTCTAACTTATAATTGTTATAAGACAAAGCAGGAAATAGGGGATCACCAGAATTCCCGTGCCGCCCAAACGAAGAAAGTACATGCTGATGCATCTTCTTCGGGTGTGTTCATTATAGAGAACTGTTTCTCAGTATCCTTTACGTCCTGGGTATGAGATACCGGATCAGGATCCCACATATGTAATTTGTTACATGGGCTACAGATAGGTAGAGAACTGAGAAAGGGTAATAAGTTTCATGAGATAGAAACGGTGCAAGTGTTGCAGCCAAGTCTATTGGTCACTATCACCCTGTATTACCAGAATACATTGATTCTGAACTAATGTTATTAGATACCGAACCTGATATACAACATCATATCAGTCTCTTTATTAATAAAGAAAGGATATAATTTTGTATTGTTGGGTAATGTTTTGAACATTTCCTATATCAAGAGTTGATCGGTTCAGGTACGTTATCTAAAAGCATAGACGATCTAAATCAAACTACAGTTCTTAGTATACAGAAAACACACAAGTGAAAGAGTTCAGAAATGAACGAATCCTTCTTGAGGCATTGTAGACTAGGTCATATCAATGCGACCCGACTAGCTAAAGTTACATATAGATGGATATTTAAATTAGTTTGAATTTACATCTTGTGAAACTTGCCGGTCATGTCACAGAGATAAGATGACCACAGCTCCGTTTATTGGAAACAGAGAAAGAGTTAGTAAACTCTTAGGATTGATACATGCTGATGTATGAAGGTCCCTTGTCTACACATGCCAAGACCGGTTCTTTGTACATCATTACATTCTCTGATGATCTCTTAAGATTCAGACATATGTTCCAGTTGAAGCACAAGTCCGAAGCTTTTGAGATATTCACAGAATATAAGTTAGAAGTAGGGAACCAAAAACTGGGTATAAGTATTATGTCCATTGATGAGATCAAGGAGGAGAATACTTGAGCACGGGATTCCTGGACTATTATAAAGGAGGATGAGATTCTCTCTCAGCATTACTCCTCCGTATACACCATAGCACGATGGTGTAAGTGCACGGCGGCGCCCCGGCCGTCAATCCGACGGCCAAATGCGGAAGCGGTGATAAACTTAAATTTTCTTGAACTGGCAAACCGCCGCGCACTAATACCCGGATCGAACCATTAATTAGTCCTAGCTATCTACAAGAAGGGGAATAGAGATATACCGACGATCCAAGTCCTCCGGTCTTCTCGTCATCGTCCCGATCTCCTGCGGAAGCTCCGGTCTCCACCTCGACGCCGGAAGTGCACCACATCGCCTACTTCTTTTACGGGCTCCCACCTCAATGCCGAGGCAACTCGGGCACGAAGCCGGCTACTCGACGTGCCCAAGAATTGCTGTAGAATGTATAGTAGAGCTCAAGTCTCATTTGGGGTTCATGGAGGTGCCATTTTGGTGGAGGGATGATGCAAGAATTATGTGGAGGAACTAGGGGATTTTTGGAGCATGAAATGAGGCAAAAACCCATACCCAAATATTTAGACAGCCCCCCCAAAAGAGAGTGGCCGGCCATCCTCAAAGAGAGAGGAGAGAATGAGAGTGTGGTCAAAAAGTCCAAGAGGGAGGTAGTTCAAAAACAAGAGAAAAAGGTTGATGATGAGGCATCATCATCACAACCACAACTACACTCATCAACAACCATCATCAAAACCATGATGATAAAGAAAGTCAAGCAATCATGAGTTTATGAAGTCAAATGATGGGACAAGTATCATGACATGATAATATGCAAAGACCCCTTCCACAAATGCTTATTTGCAACAATGCAAATAAGCCCTCCTCCACCAAACTTCGGCCAATGAACGGAACAATGGAAATCGGCCGAAACGGAAAGCAAACTGGCAACTCCAGAAAACTGGTCCCGTAATAAATTACAGGAAAAACCCCGAAACTGTGCATACACACCCGCATCTGTATTTCGACCGAAATACAAATGCAATGAGACAAAATCTACACTGTACTATACTAGGATCCGGCTTAAACCAAAGCCGGCTAGTAATTTCTGTTCGATCCTGATCCGTGCAATACCGCACGTATCTGATCGAACCTTGCCATATAACCATACGGCCTATAGTACAAACTGTCCGATCCTGATCCGTGCAATACCGCACGTATCTGATCGGACCTTGCCATATCTCCATACGGCCTCTACAGCCTTTCGCCCGAGAGCTGAGTAACGGAATGTGGGGGACTCTAAAGACTCGTCAACGCCTTGGTTGTGGATTTAACCACTAGCACGTTAGAGGTATAAGCCAATACATAACGGGCTACCAGGTATTGACCAAAAGGGACGTCTGTGAGCGAACTCAGCCTGACTCCCTACTGAGCCTGTCAGTGACAATATCCGTACAGTCCGGTCCGTTCGTCTATGAGCATCGCATGGCGGGCCTAGGGGGTTGGTAAAAGTCAGACCCCCAAAAGCGGTACAAGTCGTGTCGGAGTGTATCCCAGAACACCCTGAGATACTACTGGAATACCTACCAGTAAATCTCCTTGCCTCGGCCGAGGGCTTCGTCTAATGGCTCTCCTAGACACAGCGCGACCTCACCCCCAATACCGGGAGAGACGAACCCCTGAAGATACGCTCACTGCCTCCATGTGGATCGGGACTGTACCCAACTAAAACCTGTTTGCACGACTCCTTTGAGCCGTGGTAGGGTAGTAATCAAAGTACAGTGGGAACTCACACGAGACAAATGACGATCCCCAGGTCGATGAACTAACCTGTACACATGTCACCAGGGAACTGCCATCTGACGTCTGGTATATGACCAACTAGCATGTTCCCGGCGAGTCCTGTCCGGTGTACTCATAACCCAATGAGCACCTGTATACATCTTAGGTGATCCAACTGACACCAGTGGCTTGTGAGACCGGCCACCGCCCCTCGTCGGGGTCTCGACTGTATACACTAGTCTACTCTGGAGTATCGATGCCCTGTCTCGAAACTCACACAACTAGGGACCATTTAAGGATATGCTTATAGACCCCAGCTCCCACTTATATGATCGCCCTCATACTGCTGGTGGTCAAGCAAGAATCCTAGGGGCTCTATCAACGTGTAATAGCGACTTGTCAGGTCACCTAAAGCAGTACACGATGATAAAGGTAAACCAGATAGCACACTATCATCTCGAGTAAGACTGTCCTACCGGGATAGGTCCTCCATCAATCATTGCAATCACGTACCTGTGACCTAATAATTAACTCTGAGGGCACTATCTCCAACAATCTCCCACTTGCACTCAAGGCTAATTATTGCGATGTCGCATACTCACAGCCCGTGTGATACCGAACACCCAACTCCTCTACTAGTCAGTCTCACAAAGCTCGTTTGCGAAACTATTGCGTTCGAGGAATAGCCTCAGTGAGTGGATCCGCTTTGTTGTTTCTTTCTATGTCTCTCTATATCTCATGTTCGCGGAGAAAGCCATCTCCCGAAATGAGCAATACCTGTCTTAGAATGTGTCTGGATGTCTGATGGGACCTAGCTCATAAATGAACTCCAAATCCAAACTTCTTAGACTGTATCGTCAACTGAACTTAATCAGTATCCTGCGCCATGCCTCCCTCAGTATTGCCTTGGACCACCTGTCCAAAATACTGCCCCTCGTCAGAAGGAAAAACTATAACTCTGACAACCTCCTTGTCGTCCATGTCACCTTGGAAGCCTGGAATGATAACTGTCTCCTGCATGAGGCTGTCGTTATCATATCCCTAGAACATCCACTTATGTTCTAAAACTGCTTCCGACTGTTTCTCCAGGATTGGATCAATGTCAACTTATTGCATCTAGTGCAAGAACAACATCTGGTGTGGTACTTGACATCTCATGATTGACTCAATTGCCTGAGCAAGTGATCTGCCAATCATGCACATCCCTCTCCCCTTTAGTCTGTAAGACACCTTTAGAGAGGGTGACTCCATCACCTGCAGGTATACTACCGTGCCAGGAGTCGTCCATTCTAAAATACCCTTAGAATGCTGTCTAAGTACCCAGATTGGGAAACTACCCAAATCTAGATCTAAAACCATAGATCTAGTAGCCAGTATGTCTGATATAAAATCCATTTCCTTTGTGGAGAAACCACTGTGTGACGACCAAAGTATAACCGATTGTAGTTTAGGAGTTTCTTTTCCTACCCTGTGTATGTCATCCAAATACCAGGATATTACACCCTACTACCTTCTCAACAGATCCATCCCCTATTCTGATGAAGTCAAACCTATGACTGTCACGTCAGAAATAGATGATCTATCTCCGCTACATCTGCTTTAGTCTATAAATAGACATAAGCTACCTGTCCACCAATGCTTCCGCTGCTCCCACTGACTACGACAACCCTCTGGCAGAGTCATATAGACGTACACTTCTAAAACTAGTTTAGAACGACGCTATACTCATCCTCCCGCCGGGTCTCGCAGCCTGGAACAACAGCAATGGTAATTGTGGGTAAACAAGAACTTCCCTGTCACCGTCCTTGAGGCTACCGTAGTACCTCTCGGGTGCCTGAAGTTACCCACCTTATCTGCGGAGTGGCCAATGGAATGTCAAACCAGATTGAATCTTTAGGTTCCTATAAAATCTTCAGTAATCGTCTGTGGTTCTGGAATCACTTCCAGTTCTACCATACTCCCACTACTGTTTTCTGAAAAAATCCATTTTTAATAAAACTGTGGCGAGTCTGGAATAATATTGCTATTGTTCATCTAGATGGTAGAAAGTCAACACTCGTCATAGCCTGGGTCAACCCACAAACAGCCATTACAGAAACGTGCCTTGAGTTGTCCAGTGTCTGGTTTTAATCATAAACCGGATAACTCCCCGTACCTTAACAACGTTAAGATATGAACTGTTCTATATCCAATATAGAAACAGAGGCACTGATTTAATTGAACCAGATTCAAATCATGCAGCTGTCTCCAGTGCATGTCAACTTAATGGAAGGAGGCCGATCAGCGTTACTCAACTTAGGAATGCTTCCAAATATGAGTAACCTGAAAGAGAAGCAAGTTCTCTTTATCATTACTATCAACTGAATACCATACACAAGTATCTACATCTTCGATCACTTTGAAGAATCCCGATACTTGCTATACCTGGTTCTCTACTCTATTCAAATACCTATAACTTCTCAAAATTCGGACCCTGTTTCCACGAAAACACCTGTCTAAAAACTAGAGAAGTCATAAGTAAACCGAATATAGTACGAGGACCAACCCCTCTGTCCTGATGGACCCTGGACAACATACAATACTCTGTATAAGTCCCTTGAGTCTGATAACTCATTCACTGTGTGTCGTAGGTTGAAAACTGTACTTATGGTTAAGAAGAATTACACCGCTGTTTAATGCTCCTTACCTAACCATCCACTGATATAGGTAAACGTCGTAGACATAATTTCAAAAAGGTATATCTCACTCTATGAAAATAGACGTACAGATATATCAATTTGAAATTGGTGCATGACAGCGGATATTCAAAACCAAATATTTGCCGACCGGCAAACAGTCCAGATGACTTCCTCGAATATCACCGATTACAACGAATCCCGATATAATGAGGACGATCACCCAATTCCCAATAACTTACTCCCACTCATCATCTGCAAAACCATACAGATGTGAGAATCGTACCTGGTAAATACATACCCTGGAGTAAGGACTAATTGGGAAATCATTTTTCTTTTAACAGTACACAGTGGCACTGAAACATTGAAATGTTTCGATGGGGTATCCCGATATTCCTAGTAATGTCTCTTCCAGATTCACGACTGTAACCGTATAATTCTTTGCCACCTCTCCAAATCACTTTATATGTCTTTAGTCATTACCTTCTGCACACCCCTTTAGGCCAAATGGTTTTCTTCCTTCTCTACCGTTCGGCACCAGCCTATGGTTTGGAAGAAGACTATCTAATAAGCATAATGGGTGTACTGTCCTAATCCTAGGAACACTCGCAATGCGAGAGAAGGTGAAGATAAAGGACACCTGAATAAACCTTATTCCTATTTCTCCTGAACCAGAATCCATCCCCGAACTGGAACAAGTTCCTTTCGAGTTCGTATATAACCATACGATGGAGTATCCAATAAACTGTGGATCTTCGTAATGATACGGAGTGTCCTGGAGAAATACAAAGGTGATTTTAGGATTGGCGAAGGAATACTTGGTTTGGTCGTGAATATCTATTGCAATTTACTTTGCCCTCTTACTAATCCCTTGCTTTGTCTTAACTTAATACCTTCTGTACACCATCGTTATGCTAATTGGTTTTCTTCATTCCCTACCAGTCGGCACCTGCCTATGGTTTGGAAGAAGACTATCCAATTTGCGTAATAGGTGTACTATCTCCTAAACCAAGGAGTACTCGCAACCTGAGAGAAGGTAAAAAGGAAAAACAACTGAATAATCCTATCCGTTTCCTCCAGAACCTGAAACCATCCTCGAATAAATTCCTTCGAGTTCGTATCTAACCATACGATGGTTTTGTCCAATAGAAGTGGACGTTCGTAGTAATACGGGGTGTCCTGGAGAAAAGGGTAAAAGTGGGAGTGGCAATGAGGTCTGCAACTCTGACAATCCAAAAGCCAGTGTTAAGAAGGTTCGGTCAACTTGGTCACTGAGTCATAGTCTTAGGGTCGGGTCAATGGTCGCTGCCAGAGAGAGAGAAAAGAAACACTCAGCGTGCACTCTAACCTAGATCAGAATGGTTACCAATTTATCTAATCAGGAAACCTCCCACTGTACCTTAAATTCTCCTCCAAACCTGAAAGAAGAATTAGTCGGGGTCACCCGAGGAGTAAACTAACTCATCAGTGGGAATCGGGATCCAACTATCATCGCATGATAACGTGACGGAATCCGCTCACATCATCATACTCCAGATGGTATGCGCATATCTGGCAAGTTTCAGTTCTTTTGAAACTCCCGATGTGATTTCTGCCCCATGCTCTTATGACCTTGGCGTGAGGTCAAAATATCATAAGTCACATGTCAAGTTCTGCCCGTCATTATTCAAGTTAATTTGAACCCACCCGTACATACCCTTGACGTAGGACAAAATAGTAGTACGACTGTCCCAAACCAACGCATCTATCTATGCAACAGATAAATACCCGGCAGCTACCAATCACTATGCCTTGGCGTGAGGTCAAAATACATAGCTTGAATACTACCGAATATTTAACTGAAATGACAGAGGGCTACGAATGGTTTCTGGCGAAAACCTTTAACGTAATGAACTTGATATCGTTGAAGGAACGGATAGCTTTTTGAAAATATAGTGACGAAAACCTTCGCTAAAGAGGTCACTCCCGGTGAAGGGATCTCGGCTCTTTCCCCGTAGAATGAGGTGCAGGATATTCCAACTGAATACCACGGTGCAAAGCAAAAGTAATCGGCTATAGTGAAGTCATTTCCCTGACGCAAACTTTTGTCCAAGGGGTCACTCCCGGTGAAGGGATCTCGGCCCTTGCCTCGTCGACTGAGGAGCAGGATATTCCAACTGAATACCACGATGCAAAACAAAAGTGAACGTCCTTGCAATAACAGCTTTTTGAAAAGTGTTCCAATAACATCAGATTAGGTTTGTTTTTAAACTTGCATTGATCCGAATCAACGCAGTCCCATCAATTGATCACACCAAAAAGAACGAAAATATACTGATGTACGTATATGCCATCCGCATTCGCCACTGGGTCCCGTCATTACCCGTTAGGTTAGCTAACTAACGACAGAGCGGGGACTGGACTAGCGCGGATGTAAAACATATACAACATCTACTAATATACATAGCAATATATTATATTCGCTCAAGGCGTGATAAAATGCAACATCACAGAAATGTACAGCATCACAGAAACAATACAGATATCTGGGATCCCCGGGTTTCACAGAGCCACTACTGAAACCCGACGTTCCCCTGGTCGTGTGGATAGCCTGTGCAATGAAATCCTAGACCCCTACGGGCGCGGCAAGTCACCCGCCAAAACCTGAAGCGAGGCAGCCCCCTTCAGCACCGTGAATGGACCACCCAGCACTTCACGGAATCCGGTAACTTGGGCACCCCTCCTGGGTCAACCTGTACCCCCTACGAGTGCGGCGAATAGCCCGCCAATCCTAGTGTGAAGCCCCTCCGTCCCAATGCCATGAGATGAGGGCTTGTTGCCCTCTAGAACCCGGCTATCCGTGCACCCCACCGTGGGGCAATCCTAGTACAGAAAGTAAAATATACATACAACGGGTACATTGACCACAACCTGGCCGTGCCCCAAAATAATAATACAATCAGGCAGTGACGGCAGTCCACATGTCGGACGCTCGCCCCGTAATATCAAATGTACATAATACAACCACAACTGTACTAGCATTGCATCCAGGCTATCCCCCACGACCGATCCGCAGCATCACAGTAAAAACAGAACATCAACGTGAAAGTCACGTTCGCAAATCCGTCTAACCGGGCTATAGCAGTTAGACCGGATTTACCGATCGAGTGACATTCACGGTCGCAGGTATAATGTAAATACTGTGAAATAATGTGTTTAAAATATCCGATCAATCAAATTTTAACAAGTGGGCCCCAAAGCATTACTGTAGCAGATCAGGAAATTCTGGGCCCAATGTTAACATTCCAAAACCCCAATTTTAACCCCATAAAGCCTCTGTAAAAAATTGGTGCAGCAAACCCAAAGTAGTGCGGGGGAACCGCGGCCCAAGGGGGTGTTTGGCCGCGGTTCCGCGCTCCTACAGAGGAGTTACGTCATCGAATTTTCACAGAACTCTTAGATTTTCCAGTACATCACTTTTCTGTAACCTGAAAAAAATTTCGACACCAAAAAATTTCAACAGAAAACTGATGTGAACAAAAATGTAGATTTTGGAATTTTGGTCGATCGGAAATGCAAAACACATTAAACCAAGCTAGACTAAGTTAATGGCGAGGCTCTGATACCACTGTAAGTGCACGGCGGCGCCCCGGCCGTCAATCCGACGGCCAAATGCGGAAGCGGTGATAAACTTAAATTTTCTTGAACTGGCAAACCGCCGCGCACTAATACCCGGATCGAACCATTAATTAGTCCTAGCTATCTACAAGAAGGGGAATAGAGATATACCGACGATCCAAGTCCTCCGGTCTTCTCGTCATCGTCCCGATCTCCTGCGGAAGCTCCGGTCTCCACCTCGACGCCGGAAGTGCACCACATCGCCTACTTCTTTTACGGGCTCCCACCTCAATGCCGAGGCAACTCGGGCACGAAGCCGGCTACTCGACGTGCCCAAGAATTGCTGTAGAATGTATAGTAGAGCTCAAGTCTCATTTGGGGTTCATGGAAGTGCCATTTTGGTGGAGGGATGATGCAAGAATTATGTGGAGGAACTAGGGGATTTTTGGTGCATGAAATGAGGCAAAAACCCATACCCAAATATTTGGACAGCCCCCCCAAAAGAGAGTGGCCGGCCATCCTCAAAGAGAGAGGAGAGAATGAGAGTGTGGTCAAAAAGTCCAAGAGGGGGCTAGTTCAAAAACAAGAGAAAAAGGTTGATGATGAGGCATCATCATCACAACCACAACTACACTCATCAACAACCATCATCAAAACCATGATGATAAAGAAAGTCAAGCAATCATGAGTTTATGAAGTCAAATGATGGGACAAGTATCATGACATGATAATATGCAAAGACCCCTTCCACAAATGCTTATTTGCAACAATGCAAATAAGCCCTCCTCCACCAAACTTCGGCCAATGAACGGAACAATGGAAATCGGCCGAAACGGAAAGCAAACTGGCAACTCCAGAAAACTGGTCCCGTAATAAATTACAGGAAAAACCCCGAAACTGTGCATACACACCCGCATCTGTATTTCGACCGAAATACAAATGCAATGAGACAAAATCTACACTGTACTATACTAGGATCCGGCTTAAACCAAAGCCGGCTAGTAATATCTGTTCGATCCTGATCCGTGCAATACCGCACGTATCTGATCGAACCCTGCCATATAACCATACGGCCTATAGTACAAACTGTCCGATCCTGATCCGTGCAATACCGCACGTATCTGATCGGACCTTGCCATATCTCCATACGGCCTCTACAACCTTTTGCCCGAGAGCTGAGTAACTGAATGTGGGGGACTCTAAAGACTCGTCAACGCCTTGGTTGTGGATTTAACCACTAGCACGTTAGAGGTATAAGCCAATACATAACGGGCTACCAGGTATTGACCAAAAGGGACGTTTGTGAGCGAACTCAGCCTGACTTCCTACTGAGCCTGTCAGTGACAATATCCGTACAGTCCGGTCCGTTCGTCTATGAGCATCGCATGGCGGGCCTAGGGGGTTGGTAAAAGTCAGACCCCCAAAAGCGGTACAAGTCGTGTCGGAGTGTAGCCCAGAACACCCTGAGATACTACTGGAATACCTACCAGTAAATCTCCTTGCCTCGGCCGAGGGCTTCGTGTAATGGCTCTCCTAGACACAGCGCGACCTCACCCCCAATACCGGGAGAGACGAACCCCTGAAGATACGCTCACTGCCTCCATGTGGCTCGGGACTGTACCCAACTAAAACCTGTTTGCACGACTCCTTTGAGCCGTGGTAGGGTAGTAATCAAAGTACAGTGGGAACTCACACGAGACAAATGACGATCCCCAGGTCGATGAACTAACCTGTACACATGTCACCAGGGAACTGCCATCTGACGTCTGGTATATGACCAACTAGCATGTTCCCGGCGAGTCCTGTCCGGTGTACTCATAACCCAATGAGCACCTGTATACATCTTAGGTGATCCAACTGACACCAGTGGCTTGTGAGACCGGCCACCGTCCCTCGTCGGGGTCTCGACTGTATACACTAGTCTACTCTGGAGTATCGATGCCCTGTCTCGAAACTCACACGACTAGGGACCATTTAAGGATATGCTTATAGACCCCAGCTCCCACTTATATGATCGCCCTCATACTGCTGGTGGTCCAGCAAGAATCCTAGGGGCTCTATCAACGTGTAATAGCGACTTGTCAGGTCACCTAAAGCAGTACACGATGATAAAGGTAAACCAGATAGCACACTATCATCTCGAGTAAGACTGTCCTACCGGGATAGGTCCTCCATCAATCATTGCAATCACGTACCTGTGACCTAATAATTGACTCTGAGGGCACTATCTCCAACAGATGGTGTATCGGGGCGGAGCAATAGCACCCTATGTGATACGGTGTGCTCTATGATGAGTACTACGGAGTTTCCTATTTCCTTTTGGGAGTTATGCACTTGTGAAGCTGCATACCTATTGAATAGGGTTCCAATCAAATTAGATGCCTACTACTTCATATGTGATATGGAAAGGGAAGAACCCATATCTTAAGTTTGTTAAGATTTGGGGTTTTCCAGTATATGTCTAAAAGCATAATCCGGACAAGCTCGAGGCAAAGTCAGATCTGTGGAAGTTTGTTGGATATACTAAGCATACGCAAGGGAATATCTTCTACCTAACCGAGGAACAAAAGATGTTTTGTTTCTCAACATGTCACCTTTGTGAAAGGGAATTTCTTGTGAAGAAATTAGTGGTCATGAGGTAGAACTGGAAGGAGTTCCAGCTATACAAACT
The DNA here is from genome assembly GCA_030015575.1 of Agapanthus africanus. NCBI lineage: Eukaryota > Viridiplantae > Streptophyta > Magnoliopsida > Asparagales > Amaryllidaceae > Agapanthus > Agapanthus africanus. Next base: position 283,083,108 of record CM057343.1, on the reverse strand, counting down.
ACAGCAGATGATTTGGTAGAACCAAAGGATTCATTAGTAACCAACGAACCTCAGCCTCTCCGCCGATCTAGTAGGGTTCCTCACCCACCTGAGAGATACTTCGGTTTCTCTATGACAGTGGGAGAGAGGATTACATCATGAGATGATGACCCAACTAGTTTCGAGCTGGCCATCAGGAGTGGGACTCTGTAAGAATGGCTAGATGCTTATCGATTTGAGATGGAATCCTTATACACCAACAAATTATGGACTTTGGTTGCTTTATCTGAAGGGTTAAATCCCCATCAGGAGCAAATATATCTTAAGAAGATTACTTGGTGTACATGGAAAAGTTGAGACTTTCAAAGCTATGCTTAAGTCCATCCAGATCCTACTTGCCACGGCTACATACCATGACTACGATATATGGCGGTTGGGTGTCATGACTGCTTTTCTAAATGATGATTTGGAAGAGAGCGTCTATAAGTACACAGCCAGAAGGCTTCGTAGACAGTGGGAGAAGCGGAAACGTGTGCAAGATATTTTATATGATAAAGCAGGTATCGCGGAGTTGGAACGTCTGTTTTGATGTGGTAGTCAAAGAGTTTGACTTCATCAAAATGGTAGATGAACCTTGTTTATACAAAAAGGCAGTAGGGAGTATGGTGATCCTCGTAGAGTACGTGGATGACATACTCTTGTTAGGGAAGGAATTTCCTATGCTACGCTCGGTCAATCTCTGCTTATCACAAAGATTCTCTATATAGGATCAAAGTGATACCTACTAAATCCTGGGTTTTAGATCTATGAGATAGATCTAATTGGATGTTAGGATACTCACTAGTTGTAGTGAGATGGTATCAATCGATCCTGTGGAGAATCACTGGAATGGTTCCAGGGTGATAAGGACGACTGAATGTCAGTCACAGGCATTGTCTTTACCCTCAGTGGAGGGACGGTATGTTGGAAGAGTTCCAAGCTAGATACCGTGACTTACTAGACGATTAAAGGCAAGATACATCGTTACCAAGGATGCTACCAAAAAGGCAGTCTGCATATATATAAGTTCATGAGATGAACTTCGTTCCTACCATTGTGAGACAATGGAGTTGTGGCTTTAGCCAAGGAACTACCGTCCCATCAGAAATCCAGATATAATTCTTAGGCAGTATCACCTGATCATGGAGATGGTTGATCTCCAGGGAGATCCAGGTTAGGAGAGTAGACACAGAGGACAACAGCGCGGATCCACTCACAAAGGCCTTTTTCCCGGTAGAGACTTTTATGGGATGGTTGAGTATGAGATACTTCAACCACAGCTAATTGTTGGGTATGTGATACCGCAACAGATGGCCCTAGTGCAAGTGGGAGATTGTTAGTTATATGTATGCCCTAGAGGCCATTACTGTACATACGATGTATATTGTAATGGATGCTTGGACATATATAGGGAGGACTTTCTTGCTCGACATGATAGTATGCTATCTGGTTGTACTTTATCTTAACATGTACTCTGATTGTCTCTATGTTACATGTTGATAAAGCCCTTAGGATATGTACTCGACTACTGGGACTATGATGAGATCATACTACTGGGGCCACGGTAGTCGACGAGTACATCCTATAACTGTTCCTAGTCAAGGGTGTATCGAGACAGGGCATCGATACACCAGAGTAGACTAGCGTATACGCATCTTGACCCATATGATGGGCGATGGATGGTCCCATATCCATCGGTGTTTCACATCAAGGATGGTGTACGGGTGCTCAGTAGAGACTGGGTATACTGGACGTACTCGCCGAGAACTCCCAGATGGTATTAAAAACCACGTCAGATGGCAGTTCTCTGGTGACACTGGTACATGTTAGTCTGTAGACCCGAGATCGTCATAGAGTCTTGTGTGATTCCCACTGTGCTTTGATTTCCATCATACCACGTCCAAGAGGGCATGCAAAAAGGTTGCTTTTGGATACAGTCCCGAATCACATGGAGGCAATGAGCAATAGGAGGGGATTCGTCTCTCCCGGTATAGGGAGTTGATGTTGCGCTGTGTTTGATTGGCTATAACTGGAAATCCCTGGCCAGGGTTGCTGAGATTTAGTGGTAAATATTATCAGTAGTTTCTTGAACTGTTATAGAACTCATATCGACATGACTTATCAAGCTACTGGGGTCTGACGTTTACCACCCCTATGCGAGATATGCGACATATCAGACGACGAGACCGGACTGTACGGGGTATTACTGATTGGATTCACCGGAGAATGTACCGGCTTACTTGTTGATCTTCTGAGTGCTCAATACCTGGGTGGCTATTACGTTTAGCTGACCGCTTACAGCTTGTGGGTGTTTGATATGATCATCACCTACTGCCGGCGTATTGATGATTCTTTAGAGTCCTACACAAAGGTTTCTTGACTCAGGCAAAATGGACTAGGGGCACATGTGTGATATGTGCAGGACCGAGGATAATGCGATATGAGATACCATATTCTATTCTCGCGATTTTTGATATCAGCTGTGTCATCGGATCATGTGTTGATTCGATGAATCGGTAAATAAGATATTAGTTATTTATATGCGATATAGCCGGATTGTCGGATCAAGTGTTGATTCGATAATTTAATGTATAATAATATATATGATATATTAAATTACATTAACTAATATTAGCTCACTAAAAGATTCTTTTTCTCACTCGGGTAATACATTGATATATATGCGATATATGTTAATTGTATTATTTTATTTTGTTACAATAAATATTATATATGTGATATATAATATTGTAACATGATATGATTACTAATGCAACATGTTTAGTGGAGATTAAACAAGATTAGGGTTTGAATTGGGTTAGTTCTTTCTAGAAGTTTCTAGAAGGTTTTTTCTTTTGTCATGAAAGAGATATTATGCTTGATATTTATGTGTGACTCATTCTTAACCCAACCCAAACCCTAGCCCTAGTTAAATCTCTACATGAGTCATTCTTGACCATGGTTGCAAGATTAATCATTATTACACTTTCATTATTCATCACAAAAGTAATTATTCATTGATCTTCTTCTTCCTTGACTTCTTCATGGAAAAAGCTTTCTAGATTTTTCTAAGTGATGATTATGTGTGAGAAAAAGATTATAAATGAGAGCAAAAACCCTACTTCATCATTCTCATCTATCCTTTCCCTTTAGATAAGAGTGTTCACTTCATTTAGTGAGTGAGAGCTTGTGTTAATGAAACTTCAAGGTAGATCATCTTTGTTATCGAAGATCGGAAGCAAGCTTGCATCTTTCTCTTCGTGGAGCCTTTCGAGAGTCCGGAACACGATGATCGCAGCGAAGGGACCTTAACACGGAGCTTAAGAAGTGAAGGACCGGATCTACAAAGGTTGTAATCCCTCTCACGTAGTGTTAAAGTGTTTAACATACTTGTTTTCGCCTAATCTCTAGTTTAAAGATCCGGCTTTGGATTGTTCGGCACGGCTAAATTTTAAATCGGGCATGGTTGATACCTCGTAGACCCTTGTGCGTGTGCCTAGCAACCCTACAACAGAGGCACTGATTTAATTAGAACCAGATTCAAATCATGCATCTGTCTCCAGTGCATGTCAACTAAATGGAGAGAGGCCGATCAGCATTACTCAATTTAGGAGTGGTTCCAATTATGATTAACCTGAAAGAGAAGGAAGTTCTCTTAATCATTACTATCAACTGAATACCATAAACAAGTATCTACATCTTCGATCACCTTGATGAATCCTGATACTTGAAATACTCGGTTCTCTACTTTATTCATATACCTATAACTTCTCAAAACTTAGACCTTGCATTTCTACGAAACGCATGTCTAAGAACTAAAGAAGTCACAAGTAAACAGAATATAGTACGAGTACCAACCCCTCTGTCCTTATGGACATTGGACAACATACAATACTCTGTGTAAGTCCCTTGAGTCTAATAACTCTTTCCCTGTGTGTCGTAGGTTGAAAACAGTACTTATGTCACGACCCGCAAAGTACGGAACGCGACCGACACTTAAGTTACGAAACGTCTCAAGGCGTCCGTAAACTAAGTAAGCCGAAGCCCAGAATACAAAACCCAAAATAGGAATTAGAGTGAAAGAAAAACCAATAATTTGCAACATTTAACTCCATTAAACCACATCAAGTTTTATTTTAAAACAACTTTCCCTTTTTCCAAAAATTCCAACGGAGTTTCCTTTGTAAAACAAGCTCCAAACGAGTACAACAGAAATATAAATGAATAACATGAAAATGGCATCCCCAAGCGGGAGCTAGCTCTTCGCCTCAAGGCGGTCATAAATTCCACGCAATATAAAATGACAATGTGCATAGATAAGCATGAAGTATAAGAAATAGCATGTCGACTCAAGTGAGCTCGACCCCAGATATAACATAGCATAAATCCCCAAGTCTCACAATCTCGTCTCTATGTCAATATACAGTAATCCAAATAAGTCAGGTACAGCTGAAATAGTACTAGCAGTAGATGGAGTGTTCTAGATACAACGAATATATAAGGTGGTACAAAATGATAATAACCCACCTATGAGCAAAAGCCTCGAGTCCAGGCAAAAAGGGCAAAATGAGCAAAAGTGTCCGCCGCTACAGTGCTGACGGAACGGACCTGCAGAAAAGCTGTGGCACAACGTGGGTGAGTTGCCAGCTCGTGAGTAATAAATAACATCTACTAAGGCTATCGTATGCATGTACACAAGTATCCTAGCATCCCTAGAACAGGTAAGGCTATATGTACTAGCAGGTATGTATGCATCATCAGTGTACTATCAAGTAATGTATGTCACATGGGTGTAATAACAGGTATGTATGCCACATGAATATACTATCATATATGTATGCTATATGAGTCAACTCAAGATCTCATCATGTAGGTATAAGAATTTTCCTTCCTTTGTTTTTGAAACTCCTTTCAAGTATCAGCATAAAATCCAGGAAAAATCAACAAAATCCGTGTCTAGCAACGACACCTCAAAACTGTCTCAAATCTCATATATCCATGTCAAGTATCTCTGGCCTCAGCCGTCCAGCTGATCCATATCAAATGTCAATATCCCAATCCAGCGGCCACGGTCGGTATCCTCTGGATATCCGCCGCGCCAAATGAAGTCACCGGTAGGTAGTCCGTCCCCTGCCAGGCTCAACGCCATCATCTGCGATCCTCTTGCCCCGGGGTACCTTACCAGGCCCACCATGTACCCGTGACGGTTCTTCCACTCTTCGACACGGATCTCGAAAACATAGCAAACTCATGGTAGACGACACTTTACATCACTAGAAAACCGCAACTTTTATATTTTTAAAGATGATAAGTTTGAAATCTTGCGGCTTTCCCCCGAAATCCAGAAATATCATAAATCTCATGAAATCTTCATGGATGCATATGTCAATGATAATGAATGCATGCAGTTTCAATTTGCAACGTATGATTTATGCTAGGCATGAGCAATTGATATAATAATACATATGCACGAGGATAGCAATTCTTATGATTTCATTTAAATATTTATTGCAATAGCACAGGTCTAAGCAGTTAACATGTTTCAGATTTATAGTTATCTAGTGTCGTGACATGGCAATTACCAGGGTGTGTGTGTCCACATGAATAGTGCTCGTGCTGCATATAAAAACCTGGTAATGGTGCATGTGTCCTACAAATGAGTTTTTGTATATGGAAGATCATATAGATCCTAATTGCAACAAATGTTATACAAGTATTATTATTATTTTAATGTCACAAGTAAATGTCAAGTCTACTATTTTCAAGTTTACTAAATATATCAGGCGACTCGCGCCATCCAAACGATCGTCCCCGTAGATGTTAAATCTACTCACCCGTGATGCCATGCTAGGTGTGTTCGACCACCTGCTTTCCTTTCTCCGCTGCGCTTGAAGTCCCTGCCGGCAAACCTGGAATTTACAAAGTCACATATATCAGGAAAATCCTGCAAAACGCGATATATCGATAAAAGGATACGCGTGCGTGAAACTAAACGCGTGTGCACACGACACGTCGCGACGCGCACAAACCCACCAGAACCTAGACTAACACGCTGTGTCGCGCAGCGCGCCACAGAACCACGCGTATCACGCGCGCGTCGCACGAGACTTAAAACATCGGAAACACGCAAACAGCTCCAGATTTTGCCTCTGGACCCAACTTGAAAAGTTAGAGATACCAAAAACCCTAGCTACCCAGAGTAAACCGACACACCAAAACCCAACACCCCCACCCCCATTCTGGCCTGAATTTGCTGCCAGATATAATAAATCTGCGGCCAGAATAGGGAGAGGGGTCCCCGTGTTTTGTGTGGGTGTCTCTGCTAAGGTCACTGAGCTACAGTCTTCACAACTTTTACCTGAGTGGATTGGGTCAAAAGCAGGTTTCAGAAAGGCTAAAAAGTCACTAAAACTGCCAATTTATGCCAAGTCGGATAAATCGGGTATCTATGATAAATCTGGGGCAATTCTCTGGTTAACTGGTTTCAACAGCACCTAGTAGGGTTACTCTAACCATCATAACTATTACATCCTCAAAATACCCCTAATTTACCCCAAAACTACCCCTAAACATATAATAAACACTAAAATAAGCTAGATATCCAAAACTTTAGTAATTAGGAGTTGGATTAAGGGGTTATACCTCAAGAGACCCTAGATGAAGGAGAAGAGAAGATGTAGGAGGGTGTGTGCGTGCTGCTACAGCTCCTGGTGCTACAAACTTAGGCTGAGATGAGCTGATCTTCTCCACTATTCAGGTTCTGAATAGGCTGAAGTTGCTGTTGCTGCTATGGTGATGTGGGTGGTGTTGTGTTGGTTTCAGGTGTTGCTGTTTGAAGTAGTAGTAGCAGGGGGTTGGGGTATTGTTGAGGGAAGGGTTGAGTGATAGCGGAGGAAGGGTTTATAAGAGGTTGGGGCTGTAGTAACAGCTGTGTGGCTGAAGCTTGGTTCAGAGAAATTTATCAGAGTTGCTGTGATACAGCAAGTGAAGAAAAGTTAAGGTATTTGTGGTGTGGGGTTGTGAATTAGGAGATGGTGTGGGTGGGTGTTGTTTAAGAAATGGGGGGGCTGTTGTGCAGCAACTCAAGATGAGTTAGGGCTGAATTGGTGGCTAAATGCTGATGTTCTGAGGGTTGATGCTGATGTTGCTCAGCAGGTGTTGGTCTGGTGGCTGATTTGAGCTGAAAGTTGGCTGATTTGAGAGCTGGAATTAGGCTGCTGATGTTGGGTTGGTTGTTAGCAGCAGCTACTGTTGTATTAAGGGCTAATGTTGGGGATGATGCTGCTGCTGGTGCAGCCACTGCTGAGCTAGGGGTGTATGCAGATGTTGAGGTTTGCTTCAGCTGCTGATGTTGATGCCTACAGGCTGAAGTTCTGATGCCAGCTAATGTGCTGCATGCTGAAGAAGTGGCTACTGAGTTTGGGCTGCAGGACTTGCTTTGGTGGCTAAAGGGTGATGATATGGTGTGTGTGAGAGGAAGAGAAGAGAGTGAAATGAGAGTGTGAAAGGTAGTGTGAGAGGGACATGCAAAAAGTATTGAAATGAAAGGGGTGTGACATAACCATGGCCATCATTCTCTCTACCCTCACTAAGTGCTACAAGACACCCATCACATTCTCTCCTACTTATCATAAGTCAACCTTAAACCCTAATCCATCCTTAAAACTAAAACTCCTTAATTAACACCAATTATCTTAACAAGGGTTTAAACCACCATGGTTAACTTAAACATGGTTAACCCACAAGCTCAAATATGGCAAGCCCTAATCTTAATCCTATTTAACGTGCACAAGTGTGTGTGGTCGAGATAAAATTCTACAAAAATAACCATAAAACCAGATAAATTACTAGAATCCCGTTTTGGTAAACTTTTTACCAAAAACCCCACATTAACACACAATTACTACTAACCCTAAACTCAGGTGTTACAACTTATGGTTAAGAAGAATTACACCGCTGTTTAATACTCCTTACCTAACCATCCACTGATATAGGTAAATGTCATGGACATAATTTCAAAAAGTTATATCTCACTTTATAAAAATAAACGTACTGATATATCAATTTGAAATTGGTGCATAACAACGGATATTCAAAACAAAATATTTGTCGTCCGGCAAACAACCCAGGTGATTTCCTCAGATATCACCAATTACAATGAATCCCGATATACTGAGGATGATCACCCAATTCTCAATAGCTTACTCCCACTCATCATCTGTAAAACCATACAGATGTGAGAATCAAACCTGGTAAATACATAGCCTGGAGCAAGGACTTATTGGGAAATCAGTTTTTCTTTTAACAATACTCAGTGAAACTGAAACATGTAAATGTTTCGAAGGGGTATCCGGGTATTCCTAGTAATGCCTCTTCCATTATCAGATTCATAACTATAACCGTAAATTTGTTTGCCATCTCTCCAAATCCCTTTATATGTCTTTAGTCATTACCTTCTTTACACCTCTTTAGGCTAAATGGTTTTCTTCCTTCCCTACCGTTCGGCACCAGCTATGGTTTGGAAGAAGACTATCCAATAAGCGTAATAGGTGTACTGTCCTAATCCTAGGAGCACTCTCAACCCGAGAGAAGGTAAAGATAAAATACAACTGAATAAAACTTTATTCCCATTTCTCCTGAACCAGAATCCATCCCCGAACTGGAACAAGTTCCTTCGAGTTCGTATATAACCATACGATGGAATATCTAATAAACTGTGGATCTTCGTAGTGATACGGGCTGTTCCGGAGAAATACAAAGGTGAAGTAGGAGTGGCGATGAAATACTTGGTTTGGTCGTGAATAGCAGTCGCAATTTAATTTGCCCTCTCACTAATCCCTTTATTTGTCTTTACTTATTACCTTCTGTACACCATCGTTAGGCTAATTGGTTTTCTTCATTCCCTACCGTTCGGCACCTGCCGATGGTTTGGATGAAGACTATCCAATTAGCGTAACAGGTGTACCGTCCTAATCCAAGGAGCACTAGCAACCTGAGAGAAGGTAAAAGGAAAAGACAACTGAATAGTCCTATTCATTTTCTTCAGAACCGGAAACCATCCTTGAATCTGGAACAAGTTCCTTGTCACGACCCAAAATTGGCCTGTGACGGCCCTAATACTATGCAACGCTTAAAGACGTAACGCGGTAAAAGAAAGCCAAAACCCAGAAATCTAAACCAAGAAAATACGGAAAAGATAATATAAGTTTTTGAAACATTTGAAATCACAACCCAAATTCTTTAAAAGCCCCACTTTCATTCTTTAAAATTTTGGCAACACCCCTTTTTGTAAAAACTAGCTCAAGACGGAAAACAATAACATCATAAATAAACGACGCCGTAGCGAAGAAATAAGAGACAATAGGAAGAAACTATATATAAAAAGGCGACAAATCCACAAATAATACACAATAACGTCCTCACCAAGTCTCTAAGTCAACAATAAAATAGTAGATGGAGAGTACAAAATACAACGAATGTACAATATGAAATATAGATAATCATCCAACCCACCTAAGCAAAATGGCATACTGTGAGCTGATGCGATATCTGTAGCAAAAGTTGATAGATGAGAAGCTGAATAGCTGAATAGCCTGCCTCGACTACTCTGGGGAACAACCTGAAACACCTGTGGCACAACGGGGGTGAGTTGCCAACTCGTGAATAGTAAATAACATATGCAGGTAATCGCAGGAATGTACGTACAGCATGAATCTAAGATATACAATTTACAGAAATAACAGGTCATGTGAAAGCAAAGTAATGGAGATGTACACTAGCAGGTACAATCAATATATGAAGCAATGATGACATGATAGTAGTATGCAATAACTATGCAATAGGGATATGAGAAAGCAAATATGCAACTATCATAAGGGTACACTAACAGGTACTACCAATATATGAATCTGTGCAAAAAATAGATAAGTGTGAGGTATGGGGTGGAATATGTCATTTCTACGGAAACCTGACATCGTGGCCGGATCACAATCCATCAAGACACTCAAATCCCAAATCCTCAAATCAGCCCCCAAGTTGGGCTCTCATATCATATAAGTCTCACATCTCCTCAATGTACAATATCGAATAGATCTCCTATATCCCGAATGTACAAACCATCAATCTCTTTCATATCCAATATCCAATCTCAATTAGTCACCCATATCCCAAGTCGAATCTCAAATAATTTCTAACATCCTATATATATATATATATATATATATATATATATATATATATATATATATATATATATGCAGAAATAAAATATGATGGGGGAAATACACATATATTAGCGTCCCATTCCACTAATATTGGTGTAAGGGTATATATAACAACGGCTAAATCCCCTGTTATATATACAAAGGTATTTAAAGAAATATCATGAAAACAATGTGCCAAGCATCGACATAGAAATCCTGATCACGTCTCATACGCTATCCCGAAAGCATGAGTGCCTAGCTCTGACCCTCGCCTTTTGACGTATGCATACGTACATGACTCCCAGCGGTGTCTCCGTGATCCCCCGCCGAGTCATGGGTACTGTCACCGGTATGTACTCCCCCGCCTTCAGGCTCAATCGGCAAAATCCATCGATCTTCTTGCCGAGGGGAACCATACCGGTCCCCACCATGTACTCTCATACGGTAACCACACATCGTATGGAGTATATAATCAGCACCGATAAAACTCATGGTGGACGTGCAAATATCATATCAAGGAAACCGGGTTTTTCAATGTATGCATAATTTCAAGAACTCCCACGGTTCCCAAATCCAGAAAACACCATGTAAAATCCAAATAAACAATGAGCAAATCCAGGAACAAATAAATGCGATATATCTGAATGTGAGCATATAAATGAGAACATGTAGCTAAAACCAGATGTATGCGAAATCAATAAGGTACAGCTAAGTATAGGTATCAACCTATAAGTAAAATATATGCATGGTATACCTATAGCTGTATCGCAAGGTGTAGATATACCTATCACTAATGGTAAGATACGCTATAGGTATACCGATAAGCTAGATGTCAAGTATGATAAGCAATAAAGTATCTATAAGGGGTTGTGTATGACATGGCTATTATTGACGGTGTGTGTGTAGCATACTGTAGCGTCTTGAAAAGTCGTTTTGGTGTTTTCCTGAAATTCGGTGAAAATTCGGTATTTTTCCGAAAACCGTCTTTCTCGATATTTTGCAGTTTAGGGCTAATTATACTTAAAGTGGATAGGTAATTACTTGTTTTTAGTGACTAATGAGTTAATTATGAAATTTTGGTCATTTAAAAATTTTTCCCTATTTTTCAATTTTTTTATATTATTTTAAGCCGGTAAGAAAATACTTTAAATAAGCGATAAATACAAATTTTTCCGGGCTAAATTTAATCTCTAAAATTATGATAATTATATTCTAGTGATAACATGAATTTTTAGTAATTTATTTTGATTTTTAACCAATTTTTATAAATTGAAACGAAATTATTGATTTTTGGGCTAAAACTTGCAATTTTTGAGTTGTAGGGGGCCTTTTTGCATAAAATTTCTTTTGTAAAACCCCTCTATCTTTTCCCTCAGCCCAAGAACAGCCCAAGTCTTGGCCAAGACCAGAAAATTCTGACCTCTCTCTTTCTTGAGTTGTTTCTTAAGTTATTTGATAGTTTATGGATTTAATTTAAATAAAATGGTTAATATATGATACTTTTGACTTTAGAAACTTGACCAAGACTTTTCCTCACTTGCCCACACCCCCCACCTTACCTCCAACCTGGCCGAAACTGAACCCTCCCCTTCTTCATCTTTTTCCTTTTCATTTTTCTTCAATTTTCTTCAAAAAATTGCAAGAAAATTCAACAAATATCCATAAATCCTTCTCTTTTTCAACACAAAATCCTTATGCTACCTCTTCTCAAGCCTAATATGGTTGAAATCATGTGGAAAGGAGGCATCTTTGGAGGAAACCTTCTTGCTTGATCTAGTGATCAAGAGGTATAAATTTCCATCTTGTTAAATTCCTTGTTTAAGTGCTTATGTGTTATGGGTTAGTGTTAATTTAGTGTAGTTAATCTAGTTTCCTTAGATTTTGTTTGAAAAATGAACTAGGTTTTGAACCATGATAATTTAATTAAGTTGTTATTTTGTTAATCTAGTTGTTAATGACTAATCTATATAGTTACCTTGTTGTTGTAGTTTCAACTTTGCTAAATTAGTTAACTTTTGAAATGTGAAATTGTTATTTTAGGATTTCAAGAAAAGGTTTTTGTATGGAATTGGTATTTGAAACTTGATTAGTGAGTTGTTTAGGGTTTAGAAACCCTTATTTAGTTGATTAAACCTAATTTGTTAACTAGTATTTTGCTAACCTAAATCTAAGAGATGAACTTGCTAATTGGGGTTGATATTAGTGTTAATTAAGTTTTTCAAGTATGGTTTTTGATTTGCAATGGCTATTTATAAAATCAAGAAAAGGTTTTGTTATGTAAATTAGGTTTTTAAGCTTAGTCAATGGTTTAGAAATTGTGTTTTGGCTAACTTTTTGGTTAGTTTGGAATGTTGGCGTTGGATGGTGTTGACTTGTCGCTATATTGTCGATGTTTGCATCAAATTGCAATTTCTGCTTACTAGATTTTTATAGAAGTTATGTGATGTGTTATTTGTGGTATCTTGATGATTTTGTTGGCTTGTCCTACGACTTTTAGGATGCGTGAGTGCGGTTTTTGGGTAGTCGGGTTTTAGTTTTGCCGGGTGACCCAAATCGGCGTTTTTCGGCAGTTTTTGCGATTTTCGCGTGTGTCCGCGCACTTTGTGCACGTTATACCCAGCTAGAGAACTTTAGTAGTTTCGTTGGGGTTTTGCGTCGTTCTTGATATGTAACCTTATATTTGATATAAATTACAGGTTCGGTCGCGGAGACGTCTGACGCGGCGCGAAAGGGAAAGGCGGTGATCGGACACAGCTAGCCAGGAATCCCGGTGAGTAGATTTAACATCTACGGGGGACGATCGTCTGGATGGCGCAAGTCGCCCGATAGATTTAGTAAACTGGAAAATAGTAAAATGGCTAATCACTTGTGACATTAGAATAATAATACTGGCATGATAGTTGCTGCAATTAGGTCAATAGGTTATACCCATATATGCAAACTCAATTGTAGGACACATGCACCATTACCAGGTTTTATATGCAGCACGAGCACTATTCATGTTACACACACACCCTGGTAATTGCCATGCCACCACACTAGATAACCTTTAAATTAAACCTTTTATTAATTGATACTTAAATTGTGTTATTCCCTTAAAATGAAACCCTAGGATTGCTATTCATGTGCATGTACTTCATCATATTCATTGTTCATGCTTAATCCATTTATCACACATCGCAACTTGGTTATTGATATCATACGCATTCATTGTCATTGATATATGCACTTATGAGGATTTTCTTGAGATTTTATGATATTGCTGGATTTCGGGGGAAAGCCGCAAAATTTCCAAACTTATAATATTTTTAAAACATGTAAATTGCGGTTTTCTAGTGATGTAAGTGTCGTCCACCATGAGTTTGCTGTGGCTTTGGAAATCCGTGTCGAGGAGTGGAGGAACCGGCACGGGTACATGGTGGGCCCGGTAAGGTACCCCGGGGCAAGAGGAATGTGGTGATGACGTTGAGCCTGGCAGGGGACGGATTACCTACCGGTGACTGTTTGGGACGGCGGATATCCAGAGGATACCGACCGTGGCCACTAGATGATGAGATATTGATATTTGAGATGGGTCAGCCGGACGGCTGAGGCCAGAGATACATTTATGAGATTTGAGACAGCTTTTGGGTGTCGTTGCTGGACACTGATTTTCGTCGATTCATTGACATTATGCTGGCATTCTAAAAGAGTTTCAAAAACAAAAAGAGATAAAATATTTCTTATATATACCTATTGAGACCTCAGATTTTCATGTTGCATGCATATTGGTACACTGATGTTATATACACACTTGCTAGTGCATCCAGTCATACCTGTATTTTAGATACTAGGATGCTTGTGTGCATGCATACGATAGCCTTTGTAGATGTTATTTATTACTCACGAGTTGGCAACTCACCCCCGTTGTGCCACAGTCTTTTGCAGGTCCGCTCCGTCAGTTCAGTAGCGGCGGGCGCACTTGTCTTTTACCTCTTTTGCCTGAGCTCGAGATTTGCTCATAGGTGGGTTATGTTATTTTTTTTGTACCACCTTGTATATTCTTGTATCTAGCGTACTCCATCTACTGTTCTACCAGATATTTGTATATTGACCTAGAGATGAGACTGTGAGGTTTGTGGATTTTATGCTGTATTTTGGGGTCGAACTCACTTGAGTCGACATGTTGTTTCCTTATGCTTTATTATGCTTGTTGTCATTTACATTGCGTGGGATTTGTGACCGCCGTATGGCGAAGAGCTAGCTCCCGCTTGGGGATGCCCTATTTTGTGGATTCATGTATATATTTTGTTGTACCCATTTTTGGGGGTCAGTATTTACAAAGGAGACTCTGCCGAAATTTTCGGGAAAAATTTGTATTGTTTTTAAAAAGTGTTTTACATGACTTATTTGATAACTCGCTTTCAATTGATTGGGTTTTCTTCACTCTTTTGCTTCATTGGTTTTGTTTTCTGGGCTTTGGCTTACTTATTTTACGGACGCCTTTAGACGTTCCGTAAACTTAAGTGCCAGTCACGTTCCGTACCCTGCGGGTCGTGACAAAGTTGGTATCAGAGCGATAGGTTTTACCTTTGTGAGTGTAGGATGACCCTTGGTAGATGGAGTAAGTGACTTAAGCAGGGTAACGTAGCGTACGTATGTCCGCGGCATACTTACGATACGGTACTCCGCCTAAGTGACTTTAGGATATACTTGCTTGAAAAATTCCTTCTTCAATTCCGTGTATCCTATGATCCTATTGCACTGTTCTTACTATCCGTTTTCTTGTGACAGCCACTATGCCGCCGAAGGCTACGAGGGCACAGAGGGCTGCCGCCAGAGACGAGATTCGAGCTGGCTCGTCCGAGACTAGGACTGAGCAGGGTGGTATGCCTACGCCGCTGGGACAGACCGATCTACCTTCCCCAGGCCGTATGGATAGGCTCGAGACGGGTATGGAGGAGTTGCGACAGATGATGGGAGGCATGCAGGAGCTGCGTCAGATGGTAGGATCCCTAGTTGCAGCCAGTCGTACACCGAGGCAGGATGACGTACCTACTACATCACAGACGACCATGATACCTGCTCCTACTACTACCATCGTGTCCATTCCGGTTTCACTACAGGACTTCATGAGGCTGAGACCTCCAGTATTCACCGGCACCGAGACAGCGGAGGACCCACAGACGTTCCTTGATAGTTTAGCCAGGATCTGCCGTTCGCTGAGATGTTCGGATGATCGATGGGTAGAGCTTGCCAGTTTCCGGCTAGAGGGTCTCGCGCAGACATGGTGGGAGTCAGTCTTGAGAGGTCGAGCTGCAGATCTGCCGCCTATGACTTGGGCCGAGTTTACAGCGGTCTTTCTAGCCCGTTTCCTTCCAGAGAGCGTTCGTGACGCCAGAGCTCGCAGTTTCGAGGCCTTAGTCAAGACACCTGGGATGACGGTGTCCGAGTATGATATCCAGTTTACACAGTTATCCCGATATGCTCAGTATTTGGTGGATACCGAGGAGAAGATGGTGAAGAGGTTCGTACAGGGACTTGATGCCCAGCTATACCTTGCCATTGGCGCCCAGCACTACGACACTTATTCAGCTGCTATGGATACAGCATTGCGGATGGAGGCACGCATATCACAGACTCCGGCCGTTTCTGGGCCGAAGAGGATGCGCACCGATGTACCATCTCAGAGACAGCGCGCCAGATTCTTTCCGAGAGATAGGCCTGGCAGAGGATTTGGGCGGGGACAGTTATATGGTTCTTATCCCCAGAGGCAGCAGCCGTCACCAGGATGTTTTGGGTGCGGGAGTCTGCATCATCTTGTCAGAGACTGTCCGGTGAGACGACAGGGAGCAGCGACAGTTCCGCACGTGACTCTACCACCATCACCACCCCCTCCTCAGAGAGCCCTACTTCCTACCCCAGGCGATGCTCCACGCCAGTTAGGTGCACCGAGAGGCCGTGGACGCGGCGGTCCTGTTCAGAGAGGACGAGGAGGCAGAGGCCGAGGTCGAGGTCAGCCCGCTATCGGTGGAGGACAGGCCCGAGTTTTTGCTTTGACACCGCAGGATGCGCAGGCATCCAATGCCGTTGTGACAGGTACTTTGCCAGTTTGTTCTTTCGATGCACGGGTGTTATTCGACCCAGGTTCCACACATTCGTACGTATCTACACACTTTGCACCGATGTTGGGCCGTGAGTCGTCGTCGTTAGATCAGCCGCTTGTTGTTGTTACTCCGGTAGGCGAGTCGTTTGTCGCTCGTTTTGTATTTCGTTTGTGTTCCGTTCGTATCGGGGAGAGGGATTCATCAGTTGATTTGATACTCCTCGATACGTTGGACTTTGATGTGCTTCTGGGCATGGATTGGCTAGCCACTTGTTATGCTTCGGTGGACTGCCGTGAGAAGGCAGTCAGTTTTAGCTTTCCGGGAGAGCCAGTCCTTGTTATTCAGGGAGACCGCAGTGTCGCCCTTCCCAGCTTAATTTCTTCTCTTCGCGCTGGTCAGCTCTTGCGGAAGGGATGTCAGGGATTCTTAGCGTTTGTTTGTGATACTCGAGCTGCAGAGGTTCCGTTGGACCAGGTCCCGGTAGTTTGTGAGTTCCCTGATGTTTTCCCTGATGAGCTACCTGGGCTACCGCCTGAGCGCGATGTTGAGTTCTGCATTGATTTGATTCCCGGTTCGGGGCCTATTTCTATACCACCGTATCGGATGGCCCCGGCAGAGCTTCGAGAGCTGAAGGAGCAGTTGCAGGATTTGTTGGATAAGGGGCTTATTCGACCGAGTGTTTCTCCGTGGGGTGCTCCGGTCCTGTTTGTCAAGAAGAAGGATGGAAGTTTGCGCTTATGTATCGACTACCGCCAGCTGAACAAAGTTACCATTCGGAACAGATATCCGTTGCCGCGCATTGATGATTTGTTCGACCAGCTTCAGGGTGCGGGGTATTTTTCGAGGATCGACTTGCGATCAGGATACCATCAGCTGCGAGTCCGACAGGAGGATATACCGAGGACAGCTTTCCGTACACGCTATGGCCACTACGAGTTTTTGGTGATGTCGTTCGGACTCACCAACGCCCCAGCAGCATTTATGGATTTGATGAACCGTACATTCAGGCCGTATCTTGACTTGTTCATCATCGTGTTTATCGACGATATCTTGGTGTACTCCCGGAGCAGAGAGGAGCACGAGCAGCACTTGCGGATTACGTTACAGACTCTGAGGGAGCACCAGCTGTTCGCGAAGTTCTCCAAGTGTGCATTCTGGCTGGACAGCGTCGGATTCTTGGGTCACGTGGTTACGAGAGACGGCATTTGTGTGGACCCGAAGAAGATTGAGGCTGTTCAGCAGTGGCCCCGACCTACATCGGTTACTGAGATCCGTAGTTTTCTAGGCTTGGCGGGCTACTACAGGCGTTTTGTTCAGGACTTCTCCCGTATAGCTGCACCGTTGACCAGTTTGACCCGGAAGGGAGTTCCTTTCGTTTGGACAGAGGAGTGCGAGCGCAGTTTTCAGCAGCTGCGGACATGTTTGACTACGGCGCCGGTATTATCTTTACCTTCGGGATCAGGCGGATTTGTTGTCTACTGTGATGCTTCGCGAGTGGGATTAGGATGCGTTTTGATGCAGCATGGCCGGGTGATCGCTTATGCTTCTCGGCAGTTGAAGAAGCATGAACAGAACTACCCCACTCATGATTTGGAGATGGCTGCAGTGGTCTTTGCACTGAAGATTTGGCGACATTACCTTTACGGCGAGTCATGTCAGATATTCACCGATCACAAGAGCTTAAAGTACATATTTCAGCAGCGAGACCTGAACCTCAGACAGCGTCGTTGGATGGAGTTGGTGAAAGACTACGACTGCGAGATCTTATATCACCCCGGCAAGGCGAATGTGGTGGCAGATGCGTTGAGTAGGAGGCCCGGGGGTAGTCTATCCTTTTTGCGCGCAGTTCAGAGGCAGTCGTCAGCAGATTGGCAGATGTTATGCGACAGCCGAGTTGAGTTCGAGTTCACTCAGACAGGGGGACAGCTCGCGCATGTTCGTGCACGCCCACAGTTGCTTGACCGTATATATGAGGCACAGCGTAGTGACGACCGTTGCTCAGAGATCATGGCACAGATGGGACAGGGCAGATTTTCCGAGTTCATGGTTGACGATCAGGGGATTTTACGATATGGATCTAGACTGTGCGTACCAGATGCTGATGGATTGCGGCGCGACATTCTTGAGGAGGCACACCGATCAGTGTATAGTGTCCACCCCGGTTCCACCAAGATGTACCATGATATGAGAGAGACCTACTGGTGGGACGGGATGAAGAGGGACATTGCGGAGTTCGTTTCGAGATGCCTGACTTGTCAGCAAGTCAAGGCTGAGCACCAGAGGCCCGCAGGAGAGCTACAGCCGTTACCCATTCCAGAGTGGAAATGGGAGCAGATTTCGATGGACTTCGTTGTGGGTCTACCCAGGACCAGTCGAGGGTACGACTCCATCTGGGTGATCGTGGATAGATTGACGAAAGCGGCTCACTTCCTGCCAGTGAAGACGACTTTCAGCTTCGCTCAGTATGCTCAGCTCTATATTGACGAGATCGTGCGACTACATGGCGTACCGACTTGTATCGTGTCAGATCGAGGCACTCAGTTCACCAGCCGACTTTGGCAGAGACTTCAGGAGGCTTTGGGCACTCGTTTGAGCTTCAGCACAGCGTTTCATCCGCAGACAGATGGACAGTCAGAGCGGACCATTCAGACTCTCGAGGACATGCTCAGAGCGTGCGTTTTAGACTTTGGTGGTAGCTGGGATCGTCATTTACCTCTAGTGGAGTTCTCCTACAACAACAGCTTCCAGGATACTATTCAGATGGCACCTTTCGAGGCATTGTATGGGAGGAGATGCAGATCGCCCGTTTGTTGGACAGAGCTCAGCGAGAGCAGCATTTTGGGGCCGCAGCTTGTTGAGGAGACGACAGCGAAAATACAGTTGATCCGAGACCGGATGAGAGCGGCTCAGAGCAGGCAGAAATCGTATGCAGACAGGCGCCGTCGCAGATTAGAGTTCGCAGTTGGCGACCATGTTTTTCTGAAGGTCTCACCGATGAAGGGCGTGATGCGTTTTGGGCGAAAGGGGAAGCTTAGCCCTAGATTCGTAGGCCCCTTCGAGATCCTCGAGCGTGTCGGCGCTGTTGCATATCGTTTGGCTCTTCCACCCAGCTTTCCCGATGTTCACCCCGTCTTCCATGTTTCGATGCTCCGCAAGTACCTTCACGACCCTTCGCATGCGATTCAGCACCCGACAGTCCAGCTAGAGCGCGACCTTTCCTTTGCAGAGCAGCCGGTGGCCATCCTAGATCGGCAGGTGAAGAAGTTGAGATCGAAGATTATACCAACCGTCAAGGTCCTTTGGCGTAGCCCGAGCAGCGAGGAGGTTACCTGGGAGACCGAGGGCGAGATGAGGAAGAAATATCCCCATCTCTTCGAAGGTACGCGTAGCTATATTTTTAAATTCGGGGACCGAATTTCTTTAAGGGGGGAAGATTGTAGCGTCTTGAAAAGTCGTTTTGGTGTTTTCCTGAAATTCGGTGAAAATTCGGTATTTTTCCGAAAACCGTCTTTCTCGATATTTTGCAGTTTAGGGCTAATTATACTTAAAGTGGATAGGTAATTACTTGTTTTTAGTGACTAATGAGTTAATTATGAAATTTTGGTCATTTAAAAATTTTTCCCTATTTTTCAATTTTTTTATATTATTTTAAGCCGGTAAGAAAATACTTTAAATAAGCGATAAATACAAATTTTTCCGGGCTAAATTTAATCTCTAAAATTATGATAATTATATTCTAGTGATAACATGAATTTTTAGTAATTTATTTTGATTTTTAACCAATTTTTATAAATTGAAACGAAATTATTGATTTTTGGGCTAAAACTTGCAATTTTTGAGTTGTAGGGGGCCTTTTTGCATAAAATTTCTTTTGTAAAACCCCTCTATCTTTTCCCTCAGCCCAAGAACAGCCCAAGTCTTGGCCAAGACCAGAAAATTCTGACCTCTCTCTTTCTTGAGTTGTTTCTTAAGTTATTTGATAGTTTATGGATTTAATTTAAATAAAATGGTTAATATATGATACTTTTGACTTTAGAAACTTGACCAAGACTTTTCCTCACTTGCCCACACCCCCCACCTTACCTCCAACCTGGCCGAAACTGAACCCTCCCCTTCTTCATCTTTTTCCTTTTCATTTTTCTTCAATTTTCTTCAAAAAATTGCAAGAAAATTCAACAAATATCCATAAATCCTTCTCTTTTTCAACACAAAATCCTTATGCTACCTCTTCTCAAGCCTAATATGGTTGAAATCATGTGGAAAGGAGGCATCTTTGGAGGAAACCTTCTTGCTTGATCTAGTGATCAAGAGGTATAAATTTCCATCTTGTTAAATTCCTTGTTTAAGTGCTTATGTGTTATGGGTTAGTGTTAATTTAGTGTAGTTAATCTAGTTTCCTTAGATTTTGTTTGAAAAATGAACTAGGTTTTGAACCATGATAATTTAATTAAGTTGTTATTTTGTTAATCTAGTTGTTAATGACTAATCTATATAGTTACCTTGTTGTTGTAGTTTCAACTTTGCTAAATTAGTTAACTTTTGAAATGTGAAATTGTTATTTTAGGATTTCAAGAAAAGGTTTTTGTATGGAATTGGTATTTGAAACTTGATTAGTGAGTTGTTTAGGGTTTAGAAACCCTTATTTAGTTGATTAAACCTAATTTGTTAACTAGTATTTTGCTAACCTAAATCTAAGAGATGAACTTGCTAATTGGGGTTGATATTAGTGTTAATTAAGTTTTTCAAGTATGGTTTTTGATTTGCAATGGCTATTTATAAAATCAAGAAAAGGTTTTGTTATGTAAATTAGGTTTTTAAGCTTAGTCAATGGTTTAGAAATTGTGTTTTGGCTAACTTTTTGGTTAGTTTGGAATGTTGGCGTTGGATGGTGTTGACTTGTCGCTATATTGTCGATGTTTGCATCAAATTGCAATTTCTGCTTACTAGATTTTTATAGAAGTTATGTGATGTGTTATTTGTGGTATCTTGATGATTTTGTTGGCTTGTCCTACGACTTTTAGGATGCGTGAGTGCGGTTTTTGGGTAGTCGGGTTTTAGTTTTGCCGGGTGACCCAAATCGGCGTTTTTCGGCAGTTTTTGCGATTTTCGCGTGTGTCCGCGCACTTTGTGCACGTTATACCCAGCTAGAGAACTTTAGTAGTTTCGTTGGGGTTTTGCGTCGTTCTTGATATGTAACCTTATATTTGATATAAATTACAGGTTCGGTCGCGGAGACGTCTGACGCGGCGCGAAAGGGAAAGGCGGTGATCGGACACAGCTAGCCAGGAATCCCGGTGAGTAGATTTAACATCTACGGGGGACGATCGTCTGGATGGCGCAAGTCGCCCGATAGATTTAGTAAACTGGAAAATAGTAAAATGGCTAATCACTTGTGACATTAGAATAATAATACTGGCATGATAGTTGCTGCAATTAGGTCAATAGGTTATACCCATATATGCAAACTCAATTGTAGGACACATGCACCATTACCAGGTTTTATATGCAGCACGAGCACTATTCATGTTACACACACACCCTGGTAATTGCCATGCCACCACACTAGATAACCTTTAAATTAAACCTTTTATTAATTGATACTTAAATTGTGTTATTCCCTTAAAATGAAACCCTAGGATTGCTATTCATGTGCATGTACTTCATCATATTCATTGTTCATGCTTAATCCATTTATCACACATCGCAACTTGGTTATTGATATCATACGCATTCATTGTCATTGATATATGCACTTATGAGGATTTTCTTGAGATTTTATGATATTGCTGGATTTCGGGGGAAAGCCGCAAAATTTCCAAACTTATAATATTTTTAAAACATGTAAATTGCGGTTTTCTAGTGATGTAAGTGTCGTCCACCATGAGTTTGCTGTGGCTTTGGAAATCCGTGTCGAGGAGTGGAGGAACCGGCACGGGTACATGGTGGGCCCGGTAAGGTACCCCGGGGCAAGAGGAATGTGGTGATGACGTTGAGCCTGGCAGGGGACGGATTACCTACCGGTGACTGTTTGGGACGGCGGATATCCAGAGGATACCGACCGTGGCCACTAGATGATGAGATATTGATATTTGAGATGGGTCAGCCGGACGGCTGAGGCCAGAGATACATTTATGAGATTTGAGACAGCTTTTGGGTGTCGTTGCTGGACACTGATTTTCGTCGATTCATTGACATTATGCTGGCATTCTAAAAGAGTTTCAAAAACAAAAAGAGATAAAATATTTCTTATATATACCTATTGAGACCTCAGATTTTCATGTTGCATGCATATTGGTACACTGATGTTATATACACACTTGCTAGTGCATCCAGTCATACCTGTATTTTAGATACTAGGATGCTTGTGTGCATGCATACGATAGCCTTTGTAGATGTTATTTATTACTCACGAGTTGGCAACTCACCCCCGTTGTGCCACAGTCTTTTGCAGGTCCGCTCCGTCAGTTCAGTAGCGGCGGGCGCACTTGTCTTTTACCTCTTTTGCCTGAGCTCGAGATTTGCTCATAGGTGGGTTATGTTATTTTTTTTGTACCACCTTGTATATTCTTGTATCTAGCGTACTCCATCTACTGTTCTACCAGATATTTGTATATTGACCTAGAGATGAGACTGTGAGGTTTGTGGATTTTATGCTGTATTTTGGGGTCGAACTCACTTGAGTCGACATGTTGTTTCCTTATGCTTTATTATGCTTGTTGTCATTTACATTGCGTGGGATTTGTGACCGCCGTATGGCGAAGAGCTAGCTCCCGCTTGGGGATGCCCTATTTTGTGGATTCATGTATATATTTTGTTGTACCCATTTTTGGGGGTCAGTATTTACAAAGGAGACTCTGCCGAAATTTTCGGGAAAAATTTGTATTGTTTTTAAAAAGTGTTTTACATGACTTATTTGATAACTCACTTTCAATTGATTGGGTTTTCTTCACTCTTTTGCTTCATTGGTTTTGTTTTCTGGGCTTTGGCTTACTTATTTTACGGACGCCTTTAGACGTTCCGTAAACTTAAGTGCCAGTCACGTTCCGTACCCTGCGGGTCGTGACACATACAATCCGTGCTCGTGCAACAGGAACCGTCAATAATATATGCAGTGTCCTACGGCTGCTAGTCACAGTACAACTATATCAAGGAAATACGGTAAAGGCGCAATTCTAACAATGACGTAGAATATGCGACAGGTATTTGAATTCTAGCCCAGACGCATAACGCCATGCGGGCGATTCCCCTGTAGATGTTAAATCTACTCACCTACACTCCACGCTAGGTGAATCCTACCATCTGCTCCCCCCTGTAGCAGTGTCCGTAGTCCCTGCCTGCAAACCTACAAATAAGACATGGAAAATATATATAAGCCAAATATTCCGCAAAACGCGATATCGAACTAAAACGAGAAACTCGTGTCGCGAACTAAACGCGCATATGCACGATACGCTGAATCGTATGCGTACGCGTCTAAAACTATCGCGACAGGCCGCGATACGCTAGATCACAGAACACACTCACGTATCGCGTGTATCGCGCAAACACAACGGACATGCAAAACGATATATGATCCCAGATTTTCCTACAGGACAGTTCTTACAAAACTAGACATGCCAAAACACTACAATGCACAGCAGAGTACCCTACCCAAAACCCCAAGACCTAACACCCCCTCATGGCCGCAATTTGCGGCCAATATGATTAAAATTGCGGCCTGGGTTTGGAGATAGGGGCTCGTGTTCTGGTGGTGTATTCTGGACCTAACAAGTATGTTCCAGTTTCCTCAATTTTGTCCTGAAGGCCTCGGGTCAAATGCAGATTACAAAAAGCCAATATATCGCTTTAAAAATGCCAAATTGCACAATTAAGAATCCTTATGGTATTTTAGTGTTATCTTGGTTGTTTCTCAGTTGAAGTAACCCTAACAACACTAAAATAAGCTAAGTTTACCCACTCAATCACCACTTGACCAACATTTCACACAAATCACCTTAATTAGCATTAACTAGCTAATTAACACAAACCGAAGCTAATCTATGCACAACTCAAGCAAACTAGGAATTTGGGTTAAGAAATTATACCCTAATGGACCCTAGAGAGCAGGAGAGGAAGTGTATGGGGGAGGAAGAGCTTCTGCAAGTGCTGGGGCTCCTCCTGCTGCTGTTGATGCCGGCTGTTGCTACTGCTGCTGCTTGCTGATGTTGCTGTTGTTTCTGTTGTTGTTGCTGATGGTGCTGTTGCTTTCTTCAGCTGTTGCTCGAGCTGCTTGCTGCTGCTGCCTCTCGAGTTGGTGGAGCTAATGCTGGTGTTGTTGTTGTGGTTGATGCTGTGGCTGCTTCTGTGCTGTCTGGAGCTGCTTTCTGCAAGCTGATGCTGCTGCTGCTGCTGCTGTCTTCTGCTGCTGCTGCTGCTGTCTTCTGCTGCTGCTGCTCTCACTTGGTGTGAGTGTGTGTGTTAGCTTGAGAGTGGGAGGATGAGAGAAAGGAGTGAGAATGAGGGAACACCAACAAGTCAACCCCCTCCTCTCTCTCTCTTTCTCTCTCTCTCTCTCTTCATTTAATGAGGCATGGCAAAGGCCATCATGCCCCATAATACACTCTCTCTCTCACCAAGGTCAACACAAAGAAAGTCAATTTAAAAACCTTTTTCAAATTCATTTTAAAACAACCATCATACTTAAAACCCATAATACTTAAAACAAAACTAAAAGCTAGATTAGAGAAAATGGTTAGTTAACCATGATTGCTAATCATGGTTAAACCCTAAAAACAACCCTAGTTATCATGCACAAGTGTGTGCAAGCCTAGGAAAAATCTAATAAAATATTGAATAAATAGAATAAAATATTTGAAACTTAATTTGGTAAACTTTTTATTAAAAACCACACATTAGAATATAATTAGTTACAAAACACATTCTAAGGTGTTACAATCTCCCCCCTTAAAAGAAATTCGTCCCCGAATTTAAAATATACTGTTACCCATACCTTCAAAGAGAAGATTACAACCCTCAAATCTCGCTCGCAGCCTCCCAAGTGATTACCTCACTATATGGCTATGCCCAAGAAAACCCTTCACAGATGGCAAGACCCTTGACCGACGTTTCTCCACCTGCCGGGCCATTAACACAACAGGCTGCTGGTGAATGAAAGATCGCGTCCAAGCCAAAAGGTTTGGTGCCAAATTATGTGAGAAAGGTAATGAAGGTAATTGTAAAGTATTATCACAAGGAATACTGGGTGAAAATCCAATAATCTGGGCGGAAGAGCCAAATTAAAGGCGACGAAACTAACTTGCTTATAGGATCTCAAAAGGACCTAAATCCTGGGACAAGCTTCCCAAAATCCAACACGTCATTCATCGAAAAGTCCGTAGGAATACATGATCTGTCCCTGTGAACTCGAGTCTATGACCAAGGTAGTCGGCATAAGACCTCAGTTCGCAATGGACACTTCCCATCCTGACCTAACACAACTGGACCATCTCCGAAGTCTCTAGATTAGCTGGGATCCAAGGTCCTACTTACGCAGAGTCAGAAAGACAACTGACTGGCGATCGACACGACCTAACCCCTAAACCTAAAGGTGGCCAATTGGAGTCTCTCCTGATAACAGCTATCGAAGGAGAACCCTAACGATGGCGAGTGACGATCTAAACTGGTGACAACAATCAAAACAAACACATAACTTAACAAGAAACAACTGAGCAAACTGAGTATAACCGGACGACAAGAATCCGAATGGAGTCACACCCTGACTAAACTTGGGTAGAAACCATAACGAAATTCATGGAGATCTGCTCCCACTCCCACTTCGGAACGGTTAAAGATTGCAACTCTCCAGCCGGCCTCAAATGCTCGACCCAAACACACAACAAGACAGACACCTTGAAACGAAACCTGAAATTTCTCTTTACATCCCTGTCCACCCATAACTATCTCACAAGTCACGTCACAGCTGGTGGAATTTGAATGAATACAGAGAGTTGACTGATGTACTTTCTCTAGGATTTCGCGTCTCTACCTGATAACATCAGGTACATCCACGCATCCCTAACTTAGCACACCGTGTCACAAATCAAGGAATCCGAATCATTACCCAGCCGAGTATGCTCAAGTATCTCTGACGACGAGCATCGGCGGGCAGTGTCTCGCGAAAACGATTTAAGGAAAGTGGTCGGGCGTGGACATGAGCAAGCTGTCCCCTCCGTAGAGACGAACTTAAGCTATACTCAACGATCACACAAGAACTGCAAATCTGCACAAGACTATCACAACAATCAACATCCGCTGCAGGAAGATGTACATTATGCTCTGGTGGTCCGTGAAAATCTGACACGACTCTCGAACAGATAGTGTCTCCAAATCTCCAACGCAAACCACCGCGGCCATCTCCAGATCATGAGTGGAATATCCTTCTCGTACTTCCTCCAAATGTAGGGAAGCAAAAGCGATAACTCTATAGTGTTAACTCAGTACACAATCGAGCCCCACTCAAGAAATATTACAGTTAAACAAAAAAGTCGCCCGAAACAAAAACAAAGAAAGAACTGATGCAGTTGTTAACCGAATCTCCAACTGCCGAAACTCCGTACACATGTCTCAGTCCACAGAAAAGAAACATCCCTTCCGGTCAATTCAGTCGACGGTGCAGCACTCCTCTAGCAATCCTGCATGAAACGGCGGTAGAAACCTGCTAAACCCAACAATCTGCGGACCTCCGTCCTGCACACAAGTTTGAGCCTACGATGTACGGCCACGATCTCCCTCGGAACCATACGAAACCGTCTCTCGCGACTATAAGACCTTGGAGTCAACACAAAACAAGCCTGAAGAAACACTCCGAGAATTTAGCAACTGCTGGTGCTCTCCCAGTATCTGCATAACAAATCCTCAAGTGCTGCTCCTGTTCCTCAAGACACATTAGATAGACCAGTATGTCGTAAATAACACAACAATAACTGGTCGAGGAACGGCCTAAAGAAATCTGGTTCATCACATTTACAAATGCTGTCAGGGCACTGGTGAGTCCAATGACACACCAAAACACACAAGGCCCGTAGCACGCACAAGGCAGTCTTCGGAATGCCGTCGCTTCGAACCGCAATAATGATGACCTGATCCCAAACAAACATAGAAAATGTCTCGCACTCTGGAGCTGATCAAAGAAATCGTCAATGCAAGGTGAAGGATACCTATCCGCACCGTAAGCCGGTTCAATTGACGATCCGTCGATACGCAACCTCAAACTGCCGTCTTTCTCCATGATGAACAGAAATAGGAGCCTCCAAATGCGAAACACTCAGACGCACAAAACACCCCAAACCATAACTCTGCAGCTGATCCTTAAGCTCCCTAAGCTTCACCGGCTTATCCGGAACAACGTCGGAAAAACTCTCGCACGAAAGGAACCCGGTCCAACAATCCTGACTGTGGCTCCGGTATCACGAATGAACGCCAAGAATCCACGACATCTCCTCAGTAGCCGACTAGCGAAAAAAGGCTGAATTCAAGCTGTGAGAGGCGGCACAACTATCCACCTGCACAACAAGAACTGACCTGCCGGGAAAACAAACGTGACTGTTTCCTCACGGTAGTCCACAGACGCCTAACACGTAATTAAACAGTCCGTGCACAGGAGAACGTCAAGTCCAACCTCTCTAGGAGGACCAAAACGACGGACGAATCTCTATCTCCTATCCGATTGGCACACAACTGAATACGTGTCGCGCAACAAAAGAATCGCTGACAGAAGTTAACACAACTATGACTAATTTACCCAACCACAGTACAAGATGAAAAACAAACGAATACATCAAAAGAACATACGGAAAAAGGATACCTGAAACCCCCACATTGGACGCCTGCACGTCCCGATGAGTAGAAGCAAACTCCTGAGTCTGCCCTCTACCCACAGCTGGCTGAACTCCTCTGGTAGACTGACTCCTCTGAGCGAATCTTCCACGTCCACGGCCTCTCTGAATACGACTCTGACGAGGTGCTAAGGAACAATCCCTGACGAAGTGCTGAAGGCTCCCGCATCGAAAACATCCACGCGCTGACTGCTGACCATCCTGGGGATGAGAGCTGAACGACTGTCCTCGTCCTAAGCCTCTGCTACTCCCGCGACGGCCACAAAATCTGTTTCGATGACCAAACCTCTGTCTCTGGGCTGGTACACTGGTACGAGTCCTCTACTGTCCTGGAACTGTCTGAGCCTCTGGAATATGTGCCTCGTCAACTGGAGCTGCAACCACTGGTGCTATGTAGGTGACGGACTGCTGCATGCTGACCGTAACTGACCACTCAGTAACAGGGGTGACAACTTCCTGTTGTAGCACCCGAACGATATCAACCAATGAACTTATAGTCTGGCGGAAGTCCTGCATCTCTGCCACGAGCCTATCGATAGTATATGTCGTAGGCTGATCCGTCTGCACCTGTGCAACTAGAGTGCCATCCTGGTCAGTACTCGTCTCACCCAAGCCAACTCTAACCTCGGCCCTCGCTGCATCACTCTGAGTCCCCATAGTCATCGGCGGCAAGGCAATAAATAGATATAGGATTCGATGAGAATAAGGAATCGAATCTCAAGGATATGAATCATCAAGGAAGGAATTTCAAGCAATTTGTACTTAGGTCACTTTAGGCGAAGTACCGCATCGTGGGTATGCTGCAGACATACACACACTACGTTACTTTGCTTAAGCTACCTACTCCATCATACTAAGGTCACCCTACACACCGAAAGGTAAAACCTAGCGCTCTGATACCAACTTTGTCACTACCCAAAATTTGCACGTGACGGCCCTAATACTACGCAACGCTTAAAGACGTAACGCAGTAAAAGAAAGCCAAAACCCAGAAATCTAGACCAAGAAAATACGGAAAAGATAATATAAGTTTTTGAAACATTTGAAATCACAGCCCAAATTCTTTAAAAGCCCCACTTTCATTCTTTAAAATTCTGGCAACACCCTTTTTTGTAAAAACTAGCTCAAGACGGAAAACAATAACATCATAAATATACGACGCCGTAGAGAAGAAATAAGAGACAATAGGAAGAAACTGTATATAAAAAGGCGACAAATCCACAAATAATACACAATAACGTCCTCACCAAGTCTCTAAGTCAACAATACAATAGTAGATAGAGAGTACAAAATACGACGAACGTACAATATGAAATACAGATAATCATCCAACCCACCTAAGCAAAATGGCATACTGTGAGCTGATGCGATATCTGTAGCAAAAGATGATAGATGAGAAGCTGAATAGCTGAATAGCTGAATAGCTGAATAGCCTGCCTCGACTACTCTAGGGAACAACCTGAAACACCTGTGGCACAACGAGGGTGAGTTGCCAACTCGTGAATAGTAGATAACATATGCAGGTAATCGCAGGAATGTACGTACAGCATTAATCTAAGATATACAATTCACAGAAATAACAGGTCATGTGAAAGCAAAGTAATGGAGATGTACACTAGCAGGTACAATCAATATATGAAGCAATGATGACATGATAGTAGTATGCAATAACTATGCAATAGGGATATGAGAAAGCAAATATGCAACTATCACAAGGGTACACTAACAGGTACTACCAATATATGAATCTGTGCAAAGAATAAATAAGTGTGAGGTATGGGGTGGAATATGTCATTTCCACGGAAACCTGACATCGTGGCCGGATCACAATTCATCAAGACACTCAAATCCCAAATCCTCAAATCAACCCCCAAGTTGGGCTTTCATATCATATAAGTTTCACATCTCCTCAATGTACAATATCGAATAGATCTCCTATATCCCAAATGTACAAACCATCAATCTCTTTCATATCCAATATCCAATCTCAATGAATCACCCATATCCCAAGTCGAATCTCAAATAATTTCTAACATTATATATATATATATATATATATATATATGCAGAAATAAAATATGATGAGGGCAATACACATATATTAGCGTCCCATTCCACTAATATTGATGTAAGGGTATATATAACAACGGCTAAATCCCCTGTTATATATACAAAGGTATTAAAAGAAATATCATGAAAACAATGTGCCAAGTATCGACACAGAAATCCTGATCACGTATCATACGCTAACCCGAAAGCACGAGTGCCTAGCTCTGACCCTCGCCTTTCGACGTATGCATACGTACATGACTCCCAGCGGTGTCTCCGTGATCCCCGCCGAGTCATGGGTACTGTCACCGGTAGGTACTCGCCCGCCTCCAGGCTCAATCGCCAAAATCCATCGATCTTCTTGCCGAGGGGAACCATACCGGGCCCCACCATGTACTCTCATACGGCAACCACACCTCGTATGGAGTATATAATCAGCACCGATAAAACTCATGGTGGACGCGCAAATATCATATCAAGGAAACCGGGTTTTTCAATGTATGTATAATTTCATGAACTCCTACGGTTCCCAAATCCAGAAAACACCATGTAACATCCAAATAAACAATGAGCAAATCCAGGAACAAATAAATGCGATATATCTGAATATGAGCATATAAATGAGAACATGTAGCTGAAACCAGATGTATGCGAAATCAATAAGGTACAGCTAAGTATAGGTATCTACCTATAAGTAAAATATATGCATGGTATACCTGTAGCTGTATCGCAAGGTGTAGATATACCTATCACTAATGGTAAGATACGCTATAGGTATACCGATAAGCTAGATGTCAAGTATGATAAGAAATAAAGTATCTATAAGGGGTTGTGTGTGACATGGCAATTATTGACGGTATGTGTGTAGCATACAATCCGTGCTCGTGCAACAGGAACCGTCAATAATATGTGCAGTGTCCTAAGGCTGCTAGTCACAGTACAACTATATCAAGGAAATACGCTAAAGGCGCAATTCTAACAATGACGTAGAATATGCGACAGGTATTTGAATCCTAGCCCAGACGCATAACGCCATGCGGGCGATTCCCCTGTAGATGTTAAATCTACTCACCTACACTCCACGCTAGGTGAATCCGACCATCTGCTCCCCCCTGTAGCAATGTCCGTAGTCCCTGCCTGCAAACCTGCAAATAAGACATGGAAAATATATATAAGCCAAATATTCCGCAAAACGCGATATCGAACAAAAACGAGAAACTCGCGTCGCGAACTAAATGCGCGTGTGCACGATACGCTGAATCATGTGCGTACACGTCTAAAACTATCGCGACACGCCGCGATACGCTGGATCACGGAACCCACTCACGTATCGCGCAAACACAACGGACATGCAAAACGATATATGATCCCAGATTTTCCTACAGGACAATTCTTACAAAACTAGACATGCCAAAACACTACAATACACAGCAGAGTACCCTATCCAAAACCCCAAGACGTAACACCCCCTCATGGCCGCAATTTGCGGCCAATATGATTAAAATTGCGGCCTGGGTTTGGAGATAGGGGCTCGTATTCTGGTGGTGTATTCTAGACCTAACAAGTATATTCCAGTTTCCTCAATTTTGTCCTGAAGGCCCCGGGTCAAAAGCAGATTAGAAAAAGCCAATATATCGCTTTAAAAATGCCAAATTGTACAATTAAGAATCCTTATGGTATTTTAGTGTTATCTGGGTTGTTTCTCAGTTGAAGTAACCCTAACAACACTAAAATAAGCTATGTTTACCCACTCAATCACCACTTAACCAACATTCCACACAAATCACCTTAATTAGCACTAACTAGCTAATTAACACAAACCGAAGCTAATCTATGCACAACTCAAGCAAACTAGGAATTTGGGTTAAGAAATTATACCTTAATGGACCCTAGAGAGCAGGAGAGGAAGCGTATGGGGGAGGAAGAGCTTCTGCAAGTGCTGGGGCTCCTCCTGCTGCTGTTGATGCCTGCTGTTTCTCCTATTGCTGCTTGCTGATGTTGCTGTTGTTTCTGTTGTTGTTGCTGATGGTGCTGCTGCTTGCTTCAGCTGTTGCTCGAGCCGCTTGCTGCTGCTGCCTCTCGAGTTGGTGGAGCTAATGCTGGTGTTGTTGTTGTGGTTGATGCTGTGGCTGCTGCTGTGCTGTCTGGAGCTGCTTTCTGCAAGCTGATGCTGATGTTATTGTTGTTGTCACTGCTGTTGCTGCTGCTGTCTTCTGCTGCTGCTGCACTCACTTGGTGTGAGTGTGTGTGTTAGCTTGAGAGTGAGAGGATGAGAGAAAGGGGTGAGAATGAGGGAACACCAACATGTCAACCCCCTCCTCTCTCTCTCTCTCTTCATTTAATGAGGCATGGCAAAGGCCATCATGCCCCATAATGCACTCTCTCTCTCACCAAGGTCAACACAAAGAAAGTCAATTTAAAAACCTTTTTTCAAATTCATTTTAAAACAACCATCATACTTAAAACAAAACTAAAAGCTAGATTAGAGAAAATGGTTAGTTAACCATGATTACCAATCATGGTTAAACCCCAAAAACAACCCTAGTTATCATGCACAAGTGTGTGCAAGCCTAGGAAAAATCTAAAAAAATATTCAATAAATAGGATAAAATATTTGAAACTTAATTTGGTAAACTTTTTATTAAAAACCACACAATAAAATATAATTAGTTACAAAACACATTCTAAGGTGTTACATTCCTTCGAGTTCGTATATAACCATACAATGGCTTTATCCAATGGAAGTGGAAGTTCGTAGTAATACGGAGTGTTCTGGAGAAAAGGGTAAAAGTAGGAGTGGCAATGAAGTATGCAACTCTGACAATCCAAAAGCCATTGTTTTAAGAAGGTTCGGTTAACTTGGTCACTGAGTCATGGTCAAGGGTCGGGTCATGGTCGTGCCAAAGAGAGAGAGAAAAGAAACACTCAACGTGCACTCTAACGTAGATCAGAATGGTTATCATTTTATCTAATCAGGAAACCTCCCACTGTAACCGCAAATTCTCCTCCAAACCTGAAAGAAGAATTAGTCGGGATCACCCGAGGAGTAAACCAACTCATCAGTGGGAATCGGGATCCAACTATCATCTCATGATAACGTGATGGAATCCACTCACGTTATCACACTCAAGAAGGTATGCGCATATCTGGCAAGTTTCAGTTTCTTCGGAAATGCCCGATGTAATTTTTACCCCATGCTCTTATGACCTTGACGAAGGACAACATATCATAAGTCATATGTCAAGTTCTACCCGTCATTATCCAGGTTAATTTGAACCCACCCGTACATACCCTTGACGAAGGCCAAAATAGTAGTACGACTGTCCCAAACCAACGCATCTATCTATGCAGCAGAAAAGTAATAAATAGCAACCATACACTATGCCATGACGAAGGCCAACAAACATAGCATGAATACTAAGTGCTACCCATCTGAAATGACGGAGGGCTACGAATGGTTTTTGGCGAAAAACCTTTAACGTAATGAACTTGATATCGTTGAAGGAACCGGATAGCTATTTATAAATATAGTGGTGAAAACCTTTGCTAAAGATGTCACTCCCGGTGAAGGGATTTCGGCTCTTTCCCCGTAGAACGAGGTGCAGGATATTCCAACTGAATACCACGATGCAAAGCAAAAAGTAATCGGCTATAATGAAGTTATTACCCTGACGCAAACTTTTGTCCAAGGGGTCACTCCCGGTGAAGGGATCTCGGCCTTTACCTCGTCGACTGAGGTGCTGGACATTCATAACCGAATACCGCTGTGCAAAACAAAAGAGAACGTCCTTGCAATAATAGCCTTTTTTGAAAAATGTTCCAACAACATCACAATAAGTTTGTTTAGCTTGCATTGATCCGAATCAATGCTGTCCCATCAATTAATAACACCACAAAAGAACGAAAATATGATGTTCGTATATGCCATCCGCATTCTGTAGGGTTCCTAGGCACCCTAATGAGGTCACACAAGGCATCGAACATGCCATATTAAAATTTTAACGGTGCCGAGAGACCCGACTACGGATCGTTTGCTAGATGTTTAGGCGAAACTAAAAGCTAGTTAACAGTTAACTACTGGGATACGGAAATTACAACCTTTGTAGATCCGGATATCCACTTCCACGGCTCCGCAAGGGCGTCCTCTCGCTGTCTATCTTGAAGCTTGAACTCTCGTGACGGCTTCATCGGAGAAACGTGCGGAATAGGTCGTCGGCTTCGTGTCAAAGACGATCTACGTCGAGGTTGCACAAACTCAAGCTCCGACTTCACAAACTTGTGAAACTTGTGAAGTAAACACCCAAAACAACTTGGCAAGAGGTAGAGGGTGAAGAAATAGGAGGTGGGTTCACTTTAGAATTGGATTTATCTCACTTTAACTCAAGTTGCCATTGATGGACCTTGAGCTTGAAGAAGAAGAAGAAGATGAAGATGAAGAAAGAAAGATAAGTCTTCATGTTTTAAAATAAAACTAATATGAATACTTATCATATCTTGACCATGGTCAAGTGTAGAGATTAAACCAAGGTTAGTAAGTGTGGTTAGGGTTAAGGATGAGATAAGGATGGTGGACTTTGTCAAAGCTTCATGAAGCTTCAACATAGCTCCAAAATAAGCCACCATTCTTAACTTAATCCTTTCAAATAAATAAACAAATAAATAAATGAAAAACCAAAACCCTAATCATCACTTAACCATGGTTTAACCCTTTACACTTAATCACATTATCAAGTATCATCAAACATGATACAAAGATGTGCACAAAAGTATATCACATATACAATGTGCAATCCAAGTGAGAAAAAATCCGTTTAAAGTGGACCAATACTAGTTAATGCAATGCAATATATCAAATATATAATTATGCATTAAATCATTAAATCAACATTTGATTCAATGATCCGGTCATGTCGCACATAACCGACTAGAACCCAATGTATCGATTTATCGAATCAATGATTCGATAACTAGGTCATATCGAATATAACCAATCGAAACATATATCGCGAGAATGAAATGCGGTATCACATACAGGCATTATTCTCGGTCCCGCACATATCTCATATGCGCTCCTATTTCGTTTCGCTTAAGCCAGGAAACCTCAGTGTAGGACTCTAAAGACTCGTCAATACGCCGGTAGCAGATGATGATCATATCAAGCACCCACAAGCCGCAAGCGGTCTGCTAAACGTAACGGCCACCCGGGTATTGAGCGATCAGAAGATCGACGAGCTAGCCCGCTCACACTCCTGCGAATCCGACCAGTAACACTTACCATATAGTCCAGTCTCTTCGTCAGATACGTCGCATATCAAGTCTAGGGGTGGTAAACGTCAGACCCCAATAACCCGATAAGTCGTGCCGATGTGAGGCTCGTAACGGGTCGAGAAACTACTGGTAACACTTACCAGCAAATCTCTGATCAGCCCTGGCCAGGGACTTCCCTGTTACGGCCAATCGAGCACAGCGCAACATCAACTCCCAATACCGAGAGAGACGAAACCCCTCCTATCGCTCATTGCCTCCATGTGACTCGGGACTGTACCCAAAGACCACCGTTTTGCACGCCCTCATGGACGTGGTAAGGTGGAGATCAAAGCACAGTGGGAATCACACAAGACTCTATGACGATCTCGGGTCTACAGACTAACCTGTACAAGTGTCACCTGAGAACTGCCATCTGACGTGAGGTATAATACCATCTGGGAGTTCTCGGCGAGTCCGTCCAGTGTACCCAGTCTCCACTGAGCACCCGTATACCATCTCTGATGTCAAACACCAATGGATATGGGATCATCCATCGCCCATCACATGGGTCGAGAAGCGTATACGCTAGTCTACTCTGGTATATCGATGCCCCGTCTCGATACACCTACGACTAGGGACCTTGAAGGATGTACTTATGGACTACCATGTCCCCACTAGTATGATCTGCATCATAGTCTAGGTAGTCAAGTACAAATCCTAAGGGCTTTACTAACATGTAACTATAAGACAGTATAAAGAGACTAGTGTACATGTTAAGATAAATAGCAACCAGATAGCATACTATCATGTCGAGCAAGAAAGTCATCTCTATATATGTCCAAGCATCCAATATAATATACATAATCTGTACAATACTGGCCTCTAGGGCATACATACAACTAACACATTCACCACTGGGTCCCGTCATCACCCGTTAGGTTATGTAACTAACGACAGAGCGGGGACTGGACTAGCGCGGGTGTAAAACATATACAACATCTACTAGTATATATATCAATATATAATATTCGCTCATGGCGTGATAAAATGCAACATTACAGAAATGTAATAAGCATCACAGAACAATACAGATAATCTGGGATCCCCGGGTTTCATAGAGCCACTACTGAAACCCGACGTTCCCCTGGTCGTGTGGATAGCTTGTGCAATGAAATCCTAGACCCCTACGGGCACGGCAAGTTACCCGCCAAAACCTGAAGCGAGGCAGCCCCCTTCAACAACATGAATGCACCACCCAGCACTTCACAGAATCTGGTAACTTGAGCACCCCTCCTTGGGTCAACTTGTACCCTCTACGAGTGCGGCGAATAGCCCTCCAATTCTAGAGTGAAGCCCCCTCTGTCTCAAAGCCATGAGATGCGGGCCCGTTGCCCTCTAGAACCCGACTACCCGTGCACCCCTCCGTAGGGTAATCCTATTATAGAAAGTAAAATATACAACGGGTACATCGACCTCAGCCCGGTCGTGCCCTAAAAGAATAATATACAAACAGGAAGTGACGGCAGTCCACATGTCGGACGCTCGGCCCGCAATATCAAATGTATAAATACAATCAAACTGTACTACCATTGCATCCAGGCTATCCACCACGACAAATCCGCAACATCACAGCACAACACAGAACATCAACGTGAATGTCACGTTCGCAAATCCGTCTAAAAGAACTATAGCAATTAGATAAGATTTACCGCTCGAATGACATTCACGGTCGCAGATATAATGTAAATACTGTGAACTAACATGTTTAAAATTTTTGATCTACAAAATTTCCCGAAGTGGG
This sequence comes from Agapanthus africanus, assembly GCA_030015575.1. Lineage (NCBI taxonomy): Eukaryota > Viridiplantae > Streptophyta > Magnoliopsida > Asparagales > Amaryllidaceae > Agapanthus > Agapanthus africanus. The sequence continues at coordinate 283,045,832 of CM057343.1, read as the reverse complement.
CCCCAAGCACAATTCCCAGTACTCAAACAAATTTGGGCCCAAACAAAAAATACCAGAAACCCCAATTCCAACTCAGAGACCACTGTAGAAATTTTGGTGCCCGAATGCTACAGTAGTGCGGCGGAACCGCGGCGAAAACAAGGGTCAGTGCTGCGGTTCCGCAGTGCAATGACGAGATCAGTGTACCAAATTTCAACAGTGTTCTTTAAAAAGCCTGCCAGATTTTCTGACGTACTGAAAATATTTTTAGAGCACAAAAAAATTTCGATAGAAACTGCAGAATTGGAAATGCGGTTTTGGAAAATTTCGTTCGATCGATGTTTTAAACACGTTAGAGTAAGCTAGTAAAGGTTAATGGCGTGTCTCAGATTCCATGTAAGTCTATGGTAGCGCCCCGGCCGTCTGTCCGAGGCCAAAATGCGGAAAGGAAAACTTTTTCAAAACTTAAACCGGCACTATCGTATACTTTAAACCCAGATCGAACCATTAACCTACAACTAGCAACTAGAGAAAGGGTTGGAAAGCTATACCGATCGATCCGAGTCCTTCGGTCTTTGGCCACCATCCCAAGCTCCTCGCGGCATCTCCGATCTCGATCTCCTCGCCGGAAAGGATACCACATCATCGAGTCTTTTTACGGGCTCCCGCTTCGTCCGAAGCAACTCGAGCATGAAGTTCGCTAGCCGACGTGTCCAAGACGAAGTAGAGAATGTGTGTAAGAACTTTGCCTCTTGCATCCATTGCATGGATAGAGGTTAAAGATGAAGCCATCAATGGAGGTTATGAGCTAGAGGATGAAGTAGAAGAAGAAGCTTTCTCTTTCTTTTGTTGTATGTGTGATAAAATGAGAGAGAGAGTTAGCATGAAAAATACAGGAGTAACCCCTACTCATGGCTTCCCTTCCTTTCTCATCTTATCATATCAACACACAAATCAAACAATAATGTGACATATGCACATAAAAAGAGACTATGAGTCACTACCCTTGCACATGCCACATTAAATGCACTCCATCATAACCTTGAGCTCACAATTTCCATTTGCAAACATTAATCCAAATGTTTGCAACAATAAAAAGATACGGCAACATCTAAAGTAAACTCGTGACGGATCACAAAGATACCCCTCACCTATATATACATACCTGCATCCGCATTCCGACTGAATGCGAATGCGATGAAACTAAAGTAATCTAATAAATCTAATACTAGGATCCGGCTTAAACAAAAGCTCACTAGTATGATCCGTCCGATCATTATCCGTGCACGACTGCACGTATATGATCGAACCCTGCCATATATCATACGGCCTCTATAACGTTTTGCCCGAAACTTGAGATACTGTCTGTGGGGGAATCTAAAGACTCGTCAATACTTTGCCTGTGGATTTAACCACTAGCACGTCAGAGGTACTAGCCGTATGTAACGGGCTACCAGGTATTGACCAAAAGGGAGGTCGATGAGCGAACTCATCCTGACACCCTACTGAGCCTGGCAGTGACAATATCCGTACAGTCCGGTCCATTCGTCTATGAGCATCGCATGGCGGGACTAGGTGGTTGGTAAAAGTCAGACCCCCAAAAGCGGTACAAGTCGTGTCGGAGTGTAGCCCAGAACACCCTGAGATACTAGTGGAATACCTACCAGTAAATTTCCTGCCTTGGCCAAGGACTTCGAGTAATGGCACTCCTAAACATAGCGCGATCTCACCCCCAATACCGGGAGAGACGAAACCCCTGCCGATCCGCTCACTGCCTCTATATGGCTCGGGACTGTACCCAACTAAAACCTGTTTGCACGACTCCTTTGAGCCGTGGTAGGGTAATAATCAAAGCACAGTGAGAACTCACACGAGACAAATGACGATCTCAGGTCGATGAACTAACCTGTACACATGTCACCATGGAACTGCTATCTGACGTCAGGTATAATACGAACTAGCATGTTCTCGGTGAGTCCTGTCCGGTGTACTCATAACCCAATGAGCACCTGTATACATCTTAGGTGAACCAACTGACACCAATGGCTTGTGAGACCGGCCACCGCCCCTCGTCGGGGTCTCGACTGTATACACTAGTCTACTAATGGAGTATCGATGCCCAGTCTCGAAACTCCCACGACTACGGACCACTTTAAGGATTTGCTTATAGACCCAGCTCCCATGTATATGATCGCCATCATACTGCTGGCAGTCAAGAAAGAATCCTAAGGGCTCTATCAATGTGCAATAGTGACCTGTAAGGTCACCTGAAGCAGTACACGATGATAAAGATAAACCAGATAGCATACTATCATCTTGAGTAAGACTGTCCTACCGGTATAGGTCCTCCCTCAATCATCGCAATCGCGTGCCTGTGATCCAATAATTAACTCTGAGGGCACTATATCCAACACCGAGCTCCACCTCAAGCCGAGGTAACTAGGGCAACAAGTTTGCTACTCTTGATGCCCTAGGTGATGTAGAATATGATGGTGGATTTATTTGTCTATCTGAACCCCAACTTGCTCAACACATGAGACCTTTTGGGAATTCTAGTGAGGAGGAAGAAGAAGAACAAAGCTTGAGAGCTCAAGTGAAGAGAGAAATGCAAATGAGATAATATAAGCGATGGAAAAATAAAAAACCAATCTTTTATGTTAATTATGATGGCTAAGTTGATTTGACCACTATCATGTCTTGATAAAACCAAAGCCAAAGAGGAGTCTAGAGCTCATAAGAAATATCCGAGTCAACAATGGTCAACTAGGTCAAATTATCAAGCATGGACAAATGGTCAAAGCAATTAGCCACAAAACAATTATCATTAAAAAGATTAGTAAATATTTTTCTCACCTCATAATGGTTTTGACCGAATCAACAGTCAGAACCCCAATGAGGCACCTCCTTCTTCGCTCCTCACAACCGTGCATACACACCCGCATCCGCATTCCGTATAATGCGAATGCACAGAAGATAAAACTAATCCATCAATACAATACTAGGATCCGGCATAAACCAAAGCCCACTAGTATCGTCTGCCCGAACATCATACGCGCACAAGTGCACGTAAGTGATCGTAGCCTTGCCGTAAAACCATACGGCCTCTACACCTTTTGCCCAGTGCAGGGAAACTCTCTGTGTGGGACTCTAAAGACTCGACACTACGCTGGCAGTGGGTTTAACCATAGACCGCAAGCGGTACTAGCTGTACGTAACGGTCCCCAGGTAGATGTCGATAAGAAGGCCGATGAGGTAAACCCATCCGAACTCCTACTGAGCCTGAATGTGACAATCTCCGTACAGTCCGGTCTGTTCTTCTAAGAGTATCACATGTCGGGCATAGGGGGGCAGTAAACGTCAGACCCCTAATAGCGGTACAAGTCGTGCCGGAGTGTAGCCCAGAACACCCTGGGAAACTACTGGAAACACAACCAGTAATTCTCGCTTGCCCTAGCCAGAGACTTTGTGTAATGGCTCTCCTAGACACAGCGCGATATCATCCCCCAATACCGGGAGAGACGAATCCTATCTAACCGCTACTACCTCTAAGTGCTTCGGGACTGCACCCAACTACTACCTGTTTGCACGACTCTTTTGAGCCGTGGTAGGGTAGTAATCAAAGTACAGTGGGAACACACTCGAGACGAAGTAGCAGTGTCAAGTTGACGGACTAAGCTGTACTCCTGTCACCTGGGAACTGTTATCTGACGATAGGTATACTACCAACCAACAGTTCCCGACGAGTCCTGTCCAGTGTACTCATAACCTAATGAGCACCCGCATACTATCTCCAGTACGACGTACTAATGGTTGTGGGACAGACCATCTCCCCTGCTGGGATGAGAAGCGTATACGCTAGTCTACTCCGGAGTATCGATGCCTCATCTCGATAATCCTACGACTAGGGACCTGTATAAGGATGTTCTTGTAGATTACCTAGCCCCCACTAGTGTGACTGCCATCTCAATGCTGGTAATCAAGCAAAGATCTTAAGGGTTCCAGAAATATGTATAAGCGATATGCTAAAGGAAACACATCCACATATTGAAGTAGAAACAAACCAAGTAGCATACTACCATTTTGAGCAAGATTGTCCATACAACTGTGAATATCCCAAGCTTCCATTAAGTAATATACAAACTAGTATGATACAGTAATGGCCTCTAGGGAATATACACTAACAATTGTTGTATAGCAACGAAACCGGCGATACACCACATATTACACTTACGGTCGCAGAAAAGAAAGTGAAAAACTACATTATTTGGAATCCACAGTCACCTTAGACATCATAAACCCGAAATATCACATATTATGGATTTCATGCCTAACTATATGAATTTCACATATTGTATCACATTCCAGATAACTAGACAATGTTAAACTTTCCGATCGAATAAACAAAACCCAAAATTTCCTAAATAGCTCAACACTTGAGCGGAGTCCAAAAGGTCCCAGAACATGCCATAGCTCCTATGAACCAGCCGTAGAAGGGTCAACCAATGCCTCACATGTGGCACCTCTGAACTACCATAAACCCTAGGGTTTAGGGCGGTTCTGACGGTCACATAATCGAGTTAAGGTTCCGTTCTTTTAGAGGGTCCACAGAATCGCTTGCATGATTTTATGAAAGTTTTAAACTAAGGAAAAATCCAACATTTGGAAAAATTTCTAGCAAGGGAAAAAGTGAGTTATTGATATTCGTTCGAACTTTTTAACACTGTCTAAATAACCCAAAAACAAACTAGAATTACGAATACGAAACACTCCGAATTGCCTCTGTAAAAGATAACATCACATGCAAATTTAGAAAAAATAAACAACACCTGAGGTATAAAACCCTAGAGACTGGTGTTAGTTATATCTATGCCCTAGAGGCCATTACTGTACATACGATGTATATTGTAATGGATGCTTGGACATATATAGGGAGGACTTTCTTGCTCGACATGATAATATGCTATCTGGTTGTACTTTATCTTAACATGTACTCTGATTGTCTCTATGTTACATGTTGATAAAGCCCTTAGGATATGTACTCGACTACTGGGACTATGATGAGATTATACTAGTGGGGTCACGGTAGTCGACGAGTACGTCGTATAACTATTCCTAGTGGAGGGTGTATCGAGACAGGACATCGATACACCAGAGTAGACTAGCGTATACGCATCTTGACCCATATGATGGGCGATGGATGATCCCATATCCATCGGTGTTTGACATCATGGATAGTGTACGGGTGATCAGTAGAGACTGGGTACACTGGATGGACTCGTCGAGAACTCCTAGATGGTATTAAAAACCACGTCAGATGGTCGTTCTCTGGTGACACTGGTACATGTTAGCCTGTAGACCCGAGATTGTCATAGAGTCTTGTGTGATTCCCACTGTGCTTTGATTTCCATCATACCACGTCCAAGAGGGCATGCAAAAAGATAGCTTTGGGCACAGTCCTGAATCACATGGAAGCAATGAGCGATAGGAGGGGTTTCGTCTCTCCCGGTATAGGAAGTTGATGTTGCGCTGTGTTCGATTGGCTATAACTGGAAATCCCTGGCCAGGGTTGCTGAGATTTACTGGTAAGTGTTATCAGTAGTTTCTCGAACTATTATGGACCTCATATTGACACGACTTATCAAGCTACTGGGGTCTGACGTTTACCACCCTTAGGCGAGATATGCGACATATCAGACGAAGAGACTGGACTGTACGGGAGTGTTACTGATTGGATTCACGGGAGAATGTACAGGCTTGCTTGTTGATCTTCTGATCGCTCAATATCTGGGTGGCTGTTACGTTTAGCTTACCGCTTGCAGGTTGTGGGTGTTTGATATGATCATCACCTACTGCCGGCGTATTGACGATTCTTTAGAGTCCTACACGGAGGTTCTTGGCTCAAGCAAAAACGGAGTAGGAGCACATATATGATATGTGCGGGACCGAGAACAATACATGTAGGTGATACCATACTAGATTCTCACGATATGAGATATCGTCCGGGTATATGTGATATAGCCGGGTCATCAGATCAAGTGTTGATTTGATGAACTAATACAGATTATATTAGCCGGTTATTTATGAAATAGCCGGATTATCGGATCAAGTGTTGATTTGATAATTTAATATATAATTATATATTTGATATATTAAATTGCATTAACTAATATAAGCTCACTAAAAGATTTTTTTCTTACTCGGGTAATACATTGATATATATGCGATATATGTTAATTGTGTTATTTTATTTTGTTGCAATAAATATTATATATGTGATATATAATATTGTAACATATTATGATTATTAATGCAACATGATTAGTGGATATTAAACATGATTAAGGTTTGATTTGGGTTAGTTTTTTAAGAAGCTTCTAGAAGCTTTCTTTTTGTTTTTGCAAAGATATTTTGCAAGATATTTACTTAACCCAACCCACACCCTTTACTATGGTAAGATCTCTACAATGGTTAAGTCTTTTCTTGACTTAACCATGGTTGCATTTGTAATGATGTTATCACAATTCATTATTCATCATAAAAGAATTATTCATTGTTCATCTTCTTCCTTCTTCTTCTTTGCTTGAAAAGCTTTCTAGCTTTTTGAGTGGTGATGAAAATCAGTGAGAAAAAGAAAAAAAGTGAGAGCTAAAGTCCTAATTCATCATCCTAATCTATCCTAGCCATTTAGATTAGGTTGTTCACTTCATTTAGTGAGTGAGAGCTTGTGTTAAAGAAACTTCATGATAGATCATCTTAGTTATCGAAGATCGGAAGCAAGTTTGCATCATTCTCTTCGTGGAGCCTCTCTAGAGTCCGGGTACATGATGATCGCAGCGAAAGGACCTCAACACGGAGCTTTAGAAGTGAAGGACCGGACTATAAAGGTTGTAATCCCAAACTCTTAGTGTTAAAGTGTTTAACATGCTTTGTTTCGCCTAATCTCAAGTTTAAAGATCTTGGTTAGGGTTGTTCGGCACGTCTAAATTTTAAATCGGGCATGGTTGATGCCTTGTAGACCCTTGTGAGAGTGCCTAGTAACCCTGCAACTGGAACATGACCAAAATTTGAAGCCCAAAATCCAACAAGGGGACGGCCTGCTCGGAATTTCCCAACATGTGCTCGGCCAAAATCCGAGCACAGGGGTTCAAATTTTGGTGGTTTTCATTATGTATCTCATACATCATTCTACAATTGTTTGAAAAAAAATTTGACACCTGAAAAAATTCGACAGAAACTAGGGTTTCGATTCGGATATTTCGGAGTTGTTCCGGTTTCGTAATCCTACACATATCCATCTAATTCTCTAGCTAGGATCTGATACCACTGTTGGGTTGTATAGCACGGCAGCAAGGTTTCGGGAGGTATCGTCCATGCCAATTTCAAATTTTTTCCGTTTTATCTAACCCTAACCCAAGATCGTTAACTAAAGAATCATACGGAATCGATAAAGCAAACAACTTTACTTCTAAGTGATAGGAATTACAACCTTCGTAGTCCGTTCCTTCACTTCATAAGCTCTAAGTTGTGGTCCCTTCCCTGCGATCATCAAGCTCCCGAACTCTAGAGAGGCTCCATAAGATGAATGATCCATGCTAGATTGAAGTCTTCACAATCCAAGATGATCTACCTTGAGGAGTCACAAACCCAAGCTATCTTTTCACTAATTAGGGATTAGTGAAGCTAACACACTAATCTATATGGATAGTATAGAGGAGGATGGTGAAGTTGGAATTTCCCTCTTTTGTTTCCTTTTTCTCACAATCTTTTATCATAAATGAAAAGGCTAGAAAAGCTTTTGGAGGAAAAAGAAGATGAATTGGTGAAAGAATAATTGTTGAGGTTAGAAATGCAACCATGGGTTAAGATATCATGCTTAACCCTTGTAGAGACTTAACCATGAGCTAGGGTTAAAAGTGTTGGATATAGTGCCCTTAAAGTCAATTATTGGATCGCAGGTACGTGATTGCAATGATTGAGGAGGACCTATACCGGTAGCACAGTCTTACTCGAGATGATAATAGATGCTATCTGGTTTGTCTTTATCAGTCGTGTACAGGTTCAGGTGACTGATCACTATTACACGTTGATAGAGCCCTTATGATCCTGCTTGACTACCAACAGTATGATGGCGATCATATACGCGAGAGTTGGATAGTCTATAAGCACATCCTTAAAAGTGGTCCCTAGTCCTGGGAGTTTCGAGACAGGGCATCGATACTCCGGAGTAGACTAGTGTATATAGTAGAGACCCCGATGAGGGGCGGTGGCCGGTCTCACAAGCCACTGGTGTCAGTTGGATCACCCAAGATGTATACAGGTGCTCATTGGGTTATGAGTACACCGGAGAGGACTCGCCGGGAACCTGCTAGTTGGTATTATACTAGCGTCAGATAGCAGTTCCGTGGTGACATGTGTACAGCATAGTTCATCGACCTGAGGTCGTCATTTGTCTTATGTGAGTTCCCACTGTGCTTTGATTTCTACCCTACCACGGCTTAAAGGAGTCGTGCAAACAGGTCTTTTTTTGGTACAGTCCCGAGCCACATGGAGGCAAGTGAGCGGATCGGCAGGGGATTAGTCTCTCCCGGTATCGGGGGTGAGATTGCGCTGTGTCTAGGAAATCCATTACACCAAGTCCTTGGCCAAGGCAGGTGAGAATTACCGGTAAGTATTCCAGTAGTTTCTTAGGGTGTTCAGGGCTTGTCTCCGACACGACTTATACCGCTATTGGGGGTCTGACGTTACCAGCCCCCTAGGCCCGATATGTGATACTCATAGACGAACGGACCGGACTGTATGTATATTGTCACTGTTAGGCTCAGTAGGGTTTCAGGATGAGTTCGCTCATCGGCTACCCTTGAGGTCAGTACATGGGCAGCCGTTACGCACTGCTAGTGCCGCTGACGTGCTTGTGGTTAAACCCACTGCTAGGGTACTGATGAGTCATTAGAGTCCCCGACAGATAGTTTCCCAAGATCGGGCGAAACGTTGTAGAGGCCGTATGGCTTTATTGAAGGGTTCGGAAAAAGCATGTGCGTTTAAGCACGTGTTATATTTCGGGCAGATAATACTGGTGGGCTTTGGTTTAAGCCGGATCCATGTATTATACTATGTAGATATAATATCTTTGTCTCAGTTGCATTTATATTCGGTCGTAATACAAATGCGGGTATGTTTATACTGTTATGCAGTTATCCTGAAATTCGTTTCGGGATCGCTTTTCGAAGTTGCCAGTTTTCTATCACCCATCTTAAACATTCGGTTTAATGCGGATTTATCTTTTCTTCATGAGGGTGAGTCATGCGAGTGCTTCTAGAAGATTATGAGGTGTTTTACTGTGTCACCATTTTTGCATTAAATGGTTGATGGCTAGGTTTATGAGTCACCATTTGCATTAATGTGTTTTGGTTTTGCTTAGGATATTTCTTCTTGATCTTTTTTCCGTGGTCACCCCATTGCTCCTACACTCACCTCCCTCCTCCTATATAGTGGCCGTCCCCTTCATGGATGCCCATGGATTTGATTTTCCATTCTCTCACTTGGTTGAAAAATGATATGATATTTGATAAATTTCCTAGTTCAATTTATCAATCTAAAAGGCAACTTCATTAACCGTTCATCCATGGTTTTGGATGAAGCGAGACAAAGTGTTCTACTCATTCTCTACATCAATCTTGGTCATCTCTTTTAGCAAACTAGATGACCGAGTTGCCTCGGTATAGAGGCGGGAGCCCGTTTAAAGATCCGTAGATGTGGTGCCACCTCGACGAGGAGCCAGGAGATCGGAGCAGCCGCAACGGAGCGTGGCATTATAGTTAAAGACCGAAGTACTCGGATCGTTCGGTATAGCCTTTCTACCCACTTTGTAGTTTGTTAGTTTAGCGTTAATGGCAGATCCGGGTTATAGTATGCGATAGCGCCAGTTAAAAAGTTTTTGTTCCGTGTTTGACGTCAAATTGACGGCCGAGGCGCTACCGTAGACTTACATGGTATCAGAGCTACACCATTAAGCTTTGCTAACTTGTTCTAACGCGTTTAAAACATCGATCGAACGGAATTTCAAAAACCGCATTTTTCTGTGAAAAGTTTCTGTCGATTTTAAAAACTGGTCTAAAAATTATTTTGAGCATCTCAGAAAATCGAGCAGGCTTTTTGAAGAAAACTGGTGAAATTTGGTGACCTAACTCTACAGTACTGCCGCGGATCCGCGGCCCAAACCAAGGTTTGGCCGCGGATCCGCTGCCAGTTTGTGAGATTGGTACACCCTATTTCTACAGTAGGGTCTCTATGGTAAATTGTGGTTTCTGGAATATTTGTTTTGGGCCCAGATTTTATTATTGTACTGCAGATGTACGTGGGGCCCACTTCGGGAAGTTTTGTCGATCGAAATTTTAAACTTGTTAGTCTACAGTACTTACATTATATCTCCAACTGTGAATGTCATTCGAGCGGTAAATTGCGTCTAATTGCTGTAGTCCTTTTAGACGGATTTGGGAACGTGACATTCGCGTTGCTGTTCTGTGTTGTGCTGTGTTGTTGCGGATTTGTCATGGTGGATAGCAGTGTACAATGGTAGTGCAGTTTGGATTTATTTGTACATTTGATATTGTGGGGCGAGCGTCCAACATGTGGACTGCCGTCACTGCCTGTTTGTATAATATTCTTTTGGGGCACGACCGGGCTGAGGTCGATGTACCCGTTGTACATATTTTTCATTTATGTACTAGGTTTTACCCCGCGACGGAGTGCACGGATAGCCGGGTTCTGGAGGGCAACGGGTCCGCATCTCATGGCTTTGAGAGACAGAGGGGCCTCACTCTAGAATTGGCAGACTATTCGCCGCACTCGTAGGGGGTACAGGTTGACCCAAGGAGGGGTGCCCAAGTTACCGGATTCCGTGAAGTGCAGGGTGGTCCATTCACTATGCTGTAGGGGGCTGCCTCGCTTCAGGTTTTGGCGGGTAACTTGCCGCACCCGTTAGGGTCTAGGTTTCATTGTACAGGCGATCCACACGACCAGGGGAACGTCGGGTTTCAGCAGCGGCTCTGTGAAACCCGGGGATCCAAGATTATCTGTATTGTTCTGTGATGCGTATTACTTTTCTGTAATGTTGCATATATCACGCCTGGAACGATTAATATATATTGGTATATATACTAGTAGATGTTGTATATGTTTTGCACCCGTGCCCGCTCTGTCATTAGTTAAGTAACCTAACGGGTAAAGATGGGACCCAGTGACGAATGCTGATGGCATATACGTACATTTTATTTTCGTTCTTTTCTGGTGTGATTAATTGATGGGACTGCGTTGATTCTGATCAATGCAAAGAAAAAACAAACCTGTTTGGATGTTGTTAGAACAGTTTTAAAAAGTGTTATTACAAAAACGTTTTCTTTTGTTTTGCACAGTGGTATTCAGTTGGAATATCCTGCACCTCATTCGACGAGGCAAGGGCCGAGATCCCTTTGTAAGTCGATGTACAACACCCCACGAGTTGCGGGGAGGCGGAAATATGAAAAACGATCTTATTCTTTGCTTAAACATCGACTAACCGCATGAATCGAAGCTAAACGATAACTAACATCAAACATAGAAGTTAACAACTACTATGTAAAGGGATTATACCTAACGAATCGTGTCCTTCGTCTTTACGAACTCCACCTCCTCCTCGTCCTTCTCGAAGTAGTAGACGATCCACCCGAGAGCTTTACTCCAAGCTTAGCCTCTAAACTTGAGGCAACTAACTTTCTTTAAGTGCTAATCAAAGAAGCTAGGTGATATAGAGTGAGGGTTATAGTTTAATTAGTCTAACTAATCCTTGTACTCAACACATGAGAGGGGAGGATTAGGGTTTGAAGAGGGAGAGCTTGAGGAGAGAGAAGATGAAGATAATAATGAAGTGAGAATAATGAGTTATCATAATATATATCAAGCATTTTGTTATATCAAGAGAAGAAAAGAAAATGATTTACAACCATGCTTGATAAATATCTTGTTGTGATTCATCTCCATGAGTCATTAAGCAATTATGAAGCATTAATGACATGGATGAATCATCCATATGACTCACTAATCACATTCATTGTATATGCCACCTAAACCTCCTTAGTCACCATCTTCTAAAAGCTTCTCGCGCAATTACAAGAACGCCCCTCCTTTCCGCAAAAATACGGAAAAACTTTAGACTGTATAAATCCAATAACCGGATACCAGTAACTGGCTTAAACCAAAGCCGACTGGTAAAAACTGTCCGAAAGTCGTACGTGTGTAAACACACGTATGCGTCCGAACCCTTGTCGTAAAACCATACGACCTCTATATCGTTTCGCCTGGAGTAGGGAAACTCTCTGTGTGGGACTCTAGAGACTCGACTACTACGCTGGCAGTGGGTTTAACCACAGACCGCAAGCGGCACTAGCTGTACGTAACGGTCCCCAGGTAGATGTCGATAAGAAGGCCGATGAGGAAACCCATCCGAACTCCTACTGAGTCTGATGTGACAATCTCCATACAGTCCGGTCCGTTCGTCTAAGACTATCGCATATCAGGCCTAGGGGGCGGCAAGCGTCAGTCCCCTAATAGCGGTATAAGTCGTGTCGGAGCGAAGCCATTACACCCTCAGAAACTACTGGAACCTACCAGCAAATCTCGCTTGCCCTGGCCAGGGACTTTGCGTAATGGCTCTCTGACACAGCGCGATATCAACCCCCAATACCGGGAGAGACGAATCCTTTCTAACCGCCACTGCCTCCAAGTGCTCGGGACTGCACCCAACTGCTACCTGTTTGCACGACTCCTTTGAGCCGTGGTAGGGTAGCAATCTAAGAACAGTGGGACACACTCGAGGCGAAGTAGCAGTGTCAAGTGTGCGGACTATGCTGTACTCATGTCACCTGGGAACTGTTCGCTGACGACTGGTATAAAACCAACCAACAGTTCCCTGTGAGTCCTGTCCGGTGTACCCGTAACCCAACGAGCACCTGCATACTATCTCCAGTACGACGTACTGACGGCTGTAGGACAGACCATCTCCCCAACTGGGATGAAAAGCGTACACACTAGTCTACTCCGGAGTATCGATGCTCCGTCTCGATAATCCTACGACTAGGGACCCGAATAAGGATGTGCTTATAGGCTACCCAGCCCCCACTAGTGTGACTGCCATCACAACGCCGGTAGTCATGCAAGATCCTAAGAGCTCTATCAATACGTATACTCACATATTAAGATAGAAGAAACCAAGTAGCATACTACCATGTTTAGCAAGACTGTTATATACATGTGAATATCCCAAACTTCCATTAAGTAATATACAAACTAGTATGATACAATAATGGCCCCTAGGGCATATACACTAACAATCTCCCACTTGCACTAGGGCCATGTACTGGCATATCGAAGACCGATGATCTCGAGTAGCCTCTCGAACTGAATCTGAGGTAGGGCCTTTGTGAATGGATCAGCAATGTTCTCTTCAGAAGCAACTCTCCGAACCTCGATCTCCTGACGATCAATGATCTCCCTGATCAGGTGATACCGCCTTAAGATGTTGCTGGACTTCTGATGGGACCTTGGTTCATTTGCTAAAGCTATAGCTCCGTTGTTGTCGCAATACAGAGGTATTGGATCAACTATGGTAGGAACCTCCTGAAGTTCTGTTAGGAACTTCTTCATCCAGACTGCTTCTTTTGCGGCATCGCAAGCAGCTATATACTCCGCTTCCATCATCGAGTCAGCAACGGTGTCTTGCTTGGAGCTCTTCCAGCACACCGCCCCTCCATTGAGGGTAAAGACATAACCCGACATGGACTTGGAATCGTCCTTATCACTCTGGAAGCCGGAATCAGCAAAGGCCTCCAACCTGAGGTCTTTTCCGCTGTAAACCAAGAACATCTCCTTGGTCCTTCTCAGGTACTTGAGAATGTTCTTTACTGCTATCCAGTGCTTCTCCCCTGGGTCTGACTGATACCGGCTTACCACGCTCAGTGCGTAAGCTACATCTGGTCTGGTGCACAACATCGCATACATTATAGAGCCTACCGCAGAAGCGTAGGGTATAATAGACATGCGTTCCCTTTCCAAATCAGTCTTGGGAGACATCTCTTTGGAGAGGGTGATTCCGTGACAAGCCGGTAGATTACCGCGCTTAGAATCTTCCATACTGAATCTTTTCAGTACAGTGTCGATATACCTGGACTGCGAAAGTCCCAACATCCTTTTGGATCTATCACGATAGATCCAGATCCCCAGAATGTAAGAGGCATCACCCAGGTCTTTCATGGAGAACCTGTGTGACAAGAATCCTTTGACAGATTGTAGCATAGGAATGTCATTTCCTATTAATAGAATGTCATCCACGTACAAGACGAGGAATACGACACTTCTGGCTACAACTTTACTATATATGCACGGTTCATCTGGATTTTTGATAAAGTCATATTCTTTGACAGTTTCATCAAAACAGATGTTCCAACTCCGCGATGCCTGCTTTAGTCCATAAATGGACTTAAGCAGCTTGCATACTTTCCCGCTGCTCCCACTCTGATTGAAACCCTCTGGCTGATCCATATAGACGCACTCTTCTAAATTTCCATTCAGAAAAGCCGTCTTTACGTCCATCTGCCAGATTTCATAATCATGGAAGGCAGCAATAGCAAGAAGGACCCGAATGGATTTGAGCATAGCCACTGGAGAAAAAGTTTCGTCATAGTCCAAACCAGGTCTTTGACGAAAACCCTTTGCAACAAGTCTAGCCTTATAGGTTTCCACCTGTCCATCTACACCAATATTTTTCTTGAAGATCCATTTGCATCCTATGGGTTTTACCCCATCTGGAGCAAAGTCCAAAGTCCATACTTTGTTGGTGTACATAGACTCCATTTCGGTCCGCATTGCATCTAGCCATCGTACCGAGTCGCCGCTCTGGATGGCCTGCTGGAAGTCAGCAGGTTCATCATCACCTATGATGCAATCCTCTCTATCCCCATCTATGAGAAAACCGTAGTATCTCTCAGGCGGATGAGACGGCCTACTACTCCTGCGGAGGGGTGCGGGAATGTCCTGTTCTTCTTGAACTTCCGGTTCTACCAAACTTTCAGTAGCAGCTTGTGGTTTTGGAATTTCTTCCAGTTCTATTTCGCTCCCACTTATTTCCTTTTCTAAAAACTGATGTTCTAGAAAATGGGCATTACGAGAAACAAAAACCTTTTGTTCCTCTGCGTAATAGAAATAATATCCCTTAGAGTTCTTTGGATATCCCACAAACATACATTTTACTGATCGTGCCTCGAGCTTGTCCACATGCTGCTTTTTAACAAAAGCTGGACATCCCCAAATCTTCATATGCTGAAGATGGGGTTTCTTCCCAGTCCATATCTGATATGGAGTGGTAGGCACAGTCTTGGTAGGAGCCCTGTTCAGAAGATATGCTGCTGATTCAAGTGCATAACCCCAAAAAGATCGCGGTAACTCAGCATTACTCATCATGGATCGTACCATATCCAATAGGGTTCGATTCCGTCTCTCTGATACACCGTTATGCTGTGGAGTGTATGGAGGAGTAAGCTGAGAGAGAATCCCTTTCTCTTTTAGGTAACGTAGGAACTCGGCAATCAAGTATTCACCACCTCGATCAGATCTAAGTGTCTTGATACTTTTGCCGGTTTGGTTTTCTACTTCATTCTTATATTCTCGGAATTTCTCAAAAGCCTCGGATTTATGTTTCATCAGATAAATGAATCCGTATCTTGAGTAATCATCCGTGAAAGTAATGAAATAGGAAAAACCACCTCTTGCATGTGTAGACAATGGACCACATACATCGCTGTGTATGAGTCCTAAGAGCTCGCTCGCTCTTACTCCATGTCCAGTAAATGGAGTCTTTGTCATCTTTCCTTTGAGACAAGATTGACAAGTGTCATAAGTTTGATATTCGAACGAGTCCAAATATCCTTCTCTATGCAACTTAGTCAACCTTCTCTCATTGATGTGACCCAGTCTACAATGCCATAAGAAAGCTTTATTTAAATCTGGAGACTTTCTTTTAAGTGTTCTGGACATTGAAAATTTGGAGTTGGTTTAAAACATATATACCGTTATTTAGTGTACCGGACCCAATCAAACCATGATTAAGGTTGATGTTAACAACATCTCTTACAAACGTGAAATCATAACCTTTATTTGATAACAAGGAAACTGATATGATATTACACGTTAAGCTTGGTACAAAAAAATAGTTATGTAAAACCAAAATGTGTCCACTCGTCAATCCTAGGTGATAATCCCCGACGGACGCAGCTCCCACGCTAGCTCCGTTAGCAACCTTTAGGGTCATATCACCTTCCTTCAGCACTCTACGGTTTCTCAGTGCCTGCAATGAATTGCAAATATGAGATCCTGATCCGGTATCCAATACCCAGGAAGTAGAGTTGATCGACAGACGATTCTCAATTACAAACACACCTGAAGTCGAAGCCACAGCTTGCTTCGGTTCCTGGTTCTTGGCGTTCCACGCCTTGCAATCCTTCTTCCAGTGCCCTTTCCTGTGACAATGCAAGCACTCATCCTGGCCAACTACCGGTACCGCAAACTTTTTCTTTCCCTTCCCTCCCACCTTACTAACACCTCCTCTAGGTTTGGTGGCGGCCTTCTTCTTCCTTCCTTTGGCCCTTGCCTTGGACCCGGAAGAAGATGTACCGCTAACAAACATAGCGGGTGTTTCCCTTGTCTTCTGCAAGGTGCCCTCTGCACTCCTTAACATGTTCAGGAGTTCCGGAAGTTCAACTTCTTTTCTTTGAATGTTGAAGTTCAGGATAAACTGGGCGTAGGTGTGAGGAAGGGACTGGAGAATAAGGTCTGTATAGAGCTTATTATCCAAAGTCGTCGCAAGGTCTGCGAGCTCTTCAATATAGCCGATCATCTTTAGGACATGTTCTCCTACCGATGACCCGACAGCCAACCTCGCTCGAAACAAGTTCTTAGAGGTCTCGTATCTTGCTATACGAGATTGCTCTCCATAAAGTTCCTTTGTATGGAGAAATATGCCATCTAGGTTCATTTCCTCGTGCCTCCTCTGATGTTCATTGTTCATCGAGGCAAGCACGATGCACTTGGCTTTCGCGCAATCTAAATCCCAGGTTTTGCGGATTTCCTTATCCGCATTGCTGGATTTGGGACCAGGGACAGCAGGTGCCGTAGCGGTGAGGACGTACCCCAATTTGTCATAGGTCAAAGCCATTTTGACAATCCGCAGCCAATCTTTATAGTTTGGCCCCGTCAGTATATTTTTCTCTAAAAGTAACTTAAGTCCAGTCATTTTCAGGGTCGCTGCAATTAGGAGAGAGAGAAGAAAACTCTTTAGCATGATGCTTTTGCAAGTTTAGAGTGGTTTTTAGTTTATCTAAACTGGATGGCTCCCACTGTTTCTCGAATCCTTCCTCAAACCATAAAAGAAGAATTAGCCAGGACTATTCTCACTGAACAATTCTTGCTTAACCGTTCAGCCAGGCTAGTGTCGATACTTCGAGGGAGGTTTTCCAACTCTTTCGCGAAGTTCCTTAATTAAATAACCTCTTTTCTCTGGGGGCGTAACCCCGCTGACACCATTTTGGACACCTACTTGGTTTATAGCATTGATCGTTAAGTGACGAATCTCCTGATAAGTAGCATATACTCACAGTAGGATCGGGATCCAAATATCATCGTATGATAATGTTGAAGGAATGCTACCAACATTCATCAAACTCCAAATGGTATGCATCACTTCGCAAATTTCAGTTTCTTTAGAAATTCCCGATATAAGTTTTTGCCCCATGCTCTTATGACCTTGGCTTTGGTCAAAATGTCATAAGTCACATGTCAAGTTCTACCCGTCATTATCTTGTCAATTTGAACCCATCCGTATATACCCCTGACTTTGGTCAAATGATAATACGACTGTCCCAAACTAACTCATCTATCTTATGCAACAAATGAAAACCCAGCAGCTACCAAACACTATGCCTTGACTTTGGCCAAAATGCATAGTTTGAATACTACTGAATACCCAAATGAAATGACGGAGGGCTACGAATGGTTTTGGCGAAACCGTGAACGTAGTGAACTTGATATAACCGAAGGAACCTGATAGCTTTTTAAAAGGTTATCTGTTTTTAAAATTAACCGAGTGGTTTCTTTTAAATTGTTCCAACAATTAAACTTTTTGGTTTATTTTCTTTGCATTATAAATGATGCGTCCCATCATTAACCTATCATTGCAGAAAACAACAAAAATACAACGTCCTCTTATGCCATCCACATTCGCCACGGGGTCCCGTCATCACCCGTTAGGTTACTTAACTAACGACAGAGCGGGGGCTGGGCTAGCGCGGGTGTAAAACATAAGTGACGTCTAAATAGCTATCATATATAGATATTGTACATTCGTCAGACACAATAATAGGCATTCCAGATCACAGATGAACTTTATTGGATTTGCAAGCAATCCGTGTTTGTTTTGAGCCTGCAACAAAAGACGGATTACACAGTTGTGATGAATAGCCATTACCCCACCCAAGACCCCAACGGGTACGGCAAACTACCCACCTGGCAGTTTGTGCACCCCACCTTGGGTCTGTCCTAGGAGCAAAAACAGTAAAATGAAATAATACAACGGTGGCTACAACCGCAACCTGGATGTGCCCCGCAAAATAATATTACAACAAATTACATTTACATCAAATGAATTAAATAATAACCCATCACATAACCCCGGCTATACATCACAACAGTCCAACACAGTTCATATCCATAAACAGTAAAAACCATTACAGAAATGTGTAACCCCCTGCCAACCGACATACTAGCAGTTAGGGGAGGTTTACGAACACATTATACAAACACAGATATAATCCATCAAGCAAATACTGTATAATTTCGATCGATTAAACACTTTTAATTTTGCTCCAATACTTCTCTGTAAATATGAAACCTGAGCAAAAGTAAAATATTCCAGAAAATACCAAATATCACAGAGAAGCAACACAGGAAAATTGGGTTCCTGAATCGCCAACTCGGCGGCGGAATCGCGGCGGATCGGTGGGATCCGCCGCGGTTCCGAGTGCTTTAGGCGATTCAGGGGCCCAATTTTCTTGGGTGTTCTTCTACTGTCTTTTCAAGCTTTCTGAACATCCCTGAAAAATTTTTGGACTTCATTTAAAAATCGACAGAAACTTGTGATTTCGGGGTTTTCCGGTTTCGTTTTTTCCGTTCGAAATTCATACAAATTTGCAAGTAAGTTATTTATTTAGCGAGGCTCTGATACCACTGTAAGTCGATGTACAACACCCCACGAGTTGCGGGGAGGCGGAAATATGAAAAACGATCTTGTTCTTTGCTTAAACATCGACTAACCGCATGAATCGAAGCTAAACGATATCTAACATCAAACATAGAAGTTAACAACTACTATGTAAAGGGATTATACCTAACGAATCGTGTCCTTCATCTTTACGAACTCCACCTCCTCCTCGGCCTTCTCGAAGTAGTAGACGATCCACCCGAGAGCTTTACTCCAAGCTTAGCCTCTAAACTTGAGGCAACTAACTTTCTTTAAGTGCTAATCAAAGAAGCTAGGTGATATAGAGTGAGGGTTATGGTTTAATTAGTCTAACTAATCCTTGTACTCAACACATGAGAGGGGATGATTAGGGTTTGAAGAGGGAGAGCTTGAGGAAAGAGAAGATGAAGATAATAATGAAGTGAGAATAATGAGTTATCATAATATATATCAAGCATTTTGTTATATCAAGAAAAGAAAAGAAAATAATTTACAACCATACTTGATAAATATCTTGTGGTGATTCATCTCCATGAGTCATTAATCAATTATGAAGCATTAATGACATGGATGAATCATCCATATGACTCACTAATCACATCATTGTATATGCCGCCTAAACCTCCTTAGTCACCATCTTCTAGAAGCTTCTCGCGCAATTACGAGAACGTCCCTCCTTTCCGCAAAAATATGGAAAAACTTTAGATTGTATAAATCCAATAACCGGATACCAGTAACTGGCTTAAACCAAAGTCGACTGGTAAAAACTGTCCGAAAGTCGTACGTGCGTAAACACACGTATGCGTCCGAACCCTTGTCGTAAAACCATACGACCTCTATATCGTTTCGCCTGGAGTAGGGAAACTCTCTGTGTGGGACTCTAGAGACTTGACTACTACGCTGGCAGTGGGTTTAGCCACAGACCGCAAGCGGCACTAGCTGTACGTAACGGTCCCCAGGTAGATGTCGATAAGAAGGCCGATGAGGAAACCCATCCGAACTCCTACTGAGTCTGATGTGACAATCTCCGTACAGTCCGGTCCGTTCGTCTAAGACTATCGCATATCAGGCCTAGGGGACGGCAAGCGTCAGTCCCCTAATAGCGTTATAAGTCGTGTCGGAGCGAAGCCCATTACACCCTGAGAAACTACTGGAACCTACCAGCAAATCTCGCTTGCCCTGGCCAGGGACTTTGCGTAATGGCTTTCTGACACAGCGCGATATCAACCCCCAATACCGGGAGAGACGAATCCTTTCTAACCGCCACTGCCTCTAAGTGCTCGGGACTGCACCCAACTGCTACCTGTTTGCACGACTCCTTTGAGCCGTGGTAGGGTAGCAATCTAAGAACAGTGGGACACACTCGAGGAGAAGTAGCAGTGTCAAGTGTGCGGACTATGCTGTACTCATGTCACCTAGGAACTGTTCACTGACGACTGGTATAAAACCAACCAACCGTTCCCTGTGAGCCCTGTCCGGTGTACCCGTAACCTAACGAGCACCTGCATACTATCTCCAGTACGACGTACTGACGGCTGTGGGACAGACCATCTCCCCAACTGGGATGAGAAACGTACACACTAGTCAACTCCGGAGTATCGATGCTCTGTCTCGATAATCCTACGACTAGGGACCCGAATAAGGATGTGCTTGTAGGCTACCCAGCCCCCACTAGTGTGACTGCCATCACAACGCCGGTAGTCAAGCAAGATCCTAAGAGCTCTATCAATACGTATACTCACATATTAAGATAGAAGAAACCAAGTAGCATACTACCATGTTTAGCAAGACTGTTATATACATGTGAATATCCCAAGCTTCCATTAAGTAATATACAAACTAGTATGATACAATAATAGCCCCTAGGGCATATACACTAACACCCTTCACCGGGAGTGACCCCTTGGGCAGAAGTTTGTGTCTGGGTAATAACTTCACTATAGTCGATTACATGTTGCTTTGCATCGCGGTATTCAGTTGGAATATCCTGCACCTCATTCCATGAGGAAAGAGCCGAGATCCCTTCACCGGGAGTGACCTCTTTAGCAAAGGTTTTCGTCACTATATTTTTATAAAAAGCTATTAGGTTCCTTCAACGAGATCAAGTTCATTACATTAAAGGTTTTTCGCCAAAAACCAGTCGTATACCTCCGTCATTTCATTTGGGTATTCAGTAGTATTCAAGCTATGTATTTTGACCAACGCCAAGGCATAGTGTTTGATAGCTGCTGGGTATTCATCTGTTGCATAGACAGATGAGTTGGTTTGGGACAGTCGTTCTGCCATTTGGCCAACGTCAGGGGCATATGCGAGTGGGTTCAAATTGACATGATAATGATGGGTAGAACTTGGCATGTGACTTATGGCGATTGGCCAACGTCAGGGTCATAAGAGAATGGGGCAAAAATCATATCGGGAGTTTCTAAAGAAACTGAAACTTGCCAAGTATGCGCATACCTTCTGGAGTGTGATAACATGAGTGGATTCCGTCACGTTATCATGCGATGATAGTTGGTTCCCGATTCCCATTGATGAGTTGGTTTACTCTTCGGGTGATCCCGATTGATTCTTCTTTCAGGTTTGGAGGAGAATTTGACAGTACAGTGGGAGGTTTACTGATTAGATAAAGTGATAACCATTCTGATCTAGGTTAGAGTGCAAGCAGAGTGTTTCTTTTCTCTCTCTCTTTGGCAGCGACCTTTGACTGACCCTAGACTATGACTCTATGACCAAGTTGACCGAACCTTCTTAAAATACTGGCTTTTGGATTGTCCGAGTTGCATAAGTCATTGCCGCTCCTTCTTTTATCCTTTGCATTTCTCAGAACACCGCGTATTACTATGGACATCCACTTCCATTGGATAGATCCATTGTATGGTTATATACGAACTCGAAGGGACTTCTTGGAGGATGGATCCAGGTTCAAGAGAAATAGAATTGGTTTATTCAGTTGTCTTTTATTATCACCTTCTCTCAGGTTGCGAAGGCTCCTTAGTTTAGGAGAGTACACCTATTACGCTTATTGGATAGTCTTCTTCCAAACCATAGGCAGGTGCCGAAAGGTAGGGAATGAAGAAAACCAATTAGCCTATGCAGGGTGTACAGAAGGTAATAACTAAAGACAAAATAAAGGGATTAGCAAGAGGGCAAAGTAAATTGCGACTGCTATCATTCACGACCAAACCGCGTACTTCATCGCAGATCCTATTTCACCTTTGCCTTTTTCTCCAGTTCGGGAGAAATAAAATAAGGTATTATTCAGTTGTCTTTTATCATCACCTTCTCTCAAGTTGCGAGTACTCCTTGGTTTAGGAGGGTACACCTATTATGCTTACTTGATAGTCTTCTTCCAAACCATAGGCTGGTGCCGAACGGTAGGGAAGGAAGAAAACCATTTAGCCTAACGATGGTGTACAGAAGGTAATGAATAAAGACAAATAAAGGGATTTGAAGAGATGACAAAGAAATATACGGTTACAGTCATGAATTAGATTATGGAAGAGGCATTACTTAGAATACCAGGATACCCCTACGGAACATTTTAATGTTTCAGTTTCACTGTGCATTGTTAAAGAAAAACTGATTTCCCGATTAGATACTTACTCCAGGGTATGTATTTACCATGTATGATTCCCACATCTGTATGGTTTTACAGATGATGAGTGGGAGTAAGTTATTGGGAATATGGTGATCATCCTCATTATATCGGAATTCATTGTAATTGTTGATATTTGAGGAAATCGCCTGGGTACAGTTTTCAACCTACGACGCATAGGTTTTGAGTTATTCAACTCAGTGGACTTCTACAGAGTATTGTATGTTGTCCAGTGTCCATCAGGACAAAGGGGTTGGTCCTCGTACTATGTTCTGTTTACTTGTGACTTCTCTAGTTTTTAGATAAGTGTTTCGTAGAAATACAAGGTCTAAGTTTTGAGAAGTTGTGGGTACAGGAATAAAGTAGAGAACCAGATGTCGCAAGTATCGGGATTCTTCAAAGAGATCGAAGATGTAGATTCTTGTGATTGGTATTTAGTTGATAGTAATGGTTTTGAGAAACTTGTTTCTCTTTCAGGTTACTCATAATTGGATGGATTCCTAAGTTGAGTAATGCTGATTAGCCTCTCTCCATTAAGTTGATATGCACTGGAGACAGCTGCATGATTAGAATCTGGTTCCAATTAAATAAGTGCCAAAGTTTCTATATTGGATATAGAATTGTTCATATCTTAACAATGTTAAGGTATGGGGAGTTGTCCGGCTAATGCTTAAAACCAGACTCTGGATAACTCAGGGCATGTTTCTGTAATGGCAGTTTGTGGGTTGACCCGGGCTATGTCGAGGGTTGACTTTCTACCATCTGGAAGATCAATAGTGATATTGTTCTTGACTCGCCACAGTTTTAGAAAAATGGATTTTTTTTCAGAAAACAGTAGTGGGAGTATGGTAGAACTGGAAGTGATTCCAGAACCGCAAACAATTACGAAAAATTTAATAGGACCTAAAGATTCAATCAGGTTTGACATTCCATTAGCCACTCCGCAGATATGGTGGGTAACCTCAGGCACCCGAGAGGTACTCCGGTAACCTCAAGGACGGTGACAGGGAGGTTATTGCTTACCCAGACTTGACACTACTGTTGTTCCAGGCTATGAGACCCGGCAGGAGGTTAAGTATAACGTCGTTCTAAACTAGCTTTAGAAGTGCACGTATATATTATTCTACCAGAGGGTTGTTGTGGTCAGTGGGAGCAGCGGAAGCATAGTGGGAAAGTAGCTTATGTCTGTTTATAGACTTGAGCAGATATAGCGAAGATAGATCATCTAATTTTGATGTGACAGTCATGGGTTTGACTTCATCAGAATAGTGGATAGATCTATCATGAAGGTAGTAGGGTGTGATGTCCTAGTATTTGGATGACATACACAGAGTAGGAAGTAAAATTCCTATACTACGATCGGTTATACTGTGGTCGTCACACAGTTGTTTCTCCACACAGGATGTGGATATAATATCAGACATTCTGTTTACTAGATCTATGGTTTTAGATCTAGAATTGGGTAGTTTCCTAATCTGGGTATTTTGACAGTATTCTAAAGGTATTTGGAATAGATGACTCCTGGCATGGTGTTGTACATGCGGATGATGGAGTCACCCTCTCTAAAGTTGTCTTACAGACTAAAAGGTGGAGGGATGTGCATGATTGGCAGATCACTTGCTTAGGCAATTGAGTCAATCATGAGATATCAAGTACCACACCAGATGTTGTTTTTGCACTAGATGCGATAAGTTTATATTAATCCAATCCTGAAGAAACATAAGGAAGTAGTTTTAGAACATAAGTACATGTTCTACGGATTTGATGACGGCAGCCTCCTTCGGGAGACGGTTATCATTCCAGGCTTCAAAGGTGACATGGATGACAGTGTGATTGTCAGAGTTATAGTTTTCCCTCTGATGAAGGACAATATTATGGTCAGTTGGTCCAAGAGGATACTGTGGGAGGCATGGTGTATGATACTGATTAGGTTCAGTTATCGATACAGTCTAAGAAGTTTGGATTTGGAGTTCATTTATGAACTAGGTCCAATCAGATATCTAGACATATTCTAAGACAGGTATTACTCAATTCGGGAGATAGCTTTCTCCGCGAATTTGAGATTAAGAAAGACATAGAAAGAAACATCAGGGCGGATCCACACATTGAGGCTATTTCTCGAACACAAGAGTTTTACAAACGGGCTTTATGAAACTGATTAGTAGAAGAGTTGGGTGTTCGGTATCATACGGGCTATGAGTATGCGACATCGCAATAATTAGCCTTAAGTGCAAATAGGAGATTGTTGGATATAGTGCCCTCAAAGTCAATTATTGGATCGCAGGTACGTGATTGCAATGATTGAGGAGGACCTATACCGGTAGCACAGTCTTACTCGAGATGATAGTATGCTATTTGGTTTGCCTTAATCAGTCGTGTACAGGTTCAGGTGACTGATAACTATTACACATTGATAGAGCTCTTAAGATCCTGCTTGACTACCAACAGTATGATGGCGATCATATATGTGAGAGTTGGGTAATCTATAAGCACATCGTTAAAATTCGTCCCTAGTCGTGGGAGTTTCGAGACAGGGTATCGATACTCCGGAGTAGACTAGTGTATACAGTCGAGACCCCGACGAGGGGCGGTGGCCGGTCTCACAAGCCACTGGTGTCAGTTGGATCACCTAAGATGTATATAGGTGCTTATTGGGTTATAAGTACACCGGACAGGACTCGCCGGGAACTTGCTAGTTGGTATTATACTAAGCGTCGGATAGCAGTTCCCTGGTGACATGTGTACAGATTAGTTCATCGACCTGAGGTCATCATTTGTCTCGTGTGAGTTCCCACTGTGCATTGATTTCTACCCTACCACGGCTCAAAGGAGTCGTGCAAACAGGTCTTTTTTGGGTACAGTCCCGAGCCACATAGAGGCAAGTGAGCAGATTGGCAGGGGATTCGTCTCTCCCGGTATTGGGGGTGAGATCGCGCTGTGTCTAGGAAAGCCATTACACCAAGTCCTTGGCCAAGGCAGGTGAGAATTACTGGTAAGTATTCCAGTAGTTTCTTACGGTGTTCAGGGCTTGTCTCCGACACGACTTATACCGCTATTGGGGGTCTGACGTTACCAGCCCCCTAGGCCCGATATATGATACTCATAGACGAAAGGACCGGACTGTATGTATATTGTCACTGTTAGGCTCAGTAGGGTTTCAGGATGAGTTCGCTCATCGGCTACCCTTGAGGTCAGTACATGGGCAGCCGTTACGCACTGCTAGTGCCGCCGACGTGCGTGTGGTTAAACCTACTGCCAGGGTACTGATGAGTTATTAGAGTCTCCCACAGATAGTTTCCCAAGTTCTGGCAAAACGTTGTAGAGGCCGTATGGTTTTATGGCAGGGTTCAGAAAAAGCACGTGCGTTTACGCACTTGTCATATTTCGGGCAGATAATACTGGTGGGCTTTAGTTTAAGCCGGATCCATGTATTATACTGTGTAGATATAATATCTTTGTCTCGGTTGCATTTGTATTCGGTCGTAATACAAATGCGGGTATGTTAATACTGTTACGGGGTTATCCTGAAATTCGTTTCGGGATCGCTTTTCGAAGTTTCCAGTTTTCTATCACCCGTCTTAAACATTCGGTTTAATACGGATTTATCTTTTCTTCATGAGGGTGAGTCATGAAGGTGAGTCATGAGGTTGCTTCTAGAAGATGATGAGGTGTTTTAGTGTGTCACCAATTTTGCATTAAATGGTTGATGACTAGATTTATGAGTCACCATTCGCATTAATGTGTTTTGGTTTTGCTTAGGATATTTCTTCTTGATCTTTTTTCTTGTGGTCACCCCCCTTGCACCTACACTCACCTCCCTCCTCCTATATAGTGGCTGGCCCCTTCATGGATGCCCATGGATTTGATTTTCCACTCACTCACTTGGTTGAAAAATGATATGATATTTGATAAATTTCCTAATTCAATTTATCAATCTAAAAGGCAACTTCATTGACCGTTCATCCATGGTTTTGGATGAAGCGAGACAAAGTGTTCTACTCATTCTCTCCATCAATCTTGGTCATTTCTTTTAGCAGACTTGATGACCGAGTTGCCTCGGTATAGAGGCGGGAGCCCGTTTAAAGATCCGTAGATGTGGTGCCACCTCAATGAGGAGCCAGGAGATCGGAGCAGCCGCAACGGAGTGTGGGATGATGGTTAAAGACCAAGGGACTCGGATCGTTCAGTATAGCCTTTCTACCCAGTTTGTAGTTTGTTAGTTTAGCGTTAATGGAAGATCCGGGTTATAGTATGCGATACCGCCAGTTAAAAAGTTTTTGTTCCGCGTTTGGAGTCAGATTGACGGTCGGGGCGCTGCCGTTGACTTACAAAAAGTTAGGTCAAAAAATATCTTTAGCTAGACAAAAAGAGTGGACAAAGTCAAAGAAGCCTACAAGCTTCTACATGCTTTTCCCAAATATCAACCTTGACAAAATACACAATATTTGAATTACTTAATGAGAAAAATAAACCCTAATCTTAACCCTAGCATGGTTTAATTCTCATAAACGCTAGTTGCATTTATAACCTAGCATGTTACAATATGATATATCACATATATAATATTTTGTAACAAAAGGAAATAATACAATTAACATATATCAATGTATCATTAAGTGAGAAAAAGTAATTGCTTAAGTGAGCTTATATTAGTTAATATAATGTAATATATCACATATATAATTAAACATTAAATTATTAAATCAATACATGATTTAATAATCCGGCTATATTACATTTAACCGACTAATATAATATGTATCATTTTATCGCATCAACACTTGATCTGATAACCAGGCTATATCACATATAGCCGGCTATATCACATATCACGAGAATAGAATACGGTATCACATACACGTATTATTCTCGGTCCCGTACATATCACATATGTGCTCCTACTCCGTTTCGATTGAGCCAGGAAACCTCAGTGTAGGACTCTAAAGACTCGTCAATACGCCGGCAGTAGGTGATGATCATATCAAACACCCACAAGTTGCAAGCGGTCAGCTAAACGTAATAGCCACCCGGGAATTGAGCGATCAGAAAATCAACAAGCAAGCATGTACACACTCCTGTGAATCCAATCAGTAACACTACCGTACAGTCCGGTCTCTTCGTCTGATATGTCGCATATGTAGTCTAGGGGTGGTAAACGTCAGACCCTAGTAAACGATAAGTCGTGTCGATGTGAGGCTCATAACGGGTCGAGAATACTACTGATAACACTTACCAGTAGATCTCCATATCAGCCCTGGCCAGGGACTTCCAGTTGTTAGTGTATATGCCCTAGAGGCCATTACTGTATCATACTAGTTTGTATATTACTTAATGGAAGCTTGGGATATTCACCTTGTATATACAATCTTGCTCAAAATAGTAGTATGCTACTTGGTTTGTTTCTACTTTAATGTGTACATGTGTTTATTTTAGTATATCACCTATACACATTAGTGGAGCCCTTAGGATCTTTGCTTGATTACCAGCGTTGTGATGGCAGTCACACTAGTGGGGGCTGGATAATCTATAAGCACATCCTTATGCAGGTCCCTAGTCGCAGGACTATCGAGACAGGGCATCGATACTCCGGAGTAGACTAGCGCATGCGCTTCTCATCCCAAAGTGGGAGACGGTATGTCCCACAGCCGTTAGTATGTCGTACTGGAGATAGTATGCGGGTGCTCATTAGGTTACGAGTACACTGGACAGGACTCGTCGGGAACTGACCGGTTGGTATTATACCTATCGTCAGTTATCAGTTCCAAGGTGACATGAGTACAGCTTAGTCCGCAGACTTGACACTGTCACTTCGCCTCGAGTGTGTTCCCACTGTACTTTGATTACTACCCTACCACGGCTCAAAGGAGTCGTGCAAACAGGTAGTAGTTAGGTGCAGTACCAAAGCACTTGGAGGCAGTGACGGTTAGACAGGATTCGTCTCTCCCGGTATTGGGGGTTGACATCGCGCTGTGTCTAGGAGAGCCATTACACGAGTAGTCCCTGGCCAGGGCAAGCGAGATATACTGGTAGGCTTCCAGTGTTATCTCAGGGTGTATTGGGCTTCACTCCGACACGACTTGTACCCCTATTAGGGGACTGATGTTTACCGCCCCTAGGCCCGCCATGCGATGTATCAGATGAACAGACCGGACTGTACGGAGATTGTCACATTCAGGCTCTGTAGGAGTTCAGATGGGTTTCACCTCGTCAGTCTTCTTGTCGGCATCTACCTGGGGACCGTTACGCACAGCTAGTGCAGCTTGCGCTCTGTGGTTAAACCCACTGCCAGCGTAGTGTCGAGTCTTTAGAGTCCCACACAGAAAGCTATTCGCCTTTAGGCAAAAGAGTAGAGGTCGCATGGTTTTGCGACAGGTCGCATGGTTTTGCGACAGGGTTCAGTCACATCCGTGCACTTGTGCACGTTTAGTGTCCGGACAGTTTACACTAGCGGTCTTTGGTTTAAGCCAGATCCTAGTGTACGTATTGGGATTGTTTTTATCCAGTTTGTATTCGTGTTCCTCGGAACGCGAATGCGGGTGTGTATGCACAGTTGACGGAGAGACAGAGGCAGAGGATTCTCATTAGGGTTGTTGACCGTTGACTGTTGACTATTGACTTTTTGCTCAACCCTAATGAGAATATGATATGTAATTAACAATAATATTAATTAACTATTGTGGTGATATGGTTGTTGAGGGGTTGACTTTGTTGATTTGTTGACTTTGTTGACCGGTTGACTAGGTGTACTAGTTGACCATCATGATGACAATGGCTATCATTTCATGGCAAAAACTTTTTACTTGCTTGTTCTCTTGTGCAATATAAGTGCATGAAATGATATAGCTATTTTGACTTAAACCATTTACACAATACTTGATTACTATTTTTGTGATGATGGTTTTGGATTATGAGAGCCAAGTGAGAAAAGTCTTGCTCATTCTATCATTTTCATTCTCTCTCTTATGTTCTTGAGCTCTCATCTCCTTCCTCTTGCTCTCCCTCTCTTTAGTCTATAGTTCACTTGTCTCATGTGTTGAGAACCAAGAACCATAGAGAAAATCTCAACACACTCTCCTCTACTCACTCTAGTTCACAAGGTTTGGCAAACCGAGTGAACTAGTTTCTTCAAAGTTCGAAGAAGAAGCCAAAGGTAGAAGCTTTCAGGTGGATCGATCTTCGGCGCAAGGAGATGACGGGGTGAAGCCGATCC
Source organism: Agapanthus africanus (assembly GCA_030015575.1). NCBI lineage: Eukaryota > Viridiplantae > Streptophyta > Magnoliopsida > Asparagales > Amaryllidaceae > Agapanthus > Agapanthus africanus. Next base: position 283,015,730 of record CM057343.1, on the reverse strand, counting down.
GGACAACCATCGAGGCTTGAAGACGAAGGAGTTCAAGAAAGAAAGGTATAACCCCCTAACCGAGTAGTTAACAACTCCTAGTTAGGTTGTTAGTTAGATGTTTAACAAAGATCCGGTTTTGAGTCCATGTTACCGCCTCTAGAAAATTGTTTTTCACCAAATTCCGCATGCCCGAAAGTACCGGGAGAGGTAGCATGGACTTACAGTGGTATCAGAGTCTAGTTAAACTCTATCTAACATGTTAGCATAGTAGCTAGAAATTCGATCAGAGAAAAAGTCCCGAAATAAACCCGAAATTCAAACTTTCTGTCGATTTTCAAAATGCTGCAAAAATTATTTGAGATATACCAAAAATCGACTCAGGGATTTTAGAAGAAACTGCAAAAATTCGACCCACTGATTCGATCAACACGCTGCGTTTCCGCGGCCGAGTTGACTCGGTCGTGGGGTTTTATTTTTGCAGTTTGTTCATAGGGGTATTTTGGGATTTTTGGAATATGTATTTTCTGCCCAGATTTTCCAGAACGAAAATTTTGTGTTTGGGGCCTGAAAAACCGTATTTTGATCGAATTTCTTATGACTTAAGCTGACGGGTTTTTCTGTGATGTGATATTTGTATTGAACGTCTGCTAATCGCTATATGTCGATTAGTGGGGGTTATACAAATCTGTGATCTGTAATGTTATTGGAATGTGTATATGAATTCAATGGATTGTCGCGGGTAAATAGCCGGGGGTTGTGAGATGAGAGTTTTCTTTTCTTTCAATTCATGTAAATTTGTAAATTGATGTAATAATTATTTGTATGGCCGCACAACCGGGTCGGGGTTGTAGCCGTCATTGTATAATTTCTTTTTACTGTTTTTGCTCCTATGATAGACCCATGGAGGGGGTGCACAAACTACCGGGTATGCCGAAGTGCCGAGTGGCCTACTCACGAGGTTGAGGGAGGTTGCTTCGCTTCGGGTACTTGGCGGGTAGTTTGCCGCACCCGTAGGGGTCTTGGGTGGGGTATTGGCTATTCACCGCGACCGTGTGATCTGCTTTTCGTTACAGGCTCGTACGAATTGCGGATTCCTCGTATATCCAATGTATTCATCTGTGATCTGAAATGGCTATCAATGCAATATATCTATATATGATATTATTTAGGCGTTGCTTATGTTTTACAGCCGCGCTAGCCCCCGCTCTGTCGTTAGTTAAGTAACCAACGGGTAATGACGGGGCCACGTGGCGAATGCGAATGGCATAAACGTACGTCATATTTTGGTTGTTTTATGCAATGGTAGGATTAAATGATGGGACGCATTAAAAGAACTAATGCAAGAATATCACGCATTAAAAGAACTAATGCAAGAAAAATAAACCAATTAAAAGTCGTTGGAACACTTTCGAAAAACCACTCGGTTCTTTTCAAAACTAACTTATAAATGCGGAGCTTGAGCCACTCCTTTTAAAAGCTATCTCGTTCCATCGATTATATCAAGCACACTACGTTCACGGTTTAGCCAAAACCATTCGTAGCCCTCCGTCGTTTCACATGGATGGTCAATAGTATTCAAGCTATATTTGTTGGCCAAAGTAAGGCATAGTGATTGGTAGCTATTGGATATTCATGTGCAGCATAGATAGATGCGTTAGTTTGGAACAATCGTACTGCCTTGTTGGCCAAAGTCAAGGGTAGGTGTGCGTGGATTCAAATTAACCTGGAGAACGACGGGTAGAACTTAACATGTGACTTATGATTTGTTGGCCAAAGTCAAGGTCATAAGAGCATGGGGCAAAAATCCACATCGAGAGTTTCAAAAGAACTGAAACTTGCTGGCGTTGGATACCATTTGGAGTGTGATGATTCTGGTAGGATTCCTTCAGTTTCGTCACGCGATGATATTTGGATCCCGATCCTACTGTGAGTATATGCTACTCCTCGGGAAATTTCTCACTTAACGATCAATGCTATAAACCAAGTAGGTGTCTAGAAAGGTGTTAGCGGGGCTACGCCCCCAGGGAAAAGAGGTTATTTAATTAAGGAACTTCGCGAAAGCGTTGGAAAACCTCCCTCGAAGTACCGACACTGGCCTGGCTGAACGGTTAAGCAAGTATTGTATGGTGAGATTGATCCTGACTAATTCTTCCTTTTTGGTTTGAGGAGGGATACGAGAAACAGTGGGAGCCATCCTGTTTAGACAAACTAAAAACCATTCTAAACTTGCAAGAGCATCATGCTGAGTGTTTCTTCTCTCTCCTAATTGCAGCGACCAATCGACATGACTGGACTTAAGTTACTCCTAGATAAAAACATACTGACAGGGCCAAACTATAAAGATTGGCTCAGGAATGTCAAGATGGCAATCACTTACGACAAGCTAGGGTATCTTCTTACCACCAAAGCACCCCCTTTCCCAGGTCCCAAAACCAGCATCGCGGATAAGGAAATCCATAAGACCTGGGAACTAGACTGCGCGAAGGCCAAGTGCCTCGTGCTTGCCTCTATGGACAATGAACATCAGAGGAGGCACGAGAATATGGACCTGGAATCCATATTTCTTCATACAAAAGAACTGTATGGAGAGCAATCTCGTATCGCAAGATACGAAGTGTCGAAGAAGTTATTTTCGGCAAGATTGGCCGTCGGATCATCGGTAGCGGAACACGTGCTTAAGATGATTTGCTACATTGAGGAGCTCGCGGACCTTGGGACCACGTTGCAGAATGAGATTTATACGGACTTGATTCTCCAGTCCCTTCCTTCCACTTACGCCCAGTTCATACTGCACTTCAACTTACAAGAAAAGGAAGTTGAACTTTCAGAACTCCTCAACATGCTGAGGAGCGCAAAGGGCACCCTACAGAAAGGTAGGGAAACATCCACTTTGTTTGTAGGAGGGTCTTCTTCTTCTAGGTCCAAGGCGAAAGCCAAGGGAAAGAAGAAGAAAGCCCCCGCCAAACCAAGGCGCGGTGTTAGTAAAGTGGATACGAAGGGAAAGGCAAAAGCAACAAAGAAAGTGGGAAAGCTTGTGGATAAGGAAGAATGCTTCTATTGTCATAAGAAAGGACACTGGAAGAATGATTGCAGGGCTTGGAAAGCCAGGGAACAGGAATTGAAGCAGGTTGCAGCTTCAGCTTCAGGTGTGTATGTTATTGAAAACTGTCTTTCAATAAACTCTACTTCCTGGGTATTGGATACCGGATCAGGATCTCATATCTGTAATTCTTTGCAGGCGTTGAGAAACCGTAGGGTTTTGAAGGCAGGTGACATGACCCTCAAAGTTGCAAACGGAGCTAGCATGGATGCTAAGGCCGTGGGGGACTATCACCTGGGGTTGTCAGATGGACACGTTTTGGTTTTGCGTAATTGCTATTTTGTACCCAACGCAACTTGTAATATCATTTCTGTATCTTTGACTTCTAAAGAAGGTTATGAATTTGCATTTGTAAGTAATGTTGTAAACATTCACCTTAATCAAGTTCTGATTGGGTCAGGTACATTAAGCAATGGTATATACATATTAAACCAACCACAGATTTTCAATGTCCAGAATACACACAAAAGAAAGTCTCCGGAAATAAATCAGACTTTCTTATGGCATTGTAGACTGGGTCACATCAATGAGAGAAGGTTGACGAAGTTACATACAGAAGGATATTTGAATGCGTTCGAATATCAATCGTATGCCACTTGTCAATCCTGTCTCAAAGAAAAGATGACAAAGACTCCGTTCACTGGACACAGAGTAAGAGCGAGCGAGCTCTTGGGACTCGTACACAGCGACGTGTGCGGTCCAATGTCTACACATGCGCGAAGCGGTTATTCTTACTTCATTACTTTTACGGATGACTTTTCAAGGTACGGTTATGTCTTCTTAATGAAACATAAGTCCAAAGCCTTTGGAAAATTCCAGGAATATAAGAATGAAGTAGAAAAACAAACCGGCAAAAGTATCAAGATCCTAAGATCGGATCGAGGTGGTGAATACTTAAGTGCCGAGTTCCTGGACTATTTAAAAGAGAACGGAATTCTCTCTCATCTTACTCCGCAACATAACGGTGTATCGGAGAGACGGAACCGAACCCTATTGGATATGGTACGGTCCATGATGAGTAACACTGAGTTACCGCGATTATTCTGGGGGTATGCGCTAGAATCAGCTGCATACCTTTTGAACCGAGTTCCCACTAAGACTTTGCCTACTACACCATATGAGATGTGGTGTGGGAAGAGACCCTATCTTAATCACATTAATACATGGGGAAGTCCAGCATTTGTCAAAAAGCAGCATGCGGACAAGCTCGAGGCACGCTCAGTACAGTGCAAGTTCGTGGGATATCCAAAGAACTCCAAGGGATATTTCTTCTACTGCGAAGAGGAACAAAAGGATTTTGTTTCTCGTCATGCCTACTTCTTGGAAACTGAGTTTTTGGAAAACCAGATAAGTGGGAGCACAGTAGAACTGGAAGAAATTCCAGAACCACAAGCTATTACTGAAAGCTTAGTGGAACCAGAGGGTTCAAAAGAACAAGACATTCCCACGCCGCTCCGCAGGAGCAGTAGGCAGTCTCATCCGCCCGAGAGATACTACAGTTTTCTCATAGACGGGGATAGAGAGGATTGCGTCATAGATTATGATGAGCCTACTAGCTTCCAGCAGGCCGTTCAGAGCGTTGACTCGGTAAAATGGCTGGATGCAATGCGGACCGAAATGGAGTCCACGTACACCAACAAGGTATGGACGTTGGACATTGCTCCAGACGGGGTAAAACCCGTAGGATGCAAGTGGATCATCAAAAGGAAGATTGGTGTAGATGGACAGGTTGAGACCTATAAAGCTAGACTTGTTGCAAAAGGTTTTCGTCAAAGACCTGGTTTGGACTATGACGAAACGTTTTCTCCAGTGGCTATATTGAAATCCATTCGGATCCTTCTTGCCATTGCTGCCTTCCACGATTATGAGATCTGGCAGATGGACGTAAAGACCGCTTTTCTAAATGGAAATTTAGAGGAGTGTGTCTATATGGACCAACCAGAGGGTTTCATTCAGAGTGGGAGCAGCGGAAAGGTGTGCAAGTTGCTTAAGTCCATCTATGGACTAAAGCAGGCATCGCAGAGTTGGAACATCTGTTTTGATGAGACGGTCAAGGAATTTGGCTTTATCAAAAATCCAGATGAACCATGCATCTATAGTAGATTTGTAGCGAGAACTGTAGTATTCCTCGTTTTATACGTGGATGACATTCTCTTAATAGGGAATGACATTCCTATGCTACAATCTGTCAAGGGGTTCTTGTCACACAGGTTCTCCATGAAAGACCTGGGTGATGCCTCATACATCCTGGAGATCCGGATCCATCGTGATAGATCCAAGAGGATATTAGGACTTTCACAGTCCAAGTACATCGACACCATACTGAAGAGATTCAGTATGGAAGATTCCAAGCGCGGTAACCTACCGGCTTGTCACGGGATCACCCTCTCTAAAGAGATGTCTCCCAAGACTGATTTGGAGAGGGATCGCATGTCTATTATACCCTACGCTTCTGCGGTAGGCTCTATAATATATGCGATGTTGTGTACCAGACCAGATGTAGCTTATGCACTGAGTGTGGTAAGCCGGTATCAGTCAAACCCTGGGGAGAAACACTGGATAGCGGTAAAGAACATTCTCAAGTACCTGAGAAGGACTAAAAAGATGTTCTTGGTGTATGGCGGAAAAGACCTCCAGATCGAGGCCTTTGCTGACTCCAGCTTCTAGAGTGACAAGGATGATTCCAAGTCCATGTCGGGTTTTGTCTTTACCCTCAATGGAGGGGCGGTGTGTTGGAAGAGTTCCAAACAGGAAACCGTTGCAGAATCGACGATGGAAGCGGAATACATCGCTGCATCTGATGCCGCAAAGGAAGCTGTCTGGATGAGGAAGTTCTTGAAAGAACTTCAGGTGGTTCCGTCCATTGTTGATCCAATATCTTTGTATTGCGACAACAACGGGGCTATAGCTTTAGCGAAGGAACCCAGGTCCCATCAGAGATCCAGACACATCTTGAGGCGGTATCACCTGATCAGGGAGATCGTGGATCGCCAGGAGATCGAGGTTTGGAGGGTTGCTTCAGAAGATAACACTGAAGATCCATTCACCAAGGCCTTGCCCCAGACTCAGTTCGAGCGGCTGATCGAGATGATAGGTCTTCGATACGCCAGTACATGGCCTTAGTGCAAGTGGGAGATTGTTAGTGTATATGCCCTAGAGGCCATTACTGTATCATACTAGTTTGTATATTACTTAATGGAAGCTTGGGATATTCACCTTGTATATACAATCTTGCTCAAAATAGTAGTATGCTACTTGGTTTGTTTCTACTTTAATGTGTACATGTGTTTATTTTAGTATATCACCTATACACATTAGTGGAGCCCTTAGGATCTTTGCTTGATTACCAGCGTTGTGATGGCAGTCACACTAGTGGGGGCTGGGTAATCTATAAGCACATCCTTATGCAGGTCCCTAGTCACAGGACTATCGAGACAAGGCATCGATACTCCGGAGTAGACTAGCGCATGCGCTTCTCATCCCAGTGTGGGAGACGGTCTGTCTCATAGCCGTTAGTACGTCATACTGGAGATAGTATGCGGGTGCTCGTTAGGTTACGAGTACACTGGACAAGACTCGTCGGGAACTGACCGGTTGGTATTATACCTATCGTCAGTTATCAGTTCCCAGGTGACATGAGTACAACTTAGTCCGCTGACTTGACACTGTCACTTCGTCTCGAGTGTGTTCCCACTGTACTTTGATTACTACCCTACCACGGCTCAAAGGAGTCGTGCAAACAGGTAGTAGTTGGGTGCAGTCCCGAAGTACTTGGAGGCAGTGACGGTTAGACAGGATTCGTCTCTCCCGGTATTGGGGGTTGACATCGCGCTGTGTCTAGGAGAGCCATTACACGAATAGTCCCTGGCCAGGGCAAGCGAGATATACTGGTAGGCTTCCAGTGTTATCTCAGGGTGTATTGGGCTTCACTCTGACACGACTTGTACCGCTATTAGGGGACTGACGTTTACCGCCCCCTAGGCCCGCCATGCGATGTATCAGACGAACAGACCGGACTGTACGGAGATTGTCACATTCAGGCTCAGTAGGTGTTCAGATGGGTTTCACCTCGTCAGTCTTCTTATCGGCATCTACCTGGGGACCATTACGCACAGCTAGTGCCTCTTGCGGTCTGTGGTTAAACCCACTGCCAGTGTAATGTCGAGTCTTTAGAGTCCCACACAGAAAGCTATTCGCATTTAGGCAAAAGAGTAGAGGTCGCATTGTTTTGCGACAGGTCGCATGGTTTTGCGACAGGGTTCAGTCACATCCACGCACTTGTGCACGTTTAGTGTCCGGACAGTTTACACTAGCGGGCTTTGGTTTAAGCCAGATCCTAGTGTACGTATTGGGATTGGTTTTATCCAGTTTGTATTCGTGTTCCTCGGAACGCGAATGCGGGTGTGTATGCACAGTTGACGGAGAGACAGAGGCAGAGAATTCTCATTAGGGTTGTTGACCGTTGACTGTTGACTATTGACTTTTTGCTCAACCCTAATGAGAATATGATATGTAATTAACAATAATATTAATTAAGTATTGTGGTGACATGGTTGTTGAGTGGTTGACTTTGTTGACTTGTTGACTTTGTTGACCGGTTGACTAGGTTGGACTAGTTGACCATCATGATGACAATGGCTATCATTTCATGGCAAAGACTTTTTACTTGCTTGTTCTCTTGTGCAATATGAGTGCATGAAATGATATAGCCATTTTGACTTAAACCATTTACACAATACTTGATTACTATTTTTGTGATGATGGTTTTGGATTATGAGAACCAAGTGAGAAAAGTCTTGCTCATTCTATCATTTTCATTCTCTCTCTTGTGTTCTTGAGCTCTCATCTCCTTCCTCTTGCTCTCCCTCTCTTTAGTCTATGGTTCACTTGTCTCATGTGTTGAGAACCAAGAACCATAGAGAAAATCCCAACACACTCTCCTCTACTCACTCTAGTTCACAAGGTTTGGCAAACCGAGTGAACTAATTTCTTTAAAGTTCGAAGAAGAAGCCAAAGGTAGAAGCTTTCAGGTGGATCGATCTTCGGCGCAAGGAGAAGATGGGGTGAAGCCGATCCGGACAACCATCGAGGCTTGAAGACGAAGGAGTTCAAGAAAGAAAGGTATAACCCCCTAACCGAGTAGTTAACAACTCCTAGTTAGGTTGTTAGTTAGATGTTTAACAAAGATCCGGTTTTCAGTCCATGTTACCGCCTCTAGAAAATTGTTTTTCACCAAATTCCGCATGCCCGAAAGTACCGGGAGAGGTAGCATGGACTTACACCAGTTATAGCCAACGAACCCAGCGCAACATCAACCCCCAATACCGGGAGAGACGAAACCCCTCCTATCGCTCATTGCCTCCATATGATTCGGGACTGCACCTACAAGCCACCGTTTCGTACGTTCTCATGAACGTGGTAAGGTGGAAATCAAAGCACAGTGGGAATCACACAAGACTCTATGATGGTCTCGGGTCTACAGACTAACCTGTAACAGTGTCACCAGAGAATTGCTATCTGACGATAGGTATAATACCATCTAGGAGTTCTCGACGAGTCCGTTCAGTGTACCTAGTCTCCACTGAGCACCTATACACCATCTTTGATGTCAAAAACCAATGGATGTGGGATCACCCATCACCCATCATATGGGTCAAGATGCGTATATGCTAGTCTTCTCTGGAGTATCGATGCCCTGTCTCGATACACCCTCGACTAGGAACAATTATAGGATGTACTCTTGGACTACCGTAGCCCTACTAGTATGATCTGCATCATAGTCCTAGTAGTCAAATACATATCATAAGGGCTTTATCAACATGTGAGAGCAAGACAGTAAACCAATACAAGTCAACATGTTTAGACAAAGTGAAACCAGATAGCTTACGATCATATCGAGCAACAAAGTCCTCTCTATATATATCCAAGCATCCACTATAATATACATCATATGTACAACAATAGCCTCTAGGGCATATACATAACTAACAGTTAGGGGTCTGACGTTTACCATCCCCCTAGGCGGATATGCGAGTATCTCAGACAAACAGACCGGACTGTATGGAGATTTTCACCGATAGGCTCAGTAGGAGTCCGGGTGAGTTTGCTCATCAGTCTTCTTATCGACAGATACCTTGGTAGCCGTTACGTGCAGCTAGTACAGCTGATGGCTTATGGTTAAATCCACTGCCAGCTTACTGTTGAGTCTTTAGAATCCTACATAGAGGGTTTCCCTACTTCAGGAAATTGACGTAGACGTCGTATGGTTTTACGAATGGGCTTCGATCACGTACATGTACTTGTACATGGATGCTGATCAGACAGACAATACTAGTGGGCTTTGGTTTAAGCCGGATCCTAGTATTGTCTTATTGGATTGTTATCGTCTTAGTGTATCCGTATTTTTCGGAATACGGATACGGGTATGTATATAAAGTGAGAGGGGCATTCTTGTAATTTGTCAAGGCATGCTTCTAGAAGGAGACACCTTATTATTGGTTTTATCCATTTACTTAAATGGATTAATGAGGTGGAAATAGGGGAGACATTGGAGACATGGTGCAAAGCATGGCTAAGGGATTATTATACTGTTCTTGACTCACTATTCAAGCATGGGTACTTTATTCTATTATATTTTGTTGCATGCTTGAATTATTGAGTTCAGTTATTTAGCCATTCTCTACACAATGCTTCACACTTTTTAGTCATTCTATTTTCTTGAGCTCATTTCTTGAGTTGCTCTCCTCTCTTTCTCTCTCTTGAGATATCTCGATCTCCTTCTTCCTTTAACTAAACCCTAACCTTCACATGTATTGTTAGCCAAGGGTTTAGTGAGACAAACAATCTATTAAACTTTCTACTGTAGGATTGCCTAGCACGACTGTAAGGTTTCGGGAGGCATCGTCCATGCCATTTTCAAAATTTGCCATGCTAAACAACCCTAATCTAAGAATCTTAACTACAGATTTAGACGAAACAACATGTAAACTACTTTACATCTAAGTGAATATGGAATACAACCTTTGTAGACCGGTCCTTCACTTCAATAGCTCTGTGTAGATTCCCTTCGCTCCAAGTAGTGATCTTCCGGACTCTTGAATGGCTCCACAAGATGAAAGGAACAAGCTTGCACGAAGTCTTCGAGGCCGAAGATGATCTGCGTCTAGGAGACACTAACCCAAGCTACCTCTTCACTAATTTGGGATTAGTGAAGCTAACACCCTAAGCTAAATGGCTAATCTAGTAGAGGATGATGAAGTAGAACTTTTGCTCACTTTAGAATTCTTTTTCTTACTATTTTTCCTCACTTCTCAAAAACCTAGAGAGCTAAGCTCTTGATGAAAAAGAAAAATGATGAGATAATCTTATGGAAACCATGGGTGAGAAAATATCTCATATAACTCCTGTAAAGACCTTACTATGGGTTTAGATAATGGTTAAGTTAATAAATATGTAAGGTAAGACAAAACTAGTGGACTAAGTCAATGGGTCTACAAGCTTCCACAAGCTTCACCCATGTGACTAATTTCCAACTAATTTGGATTTACTTTAAATAAATAAACCTTGCATTATCATGAGCATGGTGTGAGTCTCATACACCCATGTAGCATGTATCATCAAGCATGACACAAAAAGAAATACAATTAATATATATCGCATATATATTATATGCATAAGTGAGAAAAGAAATGCTTAAGTGAGCTAATATTAGTTAATGTAAATTAATATATCAATATATAATTATACATTTAATCATTAAATCAACACTTGATTTAATAATCCGGCTATATCTCATATGACCGACTAATATTATTTGTATCTAGTCTAGGGGTGGTAAACATCAGGCCCAGTAAACGATAAGTCGTGCCGATGTGAGGCTCATAACGGGTCAAGAAACTACTGATAACACTTACCAGTAGATCTTCGTAGCAGCCCTAGCTAGGGACTTCCTGTTATGGCCAATCGAGCACAGTGCAACATCAACCCCCAATACCGGGAGAGACGAATCCTCTCCTATCGCTCATTGCCTCCATGTGACTCGGGACATTACCCAAAAACCACCGTTTTGCACGTTCTCTTGAACGTGGTATGGTGGAAATCAAAGCACAATGGGAATCACATAAGACTCTATGATGATCTCGGGTCTACAGACTAACATGCACCAGTGTCACCAGAGAACTGCTATCTGACGATAGGTATAATACCAACTTGGAGTTCTCGGCAAGTCCGTTCAGTGTACCCAGTCTCCACTGAGCACTCGTATACTATCTTTGATGTCAAATACCAATGGATGTGGGATCATCCATCGCCCATCATATGGGTCTAGAAGCGTATACGCTAGTCTACTCCGGAATATCGTTTCCCTGCCTCGATACACCCTCGACTAGGAACATTTAAAGGATGTACTTGTGGACTGCCCTGGCCCCACTAGTAAGATCTCCATCATAGTCCTGGCAATCAAGTACACATCCTAAGGGCTTTATCAACATGTGAGAGCAAGACAGTATCACAATACAAGTCTATATGTTTAGACAAAGAGCAACCAAATAGCATACAATCATGTCGAGCAAGAAAGTACTCTCTATATATGTCCAAGCATCCACTATAATATACATCATATGTACAATAATGGCCTCTAGGGTATACACATAACTAACAATCTCCCATTTGCACTAAGGTCAGTTGTTGTAGTATCTCATACCCAACATCCCGAAGAGTCTCTCAAATTTTATCAGGGGTTTGGCCTTCGTGAGTGGATCCGCCGTGTTGTTCTTCATGTCAACTCTCCTAACCTCGATCTTCCGGCGATCAACTATCTCCTGGATCAGGCGATACCGCCTAAGAATATGCCTGGATCGCTGATGGGACCTGGGTTCCTTGTCCAAAGACACTGCTCCATTGTTATCACAATACAATGGTATTGGATGCTCGATGGATGGAACCACTCCAAGTTCAGTTATGAACTTCTTCGTCCAGACAGCCTCTTTGGCAGCATCATTGGCAGCGATGTATTCAGCCTCCTTCGTCGAGTCTGCCACGGTTTCTTGCTTGGAACTCTTCCAACAAACCGCCACTCCATTGAGGGTAAAGACAAATCCCGAGACTGACTTAGAGTCGTCCTTATTACTCTGGAAGCTCGAATCGGTAAAGTACTCCACTTGGAGTTCACCGTTACCATACACCAAGAATATCTCTTTAGTCTTTCTCAAGTACTTGAGAATGTTCTTCACAGCTATCCAGTGACTCTCTCCTGGATCTTCTTGATACCTACTCACTACACGTAGTGAGTATGCTACATCGGGTCTGGGACATAGCATCACATACATGATAGAGCCTACTGCCAAAGCATAAGGTATCCCTTGTTGGGATACCTACAACGGCAGCAAGGTTTCGGGTGGCATCTCTCATGCCAATTTAAAATTTTGCCATTATAGATAACCCTAAACATAGGAACTTTAACTAGAGAATCAAACAAAACATCGAAGCAAACAATTTTACTTCTAAGAGTTAGGGATTACAACCTTTGTAGTCCGTTCCTTTACTTCATAAGCTCCATGTTGAGGTCCCTTAGCTGCGATCATCAAGTACCCGGACTCTAGAGAGGCTCCATGAAGAGAATGATGCATCCTAGCTTGAAGACTTCACTAATCCAAGATGATCTACCTTGAAGAATCTCAAACCCAAGCTCTTGCTTCACTAATCAAGTATTAGTAAAGCAAACACCCTAATCTATGTGGCTAGAATAGATGAGGATGATGAAGTAGGAGATTTGCTCTCTTTTGTTTTCTTAATCTCACTTGAAATCATCATATAACAAAATGCTAGAAAGCTTTTTCAAGAAGAAGAAGAAGAAGAAATCCTTTTGTGATGAAAAATGAATTGTTGTGTGAGGTTAGAATTGCAACCATGGGTTAAGGATGACATCCTTAACCCTTGTAGAGACTTAACCACTTGCTATAGTTAGAGTTAGGTCAATAAATATCTTAAGGATGACAAAAAGGGTGGACAAAGTCAAAGAAGCCTACAAGCTTCCATCAACCATGACTAATTCCACAATTTTTGTATTTCCTTAATAATAATCATAAACCCTAATATAACCCTAGCATGGTTCAAGTCTCATAAACCCTAGTTGCAATTGTAACCCTAACATGTTACAATATTATATATCACATATACAATATTTTGTAAGAAAAGAAAATAATACAATTAACATATATCACATATATATCAATGTATTATCAAGTGAGAAAAAGAATATTTAAGTGAGCTTATATTAGTTAATGTAATGTAATATATAAAATATAGAATTATACATTAAATTATCGAATCAACACTTGATCCGATAATCCGGCTATTTCAAAAATAACCGACTAATAAAAGATGTATCAGTTCATCGAATCAACACTTGATCCGATGATCCGGCTATATCACATATACCCGGCTGATATCACATATCGCGAGAATCGAATACGGTAACACATACACGTATTATTCTCGGTCCCGCACATATCACATATGTGCTCCTACTCCGTTTTTCCTGAGCCAGGAAACCTCTTTGTAGGACTCTAAAGAATCATCAATACGCCGGCAGTAGTTGATGATCATATCAAACACCCACAAGTTGCAAGCGGTCAGCTTAACGTAATAGCCACCCAGGTATTGAGCGATCAGAAGATCAACAAGCAAGCTTGTACATTCTCCTGCGAATCCAACAAGTAACACTCCCATACAGTCCGGTCTCTTCGTCTGATATGTCGCATATTAAGTCTAGGGGTGGTAAACGTCAGACCCCAGTAACCGATAAGTCGTGTCGATATGAGGTCTATAACAGTTCAAGAAACTACTGATAACACTTACCAGTAAATCTCAGCAATCCTGGCCAGGGATTTCCAGTTATATCCAATCAAACACAGCGCAACATCAACTCCCAATACCGGGAGAGATGAAACCCCTCCTATCGCTCATTGCCTCCATGTGACTCGGGACTGTACTCAAAAGCCACTGTTTTGCACGTTCTCTTGAACGTGGTAAGGTGGAAATCAAAGCACAGTGGGAATCACACAAGACTCTATGACGATCTCGGGTCTACAGACTAACCTGTACCAGTGTCACCAGAGAACTGCTATCTGACGTGAGGTATAATATCATCAAGGAGTTCTCGGCGAGTCCGTCCAGTGTACGCAGTCTCCATTGAGCACCCGTATACTATCTTTGATGTCAAACACCAATGGACATGGGATCATCCATCGTCCATCTACATGGGTCAAGAAGCATACGCTAGTCTACTCTAGTATATCGATGGCCTGTCTCGATACACCTACGACTAGAAACATTTGAAGGATGTACTTAGCGACTACTCTGTCCCCAATAGTATGATCTACATCATAGTTGTGGTAGTCAAGTACTCATCCCAAGGGCTTTATCAACATGTAACATAGAGACTATCAGAGTACATGTTAAGATAAATAGCAACCAGATAGCATACTATCATGTCGAGCAAGAATGTCCTCCATATATATGTCCAAGCATCTACTACAATATACATCGTATGTACAGTAATGGCCTCTAGGGCATACATATCACTAACAATCTCCCACTTGCACTAGGGCCATCTGTTGTGGTATCGTATACCCAACAATCAGCTGTGGTTGAAGTATCTCATACTCAACCGTCCCATAAAAGTCTCTACTGGGAAATAGGCCTTTGTGAGTGGATCCGCGCTGTTGTCCTCTGTATCTACTCTCCTATCCTCGATCTTCCTGGTGATCAATCATCTCCATGATCAGGTGATACTGCCTAAGAATATGTCTGGATCTCTGATGGGACGGGGGTTCCTAGGCATAAGCCACAACTCCATTGTCATACAATGGTAGGAACGAAGTTCATCTCATGAACTTATATATATCCAGACTGCCTCTTTGGTAGCATCTTTGGTAACGATGTATCAAGCATTTAATCGTCTAGTTTGCCACGGTATCTAGCTTGGAACTCTTCCAACATATCGTCCCTCCACTGAGGGTAAAGACAATGCCTGTGACTGACATTCAGTCGACCTTACCACCCTAGAAACTTTCCAGTGATTCTCCCCAGGATAGATTGATACCATCTTACTACACCTAGTGAGAATCCTAACATCCATTTACATATATCTCATAGATCCAAAACCCAGGATTTAGGAGGTATCACCTTGATCCTATATGGAGAATCCTTATGATAAGAGGATATTGACAGAGTGTAGCATAGGAAACTCCTTCCCTATCAATAGTATGCCATCCACGTACTATACGAGGATCACCACCATACTCCCTACTGCCTTTTTTATATATAAGGTTCATCTACCATTTTGAAGAAGTCAAACTCTTTGACTACCACATCAAAACAGACGTTCCAACTCCGCGATGCCTGATTTATCCTATAAAACAACTTGCACACATTTCCGCTGCTTCTACTGTCTACGAAGCCCTCTGGATATGTACTTATAGACGCTCTTTTCTAAATCACTATTTAGAAAAACAGTCATGACACCCAACCGCCAGATATCATAGTCATGGTATGTAGCAATGGCAAGTAGGATCTGGATGGACTTAAGCATTGCTTTGAAAGTCTCAACTTTTCCATATACACCAAGTAATCTTCTCAAGATATACTTGCTCCTGATGGGGATTTAACCCTTCAGATAAAGCAACAAAAGTCCATACTTTGTTGGTGTGTATGGATTCCATCTCAGATCGCTTAGCATCCAGCCATTCTCATAGAGTCCCCACTCTTGATGACCAGCTCGAAACTAGTTGGGTCATCATCTCATGATGCAATCCTCGGTCCCACTGTCATAAAGAAAACCGAAGTATCTTTCAGGTGGGTGAGGAATCCTACCAGATCGGCGGAGAGGCTAAGGTTCGTTGGATAACTATTGAATCCTCCAGTTTTACCAAATCATCAGCTGCAGTTTGTATAGCTGGAACTCCTTCCAGTTCTACCTCTTAACCACTAATTTCTTCACAAGAAATTCCCTTTCAAAAGGGTGGCATGCTGAGAAAACAAAACACCTTTTGCTCCTCAGTTTGGAAGAAGATATTCCCTTGCGAATGCTTAGGATATCCAACAAATTTCCACAGAACTGACCTTGCCTCGAGCTTGTCCAGAATTTGTTTTTGACATAGGCCGGACAACCCCAAATCTTAACATACTTAAGACATGGGCTCTCCCATTCCATATCACATATGGAGTGGTAGGCTTCTGATTTGATTGGAACCTTATTCAATAGGTATGCAGCTACTCAAGTGCATATCCCTAAAAGGAAATAGGCAACTCAGTAGTACTCATCATAGAGCATACCTTATTACATAGGGTGCGATAGCTCCGCCCCGATACACCGACGTGCTGTGGTGTATACGGAGGAGTAATGCTAAGAGAGAATCTCATTCTCCTTTAGAATAGTCCAGGATCTCCGTGCTCAAGTATTCTCCTCCGTGATCTCATTATAGGACATAATACTCATACCCGTTTTGGTTCTCTACTTCTTACTTATATTCTTTGAATATCTTAAAAAGTTCAGACTTGTGTTTCAACAAGAACATATATCCGAATCTTGAGAGATCATCAGTGAATGTAATGAAGTACAAAGAACCGTTCCTGGCATGCGTAGACAGGGTACTTTACATACATCATCATGTATCAATCCCAATAGTTCACTAACTCTTTCTCTGTTTCCAATAAACGGAGCTATGGTCATCTTATCTTTGTGACTTGACTGGCAAGTTTCACAAGATGTAAATTCAAACAGATTTAAAAATGCATCTAAATGTAACTTAGCTAGTCGGGTCGCATTGATATGACCTAGTCCACAATGCCTCAAGAAGGATTTGTTCATTTCTAAACTCTTCCTCTTGTGTGTGTTCTGTACGTTAAGAACTGTGGTTTGATTTAGAACGTCTATGCGTTTAGATAACGTGCCTGAAACGATCAACTCTTGATATAGGAAATGTTCAAAAGATTGTCCAACAATACAAAATTATATCCTTCTTTACTGAATTAAGATAATGATATGATGTTGTATATTAGGTTTGGTATCTAATAACAATTGTTCAGAATCAATGTATTTGGTAATACTGGGTGATAACTGCCCACAGACTTGGCTGCAACACTTGCACCATTTTTAACTCTTAAAACTTATCACCCTTTCTCAGCTCTCTACCTTTCAGTATCCCATGTAACATATTACATATGTGGGATCCTGATCCGATATCTCATACCCAGGACGTAAAGGATACTGAGAAAAAGTTCTCTGTAATGAACACACCCGAAAAAAATGCATCATCATGCACATTCTTTGCCTGGACGGCACGGGAATTTTGGTAATCCACTATTTCCTGCTCGATTTTATAACAATTATAAGTTGGAGCGGGACCAACGTTACCCTATCTCAGTATAACAAGCGGGTTCGGTCAATACATCCGTATTATTATCTTTATTAAGGTGTGACATGGTCGCTACCTCGAGAGAGAGAGAGAAGAAAACACTCAGCGTTTGCTCTTGCAAGATTAGATTGGTTATTAATATATCTAATCAGGATGGCTCACACTGTTTTTGTCAAATCTTCCTTCAAACCCTAAAAGGAAAGACTAGCCGGGATTAATTACACCCTACAAGTTCGCCAATCTTTCGGCCAGGCCAGTGCCGGTACTTTGAGGGAGGTTCCCCGTGCTTTCGCACGGACTTAATTAAAATAAACCTCATTTTCCCAGGGGCGTAACCATGTTGACACCTTTCTAGACACCTGCTTGATCGGCTAATTTTAATGTGTAAAACTCTCACAGGAGTAACTCTTACTCGCAGCGGGTATCGGGATCGAACTATCTCATAGAAGGTATGCAATCTCATTGCAAATTTCAACACTTGAAATCCCCGATAATGTTTTGCCCCGAGCGATCTATGACCTTGACAAGGTCAACAAACCATAGACCGTAAGTCAAGTTCAACCCGTCATTTCCCGATTGAATGAAACCCACCCACACGACCCTTGGCTAAGGTCAAAAAAGTCGCACTACTAGCCTAACTCAATCACATCATATGCTTTTGCAGATAAGCATAAATAGCTACCGCACACTACGCCTTGACAAGGTCAACAAACGCATCACGGATACTATAAAGTACTTATCTGAAATGACGGAGGGCTACGACATGTTTTTAAGAAAACCCTTTGCGTAATGAACTTGATATCGTTGTAGAATCAAATTATTTAAATGGAAGGTTTTTTAGGCCTTTGCTAGCTTCGCCAAAGAGGTCACTCCCGGTGAAGGGATCGTCGGCTCTTTCTTTATTGAATAAGGTGTAAGATATTCACAATACCACTATGCAAAGCAAGAACTAGAAAAAGCAATCATAAGACAAGACCGAAGGTTGTAGCATCTGCCAGTTATTGCGAAAGAGGTCACTCCCGGTGAAGGGATCTCGGCTCTTTCCTTTTCGAATAAGGTGTTGGATGTTCTACAAGGAACACCACTATGCAAAGCAACAACTAGAGCTACCTGTTTTTGAAAATTTGATTCCACACCATCTTTAGGTTTCTTTTATTTCATTAATCTCATTAATGAAGTCCCATCATTTAAATTTACCTAAACATCAAAGATAAATACAACGTACGCTTATGCCATCCGCATTCGCCTCGATGTTCCCCCGTGCACCGTTAGGTTAGGTAACTAACGGCAGAGCGGGACAGTGCTAGCGCGGGTGTAAAAGATAAGCAACGTCTTTATAATATATCACATATATTATATCTAGTATCTATCTCAACATATCAAATGATCATATCACAGATATCGCAGCAGAAGAAACATATGAAATATTTGATATACTAGGAGGTCCGTATTTTATTGCGAGCCTGTATAAAACACGGATTACACGGTTGCGATGAATAGCCAATCCCACATGCCTAGACCCCTAGGAGAGCGGCAAGCAACCCTACCAATTCAAGAGTTTGGAGACCCGATCTCGACTCCTCGAGATGGTCTCCTACTGGACCCTAGAACCCGGTTACTTATGCTCCCCGCCTTGGGTCTATCCTAATGCGGAAAAGTAAATAATATACAATGGTGACATCATCCTCAGCCCGGAAGTGCCCCAATCAAAGAATATTACATACAATGAATTTTACATGAATGAAAATAAAAACCCTCATCTCACATAAAACACCCGGCTATTCAAAACACGACGATCCAATATAATATATCACAGCAACGCATAACATCACATGTTATCAACGTAAGTAAATATGCGCATCCCAATTGTCATTGATGTATAGCAACGAAACCGGCGATACAACATATAATACACTTACGGTCGCAGAAAAGAAAGTGTAAAACTACAACAGTTGGAATCCGCAATCTTCTTAAACATCACATGCCTAACCAAATGAATTCCTTAGACATCGCATGCCTAACAATTATAAACCCCGCATTTTAGTCTCGATCATGAAAACACTTTTCAATATCAAGTCGGGCAATTCAACAAAATTCCCGACATCCTGATCGAATGCTCGTCGGAAACTTTAGTAGACGGCCGCACCCCCGATGCCGTCGACGAAGTGCACTAAGGCGGAACACCGCTGCCGTGAGCACCCGAACGAATGCTTTTGGCAACGGGGTTCTCCTATAGTCACTTGGTCGGGGCTATGGGACGTGGCTATCTATTAAGTTTACCCGGCGAGTATCTGCGTACTCTACGTGATTGGGACGAACTTTTGATCGCATCAAAATCCCGTGGCAACCGATCAATGAGACTAAAATGCTAGATTTATAACATTCAAATTAGTTATCTCATAACTACTTTTGTGGATTCCAAATATTGTATCGAATTACAGAAAAAGCTAGATTATGTTAAACATTCTGATCAAATCAACAAACACTCAAAATTTCCCAATTGCTCAACACTTGAACTTAGTTTAAAAGCATCCATCACATGCCACAGTACCAATAGTCCAGCCGTAGAAGGGTCAAACCAATGCCTCACTTGTGGTACCGCTAAACCATCACAAACCCTAGGGTTTAGTGACAGTTTGACGGTCACAAAATCGAGTTAAGGTTTCGTTCTTTTAGAGGGTCCACTGCGTTACTTGCACGATATTTGAATGTTCTTTAACTAAGGAAAAATCCAACACTTGGAAATTTTCCGACAGGTGAAAAAGTGAGTTATTGATATCCGTTCGAACTTTTTAACACTGTCAAAACAATCATGAAACCAAGCTAGAATTGAGAATATGAAACCCTCCAAATTACCTTTTCAGTAAATAAACATCTCATACAAATTTAGCAAAAATAAACAACACCAAAAGTACCAAACCCCAGAGACATGACCATGACCCAAACCTGCAGCCCAGAACCCACTGGGGGGCCGGCCTGCTCGGATTTCTAGGCCATGTGCTCGGCCAAAATCTGAGCAGGGGGGCTGGGGTTTGGGCTATGTTCATAATGTATCTCATACAATCTTCTGCACATGTTTGAAAAATTTTCAGAGCTCATTTAAAATTCGACAGAAACTAGGGTTTGATATCGGGTGTTTCGGAGTTGTTTCGGTTTCGTAATCCTACACTAATCTATCTAATTCTTTAGCCAGGATCTGATATCACTGTTGGGATACCTACAACTGCAGCAACTTTTTAGGTGGCATCTCTCATGCCAATTTAAAATTTTGCCATTATAGATAACCCTAAACATAGGAACTTTAACAAGAGAATCAAACAAAACATCGAAGCAAACAACTTTACATCTAAGAGTTAGGGATTACAACATTTGTAGTCCGTTCCTTCTCTTCATAAACTTCGAGTTGAGGTCCCTTCTCTGCGATCATCAAGTACTCGGACTCTAGAGAGGCTCCATGAAGAGAATGATGCATCCTTGCTTGAAGACTTCACTAATCCAAGATGATCTACCTTGAATAATCTCAAACCCAAACTCTTGCTTCACTAATCAAGTATTAGTAAAGCAAACACCCTATTCTAAATGTCTAGAATTGATGAGGATGATGAAGTAGGAATTTTGCTCTCTTTTATTTTCTTAATCTCACTTTAAATCATCACATAACAAAAATCTAGAAAGCTTTTTCAAAAGGAAGAAGAAAAAGAAATCCTTTTGTGATGAATAATGAATTGTTGTGTGAGGTTAGAATTGCAACCATGGGTTAAGGATGTCATCCTTAACCCTTGTAGAGACTTAAC
The DNA here is from genome assembly GCA_030015575.1 of Agapanthus africanus. NCBI lineage: Eukaryota > Viridiplantae > Streptophyta > Magnoliopsida > Asparagales > Amaryllidaceae > Agapanthus > Agapanthus africanus. Next base: position 282,994,437 of record CM057343.1, on the reverse strand, counting down.
CACTTGCTATAGTTAGAGTTAGGTCAACAAATATCTTAAGGATGACAAAAAGGGTGGACAAAGTCAAAGAAGCCTACAAGCTTCCATCAACAATGACTAATTCCACAATTTTTGTATTTCCATAATAATAATCATAAACCCTAATCTAACCCTAGCATGGTTCAAGTCTCATAAACCCTAGTTGCAATTGTAACCCTAACATGTTACAATATTATATACCACTTATACAATATTTTGTAACAAAAGAAAATAATACAATTAACATATATCCCATATATATCAATGTATTATCAAGTGAGAAAAAGAATCTTTAATTGAGCTTATATTAGTTAATGTAATGTAATATATCAAATATATAATTATACATTAAATTATCGAATCAACACTTGATCCGATAATCCGGCTATTTCACAAATAACCGACTAATAAAATCTGTATCAGTTCATTGAATCAACACTTAATCCGATGACCCGGCTATATCACATATACCCGGCCGATATCACATATCGCGAGAATCGAATACGGTATCACATACACGTATTATTCTCGGTCCCGCACATATCACATTTGTGCTCCTACTCCGTTTTGCCTGAGTCAGGAAACCTCAGTGTAGGACACTAAAGAATCGTCAATACGCCGGCAGTAGGTGATGATCATATCAAACGCCCACAAGCTGCAAGCGGTCAGCTAAACATAACAGCAACCCAGGTATTGAGCGATCAGAAGATCAACAAGCAAGCCTGTACATTCTTCTGCGAATCCAACCAGTAACACCCCCATACAGTCCGGTCTCTTCGTCTGATATGTCGCTTATCCAGTCTAGGGGTGGTAAACGTCAGACCCAAGTAACCGAGAAGTCATGTTGATATGAGGTCCATAACAGTTCGAGAAACTACTGATAACACCTACCAGTAAATCTCAGCAACCTTGGCCAGAGATTTCCAGTTATAGCCAATCGAACACAGCACAACATCAACTCCCAATACCAGGAGAGACGAAACCCCTCCTATCTCTCATTGCCTCCATATGACTCGGGACTGTACCCAAAAGCCACCGTTTTGCACGTTCTCTTGAACGTGGTAAGGTGGAAATCAAAGCACAGAGGGAATCACACAAGACTCTATGACGATCTCGGGTCTACAAGCTAACCTGTACCAATGTCACCAGAAAACTGCCATCTGACGTGAGGTATAATACCATCTGGGAGTTCTCGGCGAGTCCGTCCAGTGTGCCCAGTCTCCACTGAGCACCCATATACTATCTCTGAAGTCAAACATCAATGGATATGGGATCATCCATAGCCTATTTACATGGGTCGAGAAGCATACGCTAGTCTACTCTGGTATATCGATGCCCTGTCTCGATACACCTACGACTGGGAATATTTGATGGATGTACTTAGCGAGTACTCTGTCCCTACTAGTATGATCTACATCATAGTCCTGGTAGTCATGTACTCATCCTAAGGGCTTTATCAACATGTAACATAGAGACAATCAGAGTACATGTTAAGATAAACAGCAACCAGATAGCATAGTATCATGTCGAGCAAGAATGTACTCTATATATATGTCCAAGCATCCGCTACAATATACATCATATATACAGTAATGGCCTCTAGGGCATACATATCACTAACATCCCTTGAATGCGAGCTCTCTCCAAAATCAGTCTTAGGAGACATATCTTTAGAGAGAGTGAGTCCTGAGATCGTGGGTAAATTCCCACGCTTGGAATCTTCCATACTAAACATCTTTAGTATGGTGTCAATATACCTGGATTGGGACAATCTCAGTATCCGTTTAGATCTATCTCTATAAATCTTAATCCCCAAGATGTTGGTATCACCTAGATCTTTCATTGAGAAACTTTGTGATAAGAAGATCTTGACCGAGTGCAGCATAGAAACATCATTTCCTATCAAGAGTATGTCATCCACGTACAATTCGAGGAAGACTACCTTACTCTCTGCCACTTTCTTGTATATACGAGGTTCATCTACATTTTTTATGAAGTCAAACTCTTTGACTACCACATCAAAGAAAATGTTCCAACTCCGCGATGCCTGCTTCAACCCGTAGAAGGCTTTAAGCAGCTTGCACACCTTTCCGCTGCTCCCACTGTCCATGAAGCCCTCTGGCTGAGTCATGTACACGCTTTCTTCTAAATCACCATTTAGAAAGGAGGTCTTAACATCCTTTTGCCAGATTTCGTAGTCATGGTATGCAGCGATGGTAAGTAGGATCTGGATGGACTTAAGCATAGCCACTGGAGAAAAGGTTTCATCATAATCCATACCTGGTCGTTGACGAAAACCTTTTACAACAAGTCTAGCTTTGAAAGTCTCAACTTTTCCATCTATACCAAGTTTTTTCTTGAAGATCCACTTGTTCCCGAAGGGTTTTACCCCTTGAGGAGCATCTTCCAATGTCCATACTTTGTTGGTGTGCATGGATTCCATCTCAGGTTGCATTGCATCCAGCCATTTCACAGAGCACCCACTCGTGATGGCCTGCTCGAAACTAGTTGGGTCATCATCTTCCATGATGAAATCTTCACTCCCACCATCAACGAGAAAACGTACTATCTCTCAGGTGGATGAGGAACCCTACTAGATCGGCGAAGAGGATGCGGTTCATTGGAAACTACCGAATCCTCTGGTTCCAATAAATCATTAGTTGTAGTTTGCGCCGCTGGAACTTCTTCTAGCTTTACTTCTTTGCCACTAATTTCTTTTACAAGAAATTCCTTTTCTAAAAAGGTGGCGTATTGAGAAATAAACACATGTTGTTCTTCAGCGTGGTAGAAAATATATCCTTGTGAATTCTTCGGATATCCCACAAACTTGCAAAGAATTGATCGTGCCTCGAGTTTGTCCGGATTTTGTCTTTTGACATAGGCTGGACAACCACATATCTTAACTCGTTTAAGATACGGTCTCTTCCCACTCCATATCTCATATAGTGTGGTAAGTATAGATTTAGATGGAACTTGATTCAATAGGTATGCTGCTGTCTTAAGCGCATAACCCCAAAAATAAATAGGTAACTCAGCGGTGCTCGTCATAGAGCGCACCATATCCAATAGGGTGCGATTCCTCCCCTCCAATACACCGTTGTGATGTAGTGTATACGGAGGAGTAAGCTGAGAGAGAATCCCATTCTCTTTTAGATAGTCATGGAATTCCATGCTCAAGTATTCTCCTCCCCGATCAGATCGAAGGATTTTAATACTTTTACCCGTTTGGTTCTCGACTTCGTGCGTATATTCTGTGAATTTCTCAAAAGCTTCAGACTTGTGTTTCAACAGGAACACATGTCCGTATCTTGAGAGATCGTCGGTGAATGTAATGAAGTACGAGGAACCATTCCTGGCATATGTAGACATGGGACCGCATGCATCACTATGTATCAGTCCCAAGAGTTCCGTAACTCTTTTTCCGTGTCCAGTAAACGGTGTTTTGGTCATCTTGCTTTTGAGACGTGACTGGCAAGTTTCATAAGATGATAATTCGAACGGATTCAAATATACATCCTTATGTAACTTAGCTAGTCATGTCGCATTGATATGACCTAGTCTACAATGCCACAAGAAGGATTCGTTCATTTCTGAACTCTTCCTATTGTGTGTGTTTTGTACGTTGAGAACTGTGGTTTGATTTAGAACGTATATGCCATTATTTAACGAGCCTGATCCAATCAACTTTTTATTCAGAAAAATGTTCATAACATTATCATGTACTACAAAATTATATCCTTCTTTACTTAATAAAGAAACTGATATAATATTGCATATAAGGTTCGGTATGTAATAGCATTCGTTCAGAATCAATGTATTACCATTTGCTAATACAAGGTGATATTGGCCAACTGCTTTGGCTGCAACATTTGCACAATTCCCTACTCTTACAGAATGATAACCTATTCCCAGTTCTCTACATTTCCTTAGCCCATGCAACATATTACATATGTGGGATCCCGATCCGGTATCTAATACCATGGACATAGAGTGTACTGAGAAACAGTTCTCGGTAACTAACACACCCGAAAAAGATACATCAACATGATTATTCTTCGTTTGGGTGGCGTCGAAATCCAGATATGTCCCTATTCCATGCTCAGTCTTATAACTATAACGCCTTGAAAAGCCGTTTTGGTATTTTCCCGAAAATCGGTAAATATTTGGTATTTTTCCGTAAATTGTCATTATAATTATTTTTCAATATAGGTCGAATTATACCTAATTTGGATAGGTAATTGCTAGTTTTTAGTATCTAATGAGTCACTTATAAAATTCTAGTCGTTTAAAATTTTTCGCTAAATTATCATTTTTTAATATTATTTTATACTGTTAAAAAAAACATTAAATTAGCAATAAATACAAATTTGAATGGACTAATTATAAACTTTAGAACTATGACAACTAAAATCTAGTGGGTAATATAAATTTTTAGCATTTTATTTCAAGTTCTAATTAGTTATAATCAAAGGAAATTAAAATTTAAATAAATTAAACTAAAACTTGCAATTTGGTAACTCTAGGGGGGTCTTTTTGCATGAAATCTTCTTGTACACTCTCTCACACATCCTCACCTCCACATGGTCGGCCCCACCACCACCACCAGCCCACTCCCCCCCTCTTATTTGTCTTCATCTCATGTGAAGGAAATGGTTTAAAATAAAGGTTTTATATATATTAATTTGGGTGTGGTTATTATGGTAATTTGGGGGGGGCTTTGACTTGGATTTTTTTTCACCATTCCCTCACCTTTAGTCCATCCCTCTCCCTTGGCCGAAAATCATCCGGCAGCAGCCCCTCTTTTCCCCCATTTTCCCCATCTCATTTTGCTTCAAAATTCATCTCAAAACCCATTAAAAATCCACAAATCCTTCACTAATTCAAAGCAAATCCCTATTCTACTTCTCTTCACACCCAAATTTGTTTGAGACATAGAGAAAGGAGGTGTCTTGGAGGCTACTGCAAGCTAGGGTTTAAACTTGAGAGGTATAATTCTAATCTAATGTTTAATTTGTAGTTTAAACATGCTAATTTAGTTATTTCAAGTGTGACATTTGATTGTGATTTGCTTGTTATGGAATTCTAGAAAGGGTTTGATGTTGGAATTATGGTTTGAAGCTTTGCAAATGGGTTAAAATTTAGTGTAGAGGCTATCTAATGGTTTAACTTGGGTGATTATGCTTGTTAGTAGTCATTTTGTTGTCAGTCTACGATGTTTGCACGAATTTGGAATTTTTAGTGCTAACTAGATTTTTAGTTTTAATTCAAAATGCGAGATTAAAAATATGGTTAGGGTTTCATCACATCATTAACATTATAATGAGTGGTTTAATACCTTAGGTTATGCAAAACCAAGCTTAGTTATTGAATTGCGAATTTTACCTTGAAAATTGTCAAAATTGGATAAATTGCAAACTAGAATTTTGGAGTTAATGAAATTTAATGAGATTAAATTGTGGAAATGGTTTGTATGGCTTATTTAAGATGTTTAATAAGTATTATGGCCATTAGAATTGTTAAAACATCAAGTGTTGCACTAAACGGCAAATTTTACTTGCTAGGTTTTCGGAAAAATAGCTTTTAAAGCGAGTTTGGGGTTTTTGTGAATTCTAACTTATTTCATATTATAATTAGTGTTTGTGAATGTGCAAATGGGTGTGTTTGGGTTTTCCTCGATTGGATTATGTTTGTACATCGATATCGAGAGTTGGTTTGGCTATTTTTGCATGCGTAGGCGATAGGTTTTGACCTATGCGTGATACGCGTGCCGATTTGGTTTCCATATGCCGTTTCGATTTCGAATTGGATTTCTATGCGACACGATACGTTGTGACATGTAGGTACCCCCATGTGGAATTTGAGGCAACAAGCAAGCGCGTGCGACATCGATTTCGGCAAGCGAGGTCGAGGTGAGTAGATTTATATCTACGGGGTGAAGTCGGATGGATGGCGTATAGCACCCCTGCAAAGTAATGAGAAATGATATGATGTGGTAAAGATATACTTTTATATGTTAATGTGAGATATGTACACCGAGTAAGAAAAGCCTTAGGTGCTTATGGATTAGTGTTAGCGAGGAATGGAGGAAGGTTTTGGGTTGGTTTCTAATTCGCAACCCTAGAGTAAGGATTTGCATACACGCACACATATACACATGCATACATCATTTTCTTGTGTGTATATGGGAATGTGTATATATGTATATACGCATGGGTATAGGACTATGCATATATATACATTCATATACACATGCATGAATGTTGAGGATATTGTAAGATATTTGGAGATGAGTCGATGAGATTGGCTTGAGGCCATGAGATCGGTGATGTGATATGGTCCGTATTTGAGATACGACATGATATTTTAGCAGGTTCTTTAGGCGTTGTGTTTTCATACACACGCATGCATTTCATAGATGGTATCAGTATTGTACTAGACGTAGATCAGTACCCCGATCATGATATTTAATAAAGAGGATACCAAATGATTAATGTGATTGATGTGACATTTGACCCGTACCCAGATTTGGGATGCCGTACGACGGATTTACCGTACGAGCTATATATTGATGATAGATCTACACTCTTGACTCGAGGATATCATATCATAGGTATTGTATCGTATGGAATACTATTGAGGCGGGATCACCGACTATTATATGTATATGTATGTATCGACTCAGATGTTAGGCGTTTCCTTACGTTTCAATCAGTCTGATTAGTTTGGCCCTGTAGTGTACCTGTAAATGATAGATTAGATTCGACTCATACCTATTTCAAAAAGAAACGAATCGTGTGTATTTTAAAGACGGGACAAGGGATTCTACGGATATGTCAAAGGACATATCTTTTCTTAAAAACACCGTAGCCCTTATTTTCAAAACGCCATGATTCGTGTTATTTCAAATGGTGCCACTGTATGACTCATATTTATATAAATGAAGATTATTTATCATTGTGTTTATCATTCAGCTCCCGCATATTATTATTGTTCGCATCGCATTCGAATGTTTATATTGTACTTCCATATGCCATTATTGAGATCATGCTGTCAGGACACCAGCACCATTACCGATGATGCGTATGTTCCACATACACTTACTTGCCGGCTCACACACATCATCATCGGTAATTGCCATGTCACGTACACTTTAGAAAATACTAATTCGGGGACATGGCTTGCTAACTGATATTTGCTACATGTTATAGCCTTCATATGCTAGTTTAATTATTGCATGATATCAGATGCATCCATATATTCATTGGTAATGCGGTATTATGGAGATTTATGCCGGTTTTCATTGTTATTGACATGGTGACTTGATAATTTCGGATTCTTCTTGATATTTTTTGGATTTGGAAACCGCATGTGAAAGTTTTGTAAACTGATGAACTATTTTAAAGAGAAAATTGCAGTTTTTCCTTGATATGATGAGTAATGTCCACCATGATGTTTTCTCGGTTCTGAGATAGTTTTTGAGACCCGATTCGAGGAGTTGGATGAACCGTCTGCGGGTACATGGTGGACCCGGTATGGTACCCCGGGGAAAGAAGTTCGTGCAGTAGATGATGAGCCCGGCAGGGGCAGATTGCCTACCGGTGATTTTACCTGGCGCGGCGGATATCCGGAGGATACCGTTCGTGGTCGTGAGATTGATGATATGGGCTGATCCGTTCTGCCGGAGCTGCGGGCCGATCCCGCAGATGATACGGATGCCTGAGATATTGATATTTGAGATTTGAGATTTGAGATATTGAGATTTGATACTGAGATATTGAGACTTATATTTTGTGTCGATGCTGGACACTGATTTCTCTGTTGCATTCATTAATGATACGTGATTGACATACATATAGAAATCTCATTGATTAAAGAAAACAGTTGTCTCACTCATGATATATTCTGTTTCCATTCGTAATGCATTCATACATCATATATATGATATGTTGCTATCTGGGGCACTGACACGAGCAGGCAGTTTTACACTTTACATAGCTGGACCAGGATTTTTATTTGAGAATATTACCTGATTTGACCTAAGATAGCATTATACATGCGATTTCTACTCGTAGATTTTTTCTACTCACGAGTTGGCAACTCACCCGGGTTGTGCCACAGTTCCTTGCAGGTTTTGCCGTACCGGTTTCGTTGCGACTTGATGGCACACTGTTCCTTCCGGATGATTGCTTTTGCAGGTAGGTTCTTTGCGTCAGGACCACCATTGTTTATTCATTATTTCAATTGTATCTAGAAACTCCATCAACCAGATTGTATATTTGAGAGAGATAGAAAACTGGACTTGTTATTATTTCGACCTTAGAGTCACGCGTTATATTATTATGGTTTTCATGCTGATTTTGGGTTTCTTTGAGTTTTGATCCTCGCCCTTCGGCATTATATATTATATTGCTTGCTTGGTTGTGACCGTCGATTGACGAAGAGCTAGCTCTCGCTTGGGGATGCCTTTTTACTTATTTCATATACTATTCATGTTGTATCCTGTTTGGGGCCTGTATTTAAAAAGGAGACTCTGCCGAAATTTTCAGAAAATACTTGAGATTTTAAAAATACATACTTCGGCCTATGTTGTTAAAACTACTTGTTTTCAATTGGTTTTTCCTTCACTCTACGGCTTCTTTGGTTTTGATTTCTGAGTTTTGGCTTACTTAGATTACGTACGCCTCGAGGCGTTTCGTAATTTAAGTACTGGTCATGTTCCGTACTTCTCGGGTCGTGAAAAAGTTGGTATCAGAACGTTAGGTTTTACCTTCGAAGTGTAGGATGACCCTTGGTTGATGGAGTAGATAGCTTGAGTAGAGTGACGTACCGTACGTATGTTCCGCGGCATAATTATGATACGATACTCTACATAAGAAGCCTTAGGATGCACATTTCTTTGCACAGCATTATATTCATTCCTATAATCTAGCCTCATCGGTACCAGTTTATGGTTTTGTTATCACGGTTGTACGGGCGTGGAGAGCTACGGCAAGAGTTGCAGTCAGCACGAGTTCTTCACGAACGAGGACTGACCAGTGCATGATTCCAGGGACATACGTTTGCACAGAGGCGTCGTTTCATTGTGTTTTCGCTCCATGAGCGTTTGATGGGTAACTTTTACGAGATTTCTCGGACGTGCATATTAGTACCAGAGGATGGGGCCACTGATAGAGGCCAGCCAGAATAGGACGACCGTCATTACACTATGATTCTTGAATATTGAGGTACTGTTTAGCGTGCGGACGAATGAGCCGGTGATTTTGGCGAATGAAAAGTTATCGCCCCAGACGTTTGGAGCTATTGCTGTACGAGTTGTACTTAGAAATATGATAGAAGGTCGCTAGTCACCAATGATAAAAGACTAGGACATGTGATTCATTGCCCACCCTGATGCGAGGTCATCAGATAGATTGATTCCAGCTAGAGACGAGTTCACGCTGATACGTTGAGAGTCGATAGAGAAGATAGAATGTCAGGAACCCATTTTCCAAGTTTAAAGTATTCGGAAAACAATGCAAGCAATTCTATAGACCCTCTAGAAGAATGAAACCCTAACTCAACATAATGACCATGGAACGCCGGTGAAACTTCGGGTTTGCGGCAGTTCAGCGGTGCCATTAGTGAGGCTTGGGTCTGCCCTTCTACGGTTGGTCCAAAGGTGCTGTGGCATATATTCGATACTATTAAACTGTACCCAAGATATTGAGCTCTTGGGGGATGATGGAACTGTTGGGGATAGTGCCTTCAGAGTCAATTATTGGATCACAGGCACGTGATTGCAATGATTGAGGGAGGACCTATACCGTTAGAACAGTCTTACTCAAGATGATAGTATGCTATCTGGTTTATCTTTATCATCGTGTACTGCTTTAGGTGACCTTACAAGTCACTATTGCACATTGATAGAGCCCTTAGGATTCTTGCTTGACGGCCAGCAGTATGATGGCGATCATATACGTGGGAGCTGGGGTCTATAAGCACATCCTTAAAAGGTCCCTAGTCGTGGGAGTTTTCGAGACAGGGCATCGATACTCCAGAGTAGACTAGTGTATACAGTCGAGACCCCGACGAGGGGCGGTGGCCGGTCTCACAAGCCACTGGTGTCAGTTGGTTCACCAAAGATGTATACAGGTGCTCATTGGGTTATGAGTACACCGGACAGGACTCGCCGGGAACATGCTAGTTGGTCTTATACCAGACGTCAGAAAGCAGTTCCCTCGAGACATGTGTACAGGTTAGTTCATCGACCTGAGATCGTCATTTGTCTCATGTGAGTTCCCACTGTACTTTGATTACTACCCTACCACGGCTCAAAGGAGTCGTGCAAACAGGTTTTATTTGGGTACAGTCCCGAGCCACATGGAGGCAGTGAGCGGATCTGCAGGGGTTCGTCTCTCTCGGTATTGGGGGTGAGGTCGCGCCGTGTCTAGGAAAGCCATTACACGAAGTCCTTGGCCAAGGAAGGAGATTTACTGGTTGGTATTCCAGTAATATCTCAGGGTGTTCTGGGCTACACTCCGACACGACTTGTACCGCTTTGGGGGGTCTGACTTTTACCAACCCCCTAGGCCCGCCATGCGATGCTCATAGACGAACGGACCGGACTGTACGGATATTGTCACTGACAGGCTTGGTAGGGTGTCAGGATGAGTTCACTCATCGACGTCCCTTTTGGTCAATACCTAGTAGCCCGTTACGTATGGCTAATACCTCTGACGTGCTAGTGGTTAAATCCACAGCCAAAGTATTGACGAGTCTTTAGAGTCCCCCACAGACAGTTTCTCAAGTTTCGGGCGAAACGCTGTAGTGGCCGTATGGAGATATGGCAGGGTTCGATCAGATAGGTGCGGTATTGCACGGATCATGATCGGACGGATAATACTAGCGGGCTTTGGTTTAAGCCGGATCCTTGTATTGTACAGTGTAGATTTTTTCTCATTGCATTTGTATTCGGTCGGAATACAAATGCGGGTATGTATATACAGTCGCGGGGTTTTCCTGTAATTTATTACGGGATCAATTTTTTAAGTTGCCAGTTTGCTTTCCGGTTTCGGCCATTTTCCTTTGTTTCTTTCTTTGGCTGAATTTTGGTGGAGGGGGTTATTTCCAATTGTGCATTTTATTATGGAGGAGACTTTTTGTGATAGCTTCATGATGGTTCAACCATCATTTGATTCTTTGTTCATCATGTCTTGACTTTTTCTTGATGAGATGGTTGATGAGGATTGGACTTTGTTGGTAATCATAATTCTTAATGATCACTCTTCTCTCATTCATGTATGATTGCTTCCCCCCCTTGTTTTTCTCTTCTCTTCTCTCATTCCTCATGAGGCGGCCGGCCACACTAGAAGAGGGGCCTGTCCCAATTTTTAGAGATGAGAATTGGTCTCTTTTGGTTTGCAAAAATCATATAGCTCCATCGGAAAAAGTTCATCTCATTCCTCCACCTAAAATGGCAACTTCTAGCAACCTCATGAGACATATAGTTCTACACTATCCTATAGCATTCTTGGACACGTCGACTCGCCAACTTCGTGCCCGAGTTGCCTCAGTCCAGAGGTGGGAGCCCGTAAAAGAACCCGGCGATGTGGTGCCCTTCCGACGAGGAGATGAAGACCGGAGATTCTGCGGGGAGATTGGGACGACGATGAGAAGACCGAAGGACACGGATCGCTCGGTATATATCTCTACCCCTTCTCTAGTTTGCTAGCATTAGATTAATGGCCCGATCCGGGTTTAACAGTCCGCGGTAGCGCCGGTTTCTAGTTTATAGAAAAGTTTTGTTTCCGCATTTTAGCCTCGTACAGACGGCCGGGGTGCTGCCGTGCACTTACACTGGTATCAGAGCCACGCCATTAACCTAGTCTAGCTTGCTCTAATGTGTTTACAAGTTCGATCGAACGGATTTTCCGAAAACACGATTTCTAAAGTACAGATTCTGTCGATTTTATTTTGTGCTCCAAAAATTTTTCTGTGCATGTTAAAAAATCGTGTAGGGTTTTTTGTGAAAACTGTAAAAATTTGGTACCCAGATCCTACTGTAGCGCTGCGGAAACACGGCCATAACCCCATTTTGGCCGCGGTTCCACCGCCAAAATGTATCTTCATTGCACCAAATTTATACAGTAGCTATCTGACTTGAAAATGGGGTTTTTGGTATATTCTATTTGGGCCCAGATTTTCTTGAAGTGCTACAGTTGTGCTTGGGGCCCACTTCGGGAAATTTAGTCGATCGAAAATTTTAAACATGTTAGTTCGCAGCATTTACATTATATCTGCGACCGTGAATGTCATTTGATCGGTAAATCATGTCTAATTGCTATAGCCCTTTTAGACGGATTTGCGAACGTGACATTCACGTTGATGTTCTGTGTTGTGCTGTGATGTTGCGGATTTGTCGTGGTGGATAGCCTGGATGCAATGGTAGTACAGTTTGGTTTATTATGTACATTTGATATTGCGGGGCGAGCGTCCGACATGTGGACAGCCGTTACTGCCTATTTGTATATTATTCTTTTGGGGCACGACCGGGATGAAGTCGACGTACCCGTTGTATGTATATTTTACTTTCTGTACTAGGATTACCCCGTGGAGGGGTGCACGGGTAGCCGGGTTCTAGAGGGCAACAAGCCCGCATCTCATGGCGTTGAGACGGAGGGGGCTTCACTCTAGAATTAGCAGGCTATTCGCCGCACTCGTAGGGTGTATAGGTTGACACCAGGAGGGGTGCCCAAGTTACCGGATTCCGTGAAGTGCTGGGTGGCCCATTCACGTTGCTGAAGGGGGCTGCCTCACTTCAGGTTTTGGCGGGTAACTTGCTACGCCCGTAGGGGTCTAGGATTTCATTGCACAGGCTATCCACACGACCAGGGGAACGTCGGGTTTCAGTAGCGGCTCTGTGAAACCCGGGGATCCCAGATATCTGTATTGTTCTGTGATGCTTATTACATTTCTGTGATGTTGCATTTTATCATGCCTTAAACGAATATTATATATTGATATATATATACTAGTAGATTTTGTATATGTTTTGCATCCGCGCTAGTCCAGTCCCCGCTCTGTCGTTAGTTAAGTAACCTAACGGGTAATGACGGGACCCAGTGGCGAATGCGGGTGGCATATACATAAATCATTATTTTCGTTCTTTATTGGTGTGATCAATTGATGGGACTGCATTGATTCGGATCAATCCAAGCTAAACAAACCTATTTGATGTTGTTGGAACATTTTTCAAAAAGCTGTTATTGCAAGGACGTTAACTTTTGTTTTGCACAGTGATATTCGGTTATGAATATCCAGCACCTCAGTCGACGAGGCAAGGGCCGAGATCCCTTCACCGGGAGTGACCCCTTGGACAGAAGTTTACATCTGGGTAATAACTTCACTATAGCCGATTGCCTTTTGCTTTGCATCGTGGTATTCAGTTGGAATATCCTGCACCTCATTCTACGGGGAAAGAGATGAGATCCCTTCACCGGGAGTGACCTCTTTAGCAAAGATTTTCGCCACTATATTTTTATAAAAAGCTATCCGGTTCCTTCAACGATATCAAGTTCATTACGTTAAAGATTTTTTGCCAAAAACCATTTGTAGCCCTCCGTCATTTCAGAAAGGTAGCACATAGTATTCATGCTATGTATGTTGGCCTTCGTCAAGGCATAGTGTATGTGAGCTATTTATTGCTTTTCTGCAGCATAGATAGATGCGTTGGTTTGGGACAGTCGTACTGCCTTGTTGGCCAAAGTCAAGGGTATGTACGGGTAGGTTCAAATTAACCTGGATAATGACGGGTAGAACTTGACATGTGACTTATGATATGTTGGCCTTCGTCAAGGTCATAAGAGCATAGGGCAAAAATCACATCGGGGGTTTCTAAAGAAACTGAAACTTGCCAGATATGCGCATACCTTCTGGAGTGTGATAACGTGAGCGGATTCCGTCACGTTATCATACGATGATAGTTGGATCCCGATTCCCACTGATGAGTTGGTTTACTCCTCGGGTGATCCAGACTAATTCTTCTTTCGGGTTTGGAGAAGAATTTGAGGTTACAGTGGGAGGTTTCCTGATTAGATAAAGTGATAACCATTCTGATCTAGGTTAGAGTGCACGCCGAGTGTTTCTTTTCTCTCTCTTTTTGGCAGCGACCATGACCCGACCGTTGACTATGACTCAGTGACCAAAATTAACCGAACCTTCTTAAACACTGGCTTTTGGATTGTCAGAGTTGCATACCTCATTGCCACTCCTACTTTTACCCTTTTCTCCAGAACACCCCGTATTACTACGAACGTCCACTTCCATTGGATAAAACCATCGTATGGTTATATACGAACTCGATGGAATTTATTCGAGGATGGTTTCTGGTTCTGGAGAAAACGAATAGGACTATTCAGTTGTCTTTTCCTTTTACCTTCTCTCAGGTTGTGAGTGCTCTTTGGATTAGGAGATAGTACACCCGTTACGCCTATTGGATAGTCTTCTTCCAAACTTTAGGCTGGTGCCGAACAGTAGGGAATGAAGAAAGCCGATTAGCCTAAGTGTGGTGTACAGAAGGTATTAAATTAAGACAAATAAAGGGATTAGAAGGAGGGCAAAGTAAATTGCGACTGCTATTCATGACCAAAACCTAGTATTTCATTACCACTTCCACTTCACCTTTGTATTTCTCTAGAACACTCCGTATCACTACGAAGATCCACAGTTTATTGGATACTCCATCGTATGGTTATGTACGAACTCGAAAGGAACTTGTTCCAGTTCGGGGATGGATTCTGGTTCAGGAGAAATAGGAATAAGGTTTATTCAGTTGTCTTTTATCTTCACCTTCTCTCGCGTTGCGAGTGCTCCTAGGATTAGGAAAGTACACCCATTACGCTTATTGGATAGTTTTCTTCCAAACCATAGGCTGGTGCCGAACGGTAGAGAAGGAAGAAAACCATTTAGCCTAAGAGGGTATACAGAAGGTAATGACTAAAGACATATGAAGGAATTTGGAGAGATGGCAAAGAAATATACGGTTACAGTTGTGAATCTGGATAATGGAAGAGACATTACTAGGAATACCCGAATACCCCTACGAAACATTTCAATGTTTCAGTCTCACTGTGTACTGTTAAAAGAAAACTGATTTCCCAATTAGCCATTGCCCCAGGGTATGTATTTACCAAGTATGTTTCTCACATCTGTATGGTTTTACAGATGATGAGTGGGAGTAAGTTATTGGGAATTAGGCGATCATCCTCATTATATCGGAATTCGTTGTAATTGGTGATATTTGAGGAAATCGCCTGGGCTGTTTGCCGGACGGCAAATATTTGGTTTTGAATATCCATTGTAATGCACCAATTTCAAATTGATATATCTGTATGTCTATTTTTATAGAGTGAGATATAACAATTTGAAATTATGTCTGTGACATTTACCTATATCAGTGGATGGTTAGGTAAGGAGCATTAAACAGCGGTGTAATTCTTCATAACCATAGTACAGTTTTCAACCTACGACACACAGGTAATAAGTTATTAGACTCAAGGGACTTACACAAAGTATTGTATGTTGTCCAATGTCCATTAGGACAGAGGGGTTGGTCCTCGTACTATATTCGGTTTACTTATGACTTCTCTAGTTCTTAGACAAGTGTTTCGCAGAAACACAAGGTCTGAGTTTTGAGAAGTTATAGGTATATGAATAAAGTAGAGAACCAGATGTTGCAAGTATCGGGATTCTTCAAGGTGATCAAAGATATAGATACTTATGCATGGTATTCAGTTGATAGTAATGATTAAGAGAACTTGCTTCTCTTTCAGGTTACTCATAATTGGAAGTACTCCTAAGTTGAGTAATGCTGATCGGCCTCTTTCCATTTAGTTGACATGAACTGGAGACAGTTGCATGATTTGAATCTGGTTCTAATTAAATCAGTGCCTCTGTTTCTGTATTGGATATAGAACAGTTCATATCTTGACGACGTTAAGGTATGGGGAGTTGTCCAGCTTATGCTTAAAACCAGACTCTGGATAACTCAAGGCACGTTTCTGTAATGGCTGTTTGTGGGTTGACCCAGGCTATGACGAGGGTTAACTTTCTACCATCTGGAAGATCAATAGTGATATTGTTCTTGACTCGCCACAGTTTTAAAAGAAATGTATTTTTTCCGAAAACAGTAGTGGGAGTATGGTAGAACTGGAAGTGATTCCAGAACCGCAAACGATTACTGAAAATTTAATAAGAACCTAAAGATTCAATCTGGTTTGACATTCCATTGGCCACTCCGCGGATAAGGTGGGTAACCTCAGGCACCCGAGAGGTACTTCGGTAGCCTCAAAGACGGTGGCAGGGAGGTTCTTGTTTACCCAGACTTGCCATTGCTGTTGTTCCAGACTATGAGACCTGGAGTATAGCGTCGTTCTGAACTGGCTATAGAAGTGCACGTGTATATGACTCTGCCAGAGGGTTGTCGTAGTCAGTGGGAGCAGCGAAAGCACTAGTGGAAAAGAGGCTTATGTCTATTTATAGACTAAAGCAGATATAGCGGAGATAGATCATCTATTTCTGACATGACAGTCATAGGTTTGACTTCATCAGAATAGGGGATGGATCTGTTAAGAAGGTAGTAGCGTGTGATGTCCTGGTATTTGGATGACACACACAGAGTAGGAAGTGAAATTCCTTTACTACGGTCGGTTATACTTTGGTCGTCACACAGTGGTTTCTCCACAAAGGAAATGGATTTCATATCAAACATTCTGGTTACTTGATCTATGGTTTTAGATCTAGATTTGGGTAGTTTCCCAATCAGGGTACTTAGACAGCATTCTAGAGGTGCTTTAGAATGGACGACTCCTGGCATGGTGGTGTACCTGTAGGTGATGGAGTCACCCCTCTAAAGGTGTCTTACAGACTAAAGGGGAGAGTGATGTGCATGATTGGCAGATCACTTGCTTAGGCAATTGAGTCAATCATGAAATGTTAAGCACCACACCAGATGTTGTTTTTGCACAAGCTACAATAAGTTGATAATGATCCTATCCTGGAGAAACGATCAGAAGCAGCTTTAGAACATAAGTAGATGTTCTAGGGATATGATAACGAGAGCCTCATTCGGGAGACAGTTATCATTCCAGGCTTCCAAGGTGACCTGGATGACAGAGTGGCTGTCAGAGTTATTGTTTTCCCACTGACGAGGGGCAGTATTTTGTACAGGTGGTCCAGGTCGATACTGAGGGAGGCATGGCGCGGGTTACTGATTAAGTTCAGTTGACAATACAGTCTGAGAAGTTTGGATTTAGAGTTCATTTATAAACTAGGTCCCATCAGATATCCAAACATACTCTAAGACAGGTATCGCTCATTTCGGGAGATGGTTTTCTCCGCGAACTTGAGATAAAGAGAGACATAGAAAGAAACATTAGGGCGGATCCACTCACTGAGTCTATTCCTCGAACGCATTAGTTTCGCAAACGGGTTTTGTGAGACTGATTAGTAGAGGAGTTGGGTGTTCGGTATCACACAGGCTGTGAGTATGCGACATCGCAATAATTATCCATGAGTGCAAGTGGGAGATTGTTGGGGATAGTGCCCTCAGAGTCAATTATTGGATCACAGGCACGTGATTGCAATGATTGAGGGAGGACCTATACCATTAGAACAGTCTTACTCAAGATGATAGTATGTTATCTAGTTTATCTTTATCATCGTGTACTGCTTTAAGTGACCTTACAAGTCACTATTGCACATTGATAGAGCCCTTAGGATTCTTGCTTGACGGCCAGCAGTATGATGACGATCATATACGTGGGAGCTGGGTTCTATAAGAACATCCTTAAAAGGTCCCTAGTCATGGGAGTTTTCGAGACAGGGCATCGATCCTCCAGAGTAGACTAGTGTATACAGTCGAGACCCCGACGAGGGGCGGTGGCCGGTCTCACAAGCCACTGGTGTCAGTTGGTTCACCTAAGATGTATACAGGTGCTCATTGGGTTATGAGTACACCGGACAGGACTCGCCGGGAACATGCAAGTTGGTCTTATACCAGACGTCAGATAGCAGTTCCCTGGTGACATATGTAAAAGTTAGTTCATCGACCTGAGATCGTCATTTGTCTCGTGTGAGTTCCCACTGTACTTTGATTACTACCCTACCACGGCTCAAAGGAGTCGTGCAAACAGGTTTTAGTTGGGTACAGTCCCGAGCCACATGGAGGCAGTGAGCGGATCTGCAGGGGTTCGTCTCTCCCGGTATTGGGGGTGAGGTCGCGCTGTGTCTAGGAGATGTTAGTGTATATGCCCTAGAGGCCATTACTGTATCATACTAGTATGTATATTACTTAATAGAAGCTTGGGATATTCACCTTGTATTGACGATCTTGCTCAAAATGGTAGTATGCTACTTGGTTTGTTTCTACTTCAATGTGTACATGTGTTTATTTTAGTATATCACCTATACGCATTTGTGGAGCCCTTAGGATCTTTGCTTGATTACCAGCGTTGTGATGGCAGTCACACTCGTGGGGGCTGGGTAATCCATAAGCATATCCTTATACAGGTCCCTAGTCGCAGGACTATCGAGACAGGGCATCGATACTCCGGAGTAGACTAGCGTATGCGCTTCTCATCCCAGCAGGGGAGAAGGTCTGTCCCACAGCCGTCAGTCCGTCATACTTGAGATAGTATGTGGGTGCTCGTTAGGTTACGAGTATACTGGACAGGACTCGTCGGGAACTGATTGGTTGGTATTATACTAATCGTCAGTTATCAGTTCCCAGGTGACATGAGTACATCTTAGTCCGCTGACTTGAAACTGTCACTTTGCCTCGAGTGTGTTCCCACTGTACTTTGATTACTACCCTACCACGGCTCAAAGGAGTCGTGCAAACAGGTAGTAGTTGGGTGCAGTCCCGAAGCACTTGGAGGCAGTGACGGTTAGACAGGATTCGTCTCTCCCGGTATTGGGGGTTGACATCGAGCTGTGTCTAGGAGAGCCATTACACGGGTAGTCCCTGGCCAGGGCAAGCGAGATATACTGGTAGGCTTCCAGTGTTATCTCAGGGTGTTTTAGGCTTCACTCCGACACGACTTGTACCGCTATTAGGGGACTGACGTTTACCGCCCCCTAGGCCCGCCATGCGATGTATCAGATGAACAGACCGGACTGTACGAACACTGTCACATTCAGGCTCAGTAAGAGTTCAGATGGGTTTCACCTCGTCAGTCTTCTTGTCGGCATCTACCTGGGGACCGTTACGCACAGCTAGTGCCGCTTGCGGTCTGTGGTTAAACCCACTGCCAGCGTGGTGTCGAGTCTTTAGAGTCCCACACAGAAAGCTATTCGCCTATAGGCAAAAGAGTAGAGGTCGCATGGTTTTGCGACAGTGTTCGGTCACATCCGTGCACTTGTGCACATTTAATGTCCGGACAGTTAACACTAGCGGGCTTTGGTTTAAGCCAGATCCTAGTGTACATTTTGGGATTGATTTTATCTCGTATGTATTCGGGTTCCTCGGAATGCGGATGCGGGTGTGTATGCACAGTTGACGGAGAGACAGAGGTAGAGGATTCTCATTAGGGTTGTTGACTGTTGACTTTTGACCATTGACTTTTTGATAAACCCTAATAAGAATATGATATATGATTAACAATAATATTAATTAAGTATTATGGTGACATGGTTGTTGAGGGGTTGACTTTGTTGACTTGTTGACTTTATTGACCGGTTGACTAGGTTGGACTAGTTGACCATCATGATGACAATGGCTATCATTTCATGGCAAAGACTTTTGCTTGCTTGTTTCTCTTGTGCAAAATGAGTGCATGAAATGATATGTCTATTGTAGCTTAAACCATCACATAATACTTGATTGCTATGATTTGTTATGATGGCTTTGGATTATGAGAGCCAAGAGAGAAAAGTCTTGCTCATTCTCTCATTTCCTTTCTCTCTCTTGTTCTTGAGCTCTCATCCTCTTCCTCTTGCTCTTCCTCTCTCTAGTCTATGGTTCACTTGCCTCATGTATTGAGAACCAAGAACCATAGAGAAAAATCCCAACACACTCTCCTCTACTCACTCTAGTTCACAAGGTTTAGCAAACCGAGTGAACTAGTTTCTTCAAAGTTCGAAGAAGAAGCCAAAGGTAGAAGCTTTTGGGTGGATCGATCTTCGGCGCAAGGAGACGACCGGGCGAAGCCAATCCATACACCATCGAGGCTTGAAGACGAAGGAGTTCAAGAAAAGAAAGGTATAACCCCTAACCGAGTAGTTAATAACTCCTAGTTAGGTTTTGAGGTAGATAGTTTAACAAAGATCCGTTTTGAGTCCATGTTACCGCCTCTAGAAAATTGTTTTTCATCAAATTCCGCAAGCCTGTAAGTACCGGTAGAGGTAGCATGGATTTACAGTGGTATCAGAGCCTAGTTAAACACTACCTAACATGTTAGCATAGTAACTAGAAATTCGATCGGAGAAAAAGTCGCAAAATACACCAGGATTTCATGTTTGCTGTCGATTTTTAAAGTTCTGTAAAAATTATAAATCATGCTTCCAAAATCGACTCAGGGTTTTTATAGTGCACTGAAGAAAAACGATCAAGAGATCTCATCAAAGCGCCGCGGAAACGCGGCAAGAGCTTGCTCTTACCGTGGTTCCGCGGCCGATTGAACTCCTCTGTAGATTTTCTTCACTGCGGTATAATTAGTGGGGTATTTTGGGAATTTTGGTATATGTTTTTTCAGCCCAGATTTTCCAGAAAGAAAAATTTGTTTTTGGGGCTTTAAAAACCGTATTTTGATCGAGTTTCTAAAGACTTAAGCTGACGGGTATTTCTGTGATGTGATATTTGTATTGAACGTCTGCTAATCGCTATATGTCGATTAGTGGGGGTTATACAAATCTGTGATTTGTAATTTTGCTGGAATGTGTATATGAATTCATTGGATTGTCGCGGGTGAATAGCCGGGGGTTGTGAGACGAGTGTTTTCTTTTCTTTCAATTCATGTAAATTTGTAAATTGATGTAATAATTATTTGTATGACCGCACAACCGGGTCAGGGTTGTAGCCGTCATTGTATAATTTCTTTTTATTGTTTTTGCTCCTAGGATAGACCCATGGAGGGGGTGCACAAACTACCGGGTATCCCGAAGTGCCGAGTGGCCTACTCACGGAGTTGAGGGAGGTTGCTTCGCTTCGAATACTTGGCGGGTAGTTTGCCGCACCCGTAGGGGTCTTGGATTGGGTATTGGCTATCCACCGCGACCGTGTAATCCGCTTTTCGTTACTGGCTCGTACGAATTGCGGATTCCTAGTATATCCAATGTATTCATCTGTGATCTGAAATGGCTATCATTGCAATATATCTATATATGATATTATTTAGGCGTTGCTTATGTTTTACAGCCGCGCTAGCCCAGCCCCCGCTCTGTCGTTAGTTAAGTAACCTAACGGGTAATGATGGGGCCCCGTGGCGAATGCGAATGGTATAAGCGTACGTCATATTTTGGTTGTTTTCTGCAATGGTAGGATTAAATGATGGGACGCATTAAAAGAACTAATGCAAGAAAAATATGCATTAAAAGAACTAATGCAAGAAAATAAACCAAGTAAAAGTCGTTGGAACACTTTCGAAAAACCACTCGGTTCTTTTCAAAACCAACTTTTAAATGCGGAGCTTGAGCCACTCCTTTTAAAAGCTATCTCGTTCCATCGATTATATCAAGTTCACTACGTTCACGGTTTCACCAAAACCATCCGTAGCCCTCCGTCATTTCAGTTAAATATTCGGTAGTATTCAAGCTATGTATTTTGACCTCACGCCAAGGCATAGTGATTGGTAGCTGTCGGATATTTATCTGTTGCATAGATAGAATGCGTTGGTTTGAGACAGTCGTACTGCAATTTTGGCCTGCGTCAAGGGTAGGTACGGGTGGGTTCAAATTAACCTGGATAATGATGGGAAGAACTTGACATGTGACTTATGACATTTTGACCTCACGCCAAGGTCAAAAGAGCATGGGGCAAAAAATCCACATCGGGAGTTTCATAAGTACTGAAACTTGCTAGCGCTGCATACCATTTGGAGTGTGATGATTCTGGTAGGATTCCTTCAGTTTTGTCACGCAATGATATTTGGGTCCCGATCATACTGTGAGTATATGCTACTCCTCGGGAAATTTCTCACTTAACGATCAATGCTTTAAACTAAGTAGGTGTCTAGAAAGGTGTTAGCGGGGCTACGCCCACAGGGAAAAGAGGTTATTTAATTAAGGAACTTCGCGAAAGCGTTGGAAAACCTCCCTCGAAGTACCGACACCAGCCTGGCCGAACGGTTAAGCAAGAATTATACGGTAAGATTGATCCTGACTAATTCTTCCTTTTTGGTTTGAGGAGGGATTCGAGAGACAGTGGGAGCCATCCTGTTTAGACAAACTAAAAACCACTCTAATCTTGCAAGAGCATCATGCTGAGTGTTTCTTCTCTCTCTCCTAATTGCAGAGACCAATCGACATGACTGGACTTAAGTTACTTCTAGATAAAAGCATACTGACAGGGCCAAACTACAAAGATTGGCTCAGGAATGTCAAGATGGCAATCACTTACGAAAAGCTGGGGTATCTTCTTACCACCAAAGCTCCCTCTGTCCTAGGTCCCAAAACCAGCGTCGCGAATAAGGAAATCCGTAAGACCTGGGAACTAGACTGCGCGAAGGCCAAGTGCCTCGTGCTTGCCTCTATGGACAACGAACATCAGAGGAGGTACGAGAATATGGACCTCGAATCCATATTTCTCCATAAAAAAGAACTGTATGGAGAGCAATCTCGTATCGCAAGATACAAAGTGTCGAACAAGTTATTTTCGGCAAGATTGGCCGTCGGATCATCGGTAGCGGAACACGTGCTTAAAATGATTAGCTACATTGAGGAGCTCGCGGACCTTGGGACCATGTTGGAGAATGAGCTCTATACGGACTTGATTCTCCAGTCCCTTCGTTCCACTTACGCCCAGTTTATACTGAACTTCAACTTACAAGAAAAAGAAGTTGAACTTTCAGAACTCCTCAACATGCTGAGGAGCGCAGAGGGCACCCTACAGAAAGGTAGGGAAACATCCACTTTGTTTGTAGGAGGATCTTCTTCTTCTAGGTCCAAAGCGAAAGCCAAGGAAAAGAAGAAGAAAGCCCCCGCCAAACCAAGGGGCGGTGTTAGTAAAGTGGATACGAAGGGAAAGGCAAAAGCAACAAAGAAAGTGGGGAAGCTTGTGGATAAAGAAGAATGCTTCTATTTTCATAAGAGTGGACACTGGAAGAAAGATTGCAGGGCTTGGAAGGCCAGAACACAGGATTTGAAGCAGGTTGCGGCTTCAGCTCCTGGTGTGTATGTTATTGAAAACTGTCTTTCAATAAACTCTACTTCCTGGGTATTGGATACCGGATCAGTATTCATATCTGTAATTCTTTGCAGGCGTTGAGAAACCATAGGGTTTTGAAGGCAGGTGACATGACCCTCAAAGTTGCAAATGGAGCTAGCATGGATGCTAAGGCCGTGGGGGACTATCACCTGGGAATGTCAGATGGACATGTTTTGGTTTTGCGTAATTGCTATTTTGTACCCAACGCAACTTGTAATATCATTTCTGTATCTTTGGTTTCTAAAGAAGGTTATGAATTTGCGTTTGTAAGCAATGTTGTAAACATTCACCTTAATCAAGTTCTGATTGGGTCAGGTACATTGAGCAATGGTATATACGTATTAAACCAACCACAGATTTTCAATGTCCAGAATACACACAAAAGAAAGTCTCCAGAAATCAATCAGACTTTCTTATGGCATTGTAGACTGGGTCACATCAATGAGAGAAGATTGACGAAGTTACATATAGAAGGATATTTGAATCCGTTCGAATATCAATCGTATGCCACTTGTCAATCCTGTCTCAAAGGAAAGATGACAAAGTCTCCGTTCACTGGACACGAAGTAAGAGCGTGCGAGCTCTTGGGACTCGTATACAGTGATGTATGCGGTCCAATGTCTACACATGCGCGAAGCGGTTTTTCTTACTTCATTACTTTTACGGATGATTTTTCAAGGTTCGGACATGTCTTCTTAATGAAACATAAATCCGAAGCCTTTGGAAAGTTCCAGGAATATAAGAATGAAGTAGAAAAACAAACCGGCAAAAGTATCATGATTCTAAGATCAGATCGAGGTGGTGAATACTTGAGTGCCGAGTTCCTGGACTATTTAAAAGTGAATGGAATTCTCTCTCAGCTTACTCCTCCATACACTCCGCAACATAACGGTGTATCGGAGAGACGGAACCGAACCATATTGGATATGGTACGGTCCATGATGAGTAACGCTGAGTTACCGCGATCATTCTGGGGATATGCGCTAGAATCAGCCACATACCTTTTGAACCGAGTTCCCACTAAGACTGTGCCTACCACACCATATGAGTTATGGAGTGGGAAGAAACCCTATCTTCAATATCTAAAGATCTGGGGATGTCCAGCTTTTGTCAAAAAGCAGCATGCGGACAAACTCGAGGCACGCTCAGTACTGTGCAAGTTTGTGGGATACCCAAAGAACACCAGGGGGTATCTTTTCTACCACGTAGAGGAACAAAAAGTCCTTGTTTCTCGTAATGCCCATTTTCTAGAACACCAGTTCTTGGAAAAGGAAATTAGTGGGAGCGCAGTAGAACTGAAAGAAATTCCAGAACAACAGACTATTACTGAAAGCTTAGTAGAACCAGAGGGTTCAAAAGAACAGGACATTCCTACGCCGCTCCGCAGGAGTAGTAGGCAGTCTCATCCGCCCGAGAGATACTATGGTTTTCTCATAGACGGGGATAGAGAGGATTGCATCATTGATTACGATGAGCCTACTAGCTTCCAGCAGTCCGTTCAGAGCATTGACTCGGTAAAATGGCTGGATGCAATGCGGACCGAAATGGAGTCCATGTACACCAACAAAGTATGGACGTTGGACATTGCTCCAGACGGGGTAAAACCCGTAGGATGCAACTGGATCTTCAAAAGGAAGATTGGTGTAGATGGACAGGTTAAGACCTATAAAGCTAGACTTGTTGCAAAGGGTTTTCGTCAAAGACCTGGTTTGGACTATGACGAAACCTTTTCTCCAGTGGCTATGCTGAAATCCATTCGGATCCTTCTTGCCATTGCTGCCTTCCACGATTATGAGATTTGCCAGATGGACGTAAAGACCGTTTTTCTAAATGGAAATTTAGAGGATTGTGTCTATATGGACCAGCCAGAGGGTTTCATTCAGAGTGGGAGCAGCGGAAATATGTGCAAGTTGCTTAAGTCCATCTATGGACTAAAGCAGGCATCGCGGAGTTGGAACATCTGCTTTGATGAGACGGTCAAAGAATTTGGCTTTATCAAAAATCCAGATGAACCATGCATCTATAGTAGATTTGTAGCGAGAACTGTAGTATTTCTCGTTTTATACGTGGATGACATTCTCTTAATAGGAAATGACATTCCTATGCTACAATCTGTCAAGGGGTTCTTGTCACACAGGTTCTCCATGAAAGACCTGGGTGATGCCTCATACATCCTGGGGATCCGGATCCATCGTGATAGATCCAAGAGGATATTAGGACTTTTGCAGTCCAGGTACATCGACA
The DNA here is from genome assembly GCA_030015575.1 of Agapanthus africanus. NCBI lineage: Eukaryota > Viridiplantae > Streptophyta > Magnoliopsida > Asparagales > Amaryllidaceae > Agapanthus > Agapanthus africanus. The sequence goes on along the minus strand of CM057343.1, from coordinate 282,968,777 downwards.
CCATACTGAAAAGATTCAGTATGGAAGATTCCAAGCGCGGCAACCTACCGGCTTGTCACGGGATCACCCTCTCTAAAGAGATGTCTCCCAAGACTGATTTGGAGAGGGATCACATGTCTATTATACCCTACGCTTCTGCGGTAGGCTCTATAATGTATGCGATGTTGTGTACAAGACCGGATGTAGCTTATGCACTTAGTGTAGTAAGCCGGTATCAGTCAAACCCAGGGAGAAACACTAGATAGCGGTAAAGAACATTCTCAAGTACCTGAGAAGGACTAAGGAGATGTTCTTGGTGTATGGCGGAAAAGACCTCCAGATCGAGGCCTTTGCTGACTCCAGCTTCCAGAGTGACAAGGATGATTCCAAGTCCATGTCGGGTTTTGTCTTTACCCTCAATGAAGGGGCGGTGTGTTGGAAGAGTTCCATACAGGAAACCGTTGCTGACTCGACTATGGAAGCGGAATACATCGCTGCATCTGATGCCGTAAAAGAAGCCGTCTGGATGAGGAAGTTCTTGAAAGAACTTCAGGTGGTTCCGTCCATTGTTGGTCCAATACCTCTGTATTGCGACAACAACGGGGCTATAGCTTTAGCGAAGGAACCCAGGTCCCATCAGAAATCCAGACACATCTTGAGGCGGTATCACCTGATCAGGGAGATCGTGGATCGCCAGGAGATCGAGATTCAGAGGGTTGCTTCAGAAGATAACACGGCAGATCCATTCACCAAGGCCTTACCCCAGACTCAGTTCGAGCGGCTGATCGAGATGATAGGTCTTCGATACGCCAGTATATGGCCGTAGTGCAAGTGGGAGATTGTTAGTGTATATGCCCTAGAGGCCATTACTGTATCATACTAGTATGTATATTACTTAATGGAAGCTTGGGATATTCACCTTGCATTGACGATCTTGCTCAAAATGGTAGTATGCTACTTGGTTTATTTCTACTTCAATGTGTACATGTGTTTATTTTAGTATATCACCTATACGCATTAATGGAGCCCTTAGGATCTTTGCTTGATTACCAGCGTTGTGATGGTAGTCACACTCGTGGGGGCTGGGTAATCCATAAGCACATCCTTATACAGGTCCCTAGTCGCAGGACTATCGAGACACGGCATCGATACTCCGGAGTAGACTAGTGTATGCGCTTCTCATCCCAGCAGGGGAGACGGTCTGTCCCCACAGCCGTCAGTACGTCGTACTTGAGATAGTATGCGGGTGCTCGTTAGGTTACGAGTACACTAGACAGGACTCATCGGGAACTGATTGGTTGGTATTATACCTATCGTCAGTTATCAGTTCCCAGGTGACATGAGTACAGCTTAGTCCGCTGACTTGACACTGTCACTTCGCCTCGAGTGTGTTCCCACTGTACTTTGATTACTACCCTACCACGGCTCAAAGGAGTCGTGCAAACAGGTAGTAGTTGGGTGCAGTCCCGAAGCACTTGGAGGCAGTGACGGTTAAACAGGATTCGTCTCTCCCGGTATTGGGGGTTGACATCGCGCTGTGTCTAGGAGAACCATTACACGAGTAGTCCCTGGCCAGGGCAAGCGAGATATACTGGTAGGCTTCCAGTGTTATCTCAGGGTGTTTTGGGCTTCACTCCGACACGACTTGTACCGCTATTAGGGGACTGACATTTACCGCCCCCTAGGCCCGCCATGCGATGTATCAGATGAACAGACCGGCCTGTACGGATACTGTCACATTCAGGCTCAGTAGGAGTTCAGATGGGTTTCACCTCGTCAGTCTTCTTGTCGGCATCTACCTGGGGACCGTTACGCACAGCTAGTGCCGCTTGCGGTCTGTAATTAAACCTACTGCCAGCGTGGTGTAGAGTCTTTAGAGTCCCACACAGAAAGCTATTCGCCTTTAGGCAAAAGAGTAGAGGTCGCATGGTTTTGCGACAGGTCGCATGGTTTTGCGACAGGGTTCGGTCACATCCGTGCACTTGTGCACATTTAGTGTCCGGACAGTTAACACTAGCGGGCTTTGGTTTAAGCCAGATCCTAGTGTACGTTTTGGGATTGATTTTATCTCGTATGTATTCGTGTTCCTCTGAACGCGGATGCGGGTGTGTATGCACAGTTGACGGAGAGACAGAGGCAGAGGATTCTCATTAGGGTTGTTGACTGTTGACTGTTGACCATTGAATTTTTGATAAAACCTAATGAGAATATGATATATGATTAACAATAATATTAATTAAGTATTATGGTGACATGGTTGTTAAGGGGTTGACTTTGTTGACTTGTTGACTTTGTTGACCGGTTGACTAGGTTGGACTAGTTGACCATCATGATGACAATGGCTATCATTTCATGGCAAAGACTTTTGCTTGCTTGTTTCTCTTGTGCAAAATGAGTGTATGAAATGATATGGCTATTATAGCTTAAACCATCACATAATACTTGATTGCTATGATTTATTATGATGGTTTTGGATTATGAGAGACAAGAGAGAAAAGTCTTGCTTATTCTCTCATTTCCTTTCTCTCTCTTGTTCTTGAGCTCTCATCCTCTTCCTCTTGCTCTCCCTCTCTCTAGTCTATGGTTCACTTGTCTCATGTGTTGAGAACCAAGAACCATAGAGAAAAATCCCAACACACTCTCACTCTAGTTCACAAGGTTTAGCAAACCGAGTGAACTAGTTTCTTCAAAGTTCGAAGAAGAAGCCAAAGGTAGAAGCTTTCGAGTGGATCGATCTTCGGTGCAAGGAGACGACGGGGTGAAGCCGATCCGTACACCATCGAGGCTTGAAGACGAAGGAGTTCAAGAAAAGAAAGGTATAACCCCCTAACCGAGTAGTTAACAACTCCTAGTTAGGTTGTCAGGTAGATAGTTTAACAAAGATCCGTTTTGAGTCCATGTTACCGCCTCTAGAAAATTGTTTTTCATCAAATTCCGTAAGCCCGTAAGTACCTAGAGAGGTAGCATGGATTTACAATAGAGCCATTACACGAAGTCCTTGGCCAAGGCAGGAGATTTACTGGTAGATATTCGAATAATATCTCAGGGTGTTCTGGGCTACACTCCGACACGACTTGTACCGCTTTTGGGGTCTGACTTTTACCAACCCCCTAGGCCCGCCATGCGATGCTCATAGACGAACGGACCGGACTGTATGGATATTGTCACTGATAGGCTCAGTAGGGTGTCAGGATGAGTTCGCTCATCGACGTCCCTTTTGGTCAATACCTGGTAGCCCGTTACGTATGGCTAATACCTCTGACGTGCTAGTGGTTAAATCTCTATGTCCACGTTGCTCACCCCGGTTCTTACGGGGAGGCGGAAACGGTGAAAAACAATAATTTGGCGCAAGGAAACATGGACTCAAAAGGAAGGATCTTGGCTAAACTAGAAACTAGCAAACAAGTAGAGGCTTTAACTACTATGCTGTAGAAAGTATACCTCACGAAACCGGTCCTTCGGGTCTTCATTCCACTGTCCCGCTCGTCCATCCTAGCTCCAAGCGTCGATCCGGACCTTGGGCACCTCCGCAGCCTTCTTGAGTCGAAGATGATCCACCCGAGAGTTGTACACTAAGCTCCGCCTCAAGCCAAGGCAACTAGGGCAAAGAGATTGCTAATCTAAATGCCTTAGGTTGTGTAGAAGAGAAAGATGGAACTGTTTGTCTATGTGGATTCTTTATCTCTCAACACATGAGATCAAATGAATTTTCAAGAGGAGGAAGATGAAGGAGAAAACTTAGCAACCATGGAGCTTTTCTATTCTTCTCATTTCAAGAGAGAGAATGAGAAGAGAATAATGAAAAGATTAAAAATGAACCATGGTTGCAATAATACACTAAAATCATCATTACTTATCCTATCATGATAAAGTTGATGGCACATTGAATTGACCACTATCATAACTCAAGGATTAAAAAGAAAATGAAAGAAGTGTGTAGATCTCTCTTGAAGGTCAGTGGTCAACACGGTCAACGGGTCAACAAAGTCAAGAGAGGTCTAAGTGGTCAAATGGTCAATGCAATTAGCCATCACTAAACTATCACTAAAAGAATTAGTAAACAATGTCTCCAGCTCATAATGGTTCTGACCAAACGAATTGTCAAAACCCTAATGAGTGTGCCACATTACGGTTTTGGCCGAACCAACTGCCAAAACCCTAATGGGGCACCTCCTCCTTCATCGCTCCTCAAAACTGTGCACACACAACCGCATCCGCTTTCCGTAGAATGCGGATGCACAGAAGATAAAACAAATACATCGGTGCAATACTAGGATCGGCTTAAACCAAAGCCCACTAGTATTACCTGCCCGAACAGCATACGTACACAAGTGCACGTAAGTGATCGTAGCCCTGCCGTAAAACCATACGGCCTCTACACGTTTCGCTCAGTGCAGGGAAACTCTCTGTGTGGGACTCTAAAGACTCGACACTACGCTGGCAGTGGGTTTAACCACAGACCGCAAGCGGCACTAGCTATACGTAACGATCCCCAGGTAGATGTCGATAAGAAGGCCGATGAGGTAAACCCATCCGAACTCCTACTGAGCCTGTATGTGACAATCTCCGTACAGTCCGGTCTGTTCGTCTGATACATCGCATGGCGGGCCTAGGGGCGGTAAACGTCAGTCCCCTAATAGCGGTACAAGTCGTTTCGGAGTGAAGCCCAGAACACCCTGAGATAACACTGGAAACCTGCCAGTATATCCCGCTTGCCCTGGCCAGGGACTACTCGGGTAATGGCTCTCCTAGACACAGCGTGATGTCAACCCCCAATACCGAGAGAGACGAATCCTGTCTAACCGTCACTGCCTCCAAGTGCTTCGGGACTGCACCCAACTACTACATGTTTGCACGACTCCTTTAAGCCGTGGTAGGGTAGTAATCTAAGTACAGTGGGAACACACTCGAGGAGATGTGACAGTGTCATGTCGGCGGACTAAGCTGTACTCATGTCACCTGGGAACTGATAACTGACGATAGGTATAATACCAACCAACAATTCCCGACGAGTCCAGTCCAGTGTACTCGTAACCTAACGAGCACCCGCATACTATCTCAAGTACGACGTGCTGACGGCTGTGGGACAGACCGTCTCCCCCGCTGGGATGAGAAGCACATACGCTAGTCTACTCCGGAGTATCGATGCCCTGTCTCGATAGTCCTACGACTAGGGACCTATAAAAGGATGTGCTTATGGATTACCCAGCCCCCACAAGTATGACTGCCATCACAACGCTGGTAATCAAGCAAAGATCCTAAGGGCTCTACTAATATGTATATAAGCGATATGCTAAAAGAAACACATGCACATATTGAAGTGGAGACAAACCAAGTAGCATACTACCATTTTGAGCAAGACTGTCAATACAACTGTGAATATCCCAAGCTTCCATTAAGTAATATACAAGCTAGTATGATACAGTAATGGCCTCTTGGGCATATACACTAACAATCTCCCACTTGTACTAAGGCCATGTACTGGCGTATCGAAGACCTATCATCTCGATCAGCCGCCCGAACTGAGTCCGGGGTAGGGCTTTCGTGAGTGGATCTGCAGTGTTGTTCTCCGTATTTACTCTCTTCACCTCGATCTCCCGACGATCTACGATCTCCCTGATCAGGTGGTACCCGCCTTAAAATGTGCCTGGACTTCTGATGGGACCTGGGTTCCTTCGCTAAAGCTATAGCGCCGTTGTTGTCGCAATACAGCGGTATTGGATCAACAATGGTAGGAACCACCCGAAGCTCCGTGAGGAACTTCTTCATCCAGACAGCTTCCTTTGCGGCATCGCAAGCAGCTATGTACTCCGCTTCCATAGTTGAGTCAGCAACGGTCTCCTGCTTGGAACTCTTCCAGCAAACCGCCCCTCTATTGAGGGTAAAGACATAACCCGACATGGACTTGGAGTCATCCTTGACACTCTGGAAGCTGGAGTCAGCAAAGGCCTCGAGCTGGAGGTCTTTTCCGCCATACACCAAGAACATCTCCGTCCTTCTCATGTACTTGAGAATGTTCTTTACCGCTATCCAGTGTTTCTCCCCTGGGTTCGACTGATACCGGCTTACAACGCTCAATGCATATGCTACATCTGGTCTGGTACATAACATCGCATACATTATAGAGCCTACCGCAGAAGCGTAGGGTATAATAGACATGCGATCCCTTTCTAAATCAGTCTTGGGAGACATCTCTTTGGAGAGGGTGATCCCGTGACAAGCCGGTAAATTACCGCGCTTGGAATCTTCCATACTGAACCTTTTTAGTATGGTGTCGATGTACCTTGACTGTGAAAGTCCCAACATCCTCTTTGATCTATCACGATAGATCTGGATCCCCAGAATGTAGTTGGCATCGCCCAGGTCCTTCATGGAGAACCTCTACGACAAGAATCCTTTGACTAACTGTAGCATAGGAATATCATTTCCTATTAGGAGAATGTCATCCACGTACAAGACGAGGAATACCACAGTTCTCCCTACAATCTTACTGTAAATGCATGGTTCATCTGGGTTTTTGATAAAGTCGAATTCCTTGACAGTATCATCAAAGCAGATGTTCCAACTCCGCGATGCCTGCTTAAGTCCATAGATGGACTTTAGCAACTTGCACACTTTACCGCTGCTCCCACTCTGAATGAATCCCTATGGCTGATCCATATAGACGTACTCTTCCAAATTTCAATTTAGGAAAGCCGTCTTTACGTCCATCTGCCAGATTTCATAATCGTGGAAGGCAGCAATGGCAAAAAGGATCTGAATGGATCTCAGCATAGCCACTGGAGAAAAGATCTCGTCATAGTCCAAACCAGGTCTTTGACGAAAACCCTTTGCAACAAGTCTAGCTTTATAGGTCTCAACCTGCCCATCTACACCAATCTTCTTTCTAAAGATCCATTTGCAGCCTACGGGTTTTACCCCTTCTGGAGAAAAGTCCAAAGTCCAAACTTTGTTGGTGTACATGGACTCCATCTCGGCCCGCATTGCATCCAGCCATTTTACCGAGTCGCCGCTCTGAATGGCTTGCTGGAAGTTAGTAGGCTCACCATAATCCATAGTGCAATCCTCTCTATCCCCGTCTATAAGAAAACCGTAGTATCTCTCGGGCGGATGAGATTGCCTACTACTCCTGCGGAGTGGCACTGAGATGTCCGGTTCTCTTGAAACTTCTGGTTCCTTCAAGCTTTCAGTAATAGTTTGTGGTTCTGGAATTTCTTCCAGTTCTATTGCGCTCCCATTTATCTGATTTTCTAAAAATTCAGTTTCCAAGAAGTAGGCATGCTGAGAAACAAAAACCTTTTGTTCCTCTGCGGAATAGAAAAGATACCCCCTGGAGTTCTTTGGGTATCCCACAAACTTACACAGTACTGAGCGTGCCTCAAGCTTGTCCGCATGCTGCTGTTTTACAAAAGCTGGACATCCCTATGTCTTAAGGTACTTGAGACAGGGTTTCTTCCTACTCCACATCTGATATGGGGTGGTAGGCACAGTCTTGGTTGGAGCCTTGTTCAAGAGATATGCAGCTATTTCTAGCGCATAACCCCAGAAAGATCGCGGCAACTCAGCCTTACTCATCATGGAACGAACCATATCCAATAGGGTTCGATTCCGCCTTTCCGATACACCGTTGTGTTGTGGTGTGTATGGAGGAGTAAGCTGAGAGAGAATTCCATTCTCTTTTAAGTAACCCAGAAACTCGGTACTCAAGTATTCACCATCTCGATCAGATCTCAGTGTCCTGATACTTTTGCCTGTTTGTTTTTCAACTTCATTCTTGTATTCTTGAAATTTCTCAAAGGCCTCGGATTTGTGCTTCATCAAGAAGACATGCCCATACCTAGAGAAATCATCTGTGAAAGTAATGAAGTATGAATAACCACTTCGCACATGTGTAGACATTGGACCACACACATCACTGTGTATGAGTCCCAAGAGCTCGCTTGCTCTTTCTCCGTGTCCAGTGAACGGAGTCTTTGTCATCTTTCCCATGAGACAAGATTCACAAGTGGCATAAGACTGATACTCGAACGGATTCAAGTATCCCTCATTATGTAACTTTGTTAACCGTGTTTCATTAATGTGACCCAGTATACAATGCCATAAGAAAGCCTGATTTATTTCCGAAGACTTTCTTTTAAGTGTGTTCTGGACACTGAAGATCTGAGCTTGATTCAATACGTATATTCCATTTTGTAATGTACCTGACCCAATCAGAACTTGATTTAGGTGGATGTTGACTACATCGCTTACAAAAGTAAAATCATATCCTTCCTTAGAAATTAAGGATACAGATATGATATTACAAGTCGCACCTGGTACATAAAAACAGTTACGCGGAATCAATATCTGCCCAGTTGTCAGTCCTAGATGATATTCCCCTACGGATTCAGCATACATGCTCATTCCGTTAGCAACCCTGAGAGTCATATCACCTTTCTTGATAACCCTACGGTTTCTCAGAGCCTGTAACGAATTACAGATATGAGATCCTGATCCGGTATCCAATACCCAGGAAGTAGGGTTAACTGACATACAGTTCTCTATTACAAACACACCCGAAGCCGAAGCCACAACATGCTTCGAATTCTGGCTACTGGCTTTATAAGCCCTGCAATCCTTCTGCCCATGTTCATTCCCGTAATAATAGGAACGTCCCTTTTTCACTATATCCATTCCCGAAACTTCTGCCCTTCCCTTTCTTTCTACTTTCCTTGTTTCCTTCAGGGTAGTAGGTAGAGATTGTTGAACTAAGTCAGTATCTAACCCGTTCTTCAACGTGGTCTTCAGGTCCGTGAGCTCAAAAGAGCTGGTCTCTGTAAGGACGTTGCACCCTACAGATGACCCGATAGCCAACCTCGCTGGAAGCAACTCGTTTGAGGTCTCATATCTTGCGATACGTGATTGCTCTCCATATAAATCTTTGTTATGGAGGAAGATAGAAACTGAGTCTATCTTCTCGTGCTGCCTCTAGTATGCACCATCAACTGAGGCTAACACGAGTCACTTGGCTTTCGCACAGTCTTTTTCCGATGTCCTATGGATATGAATATCCGTGACAGGGGAAGCTGGACCTGAGACGGCAGGGGTTGGATTAGTTAAAGGCTGTCCTAGCTTGTCATGGGCAATGGACATCTGGACAGACCTTTGCCAGTCATAACAGTCCGATTCAGTCATTTTATTATCTAGATGTAACCTAGGTGCGGTCACTGGGTTGCTGCAATTAAGAGAGAGAGAAGAAAACACTTAGCATGATGCTCTTGCAAGTTTAAATTGGTTTTTAATTTATCTAAACAGGATGGCTCCCACTGTCTCTCGAATCCCTCCTCAAACCATAAAGGAAGAATTAGCCGGGATCAATCTCACCGTACAATACTTGCTTAACCGTTCAGCCAGGCCAGTGTCGGTACTTCGAGGGAGGTTTTCCAACGCTTTCGCGAAGTTCCTTAATTAAGTAACCTCTTTTCCCAGTGGGCGTAGCCCCGCTAACACCTTTCTAGACACCTACTAGGTTTATAGCATTGATCGTTAAGTGAGAAAGTTCCCGAGGAGTAGCATATACTCACAGTAGGATCGGGATCCAAATATCATCGCGTGACAAAACTGAAGGAATCCTACCAGAATCATCACACTCCAAATGGTATGCAGCGCTAGCAAGTTTCAGTACTTTTGAAACTCCCGATGTGAATTTTTTCCCCATGCTCTTATGACCTTGACGAAGGTCAACAAATCATAAGTCACGTGTCAAGTTCTACCCGTCATTGTCCAGGTTAATTTGAACCCACCCGTACATACCCTTGACGAAGGTCAACAAGGTAATACGACTGTCCCAAACCAACGCATCTATCTATGCTACATATGAACACCCAACAGCAACCAATCACTATGCCTTGACGAAGGTCAACAGACATAGCTTGAATACTATTAAATGTCCATACGAAATGACGGAGGGCTACGAATGGTTTTGGCGAAACCGTGAACGTAGTGAACTTGATATAATCGATGGAACGAGATAGCTTTTAAAAGGAGTGGTTCAAGCTCCGCGTTTAAAAGTTTGGTTTTGAAAAGAACCGAGTGGTTTTCAAAGTGTTCCAATCGACTTTTACTTAGTTTATTTTCTTGCATTAGTTCTTTCTTGCATTAGTTCTTTTAATGCATCCCATCATTTAATCCTACCATTGCAGAAAACAACCAAAATATGACGTACGCTTATGCCATTCGCATTCGCCACGGGGCCCCGTCATCACCCGTTAGGTTACTTAACTAACGACAGAGCGGGGGCTGGGCTAGCGCGGCTGTAAAACATAAGCAACGCCTAAATAGTTATCGTATATAGATATATAGCAATGATAGACATTTCAGATCACAGATGAACACTTTGGATATACTAGGAATCCGCATTCCGTACGAGCCTGTAACGAAAAGCGGATTACACGGTCGCGATGAATAGCCAAACCCCACCCTAGACCCCTACGGGTGCGGCAAACTACCCGCTAAGTACCCGAAGCGAAGCAACCTCCCTCAACACCGTGAGTAGGACACTCGGCACTTCGAGATACCCGGTAGTTTGTGCACCCCACCTTGGGTCTATCCTAGGAGCAAAAACAGTAAAAAGAAATTATACAATGACGGCTACAACCCCGACCCGGTTGTGCGGCCAAACAAATAATATTACATCAATTTACAAATATTACAATGAATGAAAGAAAAAGAAACTCTCATCTCACACCCATTCCCGGCTATTCATCCGTGACAATCCACCGAGTTCATATACACAAACCATCAACATTACAGATCACAGATATGTATAACCCCCACTAATCGACGTATAACGATTAACGGACGTTCAATACATATATCGCATCACAGATAATATCCATTAGCCAAAGTCTATGGAATATCGATCAAAATACGGATTTTTAACCACCCCAAAAGTCAATTTGCTCTCTGGAAAATCTGGGTAGAAAAAACATGTCTTAAAAATCCTAAAACAGCCAAATAAAAACACTGCAAGAAACCCGGTCCACGACCGAGTCAAATCGGCCGTGGAACCACGGCGGTTTGGTCGGTTCAGTGGACCGGTTTTCTTCTGTGGTTTTAAAAAACCCTGAGTCGAATTTTCATGTATGTTAAAAAAAAATTTGAACAGTATAAAAATTCGACAGAAAGTTGGTTTTTGTCGGATGTGTTTTGCGACTTTTTTCCGATCGATATTCTTAACACTTTGCTAACTTATTAGTTTATGTTTAGCTAGGCTCTGATACCACTGTAAGTCCACGTTGCTCACCCCGGGTCTTACGGGGAGGCGGAAACGGCGAAAAACAATAATTTGGTGCAAGGCAACATGGACTCAAAAGGAAGGATCTTGGCTAAACTAGAAACTAGCAAACAAGTAGAGGCTTTAACTACTATGCTGTAGAAAGTTGTCACGACCCGAAAGAGCACGTGACTGGCCCTTGAACCATATGAAGTCTATAGGACTCCATCTGATCCAAGTAAGCCAAAAGCACAGAAATCTAAAACCATTTTAAGAGTAAGTAAAGAAAACTGGTTTTTAAAGAAGTGAAGGAAAACATGTTTGAAGTCAAGGTTTTTAAATAACTAAGCCGAATGTGCATTTTTAAAATGTAAAGTCTTTTCTAAAAATTTCGGCAGAGTTTCTTTTGTAAATACTGGCCCCGAACGGGGTACAACAAGAACAATATATATACAATGATAAAAGGCATCCCCAAGCGGGAGCTAGCTCTTCGTCAAACGACGGTCATAACCACACAAGTAATATAATATACAACGCCGAATGGCGAGGGTCAAAACCAAAAGAAACTCAATAAGCATGAAAACCGCAATACTACTAAGCACGACTCTAAGGTCGAATAATACATCACTAGTGTCTAAGTCTGAAACAATATACAAGTTTTGGTTGATGAAAATTCTAGATACAATGAATAATACAAGTACAATGGTGGTTCTTGATGCAAAAGAATCCACCTACCAAATGCAATTCACCCGCAAGGAAGCAGTGTGCCAGAAATGCCGCAACGGAACCTGTACGGCAAAACCTGCAAGAACCGTGGCACAACGGGGGTGAGTTGCCAACTCGTGAATAGAAATATCTACAAGCAGAAACCGAATGCAAGACATAATCCTAGGTCAAAACGACCAGTAATATAATATAAACCACAAGAGTACGTCTGAAGTATGATAAGGTGGCAATGTAACATCTAAACATGTATGTAGTGCCAAGTACTCAGGTAATAACATGTCATCAGTATAAGGTATGTCTGCATGAAGTAAATATGAAGAAGTATCAAATGGATATCAATACACATATATTAGCGTCCCATTCCACTAATATTGGTGTAAGGGTATATATAACAGCGCCCTCATACACTGTTATATATACAAATGAAGTATGATCAATGTAAATCTAATCTGTATGTGATCAAGTCTGTATGAACGTGGACCCCGTCCACCCATCACCCAATGACAATAAACGTGGAACCCATCCACCCGTCACCCAATGACAATAACATCATGTATGCAAATATGAGGATATAATAAAAGCCATGGAAATCATCATGAAACCTGTGCCTAGCATCGGCATGTAAATCCTCATCCATATGGGGCTCCGTCTGCGGTATCGGCCCTCGGCCCCCGGCAGTACGGGTCAGCCCATGTCCATCTCTCAACTCCGGTCGGTATCCTCCAGATATCCGCCGAGCTCAAATACAATCACCGGTAGGTAGTAGTCCCTCTGCCAGGCTCACCGTCTACTACACAGCGAAACCGTTCTCGCCCCGGGGTACCATACCGGGTCCACCATGTACCCGCAATCGGCCTCATCCGCCTCCTCGAATCGGGTTTCACATGTCGCTCTCAGCGCCGAGAAAACACATGGTGGACGCACTGAAATATCATATCAAGGTAACCGGGTTTTTAACGCAATTATATATTCTCTTTTGAAATACCCACGGTTCCCCAAATCCAGAAATATCATGGAAACAACATATCTCAATGCGTATAATCAAAACATAATGTATGCGACATGTAAAGAAAGGTAAGCATATCAGAAGTCATGCAACATGGAATAATAATGTGCACATGTCGAGGGAAACCGCTCTTTTAAAATGAATCAATTTTGAAGAATATCTTGCGGTTCCCAAATCTCTAATCAAGTCAGAATCATCTATGTATGTGTACAGGTATAAGTGTACAATATGCCATGCAAGAATCATATCATGAATGCAACAATACTACAGTGTAGTGGCATGGTAATTATCGATGATGAAGTGTGTGAGCCGGAAATTAGTGTACGTGGAACATACCATCATCGATAATGGTGCCGGTGTCCTAACAGCATGATAATAATATAGCAATAAATATATGCAAGCAATGCGAATAGCATGAATATGCGGAAACCAAATAATCAACACCACAGTGAAGAATCTACTATGAAAAACTACAGATCTAAGTATCAAGTCAATCGGGAGAGGTATGGAAACCACCTAAATCTGAGTCGATATGTATATATATATAATAGTCGGTAATCCCGCCTCAGTAGTATCGCGTACGATACAGTAAATCATATGACCTCCTCAAGTCATGAGTGCGGATCTATCATCAATATAAAGCTCGTACGGTAAATCGTCGTACGGCATCCCAATAGCTGGGTACGGGTCAAAATCACACTATCTCATCACATCTCAGGTATCACTATCATCATATCATATAATCTGGGGTACTGATCTAAGTCTAGTACAACTGATACCATCAATATCACTGCGTGTGTAAACACACGTCCAAAGGCCCGCTAGAGATCACATGTCGTATCCCAAATACGAATCATATCAAATCACCGATCTCGCGGCACAAAACCTAATATCATCGACTCATCTCCAATGTCATCCAATATCATCAAACACAGTGCAAGTATAATGAATATGCAAGGGAGTGCGTGTAGGTGTAAATCTATTCTAGGGTTCGCGATTATGAACTAAACTAGTTGCTTCTAACCCTACACTATCCATAATACACCTAACTATCATATATAATATATCAACTACGGACTGCGGGGGTGCTATACGCCATCCACCCGACTTCCCCCTGTAGATATAATCTACTCACCTGCGTCTTCATTTGTGGAAGTCGCCACGCGCTTCCTTGTCGTCCCGAAGTCTTCATAGGTACCTACATAACAAAATATCGTATATGCGCATTAAAACCAAATCAAAGATAAAACGGCATATGAATCCCAAAACGATACGATAAGGGGCATATAGGTTAGAACCTATGGCACGCCTTCAAAACCATCAATAAATCCTCTATATCGTCGTATAAACGCCAAATAGTCGAGGTAAAACACAAGACACAAATTCAGAATTAAGAATACGAAATACGGAAACACGAATCCAAAACAGCAACTTAGGAAATATGTTCCAGATTTCACTATAGGTCAAAATAGACAAATCTATACATACCAAGGGTCTACTCTACAGATAAGGGAACACCAAAACCAAAACGAGCAAGTTTGGTGGGGTCCAGGCCGCAATTTGCAGCCAAACAAAATAAATATGCGGCCGGGTCAATGAGTTAGGGGTTGGGGTCTTGGTGGTAGCTTCCTGGGTGCCTGCACATGTCACTTTCCAATCAATATAATTTTCAGAGTCTCGGGTTGATATCAGATCCCAAATAACCTTCACAGATTTCACAAATTTTCCGATATCGGTTTCTACAAATCCGTATTCTGGGTTTAAGCTTCAGGTTTGGGTCTCAATTCATACACTAGGGTGTTGGTGTAGCCTCTACTGAACTCAATTTCCCATCACAACTCATAATTCCCTCAAACCCTAACTAGGTTTTCTTTCCACCAAATCACACAATATCGATTCTAAACTAGTATGGGGGTGTATGTAATACAAAAACTAAGCTAATGGTTCAATAATTACCTCATTTGGCAACTCAAGAATTTTCTTGAGTTGCCCCTAGTGGCCAAAATCCTTGCTTCTTTGGTCCAATGTGTAGATCTTGAGCTTGTGCACACTTTTAATGAAATGAGAGTGGGGTTTTGATATTGTTTTTGAGATGAATGAAGGCTTGAAGGTGGGAGGAGGAAGAGGGAGCAGCATCAGCTGCTGGAGCTGAAAAGGGAGAGGGAGAAATGAGAGGAAGAGAGAAAGAGGTCCAAGGTCAAACTCCCCCCCATACCTACTACATACCCATACCTCTCTTTTCTTTTACTTTTTCTTTTTCTTTTCCTTTTCTCCAAAACCTTCTCACTAGAATAGTAACCCCAAATAACATGATAGAAAATGCACAAGTGTGATAAAAAAGATATGTGCATGTTTTGCACAAAAAAAGCTAAAAACCGATTAGCGATTTTTAATCGCGATTAGCACTAAATTAGCATATAACTAATCAATTAAACTTAGAAATGGCATAATTCTCTAATTTACCCTATTTTATAATTTTCCTTAATTTTTCTAAAATTTTTCCCATTTATTTGTATTTAATAATACCAAAATATTAAAATATTCAATAAAATAATATTAAATTATAAAATTTCCCAAAAATAATATTTTTATTATTTCGAAATGTTACAAAAGTATACCTCACGAAACCGGTCCTTCGGGTCTTCATTCCGCTGTCCCGCTCGTCCATCCTAGCTCCAAGTGTCGATCCGGACCTTGGGCACCTCCGCGGCCTTCTTGAGTCGAAGACGATCCACCCGAGAGTTGTACACTAAGCTCCGCCTCAAGCCAAGGCAACTAGGGCAAAGAGATTGCTAATCTAAATGCCTTAGGTTGTGTAGAAGAGAAAGATGGAACTGTTTGTCTATGTGGATTCTTTATCTCTCAACACATGAGATCAAATGAATTTTCAAGAGGAGGAAGATGAAGGAGAAAACTTAGCAACCATGGAGCTTTTCTTTTTTTCTCATTTCAAGAGAGAGAATGAGAAGAGAATAATGAAAAGATTAACCCAAATGAAATGAACCATGGTTGCAATATACACTAAAATCATCATTACTAATCCTATCATGATAAAGTTGATGGCACATTGAATTGACCATTATCATAACTCAAGGATTAAAATGAAAATGAAAGAAGAGTATAGATCTCTCTTGAAGGTCAATGGTCAACACGGTCAACGGGTCAACAAAGTCAAGAGAGGTCTAAGTGGTCAAATGGTCAATGTAATTAGCCATCACTAAACTATCACTAAAAGGATTAGTAAACAATGTCTCCGGCTCATAATGGTTCTGACCAAACGAATTTTCAAAACCCTAATGAGTGTGCCACATTACGGTTTTGGCCGAACCAACTGCCAAAACCCTAATGGGGCACCTCCTCCTTCATCGCTCCTCAAAACTGTGCATACACACCCGCATCCGCTTTCCGTAGAATGTGGATGCACAGAAGATAAAACAAATCCATCTGTGCAATACTAGGATCTGGCTTAAACCAAAGCCCACTAGTATTGCCTGCCCGAACAGCATACGTACACAAGTGCACGTAAGTGATCGTAGCCCTGCCGTAAAACCATACGGCCTCTACACGTTTCGCTCAGTGCAGGGAAACTCTCTGTGTGGGACTCTAAAGACTCGACACCACGCTGGCAGTGGGTTTAACCACAGACCGCAAGCGGCACTAGCTGTACGTAACGGTCCCCAGGTAGATGTCGATAAGAAGGCCGATGAGGTAAACCCATCCGAACTCCTACTGAGCCTGTATGTGACAATCTCCGTACAGTCCGGTCTGTTCGTCTGATACATCGCATGGCGGGCCTAGGGGGCGGTAAACGTCAGTCCCCTAATAGCGGTACAAGTCGTGTCGGAGTGAAGCCCAGAACACCTTGAGATAACACTGGAAACCTACCAGTATATCTCGCTTGCCCTGGCCAGGGACTACTCGTGTAATGGCACTCCTAGACACAGCACGATGTCAACCCCCAATACCGGGAGAGACGAATCCTGTCTAACTGTCACTGCCTCCAAGTGCTTCGGGACTGCACCCAACTACTACCTGTTTGCACGACTCCTTTGAGCCGTGGTAGGGTAGTAATCTAAGTACAGTGCGAACACACTCGAGGCGAAGTGACATTGTCAAGTCGGCGGACTAAGCTGTACTCATGTCACCTGGGAACTGATAACTGACGATAGGTATAATACCAACCAACAGTTCCCGACGAGTCCTGTCCAGTATACTCGTAACCTAACGAGCACCTGCATACTATCTCAAGTACGACGTACTGACGGCTGTGGGACAGACCGTCTCCCCCCCTGGGATGAGAAGCGCATACGCTAGTCTACTCCGGAGTATCGATGCCCTGTCTCGATAGTCCTATGGCTAGGGACCTGTATAAGGATGTGCTTATGGATTACCCAGCCCCCATAAGTATGTCTGTCATCACAACGCTGGTAATCAAGCAAAGATTCTAAGGGCTCTACTAATATGTATATAAGCTATATGCTAAAAGAAACACATGCACATATTGAAGTAGAGACAAACCAAGTAACAAACTACCATTTTGAGCAAGACTGTCAATACAACTGTGAATATCCCAAGCTTCCATTAAGTAATTTACAAGCTAGTATGATACAGTAATCGCCTTTGGGGCATATACACTAACAAAATCCACAGCCAAAGTATTGACGAGTCTTTAGAGTCCCCCACAGACAGTTTCTCAAGTTTCGGGCGAAACGCTGTAGAGGCCTTATGGAGATATGGCAGGGTTCGATCAGATACGTGCGGTATTGCACGGATCATGATCGGACGGATATTACTAGCGGGCTTTAGTTTAAGCATGATCCTAGTATTGTACAGTGTAGATTTTGTCTCATTGCATTTGTATTCGGTCGGAATACAAATGCGGGTATGTATATACAGTCACGGGTTTTTCCTGTAATTTATTACGGGATCAGTTTTTGAAGTTGCCAGTTTGCTTTCCGGTTTCGGCCATTTTCCTTTGTTTGTTTCTTTGGCTGAATTATGGTGGAGGGGGTTATTTGCAATTGTGCATTTTATTATGGAGGAGACTTTTTGTGATAGCTTCATGATGGTTCAACAATCATTTGATTCTTTGTTCATCATGGCTTTACTTTTGCTTAATGAGATGGTTGATGAGGATTGGACTTTGTTGGTAATCATAATTCTTAATGATCACTCTTCCCCCCTTTTGTTTTTCTCCTCTCTTCTCTCATTCCTCATGAGGGGGCCGACCACACTAGAAGAGGGGGCTGTCCCAATTTTTAGAGATGAGAATTGGTCTTATTTGGTTTGCAAAAATCATATAGCTCCATCGAAAAAAGTTCATCTCATTCCTCTACCTAAAATGGCATCTTCTAGCAACCCTATGAGACATATAGTTCTACACTATCCTACAGCATTCTTGGACACATCGACTCGCCAACTTCGTGCCCGAGTTGCCTCGGTCCAGAGGTGGGAGCCCGTAAAAGAACCGGGCGATGTGGTGCCCTTCCGACGAGGAGATGAAGACCGGAGATTCCGCGGGGAGATCGGGACGACGACGAGAAGACCGAAGGACACGGATCGCTCGGTATATCTCTCTACCCCTTCTCTAGGTAGCTAGCATTAGATTAATGGCCCGATTCGGGTTTAACAGTCCGCGGTAGTACCGGTTTCTAGTTTATAGAAATGTTTTGTTTCCGCATTTTGGCCTCGTACAGACGGCCGGGGCGCTGCCGTGCACTTACAGGAACCTCGATGAATCGATCGAAAAGTTCGACATCATTCGGATATCATATGATGGGATACATTGCTTGAGAGACTCCAGATACGAGTATAGCCGTTGGAGCACGGTCCAGGCAACCACGAAGAGACGAGTCCGAAGCAGTCGACATTAGAAAAAGGTGGAGTAAGAGGTTCGTACGAGATCTTGATGAGATGACGTTCCACTCCGCCGACATCAGAGATGTGATACGCATGCAGAGGCGTTGTATATGGATATATCTTCCAGAAGGTGTTGTGATGAGAATGCAGCCGTTCCGGAACAAGATACAGATTTAGTAAGAGATGATAACTTCCGGGCAGTTCGGCAGAAAAGAGATTGGGAGAGACCCCGACAAGATCTTTCTGGAAATACTAAACGAAAAGACCTGGACCCAGGAGCGGTCGCATTGCACACACCCAGCAGGCCAGAGTTCGGCATCGTCGACGAGACATGTTATGAGTGACCATGATAGTTGGCCAGAGATCTTTAGAGGATGTGTCGGAGCGGACTTTTTCCGTTATCGTTTCCATATTGGACCATTGAGCCGAGGAGTTATGTACTTAGCAATTCGCAGTGAAAGACGAGAGCCTAAGGGCACCAGGAGACATGCCATGATCAGAAAGCAAGTAGATATCTTGCTCTGCTAGCATTGGATGCACCGACACCTTCTCGACTTTGAAGGACGGACATATCGACGACAGTATTTATGAGTTGTGATTTTGTGATTGACTATCACGTATCCGTCACTTTGGATTTCAGTATTTTTGGGTGATTTATTTCATGATTGAGTTTTGATGACCGAGTTTCATGATATTTGATTTCATGCCTAGGACATGCATATGATTTGACTTATACTTTCGGCATAGTTTTCATGCACTTTTAGTATTTTGATTTGCTTATGTGCACGCCGATGCACAGGATGGTGAGATTTTATACTACGGTATACCTGATTGGGATTTTGATTGAAATGTATAGTATACCATCGATTTCGAGTGTGATATTCGATATTCGTTTTCATGCACATTGTGCACTTGATTTGGATTTTGCGCATACTTAAGACGCTTGAGGCGATTTTGGTGCACACCAGATGCACCAAATCGAGATTTTCGTGCATATCAGATGCACCAGGTTTTGCTGTCAGGCACACATGTTGCCTTTGACAGGTGTTTCGTGCACACCCGTTGCATTTAGATTTTCTTCATGTGCACATGTATGGAACATTCATGGATTCCGATTTCCGTGCGCACCAGACGCACGTACCATTCATATATATATTTGGGATTGATTTCATTTGGAGCAATATATTTTATGATATTTACTATTTGGGTTAGTACTGAGAAGGACTAGTCAAAGGACAGTACCTGAGTATATTTTGCATGCATTGATAGTTATCGAAGGGATTTCCAAAGAGGAGCTATAGTCTCAGTATTTATCTATGTGTCCGAGATGACAAGAAACATTTTATAAAGAAAACCCTTCTAAAATTGCTTTCAAACGGCGGGACGTGCATATTAAACAAAGGATAAATATATATATATATATATATATATATATATAGTTATTTTCTTACAATAAACGTCCGCCACTGTGCAGTGTTGCGAACATCGCACGGCAATTTGAAAAAGGTTTGGCATGCATTGCTTCCAGATTTTTTAATGATGTATATCATGTTGGTTTTCATATTGGATCTCGACATTGATGTCTTTCCCATAACTCCGATGATTGCGGGATGCTTGACGGAGTTTTGATTTTGGTTTATATATTTGTTTTTCATGCGCATGCATTACGCTACGATGTGTTTTATGTATTTATGATTTCAGAGGCCCAACGACTTGATGGTTTTGCTTAAATGTTTTAGTATTTGGGGGGAGTTTTAATTTAAATTCGGAGACCGAATTTCTTTAAGGGGGTAGATTGTAACGCCTTGAAAAGCCGTTTTGGTATTTTCCCGAAAATCGGTAAATATTTGGTATTTTTCTGTAAATCGTCATTATAATTATTTTGCAATATAGGCCTAATTATACCTAATTTGGATAGGTAATTGCTAGTTTTTAGTAGCTAATAAGTCACTTATAAAATTCTAGTCGTTTAAAACTTTTCCCTAAATTATCAATTTTTAATGTTATTTTAAGTTGTTAAAAAAATACATTAAATTAGCGATAAATACGAATTTGAATGGGCTAATTATAAACTTTAGAACCATGACAACTAAAATCTAGTGGGTAATATAAATTTTTAGCATTTTATTTCAAGTTCGAATTAGTTATAATCAAAGGAAATTAAAATTTAAATAAATTAAACTAAAAATTGCAATTTGGTAACTTGAGGGGGGTCTTTTTGCATGAAATCTTCTTGTACACTCTCTCACACATCCTCACCTCCAGATGGCCAGCCCCACAACCACCATCAACCCACCTCCCCCCCTCTTATTTGTCTTCATCTCATGTGAAGGAAATGGATTAAAATAAAGGTTTAATATATATTAATTTGGGTGGGGGTATTATGGTAATTTGGGGGGGCTTTGACATGGATTTTTTTCACCATTCCCTCACCTTTAGCCCATCCCTCACCCTTGGCCAAAAATCATCCTGCAACAACCCCTCTTTTCCCACATTTTCCCCATCTCATTTTGCTTCAAAATTCATCTCAAAACCCATTAAAAATCCATAAATCCTTCACTAATTCAAAGCAAATCCCTATTCTACTTCTCCTCACACCCAAATTTGTTTGAGACATGGAGAAAGGAGGTGTCTTGGAGGCTAGTGCAAGCTAGGGTTTAAACTTGAGAGGTATAATTCTAATCTAATGTTTATTTTGTAGTTTAAACATGCTAATTTAGTTATTTCAAGTGTGAAATTGGATTGTGATTTGCTTGTTAATGGAATTCTAGATAGGGTTTGATGTTGGAATTATGGTTTGAAGCTTTGCAAATGGGTTAAAATTTAATGTAGAGGCTATCTAATGGTTTAACTTGGGTGATTATGCTTGTTAGTAGTCATTTTGTTGTCAATCTACGATATTTGCACGAATTTGGAATTTTTAGTGCTAACTAGATTTTTAGTTTTAATTCAAAATGCAAGATTAAAAATATGGTTAGGGTTTCATCACATCATTAACATTATAATGAGTGGTTTAATACCTTAGGTTATGCAAAACCAAGCATAGTTGTTGAATTGCGAATTTTACCTTGAAAATTGTCAAAATTGGATAAATTGCAAAGTAGAATTTTGGGGTTAATGAAATTTAATGAGATTAAATTGCGGAAATGGTTTGTATGGCTTATTGAAGTTGTTTAATAAGTATTATGGCCATTAAAATTGTTAAAACATCAAGTGTTGTACTAAAACGGCAAATTTTGCTTGCTAGGTTTTCGGAAAAATAGCTTTTAAATCGATTTTGAGGTTTTTGTGAATTCTAACCTATTTCATATTATAATTAGTGTTTGTGAATGTGCAAATGGGTGCGTTTGGGTTTTCCTCGATGGGATGATATTTGTACATCGACATCGAGGGTTGGTTTGGCTATTTTTTAATGCGTAGGCGACAGGTTTTAACCCATGCGTGATACGCGTGCCGATTTGGTTTTCATATGCCGTTTCGATTTCGAATTGGATTTTTATGCGACACGATATGTTGTGACATGTAGGTACCCCCATGTGGACATTAAGGCAACAAGCAAGCGCGTGGCGACATCGATTTCGGCAAGCAAGGGCCAGGTGAGTAGATTTATATCTACGGGGTAAACTCGGGTGGATGGCGTATAGCCCCCTCGCAAAGTTATGAGAAATGATATGATGTGGTAAAGATATACTTTTATATGTTAATGTGAGATATGTACACCTAGTAAGAAAAGCCTTAGGAGCTTATGGATTAGTGTTAGCGAGGAACGGAAGAAGGTTTAGGGTTGGTTTCTAATTTGCAACCCTAGAGTAAGGATTTGTATACACGCACACATATACACTTGCATACATCATTTTCTTGTGCGTATATGGGAATGTGTGTATATGTATATACGCATGGGTATGGGACTATGCATATATGTACATTCATATACACATGCATGAATGTTGAGGATATTGTATGATATTTGGAGATGAGTCGATGAGATTGGGCTTGAGGCCATGAGATCGATGATGTGATATGGTCCGTATTTGAAATACGACATGATATTTTAGCGGGTTCTTTAGGCGTGGTGTTTTCATACACACGCATGCATTCATAGATGGTATCAGTATTGTACTAGACGTAGATCAGTACCCCGATCATGATATTTGATAAAAAGGATACCAGATGATTAATGTGATAGATGTGACATTTGACCCGTACCCAGATTTGGGATGCCGTACGACGGATTTACCGTACGAGCTATATATTGATGATAGATCCGCAATCTTGACTCGAGAATGTCATATCATCGGAATTGTATCATATGGAATACTATTGAGGCGGGATCACCGACTATTATATGTATATGTATGTATCGACTCAGATGTTAGGCGGTTTCCTTACCTTTCAATCAATCTAATTAGTTTGGCCCTGTAGTGTACTTGTAAATGATAGATTAGATTCGACTCATACCTATTTCAAAAACTAACGAATCGTGTGTATTTTACAGATGGGACAAGGGATTCTACGGATATGTCAAAGGACATATCTTTTCTTAAAAACACCGTAGCCCTTATTTTCAAAACACCACGATTCGTGTTATGTCAAATGGCACCACTGTATGACTCATATTTATATAATTGCAGATTAGTTATCATTTTGTTTATCATTCAGCTCCCGCATATTATTACTGTTCGCATCGCATTCGAATGTTTATATTGTACTTCCATATGCCATTATTGAGATCATGCTTTCAGGACATCAGCACCATTACCGATGATGCGTATGTTCCACATACACTTACTTGCGGGCCCACACACATCATCATCGGTAATTGCCATGTCACGTACACTTTAGAAAAAACTAATTCAGAGACATAGCTTGCTAACTGATAGTTGCTACATGTTATAGCCTTCATATGCTAGTTTAATTATTGCATGATATCAGATGCATCCATATATTCATTGGTAATGTGGTATTATGGAGATTTATGCCGGTTTTCATTGTTATTGACATGGTGACTTGATAATTTCGGATTCTTCTTGATATTTTCTGGATTTGGAAACCGCATGTGAAAGTTTTGTAAACTGATGAACTATTTTAAAGAGAAAATTGCGGTTTTTCCTTGATATAATGAGTAATGTCTACCATGATGTTTTCTCGGTTCTGAGATAGTTTTTGAGACCCGATTCGAGGAGTTGGATGAACCGTCTGCGGGTACATGGTGGACCCGGTATGGTACCCCGGGGCAAGAAGTTCGAGTAGTAGACGATGAGCCCGGCAGGGGCAGATTGCCTACCGGTGATTTTACCTGGCGCGGCGGATATCCGGAGGATACCATTCGTGGTCGTGAGATTGATGATATGGGCTGATCCGTTCTGCCGGAGCCGCGGGCCGATCCCGCAGATGATACGGATGCCTGAGATATTGATATTTGAGATTTGAGATTTGAGATATTGAGATTTGATACTGAGATACTGAGACTTATGTTTTGTGTCGATGCTGGACACTGATTTCTCTGTTGCATTCATTGTTGATACGTGATTGACATACATATAGAAATCTCATTGACTAAAGAAAATAGTTGTCTCACTCATTATATATTCTGTTTCCATTCGTAATACATTCATACATCATATATCTGATATGTTGCTATCTGGGGCACTGACACGAGCAGGTAGTATTACACTTTACATAGCTGGACCAGGATTTTTATTTGAGGATATTACCTGATATGACCTAGGATAGCGTTATACATGCGATTTCTACTCGTAGATGTTTTCTACTCATGAGTTGGCAACTCACCCTCGTTGTGCCACAGTTACTTGCAGGTTTTGCCGTACAGGTTTCGTTCCGACTTGATGGCACACTGTTCTATCCGAATGATTGCTTTGGCAGGTGGGTTCTTTGCGTCAGGACCACCATTGTATATTCATTATTTCAATTGTATCTAGAAACTCCATCAACCAGATTGTATATTTGAGAGAGATAGAAAACCGGACTTGTTATTATTTCGATCTTAGAGTCGCGCGTTGTATTATTATGGTTTTCATGCTAATTTTGGGTTTCTTTGAGTTTTGATCCTCCCCCTTCGGCGTTGTATATTATATTGCTTGCGTGGTTGTGACCGTCGATTGACGAAGAGCTAGCTCCCGCTTGGGGATGCCTTTTTACTTATTTCGTATACTATTCATGTTGTATCCTATTTGGGGCCAGTATTTACAAAGGAGACTCTGTCGAAATTTTCAGAAAATACTTGAGATTTTAAAAATACATACTTCGGCCTATGTTGTTAAAACTACTTGTTTTCAATTGGTTTTTCCTTCACTCTATGGCTTCTTTGGTTTTGATTTCTGAGTTTTTGGCTAACTTAGATTACGTACGCCTCGAGACGTTTCGTAATTTAAGTGCTGGTCATGTTCCGTACTTTTCGGGTCGTGACAATAACAATTATATGAAAGAACGGAACCAACGTTCCCCTGCTCAGTATAACAAGCGGGTTCAGTCAATACATCCATATTATTATCTTGATTAAGGCCTGACATGGTCGCTACCTGGAGAGAGAGAGAGAAGAAAATACTTAGCGTATGCTCTTGCAAGATTAGATTAGTTATTATCTTATCTAATCAAGATGGCTCCTACTGTTTTTATCAAATCTTCTTTCAAACCCTAAAAGGTAAGATTAGCAGGGATTAATTACACCCTACAAGTTCGCCAATCTTTTGGCCAGGCCAGTGTTAGCACTTTGAGGGATGTTCCCTGTGCTTTTGCAGGACTTAATTAAAATAAACATCGTTTTCCTAGGGGCGTAACTCCATTAACACCTTTCTAGACACCTACTTGATCGGTTAATAGTGATGTGTAAAACTCTCCCAGGAGTAACTCTTACTCTAAGTGGGTATCGGGATCCAACTATCTCATAGAAGGTATGCAATCTCATTGCAAATTTCAACACTTGAAATTCCCGACAATATTCTGCCCCTAGCAACTTATGACCTTAACATAGTCAACAAATTATAAGCACTAGCCAAGTTTAACCCGCCATTTCCTGATTGAATTAAACCCACCCGTACGACCCTTAAAATAATCAACAAAGTCGTACGAGTACCCTAATCCAATCGCATCTCATGCTTTAGCAAATAAGCACTAATTAGCTACCGCACACTAGGCCTTAACATAGTCAACAAACGTAGCACGAATACTAAGTAGTACTTATCTGAAATGATGTAGGGCTACGTCAGGTTTTTAAGAAAACCTTTTACGCAATGAACACGATATCGTTGTAGAATCGAGTGATTTTGAAAAGGAGTGTTTTTTAGGCTTATATCAGTTTTGTTTTGCTAAAGAGGTCACTCCCGGTGAAGGGATCTCGGTTCTTTCCTCATCGAATGAGGTGCTGGATATTATTTAAGGAATACCGCTATGCAAAGCAAAAACTAAAAAAGCAAGCAAAAACAAAACCGAGTGGGGTTGTAGCATCTGCTAGTTTCACTAAAGAGGTCACTCCCGGTGAAGAGATCTCGGCTCTTTCCTTATCGAATAAGGTGCTGGATATTCTACAAGGAATACCGCTATGCAAAGCAAAAACTAGAGCTACCCTTTTTGAAAATTTGATTCCACAACATCTTTTAGGTTTCTTTCTTTTTCATTAATCTCATTAATGAAGTCCCATCATTTATGCTTCCTAAGCATCAGAGAAGAAACGAAAATACAACGTACGCTTATGCCTTCCGCATTCGCCACAGTGTCCCATTATGCACCGTTAGGTTACTTGACTAACGGCATAGCGGGGCGGGACTAGCCCGAGTGCAAAACATAAGCAACGTTTATTATATATAATATATAATAATAAAGCATTCGTCTCACGCATATAAAGTGATCACATCACAGAATATCAATAGCAGAAGATAACAAATGAAATATTAGATATACTAAGAATTCCGTGTTTTAGATTAAGCCAGTATAAAACACGGATTCCACGGTCGTGATGAATAGCCAAACCCACATCCCCAGACCCCTACGAGAGCGGCATGTAACCCCACTAATTCTAGAGTTAGGAGACCCGGTCTCGACTCCTCGAGATGGTCTCCCACGGGACTTTAGAACCCGGTTACTTGTGCTCCGCACCTAGGGTCTATCCTAATGCGGAAATGTAAATAATATACAACAATGGTGACATCATCCACAACCCGGAAGTGCCCCAATAAAAGAATATTACATACAAGTTTTTACATGAATGAAAATGAAAAACTCGCATCTCACAAAAAGAAACCGGCTATTCAAAACACGACGATCCAATATAACATAACCCAGCAACACATAAAATCACATGTCATCAACGTAAGTAAATATGTGTATCCCAATTGTCGTTGATATATAGCAACGAAACCGGCGATACATCACATATTACACTTACGGTCGCAGAAAAGAAAATGTCAAATTACAACATTTGGAATCCACAATTACCTTAGACATCATAAACCCGAAATATCACATACTTCAGATTTCATGCCTAACAATATAAATTCCAAATATTGTATCACATTCTACAAATAACTAGACGATGTTAAACAATCCGATCGAATCAACAAACACCCAAAATTTCCCAAAGAGCTCAACACTTGAGCACAATTTAAAAATACTCAGAACATACCACAGTACCTATGGACCAACCGTAGAAGGGCCAACCCTTGCCTCACCTATAGCGCCGTGGAACTACCGTAAACCCTAGGGTTTGGCGGCGGTTCTTACGGTCATAGAATCGAATTGGGGTTTCGTTCTTCTAGAGGGTCCATCGAATCACTTGCATGATATTTGAATGTTTCAAACGTAGAAAAAATCCAACTCTTGGAAAATTTCCATTGAGGGAAAAATTGGGTATTTGACATTCGTTCGAACTTTTTAACGCCGTCTAAATAACACGAAATAATGTTAGAATTACGAATACGAAACAATCTGAATTGCCTTTACAGAAAGTTAACATCTCATGCAATTTCAGCAAAAACAAGCAACACCTGAAACACCAAAACCCAAAGACCATAACACAGAACAAAAACGAACCCCAAAAACTTCAACAGGGCCGGCCGGCTCGGAAAATATGTGAATGTCGCCGGGTCAAATCCGGCCAATTGTATTCATTTTTGTCCAGTGTTCATGTTACATCTCATATAATATTCTGCAGTTGCTTAAAAATTTTTCGACGACTTAAAAAATTTGACAGAAACTAGCTTTTAGTTTCGAGTGTTTCGGAGTTGTTTCGGTTTCGTAATTCTACAAACATCGTATAATTCTCTAACTTGGCTCTGATACCACTATAAGATTGCCTAGCACGACAACAAGGTTTCGAGAGGCATCGTCCATGCCATTTTCAAAAAATTTCCATGCTAAACAACCCTAACCCTAGAATCTTAACTAGAGATTTAGACGAAACAACATGTAAACTACTTTACATCTAAGTGAATATGGAATACAACCATTGTAGACTGGTCCTTCACTTCAATAGCTCCGTGTAGTAGTCCCTTCGCTCCAAGTAGTGATCTTCCGGACTCTAGAATAGCTCCACAAGATGAAAGGAACAAGCTTGCACGAAGTCGTTGAGACCGAAGATGATCAACATCGAGGAGACACTAACCCAAGCTACCTCTTCACTAATTAGAGATTAGTGAAGCTAACACCCTAAACTAAATGGCTAATCTAGTAGAGGATGATGAAGTTGTAGGGATTCTTTAGCACCATGCCTAGGGTTAGGGTTGCATCACACATGCTATAACAAAAATTTAGGGGGTGCTAAACAATTCCAACCATGAATCGAACTAGAAATCTAGGGTAACAACATATAGTATCACATACTATGTAGTGTCTAAAACTAAGTGGGGAGAAATACAACCTTTGTAGACCTCTCTCCTTGACTCCTTGGATCAACTAAGGTTTGAACCGGCTTGCTTGAACCCTTCCAAGTCCATGACGATCCACCTGGAGTCCTTTTGCTCAAGCTCCTTGCTCCACTTAATGAAGATGAAGCAAACAATCTACACTAAGAGACTAGAGTAGTATAGATTGATGATGTGGTTTATGTTCTCACTTAAAAACCCTATCTTTTTGTGTTCCTCACTCTAAAGAAAAATCAAGAGAGCATAAAGGAGGAAGAAGAAGAAGAAGATGGCTAGCTTGAGCTCATTTGTGATAATGATAATTCTCATGATAAATTGAGAAAATAAAAATAGAAATATGAGTCACACTCATACAAGTAACCATGGTCAATAAATATCTAGATATTTTCATTTATGAGTTAATGAACAAAGAAATTAAACCATGGTCAAAACATAGGTCAAGTAAAGAATAGTGATGAAGAATATTCAACCATGCTTTAATCATTTTCTTTTTCTCAATAATGAAAATATATATACATATTTATTCCATGTGAGTCTTGCATTGCCATATTCTATGTATCAACAACTATGACACATATGTATGCATGTATGTGTGCATTCACATCAACATGTGTATATGCATACATTCATGCATACATCCAAGTAGAAAAGGTTTTGAATAAGTGAGCTAAAAGTCAATATTAAATCAACACTTGATTTAATAAACCGGTCATATCTCATACGACCCGACCAATAGAAAACGCCCGATTAAAAAACACGGTATCATATACACGCTTTTAATCGAGCTCCCGCGCATATCTCATATGCACACCACATCTTTTCGCCTGAGCTAGGAAACTCCTATGTGGGACTCTAAGACTCGTCAATAGGCCGGCAGTAGGTGATGATCATGTCAAACACCCACAAGCCGCAAGTGGTCAGCTAAACGTAAAGGCCACCCGGGCATTGAGCGATCAAAAGATCAACAAGCAAACCTGCTCATACTCCTGTAAATCCTATCAGTAACACTAACCATACAGTCCGGTCTCTTCGTCTGATATGCCGCATATCTAGTCTAGGGGTGGTGAACGTCAGACCCCAGTAACCGATAAGTCGTGCCGATGTGAGGCTCATAACGGGTCGAGAAACTACTGATAGCACTTACCAGTAGATCTCCATATCCGCCCTGGCCAGGGATTTCCAGTTATAGCCAATCGAGTACAGCGCAACATCAACCCCCAATACTGGGAGAGACGAAACCCTTCCTATCGCTCATTGCCTCCATGTGATTCGGGAATGTACCCAAAAGCCACCGTTTTGCACGTTCTCATGAACGTGGTAAGGTGGAAATCAAAGCACAACGGGAATCACACAAGACTCTATGACGATCTCGGGTCTACAGACTAACCTGTACCAGTGTCACCAAAGAACTGCTATCTGATGATAGGTATAATACCAACTAGGAGTTCTCAGCGAGTCCGTTCAGTGTACCCAGTCTCCACTGAGTACCCGTATACCATCGTTGATGTCAAACAACAATGGATCTGGGATCATCCATCGCCCATCATATGGGTCAAGAAGCGTATACGCTAGTCAACTCTGGAGTATCGATGCCCTGTTTCGATACATCCTCGACTAGGAACAATTATAGGATGTACTTGTGGACTACTTCGGCCCCACTAGTATGATCTCCATCATAGTCCTAGTAGTCAAATACACATCCTAAGGGCTTTATCAGTATGTGAGAGCAAGACAGTATCATAATACAAGTCAACATGTTAAGACAAAGTACAACCAGATAGCATACTATCATGTCGAGCAAGAAAGTCCTCTCTATATATGTCCAAGCATCCACTATAATATACATCATATGTACAACAATGGCCTCTAGGGAATATACATAACAAACAATCTCCCACTTGCACTAAGGCCTGTTGTTGTAGTATCTCATACCTAACATCCCGAAGAGTCTCTCAAATTGTATCTGGGGTATGGCCTTCGTGAGTGGATCCGTTGTGTTGTCCTTCGTATCAACTCTTCTAACCTCGATCTTCCGGCGATCAACTATCTCCCGGATCAGGTGATAATGCCTCAGAATATTCCTGGATCTCTGATGGGACCTGGGTTCCTTGGCCAAATCCACAGCTCTATTATTATCATAATACAAAGGTATTGGATGGTCAATGGACGGAACCACTCCAAGTTCGTTTATGAACTTTGATCAGTTGAAAATATTGCATTTTTAACACATCAATTTCCCTACCATTTGCAATCATCTAAAGGTGTTCGGTATAAATATAGTACATATTAGCAAATTGTCTGTAAAATACCAAATAACATGTGTTATACAATATAACCGGCATTTTGAGGGAAATTGAGTGTTTATTATTGCACGCATGATCTTTGTTTATCGCAACACTTGTCTCGAGATTGTGTGCAGGAAATTCCAGGAAAAAGAGCCGGAAATGCTAAAAGTGCTGATAAAAATACGCCAAGTTCAAGACTTGTGATCTGGCACTGAACAAGAAAGTATAAAAATATTCCAGACATCAGGAAAGTGCCATAAAGCCAACAGAAGAATTACCTGGAAATCGCATGCAGTAATTCACCAACATGGCCATGGATCCGCAGCCGAGTTGGCCGATCCGCTGCGTATCTGCGGCCTTGTTAGCTCTTCAGCGTGTCAAAATTCTCTACGTGGCTTCTTGTCACAACCCTTGCTTCTAGAAAACTCTCAAAGACCACGTGGCTTCTTCCAGAAGGCTCTGCATAACAAACTCACTCTAGATTATTCCTTATAACAATCTTCTTCTAGAAGCCTCCTTATAACAACCTTCTTCTAGAAGCCTCCTTGTAACAACCTCATTCTAGAATATTCGCTCCAACAAACTTCTTCTAGAAGACTCTCTCTAACAACCTAGCTTTAGAGGGATGATTAAAATGAGGTGGCTATAAAAAGAGATCTTGATCTAGGGTTTTGAGGTTGTAGAAATTGGAGGGAAAAATTGTAGATCCAAATCAAATCTAAATAAAATTGAGTGACACAATTTGATCCAAATCAAGATCTATCGAGTGTCGAGCCAAAGCAAGCATCCATCGAGCCTTTTTGAAGCAACGCCGATTTTCATCCGAGCAACTGATCCACGACGATCCGTGACTCACGAAGATGATGCGAAGCTAGTTCGACGATCGAGTTCTCTCCTCAATTTTTGTAGTCTTCGAGTGAATTGTAACGAAACATTGAATAATAAAAGGTGAAAATTCTTGATCTTTCTTTTCTTTACATTCTTGCATTATGGAGTTTCTTGATCTTTGATTCATTTAATTTCATGATGTTTGAGTAAATCTCTGCATGTGGAGGATTCGAGAGAACTGATAGATCTAATGATGATCAAATCTTAATACTAATTCTTAAGTCTTATGAGATTTGTGAACTCTAGGAAAAAGAATCATCAATGACCTAATTTGGTGTAACGTTTTAAAAATAATTCAATGAATAAAATTGTTTAAGTGAATTTTATGAATTTCGGTAAAGTAAAATGTATTTTTCACAAAACTAAACCGTGATTGTTTTTCATTATAATTTCAAAAATTCCTATTTTAATTATGTAATTACTAGTAAATGGTGTTTATTTAGCCACTTATAAATTTTTAGTTTAATTAAATATTTTTCCTAAATTAATTATTTTAAATATTAACATAAGCTTTATTTTTACACTAAATTAGTGTAAATTACAAATTTGAATGGTTGTAATTTGTAAAAAATGTTGGATATATGTATGCCCTAGAGGCCATTATATGATAGTGGATGTATTTGTACATGTATATATATTCAGTATGCATTCTTGCTCGACATGATAGTATGTTATCTGGTTCTTCTTTATCTGACATGTTGATTTGATCATGCTTTTATTCATTTATACATGCTGATAAAGCCCTGAGGATATCGGCTTGACTACTCTGATTATGATAGAGATCATACTAGTGGGACATCTGTAGTCTATAAGCATATCCTGGAAAGTCCCTAGTCGTAGGTATATCGAGACGGGGCATTGATATACCAGAGTAGACTAGCGTATATGATACTAGACCCATACGATGGGCGATAAATGTTCCCACATTCATCGATGTTTGACATCAAGATCATATACGGGTGCTCAGTGGTGACTGGGTACACTGGACGGACTCACCGAGAACTCCTATATGGAATTATATCTATCGTCGGATAGCAGTTCTCAGGTGACACTGGTACAGGTTAGTCTGTAAACCCGAGATCGTCATAGAGTCTTGTGTGTTCTCCCACTGTACTTTGATTGCCACCATACCACGGCTCTACTGAGTCGTGCAAACAGGTGGCCGTTGGGTACAGTCCCGAGACACACGAAGACAATGAGCGATAGGAGGGGTTTCGTCTCTCCCGGTATTGGGAGTTGATGCTGTGCTGTGCCCGACTGGTTATATCAGTAAGTCCCTGGCCAGGGCTGCTGAGATTTGCTGATAAGTGTTACCAGTAGTTTCTCGATCTGTTATAGACCATTCACCGGCACGACTTATTGAGTTATTGGGGTCGACGTGACCATCCCTAGGCTCGATATGCAGCATATTTGACGAAGAGACCGGACTGTACGGTAGTGTTGCCGGTTGGCTCGACGGGAGTTGTAGCAGGTTCGCTTGTTTTCTTCTGATCGCTCAGTACCCGGGTGGCCGTTACGTTTAGCTGACCGCTTGCGGCTTGGGGGTACTTGATATGATCATCACCCTCTGCCGGCGTATTGACGAGTCTTAGAGTCCCACACAGGAGTTACCTAGTCCAGGCGAAACGTTGTGGTGCGCGTATACGATATGCGCATGGACCCGGTTAAAATGCGCGTATATGATACCGTACATTGATCGGGCGGCTTGCTTTTGGTAGGGTCATATGTGATATGGCCAGATTGATAAATCAAGTGTTGATTTATCATTTAACCATTAGTTTTCTCACTTAAAACCATTTCTTGGATGATGGATGTGTGCATGCATGTATGTTTTTCTTTCTTTATTTCTTACTAGTTTCATGCACATATGGATGTGCATACATACATACATACATACATACATACATACACCCATCTATCATGGTTGTTTACACATGAAAATGGTGGCAATATAAGACTCACACCATGGTTGAATATATGGATTATTATTTGATTTATTGTTTAAAAACAAAATAGAAAAGATAAGGATAATTCTTGCTTGCTTCTACATTCTTCTTTAAACCTAACCATGCTCACCTACTTCTAACCATGAGTTATCCTTCTCTTTGTGTTTTAAAACTCAAGTTAAATAATGTCTCCATCATTTAACCGTGGTTTCTAGTGAGAAAAAATAAAATATATAAAGATATATTTCATTTCTTTTCATGGTTATCATTTTTACTCTTGTGAAAAAGAAAGCCTCCATCTTCTTCCTCCTTCACCATTTGCTCTCTAGATTTTTCTAGTGAGTAAAACACACATAAAGAAAGGTTTTTGAAGTGAGAATCTAAACCACAACATCATTCTACACAAGTTTAACCAACTTGTTTAGAGTGTTCTCTTCGATTCTCATCTTGATAATCGAAGTTGCGAGCTTGGACGAGGAACTCCGGGTAGATCGTCGTGGACGTGAGAGGACTTCAAGAGGACCTTCTTCCAATACCCAAGAGACCAAAGAGTCCAGCGAAAGGGAGCTACAAAGGTTGTAGTCTCGAAACCCTAGTTTTTATTCGCTTTATCTTTCGAAACCCTAATTTTCTAGGATCGATTCCTTTGTATACTTGTTTAGCACCATAAAAATCTATACATTGAGACATGTGATGCTTCAAAACTCTACATAGGGTGCTAGGCAAACCTTTCATTGGTATCAGAGCCGACCTAGAATATTAGGCGACGCTTTTACGAAGTAAAAATCCCAATCGGACAAAAATACGACATTTTAAGACCCTCTCTGGACAAATTTTAAAATCTGACATTTTTCAGGATTAAAAATACTTAAAAAATACAGCAGGTAAAACTAAGAATTATGGTGAAATTCGATGCCATGAACAGTACAAATTGCCGCGGAACCGCGGCAATTCTTTGCTTAGGCCGAGGCTCCGCGGCCGTGCAGAGGTATCATTGCATCTAATTTACACTGTAATTCTTATTACTTCTTGTACAGTGTTTTAGGTATGTTTAATCTGAATATAGTACTGTATTTTCTGGAGATGGTTTTGGACGCGTAGATTCGATCGGAATTTTCATTTCGTTGCTTTTCCGGGTAAATTAGAAAGTATTGAAGTGTTTGAACGAGTATCATTTGCTCACTA
This sequence comes from Agapanthus africanus, assembly GCA_030015575.1. NCBI lineage: Eukaryota > Viridiplantae > Streptophyta > Magnoliopsida > Asparagales > Amaryllidaceae > Agapanthus > Agapanthus africanus. The sequence continues at coordinate 282,933,774 of CM057343.1, read as the reverse complement.
TTCACGGGGTTTAAATACTTTGGAGATACGTGCAAGTCTTTTTGTGGTGGACCCTCTAGAAGACAACAAACCTTAACTCGATTATGTGACCGTCTTGAACTGCCCTTTGAACCTTAGGGTTTGGGGCAGTACGGCGTGCCACATGTGAGGCGTTGGCTTGACCCTTCTACGGCTGGACCGCTACTACTGTGTCACACTCCGGATTTTTGAACCCTGCTCAAGTGTTGAGCTTTAGTGAATCTTGGGTACTTGATCGTTCGTTCGAAAACTTTAATACTGTCTGTTTATCTGGAATGTGATACAATATGTGGAATTCATATAGTTTAGGCATGAAATACGAAATATGTGATATTTCGCATTTATGATGTCAAAAGAGAATGTGGATTCCAAATATTGTAGTTTTACACTTTCTTTTCTGTGACCGTAAGTGTAGTATGTACGATATCGCCGGTTTCGTTGCTATACATCAACGACAATTGGAGTATGCATACTTACTTACGTTGATGATATGAGATATTATGTGTTGCTGAGATATGATGTGCAGGATTGTCGCGATTGAATAGCCGGGTTTTTTTTATGTGAGATGAGAGTTTTATTTTTTCATTCATGTAAATTCAAATGTAATGTAATATTCTTTTATTTGGGGCACTTCCGGGTTGAGGTTGTGTCACCAGTGTTGTATATTATTTACTTTTCCACATTAGGATGGACCCAAGGAGGGGAGCACAGGTGACCGGGTTCTGGGGTTCAGTGGGAGGCCATCTCGAGGAGTCGAGACCGGGTCTCCTAAACTCCAGAATCGGTAGGGTCACTTGCCGCTCTCGTAGGGGTCCAGGGTGTGGGCTTGGCTATTCATCGCGACTGTGGAATCCGTATTTTCTATTCTGGCTAAATACTAAATACGGACGTCCTAGTATATCCCACTTTATATCTATGTTTCTGCTGCCTGTGTTCTGTGATATCTGAGACGAATGAAATATTATATATATGATATATAGTAGACGTTGCTTATGTTTTACACCTGCTCTAGTCCCGTCCCGGTATGCCATTAGTTAAGTAATTAAACGGTGCATAACGGAACATTGCGGCGAATGCGGATGGCATAAGCGTACGTGTTATTTTCGTTTCTTTTCTGTGATTGGCTTAAGGACTTAAATGATGGGATTACATTAATGTGATTAATGTAAAGAAAATAAACCTAAAAAGATGTTGTAGAATCGGATTAGAAAATCACTCAGCTATTTACGAAAAAGCTATATTTCAAAACTGCGGAGCTTAAGCCACTCCTTTTGAAAACCAATTGATTCTACAACGATATCAAGTTCAAAGCGTTAAAGATTTTCTTAAAAATCATCCGCAACCCTCCGTCATTTTAGGAATTAGAGTACTTAGTATTCGTGCTACGTTTGTTGACTATAGTTAAGGCGTAGTGTACGGTAGCTAAGTGATGTCTTCCTACATTGCATATGATGCAGATTAATTAGGACATTCTTATGACTTTGTTGACCTTAGTTAAGGATCATATGAGTGGGTCTAATTAATCAAGAAATGACGGGTGAAACTTGACTGGTACTTATGATTTGTTGACCATAGTTAAGGTCATAAGTGCTAGGGGTAAAAACCGCATCGGGAATTTCAATAGTTGAAATTTGCAATGAGATTGCATACCTTCCATGTGATGGTTGGATCCCGATCCCACTGTGGGCAATAGTTGCTCCTAGGAGAGTTTTACAGTTTACAATTAGCTAACTCATTAGGTGTCTAGAAAGGTGTTAACGGGGCTCCGCCTCCCTCAAGTACCGACACTGGCCTGGCTGAATAGTTAGCGATGTTGTAGACTGTAATTAATCCTGGCTAGTTTTTCTTTTTAAGGTTTGAAAGAAAAACTCAATAAAAGCAGTGGGAAACATCGATTAGACAAGATAATAACCAATCTGATCTATGCAAGAGCTTTCGCTGAGTGTATTCTTTTCTCTCTCTTAATGGCAGATACCCATGACTGGACTTAAGCTTCTACTTGATAAAAACAAACTGAATGGGACCAATTATAAAGACTGGCTGAGGAATCTGAAAATCGCCTTGACTTATGATAAAGTATCATATGTCCTCACGGCTTCAGCCCCGCCCGTCCCAGGTCCAAAATCTTCAGTTGCGGACATTGAAGTCCGCAAGACATGGGACGCTGACTGTGCCATGGCCAAATGCCTCGCGCTTGCATCGATGGACAACACACATCAAAAGCAGCACGAGGACATGGACATTCACGGTATATTGCTTCATACAAAGGAGTTGTAGGGAGAGAAATCCCGCGTATTACGATACGAAGCATCAAAGAAATTGTTTCAGATGCGAATGGCCCCTGGCATACCAGTAGGAGACCATGTTCTGAAGATGATAGCTCTTATAGAAGAGCTTGAGGACCTTGGATGGACAATGGACAATGAACAATATATAGATATTATTCTGCAGTCCCTTCCCTCCACCTTTGCTCAGTTCATAGTGAACTTCAACATGCATGGCATGGAGAAGGAACTCCCTGAACTCCTTAATATGTTAAGGAGTGCAGAGAGCACTATGAAGTCAGCAAGAACTCCCGTTATGACTATTGGACAATCTTCTTCTTTTAGCCCGAAAGCTAAGGCCAAGTTTAAGAAAAAGAAGAAGCCCACCAATCCTAAAGGTGGAGTTAAAAAGGTGAAAGGAAAGGAAAAGTCCAAGGCTGGAGACTCGGGGAAGGGCGAATGTTTTCATTGCCATAATACAGGACATTGGAAGCGCAACTGCACGGAATACTTAAGTCTCAAGAAGAAGCATGGGGATGCTTCTGCTTCAGGTGCGTTTGTGACAGAAAACTGTTTTTCAATAAACTCTGCTTCCTGGGTATTGGATACCGGTTCAGGTTCTCACATTTGCAATTCTATGCAGGGGCTGAGAAATAGCAAGGTTTTGAAGACAGATGACCATACTCTCCGCGTTGGAAAGGGTTCCAATGTACATATAGTCGCAGTGGGAGAGTATCACTTGGGGTTGCCATCTGGATGTATTTTGGTTTTGAATCCATGTTATTTTGTACCAAGTATGCTATGTAATATAATATCAGTTTCTTTGTTGGACAATGAAGGATATAATTTTGTATTGCAGAACAATGTTATGAACATTCACCTGAATCAAATGTTGGTTGGGTATGGTACGCTTAATAACGGAATATATATCCTAAATCAACACACAGTTTTCAGTATACAACACACTAATAAAAGAAAACTTTCAGAATTAAATGAAGCTTTTCTTTGGCACTGTAGACTTGGTCATATTAACGAAACAAGACTAAACAAGTTACACAAAGATGGATATTTAAACTCTTTCGAATATAAATCTTATGCGACTTGCCAGTCATGTATCAAGGGTAAAATGACCAAAACTCCGTTTACCGGACACGGAGAAAGAGCTACTCAGCTCCTAGGCCTCATACATAGTGATGTATGTGGGCCGATGTCTACACAGGCTAGAGGCGGTTTTTCATACTTCATTACATTCACTGAAGATTTCTCAAGATTCGGTCATGTATTTTTATTAAAGCACAAGTCTGACGCTTTTGAGAAATTCATTGAATATAAACAAGAAGTAGAAAAACAAACCGTCTTGAGTATTAAGATGCTTCGATCAGATCGAGGTGGTGAGTATCTTAGTACAGAATATGCGAACTTCCTAAAAGAGAATGGGATTCTCTCTCAGCTCACTCCTCCTTACACACCACAGCACAACGGTTTGTCAGAACGATGGAATAGGACCCTATTAGATATGGTCCGGTCAATGATGAGTGACGCTGAGTTACCAGTCTCGTTTTGGGGGCATGCATTGGAGACTGCAGCGTTTCTGCTAAACAGGGTTCCAACCAAAGCCGTGTCTACCACGCCATATGAGATATGGCATGGAAAGAGACCATCTCTTAAGAGAATTAAGATTCGGGGTTGCCCGGCCTATGTTAAAAAGCAGAATCCGGACAAACTCGAGACACGGTCAGTCATGTGTAACTTTGTGGGATATCCAAAGAATTCTTATGGATATCTGTTCTACCCCAAAGAGGAACAAAAAGTGTTTGTTTCTCAGTATGCCACATTCTTGGAAAAAGAGGTTTTCAGAGATAAAGATGATGGCAAGGTGGTGGATCTAGAAGAGGTTCTGGAGACACAAACTACAAATGAAGATTTGGTTGAACCGGCTGTTACAACAGAAAATGAAGAACCTCGGCCACTCTGTAGGTCGGGTGGGACTTCTCGCCCACCGGAGAGGTACTACGGTTTCCTCATTGATGGTGACAGAGAAGACTGTATCATGGGTGATGATGATCCTACCAGTTTTCAGCAAGCTATCACGAGTAGAGACTCTGTGAAGTGGCTGGATGCCATGAGATCCGAAATGGAGTCTATGTACACCAACAAAGTATGGACTTTGGACGTTGTACCCCCTGGGGTAAAACCTGTGGGGTGCAAATGGATCTTTAAAAGAAAGATTGGTGTAGATGGGCAGGTGGAGACCTATAAGGCAAGACTTGTGGCGAAGGGTTTTCGTCAAAGACCAGGTTTGGACTATGACGAGACTTTTTCTCCCGTAGCCATGCTTAAATCCGTTCGGATCCTACTTGCTATTGCTGCTCACTACGACTATGAAATCTGGCAGATGGACGTTAAAACTGCATTTCTAAATGGAAATTTAGAAGAATGCGTTTATATGGATCAGCCAGAGGGCTTCATTGACAGTGGGAGCAGCGGGAAAGCATGTAAATTGCTTAAATCCATATATGGGTTAAAGCAGGCATCACGGAGTTGGAACATCTGTTTCGATGATGTCATCAAAGAGTTTGATTTCATCAAAAATCCAGATGAACCTTGTGTTTATAAGAAGGCTGTAGGGAGAGCTGTCACATTCCTCGTATTGTACGTGGACGACATTCTTCTGATAGGAAATGATATTACTATGCTACAGTCGGTCAAATCTTTCTTATCACTGAGGTTCTCCATGAAGGACCTGGGTGATGCCACATATATTCTGGGCATAAGGATCTATAAGGATAGATCCAAAAGGTTATTGGGATTGTCCCAAACCAGGTACATTGACACCATCCTAAAAAGGTTTAGTATGGAAGACTCCAAGCGGGGTGCCTTACCCGCTTGCCATGGAGTCACTCTCTCCAAGGATTCTTGTCCAAAGACCGATGAAGAGAGAGCTCGCATGAGTGTTATACCATATGCTTCGGCAGTAGGATCTATAATGTATGTGATGTTATGTACACGCCCAGATGTAGCTTATGCACTTAGTGTTGTAAGCAGGTATCAATCCAACCCAGGGGAGAACCACTGGACAGCTGTGAAGAACATTCTTAAGTACTTACGAAGGACTAAAGAATTGTTCTTGGTGTATGGTAATGAAGATCTCCAAATGGAGGCCTTTACTGATTCGAGCTTCCAGAGCGATAAGGACGACAGCAAATCTATCTCTGGGTTTGTATTTACCCTCAATGGAGGGGCGGTGAGTTGGAAGAGTTCCAAACAAGATACCGTTGCAGACTCTACGAAGGAAGCTGAGTACATTGCTGCAAATGATGCTGCCAAGGAAGCCGTCTGGATGAAGAAGTTCGTCTTGGAGCTAGGAGTAGTTCCAACCATTATTGATCCAACACCTTTGTATTGTGATAATAATGGGGCTATGGCGTTAGCCAAGGAGCCCAGATCCCATCAGCGGTCCAGACACATCCTGAGGCGTTTTCATTTGATCCGGGAGATTGTAGATCACCGCGAGATCGAGATTAGGAGAGTAGACACAAAGAATAACGCCGCGGATCCATTCACCAAGGCCCTCCCTCAGTCGCAGCATGAGCGACTTTTTGAGATGTTGGGTATGAGATACGCCAATAACTGGCCTTAATGCAAGTGGGAGATTGTTGGATATATGTATGCCCTAGAGGCCATTATATGATAGTGGATGTATTTGTACATGTATATATATTCAGTATGCATTCTTGCTCGACATGATAGTATGTTATCTGGTTCTTCTTTATCTGACATGTTGATTTGATCATGCTTTTATTCATTTATACATGCTGATAAAGCCCTGAGGATATCGGCTTGACTACTCTGATTATGATAGAGATCATACTAGTGGGACATCTGTAGTCTATAAGCATATCTTGGAAAGTCCCTAGTCGTAGGTATATCGAGACGGGGCATTGATATACCAGAGTAGACTAGCGTATATGATACTAGACCAATACGATGGGTGATGAATATTCCCACATTCATCGATGTTTGACATCAAGATCATATACGGGTGCTCAGTGGTGACTGGGTACACTGGACGGACTCACCGAGAACTCCTATATGGAATTATATCTATCGTCGGATAGCAGTTCTCAGGTGACACTGGTACAGGTTAGTCTGTAGACCCGAGATCATCATAGAGTCTTGTGTGTTCTTCCACTGTACTTTGATTGCCACCATACCACGGCTCTACTGAGTCGTGCAAACAGGTGGCCGTTGGGTACAGTCCCGAGACACACGAAGACAATGAGCGATAGGAGGGGTTTCGTCTCTCCCGGTATTGGGAGTTGATGCTGTGCTGTGCCCGACTGGTTATATCAGTAAGTCCCTGGCCAGGGCTGCTGAGATTTGCTGATAAGTGTTATCAGTAGTTTCTCGATCTGTTATAGACCATTCACCGGCATGACTTATTGAGTTATTGGGGTCGACGTGACCATCCCTAGGCTCGATATGCAGCATATTTGACGAAGAGACCGGACTGTACGGTAGTGTTGCTGGTTGGCTCGACGGGAGTTGTAGCAGGTTCGCTTGTTTTCTTCTGATCGCTCAATACCCGGGTGGCCGTTACGTTTAGCTGACCGCTTGCGGCTTGGGGGTACTTGATATGATCATCACCCTCTGCCGGCGTATTGACGAGTCTTAGAGTCCTACACAGGAGTTACCTAGTCCAGGCGAAACGTTGTGGTGCGCGTATGCGATATGCGCATGGACCCGATTAAAATACGCGTATATGATACCGTACATTGATCGGGCGGCTTGCTTTTGGTAGGGTCATATGTGATATGGCCGTATTGATAAATCAAGTGTTGATTTATCATTTAACCATTAGTTTTCTCACTTAAAACCTTTTCTTGGATGATGGATGTGTGCATGCATGTATGTTTTTCTTTCTTTATTTCTTACTAGCTTCATGCACATATGGATGCGCGTACATACATACATACATACACCCATCTATCATGGTTGTTTACACATGGAAATGGTGGCAATATAAGACTCACACCATGGTTGAATATATGGATTATCATTTGATTTATTGTTTAAAAACAAAATAGAAAAGATAAGGATAATTCTTGCTTGCTTCTACATTCTTCTTTAAACCTAACCATGCTAATCTACTTCTAACCATGAGTTATCCTTCTCTTTGTGTTTTAAAACTCAAGTTAAATAATGTCTCCATCATTTAACCATGGTTTGTAGTGAGAAGAAATAAAATATATATAGATATATTTCATTTCTTTTCATGGTTATCATTTTTACTCTTGTGAAAAAGAAAGCCTCCATCTTCTTCCTCCTTCACCGTTTGCTCTCTAGTTTTTTCTAGTGAGTAAAATACACATAAAGAAAGGTTTTTGAAGTGTGAATCTAAACCACAACATCATTCTACACAAGTTTAGCCAACTTGTTTAGAGTGTTCTCTTCGATTCTCATCTTGATAATCGAAGTTGCGAGCTTGGACGAGGAACTCCGGGTGGATAGTCGTGGACGTGAGAGGACTTCAAGAGGATCTTCTTCCAACACCCAAGAGACCAAAGAGTCCAGCGAAAGGGAGCTACAAAAGTTGTAGTCTCGAAACCCTAATTTTTATTCGCTTTATCTTTCGAAACCCTAATTTTCTAGGATCGATTCCTTTGTATGCTTGTTTAGCACCATAAAAATCTAAACTTTGATACATGTGATGCTTCAAAACTCTACATAGGGTGCTAGGCAAACCTTTCAAAAATGAACCATGGCATATTAGAATTTAGTGTGTATCATGCAAAATTTATTTGCAAATTTGTCCAATTTTCTAGAGTTTTCTTGAGTTGCTATAGTAAAGAAATAAAAGAAAATAAATAAATCATGAAAAGACATAAGAAGTGAAAGCTTTGGGGGAAACTTCTACATTATTCTTCACTCTCTTCTTTCTCTCCCCCACCTCCTATTTTGGCCGGCCATCACTACCATGGCAGCCCCCCCCCATTTCCACTTAATTTTTTTTGTTCAAAATTCATCAAAAATTCATCAAAAATTCAACAAAAATGCACAAAATCCTATTTATTTCCTACCCTTTTATTCTTTGCTCATTTTACATGGATTTTGGAATGGGAAAGCATGCATTTTGGAGGCTCATTTTCATGTTTGGACTTTAGGTTGTGGAGGTATAAATCCTTCTCTTTTGATTTATTTCTATTAGATGTTTCTTTTAAAGCATAATTAGATTTAATATATTAATTCTAGTTGCAAATTTTAAAATTAAAGTTAGGGTTTGTAATTTCAAGTTGTGGTTTTTAATAATTAATTAGGGTTATAATAACTAGTTTACCATTTTTAGAACTGGAAAAATCTTGCATGATTGTTGTATAATAAATTGTTATCCAAAATTGATTTAATTATGCTATTTAGCTAACTAGTTTTTTTATAAATGTATATGTGGGTGAGATAAAATTCTAATTAATGTTTTTATCATTATATTATGGTTTTAATAGGGATATTAACATGTTAGTGGAATGCAAAACGTAATCTAGTTATTAGTTTCAATTGTTAGTTAATAAAGTGTGATAAATATGCTAATTATGCTAGTTTTTGCAAACTAGATTTTGGAAATTTCTAAATAAATGAGATTAAAAATATAATTATGGTTTCATTATATCATTATCATCATGAATTGTAGTTTAGTACATTAATTCAAGCAAAATCATGTTTTGTGGTTGAATTGTGGTATTTTGCTTGAAAGATGTTGAAAATTGTTAAAGGTTGTAAACTAGAAATTTCAAATTAAAACAAATTTGTGTAATAAAAATATAATAATGGTTTGTATAGTCTAGTCATGCTATTTAATGAGTTTTATGACCATTGGTTTCAATTAAATGTCAAGTTTTGAAGAAAAACGGTAAATTGGCAATTTCGGGTTTTACGAAATCGGACGATTTGATGGATTTTAGGGTTTCGATGGATTTAATCATGTTTTATAATATAAGTAATGAGTTTTAAAACTACAAGTTATTTGTTGATGTTTATCTCGATCCATCGGAGTTTGTACGTCGATATCGAGCGACATTTGGTTCTTTTGCGTAAACGGGACATAGGTTTTAACCTATGCTTGTTCCTTGCGTCGTTTTGACTTTTGTATGTGATTCAGTTTACGATACAATTTATATGTTTGCGTTTAGGTACCCCTCACGTGGACTGCGGGTGATGAAGAGGAGGATGGCGACACCGTCTTCGGCAGACATGGACCAGGTGAATAGATGCATATCTACGGGGGGAAGTCGGGTGGATGGCGTTTAGCACCGCCGCAACGTAGAATAGGAATAGTACTTATTGTCATTAGGAAACCAGATGTGACCCTAGATTCTTAATGAGTAGGACCCTAGTAATGACCCTAGGCTGGACTAGACTGATTTAGGAAAACCATACCAGAGGATGAATACCTTGGAAGAGGTTCGTAGGTTTCAGATAGAAACACACACACGCACACACTGAAACTCGACATGGTGTATACGTGTATGTGTATATTTATATAGGACTAGGTATAGGTATATATATATATACAACACGTATATGGGATTCATTGATGTGATATGATATCCGAGGTATGATGAAACAGTATAACTGGGCTTGATGCCGTGATTCTTGGCTATACAGTCGTATTAAGTGTTAGCGGGTCATTAGAGAATGAGATAATGAACATGTATACATAAATTATAATGGGTGGTGACGATATTGTGGTACATGGGACTCTACAATAGTACCCGGACTGTAACTTGTGACTGACCACGATATGATATATGTATGACTTGATTACGACATCATATAGGTGTGACCTGACGTCGATATCATATAGGTGTGACCTGACGTCGATATCATATAGGTGTGACTTGATGACGATATGATATCAGTATGACTTAATCACAATATGATACATATGATATGATATCTCTGAGGATAAACTAATGATGCATATTATGATGGCAATGATATATGATTGATGTATGCGATTACAGTTTAGCACTTTGATCATGAGATGTGTTGATGATGACTTTATACGAATGATGAGACACCTAGGAGATACTTGGCCCGTATCCCGATATTAGGATGCCGTACGATGGATTTTACCGTACGAGGCATAGATATGATGATTGATCCGCACTCTTGATTCGAGGAAGCCGTACAACGCACGTGACGCTATTGAGGCTGGATCGCCGACTATTAGAGATATTGATTCAGACCTTAGGTAAACACTTGTTTCTTATTGACTAGTTTCTTAGGTTTAGTTCCTTAGGAGGTTAGATGGACACTAGTTTAGGTTCGATTCATATAGTGATAGTTGTACTCGTATGCCGCAGAGGGGTGGATAATGCACATCTGTCTTTACATTCGTACTGTAATCATCAAGGTGCATGTTCTTACATATGTTGCTATAATCAGTATAAACTCTGCCTGTTAGAACACCAGCACCATTACCGATGATGCGCATATTCCACGCACACTTATTTGCCGGCTCACACACATCATCATCGGTAATTGCTATGTCACGTACACTTAGATCATATTATCAGTTATTGATAGAATCAGTTAACAACTAGACCGATATAATATTGTGATTACTCTCTGATGTTAGTATAGACATGGTATTTATTATTTAGACATTCTTGCATTCATATTTTCATGTTATCATGCAGTTTTATAGGCATATGCCGGCACTTATCATATACTTACTCATGATTTTGAGATTTGGGTTTCTATGAGATTTCTGGATTTTTGGGGAAAACCGCAAGAATATATAAAAAACTTCTCTTTCTCTCCTCCACTTTTTTTAAAACATAAGATGCGGTTTTCTCGTGATGTATGTGTCGTCCACCATGAGATTTCATGTTTTCTGATGGATTTCGAGACCCGATTCGAGGAGTGGATGAACCGTCTCGGGTACATGGTGGGCCCGGTATGGTACCCCGGGGCAAGAAGATCGAGTTATAGACGATGAGCCTGGCAGGGGAAGGCTACCTACCGGTGATGTCTGGCGCGGCGGATATCCGGAGGATACCGACCGTTGTCGTGAGATTTAATGATATGGGCCGATCCGAACTGACGGAGCCCGAGATATTGAGACTATGAGACATTGAGATTATGAGGTATTAAGACTTGAGATTTACATGTTTTGTGTCGATGCTTGACACGGATTTCATGGATTTCATTGTTGATATTTCATATTCCTATACACATTTTGCTATGATAACAGCTAAAGATTTCTTATACAGATATATCTGGATTTCAGGATTGATTATTTTACATTCATGGCGCATGCATATCCATTCATATGACATAGTATTATATGAGGCACTGACACGAGCACGGAGTATCTGCATTTACACGTAGTATTTTCCCTGCTATTACTAGATGATTGGGATATAGTAGTGTATTCTTATGACCTAGGATAGCGTCGTGCATTCGATTTCTTTTCGTAGATGTCTTCTACTCACGAGTTGGCAACTCACTCCCGTTGTGCCAAATTTTATTACAGGTTCGATATACAGGTTTCCTTGGCAGCTTGCTGGCACATCTTTTCTTTCAGGGTGATTTGCACGGTAGGTTGGTTCACTTGTATCTGAACCACCATTGTATTTTTTATTCATTAATTTGTATCTAGTAAGCTCCATCAACCAAACTTGTATTATTTTATAGATTTTTGGACCAGTTATTTATTTCGACCTTAGAGTCGCGCTTGTATTATTCTGATCTGGTGGTTTTGTTTTCTTTTGAGTTTTGAGCCTCGCCCTTTGGCGTTGTATATTACTGTGCTTGTTGTGGTTGTTTCCGCCTGTTGGCGTTGAGCTAGCACCCGTTTGGGGATGCTTTTTATTGTTTATGTATATTATACTTGTTGTACCCGTTTGGGGCCAGTTTTTACAGAGGAGACTCTGCCGAAATTTTTGGGAAAATTTGATGATGCTTTTAAACTTGTTTTCTTTTTCTTCTTCTTCTTCTTTTATGGTTTAGATTTCTGGGCTTCGGCTTACTTAGGTTACGTGGCGCCTCTAGACGCTTCGTATTCTAAGTGCCGGTCACGTTCCGTACTGTCGGGTCATGACAAAGTTGGTATCAGAGCGCTATGTTTAACCTTGTATAAGTCTAGGTGACCCTTGGTTGATGGAGTAGGTGATTTAGGTAGAGTAACGTACCGTGGGTATGGTCCGCGGCATACTTACGATACGCTACCCTGCTTAAGGAACCTTAGGATGTACATTTGTTTGCACCGTACTTCATTCGTTCCTTTGATCTATCTTCGTCGATGTCGGAGGGTGGTTTCTGTTACCACGGGCGCACGGGCAGAGGGAGCTGCGGCTCGAATGCTATAACCATTAGAGTATTGGTTATTCTTGAGGATTGAAGCATTATTTAGCGTGCGGATGAAGGGTATTCACATGCCGTCCAGATGAAGTTAAAGGGTTCGAACGATTATCAGAAAACCATTTTCCCAAGTTTAAGGTATTCGGAAGAACATGCAGGTATTTCGATAGACCCTCTAGAAGAATGAAACCCTAACTCGACATAATGACCACGAGAACGCCCTTGAACCTTAGGGTTTACGGCAGTTCCGCGATACCATTAGTGAGGCTTGGGTTTGCCCTTCTACGGCTGGATCATCGATGCTGGGGTATGTACCGGATATTTTTAAACTGTACTTGAGTGTTGAGCTCTCGGGGAATTATGGTATTTTGATGGATCATTCGAAAAGTTTAATGTAGTCCGGATATCAGGTGAAGGGATCGACTACGTGGGAGACTCTAGATATGAGTATTGCCGTTAGTAGCGCAGTCAGCACAGCTACGAAGAGACGAGTTCGAAGCAATCGACATCAGAGGAAAGAGGCGCACATTGACGATAGTGTTTACGATTGTGATTTGGTGATCTGAATTTCATATTTCTGTTATTGGATTTTGGTATTTTGAGGACTTTGTTTTACGATTGGTATTTCATGTATGTACCTTCATTACATTCTAGTTGTGTTTCATATACCGGTTGTATTGATGTTGTTTAGTACATACCCAGTGCACTTGATTTGGTTTTAATACCTTTTGTGATTTCGATTTGATTTCGTACATATGGTTACACATGATTTTGACATATGTTTCGACCTAGTTTTCATGCATTTTTGTACTGTGATTTCGATTTTGATACTCGGTGTATGTTTTCGTGCACCATGTGCACCTGATTGAGATTCTTGCGCACACTTGGCGCACTTGATGTGATTTTCTGCACACCAGATGCACCAAATCGGGGTTTTGTGCAGGTTAGATGCACCTAATAGTGAGTCGTGCACGCCCGTTGCACTTGACAGATATTTTGGTGCACACCTGTTGCACTTGGTGCACACCTGTTGCACTTATTTTGTTTTTGTGTGTATTAATGGTATCTGTATTTGGTTTCGATTTCAGTGCGCACCGGACGCACATGATATTTTATTGATGTGATTGGGATTGATTTTAGTTTGAGCAGTGTGTTTTTATAATCATTACTATTTGATTTAGTAACCAGGCGGGACGTGTATGTTAAATAAAAGATATATATATATATATATAGCTATTTTTTTTAAATAAGCGTCCGCTACTTATGCCGTGACATGTGCATCACACGGCGATTTTCAAAAGGGTTTTTACATATTTCCTTATCCAGATATTTGGACGGTTTTACTATGATGCGCACTATATATAAGTTATAGATTGATGTATATTATGATGGTTTTCAAATTGGGTTTTGATATTTTATTCTTGCCATAACTCCGATGATTGCGCTATGCTTGACGGAGTTGATTTTTGTTATGTATTGATGATTTCGGAGCCCCGACGATTTGAGTGTTTTGCTAAATGTTTTAGTATTTGGAGGGGGAGTTTTAATTTAAATTCGGGGACCGAATTTCTTAAAGGGGGGAAGATTGTAATGTTTTAAAAATAATTAAATAAATAATTAAATGAATAAAATTGTTTAAGTGAATTTTATGAATTTCGGTAAAGTAAAATGTATTTTTCGCAAAACTAAACCGTGCTTGTTTTTCATTATAATTTAAAAAATACCTATTTTAATTATATAATTACTATTAAATGGTGTTTATTTAGCCACTTATAAATTTTTAGTTTAATTAAATATTTTTCCTAAATTAATTATTTTAAATATTAACATAAGCTTTACTTTTACACTAAATTAGTGTAAATTACAAATTTGAATGGTTGTAATTTTTAAAAATGAACCATGGCATATTAGAATTTAGTGTGTATCATGCAAAATTTATTTGCAAAGTTTTCCAATTTTCTAGAGTTTTCTTGAGTTGCTATAGTAAAGAAATAAAAGAAAATAAATAAATCATGAAAAGACATAAGAAGTGAAAGCTTTGGGGGAAACTTCTACATTATTCTTCTCTCTTCTTTCTCTCCCCCACCTCCTATTTTGGCCGGCCATCACTACCATGGCAGCCCCCCCACCCCCCCATTTCCATTTCATTTTTTTTTCAAAATTCATCAAAAATCCATCAAAAATTCAACAAAAATGCACAAAATCCTATTTATTTCCTACCCTTCTATTCTTTGCTCATTTTACATGGATTTTGGAGTGGGAAAGCATGCATTTTGGAGGCTCATTTTCATGTTTGGACTTTAGGTTGTGGAGGTATAAATCCTTCTCTTTTGATTTATTTCTATTAGATGTTTCTTTTAAAGCATAATTAGATTTAATATATTAATTCTAGTTGCAAATTTTAAAATTAAAGTTAGGGTTTGTAAATTCAAGTTGTGGTTTTTAATAATTAATTAGGGTTATAATAACTAGTTTACCATTTTTAGAACTGGAAAAACCTTGCATGATTGTTGTATAATAAATTGTTATCCAAAATTGATTTAATTATGCTATTTAGCTAACTAGTTTTTTTATAAATGTATATGTGGGTGAGATAAAATTCTAATTAATATTTTTATCATTATATTATGGTTTTAATAGGGATATTAACATGTTAGTGGAATGCAAAACCTAATCTAGTTATTAGTTTCAATTGTTAGTTAATAAAGTGTGATAAATATGCTAATTATGCTAGTTTTTGCAAACTAGATTTTGGAAATTCCTAAATAAATGAGATTAAAAATATAATTATGGTTTCATTATATCATTATCATCATGAATTGTAGTTTAGTACATTAATTCATGCAAAATCATGTTTTGTGGTGGAATTGTGGTATTTTGCTTGAAAGATGTTGAAAATTGTTAAAGGTTGTAAACTATAAATTTCAAATTAATACAAATTTGTGTAATAAAAATATAGTAATGGTTTGTATAGTCTGGTCATGCTATTTAATGAGTTTTATGACCATTGGTTTCAATTAAATGTCAAGTTTTGAAGAAAAACGGTAAATTGGCATTTTCGGGTTTTACGAAATCGGGCGATTTGATGGATTTTAGGGTTTCGATGGATTTAATCATGTTTTATAATATAAGTAATGAGTTTTAAAACTACGAGTTATTTGTTGATGTTAATCTCGATCCATCGGAGTTTGTACGCTGATATCGAGCGACATTTGGTTCTTTTGCGTGAACGGGACATAAATTTTAACATATGCTTGTTCCTTGCGTCGTTTTGACTTTTGTATGTGATTCAGTTTAGGATACAATTTATATGTTTGTATTTAGGTACCCCTCACGTGGACTGTGAGCGATGAAGAGGAGGATGGCGACACCGACTTCGGCAGACATGGACCAGGTGAGTAGATGCATATCTACGGGGGGAAGTCGGGTGGATGGAGTTTAGCACCCCCGCAACGTAGAATAAGAATAGTACTTATTGTCATTAGGAAACCAGATGTGACCCTAGATTCTTAATGAGTAGGACCCTAGTAATGACCCTAGGCTGGAATAGACTGATTTAGGAAAACCATACCAGAGGATGAATACCTTAGAAGAGGTTCGTAGGTCTCAGATAGAAACATACACACGCACACACTGAAACTCGACATGGTGTATACGTGTATGTGTATTTATATATAGGACTAGGTATAGGTATATATATATATATATACAACACGTATATGGGATTCATTGATGTGATATGATATCCGAAGTATGATGAAACAGTATAACTGGGCTTGATGCCGTGATTCTTGGCTATACAGTCGTATTAAGTGTTAGCGGATCATTAGAGAATGAGATAATGAACATGTATACATAAATTATAATGGGTGGTGATGATATTGAGGTACATGGGACTCTACAATAGTATCCGAACTGTAACTTGTGACTGACCACGATATGATATATGTATGACTTGATTACGACATCATATAGGTGTGACCTGAAGTCGATATCATATAGGTGTGACCTGAAGTCGATATCATATAGGTGTGACCTGACGTCGATATCATATAGGTGTGACTTGATGAAGATATGATATCAGTATGACTTAATCACAATATGATACATATGATATGATATCTCTGAGGATAAACTAATGATGCATATTATGATGGCAATGATATATGATTGATGTATGCGATTACAGTTTAGCACTTTGATCATGAGATGTGTTGATGATGACATTATACGAATGATAAGACACCTAGGAGATACTTGGCCCGTACCCCGATATTGGGATGCCGTACGATAGATTTTACCGTACGAGGCATAGATATGATGATTGATCCGCACTCTTGATTCGAGGAAACCGTTCTACGTACGTGACGGTATTGAGGCTGGATCGCCGACTATTAGAGATATTGATTCAGACCTTAGGTAGACTCTTATTTCTTATTGACTAGTTTCTTAAGTTTAGTTCCTTAGGAGGTTAGATGGACACTAGTTTAGGTTCGATTCATATAGTGATAGTTGTACTCGTATGTCGCAGAGGGGTGGATAATGCACATCTGTCTTTACATTCGTACTGTAATCATCATTGTGCATGTTCTTACATATGTTGCTATAATCAGTATAAACTCTGCCTGTTAGGACACCAGCACCATTACCGATGATGCGCATATTCCACGTACACTTATTTGCCGGCTCACACACATCATCATCGGTAATTGCTATGTCACGTACACTTAGATCATATTATCAGTTATTGATAGAATCAGTTAACAACTAGACCGATATAATATTGTGATTACTCTCTGATGTTAGTATAGACATGGTATTTATTACTTAGACATTCATGCATTCATATTTTCATGTTATCATGCAGTATTATGGGCATATGCCGGCACTTATCATATACTTACTCATGATTTTGAGATTTGGGTTTCTATGAGATTTCTGAATTTTTGGGGAAAACCGCAAGAATATATAAAAAAAACTTCTCTCTCTCTCCTCCTCTTTTTTTAAAACATAAGATGCGGTTTTCTCGTGATGTATGTGTCGTCCACCATGAAATTTCATGTTTTCTGATGGATTTCGAGACCCGATTCGAGGAGTGGATGAACCGTCTCGGGTACATGGTGGGCCCGCTATGGTACCCCGGGGCAAGAAGATCGAGTTGTAGACGATGAGCCTGGCAGGGGAAGGCTACCTACCGGTGATGTCTGGCGCGGCGGATATCCGGAGGATACCGACCGTTGTCATGAGATTTAATGATATGGGCCGATCCGGACTGACGGAGCCCGAGATATTGAGACTATGAGACATTGAGATTATGAGGTATTGAGACTTGAGATTTACATGTTTTGTGTCGATGCTTGACACGGATTTCATGGATTTCATTGTTGATATTTCATATTCCTATACACATTTTGCTATGATAACAGCTAAAGATTTCTTATACAGACATATCTGGATTTCACGATTGATTATTTTACATTCATGGCGCATGCATATCCATTCATATGACATAGTATTATATGAGGCACTGACACGAGCACGGAGTATCTGCATTTACACGTAGTATTTCCCTGCTATTACTAGATGATTGGGATATAGTAGTGTATTCTTATGACCTAGGATAGCGTCGTGCATTCGATTTCTTTTCGTAGATGTCTTCTACTCACGAGTTGGCAACTCACCCCCGTTGTGCCAAATTTTATTACAGGTTCGATGTACAGGTTTCCTTGGCAGCTTGCTGGCACATCTTTTCTTTCAGGGTGATTTGCACGGTAGGTTGGTTCACTTGTATCTAAACCACCATTGTATTTTTTATTCATTCATTTGTATCTAGTAAGCTCCATCAACCAAACTTGTATTATTTGATAGATTTTTGGACCAGTTATTTATTTCGACCTTAGAATCGCGCTTGTATTATTCTGATCTGGTGGTTTTGTTTTCTTTTGAGTTTTGAGCCTCACCCTTTGGCGTTGTATATTATTGTGCTTGTTGTGGTTGTTTCCGCCTGTTGGCGTTGAGCTAGCACCCATTTGGGGATAGTTTTTATTGTTTATGTATATTATACTTGGTGTACCCGTTTGGGGCCAGTTTTTACAGAGGAGACTCTGCCGAAATTTTTGGGAAAATTTGATGATGCTTTTAAACTTGTTTTCTTTTTCTTCTTCTTCTTCTTTTATTGTTTAGATTTCTGGGCTTCGGCTTACTTAGGTTACGTGGCGCCTCTAGACGCTTCGTAATCTAAGTGCCGGTCACGTTCCGTACTTTCGGGTCGTGACATTTGGATCGAGATCACATTCTTGCAAATTTCGTTGCAAATTAGGGATCAAATGATTGATGATTTTCTTTGCTAGTGCCTAGATCCGAATGATTGTAATTGAAAAGACAAGGGATAGAAGGAGAAACCCTAGTTTCTTCAATAGATCCCTAATCTTCGATCACCATCATCAATCTAGCTACAAATTATCAATAGATAAGATTAGGAATTTTTAGATTCATCATTAGCTATTGACTCAATCGAATCCTACAAGCTATTCATCATTATCTTGATAATTCATTCGATTTGGACATCTTCTTGAACTTTATTGATTTTAGATCTAGTTCTTTACGATTCTTGAAATTAAATCTCAAACTTCTTGAATCAATTTTCTTGCAATTTTTCTTTTATCTTTTCATTTCGACTCATCTAAAACAATAGCGAGCAAAACATACATCTCAGTGGACGATCCGTATTCATTAACGCGCTACATCGACACCGTTAATTAATTGCCGTATAAATTTCTTTGGTTGTGAAACATCTTATATACGACATCGAAATTAAAGATCAATCAAATGGCACCGTTGCCGGGGATGTGTGCTATTTTGTTCGTTTTTGTTATTTGAGTTGAAAAATTATTATTCCATCAGAATTTTTTTTAGATCAAATTCGCATCAAGTGCTTAACGATTAGTTGTGAATTTTATTTTTTTGCGAGGGAATCTGGAATCTGTGGAGCTAGAGGACAGGAGCAGTTGCTGCAGATCTGTGGAGCTAGAGGACAGGAGCAGTTGCGAGGGAATATGGAATCCGTATTCAGATCATTTCAGAGAGTTCAGTAAGTGAACAGGAGCAGTTGCTGAGATTTTTGTGCAGGGATCATATTAAGTCGCGGCAGATCCACGGTATGACTGCTGTTCTTGCGGCTATTCAGTGGCAAGATAGAAGCATCAATGCACCATTTTTCTCAGGTCTGTTTCTGATTTTCTTATCTCCTCCCTGCTCTGCTCTATTAACCAATTTCTGCAAGATTCTTTGCGAAAATTCGCAGGGCCGCAAAAAGAAAAAAAACTGTTACGTGTTTGATCTTAGTTGTTTGCATTTTTAATATGGAAATTAAAGAGCAAAGACCAAATTCAGATTAGGTGGGGAGTTCATTACCCTTCCTAAGCCCCAAAAATCACAAACTTGCATCTGCATCACCCTCATTAATTAAAAGAAATCTAGACAAGACTCTAAAGACCGTCGCGCTCAATTAAGACAGAAGGAGGTCGTGGGTAATCTATTGCTTATCCGCGTTCTTTTGTGGTGTCTAAGGCAAGTGTGTCTAACGCAAGTGGTTACTTAATTAGGCCCACTACTTACGTAGTGGAGAACCACCCACTTACCTGGCACTTACCTAGCCACAGGAGGGGGAAAGAGCTAGTAGAGGATATATCCTGCGATTTGTCTTCTGGAAGTCTAGGAGCGGTCTAGTGACTTGACCTAGGTGACCATTAGATCTAGGATGGTGTGTGCATTTTTTGTGATTTGATTTTTCAAAACCCGTATTTTTTAAAACAAACACCAACCAACTTTTCCCCTAGTTATCACAATGCTGCCACTTGTGCTAAACCCTTTAGTGCAAGCTCGGCTGGACACGGGATTCTAGTGCCCATCTTGTCCGCGTTTCCTCCATCAACCTAAAAGTCGGTATTTCTACATTTTCTTTTTCCCACCACCACCGCGATGGACGGATATCCATCACACTTTATCACCACTCTAACACCGCCCGTAGGTGCGCAGAATCCTCCACGCATTTCTCTCCAAGAGAGATGCTATCCTACACGTGTTCCCCTTCCCACCTGTCTTTCTATACCACCTGCCAACGGGGAAAATTTTGAAATCAACCCCCAATTTATCAAACTTTTACCCAAATTTTACGGTCTTGAGTCTGAAGACGCATACGTTTATATCTCTAAATTCGAAAACGTATGTGCAATGATTGGAACGTCACAACTGTCTTTGGATGCTCTGCGTTTACGTTTTATCCCATTCACGTTGTGCGATTTAGCCGAGAAGTGGCTTTATAATACAACCGCATATTCTATTTCAAAATGGGATGAATTTGTTGTAGCATTCCTTAAGAAATTTTTGTAAGGTTCATAGGCACTCTAATGGAGTCTCACAAGTGATCAAACATGGCCAATTGAAATTTTACAAGTGCCTATTAACCCTAATACGGATCGTTAACTAGATAAATAGGCGAAGCAAGCAAGTAAACGGAAATATAGCTAAAGGAAAGGGGCTACAACCTTTGTAGATCCGTTCCACCACCTCCTAAGCTTCGTGATGAAGTCCCCTCGCTGTCCAAATCATATCTTGGGCTCTAGCGTCGGCTTCATCGGCGAAAAACGGGCTAGGTCATCGACAACGATGCCGAAGATGATCTACGTCGAGGCATCGCTAGATCAAGCTCCAACTTCACCAAGTCAAGAAAACTTGTGAAGGAAACACCCTATACTACTTGGCAAGAGGTAGAGGATGAAGAAATAGGAAGTGGGTAGACTTTAGATTTGGATTTCACACACTTTTTCATCAATCACCATTGATGTAGCAAGCTTTCTTCTCATGGAGGAAGAAGAAGATGAAGAAAAGAATATGATAAGTGTTAAGTAAATGATAAATAAATCAATACTTATCATTTACTAACCCTTGGTTAGTTGTAGAGAATGGACCATGGTTAACTTGAATGGTTAGGGTTAAGGATGAGACAAGAATGGTGGACTAATTCAAAGCTTCAAGAATCTTCAACTAGCAAACAAAATTAGCAACCATTCTTTTCTCATCTTTTTCCAAAATAAATAAATAAATAAATAAGAAAAAAGAAAACCCTAATCATAATCTTAACCATGGTCTAATTCTTTACACTAACCCTAGCTTGCATGTATCATCAAACATGATACAATCATGTGCACAAAATATATCACATATGCAATGTGCACAAACCAAGTGAGTAAATCCATTTAAAGTGAACCAATACTAGTTAATGCAAAGTAATATATCAAATATATAATTATACATTAAATCATTAAATCAACACTTGATTCAATGATCCGGTCATGTCGCATATAACCGGCTAGTATCCAATGTATCGGCTTATCGAATCAATCCTTGATTCGATAACTAGGTTATATCGCATACAACCATTCGACACATTCATCGCGAGAATGAAATACGGTATCACATACACGCATTATTCTCGATCCCGCACATATCTCATATGCGCTCCTATTTCGTTTCGCTTGAGCCAGGAAACCTCTGTGTAGGACTCTAAAGACTCGTCAATACGCCGGTAGCGGATGATGATCATATCAAGCACCCACAAGCCGCAAGCGGTCTGCTAAACGTAACGGCCACCCGGGTATTGAGCGATCAGAAGATCGACGAGCAAGCCCGCTCACACTCCTGTGAATCCAACCAGTAACACTTACCGTACAGTCCGGTCTGATCGTCTGATATGTCGCATATCTCGCCTAGGGGTGGTAAACGTCAGAACCCAATAGCTCGATAAGTCATGCCGACTTGAGGTCCATAACATTCGTGAAACTACTGATAACTCTTACCAGTATATCACTGCAACCCTGGCCAGGGATTTCCTGTTATGGCCAGTCGAGCATAGCACAACATCAACCCCCAATACCGGGAGAGACGAATCCCCTCCTATCGCTCATTGCCTCCATGTGAATCGGGACTGTACCCAAAAACCACCTGTTTGCACAACTCAGTAGAGCCGTGGTAGGGTGGAAATCAAAGCACAGTAGGAGACACATAAGACTCTATGACGATCTCGGGTCAACAGACTAAGCTGTACCAGTGTCACCAGAGAACTGCCATCTGACGTGAGGTATAATACCATCTGGGAGTTCTCGGCGAGTCCGTTCAGTGTACCCAGTCTCCACTGAGCACCCGCATACCATCTTCGATGTCAAACACCAATGGATATGGGATCATCCATCGCCCATCGCATGGGTCGAGAAGATATGCGCTAGTCTGCTCTGGAATATCGATGCCCCGTCTCGATATTCCCACAACTAGGAACAATGAAGGATGTACTCATTGACTACCCAGGCCCCACTAGTATGATCTGCATCATAGTCCTGGAAGTCGAGTATACATCCTAAGGGCTTTATCAACATGTAATCAGAGAGACAGAAAGTATACATGTTAAGATAAAGAGCAACCAGATAGCGTACTATCATGTCGAGCAAGAAAGTCCTACCTATATATGTCCCAGCATCCACCACAATATACATCCAATGTACAGTAATGGCCTCTAGGGCATACATATAATTAACAATCTCCCATTTGCACTAGGGCCATCTGTCGCAGTGGTTGCAGTATCACATACTCAACCATCCCCTAAAAGTCTCTCTTTGGGAAAAGGCCTTCGTGAGTGGATCCGCCGTGTTGTCCTCTGAGTCTACTCTCCTAACCTCGATCACCCTGGAGATCAACTATCTCCATGATCAGGTGATGCTTCCTCAGAATATGTCTGGGTCACTGATGGGACCAGGGTTCCAGGGTCGAAGCCACACTTCCATTGTCACACAATGGAAGGAACCTAGTTCATCTTATGAACCAATATACACCCAAACTTCCTCTTTGGTAGTATCTTTAATAGCGATGTTACCAGCCTTTATCGTCTAGTTTGCCACGGTATCGAGCTTGGAACTCTTCCAACATACCGTCCCTTTACTGAGGGTAAAGACAGTGCCTGTGACTGACATTCAGTCGTCTTTATCACCCTGGAACACTTCCAGTGATTCTCCCCAGGATCGATTGATACCATCTCACTACAACTAGTGAGTATCCTAACATTCAATTAGATTTATCTCATAGATCCAAAGCTTAGGATTTAGTAGGTATCACTTTGATCCTATATGGAAAATCTTTGTGATAAGCGGAGATTGATCGAGTGTAGCATAGGAAACTCCTTCCCTAACAAGAGTATGTCATCCACGTACTCTACGAGTATCGTCACCATACTCCCTACTACCTTTTTGTTTATACAAGGTTCATCTACCATTTTGATGATGTCAACTTCTTTGACTAATCCATCAAAACAGATGTTCCAACTCCGCGATGCTTGCTTTATCCTATAAAGCATCTTGCACACGTTTCCGCTGCTCCCACTGACTACGAGGCCCTCTGGCTGTGTTCTTATAGACATTCTCTTCTAAATCAATATTTAGAAAAGTAGTCATGGCACCCAACCACCAGATATCGTAGTCATGGTATGTAGCCGTGGCAAGTAGGATCTGGATGGATTTAAACATAGTCCGTGGAAAAGGATTCATCATTATCCGTGCCTGGTTGATGACGAAAACCTTTAACAAGTCTAGCTTTGAAAGTCTCAACTTGTCCATCTACACCAAGTAATCTTCTCAAGATATACTTGCTCCTGATGGGGATTTAACCCTTCAGATATCGCAACCAAATTCCATACTTTGTTAGTGTATATGGATTCCATCTCAGATTGCTAAGCATCCAGCCATTCTTACAGAGTCTCTACTCTCGATGGCCTGCTCGAAACTGGTTGGGTCATCATCTCATGATGCAATCCTCGCTCCCACTGTCATCGAGAAACCGAGGTATCTCTCAGGTGTGTGAGGAACCCTACTAGATCGGCGAAGAGGCTGAGGTTCGTCGGAAACTATTGAATCCTTTGGTTCTGTCAAATCATTAGCAGTTTTATACAGCTGAACCTTTCCAGTTCTACAGAACTGATCTTGCCTCGATCTTGTCCGGATTTTTCTTTTGACATAGGACGGACAATCCCAAATCTTAACTTACTTAAGAGATAGGATCTTCCCGCACCATATCTTATATGGAGTGGTAGGCACTGATTTGATTCGAACCTAATACAATAGGTATGCAACTTCTCAAGAGCATAACTCCCAAAGGAAAAAGGTAACTCAGTAGTACTCATCATAGAGCACACCATATCAAATAGGGTGTATCTGCTCCGCCCCGACATACCATCGTGCTATGGTGTATTCGGAGGAGTAATGCCGAGAGAGAATCTCATTCTCCTTTAGAATAATCCAGGAATTCCGTGCTCAAGTATTCTCTTCCTCGATCACATCAAAGGACATAATACTTATACCCGTATTTTGGTTCTCTACTTCCAACTTATATTCTGTGAATACCTCAAAAGCTTCGGACTTATGTTTCAACAGGAACATACGACTGAATCTTGAGAGATTATCAGAGAATATAATGAAGTATAAAGAACCAGTCCTGGCATGTGTAGACTGGGGACCTACATACATCAACATGTATCATCCCAAGAGTTCACTAACTCTTTCTCTGTTTCCTTTAAACAGAGCTATGGTCATCTTATCTTTGTGACATGACTGGCAAGTTTCACAAGATGTAAATTCAAACTGATTTAAATATGCATCTAAATGTAACTTCAGCTAGTCGGGTCGCATTGATATGACCTAGTCTACAATGCCTCAAGAAGAATTCGTTCATTTCTGAACTCTTCTTCCTGTGTGTGTTCAGTATACAAAGAACTGTAGTTTGATTTAGAACGTCAATGCTTTTAGATAACGTGCCTGAACCGATCAACTTTTGATATAGGAAATGTTCAAAACATTATCCATCAATACAAAATTATATCCTTTCTTTACTAATAAAGAGACTGATATGATTTTGTATATCAGGTTCGGTATCTAATAGCATTTGTTCAGAATCAATGTATTCGTAATACAGGGTGACAGTGACCAACAGACTTGGCTGCAACACTTACCCCGTTTTCTGTCTCATGAAACTTATCACCCGTTCTCAGTTTTTCTACCCTTTTGTAGCCCTATGTAACAGATTACATATCTGGGATCCTGATCCGGTATCATATACGCAGGATGCAGAGGATACTGAGAAACTGTTCTTTGTAATGAACACACCCGAAGGAGATGCATCATATGCACTTTCTTCGTTTGGGCGGCATAGGAATTCTGGTATTCCCCAATTTCCTGCTCTGTCTTATAACAATTATAAGTTGGAGCGGGACCAACGTTCCCCAGCTCAGTATAACAAGCGGGTTCGGTCAATACATCCGTTTTATTATCTTGATTAAGGCGTGATATGGTCGCTACCAGGAGAGAGAGAGAAGAAAACACTCTGCGTGCGCTCTTGCAAGATCAGATTGGTTATATATTTTATCTAATCAGGATGGCTCCCACTATTTTTATCAAATCTTCCTTCAAACCTTAAAAGGAAAGACTAGCCGGGATTAATTACACTCTACAAGTTCGCCAACCTTTCAGCCAGGCCAGTGTCGGTACTTTGAGGGAGGTTTCCCGTGCTTTCGCACGGACCTAATTACAGTAAACCTCGTTTTCCCAGAGGCGTAACCCCGTTGACACCTTTCTAGACACCTACTTGATCGGCTAATTGTAAAGTGCAAAACTCTCCCAGGAGTAACAATTACTCGCAGTGGGTATCGGGATCCAACTATCACATAGAAGGTATGCAATCTCATTGCAAGTTTCAACACTTGAAACTCCCGATAAAGGTTTTTACCCCTAGCACCTATGACCTTAACTATGGTCAACAAATCATAAGTACTAGTCAAGTTCTACCCGTCATTTCGTGATTAATTAGACCCACCCACATGACCCTTAACTAAGGTCAACAAAGTCACACGACTGTCCTAACTAATCGCATCATATGCGGTGTAGGAAGACATCACTTAGCTACCGTACACTGTGCCTTGAGTATGGTCAACAAACACAGCACGAATACTAAGTACTCTACTTCCTAAAATGACGGAGGGTTGCGAATGGTTTTTGTGAAAACCTTTAACGCTTTGAACTTGATCTCGTTGCGGAATCAAATGGTTTTTAAATGGAATGTTTTTTAGGCTTTTCTAGTTTTGCTAAAGGGGTCACTCCCGGTGAAGGGATCGTTGGCCCTTTCCTCGTCGAATGAGGTGCGGGATATATCATATATATCACTGTGCAAAGCAGAAACTATAGAAGCGATCAAATACAAACCAAGTGTGTAGCATCTGCCAGTTATTTCTAAAGGAGTCACTCCCGGTGAAGGGATCTCGGTCCTTTCCTCATCGAATAAGGTGCAGGATGTTCTATAATGAACACCACAATGCAAAGCAAGAACTGTAGCTACCTGTTTTTATTTTGAAATTCGATTCCACAACATCAGTTAGGTTTATTTTCTTTCATTAATCTCATTAATGAATATCCCATCATTTAAGTCCACCTAATCATCACAGATAAATATAACGTACGCTTATGCCATCCGCATTCGCCTCGATGTCCTGTCTGCACCGTTAGGTTAGGTAACTAACGGCAGAGCGGGGCAGGGCTAGCACGGGTGTAAAACATAAGCAACGTCTATATAATATATCATATATACTATATATAATATCTGTCACAGAACATCACATGATCTCATCACAGATAAATCACAGCAGAAGAAACATATGAAATATTGGATATACTAGGACGTCCGTGTTTTCAATACGAGCCAGTATAAAACACGGATTCAACGGTCGTGATGAATAGCCAATCCCATACCCCTAGACCCCTACAAGAGCGGCAAGCAACCCTACCAATTCTAAGGTTAGGAAATCCGGACTCGACTCCTCGAGATGGTCTCCCACTGGACCCCAGAACCCGGTTACTTGTGCTCCCCTCCTTGGGTCTATCCTAGTGCAGAAAAGTAAATAATATACAAATGGTGACAACATCCGCAACCTGGAAGTGCCCCAATAAAAGAATATTACATACAAGTTTTTACATGAATGAAAATGAAAAACACTCATCTCACATAAAAACCCCCCGGCTATTCAAACACGACGATCCAATATAACATATCCAGCAACACATAACATCTCATGTCATCAACGTAAGTAAATATGCGCATCCCAATTGTCGTTGACATATAGCAACGAAACCGGCGATATCACATATTACACTTACGGTCACATAAAAGAAAGTGTAAAACTACAACAGTTGGAATCCACAACCACCTCAGACATCGCATGCCTGACCAAATGAATTCTTTAGACATCGCATGCCTAACAATTATAAACCCCGCATTTTAGTCTCATTATCGAAAACACTTTTCAATATCAAGTCGGGCAATTCAATAAGATTCCCGACATTCTGATCGAATGCTCGTCGCAAACTTTAGTAGACGGCCGCACCCCTGAAACCGTCGACGAAGTGCACCAAGGCGGAACACCGCTACCGCGAGCACCCGAACGGATGCTTTCGGCGACGGGGTTCTCCTACAGTCACTTGGTCGGGGAAATGGAGTGAGGCTGTCTATTAAGTTTACCCGGCGAGTATCCGCGTACGCTACGTGATTGCTACGGACTTTTGATCACATCAAAATTCCGTGGCAACCGATCAAGTGAGACTAAACTACTATGTTTATAACATTCATTCAGTTATCTCATAACTACTTGTGAATTCCAATTATTGTATCACATTCCGGATAAATAGAAAATGTTAAACTTTCCGATCGAACAATCGAACACCCAAGTTTTCCCGAAACAGCTCAACACATGAAATAAGTCTAACAGCATTCAGTTCGTGCCTCAGTAGCAACGGTCCAGCCATAGAAGGGTCAAGCCAACGCCTCACATGTGGCACGCCGTACTGCCCCAAACCCGAAGGTTCAAAGGGCAGTTCAAGACGGTCACATAATCGAGTTAAGGTTTGTTGTCTTCTAGAGGGTCCATCGCGTTACTTGCACTACTTAGAACGTCGTTAAACTACGGAAAAATCCAACAATTGGAAATTTCCCGGCAGGGGAAAAAGTGGGTATTTATATCCGGTCGAACTTTTTAACATATTCTAAGATTTATCCGGAAAAACACACCGACAAAATTAGACAATCCGACCGATACACCGAGTTCCCAATACAACCCAGAAAATGCAACTCTGGAAAAATTATTAAAAATCCCCAGGAAAACCAGCACAGACAACTAAGAGTTACTGTGCAATATAGGATGCACAAAACGACAAAAGGGCCGCGGATCCGCCGCATGAGCCTCCTGTAAGGCCGCGGATCCGCGCCACCTTTATGGAATCAAGCCCTAGAATTTTACAGTAACCCTTATATCTTCCTGCTTATTTTTCTGAATATTTTTAATCTACAAAAAACCACGTTTTACAGAAAAGTCCAGAGAGCATTTTTCAAGTCGGGTTTTGGGTCGATCGGACTTCTAATTCCGTCGGGACTTCGCCTAAGGCTCTAGCTAGGCTTTGATACCACTGTAAGGTTCATAGGCACTCTAATGGAGTCTCACAAGTGATCAAACATGGCCAATTGAAATTTTACAAGTGCCTATTAACCCTAATACGGATCGTTAACTAGATAAATAGGCGAAGCAAGCAAGTAAACGGAAATATAGCTAAAGGAAAGGGGCTACAACCTTTGTAGATCTGTTCCACCACCTCCTAAGCTTCGTGATGAAGTCCCCTCGCTGTCCAAATCATATCTTGGGCTCTAGCGTCGGCTTCATCGGCGAAAAACGGGCTAGGTCATCGACGACGATGCCGAAGATGATCTACGTCGAGGCATCGCTAGATCAAGCTCCAACTTCACCAAGTCAAGAAAACTTGTGAAGGAAACACCCTATACTACTTGGCAAGAGGTAGAGGATGAAGAAATAGGAAGTGGGTAGACTTTAGATTTGGATTTCACACACTTTTTCATCAATCACCATTGATGTAGCAAGCTTTCTTCTCATGGAGGAAGAAGAAGATGAAGAAAAGAATATGATAAGTGTTAAGTAAATGATAAATAAATCAATACTTATCATTTACTAACCCTTGGTTAGTTGTAGAGAATGGACCATGGTTAACTTGAATGGTTAGGGTTAAGGATGAGACAAGAATGGTGGACTAATTCAAAGCTTCAAGAATCTTCAACTAGCAAACAAAATTAGCAACCATTCTTTTCTCATCTTTTTCCAAAATAAATAAATAAATAAATAAGAAAAAAGAAAACCCTAATCATAATCTTAACCATGGTCTAATTCTTTACACTAACCCTAGCTTGCATGTATCATCAAACATGATACAATCATGTGCACAAAATATATCACATATGCAATGTGCACAAACCAAGTGAGTAAATCCATTTAAAGTGAACCAATACTAGTTAATGCAAAGTAATATATCAAATATATAATTATACATTAAATCATTAAATCAACACTTGATTCAATGATCCGGTCATGTCGCATATAACCGGCTAGTATCCAATGTATCGGCTTATCGAATCAATCCTTGATTCGATAACTAGGTTATATCGCATACAACCATTCGACACATTCATCGCGAGAATGAAATACGGTATCACATACACGCATTATTCTCGGTCCCGCACATATCTCATATGCGCTCCTATTTCGTTTCGCTTGAGCCAGGAAACCTCTGTGTAGGACTCTAAAGACTCGTCAATACGCCGGTAGCGGATGATGATCATATCAAGCACCCACAAGCCGCAAGCGGTCTGCTAAACGTAACGGCCACCCGGGTATTGAGCGATCAGAAGATCGACGAGCAAGCCCGCTCACACTCCTGTGAATCCAACCAGTAACACTTACCGTACAGTCCGGTCTGATCGTCTGATATGTCGCATATCTCGCCTAGGGGTGGTAAACGTCAGACCCCAATAGCTCGATAAGTCATGCCGGCTTGAGGTCCATAACATTCGTGAAACTACTGATAACTCTTACCAGTATATCACTGCAACCCTGGCCAGGGATTTCCTGTTATGGCCAGTCGAGCACAGCACAACATCAACCCCCAATACCGGGAGAGACGAATCCCCTCCTATCGCTCATTGCCTCCATGTGAATCGGGACTGTACCCAAAAACCACCTGTTTGCACAACTCAGTAGAGCCGTGGTAGGGTGGAAATCAAAGCACAGTGGGAGACACACAAGACTCTATGACGATCTCGGGTCAACAGACTAAGCTGTACCAGTGTCACCAGAGAACTGCCATCTGACGTGAGGTATAATACCATCTTGGAGTTCTCGGCGAGTCCGTTCAGTGTACCCAGTCTCCACTGAGCACCCGCATACCATCTTCGATGTCAAACACCAATGGATATGGGATCATCCATCGCCCATCGCATGGGTTGAGAAGATATGCGCTAGTCTACTCTGGAATATCGATGCCCTGTCTCGATATTCCTACGACTAGGAACAATGAAGGATGTACTCATTGACTACCCGGGCCCCACTAGTATGATCTGCATCATAGTCCTGGAAGTCGAGTATACATCATAAGGGCTTTATCAACATGTAATCAGAGAGACAGAAAGTATAAATGTTAAGATAAAGAGCAACCAGATAGCGTACTATCATGTCGAGCAAGAAAGTCCTACCTATATATGTCCCAGCATCCACCACAATATACATCCAATGTACAGTAATGGCCTCTAGGGCATACATATGACTAACAATTTTATCCCAATCACAAGACCAGCCGTGTTCGGAGCGAAATCATCAAATTCACCCAACTTCCCAATGAACCATTCTGGAAATGCTTTGAACAGTTCAAGGATCTTCTTTTACAATGCCCTCATCACGGAATCCCTAGGTGGGATCTGTGTCGAGTTATTTATGAGGGTATTGATCTCATGACTAAACAGATGCTTGAAACCATGTGCCATTGCCAATTCCTATCTAAAGATGATGGTGAAGCTTGGAAATACCTAGAAGATTTAGCTCAAAACACATTACAATAGGAAAGTGTTAGACCACCATCACCTAGGGAAGATATCAATCAGCTTGATATTTCCGTCACAATGAGAGCCGAAATGGCCGCAATACAAAGGAAACTCGACGCTATAGAAAACAGAATCTCTTCAGCCGCCCTAAACCAATACACACTTACCAAAACCATGTGTGGTTGCTGTTCAAATCTATCACATTTGACGGAAGAATATCCTTTGAATGTACCGTTTCAAGGTCATACTAATGTTGCATTTCAGCAACAACCTAGAAACGATCCTTTTTCTTCCTCATATAATCAAGATTGGAGGAATCACCTTGATCTTTCTTGGATCCAACACCAAACTCAATACATGGATCCAAACCATAATAACTTTCAATGGGTCCCTCCACAGCAATAGCAACCACAACAAATGAGTCAGCACCCCTTCGAACCACAAAATTTTCAAAACCCGGCCAACAACTTTGATCCTTTTTCTGGCAGAACCAATAACATCTCTGCACTTGAACAAACCATGAATTTGTTTCTGACAAATCTCATTCAATTTACGGCAAATTTTCAGTCTTCCGTCGATAAAATCCAGAAAAACTCTGACTCCCAAAGTAAGAGTATTAAATCGATGGAAGAACAAATTGCCCGTATAAATGCCGAATTGAGTGCTAGAGAGAAAGGGAAACTTCCATCTCAACCACTACCTGATCCTGGACCTTCATTACACTAATGTGAATTCACTTACCAAGTTGAGATCTGGAAGAGTACTAGACAATCATGTGGGTGAACAGATTGATGTTGAGGAATCAATTGCACCCCAGGCTTCCACTTGCACTTCCACTCCCACTTCTACTTCTTACCCTATTTCGTCTAGTTTACCGTCTTCTTCCGAGCCTATTCTCCATTTTCCCAAAGGCTTGAACCCTCCAACCACTTCATCCTTCCTACCCCACAAACTTCTCCACAAATGTGGGACCCAACACTTATTGATATAGCTCCATTTCCGGAAAGGTTGAGGCCCAACAAACCCAATGCCTAATTGGAGAAGCTTGTAGAAATGTTTAAGGAAGTTAACATCAACATTCTTCTCCTAGATGCTATACAACAAGTTCCGTCCTATGCGAAAATTCTTAAGAACTTATGCACTAGGAAGAGGAAGACTCAAGTGCCGAAAAAAGTGTTCATGCCGAGTACTGTAGACACGGCTTTTCCCCAACAATTACCAAGGAAACGTAAGGAACCTGGCTTTCCTACTATTTCTATTTCTATTGGAGATAAACACATTAACCGTGCTTTACTTGACCTTGGCGCTAGTGTTAACTTGCTTCCATATTCAGTCTATGAGCAACTAGGTATCGGAGTGTTAAAGCCCTCGAACATAACTCTACAGGTGGCCGACCGATCAATCACCAAACCTAGGGGTGAACTTAAAGATGTGTTGATAAAAATCGGGGAATTTGTATTCCCTGTGGACTTTATCGTCCTTGATACACAGCCTGTAGCAAACCCACGAAATCAAATTCCGGTGATTTTTGGTCGTCCCTTTCTGGCTACTTCCAACGCTGCAATCAACTGTAGAAACGGCTCTACGAACCTATCTTTTGGGAATAGGTCAATTGAGCTCAACATTTACAAGTTGGGAAGTCAACCCTCCGATCCTCATGCTCGGGTCTACTCTGTCGAATTAATGGATGTCGACAGCAGCGAATTTGACGATCCTCATGATACTGATCTTGATTCTTTTCATGTGTTGTTTTTTTACCCAACTGTGTATCATACACATACGGACTCTCCCACCGAGTTGTCCGGGTCAACAACTAACACTGATTACGAACCGTTTCTGGAGTCTGAAGATCACCCCACGCTTTTTGATGACATTATTCTTCGGGGTATCGATGAGAGTTTTGAGGAAATTTTCGCTGATGAGCTCGCATTTTTAGCAAATACGGGTGTTGAGATGAATCATCTCCCAAACAATGAAATTGAACCTCCACCCCTTCTTCTCGATTATAAAGAGAATGCGAGTAATCCATCATAATCACTGTGTAGTCTCTCCAAAACAAGACGCAAATACATTCTAATCCACCACTTACCTTTTCCCCACTTCTATCTGGCTCCGTATATCATGTCATTCCACCAACCGGCGGACTACACTGATAAAATTTTTGAATGGTTTATGTTGACCTTCGGTCTTTGCAAAACTTGGCATCGACCAATAACTTTGACCCCCTCTTGTGATTTTAAAAGCATAACATGGTTTAACTCAAGTTTGGGGGGGGGTATAATCTGGCTCTTGAAAAGAAAATTTTTATACAAAATGGTGAGCCAAGAATAAGTTTGGGGGACGATTTTCACGATCATATTTATTTCCCCCGTTAATAAATTTCCTCCCAGGCATACAGGTTTTTGTGATCTAGCGGATGGCAACAGTGAGGACACTGTTGAAAACAAGTTTGGGGGAGGTTTGTGCTTATTTTCGCATCATTTTGCATCATACTTTGCATAAGCACAAAACATATAAAAAATATAATAAATTTTTTTTACATAAATAAGATATTAAAAGATTAGATAGTGAAAAATTACATCCAAAAGATTGGTAAATTTTAAGAAAACCAAGAAAATTAGAAGTTTTTTAAACGAACTAGTAATAAGTAGTTATGAGCCTTTGTCCCAAGAGTTAGTAAGATGAAGGAAGTCACTAATCTGAGGATAAAAATAAGTCTGAAAATTAGGTTCTATTCTGGAAGCCAAACATTTGAACGTTGATACCCTACTATACGCACTTACACACGTCTTGAAACTCGGGATAATAGAGGATACCTTGAAATGATCTTGTCTAAAAGCCAAAGTATGAAGGAAATAATAAATGAATAAAATGGTGAAAAGAAAAAAATGAACACTAGTTTTGTTATCGCCGAGGCAGCAATAAAAAAATATAGCGAGGGTGCTTCATCACCTAGTGGCTTAGGACCAACTGGTCTGGGAGTCACTGCTAAGCCTTAGATGGTGCAAGACGAGGAAAATACTAATACACCTAATAAGCAAGCTCATGAGTAATCGGTCGGTTAGTATCTTAAGAAGTATTAACGGTGGCATAAAAAATGTGTGAGCAAATCCTTCTAAATATTCATCAAATTAAAAAGTACCGAGGCAGATGGACAAAAGTATGATAGCTTGAACTTAATTCTCCGAGTGTAGGGATGTCTTTTACACACAAGTAGGGTTATATGATCGATGTTTAGAAGAAAGATAGGAATGAAGGATAAAGGCGATGTTTTATTGAGGGATGATGTGATTTTTAATATCTTTTCATGACTATTAAGATAGGGCTCATGACAACCGAAAAACTAGTATAGTTGGAAACTCTAATTTTCAAAGTCTTTCTTTTAAAATTCTCATCTTTATATGTAACTTTCACGGTCTTCCTTTTATTATAGGATTTTGTGGGTGCAATTCACTGAAAACCCTCAGGAGACAACACTCCTCCTACTAGGGACACCTAGAGTTTTAAAGGCTTGTTGCACGTGCTCAGTGCAATCGTGTTGCCTACGAAAGTGTGCTAGTTAGTTTTTCTTTTTCTTATATTTTCTCCTTCTCTTTCTAATATAACAGTTTGCTCGAGACAACCAAAATTAAGTTTGGGGGAATTTGATCAGTTGAAAATACTGCATTTTTAACACATTAATATTTTTACTATTCGCAATCATCTAAAGGTGTTCGGTATAAATATAGCACATATTAGCAAATTGTCTGTAAAATACCAAATAACATGTGTTATACATTAAAACTAACATTTTGAGGGAAATTGAGTGTTTATTATTGCACGCATTATCTTTGTATATCGCAACACTTGTCTCGAGATTGTGTGCAGGAAATTCCAGGAAAAAGAGCAGGAAATGTTAAAAGTGCTGATAAAAATACGCCAAGTCCAAGACTTGCGATCTGGCAGTGAACAAGAAAGTATAAAAATATTCCAGACATCAGGAAAGTGCCATAAAGAAAACAGAAGAATTACCTGGAAATTGCATGCAGTAATTCACCAACATGGCCACGGATCCGCGGCCGAGTTGGCCGATCCGCCGTGCATCCGCGGCCTTGTTAGCTCTTCAGCGCGTCAAAATTCTCCACGTGGCTTCTTGTAACAACCCTTGCTTCTAGAAGACTCTCAAAGACCACGAGGTTTCTTCCAGAAGGCTCTGCATAACAAACTCACTCTAGAATATTCCTTATAACAACCTTCTTCTAGAAGGCTCCTTATAACAGCCTTCTTCTAGAAACCTCCTTGTAACAACCTCATTCTAGAATATTCCCTCCAACAAACTTATTCTAAAATTCTCTATCTAACAACCTAGATTTGGAGGGAAGATTAAAATGAGGTGGCTATAAAATGAGATCTACATCTAGGGTTTTGAGGTTGTTGAAATTGGAGGGAAAATTGTAGATCCAAATCAAATCTAAATCAAATTGGGTGACACAATTTGATCCAAATCAAGATCTATCGAGTGCCGAGCCAAAGCAAGCATCCATCGATCCTTTTTGAAGCAACGCCGATCTTCATCCGAGCAAGTGATCCACGACAATCCGCGACTCACGAAGACGATGCGAAGCTTGTTCGACGATCGAGTTCTCTTCTAAATTCTTGTAGTCTTTGTGTGAATTGTAACGAAACGTTGAATAATAAAAGGTGAAAATTCTTGATCTTGCTTTTCTTTACATTCTTGCATTGTGGAGTTTCTTGATCTTTGATTCATTTAATTTCATGATGTTTGAGTAAATCTCTGCTTGTTGAGGATTCGAGAGAATTGATAGATCTAATGATAATCAAATCTTAATACTGATTCTTAAGTCTTATGAGATTTGTGAACTCTAGGAAAAAGAATCATCAATGACCAAATTTGGATCGAGATCATATTCTTGCGAATTTCGTTGCAAATTAGGGATCAAATGATTGATAATTTTCTTTGCTAGAGGCTAGATCCGAATGATTGTGATTGAAAAGACAAGGGATAGAAGGAAAAACCCTAGTTTCTTCAATAGATCCCTAATCTTCGATCATCATCATCAAACTAGCTTCAAATTATCAATAGATAAGATTAGGAATTTTTACATTCATCATTAGCTATTGACTCAATCGAATTCTACAAGCTATTCTTCATTATCATGATAATTCATTCGATTTGGACATCTTCTTGAACTTTATTGATTTTAGATCTAGTTCTTTACGATTCTTGAAATTAAATCTCAAACTTCTTGAATCAATTTTCCTGCAATTTTTCTTTTATCTTTTCATTTCGAATCATCTAAAATAATAGCGAGCAAAACACACATCTCAGTGGACGATCCTATTCATTAACGCGCTACATCAACACCGTTAATTGATTGCGGTATAAATTTCTTTGGTTGTGAAACATCTTATATACGACATCAAAATTATAGATCAATCAAACTTCTTCATCCAGACAGCCTCTTTGGCAGTATCGTTGGCAGCGATGTATTCAGCCTCCATCGTCGATTCTGCCACGGTTTCCTGTTTGGAGCACTTCTAACAAACAGCCCCTCCATTAAGGGTAAAGACAAATCCCAAGTGCGAATTAGAGTCGTCCTTATCACTCTGGAAGCTCGAATCGGTAAAGGACTGCACTTGGAGTTGAGCGTTACCATACACAAAGATCATCTCTTTAGTCCTTCTCAAGTACTTGAGAATGTTCTTCACAGCTTTCCAGTGACTCTCTCCTGTATTTGATTGATACCTACTTATTGATTCCAAAACTTTGTTTGCTTGTGATAAAAGAAGAGTTTGTCAAAGTTTTTAAGTCGTGAAAGTTTAACCGCAATCAAAGAATTTATAACCGCAATCAATAACGGTGTCGATTGTAGTGCGTTAATGAGAACGGATCGTCCACTGAGATCGTGTATTTATTCAATCTTTCTTTAGATGAGTCAAAAGAAAATAGTAAACAAAATTCAAGAAAGTAATTCAAGATTTAATTGAGTTGTCATTACAAGAAAATCAAGAAAAATGTTCAAGAATTAGAAATCAAGAAAGTGTCCAATATCAATTTTAGTTATCAAGAAAATGAAGAATAGATTGTAGGATTCAATAAGAAATCATAGAAGTGATGAATACTAAAAATTACTTATCTTATCTATTGATGAATTATAGCTAGCACGATGGCGATGAATGAAGATTAAGGATCTTTTAAAGAAACTAGGATTTCTCCTTCACTATCCTTTGTCTTTTCATTGATCATCATTCAAATCTAACCTTTAACAAAAAGAATTATCAATCGTTTAATCCCTAATTTGCAACGAAATTATCAAGAACAGTGATCTCGCTCTAAAATAGGTCATTGATGATTTTTTTCCCTAAAGTT
The DNA here is from genome assembly GCA_030015575.1 of Agapanthus africanus. Lineage (NCBI taxonomy): Eukaryota > Viridiplantae > Streptophyta > Magnoliopsida > Asparagales > Amaryllidaceae > Agapanthus > Agapanthus africanus. The sequence continues at coordinate 282,895,743 of CM057343.1, read as the reverse complement.
CACAATTCTCATAAGACTTAAGACTAGTTTAGGATTTCATCACCATTTGATCTACCGATCTCCCTCGAATCCTTAACAAAAGGAGATTTCACTCATGCATCATGAAAATAAAAGAATCAAGAATGAGAAATTTCATAATGCTAGAATGTAAAGAATGCGAGAATTAACAATTGATCACCTTTATTAAATCTTCTCAAATTTACACTTCTCAATCCGAGATTACAAGACTATGCTCTCGATCACTCCTTTGAAAAGAGAATTTGTCGTCGATTTTTGCGTGGCTCGATCTCCGTGAGACGTGGATCGATTGCGGATCTCTTGCTCTTGATGACGATCGGCGTTGCGATAAAGGATCTTCGAAGTCGTCGCTTGATATTGTTCTCTACGATTCTTGATTTGGATTGGATTTAGATTTGGTGTTTTGATCACAATTTGTGTCACTCAACTTATGTAATGAATTGGCTCAATGTTCAACAACCATTACAATGAAGCACTAGGTCCCTTTATATAGCCTTCATCAAGCTTCCACTAGAAACTAGGTTAATCTTCCCCAAGAAGCTAGGTAGTTATAGGAAAGCTTCTAGAATAAGGTAGTTATGAATCTTGTTTAAGAAGCTAGGCTGTTGTAGGGAAGCTTCTGGAGTAAGCTAGGAAGTTCAAAGCGTCTCAAGGAAGCTAGGAAGTTGTAATGAAGCCTCTGGAAAAATATCGAACCCGGCGGCCCCAACTCAGCCGCGGATCCGCGGCGGATCAGCCTAACTCGGCCGCGGTTCCGTGGCCATTTGGTGAGATCATTGCTTCATATTTCTGGAATGTTCTGATGTTGGCTTTTGGGTCTTTTTCTTATATCTGGAATATTTTTATCTCTTCTGAATCTCTGCCAGATTTTAATTCTTTGACTTGCTGTACTTTGTCGGCAAAATTGCAATTCCGATATCTGTCCTGAGGTAGTTTTCTGCACAAAATCTCAATGAAGAATGGTGGAGATATAGAATATTATGCGTGACATAATAAACATACAATTTCCTTAAAAGACGTTGATTATATACATAACACGTGGTATTCGATATTTAGTGGACGAACCTGTAATATGTGTTATATATATATATATATATATATATATATATATATATATATATCAACTATCCTTAAATGATTAGAAAAGTGAGGGAATTCATATGTTCAAGATTGCAATATTTTCGACTGAACAAATTCCCCCAAACTTAATTTCGATTGTCTCGAGCAAACTTCTTTTATTCAAGAGAAGGAGAAAATAAAGGAAAAAAAACTAACTAGCATACTTTCGTAGGCAAACACGATTGCACTGAGCACGTGCAACAAGCCTTTAAACCTATAGGTGTCCCTAGTAAGAGGAGTGTTGTCTCCTGAGGGTTTTCAGCGGATTGCACCCATAAAATCCTATAATAAAAAGAAGACTGTGAAAGTTACATATAAAGATAAGAATTATAAAAGAAAGACTTTGAAAATCAGAGTTTTCAACTACACTAGCTTTTCGGTTGTCATGAGCCCTATCTTAATAGTCAAGAAAAAAAGTTAGAAATCACATAATCCCTCAATAAAACATCGTCTTTATTTTTCATTCCTACATTTCTTCCAAACACCGATCATATATCCCTACGTGTTTGTAAAAGACATCCCTACACTCGGAGAATTCAATTCAAGCTATCATACTCTTGTCCATCTACCTCAGTACTTTTTAGTCGGTGAATATTTTGGATGGAATTGCTCACACATTCTTCATGCGGCCGTTAATACTTCTTGAGATACTAACTGACTGATTACTAAATGTGCTCACATATTATGCGTATTTACCAATTTCCTCGTCTTGTAACACCTAAGGCTTAGCAGTGACTCCCAAACCAGTTGGTCTAAGGCACTAGGTGATGAAGCACCCTTGCTATATTTTGTTTATGCTTCCTTGGTGATTACAAAACCAGTGTTCAATTTTCTTCACTATTTTATCCTTTTTTTTTCATTTATTCTTTATTTCATATTTTGGCTTTTAGACAAGTGCATTTCAAGGTATCCTCTACTATCCCGAGTTTCAAGACGTGTGTAAGTGCATACAGTAGGGTATCAACGTTCAAATGTTTGGCTTCCAGAAAAGGAACTATTTTTCAGACTTATTTTTATCCTCGGATTAGTGACTTCCTTCATCTTACTAATCCTTGGGACAATGGCTGTCACGACCCGAAAGAGCACGTGACTGGCCCTTGAATCCTATAAAGTCTATAGGACTCCATCTGATCCAAGTAAGCCAAAAGCCCAGAAATCTAAAACCATTTAAAGAGTAAATAAGGAAAACTGGTTTTGAAAAGTAAAGAAATCATGTTTCGAAAATCAAAGTCTTTAAATAACTAAGCCGAATGTGTATTTTTAAAATGTGTAGCCTTTCCTGAAAATTTCGGCAGAGTTTCCTTTGTAAAAACTGGCCCCAAACGGGGTACAACAAGAATAATATATATGAGATGATAAAAGGCATCCCCAAGCGGGAGCTAGCTCTTCGTCAATCAACGGTCACAACCATGCAAACAATAATAATATACAACGCCAAAGGGCGAGGATCAAAACCCAAAAAGAAACTCAAAACAGCCAGAAAACCGTAATACTACAAGCGCGACTCTAAGGTCGAAATAATACAACACTGTTTTCTAAGTCTGAAACAATATACAAGTTTTGGTTGATGGAAATTCTAGATACAATAAATAATGCATGAACAATGGCGGATCTGATACAAAGAACCCACCTATCCAAGCAAGTCACCCATAAGGAAGCCGTGTGCCAGAAATGCCGCTATGGAATCTGTACGGCAACCTGCAAGAACTGGGGCACAACGGGGGTGAGTTGCCAACTCGTGAATAGAAAATATCTACAAGCAGGAATCGAATGCATGACCCATCCTAGGTCAATACGATCAAAAATAAATAAACCTCAATATGAATAAAGCTGAAGCATGCTAAACTGGCAATGTAATCTCTATACATGAGTGTAGTGCCAAGTGCTCGTGCTAGTGCCTCAGGTAATAGCATGTCATGAATATGAGGTATGATCAAAGTAATCAAGTCTGCACACACGTGGATCCCGTCCACTCGTCACCCACTGACAATAACCACCATGCATGTAAATATCATAAATCATGTGCATGGGAATAATATGAGGATATAAACCATCTGTGTCCCACGCGACACGTCAAAATCATGGAACCGGAGTGCCCAGCATCGACACTCGAAAACATCATGAAAACTGTGCCCAGCATTGGCAGGTAAATCCTCATATATCGGGCTCCGTCAGTCCGGATCGGCCCGCGGGCTCTGTCTGCGGTATCGGCCCTCAGCCCCGGCAGTATGCCCATATCCATCTATCGACACTGGTCAGTATCCTCCGGATAACCGCCAGGTCCAACCAATCACCGGTAGGTACTCGCCCGCCTCCAGGCTCAATCGGCAAAGCTCATCGATCATCTTGCCGAGGGGAACCATACCGGGTCCACCATGTACCCGCAATCGGCTCGTCCACTCCTCGATTCGGGTTTCACAAGTCGCTCTCAGCACCGAGAAAACACATGGTGGACGCACTGAAATATCATATCAAGGGTAACCGGGTTTTTAAAGTAATGATATATTCTCTTTTGAAACACCCTCGGTTCCCAAATCCAGAAATATCATAGAAACAACATATCTCAATGCGTATAATCAAAAGCATGAAGTATGCGACATATAAAGGAAAGTATGCATATCACCATGTCACACAAGGATCATATACTGAATGCAATAGTACTACAGTGTAGTGGCATGGCAATTATCGATGATGAGTGTGTGAGCCGGCAACGAGTGTACGTGGAACATATGCATCATCGATAATGGTGCTGGTGTCCTAGCAGCATGACTGAAATATATCAACAATATAAGCGATGCAATGCAAACAGCATGAATGCGCGGAATCGAGTAATCAACGCAACAGTAGAGAACCTGCCTCAATAATTATATCATGCAACCTTGCCTTTTTAAATAAGACGAACCAGGGCTTTTGGTAAAATAAGGGCTACGGTGTTTTAAGAAAAGACGCGTCGTTTGAAAATATCCGTATAAACCCTTTTTGCCTATCTTTAAAATATCCCCGATTCGTTAGTTTGAAATAGGTATGACTCGGTCTAGTCTAATGTCTACTAAGTAATGTAGACAGGAGGGGTATGAAACCACCTAATCTGAGTTAATATATATAAATATGATAGTCAGTGATCTCGCCTCAATAACATATCGTAAGATATCCTCGAGTCATGAGTACGGATCTATCATCAATACCGGCTCGTACGGTAAATCGTCGTATGGCATCCCAATAACTGGGTAGGGGTCAATATCACACTATCTCGTCACATAGCAGGTATCACTATCATCAGATCACATAGTCTGGGGGTACTACTCTAAGTTTAGTACAAATCGATACCATCTATAAAAATATGAATGCGGGTAAAGCACATGCCCAAAGGCCCGCTAAAACTATCAGATCGCACCTCAAAGACAAGCTATGTCACATTGCCGATCTCACGGCCTCACATCAAGTATCATCGCAAACCCACGTATCATCCTAAAATCCCGTATATAAACACATAGTCCCATACCCATGTGTAGATATACGCACCATCATATGCGCACAGATATATGAAAGAATGTATACAAGTATGTGTGTATGTGTGAGTGCGGGTGCAACCACTATCCTAGGGTTTCGCACTACTCAACCAATACATTCTTATCATCAAAATACCATTATTACCATCAATAACCCTAAACAACACATAATAAATATACGTGTGTATACGTATTCGTATACACCACCACGGACTGCGGGGGTGCTATACGCCATCCACCCGACTTCTCCCCGTAGATATAAATCTACTCACCTTGCTTCTCGTGTGCCAAAGCCGATGTCGCTATCTTCATCTCCTTTGCCTCAACATCACGCGGGGTACGTACAAGTATATCACAATGCTAAAGCACATGAAAATCACATCAAAAACCAAAACAGCACACACTACTCGCATAGGTAAAAACCTATCGCTTCACATGTAAACACGATCAACATCCACCTGTCGTTGACGTCCAAGCGCCACCCGACAGGAACGAAACTCCAAATATCAAAATCCATGCTAAAACAAGTCTCAAATCATGCACCAACATAGGAAAATCATCCCAGATTTCACCCTAGATGGAATCAGTAAAAACTAGACATACCCAGGGTCAAAAATAGAGGAAATGGGGCCATGCATAGAAAACGAGGCAGATCCGCCCTGCTCTGGCCATAAATTGCGGCCAGAATGGGATAATTGGCGGCCTTAAAGTGGAGTGGGGAGCTAGGGTTTGGGGTGGTGGTTCATTAGTGCCTGCACATCTCACTGTCAACTCAATTTCATTTTTGGGATCTCGCGGTGATAGCAGATTCCATAAAACAGTCCCAGATTTCCAGTTTTTCCCCGATATCGGTTCCGTAATTCCGTATTCTGTTTACAAGTTCAGGTTAGGGTTCAAATTAGCATCACACAAGGGATTCTAAGGTCACCTCAATCCTCAATTTCATCTTAAGTTTCAGTTTTACCCTTAACCCTAACTTGATGTTTCACAAATCCACCAAACAACACCATATCGATACAAAACTAGTATGGATACACAAGGAATTGAAATACTACTCTAAAGGTGCAGAAATTACCTTCTTTGGCAACTCAAGAATTTTCTTGAGTTGCTCAAAGTCCTCCAAATCCAAACTTGCTAGGTTCAATGCGAAGCTAGTGAGCTCGGGAACACTTTTTGTGAAGTGGGAATGAGGTTTTGGCTTTGATTTCATGATGGATCTAGGGTTTTGGTGAAGAGGGTGAGAGAGTGAGGAAGAGGGCAGCAGCTCCATAGGAGAGGGAGAGAGAAATGAGAAGGGAATGGTGGGGGCATGGCTTCAAAAGGTGGGGTTGACCTATACCTACCCTCTCTCTCTCATCATCCCATTTCCTTTTCCTTTTCTAACACTTCTCACTTGAATAGTGAACCCAAAAGAAAACCAAGGCAAAAGAAATGTAACACAAGTGTAACAAGTGTGGAAAATGATATGTGCACATTTTTGCTCAAAAGTGCTAAAAATCCAATTAGCTATCCTTAATCGCGATTAACACTAAATTAGCATATAACTAATCTTAAAAACTTTAAAATGGCATATTTCCTTAAAATACCTTATTTTAGAATTTTCCAAAATTTTCCAAAATTTTTCCCCATTTATTTGTATTTAATTACACCCGAATATTAAAATATTCATTAAAATAATATTAAATTATAAAAATTCCCGAAAATAATATTTTATTATTTTGGAAATGTTACAATCTACCCCCTTAAAGAAATTCGGCCCCCGAATTTAAAATCTAAACCCCAAATACTAAAACATTTCGATACAAATTTCAAGTCGTCGGGGCTCCGAAATCATCAATACATAAAACGTCACAGCGCAATGCATGCGCGGGAGTAATGAGCAGATAACTCAAAAACAACACTCCATCAAGCATCTCGCAATCATCGGAGTCAAGGCAAAGACACAATGTCAAATCCAATACAAAACCGATATGATATGGATCAGAACTACACATGTAGACATCCAATCTATACATGTAAATAGCTGATGCAAATGTATGCCAAATCTTTTTAAGTCGCTGTGTGATGCGCCTAACACTGCACAGTGGCGGACGTTTTTCATAAGAAAATAACTATATACTTATATATATATATATATCCTTTGTTTAATAGGTACGTTCCGCCGTTTTGAAAACAATTTAGAAGGGTTTCCTGTTTTTTAAAACGTTCCGTGTCATATCGGACACGTAGGTATAAATACACCGAGACTATAGCTCGCTCTTGGAAATCCCTTCGAACTATCAATGCATGCAAAATATATCCAGGTACTGTCCTCTGACTAGTCCTGCTCAGTATGAAAATAAATATCCAACATCATAAAATATACTGCTCCAAAAGGAATAAATCTCAAAAATGCACATAACACCACCCTGTGCGTCTGGTGCGCACGGAAATTAAAATCCATATATGTGCTAAACAGGTGCACAAAACATCTAGGTGCAACGGGTGTGCACGAAGCATCTGTCATAGGCAACGTATGTGCCTGGCAGCCAAAAATCCGGTGCATCTGACATGCACGAAGAAATCTCGATTTAGTGCATCAGGTGTGCACCCAAAATCGTATCTCAAAACATGCGCCCAACATGCGCGAAAATCAAAATCGGTGCATCCATCGTGCACGAATGAAAATCTAAACCCTGCGCACTCAACATGCACGGAATCACAAAATCCAATAACAACGCCGAACATGCGTAAATCCAGTCAAAAGCACGGAGTGCAAGAATCCACATCAATATCACAATCAAAATCGACATATCGAAAGACATCAAATCGAAGTCAGGTGCAACCGTAATGCACCAAATGTAAATCAAGTGCAACAAAGGCACGAAATATAAATCTGATGCGATAAACGCAAGAAACATAAAACTGGTGCGACAAACGCACGAAGTATAGAACTGGTGCATCCCATGCACAAATACCAGCAATAACTCAAATGCGTAAGCAGCAACACTAAGTGTACCCAGGTATAAAGGAAATCATAAACGTGTCCAACTGCGTGCACAAAACACACATCAATGCACTACAAGCACATATAAGCTATACCGAGTGCAAAAATCAAATCGTGTGCGTAACATATGCACAACATCAAATCAACCGTATGAAATCCATAAAGTCATAAGCAGGTGCAGCCAAGGCATGAAACGATATACAACGCGGCTCAATCAAAATCAGGTGTACCGCGATGGAAAAACTCACAACCGCGTGCATCAGCGTGCACAAATCAAAACACTAAGAGTACATGAAACTATGCTGGAAGCGTAAATCAAATCACCGGCATAAAATAGGCATGAAATCACAATCAATACCTCAAGAGTAATAACTCTGCACAAAATATGAATACCCAGTAAGTGCAACCATGGTGCACAAAATCAAATATCATGGAACTCAGTCATCAAGACTAAATCATGCAAATAGATCGCCAAAATACCGAAATCCCAAAGTGACAGATACGTGATAGTCGAATCACAAAATCTCAAATCATAAATACTGTCGTCGGTATATCCTCCCTCGAAGTCGAGAAGGTGCCGGTACATCCAATTCTAGCGGCGCAAGATCTCTACTTGCCTCTTGCTCACGGTTGGCGTCCTCTGCCTCTGGTTCCTGACCTTTCCTGTAGATTACCAATCTCGCAATCCACCGGCTCATCGGCCCGGTCAGGAGTGCTGACAGGAACGATTCCGTTCTGGCACTTCTTGGTAATCTCTCGGTCAATCCTCACGACTGCTCGTAAAGCAATATGCTACTGGCGCCGGCCTCCGGCTCTCTGAATGCACATCACACGTCTGATCCTGGGTGCAAACGTCATTGTAGCGGTGTCCTGGAAGGAATCCTTCTCAAAGTCTCTGCCGATCTTGCCTATGCCGATCTGTACGGAGGCTGGTACTCTTGCATAGTCTTTTCTCGTTCAATAGACGTCTGTGTCATCAGCATATCATTTCCTCGGGAATTGGTCGTATCCCAACGCCCCTGTAAGCATATCAGGCCTCTGGTCTCGACGGGAGGTAATGACAGCTCATCAGCGTCTCGCACGAACCTCTTGTCTTGCTTGTCTGTATCATCGTCCATTTCGACATCGCGTCTCTATCTGCGCACCGCAATGCCTTCGGCTACGGTCCATCCGAAGTCCCTCACGCGGACTCGAAATCACGAACTCAGTATCTTCATCACTCAGTAGAAGATATCTAGCCGAACACGTCCTCAGCGTGCATGTCATATCACTGATGTCAGCGGAGTGGAACGTCACCTCGTCGAAACCTCGTGCGAATTCTTTACTCCACCTTGCTCCAGTATCGACTGATTCGGACTCATCTCATCGTGGCTACACAGACTGCGCTCCGACGGCTAGGCTCGCATCTGGAGTCTCCCAAGCAGCGTCACATCACATGATATCCGAATGATGTCGAATCATCCGATCGGCTCGTCAGAGCCTCACAATCCCCCAAGAGCTCAACATCTCGGGTACAGTTTAATAGTATCGAGTACATGCCACAGCGTCGGTGGTCCAGCCGTAGAAGGGCAAACCCAAGCCTCACTAATGGCGCCGAGGAACTGCCGCAAACCCGAAGGTTCAAAGGCTTTCACACGGTCATTAAGTCGAGTTAGGGTTTCATTCTTCTAGAGGGTCCATAGAATCACCCGCATGCCTTTCCGTATACTTTAAACTTGGAAAATAGGCTCCTGACATTCGATCGTCTCAATCGACTCTCAACGAACCTGCGTGAAGTCGCCTCTAGCTGGAATCAATCTACCTGATGACCTCGCATCGGGGTAAGCGAACGAACCACATGTCCTAGTCATTCATCTTCGGTGGCTAGCGACTCACTATCATATCTCCAAGAACATGCACATGCTGCAGTAGCTCCAATCATCTGGGCGATAGTATCAACGGTCATCATAACCTGGCTGGCCTCTATTAGTGGCTCAATCCTCCGGTACCAACCGGTACATCCGAAAAAATCTCGCAACAGCGATCTGTCAAACGCCCAAAGTACGGAAACACAATAAGACGACGCTTCAATATGCAATCGTATGCCTCAGGAATCATGCCCTGGTCAGTCCTCGTCCACGACGAGCTCATGCTGACAACTCGATCCATAGCTCACTCTGCCCGTGCAACCGTGGCAGCAAAACCATAACTAGTATCGATCAAGGTAGATCATAGGAAGGAATATAATACAGTGCAAGGAAATGTACAACCTAAGGTTTCTTAAGTGGAGTGGCGTGTCGTAAGTATGCCGCGGAACATACCAACGGTACGTCACTCTACTTTAGTCACCGGTTCCATCAACCAAGGGTCATCCTACGCGACGAAAGTTCGGGTCTAATACCCCCTCGACCAAGTCTAGGTTCCGTAAGGTCAAGCCTAAGTTCTGTAGATAAACAACGCCCTAGGCTCCACATAGTCAAACTTAGACTCGAACCAAGGTCAACCTAGCGCTCTGATACCAACTTTGTCACGACCCGAAAGAGCACGTGACTGGCCCTTGAATCCTATGAAGTCTATAGGACTCCATCTGATCCAAGTAAGCCAAAAGCCCAGAAATCTAAAACCATTTAAAGAGTAAATAAGGAAAACTGGTTTTGAAAAGTAAAGAAATCATGTTTCGAAAATCAAAGTCTTTAAATAACTAAGCCGAATGTGTAGCCTTTCCTGAAAATTTCGGCAGAGTTTCCTTTGTAAAAACTGGCCCCAAACGGGGTACAACAAGAATAATATATATGAGATGATAAAAGGCATCCCCAAGCGGGAGCTAGCTCTTCGTCAATCGACGGTCACAACCACGCAAGCAATAATAATATACAACGCCAAAGGGCGAGGATCAAAACCCAAAAAGAAACTCAAAACAGCCAGAAAACCGTAATACTACAAGCGCGACTCTAAGGTCGAAATAATACAACACTGTTTTCTAAGTCTGAAACAATATACAAGTTTTGGTTGATGGAAATTCTAGATACAATAAATAATGCATGAACAATGGCGGATCTGATACAAAGAACCCACCTATCCAAGCAAGTCACCCATAAGGAAGCCGTGTGCCAGAAATGCCGCTATGGAATCTGTACGGCAACCTGCAAGAACTGGGGCACAATGGGGGTGAGTTGCCAATTCGTGAATAGAAAATATCTACAAGCAGGAATCGAATGCATGACCCATCCTAGGTCAATACGATCAAAAATAAATAAACCTCAATATGAATAAAGCTGAAGCATGCTAAACTGGCAATGTAATCTCTATACATGAGTGTAGTGCCAAGTGCTCGTGTTAGTGCCTCAGGTAATAGCATGTCATGAATATGAGGTATGATCAAAGTAATCAAGTCTGCACACACGTGGATCCCGTCCACTCGTCACCCACTGACAATAACCACCATGCATGTAAATATCATAAATCATGTGCATGGGAATAATATGAGGATATAAACCATCTGTGTCCCTCGCGACACATCAAAATCATGGAACCGGAGTGCCCAGCATCGACACTCGAAAACATCATGAAAACTGTGCCCAGCATCGGCACGTAAATCCTCATATATCGGGCTCCGTCAGTCCGGATCGGCCCGCGGGCTCTGTCTGCGGTATCGACCCTCGGCCCCGGCAGTATGCCCATATCCATCTATCGACACTAGTCAGTATCCTCCGGATAACCGCCAGGTCCAACCAATCACCGGTAGGTACTCGCCCGCCTCCAGGCTCAATCGGCAAAGCTCATCGATCATCTTGCCGAGGGGAACCATACCGGGTCCACCATGTACCCGCAATCGGCTCGTCCACTCCTCGATTCGGGTTTCACATGTCGCTCTCAGCACCGAGAAAACACATGGTGGACGCACTGAAATATCATATCAAGGGTAACCGGGTTTTTAAAGTAATGATATATTCTCTTTTGAAACACCCTCGGTTCCCAAATCCAGAAATATCATAGAAACAACATATCTCAATGCGTATAATCAAAAGCATGAAGTATGCGACATATAAAGGAAAGTATGCATATCATCATGTCACACAAGGATCATATACTGAATGCAATAGTACTACAGTGTAGTGGCATGGCAATTATCGATGATGAGTGTGTGAGCCGGCAACGAGTGTACGTGGAACATATGCATCATCGATAATGGTGCTGGTGTCCTAGCAGCATGACTGAAATATATCAACAATATAAGCGATGCAATGCAAACAGCATGAATGCGCGGAATCGAGTAATCAACGCAACAGTAGAGAACCTGCTTCAATAATTATATCATGCAACCTTGCCTTTTTAAATAAGACGAACTAGGGCTTTTGGTAAAATAAGGGCTACGGTGTTTTAAGAAAAGACGCGTCGTTTGAAAATATCCGTATAAACCCTTTTTGCCTATTTTTAAAATATCCCCGATTCGTTAGTTTGAAATAGGTATGACTCGGTCTAGTCCAATGTCTACTAAGTAATGTAGACAGGAGGGGTATGAAACCACCTAATCGGAGTAAATATATATAGATATGATAGTCGGTGATCTCGCCTCAATAACATATCGTAAGATTCCTCAAGTCATGAGTACGGATCTATCATCAATACCGGCTCGTACGGTAAATCGTCGTACGGCATCCCAATAACTGGGTAGGGGTAAATATCACACTATCTCGTCACATAGCAGGTATCACTATCATCAGATCACATAGTCTGGGGGTACTACTCTATGTTTAGTACAAATCGATACCATCTATAAAAATATGATTGCGGGTAAAGCACATGCCCAAAGGCCCGCTAAAACTATCAGATCGCACCTCAAAGACAAGCTATGTCACATTGCCGATCTCACGGCCTCGCATCAAGTATCATCGCAAACCCACGTATCATCCTCAAATCCCGTATATAAACACATAGTCTCATACCCATGTGTAGATATACGCACCATCATATGCGCACAGATATATGAAAGAATGTATGCAAGTATGTGTGTATGTGTGAATGTGGGTGCAACCACTATCCTAGGGTTTCGCACTACTCAACCAATACATTCTTATCATCAAAATACCATTATTACCATCAATAACCCTAAACAACACATAATAAATATACGTGTGTATACGTATTCGTATACACCACCACGGACTGCGGGGGTGCTATACGCCATCCACCCGACTTCTCCCCGTAGATATAAATCTACTCACCTTGCTTCTCGTGTGCCAAAGCCGATGTCACTATCTTCATCTCCTTTTCCTCAACATCACGCGGGGTACCTATAAGTATATCACAATGCTAAAGCACATGAAAATCACATCGAAAACCAAAACAGCACACGCTACTCGCATAGGTAAAAACCTATCGCTTCACATGTAAACACGATCAACATCCACCTGTCGTTGACGTCCAAGCGCCACCCGACAGGAACGAAACTCCAAATATCAAAATCCATGCTAAAACAAGTCTCAAATCATGCACCAACATAGGAAAATCATCCCAGATTTCACCCTAGATGGAATCAGTAAAAACTAGACATACCCAGGGTCAAAAATAGAGGAAATGGGGCCATGCATAGAAAACGAGGCAGATCCGCCCTGCTCTAGCCGCAAATTGCGGCCAGAATGGGCGGCCTCAAAGTGGAGTGGGGAGCTAGGGTTTGGGGTGGTGGTTCATTAGTGCCTGCACATCTCACTGTCAACTCAATTTCATTTTTGGGATCTCGGGGTGATAGCAGATTCCATAAAACAGTCCCAGATTTCCAGTTTTTCCCCGATATCGGTTCCGTAATTCCGTATTCTGTTTACAAGTTCAGGTTAGGGTTCAAATTAGCATCACACAAGGGATTCTAAGGTCACCTCAATCCTCAATTTCATCTTAAGTTTCAGTTTTACCCTTAACCCTAACTTGATGTTTCACAAATCCACCAAACAACACCATATCGACACAAAACTAGTATGGATACACAAGGAATTGAAATACTACTCTAAAGGTGCAGAAATTACCTTCTTTGGCAACTCAAGAATTTTCTTGAGTTGCTCAAAGTCCTCCAAATCCAAACTTGCTAGGTTCAATGCAAAGCTAGTGAGCTCGGGAACACTTTTTGTGAAGTGGGAATGAGGTTTTGGCTTTGATTTCACGATGGATCTAGGGTTTTAGTGAAGAGGGTGAGAGAGTGAGGAAGAGGGCAGCAGCTCCATAGGAGAGGGAGAGAGAAATGAGAAGGGAATGGTGGGGGCATGGCTTCAAAAGGTGGGGTTGACCTATACCTACCCTCTCTCTCTCATCATCCCATTTCCTTTTCCTTTTCTAACACTTCTCACGTGAATAGTGAACCCAAAAGAAAACCAAGGCAAAAGAAATGTAACAGAAGTGTAACAAGTGTGGAAAATGATATATGCACATTTTTGCTCAAAAGTGCTAAAAATCCAATTAGCGATCCTTAATCGCGATTAACACTAAATTAGCATATAACTAATCTTGAAAACTTTAAAATGGCATAATTCCTTAAAATACCTTATTTTAGAATTTTCCAAAATTTTCCAAAATTTTTCCCCATTTATTTGTATTTAATTACACCCGAATATTAAAATATTCATTAAAATAATATTAAATTATAAAAATTCCCGAAAATAATATTTTATTATTTTGGAAATGTTACAATGGCTCATAACTACTTATTACTAGTTTCGTTTAAGAAAACATCTAACTTTCTTGGTTTTCTTAAACTTTTCCAATCTTTTGAATGTAATTTTTCACATTCTAATCTTTTTTTATAAATTTTAAATATTAAATATTTTTTTATATGCTTTGTGCTTATGCAAAGTATGATGCTAAGTGATGCGTAAATAAGCACAAACCTCCCCCAAACCTGTTTACAGCAGTGTCCTCACTGTTGTTATCTGTTAAATCTCAAAAACCTGTAGGCATGGGAGGAAAAGTTATTAATGGAGACAAGAATATATAGACGTGAAAATCTCCCCTAAACTTATTCTTTTTTTACTCACCTCCATTCTAAGGATGATACAGTATTTTTCAAGACATGGAGGTGAGACGGAGGAGTTTTAGTCAAGATAAAGCGGTTCCTGTAAAAACAGGAGCTCCTCCGTGGGGTCAGTGGAAAAATACGGTTTTAATCTATTTCCATTCACTTTGAAAATTGTACCATTTTTTCTATTTTCAACCTCAACTGCCCCGTACGGGTATACATACCGCACAACAAATGGTCCTTTCCAATGAGATCGTAGCTTACCTGCATGAAGATGGAGACAGGAATTGTAAAGGACTTATTGACCTGGGGTAAAAGTTTTTCTCAAAATGTTTTTATCGTGAAATACCTTAGTCCGGTTCTTTACAATCACAGCATTATTATAAGCTTCATCGCGGAGTTCGCTTAGCTCGTTTAATTGCAGCTTCCGAAAGTTGCAGGCTTGATTTAAGTCAAAGTTCAGTTCTTTAATGGCCCACAATGCTTTATGTTCAATCTCGACCGGAAAGTGGCAAGCCTTTCCAAACACTAGGCGGTAAGGAGACATACCAAGATCGGTTTTATATGCGGTATGGAATGCCCAAAGAGCATCCGTCAATTTGGTTGACCAATCTTTACGATTTTTAGAAACAGTTTTCTCCAGAATTTGTTTGACTTGCCTGTTGGAAATCTCAGCTTGCCCGCTCGTTTGGGGATGATAGGGCGTGGAAATTTTGTGGTTGATTGCATATTCCGCATCAAAGTCTCGAAAGGTCGATTACAGAAATGCGTCCCGTTGTCGCTAATGATAGCACGAGGGTGTCCAAATCGCTAAAAGATATTTTCTTTAAGGAACTTAATGACAACCTTGTTGTCATTAGTGCGACATGGAATAGCTTCCACCTATTTCGAGACGAAATCAACCGCTAACAAGATGTACAAATTCCAAAAAGATTTGGGAAAAGGACCCATAAAATCAATACCCCAAACATTGAAAATCTCTACAACCAAGATCGGTTGAAGAGGCATCTTATTTCTTTTAGAAATCCGACCCGTGTATTGATATTGTGGAAAGGTTTTGCAATGATCAAATGCATCTTTGAATAAAGTTGGCCAGTAAAAACCGCATTGCAAAACCTTCTCCGCCGTCTTTCATGGACCAAAGTGACCACCGCATGCTTGATCATGACAGAAAGACAAAGCACTCTTGAATTCATCATTGGGGATACATCTGCGAATGATTTGGTCAGGACAATACTTAAACAAATAGGGTTCATCCCAGTAGAAGTGTTTTACTTGGGATAGAAATCGATGTTTGTCCTATTAAGACCATTCGCTTGGAATAAGTCCCGTTGCAAGATAATTCACAATATCCACGAACCAAGGTTCGTTGGATGTGGTCAAGAGCTGTTCGTCAGGAAAAGAGTCGTTTATTGGCAAGGTCACAATAGGTGAAGAAGAGATGCACGAAAGATGGTTGGCTACAACGTTTTCACATCCTTTCTTATCTCTAATGATGTGATCAAATTCTTATAATAGAAGGATCCAACGTATTAACCTGTTTTTAGCATCCTTCTTCGATAAAAGATGTTTTAAGGTAGAGTGATCAGTGTACACAACAATTGGTGAGCCAATCAAGTAAGGCATGAATTTTTCTAATGCAAATACAACTGCCAAGAGTTCTTTCTCGGTAGTTGTATAATTAATTTGAGCATCATTCAAGGTCTTACTTGCATAATAAATAACATGTGGCATCTTCTCAATGTGCTATCCTAAGACTGCACCAAGAGCAAAATCTGATGCATCACACATTAGCTCAAACGGGTAGTTCCAATCAGAAGTTGATAGAACGGGGGCTGTAGTAAGGAATTTTTAAGCGAGTCAAATGCAGCCTCACAGTCTGAATCAATGTGAAATGTGGTGTCCTTGGCTAAGAGAAGAGTTAAAGGTCTAGCAATTTTGCTAAAATCCTTAATGAATCTCCGATAAAATCCTGCATGACCAAGGAAAGATCGTATATCTTTGACGCATTTGGGATGAGGAATGTTATGAATGACATCTATTTTAGCTCTGTCGACCTCAATGCCTTTTTATGAAATGACATGTCCAAGCACAATACCCTCTTGTACCATGAAATAGCATTTTTGCCAATTCAAAGTTAAGTTCTTATCTTTCGAACGAGTAAGAACCGCGTCAAGATGAGATAGGCGGTCATCAAAAGAATCTCCGAATATCGAGAAATCGTCCATGAAAATCTCTAGAAAAATCTCGACCATGTCCGAGAATATCCCCATCATACACCGCTGAAATGTAGCGGGAGCATTGCATAACCCAAAGGGCATGCGTCTATAAGTAAAAGTACTGAAAGGACAAGTAAATATGGTTTTATCTTGATCCTTTTCAGCAATAAGGACCTGGTTATAGCCAGAGTATCCGTCCATGAAACAATAATATGCATGCCCAGCTAAGCGTTCCAACATCTGCTCAATAAAAGGTAGAGGGAAGTGATCTTTCCTCGTAGCGGCATTGAGTTTTCTATAATCAATATATACACGCCACCCAGTTTGAGCGCATGTCTAGGTTAATTCATTAGCCTCATTAGATATGACCGTGATGCCAGATTTCTTAGGGACTATATGAATTGGACTCACCCATTGGCTATCAGAGATTGGGTAAATGATACCACTGTCAAGGCATTTGACGATTTCTTTCTTTAACGCCTCCTTCATTACGGGATTCAACCGTCTTTGTAGTTCTTGGGTTGGCTTGGCTTCATCCATCAGATGTATATGATGTTCTACAATCAAGGGACTAATCCCTTTGATGTTAGCCATTGTCCAACCAAAGGCCTGACTATTAGATCTCAAGACAGTCAAAAGAGCGTTCTCTTTCTCTAAGGATAGAGAAGCTAATATGATCACAGGTAAAGACTCATTCTCACCTAAATATGCATATTTAAGATGAGAAGGTAGCAGTTTGAGATCTAATGTCGGCGGAGAGACAATAGAAGGTGGGGTAAGTGAATGACATTCAGATTCTCAAAGAAGTTCATAGCTTGCGAAGGATGCAGACTCGGAAAGTGAATAGTCAAAAGATTCAAACTCAGGAGTGGACTCGTCAAAGGTGTCCTCACTAAGATGTGCAAGATCAAGCAATGATGTGCTAATGTCATCGAGATTATCAAAGCAAAGTTCATCAACCTTGCAGCTTTCAAAAGCTATCTCGTGGACAGAACAGACATCAAGCAAATGAGCAGAGGGTTCAGATAGCTGACTTCCAATCTTATAAATGTTCAGCTCAATTGACATCTTCCCGAAGGATAGGGTCATAGAGCCGTTTCTGCAATTAATGACAGCATTGGAAGTGGCTAGAAAAGGTTGACCAAGAATCACCGGAATTTGGTTCCGTGGGTTTGCTACCGGTTGTGCATCTAGAACAATAAAGTCCACAGGGAATATAAATTCCCTGACTTTTATCAACACATCCTCAAGTTCACCCCTAGGTTTGGTGATGGATCGGTCTGCCATTTGGAGAGTACAATGAGCTGGTTTCAACTTTCCAATCCCTAACTGCTCGTAGACAGAGTATGGAAGTAGGTTAACACTAGCGCCAAGGTTAAGTAAAGCATGGTTAATATTTTTACCCCCAATAGAAATCAAGATTGTAGGACAGCCAGGCTCCTTACGTTTCTTTGGTAATTGTGGGGTAAAAGCTGTGCTAACATTATTCGTCATGAATACCTTTTGGGGCACTTGAGTCTTCCTCTTCCTAGTGCACAAGTTTTTAAGAATTTTCGCATAAACCGGAACTTGTTGGATAGAATCTAGGAGAGGAATATTGATGTTAACCTGTTTAAACATTTCCAGAATCTTCTCCATATGCGGACTTGGTTTGTTTCCCCTTAACCTATTCAGATAAGGAGCCTTAGCAATAAGAGCTGGGTCCGACACTGGAGAAGGTCGTGTGGATGGAACAGATCCCAGAATTGGAGAGGGGATCGATTGAAGTGGACTAGAAGAAATTGGCTGAGGGTTCGGGCCTTGAGGAAAACGAAGAATAGGCTCGCAAGAAGCTGGTGGGGTAGACGAACAAGGGTCAGAAGTGGAAGTGGAAGTTGATGTGGAAGTGGAAGTGGAAGCCGGGGTGTCATTGATAGATTCAACATTATCAATATCAATCTGTTCACCGACTTGATTATTCAGCACTCTTCCAGATCTCAACGTTGTGATGGCATTCACATTGTAGTGTTGTGAATGCCCAGGATTAGGTAGGGGTTGAGATGGAAGTTTTCCTTTCTTTCTAGTACTCATTTCGGCATTTAATTGTGCATTTTATGCTTCCATCGGTTTAATACTCTCACCTTGTGAGGCGGAGTTCTTCATTATGTCATCAACAGAAGACTTCATCTCAGCCGAAACTTGGATGAAATTTTTCAGAAGCAAATTCATGGTTTGTTCGAGTGAAGAGGAATTATCAGTACCGGCCAATTGGAAAGAACTATTATACGGTGCAGAAGTGTTGGCCGAATTTTGAAAATTTTGTAGTTGATAGGGGTGCTGAGTCAATTGTAGTGGTTGTTGTTGTTGTGGAGGGCCCCTTTGAAAGCTATTTTTGTTTGGAACCGTGTTTTGAGTTTGGTGTTGGTTCTAAGAAAAATTAGGATGATTCCTCCAACCCTGATTATAAGTAGAAGAATAAGGATCGTTTCTAGGTCTTTGCTGAAAAGCAGCATTAGTGTGCTCTTGACCTTGAAACGAAGAATTCAAAGGACATTCTTCCGTCAAATGTAATGGATCAGAACAGCATCCACAGACAATTTTAGGGAGTGTCATTTGGTTTATGGAAGCTAATAAAAATTTGTGTTCCATAGCTTCAAGTTTCTTTTGCATTGCTGCCATTTCATCTTTGACTGCTATGGAAATATCAAGTTGATGGATACCACCCCTAGATGATGGTTGGCTTACACTCTCCCATTGCAAAAAATTTTCAGCGAAATCTTCTAAAAATTTCCAAGCTTCACCATCGTCTTTAGACATGAAATTGCATTGACGCATGGATTCAAGCATCTGTTTCGTTGTTGGATTAATGCCCTCATAGATGATTCGGCATAGATCCCATCGACGGATTCCGTGATGAGGACATTGAACTAACAGATCCTTGAAACGTTCAAACCACTTCCAAAATTTTTCTTTGGGAAGTTGGGTAAATTGATTTATTTCTCTACGGACACGGACGGTCTTATGATTGGGATAGAATTTCTTAAGGAAAGTTATGACGAATTCATCTCAGTTTGAAATAGAATGTGCAGCTGTGTTATAAATCCATTTCTCGGCTAAATCGTACAAAGTGAACGGGAGAAGACGCAATCTCATAGCATCCACAGAAAGCTGTGAAGTACCCATCATAGCCCATACATTTTCAAATTTGGTAATAAAAACGTATGCATCTTCAGACTAGAGACCGTGATATTTGGGTAAAAGATTGATGTAGTGAGGTTTGATTTCAAAGTTATCACCGTTGGCTGGTTGAATGGAAAGACGGGTAGAAAGAGGACCTCGAATAGGGTAGCACCTCTCTTGGAGAGAAATGCGGGGTGGGGTCTGCGCACCTGCGGACGGTGGCAAAGTGGT
The DNA here is from genome assembly GCA_030015575.1 of Agapanthus africanus. Classification (NCBI taxonomy): domain Eukaryota; kingdom Viridiplantae; phylum Streptophyta; class Magnoliopsida; order Asparagales; family Amaryllidaceae; genus Agapanthus; species Agapanthus africanus. Next base: position 282,875,520 of record CM057343.1, on the reverse strand, counting down.
GTTAAAGAAGTTTGATGGAGAACCGTCCATCTCGATGGTTGTGGTGTGTGGTGAGGAAAAAGAAGATGTAGAATTACCGACTTCGGAGTCGATAGGAGGAACGCGGACAAGACGGGCACTAGAATCCCGTGTCCAGCCAGCATGCACTAAATGGTTTAGCACAACTGGCAGCGTAAGTGATAATTAACGAAAAGTTGGTTTGGTGTTTGCTTTGAAAAAGACAGATTTTGAAAAATCAAACAAAAATGCACAAGCAACCCTAGATCTAATGGTCACCTAGGTCAAGTCACTAAACCGCTCCTAGACTTCCAGAAGACAAACCGCTGGATAAATCCTCTACTGCCTCTTTATCCCTCCTGTCACCAGGTAAGTGGGAGGTTTTCCGCTACGTAAGTAGCAGGCCTAATTAAGTAACCACTTTCCTTAGACACCACAAAAGAAATGCGGATAAGCAATAGATTACCCACGACTTTCTTCTGTCCAAATTGAGCGCGGAGGTCCTTAGAGTCTTGTCTAGATATCTTTTTAGTTAATTAAGGGTGATGCGGATGCTAGTTTTGTGATTTTTGGGTCTTAGGAAGGGTAATGAAATCCATAAATAATCTAAATTTGTTCTTTGCCCCTTAATTTCCGTATTAAAATATGCACACAAACAATATCAAAACACGCAACAAATTTTTTTTAGTGGCGCTGCGAATTTTTGCAAAGAATCCTGCAGAAAATGGCTATTGGACAAGAGCAGGGAAGTGATAAGAAAGAATAGAATATACCACAGAGAACTGGACCTCTGAATCGACCAACAGGCCACGGATCCGCTGCTCAAACGTGTTTCCCGCCGCGGTCCCGCTGTCAGCGTGAAAGATCTTTGCACAAAAACTTTTCCTAGTGCTCCTGTTGCTCCACCGGACTTCTTGAATGCTCCATAATCTCGATCTCGCTGCTCCAATAATTCCAGATTCCCTTGGAAAAATCACAACTAATCGTTAAGCGCTTGATGCGATTTTAATTCAAAATTTTGATGGAATAATAAAATTTCAACTTAAATAACAAGAACGAACAAAATAGCATGCAATCCCCGGCAACTGCGCCATTTGATTGATTCCAAAACTTTGTTTGCTTATGATAAAAGAAGAGTTTGTCAAAGTTTTTAAGTCGTGAAAGTTTAACCGCAATCAAAGAATTTATAACCGCAATCAATAACGGTGTCGATTGTAGCGCATTAATGAGAACGGATCGTCCACTGAGATTCGTGTATTTATTCAATCTTGCTTTAAATGAGTTAAAAGAAAATAGTAAACAAAATTCAAGAAAGTAAGTCAAGATTTAATTGAGTTGTCATTTCAAGAAAATCAAGAAAAAATGTTCAAGAATTAGAAATCAAGAAAGTGTCCAATATCAATTTTAGTTATCAAGAAAATGAAGAATAGCTTGTAGGATTTGTTAATTATATGTATGCCCTAGAGGTACTTTACATACATTGTATATTGTAGTGGATGCTTGGACATATATAGGGAGGACTTTCTTGCTTTACATGATAGTATGCTATCTGGTTACTCTTTATCTTAACATGTACTCTGATTGTCTCTATGTCACATATTGATAAAGCCCTTAGGATGAGTACTTGACTACTGTAGGGTGTTTTTGTCACCCCATTGAGATGGGAATACGCGCGTGCTTGTCAGGCACAGTACAGATTCCTCCTACCTAGGGTAGGCGGAGTTTTATTGATTGTGGGGATCCGAATCTCCGGCAGCCGCGGACTAAGCTGCCGTTAATTACCCCTCGCCTTTGGGGCGAGGGAACCTCCGATTAACAGGTTAAACTGGTCATGCGAACTCAATGTGCAGCGTGCGTGTGTTGTGTTTTGAAAGGGGGTTTGGATATATCGGGAGCCACGCAGAGTTTTTACGGGGGTCCCGCTACCCGGATAGCGGGATGGGGGTCAAGGGGGCTAGCAGCCCCCTTGCGGGGTGCGGAGCAGTGCCCCGGCCCAAAAAATTTAGGGGGGGACAGTGTTGTGGAGTGTGTGTGTGTATCTATACATATATACATGTATACATATACATAAAAAAAAGGGAAAAAGCGCCCAAAGGACGCGTGGTGCCAGTGCCTTGAGCGTTGTGCGCTTAGGTGTTATGCGCTTAGGCTCTAGCGCACCATGTGTTGGCACGTGGGCGCTTGGCGCTTGAGCGCGGGGCGCTTGAGCGGTAGCGTGCCACGTGTCGGCACGTGGACGCTGGGCGCTCGAGCGCTAGCACGCCACGTATCGGCACGTGAGCGCTGGGCGCTTGAGCGTGGAGCGCTCGAGCGCTGGCGCGCCACGTGTCGGCACGTGGGCGCTGGGCGCTTGAGCGCTCGAGCGCCAGCACGCCACGTGTCGGCACGTGGGCGCTGAGCGCTTGAGCGCAAGGCGCTTGGGCGCCGGTGCGAAAGAGGGGATTTTTAGCCCCAGAAATGGGATTTCAAATCCGGAAAGGGGATTTAGGGTGGAGTTAAACTCTTAAGATGTTTTGGAGTTGATGAAAGGGGTTCTTCTTTGGAGCCCTGGGTCTTCCCAAAAATGGGATTTTCGGAGATGGGCCTCCTTCTTCCTCCTCTGTTGGCAGGATCTTGAAGATCAAGAGATGTGAGATTTTAAAAATCTTTTCTTTCTGAGATCTAATGGAAGATCTGAATTCCCCTTTATGGGTTTTGTGGTGAAAAACTATTTAGTTTTATAAAATGAAGAGTAAAACTCTTGATTTAAATCAAAAGAAAGAAGAAGGTTTTAGAACCTTGAAGAAGAAGAAAGATCTCAGATCTAATTTTTTTCTGGAGAGAGAAAAAAGTTGTTGTGATATTTTCATTATCCTTGCCTTTATAGGCTATACACTTTACATATAGCCCCTTGGGCTTCACAAAATGGCATTTTGCCTATCCCATGGCTCATGTGCCATTTCTTTTTGCACATAAGCCATTGGCTTTACAAAAATTTGGCTTTATGCCCATTTCTCTTGCATTCATTCATAAAATAAAATAAAAGAAAATACAATAAAATTATTTATTACAAAATTTTTTTCTTGGCATGGGGGAAGGCCGGCCGCTTCATGTTCGGACTCGACCCGGGCATGGGCCCACTTGGCTTGGGGTTGACTTTGATTTTGACTTGGTCAACCGGGGTGTAAATTTTTACCCCAACAAATTGCCCCCATCAATAAATGCACACCACACACGTAGTTCATGTGCATAGAATTGATGGATCTTCTTTCACATGGAGGCGACTTGATTTGGTTCCCGCTTTTGGGAAGCTGGAACTGCCCATTTTACGACATGGACGGTCGAGTCTGCCCTTTTAGTGACTTGGACGGTCGGTTCTGCCCTTTTTGCGACTTGGACAGTCGGTGCTGCCCTTTTAGCGATGTGGACGGTCGGTTCTGCCCTTTTTGCGACTTGGACGGTCGGTGCTGCCCTTTTAGCGACGTGGACGGTCGGTTCTGCCCTTTTTGCAACTTGGACAGTCGGTTCTGCCCTTTTTGCGACTTGGACGATCGGTGCTGCCCTTTTAGAGACTTGGATGGTTAGTTCTGCCCTTTTTGCGACTTGGATGGTCGGTGCTGCCCTTTTAGCGACATGGACGGTCGGTTCTGCCCTTTTTGCGACTTGGACGGTCGGTGCTGCCCTTTTAGCGACGTGGACGGTCGGTGCTGCCCTTTTTGCGACTTGGACGGTCGTTTATGACCTTTTTGTGACTTAGACGGTCGGTGCTACCCTTTTAGCGACGTGGACGGTCGGTTCTGCCCTTTTTGCTACTTGGACGGTCGGTTCTGCCCTTTTTGCGACTTGGATGGTCGGTGCTACCCTTTTAGCGACGTGGACGATCGGTTCTGCCCTATTTGCAACTTGGACGGTCGGTTCTACCCTTTTTGCTACTTGGACGGTCGGTGCTGCCCTTTTAGCGACGTGGACGGTCGGTTCTGCCCTTTTTGTGACTTGGACGGTCGGTGCTGCCCTTTTAGCGATGTGGACGGTCGGTTCTGGATTTGACTTGCTTCGCTTCTTGCGGTGTCAGGGATGAAGCTGACTTGTTTCCGAGGTGGAATTTGATTCTGCCAGGGAGTTCAATGGTTGTTTTGCTGATTTGATGTGATTTGGATTGACATCAGCACCGCTACACTGGAATATGGTACCAGGAGCGAATCATCATTTGCCATGAGAGGATTTGGGGATTTTGGTTTTGATTTGGTATCAGCATCGCTACACTGGAATATGGTACCATCATTTGCCATGAGGAAATTTCCCCCGTTCCCAATTTAACGACTTAGAGGTCATTTGGATTGGAGTTTGGAATTTTGAGGTTAGGGTAGGCATCAGCGTTGCCAACACTGAAGCACATGTGCCAGGAGCAATTCATCATTTGCCTTTTCCTGTTGGGGGAGCGATGGCTTAGGAGACAGGTTTAGGTCCCTATCACCTAAGGCTTTTCAATTTTATGGGCCGTGAGGGTCCCATAAAAGCATTTTCTCCCTACGAGTCGTAAGGATCCCGCAGGTGTATTTTCTCCTTAAGAGTCATGAGGACTCCTAAGTGTGTTTTTCCTTTATGAGTCGTAAGGATCCCACAATGGTTTGTTCTCCTCATGTATCGTGAGGACACATGAGTGGGTCTTCTCAATAGAGCATAATTCCAAAGGCGGAGACCAGCCGCGTAACTGGTGATTGTGGTGGGGCATAGGTATGACAAGAATTATTTGAGCAAGTGGATTGTATACGGCAGTCAATTTGGGGACTGGCCGTAGGGCTGGAGAATTTTGAGAAATTGGATTTTGGTTGGCGTCTGCATCGCTATACTGGAATATGGTACCAGGAGCGACTCATCATTCGCCGTTTGGGAACTTGAATTTGGATCTTGTTTGGTATCAGCATTGCTGCACTGGAATAATGCCAAGAGAAACTCATCATTTTCCTTGGGAGGACTTGGGATTTGGGTTTTTGGTCGGCATCAGCACCGCTAACACTGAAGCGAAATGCCAGGAGCGACTCATCATTTGCCGTTGCCTATTGGGGAACGATGGCTTAGGAGACAGGTTTGGGTCCCTATCACCTAAGGCTTTTCAATTTTATGAGCCGTGAGGGTCTCATAAAAGCATTTTCTCCCTACGAGTTGAGAGGATCTCGCAGGTGTATGTTCTCCTTAGGAATCGTGAGGATTCCTAAGTGTGTTGCTCCTTTGTGAGTCGTAAGGATCTCACGCAGGGATTTTCTCCTCACGAGGTCGAGAGGACTTTGTGAGTGTATTTCGTCTCTTTTCACGAGTTTGCGCCTTTTCGAGTTTTCACAAACTCGCCGGTAATCCTGCTGTTTTTACTCACGGAGCCCTTTCGGGTTTTCATCCGTGCCCGTTTTGCTTGTGGACATACCTTTTTTCTTCTTTTTTCTTTTTTTTTCTTCTTTTTCTTTGCCGTTGGTGGGACTTTAAAAGTAGTCTCACCGGCAGGATTTGGGAGAGATAGCGGTCATTTACTCCCGTGGATTGTGTACGGTTTTGCAGGATGTATGATCCGAACCGTAGGGCGGGTGTGCTCAATTCGCCTATGACTTGGAGTATTCACACGTAGTATTGCTTGAGATATCAGCCATTGATGGGTGGCATGGGCCTTTCTCCCTCGGCACTTATTAGTTGGTAGGATCCCCCGTCGAACACTTTCTCGATGACGTATGGTCCTTCCCAGTTTGGCTCGAATTTTCCCTTGGCATGTCGATTGGGGATGATTGGTCTTTTGAGGACCAACACCAATTCGCCTTTCTTGAAACCGCGGAGACGGGTTATCTTGTCATAGGCCCATGACATTTGGGATCGGTATAGCTCTAGATTTTGCTGCACCGCGATCCTCTTTTCTTCGAGGGCGTCAAGCTCTTCAAGCCGAAAGAGCACGTTTTCCTCCTCCGTCAACTCGTGCTGAACGGGCATTCTTAAGCTTGGAACTTCGACTTCGAGGGAGAGGACCGCCTCCACTCCGAAGATCAATGAGTATGGAGTGGACTGAATTGGAGTACGGTGCGTGGTACGATATGCCCACAACGCCTCGTGAAGTTTGAGATTCCAGTCTCTCTTATTGGCTGAAGCATTTTTCCTCAGGAGCTTGCATAGAGTCTTATTGAAGGCTTCGGCCAGCCCATTGGCTCTTGGATTATAGATGGAGGAATATCTCCAGTCTATCTTGTGCTGAGTAGCGAACTTTAAGACTTTGAAGCTCTTGAAAGAAGGCCCGTTGTCAGAAAAGATTCTTCTTGGTGTACCGAAGCGGTATAGAATATTATGCTGGAAGAATGTCAGAATATCTTCTGTCTTGACTTCTTTTAGCGGGACAGCTTCAGCCCATCTGGAGAAGTAGTCTTTTGCAGCCAGTATGAACTAGTGGCCTTTAGATGACGGAGGATCAATTGGACCAACTATGTCGGTGCCCCAAACTTCGAAGGGCCACGACGCCACAGTAGGATGCAACGGATTGGGATGCTTGTGAATGAAATCGCCGTGAATTTAGCAGATATAACATTTCTTTGCATGCTCTCCGCAATCCCGTATCATGGTGGGCCAGTAATACCCAAGCCATTTGATCTAAAGCCGCATTTTGGGGCCGGACTGGTGAGCCTCGCAGACGCCTGAGTGAACTCCTTTCATAACTTTTTAGGCTTCGGCCGATGACAGGCACCTGAGCCAGAGTTGGTCATATGACCTGCCGTATAGCGTGTCATTTACAAACACATATCGGAGAGCTCTCTTCTTCAGCTGAATCCTTGCAGATTTTCCTTCTGGCAGCTTGTCATATCGGAGGTACTCTTTGAAGGGTTCTCTCCAATCGGGCTCGTCTTTGATGATCGAAGCTTCTTCGGCCGGAGTGCTCTTCTGTTCCGCGCTTTCCTCTTCTCATAGAGAGACTATGGGTAGAATTTGCCGACTCCTGACTGTGATCAGAATTTCGTCCATTTTAGGATCAGCCAGCTCCTTGGCTAAGCGAGCGAGTACGTCAGCCTTTCCATTCAACGCTCTAGGGACTGTCATTAGTTCAATATGAGTGAACCGTTTCATGAGTTCCACCACTCGGTTTCGATATCGAGCTAACTCAGGTTTGTATATCTTATAGTCGCCACTTACTTGGTTGACGACAAGCTGAAAGTCACCGTAAACCCGTATTCGAAGGATTTCCATTTCTATGGCGAGCTCCAGACCAGCTATCAGAGCTTCATACTCGGCCTCATTGTTTGTGCGAGGCTCGGTGAGAGCAAAAGAAAGCCGTAGGGTTCCCATTGATGGCGTGATGAACACTAATCCTATCCCTGCTTTTATCTCCGGGATGCTTGATTTACTGAAGGTCCTTATCGATGAGGCCACATCGAAGTAGAGCTCCCAACATGGCTCGTCATTCTCGAGATGCAGCACTTGTTCGTCGGGTAGCTCACAATTAAGCGGTGACCCCTCTGATACGGGATGAGCAGCAAGGAAGTCTGCGAGAGCTTGCTCTTTTATTGCTCTCTGAGGAGTATAAATTATGTCAAACTCAAGTAGCATGACAGCCCATCTTGCCATTCTGCCGGCTAGGCTTGCTTTGGTCATCAAGTGTTTGAGCGGGTCGACCTTGGAGATCAGCATAACCAGATGATCGAGCAGATAGTGCCGCAGCTTCTTCACAGCAAATATCAAGGCCAGGCATTGCTTTTCGATCGGGGAATAGTTATGTTCCGCCCCAACTAGAGTTCGACAGAGGTAGTAAAATGCATTTTCTTTTCCCTCCTCGTTGTTCTAGACAAGGAGTGCACCGAGTGACTCATCTAGCGCGGCAGTGTAGAGAATCAGCGGTTTATTTGGAATGGGTGCGGCTAGTATTGGAGGGCGCAACAAGTACTGTTTAATGCTTTTGAACGCTTCTTGACATTCGGCATCCCAGACAAAAGGAGCTCCTTTCTTCATGAGCTTTGAGAAAAGTCTACATCTCCCCGATAAATTTGAGATAAACCTTCGTATATAAGCAAGCTTGCCTTGAATAGATCTTAGCTGCGTCAGATTCTTCGGAGGGGGCATCTCCATGATGGCCTTTATCTTGGATGGGTCAACTTCAATCCATCGATGTCGGACTATGATGCCCAGGAATTTTCCCGATGACACGCCAAAAGCGCACTTTAGAGGATTCATTTTCAGATCGTATTCCCTCAATCTAGTGAGAACGGTCCTAAGATCTTGGATGTGATCGGCCTTCACTTTAGTCTTGACGACCAGATCATCAACATAACATTCGACGACTTTATGGATTAGGTCATCAAAGATATCGGTCATTGCCCTCTGATACGTAGCACCTGCGTTCTTCAGTCCGAACGGCATCACCTTATAGCAATATATTCCGATCGGGGTTCGGAATGTAGGGTTGCTAGGCACGCGCACAAGGGTCTACGAGGCATCAACCATGCCCGATTAAAAATTTAGCCGTGCCGAACAACCCGAATACGGAACTTTAAACTAGAGATTAGGCGAAAACTAACATGCTAAACATTTTAACACTAAGTGAGAGGGATTACAACCTTTGTAGATCCGGTCCTTCACTTCATATGCTCCGTGTTGTGGTCCCTTCGCTGCGATCATCGGGATCCGGACTCTCGAGAGGCTCCACGAAGAGAAAGACGCAACCTTTGCTTCCGATCTTCGATACTAAGATGATTTACCTTGAAGTTTCTTTAACACAAGCTAACACTCATGAAATGATGTGAACACCCTCATCTAAATGGCAAGGGAAGATGAGGATGATGAAGTAGGATTTTTTCTCTCTTTATTTATCTTTTTCTCATATTTATCCATCACAAAAATCAAAGCAAGAAACCATTTCAAGCAAAGAAGAAGAAGGAAGAAGATGATGAATAATCTTAGAATCCTTTTGTGATGAATAGGAAAAGAAATGATATGATGAATAATGTAACCATGGTCAAACTAACCCTTGTAGAGATTTGACTAAGGTTAAAGGTTTGGTTAGGTTAAGGAAATATCTAGCATAATATCTTAACAAAGACAAAGAAAGAAAGCTTCTAGAAACTTCTAGAAAACCTTAACCCTAATCAAACCCTAACCATGTTTAATCTCTACTAAACAAGTGGCATTAGTTATCATATCATGTTACAATATTATATATCACATATATAATATTTATCGTAACATAAGAAAATAATACAATTAACATATATCGTATATATATCAATGTATTAATCCGGGTGAGAAAAAGAATCTTTTAGTGAGCAAATATTAGTTAATGCAATTTAATATATCATATATATTATTATACATTAAATTATCGAATCAACACTTGATCCGACAATCCGGCTATATCGCATATAACCGACTAATATTTATCCGTACCGATTCATCGAATCAATACTTGATCCGATGACCCGGCTGATATCAAATATCGCGAGAATATAATACGATATCACATATCGCATTATCCTCGGTCCCGCACATATCACATATGTGCTCCTACTCCGTTTTGCCTGAGTCAAGAAACCTCTGTGTAGGACTCTAAAGAATCGTCAATACGCCGGCAGTAGGTGATGATCATATCAATCACCCACAAGCTGCAAGCGGTCAGCTAAACGTAACAGCTACCCAGGTATTGAGCGCTCAGAAGATCAACAAGCAAGCCTGTACATTCTCCTGTGAATCCAAACAGTAACACTCCCGTACAGTCCGGTCTCGTCGTCTGATATGTTGCATATCTCGCCTAGGGGTGGTAAACGTCAGACCCCTGTAGCTCGATAAGTCGTGTCGATATGAGGTCTATAACAGTTCGAGAAACTACTGATAACACTTATTAGTAAATCTCAGCAACCCTGGCCAGGGATTTCCGGTTATAGCCAATCGAACACAGCACAACATCAACTCCCTATACCGGGAGAGACGAATCCCCTCCTATCGCTCATTGCCTCCATGTGATTCGGGACTGTACCCAAAAGCCACCTTTTTGCACGCCCTCTTGGATGTGGTATGATGGAAATCAAAGCACAGTGGGAATCACACAAGACTCTATGATGATCTCGGGTCGACAGACTACTCTGTACCAGTGTCACCGGAGAACTGCCATCTGACGTATGGTATAATACCATCTGGAAGTTCTCGGCGAGTCCGTCCAGTGTACCCAGTCTCTACTGAGCACCCGTACACCATCCTTGATGTCAAACACTGATGGATATGGGATCATCCATCGTCCATCATATGGATCAAGATGCGTATACGCTAGTCTACTCTGGTGCATCAATGCCCTGTCTCGATACACCCACGACTAGGAACAGTTATAGGATGTACTCGTCGACTACCGTGGCCCCACTAGTATGATCTCATCATAGTCCCAGTAGTCGAGTACATATCCTAAGGGCTTTATCAACATGTAATATAGAGACAATCAGAGTACATGTTAAGATAAAGTACAACCAGATAGCATACTATCATGTCGAGCAAGAAAGTCCTCCCTATATATGTCCTAGCATCCACTACAATATACATCGTATGTACAGTAATGGCCTCTAGGACATACATATAACTAACAATCTCCCACTTGCACTAGGGCCATCTGTTATGGTATCGCATACCCAACAATTAGCTGCGGTTGAAGTATCTCATACTCAACCATCCCATAAAAGTCTCTACTGGGAAAAAGGCCTTTTTGAGTGGATTCGCGCTGTTGTCCTCTGTGTCTACTCTCCTAACCTCGATCTCCCTGAAGATCAACCATCTCCATGATCAGGTGATACTACCTAAGAATTATATCTGGATTTCTGATGGGACGGTAGTTCCTTGGCATAAGCCACAACTCCATTGTTACACAATGGTAGGAACGAAATTCATCGCATGAACTTATAAATATCCAGACTGCCTCTTTGGTAGCATCCTTGGTAACGATGTATCTTGCCTTTAATCATCTAGTATGTCACGGTATCTAGCTTGGAACTCTTCCTAACATACCGTCCCTCCACTGAGGGTAAAGACAATGCCTGCGACTGACATTCAGTCGTCCTTATCACCCTGGAACCTTTCCAGTGTTCTCCTCAGGATCGATTGATACCATCTCACTACAACTAGTGAGTATCCTAACATCCAATTAGATCTATCTCATAGATCCAAAAAAACCCAGGATTTAGGAGGTATCACTTTGATCCTATATGGAGAATCCTTGTGATAAGCGGAGATTGACCGAGCGTAGCATAGGAAACTCCTTCCCTATCAAGAGTATGTCATCCACGTACTCTACGAGGATCACCACCATACTTTCTACTACCCTTTTTGTATATTCAAGGTTTATCTACCATTTTGATGAAGTCAAACTCTTTGACTACCACATCAAAACAGATGTTCCAACTCCGTGATGCCTGTTTTATCATATAAAACATCTTGCACACGTTTCCGCTGCTCCCACTGTCTACGAAGCCCTCTGGCTGTGTACTTATAGACGCTATCTTCTAAATAATCATTTAGAAAAGCAGTCATGACACCCAACCACCAGATATCATAGTCATGGTATGTAGCCGTGGCAAGTAGGATCTGGATGGACTTAAGCAAAGATCCTTAGAAAAGGTTTCAACATAATCCATACCTGGTCTATGATGCAAACCTTTAACAAGTCTAGCTTTGAAAGTCTCAACCTTTCCATGTACACCAAGTAATCTTCTCAAGATATACTTGCTCCTGATGGGGATTTAACCCTTCAGATAAAGAAACCAAAGTCCATACTTTGTTGGTGTATAAGGATTCCATCTCAGATCGATAAGCACCCAGCCATTCTTACAGAGTCCCACTCCTGATGGCCAGCTTGAAACCAGTTGGGTCATCATCTCATGATGCAATCCTCGCTCCCACTGTCATAGAGAAACCGAAGTATCTCTCAGGTGGGTGAGGAACCCTACTAGATCGGCGGAGAGGCTGAGGTTCGTTGGTAACTATTGAATCTTTTAGTTTTATCAAATCATCTGCTGTAGTTTGTACAGCTGGAACATTTCCAGTTCTACGTAACAGAACTTGCCTCGAGCTTGTCCGGATTTTGCTTTTTAGACATAGGCCGGACAACCCCAAATCTTAACAAACTTAAGATATGGGCTCTTCCCTTTCCATATCACATATGAAGTGGTAGGCAACTGATTTGATTTGAACCCTATTCAATAGGTATGCAGCTTCTCAAGCGCATAACACCCAAAAGGAAATAGGAAACTCAGTAGTACTCATCATAGAGCACACCATATCAAATAGGGTGCTATTGCTCCGCCCCGATACACCGACGTGCTGTGGTGTATACGGAGGAGTAATGCTGAGAGAGAATCTCATTCTCCTTTAGAATAGTCCAGGAATTCCGTGCTCAAGTATTCTCCTCCTTGATCTTATGAAAGGACATAATACTTATACCCGTATTTTGGTTCTCTACTTCTAACTTATATTCTGTGAATATCTCAAAAGCTTCGGACTTGTGTTTCAGCAGGAACATATGTCTGAATCTTGAGAGATTATCAGAGAATGTAATGAAGTACAAAGAACCGATCTTGGCATATGTAGACAGGGGACTTTCATACATCAGCATGTATCAATCCCAAAAGTTTACTAACTCTTTCTCTGTTTCCAACAAACAGAGCTGTGGTCATCTTATCTTTGTGACATGACTGGCAAGTTTCATAAGATGTAAATTCAAACTAATTTAAATATGTATCTATATGTAACTTCAGCCAGTCGGATCGCATTGATATGACCCAGTCTACAATACCTCAAGAAGGATTCATTCATTTCTGAACTCTTCCTCTTGTGTGTGTTCCGTATACTAAGAACTGTAGTTTGATTTAGAACGACAATGCTTTTAGATAACGTGCCTGAACCGATCAACTCTTGATATAGGAAATGTTCAAAACATTATCCAACAATACAAAATTATATCCTTTCTTTACTAATAAAGAGACTGATATGATTTTGTATATCAGGTTCGGTATCTAATAACATTTGATCAGAATCAATGTATTCTGGTAATACAGGGTGATAGTGACCAACAGACTTGGCTGCAACACTTGCACCGTTTTCTATCTCATGAAACTTATCACCCGTTCTCAGTTCTCTACCTATCTGTAGCCCATGTAACAGATTACATATACGGGATCCTGATGCGGTATCACATACCCAGGACGTAAAGGATACTGAGAAACAGTTCTCTGTAATGAACACACCCGAAAAAGATGCATCAGCATGCACTTTCTTCGTTTGGGCAGCACGGGAAATCTGGTATTCCCCAATTTCCTGCTCTGTCTTATAACAATTATAAGTTGGAGCGGGACCAACGTTCCCCAGCTCAGTATAACAAGCGGGTTCGGTCAATATATCCGTATTATCATCTTGATTAAGGCGTGATATGGTCGCTACCTGGAGAGAGAGAGAGAAGAAAACACTTAGCGTATGCTCTTGCAAGATTAGATTGGTTATATAATATATCTAATCAGGATGTCTCCCACTGTTTTAATCAAATCTTCCTTCAAACCCTAAAAGGAAAGACTAGCCGGGATTAATTACACGCTACAAGTTCGCCAATCTTTCAGCCAGGCCAGTGTCGGTACTTTGAGGGAGGTCCCCCGTGCTTTCGCACGAACCTAATTAAAGTAAACCTCGTTTTCCCAGAGGCGTAACCCCATTAACACCTTTCTAGACACCTACTTGATCGGCTAATTGTAATGTGTAAAACTCTCCCAGGAGTAACTTTTACTCGCAGCGGGTATCGGGATCCAACTATCTCATAGAAGGTATGCAATCTCATTGCAAATTTCAACACTTGAAATTCCCAATAATATTTTACCCCTAGTGACTTATGACCTTAACTATGGTCAACAAATCATAAGCACTAGTCAAGTTCTACCCGTCATTTCTTGATTAATTAGACCCACCCACATGACCCTTAACTAAGGTCAACAAAGTCATATGACTGTCCTAACTAATCGCATCATATGCTATATAGGAAGACATCACTTAGCTACCGTACACTGTGCCTTAACTATGGTCAATAAACACAGCACGAATACTAAGTACTCTACTTCCTAAAATGACGGAGGGTTACGATAGGTTTTTAAGAAAACCTATTGCGTAATGAACTTGATATCGTTGTAGAATCGAGTGATTTTAAATGGAGTGTTTTTGAGGCTTTTCTAGTTTTGCTAAAGGGGTCACTCCCGGTGAAGGGATCGTCGGCCCTTTCCTCATCGAATAAGGTGCAGGATATTTCAAAAATATCACTATGCAAAGCAGAAACTATAGAACCAATCAAAAGACAAACCGAGTTTGTAGCATCTGCCAGTTATTGCTAAAGGAGTCACTCCCGGTGAAGGGATCTCGGTCCTTTCCTTATCGAATAAGGTGCTGGATGTTCTACAAGGAACACCGCTATGCAAAGCAAGAACTGTAGCTACCAGTTTTTATAAACAAATTTCTACAACATCTTAGGTTTCTTTTATTTCATTAATCTCATTAATGAAGTCCCATTTTATTATGCTTCGCAAGCATCACATTTGAAAACGAAATCTGCAATATAACATTTATCTCATATATATATAATATAAACATTCGTCTCAGGCAGTAATATGATCTCATCACAGAACATTGCAGCAGAAGAACATATATGAAATATTGGATATACTAGGACATCCGTTTTTTCAATACGAGCCAGTATAAAACACGGATTCCACGGTCGCGATAAATAGCCAAACCCACATCCCTAGACCCCTACGAGAGCGGCAAGTAACACTGCCAATTCTAGGGTTAGGAGACCCGGTCTCGACTCCTCGAGATGGTCTCCCACTGGACCCTAGAACCCGGTTACTTGTGCTCCCCGCCTTGGGTCTACCTAATGCGGAAAAGTAAATAATATACAACGGTGACATCTTCCGCTACCTGGAAGTGCCCTAATAAAAGAATATTACATACAAATGAATTTTACATGAATCAAAAAGAAAAACTCTCATCTCACATAAAACCCCCGGCTATTCAAACGCGACGATCCAATACAACATATCACAGCAACACATAATATCTCATATCATCAACGTATGCAAGTATGTGTATCCCGATTGTCGTTGATGTATAGCAACGAAGCCGGCGATACACCACATACTACGCTTACGGTCACAGAAAAGAAAGTGTAAAACTACAACAGTTGGAATCCGCAACTACCCTAGACATCGCATGCCTAATCAAATGAATTCCTTAGACATCGCATGCCTAATAATTATAAACCCCGCATTTTAGTCTCATTATCAAAAACTCTTTTCAATATCAAGTCGGGCAATTCAACAAGATTCCCGACGTCCTGATCGAATGCTCGTCGCAAACTTTAATAGACGGCCGCACCCCCGATACCGTCGACGAAGTGCACCAAGGCGGAACACCGCTACCGCGAGCACCCGAACGGATGCTTTCGGCGACGGGGTTCTCCTACAGTCACTTGGTCGGGGCTATGGGGCGTGGCTGTCTATTAAATTTACCCGGCGAGTATCCGCGTACGCTACGTGATTGCGACGGACTTTTGATCACATCAAAATTCTGTGGCAACCGATCATCTGAGACTAAACTGCTATGTTTATAATATTCAAATCAGTTATCTCATAACTACCTGTGGATTCCAATTATTGTATCACATTCCAGATAAATAGAAAAAGTTAAACTTTCCGATCGTATCATCAAACACCCAAGATTTCCCCAATATATCTCAACACTTGAAATCAGTTTAAAAACATCCATCACATGCCACAGTATCAATGGTCCAGCCGTAGAAGGGTCAAGCCAACGCCTCACATGTGGCACGCCGTACTGCCCCAAACCCTAAGGTTCAAAAGGCAGTTCAAGACGGTCACATAATCGAGTTAAGGTTTGTTGTCTTCTAGAGGGTCCACCGAGTTACTTGCACGACTTAGAACATTCTTAAACACGAGAAAAAATCCAACTTTTGAAAAATTTTCCGACAGGGGAAAAAGTGAGTTATTGATATCCGTTCGAACTTTTTAACAGTTTCTAAAAATTATCCGGAAAACACACATAGACAAAATCTGATAATCCGATCGAATTATCGAATCCCTAAACAACCCCAGAAAACTCAACAGGAGAATAAATATTAAAAATTCCCAGAAAATCCAGCATATTAAAATAGGAGTTACTGTGCAAACAGGAGATGCTGACGTCATCATTTCGCCGCGGAACCGCCGCAGAAGGCATGCTTCTGCCGCGGTTCCGCCGCGCTTTATACTGTTCATCAAAAACTTTTTGCACCGTAATTCTTATAATTCCCTGCTGAATTTTTTAAGCATTTTTAATGTGGAAAAATCCCAGTTTTTAGAAAAAGTCCAGAGAGCGGGTTTTATCGGGGTTTCGGGTTTCGATCGGACTTTAAATTTCGTCAAGACTTCGCCTAAAGCTCTAGCTTGGCTCTGATACCACGGTAGGGTTGCTAGGCACGCGCACAAGGGTCTACGAGGCATCAACCATGCCCGATTAAAAATTTAGCCGTGCCGAACAACCCGAATACGGAACTTTAAACTAGAGATTAGGCGAAAACTAACATGCTAAACATTTTAACACTAAGTGAGAGGGATTACAACCTTTGTAGATCCGGTCTTTCACTTCATATGCTCCGTGTTGTGGTCCCTTCGCTGCGATCATCGGGATCCGGACTCTCGAGAGGCTCCACGAAGAGAAAGACGCAACCTTTGCTTCCGATCTTCGATACTAAGATGATCTACCTTGAAGTTTCTTTAACACAAGCTAACACTCATGAAATGATGTGAACACTCTCATCTAAATGGAAAGGGAAGATGAGGATGATGAAGTAGGATTTTTGCTCTCTTTATTTATCTTTTTCTCATATTTATCCATCACAAAAATCAAAGCAAGAAACCATTTCAAGCAAAGAAGAAGAAGGAAGAAGATGATGAATAATCTTAGAATCCTTTTGTGATGAATAGGAAAAGAAATGATATGATGAATAATGTAACCATGGTCAAACTAACCCTTGTAGAGATTTGACTAACGTTAAAAGTTTGGTTAGGTTAAGGAAATATCTAGCATAATATCTTAACAAAGACAAAGAAAGAAAGCTTCTAGAAACTTCTAGAAAACCTTAACCCTAATCAAACCCTAACCATGTTTAATCTCTACTAAACAAGTTGCATTAGTTATCATATCATGTTACAATATTATATATCACATATATAATATTTATCGTAACATAAGAAAATAATACAATTAACATATATCGCATATATATCAATGTATTAATCCGGGTGAGAAAAAGAATCTTTTAGTGAGCAAATATTAGTTAATGCAATTTAATATATCATATATATTATTATACATTAAATTATCGAATCAACACTTGATCCGACAATCCGGCTATATCGCATATAACCGACTAATATATATCCGTACCGATTCATCGAATCAATACTTGATCCGATGATCCGGCTGATATCAAATATCGCGAGAATATAATACGATATCACATATCGCATTATCCTCGGTCCCGTACATATCACATATGTGCTCCTACTCCGTTTTGCCTGAGTCAAGAAACCTCTGTGTAGGACTCTAAAGATTCGTCAATACGCCGGCAGTAGGTGATGATCATATCAATCACCCACAAGCTGCAAGCGGTCAGCTAAACATAACAGCTACCCAGGTATTGAGCGCTCAGAAGATCAACAAGCAAGCCTGTACATTCTCCTGCGAATCCAAATAGTAACACTCCCGTACAGTCCGGTCTCGTCGTCTGATATGTTGCAAATCTCGCCTAGGGGTGGTAAACGTCAGACCCAAGTAGCTCGATAAGTCGTGTCGATATGAGGTCTATAACAGTTCGAGAAACTACTGATAACACTTACCAGTAAATCTCAGCAACCCTGGCCACGGATTTCCGGTTATAGCCAATCGAACACAGCACAACATCAACTCCCTATACCGGGAGAGACGAATCCCCTCCTATCGCTCATTGCCTCCATGTGATTCGGGACTGTACCCAAAATCCACCTTTTTGCACGCCCTCTTGGACGTGGTATGATGGAAATCAAAGCACAGTGGGAATCACACAAGACTCTATGACGATCTCGGGTCGACAGACTACTCTGTACCAGTGTCACCGGAGAACTGCCATCTGACGTATGGTATAATACCATCTGGGAGTTCTCGACGAGTCCGTCCAGTGTACCCAGTCTCTACTGAGCACCCGTACACCATCCTTGATGTCAAACACCGATGGATATGGGATCATCCATCGTCCATCATATGGATCAAGATGCGTATACGCTAGTCTACTCTGGTGCATCGATGCCCTGTCTCGATACACCCACGACTAGGAACAGTTATAGGATGTACTCGTCGACTACCGTGGCCCCACTAGTATGATCTCATCATAGTCCCAGTAGTCGAGTGCATATCCTAAGGGCTTTATCAACATGTAATATAGAGACAATCAGAGTACATGTTAAGATAAAGTACAACCAGATATCATACTATCATGTCGAGCAAGAAAGTCCTCCCTATATATGTCCTAGCATCCACTACAATATACATCATATGTACAGTAATGGCCTCTAGGGCATACATATAACTAACACAGAATGCTGTGTGTTTCTCATCCTCGGGTGACATCTTGATCTGATTATGTTGCGCCACGGCAGCGCCCCGGCCGTCTATCCGAGGCCAAAATGCGGAATCAAAATTTTTCCTTACTTGGAAACCGGCGCTACCGCGGACAATGAAAACCCAGATCGTTAACCATTAACCTATACTAGCTAACAAGAGATGGGAAGGGAAGTATACCGAGTGATCCGAGTCCTCCGGTCTTCTCGTCATCGTCCCGATCTCCCGCGGAAAGTCTTGTCTCCACATCGTCGCCTCCTCGCCGGAAGGGCACCACATCGCCTGCGTCTTTTACGGGCTCCCGCCTCAATACCGAGGCAACTCGGGCATGAAGCCGACAACTCGACATGCTCAAGATATGCTGTAGAATGTGTAGTGTAGAGGCAATGTCTCATTTGGGGTTTGTTGCCTTTGAAGATGATGGAGGAATCAAGATTAGAAAAATGGTGCTTGCATTTTTCTAGCATGAAAATGAGATCAAGAATGAAACTCTCAAGATGAAGCTCTCATCTTCTCTTTTCTCAAATGTCATCAACCATATTGTAATGAGAATGGTGGAGGAAAGAATACAAAAACCACAACCTTAGAAGGAAGGTAATGGTAGTAAAAGCAAGTGGTGACCATAGCCAAAAAACATCATGATAACAATCTCACATCAACTTTCATCTCATTTCTAATCTTCATAAAGCAAGAAATGATGAAGGAAAAGAATGGTATCTAAAGATGCTATCATAATAAATACATTTGCAAGAAAACCCTCCACAATGTGTTATTTGCAAACTTGCAAATAACACCCTCCATCGGAAAAGTCCGGCCGGGAAAGAACAAAGGAAAACCGGCCGGAACGGAATGCAAACTGGCAACTCCAGAAAACTGGTCCCGTAATAAATTACAGGAAAACCCCGATACTGTGCATACACACCCGCATCTGTATACCGACCGGATACAAATGCAATGAGACAAAATCTACACTGTACTATACTAGGATCCGGCTTAAACCAAAGCCCGCTAGTAATATCCGTTCGATCCTGATCCGTGCAATACCGCACGTATCTGATCGAACCCTGCCATATATCCATACGGCCGCAAGTACAAACCATCTGATCCTGATCCGTGCAATACCGCACGTATCTGATCAGACCCTGCCATATCTCCATACGGCCTCTACAGCGTTTCGCCCGAAAGCTTGAGTAACTGTAAGTGTGGTGGACTCTAAAAACTCGTCAATACTATGGCTGTGGATTTAACCACTAGCACGTCAGAGGTATTAGCCAATACGTGACGGGCCACCAGCTATTGACCAAAAGGGACGTCGATGAGCGAACTCATCCTGACACCCTACTGAGCCTGTCAGTGACAATATCCGTACAGTCCGGTCCGTTCGTCTATGAGTATCACATGGCGGGCCTAGGGGGTTGGTAAAAGTCAGACCCCCAAAAGCGGTACAAGTCGTGTCGGAGCGTAGCCCAGAACGCCCTGAGATACTACTGGAATACCTACCAGTAAATCTCCTGCCTCGGCCGAGGGCTTTGCGTAATGGCTCTCCTAGACACAGCGCGACCTCACCCCCAATACCGGGAGAGACGAACCCCTGAAGATCCGCTCACTGCCTCCATGTGGCTCGGGACTGTACCCAACTAAAACCTGTTTGCACGACTCCTTTGAGCCGTGGTAGGGTAGTAATCAAAGTACAGTGGGAACTCACACGAGACAAATGACGATCTCAGGTTGATGAATTAACCTGTACACATGTCACCAGGGAACTGCTATCTGACGTCAGGTATAAGACCAACTAGCATGTTCCCGGCGAGTCCTGTCCGGTGTACTCATAACCCAATGAGCACCTGTATACATCTTAGGTGAACCAACTGACACCAGTGGCTTATGAGACCGGCCACCGCCCCTCGTCGGGGTCTCGACTGTATACACTAGTCTACTCTGGAGAATCGATGCCCTGTCTCGAAACTCCCACGACTAGGGACCTTATAAGGATGTGCTTATAGACTCCAGCTCTCACGTATATGATCGCCATCATACTGCCGGCAGTCAAGCAAGAATCCTAGGGGCTCTATCAGCGTGTAATAGCAACCTGTAAGGTCACCTGAAGCAGTACACGATGATAAAGGTAAACCAGATAGCATACTATCATCTCGAGTAAGACTGTTCTACCGGGATAGGTCCTCCCTCAATCATTGCAATCACGTGCCTGTGATCCAATAATTGACTCTGAGGGCACTATCTCCAACAATCTCTCACTTGCACTCAAGGCTAATTATTGCGATGTCGCATACTCACAGCCCGTGTGATACCGAACACCCAACTCCTCTACTAGTCAGTCGCACAAAGCCTGTTTGCGAAACTGTTGCGTTCGAGGAAAAGCCTCAGTGAGTGGATCCTCCGCGATGTTTCTTTCTATGTCTCTCTATATCTCAAGTTCGCAGAGAAAGCCATCTCCCGAAATGAGCAATACCTTTCTTAGAATATGTCTGGATATCCGATAGGACCTAGCTCATAAATGAACTCCAAATCCAAACTTCTTAGACTGTATCGTCAACTGAACTTAATCAGTATCCTGCGCCATGCCTCCCTCAGTATTGCCTTGGATCACCTGTCCAAAATACTGCCCCTCGTTTAGAGGGAAAGCTACAACTCTGACGATCACCCTGCCGTCCATGTCACCTTGGAAGCCTGGAATGATAACTGTCTCCTTAATGAGGCTGTCGTTATCATATCCCTAGAACATTCACTTATGTTCTACAACTGCTTCCGACTGTTCCTCCAGGATTGGATCAATATCAACTTATTGCATCTAGTGCAAGAACAACATCTGGTGTGGTACTTGACATCTGATGATTGACTCAATTGCCTAAGCAAGTGATCTGCCAATCATGCACATCCCTCTCTACTTTAGTCTATAAGACACCTTTAGAGAGGGTGACTCCATTACCTGCAGGTACACTACCGTGCCAGGAATCGTCCATTCTAAATACTCTTAGAATGCTGTCAAAGTACCCTGATTAGGAAACCACCCAAATCCAGATCTAAAACCATAGATCTAGTAACCAGAATGTCTGATATAATATCCAAGTCCTGTGTGGAGAAACCACTGTGTGACGACCAAAGTATAACCGATCGCAGTATAGGAATATCACTTCCTACTCTGTGTATGTTATCCAAAACCAGGACATCACACCCTACTACCTTCTTAACAGACCCATCCCCTATTCTGATGACGTCAAACCTATGACTGTCACATCAGAAATAGATGATCTATCTCCGCTATATCTGCTTTAGTCTATAGACATAAGCCTGATGTCCACCAATGCTTCCGCTGCTCCCACTGACTACGACAACCCTCTGGCAGAGTCATATAGACGTGCACTTCTAAAGCTAGTTTAGAACGACGCTATACTCATCCTCCTGCCGGGTCTCGCAGCCTGGAACAACAACAATGGCAAGTGTGGGTAAACAAGAACTTCCCTGTCACCGTCCTTGAGGCTACCGGAGTACCTCTCGGGTGCCTGAAGTTACCCACCTTATCTGCGGAGTGGCCAATGGAATGTCAAATCAGATTGAATCTTTAGGTTCCTTATCAAATCTTCAGTAATCGTTTGCGGTTCTGGAATCACTTCCAGTTCTACCATACTCCCACTACTGTTTTCTGAAAAATAACCATTTCCTTTTAAAATGTGGTGAGTTAAGAACAATATCACTATTGATCTTCCAGATGGTAGAAAGTCAACCCTCGTCATAGCCTGGGTCAACCCACAAACAGCCATTACAGAAACGTGCCTTGAGTTGTCCAGTGTCTGGTTTTAAGCATAAGCCGGACAACTCCCCGTACCTTAACATCGTTAAGATATGAACTGTTCTATATCCAATATAGAACCAGAGGCACTGATTTAATTGAACCAGATTCAAATCATGCAGCTATCTCCAGTGCATGTCAACTAAATGGAAGGAGGCCGATCAGCGTTACGCAACTTAGGAATGCTTCTAATTATGAGTAACCTGAAAGAGAAGCAAGTTCTCATTACTATCAACTGAATACCATACACAAGTATCTACATCTTCGATCACCTTGAAGAATCCCGATACTTGCGATACCTGGTTCTCTACTCTATTCTTATACCAATAACTCCTCAAAACTCAGACCCTGTGTTTCTACGAAACACATGTCTAAGAATTAGAGTAGTTAAAAGTAAATAGAATATAGTATGAGGACCAACACCTCTGTCCTAATGGACACTGGACAACATACAATACTCTGTATAAGTCCGCCGAGTCTAGCTCTTTCACTGTGTGTCGTAGGTTGAAAACTGTACTTATGGTTAAGAAGAATTACACCGTTGTTTAATGCTCCATACCTAACCATCCACTGATATAGGTAAATTTCATCGACATAATATCAAAAGGTATATCTCACTCTATGAAAATAGACGTACAGATATATCAATTTGAAATTGGTGCACAACAGCGGATATTCAAAACCATATATTTGCCGACCGGCAAACAGCCCAGGTGATCTCCTCAAATATCACCGATTACAACGAATCCCGATATAATGAGGATGATCACCCAATTCCCAATAACTTACTCCCACTCATCATCTGTAAAACCATACAGATGTGAGAATCAAACATGGTAAATACATACCCTGGAGCAAGTGTCTAATCGGGAAATCAGTTTTCTTTTAACAGTACACAGTAGAACTGAAACATTGAAATGTTTCGATGGGGTATCCTGGTATTTCTAGTAATGCCTCTACCATTATCCAGATTCACAACTACAACCTTATAATTCTTTGCCACCTCTCCAAATCCCTTTATATGTCTTTAGTCATTACCTTCTGCACACCCTTTAGGCCAAATGGTTTTCTTCCTTCCCTACCGTTCGGCACCAGCCTATGGTTTGGAAGAAGACTATCCAATAAGCATAATGGGTGTACTGTCCTAGTCCTAGGAGCACTCGCAATGCCAGAGAAGGTGAAGATAAAAGACAACCGAATAAACCTTATTCCTCCTGGACCATAATCCATCCCCGAACTGGAACAAGTTCCTTTCGAGTTCGTATATAACCATACGATGGAGTATCCAATAAACTGTGGATCTTCGTAGTGATACGGAGTGTCCTGGAGAAATACAAAGGTGATTTAGGATTGGCGAAGAAATACTTGGTTTGGTCGTGAATATCAGTTGCAATTTACTTGGTTTGGTCGTGAATATCAGTTGCAATTTACTTTGCCCTCTTACTAATCCCTTGCTTTGTCTTAACTTAATACCTTCTGCACACCATCGTTATGCTAATTGGTTTTCTTCATTCCCTACCGGTCGGCACCAGTCTAAGGTTTGGAAGAAGACTATCCAATTTGCGTAATAGGTGTACTATCTCCTAAACCAAGGAGTACTCGCAATGAGAGAGGGTGAAAAGAAAAGACAACTGAATAATCCTATTCGTTTTCTCCAGAACTAGAAACCATCCTCGAAGTCCTTCGAGTTCGTATATAACCATACGATGGTTTTGTCCAATGGAAGTGGACGTTCGTAGTAATACGGGGTGTCCTGGAGAAAAGGGTAAAAGTAGGAGTGGCAATGAGGTTTGCAAATCTGACAATCCAAAAGCCAGTGTTAAGAAGGTTCGGTCAACTTGGTCACTGAGTCATAGTCTTAGGGTCGGGTCAATGGTCGCTGCCAAAGAGAGAGAGAAAAGAAACACTCAGCGTGCACTCTAACCTAGATCAGAATGGTTATCACTTTGTCTAATCTGGAAACCTCCCACTGTACCTCAAATTCTCCTCCAAACCTTAAAGAAGAATTAGTCGGGGTCACCCGAGGAGTAAACTAACTCATCAGTGGGAATCGGGATCCAACTATCATCGCATGATAACTTGACGGAATCCACTCAAGTCACCTGATCAGTCGAAAATATTGCATATCTTAGCCGGCAATTTCCTCATCATTTGCATACATATAGAAGTGTACGGTATTCATAATTCACATATTAGCAAATCGGTCGCAAAATATCAGATTACATGTATTCGACCTTAAAACCAGCATTTCTAGGGAAATTGACTGCATTTCATCACATGGCATATTTTCTATATCTTGCAACCCGTGTTTCGAAGTCTGTGCAGGAAAGGAAAGCTTGCTCGATCATTACACCGCTCGAAAGATACGTAAACTCACTAATTTCAAATCTGGTATCATTACAAAGGAGCAATTGCAAATCAACATATCAAAGGAAGCTATAAACTACAGTACAAGACAGCAGCTAAAAGACCAAGGCCTAAGCCTCATACATAGCCGCGGATCCGCGGCATGGGCTTGCTAAGGCCGCGGATCCGCGGTGGGTCCAAGGGTTCAGACTCCCAAATTTGCACCAGAACTCCTGTCTAAGCTCCTACAGTTCAGAAATGCACTCCAACTTCCAGAAGACTCCAGGGATTTCTACCAGATCAGCAAACACTTTGAGCTTCACTAAATTAGCCTATCATTCTAGAACTTTCCCTAAACCCTAGCTTAAACCCTAAGCTAGCTCCTAACAAACTCCTTCTAGAAACTCCTCAACAAACTTTTGGAGGGAACTACCATTTCAAATCTAGACCTAGGGTTTGGGAGTTCTATAAATAAGACCCTAGGCTCATGATCCAAACATTATTCAACCTTGGACATAATTCAACCTTGGGAATTATTCATCCAATTAGTGAATCTATCCCCAATCTATCTCTCTTTTCATCTCCTTCTTCCACAAGTTTAGTGAGAGAGCTTGTAGGAAACCCTAACCCTAATTCCAATTGAAATCAAGAATCCCGAGTACCCATTAAGCAAGAAGCCTTACAACCTTTAGGAGCGGAGCCGATCTTCAACAGAGCAAGCGATCCGAGCCGATCCACGACTCACGAAGCCGAGCGACGCCCGATCAACGATCTAGATTCTTCTTCTTGTAGTTCTTGAAGCAAATGTAATCAAAATTGTTGAGATAAATAAAGGTGATATTCTTTTATCTTGTTTTCTTTAAATTCTGCATCATGCTATCTTTACAATGCGTAAATCTTTTCTGTGTGGTGATGTGTGAATAAAACTCCGCTCGTCGAGGAGTCGAGACGGATAATAGAATGATGATGTAACATAGCTTTAATCGATTCTTGAGTCCTACGAGTTTTGTAAACCCTAGCAAGTTCAAGAAACGACGACCCATTTCGTTTCGATGCTTTCTTGATTGACATCGATCGAAATTGGGGAGTTACGATCGTTTCTTGAATTTGGTAGAGGCTAGAAAAGGAATGATATCGACGAAAGAACAAGGGTTATAGGATGAAACCCTTGTTTCACGAGAAAGCCCCAACTCTCGTCGATGATCATCGATCTAGTATCAATCCTTCGAAGGACAAGAACACGATATCTTTAGATTACATCACGTCTATTGATCCTATCGATTCCTACGAGCCTCTTTTAGATTCTTGATTGTTGATTGGAAATATTATCGAAACACCGATTCTTGATTGTTTATAGTTTCTTGATTCTTGAATAAAGAATAGTGACACTCGAATACAAATCATTCTTGAATCATGTTTTCTTTTATTGTTGCTTAACTTTTCATTTCAAACGTATCAAAGATATAAATGAATCGTGCAATCCCTGTGGACGATCCGCACTCATTCATGAACTACAATTGACACCGTAGTTTGATTGCGGTCAAAATATTTTTTGGTTGTGAAGTTCTTTACAAATTTTCTACATACTACACAACGGGAAAAAACGATCAATCAAAATGGCGCCGTTGCCGGGGATCGCGCGCTAATTCGTTTACATTTTTTAGTTTGAAGTGAAAGAATTATTACATTCTACTTCTTGAAAGCAAAATTCGTACAAACTCTTAAACGTATGTTGTGATTGACTGCAAGGTGATCTGGAGCATTCTGTGTTGTGGAAAAATTATTTGGAAAATACCACAGAACCGAGGGAAGTAACATAAAGCAACTGTTGAAATTCTGTACAGTGTTCTCACTGTTGGAGCGCGGATCAGCGGCCTGAACCCAGTAAATGCGGCGGATCCGCGGCTAAGTTGGGTTTTCTCTACATAATTTTCAGTGCAGGTACTTTCTTGCTCTCTCCCCTCTCCTCTTTTAGCTCCAATTAACCCTTTGCTGCAGGATTCTTTGCAAATAAATCGCAGCGCCGCAAAAGCAAATTAAAAATTGTGCGTGATTTTGATTTCTTGGTTGTTTGCATTATAATACGGAAATTTAAGGGGCACGGCCAAATCCAAATTAGGTGGGGATTTCATTACCCTTCCTAGGCCCCGAAAATGGCAAAACTTGCATCCGTATTACCCTCATTAATTAAAAGAAATCTAGAGAAGACTCTAAGGACTGTCGCGCTCAATTAGGACAAGAGAAGGCCGTGGGTAATTCATTGCTTATCCGCGTTTTCTTATGGTGCCTAAGGCGAGTGTGTCTAAGGCTAGTGGTTTTTAATTAGGCCTACTACTTACGTAGTGGAGTACCTTCCCACTTACCTGGCACTCATCCGGCCACAGGGGGACAAAGAGGCAGTGGAGGATTCTATCCTGCGACTTGTCTTTTGGCAGTTAGGAGCGGTCTAGAGCCGGACCTAGGTGACCACTAGATTCTAGGGTTGTGTGCTGCATTTGTTTTGTCGCATCATTTTTTTTTAAAAAATCCGTCCCTTTTTCAAAAGCAAACACCGCATTCATTTACCCCTAATTATAAGCCAACGCTGCCACTTGTACTAACCCTTTTTAGTGCAAGATAGGCTGGACACGGGATTCTAGTGCCCGTTTAGTCCGCGTACCCTTTATCGACTCCGAAGTCGATATTTCTCCATTTACCTTTTCTTTACCTACTACCACACCCACACCGATGGATCCGAATCCATCAAACTTCTTTAACCCTAATCTGCCGCCGTCCGTTGGTGCGCAGAATCCTCCCCACATTTCTCTCCAGGAAAGATGCTATCCACATAGAGGTCCTCTTTCGACCTGCTTATCCACACCACCAGCCAATGGGGATAACTTTGAAATTAAGCCACAGTATATCAATCTTTTACCCAAATACCACGGACTCGAGACTGAGGACGCTTACGTTTTCATTACCAAATTTGAAAACGTATGCGCAATGATGGGTACGTCACAACTTTCAGTGGATACGATGCGTCTACGACTTCTTCCATTTACCTTGTGCGATATAGCCGAGAAGTGGCTATACAACACTACCGCACATTCTATTACGAATTGGGAAGAATTCGTCGCTGCATTCCTTAAGAAATTTTACCCACACCAAAAGACAGCTCGAATCCGTAGCGAACTGAACCAATTTGCCCAGCTCCCTGCTGAACCATTCTCTAAATACTTTGAACGTTTCAAGGATCTATTGGTTCAATGTCCTCATCACGGCATCCCGAGATGGGAGCTTTGCCGAATCATATATGAGGGCAGTAACCCTAGCACTAAACAGAGCCTTAAAAACATGTGTCAAGGTACATTTATGACTAAGGATGATGGGGAAGCTTGGCGATACTTAGAAGAGTTCGCTGAAAAGTCTTTACAGTGGGAAAGTCCATCATTTAGGAGTGGCAACAATCAATCAGATGTTTCCATAGGAGTTAGAGCTGACATTTCAGCTATACAAAAGAAACTCGAGATTATGGAAAACAAATTTTTAGCCGCCTCCCTTAATCAAATGTCACTTTCCAAAACTGTATGTAGCTGCTGTTCTGATCCGTCTCACTTGACGGAAGAATGTCTGTTTCAAGGTCGTGAGCATACCAATGCCGCATTTCAACGACCTAGAAACGATCCTTTTTCTTCCACATATAATCAGGGTTGGAGGAACCACCCTAATTTTGCTTGGAAGCAATCACAATCACAAAACACGGTTCCAAACCAAAACAATTTTCAAAGGGTTCCTCCGCCACAACAGCAGCCACAACTTCAATTGAGTCAGCACCCCTTTCAAGCACATAATTTTCAAAATCCGGTCAACACACCTGCACTGTCTAGTCCTTTACAGTTGACCGGGACTGATGAATCCTCTTCTTTTGCACAATACATGAATTTGGTCTTGACAAATATCATGCAAGTTTCGGCTGAAATGAAATCTTCTGTCGATAAAATTGAGAAAAACTCTGCGTCCCAAAGCGAGAGTATTAAATCGATGGAAGAAGAAATTGCACGATTAAAAGCCGAAATGAGTGCAAGAGAGAAAGGGAAACTTTCAGCTCAACCCTTACCCAATCCTGGCTATTCACATCATGTGAATGCAATCACCACGTTGAGATCTGGACGAGTGCTTGACAATCATGTTGGGGAAGAAGTTGATGATACTGAAAATCATATCAACACCCCGGCTGAGACCTTTCCACACATACACACTTCCACTTCTGACCCCAGTTCTTCTACCCTACCACCTTCTTCCGAGCCTATTCTCCATTTCCCAAAAGGCTCGCCACTACAGCCCACCTCTTTTACCCCTCCACGGACGATCCCCACTTCTATACTGGGATCGGTTCCACACACACTTCCTTCTCCTATGATGGACCCAGCGCTTATTGCTAAAGCACCTTACCCTAATCGGTTAAGGGCTAACACACCAAGTCCACATATGGAGAAGATCACTGAGATGTTTACACAGGTTAACATCAATATCCCTCTTCTAGATGCTATCCAACAAGTACTTGCATATGCTAAAGTTCTTAAAGACTTTTGCACTAGAAAGAGGAAGAAACAAATGCCCAAGAAGATATTCATGGCAAAGACAGTAGACACAGCTTTCCCCCAACAATTACCGAGGAAACGTAAGGATCCTGGATATCCTACGATTTCCATCTCTATTGGGGAGAAACACATTAACCGTGCTCTACTAGATCTTGGGGCAAGTGTTAACCTGCTTCCTTTCTCAGTTTATGAGCAGTTAGGGATCGGAGAGTTGAAACCATCTCCTTGCACTCTCCAGATGGCTGACCGATCAATCACCAGACCTAGGGGTGAACTAGAGGATGTGTTAATAAAAATCGGAGAATTTATATTCCCGATGGACTTTATTGTAATTGATACATAACCTGTAGCGAACTCACGGAATCAAATTCCGGTGATTTTAGGTCGCCCCTTTTTGGCCACTTCCAATGCTATCATCAATTGTCGTAACGGTTCTATGACCCTATCCTTCGGGAATAGGACAATTGAGATGAACATTTACAAGTTAAGAAGTGTACCCTCTGAACCTACTGCTCAGGGTTGTTCTGTCGACTTAATGGATGTCGACAGCAGCGAATTTAATGATCCTCCTGATACCGATCTTGACTCTTTTCATACGTTATTGTTTGACCCAGCTATGTATCATACACATACGGACGCTTCCACCGAGATGTCCGGGTCAACAATTAACACTGATTATGAACTGTTTTTAGAGTCTGAAGATCACCCCGCACCTTGTGATGACATTATTCTTCGGGGTATAGATGAAACTTTTGAGGAGATCTTCGCTGATGAACTCGCATTTCTGAATAACACGGGTGTTGAGATGAATCAGGTTCCACTCACTGAAATAGAACCTCCACCCCTTCCTCTGAATTGTAAGAAGAATGCGAGTAATCCATCACATACACTGTATCGTCTCTCCAAAATGAGACGCACACACATTCTATTCCACCACTTACCTTTTCCCCACTTTTTCTTCCACCAACCCGAGCACTGCATTGATAAATTTTTTGAGTGGTTGGTGTTGACATTTGGTCTTTGCAAAGCTTGGCATCGACCACTGATTTTTGACCCCCTCTTGTGATTTTCAAAGTTTAACATTGCATAACTCAAGTTTGGGGGAGTATTATTTTTCCGGCTCTTGAAAAGAAAATTTTACAAAAAGACGAGCCAAAAACAAGTTTCGGGAAGTTCTTCGCTTAAATATTTTGCCCCCACTAATAATTCCTCCCAGATTTACAGGTTTTTGTAGGTATAGCATTCGGCAACAGTGAGGACACTGTTGAAAACAAGTTTGGGGGAGGTTTGTGCTTATTTTCGCATCATTTGCATATCATCTGCATAAGCACAAAACATTTTTTTTTTTTAAATCTATAAAAATTGAAAAATTTTCAAAAACCATAAAAATTTAAAAATTTTCAAATATAAAAATAATTTTAATATTTACACTTTTTTGTATATAAATAAGATAATGAAAGTTTAGATAGTGAAAAGTTACATCCATGAGATTAGAAAAATTTAAGAAAACCAAGAAAATTAGAAGTTTTCTTATACGAATTAGTAATAAGTAGTTATGAGCCGTTGTCCCAAGGGTTAGTAAGATGAAGGACGTCACTAATCTGAGGATAAAAATAAGTCTGAAAAATAGTTTCTATTCTGGAAGCCAAATATTTTGAACGTTGCTACCCTGCTATTCGCACTTACACACGTCTTGAAGCCTGGGATAGTAGAGGATACCTTGAAATGCTCTTGTCTTAAAGCCAAAAGTATGGAAAAAAAAAATGAAGAAAGTGGTGAGAAAAATGGACACTGGTTTTGTTATCACCGAGGGAAATAAAAAATATATAGCGAGGGTGCCTCTTCATCTAGTGCCCTAAGGCCAACTGGTCTGGGAGTCACTGCTATACCTAAGGTGGTGCAAGACGAGGAAAATACACCAAATAAGTAAGCACATGAGTAATCGGTCGGTTAGTACCTCAAGAAGTATTAACGGTCGCATGAAAGTGTGTGAGCTCATCGAAAAAAAAAAATATATATATATATATATACTGAGGCTGATGGGCAAGAGTATGATAGCTTGAATTGAATTCTCCGGGTGTAGGGATGTCTTTACACACACGCAGGGTTATATGATTGATGTTTGGAAGAAAGATAGGAATGAAGAATAAGACGATGTTTTATTGAGGGAGGACGTGATTTCTAACATCTTTTCATGACCATTAAGATAGGGCTCATGAAAACCGAAAAGCTAGCTTAGTGGGAAACCCTAATTTTCAAGGCTTTTCTTTTACGATTCTTTTCTTTAAATGTAATATTCATGATCTTGCTTTTATTATTGGATTTTGTGGGTGCAATCCGCTGAAAACCCTCAGGAGACAACACTCCTCCTACTAGGGACACCTAGAGGTTTAAAGGCTTGTTGCACGTGCTCAGTGCAATCGTGTTGCCTACGAAAGTGTGCTAGTTAGTTTTTCTCTTTCTTTATTTTCTCCTTCTCTTTTTAATAAAACATTCGCTCGAGACGATCGAAATTAAGTTTGGGGGTATTTGATCAGTCGAAAATATTTCATATTTTAGCCGGCAATTTCCTCATCATTTGCATACATATAGAAGTGTACGGTATTCATAATTCACATATTAGCAAATCGGTCGCAAAATATCAGATTACATGTATTCGACCTTAAAACCAGCATTTCTAGGGAAATTGACTGCATTTCATCACATGGCATATTTTCTATATCTTGCAACCCGTGTTTCGAAGTCTGTGCAGGAAAGGAAAGCTTGCTCGATCATTACACCGCTCGAAAGATACGTAAACTCACTAATTTCAAATCTGGTATCATTACAAAGGAGCAATTGCAAATCAACATATCAAAGGAAGCTATAAACTACAGTACAAGACAGCAGCTAAAAGACCAAGGCCTAAGCCTCATACATAGCCGCGGATCCGCGGCATGGGCTTGCTAAGGCCGCGGATCCGCGGTGGGTCCAAGGGTTCAGACTCCCAAATTTGCACCAGAACTCCTGTCTAAGCTCCTACAGTTCAGAAATGCACTCCAACTTCCAGAAGACTCCAAGGATTTCTACCAGATCAGCAAACACTTTGAGCTTCACTAAATTATCCTATCATTCTAGAACTTTCCCTAAACCCTAGCTTAAACCCTAAGCTAGCTCCTAACAAACTCCTTCTAGAAACTCCTCAACAAACTTTTGGAGGGAACTACCATTTCAAATCTAGACCTAGGGTTTGGGAGTTCTATAAATAAGACCCTAGGCTCATGATCCAAACATTATTCAACCTTGGACATAATTCAACCTTGGGAATTATTCATCCAATTAGTGAATCTATCCCCAATCTATCTCTCTTTTCATCTCCTTCTTCCACAAGTTTAGTGAGAGTGCTTGTAGGAAACCCTAACCCTAATTCCAATTGAGATCAAGAATCCCGAGTACCCATTAAGCAAGAAGCCTTACAACCTTTAGGAGCGGAGCCGATCTTCAACAGAGCAAGCGATCCGAGCCGATCCACGACTCATGAAGCCGAGCGACGCCCGATCAACGATCTAGATTCTTCTTCTTGTAGTTCTTGAAGCAAATGTAATCAAAATTGTTGAGATAAATAAAGGTGATATTCTTTTATCTTGTTTTCTTTAAATTCTGCATCATGCTATCTTTACAATGCGTAAATCTTTTCTGTGTGGTGATGTGTGAATAAAACTCCGCTCGTCGAGGAGTCGAGACGGATAATAGAATGATGATGTAACATAGCTTTAATCGATTCTTGAGTCCTATGAGTTTTGTAAACCCTAGCAAGTTCAAGAAACGACGACCCATTTCGTTTCGATGCTTTCTTGATTGACATCGATCGAAATTGGGGAGTTACGATCGTTTCTTGAATTTGGTAGAGGCTAGAAAAGGAATGATATCGACGAAAGAACAAGGGTTATAGGATGAAACCCTAGTTTCACGAGAAAGCCCCAACTCTCGTCGATGATCATCGATCTAGTATCAATCCTTCGAAGGACAAGAACACGATATCTTTAGATTACATCACGTCTATTGATCCTATCGATTCCTACGAGCCTATTTTAGATTCTTGATTGTTGATTGGAAATATTATCGAAACACCGATTCTTGATTGTTTATAGTTTCTTGATTCTTGAATAAAGAATAGTGACACTCGAATACAAATCATTCTTGAATCATGTTTTCATTTATTGTTGCTTAACTTTTCATTTCAAACGTATCAAAGATATAAATGAATCGTGCAATCCCTGTGGACGATCCGCACTCATTCATGAACTACAATTGACACCGTAGTTTGATTGCGGTCAAAATATTTTTTGGTTGTGAAGTTCTTTACAAATTTTCTACATACTACACAACGGGAAAAAACGATCAATCATCACCACACTCCAGAAGGTATGCGCATGCCTGGCAAGTTTCAGTTCTTTTGAAACTCCCGATGTGATTTTTACCCCTAGGACCCAAGTGACCTTGACGAATAATCAACAAATCAAAAGGTCCTAGTCAAGTTCAACCCGTCATTATCTTGATTGCGTTAAACCCACCCGCACGACCCTTGACGAATAATCAACAAAGTCGTACGACTGTCCTAACCAATCCACATATCCATGCGACAGAATAGCACAACAAAGCTACCGCACACTACGCCTCGGCGAATAGCAACGACAAACGCAGCGCGAATACTAAGCAATACTGATCTGAAATGACGGAGGGCTACGACTGGTTTTTGGCGAAAAACCTTTAACGTAATGAACTTGATATCGTTGAAGGAACTGGATAATCTTTTAGAAAATATAGTGACGAAAACCTTTACTAAAGAGGTCACTCCCGGTGAAGGGATCTCGGCTCTTTCCCCGTAGAATGAGGTGCAGGATATTCCAACTGAATACCACGATGCAAAGCAAAAGTAATCGGCTATAGTGAAGTTAATGCCCTGACGCAAACTTCTGTCCAAGGGGTCACTCCCGGTGAAGGGATCTCGGCCCTTGCCTCGTCGACTGAGGAGCAGGATATTCCAAATGAATACCACGATGCAAAACAAAAGTGAACGTCCTTGCAATAACAGCTTTTTGAAAAGTGTTCCAACAACATCAGAATAGGTTTGTTTAACTTGCATTGATCCGAATCAACGCAGTCCCATCAATTGATCACACCACAAAGAACGAAAATATACTGACGTACGTATATGCCATCCGCATTCGCCACTGGGTCCCGTCATTACCCGTTAGGTTAGCTAACTAACGGCAGAGTGGGGACTGGACTAGCGCGGATGAAAAACATATACAACATCTACTAATATATATACCAATATATTATATTTCGCTCAAGGAGTGATAAAGAGAAACATCACAGAAATATACAGCATCACAGAACAATACAGATATCTGGAAGCCCCGGGTTTCACAGAGCCGCTGCTGAAACCCGACGTTCCCCTGGTCGTGTGGATACCCTGTGCAATGAAAACCTAGACCCCTACGGGCGCGGCAAGTCACCCGCCAAAACCTGAAGCGAGGCAGCCCCCGAGGCAACGTGAATGGACCACCCAGCACTTCACGGAATCCGGTAACTTGGGCACCCCTCCTGGGACAACCTGTACCCCCTACGAGTGCGGCGAATAGCCCGCCAATCCTGGAGTAAAGCCCCCTCCGTCCCAATGCCATGAGATGCGGGCTTGTTGCCCTCCAGAACCCGGCTATCCGTGCACCCCACCACGGGGCAATCCTAGTACAGAAAGTAAAATATATATACAACGGGTACAGCGACCGCAACCAGGTCGTGCCCCAAAAGAATAATACAAACAGGCAGTGACGGCAGTCCACATGTCGGACGCTCGTCCCGCAATATCAAATGTACATAATACAACAAAACTGTACTAGCATTGCATCCAGGCTATCCCCACCGACCGATCCGCAACAACACAGCAAAAACATAGAACATCAACGTGAAAGTCACGTTCGCAAATCCGTCTAACCGGGCTATAGCAGTTAGACAGGATTTACCGATCAAGTGACATTCACGGTCGCAGATATAATGTAAATACTGTGAAATAATGTGTTTAAAATATCCGATCGATCAAACAATTAACAAGTGGGCCCCCAAGCAATACTGTAGCACTCACAGAGATTCTGGGCCCAAATTTAATATTCCAAAACCCCCAAAATCAGCCCACAAGCCCACTGGAAAAATTGGATGCAGTGAGGACACCAATGTGCGGCGGAACCGCGGCCCAAGGGGGGGTTTGGCCGCGGTTCCGCGCTTCAGTGGTCGAGTCACTGTGTCGAACTTTTCCAGTATTCTTAGAATTTCTTGTACATCAGTTTTCTACAACCTGAAAAAAAATTTGAGCAAGGAAAAATTCAACAGAAAACTGATGTGAGGAAAAATGTAGATTTTGGAATTTTGGTCGATCGGAAATGCAAAAACACATCAAACAAAGATAGAAAAGGTTAATGGCGTGGCTCTGATACCATGTTGCGCCACAGCAGCGCCCCGGCCGTCTATCCGAGGCCAAAATGCGGAATCAAAATTTTTCCTTACTTGGAAACCGGCGCTACCGCGGACAATGAAAACCCGGATCGTTAACCATTAACCTATACTAGCTAACAAGAGATGGGAAGAGAAGTATACCGAGTGATCCGAGTCCTCCGGTCTTCTCGTCATCGTCCCGATCTCCCGCGGAAAGTCTTGTCTCCATATCGTCGCCTCCTCGCCGGAAGGGCACCACATCGCCTGCGTCTTTTACGGGCTCCCGCCTCAATACCGAGGCAACTCGGGCATGAAGCCGGCAACTCGACATGCTCAAGATATGCTGTAGAATGTGTAGTGTAGAGGCAATGTCTCATTTGGGGTTTGTTGCCTTTGAAGATGATGGAGGAATCAAGATTAGAAAAATGGTGCTTGCATTTTTCTAGCATGAAAATGAGATCAAGAATGAAACTCTCAAGATGAAGCTCTCATCTTCTCTTTTCTCAAATGTCATCAACCATATTGTAATGAGAATGGTGGAGGAAAGAATACAAAAACCACAACCTTAGAAGGAAGGTAATGGTAGTAAAAGCAAGTGGTGACCATAGCCAAAAAACATCATGATAACAATCTCACATCAACTTTCATCTCATTTCTAATCTTCATAAAGCAAGAAATGATGAAGGAAAAGAATGGTATCTAAAGATGCTATCATAATAAATACATTTGCAAGAAAACCCTCCACAATGTGTTATTTGCAAACTTGCAAATAACACCCTCCATCGGAAAAGTCCGGCCGGGAAAGAACAAAGGAAAACCGGCCGGAACGGAATGCAAACTAGCAACTCCAGAAAACTGGTCCCGTAATAAATTACAGGAAAACCCCGATACTGTGCATACACACCCGCATCTGTATACCGACCGGATACAAATGCAATGAGACAAAATCTACACTGTACTATACTAGGATCCGGCTTAAACCAAAGCCCGCTAGTAATATCCGTTCGATCCTGATCCGTGCAATACCGCACGTATCTGATCGAACCCTGCCATATATCCATACGGCCGCAAGTACAAACCGTCCGATCCTGATCCGTGCAATACCGCACGTATCTGATCAGACCCTGCCATATCTCCATACGGCCTCTACAGCGTTTCGCCCGAAAGCTTGAGTAACTGTAAGTGTGGTGGACTCTAAAGACTCGTCAATACTATGGCTGTGGATTTAACCACTAGCACGTCAGAGGTATTAGCCAATACGTGACGGGCCACCAGCTATTGACCAAAAGGGACGTCGATGAGCGAACTCATCCTGACACCCTACTGAGCCTGTCAGTGACAATATCCGTACAGTCCGGTCCATTTGTCTATGAGTATCGCATGGCGGGCCTACGGGGTTGGTAAAAGTCAGACCCCCAAAAGCGGTACAAGTCGTGTCGGAGCGTAGCCCAGAACGCCCTGAGATACTACTGGAATACCTACCAGTAAATCTCCTGCCTCGGCCGAGGGCTTTGCGTAATGGCTCTCCTAGACACAGCGCGACCTCACCCCCAATACCGGGAGAGACGAACCCCTGAAGATCCGCTCACTGCCTCCATGTGGCTCGGGACTGTACCCAACTAAAACCTGTTTGCACGACTCCTTTGAGCCGTGGTAGGGTAGTAATCAAAGTACAGTGGGAACTCACACGAGACAAATGACGATCTCAGGTCGATGAACTAACATGTACACATGTCACCAGGGAACTGCTATCTGACGTCAGGTATAAGACCAACTAGCATGTTCCCGGCGAGTCCTGTCCGGTGTACTCATAACCCAATAAGCACCTGTATACATCTTAGGTGAACCAACTGACACCAGTGGCTTATGAGACCGGCCACCGCCCCTCGTCGGGGTCTCGACTGTATACACTAGTCTACTCTGGAGAATCGATGCCCTGTCTCGAAACTCCCACGACTAGGGACCTTATAAGGATGTGCTTATAGACTCCAGCTCTCACGTATATGATCGCCATCATACTGCCGGCAGTCAAGCAAGAATCCTATGGGCTCTATCAGCGTGTAATAGCAACCTGTAAGGTCACCTGAAGCAGTACACGATGATAAAGGTAAACCAGATAGCATACTATCATCTCGAGTAAGACTGTTCTACCGGGATAGGTCCTCCCTCAATCATTGCAATCACGTGCCTGTGATCCAATAATTGACTCTGAGGGCACTATCTCCAACAGATTATACCCAGACAAGTCATCCATAAAGGTGAACAGCTCGTAATTTGAGGTGTCAACGACCATCATTTCCATGATCGGTAGCGGTAAGCCGTCTTTAGGACATGCCTTGTTGAGGTCCCTGAAATCGACACAAACTTGGATCTGCCCATTTTTCTTCTTCCCTGGGACTATGCATGCGATCCTGTCCGCATATTTCTCTTCCCTGATGAAGCCGGCATCGATGAGTTTCATGATTTCCTCGATGACCTTTTCTTCCAACTCCCTTCTCATTCTTCGAGGAGCTTGTTTGACTGGCTTAGCATCAGGAGATATAGCCAGCTTATGCACGGCTACTTCAGGGGAAAGGCCAGGCATTTCTTTGTATGTCCACGCTAAGCAGTCGACGAACTCGTGTAGTAGGGCGATTATCTGCACTTTCATTTCCTCTGACAAGAGCGAGCTGATGTAGGTCGGCCTTGGATTATCGAGTGTTCCTAAGTCAATCTCGGTTAGCTCTTCAAAGGTTGCTTGTCCGCCATCTTCGAGTTCTTGAGGAGCTTCTTCTTGTTCAGCTATCTCGTCATCATCATTTGATCTTTTACTAGATTCACCAATATGGATCATGTAGCACGCTTTGGAATCAGGTTGAACGTAGCCTATACCCCGTCTATCTGGAATTCGTCCATCGATGAGTGCTCGGACCTGGGATGGATGACATAGTCCTTTATAAAACTTTGCTTCGGACTCCGTTTGATATAACCGGCATTCGCACTTTTTTAAATATTCCCGCATCTTGGACACATAGTATCTGGGATTGAGGACGGCTCTTATGCCTCTCTCATATAGAAGGCACGCGACAGACAAATCGTCCGGGTGCACAACGGGGTTTGACCTATAAAACAGGATGCCTTTCTGTCCACTTTTCCTTCCGGGGACGTAGAAAGTTTTCAGCTGGTCCACAGTGGAGACTGACAATGCATGGAGATCTTTACACATCCGTTCCGGCACCCTTGTGATGGCTAGGGACCCTTCTGCAGTTTCGAAGGTCTTTCGTAGTTTCGCTTGTGGCATGGGGGTCCAAT
Source organism: Agapanthus africanus (assembly GCA_030015575.1). Classification (NCBI taxonomy): domain Eukaryota; kingdom Viridiplantae; phylum Streptophyta; class Magnoliopsida; order Asparagales; family Amaryllidaceae; genus Agapanthus; species Agapanthus africanus. The sequence continues at coordinate 282,836,370 of CM057343.1, read as the reverse complement.
CAGCACAGCTGTTGCACGGCAGGTCCTCTTCCTCCAATTCTTCAATGTCGCTGCTAAGATGAGGGCGGACTTTGCTGCTAGATGGGGCTTCAGTAACAGATTCGTCCGTATCCCTACCGAAACGACGGCGAGTTTTACGGAAGGACGGACTTCCAGCGTCGGACTCATCAGTGTCACTACCGAAACACGGGCGCACCTGGGCATTTTTGCTTTTGAAAATGACAGCTGGCTTTGATTCGCTTTTGAGTCTTGGGGCCGCTCTATCCTCAGTCAGTTGTGGCTAAGCATTTTGGTGGTTCATAAAGTACCGAGAATCTTCATATCGGACATCATGCACACCGAACGGCTGGATGTCTCCGTCAATGCGTCTTTCTTCGCCATTTTTAGTATACTTCATGCATTGATACAGAGTTGATGGAACGATGCCGTAATCATGGAGCCATAGCCGTCCTAAGAGAACCTTATAAGACGTGTCAGCATCGATCACGTATATATTAGCTTCGGTCTGCAGATCCCCAAATTTGATTGGCAGAGCTATGGACCCCAGAACTTGCTGGAAATTTTGGTTGAGGCCTTGAATGACAATCCTTTCCCTTGACAGGTGTCAGACGTCCATTGACAAACTCTTCAGAGTTCGCAAGTTCATGATGTTCACTGAGGACCCCGGATCAATCAATATGCGATTAATTCGATCTCCGTCGCTGTACCCGGTCACATAAAGCGGCCGATTATGCTCAGTTGTTCCCAGTAGCAAGTCTTCGTCCTTAAACGTGACTGCAGTGGCATGCAAAGCGCACTGGGCTTCTTTCATACTAATTTCCGCAAAGCGAGCCTGATACCGCTCGGGGTTTTGTAGAGCGTGAATAAGAACATCTCTAAGCTCCTTAGATAGGACCAAGGCATCGTAGATGCTAAGGAGAGACGGAAACTTTCGGAGGTGAGACAAGACATTGTAGTCCACTGAGGGAGGACTTGAGTCCTCATTAGCCGGCTCTTATCTTCTTCCTCATTAGCCACCTGTTTTCCCTTTCCTTTTGAGGTGTTTCCCTGATTTGGCGGTAGAGCCCTGCCGCTTCTGAGCTGGACTTGGTTGGCCTTTGTGGCGAGCTCCTCGTCCTCTTCGAGAAAACAGAGATCCTCCTCAGAGTCGCTGCCCAGATGGATGGCGTAGCAGGTCACTATAGGGATCTCTTTATTGGAGCCTTCTTCCAACTCCTCCAAAATCTTTGCTGCTTCTACGGGGAAGAACTCTTTCAACTGAATTAGAGTTCTTTCCTTCTGTTCATAGTCTTCGAGGGAGTCGATATATTTTTGAATGGTCGATCTCCCTGCAGACTCTTTTTCGCGCCGAGCTGCACTTTTCTTCTTCTTGGGCTTTTTGGACTTTGAGCCTGATAGAGTCGCATTGGCAGCTGGCATGGTAGGCTCTTTCTGCCCTTCCCATTCCGTCCTGGGCTCTTTCCGAAGTAGCTTTATCATCTTCTTCGTCTTATTAGATATGTGCGTACTCCACGAAGGCTGTGGTGAGTCCGTTTCATCTCTCAGGTTAGCGGGTTCGGCTGTCTGCTCCCAGAAGGCTTCAACTTCTGTCTGTATAAAGTTGGTGGTTGCAACTTGATTATTCACCAACACACTTTTGGACAGCTCAATCTCTCCAGCCTTGTACTGCTTCTCAACCCAGTCCTTAAAGATATAGCAATCCTCGATCGCATGGCTCATTACTCGGTGGTACGGGCAATACAGGGGATTGTCAGTCATTTTTGCTTCTTGAGGTCTTTTTGACTCTGGAAATTGTAGACCGTTGTTCAAGGCATCTTTAAATATCTTCCGGACCTTGTCCCTTCTGAAAGAGCAAACCTTGTTCTTTTTCTCCTCTAGGGAAGGCCCTTCTCCTCCCAGCACTGGCTTTCGAGACCGGTTGGTTTCGGATTCGCCCACCCTTCGTTTTTCTTCATTGTCGGACGCATTGAAGACATTGGTACTGCTGGAACTCCCACTTCTACGGTTGTCGTCCCGCTTGCTTTTCCAAGTCTTGTCTCTCTGAGAGTCCGGCGGGGACTCTTGCTTCGAGCGTTCCAGCATTTGGACTTTCTTGGTTTGCTCCTGAAATGTCTTGAGGCCCATTGTACACAAGAATGGGACCATCCAATTGCTGAGGTTCCCAATAAGAAGGCTGATGGACTGGTCCTGCTCCAGTGGCGGTTCGCACTTGACCGTGAGATTACACCATCGGGCGATAAAGTCGGTGTTTCTTTCATTCTTCCCCGGCTTGATCCTCACAAGGTCGGCAATGGAGATTTCATCACTGACACTCATGAACCTTTGCCGAAACAGAGACTGCATTTGGGCAAAGGTAATGACGGACCCGTCGGGTATGCTCGCGTACCAGTCGAAGGCAACACCGATCAGGCTGTTGACAAACTGATGAAGAAGGAGCGTGTCATTACCCCCCGTATTTCCGCATAAGGCTTTGAAGTGGGCGACGTGCTAATTTGCATTTCCCGTCCCGTCAAATCTTCCGAACTTAGGAATGGCGTAGCCGCTCGGAAACTCGATCAGATCGTACTGTGCGGGATATGGCCGCCCACTACTGCCGATTTCTTTCTGAGCTTCAGCTTCGGCCACCAATGTTTTAACCTTGCTGGTGACCAAATCCATTATCTGATCTTGTGTTAGCGGGATAGTGCTATCTGGGGCCAAGGCATCCCCAGAAGCGGAATGTGGCCGACTTTCGTGCGGCTCGACCAGTCTTGGACCCAAAGGAACAGGCATTGGCCGCTTCGGATTGGCATCACCCGGCTGATGAGTAGCGACTTGTGCTTGATTGGGAGGCGCACGAGCAATTTGAGCCGTAAGCTGCATCACAACATTCGTTAGGTCATCAATTTTCGAATAGAGCTTGGCCATCTCTTTATCTTTGCTCCTGAGCTATTTTCGAAGCTCTTGAAGCAGCTCTTGCTCCACGGTCTTGGGGAGGAAATTCGGCTCTTCCTCGCTGTCTGAGCTTGACTCTGCATGGACCGAGGGGTCTTTCTGCCTATCATCCTCATCGAGAGGGTTTTCTTCATCCAGCGGAGGCGGCTGTTCTTGGGAAGCGGCAACCACATTCAAGCCAGATTGGGCTTGGGATGTGGTGGCCCCATCCTTGCTCTTGCTGCGAAAGTTTTCGCTGGGGCGCCCGCCTGCCATATAGACCGTATGGATAACATATCCAGCCATCTTTTTCTTATCGGCGACTGATTTCACAGATCGCTGTCTTGACCCCCCTGTTTCGGTAGCGGGCAGTCGATTGAAGGCGGCTGGCCTGACCACGTTCTTGAATGGTGCTGGCGCTTCTTTTCTGGTTTTGCCCTACTGCTTTCGTGCGCCACAACGCGCCTGATAGACTCTTGAAGAGACAGTGTCATACTTTTTCTATTGGGGCGGGGATATGTCTCTTTGTAGCAACGTTCGGACCGCTGTCTTCTTAATTCTGGCGGTCACGGCATTTTTCTGAACCCACTTCAGAGGTTTGAAGGAATTGCTGATTTTTACGGACGATTCAACTATCGCCGCAGGCTGACTCTGCTCTTGGAATCTTGCACGATTCCACCTGGCCGGAGTCCTGGCCCTCTTGTTGGCTCGATACCTGAGCCGCTTCTTCCTTAGCTTTTCTGATTTGAGCGCTTGGAAAGCTCCGGCTCTCCGGGAAGACGTCGTAGACCGATTGATAGAGAGGCCAGAGAAGACGCCCGATCGTGTATTTGTTGGAGTCATCGCCTGGGCTCGTCCGCAATGTTTGATGTTGCCCTTTGTATCGGAAGTCTTGCCCCCAGCTGGAGGGCAAGAGAGCCGTTCAGACACCGTCTTAATTTTCGGTTGTGGTGCCTTGGCGATCACAACATTCGGCCTCTTTCTCCTTGAGACCGGCTTGGCCACCTGTTTTGTCGGGATTTCTGCCAGATGAGCGCTTCCGGCAGGGTAGATGATGACGGAGCCAAACTGGCGGGGCAGTTCCTCCCACTGTCGACCGAGGCTTGCAAGGAGAACCACACGAGCATTGACGTTGACCACGTACGGGATCGGGGTCGCGTTGGAAGCTGAATTCGTCTTGGGAGACATTGTCATCGAAAGTTGATTGATGCACGGAAAAAAAACATCATTTCAGTATAGGCAATCAATATGTATATTGATTGAGTTCGCATGAACGTTTAACCCGAAATATGGGAGGAGAGAAAGGTCCCACCGGGCGTGCCAGAAATCTGTAGGGTGTTTTTGTCACCCCATTGAGATGGGAAAACGCGTGCGCCTGTCAGGCGCAGTACAGATTCCCCCTGCCTAGGGTAGGCGGAGTTTTATTGATTATGGTGATCCGAATCTCCGGCAGCCGCGGACTAAGCTGCCGTTAATTACCCCTCGCCTTTGGGGCGAGGGAACCTCCGATTAACGGGTTAAGCTGGTCATGCAAACTCAATATGCAGCGTGCGTGTGTTGTGTTTTGAAAGGGGGTTTGGATATATCGGGAGCCACACAGAGTTTTTACGGGGGTCCCGCTACCCGGATAGCGGGCTAGGGGTCAAGGGGGCTAGCAGCCCCCTTGCGGGGTGCGGGGCAGTGACCCGGCCCAAAAAAAAATTTTAGAGGGGGAGGGACAGTGTTGTAGAGTGTGTGTGTATCTATACATATATACATGTATACATATAAATAAAAAAAAAGGAAAAAGCGCCCAAAGGACGCGTGGGGCCAGCGCCTTGAGCGCTGTGCGCTTAGGTATTGTGTGCTTAGGCGCTAGCGCACCACGTGTCGGCACGTGGGCGCTTGGCGCTGGAGCGCTAGGCACTCGAGCGCTAGCACGCCACGTGACAGCATGTGGGAGCTTGGCGCTTGAGCACTGGGCGCTTGAGTGCTGGGCGCTCGAGCGCTAGCATGCCACGTGTCGGCACGTGGGTGCTGGGCGCTCGAGCGCTAGCGCGCCACGTGAGCGCTGGGCGCTTGAGCACGGAGCGCTCGAGCGCTAGCGAGCCACGTGTCGGCACGTGGGCGCTGGGCGCATAAGCGCTTAGCGCTCGAGCGCTAGTGTGCCACGTGTTGGCACGTGGGCGCTGAGCGCTTGAGTGCAAGGCGCTCGGGCGCTTGGGCACCGGTGCGAAAGAGGGGATTTTTAGCCCCAGAAATGGGATTTAAATTCCCAAAAGGCGATTTAGGGTGGAGTTAAACTCCTAAGATGTTTTGGAGTTGATGAAATGGGTTCTTCTTTGGAACCCTGGGTCTTCCTAAAAATGGGGTTTTCGGAGATGGACCTCTTTCTTCTTCCTCTGTTGACAGGATCTTGAAGATCAAGAGATGTGAGATTTTAAAAATCTTTTCTTTTTGAGATCTAATGGAAGATCTGAGTTCCCCTTTATGGGTTTTGTGGTGAAAAACTATTTAGTTTTATAAAATGAAGAGTAAAACTCTTGATTTAATTCAAAAGAAAGAAAAAGGTTTTAGAACCTTGAGGAAGGAGAAAGATCTCAGATCTAATTTTTTTTTGGAGAGAGAAAAAAGTTGTTGTGATATTTTCATTATCCATGCCTTTATAGGCTATACACTTTACATATAGCCCCTTGGGCTTCACAAAATGGCATTTTGCCTATCCCATGGTTCATGTGCCATTTCTTTTTGCACATAAGCCATGGGCTTTACAAAAATTTGGCTTTATGCCCATTTCTCTTACATTCATTCGTAAAATAAAATAAAAGAAAATTCAATAAAATTATTTATTACAAAATTTTTATCTTAGCATGGGGTAGACCGGCCGCTTCATGTTCGGACTCGACCCGGGCATGGGCCCGCTTGATCTGGGCTTGGGCCCACTTGGCTTGGGGTTGACTTTGATTTTGACTTGGTCAACCAGGGTGTAAATTTTTACCCCAACAACTACCAGGACTATGATGCATATCATACTAGTGGGGACAAAGTAGTCTCCAAGTACATCCTTCAGATGTTCCTAGTCGTGGGAGTACCGAGACAGGGCATCGATACTCCAAAGTAGACTAGCGTATGCGCTTCTTGACCCATATGATGGGCGATGGATGATCTTATATCCATTGGTGTTTGACATCAGAGAAGGTATACGGGTGCTCAGTGATGACTGGGTACACTGGACGGACTCGCCGAGAACTCCCAGATGGTATTATACCTCACGTCAAATGGTAGTTCTCTGGTGACACTGGTACAGGTTAGTCTGTAGACCTGAGATCGTCATAGAGACTTTTGTGATTCCCATTGTGCTTTGTTTTCCACCTCACCACGTCCAAAGGGGCGTGCAGAACGGTGGCTTTTGGGTAGAGTCACGAATCACATGGAGGCAATGAGCGATAGGAGGGGTTTCGTCTCTCCCGGTATAGAGAGTTGATGTTGTGCTGTGTTCGATTGGCTATAACTAGAAATCCCTGGCCAGGGTTGCTGAGATTTACTGGTAAGTGTTATCAGTAGTTTCTCGAACTGTTATGGACCTCATATCGACACGACTTATCAAGCTACTGGGGTCTGACGTTTACCACCCCTAGGCGAGATATGCGACATATCAGACGAAGAGGCCGGACTGTACGGGAGTGTTACTGGTTGGATTCACGGGAGAAAGTACAGGCTTGCTTGTTGATCTTCTGATTGCTCAATACCTGGGTGACTGTTATGTTTAGCTGACTGCTTGCAGCTTGTGGGTGTTTGATATGATCATCACCTACTGACGGCGTATTGACGATTCTTTAGAGTCATACACAGAGGTTTCTTGGCTCAGGCAAAACGGAGTAGGAGCACATATGTGATATGTGCGGGACCGAGAACAATACGTGTATGTGATACCGTATTAGATTCTCGCGATATGAGATATCGGCCGGGTATATGTGATATAGCCGGGTCAACGGATCAAGTGTTAATTCGATCAACTGATACTGATTATATTAGTCGGTTATTTGTGAAATAGCCGGATTATCGGATCAAGTGTTGATTCGATAATTTAATGTATAATTATATATTTGATATATTAAATTACATTAACTAATATAAGCTCTCTTAAATATTTTTTTTCTCACTCGGGTAATACATTGATATATATGTGATATATGTTAATTGTATTATTTTATTTTGTTACAATAAATATTGTATATGTGATATATAATATTGTAACATGTTATGGTTATAAATGCAACATGATTTGTGGAGTTTAAATATGGTTAGGGTTTGGATTAGGGTTAAGCTTTCATGAAGCTTTCAAGAAGCTTCTTGAAGCTTTGACTTTGACCTTGATATTTTGTGATATTTTGCAAAGATATTTATTTAACCCAACCCAACCCTTTAACCATAGTTAAATCTCTACAAAGGTTAAGTCTTCTTACTTAACCCATGGTTGCAATTCTAACCACACACTTAATTCATTATTCATCACAAAAGGATTTGATCATTTTCTTCTTCTTTCTTGCTTGATGAAAAGCTTCACTAGCTTTTTCATATTTGATGATTTTGAGAGAGATAAAGAAAATAAAAGAGTGCCGAATTCCTACTTCATCATCCTCATCTATTCTAGCCGCTTAGATTAGGGTGTTTGCTTTGCTAATACTTGATTAGAAAAGCAAGAGCTTGGGGTTTGAGTTTCTTCAAGGTAGATCATCTTAATTATTGAAGATCGGAAGAAAGTTTGTATCTTTCTCTTCATGGAGTCTCTCTTGAGTCCGGGTACTCGATGATCGCAGCGAAGAGACCTCAACACGGAGCTTTAGAAGTGAAGGAACGGACTACAAAGGTTGTAATCCCTAACTCTTAGTAGTAAAGTTGTTTACTTGCTTTATTTTGCCTAATCTCTAGTCTAAGATCTTGGTTAGGGTCGTTCGGCACTTTTAAAATTTGAATTCGGCATGGTTAATGCCTTATAGACCCTTGTGACAGTGCCTAGTAACCCTACAGTGGTATCAGAGCCGAGCTAGAGCTTTAGGTGTTGTCTAGACGATGTTTAAAGTCCGATCGAACCCCGAAACAACGTGTTTTACCCCCTCTCTGGAAATTTTTTAAAATGTTGATTTTTTCTTTATTAAAAATACTCAGAAAATTAAGCAGAGAATTCTAAGGATTACTGTGAAAAACGAGCCACTAATCCCATTAAAGCGCTGCGGAACCGCAGCAATATCATTCCTCGCGCGGCTGTTCCGCGGCCGTACAGTGGAATTAGGGTTTGCTTTTTGCACAGTAACATCCGTAGGTACTTTTGCATGTTTCTGGGAATTTTTAATATTACTCAAGTGTTGAGTTTTCTGAGGATCTTTTGTATTCGTTGATTCGATCGGATAATTTAACTTCGTTTAAGTTTTTCCGGGTAATTTAGAACGTGTTAAAAAGTTCGAACGGATATCAATAACTCACTTTTTCCCCTACCGGAAAATTTTCAAGTGTTGGATTTTTTCCTTAATTAAAGAACATTCATAGTCGTGCAAGTAACGTGGTCGACCCTCTAGAAGAACACAAACCTTAACTCGATTATGTGACTGTCTGAAGCGCCTCTAAATCTTAGGGTTTGGGGAAGTACGGCGTTGCCACATGTGAGGCGTTGGTTTGACCCTTCTACGGCTGGACCATTGGTACTGTGGCATGTGATGGATACTTTTTGAACTCCGCTCAAGTGTTGAGCTATTTGGTAAATCTTGGGTGTTTGTTTATTCGATTGGAAAGTTTAACATTGTCTATTTAGCTAGAATATGATACAATATTTGGAATCCATAAGTAGTTATGAGATAACTAATTTGAATGTTATAAATCTAACAGTTTAGTCTCATTTGATCGGTTGCCATGGGATTTTGATGTGATCAAAAGTCCGTCGCAATCATGTAGTGTACGCGGATACTCGCCGGGTAAACTTAATAGATAGCCACGCCCCATTGCCCCGACCAAGTGACTGTAGGAGAATCCCGTCGACAAAAGCATCCGTTTGGGTGCTCGCAGCAGCGGTGTTTCGCCTTAGTGCACTTCGTCGATGGCATCCGGGGGTGCGGCCGTCTATTAAAGTTTGCGACGAGCATTCGATCAGGATGTCGGGAATCTTGTTGAATTGCCCGACTAGATATTGAAAAGTGTTCTTGATATTGAGACTAAAATGTGGGTTTATAATTGTTAGACATGAGATGTCTAAGGAATTCATTTGGTTAGGCATGCGATGTCTAAAGCAAGTTGCGGAATCCAACTGTTGTAGTTTTACACTTTCTTTTCTGCGAACGTAAGTGTAATATGTTGTGTATCGCCGGTTTCGTTGCTATACATCAACGACAATTGGGATACGCATATTTACTTACGTTGATAACATGTGATGTTATGTGTTGATGTGATATGTTATATTTGATCGTCGCGTTTTGAATAGCCGGGGGTTTTATGTGAGATGAGGGTTTTTATTTTCATTCATGTAAAATTCATTGTATGTAATATTCTTTTATTGGGGCACTTCCGGGCTGAGGATGATGTCACCATTGTATATTATTTACTTTTCCGCATTAGGTAGATCTAAGGCGGGGAGCACAAGTAACCGGGTTCTAGGGTCCAGGGGGAGACCATCTCGAGGAGTCGAGACCGGATCTCCTAACCCTAGAATTGGCAGTGTTGCTTGCCGCTCTCGTAGGGATCTAGGGATGTGGGTTTGGCTATTCATCGCGACCGTGGAATCCGCGTTTTATACAGGTTGCATAAAACACGGAAATCCTAGTATATCCAATATTTCATATGTTATCTTCTACTGCAATGTTCTGTGATGAGATCATATTACTACCTGAGACGAATTTTTATATTATATATATGAGATATATGTTATATTACTGATTTCGTTTCAAATGTGATGCTTGTGAAGCATAATAAAATGGGACTTCATTAATGAGATTAATGAAACTAAAAGAAAGTTAAAGATGTTGTAGAAACTTGTCTCGAAAACTGGTAGCACTAGTTCTTGCTTTGCATAGCGGTGTTCCTTGTAGAATATCCAACACCTTATTCGATAAGGAAAGAGCCGAGATCCCTTCACCGGGAGTGACCTCTTTAGCGAAACTAGCAGATGCTACAAACTCGGTTTGTCTTTTGATTGTTTTTATAATTTTTTCTTTGCATAGTGATATTTGTGAAATATCCTGCACCTTATTCGATGAGGAAAGAGCCGAGATCCCTTCACCGGGAGTGACCTCTTTGGCAAAACTAGAAAAGGCCTCAAAAACATTCCATTTAAAATCACTCGATTCTACAAGGTTTTCTTAAAACCCTGTCTAGCCCTCCGTCATTTTAGGAAGTAGAGTACTTAGTATTCATGCTGCGTATGTTGACTATAGTTGAGGCGTAGTGTACAGTAGCTAAGTGATGTCTTCCTACACGGCATATTATGCGACTAATTAGGACAGTCATATGATTATGTCGATCATAGTTGAGGATCATGTGGGTGGGTCTAATTAATCATGAAATGATGGGTAGAACTTGACTAGTGCTTATGATATGTTGACCATAGTTAAGGTCATAAGTACTGGGGGTAAAAATATTATTGGGAATTTCAAGAGTTGAAATTTGCAATGAGATTGCATACCTTCTATGAGATAGTTGGATCCCGATACCCGCTACCAGTAAGAGTTACTCCTGGGAGAGTTTTACACATTACAATTAGCCAATCAAGTAAGTGTCTAGAAAGGTGTCAACGGGGTTATGCCTCTGGGAAAACGAGGTTTACTTTAATTAGGTCCGTGCGAAAGAACGGGGAACCTCCCTCAAAGTATCGGCACTGGCCTGGCTGAAAGATTGGCAAACTTGTATAGTGTAATTAATCCTGGCTAGTCTTTCCTTTTAGGGTTTGAAAGAAGATTTGACTAAAACAGAGGGAGACATCCTGATTAGATATATTAATAACCAATCTAATCTTCCAAGAGCATACGCTAAGTGTTTTCTTCTATCGCTCTTCAGGTAGAGACCATGTCATGCCTTAATCAAGATAATAATACGGATGTATTGACCGAACCCGCTTGTTATACTGCGCTAGGGAACGTTGGTCCCGCTCCAACTTATAATTGTTACAAGACAGCGCAGGAAATAGCGGATTACCAGAATTCCCGTGCCGCCCAAACGAAGAAAGTGCATGCTGATGAATCATCTTCGGGTGTGTTCATTACCGAGAAATGTTTCTCAGTATCCTTTACGTCCTGGGTATGAGATACCGGAACAGGATCCCGCAAATGTAATTTGTTACATGGGCTACAGATAGGTAGAGAACTGAAAACGGGTGATAAGTTTCAAGAGTTGGAAATGATGCAAGTGTTGCAGCCAAGTCTGTTGGCAGTTATCACCCTGTATTATAAGAATACATTGATTCTGAATGAATGTTATTAGATACCGAACCTGATATACAACATCATATCAGTCTCTTTATTAGTAAAGAAGGATATAATTTTGTATTGTTGGATAATGTTTTGAACATTTCCTATATCAAGAGTTGATCGGTTCAGGCATGTTATCTAAAAGCATAGACGTTCTAAATCAAACCACAGTTCTTAATGTACAGAACACACACAAGAGGAAGATTTCAGAAATGAACGAATCCTTCTTAAGGTATTGTAGACTAGGTCATATCAATGCGACCCGACTAGCTAAAGTTACATAAAGATGCATATTTAAATTATTTTGGATTTACATCTTGTAAAACTTGTCAGTCATGTCACAAAGATAAGATGACCACAGCTCCATTTATTGGAAACAGAGAAAGAGTTAGTGAACTCTTGGGATTGATACATGCTGATGTATGAAAGTCCCCTGTCTACATATGCCAGGACCGGTTCTTTGTACTTCATTTCATTCACTGATGATCTCCCAAGATTCAAAAATATGTTCCTGTTGAAACACAAGTCCGAAACTTTTGAGATATTCACAGAATATAAGTTAGAAGTAGAGAACCAAAAATGGGTATAACTATTATGTCCTTTGATGTGATCAAGGAGGGAATACTTGAGCATGGAATTCCTGAACTATTCCAAAGGAGAATGAGATTCTCTCTCAGCATTACTCCTCCGAATACACCACAGCACGTCGGTGTATCGGGGCGGAGCAATCACACTCTATGTGATATGGTGTGCTCTATGATGAGCACTACTAAGTTGCCTATTTTCTTTTGGGGTTATGCACTTGAGAAGTTGCATACCTATTGAATAGGGTTCCAACCAAATCAGATGCCTACCACTCCATATGTGATATGGTATGGTAAGAGCCCATCTCTTAAAAATGTTAAGATTTGGGGTTGTCCGGCCTATGTCAAAAGCAAAATCCGGACAAGCATTCGCAAGGGAATATCTTCTACCACACCGAGGAAACAAAAGATGTTTTATTTCTCGGCATACCACTTTTTGAGTAAAAGGGAATTTTTTGTGAAGAAATTAGTGGTCATGAGGTAGAACTGGAAGGAGTTCCATCTATACAAACTGCAGCTGATGATTTGGTAAACCCAGAGGATTCAATAGTTTCCAATGAACCTCAGCCTCTCCGCCGATCTGGTAGGGTTCCTCATCCACCTGAGAGATACTTCGGTTTCTCTATGACAGTGGGAGCGAGGATTACCTCATGAGATGATGACCCAACTAGTTTCGAGCAGGCCATCAGGAGTGGTGGCTCTGTGAGAATGGCTGGATGCTTAGCGATCTGAGATGGAATCCTTATACACCAACAATGTATGGACTTTGGTAGCTTTATCTGAAGGGTTAAATCCCCATCAGGAGCAAGTATATCTTGAGAAGATTACTTGGTGTACATGAAAAAGTTGAGACTTTCGAAGCTATGCTTAAGTCCATCCAGATCCTACTTGCCACTGCTACATACCATGACTACGATATCTGGCGGTTGGGTGTCATGATAGCTTTTCTAAATAATGATTTGGAAGAGAGCGCCTATAAGTACACAGTCAGAGGGCTTCGTAGACAGTGGGAGCAGCGGAAACGTGTGCAAGTTGTTTTATGTGATAAAACAGGCATCGCGGAGTTGGAACGTCTGTTTTGATATAGTAGTCAAAGAGTTTGACTTCATCAAAATGGTAGATGAACCCAGTAAATATAAAAAGGTAGTAGGGAGTATGGTGGTGATCCTCGTATAGTACGTGGATGACATACTCTTGATAAAGAAGGAATTTCCTATGCTACACTCGGTCAATCTCCGCTTATCACAAAGATTCTCTATAGGATCAAGGTGATACCTCCTAAATCCTGGGTTATGGATCTATGAGATAGATCTAATTTGATCTTAGGATTCTCACTAGTTCTAGTGAGATGGTATCAATCGATCCTGGGGAGAATCACTGGAAAGGTTCCAGGGTGATAAGGACGACTGAATGTCAGTCGCAGGCATTGTCTTTACCCTCAGTGGAGGGACGGTATGTTGGAAGAGTTCCAAGACAGATACTGTGACGTACTAGACGATTAAAGGCAAGATACATCGTTACCAAGGATGCTACCAAAGAGGCAGTCTGGATATATTTAAGTTCATGAGATGAACTTCGTTCCTGCCATTGTGTGACAATGGAGTTATGGCTTATGCCTAGGAACCCCCGTCCAATCAGAGATCCAGACATATTCTTAGATAGTATCGTCTGATCATGGAGATGGTTGATCTCCAGGCAGATTGAGGTTAGGAGAGTAGACACAGCGGACAACAGCGCGGATCCACTCACAAAGGCCTATTTCCCAGTAAAGACTTTTATGGGATGGTTGAGTATGAGATACTTCAACCTCATCTTATTGTTGGGTATGAGATACTACAACAGATGGCCTTAGTGTAAGTGGGAGATTATTAGTTATATGTATGCCGTAGAGGCCATTACTGTACATACGTTGTATATTGTAGTGGATGCTTGGACATATATAGGGAGGACTTTCTTTCTCGACATGATAGTATGCTATCTGGTTACTCTTTATCTTAATATGTACTCTGATTGTCTCTATGTCACATGTTGATAAAGCCCTTAGGATGAGTACTTGACTACCAAGACTATGATGCAGATCATACTAGTGGGGACAGAGTAGTCACCAAGTACATCCTTCAAATGTTCCTAGTGGTGGGAGTACCGAGACAGGCCATCGATACTCCAGAGCAAACTAGCTATGCGCTTCTTGACCCATATGATGGGCGATAGATGATCTCATATCCATTGGTGTCTGACATCAGAGAAGGTATACGGGTGCTCAGTGAAGACTGGGTACACTGGACGGACTCTCCGAGAACTCCCAGATGGTATTATACCTCACGTCAGATGGTAGTTCTCTGGTGACACTGGTACAGGTTAGTCTGTAGACCCGAGATCGTCATAGAGTCATGTGTTATTCCTACTGTGCTTTGATTTCCACCTCACCACGTCCAAGGGGGCATGCAGAACGGTGGTTTTCGGGTGCAGTCCCGAATCACATGGAGGCAATGAGCGATAGGAGGGGTTTCGTCTCTCCCGGTATAGGGAGTTGATGTTGCGCTGTGTTCGATTGGCTATAAGTAGAAATCCCTGGCCAAGGTTGCTGAGATTTACTGGTAAGTGTTATCAGTAGTTTCTCGAACTGTTATGGACCTCATATCGACACGACTTATCAAGCTACTGGGGTCTGACGTTTACCACCCTTAGGCGAGATATGCGACATATCAGACGAAAAGACCGGACTGTACGGGAGTGTTACTGGTTGGATTCACGGGAGAAAGTATAGGCTTTTTTGTTGATCTTCTGATTGCTCAATACCTGGGTGGCTGTTACGTTTAGCTGACCGCTTGCAGCTTGTGGGTGTTTGATATGATCATCACCTACTGTCGGTGTATTGACGATTCTTTAGAGTCCTACACAGAGGTTTCTTGGCTCAGGCAAAACGAAGTAGGAGCACATATGTGATATGTGCGGGACCGAGAACAATACGTGTATGTGATACCGTATTAGATTCTCATGATATGAGATATCGGCCGGGTATATGTGATATAGCCGGGTCATCGGATCAAGTGTTGATTCGATGAACTGATACTGATTATATTAGTCGGTTATTTGTGAAATAGCCAGATTATCGGATCAAGTGTTGATTTGACAATTTAATGTATAATTATATATTTGATATATTGAATTACATTAACTAATATAAGCTCACTTAAAGATTCTTTTTCTCACTCGGGTAATACATTAATATATATATGTGATATATGTTAATTGTATTATTTTATTTTGTTACAATAAATATTGTATATGTGATATATAATATTGTAACAAGTTATGGTTATAAATGCAACATGATTTGTGGAGTTTAAATATGGTTTGGGTTTGGATTAGGGTTAAGCTTTCATGAAGCTTTCAAGAAGCTTCTTGAAGCTTTGACTTTGACCTTGACCTTAATATTTTGTGATATTTTGCATAGATATTTATTTAACCCAACCCAAACCTTTAACCATAGTTAAATCTCTACAAGAGTTAAGTCTTCTTACTTAACCCATGGTTGCAATTCTAACCACACACTTGATTCATTATTCATCACAAAAGGATTCGATCATCTTCTTCTTCTTTTTGCTTGATGAAAAGCTTCACTAGCTTTTTCATATGTGATGATTTTGAGTGAGATAAAAAAAACAAAAGAGTGCTAAATTCCTACTTCATCATCCTCTTCTATTCTAGCCGCTTAGATTAGGGTGTTTGCTTTGCTAATACTTGATTAGCAAAGCAAGAGCTTGGGTTTGAGTTTCTTCAAGGTAGACCATCTTAGTTATTGAAGATCGGAAATAAGTTTGCATCTTTCTCTTCATGGAGCCTCTCTTGAGTCCGTGTACTCGATGATCGTAGTGAAGGGACCTCAACACGAAGCTTTAGAAGTAAAGGAACGGACTACAAAGGTTGTAATCCCTAACTCTTAGAAGTAAAGTTGTTTACTTGCTTGGTTTTGCCTAATCTCTAGTCAAAGATCTTGGTTAGGGTCGTTCGGCACTTGTATAATTTGAATTCGGCATGGTTGATGCCTTGTAGACCCTTGTGACCGTGCCTAGTAACCCTACAGGATTCAATAGGAAATCGTAGCAATGATGAATACTAAAAATCACTTATCTATTGATGAATTATAGCTAGCATGATGGTGATGAATGAAGATTAGGGATCTTTTGAAGAAACTAGGGTTTCTCCTTCACTATCCCTTGTCTATTCATTGATCATCATTCAAATCTAGCCTTTAGCAAAGAGAATTATCAATTGTTTAATCCCTAATTTGCAATGAAATTATTAAGAACAGTGATCTCGCTCCAAATTAGGTCATTGATGATTCTGTTCCTAAAGTTCACAATTCTCATAAGATTTAAGACTAGTTTAGGATTTCATCACCATTTGGTCTACCGATCTCTCTCGAATCCTTAACAAGAGGAGATTTGACTCACGCATCATGAAAATAAAAGAATCAATAATGATAAATTTCATAATGCTAGAATGTAAAGAAAGCAAGAATTAACAATTGATCACCTTTATTAAATCTTCTCAAATTTACACTTCTCAATTCGAGATTACAAGACTAAGCTCTGGATCACTCCTTTGAAAAGAAAATTTGTCGTCGATTTTTGCGTGGCTCGATCGCCGTGAGACGTGGATCGATTGTAGATCCCTTGCTCTTGTTGACGATCGGCGTTGCGATAAAGGATCTTCGAAGTCGTCGCTTGATATTGTTCTCTACGATTCTTGATTTGGATTGGATTTGGATTTAGTGTTTTGATCACAAATTGTGTCACTCAACTTGTGTAATGAATTGGCTCAATGTTCAACAAACATTACAATGAAGCACTAGGTCCCTTTATATAGCTTTCATCAAGCTTCCACTAGAAGCTAAGTTAATCTTCCCCAAGAAGCTAGGTAGTTATAGGAAAGCTTCTAGAATAAGGTAGTTATGAATCTTGCTTAAGAAGCTAGGCTGTTGTAGGGAAGCTTCTGTAGTAAGCTAGGAAGTTTGAAGCGTCTCAAGCAAGCTAGGAAGTTGTAACCAAGCCTCTGGAAAAAATCGAACCCAGCGCCCCCAACTCGGCCGCGGATCCGCGGCGGATCGGCCTGACTCGGCCGCGGTTCCGCGGCTATTTGGTGAGATCATTGCTTCATATTTCTGGAATGTTCTGATGTAGGCTTTTGGGTCTTCTTCTGATATCTGGAATATTCTTATCTCTTCTGAATCTCTGCCAGATTTTAATTCTTTGACTTGCTGTATTTTGTCGGCAAAATTGCAATTCCGATATCTGTCCTGAGGTAGTTTTCTGCACAAAATCTCAATGAAGAATGGTGGAGATATAGAATAGTATGCGTGACATAATAAACATACAATTTCCTTAAAAAGACGTTAATTATATACATAACATGTGGTATTTGATATTTAGTGGACAAACTTGTAATATGTATTATATATATATATATATCAACTATCCTTAAATGATTAGAAAAGTGAAGAAATTGATATGTTCAAGATTGCAATATTTTCAACTGAACACCTACTCACTATACTTAGTGAGTATGCTATATCGGGTCCGGTACATAGCATCGCGTACATGATAGAGCCTACTGCCGAAGAGTAGGGTATCCCTTACATACGAGCTCTCTCCAAATCAGTCTTGGGAGACATCTATTTAGAGAGAGTGGGTCCAAAGATCATGGGTAAAATCCCACGCTTGGATCTTCCATACTAAACCTCTTTAGTACGGTGTCAATGTACCTAGATTGGGAAAATCCAGTATCCGTTTAGATCCATCTCTATAGATCTTAATTCTCAAGATGTATGAGGCATCATCTAGATCTTTCATTGAGAATTTTTGTGATAAGAAGAGCTTGACCGAGTGCAGCATAGGAACATCATTTCCTATAAAGAGTATGTCATCCACGTATAATACGAGGAAGACAACCTTACTCTCTGCCGCCTTCTTGTATATACAAGGTTCATCTACGTTTTTGATGAAGTCAAACTCTTTGACTACAAAATCAAAACAGATGTTCCAACTCCGCGATGCCTGCTTTAACCCGTAGATGGATTTAAGCAGCTTGCACACCTTTCCGCTGCACCCACTATCTACGAAGCCCTCTGGCTGAGTCATGTACACGCACTCTTCTAAATCACCATTTAGAAAGGCGGTTTTAACATCCATTTGTCAGATTTCGTAGTCATGGTATGCAGCGATGGCAAATAGGATCCGGATGGACTTAAGCATAGCCACTGGAGAAAAGGTTTCTGCTGGATATAGTGCCCTCAGAGTCAATTATTGGATCACAGGCATGTGATTGCAATGATTGAGGAGGACCTATGCCGGTAGGACGGTCTTACTCGAGATAATAGTATGCTATCTGGTTTATCTTTATTATCGTGTACTGCTTCAGGTGACCTTACGAGTCGCTATTACACGTTGATAGAGCCCCTAGGATTCTTGCTTGACTACCAGCAGTATGAGGGCGATCATATACGTGAGAGCTGGAGTCTATAAGCACATCCTTAAAAGGTCCCTAGTCGTGGGAGTTTCGAGACAGGGCATCGATACTCCGGAGTAATCTAGTGTATACAGTCGAGACCCCGATGAGGGGCGGTGGCCGGTCTCACAAGCCACTGGTGTCCGTTGGTTCACCTAAGATCTATACATGTGCTTATTGGGTTATGAGTACACCGGACAGGACTCGCCGGGAACCTGCTAGTTGGTATTATACCTAACGTCAGATAGCAGTTCCCTGGTGACATGTGTACAGGTTAGTTCATCGACCTGAGATCGTCATTTGTCTCGTGTGAGTTCCCACTGTGCTTTGATTACTACCCTACCACGCTCAAAGGAGACGTGCAAACAGGTTTTAGTTGGGTACAGTCCCGGGCCACATGGAGGTAGTGAGCGGATCTGCAGGGGTTCGTCTCTCCCGGTATTGGGGGTGAGGTCGCGCTGTGTCTAGGAGAGCCGGTACATGAAAAGTCCTTGGCTAAGGCAGGAGATTTACTGGTAGGTATTCCAGTAGTATCTCAGGGTGTTCTGGGCTACACTCCGACACGACTTGTACCGCTATTGGGGGTCTGACTTTTACCAACCCCCTAGGCCCGCCATGCGATGCTCATAGACGAACGGACCGGACTGTACGGATATTGTCACTGACAGGCTCAGTATGGTGTCAGGATGAGTTCGCTCATCGACGTCCCTTTTGGTCAATAGCTGGTGGCCCGTCACGTATGGATGATACCTCTGACGTGCTAGTGGTTAAATCCACAGCCATAGTATTGACGAGTCTTTAGAGTCCACCACACACACAGTTACTCAAGTTTCGGGCGAAACGCTGTAGAGGCCGTATGGAGATATGGCAGGTTCAATCAGATGCGTGCGGTATTGCACGGATCGTGATTGGACGGATTTTACTAGTTGGCTTTGGCTTAAGTCGGATCCTAGTATTAGACAGTGTAGTTTTGTCTCTTTGCATTTGTATTCAGTGGGAATACAAATGTGGGCATGTATATGCTGTAGCGGGGTTTTCCTGTAATTTATTACGGGATCAGTTTTCTGAAGTTGCCAGTTTGCATTCCGTTCCGGCCGGTTTTCCTTTGTTCCTTCACGGCCGGACTTTCTGATGGAGGGGGTTATTTGCAGTTTGCAAATAACTTATTTGTGGAGGGGTCCTTTGTAATTTGGTGGCATCATGATGGTTCATGCATGATGAGATTCTTTGTTGGTCTTTTCCTTTGCTTTTTGAGATTGGATTTGGATGTGGATTGATTAGAAATTGGGTGACCATTTTTTCTTAGATTCATTCCTTTTTCCTCCCCTTGCTTTATGCTTGCTTTATTCTCCACCATTGAGGATGAGGGCCGGCCACTACTAGGAGGTGGTGGGGGTTTTATTTTTGGGAGAGGAAAAATCATTGATCTCTCATTCATCTTGCAACAAAAATACTAGTTCATTCCAAAAGTTTTTCTTATTCCTCCATCACCATGGCAACCTCACAACCCCAAAGAGACAAACTACTACACTTCATATACAGCAAACCTTGGACGCGTCGGCTAGCCAACTTCGCGCCCGAGTTGCCTCGGTCCAGAGGTGGGAGCCCGTAAACGAACCCGGCTACGTGGTGCCCTTTCCGACGAGGAGGTGACGTACGGAGATTCCGCGGGAGATCGGAGTGGAGACGAAGACCGAAAGACATGGATCGCTTGGTATACTTCTCTACTCTTATTCTAGTGTGCTAGTAGCTAGGTTAATAGCCCGATCCGGGATTTTTGTGCGCGGTGGTGCCGGTTTGCTAGTTCGCAAAGTATTTTTCGTTTCCGCGTTTCCGGCGTCGGATCGACGGCCGGGGCGCCGCCGTGCACTTACATTGGTATCAGAGCCACACTATTAACTTAGCCTAGCTTGCTCTAACGTGTTTAGAACTCGATCGAACAATAAAAACCCAAAAACCGTATTTTCTTGTGCATTGGGTTTCTGTCGAATTTTTTTTGGCTCCAAAAATTTTTCGGGTTGTTTCAGAATGATGTGCAGGGAATTCTAAGCACTCTGTGAAAATTTGGTCGTGAGATCTCACCATACCACCGCGGAACCGCGGCCAAACCCATGCTTGGCCCGCGGTTCCGCCGCGCTTTTAACTGTTCAGCGCACCAAATTTTTACAGAGAGCTCCTGTGTAGAAAATAGGATTTTTGGAATATTCTTTTTGGGCCCAGATTTTCTGTGAGTGCTACAGTACTACTTGGGGCTCACTTCGATAAATTTGTTCGATCGGATATTTTAAACATGTTAGTTCACAGTATTTACATTATATCTACGACCGTGAATGTCACTCGATCGGTAAATCCAGTCTATCTGCTATAGCCCTTTTAGACGGATTTGCGAACGTGACATTCACGTTGATGTTCTGTGTTGTGCTGTAATGTTGCGGATCGGTCATGGGGATAGCCTGGTTGCAATGTTAGTACAGTTTTGTTTTATATGTACATTTGATATTGCGGGGCAAGCGTCCAACATGTGGACTGCCGTCACTACCTGTTTGTATTATTCTTTTGGGGCACGACCGGGTCGAGGTCGATGTACCCGTTGTATGTATATTTTATTTTCTGTACTAGGATTATCCCGCGGAGGGGTGCACGGATAGCCGGGTTCTAGAGGGCAACGGGCCCGCATCTCATGGCATTGAGACAGAGGGGGCTTCACTCTAGAATTGGCGGGTTATTCGCCGCACTCGTAGGGTGTATAGGTTGACCCAGGAGGGGTGCCCAAGTTACCGGATTCCGTGAAGTGCTGGGTGGTCTATTTACGTTGCTGAAGGGGGCTGCCTCGCTTCAGGTTTTGGCAGGTAACTTGCCGCGCCCGTAGGGGTCTAGGATTTTCATTGCACAGGCTATCCACACGACCAGGGGAACATCAGGTTTCAGTAGCGGCTCTATAAAACCCGGGGATCCTAGATATCTGTATTGTTCTGTGATGCTGGTTACATTTCTATGATGTTGCATTTTTACACGCCTTGAGCGAAAATTATATATTATATATATACTAGTAGATGTTGTATATGTTTTGCATCCGCGCTAGTCCAGTCCCCGCTCTGTCGTTAGTTAGCTAACTTAACGGGTGATGACGGGACCCAGTGGCGAATGCGGATGGCATATACGTACGTCATTATTTTCGTTCTTTACTGGTGTGATCAATTGATGGGACTGCGTTGATTCGGATTAATGCAAGATAAACAAACCTATTCCGATGTTGTTGGAACACTTTTCAAAAAGCTGTTATTGCAAGGGCGTTCTCTTTTGTTTTGCACAGTGGTATTCAGTTGGAATATCCTGCTCCTCAGTCGACGTGGCAAGGGCCGAGATCCCTTCACCGGGAGTGACCCCTTGGACAAAAGTTTGCGTCAGGGCAATAACTTCACTATAGCCGATTATTTTTTCTTTGCATCATGGTATTCAGTTGGAATATCCTGCACCTCATCCTACGGGGAAAGAGCCGAGATCCCTTCACCGGGAGTGACCTCTTTAGCAAAGGTTTTCGTTACTATATTTTTATAAAGCTACCAGTTCCTTCAACGATATCAAGTTCATTACGTTAAAGGTTTTCGCCAGAAACCATTCGTAGCCCTCCGTCGTTTCATATGGATAGTCAATAGTATTCAAGCTGTGTATGTTGGTCAAAGTCAAGGCACAGTGTTTGGTAGCTATTGGGTATTCATATGCAGCATAGATAGATGCGTTGGTTTGGGACAGTCGTACTACTGTTTTGGCCAAAATCAAGGGTATGTACGGGTGGGTTCAAATTAACCTGGACAATGATGGGTAGAACATGACATGTGACTTATGATATGTTGGCCAAAGTCAAGGTCATAAGAGCGTGGGGCAAAAATCCACATCGGGAGTTTCTAAAGAAACTGAAACTTGCCAGATATGCGCATACCTTCTGGAGTGTGATAACGTGAGCGGATTCCGTCACGTTATCATGCGATGATAGTTGGATCCCGATTCCCACTGATGAGTTGGTTTACTCCTCGGGTGTTCCCGGCTAATTCTTCTTTCAGGTTTGGGGAAGAATTTGACGTTACAGTGGGAGGTTTCCAGATTACATAAAGTGATAACCATTCTGATCTAGGTTAGAGTGCACGCTGAGTGTTTCTTTTCTCTCTCTCTTTGGCAGCGACCATTGACCCGACCGTAGACTATGACTCAGTGACCAATTTGACCGAACCTTCTTAAACACTGGCTTTTGGATTGTCAGAGTTGCAAACCTCTTTGCCACTCCTACTTTTACCCTTTTCTCCAGGACACCTCGTATTACTACGAACGTCCACTTCCATTGGACAAAACCATCGTATGGTTATATACAAACTCGAAGGAATTAATTCGAGGATGGTTTCAGGTTCTGGAGAAAACGAATAAGACTATTCAGTTGTCTTTTCCTTTTACCTTCTCTCAAGTTGCGAGTATTCCTTGGTTTAGGAGATAGTACACCTATTACGCAAATTGGATAGTCTTCTTCCAAACCATAGGCAGGTGCCGACCGGTAGGGAATGAAGAAAACCAATTAGCCTAAACGGTGTACAGAAGGTATTAAGTTAAGACAAAGAAAGGGATTAGTAAGAGGGCAAAGTAAGTTGCGACTGCTATTCACGACCAAACCAAGTATTTCTTCGCCAATCCTAAATCACCTTTGCATTCCTCCAGGACACTCCGTATCACTACGAAGATCCCAAGTTTATCGGATAATCCATCGTATGGTTATATACGAACTCGAAAGGAACTTGTTCCAGTTCGGGGATGGATCCTGGTTCAGGAGAAATAGGAATAAGGTTCATTCGGTTGTCTTTTATCTTCACCTTCTCTCGCATTGCGAGTGCTCCTAGGATTAGGACAGTACACCCATTATGCTGATTGGATAGTCTTCTTCCAAACCAAAGGCTGGTGCCGAACGGTAGGGAAGGAAGAAAACCATTTGGCCTAAAGGGGTGTACAGAAGGTAATGACTAAAGACATATAAAGGGATTTGGAGAGATGGAAAAGAATTATACGGTTACAGTTGTGAATCTGGATAATGGAAGAGGCATTACTAGGAATACCCGGATACCCCATCGAAACATTTCAATGTTTCAGTTTCACTGTGTACTGTTAAATGAAAACTGATTTCACGATTAGACACTTACTCCAGGGTATGTATTTACCAGGTTTGATTCTCTCATCTGTATGGTTTTACAGATGATGAGTGGGAGTAAGTTATTGGGAATTAGGTGACCATCCTCATTATATCGGGATTCGTTGTAATTGGTGATATTTGAGGAAGTCACCTGGGTTGTTTGCCGGACGGCAAATATTTAGTTTTGAATATCCGTTGTTATGCACCAATTTCAAACTGATATATCTGTACGTCTATTTTTATAGAGTGAGATATACCTTTTTGAAATTATGTCTATGACATTTACCTATATCGGTGGATGGTTAGGTAAGGAGCATTAAACAGCGGTGTATTTCTTCTTAACCATAAATACAGTTTTCAAACTACGACACACAGTGAATGAGTCATTTGACTCAAGGGACTTATACAGAGTTTTTTATGTTGTCCAGTGTCCATTAGGACAGAGGGGTAGGTACTCGTACTATATTCTGTTTACTTGTGACTTCTCTAGTTCTTAGACAGGTGTTTCGTAGAAACGCAGGGTCTGAGTTATGAGAAGTTATAGGTATAAGAATAAAGTAGAGAACCAGATGTTGCAAGTATCAGGATTCTTCAAGGTGATCGAAGATGTAGATACTTGTGAATGGTATTCAGTTGATAGTAATGATTAAGAGAACTTGCTTCTATTTCAGGTTACTCATAATTGGAAGTACTCCTAAGTTGAGTAACGTTGATCGGCCTCTCTTCCATTTAGTTGACATGCACTGGAGACAGCTGCATGATTTGAATCTGGTTCAATTAAATCAGTGCCTCTGTTTCTATATTGGATATAGAACAGTTCATATCTTGACATTGTTAAGGTACGGGGAGTTGTCCGGCTTATGCTTAAAACTAGACTCTGGATAACTCAAGGCACGTTTCTATAATGGATGTTTGTGGGTTGACCCGGGCTATGACGAGGGTTAACTTTCTACCATCTAGAAGATCAATAGTGATATTGTTCTTGACTCGCCACAGTTTTAATAAAAATGGATTTTTTCAGAAAACAGTAGTGGGAGTATGGTAGAACTGGAAGTGATTCCAGAACCGCAAACGATTACTGAAGATTTGATAAGAACTTAAAGATTCAATCTGGTTTGACATTCCATTGGCCACTCTGCAGATATGGTGGGTAACCTCAGGCACCCGAGAGGTACTTCGGTATGCTCAGGGACGGTGGCAGGGAGGTTCTTGTTTACCCAGACTTACCATTGCTGTTGTTCCAGACTGTGAGACCCGGCAGGAGGATGACTATAGCGTCATTCTAAACTAGCTTTAGAAGTGTACGTCTATATGACTTTGCCAGAGGGTTGTCGTAGTCAGTGGGAGCAGCGGAAGCATTGGTGGACAGGTGGCTTATGTCTATTTATAGACTAAAGCAGATATAGCGGAGATAAATCATCTATTTCTGATGCGACAGTCATAGGTTTGACTTCATCAGAATAGGGGATGGATCTGTTAAGAAGGTAGTAGGGTGTGATGTCCTGGTATTTGGATGACATACACAGAGTAAGAAGTGAAATTCCTATACTACGGTCGGTTATACTTTTGTTGTCACACAGTGTTTTCTCCACATGGGACTTGGATATTATATCATACATTCTGGTTACTAGATCTAGATTTGGGTAGTTTCCCAATCTGGGTACTTAGACAGCATTCTATGAGTATTTAGAATGGACGACTCCTGGCACGGTAGTATACCTGCAGGTGATGGAGTCACCCTCTCTAAAGATGTCTTACATACTAAAGGGGAGAGGGATACGCATGATTGACAGATCACTTGCTTAGGCAATTGAGTTGATCATGAGATGTCAAGTACCACACCAGATATCGTTCTTGCAGTAGATGCAATAAGTTGATATTGATCCAATCCTGGAAAAACAGTCGGAAGCAGTTTTAGAACATAAGTGGATGTTCTAGGGATATGATAACGACAGCCTCGTTCTGGGGACGGTTATCATTCCAGGCTTCCAAGGTGATAAGGACGACAGGTTGGCTGTCAGATTTATAATTTTCCCTCTGACGGGGGGCAGTATTTTGGACAGTGGTCCAAGGGGATACTGAGGGAGGCATGGCGCAGAACACTGATTAAGTTCAGTTGTCAATACAGTCTAAGAAGTTTGGATTTGGAGTTCATTTATGAGCTAGGTCCCATCAGACATCCAGACACATTCTAAAACAGGTATTGCTCATTTCGGGAGATGGCTTTCTCCGCAAACATGGGATATAGAGAGACATAGAAAGAAACATCACAGCGGATCCACTCACTGAGGCTATTCCTCAAATGCAATAGTTTCGCAAACGAGCTTTGTGAGACTGACTAGTAGAGGAGTTGGGTGTTCGGTATCACACGGGCTGTGAGTATGCGACATCGTAATAATTAGCCTTGAGTGCAAGTGGGAGATTGTTGGATATAGTGCCCTCAGAGTCAATTATTGGATCACAGGCACGTGATTGCAATGATTGAGGAGGACCTATGCCGGTAGGACAGTCTTACTCGAGATGATAGTATGCTATCTGGTTTATCTTTAACATCGTGTACTGCTTTAGGTGACCATACGAGTCGCAATTACACATTGATAGAGCCCCTAGGATTCTTGCTTGACTACCAGCAGTATGACGGCGATCATATACGTGAGAGCTGGAGTCTATAAGCACATCCTTAAAAGGTCCCTAGTCGTGGGAGTTTCGAGACAGGGCATCGATACTCCGGAGTAGACTAGTGTATACAGTCGAGACCCCGACGAGGGGCGGTGGCCGGTCTCACAAGCCACTGGTGTCCGTTGGTTCACCTAAGATGTATACATGTGCTCATTGGGTTATGAGTACACCGGACAGGACTCGCCGGGAACATGCTAGTTGGTCATATACCAGACGTCAGATGGCAGTTCCCTGGTGACATGTGTGCAGGTTAGTTCATCGACCTGGGGATCGTCATTTGTCTCGTGTGAGTTCCCACTGTACTTTGATTACTACCCTACCACGCTCAAAGGAGACGTGCAAACAGGTTTTAGTTGGGTACAGTCCCGGGCCACATGGAGGCAGTGAGCGGATCTGCAGGGGTTCGTCTCTCCCGGTATTGGGGGTGAGGTCGCGCTGTGTCTAGGAGAGCCGGTACATGAAAACTCCTTGGCCAAGGCAGGAGATTTACTGGTAGATATTCCAGTAGTATCTCAGGGTGTTCTGGGCTACACTCCGACACGACTTGTACCGCTATTGGGGGTCTGACTTTTACCAACCCCCTAGGCCCGCCATGCGATGCTCATAGACGAACGGACCGGACTGTACAGATATTGTCACTGACAGGCTCAGTAGGGTGTCAGGATGAGTTCGCTCATCGACGTCCCTTTTGGTCAATAGCTGGTGGCCCGTCATGTATGGCTGATACCTCTGACGTGCTAGTGATTAAATCCACAGCCATAGTATTGACGAGTCTTTAGAGTCCACCACACACATAGTTACTCAAGTTTCGGGCAAAACGCTGTAGAGGCTGTAAGGAGATATGGCAGGGTTTGATCAGATGCGTGTGGTATTGCACGGATCGTGATTGGACGGATTTTACTAGCTGGCTTTCGCTTAAGCCGAATCCTAGTATTAGACGGTGTAATTTTGTCTCTTTGCATTTGTATTCAGTGGGAATACAAATGCGGGCATGTATATGCTGTAGCGAGGTTTTCCTGTAATTTATTACGGGATCATTTTTCTGAAGTTGCCAGTTTGCATTCCGTTCCGGCCGGTTTTCCTTTGTTCCTTCACGGCCGGACTTTCTGATGGAGGGGGTTATTTGCAGTTTCCAAATAACTTATTTGTGGAGGGGTCCTTTGTAATTTGGTGGCATCGTGATGGTTCATGCATGATGAGATTCTTTATTGGTCTTTTCCTTTGCTTTTTGAGATTGGACTTGGATGTGGATTGATTAGAAATTGGGTGACCATTTTTTCTTAGATTCATTCCTTTTTCCTCCCCTTGCTTTATGCTTGCTTTATTCTCCACCATTGAGGATGAGGGCCGGCCACTACTAGGAGGTGGTGGGGGTTTTATTTTTGGGAGAGGAAAAATCATTGATCTCTCATTCTTCTTGCTACAAAAATACTAGTTCACACCAAAAAAAATTTTTATTCCTCCATCACCATGGCAACCTCACAACCCCAAAGAGACAAGCTACTACACTTCATCTACAGCAAACCTTGGACGCGTCGGCTAGCCAACTTCGCGCCCGAGTTGCCTCGGTCCAGAGGTGGGAGCCCGTAAACGAACCCGGCTACGTGGTGCCCTTTCCGACGAGGAGGTAACGGACGGAGATTCCGCGGGGGATCGGAGTGGAGACGAAGACCGAAGGACACGGATCGCTTGGTATACTTCTCTACTCTTATTCTAGTTTGCTAGTAGCTAGGTTAATGGCCCGATCCGGGATTTTTGTGTGGGGTGGTGCCGGTTTGCTAGTTCGCAAAGTATTTTTCGTTTCCGCATTTCCGGCGTCGGATCGACGGCCGGGACGCCGCCGTGCACTTACAGTTTCATCATAATCCACACCTGGTCATTGACGAAAACCTTTTGCAACAAGTCTAGCTTTGAAAGTCTCAACTTTTCTATCTACACCAAGTTTCTTCTTAAAGATCCATTTGCTCCCAATGGGTCTTACCCCTTCAGGAGCAACTTCCAAGGCCCATACATTGTTGGTGTATATGGATTCCATCTCAGATCGCATTGCATCCAGCCACTTCACAGAGTCTCCACTTGTGATGGCCTGCTCGAAGCTAGTTGGGTCATCATCTTCCATGACGCAATCCTCGCTCCCACCATCAATGAGAAAACCGTAGTATCTCTCAGGTGGATGAGGAACCCTACTAGATCGGCGGAGAGACTGGGGTTCGTTTGGAACTACCGAATCCTCTGGTTCTACCAAATCTTCTGTCGTAGTATGTATAGCTGGAACCTCTTCCGGTTCTACCTCCTTGCCACTAATTTCTTTTTCAAGAAATTCCTTTTCTAAAAAAGTGGCATGTCGAGAAACAAACACCTTTTATTCATCGGTGTGGTAGAAGATATACCCTCACGAATGTTTGGGATATCCAATAAACTTACACAGAAAAGACCTTGCCTCGAGCTTGTCCAGATTTTGTGTTTTCACATATGCCGGACAACCCCATATCCTAATATAATTAAGATATGGTCTCTTTCCTTTCTATATCTCATATGGAGTGGTCGGCACAGATTTGGTGGAATCCATATTCAATAGGTCTGCAACTGTCTCCAGTGTAAGACCCCAAAAGTAAATATGTTACTCAGCGGTACTCATCATAGAGCGCACCATATCTAATAGGGTGTGATTCCTCCGTTCCGATACACCGTTGTGCTGTGGTGTATACGGAGGAGTAAGCTGAGAGAGAATCCCATTCTCTTTTAGATAATCCCGGAACTCATTGCTCAAGTATTCTCCTCCTCGATCAGATCGAAGGATTTTAATACTTTTACCCGTTTGGTTCTCGACTTCGTGCTTATATTCTTTGACTTTCTCAAAAGTTTCAGACTTGTGTTCCATCAGGAACACATGTCCGTATCTTGAGAGATCGTCGGTGAATGTATTGAAATACGAAGAACAATTCCTGACATGTGTAGACATAGGACTACATACATTACTATGTATCAGTCCCAAGAGTTCCGTAACTCTTTCTCCATGTCCACTAAATGGAATTTTGGTCATTTTGCCTTTGAGACATGACTGGAAAGTTTCATAAGATAAAAATTCGAATGGATTCAAATATCCATCCTTATATAACTTAGCTAGTCGTGTCGCATTGATATGACCTAGTCTACACTGACACAAGAAGGATTCGTTCATTTCTGAACTCTTCCTCTTGTGTATGCTTTGTACATTGAGAACCATGGTTTGATTTAGAACGTCTATGCCATTATTTAACGAGCCTGATCTAATCAACTTTTGATTCAGGAAGATGTTCATAATATTATCCTGTACTACAAAATTATATCCTTCTTTACTTAATAAAGAAACTGATATAAGATTGCATATTAGGGTCGAAATGTAATAGCATTCGTTCAGAATCAATGTATTAGCATTTGGTAATACAAGGTAATATTCGCCAACTGCTTTGGCTGCAACATTTTCACCATTCTCTACTCTCACGGAATGATCACCCATTCCCAGTTCCCTACCTTTCTTTATCCCATGTAACATATTACATATGTGGGATCCCGATCCGGTATCTAATACCCAGGACGTAGAGTGAACTGTGAAACAGTTTTCGATAACTAACATACCTGAAGAAGATGCATCAACATGCTTATTCTTCGTTTAGGCGGTGTGGGAATCCGGATATGTCCATATTCCCTGCTCAGTCTTATAACAATTATAAGAAAGAACGGAACCAACGTTCCCCTGCTCAGTATTACAAGCGGGTTCGGTCAATACATCCATATTGTTATCTTGATTAAGGCCTAACATGGTCGCTACGTAGAGAGAGAGAGAAGAAAACACTTTAGCGTATGCTCTTACAAGATTAGATTGGCTATTATCTTATCTAATCAGGATGGCTCCCACTGTTTTTATCGAATCTCCCTTCAAACCCTAAAAGGTAAGATTAGCTAGGATTAATTACACCATACAAGTTCGCCACCCTTTCAGCCAGGCCGGTGTTGGTATTTCGAGGGAGGTTCCCCGTGCTTTCTGTAACGTTTTGAAAATCGTTTAGGTGAAATTTCCGATTTTCGGTAAGATAACCGGTATTTTCCATAAAAACCAAGATATAAATATCTTTCAACATAAAATTAAATATACCTATTCTAGCTATGAAATTGCTGGCATTTGGTATTTAATGGGCCACTTATAAAATTTCTAGTTTACTTAAATATTTTTCCAAATTAATTATTTTTAATATTATTTTAAGCTTTCACTAATACAATTAATTAGTGATAATTACAAATTGGAATGGGTAAATCATTCTTTTATGAACTAAGACAACTTGAGAACAAGTTGTAACCTGCTCTTTATTTTAGAATATGTCTCCAAAATTCTAGAGAATTCTAGGATAAAACACATTAGTGAAATAAAACAGAATAATTATGAAAAGGCTTAATAGATGTATTAATTAAATATGTTTCTACATACACTCTCACCTAACACTCTCTCTCTCCCCTCACTCCATTCATGGCCGAGCCTAGGCAGCCCCCTCTCCTAAATTTCCCCACTTCATTTGTCCCCACAAAGTCAAAGAAAAAGAAAAGAAAAGAAAAGAATGAGCAAAGAAACATGATGCATTAAATAGGTATGGGTTATGGCTGACTTGGACAATTTTCACACACCACACCACACCTCACCCTCTCCTCTCCTTGGCTGAAACTGCAATAGCAGCATCCCCTTTGATCTTCTTCATTTCCATTGCTAAAATCCTCACAAATTCACTCAAAAATCCAAACAAAACTCACAAATTCAAAGCAATTTTTCCATTCAACCTTTAACCATTTATTCCTTGGCCATTCAAGCATAGATCTTGGAGCATGGAGCCAGGATTGGGAGGCCAAGTTTGCATGAAAGAACTCAAATTGGGAGGTATAAATCTTAACCCATGTCTTAATTGTTGGTTAATTACTCCAATTTAATTAAATTTGGTGTTTAATTTTGGTTCAAATTGCAAACTTGAAAATTCAAGAATAGGGTTTAGATCTAGTTAGGGTTTTTATTACATGATTAAGAATTCATTGAGTAGATTAGTATCTTAATACATGAAAGATCTAGTCTAATTGTTAAATTGTAAATCGTTACATTTAATTTGTCCATTTTAAATAATTTTTGCAAACTAGAATTGTGGGATTAATGGAAATAAGTGAGATTAAAATTTAGTTTGGGTTGAGGTGCTTAATTGAGATATTTAGTGAGCATTGTGGCCACTAGAATTTCTAAAACATCAAGTTTTGTATTAAAACGGGTAATCGTTGCTTACTAGGTTTTCGGAACAAATAGCGTTTATGCGAGTTTGAGGTTTGGATGAATTACAACCTATTTCATATTATATTTGTGTGTTGTGAGTGTGCAAATTGGTACGAGTGGGTACTAGGATTAGTGGTTTTCACGTATTGCGACCCTAGTGGTAAATTGTGGCATTGTCGCGGCGCGTTTCGTGCACCAAGTGTGTGCGCGTTTAGTTAGTGCGCGTGGTTGACTTGTATTGGTTGTGTCCGCGACTAATTATATATTTGTTCTCTTTTTTCTTATGTACGTTTCTAGGATCGGGTGCAGAGGCGTCGGATGTGGTGCGGAGCTGAAATCAGGATCAGATTAGCCGAGGCGTCCAGGTGAGTAGATATATATCTACGAGGGAAGTCGGGTGGATGGCGTATAGCACCCCCGCATTTTCGTAGTGCACTATACAAATGCGTTATATCTATATACTAATATGTTATTATAAGATGTGTATACTTAGTAAGAAATGCTTTAGGTGACCTTAGGTTAGTATTTAGTGTATTTGGAAGTTAATGCTATAATCTATTATTAGTCGTGAAACCCTGGAGTAAGGATTTGCACACACGCACGCACGCACGCATACATTTGTTTCACTTGTGCGTATATGGGGATATATATATACATATATATATATATATATATATATACGTATACATAGATAATGAGGATAGTATATGCTACTTGGAGATGAGTCGATGTGATTGGGCATAATGCCACGAGATTGGTGATGTGACTTGGTTCGTATTATGAGATACGACATGATATTATAGCGGGTCTTTAGGCGGTGTGTTTTCATACACACGTATATATAAATATATTGATGGTATCAGTATGTACTAGACTTTTGATCAGTACCCTTATTCAGGATATGATGATAAGGATACCAGATAAATAATTAGATAAATGTGGTATTCGACCCGTACCAAGATTTAGGATGCCGTACGATGGATTTACCATACGAGATAATGATGATGATAGATCCGCACTCTTGACTCAAGGATGTCATATTATATATTGTATCGTACGTGATAATATTGAGGCGGGATCACCGACTACTATATATATATATATATATATATATATATATATATATATATATATCGACTCAGACTTAGGTGGTTTTCCTTACCCTATCGATATATATATATATCGACTCAGACTTAGGTGGTTTTCCTTACCCTATCGATAAGCCTGTTAGTTTAGTCCTGTAGTTCACCTAGTAGATGTTAGACTGGGCTCAAGTCATACCTATTTCTAAAACTAACGAATCGTGAGTATTTCAAAGACAGGCCAAGGGAAACTACGGATATTTCAAAGCACATACATCTTCTTAAAAACACCGTAGCCCTATTTTCTAAACACCACGATTTGTGTTATTTCAAATGCCAAATTTGTATGACTCGTATTTAGAAACGTATATTCTTATTTGCTGCGTTTACTATTCATTGTCCATAAATTCATGTTGTTATTATCGCATTGCATGCTTATACATGTGATTTTTGTTTATTATGAGCCCATGCTGTCAGGACACTAGCACCATTACCGATGATGCGTATGTTCACAATCACTTGCTTGCCGGCTCACACACATCATCACCGGTAATTGCCATGTCATGTACACTTTAGAAAATATTATTTTATTGATATCGCATGTTAGCTGGTAGTTCTATATATCATTACTGTGCTAGTTTAGATATTGCATTCTTTATTAGATATCCATGCATGTTTATATATTCATTTGACATGCAATATTATAGGTCCAGTCCGGATTGCCGGAGCCCGGTATTCACTATTATTGACTCTTTATTTTTGGATTTCGGACCTTCCATGAGATTTCTGGATTTGCAGAAACCGCAAGATTTTATAAACTCATTTATCATTTTCAAAAGATAAAAAGTGTGGTTTTCTCGTGATATGATGTGAAATATGTCCACCATGAGTATTCTCGGCTCTTGATCGATATTATACACCCGATTCGAGGAGGAAGAGGAACCGTCTGTGGGTGGATGGTGGACCCGGTGCGGTACCCCGGGACAAGATGGTCGCAGATGTGGCGTTGAGCCTGGCAGGGGAGCACTACCGACCGGTTATTTGTGATGCGGCGAATATCCGGTGGATACCGACGTAGTCGTGAGATTGATATTTGGGCCAGTCCGGATAGCCGGAGCCCAGGGGCCAGTCCGGATAGCCGGAGTCCGAGATGTTGAGACTTTAAGATATTGAGATTATACGATATGGGCCAGTCCGGATAGCCAGAGCCCAAGATATTTGATATTTGGATTTATGTTTGTGTCGATGCTTGACACAGATTTTATGTTGATTTCATTGATGATACCTCGATTTATATATACAGAAATCTCACTATATTAAGAAAAAATAGTTTTCTCATTCATGATATATTCTGTTTTCATTTCGATGCATTCATACGTCATATATATGATATGTTGCTATCTGAGGCACTGACACGAGCACGTGGTATTACACTTATGTGTAGATGTTTCGGGATATTATTGAGGATATATTATTATTGTATGACCTAGGATTGAGTCATACATGCGATTTCTGCTCGGTGATGTTTTCTACTCATGAGTTGGCAAATCACCCTTTTTGTGCCACAGTTTCTTGCAGGTTTTGCCGTACAGGTTTCGTTTGCAGCTTGCTGGCGTATTGCTTCCTTCCGGGTGATTGCCTTGGTAGGTGGGTTCACTCGTATCGTGACCACCTTTGTACATTTATTTATTTCAGTTGTATCTAGTAACTCCATCAACCATACTTGTATATTTATTAGATTTAGAAGACCAGTTGTATATTCTTTCGACCTTAGAATCGCGCGCTGTATTATTATGGTTTTCTGGTGGTTATTGGGTTTCCTTTTGAGTTTTGATCCTCGCCCTTCGGCGTTGTATATTATATTTCTTGCGTGGTTGTGACCGCTAATTGGCGAAGAGCTAGCTCCCGCTTGGGGATGCCTTTATTCATATTATTCATGTTTGTACCCGTTTGGGGCCAGTATTTACAAAAGAGACTATGCCGAAATTTTTGGAAAAGACTTGATGTTTTAAAAAGGTTTACTACCACTTTTCAAAGTGATTATATGGAAACTTTAAAACAAGTTTTCCTTCACTTCCTTCTTTTAAATGGTTTAGATTTCTAGGATTTTTGGCTTACTTGAATTAGATAGGGTCCTATAGACTTCATATGATTCAAGTGCCAGTCATGTGCTATTTCATGTCATGACAAATTTGGTATCAAAGCGCTAGCTTTAACCTTGGTTTGAGTCTATGTTTGACTATGCGGAGTCTAGGGCGTTTATATATATTCGGAACATAAGCTTGACCTTACGGAACATAGACTTGTTCGAGGGGGTATTAGACTCGAACTTTCGTCGCGTAGGTTGACCTTGGTTGATGGAGTAGGTGACTTAAGGAGAGTGTTGTACCGTGTGTATATTCTGCGGTATACTTACAATACGCTACTCCGCTTAAGAAGCCTTAGGATGTACATTTTCCTTGCACAGTATTATATTCATTCCTATGATCTATCCTCATCAATACCGGTTTATGGTTTTACTACCACGATTGCATAGACAGAGAGAGCTGCGGCTAGAGTTGCGGTCAGTATGAGCTCGTCATACACGGGGACTGACCAGGGTGTGATTCCAGGGACACACAATTGTATAAATGTGTCATTTTATTGTGTTTTCGCGCCATGAGCATTTGATGGATTGCTTTTACAAAATTTCTCGAACGTGCGGTTCAGCACCAGAGGATTGGGCCACTATTAGAGGCCAGCCAGAATGTGATGACCGTCAATGTACCGATTATTCTTGATGATTGAGGCATTGTTCAGGGTGCGGATGAATGATTTAGTTGTTGCTGCGACCGACGAGATATCGCCCCAGATGTTTGAAACTAATGCAGCATGAGTTGATACTTAGAGATATGATAGAAGATCGCTAGTCACCAAGGACGAATGACTAGGACATGTGATTCGTTACCTACCCCGATGTGAGGTCATCAGATTGATTGATTCCAGCTAGAGAAGACTTCACGCAGGTACGTTGGGTGTCGAAGGAAAACGATCGAATGTCAGAATCCCATTTTTCCAAGTTTAAGATATTCGGAAAAACATGCAAGTAATTCCGTGGACCCTCTAGAAGAATGAAACCCTAACTCGATATAACGACCATGGGAACGCTTTTGAACCTTAGGGTTTGCAGCAATTCCGCGGTGCCATTAATGAGGCTTGGGTTTGCCCTTCTACGGTTGGTCCACAAATACTGTGGCATGTACTGGATATTATTATACTGTACTCAAGAGTTGAGCTCTCGGGGAATTATGGACTTTTATGAATCGATCGAAAAGTTCGACGTCGTTCGGATATCATGTGAGGGGATACATTGCTTGGGAGACTCCAGAAACGAGTATAGCCATTGGAGCGCAGTCCATACAGCCACGAAGAGACGAGTCCGAATCTGTCGACATTAGAGAAAAGTAGAGTAAGAGGTTCGTACGAGATCATGATGATATGACGTTCCACTCCGCTGACATCAGAGATGTGATACGCATGCAGAGGCGTTGTATATGAATATATCTTCTAGAAGGAATCGCAATGAGGATACAGCCGTTCCAGAACAAGAAACAGAGTTAGTAAAGGGTGATGACTTCTGGGAAGTTCAGCAGAAACGAGATTTGTGAGAGACCTCGACAGAACCTTTCTGGAATACTATACGAGAAGACTTGGACCCAGGATCAATCGTATTGTGCACACCCAGTAGGCCAGAGTTCGGCATCGTCGACGAGACATGTTATGAGTGACTATGACAGTTGGCCAGAGATCTTTAGAGGATGTGCTAGAGCGGGACCGTTTCCGTCATCTTGGATTTTGGTATTTTAGGCGATTTATTTGCATGATTGAGATTTTGTGCACCACAGTTGCACTTGACTTTGATTTGATGTCATTCGAGATATTGATTTGATTGCATGCATATGGTATGCATGTGATTTGACTTGTGTTTTCGGTGTAGTTTCCATGCATTTTTAGTATTTTGATTCAATTTTTTGCACGCTGATGCACATGATTGTGAGATTATATACCACGGTATACCTGATTTGGATTGAGATTTATTGTATACCGTCGATTTCGATTGTGATATTCGATATTGTTTTCGTACACCTTGTGCACTTGAGTTGGATTTTGCGCATACTTGACGCGCTTGATGCGATTTTGGTGCACACCAAATGCCCTAAATCGAGATTCTTCGTGCATATCAGATGCACATGATATTGCTATCAGGCACACCCGTTGCCTTTGACAGGTGTTTCGTGCAAACCCGTTGCACTGAGATTTTGTTTCTGTGCACATGTATGGCACATTCATGGATTTCGATTTCCGTGCGCACCAGACGCACGTGGCATTCTTATGCACATTTTGGGAATGATTTCTTCTGGAGCAGTACGTTTTTATGATTGTACTATTTATTTTAGTACTGAGCAGGACTAGTCAGAGGACAGTACCTGAATATGATTTTGCATGCATTGACAGTTATCGAAGGGATTTCCAAAAGAAAAAAGGAGGAATAGTCTCAGTATTTACCTACGTGTCCAAGATGACACGAAACTTTTACAAAGGGAACCCTTCTAAATTATTTTTCCAAAATGGCGGGACGTGTATGTTAAACAAAGGGTGTGTGTGTGTGTGTGTATAGTTATCTTCTTACAATAGACGTCCGCCACTGTGCAGTGATACACGCATCGCACAGCGACTTGAAAAGGTTGGGCATGCATTTCTTTCAGATGTTTTAACGATGTTTACATGTACAGTTTGATGTATATCATGTTGGTTTTCGTATTGTGCTTTGACATTGGTGTCTTCGCCATAACTCCGATGATTGCGGGATGCTTGACGGAGTTTTGATTTTGGTTTATATACTCGTTGTTCATGCGCATGCATTGCGCTGTGATGTGTTTTATGTATTTATGATTTCGGAGCCCCGCCGATTTGAGTGCTTTGCCGAAATGTTTTAGTATTTGGGGGAGTTTTAAATTTAAATTCGGGGACCAAATTTTTTTAAGGGGGGAAGACTGTAACGTTTTGAAAATCGTTTAGGTGAAATTACCGATTTACGGTAAAATAACCGGTGTTTTCCGTAAAAGCTAAGATATAAATATCTTTCAACATAAAATTAAATATATCTATTCTAGCTATGAAATTGCTAGTATTTGATATTTAATGGGCCACTTATAAAATTTCTAGTGTACTTAAATATTTTTCCAAATTAATTATTTTTAATATTATTTTAAGCTTTCACTAATACAATTAATTAGTGATAATTACATATTGGAATGGGTAAATCATTCTTTTGTGAACCAAGACAACTTGGGAACAAGTTGTATCATGCTCTTTATTTTAGAATGTGTCTCCAAAATTCTAGAGAATTCTAGGATAAAACACATTAGGAAATTAAATAAAACAAAATAATTATGAAAAGGCTTAATAGATGTATTAATTAAATATGATTCTACACACACTCTCACCTCACACTCTCTCTCTCCCCTCACTCCATTCATGGCCGAGCCTAGGCTACCCCTCCCTAAATTTCCCTACTTTATTTTTCCCCACAAAGTCAAAGAAAAAGAAAACAAAAGAAAAGAATGAGCAAAAAAACAAGATGCATTAAAGAGGTATGGGTTTTGGTTGACTTGGACAATTTTCACACACCACACCACACCTCACCCTCTCCTCGCCTTGGCTGAAACTGCAACAGCAGCAGCCCCCTTTGATCTTCTTCATTTCCATTGCTAAAATCCTCACAAATTCACTCCAAAATCCAAACAAAACTCACAAATTCAAAGCAATTTTTTCATTCAACCTATAACCATTTATTCCTTGGCCATTCAAGCATGGATCTTGGAGCATGGAGCCAAGATTGGGAGGCCAAGTTTGCATGAGAAAACTCAAATTGGGAGGTATAAATCTTAACCCATGTCTTAATTGTTGGTTAATGATTGATTCGTTTCGATGTCGTGTTTAGAAATGTTTAACAACCAAAGAAATTTATACCGCAATCAATTGACGGTATCTATTATAGTTTCGTCAATGAAAACGGATCGTCCACTGAGATGCGTGTTTTGATCGATTTTGTTTTAGATGAGTCAAAATTAAAAGATAAAAGAAAATTGCAAGAAAATTTGATTCAAGGTTTGTGAAATTTAGTTTCAAGAATTATCGAGAACTAGATCTAAAATACAGAAATACTAAAGATCAAGAAAATGTTCAAATAGTTTGAATTATCAAGATTTGTAAAGAGGCTTGTGGGAATCGATCCAATCGACAGTGATGATGAATACTTATGATTACAAATTCTTATCTATTGAAGATTTGTTACTAGATCGATGATAATCACGAGGTTTAGGGATCTATTGAAGAAACTAGGATTTCTCCATCATCAACCCATGTCCTTTCGTTCATTAGCATTCAAATTCTAGCCTCTAGGAAATTCAATCATCGATTGTTGATCTCTAATTTAGAGCAAAAACATTCAAGAAAGCATCTCGCTCGAAACTAAGTATTCGATGATTCAATTTCCTAAAGTTTACAAAACTCATAAGACTTAAGAATCGTTCAAGAATTTAATCATCATCATCTATCTATTTTCTCGATTCCTCCACAAGCGGAGTTTTCACTCAAACATCATGAAAAAGAAAACAATCAAGAATTGATAACTCTTCATAATGCTCAAATGTAAAGAAAAGCAAGATCAAGAATTTTCACCTTTTATTTAATCGACGTTTTATTACAATTCACTCAAAGATTACAAGATTTTGAGGAGAGAACTCATTCGTCGAAACTAGCTTCGCATCGTCTTCGTGAGTCGCGGATCGTCGTGGATCTCTTGCTCGGATGAAGATCGGCGTCGATTCAAAAGGCTCGTTGAAGGCTTGCTTTGGCTCAGTACTCGGTGGATCTTGA
The DNA here is from genome assembly GCA_030015575.1 of Agapanthus africanus. NCBI lineage: Eukaryota > Viridiplantae > Streptophyta > Magnoliopsida > Asparagales > Amaryllidaceae > Agapanthus > Agapanthus africanus. Next base: position 282,796,798 of record CM057343.1, on the reverse strand, counting down.
TTTGGATCAAATTGTGTCACTCAATTTGATTTAGAATTGATTTGGATCTCACTACAATTTTTACCACTCAAAATGATTTCCCTCCAAATTCAACAACCTCTAAACCTTAGATCTAGATCTCTTTTTATAACCACCACATTTGAATCTTCCCTCCAAAGCTAGGTTGTTAGAGAGAGCCTTCTAGAATGAGTTTGTTAGAGGGAATATTCTAGAATGAGGTTGTTACAAGGAGGCTTCTAGAAGATGGTTGTTATAAGGAGGCTTCTAGAAGAAAGTTGTTGGAGAGAGCTTTCTAGAATAAGGTTGTTGCAAGGAATATTCTAGAGTGAGTTTGTTATGCAGAGCCTTCTGGAAGAAGCCACGTGGTTTTTGAGAGTCTTCTAGAAGAAAGGGTTGTTACAGGGAATATTCCAGAGGATTTTGGAGGGCCAAAGAGCTAACCAGGCCGTGGATCCGCGGCGGATAGGCCAACTTGGCCGCGGATCCGGGGCCGATTGGCGGAGTTACTGCATGCAAATTTCTGTGCTGATTTTTGTTGGCTTCATGGTACTTTCCTGATATCTGGAATATTTTTATACTTTATTGTTTACTGCCAGATCACAAGTCTTGGACTTGACGTATTTTATCAGCACTTTTAGCAGTTCCGGCTCTTTTTCCTGGAGATTTTCCTGCACACAATCTCGAGACAAGTGTTGATTTACAAAAGATCATGCGTGCAATAATAAACGCTCAATTTCCCTCAAAATGCCGGTTATAACGTATAACACATGTTATTTGGTATTTTGCAGACAAATTGCTAATATGTGATATATTTATACCAAACACCTTCAAATGATTGCAAAGAGTAGGGAAATTGATGTGTTAAAAATGCAATATTTTCGACTGATCAAATTCCCCCAAACTTAATTTTGGTTGTCTCGAGCAAACTTGTTTTATTAGAAAGAGAAGGAGAAAATATAAGAAAAAGAAAAACTAACTAGCACACTTTCGTAGGCAATACGATTGCACTGAGCACGTGCAACAAGCCTTTAAAACTCTAGGTGTCCCTAGTAGGAGGAGTGTTGTCTCCTGAGGGTTTTCAGCGGATTGCACCCACAAAATCCAATAATAAAAGGAATACCGTGAAAATTACATGTAAAGATAAGAATTGTAAAAGGAAGACTTTAAAAATTAGAGTTTCCAACTATACTAGTTTTTCGGTTGTCATGAGCCATATCTTAATAGTCATGAAAAGATGTTAGAAATCACATCATCGCTCAATAAAATATCGTCTTTATTCTTCAGTCTACATTTCATCCAAACAACGATCATATACCCTTACGTGTGTGTAAAAGACATCCCTACACTCGGAGAATTCAATTCAAGCTATCATACTCTTGCCATCAGCTCAGTGCTTTTTAATTGATGAATATTTAGATGGATTTGCTCACACATTTTTCATGCGACCGTTAATACTTCTTGAGGTACTAACCGACCGATTACTCATGTGCTTGTTTATTAGGCATATTAGTATTTTTTCTCGTCTTGCACCACCTAAGACTTAGCAGTGACTCCCAAACCAGTTGGTTTAAAGCACTAGGTGATGAAGCACCCTCGCTATATTTTTTTTATTGCTGCCTTGGTGATAACAAAACCAGTGTTCATTTTTCTACACCATTTTATCTTTTTATTCATTTTTAATTTTCTTCATACTTTGACTTTTAGACAAGAGCATTTCAAGGTATTCTGTACTATCCCGAGTTTCAAGACGTGTGTAAGTTCATATAGTAGGGTATCAACATTCAAATATTTGGCTTCAAGAATAGGAAATATTTTTCAGACTTATTTTTATCCTCAGATTAGTGACTTCTTTCATCTTACTAACCCTTGGGACAACGGCTCTTAACTACTTATTACGAGTTCGTTTAAGAAAACTTCCAATTTTCTAGGTTTTCTTAAATTTTTCCAATATTTTGGATGTAATTTTTCACTATCTAATCTTTTATTATCTTGTTTATGTAAAAAATTTATATATTTTTTATGATATGTTTTGTGCTTATGCAAAGTATGCGAAGTGATGCGTAAATAAGCACAAACCTCCCCCAAACTTGTTTTCAACAGTGTCCTCACTGTTGTGTTCTGCTAAACCTCAAAAAACCTGTAAGCTTGGGAGAACATTTATTAACGGGGGGAAAATATATTAAAGTGAAAATCCTCCCCCAAACTTATTTTTGGCTCACAATATTGAGGACAACAGTTATTTTCAAAAGCCAAAAATACAACCCCCCCCCTCAAACATGAGTTAGACAATATTAAGCATTTTAAGAGGGGGTGAGTCATTTGGTCAAAATAAGACTTTACAAAGACCAAAAGTTAATACCAACCATTCAAAGATTTTATCAGTGTAGCGTATAGGTCGGTGGAGGAATATGTTGTATCGAATCAGGAAAAAGTAGGGAAGAGATAAGTGGTGGTCTGGAAAGGGTTTGAGTTTTAAATTAGAGAAATGAAAGAATAAGGATGAATGTGAATGATTAAGAAGAAGGAGTGGTGGCGGTTCAAGTTCTATAGGTGGAGGTTGATCAATCACAAAATCCGTGTTGTTTAGAAATGCAAGTTCGTCAGCAAAATATTCTTCAAAACTTTCTCGATGATGTGATCAAATATTTTGCTGTCAATAAATTTTGTGTCAGATTTTACCTTACTTGATTTGTCAAAATACATGGAGGTAGAAGACTCAAAAAACTCATCTACCACATTTTCAAAAATATCCAAATCAAGTTGGCTTTCTGGGATTGTCGAACTTGAACTATTGGATTGTCATTCATCAAAACTCACTGAAACTATAGGAAGAATAGAAGAAGAACCGAAGAAAGTAGAAGATGAAATGGGTAAACAAATTGGTGTGTCGAGTATTGCTGAACCAGATGTGGAAGATGTAGGCTGAATTTCGGTTTGCTCTTCGGATATACGATTATCCTCAACTTCAAGACGTATTTGGGTTTCGGGAAGAATTAAAGGCTCAAGATGATGACCACAAGGTAGTGAAAGGATCTGATGAATTGGTGGGACAAAATCATCCAAAATTTTGAGTTCATCAATCAATATATCCCCAACGTCAATCACCTCATTCAAGTGAAGGTTAAAATTCTCAAATACCTCATTCAAAGAATGGTATTCAATCAATTTTGGTTCAAGAGTGGAAGTGTAGAGATCACAAGGATTTGGCATGGTTTCACCTGAAATGGACCCTTCATAGTCGGGTAAATCAAACACTGCATTATTACATAACTTATCATACATTCTATCGTCAATTGGTGAATCATTTGGTGCACTCGATGAATCTGTGAAACTGGAGTTGTGGATTTCAGTTTGGAAAGGGAAGGTTTGATTAGGAAGGGTGTATAATTCTGTCTCGCTACCCAAATTCTCATTTTGTCCTATGCCCGAATTATATACTGAAAAATTTTAGGCCGGTTTGAAATTATTTACTTGTCCCCACTCTGTCATTTCCTTCCTAAATTGGTTCAGAAATTTTTCTAACGTCTGCTCCAGACTAGACTTGGGTCGATAAGGGGCTTCCGTATAAGATTGAAATTCTTGTGGACAATTAAAACTTCTAAATGACTGATTAGAAGGACTGTCTAGAGAAGGTGGAAAAGTTGGATTGGTTTGATAGGAAAAGAATGGTTGCGAAAATTGGCTAGGAGTCGGATCAACATTCTGATAAGAAGAATATTGATATTGGTTGGTCGGTTGGCTATGAGACATCATACATGCCACAAACCGATTATGAAATTCTTCTTTGGAAAGTGGATGTGATGGTTGATATTGGTCCGGATTGAAACTTTGGCCTTTAGCCCTAGCTATATGCTCAGCAATGGACATGCTTCTAGGGGCATCCTCACTTGGAATATCAACAGAAACAAATGTAGAATTAGGATATGGTTGATATTGGTCCGAATTGAAACTTTGACCTCTAACCCTACCTATATGCTCAGCAATGGACATGCGTCTAGGGGTATCAACTGAAACGGATGTACAATTAGGATACGGTTAATAAAACCTAGACTGAGGTGGCCAACTGTTTCTACCCGCTTGTTCTATCTGATTTCTTAAGGACATGGGAGATTTGGACGGTATACCGAAGGGATTACGAAAACAAGAAATATCTGGTTGTGGACAGCAAAGCTGTAAGTCCATGTCACACACCCCACGAACTTGCGGGGAGGCGGAATATATGAAAAACGATTATCAAAGCTTCATAACACGGACTTGAGCGCATGAATCGTATCTAAACCGTTACTAGCATACTACGAGAGGTTTAACTACTCGGATTCGAAGTTATACCTCACGTTGCTTGTCCTTCGGGTCTTCATCGCTGTCCTCCACTCCTCGTAGGCTCCTTGGAACGTCGGCACCTCAACGGCCTCCTCGAGTCAAAGACGATCCACCCGAGAGCTCCTACTCCAAACTTGACCTCTAAATTGAGGTAACTAGGTTGCTCAAAGTGCTAATCTAAGCTACCTAGGGGATATAGAATTGGATTAGGGATGTATTAGTCTAGCTAACTCTTGATCTCAACACATGAGAGGTTAGGGTTAAGGTTGAGAAGAGAGAGAGAGCTTGAGGAGGGAGAAAGTGAGAATGAGAATCATTTTGGATGAATGAAATCATTTGTGTATATATGAAACATATGATATTATTAAGTAAATAACAAATAATGATTTATCATCATCTTTCATTAATACACTAAGTGATTCATCACATGAGTCATATAAATCATAAATGAATCATTAACTCAATGTATGAATCACTACATGACTCATTAATCCAATAAATGCAAATGCTACCTTAGCCTCCAACTCATCATACTTCTAGAAGCTTCCCGAAAAATTACGAGAACGCCCCTCCTATCCATGAAAACACGGAAAAACTTTAGATTGTATAAATCCAATAATCCGATACTAGAATCTGGCTTAAACCAAAGCCGGTAGTAAAAACTGTCCGAACGTCGTACGTGCGTTTAACCACGTATCCGTCCGAACCCTTGTCGTAAAACCATACGACCTCTATATCGTTTCGCCTGGAGCAGGGAAACTCTCTGTGTGGGACTCTAAAGACTCGACACTACGCTGGCAGTGGGTTTAACCACATACCGCAAGCGGCACTAGCTATACGTAACGGTCCCCAGGTAGATGTCGATAAGAAGGCCGATGAGGAAACCCATCCGAACTCCTACTGAGCCTGTCCGTGACAATATCCGCGCAGTCCGGTCTGTTCGTCTAAGAGTATCGTATGTATGGTCTAGGAAAGTGGTAAACGCCAGACCCCTAATAACCGTACAAGTCGTGCCGGTATGGCTCAAAACCATGCGAGAATCTACTGATCAGTCCACCAGTAATTCTCAATCAGCCCTGGCCAGGGACTTATGGTAATGACCAACCGATCACAGTACGATATCAACCCCCTATACCGGGAGAGACGAATCCCTAACAGTCGCTCACTGCCTCCATGTGGCTCGGGACTGTGCCCAACTAATACCTGTTTGCATGACTCCTTTGAGCCGTGGTAGGGTAGTAATCAAAGCACAGTGGGAACTCACACGAGACAAATGACAACCCTAAGTCAACAGACTATCTGCACACATGTCAGCTGAGAATTGCTATCTGACGTTAGGTATAATACCATCATGTCAGTTCTCCTGCGAGTCCTGTCCGATGTACCCGTAACACAACGAGCACCTGTATACTATCTCCAGTACAACGTACTGATGGCTGTGGGACAGACCATCTCCCCAACTGGAATGAGAAGCGTGCACACTAGTCTACTCCGGAGTATCGATACCCTGTCTCGATAATCCTACGACTAGGGACAAGTATAGGATGTTGCTTATAGAATACCCAGCCCCCACTAGTGTGACTGCCATCACAACGCTGGTAATCAATCAAAGATCCTATGGGCTCTACTAATATGTATAAGTGATATGTTACAAGAAACATATGCACATATTAAAGTAGACACAAACCAAGTAGCATACTACCATTTTTAGCAAGACTGTATATATAAATGTGAATATCCCAAGCTTCCATTAAGTAATATACAACCTAGTATGATACAATAATGGCCCATAGGGCATATACACTAACAATCTCCCACTTGCACTAGGGCCATGAGCTGGCATATCGAAGACCTATCATCTCGAATAGCCTCTCGAACTGTGTCTGAGGAATGGCCTTTGATCAGTCGAAAATAATGTATTTTTAACACATCAATTTTCCTATCTATTGCATTCATCTAGAGGTGTTCGGCATTCATATTGCACATATTAGCAAAACAGTCGTAAAATACCAGAATACTTGTGTTATACTTTGAAACTGACATTTCGAGGGAAATTGAGTGTTTATCATGGCATCGCATAGCGCAACACTTGTTTCGGAGTCTGTGCAGGAAATTCCAGGAAACCGAGCCAAAATTGTGAAAATAATGCTGATAAAATACGCCAACTCAAAGGCTGGAGATCTGGCAGTGATCAAAGAACAATTAAAGAATTCCACATATCAGGAAAGATCACTAAAGCCCATACAAAGAAACTGAGAAAAATTGAATCACCAATGCTCCTATTGGGCTGCGGATCCGCGGCCTAAGCAGGCACATGCCGCGGATCCGCAGCGGTCTTGCCACGTCATCAGCCAATTTTTACTGCAGAATCATTCTCTCAAGTTGTACACTTCATTAAGCCTCTGCAATTTCCAAATAACCCTAGAAGCTTCTGCCAGATCAGAAAGGTTCCTTGTACAAGCTAATGATGTCCTAGCTTCCAAAGCAAGCTTCACCTTAACTACCTTAAAAGCCTAAAACCTTCTCCCTAACCTCCTAGCTTAATGTAGAAGCTAAACCCTAACTAACTAGTTCTAGAGGCTTCTACCTAACTAACTAGCTTACAAGGGAAGCTAACATAATCCAAGCTTACAAAGGAAGCTAAACATTCTTAAGGCTATAAAAGGGACCCTAGGCTTCACTTCAAAAGGTTGTTGTTCAATCTCCCCCCAAATTCGATACAAGTTGAGTGACACAACTTGTAAACCCCAATTCAAATTCCAAAGACAAATTCAAGATCCCGAGTACCAAATCAAGCAAGAAGCCTTCAACCTTTTAGGAGCGGAGTCGATCTTCAATCGAGCAAGTGATCCAAGCCGATCCGCGACTCAAGGAAACGAGCGAAGCCAAATCGACGATCGAGTTCTTCCTCTTGTAGTTCTTGAGAATTGTAACGGAATTGTTGATAAATAAAAGGTGAAATTCTTTAATCTTGCTTTCTTTAAATTCTCGCATCATGATTCGATCTCAATTTGTGATTGTGGTTCTTGTTGTGATGTTTGAGTAAAACTCCGCTCGTAAAGGAGTCGAGACGATCAATAGAATGATGATGTAATAAATCTTAAAACGATTCTTAAGTCCTACGAGTTTGTAAACTCTTGTAAATTGAAGAATCGACAACCTAGTTTCGTTGCGATGCTTTCTTGATTGTGATCGCTCGAAATTAGGGATCCACGATCGATTCTTGAATTTACTAGAGGCTAGAATGTGAATGATATCGACGAAGGGACAAGGGATAGATGATGAAACCCTAGTTTCACACAAAATCCCTAATTCTCGTTGATCATCATCGATCTAGTATCAATTCATCGATGGATAAGAATACGTAATCGCTAGATTTCATCACATCTATAAATCCGATCAATTCCTACGAGCCTCACTTTGATTCTTGATATTTGATTTGGAAATCATCACAAATTCTCAATTCTTGATTTTATTGTTTCTTGATTTAGACTAGATTTTACTAATTCTTGAACTTCAATTCTTTAAATCATGAATTGTTTCTTTTCTTTTCTTTAAATTTTTGACTCATCTAATTTGAAACACGAACGATTACACTTTCCCTGTGGACGATCCGCACTTACTAACGCGCTACAATCGACACCGTTATTGATTGCGGTCAAATAATTTTTTGTTGTGATTTCTATAAAATTTTTGGTTGTGATTTCTTTACAATTTTCATACTACACAATCGGAAATCGTTATCAATCAGCCGTTGTGAATGGATCAGCAATGTTATTCTCCATCTCTACTCTTTTCACCTCGATCTCCTGGCGATGTACAATCTCCCTGATCAGGTGATACCGCCTTAAGATGTGTCTGGACTTCTGATGGGACCTGGGTTCCTTCGCTAAAGCTATAGCGCCGTTGTTGTCGCAATACAGAGGTATTGGACCAACACTGGTAGGAACCACCTGAAGTTCTGTAAGGAACTTCTTCATCCAGACAGCTTCTTTTGCGGCATCGCAAGCAGCTATGTACTCCACTTCTATTGTTGAGTCAGCAACGGTCTCCTGCTTGGAACTTTTCCAACAGATCGCCCCTCCATTGAGGGTAAAGACATAACCCGACATGGATTTGGAGTCATCCTTGTCACTCTGGAAGCCGGAGTCGGCAAAGGCCTCTATCTGGAGGTCTTTTCCTCCATACACCAAGAACATCTCCTTAGTCCTCCTCAGGTACTTGAGAATGTTCTTTACTGGATAGAGAATGTTCTTTACTGCTATCCAGTGCTTCTCCCCTGGGTTTGCTTGATACTGGCTTACTACGCTCAATGCGTCTGCTACATCTGGTCTGGTACATAACATCGCATACATTATAGAGCCTACCGCTGAAGCGTAGGGTATAATCAACATGCGATCCCTTTCCAAATCAGTCTTGGGAGACATCTCTTTGGAGAGGGTGATTCCGTGACAAGCCGGTAGGTTACCGGCTTAGAATCTTCCATACTGAATCTTTTCAATATGGTGTCTATATACCTGGACTGCGAAAGTCCCAACATCCTCTTTGATCTATCACGATAGATCTGGATCCCCAGAATATACGTAGTATCACCCAGGTCTTTCATGGAGAATTTCTTTGACAAGAATCTTTTGACTGACTGTTACATAGGAATATCATTTCCTATTAGGAGAATGTCATCCACGTACAAAACGAGGAAAACTACAGCTCTCCCTACAATCTTTTTGTATATGCATGGTTCATCTGGATTTTTGATAAAGTCGAATTCTTTGACAGCATCATCAAAACAGATGTTCCAACTCCGCGATGCTTGCTTTAGTCCATAAATGGACTTGAGCAACTTGCATACTTTACCGCTGCTTCCACTCTGAATGAATCCCTCTGGCTGATCCATATAGATGCTATCTTCCAAATTACCATTTAGAAAGGCCGTCTTTACATCCATCTGCCAGATCTCATAATCGTGAAAGGCAGCAATAGCAAGAAGGACCCGAATGGATTTGAGCATAGCCACTGAAGAAAAGGTTTCGTCATAGTCCAAACCAGGTCTTTGACGGAAACCCTTTGCAACAAGTCTAGCCTTATAGGTTTCAACCTGTCCATCTACACCAATCTTTTTTCTGAAGATCCATTTGCATCCTACGGGTTTTACCCCATCTGGAGCAATGTCCAAACTCCATACTTTGTTAGTGTACATGGACTCCATTTCGTTCCTCATTGCATCCAGCCATTTTACCGAGTCGCCGCTCTGAATGGCTTGCTGGAAGCTAGTAGGGTCATCATTATCAATGACGCAATCTTCTCGATCCCCGTCTATGAGAAAACCGTAATATCTCTCGGGCGGATGAGACTGCCTACTACTTCTGCGGATAGGCGCTGGTATGTCCCTTTCTTCTGAAACCTCTGGTTCTACCATACTTTCAGTAACAGTTTGTGGTTCTGGAATTTCTTCCAGTTCTATTTCGCTCCCACTTATTTCCTTTTCTAAAAACTGATGTTCTAGAAAATGGGAATTATGAGAAACAAAAACCATTTGTTCCTCTGCGTAATAGAATAGATATCCCCTGGAGTTCTTTGGATATCCCACAAACTTACACTGTACTGATCGTTCCTCGAGCTTGTCCGCATGCTGCTTTTTAACAAATGCTGGACATCCCCAAATCTTCAGATACTGAAGATAGGGTTTCTTCCCACTCCACATCTGATATGGTGTGGTAGGCACAGTCTTGGTAGGAACTATGTTCAAAAGATACGCTGATGATTCTAGTGCATAATCCCAGAAAGATCGCGGTAACTCAGCCTTACTAATCATGGAACGAACCATATCCAATAGGGTTTGATTCCTCCTTTCTTATACACCGTTGTGTTGTAATGTGTATGGAGGAGTAAGCTGAGAGAGAATTCCATTCTCTTTTAGGTAACCCAGGAACTCGGCACTTAAGTATTCACCACCTCGATCAGATCTCAGTGTTTTGATACTTTTGCCTATTTGGTTTTCCACTTCATTCTTGTATTCTTGGAATTTCTTAAAGGCCTCGGATTTAGGCTTCATCAAGAAGACATATCCATACCTAGAGAAATCATCTGTAAAAGTAATGAACTAGGAATAACCACCTCGCGCATGTGTAGACATTGGACCGCACACGTTACTGTGTACGAGTCCCAAGAGTTCGTTTTCTCTTACTCCGTGTCCAGTAAACGGAGTCTTTGTCATCTTTCCTATGAGACAAGATTCACAAGTAGCATAAGATTGATATTCGAACGGATTCAAATATCCTTCTCTATGTAACTTAGTCAACCTTCTCTCATTGATGTGAACTAGTCTACAATGCCATAAGAAAGCCTGATTTATTTCTGGAGAATTTCTTTTAAGTGTGTTCTGGACATTGAAAACCTGAGCTTGACTCAATACGTATATGCCGTTATCTAATGTACCGGACCCAATCAAAACTTGATTTAGGTGGATGTGAACTATATCGCTTACGAATGTAAAATCATATCCCTCTCTCGAAAGTGAGGATACTGATATGATATTACAAGTCATACTAGGTACATACAGACAGTTACGTAGAATCAATATCTGCCTACTTGTCAAACAGGCGATATTCTCCCACGGATTCAGCATCCACGCTCATTCCGTTTGCAACTCTGAGAGACAAATCACCTACCTTTATAACTCTACGGTTTCTCAAAGCATGTAATGAATTACAGATATGAGATCCTGCTCCGGTATCTAGTACCGAAGAAGTAGAGTTAATTGACAAACAGTTCTCAATTACAAACACACTTGAGGTCGAAGCCACAACATGCTTCGTATCCTGGCTACTGGCTTCCAAAGCCCTGCAATCTTTCTTCCAATGCCCAATCCCATAACAATTGGAACGTCCCTCTTTTACTACATTCAGTCCCGAAACTTTTGCACTTCTCTTTCCTTCTACTTCCCAGGTTTCCTTCAGGGTAGAAGGCAGAGACTGTAGAATCAAGTCAGTATCTGACCCGTTTCCCAACATGGTCTCCAGGTCCTTGAGCTTATCAATATAGCTAGTCATTGTAAGGACGTTGTCCCCTACAGATAACCCGACAGCCAACCTCGCTTGAAATAATTCGTTCGAGATCTCATATCTTGCGATACGAGTTTGCTCTCCATATAAATTTTTGTTATGGAGAAAGATGGAAACTGAGTCCATCTTCTCGTGCTTCTTCTGGTATACACCATCAACTGAAGCTAACACGAGGCACTTAGCTTTTGCTTTATCCTTTTCCCTTGTCTGACGGATATTCATATCCATGACGGTGGAAACTGGACCTGGGACGGCGGGATCTTAAGTAGTAATAGGGTGGTCCAGCTTGTCATAGGCAATGGACATCTGGACAGACCTTTACCAGTCATACAAGTCAGATTCAGTCAATTTGTTATCTAGATGTAACCTAGTCATGGTCACAAGGTCGCTGCAATTAAGAGAGAGAGAAGAAAAACACTTTAGCATGATGCTCTTGCAAGTTTAGAGTGGTTTTTAATTTATCTAAAAAGGATGGCTCCCACTGTTTCTCGAATCCCTCCTAAAACCAAAAAGGAAGAACTAGCCAGGACTATTCTCACCGTACAATACTTGCTTAACCGATCAGCCAGGCCAGTGTCGATACTTCGAGGGAGGTTTTCTAACGCTTTCGCGAAGTTCCTTAATTAAAGAACCTCTTTTTTCTGGGGGCGTAACCCCGCTGACACCTTTCTAGGAACCTACTTGGTTTATAGCATTGATCGTTAAGTGACGATTCTCCTGATAAGTAGTATATACTCACAGTAGGATCGGGATCCAAATATCATCGTATGATAATGTTGAAGGAATCCTACTAACATTCATCAAACTCCAAATGGTATGCATCTCTTTGCAAATTTCAGTTTCTTTAGAAATTCCCGATATAAATTTTTGCCCCATGCTCTTATGACCTTAGCGTTAAGTCAAAATGTCATAAGTCACATGTCAAGTTCTACCCATTACTATCCTTGTTAATTTGAACCCATCCGTACATATCCTTGACGTTCGGCCAAAATGATAATACGACTGTCCCAAACTAACTCATCTATCTATGCAACAAATGAATACCCAGCAGCTACCAAACACTATGTCTTGGCGGTAGGTCAAAATACATAGCTTGAATACTACTGAATACCCAAATGAAATGACGGAGGGCTACGAATGGTTTTGGCGAAACCGTGAACGTAGTGAACTTGATATAACCGAAGGAACCTGATAGCTTTTTAAAAGGAGTGGTTAAAGCTCCGCAATTAAAAATTCTACTCTTTTTAAAATAACCGAGTGGTTTCTTTTAAATTTGTTCCAACGATTGAACTTTGGTTTATTTTCTTTGCATTATAATAATGCGTCCCATCATTTATCCTATCATTGCAGAAAACAACGAAAATACCACGTCCTCTTATGCCATCCGCATTCGCCATGGGTTCCCGTCATCACCCGTTAGGTTACTTAACTAACGGCAGAGTGGGGGCTGGGCTAGCGCGGGTGTAAAACATAAGTGACGTCTAATAGCTATCATATATAGATATTGTACATTCGTCAGACGCAATAATAGGCATTCCAGATCACTGATGAAATTTATTGGATATACTAGCAATCCGCGTTTGCTTTGAGCCTGCAACAAAAGACGGATTACACAGTTGTGATGAATAGCCATTACCCCACCCTAGACCCCTACGGGTACGGCAAACTACCCGCCAAGTACCCGAAGTGAAGCGGTCTCCCTCAACAACGTGAGTAGGCCACTAAACACTTCAAAGTACCCCGTAGTTTGTGCACCCCACCTTGGGTCTATCCTAGGAGCAAAAACAGTAAAAATGAAATAATACAACGGTGGCAACAACCGCAACCTGGATGCGCCCCGCAAAACAATATTACATCATATTACAATTATATCGAATGAATGAATATAAAACACATCTCAAACCCCGGTTAATCATCACAACATTCCAATCAAGTCCATATACACAAACAGTAAACATTACAGAAATGTGCAACCCCCTGCCAACCGACATACTAGCAGTTAGGGGAGGTTTACGAACACATTAAACATTACAGATAAAAAACCCAATTAGCAAATAACTTAGAACATCGATCGACTACCTTTTTCCGTGTCTACCCCAAAAGCAAACCAGCACAAAAGTAACCTGGGCAGAAACAGAATATACTGGAAAACAAAACACCAAAAAACATGAATAACAGAGCAAATTCGAGTCAACTCGGGGTTGACTCTGCGGCGGATCCACGGCCAAAAGCACAATTTGGCTGCGGATCCGCGGCCGTCTTGTCGAGTTGTGTGCTCGTATTTTCCCAGTATTCTTATAATTCCCTGTTGTGAATTTTAAGGCATATCAAATATTTTTTTCGACACGTTTAAAATTAACAGAAACTGATAGGGTTCCGGGGTTTCGTTTTCGCGTTTTTCCGACGATCGAAGTTCTAATTAGTTGCTAACAAGCAAGTAATGGTTTAGTTGGCTCTGATACCGCTGTAAGTCCTTGTCACACACCACACAAACTTGCGGGGAGGCGGAATATATGAAAAACGATTATTAAAGCTTCGTAACACGGACTTGAGCGCATGAATCGTATCTAAACCGTTACTAGCATACTACGAGAGATTTAACTACTCGAATTCGAAGTTATACCACGTTACTTGTCCTTCGGGTCTTCATCGCTGTCCTCCACTCCTCGTAGGCTCCTTAGAACGTCGGCACCTCAACGGCCTCCTCAAGTCAAAGACGATCAACCCGAGAGCTCCTACTCCAAACTTGACCTCTAAATTGAGGTAACTAGGTTGCTCAAAGTGCTAATCTATGCTACCTGGGGGATATAGAATTTGATTAGGGATGTATTAGTCTAGCTAACCCTTGATCTCAACGCATGAGAGGTTAGGGTTAGGGTTTTGAAGAGAGAGTGCTTGAGGAGAGAGGTGAGAATGAGAATCATTTTGGATGAATGAAATCATTTGTGTATATATGAAACATATGATATTATTAAGTAAATAACAAATAATGATTTATAAACATGTTTCATTAATACAATAAGTGATTCATCACATGAGTCATATAAATCATAAATGAATCATTAACTCAATGTATGAATCACTACAGGACTCATTAATCCAATAAATGCAAATGCCACCTTAGCCTCCAACTCATCATACTTCTAGAAGCTTCCCGAAAAATTACGAGAACGCCCCCCCATCCGTGAAAACACGGAAAAACTTTAGACTGTATAAATCCAATAATCCGATACTAGAATCTGGCTTAAACCAAAACCGGCTAGTAAAAACTGTCCGAACGTCGTACGTACGTTTAAACACGTATGCATCCGAACCCTTGTCGTAAAACCATACGACCTCTATATCGTTTCGCCAGGAGCAGGAAAACTCTCTGTATAGGACTCTAAAGACTCGACACTACGCTGGAAGTGGGTTTAACCACAGACCGCAAGCGGCACTAGCTGTACGTAACGGTCCCCAGGTAGATTTCGATAAGAAGGCCGATGAGGAAACCCATCCGAACTCCTACTGAGCCTGTCCGTGACAATATCCGCGCAGTCCGGTCTGTTCGTCTAAGATTATCGTATGTATGGTCTAGGGAGGTGGTAAACGCCAGACCCCTAATAACCGTACAAGTCGTGCCGGTATGGCTCAAAACCATGCGAGAATCTACTGACCAGTCCACCAGTAATTCTCAATCAGCCCTGGCCAGGGACTTATGGTAATGACCAACCGATCACAGTACGATATCAACCCCCTATACCGGGAGAGACGAATCCCTAACAGTCGCTCACTGCCTCCATGTGGCTCGGGACTGTGCCCAACTAAAACCTGTTTGCACGACTCCTTTGAGCCGTGGTAGGGTAGTAATCAAAGCACAGTGGGAACTCACACGAGACAAATGACGACCCTAAGTCAACAGACTATCTGCACACATGTCACCTGAGAACTGCTATCTGACGTTAGGTATAATACCATCCAGTCAGTTCTCCTGCGAGTCCTGTCCGGTGTACCCGTAACACAATGGGCATCTGTAAACTATCTCCAGTACAACGTACTGATCGCTGTGGGACGGACCATCTCCCCAACTGGGATGAGAAGCGTACACACTAGTCTACTCCGGAGTATCGATGCCCTGTCTCGATAATCCTACGACTAGGAACAAATATAGGATGTTGCTTATAGAATACCCAGCCCCCACTAGTGTGACTGCCATCACAACGCTGGTAATCAAGCAAAGATCCTATGGGCTCTACTAATATGTATAAGTGATACGTTACAAGAAACATATGCAATATTAAAGTAGACACAAACCAAGTAGCATACTACCATTTTTAGCAAGACTGTATATATAAATGTGAATATCCCAACCTTCCATTAAGTAATATACAAGCTAGTATGATACAATAATGGCCCCTAGGGCATATACACTAACAAAAGCTCAGCAAGAGTTCTTCTGTTTGGGTCACCCATTATAAGAAGAAAAGAGGGGGGGAAAGGGTAAAAGGGGGAAGAAAATAATTGGTTTGTTTTAAAAAATGATGGATTTATGAAATTTCACACAAACATGCACAAGCAACCCTATATCTAATGGTCACCTAGGTCAAGTCTCTAGACCGCTCCTAGACTTCCAGAAGAAAAATTGCAGGATAAATTCTCTACTGCCTCTTTGCCACTTCTGTGGCAAGGTAAGTGGGAGGTTCTCCACTACGTAAGTAGCGGGCCTAATTAAGTAAGCACTTACCTTAGACACACTTGCCTAGACACCACAAAAGAAACGCAGATAACCAATAGATTACCCACGACCTCCTTCTGTCCTAAATGAGCGCGACGGTCCTTAGAGTCTTATCTAGACATTTTTTAGTTAATGAAGGGTGATGCGGATGCAAGTTTTTGTGATTTTCGGGGCTTAGGAAGGGTAATGAACTCCCCACCTAATTTGAATTTGGTCTTTTCCCTTTAATTTCCGTATTAAAATATGCACAAAACAACCAATTTCAAGAATCGCAACAAATTTATTTTTTAGCGGCGCTGAATTTTTGCAAAGAATCTTGCAAGAAATTGATTATTGGACAAGATCAAAGAGAGAGAGGAGAAAACAGAGAGCAAACTTGAGAAATTGGGAATAGAGAACACCCTAAACGGCGGCGGAACCGCTGCAAAAACCCATTGGCCGCGGAACCGCGTCTTGATGGGGGAATTAGGGTTTGGAAATTTTTGTGCAGGTCCCTGTGCTTTTCTGGATTCTTCAGCTCTTCTCTGAATCTTGATCTCACTGCTGAAATGATTCTAGATTCCCTCGTAAAAAATTCAAACACTAATCGTTAAGCACTTGAAGCGAATCTTGGACAAAAATTTGAAGGAATAATAATTTTTCAACTCAAATAACAAAAACGAACAAAATAGCATACATCCCTGGCAACAGCGCCATTTGATTGATTCGTTTCGATGTCGTGTTTAGAAATGTTTCACGACCAAAGAAATTTATACCGCAATTAATTGACAGTGTCCATTGTTGTCACGACCCGAAAGTACGGAACATGACCGGCACTTAAACTACGAAACGTCTCAAGGCGTACGTAATCTAAGTAAGCCGAAAACCCAGAAAATCCAAACCAAGAAAAGTAGTAGAGTGTAGGAAAAACCATTTCAAATCAAATAGTTTGCAACATATGCCGAAATGTGCATTTTAAAATCACAAGTCTTTTCTAAAAATTTCGGCAGAGTTTCCTTTGTAAAAACTGACCCCAAACGGTTACAAAACCTGATGAAGCATATATAATGAAAAATGCATTCCCAAGCGGGAGCTAGCTCTTCGTCAATCGACGCTCACAACCACGCAAGCAGTATAATATACAACGCCAAAAGGCGAGGATCATAACAGAAAAGGAAACTCAAAACAGCATGAAATCCATAGAAATACAACGCGCGACTCTAAAGTCGAAAGAATAAACATCACTGGTCTCTATCTGAAAAATAAATACATGTTTGGTTGATGGAACTTCGAGATACAACTGAATAATAATATACAATGTATAATGATGGGTACGATACAAATAAACCTACCTACTAGCAAGTCACCCGAAAGAAGCAGTGCCAGCAAAGCCGTAATGAAACCTGTACGGCGAAACCTGCAAGAAACTGGGGCACAACGGGGGTGAGTTGCCAACTCGTGAGTAGAAAAACATCTACGAACAGGAATCGCATGTATGACGCAATCCTAGATCATACGATCATAATATATCCTCAAATATATAACCAGCAGCCTAAAACAATGGCTAGGGTAAATATCTAACCCAAGTGTAATCCCATATGCCCGTGTCAGTGCCTCAAGTAGCAATATATCATATGGATGATGTATGGATGTATGAATGCATGAAAACAGAATACATGTACTGAAGAAACTGCTTTCATAATTTAGTAAGATTTCCTTTGTATTTTTAAAATGAGGTATCATAAATGAAATCAGCATAAACAGTGCGTAGCATCGACACAAAACAAGTATCCAAATATCTCGATATCTCTGTGTCGCAATCTCTGTACCTCAATATCTTAAAATCTCAATGTCCCAATCTCACTATCTAAGGCGCCGTCAGTCCAGACCGGCCCCTACCATCCATCTCAAGACCACGACGGTATCCTCCGGATATCCGACGCATCGGGTAAAATCACCGGTCGGTAGTGCTCCCCTGCCAGGCTCAACGCCATCATCTGCGATCTTCTTGCCCCGGGCTACCGCACCGGGACCACCATGTACCCGAAACGGTTCATCCATCTCCTCAAATCGGGTCTCGAAATCCATCAGCAAACTCCTGGTGGACGACTCATACATCATGGGAAAACCGCGCTTTTCATTTAAAGAGAGAGAAAAGAACTTTATAAATGTTTTTGCGGTTTTCCCCCAAATCCCAGAAATCTCATGGAAATCCAAATCCAAATCCTCAATAACATGTAAACAGTGAATATAAGCATAAAAATCCATGAATGCGGCATATTAATGAATAATAACATGCATGAAATAGCAAGTAATAACTACAATGCCTAATCTAGCATATAAGGCAAGTACACTAATATCATGTCTAAATCATTAGCTAACAACCTATGTCAATGAGATAGTATTTTCTAAAATGCTCGTGACATGGCAATTACTGATGAAGATGTGTGTGAGCCAGCAAGTAAGTGTACGTGGTACATACGCATCATCAGTAATGGTGCTGGTGTCCTAACAGTATGATAGCAATAATGCAATAAGAAATTACAATATAAGTATGCGATGCGGAGCGAACAGCAATAATGAGCAGGAGCTAAATACTAGACACAATGATAAAAAATCTACATTTAATATAAATCTAGTCTAACCACTGCACTAAACTATACGGCCGAGCTAACAAGCTAAACTAAAGGTAAGGAAACCGCCTAACATCTGAGTCGATAAATATATATATAGTCGGTGATCCCGCCTCGATAATATCACATCCGATACCATATCTATAATCAATATTCCCAAGTCAAGGGTGCGGATCAAACATCAATATAGCTCGTACGTAAATCCGTCGTACGGCATCCCAAATCAGGGTACGGGTCAATATCACATTCATCACTTTATTCATCCGATATCCTCTTTATCAAAGATCACAATCCAGGGTACTGACCTACGTCTAGTAGATTACTAATATCATCAATAAGATCATGACCTGACTGCTGATCTACAGCCTCAAACAAACCGATATCATCGTCACATATCACAAAGAGGTATACATCGCCCAAAGCGACCCATTATAAATATCTTATCATATCATATCCTATCTCATATCACGATCACATGTCAACCATTTTATATATATATATCACTATTTACATGGCATCGTCATCCAAAGATCCGCTATAACATCAGGACGTATCTCAAATACGAATCCTGCCATATCACCGATCTCGCGGTCTCAATCAAATCTTATCGACCCATCTCAAATCCCAATTACTATCCTCAAATCCAGTATGTGAACACATAGTCCTATACCCATGTGAACACATAAATACACATTCTCGTATAAGCACAATGAAAGAAGAATGTATGCAAGTATGGGTGTGTGTATGTGTGGTGCAACCTCTACTCTAGGGTCTCGCAACACTAAACCTATCCAATCACACCTAAAATCTATCTTATCATCAATAAACTCAACAATATATAATCAATATATATGTGTGTATACGTATTCATATTCATCACCACGAACTGCGGGGGTGCGATACGCCATCACCCGACTTCTCCCCGTAGATATAAATCTACTCACCTGTATCCTGCGTGTTGGTGTCGATGTCGCCTTCATCTTCTGCATCGTCTCGGATCGCCGTGGGGGTACCTACATATCACACGTATCGCATCGCATTAAAACCAAATCGAAACTTAAAAAAACATGCGAAAACCAGCACGATACGCTAAAAGGCCTATAGGTTAGAACCTATGGTTAGCCTTCGCAAATCAACCCGAAATCACTCGATATAGACGTACAAACGTCACACGATCGAGATAACGCACAAATATCAAAATCTGGAAATCAATATACACAAAACCAAAACTCATTTCAAAGCAGCAACCCAAGAAAATAATCCCAGATTTCGTCTCAGGCCAAATAAAGGCAAGCAAACAAGTCTAGAGTGATGTATAGGGTGTATGTGACCTACAGGAGAAACCTGGACCCATCTCCTCACCAAGTGGCGGAGCCCCTCTACAGGAAAAACCGCCCTGGCCAGCCCCATATACCCCAATGGTGCTCGTTTTGCTACAGGGTGTTCCTAGGGTCTCAATTTGGTCTCTGGACTTATTTATTTCTCCTGTAAAAGTCCCAGTACAATCCAAATTTCCCTGCACACTAAAACATCTCACAAACCGACATGGAAGTCCCGTAATTCCGTATTTTTGGGTTTAACTCTCCGGTCTGGTCCAATGTAACATCACTAATAGGATTCTAAGGTCACCACAAGCCTCAATTTCACTTTACAACTCAATTCAACTCCTAACCCTAACTTGAAATTTCAAAAGTCCATCAAACGACACCATATCGACATGAAACTACTACGGATGCAATAAGAATTGAAATACTATGCTAGGGGTGCAGAAATTACCTCCTTTGGCAACTCAAGAATTTTCTTGAGTTGCTCAAAGTCCTCAAGATGCACTCTTTCTTAGTCCAATGCGATCCTCTCGAGCTTGTGAGCAAGTTTTGTGAAGTCGAAATGGGGTTTCGGGGTCGTTTCCATGGTGGATCTAAGCTTAAAGAGGGAGGAAGAAGAAGAGGGAGCAGCAGCAGCAGCAGCAGCTTTAGGAGAGGGGAGAAAGAAGAGGGGAGAAAGAAAAGATGGGGAGGCATGGTTCAAATGAAAGTTGACCTATTCTACCCTTTCTCTCTCTCATAATCATGATACCTTTATCTTTTCTTTTCTTTTTCTTTTCCTTCTCACCCAATGGCAAACCCTAAGCAACCATACACCCAAAACATGTAACAAGTGTAACATGTGTGGAAAATGATATATGCACATTTTTTCACGAAAAAGCTAAAAATCCAATTAGCGATTTTTAATCGCGATTAGCACTAAATTAGCATATAATTAACCATAAATACTTAAAAATGGCATAATCCCATAAAATGCCCTATTTTAGAATTTTCCAAAATTTTTCCAAATTTTTCCCCATTTATCGGTATTTAATTATACCGAAATATTAAAATATTCATTAAAAATTAATATTAAATTATAAAAATTCCCAAAAATAATATTTTATTTTTTTTTGAAATGTTACAATCTTCCCTCTTTAGAGAAATTCGTTCCTCGAATTTAAATTTAAACCCCCAAATTCTAAATCATTTCAATAAAAGTCCAAGTCGTCGGGCTCCGAAATCATCATTACATAAAACGCATCATAGCGCAAGGCATGCGCATGAGTAGTGAGCAAATAACTCGAAATCGAAACTCCGTCAAGCATCCCGCAATCATCAGAGTAAAGGTAAAGGCACGAATGCCAAATCCAAGCAAAACCAATATGATATAAATCGAAACTATTCATGTAATTATCAAATCTATATATGTAAATATCTGAAGGAAATGCATGCCGAATCTTTTAAAGTCGCTGTGCAATGCGCATAACACTGCACAGTGGCGGACGTCTCGTAAGAAAATAACCATATACGTATATATATCTTTTGTTTAATGTGTACGTTCCGCCGTTTTGGAAACAATTTAGAAGGGTCTCCTTATTTTAAACGTTTCGTGTCATATCGGACACGTAGGTAATTACTGAGACTATAGCTCGTTTTTTGGAAATCCTTTCGATAAATATCAATGCATGCAAAACACACTCAGGTACTGTCATCTGACTAGTCTTGCTTTGTACGAAACAAATCGCAAATATCATAAAAATGTACTGCTCCATAAGAATCTATCCCAAAAATGCATATGAATACTACGTGCGTCTGGTGCGCACGGAAATCAAAATCCATGAATGTGCCATACATGTGCACAGAAACAATATCAAGGTGCAACGGGTGTGCACGAAGCATCTGTCATAGGCAACGTGTATGCCTGACAGCAAAATCAGGTGCATCTGACATGCACGAAAAATCTCGATTTAGTGCATCTTGTGTGCACCAAAATTGTATCTCATGACATGTGCCCAACATGCACGAAATCCAATCAGGTGCATAAGGTGCACAAAACAAATATCGAGCATCACAATCGAAATCGAAGCCCAGTGCATCTAAGTGCAAAAATGTGTAACACTGCACTGCAAGCATATGTGAACTATACCGAGTGCAAAACCAAATCGTGTGCATACATATGCACAAAATCAACTCAACTGTATGAAACCCAAAAAATCATAAATATGTGAAACCAAGGCACGAAAACGGTAACAAGTGCAACAACTGTGCAAAAGTCGTAAATACTCAGTAGGTGCAACCATGGTGCATGAAAACAAATATCATGAAACTCAATCATCAAAATCAATCATGCGAATAGATCACCTAAAATACCGAAATCCAAAGTGACGGATACATGATAATCGAATCATACAATCACAAATCATAAATACTGTCGTCGATATTCCTTCCTTCGCAGTCGAGAAGGTGTCAGTGCATCCAATGCTAGCAGCGCAAGATATCTACTTGCCTCTTGCTCACGCTTGGCGTCCTCGGTCTACAGGTCCTATCTTCTCTGTGGATTACCAATCTCGCAATCCATCAGCTCATCGGCCCTGTCAGGTGTGCTAACGGGGAAGATTCCGTTCTGGCACTTCTCTGGTCATCTCTCGGTCAATCCTCATGACCACTCGTAAAGCAGCGCGTCACTGGTGTCGACCTCTGGTCCTTTGAATGCTCACCACACTTCTGCTCCTGGTCACCCACAGCATGTCTCGTCGACGATCTTGAAATCTGGCCTGCTGGTGTGCGTAACATGACCACTCCTTTGTCCAAGTCTTCTCATAATTTATTCCATAAAGGTCCTGTCGAGGTCTCTCCCAAATCTAGCCTCTGCCGAACTGTCCAAAAATCTTCGTCCTTTAGTATATCTGTTTCTTGTTCCGGAACGGCTGCATACTCATCGCGACTCCTTCTGGAAGGTATCTCCAGGTACAATGTCTCGGCATGCGTATCGCGTCTCTGATGTCGGCGGAGTGGAACGTCATCTTATCCAGATCTCGTGCGAACCTCTTACTCCACTTTTCTCTAATGTCGACTGCTTCGGACTCGTCTCATCGTGGCTGCATGAACTGAGCTCCAACGGCAATCCTCGTATCTGGAGTCTCCCAAGAAATGCATCTCACCACCTAGCATCCGAATGAAGTCGAACCATTCAATCGATTCATCAAAACCTCATAATCCCCTAAGAGCTCAACATCTTGGGTACAGTTTAATAGTATCGAGTACATACCACAGCATCGGTGGTCCAGCCGTAGAAGGGCAAACCCAAGCCTCACTAATGGCGCCGCGGAACTGCCGCAAACCCTAAGGTTCAAAGGCTTTCACACGGTCATTAAGTCAAGTTAGGGTTTCATTCTTCTAGAGGGTCCATAGAATTGTCTGCATGTCTTTCTGAATACTTTAAACTTGGAATAATAGGTTTCTGACATTCGATCGTCTCTGTCGACTCTCAACATCTCCGCGTGAAGTCGTCTCTAGCTGGAATCAATCTATCTGATGACCTCGCATCGGGGTAGCGAACGAACTACATGTCTTAGTAATTCATCCTCGGTGACTAGCGACCTTCTCTCGTCTCTTAGTATAACTCGTACTGCAGTAGTTCCAACAACTGGGGCAATATCTCGTCGTTCACAACAACAACTGGCTCACTCGTCTGTACGCTGAACAGTGCCTCAATCATCATGAATAAGCAATACGCCAACGGTCATCAAAATCTGGTTGGCCTCTATCAGTGGCGCAATCCTCTGGTGCCGATCAGCATATCCGAGTAATCTCATACAGCGATCCATTCAACGATCGTGGCGCAAAAATACCATAAAAAGACACATCTCTGTACTCGTGCGTTGCCGGAATTACGCCCTGGTCAGTCCTCGTTCGTGACGAGCTCGTGCTGACCGCAACTCTAGTCGTAGCTCTCCCTGTCCGTAATCGTGGCAACAAAACCATAACCGGTACCGATGAGGCTAGATCAGGAATGAATATAATACTGAGCAAAGAAATGTACATCCTAAGGCTTCTTAAGTGGAGTAGCGTATCGTAAATATGCTGCGGAATATACGTACGGTACGTCACTCTACTCAAGCTACCTATTCTATCAACCAAGGGTCATCCTACGCTCTGAAGGTAAAACCTAACGCTCTGATACCAACTTTGTCACGACCCGAAAGTACGGAACATGACCGGCACATAAACTACGAAACGTCTCGAGGCGTACGTAATCTAAGTAAGCCGAAAACCCAGAAAATCCAAACCAAGAAAAGTAGTAGAGTGTAGGAAAAACCATTTCAAATCAAATAGTTTGCAACATATGCCGAAATGTGCATTTTAAAATCACAAGTCTTTTCTAAAAATTTCGGCAGAGTTTCCTTTGTAAAAACTAACCCCAAACGGGTACAAAACCTGATAAAGCATATATAATGAAAAATGCATCCCTAAGCGGGAGCTAGCTCTTCGTCAATCGACGGTCACAACCACGCAAGCAGTATAATATACAACTCCAAAAGGCAAGGATCACAACAGAAAAGGAAACTCAAAACAGCATGAAATCCATAGAAATACAATGTGCGACTCTAAGGTCGAAAGAATAAACATCACTGGTCTCTATCTGAAAAATAAATACATGTTTGGTTGATGGAACTTCTAGATACAACTGAATAATAATATACAATGTATAATAATGGGTACGATACAAATAAACCCACCTACTAGCAGGTCACCCGAAAGAAGCAGTGCCAGCAAAGCCGTAATGAAACCTGTACGGCAAAACCTGCAAGAAACTGGGGCACAACGGGGGTGAGTTGCCAACTCGTGAGTAGAAAAACATCTACGAACAGGAATCGCATTTATGACGCAATCCTAGGTCATACGATCATAATATATCCTCAAATATATAACCAGCAGCCTAAAACAATGGCTAGAGTAAATATCTAACCCAAGTGTAATCCCATATGCCCGTGTCAGTGCCTCAAGTAGCAATATATCATATGGATGATGTATGAATGCATGAAAACAGAATGCATGTACTGAAGAAACTGCTTTAATAATTTAGAGAGATTTCTTTTGTATTTTTAAAATGAGGTATCATAAAAGAAATCAGCATAAACAGTGCCTAGCATCGACACAAAACAAGTATCCAAATATCTCGATATCTCTGTGTCGCATTCTCTGTACCTCAATATCTCAAAATCTTAATGTCCTAATCTCACTATCTAGGGCGCCGTCAGTCCAGACCGGCCCCTACCATCCATCTCAAGACCACGATGGTATCCTCCGGATATCCGACGCGTCGGGTAAAATCACCGGTCGGTAGTGCTCCCCTGGCAGGCTCAACGCCATCATCTGCGATCTTCTTGCCCCGGGCTACCGCACCGGGACCACCATGTACCCGAAACGGTTCATCCATCTCCTCGAATCGAGTCTCGAAATCCATCAGCAAACTCCTGGTGGACGACTCATACATCATAGGAAAACCGTGCTTTTCATTTAAAGAGAGAGAAAAGAAGTTTATAAATGTTTTTGCGGTTTTCCCCCAAATCCCAGAAATCTCATGGAAATCTGAATCCAAATCCTCAATAGCATGTAAACAGTGAATATAAGCATAAAAATTCATGAATGCGGCATATTAATGAATAATAATATGCATGAAATAGTAAGTAATAACTACAATGTCTAATCTAGCATATAAGGCAAGTACACTAATATCATGTCTAAATCATTAGCTAACAACCTATGTCAATGAGATAGTATTTTCTAAAATGTTCGTGATATGGCAATTACCAATGAAGATGTGTGTGAGCCGGCAAGTAAGTGTACGTGGTACATACGCATCATCAGTAATGGTGCTGGTGTCCTAACAGTATGATAGCAACAATGCAATAAGAAATTACAATATAAGTATGCGATGCGGAGCGAACAGCAATAACGAGCAGGAGCTAAATACTAGACACAATGATAACAAATCTACATTTAATATAAATCTAGTCTAACCACTACACTAAACTATACGGCCAAGCTAACAAGCTAAACTAAAGGTAAGGAAACCGCCTAACATCTGAATCGATAAATATATATATATATAGTCAGTGATCCCGCCTCGATAATATCACATCCGATACCATATCGATAATCAATATTCCCAAGTCAAGAGTGCGGATCAAACATCAATATAGCTCGTACGTAAATCCGTCGTACGGCATCCCAAATCTGGGTACGGGTCAATATCACATTCATCACTTTATTCATCTGATATCCTCTTTATCAAAGATCACAATCCAGGGTACTGACCTACGTCTAGTAGATTACTAATATCATCAATAAGATCATGACCTGACTGCTGATCTACAGCCTCAAACAAACCGATATCATCATCACATATCACAAAGAGGTATACATCGCCCAAAGCGACCCATTATAAATATCTTATCATATCATATCCTATCTCATATCACGATCACATGTCAACCATTTTATATATATATCACTATTTACATGGCATCGTCATCCAAAGATCCGCTATAACATCAGGACGTATCTCAAATACGAATCCGGCCATATCACCGATCTCGCGGTCTCAATCAAATCTTATCGACTCATCTCAAATCCCAATTACTATCCTCAAATCCAGTATGTGAACACATAGTCCCATACCCATGTGAACACATAAATACACATTCTCGTATAAGCACAATGAAAAAAGAATGTATGCAAGTATGGGTGTGTGTGTATGTGTGGTGCAACCTCTACTCTAGGGTCTCGCAACACTAAACCTATCCAATCACACCTAAAATCTATCTTATCATCAATAAACTCAACAACATATAATCAATATATATATATGTGTGTATACGTATTCGTATACATCACGATGAACTGCGGGGGTGCTATACGCCATCACCCGATTTCTCCCCATAGATATAAATCTACTCACCTGTATCCTGCGTGTCGGTGTCGGTGTCGCCTTCATCTTCTGCATCGTCTTGGATCGCCGTGGGGGTACCTACATATCACACGTATCGCATCGCATTAAAACCAAATCGAAACTTAAAACGACACGCGAAAACCAACACGATACGCTAAAAGGCCTATAGGTTAGAACCTATGGATAGCCTTCGCAAAACAACCCGAAATCACTCGATATAGACGTACAAACGTCACACGATCGAGATAACGTACAAATATCAAAATCTGGAAATCGAAATACGCAAAACCAAAACTCATTTCAAAGCAGCAACCCAAGAAAATGATCCCAGATTTCGTCTCAGGCCAAATAAAGGCAAGCAAAAAAGTTTAGAGTGATGTATAGGGTATATGTGATCTACAGTAGAGACCTGGACCCATCTCCTCACCAAGTGGCCGAGCCCCTCTACAGTCAAAACCGGCCTGGCCGGCCCCATGTAGCCCAATGGTGCTCGTTTTGCTACAGGGTGTTTCTAGGGTCTCAATTTGGTCTCTGGACTTGTTTATTTCTCCCGTAAAAGTCCCAGTACAATCTAGATTTCCCTGAACACTAAAACATCTCACAAACCGACACGGAAGTCCCGTAATTCCATATTTTTGGGTTTAACTCTCCGATCTGGTCCAATGTAATATCACTAACAGGATTCTAAGGTCACTACAAGCCTCAATTTCACTTTATAACTCAATTCAACTCCTAACCCTAACTTGAAATTTCAAAAGTCCATCAAACGACACCATATCGACATGAAACTAGTACGGATGCAATAAGAATTGAAATACTGTGCTAGGGGTGTAGAAATTACCTCCTTTGGCAACTCAAGAATTTTCTTGAGTTGCTCAAGAATTTTCTTGAGTTGCTCAAAGTCCTCAAGATGCACTCTTTCTTAGTCTAATGCGATCCTCTCGAGCTTGTGAGCAAGTTTTGTGAAGTCGAAATGGGGTTTCGGGGTCGTTTCCATGGTGGATCTAAGCTTGAAGAAGGAGGAGGAAGAAGAGGGAGCAGGAGCAGCAGCAGCTCTAGGAGAGGGGAGAGAGAAAAGGGGTTAAAGAAATGATGGGGGAGGCATGGTTCAAATGAAAGTTGACCTATTCTACCCTCTCTTTCTCTCATAATCATGATACCTTTATCTTTTCTTTTCTTTTTCTTTTCCTTCTCACTCAATGGCAAACCCTAAGCAACCATACACCCAAAACATATAACAAGTGTGGAAAATGATATGTGCATATTTTTTCATGAAAAAGCTAAAAATCCAATTAGCGATTTTTAATCACGATTAGCACTAAATTAGCATATAACTAACCATAAAAACTTAAAAATGGCATAATCCCATAAAATACCCTATTTTAGAATTTTCCATAATTTTTCCAAAATTTTCCCCATTTATCGGTATTTAATTATACCGAAATATTAAAATATTCATTAAAAATTCATATTAAATTATAAAAATTCCCAAAAATAATAATTTTTTTTTTGAAATGTTACAATTGTAGTTTCGTCAATGAGAACGGATCGTCCACTGAGATACTGTTTTGATCGATTTTGTTTTAGATGAGTCAAAATTAAAAGATAAAAGAAAATTGCAAGAAAATTTGATTCAAGGTTTGTGAAATTTAGTTTCAAGAATTATGGAGAACTAGATCTAAAATCAAGAAATACTAAAGATCAAGAAAATGTCCAAATCGTTTGAATTATCAAGATTTGTAAGGAGGCTTGTAG
The DNA here is from genome assembly GCA_030015575.1 of Agapanthus africanus. NCBI lineage: Eukaryota > Viridiplantae > Streptophyta > Magnoliopsida > Asparagales > Amaryllidaceae > Agapanthus > Agapanthus africanus. Next base: position 282,768,074 of record CM057343.1, on the reverse strand, counting down.
GAATCGATTCAATCGATAGTGATGATGAATACTTATGATTACAAATTCTTATCTATTGAAGATTTGTTACTAGATCGATGATAATCACGAGGTTTAGGGATCTATTGAAGAAACTAGGGTTTTTCCATCATCATCCCTTGTTCTTTCGTTGATTAGCATTCAAATTCTAGCCTCTAGGAAATTCAATCATCGATCTTTGATCTCTAATTTAGAGCGAAATTATTCAAGAAAGCATCTCGCTCGATACTAGGTTGTCGATGATTCAATTTCCTAAGTTTACAAAACTTATAAGACTTAAGAATCGTTCAAGAATTTAATCATCATCTATCTATTTTCTCGATTCCTCTACAAGCGGAGTTTTCACTCAAATATCATGAAAAAGAAAAAAATCAAGAATTGATAACTCTTCATAATGCTCAAATGTAAAGAAATGCAAGATCAAGAATTTTCACCTTTTATTTAATCGACGTTTCGTTACAATTCACTCAAAGATTACAAGATTTTGAGGAGAGAACTCATTCGTCGAAACTAGCTTCGCATCATCTTCGTGAATCGCAGATCGTCGTGGATCTCTTGCTCGGATGAAGATCGGCGTCGTTTCAAAAGGCTCGTTGAAGGCTTGCTTTGGCTCGGTACTCGGTGGATCTTGATTTGGATCAAATTGTGTCACTCAATTTGATTTAGAATTGATTTGGATCTCACTACATTTTTTACCACTCAAAATTATTTCCCTCCAAATTCAACAACCTCTAAACCCTAGATCTAGATCTCTTTTTATAACCACCTCATTTGAATCTTCCCTCCAAAACTATGTTGTTAGAGAGTGCCTTCTAGAATGAGTTTGTTAGAACGAATATTCTAGAATGAGGTTGTTACAAGGAGTCTTCTAGAAGAAGGTTGTTATAAGGAGGCTTCTAGAAGAAGGTTGTTGGAGAGAGCATTCTAGAATAAGGTTGTTGCAAGGAATATTCTAGAGTGAGTTTGTTACGCAGAGCCTTCTGGAAGAAACCACGTGGTCTTTGAGAGTCTTCTAGAAACAAAGGTTGTTACAGGGAATATTACAGAGGATTTTGGAGGGCCAAAGAGCTAACCAGGCCATGGATCAACGTCGGATAGGCCAACTTGGCCACGGATCCGCGGCCGATTGGCGGAGTTACTGCATGCAAATTTCTGTGCTGAATTTTTTTGGCTTCATGGTATTTTCCTGACATCTGGAATATTTTTATACTTTCTTGTTTACTTCCAGATCACAAGTCTTGGACTTGACGTATTTTATCAGCATTTTTAGCAGTTCCTGCTCTTTTTCCTGGAGATTTTCCTGCACAATCTCGAGACAAGTGTTGATTCACAAAAGATCATGCGTGCAATAATAAACACTCAATTTCCCTCAAAATGCCGGTTATAACGTATAACACATGTTATTTGGTATTTTGCAGACAAATTGCTTATATGTGCTATATTTATACCAAACACTTTTAGATAATTGCAAAGAGTAGGGAAATTGATGTGTTAAAAATGCAATATTTTCGACTGATCGGTTAATTACTCCAATTTAATTAAATTTGGTGTTTAATTTTGGTTCAAATTGCAAACTTGAAAATTCAAGAATAGGATTTAAATCAAGTTAGGGTTTTTATTACTTGATTAAGATTTCAATGTGTAGATTAGTATCTTAAAACATGCAAGATCTAGTCTAATAGTTAAATTGTAAATCGTTACATTTAATTTGTCCAAATTAAATAATTTTTGCAAACTAGAATTGTGGGATTAATAGAAATAAGTGAGATTAAAATTTAGTTTGGGTTTAGGTGGCTTAATTGAGATATTTAGTGAGCATTGTGGCCACTAGAATTTCTAAAACATCAAGTTTTGTATTAAAACGGGTAATCGTTGCTTATTAGATTTTCAGAATAAATAGCGTTTATGCGAGTTTGAGGTTTGGATGAATTACAACCTATTTCATATTATATTTGTGTGTTGTGAGTGTGCAAATTGGTACGAGTGGGCACTAAGATTAGTGGTTTTCACGTTTTGCGACCCTAGTGGTGAATTGAGGCGTTTGTCGCGGCGTGTTTCGTGCAACAAGTGTGTGCGTGTTTAGTTAGTGCGCGTGGTAGACTTGTATTGGTTGTGTCCGCGACTAATTATATATTTGTTCTCTTTTTACTTGTGTACGTTTCTAGGATCGGGTGCAGAGGCGTCGGATGTGGCGCGGAGCTGAAATCAGGATCAGATTAGCCGAGGCGTCCATGTGAGTAGATATATATCTACGAGGGAAGTCGGGTGGATGGCGTATAGAACCCCCATAGTTTCGTATTGCAGTATACAAATGCGTTATATCTATATACTTATGTGTTATTAAAAGATGTGTATACTTAGTAAGAAATGCTTTAGGTGACCTTGGGTTAGTGTTTAGCGTATTTGGAAGTTAATGCTAGTCTAGTGTGAGTCGCGAAACCCTGGAGTAAGGATTTGCACACACGCACACATACAAGCATACATTTGTTTTACTTGTGCGTATATGGGGATATATGTGTGTGTGTGTGTGTGTGTGTGTATACATATATATATGTGTGTGTGTGTGTGTGTGTGTGAGTATGTATATATATATATATATATGCGTATACATGGATAATGAGGATGGTATATGGTACTTGGAAATGAGTCGATATGATTGGGCATGATGCCACGAGATCGGTGATGTGACTTGGTTCGTATTATGAGATACGACATGATATTATAGCGGGTCTTTAGGTGGTGTGTTTTCATACACACGCATATATATATGTTGAAGTTATTAGTATGTACTAGACTTTAGATCAGTACCCCTATTCAGGATATGATGTTAAGGATACCAGATGAATAATAAGATAAATGTAGTATTCGACCCGTACCCAGATTTGGGTTGCCGTACGATGGATTTACCGTACGAGATAATGATGATGATAGATCCCCACTCTTGACTCGAGGATGTCATATTATATATTGTATCGTACGTGATACTATTGAGGCGGGATCACCGACTACTATATATATATATATATATATATATATATATATATATATATATATATATCGACTCAGACTTGGGTGGTTTTCCTTACCCTATCGATTAGCCTGTTACTTTAGTCCTGTAGTTCACTTAATAGAAGTTAGACTGGGCTCGAGTCATACCTATTTCTAATACTAATGAATCGTGAGTATTTCAAAGACAAGCCAAGGGAAACTACGGATATTTCAAAGAACATACATCTTCTTTAAAACACCGTAGCCCTATTTTCTAAACACCACGATTCGTGTTATTTCAAATGCCAAATTTTTATGACTCGTATTTAGAAACGTATATTCTTATTTTCTGTGTTTACTATTCATTGTCCATAGATTCATGTTGTTATTATCGCATTGCATGCTTATACTTGTTATTCTTGTTTATTATGAGCCCATGCTGTCAGGATACTAGCACCATTACCGATGATGTGTATGTTCACAATCATTTGCTTGCTGGCTCACACACATCATCATCGGTAATTGACATGTCACGTACGCTTTAGAGAATATTATTTTATTGATATCGCTTGTTAGCTGATAGTTATATATATCATTACTGTGCTAGTTTAGATATTGCATTCTTTATTAGATATCCATGCATGTTTATATATTCATTTGTCATGCAATATTATAGGGCCAGTCCGGATTGCCGGAGCCCGGTATTCACTATTATTGACTCTTTAATTTTGGATTTCGGACTTTCCATGAGATTTCTGGATATGGAGAAATCGCAAGATTTTATAAACTCATTTATCATTTTCAAAAGATAAAAAATGCGGTTTTCTCGTGATATGATGTGAGATATGTCCACCATAAGTTTTCTCAGCTCTTGAGCGATATCATACACCCGATTCTAGGAGGAGGAGGAACCGTCTGTGGGTGCATGGTGGACCCGGTACGGTACCCCGGGGCAAGATGGTCGCAGATAATGGCGTTGAGCCTGGTAAGGGAGCACTACAGACCAGTTATTTGTGATGCGGCGGATATCCGGAGGATACCGACGTAGTCATGAGATTGATATTTGGGCCAGTCCAGATAGCCAGAGCTCAGGGGCCAGTCTGGATAGCCGGAGTCCGAGATATTGAGATTTTGAGGTAATGAGATTATATGATATGGGCCAGTCCGGAGAGCCGGAGCCCAAGATATTTGATATTTGGATTTATGTTTGTGTCGATGCTTGACACGGATTTTATGTTGATTTCATTGATGATACCTCGATTTATATATACAGAAATCTCACTATATTAAGAAAAAACAGTTTTCTCATTCTTGATGTATTCTGTTTTCATTTCGATCCATTCATACATCATATATATGATACGTTGCTATCTGAGGCACTGACATGAGCACGTGGTATTACACTTATGTGTAGATGTTTCGGGATATTATTGAGGATATATTATTACCATATGACCTAGGATTGAGTCATACATGCGATTTCTGCTCGGTGATGTTTTTTACTCACGAGTCGGCAACTCACCCCCATTGTGCCACAGTTTCTTGCAGGTTTTGCCATACAGGTTTCGTTGCGGCTTGCTGGCACACTGCTTCCTTCCGGGTGATTGCCTTGGTAGGTGGGTTCACTCGTATCGTGACCACCTTTGTACATTTATTTATTTCAGTTGTATCTAGTAACTCCATCAACCAGACTTGTATATTTATTAGACTTAGAAGACCAGTTGTATATTCTTTCGACCTTAGAGTCGCGCGCTGTATTATTATAGTTTTCTGGTGGATATTGTTTTTCCTTTTGAGTTTTGATCCTCGCCCTTCGGCGTTGTATATTATATTGCTTGTGTGGTTGTGACCGCTAATTGGCGAAGAGCTAGCTCCCGCTTGGGGATGCCTTTATTCATATTATTCATGTTTGTACCCGTTTAGGGCCAGTATTTACAAAGGAGACTCTGCTGAAATTTTCGGAAAAGACTTGATGATTTAAAAAGGTTTACTACGACTTTTCAAAGTGATTATATACAAACTTTAAAATAAGCTTTCCTTCACTTCCTTCTTTCAAATGGTTTAGATTTCTGGAATTTTTGGCTTACTTGAATTAGATGGGGTCCTATAGACTTCATATGATTCAAGTTCCAGTCACGTGCTATTTCGAGTCGTGACACTTTCTCACGGACCTAATTAAAATAAATCTCGTTTTCCCAGAGGCATAACCCCGTTAACACCTTTCTAGACACCTACTTGATCGGCTAATTGTGATATGTAAAATTTTCCCAGGAGTAACTCTTACTCGAAGTGGGTATCGGGATCTAACTATCTCATAAAAGGTATGCAATCTCATTGCAAATTTCAACACTTGAAATTCCGATAAAGCTTTTGCCACCAGCGTGTTATGACCTTGACGCAGGCCAACAAACCATAGTCCACTAGTCCAGTTCAACCCGTAATTTCTTGATTAAATTAAACCCACCCGCACGACACTTGACGCTGGCCAACAAAGTCGCACGACTACCTTAATCCAATCTCATCTTATGTTACAGATAAGCACTAGTTAGCTACCGCACACTACGCTTTGATGCAGGCCAACAAACGTAGCATGAATACTAAGTAGTACTTATCTGAAATGATGGAGGGCTACGTAGATTTTTCAGAATACCTTTTGCGTAATGAACTTTATATCGTTGTAGAAACAAGTGATTTTGAAAATGAGTGTTTTTTAGGCTTTTACTAGTTTCGCTAAATAGGTCACTCCCGGTGAAGGGATCTCGGCTCTTTCCTTATCAAATAAGGTGCAGGATATTTCATAAATACCACTATGCAAAACAAGAACTATAGAAATAATTAAAAAAACCGAGTGTTGTAGCATTTGCTAGTTTCGCTAAAGAGGTCACTCCCGGTGAAGGGATCTCGGCTCTTTCTTTATCGAATAAGATGATGGATATTCTACAAGAAATACCGCTATGCAAAGCAAAAATAAGAGCTACCCTTTTTGAAAATTTGATTCTACAACATGTTTTAGGTTTCTTTTCTTTCATTAATCTCATTAATGAAGTCCCATCATTTATGCTTCCTAAGCATCACAGAAGAAACGAAAATATAACGTACGCTTATGCCATCCGCATTCGCCACAGTGTCCTGTTATGCATCGTTAGGTTACTTAACTAACAGCATAGCGGGACGGGACTAGCGCAGATGCAAAACATAAGCAACGTTTATTATATATCATATATATAATACCACTTGTCTCAGCATATAAAGTGATCACATCACAGAATATCAACAGCAGAAGCATATATGAAAATATAGGATATTCTAGGAGGTCTGTATTTTGTATTTAGCCAACAATAGAAAATACGGATTCCACAATTGTCACGCCCCGCTTCCCAGTGTACGGCGAAGGGGACGCGACGAGGTCCGCTGCGTATATACTCAGAAGTACATACGCTAAGCGTATCTAAGCAATATAAAATAAATACACAAGAAACAAGAATAAAAAAACAGCAACTTTTATTTATTAACATTCTTTGTACAATACATGAAAGGAAATACAACTGAAATAAGAAGATGCCTAAACAGTGGCATAACAGGAAATGAAAAGTACAGAAAGGAAAAAGTGTACAATGAAACTACAGTGCAGGGTCTTCAGTAAACTGCTCCAAGTCTTCTTGCGATGGCTCAACCTCTGCCGGGTCCAAATCACCTGACGACAGTCAAAGAAGAGAGAAACAGAATGTCGTCAGCGAACAGGTCGCTCGGTAAGTCCAAATGGTAAGAGGAAAGTAGAAAAAGAAAAAATAAGAAGATACATTTTAAAGTGTAAACTATTGTTGTAATGTTATGTCAACCCTGTTGTTTGTAGCTTGGTACAGAAGAATGCCAGTGTATATGAGGGGAGTCTCTATATGCCAGAGACTAAGGGCACGTATAGTACAAGGTACCGTTTATGCCACGGTACAACAGCAACTGGATTCATGTTAGGTGTGTTAAGTCTGACCACCTCGTGCCACCTTTAACACCTTCCGTACCAATCTACCCCTTAAACCCCGCGATGTCTTGTTTGTATTGTTATCTTGTAAATTGTGTTGGTTGTATGATTGATTGACTGACTGACCGAAACCATGATATCAGGAAATGATTATAACCGTAGAGTCATGTAAATGGAATACTGAGAATCATGTAAAAGGAATATATATCCATGGTTCGGTTCGGTCAAATCGTATAATAGATAATTGGATTCATGGATTCATGTGTTCATAATGACTTAGAATCTTGTAGATTATAGATTGACTTGAATCATATTCAAGTCAGATTAATCAGACTCAAACCCGAGTCAGACAATCAGAACTGTGAATCGAGGTCTTTTAATTTCTAGGGTCCTTAAGGTAATTTATAAAACTTGAAGGGGTTTTATATAAAAATACTTTTATATACTTTTCAAAATACAGCTCAAGTATTTATTGTTCGTCTTTAGATTTGTAATGAGGGTGGATTATATGTTGTGATATTTCTAGTGAAAATATCCTAGCTTTATAAATAAGGGTATTTATTTGTAATATTGATTATTTGAAGTTCATGGTATTTTAGTGTAAAATTTATTCTTGTGATTTTTAGAAAAAGGTGGAATATTTATATTATAATAAAATAGATATTTAAATGATAAATATACATATATTTATACAAAAAATAGATTTAATAAATATTTTATATTCCAAAAATCTCATTTTCTTAAGATGTCGTATTTTAAACCTTTCGAGACCGAATGCTCCTTGCAGAGGTCTGAATCTCGCACTACTAGCACGAGGGTGCGCGATAAAACGCACGATCCCAAACGGGTTCCCCAAACATGGGTTGTAGCGGCGCTTTGCAAAGATTGTAAAATACTAATCCTTTAGAAAACGGTTTTATAAAGTAAAAAGTATTTATTTGCAAAGTGTAATTTTCCGTATTTTAGATTCTAGGGTTTCCTAAGCCATATAGCCTATTTTTAAAAGGTCTAAACGACAACTCATTAGAAGCCTCAAATCGCCTCTTCACCGCCAATTGCGGCCAGGTAAGTGCCAGATAAGTGGGAGGCTCTCCACTACAAGTAGTAGCCTTAATTAAGTAACCACTTGCCTTAGACACACTTTCCTAGACACCATAAAGTCAGGTTTAGATAAACGATCGATGTCCACAACTTATCGTATTTTCCTATTAAGGATATCGTTTTAACAAATGTGTCAAACCTAACTTTTATAAAAGGTTTTATTAAGGGAATGGTATTTTAATATAAAATCTTGATTTATCGTATTATGAGTTTTCAAGATAGCGTATTATGGTTTCATATGTGTGTGTGAGGAGGTAGGTCATTACCTCATGATCTATTTTAAGGTATAGCAATGTTAAAGGGTTAAATATGAAATTGAAACATGATGGTATTAAGGTGAAAAAAATACGGTAAATTGAAAAGGTTATCATTTCATGTGTGAAAACTTATTCAAATTGATTTTTAAAAGTTTAATAGTCAAGATAAAGATGTTTAGACATGAATGTATTGGTTAGAAATGAAATTTTATAGAAAACCGAATCGGAAATCGGATTTATTCCGATTCCATCGGGTTTCGTAATTTCGTATTTTAGAGGAATAGAAAGAAGGATATAAAGGGACTTACGGGTTTCGATCTATACTAAAGAGTATAGGGGAACTAAAGAAGTTGCCGAGGAATTGCTTCGTCGCCGGTTGTTTCTAAAAACGTCGCCGGAATTCCCGCCGGAATCTCGTCAGAGCTTCGCCGCGAACTTGTTTTCAAAGCACACACTTCTTGGAAAACTTTTGAGAGAGTGGCTCAAGATTTCGGGGGTGAGAGGGTAGTGTGTAGGGTTGGTATTTATAGGGTTGGTATTTATAGGGTTGGCTAGGGTTAGGGTAGATGAAAAGTTAAAAATAAAAATATGATAAAATGTAATAAAAAAATGTATTAAAAGTGGAGTAATTGGGGTTTTTTAAGAGCTCGGGAAGTGGTATGAGGCTGAAACTTTGCAGGTACATAGGGAATATGAAAAGACACAACTTTCATGTTGTGACCATTGCCGGAATCGGCCGAATCGGGGGTGACTCGGCCGTGACACGGTCAGAGCACAGAGTCGGCCGAGTCAAGGCCGAGTTGGCCGATTCCCGGCCGAGTCCGGTGGCCTGGATCCCCCCCCGACGGTTCATCTAACTCCTGCAAGTGTTATATGTTTGGGTGTAGTGGGGTTTTTGTGAGATATGCACGTGTAAACTCTTGGTATTCTAAAGGTTTTAAAAAAACAATATTTAAAAATAATGTAGGGTATGGGATTTGAACTCTGGTGGCTTGGTTCAGCAGTGCAAGGTATTACCAATGAGCTACAAGCACCTTCTTGTAATTATGGAGTTATTTAATTACTTAAAATGATAGCAGCAAGAATAAGTACTCCTAGTACACATTAAATTTAAAGTAATTTCTTGTATACTAAAAATGGAGTTATTACATTCTTGTAAGTTGTAATTAAAAACAAAATAATTACCTATATCTTGTGCTCAGGCTAAAATACCCTTTTATGGATTTTGAAAAAAAAAATTTAAAATTTTGTGTAGAAAAGTGTATAGGAAAATTAGGGTTGTTACATTCTACCCTCCTTATAAAAAGAAATTTGTAAAAGGAAAGTGTAATAGTTTGATGACAGAACTAAAGATTGTAAAGAAGTTTTGGTCAAAGTTGTGAGCGAGTAACTTGGGTTACCTTGGTTCACAATTTCAGGTTCTATGGCTGCTAAGGTGAAAGCTTGTCGCCGTGGCACGTTCCTCCTAGCTGGAGGCATATTCCCCTGTATTCGAGGCATGTTTCTCAGTGCTTGATGGAATTGGCGATTTGGCTGAGCAGGAAATCCGTGTGGAGGTGGTGCTAGGAGTGTAGGACGAGTTGCAGGAGCTTGGATAGCTGGCTGCTGCTGGTAGTTGATGGGTGGGTGTGCTGGGTTGCATCTATAAGGACAGTTTCCAATTCCATGATTGGACGCACCACAAACCAAGCATAGGCCTTTTGCGCGCCTACAGTCCTTCCACAAGTGTCCTTCTCTCTTATAATAAAAGAAAAAATCAGGTCTTAGCCGATACTTGGCTTCTTCCAGTCTTCTGAGTTCGACAGCTGGCCTTGAAGAGGCCTCTCCTGCCATTTGAGTGGCAGGGCGTTTCACTCCTGCAGACTGAGGTCTGCCCCTTGCCTTTATCGCTTCCTCATAACTGCGGGCAGCTTCCAGAGCATCTTCATGAGTTGGAAATTTCCCTGTGGCTAGTGCAACCTGGATTTCCGTGTCCAAACCTTGTTGGAATCGACAGGCTCTGATCTCATCCGTCGGTATCAGGTGTGCCGCAAATCTGTTATAGTCTTGTTAGTTGTGTAGTATGTGATATCAAAAATTTGAAATACTGTGACATATCTTACCGACTGAGCATGGTGAATTCAGCGTCATACTCATCTACTGACTTGTCCCACATCGAACCTTGTTGTAGATGAATGAATTGCTGTTCCATGGCAAACCTGGCAGTCACATGGAAGTACTTCGCGTCGAACTTCTCGCGAAAAGTCTTCCATTCAATAGGCTGTTCAAGACGGCTTTCTTCCGCATTCCACCAGTTCCGAGCATTATCCGTGAGCTGTAGTTTTGCCACACGGACCCAAGCGATGTCTGGCACTTGAGCTGCTGCCAGATCGTCCTCTGTGCTTTGAGCCCATTCCTCAGCTTCCAGTGGGCTCCCCTTTCCTGAGAACTGTTTGGGATGTAAAGCTCTGAATTGCTTCACCCCAGGTGCGTCAGTCTCGGGACGGTTCAGGAGTTGCTGCTGTCCCTCTAGGAGGCTGCGGATTGCCTCAAACAGAACCGTTTGCTCATTGAGTGGAGCAGGAACAGCTGGTGTGAGAGGTAGTGATGGAGTTGGAGGTGTGTTGTTGACATTAGTGCTGGTGTTGTTCGGGAAATCCATAACCCTGAAGAAAAATTTGGGTTAGGACAGATTCAAATGAAATGATAAGATTCAAGGAATATGAAATTGTAAGATTCAAGGAACATGAATGGTAAAGAATGTTTTAGTTGCCGGATCTTGTGTTATATTTGTAGGGTTCCTAGGCACACTCAAGAGGTTCCACAAGGCATCAACCATGCCAAATTCAAAAATTATGTGCCGAGAAACCCTAATGCTAGATCGTTAACTAGAAATTAGGCGAAATAACAAGCTACTAAACTGCTTTAGTACTAAGTGAATGGAAATACAAGCTTTGTAGATCCGGTCCTCCACTTCTCTAGCTCCGTGTTGACGTCCCTCCGCTGCGATCATCGGATCCCGGACTCTAGCGTCGGTTTCATCGGAGAAATGGGCGGGCTAGGTCGTCGACTTCGATGCCGAAGATGATCTACGTCGAGGCAACTCAAGATCAAGCTCCATCTTCACTTGGTCATAGAACTTGTGAAGATAACACACTCTACTACATGGCAAGTGGTAGAGGATGAAGAAATAGGAAGTGGGTTCACTTTGGATTTGGATTTCTCACTCTTTTGATCATGACACCATTGGAGGTAGCATGGTTTCTTCTTCTTGAAGAAGAAGAAGAAGAAGAAAAAGAATATAATAAGCATAATAAAATCAATTGATTAATAATTAAAATAGAAAATCAAGTGATGCCTTATCATAATGCAACCATGGGTTAGATAAACTCATGTAGAGAATAAACTAGGGTTTAGGTAATGGTTAGGTTTAGGATAAAACAAAATGGAAGACTTTTTCAAAGATGCTTTGAAACTTCAAGAAGCTTCAAGCAAAAGAAAGAAAAGAAAGCCACCATTTCATTTTAATTTTCAAAAATAAATGAAATAAAACAAATGAAACCCTAACCATTATCTAAACATGGTGTATAGCATACACACACCCAAGTTTGCATGTATCATCAAACATAATACAATCTTGTGCACAAAAATATATCACATATACAATGTGCACAATCAAGTGAGAAAAACATCTTAAGTGAACCAATATTAGTTAATGTAAAGTAATATATCAAATATATAATTATAGATTAAATCATTAAATCAACACTTGACTTAATGATTCGGTCATATTGCATATAACCGACTAATATCAATAGTAACAACTTATCGAATCAACACTTGATCCGATAACCCGGCTATATCGCATATAACCGATCAATGTCACATATTGCGAGAATAGAATACAGTATCACATGCTGGTATTATTCTCGGTCCCGCACATATCTCATATGCGCTCCTATTTCGTTTCGCTTGAGCCAGGAAACCTCTGTGTAGGACTCTAAAGACTCGTCAATACGCCGGCAGCAGGTGATGATCATATCAAACACCCACAAGCCGCAAGCGGTCTGCTAAACGTAACGGCCACCCGGGTATTGAGCGATCAGAAGATCAACGAGCAAGCCCGCTCACACTCCTGTGAATCCAACCAGTAACACTTACCGTACAGTCCGGTCTCGTCGTCTGATATGTCGCATATCTTGCCTAGGGGTGGTAAACGTCAGACCCCAATAGCTCGATAAGTCGTGTCGATATGAGGTCTATAACATTTCGAGAAACTACTGGTAACACTTACCAGTGAATCTCAGCAACCCTGGCCAGGGATTTCCGGTTATAGCCAATCGAACACAGCGCAACATCAACTCCCTATACCGGGAGAGACGAATCCCCTCCTATCGCTCATTGCCTCCATGTGATTCGGGACTGTACCCAAAAACCACCGTTTTGCACGCCCTCTTGGACGTGGTAAGGTGGAAATCAAAGCACAGTGGGAATCACACAAGACTCTATGACGATCTCGGGTCTACAGACTAACCTGTACCAGTGTCACCAGAGAATTGCCATCTGACGTAAGGTATAATACCATCTGGGAGTTCTCGGCGAGTCCGTCCAGTGTACCCAGTCTCCACTGAACACCCGTATATCATCTCTGATGTCAAACACCAATGGATATGGGATCATCCATCGCCCATCTGTATGGGTCGAGAAGGTATACGCTAGTCTACTCTGGTATATCGATGCCCCGTCTCGATACACCCATGACTAGGGACCTTGAAGGATGTACTTATGGACTACCATGTCCCCACTAATATGATCCGCATCATAATCCAGGTAGTCAAGTACACATCCTAAGGGCTTTACCAACATGTAACAGAGAGACAATCAGCGTACACGTTAAGGTAAAGAGCAACCAGATAGCACACTATCATGTCGAGCAAGAAAGTCCTCCCTATATATGTCCAAGCATCCACTACAACATACATCCTATGTATAGCAATGGCCTCTAGGGCATACATATAACTAATAATATTGCTTAGGTTGTTCATGCAGAACAGAACTGCATGATAGGGTTTCATACAGCTCTGACCTGCATGGGCCACCAACAAAACCTGTCACGCCCCGCTTCCCAGTGTACGGCGAAGGGGACGCGACGAGGTCCGCTACGTATATACTCAGAAGTACATACGCTAAGCGTATCTAAGCAATATAAAATAAATACACAAGAAACAAGAATAAAAAAACAGCAACTTTTATTTATTAACATTCTTTGTACAATACATGAAAGGAAATACAACTGAAATAATAAGATGCCTAAACAGTGGCATAACAGGAAATGAAAAGTACAGAAAGGAAAAAGTGTACAATGAAACTACAGTGCAGGGTCTTCAGTAAACTGCTCCAAATCTTCTTGCGATGAATCAACCTCTGCCGGGTCTAAATCACCTGACGACATTCAAAGAAGAGAGAAACAGAATGTCGTCAGCGAATAGGTCGCTCGGTAAGTCCCAATGGCAAGAGGGAAGTAGAAAAAGACAGAATAAGAAGATACATTTTAAAGTGTAAACTATTGTTGTAATGTTATGTCAACGCTGTTGTTTGTAGCTTCGTACAGAAGAATGCCAGTGTATACGAGGGGAGTCTCTATATGCCAGAGACTAAGGGCGCGTATAGTACAAGGTACCGTTTATGCCACGGTACAACAGCAACTGGATTCATGTTAGGTGTGTTAAGTCTGACCACCTCGTGCCACCTTTAACACCTTCCGTACCAATCTACCCCTTAAACCCCGCGATGTCTTGTTTGTATTGTTATCTTGTAAATTGTGTTGGTTGTATGATTGATTGACTGACTGACCGAAACCATGATGTCAGGAAATGGTTATAACCGTAGAGTCATGTAAATGGAATACTGAGAATCATGTAAAAGGAATATATATCTATGGTTCGGCTCAGTCAAGTCGTATAATAGATAATTGGATTCATGGATTCATGTGTTCATATTGACTTGGAATCTTGTAGATTATAGATTGACTTGAATCATATTCAAGTCAGATTAATCAGACTCAAACCCGAGTCAGACAATCAGAACTGTGAATCGAGGTCTTTTAATTTCTAGGGTCCTTAAGGTAATTTTTAAAACTTGAGGAGGTTTTATATAAAAATACTTTTATATACTTTTCAAAATACACCTCAAGTATTTATTGTTCGTCTTTAGATTTGTAATGAGGGTGGATTATATGTTGTTATATTTCTAGTGAAAATATCCTAGTTTTATAAATAAGGGTATTTATTTGTAATATTGATTATTTGAAGTTCATGGTATTTTAGTGTAAAATTTATTCTTGTGATTTTTAGAAAAAGGTGGAATATTTATATTATAATAAAATAGATATTTAAATGATAAATATACATATATTTATACAAAAAATAGTTTTAATAAATATTTTATATTCCAAAAATCTCATTTTCTTAAGATGTCGTATTTTAAACCTTTCGAGACCGAATGCTCCTTGCGGAGGTCTGAATCTCGCACTGCTAGCCCGAGGGTGCGCGATAAAACGCACGATCCCGAACGGGTTTCCCAAACATGGGTTGTAGCGGTGCTTTGCAAAGATTGTAAAATACTAATCCTTTAGAAAACGGTTTTATAAAGTAAAGGGTAATTATTTGCAAAGTGTAATTTTCCGTATTTTAGATTCTAGGATTTCCTAAGCCATCTAGACTATTTCTAAAATGTCTAAACGACAAGTCGTTAGAAGCCTCAAATCGCCTCTTCACCGCCAATTGCGGCCAGGTAAGTGTCAGGTAAGTGGGAGGCTCTCCACTACAAGTAGTGGCCCTAATTAAGTAACCGCTTGCCTTAGAGACACTTACCTAGACACCACAAAGTCAGGTTTAGATAAATGATTGATATCCACAACTTATCGTATTTTTCCTATTAAAGATATTGTTTAAACAAATGTATCAAACCTAACTTTTATAAAAGGTTTTATTAAGGGAATGGTGTTTTAATGTAAAATCTTGTTTTATCGTATTAGGACTTTTCAAGATAGCGTATTATGGTTTCATATGTGTGTGTGAGGAGGTAGGTCATTACCTCGTGATCTATTTTAAGGTATAGCAATGTTAAAGGGTTAAATATGAAATTGAAACATGATGGTATTAAGGTGAAAAAATACGGTAAATTGAAAGGGTTATCATTTCATGTGTGAAAACTTATTCAAATTGATTTTTAAAAGTTTAATAGGAAAGATAAAGATGTTTAGACATGAATGTATTAGTTAGAAATGAAATTTTATAGAAAACCGAATCGGAAATCGGATTTGTTCCGATTTCGTCGGGTTTCGTAATTTCGTATTTTAGAGGAATAGAAAGAAGGATAGAAAGGGACTTACGGGTTTCGATCTATACTAAAAAGTATAGGGGAACTGAAGAAGTTGCCGAGGCATTGCTTCTTCGCAACTTGTTTCTAAAAACGCCGCCGGAATCTCGTCGGTGCTTCGCCGCGAACTTGTTTTCAAAGCACACACTTCTTGGAAAACTTTTGAGAGAGTGGCTCAAGATTTTGGGGGTGAGAGGATAGTGTGTAGGGTTGGTATTTATAGGGTTGGGCTAGAGTTAGGGTAGATGAAAAGTTAAAAATAAAAATGTGATAAAACGTAATAAAAAATGTATTAAAAGTGGAGTAATTGGGGTTTTTAAAGAGCTTTGGAAGTGGTATGAGGCTGAAACTTTGCAGGTGCATAGGGAATATGAAAAGACACAACTTTCATGTTGCGACCATCGCCGGAATCGGCCGAATCGGGGGTGACTCGGCCGTGACGCGGTCGGAGCACTGAGTCGGCCGAGTCAAGGCCGAGTTGGCCGATTCCCGGCCGAGTCCGGTGGCCTGGATCCCCCCCCCCCCGACGGTTCATCTAACTCCTGCAAGTGTTATATGTTTGGGTGTAGTGGGGTTTTTGTGAGATATGCACGTGTAAACTCTTGGTATTCTAAAGGTTTTAAAAAAAACAATATTTAAAAATAATGTAGGGTATGGGATTTGAACTCTGGTGGCTTGGTTCAACAGTGCAAGGTATTACCAATGAGCTACAAGCTCCTTCTTGTAATTATGGAGTTATTTAATTACTTAAAATGATAGCAGCAAGAATAAATACTCCTAGTATACATTAAATTTAAAGTAATTTCTTGTACACTAAAAATGGAGTTATTACATTCTTGTAACTTGTAATTAAAAACAAAATAATTACTTATATCTTGTGCTCAGGCTAAAATACCCTTTTATGGATTTTGAAAAAAAAATTTAAAATTTTGTGTAGAAAAGTGTATAGGAAAATTAGGGTTGTTACAACAATCGCGATCAATGGCCAAGCCCACACCCTTAGACCCCTACGAGAGCGGCAAGTGACCCTACCAATTCTAGAGTTTAGGAGACCCGGTCTCGACTCCTCGAGATGGCCTTCCACTGAACCCTAGAACCCGGTCGCTTGTGCTCCCCTCCTTGGGTCTATCCTAATGCGGAAAAGTAAATAATATACAACAATGGTGACATCATCCTCAACCCGAAAGTGCCCTAAATAAAAAAATATTATATACAATGAATTTTACATGAATGAAATTAAAAACTCTCATCTCATGTAAAACCCCCGTCTATTCATTCACGACAATCCTGTACATCATATCTCAGCAACATATAATATCACATGTCATCAACGTAAGTAAGTATGCATACCCCAATTATTGTTGATGTATAGCAACGAAACCGGCGATACACCACATACCACACTTACGGTCGCAGAAAGAAAATGTCAAACTACAACATTTGGAATCCACAATTACCTTAGACATCATAAACCCGAAATATCACATGCTTCGGATTTCATGCCTAACTATATGAATTCCACATATTGTATCACATTCCATAAATATCTAGACGATGTTAAACGTTTCGATCGAATCAACAAGCACCCACAAATTACCCCAAGAGCTCAACACTTGAGCAAAATTAAGATACCCAAAAACATGCCACAGTGTCTATGGACCAGTCATAGAAGGGTCAACCCTTGCCTCACTTATGGCCCCACAGGACTACGGAAAACCCTAAGGTTTAGCCGCGGTTCCATGGTCATAGGATCGAGTTAGGGTTACGTTCTTCTAGAGGGTCCATAGGGATACTTGCACGATCTTCTGAAGATATTCAACTTGGGAAATTCCAACACATGAAAATTTCCAGTGAGCGTAATGAGGTGGTGTGTGATATTCGTTCGAACTGTTAAACGTCGTCTAAGTTACCAAAACAATGTTAAAATTACGACTCCGAAATACTATGAATAATCCCCTAAGCACAATTATCATCACATGAAAATTTGAGCTAAACAAACAATACCTGAAACCCCAAAACCTAGAGACCAGAGCACAGAGGAAAAACGAGGCAAAATGGAGCAACTTTGGCCGACCTCCTCGATTTTTGAGGGGTTCTGCTCGAGTGAAAACCGGTGGATTTTCCTCATTTTTCATCTGTGTTCTCTATGTATCATATACAATATTCTGCAGTTGTTTAAATAACTTTTACAGATTGTTTTTAAAAACGACAGAGAGCAGATTCTTGGGTTCCAAAAATCCGTATTATTCGTAGTTGTTTCGGTTTCGCAATATTTAACATCGTCTAAGTTTCTAGCGTGGCTCTGATACTGTCACGACCCGAAGGTACGGAACGTGACTGGCACTTAAATTACGAAGCGTCTAGAGGCGCAACGTAATCTAAGTAAGCCGAAGCCCAGAAATCTAAACCATATAAAAGAAGTAAAGGAAAACATATAGAAAAACAAGTTTAAAAACAACTTCCAATTTTCTCAAAAATTTCGGAAGAGTCTCCTTTGTAAAAACTGGCCCCAAACGGGTACTGTTACGACCCGAAATTGGCCCGTGACGGCCCTAATACTACGCAACGCCCAAAGACGTAACGTAGTAAAAGAAAGCCAAAACCCAGAAATCTAAACCATAAAAATACGGAAAAGATAATATAAGTTTTTGAAACATTTGAAATCACAACCCAAATTCTTTAAAAGTCCTACTTTATTTCTTTAAAATTTTAGCAACACCCGCTTTTTTGTAAAAACTAACCAAGATGAATACAATACAAAAATATGAAGCTATAGCGAAGAAATAAGACAATAGAGAGAAAGCTATATATAAAAGACAACAAACCCACAAATAATATACAGTAACGTCCTCACCAAGTCTCTAAGTCAACAACATAATAGTAGATGGAGAGTACAAAATACAACGAATGTACAATACAAAATACAGATGACCACCAAAACCCACCTAAGCAAAATAGTACTGTGAGCTGATGCGGTATCTGTAGCAAAAGATGATAGCTGAAAAGCGGAATAGCCTACCTCGACTACTCTGGGGAACAACCTGAAACACCTGTGGCACAACGGGGGTGAGTTGCCAACTCGTGAATAGTAGATAACATATGCAGGTAATCGCAGGAATGCACGTACAGCATGAATCTAAGATATGCGATTACAGTAATAACATGTCATGCAAATGCTGAATAAAGAAAAGTACACTAGCAGGTGCAATCAATATGTGAAGCAATAGTAACCTGACAATAATATGCAATAACCATGCAACAGGGATATGAGAATGTAAATATGCAACTATCATAAGGGTACACTAACAGGTACTACCAATATATGAATCTGTGCATAAAATAGGTAAGTGTGAGGTATGGGGTGGAATATGTCATTTCCACGGAAACCTGACATCGTGGTAGGATCACAATCCATCAAGACACTCAAATCCCAAATCCTCAAATCAGCCCCCAAGTTAGGCTCTCACATCATAAGTCTCACAGCACCTCAATGTACAATATCGAGTAGCACTCCTATATCTCGAATGTACAAATCAACAATCTCTTTCATATCCAATATCCAATATCAATGAATCACCTATATCCCAAGTCGAATCTCAAGTAAGTTTCTAACATCCTAAAGGTATATATATATATATGCAGAAATAAATATGATGGGGGCAATACACATATATTAGCGTCCCATTCCACTAATATTGGTGTAAGGGTATATATAACAACGGCTAATCCCCTGTTATATATACAAAGGTGTTTAAAAGAAATATCATGAAAACAATGTGCCAAGCATCGACACAGAAATCCTGATAGGTACGTATCATACGCTGTTCCAAAAGCATGAGTACCTAGCTCTGACCCTCGCCTTTCGACGTATGCATAAGTACAAGACTCCGGTCGGTATCCCCAAGATAACCGCCGAGAAAAGGTAATATCACCGGACGGTATGGTTCCCCTGACAGGCTCACCGTCTAACAAATCCAGCGATCCGTTCTCGCCCCGGGGTACCTCCGGGCCCCACCATGTACCCTCATGCGGCCTCTACGCCTCCTCGCATCGGGTATAAATAATCAGCACCGATAAAACCCATGGTGGATGCGCAAATATCATATCAAGGAAACCGGGTTTTTCAATAGATGCATAATTTCATGAACTCCCACGGTTCCCAAATCCAGGAAACATCATGTAAAATCCAAATAATAATGCGCAATCCAGGAATAAACATACACGATATATCTGAAATGCGAGCATATAACAGAGAATATGTAGCTGAAACCAGATGTATGCGAAATCAATAAGGTACAGCTCAGTAACATCCGTAAAGGTAAATATGTGACTGCAACTAAATATGTGTGTAACATATAGGTGTAGCAATGTATAGGTATCTACCTATAAGAACTGATGTCGTATACCCCCCTGGGTATAACTAAAATATGTAGGATATCCCCCCGGTATACGTAAAATGTGTGCAAGGTATACCTGTAGCTGTATCGTAAGGTGTATATGTACCTATCACTAAAGGTATGATACACTATAGGTATACCGATAAGCTAGATGTCATGTGTGATAAGCAATAGTATCTATAATGGTTAGTGTGTGACATGGCAATTATTGACGGTGTGTGTGTAGCATACAATCCGTGCTCGTGCAACATGAACCGTCAATAATATGTGCAGTGTCCTACGGCTGCTAGTCACAGTACAACTATATCAAGGAAAAAAAGTAAAGGCGCAATTCTAACAATGACGTAGAATGTGCGATAGGTATTTGAATCCTAGCCCAGACGCATAACGCCATGCGGGCGATTCCCCTGTAGATGTTAAATCTATTCACCTACGCTCCACGCTAAGTGAATCCTACCATCTGCTCCCCCCTGTAGTAGTGTCCGTAGTCCCTGCCTGCAAACCTGCAAATAAGACACGGAAATCATATATAAGCCAAATAATCCGCAAAACGCGTTATCGAATCAAAACGAGAAACTCGCGTCGCGAACTAAACGCGCGTGCACGATACGCTAAAACGTGCATATACGCGTCTAAAACCATCGCGACACGCCGCGATACGCTAGATCACAGAACCCTCTCACGTATCGCGCGTATCGCGCAAACACAACGGACACCAAACACGATATATAGTCCCAGATTTTCCTACAGGTTAAATCTTACAAAACTAGACATGCCAAAGCACTAGAAAACACTGCAGACAACCCTAGCCAAGACCCCAACACCCAAGTCCCCAACTTGGCCGCAAATTGCGGCCAATAAGATTAAATCTGCGGCCTGGTTTGGGAGAGAGGAGTTCGTGTTCTGGTGGTGTTGTCTAAACCTAGTGAGCATGCTCCAGTATTCTCAAATTTATTCTGAAGGGTCCGGGTCAAAAGCAGATTACAAAATGCTAATATATCGCTTAAAACGCTAATTTTGCACAAAACACAAACCCTATGGTATTTTAGTGAAATCTGGGTTAAACTCAGATCAAGTGACCCTAATAACACTTAAATAAGTAGGGTTAACCAACACAATCATCACTTTGCCACAACATCTCACAAATCACCATAATTAGCTCTAAACTAGCTAATTAACACAAACCGACACCAATTATCACATAAACTAAGCAACTAGGAGATTGGGTTCAGAAAATATACCCTAGAGAACCCTAAGAAGCAGGAGAATGAGTGTATGGGGGAGACGAGGGGTTGCTACTGCTGCTGGGGTTCCTGTTGCTGCTGCTGCTACAGTTGTTGCTGCTGCTGCTTGCTTCTGCAGCTGCTGCTGATTTCTGGGGCTGCTGCTTCTGCTGTTGCTGTTGATGCAGGTGAGTGTGTGTGTGTGTTTGAGAGAACAAGAGAAAAGAGAGGAAATGGGAGAAATGAGTGAGAGTGAGAGAAAACACAAAGATCCCTCCCATTCTCATTCTCTCTCTTCATTAAATGAGCATGGCACAAGCCATGTTGCCCCATGCCCATTTCTCTCTCAAGTCAACCATTCAACCAAATAAAATAAAACCCTTTTAAAATTCATTTCAAATTTAAAACAACCATGCACACTATTAAACCCCAAAGCACCTAAACAATAATTATTAACTTAAAGAGAATGGGTTAATCTATCATGCTTGCTAAACATGGTCTAACCCCATCTCTAAACCCTAGTTTACATGCACAAGTGTGTGTGTGCCTAGAAAAATTCTAATAAAATACTCATTAAATAGGGTAAAATAATTAAAACTTAATTTGGTAAACTTTTTATTAAAAACCATACATTAAAATATAATTAGCTACAAAACACATTCTAAGGTGTTATAATCTCCCCCCCTAAAAGAAATTCGTCCCCGAATTTAAAAATATACCGATACGCGTACCTTCAAAGGGAAGATTACAACTCCCAGATCTCGCTCGCAGCCTCCCAAGTGACTATCTCACTATACGGCTACGCCCAAGAAAAACCCTGCACAGATAGCAAGACCCTTGACCGATGTTCTTCCACCTGCCGAGCCATTGACACAATTGGCTGCTGGTGAACGAAAGATCGCGTCTAAGCAAAAAGGTCTGTGCTAGATCATGTGAGAAAGGTCAAGAAGGTAATTGTAGAGTATCATCATAAGGAATACGGGGTGAAATTTAATAATCTGGGCGGAAGTGCCAAATTAAAGGCAACGAAACTAACTCGCTTATAGGATCTCAGAAAGACCTAAATCCTGGGACAAGCTTCCTAAAATCCAACACGTCATTCATCGGAAAGTCCGTAGGAATACATGATCTGTCCCTGCGAACTCGAGTCTATGACCAACACAGTCGGCATAAGACCTCTATTTGCGCTGGGCTACTCTCATCCTGACCTGAACAACCGGATCATCTCCGAAGTCTCTAGACTAGCTGGGGTCCAAAATCCTACTTACGCAGAGTCAGAAAAACAACAGGCTGGTGATCGACACGACCTAACCCCTAAACCTAAAGGTGGCCAATTGGAGTGTCTTCTGATAACAGCTATCGAAGGAGAACCCGAACGATGGCGAGTGACAATCCCCAACCGCTGACAACAATCAAACAAACACACAACTTAAAAAGAACAACTGAGCAAACTGAGTAGAACCGGACGACAAGAATCCAAATGGAGTCATACCCTGACTAAACTTGGGTGGAAACCATAACGAAATTCATGGAGATCTGCTCCCACTCCTACTTCGGAACGGTAAAAGATTGCAACTCTCCAGCCGGCCTCAGATGCTCAACCCAAGCACACAAAAAGACAGACACCTTGAAACGAAACCTGAAACTTCTGTTTACATCCCTATCCACCCGTAACTATCTCACAAGTCACGCTAAATGTTGGTGGAACTAGAATTCATAAAGAAAGTTGACAGATGTGCATGTTCTAGGATTACACGTCTTTACCCGATGATACCAGGTACACAAACGCGTCCCTAACTTAGCACACCATTATCACAAATTAAGGTCTCTGAATCATTACCCAGCCGAGTATGCTCAAGTATCACTGACGAACGAGTATCGGCGGGCAGTGTCTCGCGAAAACGATTTAAGGAAAGTGGTCGGACGTGGACATGAGCAAGCTGTCCCCTCTGTAGAGACGAACTTAAGCTGTACTCAACGATCACACAAGAACTGTAAATCTGCAGAAGACTATCACAACAATCAAAACCCGCTGCAGGAAGATGTACGTTAAGCTCTGGTGGTCCGTGAAAATCTAACATGACTTTCGAACAAGTAGTGTCTCCAAATCTCCAACGCAAAACCACCGCGGCCATCTCCAGATCATGAGTGGAATATCCTTCTCGTACTTCCTCCAAATGTAGGGAAGTAAAAGCGATAACTCTATAGTGTCACCTCAGTACACAATCGAGCCCACTCAAGAAACATTACAGTTAAACAACAAAGTCGCCCGAACCAAAAGCAAAGAAAGAACTGATGCAATTGTTAACCGAATATCCAACTGCCGAAAACTGCGTACACATGCCTCAGTCCACAGAAAAGAAACCTCCCTTCTGGTCCATTCAGTCGACGGTGCAGCACTACTCTAGCAATCCTGCATGAAACGGCGATAAAACCTGCTAAGCCCAACAATCTGCGGATCTCTGTCCAGCACACAAGTCTGGACCTAAGCTGTACGGTCACGATCTCCCTCGGGACCATACAAAACCGTCTCCCGTGACTACAAGACCTAGGAGTCAACACAAAACAAGCCTGAAGAAACACTCCGAGAATTTAGCAAACTGCTGGTACTCTCCCAGTATCTGCATAACAAATCCACAAGTGCTACTACTGTCCCTCAAGACACATTAAGTAGACCAGAATGTCGTAAATAACACAACAGAAACTGGTCGAGGAACGGCCTGAAGAAATCTGCTTCATCACATCTACGAATGCTGCTAGGGCATCAGTGAAACCAACGACTCGCAAAAACACCCAAAGCCCGTAGCACGCATAAGGCGGTCTCCGGAAAGCCATCACTCCGAACCCGCAATAATGATGACCTGATCCCAAGCAAACTTAGAAAATGTGTAACAACTCCAATTTTGTATACCAAAAATTTGCTTTAAATATAGTGTATACTTGGAGTATTAATGTTGCTGGAAACAATTTAAGTATCTAATTCCTTACAATAATTACAAGAAGGAGCTTGTAGCTCATTGGTAATACCTTGCACTGCTGAACCAAGCCACCGGAGTTCAAATCCCATGCCCCACATTATTTTTGTATTTATTTTTTTTGGAAGTCAACGGTAAAAAGGCCATAACTCCCAAAATATGTACTGGACAACAAAAAGTAAAAATACCAAGTTGTTACTCAGGAAAACCCCCGGCCATTGGACCCTTGACTCGGCCCGACTCGGGGCCGTCGGCCGGCGACTCGGCCGACTCGGTCCGGCGCCGCCGGCCGGACTTGGCCGGACGGCCGAGTCACCAACTGAGAAAAGTTGGCTCTTGACTTGGTCAACCCTCTTGCACACTTATTATACCTGGATCGGTTTTGATTTGGCCAATAAATCCCTTTTACTCCTACGTTTAATGATTTTTAATGAATTTTTAATGTTTTTTATATTTTCTTTTAATATTTTTTAACCCTAACCCTAACCCTAGCCTAGCCCTATATAAAGACCCCTACCCTCTACCATTTCACCTCACCACTCTAAGTCCACTCTCTCAAATTCTCGAGAACTCGGTACGAAGAGCGAGAAGCGAAGCGCTGCCGAAATCGACGACGGATTCCGGCGACCGGATCAAAACCTTCGCGACGTTTTCGACAAATCGACAACCACCACATCCCTTAGCTTCCTTAACTTGTCCAAACCGTAAGTCCCACCTCTTCTCTCTCTCTTTTCTATAAATGTAAAAATACGACTTTTTGGAACCCGACGGAAATCGAACAAACCGATTTCCGATTCGGTTTTTCTATAAATTTCCACATTTCACCTAATACATAATACCCAAACTTATGTATGATAACTATTAATCATCTAGAAACCAATTTAAATAAAGTTACACACATGAAATGATAGCTTCTTTACAATATCGTATTCTTTTCATAAAAATACCATAAAGTTTATTTTTCTTGTTCTAATTAATTACCTCACTCCTAAATAGGTTTATCTTGATCACTAAACTTGTATAAACCAATTTGAATGAAATTTTACACATGAAATGATAACGTTTTCGAATACCGTATTCTTGCGCTTTAATACCTTCAAGTTTAATATATCTTGTTTAACCTCTAAACTTCACCAAAACTTAAAATAAGTCACGAGGTAATGACCTACCTCTACACACACTCAATATAACCCTAATTGATATATGTCAAAACATAGAATATGACATTACAGGACTTTTCACTAAAATACCCTAATCTTTATAATCTTTATTGAAAGCTTTAAGTTGTAAACATTTCTAAATAAAATCTTTTAATAAAATGAAAGCACGATTGGTCATGGACATCGATCGTTTATCTAAACTGTCTTGTGGTGACTAGGCAAGTGTGTCTAAGGCTAGTGGTTTTTAATTAGGCCCACGACTGTGGTTCCTTCCCACTTATCTGGCACTTACCTGGCCGCAATTGACGGTGAAGAGGCGATTTGAGGCTTCTAATGACTCATCGTTTAGACCTTAGAAATAGGCTAGTTGGCTTAAGAAACCCTAATAACTAAAATACGGAAAACTAAACTCTTTTGCAAATAAATACCTTATATTTATAAAACCGTTTTCCTAAATGAGAAGTGTTTATAAAACCTAAGCAAAGTGCCGCTACAACCCACTTTTGGGGAACCTGTTAGGGATAGTACGGTTCATCGTGCACCCGCAGGCTAGTAGTGCGAGATTCAGACCTCCGCAAGGAGCATTCGGTCTCGAAAGGTTTAAAATACGACATTTAAGAAAAATGAGATTTTTGAAAATAAAATATTCATTTAAAAATTATCCAAGTGTTTATATATATAATTATCATTTAAACACCTATTTTATTATAATATAAAGTTTCCACATTTTCCTAAAAAAATTACAAGATTAAAATTTACATTAAAATACCATGAATTTCAGATAAAACAATTAATACTTTTATTAGGATATATTCACTAGAATAACACAAATAAAATTCACATTCATTATAACAATAAAGACGATTATTAAATACTTGAGGTGTATTTCGAAAACTATACAAAAGTACTTTTTACAGAAAACCCCTCAAGTTTTACAAATTACAATAAGGCCCCTAACTAATATTGAACTTCAAATTATTTTTCTTTTAGTCTGACTCGGGTTAGAGTCTGACTATTCCTGACTAGAATATGATTCAAGTCAATCTATTTTCTTTTATATTCTAATACAATTTGAATACATGAAACCCTGAATCCAGTTAACAATATATTCTTTTTGACTGAATCAATCCATGGATATTCATCCATTATCCTGATATTCCATTTTCCTGATTACACAGTTACAACATGTTTACTGATATCATGGTTTTGGTCAGTCACTCAATTTACATATTCCAATACTACAATACTGTTAAAACACTACGGGGTTTAAGGGGTAGATTGGTACAGAAGGTGTTAAAGGTGGCACGAGGTGGTCAGATTAAGACACCTAACCTGAATCCTATTGCTGTTGTACCGTAGCATAACGGTTCCATGTACTTTCCTTTTACCCTGATCTCTAGCATATAGAGATCCCCCTCGTATACACTGGCATCCTTCTGTACCAAGCTACAAACAACAGCGTTAAACAATGTTCCATAATATTCAACAATATAATACTTTAGAAAATACTGTTACTCTGTCATTCTCATTCTTCTTATTCTTTGGGACTTACCGAGCAACCTGTTCGCTGACGACATTCTATTTCTTTCTTCTTTGAATGTCATCAGGTGCGTTGGACCAAGCTGAGATCGAGCCCACCGGTGAAGATTTGGAGCAGTTCCAAGAAGACCCAGAGCTCTAGATAATTGTACCTTGTTCTTTCCAGTATTTTTCATTTCTGTTATGCCACTGTTTAGGCATTGCTTTTTCATTCCAGTTGTATTTTCATTTCATGCATTGTACAAAGAATGTTATTAATAAAAGTTGCTGTTATTTCAATATCATTTGTCTCTTGTGATTATTTTATATTGCTTAGCTACGCTTAGCGTATGTACTTCTGAGTACATCCGTAGCGGACCTCGTCGTGTCCACTTCGCCGTATACTGGGAAGCGGGGCATGACAGGTTTTGTTGGTGGCCCATGCAGGTCAGAGCTGTATGAATCCCTGTCATGCAGTTCTGGTCTGTGTGAACAACTTAAGCAATATAACATAAGAACCAGCAACTAAAACATTCTTTACAATTCATGTTCTTTGAAACTTGCAAATCTCTATTCCTTAAATCTTATCATTTTATGTTTTTGAATCTGTCCTAATCCAAAATTTTCTTCAGGGTTATGGATTCCCCGAATAACACCAGCACCAACGTCAACAACACCCCTCCAGCACTACCTCTCACACCAGTTGTTCCGGCACCACCCACTGAGCAAACGATGCTATTCGATGCGATCCGCAGTCTTCTCGAGGGACAATAACAACTATTGAGCCGTCCTGATAACGATGCACCAGGAGTAAAGCAATTCAGGGCTTTGCACCCAAAGCAGTTCTCTGGTAAAGGAAGCCCTCTTGAAGCGGAAGAATGGGCACAAAGCATCGAAGACGATCTGGCAGTAGCTCAAGTGCCAGACCACGCTTGGGTCCGTGTAGCGAAACTACAGCTCACGGATAATGCTCGCAATTGGTGGAAGGCGGAAGAAACCCGTCTAGCGCAGCCGATTGAATGGAAGACATTTCGCCAGAAGTTTGACGCGAAATATTTCCCTGTGACTGCCAGGTTCGCTATGGAGCAGCAGTTTATTCATCTACAGCAAGGATCAATGTGGGAGAAATCGGTAGATGAATACGATACTGAGTTCAATAGGTTGAGCCGGTAAGATATGTCACAATAGTTCAATTTTTAAATATCACATACTACACAGCTAACACAATCTTTAAACAGATTCGCGGCACACCTGATACCGACGGACGAGATCAGAGCCCGTCGTTTTCAGCAAGGTTTGGACACAGAGATCAAGGCTGCTCTAGCCACAGGAAAGTTTTTGACTCATGAGGAAGCCATAGAAGCTGCCCGCGGTTATGAGGCAGTGATAAAAGAGAGGGGCAGACCTCAGTCTGTAGGAGTCAAGCGCCCTGCCAACCAGATGGCAGGTGGAGCCACGTCCAGACCACCCTTCGTGCCAAGGCGAACCGGAGTACCAACTCATCGTCCTAGCCCAGCCTTTTGCACTTACTGCAAGAGAACAGGACATATGATGAAGGACTGCCGTCGAGCCAACCGCCTCTGCTTAGTCTGCGGTTCAGCCACTCATGATATTGGATCTTGTCCACAAAGGCAGAACTCTGTTGTTGCACTCAGGCCAGCAAATACTTATCAGCAACGACCAGCTCTTCAGGCACCTGCTCCCAGACTTGCACTGCCTGCACCACCTAGGGGACCACAAGCTGCACCACCTCCTCGACAGTTCCATCAAGCTCAAAGGAACGTTCAGAGGAATGCTCCTCAGGCCAGGAGGAATATGCCGAAGCGTCAGGCTTTCATGATGTCTGTGGAAGAAGCTGAGGCCACTGGCTAAGTCATCACTGGTAAATCTTCTTTCTCAAACTTATCTTTTAGTCTTTTTTACCTGCACACTTTCCCTATACCTAAAACCTATCCCTAATACCTTAGGTACAATCCTAGTAGTTTCACTACCTGCACTTGCACTGTTTGATACTGGAGCATCCCACTGCTTTATGTCGCAACGGTTTGTCCGAACCCATGCGATTCCAGTCTCACCGCTTGTATCCAGATGGAACGTCAGTTCCGGAAATGGTATTCTAAAGGCAACTATGGGATACAGCATGTGTCCAGTCGTCGTCTGCAGTCGAGAGTTTTACGCTTACTTCAAGGTACTGGACATACCAAACTTCAATGTGGTTCTAGGAATGGACTGGCTTGGAACCATTTATGCAACCATCGACTGTCGTCAAAGGAGGGTAGTATTTGAGAATCCCGATCATCCGGTCTTCTATTTCAAGAGTGGAGATCGCACCCTGGAGCCAAGTACTTACAAAGCGAAGCCAAGGGAAGCAGTAGTTGCAGCAGCTCAGGCAGAGGAAGAATCAAGACCGGAGGTAGTTCGAGAGTTCGGCGATGTATTCCATGACGATATATCATGTTTGCCTCCCGATCGAGCTCTTGAATTGAGTATTGACTTAGTACCAGGAGCACAACCAGAGATCAAAGCACCAAATAGACTAAGTCCGGAAGGATTGAAAGAAGTTCGAACACAGTTGGACGAATTATTGGCGAAAGGATGGATTCGTCCCAGCACTTCAAGTTGGGGAGCACCTGTACTATTGGTGAAGAAGAAGGAAGGTTCATACAGAATGTGCATCGATTATAGTTCCTTGAACGAAGTTACTATAAAGAATAAGTATCCACTTCCGTGAATCGATGATTTATTCGATCAGCTAAGTGGATCTTGTGTCTTCTCCAAACTAGATTTTCGTTCAGGTTATCATCAAGTGAATGTCAAGGAGGCTGATATTCATAAAACAGCTTTCAGAACTCGCTATGGACATTACGAATTTCTAGTAATGCCATTTGGAGTGACCAATGCACCAGCAATCTTCATGAACCTTATGAACCAAGTTTTCCGGGAGTATTTAGACCGGTTCGTTGTCATCTTCATCGACGACATCCTGGTATATTCTAAGAACCGGAAAGAGCATGCGGAGCACTTACGAATTGTCCTGGAAACACTTCGACAACATAAGCTTTATGCCAAATACAGCAAGTGCGAGTTTTGGCTAAAACAAGTTGGTTTTCTTAGACACATCGTATCAGGAGAAGGAATTTCTGTGGATCCAGCAAAAGTTTCAGCAGTCAGCGAATGGCCTACACCAAAATCAGTGAAAGATATACGGAGTTTCTTAGGCTTAGCTGGATATTACAGAAGATTCATTGAAGGCTTTTCGAAGATAGCAACACCCCTGACCAAGCTCACACGAAAAGATGAAGAATTTGTGTGGTCAGAAACATGCGAGCAAGCTTTCGTAGAACTCAAATCAACACTGACATGTGCACCTATTCTCGTCATACCGGATCAGTCTGGAGGATTCGAAGTGCATTGCGATGCATCCAGTAAGGGACTAGGATGTGTTCTACATTATCACGGTAAGGTTGTGGCTTATGCTTCAAGACAACTGCAGACTCATGAGCGCAATTATCCGACGCATGATCTGGAGTTGGCAGCTGTTATTTTTGCTCTCAAGATTTGGCGCCACTACTTACTTGGTGAACGGGTGAACATCTACACAGATCATAAAAGTCTGAAGTATGTGTTTACTCAGAAGGAGTTGAATATGCGGCAGAGAAGATGGTTAGAACTTATGGCGGACTTTGACATCAATTTGCAATATCATCCAGGGAAGGTAAACGTAGTACCTGATGCTCTTAGTCGCCAACTATTAGCATTGAATCTCACCGCTCAGTGGAAGCTTCAGCAAGACCAACATCAGATGGAGATCGAACTAGTCATGCCAGGTGATGTTTCAAATTTGATGAATCTGCAAGTTCAATCAAATATTGTAAATCAGATCAAAGCAGCTCAAGCCAGCGATACTAAGTTGCAAAAGATCAAAGAACAAGTGGAGAATGGACTCAGAACAGATTTCATCATTCATGAAGACGGTTCTTTGAGATACGGCAGCAGATTATGTGTACCAAAGGGTCCTGTTCGGGAAGAGTTAATGAAAGAAGCTCACAGCTCTCCCTATTCAGTACATCCTGGAGGTACCAAAATGTACAAAGATCTACGTCAGAATTATTGGTGGCATGGAATGAAGCGTGAAGTAGCCAGGAGTGTCACAGAATGTTTGGTGTGTCAGCAGGTAAAGGCTGAACATCACAGGACGCTGGACTACTTCAACCGTTACCAATTCCAGAATAGAAGTGGCAGCACATCACGATGGACTTTGTAACTGCTCTTCCTCGCAGCACAAAGGGTAACGATGCGATTTGGGTCATTGTGGATCGACTCATAAAGTCGGCTCACTTCATCCCATTTCGAGTTGGCCAATCAACTGAGATATTAGCAAAGAAGTACATGGAGGTAATAATCTAATTTAAGATTTAAACTCTTCATACTGTACTATCTCTGATACCCATGAACTCATACAGGAAATTGTGAGACTTCATGGAGTACCGGTCTGCATTGTCTCCGATCGTGACACCAGGTTCCGATCGTAATTTTGGCAAAGTCTGCAAGCAAGCTTAGGAACAAGTCTGAACTTCAGCACGGCTTATCATCCACAAACAGATGGTCAGTCGGAACGAACTATTCAGATCTTGGAGGATATGCTCAGAGCATGTATGCTCGACTTCAAAGGATCGTGGGAAGATCACCTGCATCTTGTGGAGTTTGCATACAACAACAGCTACCAAGCAAGCATAGGAATGGCACCTTTTGCAGCATTATATGGAAGGAAGTGTCGATCGCCAATAAGTTGGGACGACATCGGAGATAGAGAACTCCTTGGACCAGAGATGATAGTAGCGACCGTTGATGTGGTTCGTACTATCAGGGAAAGAATGCGCATAGCCCAAGATAGACAGAAACACTGGGCTGATGCGAAGAGACGACACTTGGAGTTCTAGCCAGGAGATCATGTATTCCTGAAAATCTCTCCGAACCGCGGAGTGATCGGATTTGGAAGACAGGGAAAGTTGAGTCCGAGATACATTGGACCGTTCGATATACTCGAACGAGTCGGTGAAGTGGCATATCGTTTAGCGCTTCCACCTTCATTGGAAGGAGTGCATAACGTGTTCCACATATCCCAACTCAGAAGGTATGTGAGTGACCCCAACCATGTACTTGATCATTCCGAACTCACGATACAGCCCGATTTGTCTTGTGAGCAACAACCTGTGGAGATCCTGGACAGGAAAGTGAAGACACTTCGGAACAAAGAAGTTAATTTGGTCCGAGTAATGTGGAGGAAAGACACTCCAGGAGAATCCACGTGGGAAAGGGAGGATGAGATGCGTGCAAGATATCCGCACCTTTTTGTAAACTAGTCCTTAAATAAAAGTTGTAAATTTCGAGGACGAAATTTTTGTAAGGAGGGTAGATTGTAACAACTCCAATTTTGTATACCAAAAATTTGCTTTAAATATAGTGTATACTTGGAGTATTAATGTTGCTGGAAACAATTTAAGTATCTAATTCCTTACAATAATTACAAGAAGGAGCTTGTAGCTCATTGGTAATACCTTGCACTGCTGAACCAAGCCACCGGAGTTCAAATCCCATGCCCCACATTATTTTTGTTTTTATTTTTTTTTGGAAGTCAACGGTAAAAAGGCCATAACTCCCAAAATATGTACGGGACATCAAAAGGTAAAAATACCAAGTTGTTCCTCAGGAAAACCCCCGGCCATTGGACCCTAGACTCGGCCCGACTCGGCGCCGCCGGCCGGCGACTCAGCCGACTCGGTCCGGCGCCGCCGGTCGGACTTGGCCGGACGGCCGAGTCACCAACTGAGAAAAGTTGGCTCTTGACATGGTCAACCCTCTTGCACACTTATTATACCTGGATCGGTTTTGATTTGGCCAATAAATCCCTTTTACTCCTAGCTTTAATGATTTTTAATGTTTTTTATATTTTCTTTTAATATTTTTTAACCCTAACCCTAACCCTAGCCTAGCCCTATATAAAGACCCCTACACTCTACCATTTCACCTCACCACTCTAAGTCCACTCTCTCAAATTCTTGAGAACTCGGTACGAAGAGCGAGAAGCGAAGCGCTGCCGAAATCGACGACGGATTCCGGCGACCGGATCAGAACCTTCACGACGTTTTCGACGAATCGACAACCACTACATCCCTTAGCTTCCTTAACTTGTCCAAACCGTAAGTCCCACCTCTTCTCTCTCTCTCTTTTCTATAAATGTAAAAATACGACTTTTTGGAACCCGACGGAAATCGGACAAACCGATTTCCGATTCGATTTTTCTATAATTTCCACTTGTCACCTAATACATAATACCCAAACTTATGTATGATGACTATTGATCACCTAGAAACCAATTTAAAAAAAGTTACACACATGAAATGATAGCTTC
This sequence comes from Agapanthus africanus, assembly GCA_030015575.1. Lineage (NCBI taxonomy): Eukaryota > Viridiplantae > Streptophyta > Magnoliopsida > Asparagales > Amaryllidaceae > Agapanthus > Agapanthus africanus. Next base: position 282,734,687 of record CM057343.1, on the reverse strand, counting down.
TTTACAATATCGTATTCTTTTCATAAAAATACCATAAAGTTTATTTTTCTTGTTCTAATTAATTACCTCACTCCTAAATAGGTTTATCTTGATCACTAAACTTGTATAAACCAATTTGAATGAAATTTTACACATGAAATGATAACGTTCTCGAATACCGTATTCTTGCGCTTTAATACCTTCAAGTTTAATATATCTGTTTAACCTCTAAACTTCACCAAAACTTAAAATAAGTCATGAGGTAATGACCTACCTCTACACACACTTAATATAACCCTAATTGATATATGTCAAAACATAGAATATGACATTACAGGACTTTTCACTAAAATACCCTAATCTTTATAATCTTTATTGAAAGCTTTAAGTTGTAAACATTTCTAAATAAAATCTTTTAATAAAATGAAAGCACGATTGGTCATGGACATCGATCGTTTATCTAAACTGTCTTGTGGTGACTAGGCAAGTGTGTCTAAGGCTAGTGGTTTTTAATTAGGCCCACGACTGTGGTTCCTTCCCACTTATCTGGCACTTACCTGGCCGCAATTGACGGTGAAGAGGCGATTTGAGGCTTCTAATGACTCATCGTTTAGACCTTAGAAATAGGCTAGTTGGCTTAGGAAACCCTAATAACTAAAATACGGATAACTAAACTCTTTTGCAAATAAATACCTTATATTTATAAAACCGTTTTCCTAAATGAGAAGTGTTTATAAAACCTAAGCAAAGTGCCGCTACAACCCACTTTTGGGGAACCTGTTAGGGATAGTACGGTTCATCGTGCACCCGCAGGCTAGTAGTGCGAGATTCAGACCTCCGCAAGGAGCATTCGGTCTCGAAAGGTTTAAAATACGACATTTAAGAAAAATGAGATTTTTGAAAATAAAATATTCATTTAAAAATTATCCAAGTGTTTATATATATAATTATCATTTAAACACCTATTTTATTATAATATAAAGTTTCCACATTTTCCTAAAAAAATTACAAGATTAAAATTTACATTAAAATACCATGAATTTCAGATAAAACAATTAATACTTTTATTATGATATATTCACTAGAATAAAACAAATAAAATTCACATTCATTATAACAATAAAGACGATTATTAAATACTTGAGGTATATTTCGAAAACTATACAAAAGTACTTTTTACAGAAAACCCCTCAAGTTTTACAAATTACAATAAGGCCCCTAACTAATATTGAACTTCAAATTATTTTTCTTTTAGTCTGACTCGGGTTAGAGTCTGACTATTCCTGACTAGAATATGATTCAAGTCAATCTATATTCTTTTATATTCCAATACAATTTGAATACATGAATCCCTGAATACAGTTAACAATATATTCTTTTTGACTGAATCAAACCATGGATATTCATCCATTATCCTGATATTCCATTTTCCTGATTACACAGTTACAACATGTTTACTGATATCATGGTTTTGGTCAGTCACTCAATTTACATATTCCAATACTACAATACTGTTAAAACACTACGGGGTTTAAGGGGTAGATTGGTACGGAAGGTGTTAAAGGTGGCACGAGGGGGTCAGATTAAGACACCTAACCTGAATCCTATTGCTGTTGCACCGTGGCATAACGGTTCCTTGTACTTTCCTTTTGCCCTGATCTCTAGCATATAGAGATCCCCTCGTATACACTGGCATCCTTCTGTACCAAGCTACAAACAACAGCGTTAAACAATGTTCCATAATATTCAACAATATAATACTTTTGAAAATACTGTTACTCTGTCATTCTCATTCTTCTTACTCTTTGGGACTTACCGAGCGACCTGTTCACTGACGACATTCTATTTCTTTCTTCTTTGAATGTCGTCAGGTGCGTTGGACCAAGCTGAGATCGAGCCCACCGGTGAAGATTTAGAGCAGTTCCAAGAAGACCCAGAGCTCTAGATAATTGTACCTTGTTCTTTCCAGTATTTTTCATTTCTGTTATGCCACTGTTTAGGCATTGCTTTTTCATTCCAGTTGTATTTTCATTTCATACATTGTACAAAGAATGTTATTAATAAAAGTTGCTGTTATTTCAATATCATTTGTCTCTTGTGATTATTTTATATTGCTTAGCTACGCTTAGCATATGTACTTCTGAGTACATCCGTAGCGGACCTCGTTGCGTCCACTTCGCCGTACACTGGGAAGCGGGGCGTGACAGGTTTTGTTGGTGGCCCATGCAGGTCAGAGCTGTATGAATCCCTGTCATGCAGTTCTGGTCTGTGTGAACAACCTAAGCAATATAACACAAGAACCAGCAACTAAAACATTCTTTACAATTCATGTTCTTTGAAACTTGCAAATCTCTATTCCTTGAATCTTATCATTTTATGTATTTGAATCTGTCCTAATCCAAATTTTTTTTCAGGGTTATGGATTCCCCGAATAACACCAGCACCAACGTCAACAACACCCCTCCAGCACTACCTCTCACACCAGTTGTTCCGGCACCACCCACTGAGCAAACGATGATATTCGATGTGATCCGCAGTCTTCTCGAGGGACAATAACAACTATTGAGCCGTCCTGATAACGATGCACCAGGAGTAAAGCAATTCAGGGCTTTGCACCCAAAGCAGTTCTCTGGTAAAGGAAGCCCTCTTGAAGCGGAAGAATGGGCACAAAGCATTGAAGACGATCTGGCAGCAGCTCAAGTGCCAGACCACGCTTGGGTCCGTGTAGCGAAACTACAGCTCACGGATAATGCTGGCAATTGGTGGAAGGCGGAAGAAACCCGTCTAGCGCAGCCGATTGAATGGAAGACATTTCGCGAGAAGTTTGACGCGAAATATTTCCCTGTGACTGCCAGGTTCGCTATGGAGCAGCAGTTTATTCATCTACAGCAAGGATCAATATGGGAGAAATCGGTAGATGAATACGATGCTGAGTTCACTATGTTGAGCCGGTAAGATATGTCACAATAGTTCAATTTTTAAATATCACATACTACACAGCTAACACAATCTTTAAACAGATTCGCGGCACTCCTGATACCGACGGACGAGATCAGAGCCCGTCGTTTTCAGCAAGGTTTGGACATAGAGATCAAGGCTGCTCTGGCCACAGGAAAGTTTTTGACTCATGAGGAAGCCCTAGAAGCTGCCCACGGTTATGAGGCAGTGATAAAAGAGAGGGACAGACCTCAGTCTGTAGGAGTCAAGCGCCCTGCCAACCAGATGGCAGGTGGAGCCACGTCCAGACCACCCTTCGTGCCAAGGCGACCCGGAGTACCAACTCATCGTCCTAGCCCAGCCTTTTGCACTTACTGCAAGAGAACTGGACATATGATGAAGGACTGCCGTCGAGCCAACCGCCTCTGCTTAGTCTGCGGTTCAGCCACACATGATATTGGATCTTGTCCACAAAGGCAGAACTCTGTTGCTGCACCCAGGCCAGCAAATACTTATCAGCAACGACCAGCTCTTCAGGCACCTGCTCCCGCCTGCACCACCTAGGGGACCACAAGCTGCACCACCTCCTCGACAGTTCCATCAAGCTCAAAGGAACGTTCAGAGGAATGCTCCTCAGGCCCAGAGGAATGCTCCTCAGGCCAGGAAGAATGTGCCGAAGCGTCAGGCTTTCATGATGTCTGTGGAAGAAGCTGAGGCCACTGGACAAGTCATCACTGGTAAATCTTCTTTCTCAAACTTATCTTTTAGTCTTGTTTACCTGCACACTTTCCCTATACCTAAAACCTATCCCTAATACCTTAGGTACAATCCTAGTAGCTTCACTACCTGCACTTGCACTGTTTGATACTGGAGCATCCCACTGCTTTATATCGTAACGGTTTGTCCGAACCCATGCGATTCCAGTCTCACCGCTTGTATCCAGCTGGAACGTCAGTTCCGGAAATGGTATTCTAAAGGCAACTATGGGATACAGCATGTGTCCAGTCGTTGTCTGCAGTCGAGAGTTTTACGCTGACTTCAAGGTACTGGACATACCAAACTTCGATGTGGTTCTAGGAATGGACTGGCTTGGAACCTTTTATGCTACCATCGACTGTCGTCAAAGGAGGGTAGTATTTGAGATTCCCGATCATCTGGTCTTCTATTTCAAGAGTGGAGATCGCACCCTGGAGCCAAGTACTTACAAAGCAAAGCCAAGGGAAGCAGTAGTTGCAGCAGCTCAGGCAGAGGAAGAATCAAGACCGGAGGTAGTTCGAGAGTTCGGCGAAGTATTCCCTGACAATATATCAGGTTTGCCTCCCGATCGAGCTCTTGAATTCAGTATTGACTTAGTACCAGGAGCACAACCAGTGATCAAAGCACCGTATAGACTAAGTCCGAAAGGATTGAAAGAAGTTCGAACACAGTTGGACGAATTATTGGCGAAAGGATGGATTCGTCCCAGCACTTCAAGTTGGGAAGCACCTGTACTATTGGTGAAGAAGAAGGAAGGTTCATACAGAATGTGCATCGATTATAGGGCCTTGAACGAAGTTACTATAAATAATAAGTATCCACTCCCGCGAATCGATGATTTATTCGATCAGCTAAGTGGATCTTGTGTCTTCTCCAAACTAGATCTTCGTTCAGGTTATCATCAAGTGAAGGTCAAGGAGGCTGATATTCACAAAACAGCTTTCAGAACTCGCTATGGACATTACGAATTTCTTGTAATGCCATTTGGAGTGACCAATGCACCAGCAATCTTCATGAACCTTATGAACCAAGTTTTCCGGGAGTATTTAGACCGGTTCGTTGTCATCTTCATCGACGACATCCTGGTATATTCTAAGAACCGGAAAGAGCATGCGGAGCGCTTACGAATTGTCCTAGAAACACTTCGACAACATAAGCTTTATGCCAAATACAGCAAGTGCGAGTTTTGGCTAAAACAAGTTGGTTTTCTTGGACACATCGTATCAGGAGAAGGAATTTCTGTGGATCCAGCAAAAGTTTCAGCAGTCAGTGAATGGCCTACACCAAAATCAGTGAAAGATATACGGAGTTTCTTGGGCTTAGCTGGATATTACAGAAGATTCATTGAAGGCTTTTCGAAGATAGCAAAACCCCTGACCAAGCTCACACGAAAAGATGAAGAATTTGTGTGGTCAGAAACATGCGAGCAAGCTTTCGTAGAACTCAAATCAAGACTGACATCTGCACCTATTCTCGTCATACCGGATCAGTCTGGAGGATTCGAAGTGCATTGCGATGCATCCGGTAAGGGACTAGGATGTGTTCTACATCAGCATGGTAAGGTTGTGGCTTATGCTTCAAGACAACTGAAGACTCATGAGCGCAATTATCCGACGCATGATCTGGAGTTGGCAGCTGTTATTTTTGCTCTCAAGATTTGGCGCCACTACTTACTTGGTGAACGGGTGAACATCTACACAGATCAGAAAAGTCTGAAGTATGTGTTTACTCAGAAGGAGTTGAATATGCGGCAGAGAAGATGGTTAGAACTTATGGCGGACTTTGACATCAATTTGCAATATCATCCAGGGAAGGTAAACGTAGTACCTGATGCTCTTAGTCGCCAACCATTAGCAATGAATCTCACCGCTCAGTGGAAGCTTCAGCAAGACCTACATCAGATGGAGATCGAACTAGTCATGCCAGGTGATGTTTCAAATTTGATGAATCTGCAAGTTCAATCAAATATTGTCAATCAGATCAAAGCAGCTCAAGCCAGCGATGCTAAGTTGCAAAAGATCAGAGAACAAGTGGAGAATGGACTCAGAACAGATTTCATCATTCATGAAGACGGATCTTTGAGATACGGCAGCAGATTATGTGTACCAAAGGGTCCTGTTCGGGAAGAGTTAATGAAAGAAGCTCACAGCTCTCCCTATTCAGTACATCCTGGAGGTACCAAAATGTACAAAGATCTACGTCAGAATTATTGGTGGAATGGAATGAAGCGTGAAGTAGCCAGGAGTGTCGCAAAATGTTTGGTGTGTCAGCAGGTAAAGGCTGAACATCACAGGACAGCTGGACTACTTCAACCATTACCAATTCCAGAATGGAAGTGGCAGCACATCACGATGGACTTTGTAACTGCTCTTCCTCGCAGCACAAAGGGTAACGATGCGATTTGGGTCATTGTGGATCGACTCACAAAGTCGGCTCACTTCATCCCATTTCGAGTTGGCCAATCAACTGAGATATTAGCAAAGAAGTACATGGAGGTAATAATCTAATTTAAGATTTAAACTCTTCATACTGTACTATCTCTGATACCCATGAACTCATACAAGAAATTGTGTGACTTCATGGAGTACCGGTCCGCATTGTCTCCGATCGTGACACCAGGTTCCGATCGCAATTTTGGCAAAGTCTGCAAGCAAGCTTAGGAACAAGTCTGAACTTCAGCACGGCTTATCATCCACAAACAGATGGTCAGTCGGAACGAACTATTCAGATCTTGGAGGATATGCTCAGAGCATGTATGCTCGACTTCAAAGGATCGTGGGAAGATCACCTGCATCTTGTGGAGTTTGCGTACAACAACAGCTACCAAGCAAGCATAGGAATGGCACCTTTTGCAGCATTATATGGAAGGAAGTGTCGATCGCCATTAAGTTGGGACGACATCGGAGATAGAGAACTCCTTGGACCAGAGATGATAGTAGCGACCGTTGATGTGGTTCGTACTATCAGGGAAAGAATGCGCATAGCCCAAGATAGACAGAAATACTGGGCTGATGCGAAGAGACGACACTTGGAGTTCCAGCCAGGAGATCATGTATTCCTGAAAATCTCTCCGAACCGCGGAGTGATCGGATTTGGAAGACGGGGAAAGTTGAGTCCGAGATACATTGGACCGTTCGATATACTCGAACGAGTCGGTAAAGTGGCATATCGTTTAGCGCTTCGACCCTCATTGGAAGGAGTGCATAACGTGTTCCACATATCCCAACTCAGAAGGTATGTGAGTGACCCCAACCATGTACTTGATCATTCCGAACTCACGATACAGCCCGATTTGTCTTGTGAGCAACAACCTGTGGAGATCCTGGACAGGAAAGTGAAGACACTTCGGAACAAAGAAGTTAATTTGGTCCGAGTAATGTGGAGGAAAGACACTCCAGGAAAATCCACGTGGGAAAAGGAGGATGAGATGCGTGCAAGATATCCGCACCATTTTGTAAACTAGTCCTTAAATAAAAGTTGTAAATTTCGAGGACGAAATTTTTGTAAGGAGGGTAGATTGTAACAACTCCAATTTTGTATACCTAAAATTTGCTTTAAATATAGTGTATACTTGGAGTATTAATGTTGCTGGAAACAATTTAAGTATCTAATTCCTTACAATAATTACAAGAAGGAGCTTGTAGCTCATTGGTAATACCTTGCACTGCTGAACCAAGCCACCGGAGTTCAAATCCCATGCCCCACATTATTTTTGTATTTATTTTTTTTTGGAAGTCAACGGTAAAAAGGCCATAACTCCCAAAATATGTACTGGACAACAAAAAGTAAAAATATCAAGTTGTTCCTCAGGAAAACCCCCGGCCATTGGACCCTTGACTCGGCCCGACTCGGCGCCGCCGGCCGGCGACTCGGCAGACTCGGTCCGGCGCCGCCGGTCGGACTTGGCCGGACGGCCGAGTCACCAACTGAGAAAAGTTGGCTCTTGACTTGGTCAACCCTCTTGCACACTTATTATACCTGGATCGGTTTTGATTTGGCCAATAAATCCCTTTTACTCCTAGCTTTAATGATTTTTATATTTTCTTTTAATATTTTTTAACCCTAACCCTAGCCTAGCCCTATATAAAGACCCCTACACTCTACCATTTCAACTCACCACACTAAGTCCACTCTCTCAAATTCTCGAGAACTCGGTACGAAGAGCGAGAAGCGAAGCGCTGCCGAAATCGACGACGGATTCCGGCGACCGGATCAGAACCTTCACGACGTTTTCGACGAATCGACAACCACTACATCCCTTAGCTTCCTTAACTTATCCAAACCGTAAGTCCCACCTCTTCTCTCTCTCTCTTTTCTATAAATGTAAAAATACGACTTTTTGGAACACGACGGAAATCGGACAAACCGATTTCCGATTCGATTTTTCTATAATTTCCACTTGTCACCTAATACATAATACCCAAACTTATGTATGATGACTATTAATCACCTAAAAACCAATTTAAATAAAGTTACTCACATGAAATGATAGCTTCTTTACAATATCGTATTCTTTTCATAAAAATACCATAAAGTTTATTTTTCCTGTTCTAATTAATTACCTCACTCCTAAATAGGTTTATCTTGATCACTAAACTTGTAGAAACCAATTTGAATGAAATTTCACACATGAAATGATAACGTTTTCGAATACCGTATTCTTGCGCTTTAATACCTTCAAGTTTAATATATTTTGTTTAACCTCTAAACTTCACCAAAACTTAAAATAAGTCATGAGGTAATGACCTACCTCTACACACACTCAATATAACCCTAATTGATATATGTCAAAACATAGAATGCGACATTACAGGACTTTTCACTAAAATACCCTAATCTTTATAATCTTTATTGAAAGCTTTAAGTTGTAAACATTTCTAAATAAAATCTTTTAATAAAATGAAAGCACGATTGGTCATGGACATCGATCGTTTATCTAAACTGTCTTGTGGTGACTGGGCAAGTGTGTCTAAGGCTAGTGGTTTTTAATTAGGCCCACGACTGTGGTTCCTTCCCACTTACCTGGCACTTACCTGGCCGCAATTGACGGTGAAGAGGCGATTTGAGGCTTCTAATGACTCATCGTTTAGACCTTAGAAATAGGCTAGTTGGCTTAGAAAATCCTAATAACTAAAATACGGAAAACTAAACTCTTTTGCAAATAAATACCTTATATTTATAAAACCGTTTTCCTAAATGAGAAGTGTTTATAAAACCTAAGCAAAGTGCCGCTACAACCCACTTTTGGGGAACCTGTTAAGGATAGTACGGTTCATCGTGCACCCGCAGGCTAGTAGTGCGAGATTCAGACCTCCGCAAGGAGCATTCGGTCTCGAAAGGTTTAAAATACGACATTTAAGAAAAATGAGATTTTTGAAAATAAAATATTCATTTAAAAATTATCCAAGTGTTTATATATATAATTATCATTTAAACACCTATTTTATTATAATATAAAGTTTCCACATTTTCCTAAAAAAATTACAAGATTAAAATTTACATTAAAATACCATGAATTTCAGATAAAACAATTAATACTTTTATTAGGATATATTCACTAGAATAACATAAATAAAATTCACATTCATTATAACAATAAAGACGATTATTAAATACTTGAGGTGTATTTCGAAAACTATACAAAAGTACTTTTTACAGAAAACCCCTTCAAGTTTTACAAATTACAATAAGGCCCCTAACTAATATTGAACTTCAAATTATTTTTCTTTTAGTCTGACTCGGGTTAGAGTCTGACTATTCCTGACTAGAATATGATTCAAGTCAATCTATATTCTTTTATATTCCAATACAATTTGAATACATGAAACCCTGAATCCAGTTAACAATATATTCTTTTTGACTGAATCAAACCATTGATATTCATCCATTATCCTGATATTCCATTTTCCTGATTACACAGTTACAACATGTTTACTGATATCATGGTTTTGGTCAGTCACTCAATTTACATATTCCAATACTACAATACTGTTAAAACACTATGGGGTTTAAGGGGTAGATTGGTACGGAAGATGTTAAAGGTGGCACGAGGTGGTCAGATTAAGACACCTAACCTGAATCCTATTGCTGTTGTACCGTGGCATAACGGTTCCTTGTACTTTCCTTTTGCCCTGATCTCTAGCATATAGAGATCCCTCTCGTATACACTGGCATCCTTCTGTACCAAGCTACAAACAACAGCGTTAAACAATGTTCCATAATATTCAACAATATAATACTTTAGAAAATACTGTTACTCTGTCATTCTCATTCTTCTTATTCTTTGGGACTTACCGAGCGACCTGTTCGATGACGACATTCTATTTCTTTCTTCTTTGAATGTCGTCAGGTGCGTTGGACCAAGCTGAGATCGAGCCCACCGGTGAAGATTTGGAGCAGTTCCAAGAAGACCCAAAGCTCTAGATAATTGTACCTTGTTCTTTCCAGTATTTTTCATTTCTGTTATGCCACTGTTTAGGCATTGCTTTTTCATTCCAGTTGTATTTTCATTTCATGCATTGTACAAAGAATGTTATTTATAAAAGTTGTTATTTTAATATCATTTGTCTCTTGTGATTATTTTATATTGCTTAGCTACGCTTAGCGTATGTACTTCTGAGTACATCCGTAGCGGACGTCGTCGTGTCCACTTCGCCGTACACTGGGAAGCGGGGCGTGACAAAATGTCTCGCACTGTGGAGCTGATCGAAGAAATCGTCACGGCGAGGTAAAGGATACCTATCCGCACCGTAAGCCGGTTCAATTGACGATCCGTCGATACACAACCTTAAACTGCCGTCTTTCTCCTCGACGAACAGAAATAGGAGCTTCCAAAAGAGAAACACCCAGACGCACAAAAAAACCCCAACAAATAACTTTGCAGCTGATCCTTAAGCTCCCAAGCTTCGCCGGCTCATCCGTAACAACGTCGGAAAAACTCTCGCACGAAAGGAACACGGTCCAACAATTCCACTGTGGCTCCAGTATCATGAATGAACGCCAAGAATCCCCGACATCTCCTCAGTAGCCGACTAGCGAAAAAGGCTGAATTCAAGCTGTGAGAGGCGGCACAACTATCCACCTGCACAACAAGAACTGACTTGCCGGGGAAAACAAAACCTAACTTGTTTCCTCACGGTAGTCCACAGACGCCTAGCACGTAGTTAACCAGTCCGTGCCCAGGAGAACGTCAAATCCAACATCTCTAGAAGGATCGAAACGATGGACGAATCTCAATCTCCTATCCGATTGGCACACAACTGAATACATGTCGCGCAACAAAAGAATCGCTGACAGAAGTTAACACAACTACGACTAATCTACCCAACCACGGTACAAGCATGAAAACAAACGAGTACATGAAAAGAACATATAAATCAAGGGTACCTGAAAACTCCACATTAGACGTCTGCGCGTTCCGATGAGTAGAAGCAAATTCCTGTGTCTGCCCTCTACCCGCAACTGGATGCACTCCTCTGGTAGACTGAGCCCTCTGAGCGAACCTTCCACGTCCACGGCCTCTCTGAGTACGATCCTGACGCCGCGCTGAGGAACAATCCCTGACGAAGTGTTGAAGGCTTTCGCATCGAAAACACCCATGCGCTGACTGCTGACCATCCTGGGTATGAGAGCTGAACGGCTGTTCTCGTCCTAAGCCTCTGCTACTCCCGCGACGGCCACGAAATCTGTCTCGACGACCAAACCTCTGCCTCTGGGCTGGTATACTGGTACGAGTCCTCCACTATCCTGGAACTCTCTGAGCCTCTGGAATATGCGCCTCATCAACTGGAGCTGCAACCACTGGTGCTATGTAGGTGATGGACTGCTGCATGCTGATCGTAAGTGACAACTGAGTAACAGGGGTGATAACCTCCTGTCGTAGCTCCCGAACGACATCAACCAATGAACTCATAGTCTGGCGGAAGTCCTGCATCTCTACCAAAAGTCTATCCATAGTATAGGTCGTAGGCTGATCCGTCTGCACCTGTGCAACTAGAGTGCCATCGTGGTCAGTACTCGTCTCACTCGAGCCAACTCTGACCTCGGCCCTCGCTGCATCACTCTGAGTCCCCGTAGTCATCGGCGGCAAGGCAAAGCAAAATAGATATAAGATTCGATGAGAATAAGGAATCGAATCTCAAGGATATGAATCATCAAAGAAGGAATTTCAAGCAAATTGTACTTAGGTTACTTAATGCAAGGTACCGTATCGTGGGTATGCTGCAGACATACACACACTACGTTACTCTGCTTAAGCTACCTACTCCATCATACTAAGGACATCCTACACTCCGAAAGGTAAAACCTAGCGCTCTGATACCAATTTTGTCACGACCCGAAATTGGCCCGTGACGGCCCTAGTACTACGCAACGCCCAAAGACGTAACGTAGTAAAAGAAAGCCAAAACCCAGAAATCTAAACCATAAAAATACGGAAAAGATAATATAAGTTTTTGAAACATTTGAAATCGCAACCCAAATTCTTTAAAAGTCCTACTTTATTTCTTTAAAATTTTAGCAACAACCCCTTTTTTGTAAAAAGTAACCAAGATGAATACAATACAAAAATATGAAGCTATAGCGAAGAAATAAGACAATAGAGAGAAAGCTGTATATAAAAGACAACAAACCCACAAATAATATACAGTAACGTCCTCACCAAGTCTCTAAGTCAACAACATAATAGTAGATGGAGAGTACAAAATACAACGAATGTACAATACAAAATACAGATGACCACCAAAACCCACCTAAGCAAAATAGTACTGTGAGCTGATGCGGTATCTGTAGCAAAAGATGATAGCTGAAAAGCGGAATAGCCTGCCTCGACTACTCTGGGGAACAACCTGAAACACCTGTGGCACAACGGGGGTGAGTTGCCAACTCGTGAATAGTAGATAACATATGCAGGTAATCGCAGGAATGCACGTACAGCATGAATCTAAGATATGCGATTACAGTAATAACATGTCATGCAAATGCTGAATAAAGGAAAGTACACTAGCAGGTGCAATCAATATGTGAAGCAATAGTAACCTGACAATAATATGCAATAACCATGCAATAGAGATATGAGAATGTAAATATGCAACTATCATAAGGGTACACTAACAGGTACTAGCAATATATGAATCTGTGCATAAAATAGGTAAGTGTGAGGTATGGGGTGGAATACGTCATTTCCACGGAAACCTGACATCGTGGTAGGATCACAATCCATCAAGACACTCAAATCTCAAATCCTCAAATCAGCCCCCAAGTTGGGCTCTCACATCATAAGTCTCACATCACCTCAATGTACAATATTGAGTAGCTCTCCTATATCTCGAATGTACAAATCAACAATCTCTTTCATATCCAATATCCAATATCAATGAATCACCTATATCCCAAGTCGAATCTCAAGTAAGTTTCTAACATCCTAAAGGTATATATATATATATATATATATGCAGAAATAAATATGATGAGGGCAATACACATATATTAGCGTCCCATTCCACTAATATTGGTGTAAGGGTATATATAACAACGGCTAATCCCCTGTTATATATACAAAGGTGTTTAAAAGAAATATCATGAAAACAATGTGCCAAGCATCGACACAGAAATCCTGATAGGTACGTATCATACGCTGTCCCGAAAGCATGAGTACCTAGCTCTGACCCTCGCCTTTCGACGTATGCATGCGTACAAGACTCCGGTCGGTATCCCCAAGATAACCGCCGTGTAAAAAGTAATATCACTGGACGGTATGGTTCCCCTGACAGGCTCACCGTCTAACAAATCCAGCGATCTGTTCTCGCCCCGGGGTTCCTCCGGGCCCCACCATATACCCTCATGCGGCCTCTATGCCTCCTCGCATGGGGTATAAATAATCAGCACCGATAAAACCCATGGTGGATGCGCAAATATCATATTAAGGAAACCGGGTTTTTTAATGTATGCATAATTTCATGAACTCCCACAGTTCCCAAATCCAGGAAACATCATGTAAAATCCAAATAATAATGCGCAATCCAGGAATAAACATATACGATATATCTGAAATGCGAGCATATAACAGAGAATATGTAGCTGAAACCAGATGTATGCGAAATCAATAAGGTACAGCTAAGTAACATTCGTAAAGGTAAATATGTGACTGCAACTGAATATGTGTGTAACATATAGGTGTAGCAATGTATAGGTATCTACCTATAAGAACTGATGTCGTATACCCCCCTAGGTATAACTAAAATATGTAGGATATCCTCCCGGTATAAGTAAAATGTGTGCAAGGTATACCTGTAGCTATATCGCAAGGTGTATATGTACCTATCACTAAAGGTATGATACACTATAGGTATACCGATAAGCTAGATGTCATGTGTGATAAGCAATAGTATCTATAATGGTTAGTGTGTGACATGGCAATTATTGACGGTGTGTGTATAGCATACAATCCGTTCTCGTGCAACATGAACCGTCAATAATATGTGCAGTGTCCTACGGCTGCTAGTCACAGTACAACTATATCAAGGAAATAAAGTAAAGGCGCAATTCTAACAATGACGTAGAATGTGCGATAGGTATTTGAATCCTAGCCCAGACGCATAACGCCATGCGGGCGATTCCCCTGTAGATGTTAAATCTACTCACCTACGCTCCACGCTAGGTGAATCCTACCATCTGCTCCCCCCTTTAGTAGTGTCCGTAGTCCCTGCCTGCAAACCTGCAAATAAGACACGGAAATCATATATAAGCCAAATAATCCGCAAAATGCGATATCGAATCAAAACGATAAACTCGCGTCGCGAACTAAACGCGCGTGCACGATACGCTAAAACGTGCGTATACGCGTCTAAAACCATCGCGACACGCCGCGATACGCTGGATCATAGAACCCTCTCACGTATCGCGTATATCGCGCAAACACAACGGACACCAAACACGATATATAGTCCCAGATTTTCCTACAGGTCAAATCTTACAAAACTAGACATGCCAAAGCACTAGAAAACACTGCAGACAACCCTAGCCAAGACCCCAACACCCAAGTCCCCAACTTGGCCGCAAATTGCGGCCAATAAGATTAAATCTGCGGCCTGGTTTGGGAGAGAGGGGTTCGTGTTCTGGTGGTGTTGTCTAAACCTAGTGAGCATGCTCAAGTATTCTCAAATTTATTTTGAAGGGTCCGGGTCAAAAGCAGATTACAAAATGCTAATATATCGCTTAAAAACGCTAATTTTGCACAAAACACAAACACTATGGTATTTTAGTGAAATCTGGGTTAAACTCAGATCAAGTGACCCTAATAACACTTAAATAAGTAGGGTTAACCAACACAATCATCACTTTGCCACAACATCTCACAAATCACCATAATTAGCTCTAAACTAGCTAATTAACACAAACCGACACCAATTATCACATAAACTAAGCAACTAGGAGATTGGGTTCAGAAAATATACCCTAGAGAACCCTAAGAAGCAGGAGAATGAGTGTATGGGGGAGACGAGGGGTTGCTACTGCTGCTGGGGTTCCTGTTGCTGCTGCTGCTACAGTTGCTGTTGCTGCTGCTACTGCTTGCTTCTGCAGCTGCTGTTGATTTCTGGGGCTGCTGCTTCTGCTGTTGCTGTTGATGCAGGTGAGTGTGTGTGTGTGTTTGAGAGAACAAGAGAAAAGAGAGGAAATGAGAGAAATGAGTGAGAGTGAGACCAAACACAAAGATCCATCCCATTCTCACTCTCTCTCTTCATTAAATGGGCATGGCACAAGCCATGTTGCCCCATGCCCATTTCTCTCTCAAGCCAACCATTCAACCAAATAAAATAAAACCCTTTTAAAATTCATTTCAAATTTAAAACAACCATGCACACTATTAAACCCAAAAGCACCTAAACAATAATTATTAACTTAAAGAGAATGGGTTAATCTATCATGCTTGCTAAACATGGTCTAACCCCATCTCTAAACCCTAGTTTACATGCACAAGTGTGTGTGTGCCTAGAAAAATTCTAATAAAATACTCATTAAATAGGGTAAATTAATTAAAACTTAATTTGGTAAACTTTTTATTAAAAACCATACATTAAAATATAATTAGCTACAAAACACATTCTAAGGTGTTACAGGTACAAACACGAATAATATATATACAAACAATAAAAAGGCATCCTCAAGCGGGAGCTAGCTCTACGCCAACAGGCGGAAACAACCACACCATGCACAATAATATACAACGCCAAAGGGCGAGGCTCAAAACTCAAAAGAAAACAAACCCACCAGATACCATAATAATACAAGCGCGACTCTAAGGTCGTAATAAATAACTGGTCCTTTAACTTATCAAGTAATACAAGTCTGGTTGATGGAGCTTACTAGATACCAATGAAATAATAAAAGTACAACGGCGGTCCTGATACAAGTGAACCAGCCTACCAAGCAAATCACCCTGAATGAAATGATGTGCCAGCAAACTGCCAAGGAAACCTGTACATCGAACCTGTAATAAAATTCGGCACAACGGAGGTGAGTTGCCAACTCATGAGTAGAAGACATCTGCGAAAAGAAATCGAATGCACGACGATGTCCTAGGTCATAATAATATACCAATATATCACTAGTCATCTAGTAATGGCAGGGTAATAAACTACGCGTAAGTGCAAGTGCTCCGTGCTCGTGTTAGTGCCTCAAATAGTAATATGTCATGTGAATGAGTATGCATACACCATGAATGTAAAACAATCAACCCTGAAATCTGGATATATCTGTATAAGAGGCCTTTAACTTTCATCATAGTAAAATTTGTATAGAAATCTGAAACATCATCGATAAAATCCATGGAAATCCGTGTCAAGTATCGACACAAAACATGTAAATCTCAAGTCTCAATACCTCATAGTCTCAATATCTCGGGCTCTGTCAGTCCGGATCAGCCCATATCATCAAATCTCACGACAACGGTCGGTATCCTCCGGATATCCGCCGCACGAGACATCACCGGTAGGTAGTCTTCCCCTGCCAGGCTCATCGTCTACAACTCGATCTTCTTGCCCCGGGGTACCATACCGGGCCCACCATGTAGCCGAGACGGTTCATCCACTCCTCGAATCGGGTCTCGAAATCCAACAGAAAACATGAAATCTCATGGTGGACGACACATACATCACGAGAAAACCGCCACTTATATTTTAAAAAGAAAGGGAGAGAGAGAGAAGTTTTTATATATATTCTTGCAGTTTTCCCCAAAATCCAGAAATCTCATAGAAATCCAAAATCCCAAAATCATGAGTAAGTAAATAATAAGTATCAGCATAAGCCCCACAATACTGCATGATAATGTGAAAATGTGAATGCATGAAATGTCTAAGTAATAAACGCAATGTCTAGACTAACACCTGAGAGTAATCACAATATTATATTGATCTAGGCTTTAGCTGATTCTACCAATAAAAGATAATATGTTCTAAAGTGTACATGACATAGCAATTACCGATGATGATGTGTGTGAGCCGGCAAATATGTGTACGTGGAATATGCACATCATCGGTAATGGTGCTGGTGTCCTAACAGGCAGAGTTTCATACTGACTAAAGAAACATATGTATGAACATGCAACATGATGATTACGATCTAAATGTAAAGATGGATGTGTATTAACCACTCATTTGTAATCTACATATCTAACTACAACTATATGACTCGAGCCTAAACTAGTATCTATCTAACCCCCTAAGGAACTAAACTAAAGAAACTAGTCGATAAGAAATAAGAATCCACCTAAGGTCTGAGTCCATATCTCTAATAGTCGGCGATCCAGCCTAAATAGCATCACGTACGTAGTACGACTTCTTCGAATCAAGAGTGCGGATCAATCATCAAATCATTGCCTCATACGGTAAATCCATCGTACGACATCCTAAAATCGGGGTACGGGTCAAGTATCACCTATGTACATCATTATTCGTATAATATCATCATCAGACAAAATCATGATCAAGGGTACTGTGCTATAATCACATACATCCCAATATCATCAAACACATATCATTGTCTGTGTAAATATACATCGTCAAATGGTCCTCAGAAATATCATGTCACATATATCATATCGTGATTAAGTCATATATATATCATATCGTGATCTAGTCACACTTATATCATATCGTGATTAATTCACATATCACAGCCCGGGTTCTATTCTAGAGTCTCGTATATCTCAATATCATCATCACCTATTATCGTTTATGTACACATATCCATTTTTCTCATTTTCCAACGATCCGCTAACATCATAATACGACTGTATAGCCAAGAGATCACGGCATCAAGCCCAGTTATACCGTCTCATCCCCATGTATCATATAATATCCTTATATCACATATACATGTTGTGTGTGTATATATATACCTACACACATTCCTATATATATATATATATACACACCTACACATATACACCAAGTCAAGTTTCTGTGTGTGCGTGTATGAGTGTGTCTACCTGAAACCTACGAATTCCCTCCAAGACATTCTTCCTCTAGTAAAGTCTTTCTAAATCAGTCTAGTCCAACCTAAAGTCTTTAATAGGGTCCTACTTGCCAAGAATCTAAGGTCACGTCCGACTTCCTAATGACAATAAATAACATTCCTATTCTACATTTGCGGGGGTGCTAAACACCATCCACCTGACTTCCCCCGTAGATATACATCTACTCACCTGGTCCTTGCCGAAGACGATGTCGCCCTCCTCTTCTTCCTAGTCCGAAGTCCACGTGAGGGGTACCTATACGCAAACATATATAATATCGTAAACTGAATCACGGACAAAACCAAAACGACGCACAAAACGCGCATAGGTTAAAACCTATGACCCGCTCATGCAAAAGAACCAAATATCGCTCAATATCGGCGTACAAACGCCGATTGATCGAGATAAAACACTAATAGACAACTCGTAGTTTCAAAACTCATTATTTATAATATAAAACATGGTTTAAATCATCGAAACCTTAAAATCAATTAAATCGTCCGATTTCGTAAAAACCTAGAAAACGTCAATTTACCGTTTTACTTCAAAACTTGATGTTTAAATGAAACTAATGGTCATAATATTCATTAAATAACATAACTAGATTATAGAAACCATTACTATATTTTTATCACACTAATTTGTCTTAAATTGAAATTTCTAGTATGCAATTTTAGCCAAATTTAACACTTTTTAAGCCAAAATTCACAATTCCACAACTAAATTTTATTTTGCATATTTTAAAGTGTTAAACCACTCCATGAAACCTTAAGAATGTGCTAAAGCCCTAACTAGATTTTTAATCCTACATTTTAAATGAATTTCAAAAACCTAGTTTAATGAAAATAGCAATTTTGTGAAAATTTGAAAGTGAAAGCTAGCAAATTGTAACTAGATTATGTTTTACACTCAAATAACATGTTAATCTCCTCATTAACACCATAATATAATAATAAAAACCTTAATTAGTATTTTACCTCACCACTATATATAATTTATAAAAATCTAGTTTGCAAAATTGTTTAATTTAAACAATTTTGAATGAACAATTTACAATATATCAACCATACTAGATTTTCCATTTCTAAAAATGTTAAACTAGTTATTACAACCCCACTTAATTAATTAAAACCCTAACTTGATTTTTGAAACCCTTTCTTGAATTTTAAACTTGCAAATAGAATCAATTAAGAAAATCTAAATAAACTAGATTAAAGCATTTAACAATAATTTATCATTGGAATAAAAATTATACCTCCACAACATGAGATCCAAACATGAAAATATGCCTCCAAAAGAATGGTTTCCAACTCCAAGATCCATGCTAAATAGGTCAAAGGAAAATGGTAGAGATTGAATATTGATTTTGAGCTTTATTTTTGGAATTTTTGTTGAATTTTGATGATTTTTGAAGGTAAAATGAACATGGAAAATGTAGGGGCTGCCATGGGGTAAGGAGGCCGGCCACTAGCATGGGAGACAGGAAAAAGAGAGAGGAGTGTGTGGATTTGTCTAGAAACATCACAAATAATGTCATCTTTTCATTTAAAACCTTAATTATATAAACTTTTCTAATTTAAACCTTTTCCTAGAAAAGTCTAGAACCATGGAAAAAATTTGAGAAATGATTTTGCATATTACACACTTGATTCTAATATGCCATGGCTCATTTTATAAAATTAACCCATTTCAAATTTGTAATTTACACTAATTTAATGTATAATTAAAGCTTATGTTAATATTAAAAATAATTAATTTAGGAAAAATATTTAATTAAACTAAAATTTTATAAGTCACTAAATAAACACCATTTACTAGTAATTACATAATTAAAATGGGTCTTTTTAAATTTATGATGAAAAATAATTATGGTTAAGTTTTACGAATACGGTTTATTTTACCGAAAATCAGAAAATTTGCCTAAAGCATTTTTATTTATTTAATTATTTATTTATTTATTTTGAAAACGTTACAGATACTACTGTAGGGATTCTTTAGCACCATGCCTAGGGTTAGGGTTGCATCACACATGCTATAACAAAAACTTAGGGGGTGCTAAATAATTCCAACCATGAATCGAACTAGAAATCTAGGGTAACAACATATAGTATCACATACTATGTAGTGTCTAACACTAAATGGGGAGAAATAAAACCTTTGTAGACCTCCCTTGACTCCTTGGATCAACTAGGGTTTGAACCGACTTGCTTGAACCCTTCCAAGTCCACAACGATCCACCCGGAGTCCCTTTGCTGAAGCTCCTTGCTCCACTTGATCAAGATGAAGATGAAGCAAACAATCTACACTAAGGGGCTAGAGTAGTATAGATTGATGATGTGGTTTATGTTCTCACTTAAAAACCCTTTCTTTTTGTGTTCCTCACTCTAAAGAAAAATCAAGAGATCATGAAGGAGGAAGTAAAAGAAGATGGCTAGCTTGAGCTCATTTGTGATAATGATAATTCTCATGATAAAATGAGAAAATGAAAATAGATATATGAGTCACACTCATACAAGTAACCATGGTCAATAAATATCTAGATATTTTCATTTATGAGTTAATGAACAAAAAAATTAAACCATGGTCAAAACTTAGGTCAAGTAAAGAATAGTGATGAAGAATATTCAATCATGCTTTAATCATTTTCTATTTCTCAATAATGAAAATATATATACATATTTATTCCATGTGAGTCTTGCATTGCCATCTTCTATGTATCAACAACCATGACACATATGTATGCATGTATGTGTGCATTCACATCAATATGTGTATATGCATACATTCATGCATAAATCCAAATAGAAAAGGTTTTGAATAAGTGAGCTAAAATTCAATATTAATCAACACTTGATTTAATAAACCGGTCATATCTCATACGACCCGACCAATAGAAAATGCCCGATTAAAAAACACGGTATCATATACATGCATTAGATCGAGCTCCCGCGCATATCTCATATGCACACCACATCTTTTCGCCTGAGCTAGGAAACCCCTATGTGGGACTCTAAGACTCGTCAATACGCCAGCAGTAGGTGATGATCGCATCAAACACCCACAAGCCGCAAGCGGTCAGCTAAACGTAATGGCCACCCGGGTATTGAGCAATTATAAGATCAACAAACAAACCTGCTCATACTCCTGTAAATCCTGTCAGTAACACTAACCATACAGTCCGGTCTCTTCGTCTGATATGTCGCATATCTAGTCTAAGGGTGGTGAACGTCAGACCCCAGTAACTCATAAGACGTGTCGATGTGAGGCTCATAACGGGTCGAGAAAATACTGATACCACTTACCAGTAGATCTCCATATCAGCCCTGGCCAGGGACTTCCAGTCATAGCCAATCGAGCACAGCGCAATATCAACCCCCAATACCGGGAGAGACGTAACCCCTCCTATCGCTCATTGCCTCCATGTGATTCGGGACTGTACCCAAAAGCCACCGTTTTGCACGTTCTCATGAACGTGGTAAGGTGGAAATCAAAGCACAGTGGGAATCACACAAGACTGTATGACGATCTTGGATCTACATACTAACCTGTACCAGTGTCACCAGAGAACTGCTATCCGACGATATGTATAATACCAACTAGGAGTTCTCAGCAAGTCCGTTCAGTGTACCCAGTCTACACTGAGCACCCGTATACCTTCTTTGATGTCAAACACCAATGGATGTGGGATCATCCATCCCCCATCATATGGGTCAAGAAGCGTATACGCTAGTCTACTATGGAGTATCGATGCCCTGTCTCGATACACCCTTGAACAGGAACAATTATAGGATGTACTTGTGGACTACTTCGGCCCCACTAGTATGATCTCTATCATAGTCGTAGTAGTCAAGTACACATCCTAAGGGCTTTATCAACATGTGAGAGCAAGACAGTATCACAATACAAGTCAACATGTTAAGACAAAGTGCAACCAGATAGCATACTATCATGTCGAGCAAGAAAGTCATCTTTATATATGTCCA
This sequence comes from Agapanthus africanus, assembly GCA_030015575.1. Taxonomy (NCBI): domain Eukaryota; kingdom Viridiplantae; phylum Streptophyta; class Magnoliopsida; order Asparagales; family Amaryllidaceae; genus Agapanthus; species Agapanthus africanus. The sequence goes on along the minus strand of CM057343.1, from coordinate 282,712,520 downwards.
AGCATCCACTATAATTTACATCATATGTACAACAATGGCCTCTAGGGCATATACATAACTAACAGAAGTAGGATTTTTGCTCACTTTAGAATTTTTTTTGTCACGACCCGAAATATTAGCTCGTGACCAGCACTTGAATCACGCAACGTCTAAAGGCGTAACGGAATTCAAGTAAGCTGAAACCCAGAAATCTAAACCTTTTAAGAAAAATAGAGGTATAATGAAATCAAGTTTTCTCAATGCATAGAAAAGGAACATGAATGATGCAAGTGAAATTTACTAGTTTGAAAACATGTTTCGTCTTTTTAAAAATTTTGGCAGCACCTCCTTTGTATATTTTGATCCAAAACCACAAATACATAATAATGATAATGGCATCCCCAAGCGGGAGCTAGCTCTTCGCCAAACGGCGGATCACAACCACGCAAAACAATATATATAAGTATACAATGCCCAACGGCGAAGTTCACCACAAAAGATAAAGAAAAGCAAGACATATAAATCACAAGTAGCGGAAAACACCTTACTCTATGTCTCGCAACCACAATCCCACTAAGTCTCATTACTTATACAATTTACAAGTTTTGATTGATGGAGTTAACTAGATACAATAAGAAATAGATATACGAGAGTGGGTACGATACAAATGTCCCATCTACCAATGCAAAACACCTGAATGCGACTGTGTGCCAGCGAAGCCGCTACTGATCCAAGAGGTCAACCTGCAAGAACTGTGGCACAACAGGGGTGAGTTGCCAACTCGTGAGTAGAAAAATATTAACAGATAGAAATGGAATAAACAACGACTCCTAGGTCAACTATATCATAAAGGTAATACTATGATATCTAGGGTGACCAGGTCTGTATATGTGCCAACAAGGTAGCCAAGGTCTATAAGCATGTGTATAACATCCAACAGTATAGTCAATGCATGTATGCAAGTGGGTCTCGTCCGCCCATATAATCAAAGTATGCATGCATGTGGATCTCGTCCACTCATATAATCAATGTATGTATGCATGTCGATCTCGTCCACGTGTCAACCACTGACACAACAACAACATGCATGTAAATATCATAAAATCATATGCATGAAAAGGTGAGGATATAAATCAACATGTGTCCCTCGCGACACCTCAAAATCATGGAACCTGAGTGTCCAGCATCGACATTCGAAACATCATGAAAACCGTGCCCAGCATCGACACGTAAATCCTCATATATCTCAGGCGCCGCATCCTCAGATCGGCCCTCAGGCGCCGCACACCCTGGTCGGCCCTCATATCCATCTCGCTACTTCGGTCGGTATCCTCTGGATAACGGCCCAGTCTAAATACTATCACCGGTAGGTAGTGCTCCTCTGCCGGGCTCACCGTTTAATATGTACGAGTCTTCTTGCCCCGGGATACCTCACTGGGTCCACCATGTACCCGCAGACGGTGCCTATCGCTCCTCGAATCGGGTTCCACATGCCACTCTCAGAACCGAGAAAACACATGGTGGACGCACTGAAATATCATATCAAGAGAAACCGGGTTTTTAAAACAATACATGCATTCTTTTGAAATAGCCACGTTTCTTAAATCTAGAAATCTCATGAAAATATCATATCTCAATGCGTAAAAGCGTAAAGCATGATGTATGCGACATATGACAGAAATGTAAGCATATCAATATATCATGCAACATGAAATAGTGATATGACATATTAAGGGAAAACCGCTCTTTTAAAAGACTCCAGTTTTTAAAATATATCCTTTGGTTCCCAATCTCCCAATAAAACCAGTGATCTATGTAAGTACAATATGTACATGCGCAAGAATAGATGTACCAATGTATGTGTGCACCAATGTGGATATACAATGTGTATGTGCGCAAGTATGAATATATCAATGTATATGTGCACCAATGTGGATATACAATGTGTATGTGCGCAAGTATGAATGTATCAATGTATATGTGCACCAATATGGATATACAATGTGTATGTGCGCAAGTATGGATGTATCAATGTATATGTGCACCGATGTGGATATACAATGTGTATGTGCGCAAGTATGAATGTATCAATGTATATGTGCACCAATGTGGATATACAATGTGTATGTATGCAAGTATGGATATATCAATGTATATGTGCACCATGTTGGATATAGTGCCCTCAGAGTCAATTATTGGATCGCAGGCACGTGATTGCAATGATTGAGGGAGGACCTATACTGGTAGGAGAGTCTTACTCGAGAGGTTTGTATTCTATCTGGTTTGTCTTTATCATCGTGTACATGCTTTAGGTGACATTGTAGTTCACTATTACACGTTGATAGAGAATAGTATGCTACTATGGTTTGTCTTTATCATCGTGTACTGCTTTAGGTGACCTTATACGTTGCTATTACACGTTGATAGAGCCCTTAGGATTCTTGCTTGACTGCCAGCAGTATGATGGCGATCATATACATGGGAGCTGGGGTCTATAAGCACATCCTTAAAAGGTCCATAGTCATGGGAGTTTCGAGACTGGGCATCGATACTCCATTAGTAGACTAGTGTATACAGTCGAAACCCCGACGAAGGGCGGTGGCCGGTCTCACAAGCCATTGGTGTCAGTTGGTTCACCTAAGATGTATACAGGTGCTCATTGGGTTATGAGTACACCGGACAGGACTCGCCGGGAACATGCTAATTGGTATTATACCTAGCGTCAGATAGCAGTTCCCTGGTGACATGTATACAGGTTAGTTTATCGACCTAAGATCGTCATTTGTCTCGTGTGAGTTCCCACTGTACTTTGATTACTACCCTACCACGGCTCAAAGGAGTCGTGCAAACAGGTTTTAGTTGGGTACAGTCCCGAGCCACATGGAGGCAGTGAGCGGATCGGCAGGGATTTCGTCTCTCCCGGTATTGGGGGTAAGATCGCGCTGTGTCTAGGAGAGCCATTACACGAAGTCCTTGGCCAAGGCAGGAGATTTACTGGTAAGTATTCCAGTAGTATCTCAAGGTGTTTTGGGCTATACTCCGACACGACTTGTACTGCTTTGGGGGGTCTAACTTTTACCAACCCCCTAGGCCCGCCATACGATGCTCATAGACGAACGGACCGGACTGTACGGATATTGTCACTGACAGGCTCAATAGGGTGTCAGGATAAGTTCGCTCATCGACCTCCCTTTTGGTCAATACCTGGTACCCCGTTACGTACGGCTAATACCTCTGACGTGCTAGTGGTTAAATCCCCAGCCAAAGTATTGACGAGTCTTTAGAGTCCCCCACAGACAGTTTCTCAAGTTTCGGGCGAAACGTTGTAGAGGCCGTATGATATATGGCAGGGTCCGATCATATACATGCAATAGTGCACGGATCATGATCGGGCGGATGATACTAGTGGGCTTTGGTTTAAGCCGGATCCTAGTATTAGATTTGTTGGATTACTTTAGTCTCATCGCATTCGCATTCGGTCGGAATGCGGATGCAGGTATGTATATACAGGTGAAGGGTATACTTGTGATCCGTCACGAGTTTACTTTAGATGTTGCCGTATCTTTTTATTGTTGCAAAAATTTAGATTAATGTTTGTTAATGGAAATTATGAGCACAAAATCATGATTAAGATCATTAATTGTGACACATGCACAAGTGATGACTCATGGTCTCTTTTCCTGTGCATGTGTCACATTATATTATGGATTTGAGTGATGAATTGATAAGGAGAGAGAGGGGCTGCCATGAGATGGTTGCTAGCTCTTGTATTTTGGTAATTCACTCTCACTCTCATTATCATTTCCAACACAAGAAAAGAAAAGAAGAGAAAGCTTCTCCTCCTTCTTCTTCTTCCTCTAACTCATGACCTCCATTAATGGCAACACCTTCAACCTCCATCCAAGCAATGGATGCAAGAGACAAAGTGATCACAAACATTCTCTACAACACCTTGGACACGTCGGCTAGCACACTTCGTGCCCGAGTTTCTTCGGATGAAGCGGGAGCCCGTAAAAATACTCGATGATGTGGTGCCCTTTCCGACAAGGAGATCGAGACCGGAGATGCCGCGAGGAGCTCGGGATGGTGGCCAAAGACCGAAGGACACGTATCGTTCAGTATAGCTTTCCAACCCTTTCTTTAGTAGCTAGTTGTAGGTTAATGGTTCGATCCGGGTTAATAGTAAACGATAGCGCCGGTTTCAAGTTAAGAAAAAGTTTTTGTTTCCGCATTTTGGCCTCGGACAGACGGTCGGGGCGCTACCGTAGACTTACATGGTATCAGAGAGCCACGCCATTAACCTTCACTAGCTTGCTCTAACGTGTTTAGAATTTCGATCGGACGAAATTTCCAAAAACTGTATTTTCAATTTCCTGTCGAAATTTTTTTGTGCTCTAAAAATTATTTTAAGTACGTCAAAAAATCAGGCAGGCTTTTTAAAGAACACTGTTGAAATTTGGTACAATAATCTCGTCATAGCGCCGCGGAACCGCGGCACTAACCTTGTTTTGTCCGCGGTTCCGCCGCGCTACAGTAGAATTAGGGCACCATTTTTCATGCAGTGGTTTCTAACTTGAAAATGAGGTTTCTGGTATTTTTTGTTTGGGCCCAGGTTTGTCTGAATACTGGGTATTGTACTTGGGGCCCACTTCGGGAAATTTTGTCGATCGAAAGATTTAAACATGTTAGTTCACAGTATTTACATTATATCTGCGACCGTGAATGTCATTTGATCGGTAAATCTTGTCTAATTGCTATAGCCCTTTTAGACGGATTTGCGAACGTGACATTCACGCTGATGTTCTGTGCAGTGCTGTGATGTTGCGGATTTGTCATGGTGGATAGCCTGGTGCAATGGTAGTACAGTTTGGTTATTATGTACATTTGATATTGCGGGGCGAGCGTCCGACATGTGGACTGTCGTCACTGCCTGTTTGTATATTATTCTTTTGGGGCACGACCGGGCTGAGGTCGATGTACCCGTTGTATATTTTACTTTCTGTACTAGGATTACCCCACGGTGGGGTGCACGGATAGCCGGGTTCTAGAGGGCAACGGGCCCGCATCTCATGGCTTTGAGACGGAGGGGGCTTCTCTCTAGAATTGGTGGGCTATTCGCCGCACTCGTAGGGGGTACAGGTTGACCCAAGGAGGGGTGCTCAAGTTACCGGATTCCGTGAAGTGTTGGATGGTCCATTCACTTTATTGAAGGGGGCTGCCTCGCTTCAGGTTTTGGCGGGTAACTTGCCGCGCCCGTAGGGATCTAGGATTTCATTCCACAGGCTATCCACACGACCAGGGGAACGTCGGGTTTCAGTAGCGGCTTTATAAAACCCGGGGATCCCAGATTATCTATATTGTTCTGTGATGCTTATTACTTTCTGTGATGTTGCATTTTTATCACGCCTTGAGCGGATATTATATATATACTAGTAGATGTTGTATATATTTTACACCCGCGCTTGTCCAGTCCCCGCTCTGTCGTTAGTTAAGTAACCTAACGGGTGATGACGAGACCCAGTGGCGAATGCGGATGGCATATACGTACATCATATTTTCGTTCTTTTGTGGTGTGATTAATTGATGGGACTGCATTGATTCGGATCAATGCAAGCTAAACAAACCTATTCTGATGTTGTTGGAACATTTTTCAAAAAAAAGCTGTTATTGCAAGGACGTTTTCTTTTGTTTTTCACAGTGGTATTCGGTTATGAATATCTAGCACCTCAGTCGACGAAGCAAGGGCCGAGATCCCTTCATCGGGAGTGACCCCTTAGACAAAAGTTTGCGTCAGGGTAATAACTTCACTATGGTTGATTATTTTTGCTTTGCATCGTGGTATTCAGTTGGAATATCCTGCACCTCATTCTACGGGGAAAGAGCCGAGATCCCTTCACCGGGAGTGACCTCTTTAGCAAAGGTTTTCGTCACTATATTTTTATAAAAAGCTATCCGGTTCCTTCAACGATATCAAGTTCATTACGTTAAAGGTTTTTCGCCAAAAACCATTCGTAGCCCTCTGTCATTTCAGACGGGTAGCACTTAGTATTCATGCTATGTTTGTTGACCTTCGTCAAGGCATAGTGAATGGTAACTGCTTGTTTCCTTTCTGCTGCATAGATAGATGCATTGGTTTAGGACAGTCGTACAGCCTTGTTGACCTTCGTCAAGGGCTTGTACGGGTGGGTTCAAATTAACCTGGACAATGACAGGTAGAACTTGACATGTGACTTATGATTTGTTGACCTTCGTCAAGGTCATAAGAGCATGGGGTAAAAATCACATCAGGAGTTTCTAAAGAAACTGAAACTTGCCAGATATGCGCATACCTTCTGGAGTGTGATAACGTGAGTGGATTCCATCACGTTATCATGCGATGATAGTTGGATCTCGATTCCCAGTGATGAGTTGGTTTACTCCCCGGGTGATCCCGACTAATTCTTCTTTCAGGTTTGGAGGAGAATTTGAGGTTACAGTGGGAGGTTTCCTGATTAGATAAATTGATAACCAGTCTGATCTAGGTTAGAGTGCACGTTGAGTGTTTCTTTTCTCTCTCTCTCTCTTTGGCAGCAACCATGACCCGACCCTTGACTATGATTCAGTGACCAAGTTAATCGAACCTTCTTAAACACTGGCTTTTGGATTGTCTGAGTTGCATACCTCATTGCCACTCCTACTTTTACCCTTTTCTCCAGGACACCCCGTATTACTACGAACGTCCACTTCCATTGGATAAAACCATCGTATGGTTATATACGAACTCGAAGGAACTTGTTCCAGATTCGAGGATGGTTTCCGGTTCTGGAGAAAATAAATAGGACTATTCAGTTGTCTTTTCCTTTTACCTTTTCTCAGGTTGCGAGTGCTCCTTGGATTAGGACGGTACACCTATTACGCTTATTAGATAGTCTTCTTCCAAACCATAAGCAGGTGGCAAACGGTGGGGAATGAAGAAAACCAATTAGCCTAATGATGGTGTACAGAAGGTAATAAGTTAAGACAAATAAAGAGATTAGTAAGAGGGCAAAGTAAACTGCGACTGCTATTCACGACCAAACCAAGTATTTCATGCCACTCCTACTTCAACTTTGTATTTCTCCAGAACACTCTGTATCACTACGAAGATCCACAGTTTATTGGATACTCCATCGTATGGTTATATACAAACTCGAAGGGACTTTTTCCAGTTCGGGGATGGATTCTGGTTCAGGAGAAATAAGAATAAGGTCTATTCAGTTGTCTTTTATCTTCACCTTCTCTCAGGTTACGAGTACTCCTAGGATTAGGAGAGTACACCCATTATGATTATTGGATAGTCTTCTTCCAAACCATAGGCTGGTGCTGAGCGGTAGGGAAGGAAGAAAACCATTTGGCCTAAAGGGGTATACAAAAGGTAATGACTAAAGACATATAAAGGGATTTGGAGATATGGCAAAGAAATATACGGTTGCAGTTGTGAATCTGATAATGGAAGAGGCATTACTAGGAATACCCGGATACCTCTTCGAAGCATTTATATGTTTCAGGTTCACTGTGTATTGTTAAAAGAAAACTGATTTCCTAATTAGCCCTTGCTCCAGGGTATGTATTTACCAGGTTTGATTCTCATATCTGTATGGTTTTACAGATGATTAGTGGGAGTAAGTTATTTGGAATTGGGTGATCATCCTCATTATATCGGGATTCGTTGTAATTGGTGATATTTGAGGAAATCGCCTGGGTAGTTTGCCGGATGGCAAATATTTGATTTTGAATATCCGTTGTTATGCACCAATTTCAAATTGATATATCTGTACGTTTATTTTTATAAAGTGAGATATAACTTTTTGAAATTATGTCTATGACATTTACCTATATCAGTGGATGGTTAGGTAAGGAGTATTAAACAGCGGTGTAATTCTTCTTAACCATAACTACAGTTTTCAACCTACAACACACAGCGAATGAGTTATTAGACTCAGGGGACTTATACAAAGTAATGTATTTTGTCCAGTGTCCATAAGGACAGAGGGGTTGGTACTCGTACTATATTATGTTTACTTGTGACTTCTCTAGTTCTTAGACATGTGTTTCGTGGAAATGCAATGTCTAAGTTTTGAGAAGTTATAGGTATAAGAATAAAGTAGAGAACTAGGTATTGCAAGTATCAGGATTCTTCAAGGTGATCGAAGATGCAGATACTTGTGTATGGTATTCAGTTAATAGTAATGATTAAGAGAACTTGCTTCTCTTTAAGGTTACTCATAATTGGAAACACTCCTAAGTTGAGTAATGCTGATCGGCCTCTCTCTATTTAGTTGACATGCACTGGAGACAGCTGCATGATTTGAATCTGGTTCCAATTAAATCAGTGCCTCTTTTTCTATATTGGATATAGAATAGTTCATATCTTAACAATGTTAAGGTACGGGAAGTTGTCCGGCTTATGCTTAAAACCAGACTCTAGATAACTCAAGACATGTTTCTATAATGGCTGTTTGTGGGTTGACCCGGACTATGACGAGGGTTGACTTTCTACCATCTGGAAGATCAATAGTGATATTGTTCTTGACTCGCCACAGTTTTAATAAAAATGGATTTTTTCAGAAAACAGTAGTGGGAGTATGGTAGAACTGGAAGTGATTCCAGAACCGCAAACGATTACTGAAAATTTAATAGGACCTAAAGATTCAATCTGGTTTGACATTCCATTTAGCCACTCCGCAGATATGGTGGGTAACCTCAGGCACTCGAGAGGTACTTCGGTATGCTCAAAGACGGTAACAAGGAAGTTCTTGTTTACCCAGACTTGCCATTGCTGTTGTTCCAGACTGTGAAACCCGGCAGGAGGATGAGTATAGCATCATTCTAAACTAGCTTTAGAAGTGTAGGTGTATATGACTCTGCCAGAGGGTTGTCGTAGTCAGTGGGAGCAGCGGAAGCATAGTGGATAGGTAGTTTATGTCTATTTATAGACTAAGGCAGATATAGCGGAGATAGATCATCTATTTCTGATGTGACAGTCATTGGTTTGACTTCATCAGAATATGGGATGGATCTGTTAAGAAGGTAGTAGGGTATGATGTCCTGGTATTTGGATGACATACACATAGTAGGAAGTAAAATTCCTATACTACGATCAGTTATACTTTGGTTGTCACACAGTGGTTTCTCCACATAGGACTTGGATATCATATCAGAAATTCTGGTTACTAGATCTATGGTTTTAGATCTAGATTTGGGTAGTTTCCCAATCTGGGTACTTAGACAGCATTCTAAAGGTGTTTTAGAATGGACGACTCCAGGCACGGTAGTGTACCTGCAGGTGATGGAGTCACCATCTCTAAAGGTGTCTTACAGACTAAAGGGGAGAGGGATGTGCATGATTGGCAGATCACTTGCTTAGTCAATTGAGTTAATCATGAGATGTCAAGTACTACACCAGATATTGTTTTTGCACGAGATGCAGTAAGTTGATATTAATCCTATCCTGGAGAGACATTCGGAAGCAGTTTTAGAACATAAGTGGATGTTCTAGGGATATGATAACAACAGCCTCTTTTAGGAGACAGTTATCATTCCAGGCTTCCAAGGTGACCTGGATGACAGAGTGGCTGTCAGTGTTATTGTTTTCCCTCTGAGGAGGGGAAGTATTTTGGACAGGTGGTCTAAGCGGATACTGAGGGAGGCATGGCGCAGGATACTGATTGGTTTCAGTTGACGATACAGTCTAAGAAGTTTGGATTTCGAGTTCATTTATGAACTAGGTCCCATCAGATATCCAGACATATTCTAAGACAGGTATTGCTCATTTCGGGAGATGGCTTTCTCCGCGAACTTGAGCTAAAGAGAGACATAGAAAGAAACATCAGGGCGGATCCACTAGCTGAGGCTATTTCTTGAACGCAATAGTTTCGCAAACGAGCTTTGTGAGACTGATTAGTAGAGGAGTTGGGTGTTCGGTATCACACGGGCTGTGAGTATGCGACATCGCAATAATTAGCCTTGAGTGCAAGTAGGAGATTGTTGGATAAATTGCCCTCAGAGTCAATTATTGAATTGCAGGCACGTGATTGCAATGATTGAAGGAGGACCTATACCGGTAGGACAGTCTTACTCAAGAGGTTTGTATACTATCAGGTTTGTCTTTATCATCGTGTACATGCTTTAGGTGACATTGTAGTTCACTATGACACATTGATAGAGAATAGTATGCTACCATGGTTTGTCTTTATCATCGTGTACTGCTTTAGGTGACCTTACAGGTCGCTATTACACGTTAATAGAGCCCTTAGAATTCTTGCTTGACTGCCAGCAGTATGATGGCGATCATATACGTGGAAGCCAGGGTCTATAAGAACATCCTTAAAAGGTCCCTAGTCGTGAGAGTTTCGAGACTGGGCATCGATACTCCATTAGTAGACTAGACTAGTGTATACAGTCGAGACCCCGACGAGGGGCGGTGGCCGGTCTCACAAGCCATTGGTGTCAGTTGGTTCACCTAAGATGTATACAGGTGCTCATTGGGTTATGAGTACACCGGACAGGACTCGCTGGGAACATGCTAGTTGGTATTATACCTAGCGTCAGATAGCAGTTCCCTGGTGACATGTGTATAGGTTAGTTCATCGACCTGAGATCGTTATTTGTCTCGTGTGAGTTCCCACCGTACTTTGATTACTACCCTACCACGGCTCAAAGGAGTCGTGCAAACAGGTTTTAGTTGGGTACAGTCCCGAGCCACATGGAGGCAGTGAGCGGATCGGCAGGGGTTTCGTCTCTCCAGGTATTGGGGGTGAGATCGCGCTGTGTCTAGAAGAGCCATTACACGAAGTCCTTGGCCAAGGCAGGAGATTTACTGGTAGGTATTCCAGTAGTATCTCAGGGTGTTTTGGGCTACACTCCGACACGACTTGTACCGCTTTTAGGGGTCTAACTTTTACCAACCCCCTAGTCCTGCCATGCGATGCTCATAGACGAATGGACCGGACTGTACGGATATTGTCACTGACAGGCTCAGTAGGGTGTCAGGATGAGTTCGCTCATCGACCTCCCTTTTGGTCAATACCTGGTAGCCCGTTACGTACGGCTAATACCTCTGACGTGCTAATGGTTAAATCCCCAGCCAAAGTAATGACGAGTCTTTAGAGTCCCCCACAGACAGTTTCTCAAGTTTCAGGCGAAACGTTGTAGAGGCCGTATGATATATGGCAGAGTCCGATCATATACGTGCAGTAGTGCATGGATCATGATCGGGCGGATCATACTAGTGGGCTTTGGTTTAAGCCGGATCCTAGTATTAGATTTGTTGGATTACTTTAGTCTCATCGCATTCGCATTCGTTCCGAATGCGGATGCAGGTATGTATATACAGGTGAGGGGTATCCTTGTGATCCATCATGAGTTTATTTTAGATGTTGCCGTATCTTTTCATTGTTGCAAACATTTAGATTAATGTTTGTTAATGGAAATTATGAGCACAAAATCATGATTAAGATCATTAATTATGACACATGCACAAGTGATGACTCATGGTCTCTTTTCTTGTGCATGTGTCACATTATATGATGGATTTGAGTGATGAATTGATAAAGAGAGAGAGGGGGGCTGCCATGAGATGGTTGCTAGCTCTTGTATTTTGATAATTCACTCTCACTCTCATTATCATTTCCAACACAAGAAAAGAAAAGAAGAGAAAGCTTCTCCTCCTCCTCCTTCTTCCTCTAGCTCATGACCTCCATTAATGGCAACACCTTCAACCTCCATCCAAGCAATGGATGTAAGAGACAAAGTGATCACAAATATTCTCTACAACACCTTGGATAGCACACTTCGTGCCCGAGTTGCTTCGGATGAAGCGGGAGCCCGTAAAAAGACTCGATGATGTGGTGCCCTTTCCGACGAGGAGATCGAGACCGGAGATACCGCGAGGAGCTTGGGATGGTGACCAAAGACCGAAGGACACGGATCGTTCGGTATAGCTTTCCAACCCTTTCTTTAGTAGCTAGTTGTAGGTTAATGGTTCGATTCGGGTTTATAGTATACGATAGCGCCGGTTTCAAGTTAAGAAAAAGTTTTTGTTTCCATATTTTGGCCTTGGACAGACGGCCGGGGTGCTACCCTAGACTTACACACCAATGTGGATATACAATGTGTATGTGCGCAAGTATGAATATATCAATGTATATGTGCACCAATGTGGATATACAATGTGTATGTGCGCAAGTATGAATATATCAATGTATATGTGCACCAATGTGGATATACAATGTGTATGTGCGCAAGTATGAATGTATCATTGCATATGTGCACCAATGTGGATATACAATGCGTATGTGCGTAAGTATGAATATATCAATGTATATGTGCACCAATGTGGATATACAATGTGTATGTGCGCAAGTATGGATATATCAATGTATATGTGCACCAATGTGGATATACAATGTGTATGTGCGCAAGTATGAATGTATCAATGTATATGTGCACCAATGTGGATATACAATGTGTATGTGTGCAAGTATGAATGTAGCAATGTATATGTGCACCAACGTGGATATACAATGTGTATGTGCGCAAGTAAGGATGTATCAATGTATATGCGCAAGCAGGTTATACGAAAAGTCATATTATGATGCAGCAATCCTACTGTATAGTGACATGGCAATTATCGATGATGAAGTGTGTGAGCCTACAGTCTGTGTGCGTGTAACATACGTATCATTGATAATAGTGCAGGTGTACTATCACAGGTATAAGTAAGGCAATATGAATAACATGAATGCATCATAAGGTAAATCGTCAGCTAGAAGCTATAAGGTATACATATATAACATGATTGAGTCGGTGAATCTATCAATCGGCATCCAGCCTAACAATATCGCGTACAGTATAATCCATCGTACGACAATCTCTAGTCAAGGGTATGGATCAATCATCAAGTCAAACACATCACGCACGGAAAATCATCGTACGGCGCCATTAATCTGATAGGGATCCTAGCATCCTATACGACAAATGAGGGTACGGCCTAATATCACGTACGACCTATCATCCATGATTCATAACATTCTATATATGGATATATATCTATGTACCCATGTCCCGATTCACATCTGCAATAATCTCATATCAGGGGACCGGCAGGGTATAATCATCTCGATCGACTCTCATCCGTATACCAACATATCATCATATCATCATTTCATCATATCCGTCTTATAGTCTTTCATCGCATTCATATCACACATCAAATCGAATTTACATAAACATTCTATCTATACTAAGTATAAGTATCTAATCTAACATATACACCCGAACCATACAATCAGATTTTTAAAGAAGCGAATCGTAGTTTTGAAAATAGGGATTACGGTGTTTTTAAGGAAAATGTATCATTTGAAAATCCGTAGCATCTCTTAAGGTATATATTTAAAAGATACATACGATTCTTCGGTTTAGAAAAAGGTATGGTTCGGATGACGCATCTACATCGACTATCTAGTCCTATGGTACCCTAAATGGCAATATAGCTAAACGTCATGTTATAATAGTAGTAACATATCACTTCTAACTATTCTCTAGTTTATAATATGGTTTCATAGCTATCATCATTCTAAACCTAGTTTCCTAATCTAGGTTTCCTTAACCATATTCTAAAAATCAGTTTTCCATCAAAACTTTGCGGGGGTGCTATACGCCATCCATCCGACTTCCCCCGTGGATATAGATCCACTCACCTTGCTTGTTGCTTGCCGAAGTCGATGACGCCACGCACCATTGCCTCGGAATCCACGCGAAGGTACCAAGAATAATAAACGGTCGTAATGCGTATTAAAATCGAATCCGGAAAACCGATACAGCGCACGGTGCACTCATAGGTTAGAACCTATGGCCTACACGTAAAAGAACAATCAAACAACCCTTGTTGTCGATGTACAAACATCCAACAACCCAATACAAATCCAAATATCAAGTATTAACAATTCAAAATACGGAAATCATAGCCAAAAACACCCCAATGTGCTCCCAGATTTTACCCTAGGCCAAATTGGTCAATTCTGCATATATGGAGGGTCAAATTTACTGAAGATAAGGCCCTGGAACCAAACTGAAACAATTCTACCCTACTCTGGCCGCAAATTGCAGCCAAATTGAATAAATCTGCGGCCTGGATGTTAGGGTTTGGTCTCAGGTCTCAATGGTAGCTTCCTAGATGCCTGCACGACTTCCAGTAATTGCAAAATCATTTCTAGTGTCCCCGGGTTGCTCCAGATTCAAATACCCTCACAATTCACACATTTATCCGATGTCGGGGTTTCTAAATCTGTGTTTGGGTTTCTAAGCTCTGTTCCAGGTCATTAAACAGCACCCAAGTCTACTTAACAGCCACAACATCACCAATTTCCCAAACCCTTCTCTTGGGATTTCTATCTCCACAACCACCCAACCGATTCAACTTCTAATTGATCTAAAACAAAAGAAAACTAAAAACTAACTAAGTGGAAGTGATTATACCTCATGGTTACACCCAAGCAAAACCCTAGCTCTTCATTGTTGTCGAAATTCTACTTTTCTTAGTCCATTGGGTAGAGGTTGAAGATGTGATCCTTTTTTGTGAAAGGGGCATAGGGTTTCGGGGGTTGTTTGGAGATAGATCTAGGGCTTTAAGTGGGGGGTTATGAGCTTGAGGAAGATGAAGGAGAGAAGAGAAAATGATGGGGTAAAGAAGTTGCGGCAACCCCCCTCCCTCTCTCATTTTAATTCACTCTCTCTCTCTCTCCAAAAGTATACCTACCCCATCATTATGTCCCCTTGACTTTTCTTTTTCTTTTTTTTCTTCTCTCTCCACCAATAAACCATAATACAAAGCCCAAATGAAATGAAACATGTAACAAAATGAAACATTTCATGGTGCACTAACCATGGAAACTGTAAAAACGCGGATTTGGCTTAATCGCGATTAGCAATGCACTAATCGGGTTTTTATCGAAACTGAATATAATAAATTTTTAAAATGCCAAATCCTTAAAATATATTTTTAAATGAATAAATCATTTTAATTCTATTTATTTCATAATTATTGGTATATATTTATACCCTTTTTCGAAAACCCCAATTTCGCAAATCGGGCAGTTTTCGGGAAAAATATTATTTTAATATTAAATTCTAAAAATAATATTTTATATTTTCTGAAACGTTACACTTTTTCTCACTATTTTTCCTCACTTCTCAAAAACCTAGAGAACTAAGCTCTTGATGAAGAAGAAGATGAGGAGATAATCTTATGGCAACCATGCGTGAGAAAATATCTTATATAACTCATGTAGAGACTTTACCATGGGTTTAGATAATGGTTAGGTTAATAAATATTTAAGGTGAGACAAAACTAGTGGACTAAGTCAATGGGTCTACAAGCTTCACCCATATGACTAATTTCCTACTAATTTGGATTTACTTTAAATAAATAAACCTTGCATTATCATGAGTATGGTGTGAGTCTCATACACCCATATAACATGTATCATCAAGCATGACACAAAAAGAAATACAATTAATATATATCACATATATATTAAATGCATAAGTGAGAAAAAAATGCTTAAGTGAGCTAATATTAGTTAATGTAAATTAATATATCAAATATATAATTATACATTAAATCATTAAATCAACACTTGATTTAATAATCCGGCTATATCTCATATGACTGACTAATATTATTTGTATCAACTTATCGAATCAACACTTGATTCGATAACCTGGCTATATCTCATATAACCGACCGATATCACATATCGCGAGAATAGAATATGGTATCACATATACATATTAATCTCGGTCCCGCACATACAACATATGTGCTCATACTTTGCTTTGCCTGAGCCGGTAAATCTCTTTGTAGGACTCTAAAGACTTGTCAATACGCTGGTAGTAGGTGATGATCATATCAAACACCCACAAGCCGTCAGCGGTACTAGCCGGATGTAACGGCTACCCAGGTATTGAGTGATCAGAAGATCAACAAGCAAGCCTGCTCATACTCCTGTAAAGCCTGTCAGTAACACTACCGTACAGCCTGGTCTCTTCGTCTGATATGTCGCATATTTAGTCTACGGGTAGTAAACGTCCGACCCCCAGTAACCGATAAGTCGTGCCGATGTGAGGCTCATAAGGGGTCGAGAAACTACTGATAACACTTACCTGTAGATCTCCGTAGCAGCCTTGGCCAGGGACTTCCTGTTATGGCCAATCGAGCACAGCGCAACATCAACCCCCAATACCGGGAGAGTTGAATCCCTTCCTATCGCTCATTGCCTCCATGTGACTCGGGACTGTACCAAAAAACCACCGTTTTGCACGTTCTCTTGAACGTGGTAAGGTGGAAATCAAAGCACAGTGGGAATCACACAAGACTCTATGACGATCTCGGGTCTACAGACTAACCTGTACCAGTGTCACCAGAGAACTGCTATCCGACGATAGGTATAATACTAACTAGGAGTTCTCGGCGAGTCCGTTCAGTGTACCCAGTCTCCACTGAGCACCCGTATACTATCTTTGATGTCAAACACCAATGGATGTGGGATCATCCATTGCCCATCATATGGGTCAAGAAGCGTATACGCTAGTCTACTCTGGAATATCGATGCCCTGTCTCGATACACCCTCGACTAGGAACATTTAAAGGATGTACTTGTGGACTACCCTGGCCCCACTAGTATGATCTCCATCATAGTCTTGGCAGTCAAGTACATATCCATAGGGCTTTATCAACATGTGAGAGTAAGACAGTATCACAATACAAATCTACATGTTAAGACAAAGAGCAACCAAATACCATACTATCATGTCGAGCAAGAAAGTCCTCTCTATATATGTCCAAGAATCCACTATAATATATATCATATGTATAATAATGGCCTCTAGGGCATACACATAACTAACATCTACATCTCTTAGGATAGTTGGTTTAGCAAACCATCTAACTTAGTTACCTCATTTAGAAGTTGAAGCTTGAAGCACATTCTCTCATGGTGGATCATCTTTTGACGCAAGAAGGCCGATGGAGCAAGCCCGATCCGATCACCGAGGAGCCTTAGAGAGGAGCATTAGAAGACCCGAAGGACTCGATATTGGAGGTATAACCATCTCACCGAGTAGTTAAACCTCTAGATAGATTAGCTAGTTAAGGCTTTAGTAAAGATCATGGAGTTTTAGCCAATGTTGCATAGTAAACATTATCGTTTTTTGAAAATTCATCCTCCCCGCAAACCGTGAGATGCACGTCATCATGTTATAGATACTGCGGTTTTCTCATAGCCTGAAATAGAGAGGATTGCATCATCGATGATGATGAGCCAACTAGCTTCCAGCAATCCATTCAGAGCAGAGACTCGGTAAAATGGCTGGATGCAATGCGGACCGAAATGGAGTCCATGTACACCAAAAAAGTATGGACTTTGGATATTACTCCAGAAGAGGTAAAACCCATAAGCTGCAAATGGATCTTCAAAAAGAAAATTGGTGTAGATGGACAGGTTGAAACCTATAAGGCTAGACTTGTTGCAAAAGGTTTTCGTCAAAGACCTGGTTTGTACTATGATGAAACCTTTTCTCCAGTGGCTATACTCAAATCCATTCAGATCCTTCTTGCCATTGCCGCCTTCCACGATTATGAAATTTGGCAGTTGGACGTAAAAACCGCTTTTCTGAATGGAAATTTAGAAGAGTGTGTCTATATGGATCAGCCGGAGGGTTTCATAGAGAGTGGGAGCAGTGGAAGAGTGTGCAAGTTACTTAAATCCATTTATGGATTAAAGCAGGCATCGCGGAGTTGAAACATCTGTTTTGATGAGACGGTCAAGGAATTCGACTTCATCAAAAATCCAGATGAACCATGCATTTATAGTAAAATTGTAGCGAGAAATGTGGTATTTTCTCGTCTTGTACGTGGATGAATTTCTGTTGATAGGAAATGGCATTCCTATGCTACAATCAGTCAAAGGATTCTTGTCACAAAGGTTCTCCATGAAGGACCTAGGTGATACCTCCTACATTCTGGGGATCCAGATCTATCGTGATAGATCTAAGAGGATGTTGGGAATTTCACAATCAAGGTACATCGACACCATACTGAAAAGATTCAGTATGGAAGATTCAAAGTGCGGTAATCTACCGGCTTGTCACGGAATCACCCTCTCTAAAGAGATGTCTCCCAAGACTGATTTGGAAAAGGATCGCATGTTTACTATACCCTACGCTTCTGCGGTAGGCTCTATAATATATGTGATGTTGTGTACCAGACCAGATGTAGCTTACGCACTGAGCGTTGTAAGCAGGTATCAGTCAAACCCAGGGGAGAAGCACTGGACAGCAGTAAAGAACATTCTCAAGTACCTAAGAAGGACTAAGGAGATGTTCTTGGTGTACGGCAGAGAAGACCTCCAGGTCGAGGCCTTCGCCGACTCCAGCTTCCAGAGTGACAAGAATGACTCCAAGTCCACGTTGGGTTATGTCTTTACCCTCAATGGAAGGGCGGTCTGTTGGAAGAACTCCAAGCAGGACACCGTTACTGACTCGACTATGGAAGCGGAATATATCGCTGCATGTGAAGCTGCAAAAGAAGCAGTCTGGAGCAGGAAGCTCGTGACAGAACTTCAGTGTAACATTTCAGAAAAATAAAATATTATTTTTAGATTCTAAATATTAAAATAATATATATCACGAAAACTATTCGATTTGCGAATTAGGATTTTCGTAAAATGGTATAATTATATACCAATATTTGGAAAATATTTGGAGATTAATATGTATTAATTATTAAAAAGGTATTTATTTGATTTGGGTATTTTATAATTAATTATATGCAAGTTTAAATTAAACTTGATTAGTGCACTACTGATCACGATTAAGCCAAATCCGTATTTTTAAATATCCATGGCTAGTGCACTATGACATGTTTCATTTTGTTTCATGTTTATTTCATTTGCATTTTTGGTTTATTGTGAGAAGAAATGAAAAAAGAAAAGAAAAAGGTGACATGATGATTGAAGAGAGAGTAGGGGACAACATAATGAGGCATGGGCATGCCATGAGAGAGAGATGAGAGTATGGCTCCTACATCTTTGACTTCTTCATTCATTCTCTTCATCGCATTCTCATTTTCTTTCTTCAAGTCCTTTTCTTCACGTCCTTCACCTCCTCCTTCACCCTCCTCTACCTCCATAAATCGTCTCCAAAACATCACCTCGCCTTCATTAAAAATGCACACACCCTCACCCTACACCCCATGGTTGAATCAAATTTGGATTTTGAGCACTTGGAACTTCTAGGGTTTTTCTTGAGTTTATTCCTAGAGGTATAACCTTCCTTTCTCGTCTTGTTAATTGTTTCCTAACACACTAGTGTAGTTTAGAGTTTGATTTAGTGAGATTTGTGATCATAGAAATTCTAGGTTGATGTTTAGTGGATGTCTTGAGTTGTAGAGTTGTAATTGAGGTGTAGTGAGTGTTACATGACCTTAGTGATGTTTTACTGGCCAAGACCAGAGACTAGAAACCAAAACACGAACTTGGAAATTCCTCGATATCGGTTTTTGGTGAATTGTGACTTCTCTATAGGATATTCTATCACCCGAGACCACCAAAAAATAAGTTCCCATGACAGAGAGACGTGCATGCCACCTAGAGTTTTCCCTAGAGACCTGAGCCCCTCCCCTTCAAATCTGGCCATAGATTTATTGCTTGTAGCCGCAATTTGCGGCCACAATGTAGTGTCTGGTGTTGATTTTTGTACCATGGCTCCCTTATCTTATATCTAGACCAACCATATATGCAAAATCTCCTAGTTTGACCTACGGTAGAATCTGGGAGTGATTTCCTTTGTTGCTGATGTCGGGTTTTGCGATTTCTGAAACTTGGTTTTGATATTTGAGTTTGGATTTAGTCGTTGGACGTTTGTACGTCAACGACGAGGGTTGTTTAGTTGTTTTTGCATTCGTAGGCTATAGGTTCTAACCTATGAGCACTTCGCATGCCGTATTGGTTTTCGGACTTGATTTTAATTGCATTACGATGTGTTTTGATTGTGGGTACTTTCGCGTGGACTTCCGAGATGACGAAGCACATCAACTTCGACTAAGCAAGGAGATTAGCATGTGAGTAGAATTATATCTACGGGGGAGTCGGGTGGATGGCGTATAGCACCCCCGCAATTAATGATGAAATGACCGTTATATAAGTTATAGTTGTTGGATATAGTGCCCTCAGAGTCAATTATTGGATCACAGGCACGTGATTGCAATGATTGAGAGAGGACCTATGCCGGTAGGACAGTCTTACTCGAGAAGATAGTATGCTATTTGGTTTATCTTTATCATCGTGTACTTCTTTAAGTGACCTTATAGATCGCTATTACACATTGATAGAGCCCTTAGGATTCTTGCTTGACTACCAGCAGTATGATGGCGATCATATACGTGGGAGCTGGGGTCTATAAGCACATCCTTAAAGTGGTCCCTAGTCGTAGGAGTTTCAAGACTGGGCATCGATACTCCATTAGTAGACTAGTGTATACAGTCGAGACCCCGACGAGGGGCGGTGGCCGGTCTCACAAGCCATTGGTGTCAGTTGGTTCACCTAAGATGTATACAGGTGCTCATTGGGTTATGAGTACACTGACAGGACTCGCCGGGAACATGCTAGTTGGTATTATACCTAGCGTCAGATAGCAGTTCCCTGGTGACATGTGTACAGTTAGTTCATCGACATGAGATCGTCATTTTTCTCGTGTGAGTTCCCATTGTACTTTGATTACTACCCTACCACGCTCAAAGGAGTCGTGCAAACAGGTTTTAGTTGGGTACAGTCCCGAGCCACATGGAGGCAGTGAGCGGATCGGCAGGGGTTCGTCTCTCCCGGTATTGGGGTGAGGTCGCGCTGTGTCTAGGAGAGCCATTACACGAAGTCCTTGGCCAAGGCAGGAGATTTACTGGTAGGTATTCCAGTAGTATCTCAAGGTGTTCTGGGTTACACTCTGACACGACTTGTACCGCTTTTGTGGGTCTGACTTTTACCAACCCCCTAAGCCCGCCATGCGATGCTCATAGACGAACGACCGACTGTACGGATATTGTCACTGACAGGCTCAGTAGGGTGTCAGGATGAGTTCGCTCATCGACCTCCCTTTTGGTCAATACTTGGTAGCTCGTTATGTATAGCTAGTACCTCTAACGTGCTAGTGGTTAAATCCATAGCCAAAGTATTGACGAGTCTTTAGAGTCCCCCACAGACAGTTTCTCAAGTTTCGGGCGAAACGTTGTAGAGGCCGTATAGATTTATGGCAGGGTTCGAACATACGCATGCACTTGTGCACGTGTGGTGTTTGGGACGGATAATACTAGTGGGCTTTGGTTTAAGCCGGATCCTAGTATTATACTGTGTAGATTTTGTCTCATTGCATTTGTATTCGGTCGGAATCAAATGCGGGTATGTATATACAGTCGCGGGGTTATCCTGTAATTTATTATGGGATCGCTTTTTGAAGTTGCCGCGTTCTCTTTTCGGCCATTTTTCGTTTGTTCCTTCATGGCTGAATTTTTGTTAGGAGAGGGGTTTTCTTGTAAAGTGGCATTTAGCAAAATGCAAGGGGTTTTTTGTGGTGGAGGGTTCATCAGGATTCTATAAATGTTTTGGTTCAAGATTTGCATTAATGTGAATGGATTTATATGGATATGAGGGTGACCCTTTTTCCTTGTTATCACACACTTTTCCTTTTGCTTATGATCACCTCTTTTTGCTCCTACACTCACCTCCCTCCTCTCTAAATTATGGCCGGCCACTACTAGAGGGTGTCTAATTTTTTTGGTGTGAAAAAAATTAATCTCATTCTTCTTGCATCAAAGTCCTTAGCTCCTCTTTAAAGTTCATTCCTCCATCTTCATCATTAATGGCAACACCTTCAACCTCCATCCAAGCAATGGATGCAAGAGGCAAAGTGATCACACACATTCTCTACAACACCTTGGACACGTCGGCTAACACACTTCGTGCCCGAGTTGCTTCGGATGAAGCGGGAGCCCGTAAAAAGACTTCTCGATGTGGTGCCCTTTCCGACGAGGAGATAGAGACCGGAGATGCCGCGAGGAGCTTGGGATGGTGGACGAAGACCGAAGGACACGGATCGCTCGGTATAGCATTCTATCCCTTCTCTAGATAGCTAATTGTAGGTTAATGGTTCGATCCGGGTTTTAAGCATACGATAGCGCCGTTTTTCTAGTTTGAAAAAGTTTTCGTTTCCGCATTTTGGCCTCGTACAGACGGCCGGGGCGCTACCGTAGACTTACAATAGTTTGGAGAAACCTATGAATGATCTTACGGGTATGATCAAAAGAGTGAGTATAAGATGATATGATTGATACAAGATGATGCGAATTGAGATGTCAATATGATATTATAAGAGGATATGAGCGGATATGCTTGATATGAGGATGTGAGACAATGTGAGTATTCATATACATATGCCTAGATACGGAAATTAGATTGTTAATGATATGACATAAGACATATATATGTATGTAAACATGAGAATAAAAGATGACATGCCATACGAGACCATAGATCCGTACCCTTGTCGATGAATAGGACGATAAATCCTTAACCCATTTTGGTTGCCACCGTATGATGGATTTCCGTACGCGATGAGATATACCGGATGATTGATCCGCGCTCGTGATTTGAGAATGGTGATCGAGGATATTGCCATATCGGATATTATGAGGCTGGATCACCGACATAAAGATTCCACCTGAACCATACTTATTTTCAATACCGATGTAACGTTTTAAAAATAATTAAATAAATAATTAAATGAATAAAATTGTTTAAGTGAATTTTGTGATTTTCGGTAAAGTAAAATGTATTTTTCATAAAACTAAACCGTGATTTTTTTCATTATAATTTCAAAAATACCTATTTTAATTATGTAATTACTAGTAAATGGTGTTTATTTAGCCACTTATAAATTTTTAGTTTAATTAAATATTTTTCCTAAATTAATTATTTTAAATATTAACATAAGCTTTATTTTTACACTAAATTAGTGTAAATTATAAATTTGAATGGTTTTAATTTGTAAAAATGAACCATGGCAAGTTATAATTTAGTGTGTATCATGAAAAATTTATTTACAAATTTTTCCTATTTTCTAGAGTTTTCTTGAGTTGCTATAGTAAAGAAATAAAAGAAAAATAAATAAATGCATGAAAAGACATAATGAAGTGATATTTTGGTGGAGACTTCTACACATTTTCTCACCCTCTTCTTTCTCTCCCTCACCTCCAAAAAAATGGCCGGCCTCACCCCCCATGGTAGCCCCCATTTTCCTCATTTTATTTTGCTCCAAAATTCATCAAAAATCCTTTAAAAATTCAATAAAAATCCACAAAATCCTATTTATTTCATACCCTTTATTCCTTGCTCATTTTTATATGGATTTTGGAGATGGAAAGCATGCATTTTGGAGGCTCATTTTCTTGTTTGGATTTCATATTTTGGAGGTATAAATTTTCTTCTTTTGTTTATTTGTTATTAGATGTTTCTTTTAAGCATGTTTAGATTTAATGAATTAATTCTATGTTCAATTTTTAAAATTCAAGTTAGGGTTTATAAATTCAAGTTATTATTTTTATTAATTAATTAGGGTTATAATATTTAGTTTAACACTTTTAGAATTGAAAAATCTTGCATGGTTGTTGAATTGTAAAATTTTCATTTAAAATTGTTTAAATTAGGAATTTTGCTAACTAGGTTTCTATAAAACATAATTTTTGGTGAAATAAAATTTCAATTAATATTTGTAACACTATATTGTGGTCTTAATAAGGGTATTAACTTGTTGGTGGAATGGAAACTTAAATTGATTGCTAGTTTCTATTCATAATTGATAAATTGTGATAAAAATTGCTATTTTATAAACTAGATTTTAGAAATTCCTAAATAAATGAGATTAAAAATATAATTTATGGTTTCATTAAATCATTATCATCATGAATTATGGTTTAATACATTAATTAATGCAAAATCACGTTTTGTGGTGGAATTGTGGTATTTTGCTTGAAAAATGTTGAAAATTGTTAAAGGTTGCAAACTAGAAATTTCAAATTAATACAAATTTGTGTAATAAAAATATAGTAATGGTTTGTATAGTCTAGTTATGCTATTTAATGAGTTTTATGACCATTGGTTTCATTTAAATGTCAAGTTTTGATGAAAAACGGTAAATTGGAATTTTCGGGTTTTACGAAATTGGACGGTTTGATGGATTTTAGGGTTTCGATAGATTTAATCATGTTTTATAATATAAGTAATGTGTTTTAAAACTACGAGTTATTTGTTGATGTTTATCTCGATCCATCGGAGTTTGCACGCCGATATCGAGCGATATTTGGTTCTTTTGCGTGGACGGGACATAGGTTTTAACCTATGCTTGTTCCTTGTATCGTTTGACTTTCGTATGTGATCCAGTTTACGATACTATTTATATGTTTGCGTTTAGGTAGCCCTCACGTGGACTGCGGGCGATGAAGAGGAAGATGGAGACACCGTCTTCGGCAGACATGGACCAGGTGAGTAGATGCATATCTACGGGGGGAAGTCGGGTGGATGGCGTTTAGCACCCCCGCAACGTAGAATAGGAATAGTACTTATTGTCATTAGGAAACCAGATGTGACCCTAGATTCTTAATGAGTAGGACCATAGTAATGACCCTAGGCTGGACTAGACTGATTTAGGAAAACCATACCAGAGGATGAATACCTTCGAAGAGGTCGTAGGTTTCAGGTAGAAACACACACACGCATACACTGAAACTAGACATGGTGTATACGTGCATGTATACATATAGGACTAGGTATAGGTATATTTATATATACAACACGTGTATGGGATACATTGATGTGATATGATATCTGAGGTATGATGAAACAGTATAACTGGGCTTGATGCCGTGATTCTTGGCTATACAGTCGTATTAAGTGTTAGCGGATCATTAGACAATGAGATAACGAACATGGATACATAAATTATAATGGGTGGTGATGATATTGAGATACATGGGACTCTAAAATAGTACCTGGACTGTAGCTTGTGACTGATCACGATATGGGATACGTATGACTTGATGTCGATATCATATAGGTGTGACCTGATGTCGATATCATATAGGTGTGACCTGATGTCGATATCATATAGGTGTGACCTGATGTTGATATCATATAGGTGTGACTTGATGACGATATGATATCAGTATGACTTAATCACAATATGATACATATGACATGATATTTCTGAGGATAAACTAATGATGCATATTATGAGGGCAATGATATATGATTGATGTAGGCGATTACAGTTTAGCACCTTGATCATGAGATGTGTTGGTGATGACATTATACGAATGTCACGACCCGCAGGGTACGGAACGTGACTGGCACTTAACTTTACGAAACGTCTAAAGACGTCCGTAAAGTAAGTAAGCCAAAGCCCAGAAAACAAAACCATTTAAGCAAAAGAGTGAAGAAAACCCAATCAATTGAAAGCGAGTTATCAAATAAGTCATGTACAACCCTTTTTAAAAACAATACCAATTTTTCCGAAAATTTCGGCAGAGTCTCCTTTGTAAATACTGGCCCCCAAAATGGGTACAACAAAAATATACATGAATCCAACAAAATAGGGCATCCCCAAGCGGGAGCTAGCTCTTCGCCACAAGGCGGTCACAAATCCCACGCAATGTAAATGACAGCAAGCATAATAATCATAATAAAGCATAAGAAAACATCATGTCGACTCAAGTGAGCTCGACCCCAAAATACAGCATAAAAGTCCCCAAACCTCACGGTCTCATCTCTAGGTCAATATACAATAAATTTGGTAGAAACAGTAGATGGAGTACACTAGATACAAGAATATACAAGGTGGTACAAAATAATAACATAACCCACCTATGAGCAAATCTCGAGCTCAGGCAAAAGAGGCAAAAGGACAAGTGCGCCCGCCGCTACTGAACTGACGGAGCGGACCTGCAAAAGACTGTGGCACAACGGGGGTGAGTTGCCAACTCGTGAGTAATAAATAACATCTACAAAGGCTATCGTATGCATGCACACAAGCATCTTAGCATCTAAAATACAGGTATGACGGGATGCACTAGCAGGTGTGTATACAACATCAGTGTACTAATATGTATGCAACATGAAAATCTGAGGTCTCAATAGGTATATATAAGAAACATTTTATCTCTTTTTGTTTTTGAAACTCTTTTAGAATGCCAGCATAATACTCAAAGAATCGACGAGAACCGGTGTCCAGCAACGACACCCAAAAGCTGTCTCAAATCTCATAAATGTATCTCTGGCCTCAGCCGTCCGGCTGACCCATCTCAAATATCAATATCTCATCATCTAGCGGCCACGGTCGGTATCCTCTGGATATCCGCCGTCCCAAACAGTCACCGGTAGGTAATCCGTCCCCTGCCAGGCTCAACGTCATCACCACATTCCTCTTGCCCCGGGGTACCTTACCGGGCCCACCATGTACCCGTGCCGGTTCCTCCACTCCTCGACACGGATTTCCAAATCCACAGCAAACTCATGGTGGACGACACTTACATCACTAGAAAACCGTAATTTACATATTTTAAAAATATAATAAGTTTAGAAATTTTGCGGCTTTCCCCCTGAAATCCAGCAATATCATAAAATCTCAAGAAATCCTCATAAGTGCATATATCAATGATAATGAATGCATATGGTATCAATAATCAAGTTGCGATGTGTGATTAATGTAATTAATATGATGAAGTACATGCACATGAATAGCAATACTACGGTTTCATTTTTAAGGAATTAAAGGCAATAGCACAAGTTTAAGTATCAATTAGTAACAGGTTTAAATTTAAAGGTTATCTAGTGTGGTGGCATGGCAATTACCAGTATGTGTGTGTAAGCATAAATAGTGCTCGTGCTGCATATAAAAACCCTGGCAATGGTGCAGGTGTCCTATAAAATGGTTTCGTATAGGTATGTCAATATAATGCATGGATGCAGCAAATAGTCAAATAAGTATTTCACCCCTAATTACTAACATCACTAAGGGTCTTGTAAGTTACTAAAACTATCGGGCGGCTTGCGCCATCCAACGATAGTCCCCCGTAGATATTACATCTACTCACCGGAATCCCTGGCTAGCTGTGTCCAATCACCGCTTTCCCCTTTCGCGCCGCGTCTGACGTCTCCGCGACCGAACCTGGAATTAACATCAATACCAAACATAAGGTTACATATCAAGAACGACGCAAAAACCCAAACGAAACTACTAACGTTCGCTAGCTAGGTACAACGTGCACAAAGTGCGCGGAACACACGCGAAAATCGCAAAAACTGCCAAAAAAACGCCGATTTGGTCGCCCGACAAAACTAAAACCCGACTACCCAAAAATCCGCACTCACGCATCCTAAAAGTCGTAGGACAAGCCATTACAATCATCAAGATGTCGAAATTAATCCATCACATAATTTTATAAGAAAACTAGTAAGCATTTGCATTCCAAAATCGGTGCAAAAAATCGCCGATTTGCGACAAAACGACTACAATAGCATAATCACCCAACCACACTACAAGCAATCTACAAACACTAATTACAATACAATAACAATGATTCCAATCCTATTTTCCCTAAACAACCATTTCTTGAATTTATAACCTAGCAAATTCCAATCAATTTCCACACTTGAAAACTTAAATTAACACAACAAAAGCCCACATAAGAAGATTAATCTCTTAGATTAGGTTAGCAAAATACTAGATAACAAATTGGGTTTAATCAACTAAATAATGTTTTCTAACCCTAATCAACTCATTATCATGTTTCACAAACCATTTCCATACATAACCCTCTCTTGAAAATCCTAAAACAACAATTTACAACTAAAATCAAACTTCTAAAATTACCTAAATTAGCAAAATTGAAGACTACATAACAAGGTAACCATATAGATTAGTTCATTAACAACTAGATTAACTATAAAACAACTTAATTAATTATCATGGCTTCAAACCCTAGTTTAACAAACTACTCTCTTTTTTTTTAAACTAGATTAGAAATTAGTTAACTTTTAACACTAAACCATACAATTAAAGGAATTTTAGCAAAAGAAAGTAACTTGATGAGAATTATACCTCAATTTGGAATCTAGCAAGAATAAATTTGCTCCAAGTGATGGCCTCAAGCACCAAGATTCAAGCAAGAATGGCTAAGGATAATGATAGCATAAGGATTTTGTTTGGATTTTTGAATAAAGTGTGGATTTTGATGTGTTTTCTTGAAGAAATTGAAGAGAAATGAAAAGAAAAGAGATGAAGAAGAGGAGGTTCAGGTTTCGGCCAGAGGAGGGCATGGGGGAGGGTGTGGGCAAGTGGGGAAAGTCAATGGTCAAGTCTCCAAAGTCAAATGCACCATACCTTATCCATTATATTTAAAATAAATCCATAAACTATCAAATTCAACTCAAGAAAGCAACCCAAGAAATGAGGCCAGAAATTTCTGGACTTGCACAAGGTGGGGCTGTCCTAGGGCTGAGGGAAAAGAGAGAGGGGTTTTACAAAAGAAATTTTATGCAAAAAGGCCCCCTACAACTCAAAAATTGCAAGTTTTAGCTCAAAATTCAATAAATTCGTTTCATATCATAAAAATTTGTTAAAAATCAAAATAAATTACTAAAAATTTATGTTACCACTATATTTTAATTATCATAATTTTAGAGATTAAAATTAGCCCGGAAAAATTTGTATTTATCGCTTATTTAATGTATTTTCTTACCGGCTTAAAATAATATTAAAAAAAATGAAAAATTAGGGAAAATTTTTAAACGACCAGAATTTCATAATTAACTCATTAGCTACTAAAAACAAGCAATTACCTATCCATTTTAGGTATAAATAGCCCTAAACTGCAAAATAACAAGAAAGACGGTTTTCGGAAAAATACCGAATTTTCACCGAATTTCAGGAAAACACCAAAACGACTTTTCAAGACGCTACAATCTTCCCCCCTTAAAGAAATTCGGTCCCCGAATTTAAAAATATAGCTACGCGTACCTTCGAAGAGATGGGGATATTTCTTCCTCATCTCGCCCTCGGTCTCCCAGGTAACCTCCTCGCTGCTCGGGCTACGCCAAAGGACCTTAACGGTTGGTATAATCTTCGACCTCAACTTCTTCACCTGCCGATCCAGGATGGCCACCGGCTGCTCTGCAAAAGAAAGGTCGCGCTCTAGCTGGACTGTCGGGTGCTGAATCGCATGCGAAGGGTCGTGAAGGTACTTGCGGAGCATCGAAATATGGAAGACGGGGTGAACATCGGGAAAGCTGGGTGGAAGAGCCAAACGATAAGCAACAGCGCCGACACGCTCGAGGATCTCGAAGGGACCTACGAATCTAGGGCTAAGCTTCCCCTTTCGCCCAAAACGCATCACGCCCTTCATCGGGGAGACTTTCAGAAAAACATGGTCGCCAACTGCGAACTCTAATCTGCGACGGCGCCTGTCTGCATACGATTTCTGTCTGCTCTGAGCTGCCCTCATCCGGTCTCGGATCAACTGGATCTTCGATGTCGTCTCCTCAACAAGCTGCGGCCCCAAAATGCTGCTATCGCTGAGCTCTGTCCAACAAACGGGCGATCTGCATCTCCTCCCATACAATGCCTCGAAAGGTGCCATCTGAATAGTATCCTGGAAGCTGTTGTTGTAGGAGAACTCCACTAGAGGTAAATGATGATCCCAGCTACCACCAAAGTCTAAAACGCACGCTCTGAGCATGTCCTCGAGAGTCTGAATGGTCCGCTCTGTCTGCGGATGAAACGCTGTGCTGAAGCTCAAACGAGTGCCCAAAGCCTCCTGAAGTCTCTGCCAAAGTCGGCTGGTGAACTGAGTGCCTCGATCTGACACGATACAAGTCGGTACGCCATGTAGTCGCACGATCTCGTCAATATAGAGCTGAGCATACTGAGCGAAGCTGAAAGTCGTCTTCACTGGAAGGAAGTGAGCCGCTTTCGTCAATCTATCCATGATCACCCAGATGGAGTCGTACCCTCGACTGGTCCTAGGTAGACCCACAACGAAATCCATCGAAATCTGTTCCCATTTCCACTCTGGAATGGGTAACGGCTGTAGCTCTCCTGCGGGCCTCTGGTGCTCGGCCTTGACTTGCTGACAAGTCAGGCATCTCGAAACGAACTCCGCAATGTCCATCTTCATACCGTCCCACCAGTAGGTCTCTCTCATATCATGGTACATCTTGGTGGAACCGGGGTGGACACTATACACTGATCGGTGTGCCTCCTCAAGAATGTCGCGCCGCAATCCATCAGCATCTGGTACGCACAGTCTAGATCCATATCGTAAAATCCCCTGATCGTCAATCACGAACTCGGAAAATCTGCCCTGTCCCATCTGTGCCATGATCTCTGAGCAACGGTCGTCACTGCGCTGTGCCTCATATATACGGTCAAGCAACTGTGGGCGTGCACGAACATGCGCGAGCTGTCCCCCTGTCTGAGTGAACTCGAACTCAACTCGGCTGTCGCATAACATCTGCCAATCTGCTGACGACTGCCTCTGTACTGCGCGCAAAAAGGATAGACTACCCCCGGGCCTCCTACTCAACGCATCTGCCACCACATTTGCCTTGCCGGGGTGATATAAGATCTCGCAGTCGTAGTCTTTCACCAACTCCATCCAACGACGCTGTCTGAGGTTCAGGTCTCGCTGCTGAAATATATACTTTAAGCTCTTGTGATCGGTGAATATCTGACACGATTCGCCGTAAAGGTAATGTCGCCAAATCTTCAGTGCAAAGACCACTGCAGCCATCTCCAAATCATGAGTGGGGTAGTTCTGTTCATGCTTCTTCAACTGCCGAGAAGCGTAAGCGATCACCCGGCCATGCTGCATCAATACGCATCCTAATCCCACTCGCGAAGCATCACAGTAGACAACAAATCCGTCTGATCCCGAAGGCAAAGATAATACCGGCGCCGTAGTCAAACAAGTCCGTAGCTGCTGAAAACTGCGCTCGCACTCCTCTGTCCAAACGAAAGGAACTCCCTTCCGGGTCAAACTGGTCAACGGTGCAGCTATACGGGAGAAGTCCTGAACAAAACGCCTGTAGTAGCCCGCCAGGCCTAGAAAACTACGGATCTCAGTAACCGATGTAGGTCGGGGCCACTGCTGAACAGCCTCAATCTTCTTCTGGTCCACATAAATGCCGTCTCTCGTAACCACGTGACCCAAGAATCCGACGCTGTCCAGCCAGAATGCACACTTGGAGAACTTCGCGAACAGCTGGTGCTCCCTCAGAGTCTGTAACGTAATCCGCAAGTGCTGCTCGTGCTCCTCTCTGCTCCGGGAGTACACCAAGATATCGTCGATAAACACGATGATGAACAAGTCAAGATACGGCCTGAATGTACGGTTCATCAAATCCATGAATGCTGCCGGGGCGTTGGTGAGTCCGAACGACATCACCAAAAACTCGTAGTGGCCGTAGCGCGTGCGGAAAGCTGTCCTCGGTATATCCTCCTGTCGAACTCGCAGCTGATGGTATCCTGATCGCAAGTCGATCCTCGAAAAATACCCCGCACCCTGAAGCTGGTCGAACAAATCATCAATGCGCGGCAACGGATATCTGTTCCGAACGGTAACTTTGTTCAGCTGGCGGTAGTCGATACATAAGCGCAAACTTCCATCCTTCTTCTTGACAAACAGTACCGGAGCACCCCACGAAGAAACACTCGGTCGAACAAGCCCCTTATCTAACAAATCCTGCAACTGATCCTTCAGCTCTCGAAGCTCTGCCGGGGCCATCCGATAAGGCGGTATAGAAATAGGCCCCGAACCGGGAATCAAATCAATGCAGAACTCAACATCGCGCTCAGGCGGTAGCCCAGGTAGCTCATCAGGGAAAACATCAGGGAACTCACAAACTACCGGGACCCGGTCTAACGGAACCTCTGCAGCTCGAGTATCACAAATAGACGCTAAGAATCCCTGACATCCCTTCCGCAAGAGCTGACCAGCGCGAAGAGACGAAATTAAGCTGTGAAGGGTGACACTGCGGTCTCCCTGAATAACAAGGACTGGCTCTCCCGGAAAGCTAAATCTGACTGCCTTCTCACGGCAGTCCACCGAAGCATAACAAGTGGCTAGCCAATCCATGCCCAGAAGCACATCAAAGTCCAACATATCGAGGAGTATCAAATCAACTGATGAATCCCTCTCCCCGATACGAACGGAACACAAACGAAATACAAACCGAGCGACAAACGACTCGCCTACCGGAGTAACAACAACAAGCGGCTGATCTAACGACGACGACTCACGGCCCAACATCGGTGCAAAGTGTGTAGATATGTACGAATGTGTGGAACCTGGGTCGAATAATACCCGTGCGTCGAAAGAACAAACTGGCAAGGTACCTGTCACAACGGCATTGGATGCCTGCGCATCCTGCGGTGTCAAAGCAAAAACTCGGGCCTGTCCTCCACCGATAGCGGGCTGACCTCGACCTCGGCCTCTGCCTCCTCATCCTCTCTGAACAGGACCGCCGCGTCCACGGCCTCTCGGTGCACCTAACTGGCGTGTAGCATCGCCTGGGGTAGGAAGTAGGGCTCTCTGAGGAGGGGGTGGTGATGGTGGTAGGGTCACATGCGGAACTGTCGCTGCTCCCTGTCGTCTCACCGGACAGTTTCTGACAAGATGGTGCAAACTCCCGCACCCAAAACATCCTGGCGACGGCTGCTGCCCCTGGGGATAAGAACCATATAACTGTCCCCGCCCAAATCCTCTGCCAGGCCTATCTCTCGGAAAGAATCTGGCGCGCTGCCTCTGAGACGGTACATCGGTGCGCATCCTCTTCGGCCCAGAAACGGCCGAAGTCCGTGATATGCGTGCCTCCATCCGCAATGCCGTATCCATAGCAGCTGAATAAGTGTCGTAGTGCTGGGCGCCAATGGCAAGATATAGCTAGGCATCAAGTCCCTGTATGAACCTCTTCACCATCTTCTCCTCGGTATCCACCAAATACTGAGCATATCGGGATAACTGTGTAAACTGGATGTCATACTCAGACACCGTCATCCCAGGTGTCTTGACTAAGGCCTCGAAGCTGCGAGCTCTGGCGTCACGAACGCTCTCTGGAAGGAAAAGGGCTAGAAAGACCGCTGTAAACTCGGCCCAAGTCATAGGCGGCAGACCTGCAGCTCGACCTCTCAAGACTGACTCCCACCATGTCTGCGCGAGACCCTCTAGTCGGAAACTCGCAAGCTCTACCCATCGATCATCCGAACATCTCAGCGAACGGTAGATCCTGGCTAAACTGTCAAGGAACGTCTGTGGGTCCTCCGCTGTCTCGGTGCCGGTGAATACTGGAGGTCTCAGCCTCACGAAATCCTGTAGTGAAACCGGAATGGCCACGGTGGTAGTAGTAGGAGCAGGTATCATGGTCGTCTGTGATGTAGTAGGTACGTCATCCGGCCTCGGTGTACGACTGGCTGCAACTAGGGATCCTACCATCTGACGTAGCTCCTGCATGCCTCCCATCATCTGTCGCAACTCCTCCATACCGGTCTCGAGCCTATCCATACGGCCTGGGGAAGGTGGATCGGTCTGTCCCTGCGGCGTAGGCATACCATCCTGCTCAGTCCTAGTCTCGGACGAGCCAGCTCGAATCTCGTCTCTGGCGGCAGCCCTCTGTGCCCTCGTAGCCTTCGGCGGCATAGTGGCTGTTACAGGAAAACGGATAGTAAGGACAGTGCAATAGGATCATAGGATACACGGAATTGAAGAAGGAATTTTTCAAGCAAGTATATCCTAAAGTCACTTAGGCGGAGTACCGTATCGTAAGTATGCCGCGGACATACGCACGCTACGTTACCCTGCTTAAGTCACTTACTCCATCTACCAAGGGTCATCCTACACTCAAAAAGGTAAAACCTATCGCTCTGATACCAACTTTGTCACGACCCGCAGGGTACGGAAAGTGACTGGCACTTAACTTTACGAAACGTCTAAAGACGTCCGTAAAGTAAGTAAGCCAAAGCCCAGAAAACAAAACCATTTAAGCAAAAGAGTGAAGAAAACCCAATCAATTGAAAGCGAGTTATCAAATAAGTCATGTACAACCCTTTTTAAAAACAATACCAATTTTTCCGAAAATTTCGGCAGAGTCTCCTTTGTAAATACTGGCCCCCAAAATGGGTACAACAAAAATATACATGAATCCAACAAAATAGGGCATCCCCAAGCGGGAGCTAGCTCTTCGCCACAAGGCGGTCACAAATCCCACGCAATGTAAATGACAGCAAGCATAATAATCATAATAAAGCATAAGAAAACATCATGTCGACTCAAGTGAGCTCGACCCCAAAATACAGCATAAAAGTCCCCAAACCTCACAGTCTCATCTCTAGGTCAATATACAATAAATCTGGTAGAAACAGTAGATGGAGTACACTAGTTACAAGAATATACAAGGTGGTACAAAATAATAACATAACCCACCTATGAGCAAATCTCGAGCTCAGGCAAAAGAGGCAAAAGGACAAGTGCGCCCGCCGCTACTGAACTGACGGAGCGGACCTGCAAAAGACTGTGTCACAACGGGGGTGAGTTTCCAACTCGTGAGTAATAAATAACATCTACAAAGGCTATCGTATGCATGCACACAAGCATCCTAGCAGCTAAAATACAGGTATGACGGGATGCACTAGCAGGTGTGTATACAACATCAGTGTACTAATATGTATGCAACATGAAAATCTGAGGTCTCAATAGGTATATATAAGAAACATTTTATCTCTTTTTGTTTTTGAAACTCTTTTAGAATGCCAGCATAATACTCAAAGAATCGACGAGAACCGGTGTCCAGCAACGACACCCAAAAGCTGTCTCAAATCTCATAAATGTATCTCTGGCCTCAGCCGTCCGGCTGACCCATCTCAAATATCAATATCTCATCATCTAGCGGCCACGGTCGGTATCCTCTGGATATCCGCCATCCCAAACAGTCACCGGTAGGTAATCCGTCCCCTGCCAGGCTCAACGTCATCACCACATTCCTCTTGCCCCGGGGTACCTTACCGGGCCCACCATGTACCCGTGCCGGTTCCTCCACTCCTCGACACGGATTTCCAAATCCACAGCAAACTCATGGTGGACGACACTTACATCACTAGAAAACCGCAATTTACATATTTTAAAAATATAATAAGTTTAGAAATTTTGCGGCTTTCCCCCTGAAATCCAGCAATATCATAAAATCTCAAGAAATCCTCATAAGTGCATATATCAATGATAATGAATGCATATGGTATCAATAATCAAGTTGCGATGTGTGATTAATGTATTAAGCATGAACAATGAATATGATGAAGTACATGCACATGAATAGCAATACTACGGTTTCATTTTTAAGGAATTAAAGGCAATAGCACAAGTTTAAGTATCAATTAGTAACAGGTTTAAATTTAAAGGTTATCTAGTGTGGTGGCATGGCAATTACCAGTGTGTGTGTGTAAGCATCAATAGTGCTCGTGCTGCATATAAAAACCCTGGCAATGGTGCAGGTGTCCTATAAAATGGTTTCGTATAGGTATGTCAATATAATGCATGGATGCAGCAAATAGTCAAATAAGTATTTCACCCCTAATTACTAACATCACTAAGGGTCTTGTAAGTTACTAAAACTATCGGGCGGCTTGCGCCATCCAACGATAGTCCCCCGTAGATATTACATCTACTCACCGGAATCCCTGGCTAGCTGTGTCCAATCACCGCTTTCCCCTTTCGCGCCGCGTCTGACGTCTCCGCGACCGAACCTGGAATTAACATCAATACCAAACATAAGGTTACATATCAAGAACGACGCAAAAACCCAAACGAAACTACTAACGTTCGCTAGCTAGGTACAACGTGCACAAAGTGCGCGGAACACACGCGAAAATCGCAAAAACTGCCAAAAAAACGCCGATTTGGTCGCCCGACAAAACTAAAACCCGACTACCCAAAAATCCGCACTCACGCATCCTAAAAGTCGTAGGACAAGCCATTACAATCATCAAGATGTCGAAATTAATCCATCACATAATTTTATAAGAAAACTAGTAAGCATTTGCATTCCAAAATCGGTGCAAAAAATCGCCGATTTGCGACAAAACGACTACAATAGCATAATCACCCAACCACACTACAAGCAATCTACAAACACTAATTACAATACAATAACAATGATTCCAATCCTATTTTCCCTAAACAACCATTTCTTGAATTTATAACCTAGCAAATTCCAATCAATTTCCACACTTGAAAACTTAAATTAACACAACAAAAGCCCACATAAGAAGATTAATCTCTTAGATTAGGTTAGCAAAATACTAGATAACAAATTGGGTTTAATCAACTAAATAATGTTTTCTAACCCTAATCAACTCATTATCATGTTTCACAAACCATTTCCATACATAACCCTCTCTTGAAAATCCTAAAACAACAATTTACAACTAAAATCAAACTTCTAAAATTACCTAAATTAGCAAAATTGAAGACTACATAACAAGGTAACCATATAGATTAGTTCATTAACAACTAGATTAACTATAAAACAACTTAATTAATTATCATGGCTTCAAACCCTAGTTTAACAAACTACTCTCTTTTTTTTTAAACTAGATTAGAAATTAGTTAACTTTTAACACTAAACCATACAATTAAAGGAATTTTAGCAAAAGAAAGTAACTTGATGAGAATTATACCTCAATTTGGAATCTAGCAAGAATAAATTTGCTCCAAGTGATGGCCTCAAGCACCAAGATTCAAGCAAGAATGGCTAAGGATAATGATAGCATAAGGATTTTGTTTGGATTTTTGAATAAAGTGTGGATTTTGATGTGTTTTCTTGAAGAAATTGAAGAGAAATGAAAAGAAAAGAGATGAAGAAGAGGAGGTTCAGGTTTCAGCCAGAGGAGGGCATGGGGGAGGGTGTGGGCAAGTGGGGAAAGTCAATGGTCAAGTCTCCAAAGTCAAATGTACCATACCTTATCCATTATATTTAAAATAAATCCATAAACTATCAAATTCAACTCAAGAAAGCAACCCAAGAAATGAGGCCAGAAATTTCTGGACTTGCACAAGGTGGGGCTGTCCTAGGGCTGAGGGAAAAGAGAGAGGGGTTTTACAAAAGAAATTTTATGCAAAAAGGCCCCCTACAACTCAAAAATTGCAAGTTTTAGCTCAAAATTCAATAAATTCGTTTCATATCATAAAAATTTGTTAAAAATCAAAATAAATTACTAAAAATTTATGTTACCACTAGATTTTAATTATCATAATTTTAGAGATTAAAATTAGCCCGGAAAAATTTGTATTTATCGCTTATTTAATGTATTTTCTTACCGGCTTAAAATAATATTAAAAAAATGAAAAATTAGGGAAAATTTTTAAACGACCAGAATTTCATAATTAACTCATTAGATACTAAAAACAAGCAATTACCTATCCATTTTAGGTATAAATAGCCCTAAACTGCAAAATAACAAGAAAGACGGTTTTCGGAAAAATACCGAATTTTCACCGAATTTCAGGAAAACACCAAAACGACTTTTCAAGACACTACAACGAATGATGAGACCCCTAGGAGATACTTGACCCGTACCCCGATATTGGGATGCCGTACGATGGATTTTACCGTACGAGGCATAGATATGATGATTGATCCGCACTCTTGGTTCGAGGAAGCCGTACTACGTACGTGACGCTATTGAGGCCGGATCGCCGACTATTAGAGATATTGATTCAGACCTTAGGTAGACTCTTGTTTCTTATTGACTAGTTTCTTAGGTTTAGTTCCTTAGGAGGTTAGATGGACACTAGTTTAGGTTCGATTCATATAGTGGTAGTTGTACCCGTATATTGCAGAGGAGTGGATAATGCACATTTGTCTTCACGTTCATACTGTAATCATCATGGTGCATGATCTTACATATGTTGCTATAATCAGTATAAACCTTACCTGTTAGGACACCAGCACCATTACCGATGATGCGCATATTCCACGCACACTTATTTGCCGGCTCACACACATCATCATCGGTAATTGCTATGTCACGTACACTTTAGATCTTATTATCTTTTATTGATAGAATCAGCTAGCAACTAGATCGATATATATAATATAGTGATTACTCTCTGATGTTAGTATAGACATGATATTTATTAATTGACATTCATGCATTCATATTTTCATGTTATCATGCAGTATCATGGGCATATGCCGACACTTATCATATACTTACTCATGATTTTAAGATTTGGATTTCTATGAGATTTCTGGATTTTTGGGGAAAACCGCAAGAAATTATAAAAACTTCTCTCTCTCCTCCTCTCTTTTTAAAATAAGATGCGGTTTTCTCATGATGTAT
Organism: Agapanthus africanus; assembly: GCA_030015575.1. Taxonomy (NCBI): domain Eukaryota; kingdom Viridiplantae; phylum Streptophyta; class Magnoliopsida; order Asparagales; family Amaryllidaceae; genus Agapanthus; species Agapanthus africanus. The sequence continues at coordinate 282,674,033 of CM057343.1, read as the reverse complement.
GTGTCGTCCACCATGAGATTTCATGTTTTCTGTTGGATTTCGAGACCCGATTCGAGGAGCGGATGAACCGTCTCGGGTACATGGTGGGCCCGGTATGGTACCCCGGGGCAAGAAGATCGAGTTGTAGACGATGAGCCTGGCAGGGAAAGGCTACCTACCGGTGATGTCTGGCGCGGCGGATATCCGGAGGATACCGACCGTTGTCGTGAGATTTGATGATATGGGCCGATCCGGACTGACGGAGCCCGAGATATTGAGACTATGAGACTTGAGATTTACATGTTTGTGTCGATGCTTGACATGGATTTCCATGGATTTCATTGTTGATATTTCCGGTTTCTATACCCGTTTTACTATGATAACAGCTAAAGATTTCTTATACAGAGATATCTGGATTTCAGGATTTATTATTTTATATTCATGGTGCATGCATATCCATTCATATGACATAGTATTATATGAGGCACTGACACGAGCACGGAGTATCTGCATTTACACGTAGTTTTACCCTGCTATTACTAGATGATTGGGACTTAGTAGTGTTTCATTATGACCTAGGATAGCGTCGTGCATTCGATTTCTTTTCGTAGATGTCTTCTACTCACGAGTTGGCAACTCACCGCCGTTGTGCTAAATTTTATTACAGGTTTCCCTGGCAGCTTGCTGGCACATCTTTTCTTTCAGTGCGATTTGCACGGTAGGTTGGTTCACTTGTATCTGAACCACCATTGTATTTTATTCATTCATTTGTATCTAGTAAGCTCCATCAACCATATTTGTATTACTTGATAAGTTTATTGGACTAGTCTTTTATTTCGACCTTAGAGTCGCGTATGTATTATTCTGATCTGGTGGTTTTGTTTTCTTTGAGTTTTGAGCCTCGCCCTTTGGCGTTGTATATTATTGTGCTTGTTGTGGTTGTTTCCGCCTGTTGGCATTGATGCTAGCTCCCGTTGGGGATGCTTTTTATTGTTTATGTATATTATACTTGTTGTACCCGTTTGGGGGCCAGTTTTTACAGAGGAGACTCTGCCGAAATTTTTGGGAAAATTTGCTGATTCTTTTAAACTGGTTTTCTTTTTTTCTTCTTCTTCTTCCTTTTTGGTTTAGATTTCTGGGCTTCGGCTTACTTAGGTTACGTGGCGCCTCTAGACGCTTCGTAATATAAGTGCCGGTCACGTTCCGTACCTTCGGGTCATGACAAAGTTGGTATCAAAGCCAGGTTTAACCTTGTATAAGTCTAGGTGACCCTTGGTTGATGGAGTAGGCGATTTAGGTAGAGTAACGTACCGTGGGTATGGTCCGCGGCATACTTACGATACGCTACTCTGCTTAAGGAGCCTTAGGATGTACAATTGTTTGCACCGTATTCCATTCGTTCTTTTGATCTATCTTCGTCAATGTTGGAGGGTGGTTTCTGTTACCACGGGCACACTGGCAGAGGGAGCTGCGGCTCGAATGCGATAACCATTAGAGTATTGGTTATTCTTGAGGATTGAAGCATTGCTTAGCGTGCGGACGAAGGGTATTCACATGCCGTCCGGATGAAGTTAAAGGGTTCGAACGATTATCAGAAAACCATTTTCCCAAGTTTAAAGTATTCGGAAGAACATGCAGGTATTTCGATGGACCCTCTAGAAGAATGAAACCCTAACTCGACATAATGACCACGAGAATGCCCTTGAACCTTAGGGTTTACGGCAGTTCCGCGGTGCCATTAGTGAGGCTTGGGTTTGCCCTTCTACGACTGGATCATCGATGCTGGGGTATGTACCGGATATTTTTAAGCTGTACTTGAGTGTTGAGCTCTCGGGGAATTATGGGATTTTGATGGATCGATCGAAAAGTTTAATGTAGTCCGGATATCAAGTGAAGGGATCGACTACGTGGGAGACTCTAGATATGAGTATTGCCGTCGGTAGCGCAGTCAGCACACTTATGAAGAGACAAGTTTGAAGCAGCAGACATCAGAGGAAAGAGGCGCACATTGACGATAGTGATTACGATATGACTTGGTGATTTGAATTTCATATTTCTGTTATTGGATTTTGGTATTTTGAGGATTTTGTTCTACGATTGGTGTTTCTTATGTGTACCTTCATTACATTCTATCTGTGTTTCATATATCAGTTGTATTGATGTTGCTTAGTATACACCCAGTACACTTGATTTGGTTTTATATATTTTGAGATTTTTTATTTGATTTCGTGCATATGGGTTACACATGATTTTGATATATGCTTCGACCTAGTTTTTATCCATTTTCGTACTGTGATTTCGATTCTGATATTCGGCGTATGTTTTCGTGCACCATGTACACCTGATTGAGATTCTTGCGCACACTTGGCACACTTGATGCGATTTTGTGCACACCAGATGCACTAAATCGGGGTTTTGTGCAGATTAGATGCACCTGATAGTGAGTCGTGCACGCCCGTTGCACTTGACAGATGTTTTGGTGCACACCTGTTGCACTTATTTTGTTTTTGTGTGTATTCATGGTATCTGTATTTGGTTTCGATTTCAGTGCGCACCGGACGCACATGATATTTTATTGATGTGATTGGGATTGATTTCAGTTTGAGCAGTATATTTTCATAATCACTACTATTTGATTTAGTAACCAGGCGGGACGTGTATGTTAAATAAAAGATATATATATATATATATATAGTTTTTTTTTAAATAAACGTCCGCTACTTATGCCGTGACACGTGCATCACACGGCAATTTTCAAAAAGGGGTGTTTGCATATTTCCTTATCCAGATATTTGTACGGTTTTACTATGATGCGCACTATATATAAGTTACAGATTGATGTATATTATGATGGTTTTCATATTGAGTTTTGATATTTTATTCTCGCCATAACTCCGATGATTGCGCTATGCTTGACGGAGTTGATTTTTGTTATGTATTGATGATTTCGGAGCCCCGACGATTTGAGTGTTTTGCTAAATGTTTTAGTATTTGGAGGGGGAGTTTTAATTTAAATTCGGGGACCGAATTTCTTAAAGGGGGGAAGATTGTAACGTTTTAAAAATAATTAAATAAATAATTAAATGAATAAAATTGTTTAAGTGAATTTTGTGATTTTCGGTAAAGTAAAATGTATTTTTCATAAAACTAAACCGTGATTTTTTTTCATTATAATTTCAAAAATACCCATTTTAATTATGTAATTACTAGTAAATGGTGTTTATTTAGCCACTTATAAATTTTTAGTTTAATTAAATATTTTTCCTAAATTAATTATTTTAAATATTAACATAAGCTTTATTTTTACACTAAATTAGTGTAAATTACAAATTTGAATGGTTTTAATTTGTAAAAATGAACCATGGCATGTTATAATTTAGTGTGTATCATGAAAAATTTATTTGCAAATTTTTCCTATTTTCTAGAGTTTTCTTGAGTTGCTATAGTAAAGAAATAAAAGAAAAATAAATAAATGCATGAAAAGACATAATGAAGTGATATTTTGGTGGAGACTTCTACACATTTTCTCACCCTCTTCTTTCTCTCCCTCACCTCCAAAAAAATGGCCGGCCTCACCCCCCATGGTAGCCCCCATTTTCCTCATTTTATTTTGCTCCAAAATTCATCAAAAATCCTTTAAAAATTCAATAAAAATCCACAAAATCCTATTTATTTCATACCCTTTATTCCTTGCTCATTTTTATATGGATTTTGGAGATGGAAAGCATGCATTTTGGAGGCTCATTTTCTTGTTTGGATTTCATATTTTGGAGGTATAAATTTTCTTCTTTTGTTTATTTGTTATTAGATGTTTCTTTTAAGCATGTTTAGATTTAATGAATTAATTCTATGTTCAATTTTTAAAATTCAAGTTAGGGTTTGTAAATTCAAGTTATGATTTTTATTAATTAATTAGGGTTATAATAGTTAGTTTAACATTTTAAGAATTGGAAAATCTTGTATGGTTGTTGAATTGTAAAATTTTCATTTAAAATTGTTTACATTAGGAATTTTGCTAACTAGGTTTCTATAAAACATAATTTTTGGTGAAATAAAATTTCAATTAATATTTGTAACACTAGATTGTGGTCTTAATAAGGGTATTAACTTGTTGGTGGAATGGAAACTTAAATTGATTGCTAGTTTCTATTCATAATTGATAAATTGTGATAAAAATTGCTATTTTGTAAACTAGATTTTAGAAATTTCTAAATAAATGAGAATAAAAATATAATTTATGGTTTCATTAAATCATTATCATCATGAATTGTGGTTTAATACATTAATTCATGCAAAATCACGTTTTGTGGTGGAATTGTGGTATTTTGCTTGAAAAATGTTGAAAATTGTTAAAGGTTGCAAACTAGAAATTTCAAATTAATACAAATTTGTGTAATAAAAATATAGTAATGGTTTGTATAGTCTAGTTATGCTATTTAATTAGTTTTATGACCATTGGTTTCATTTAAATGTCAAGTTTTGATGAAAAACGGTAAATTGGCAATTTCGGGTTTTACGAAATTGGACGGTTTGATGGATTTTAGGGTTTCGATAGATTTAATCATGTTTTATAATATAAGTAATGTGTTTTAAAACTACGAGTTATTTGTTGATGTTTATCTCGATCCATCGGAGTTTGCACGCCGATATCGAGCGATATTTGGTTCTTTTGCGTGGACGGGACATAGGTTTTAACCTATGCTTGTTCCTTGTATCGTTTGACTTTCGTATGTGATCCAGTTTACGATACTATTTATATGTTTGCGTTTAGGTACCCCTCACGTGGACTGCTGGCGATGAAGAGGAGGATGGCGACACCGTCTTCGGCAGACATGGACCAGGTGAGTAGATGCATATCTACGGGGGAAGTCGGGTGGATGGCGTTTAGCACCCCCGCAACGTAGAATCGGAATAGTACTTATTGTCATTAGGAAACCAGATGTGACCCTAGATTCTTAATGAGTAGGACCCTAGTAATGACCCTAGGCTGGACTAGACTGATTTAGGAAAACCATACCAGAGGATGAATACCTTGGAAGAGGTCGTAGGTTTCAGGTAGAAACACACACACGCATACACTGAAACTCGACATGGTGTATACGTGCATGTATACATATAGGACTAGGTATAGGTATATTTATATATACAACACGTGTATGGGATACATTGATGTGATACGATATCTGAGATATGATGAAACAGTATAACTGGGCTTGATGCCGTGATTCTTGGCTATACAGTCGTATTAAGTGTTAGCGGATCATTAGAGAATGAGATAACGAACATGGATACATAAATTATAATGGGTGGTGATGATATTGAGACACATGGGACTCTAAAATAGTACCTGGACTGTAGCTTGTGACTGATCACGATATGGGATACGTATGACTTGATGTCGATATCATATAGGTGTGGCCTGATGTCGATATCATATAGGTGTGACCTGATGTCGATATCATATAGGTATGACCTGATGTTGATATCATATAGGTGTGACTTGATGACGATATGATATCAGTATGACTTAATCACAATATGATACATATGACATGATATTTCTGAGGATAAACTAATGATGCATATTATGAGGGCAATGATATATGATTGATGTAGGCGATTACAGTTTAGCACCTTGATCATGAGATGTGTTGGTGATGACATTATACGAATGATGAGACCCCTAGGAGATACTTGACCCGTACCCCGATATTGGGATGCCGTACGATGGATTTTACCGTACGAGGCATAGATATGATGATTGATCCGCACTCTTGGTTCGAGGAAGCCGTACTACGTACGTGACGCTATTGAGGCCGGATCGCCGACTATTAGAGATATTGATTCAGACCTTAGGTAGACTCTTGTTTCTTATTGACTAGTTTCTTAGGTTTAGTTCCTTAGGAGGTTAGATGGACACTAGTTTAGGTTCGATTCATATAGTGGTAGTTGTACCCGTATATCGCAGAGGAGTGGATAATGCACATTTGTCTTCACGTTCATACTGTAATCATCATGGTGCATGATCTTACATATGTTGCTATAATCAGTATAAACCTTACCTGTTAGGACACCAGCACCATTACCGATGATGCGCATATTCCACGCACACTTATTTGCCGGCTCACACACATCATCATCGGTAATTGCTATGTCACGTACACTTTAGATCTTATTATCTTTTATTGATAGAATCAGCTAGCAACTAGATCGATATATATAATATAGTGATTACTCTCTGATGTTAGTATAGACATGATATTTATTAATTGACATTCATGCATTCATATTTTCATGTTATCATGCAGTATCACGGGCATATGCTGACACTTATCATATACTTATTCATGATTTTAAGATTTGTATTTCTATGAGATTTCTGGATTTTTGGGGAAAACCACAAGAAATTATAAAAACTTCTCTCTCTCCTCCTCTCTTTTTAAAATAAGGTGCGGTTTTCTCATGATGTATGTGTCGTCCACCATGAGATTTCATGTTTTCTGTTGGATTTCGAGACCCGATTCGAGGAGTGGATGAACCGTCTCGGGTACATGGTGGGCCCGGTATGGTACCCCGGGGCAAGAAGATCGAGTTGTAGACGATGAGCCTGGCAGGGGAAGGCTACCTACCGGTGATGTCTGGCGCGGCGGATATCCGGAGGATACCGACCGTTGTCGTGAGATTTGATGATATGGGTCGATCCGGACTGACGGAGCCCGATATATTGAGACTATGAGACTTGAGATTTACATGTTTGTGTCGATGCTTGACACGGATTTCCATGGATTTCATTGTTGATATTTCTGGTTTCTATACCCGTTTTACTATGATAACAACTAAATATTTCTTATATAGAGATTTCTGGATTTCAGGATTTATTATTTTATATTCATGGTGCATGCATATCCATTCATATGACATAGTATTATATGAGGCACTGACACGAGCACGGAGTATCTGCATTTACACGTAGTTTTACCCTGCTATTACTAGATGATTTGGACTTAGTAGTGTTTCATTATGACCTAGGATAGCGTCGTGCATTCGATTTCTTTTCGTAGATGTCTTCTACTCACGAGTTGGCAACTCACCCCCGTTGTGCCAAATTTTATTACAGGTTTCCCTGGCAGCTTGCTGGCACATCTTTTCTTTCAGGGCAATTTGCACGGTAGGTTGGTTCACTTGTATCTGAACCACCATTGTATTTTATTCATTCATTTGTATCTAGTAAGCTCCATTAACCATATTTGTATTACTTGTTAAGTTTATTGGACCGGTCTTTTATTTCGACCTTAGAGTCGCGCATGTATTATTCTGATCTGGTGATTTTGTTTTCTTTGAGTTTTGAGCCTCACCCTTTGGCGTTGTATATTATTGTGCTTGTTGTGGTTGTTTCTGCCTGTTGGCGTTGATGCTAGCTCCCGTTGGGGATGCTTTTTATTGTTTATGTATATTATACTTGTTGTACCCGTTTGGGGGCCAGTTTTTACAGAGGAGACTCTGCCGAAATTTTTGGGAAAATTTGCTGATTCTTTTAAACTGGTTTTCTTTTTTCTTCTTCTTCTTCTTTTATGGTTTAGATTTCTGGGTTTCGGCTTACTTAGGTTACGTGGCGCCTCTAGACGCTTCGTAATCTAAGTGCCGGTCACGTTCCGTACCTTCGGGTCGTGACAACCGACGAATCGTATACACTTTTAAATGGAAACTTCAAGGGACGCTATGGATTTTCAAATGGTGTCTTTTCCTCAAAAACATCGTACCCCCTTTCAAAACTACGATTCGTATCATTTAAACTAACCGTATGGTTCATGCGTAGTTACGTGCCTTATTATAGTTCATGTTTATGTTGGCTTATCCCTCGTGACTTACGTACTATGTTTTCGGTATTTACCGCTTATGATATCGTCTTCTAGTATGTCTGCACTATTACCGATGATCCGCATATTACACTCACACAGATTTGCCGGCTCACACATTCATCATCGGTAATTGCCATGCCATGCGCACTATAGAAACTGCCATGGTTAAATATATGTTGTTCCGCATTCATTATTGATAGTTAGATAACGATTCTAGTACTAGTACGCATTATGATTTGCATCATGCATACATTGCTATAGTGATTTATCTCATATGATGTTTTCATGAGATTTCTGTTTCGTGGATTTGGGAAATCGCAAAGTACATTTTGAAAACTTGAAATATTTAAGAAGTGTGGTTTTCCCTTGATATGATAATTGTGTCCACCATGAGTTTTCTTAGTTCTGAGCTTTTCGAGTACCCGATTCGAGGAGGTGGATGAACCGTCTGTGGGTACATGGTGGACCCGGTAAGGTACCCCGGGGAAAAAAGCTCGAGATGTAGATGATGAGCCTAGCAGGAGGGAGCTACCTACCAGTGATAGTTTGGACCCAGCGGTTATCTGAAGGATACCGACCGGAGTCGTGAGATGGATATGAGGGCCGATCTGAGGATGCGACGCCTGAAAATATGAGGATTACGTGTTAATGATTGACACAGGTTTCATGATATTTTCGAGTGTCGATGTTGGACACTCAGTTTCCATGATGTTGATGTATCATTGATGGACACACATGGATGATATTCACATGTATACAGGCATACAATTTCAGGTGTTTGTTTTTACATGTCATTGGCATTGACTCTATTGTTGACATATATGCATACATGGTCACCCTAAATATTATAGTATTACCTTCATGATATATTATGACCTAGGAATCGTTGTTTATTCGATTTCTACCTGCTGATGTTTTCTACTCACGAGTTGGAAAATCACCCCCCGTTGTGCCACAGTTTTCTTACAGGTTCGACCGCTTGGATCAGTAGCGGTATCGCTGGCACACAGTTTCCTTCGGGGTGTTTCTCTTTGGTAGGTGGGACACACATTGGGTCATGACCACTCTTGTACCTTTTATCTCTGTTGTATCTAGATAAACTCCATTAATCAGAAACTAGACTTTGTATATTGGTAGACCTAAACAGACTTGTGTTGCGAGACTTAGGGAGATGGGTGTATGTTCGCTTATTTTGGGCTGTTGGTGTCTTGCTTTATTTATTGTTCTTTCTGGGTTTGATCTTCGCCGTTGTGCATCGTATATTTACTGCTTTATTTCGTGGTTGTGTTTCCGCCGATTGGCGAAGAGCTAGCTTCCACTTGAGGATGCCTATATATTGTATGTATGTGGTTTTTGATCAAAATATACAAGGGAGGTGCTGCCCAAATTTTAAAGGACGAAAAATGTTTTCAACTTTAGTATATAATTCACTTGCATTTTCATATATCATTATATATGCATATAAAGAAAAACTTGATTTCATTATACCTTTATTTCAAAACTGCACCTCCACTATTTTTCGCAAAAAGTTTTAGATTTCTAGGCTTCGGCTTACTTGAATTTCGTTACGCCTATAGACGTTGCGTGATTTAAGTGCTAGTCGCGTGCCAAATTCTGAGTCGTGACATTCAGGTGGTTCCATCTATTGTTGATCCAATACCGCTGTATTGTGACAACAATGGCGCTATAGCTTTAGCGAAGGAACTAAGGTCCCATCAGAAGTCCAGACACATCTTAAGGCGGTACCACCAGATCAGGGAGATCATTGATTGCCGAGAGATCGAGGTGCGGAGAGTGTACACGGAGAACAACATTGCATATCCACTCACAAAGACCATCCCTCAGATACAGTTTGAGAGGCTATTCGAGATGATAGGTCTGCGATATGCCAATACATGGCCTTAGCGCAAATGGGAGATTGGTAGTGAGATATGTCCTAGAGGCCATTATTGTATCATACTGGATTGTATATTACATATTGGAAGCTTGGGATATGCACAGTTATAATAACAGTCTTGCTCGAAATGGTAGTATGCTACTTGGTTTGATTCTATCTCAATATGTGCATGTGGTTCTTTTAGCATAACGCTTATACATAATGGTCAAGCACTTAGGATCTTTGCTTGACTACCAGCATTGTGATGGAAGTCACACTAGTGGGGGCTGGGTAGTCTATAAGCACATCCTTATATAGGTCCCTAGTCATAGGATTATCGAGACGGGGCATCGATATTCCAGAGTAGACTAGTGTATACGCTTTTCATCCCAGCAGGGGAGATGGTCTACCATTAGTACGTCATACTGGAGATAGTATACAGGTGCTCATTGGGTTATGAGTTACACTGGATAGGACTCATTGGGAACTGCTGGTTAGTATTATACATATCGTCAGGTAGCAGTTCCCAGATGACATGAGTACAACTTAGCCCGTTGACTTGACATCGCTACTTCGTCTCGAGTGTGTTCCCACTGTTCTTAGATTACTATCCTACCACGGCTCAAAGGAGTTATGCAAACAGGTAGTATTTGGGTGCAGTCCCGAAGCACTTGGAGGCAGTAGTGGTTAGATATGATTCGTCTCTCCCGGTATTGGGGTTTGATATCACGCTGTGTTCGGAAAGCCATTACACAAAGTCCCTGGCTAGGGCAAGCGAGATTTTCTGGTTGGTACTCCAGTAGTTTCTCAGGGTGTTTTGGGTTCTATCCCGGCACGAATTATTGCGCTATTAGGGGTCTGACAGTTACCACCCCCTAGGCCCGATATGCGAGTATCTTAGAAGAATAGACCGGACTGTATGGAGATTGTCACAGATAGGCTCAGTAGGAGTTCGGGTGAGTTTGCTCATCAGCCTTCTTATCGACGGATACCTGGGTAGCCGTTATGTGCAGCTAGTACCGCTGACGTGCTTGTGGTTAAACCCACTGCCAGCGTACTGTCGAGTCTTTAGAGTCCCACACAGAGGGTTTCCCTGCTTCGGGCGAAACGATGTAGAGGCCGTATGGTTTTATGGCAGGGCTTCGATCACATACGGGTACTTGTGGATGGATGATGTTCGGGCGGATAATAATAGCGGGCTTTGGTTTAAGCCGGATCCTATTATTATATTATTGGATTATTTCGTCTCTATGTATTCGTATTTTTCGAAATACGGATACGGGTATGTATATACGGTGAGGGGCATTCTTCTAATTTTACAAGGGTGCTTCTAGAAGAAGACACATCATTTTGTGTATAATCATTTTTGATTAAATGGTTAATTAGGTGGAGGTATAAGGTGTTTATTATCATTTAATGAAGCATGGCTACTAGGTGACTAATAGGGTGACTCAGTTTTTGGTGACTATTGAGGCATACTTGATTGATTATGAGTTATTGGTATGCTTCATTCATTCACAAGACTTATCCATCTTCGTTTCAATGCTTATCACTATACTCTCTTTACCTCAAGCTTCCTTCTTCTTCCTCAACCCTAAATGTCTCATGTGTTGAGAAACCTAAGGTATTTTGAGACAAACTAATCCATCATCACTCTCTACATCCTCTAGGCTATCTAGTTTAGAGAACTAGGTACCCTAGTTACCTCGGTTTAGAGATTGGAGCTCGAGGGTGGATCGTCTTTGACTTGAGGAGGAAGACCTTGCAAGCTCGATCCGATCTTCGAGGAGCCAAGGAGAGGAGGACAAGAAGACCCGAAGGACTAGTACACGGAGTTATAACACTTCTACATAGTAGCTAAACCTCTAGTAGTTAGTTAGTTAAGGTTTAGTATCGATCATGTAGTTTAGTCAGTGTTGCGAAGCCCGTAAAATTCATTTTTTTGCAAATTCCTCCTCCCCGCGAACCCGCCGGGTGCGCTACATCGACTTACAGTAACCCTGAGGGTCATATCACCCGCCTTCAAAACTCTACGGCTTCTCAGTGCCTGCAATGAATTACAGATATGAGATCCCGATCCGGTATCCAATACCCAGGAAGTAGAGTAGATTGACAGACAGTTTTCAATTATAAACACACCTGAAACCAAAACAACAACTTTCTTCGAATCCTGGTTCTGGGCTTTCCAGACCCTGCAGTCCTTCTTCAAATGGCCCTTTTTATGATAATAAAAGCATTCTTCCTTCCCTACAATCGGCTTCCCAACTTTTTCCTTACCCTTCCACTGTACCTTACTGACACCGCCTTTCGGCTTGGTGGAGGCATTTTTCTTCTTCCCCTTGGCTTTCGCCTTGAATCTAGAAGAGGAAGATCCCCTAATAAACAGAGCGGGTGTCTCCCTGGATTTCTGCATGGTGCCCTCAGCGCTCCTCAACATGTTGAGGAGTTCTGGAAGTGTAACTTTCTTCCCTTGAATATTGAAATTCAAGATAGACTGGACGTAGGTAGAAGTGAAGGACTGTAGAATCAAGTCCGTGTACAACTCGTTCTCTAATGTGGTACACAGGTCCGCGATCTCTTCAATCAAGCTGATCATCTTAAGGACACGGTCCTCTACAGATGTCTCGACAGCCAAGCTCGCTTGAAATAATTTCTTCGAGGTCTCATTTCTTCCGATACGAGATTTCTCTCCAAATAATTCATTGGTATGGAGGAAGATGGAAGCTAAGTACATCTTCTCGTGCCACCTCTGGTGTTCATTATCCATTGAGGCCAGCATGAGGCGGATGGCTTTCGCACTGTCAATTTCTCAGGTCTTATGGATCTCAATATCCGCGACGCTGGATGTAACATTTTGAAAATCGTTTAGGTGAAATTTCTGATAATCGGTAAAATTATTGGTGTTTTCCGTAAAAACCAAAATATAATTATTTTTCAGCATAGACTTAAATATACCTATTTTAGCTATGCAATGGCTAGCATTGATATTTATTTGGTCCCTTATAAATTGTTAGTTTACTTAAATATTTTTCCATAATTAATTATTTTTAATTATTATTTTAATCATACACTTATACACTAAATTAGAGTTAATTACAAATTAGAATAGGTTAATACAAGTTTTGTGCATCATGACACATTAAACCAAAATGTAACATGTTGTTTTTGAAATGAAAAGAAATTTTCAAGATGGTTTTAGAAATATAAAATAAAAAGGCATAAATTGTGAAAATAAATTAAATAGAAATGAGGTTTGGGCTTGTTGACTTGGGGTATGTTGCATGTTACATGGAAATTCCACACACAAGCCCACACACCTTTTTCCTCCAACAGTGGCCGAGCCTAGTGTGGCAGCCCTCCCCTTTCTGTTCACTAATTCACACCTCATTCTCATTTTAAAACTTCAAAAGAAATAGAAAATAAGTAATGAGTTAAATAATGAGGTAGGGGGGTTTCTTGGTTTGACTTCATACTCCTACACACTTCCCTCTCTCTCTCTTCCCTCATCCCAAAATGGCTGAGCCTTTCCCAGCCCCAATTCCCTCATTTTCCCACTTCAATTCCAACACAAAAATCCATAATTTCCATCAAAAATCAAAGCAAAACTCTCACAAATTCCTAATTAAAGCTTTACCCATTATTCCTTGGCCTATCTAGTATGGATCTTGGAGAAAAGTTGGCATTTTGGAGGCTATGATTTGCATATTTGATCTTTTGATCTTGAGGTATAAAGCTTCATCCAAATTTGCTACTTGTTAATTGTATGTTTAAATCTAATTTTAATTAGATGTTAATATAACCTTAATTGCAAAATGAAATTTTAGAGAGAAGGGTATGAGATCAAATTAAAGTTTATGAAACATGATTATCTTTAAATGTAGTTTAATACTTTAAGACGTGTAAAATCAAAGTTAGTTACTAGTTTGCTAAATGTTATTTTAAAAATTGTCCGAATTATATATTTTGCAAATTAGATTTTTAGAATTATGAAAATAAGTGAGATTAAAAATCTAGTAAATGGTTGTGTGACCTAATTAGGATATTTAGTGAGCGTTGTGGCCACTAGAATTGTTAAAACATCAAGTTTTATACTAAAACGGTTAATTGATGCTTACTTGATTTTTGGAATAAATCGATTTTAAATTAAGTTTAAGGTTTTGATGATATAAACCCTATTTCATATATATTTTGTGTGTTTTGAGTGCGCGATTAGTTCGATTGGGTTTTTAGATTTGGGGTTTGCCACGTATTGCGACCCTAGTGGTGATTTGTGGCGTTGTCGCTGTTAGTGTATATGCCCTAGGGGCCATTATTGTATCATACTAGTTTGTATATTACTTAATGGAACCTTAGGATATTCACAGTTATATTAACAGTCTCGCTCAACATAGTAGTATGCTACTTGGTTTAGGTCTATCTTAATATGTGTATATGTTTGCATATCGCGAATACATATTGATAGAGCCCTTAGGATCTTGCTTGACTACCAGCGTTGTGATGACAGTCACACTAGTGGGGGGCTGGGTAGTCTACAAGCATATCTTTTTTCAGGTCCCTAGTCGTACGATTATCGAGACAGGGCATCAATACTCCGGAGTAGACTAGTGTGTACGCTTCTCATCCCAGTTAGGGAGATGGTCCGTCCCACAGCAATCAGTACGTTGTACTGGAGATAATATACAGGTGCTCGTTGGGTTACGGGTACACCGGACAGGACTCGCAGGGAACTGTTGGTTGGTATTATACCCGTCGTCAGTTAACAGTTCCCAGGTGACATGAGTACAGCATAGTCCGCAGACTTGACACTGCTGCTTCGCCTCGAGTGTGTTCCCACTGTTCTTAGATTGCTACCCTACCACGGCTCAAAGGAGTCGTGCAAACAGGTAGCAGTTGGGTGCAGTCACAACGCACTTGGAGGCAGTGGTAGTTAGACAGGATTCGTCTCTCCCGGTATTGGGAGTTGATATCGCGTTGTGTTTAGAAAGCCATTACGCAAAGTCCCTATTCAGGGCAAACGAGATATACTCGTAGGATTTCCAGTAACTTCTCAAGGTGTAATGGGCTTTGCTCCGACACGACTTATATAGCTTTTAGGGGACTGATGCTTGTCGCCCCCTAGGCTTGATATGTGATAGTCTTAGACGAACAGACCGGACTGTACGGAGATTGTCACAACAGGCTCAGTAGGAGTTCGGATGGGTTTCCTCATCGGCCTTCTTATCGACATCTACCTGGGGACCGTTACGTACAGCTAGTACCGCTTGCGGCCTATGGTTAAACCCACTGCCAGCGTAAGTGTCGAGTCTTTAGAGTCCCACACAAGGAGTTTCCCTGCTTCAGGAGAAACGATATAGAGGTCGTATGGTTTTACGACAGGGTTCGGACACATACGTGTTTTTACGCACGTACGATGTTCGGATAGTTTATACTAGCAGGCTTTGGTTTAAGCCAGATTCTAGTATTGGATTATTGGATTTATACAGTCTCAGTACTTTCGTGTTTTCACGGATGGGAAGGGCATTCTCGTAATTAGTCGAGAAGCTTCTAGAAGATTGATGAATTAGAGGCTTAGGTGTTATTTGCATTAAATGGATTAGTGACTCATCAGATGAATCATCCAAATGAGTTAATGAAGCATTTATTGCTTAATGACTCATGAGATGATTCATTGTATGTATTAAATGAAGCATGGTTGTTAATATCAAATAATAATTTATTTGATATTCTTTATGCTTCATCATATATAACAAATGAGACATAATTCATATCATTCTCACTCTCACCTTCTCTCTCCTCAAGCTCTCTCACTTCAAGAACTAACCCTAACCTCTCATGTGTTGAGATCCAAGGGTTAGCAAGACTAATAAATCCCTAATTCTCTTCTATATCCTCTAGGTTACTTTGATGAGCACTCATAGCCACCTAGTTACCTCAAGTGAGAGGTTAAAGCTTGTAGAAGTAGCTCTCGGGTGGATCTTCTATAACATCGAGGAGGCCGACGAGGAGGTGATCAACGAGAACCAGAAGGACTTGATTCATTAGGTATAATCATCTTTCATAGTAGCTAATCACTTCTATATAGTTGTTAGTTAGGGTTTAGCAAAGATCCGTAAAGTTAGTCGATGTTAGTTTAAACAAAATGATTGTTTTACCTATTCCGCCTCCCTGCATCATGTAGGGTGTCTAACGTCGACTTACAGTCGCGGCGTGTTTCGTGCACCAAGTGTGTGCGCGTTTACTTAGTGCGCGTGGTTGACTTGTATTGGTTGTGTCTGCGACTAATTATATATTTATTCTCTCTTTACTTGTGTACCTTTCTAGGATCGAATGCAGAGGAGTCGGATGTGGCGTGAAAATGACAGAGCTGAAATCGGATCAGATTAGCCAAGGCGTCTAGGTGAGTAGATATATATCTACAGAGGAAGTCGGGTGGATGGCGTATAGCACCCCCGCAATTTCGTAGAATATGATATGTTTATGTGTGTGTGTGTGTGTATGTTATTGCGAGATATGAATACTTAGCAACGAAGGCTTTAGGAGACCGCGGATTGGATTTAGTGTAATTTGGACGAATGTGCTTTTTGTTAGTTAGTTTCTTAGTCGCGAACCCTAGAGTAAGGTTGACACACACACGCATGCACACACGTGATATGATTTATAGGTGTATATTTTCATATGTATATATATATATGGATGCGTTGGTACATACACACACACACAGACACACACATACGTATACACGGATGATGGGGATAGTATATGATACTTGGAGGTGTGTCGATGTGATTGGGCATGATGCTGTGAGATCGGTGATGTGAATTGGGTCGTGTTATGATATACGACATGATATATGAGCGGATCGTTGGGCGATATGTTTTCATACACATGCGGATATATGTTAATGGTATCGGAATATACTAGACTTTAGATCAGTACCCCTAGTTCTTGATATTATGATAATGATACCATATGAATAATGAGATAAATATGATATTTGACCCGTACCCCGATTTTGGGATGCCGTACGATGGATTTTACCGTACGAAGTATAAATATGATGATTGATCCGCACTCGTGACTCGAGGATGTCGTAGTATATATTTTATCGTACGTGACGCTATTGAGGCGGGATCACCGACTACTAGATATATCGACTCGGACTTAGGTAGATTTCCTTACCCATTCGATTAGTCTCTTAGTTTAGTCATGTAGTTATCAGGTAGATATTAGACTGGGCTCGAGTCATACTTATTTTCAAACTAACGAATCGTGAGTATTTTAAAGACAGACCGAAGGACACTACGGATATTTCAAAGGACGTACCTTTTCTTAAAAATATCGTAACCTCTATTTTCTAAAAACCACGATTCGTGCTATTTCAAATGCTAAAACTGTATGACTCGTATATATATAAATGTATATTCTTATATGTTGCGGTTACTACATTTTTTTCATATATTCATGTTGTTCTTATCGCATTGCATGCTTATAGTTGTGATTTCCTTTGTTATTATGAACCCATGCTGTCAGAACACCAGCACTGTTACCGATGATGCATATGCTCCACGTACACTTGCTTGCCGGCTCACACACATCATCATCGGTAATTTCCATGTCACGTACACATTAGAAATAGTACTTCATTGATATAACCTGCTAGCTGGTAGTTTCAACACATTATTAGTATACTTTCTTTCATGTGCTAAATTAGATGTTGCATTTTTTTACTTAGATATCCATACATGTGTATTTATTCCATTTTTCATGCAATATTATAGGGCTTTATGCTGATAATTCACTGTATATTTACTCTCGAGTTTGGGATTTCGGATTTTCCATGAGATTTCTGGATTTGGAGAAACCGCAAGGATTTTATAAACTCATTTTTATTTCAAAAGATAGAAATTTGTGGTTTTCTCGTGATATGATATGAGATGTGTCCACCATAAGTTTTCTCGGCTCTTGAGCAGTATCATACACCCGATTCGAGTAGGAGGATGAACCGTCTGCGGGTGCATGGTGGACCCGGTGCGGTACCCCGGGGCAAGATGGTCGCAAATGATGGCGTTGAGCCTGGCAGGGGAGCACTACCGACCGGTTATTTGTGACGCGGCGGATATCCGGAGGATACCGACGTAGTCGTGAGATTTGACTATATGGGCCAGTTCGGATTGCCGGAGCCCGGGGCCAGTCCGGATTGCCGGAGCCCGAGATATTGAGACATTGAGATATTGAGATTTTATGATATGGGACAGTCCGGATTGCCGGAACCCGAGATATTGAGATTTTGGGATATATGTTTTGTGTCGATACTTGACACGGATTCTCTGTTGATTTTATTGATGATACTTCGGTTTTATACAGAAATCTCACTAAGATAAGAAAACAGTTTTCTTATTCAAGATGTATTTGGTTTTCATCCTTTATGTATTCGTACATCATATATGTGATATGTTGCTACCTGAGGCACTGACACGAGCACTTGGTATTACACTTATGTATAGATGTTTACCCTTGTTATTATTATATACTTCAGGTTATATATATTGAGGATTATATTGTATGACCTAGGAGAGAGTCATACATGTGATTTCTTCTCGGTGATGTTTTCTACTCACGAGTTGGCAACTCACCCCCGTTGTGCCACAGTTTCTTGCAGGTTTTGCCGTACAGGTTTCCTTGGCGGCTTTGCTGGCACACTGCTTCTTTCCGGGTGATTGCTTTGGTTGGTGGGTTCACTTGCATCGTGACCACCACAGTATTTTTATTTATTCAGTTGTATCTAGTAAACTCCATCAACCAGACTTGTATTAATTTATAGACTTAGAAGACCAGTTTGTATATTCCTTCAGCCTTAGAGTCGCGCGCTGTATTATTATAGTTTTCTCTGGTTTTCTTGAGGAAGTTACTTTCCTTGCTGAGTTATGATTCTCGCCCTTCAGCGATGTATATTATATTGCATTACGTGGTTGTTTCCGCCAATTGGCGATGAGCTAGCTCCCGCTTGGGGATGCCTTTATTCATTATGTATATTATTCATGTTTGTACCCATTTGGGGGCCAGTATTTACAAAGGAGACTCTGCCGAAATTTTTGGGAAAATATGATGTTGCTTTTAAAATATTTAATGCCTTATTTTGTTAAAACCACTTTCTTTAAAACAAGTTTTCCTTCACTCTTTTCTTTAAGATGGTTTAGATTTCTGGGCTTTTGGCTTACTTGAATTAGATGGGGTCCTATAGATTTCACATGATTCAAGTGCCAGACACGTGCTATTTCGAGTCATGACACTGGAATCTGGACCTGGGACGGCGGGGGCTTTGGCAGTAAAGAAGTAGCCCAGTTTGTCATAGGTTATGGCCATCTGGATATTTCTGAGCCAATCTGTATAATTCGGCCCCGTCAATATGTTTTTATCTAATAGTAGCTTAAGTCCGGTCATCTTGGTCGCTACAATTAGGAGAGAGAGAAGAAACACTCAACATAATACTGTTGCAAGTTTAGATTGGTTATTAGTTTATCTAAACAGGATGGCTCCCACCGTTTCTCGAATCCTTCCTCAAACTATAAAAAAGAATTAGTCAGGATTAATCCCACCTTATAATTCTTGCTTAACCTTTCGGGCAGGCTAGTGTCAGTACTTCGAGAGAGGTTTTCAAACGCTTTCGCGAAATTTCTTAATTACATAATCTCTTTTCCCTGTAAGCGTAGCCCCGCTAACACCGTTCTTGACACCTACTTGGTTTATAACATGTAGGATCCCTAGGCACCCTAGTGAGGTCTCACAAGGCATTGAACATGCCAATTTCAAAAATTCTAGGTGCCGAGAGACCCGACTACGGATCGTCGGCTAGATATTTAGGCGAAAAAGTAAACTAGTTAACACTTAATTAAGAGATACGGAAATACAACCTTTGTAGATCCGTTTGTCCACCTCCACGGCTCCGAGATGAGGTCCTCTCCGCTGTCCAAATCAAATCCGGGCTCTAGCGTCGGCTTCATCGAAGAATAGGCGAGCTAGGTCGTCGATGTCCATGCCGAAGATGATCTACGTCGAGGCATCGCTAGATCAAGCTCCACCTTCACCAAGCCTTGAAAACTTGTGAAGGAAACACACTCTACTACTTGGCAAGAGGTAGAGGATGAAGAAATAGGAAGTGGGTAGACTTTAGTTTTGGATTTCTCACTCATTTCATCAATCCACCATTGATGAAGTGAAGGTTTCTTCTTTAGTTCAAGGAAGAAGAAAAAGAATATTATGATAAGATTAATTAGAAAAGAAAAGAAAAACAATCCTTATCATAATAGTAACCATGGTAAAGTGTAGAGAATTAACTTAGGTTAAATGAATGGTTAGGGTCAAGGTATCATGAAGCTTCCACTAAACAACAAAAAAAGCCACCATTCTTTTTCTCCTTTTTCCATCTATTTCCAAAATGAATAAATAGATAAAGGAAAAGAGAAAAGGAAATAAAACCCTAATCATAAGTTTAACCATGGTTTAATTCTTTACACTTAACCAAGTAAACATGTATCATCAAACATGATACAAACAAGTGCACAAAAATATATCGCATATACAATGCGCACATCCGAGTGAGAAAATCCATTTAAAGTGAACCGATACTAGTTAATGCAAAGTAATATATCAAATATATAACTATGCATTAAATCATTAAATCAACACTTGATTTAACGATCCGGTCATATCGCATATAACCGACTAGCATCATTAGTAACAACTTATCGAATCAACACTTGATCCGATAACCCGGCTATATCGCATATAACCGATCAATGTCACATCGCGAGAATCAAATACAGTATCACATACTGGTATCATTCTCGGTCCCGCACATATCTCATATGCGCTCCTATTTCATTTCGCTTGAGCCAGGAAACCTCTGTGTAGGACTCTAAAGACTCGTCAATACGCCGGCAGCAGATGATGATCATATCAAGCATCCACAAGCCGCAAGCGGTCTGCTAAACGTAACGGCCACCCGGGTATTGAGCGATCTGAAGATCGACGAGCAAGCACGCTCACACTCCAGTGAATCCAACCGGTAACACTACCGTACAGTCCGGTCTGATCGTCTGATATGTCGCATATCCCGCCTAGGGGTGGTAAACGTCAGACCCCAATAGCTCGATAAGTTGTGTCGATATGAGGTCTATAACAATTCGAGAAACTACTGGTAACACTTACCAGTAAATCTCAGCAACCCTTGCCAGGGATTTCCTGTTATAACCAATCGAACACAGCACAACATCAACTCCCTATACCGGGAGAGACGAATCCCCTCCTATCGCTCATTGCCTCCATGTGACTCGGGACTGTACCCAAAAACCACCGTTTTGCACGCCCTCTTGGACGTGGTAAGATGGAAATCAAAGCACAGTGGGAACCACACAAGACTCTATGACGATCTCGGGTCAACAGACTAACCTGTACCAGTGTCACCAGAGAACTGCCATCTGACGTGAGGTATAATACCATCTGGGAGTTCTCGGTGAGTCCGTCCAGTGTACCCAGTCTCTACTGAGCACCCGTATATCATCTCTGATGTCAAACACCAATGGATATGGGATCATCCATCGCCCATCTGTATGGGTCGAGAAGGTATACGCTAGTCTACTCTGGTATATCGATGCCCCGTCTCAATACACCCACGACTAGGGACCTTGAAGGATGTACTTATGGACTACCATGTCCCCACTAGTATGATCCGCATCATAGTCTAGGTAGTCAAGCACACATCCTAAGGGCTTTACCAATATGTAACAGAGAGACAATCAGTGTACACGTCAAGGTAAAGAGCAACCAGATAGCATACTATCATGTCGAGCAAGAAAGTCCTCCCTATATATGTCCCAGCATCCACTACAATATACATCCTATGTACAGTAATGGCCTCTAGGGCATACATATAACTAACAATCTCCCACTTGCACTAGGGCCATCTGTAGCAGTGGTTGTAGTATCTCATACTCAACCATCCCATAAAAGTCTCTCTCTGGGAACAGGCCTTTGTGAGTGGATCCGCTGTGTTTGTCCTCTGAGTCTACTCTCCTAACCTTGATCTCCCTGGAGATCAACCATCTCCATGATCAGGTGACACTGCCTTAGAATATGTCTGGATCACTGATGGGACGGACGTTCCTTGGCATAAGCCACAACTCCATTGTCTCACAATGGTAGGAACGTAGTTCATCTCATGAACCAATATACATCCAGACTGCCTCTTTGGTAGCATCATAAGTAGCGATGTATCAAGCCTTTATCGTCTAGTATGCCACGGTATCTAGCTTGGAACTCTTCCAACATACCGTCCCTTTACTGAGGGTAAAGACAATGCCTGCGACTGACATTCAGTCGTCTTTATCACCCTGGAACCCTTCCAGCGATTCTCCCCAGGATCTATTGATATCATCTCACTACAACTAGTGAGAATCCTAACATCCAATTAAATCTATCTCATAGATCCAAAACTCAGGATTTAGGAGGTATCGTTTTGATCCTATACGGAGAATCTTTGTGATAAACGGAGATTGATCGAGCGTAGCATAGGAAACTTCTTCCCTATCAAGAGTATGTCATCCACGTACTCTACGAGGATCATTACCATACTCCCTACTACCTTTTTGTTTATACAAAGTTCATCTACCATTTTGATGATGTCAACTTCTTTGACTAATCCATCAAAACAGATGTTCCAACTCCGCGATGCCTGCTTTATCCTATAAAGCATCTTGCACACGTTTCCGCTGCTCCCACTGTCTACGAAGCCCTCTGGCTGTGTACTTATAGACGTACTCTTCTAAAACATCATTTAGAAAAGCAGTCATGACACCCAACCACCAGATATCGTAGTCATGGTATGTAGCCGTGACAAGTAGGATCTGGATGGACTTAAGCATAGCCACTTGAGAAGGTTTCATCATTGTCCACGCCTGGTCGATGACATAAACCTTTAACAAGTCTAGCTTTGAAAGTCTCAACTTTTCCATGTACACCAAGTAATCTTCTCAAGATATACTTGCTCCTGATGGGGATTTAACCCTTCAGATATAGCAACCAAAGTCCATACTTTGTTGGTGTATAAGGATTCCATCTCAGATCGCTAAACATCCAGCCATTCTTACAGAGTCTTACTCCTGATGGCCAGCTCGAAGCTAGTTGGGTCATCATCTCATGATGCAATCCTCGCTCCCACTGTCATAGAGAAACAAAAGTATCTCTCAGGTGGGTGAGGAACCCTACTAGATCGGCGGAGAGGCTGAGGTTCGTTGGAATCTACTGAATCCTTTGGTTCTACCAAATCATCTGCTGTTGTTTGTATAGCTGGAACCTTTCCAGTTCTACATTACAGACTTTGCCTCGAGCTTGTCCGGATTTTGCTTTCAGACATAGGCCGGTCAATCCCAAATCTTAACTAACTTAAGACATTGGCTCTTCCCTTTCCATATCACATATGAAATGGTTGGCAACTGATTTGATTTGAACCCTATTCAATAGGTATGCAGCTTCTCAAGTGCATAACACCCAAAAAGGAAATAGGTAACTCAGTAGTACTCATCATAGAGCACACCTTATCATATAGGGTGTTATTGCTCCACCCCGACATACCATCGTGCAATGGTGTATATGGAGGAGTAATGCTGAGAGAGAATCTCATTCTCCTTTAGAAAAGTCCAGGAATTCCATGCTCAAGTATTCTCCTCCTTGATCACATCAAAGGACATAATACTTATACCCGTATTTTGGTTCTCTACTTCTCGCTTATATTCTGTGAATATCTCAAAAGGCTCGGACTCATGTTTCAACAGGAACATATGTCTGAATCTTGAGAGATTATCAGAGAATGTAATGAAGTACAAAGAACCAGTCCTGGCATGTGTAGACAGGGGACCTACATACATCAACATGTATCATCCCAAGAGTTTACCAACTCTTTCTCTGTTTCCAATAAACAGAGCTGTGGTCATCTTATCTTTGTGACATGACTGGCGAGTTTCATAAGATGTAAATTCAAACTGATTTAAATATGCATCTAAATGTAACTCCAGCTAGTCGGGTCACATTGATATGACCTAGTCTACAATACCTCAAGAAGGAATCGTTCAAGTCTGAACTCTTCCTCTTGTGTGTGTTCCGTATACTAAGAACTGTAGTTTGATTTAGAACATTAATGCTTTTAGATAACGTGCCTGAATCGATCAACTTTTGATATAGGAAATGTTCAAAACATTGTCCAACAATACAAAATTATATCCTTTCTTTTCTAACAAAGAGGGTGATATGATTTGGTATATCAGGTTCGGTATCTAATAACATTCTTTTAGAATCAATGTATTGTAATACAGGGTGACAGTGACCAACAGACTTGGCTGAACTCTTGCCCCGTTTTCTGCCTCATGAAACTTATCACCCGTTCTCAGTTCTCTACCTATCTGTAGCCCTATGTAACAGATTACATATCTGGGATCCTGATCCGGGATCACATACCCAGGACGTAGAGGATACTGAGAAACAGTTCTGTATAATGAACACACCCGAAGATGATGCATCAGCATGCACTCTCTTCATTTGGGCGGTACGGGAAATCTGGTATTCCCCAAAATTCCTGCTCTGTCTTATAACAATTATAAGTAGGAGCGGGACCAACGTTCCCCAGCTCAGTATAACAAGCGGGTTCGGTCAAATATTCCGTATTATTATCTTGATTAAGGCGTGATATGGTCGCTACCAGGAGAGAGAGAGAAGAAAACACTCAGCGTGCGCTCTGTCAAGAATAGATTGGTTATTATTTTATCTAATCAGGATGGCTCCCACTGCTTTTTATCAAATCTTCCTTCAAACCCTAAAAGGAAAGACTAGCCGGGATTAATTATACACTACAAGTTCGCCAATCTTTCAGCTAGGCCAGTGTCAGTACTTTGAGGGAGGTCCCCCGTGCTTTCGCACGAACCTAATTAATGTAAACTTCGTTTTCCCAGAGGCGTAACCCCATTAACACCTTTCTAGACACCTACTTGATCGGCTAATTGTAATGTATAAAACTCTCCCAGGAGTAACTCTTACTCGCAGCGGGTATCGGGATCCAACTATCTCATAGAAGGTATGCAATCTCATTGCAAATTTCAACACTTGAAATTCCCGATAATATTTTGCCCCTAGCTCGCTATGACCTTGACGCATGCCAAACAACCCATAGTCTGCTAGTCAAGTTCAACCCGTACATTTCTTGATTGAATTAAACCCACCCGCACGACCCTTGACGCATGCCAAACAACGCCGTACGAATACCCTAATCCAATCGCATCATATGCTAGCAGATAAGCACTAGTTAGCTACCGTACACTACGCCTTGACGCATGCCAAACAACCGCAGCACGAATACTAACTAGTACTTATCTGAAATGACGGAGGGCTACGACAGGTTTTTCTGAAAACCTATTGCGTAATGAACTTGATATCGTTGTAGGATCGAATGAATTTTGAAATGGAGTGTTTTTGAGGCTTTTCTAGTTTTGCTAAAGGAGTCACTCCCGGTGAAGGGATCGTCGGTCCTTTCCTCGTCGAATGAGGTGCGGGATATATCGTATATATCACTGTGCAAAGCAAAAACTCTTAAAAGCAATCAAAAGACAAACCGAGTGTGTAACATCTGCCAGTTATTGCTAAAGGAGTCACTCCCGGTGAAGGGATCTCGGTCCTTTCCTCATCGAATAAGGTGCAGGATATATCACATATACCGCTGTGCAAAGCAAGAACTGTAGCTACCTGTTTTATTTTGAAATTCGATTCTACAACATCTTAGGTTTCTTTTCTTTCATTAATCACATTAATGAAGTCCCATCATTTAAGTACCTAATCATCACAGATAAATACGACGTACACTTATGCCATCCGCATTCGCCTCGATGTCCCCTCGTGCACCGTTAGGTTAGGTAACTAACGGCAGAGCAGGGCAGGGCTAGCACGGGTGTAAAACATACGTAACGTCTATATAATATATCATATATACTATATGCTGTATCTATCACAGAACATCACAGGATCATATCACAGATATCGCAGCAGAAGAATCATATGAAATATTGGATATACTAGGACGTCCGTGTTTTCAATACGAGCCAGTATAAAACACGGATTCCACGGTCGTGATGAATAGCCAAACCCACACCCCTAGACCCCTACGAGAGCGGCAAGCAACCCTACCAATTCTAGAGTTAGGAGACCCGAACTCGACTCCTTGAGTTGGTCTCCCACTGGACTCCAGAACCCGGTTACTTGTGCCCTCCTCCTTGGGTCTATCCTAGTGCGGAAAAGTAAATAATATACATCAACGGTGACAACTTCCGCAACCTGGAAGCGCCCCAATAAAAGAATATTACATACAAGTTTTTACATGAATGAAAATGAAAAACACTCATCTCACATAAAAACTCCCGGCTATTCAAACACGACGATCCAATATAACATATCCAGCAACACATAACATCACATGTCATCAACGTAAGTAAATATGCGCATCCCAATTGTCGTTGACATATAGCAACGAAACCGGCGATATCACATATTACACTTACGGTCACAGAAAAGAAAGTGTAAAACTACAACAGTTGGAATCCGCAACCTCCTCAGACATCGCATGCCTGACCCAATGAATTACTTAGACATCGCATGCCTAACAATTATAAACCCCGCATTTTAGTCTCATTATCGAAAACACTTTTCAATATCAAGTCGGGCAATTTAACAAGATTCCCGACATCCTGATCGAATGCTCGTCGCAAACTTCAGTAGACGGCCGCACCCCCGTTACCGTCGACGAAGTGCACCAAGGCGGAACACCGCTACCGCGAGCACCCGGAGGGATGCTTTCGGCGACGGGGTTCTCCTACAGTCACTTGGTCGGGGCTATGGAGTGAGGCTGTCTATTAAGTTTACCCGGCGAGTATCCGCGTACGCTACGTGATTGCGACGGACTTTTGATCACATCAAAATTCCGTGGCAACCGATCAAGTGAGACTAAAGTACTATGTTTATAACATTCATTCAGTTATCTCATAACTTCTTGTGAATTCCAATTATTGTATCCCATTCCAGATAAATAGAAAATGTCAAACTTTCCGATCGAACAATCGAACACCCAAGTTTTCCCGATACAGATCAACACATGAAATATGAGTCTAACAACATTCAGTTCGTGCCTCAGTACCAACGGTCCAGCCGTAGAAGGGTCAAGCCAACGCCTCACATGTGGCACGCCGTACTGCCCCAAACCCGAAGGTTCAAAGGGCAGTTCAAGACGGTCACATAATCGAGTTAAGGTTTGTTGTCTTCTAGAGGGACCATCGCGTTACTTGCACTACTTAGAACGTCGTTAAACTACGGAAAAATCCAACACTTGGAAATTTCCCGACAGGGGAAAAATTGGGTATTTATATCCGGTCGAACTTTTTAACATATTCTAAAATTTATCCGGAAAGCCACACAGACAAAATTTGATGCTCCGATCGAAACACCGAATCCCCAAAACAATCCCAGATTATTCAACTCTTGAATAAATTTTAAAAATTCCCAGAAAACTCAGAAGAATTTATCAGGAATTACTGTGCAAAAATATAGGGCTGACGTCACCAGAGAGCCGCGGAACCGCCGCAGAAGCTAGGCTTCTGCCGCGGTTCCGCCGCACTAATTACTGTTCACCGAAATATTTTTGCATCGTAATTCTTATTTTTCCCTGCTAAATTTTTTAGTAATTTTTAATTTGGAAAAATCCCTGTTTTTAGAAAAAGGACAGAGAGCATTTTGTATTGGGGTTTCGGGTTCGTTCGGACTTCAAATTCCGTCTAGACTTCGCCTAAGGCTCTAGCTAGGCTCTGATACCACTGTAGGATCCTTAGGCACCCTAGTGAGGTCTCACAAGGTATCGAACATGCCAATTTCAAAAATTCTAGGTGCCGAGAGACCCGACTACGGATCGTCGGCTAGATATTTAGGCGAAAAAGTAAACTAGTTAACACTTAACTAAGAGATACGGAAATACAACCTTTTGTAGATCCGTTTGTCCACCTCCACGGCTCCGAGATGAGGTCCTCTCCGCTGTCCAAATCAAATCCGGGCTCTAGCGTCGGCTTCATCGGAGAATAGGCGAGCTAGGTCGTCGATGTCCATGCCGAAGATGATCTACGTCGAGGCATCGCTAGATCAAGCTCCACCTTCACCAAGCCTTGAAAACTTATGAAGGAAACACACTCTACTACTTGGCAAGAGGTAGAGGATGAAGAAATAGGAAGTGGGTAGACTTTAGTTTTGGATTTCTCACTCATTTCATCAATCCACCATTGATGAAGTGAAGGTTTCTTCTTTAGTTCAAGGAAGAAGAAGAAGAATATTATGATAAGATTAATTAGAAAAGAAAAGAAAAACAATCCTTATCATAATAGTAACCATGGTAAAGTGTAGAGAATTAACTTAGGTTAAATGAATGGTTAGGGTCAAGGTATCATGAAGCTTCCACTAAACAACAAAAAAAGCCACCATTCTTTTTCTCCTTTTTCCATCTATTTCCAAAATGAATAAATAGATAAAGGAAAAGAGAAAAGGAAATAAAACCCTAATCATAAGTTTAACCATGGTTTAATTCTTTACACTTAACCAAGTAAACATGTATCATCAAACATGATACAAACAAGTGCACAAAAATATATCGCATATACAATGCGCACATCCGAGTGAGAAAATCCATTTAAAGTGAACCGATACTAGTTAATGAAAAGTAATATATCAAATATATAACTATGCATTAAATCATTAAATCAACACTTGATTTAACGATCCGGTCATATCGCATATAACCGACTAGCATCATTAGTAACAACTTATCGAATCAACACTTGATCCGATAACCCGGCTATATCGCATATAACCGATCAATGTCACATCACGAGAATCAAATACAGTATCATATACTGGTATCATTCTCGGTCCCGCACATATCTCATATGCGCTCCTATTTCGTTTCGCTTGAGCCAGGAAACCTCTGTGTAGGACTCTAAAGACTCGTCAATACGCCGGCAGCAGATGATGATCATATCAAGCATCCACAAGCCGCAAGCGGTCTGCTAAACGTAACGGCCACCCGGGTATTGAGCGATCTGAAGATCGACGAGCAAGCCTGCTCACACTCCAGTGAATCCAACCAGTAACACTACCGTACAGTCCGGTCTGATCGTCTGATATGTCGCATATCCCGCCTAGGGGTGGTAAACGTCAGACCCCAATAGCTCGATAAGTCGTGTCGATATGAGGTCTATAACAATTCGAGAAACTACTGGTAACACTTACCAGTAAATCTCAGCAACCCTGGCCAGGGATTTCCTGTTATAGCCAATCGAACACAGCACAACATCAACTCCCTATACCGGGAGAGACGAATCCCCTCCTATCGCTCATTGCCTCCATGTGACTCGGGACTGTACCCAAAAACCACCGTTTTGCACGCCCTCTTGGACGTGGTAAGATGGAAATCAAAGCACAGTAGGAACCACACAAGACTCTATGACGATCTCGGGTCAACAGACTAACCTGTACCAGTGTCACCAGAGAACTGCCATCTGACGTGAGGTATAATACCATCTGGGAGTTCTCGGCGAGTCCGTCCAGTGTACCCAGTCTCTACTGAGCATCCGTATATCATCTCTGATGTGAAACACCAATGGATATGGGATCATCCATCGCCCATCTGTATGGGTCGAGAAGGTATACGCTAGTCTACTCTGGTATATCGATGCCCCGTCTCGATACACCCACGACTAGGGACCTTGAAGGATGTACTTATGGACTACCATGTCCCCACTAGTATGATCCGCATCATAGTCCAGGTAGTCAAGCACACATCCTAAGGGCTTTACCAACATGTAACAGAGAGACAATCAGTATACACGTCAAGGTAAAGAGCAACCAGATAGCATACTATCATGTCGAGCAAGAAAGTCCTCCCTATATATGTCCCAGCATCCACTACAATATACATCCTATGTACAGTAATGGCCTCTAGGGCATACATATAACTAACATAACATTGATTGTTTAGTGAAAAAAATCTCCCGAGGAGTAGCGGATAATCACAGTAGGATCGGGATCCAAATATCATCGTGTGACAATCTTGAAGGAATCCAACCAAAATCATCACACTCCAAATGGTATGCAACACTAGAAAGTTTCAATTTCCTTAGAAACTCCCGATGTGGATTTTTGCCCCAAACTCTTATGACCTTGACGAAAGCCAACATATCATAAGTCGCAAGTCAAGTTCTACCCGTCGTTATCCAGGTTAATTTGAACCCACCCGTACATACCCTTGACGAAGGCCAAAATAGTAGTACGACTGACCCAAATCAATGCATCTATCTATGCAACAAATGAATATCCAGCAGCTACCAATCAATATGCCTTGGCGAAGGTCAAAATACATAGCTTGAATACTACTGAATACCTATCTGAAATGACGGAGGGCTACGAATGGTTTTGGCGAAACCGTGAACGTAATGAATTTGATATAGTCGAAGGAACCATGATAGCTTTTTAAAAGGAGTGGTTTAGGCTCCACATTTAAAAGTTGCTTTTTGAAGAAAACCGAGTGGTTTTGAAACTATTCCAACGATTTAAGCTTTGGTTTATTTTCTTTGCATTAATCAATTAATGATGTCCCATCATTTAATCCTATCATTGCAGAAAAGAAACGAAAATACAACGTACGCTTATGCCATCCGCATTCGCCACGGGGCCCCGTCATACACCGTTAGGTTACTTAACTAACGGCAAAGCGGGGACTGGACTACCGCTGGTGCAGAACATAAGCAACGTTTATTATATATCATATATATATATATATATATCCATTCGTCTCATGCAATAATAGGCATTCCAAATCACAGATGAATATATTGGATATATTAGGAATTCCGCGTTTTGTTTAAGCTCATAACGAAAGACGGATTTCACGATCGTGATGAATAGCCAAACCCCACCCTAGACCCCTATGGGTGCGGCAAACTACCCGCTAAATCCCCAAAGTGAAGCAACCTCCCTCAATAAAATGAGTAGGCTACTCGGCACTTCAAGAACACGGTAGTTTGTGCACCCCCACCTTAGGTTTATCCTAAGTGCAAGAAACAGTAAATGAAATAATACAACGGTGGCTACAAGCTCAATCCGGATGTGCCCCGCAAAATAATATTACATCATATTACAAATTTACATGAATGAAAGAAAAGAAAACACTCTTCTCACATCCCCCGGCTATTCATCCACGACGATCCAATTCTCCATATAAACAAACCACAATCAAAATACACATATGTGCAACCCCGACTAATCGACGTATAGCGATTAGCAGACGTTTAGCATCATATATACAAACACAGAAAACTCGATTAGCCAAGTAACTTAGAATTTCGATCGATAAATAAATCCATGTCTACCCCATGCACAATCCAGTACCCAAAAAAATCTCAGTATAAACCACATATGCCAAAAATAAAAATTCTACTTTAAAGACCCACAGAAGAAAATCGGACCGAGTCGGAGTTGACTCGGCCGCGGAACGGTGGCCAAACACACTGTTTTGCCGCGGTTCCGCGGCGGTCTTGGGGTATTACAATCTCGATTTTCTCCTGTGTTCTTATAAAAGCATGCTTGTATTTTTAAGCCCTCTGAAATAATTTTTTTTAACACTTTTAAAAATCGACAGCAAGCTTGGTCAAAAATTTTGTTTTCAGGCAATTTTTCGTCAATCGAATTTCTAACTACTTGCTAACTAGCTAGTTAAGGTTTAGTAGGCTCTGATACCACTGTAAGTCCATGTCGCGCACCCTGAAGGTTCGTAGGGATGCGGAATTTACAAAAACGATTTTTTCAATACTTCGCAACACGGACTATAACTCCAGGATCAATATGGAAACCTTAACTAACTAACTACATGGAGGTTTAACTACTAAGATGAGTGTTATACCTCCTAATACAAGTAATTCGGTTCTTTTTCTCCTCGTTCTCTTCTTGTGCTCCTCGAAGTGTACCGATCACGCTTGATCTTCGGTCTCCTCGCGTCAAAGAAGATCCACCCGAGAGTATGTACTTTGAGATCCAACCTCTAAACTGAGTTAAATAGGGTACCTAGTATGATAAGCTAAGTAGCCTAGATGATATAGAGAATGATAATGGATTGATTTGTCTCAAGAACCCTAGGTTTCTCAACATATGAGACTTTTAGGGTTTGAGGAAGAAGGAGAGGAAACTTGGAGAGAGAAAGAGAGTTTGCAAATGAACAAAGATTATGTGAGTGTGGAGAATAGCTCAAGACTTCACTCATTGAAGCATGTAATATTTTCCTATACTTTATCCCAACCAAGCTTCAATAGTGATGCCAAACTAATAAACAAATATATGAGCCATGCTTCACACCCATGCCACAATTATCTCTCCAATTTCCACCTCACTAATCTATTTTACAAAGATAGATAAACCAATAATGATGTGTCCCTTTTTAGAAGCATCCTTGAGAAATTACAAGAATACCCCTCACCGTATATACATACCCGTATTCGTATTCCGAAAAATACAAATACAAAGAGACCAAAATAATCCAAGAATATAATTAGGATCCGGCTTAAACCAAAGCCCACTAGTATTATCCGCCCGAACATCATCCGTGTACAAGTACACGTATGTGATCGAAACCCTGTCGTAAAACCATACGGCCTCTAAATCGTTTCGCCCGAAGCAGGGAAACCCTCTTTGTGGGACTCTAAAGACTCGACAATATACTGGCAGTGGGCTTAACCATAAGCATGTCAGCGGTACTAGCTGCACGTAACGGCTACCCAGGTATCTGTCGATAAGAAGGCCGATGACCAAACTCATCTGAACTCCTACTGAGCCTATCTGTGACAATCTCCGTACAGTCCGGTCTGTTCGTCTAACAGTATCGCATATCGGGCCTATGGGTGGAAAACCGTCAGACCCCTAATAGCGCAATAAGACGTGTCGGGGTAGAGCCCAAAACACCCTGAAAAACTACCGTTGTCATGCCCCGCTTCCCAGAGTGCACTAAGATCGGCGCGTGATAGAATCAACCATGCTACCTGTGGCTAGAAGACATCCCTCCACAGTCACATTACGGCTGTCTAGAAGATATCAAGAACAGGAAAATAAAAATAAACTATCTAGTATATGTCCATATGCCAGAATAAACGAGTCACAAAATAATATGCGGAAGCAATAGATCCAATGAGCAATAACATCAGGAAAGTAAAACTGGATACTCACTGGATACTAACAGGATCCTCACTGCTCGGACAGACGGCGGAAATACTCCTGATCAGCCTGCGACAAGGATAGAGGATCTGGGCCATGCAAAACCCAGACATCAGCGCGTCATAATATCAATAATTCTAAGCAAGCAGGACGTGATGAAATATGCAGGCATGAAGTATGAACAGTAACAAGTCATCAGTAACAAGTAAACAGTAACATGAATATCGATCATTGTACAGGATATAAACATGTGAAATGCAGTGAGTAGTCTAAACTGTGCTATAAGGTTATCTACTCTAAAGTTATTGAAATCAATTAGAGTAATCCTCCATGTAACTCAAAGGATATGTCCCGTTATCCCTCGGGACCACGGATCAGGTAGTGGGAGTCATGAATGACTCTGTCCCGTTATCCCCCGGGACCACGGATCAAGTAAGAATCACGAATGATTCTGTCCCGTTATCCCCCGGGACCACAGATCAAGTAATACCCTTGTAAGCTACACTTTAGTTTACACTTTTGATTTCCCCATACCCCAAGGTTATGTGTTCAAGTCAAGTATTGGTAAATCTGGAGCTAATGCCAACACAGGATCAAGCAGGTACAGGTTTGTCTGTATAGACAACAGGATATGTCCGTAGGGACAACAGGTCAAGAATGTCGGCATTAGTAACAAGATCAGGTAATGTGTCAAGCTGTGGTATATCAGGTCATGTCAGGTAGTGTACATGGATCAAATCATGTCAAGTAGTGCATGTGTCAAGTAGTAGTGTATCAAGTCATGTCAGGTGGTGCACAAGTATCAAGTGGGTGCTCATAATCAAACTGTAATAAGTATGGGTACACAAAATCAAGTATGGAATACTAATATAACAATAAAATGAAATAATGTAATGTGATATGTAAACAGATATAAATACAAAGATATGGATGCGCAATTATCGATTAGGGTTACATTTATAGTTCCAATACTAATTAGGATGCTCTTTATTAAACATGGGGTGTTAATATCACAGGGTTATGTATTAATATGATCTATGGATGCAGTTATATATATTCTAAATTATTTGGATGTAAACGGGTATCCGAAAAGTTATAAAACTATAAAATGGTAATGTGGGATGTACAACTAAGCAATATGTGATATAAATATTGATATGGATGCAGTATAATGTAATCTAGTATGTCACAAGATAAGTTTTCATGACCTAGATCTGATATGATATGAATGGATGCAAACGGAACATCGAAAAGTTATAAAACTAAACATGGGGTGCATGATTTTAAATATAGGTATTCCATTAATTAAAATAGATGCGTCTAAAGCAATGTAGCATGTATTTAAGATTGGTTTGCATGGCCTAGATCTGAAATGCACTATACAAATGTAAATGGAACGTCGAAAAGCTGTAATATGAAATATGGGATACTTGATTTAAAGTACAGGTGTGATATTTATTTAAATATGTATAAAATATGTTATATAGCATGTAGCAAGATTAACTTGCCTCGATGGATCACACGACGGATACGCACGGCAACGTCCAATGTCGGTAAAAGTTGCAATGCACACATGGCTCACACAGGACTGAACCAAGCAATGCAAGAACGGACCACGCTGGATAGGGATGTCTACTGGGTCTCCTGGATCGGCGACGGCGAGCACGGCTTCGGAGATCATCGGAACCACGAATTCAAGAAAGCAAGAAGAGAAGAAAACAAGAAGAAGAAAGAGAAGGAAGAAGAATAAGAAGTTGGTGTTCTAGGTTTGGTGTTTGGGAACTGAGGTTGACAAGAACATAGGTGTGATGACGACAAGGTCGTCGAAAGCGAGGATGCAAGCGGGATTTTTCGGCGAGGCCGTGGGCTGCGAGCGAGGGCAGTCGGGGTGCTTGGGTTTTGGACTCGAGATCTTGGGGAGAAGGAGAGAGGAAGGTGAGGAGGTGGTTATGGAGAGGAGAGGCCGACGAGGTGGTCGGCGGTGAGGGACGAGGCGAGGTCAGGTTGTGCAGTCGTGGGCAAAGGTGGTGTCGGGTGGTGATGGTTTGAAGAGAGGGGAGAGAAGGTGAGGTGGTCGAGGGAGGTGGAAACAAGGCCGATGAGGGGTGAGGTGATGGTGGAGGTCGAGAAGGTCGCAGTCGGTAAGATGGTTGCGCAAGGCGATGATGGGTGCAGGCGAAGAGGTCGGGTGAGGCATGGGTCGTGGGGTCGTGGGTTCATCGCGAGAGGAGTCTTGGGGAGAGGAGATGAGGGCGTTGATGTGAACGGAGGTGGTGTCGACGACGGTGGAGGCGAGCGACGGGTGCAGGCGCGAGGAGGCAGCGAAGGAAGAAGAAAATAATAAAGAGAAGAAAGAGAAGGACGTGGAGAAAAGTGGGTTTTAGGAAAAAGAAATATATATAATATAGAGGAGAGAGTCTGAGAGAGAGGGCTAAGAGAGAGAGAGAGAAACGGGAGAGAGAGAGAAGAGAGAGACAGAGTGAGGAGAGAGATCGAGAGGGGAGAGAGAGAGCACGCGAGAGGAGAGAGGGTGAACTGAGAAGAGATAGTTTTGTTTTTTAGTTAGGATTTTAAACTTTTAAAAATCTTTTAGGTTATTTAAATTTAAAATGGTATTTATATTTTAAATATTATATTAATAAAAATTGATATTCAGGTAAATACAAACTTAGTCCAAAACACGCCCGGATCGGGTCTAAAAATTCAGATTTAAAATATGAAAAAATATATGCGACATCCAAATTTCAAAATGCATGCTCAAGTAACGAAAATGCATACCCCTAAGAACGGATGCACGTACGTGCGCGTAGCCATCCAAACACGTCTGTTTCACTGAACAGGACGAGAACAAGATGCGCGGATGCTACCACGGGGTTAGGGGTATCATGCAGGCAAAGTTATGTAATTTTAAATTATTTTACGTGACTTAAAATGTTATATGGTAAAAGATGCCATGCCAGACAAAATGCCAGTATGCGATAAAGTTGAAAATGCACAAGTCTACGTAACAAGTCAGGGTGATTCATAAATATGAATCAAGCAAGTTTCAAGCAAGCGGGTCAAGTCGAATGCAATGTAAAATGTAAAAATACCATTCACACCCAAAATACGATAAATCAAGAAAATACCACGAATAAAGAAATACGAGAACTGGAATTGGTATAAATGAACTAGGTGTTATATTATACCTAACTATAAAAGAATTTCGTCCTCGAAATTCCAAGAACAAGAAAGGATAAATAATCAAGAAGCTACAAGAATAGGTGTGGAAACTTCTGTCGGATTTCATCTTCTCATTCCAAAGTTGATTCTCCATGCGAGCGATTTCCCCAAGAAACAAGTACAAGAGGGATAACCTTGTTCTTAAAGACCTTTTCCCTTCGATCCACAATCGACATCGGCCGTTCCTCAAAGGTTAAATATTCTCTTACAGTCAGCTCCGAATGATCCAGCACGTGTGTTTCATTTCGAACATATTTACGGAGTTGAGATACATGAAACACGTCATGAATATTCGCCAAAGATTGCGGTAAAACTAATTGATACGCCACTTCTCCAACATGCTCCAAAACCTCGAAAGGCCCAACGAGTCGAGGACTAAGCTTTCCTCGACTCCCAAAACGAATCACTCCTCTAGTCGGTGATATCTTCAAGAATACCCGATCATCAATAGCGAATTCTAGAGGTCTTCTCGATGTATCGGCCCAACTCTTCTGCCGATCTTGTGCTGCCTTCATATGTTTTAGGATAGTGTTAACTTTCTCTACTGTTTGCACGTTCAAATCCGGTCCCAACAATTTCGTTCTCCAATATCGTCC
Organism: Agapanthus africanus; assembly: GCA_030015575.1. Taxonomy (NCBI): domain Eukaryota; kingdom Viridiplantae; phylum Streptophyta; class Magnoliopsida; order Asparagales; family Amaryllidaceae; genus Agapanthus; species Agapanthus africanus. The sequence continues at coordinate 282,637,173 of CM057343.1, read as the reverse complement.
CAACAAACAGGTGAACGACACTTGCGACCAAATAATACTTCGAATGGAGCCATCTGAATAGTCGCCTGAAAACTGTTATTGTAAGAAAACTCCACCAAGTGTAAATGATCCTCCCATGAACCCTTGAAGTCTAACATGCAAGCTCTCAACATGTCTTCAAGAGTTTGGATCGTTCTCTCCGACTGGCCATCTATTTGAGGATGATAAGCTGTGCTAAACATCAATCGAGTCCCCAAACTTTCTTGTAAGCTTCTCCAGAAGTGCGATAGGAAATCGGGTGTCACGGTCGGACACGATGCTCACCGGTACTCCATGCAATCTTGCAATCTCCTGCATGTACCGTTCTGCCAATGCTTCCACTGACTGACCAACTCGAAATGGTATAAAATGGGCTGCCTTGGTCAATCGATCAACAATCATCCAAACTGCATTGTTGCCCTTTGGACTCCGCGGTAAAGCCGTCATGAAATCCATGGTTATATGTTCCCACTTCCATTGATGAATCGGAAGTGGTCGCAATAAACCCGCAACCCTTTGATGTTTAGCCTTAACTTGCTGACACACCAAGCACTTTGCTACAAAGCGAGCAATCTCCTATTTCATGCCTTCCCACCAGAAATGCTGTCTTAGATCGTGGTACATCTTCGTGCCTCCTGGATGTACGGAATATGCGGAACTGTGTGCCTCCTTCATAACTTCTTCGCGAATATCTCCTTTTAGCACACACAACAGCTACCATAACGCAACGAACCATCTTCATGAATCAACAAATCCGTTCGAAGTCCGGCTTCAACTTGTTCTCGAAACTTTTGCAATTTAGGGTCCTGTAACTGCGCTGCCTTAATATTCATGATCAACGATGACTGTACTTGCAGCTGCATCAACTGTCCCGAAGAATGCGGTAGCACAATCTCCAAATTGAATCTCTGAAAGTCTTCAATAAGTTCCTTTTGTGCAGTCAACATCTGAATTGCTGGCAACCGACTAAGCGCATCCGGCACAACATTAACTTTCCCCGGATGGTACTTAAGATCAAGATCGTAGTCAGCCATCAGCTCCAACCATCTACGCTGCCTCATATTAAGCTCCTTCTGTGTGAACACGTACTTTAGGCTTTTGTGATCGGTGAATACTTCGACCCTTTCGCCTAGTAAGTGGTGTCTCCAAATCTTCAAAGAGAAAATCACAGCTGCTAGCTCCAAATCATGAGTTGGGTAATTCTTCTCATGGGTCTTCAACTGTCTCGATGCGTAAGCTATAACCTTTCCATGCTGCATCAAAACACATCCCAATCCTTTCCCACATGCATCGCTGTGAATCACCAATCCTCCGGAACTGTCTGGTACGGTCAAAATAGGAGCGGTTATCAATCTCTGCTCCAACGCCTCAAAAGCTGACGCACACTTATCCGTCCACACAAATGGTACTTCCTTGCGCGTTGAAGGGTGTTTTTCGTCACCGCATTGAGATGGGAATACGCGCACGCTTGTCAGGCGTACTACAGATTCCCCCTGCCCAGGGTAGGCCGGGGTTTAATGATTATGGGGATCCGAATCCGACAGCCGTGGACTAAGCTGCCGTTAATTACCCCCCGCCTTTGGGGCGAGGGAACCTCCGATTAACGGGTTAAACTGGTCATGCGAACTCAATGTGCAGTGTACGTGTGTTTTGTTTTGGAGGGGGGTTTAAATATATCGGGAGCCACGCAGAGTTTTTACGGGGGTCCCGCTACCCGGATAGCGGGCTGGCGGTCAAGGGGGCTAGCAGCCCCCTTGCGGGATGCGGGGCAGCGCCCCGTTAGAAATTTTTTTCTAACAGGGACAGTGTCGTGGAGTATGTGTATGTGTATATATGTATACATATGTATATATATATACATGTATATATAAATAAAGGGGGGAAAAAGACATCGAAAGGATGCGTGGGGCCAGCGCCTAGGCGCTTGAGCGCAAGCACGCCACGTGTCGGCACGTGGGCGCTTTGCGCTCGAGCGCAGAGTGCTGGAGCGCAAGCGCGCCATGTGTCGGCACCGGGCCGACTTGCGCTCGAGCGCTTGCACTGGAGCGCAAGCGCGCCACGTGTCGGCACCGGGACGACTTGCGCTCGAGCGCTTGCGCTGGAGCGCAAGCACGCCATGTGTCGGCACGGGGGCGACTTGCGCTCGAGCGCTTGCGCTGGAGCACAAGCGCGCCACGTGTCGGCACCGGGGCGACTTGCGCTCGAGCGCTTGCGCTCGAGCGCAAGCGCGCTACGTGTCGGCACCGGGGCGACTTGCGTTCGAGCGCTTGCGCTGGAGCGCAAGCACTCCACGTGTCGGCACGCGGGCGCTCAGCGCTTGAGCGCCGGCGAGAAAAAAAGGCTTTTAGCCTAAAAAATTTCTCGGAAGAGAAATCAGAGAGGAGTTGGACTCCTGAGTGTTTTTTTTTTGGTTTAGTGAAACATGTTCTTATTCTTCCTCCTCTGTTAGCTGGATCTTGGAGATCAAGAGATATGGGATTTTTTTAAAAATCTCTCCTTTTTGAGATCTAGTGACAGATCCAAGTTCCCCTTTGTGGGTTTGGTGGTGAAAAACTATTTTGTTTTATAAAAAGAAGAGTAAAACTCTTGATTTAATTCAAGAGAAAGAAGAAGGTTTTGGAACCTTGAAGAAGGAGAAAAGGTCTCAGATCTGGAAAATTTTTAGAGAGAGAAAAAAAGTCATGAGATATTTTCATTATCTTTGCCTTTATAGGCTATACACTTTACACATAGCCCCTTGGGCTTCACAAAATGGAATTTTGCCTATCCCATGGCTTATGTGCCAAATTTTTTTTTTTGCACACAAGCCATGGGCTTTACAAAAATTTGGCTTTATGCCTATTTTTCTGACATTTATCCATAAAATAAAATAAAAGAAATGCAACAAAATTATTTATTACAAAAATTTTATCTGGGCATGGAGGGAGGCCGGCCGCTTCATGTTCGGGCTCGACCCGGGCATGGGCCTACTGGATCTGGGCTTGGGCCCACTTGGCTTGGGGTTGACTTTGATTTTGACTTAGTCAACCGGGGTGTAAATTTTTACCCCAACAAATTGCCTCCCATCAATAAATGCACACAACATATGTGGGTCGTGTGCATGAAATTGATGGATCTTCTTTCACGTGGAGGCGACTTGATTCGGTTCCTACCTTTTGGGAAGCTGGCACTGCCCTTTTTACGACATGGACTGTCGATGCGGCCCTTTTGCGACTTGGACGGTCGGTTATGCCCTTTTTGCGACTTGGACGGTCGGTGCTGCCTTTTTAGCGACGTGGACGGTCGGTGCTGCCCTTTTAGCGAATTGGACGGTCGATGCTGCCCTTTTTACGACTTAGACGGTCGATGCTGCCTTTTTAGCGACTTGGACGGTCGGTGCTGCCCTTTTAGCGATGTGGACGGTCGATGCTGCCCTTTTTGCGACTTGGACGGTCGGTTATGCCATTTTAGCGACGTGGACGGTCGGTTCTGCCCTTTTAGCAACTTGGACGGTCGGTGCTGCCCTTTTAGCGACGCGGACGGTCGGTGCTGCCCTTTTAGCGACTTGGACGGTCGATGCTGCCCTTTTTGCGACTTGGACGGTCGGTGCTGCCCTTTTAGCGACGTGGACGGTCGGTTCTGCCCTTTTTGTGACATGGAATGTTGGTTCTGCCCTTTTTGCGACTTGGACAGTCGGTGCTGCCCTTTTAGCAACGTGGACGGTCGGTTCTGCCCTTTTTGCGACTTGGACGGTCGGTGCTGCCCTTTTAGCGACGTGGACGGTCGATTCTGCCCTTTTTGCGATTTGGACGGTCGGTGCTTGATTTGACTTGCTCTGCTTCTTGCAGTGTCAGGGGTAGACTTGACTTGCTCCGCTTCTTACGGTGTCGAGATTGGATTCTGACTTGCTCCGCTTTCTGCGGTGTCGGAGTGGAAGTTGAGTTGTTGATTTTGATTTGAGTTGACATCAGCATCGCTATACTGGAATATGGTACCAGAAGCGAATCATCATCCGTCATTGAGAGGATTTTGGGATTTTGGTTTTTGTTTGGCATCTGCATTGCTGCACTGGAATAATGCCAGGAGCAACTCATCATTTGCCCCCGGGAGGATTTGGGAATTGGTTTTTTTTATTATTTATTTATTTATTTATTTATTTTGGTGGGACTTTGAATGTAGTCTCACCGGTAGGACTTAGGAGAGGTTGGGATTGTTTTACGCCCGTGGATTGTATACGGTTTTGCAGGATGTATGATTCAGACCGTAGGGCCGGAAAAAATTTCGGGACTTTGTCGGCGTCTGCATCGCTGCACTGGAATATGGTACCAGGAGCGACTCATCATTCGCCGTTAGGGTATGGGATTTGGAATTTGGTTGGCGTCTGCATCGCTGCACTGGAATATGGTACTAGGAGCGACTCATCATACGCCATTTGGGGATTGGGGAGCGATGGCTTAGGAGACAGGTTTAGATCCCTATCACCTAAGGCTTTTCAATTTTATGGGCCGTGAGGGTCCCATAAAAGCATTTTCTCCCTACGAGTCGTAAGGATCCCGCAGGTGTATTTTCTCCTTAGAAGTCGTGAGGACTCCTAAGTGTGTTTTTCCTTTATGAGTCGTAAGGATCCCATAAAGGTTTGTTCTCCTCATATATCGTAAGGACACATGAGTGGGTCTTATCAATGGAGCATCATTCCCAAAGCGGAGAACAGCCGCGTAACTGGTGATTACGGTGGGGCATGGGTATGATGAGAATTATTTGAGCCCGTGGATTGTATACGATGGTCAACTTGGGGACCCACCGTAGGGCCGGGAGAATTTTGAGAAATTGGATTTTGGTTGGCGTCTGCATCGCTGCACTGGAATGTGGTACCAGGAGCGACTCATCATTCGCCGTTTGGGGACTCGGAATTTGGATCTTTTTTGGCATCAGCATTGCCGCACTGGAATAATGCCAGGAGCAACTCATCATTTGCCTTGGGAGGACTTGGGATTTGGGTTTTTGGTCGGCATCAGCACCGCTAACACTGAAGTGAAAATGCCAGGAGCGACTCATCATTTGCCGTTGCCCGTTGGGGAACGATGGCTTAGGAGACAGGTTTGGGTCCCTATCACCTAAGGCTTTTCAATTTTATGGGCCGTGAGGGTCCCATAAAAGCATTTTCTCCCTATAAGTCGAGAGGATCTCGCAGGTATATGTTCTCCTTAAGAATCGTGAGGATTCCTAAATGTGTTGCTCCTTTGTGAGTCGTAAGGATCTCATGCAGGGGTTTTCTCCTTACAAGGTCGAGAGGACTTTGCGAGTGTATTCATCTCTTTTCACGAGTTTGCGCCCTTTCGGGTTTTCACAAACTCGCCGGTAGTCCTGCTGTTTTTACTCACGGAGCCCTTTCGGGTTTTCATCCGTGCCCGTTTTGCTTGTGGACATACCGTTTATTTTTTATTTATTTTATTTTTCTTCTTTTTTTCTCTCTTTTTTTTTTGCCGCTGGTGGGACTTTAAAAGTAGTCTCACCGGCAGGATTTGGGAGAGATAGGGGTCATTTACGCCCGTGGATTGTATACGGTTTTGCAGGATGTATGATCCAGACCGTAGGGCTGATGTGCTCAATTCGCCTGCGACTTGGAGCATTCACGTGTAGTATTTCTTGAGATATCGGCCATTGATGGGTGGCAAGGGCCTTTCTCCCTCGACACTTATTAGTTGGTAGGATCCTCCGTCAAACACTTTCTCGATGACGTATGGTCCTTCCCAGTTTGGCTCGAATTTTCCCTTGGCATGTCGATTGGGGATAATCGGTCTTTTGAGGACCAACATCGATTCACCTTTCTTGAAAGCGCGGAGACGGGTTATCTTGTCATAGGCCCGTAACATTTGGGCTCGGTATAGCTCCAGGTTTTGCTGCACCGCGAGCCTCTTTTCTTCGAGCGCGTCGAGCTCTTCAAGCCGAAGGAGCACGTTTTCCTCTTCCGTCAACTCGTGTTGGATAGCCATTCTTAAACTTGGAACCTCGATTTCGAGGGGGAGAATCGCCTCCACTCCGAAGAGCAATGAGTATGGAGTAGACTGAGTTGGAGTACGGTGCGTGGTACGATATGCCCACAACGCCTCGTGAAGCTTGAGATTCTAGTCTCTCTTGTTGGCTGAAGCATTTTTCCTCAGGAGCTTGCATAGAGTCTTATTGAAGGCTTCGGCTAGCCCATTGGCTCTTGGATTATAGATGGAGGAATATTTCCAGTCTATCTTATGCTGAGTAGCGAACCTTGAGACATTGAAGCTCTTGAAAGAAGGCCCATTGTCGGAAATGATTCTTCTTGGTGTACCGAAGTGGTATAGAATATTATGCTGGAAGAATGTCAGAATATCTTTTGTTTTGACTTCTTTTAGCGGGACAGCTTCAGCCCATCTGGAGAAGTAGTCTGTCGTGGCCAATATAAACCGGTGGCCTTTGGATGACGGAGGATCAATTGGGCCGACAATGTCGGTGCCCCGGACTTCGAAGGGCCACGACGCCACCGTAGGATGCAACGGATTGGGATGCTTGTGAATGAAATCATCATGGATTTGGCAGATCTGACATTTCTTTGCATGCTCTCCGCAATCCCGTATCATGGTGGGCCAGTAATACCCAATCCGTTTGATTTGAAGTCGCACCTTGGGGCCAAATTGGTGAGCACCGCAAACGCCCAAGTGAACATCTTTCATGACCTTTTGGGCTTCGGCCAATGACAGACACCTGATCCAGAGTTGGTCATATGACCTGCAGTATAACGTGTCATTTACAAACACGTATCGGAGAGCTCTTTTCTTCAGCCGAATCCTCACAGATTTTTCTTCGGGCGGCTTATCGTATCGGAGGTACTCTATGAAGGGTTCTCTCCAATCGGGCTCGTCTTGGATGATCGAAGCTTCTTCGGCGGGACTGCTCTTCTGTTCCGCGCTTTTCTCTTCTCGTAGAGAGACTGGGGGTAGAATTTGCCGGCTCCTGACTGTGATCAGAATTTCGTCCATGTCAGGATCAGCCAGCTCCTTGGCTAAGCGAGCGAGTATGTCGGCTTTTCCGTTCAACGCTCTGGGGATTCTCATTAGTTCAATATGAGTGACCCGTTTCATGAGTTCCACCACCCGGCTTCTGTACTGAGCTAACTCGGGTTTGTATATCTTATAGTCGCCGCTTACTTGGTTGACGACAAGCTGGGAGTCACCGTAAAGCCGTAGCCGAAGGATTTCCATTTCTATGGCGAGCTCCAAACCAGCTATCAGAGCTTCATACTCAGCTTCGTTATTCGTTCGAGGCTCGGTGAGAGCGAAAGAACGCTGTAGGGTTCCCATTGATGGTGTGATGAACACCAATCCTATCCCTGCATTTATCTCCGGGACGCTTGATTTACTGGAGGTCCTTATTGATGAGGCTCCATCAAAGTAGAGCTCCCAACATGGCTCATCTTCCTCGAGGTGCAGCACTAGTTCGTCGGGTAACTCACAATTTAGGGGCGACCCTTCTGGTATGGGATGAGCAGCGAGAAAGTCTGCAAGAGCTTGCCCTTTTACTGCTTTCTGAGGAGTGTAAACTATGTCAAACTCAAGTAGCATAACAGCCCATCTTGCCATTCTGCCGGCTAGGCTCGCTCTGGTCATCAAGTGTTTGAGCGGGTCGACCTTGGAGATCAGCATAACCCGATGAGTGAGCAGATAGTGCCTTAGCTTCTTCACAGCAAATATCAGAGCCAGGCATTGCTTTTCGATTGGGGAATAGTTGTGTTCCACCCCGACTAGAGTTCGACTGAGGTAGTAGAGGGCATTTTCCTTTCCCTCCTCGTTATTCTGGGCAAGGAGCGCACCGAGTGACTCATCTAGCGCGGCAGTATAGAGAATCAACGGTTTATTTGGAATGGGAGCGGCCAGCACTGGAGGGTGCAACAAGTACTGTTTGATGCTTTCGAACGCTGCTTGACATTCGGCATCCCAGATAAAAGGAGCTCCTTTCTTCATGAGCTTTGACAAGGGCCTACATCTCCCCGATAAATTTGAGATAAACCTCCGTATATAAGCAAGCTTGCCTTGAAAAGATCTTAGCTGCGTCAGACTCTTCGGAGGGGGCATCTCCATGATGGCCTTTATGTTTGATGGGTCAACTTCGATCCCTCGATGTCGGACTATGAAGCCCAGGAATCTTCCCGATGACACGCCAAAAGCGCACTTCAGAGGATTCATCTTCAGATCATATTCCCTCAGTCTGGTGAGAACGGTCCTAAGATCTTGGATATGATCGGCCTTGGTTTTATTCTTGACGACCAGATCATCAACATAACATTCAACGACTTTATGGATTAGGTCATCAAAGATATTGGTCATTGCCCTTTGATATGTAGCACCTGCGTTCTTCAATCCGAACGGCATTACCTTGTAGCAATATATTCCGATCGGGGTTCGAAATGCTGTGTGTTTCTTATCCTCAGGCAACATCTTGATCTGATTATATCCAGACGAGCCATCCATGAAGGTGAACAGTTCGTAATTTGAGGTGTCATCGACCATCATTTCCATGACCGGTAGCGGGAAGTCGTCTTTAGGACATCCTTGTTGAGGTCCCTGAAATCGACACAAACTCGGATCTGCCCATTTTTCTTCTTCACTGGGATTATGCATGCGAGCCAGTCCGCATATTTCTCTTCCCTGATGAAGCCGGCATCGATGAATTTCTTGGTTTCCTCGATGACCGTTTCTTCCAACTCCCTTCTCATTCTTCGAGGAGCTTGTTTGACTGGCTTAGCATCAGGAGATATAGCCAGCTTATGCACGGCTACTTCAGGGGAAAGGCCAGGCATTTCTTTGTACGTCCATGCGAAGCAGTCGACGAACTCATGCAGCAGGGCAATTATCTGCTCTTTCATTTCCTCCGACAAGAGTGAGCTGATGTAGGTCGGCCTTGGATTATCGGGCGTTCCTAAGTCAATCTCGGTTAGCTCATCAAAGGTTGCTTGTCCGCCATCTTCGAGCTCTTGAGGAGCTTCTTCTAGCTCGGCTATCTCGTCATCATCATTTGATCTTTCGCTGGCCTCACCAACATGGATCATGTAGCACGCTTTGGAATCAGGTTGAATGTAGCCTATGCCCCGTCTATCTGGAATTCGTCCATCGATGAGTGCTCGGACCTAGGGCGGATACCATAGCCCTTCGTAAAACATTGCTTCAGACTCCGTTTGATATAACCGGCATCCGCACTTCTTAAAGTATTCCCGCATCTCGGGTGCATAGTATCTAGGATTGAGGACGGCTCTTATGCCTCTCTCATAGGGAAGGCACGCGACAGAAAGATCGTCCGGGTGCACAACGGGGTTTGACCTGTAAAACAGGATGCCCTTCTGTCCATTTTTCCTCCCGGGGACGTAGAAAGTTTTCAGCTGGTCCACGGTGGAGACTGACAACGCATCGAGCTCTTTGCACATCTGCTCTGGTACCTTTGTGACGGATAGGGACCCTTCTGCAACTTCGAAGGTCTCTCTTAGTTTCGCTTGCTGCATGGGGGTCCAATCTGCGCAGCTGTTGCACGGCAGGTCCTCTTCTTCTGACTCTTCAGTGTCACTGCCAAGATGAGTGTGGACTTTGCTGCTAGATGGGCCTTCAGCATCAGATTCGTCCGTATCGCTACCGAAACGAGGGCGAGTTTACGGAAAGACGGACTTCCAGCGTCGGACTCATCAGTGTCACTACCGAAATGCGGGCGTACTTGGGCGTTTTTGCTTTTGAAAGTGACAGCCGGCTCAGATTTTCCTTTGAGTCTTGGGGCTGCTTTATTCTCAATCAGTTGTGGCTTAGCATTTTGGTGGTTCATAAAGTACCGAGAATCTTCATATCGGACTTCATGCACACCGAACGGCTGGATGTCTCCATCAATGCGTCTTTCTTCGCCATTTTTAGTATACTTCATGCATTGATGAGAGTTGACAGGACGATGCCGTAATCGTGGAGCCATGGCCGTCCCAAGAGAATCTTATAAGACGTGTCCGTATCGATCACGTATATCTTAGCTTCGGTCTGCAGATCCCCGAATTTGATTGGCAGAGCTATGGACCCCAGAACTTGCTGGCAATTTTAGTTGAAGCCTTGAATGACAATCCTTTCCCTTGACAGGTGTCGGACGTCCATTGACAAACTCTTCAGCATCCGCAAGTTCATGATGTTCACTGAAGACCCCGGATCAATCAATATGCGATTAATCCGATCTCCATCGATGTACCCGGTCACGTAAAGCGGCCGATTATGCTCAGCCGTTCCCAGTAGCAAGTCTTCATACTTAAATGTGACTGCGGCGGCATGCAAAGCGTTCTGGGCTTCTTTTATATTAATATCCGCAAAGTGAGCCTGATACCGCTCGGGGTTTTATAGAGCGTGAATGAGAACATCTCTAAGCTCCTTAGATAGGACCAAGGCGTCGTAGATGCTCAGGAAAGACGGAAGCTGCCGGAGATGTGCCAGGACATTATAGTCCACCAAGGAAGGACTTATGTTTTCATCAGCCAGTTCTCTGCCATCTTCTTCATAGCGACTTCTTTTTCCTTCCCTTTTGGGGCGTTGCCCTGATTTGGCGGTAGAGCCCTGCCGCTTCTGAGCTGGATTTGATTAGCCGTTGTGGCGAGCTCCTCGTCCTCTTCAGAAAAACAGAGCTCCTCTTCTGAGTCGCTGCCAAGATGGATGGCGTAGCAGGTCACTACTGGGATCTCTTCATTGGAGTCTTCTTCTAACTCCTCCAGAATTTCAGCCGCTTGTACAGGGAAGAACTCCTTCAATTGAATCAATGTTCTTTCCTTTTGTTCATATTCTTCAAGGGAATCGATATATTTTTGAATGGTCGATCTCCCTGCAGACTCTTTTTCGCGCCGAGCTGCACTTTTCTTCTTCTTGAGCTTCTTGGATTTTGAGCCTGATGGAGCCGCATTGGCAGCTGGACTGGTAGGCTTCTTCTGTCCTTTCCATTCCATCCTGGGCTCTTTCTGAAGCAGCTTTAGCAACTTCTTCGTCTTATTAGATATGTGCGTACTCTACGGAGGCCGCGATGAGTCAGTTTCGTTTGTCAGGGCAGCAGGTTCAGCTGTCTGCTCCCAGAAGGCTTCAACTTCTGTCTGTATAAAGTTGGCGGTTGCAACTTGATTGTTCACCAATACGCTTTTGGACAGCTCGATCTCTCCAGCCTTGTACTGCTTCTCGACCCAGTCTTTGAAGATATAGCAATCCTCGATCGCATGGCTCACTACTCGGTGGTACGGGCAATACAGAGGATTGTCGGTCATTTTTGCTTCTTGGGGTCTTTTCGACTCCGGCAATTGTAGGCCGTTGTTCAAGGCATCTTTAAATATCTTGCGGACCTTGTCCCTTCTGAAGGAGTAAACCTTGTTCTTTTTCTCCTCTAGGGAAGGCCCATCTCCTCCCAGCAATGGCTTTCGAGACCGGTTAGTTTTGGATTCGGACGCCCTTCGCTTTTCTTCATTATCGGACGCATTGAAGACATTGGTACTGCTGGAACTCCCGCTTCTACGGTTGTCGTCCCGCTTGCTTTTCCAAGTTTTCTCTCTCAGAGAATCCGGCGGGGACTCTTGCTTCGAGCGTTCCAGCATTTGGACTTTCTTGGTTAGCTCCTGAAATGTCTTGAGGCCCACCGTACACAAGAATGGGACCATCCAATTGCTGAGGTTCCCAATGAGAAGGCTGACGGACTGGTCCTTCTCCAGCGGCGGTTCGCACTTGACTATGAGATTACGCCATCGAGCGATAAAGTCGGTGTTGCTTTCATTCTTCCCCGGCTTGGTCCTCACAAGGTCGGCAATAGAGATTTTATCACTGACGCTCATGAACCTTTGCCGAAACAGAGACTCCGTTTGGGCAAAGGTAATGACGGACCCGTCTGGTATACTCACGTACCAGTCGAAGGCGACACCGGTCAGGCTGTTGATAAACTGACGAAGAAGGAGCGCGTCATTGCCCCCTGTATTTCCGCACGATGCTTTGAAGTGGGCGACGTGCTGATTTGCATTCCCCGTTCCATCAAATCTTCTGAACTTAGGAATGACGTAGCCGCTTGGGAACTCAATCAGATCGTACTGCGTGGGATATGGCCGCCCACTACTACTGATTTCTTTCTGAGCTTCAGCTTCGGCCACCAATGTTTTAACCTTGCTGGTGACCAAATCCATTATCCGATCCTGTGTTAGCGGGATAGTGCTATCTGGGGCCAAGGCATCCCCAGAAGCAAAGTGTGGCCGGCTTTCATGTGGCTCGACCAGTCTTGGACCCGAAGGAACAGGCATTGGCTGCCTCGGATTGTCATCACCCGGCTGATTAGTAGTGGCTTGTGCTTGATTGGGAGGCGCTCGAGCAATTTGAGCCGTAAGCTGCATCACCACGTTCGTTAAGTCGTCAATCTTCGAATAGAGCTTGGCCATCTCTTTATCTTTGCTCCTGAGCTGTTTTCGAAGCTCTTGAAGCAGCTCTTGCTCCGCAGTCCTGGGGCGGAAAGTCAGCTCTTCCTCGCTGTCCGAGCTTGACTCTGCATGGACCGAGGGGTCTTTCTTCCTATCATCCTCATCGAGAGGGTTTTCTTCATCCAGCGGGGGCGGCTGTTCTTGGGCGGCGGCAACCACATTCATGCCAGATTGGGCTTGGGATGTGGTGGCCCCATCCTTGCTTTTGCTGCGAAGGTTGTCGCTGGGGCGCCCTCCCGCCATATAGACCGTATGGATGATATATCCGGCCGTCTTTCTATCATTGGTGGCTAATTTCACGGATCGCTGTCTTGACCCCCTTGCTTCGGTAGCTGGTAGTCTATTGAAGGCGGCTGGCCTAACCAGGTTCTTGAATGGTGCTGGCGCTTCTTTTCTGGGTTTGCCCCACTGCTTTCATGCAGCACAGAGTTCTTGATAGACACTAGAAGAGACAGTGTCATACTTTTTCTGTTAGGGCCGGGACACGTCTCTTTGTGGCACTGTTCGGACCGCTGTCTTCTTGATTCTGGCGGTCATGGCATTTTTCTGAACCCACTTCAGAGGCTTGAAGGAATTGCTGATTCTTACGTCCGACTCAGCCGTCGTCGCGGGACAACCCTGCACTTGGAACTTCACACGATTCCATTTGGCCGAAGCCTTGGCCCTCTTGTTGACTCGATACCTGAGCCGCTTCTGCCTTAACTTTTCGGTTCTAAGCACCTGGCAGACTTCGGCTCTTTGGGAAGACGCCGCAGACCGGGCGATGGAGGGCCTTGGAGATGTTAGTGCATATGCCCTAGAGGCCATTATTGTATCATACTAGATTGTATATTACATAATGGAAGCTTGGGATATTCACAGTTATATATACAGTCTTGCTAAAAATGGTAGTATGCTACTTGGTTTGTGTCTACTTTAATATGTGCATATGTTTCTTGTAACGTATCACTTATACATATTAGTAGAGCCCATAGGATCTTTGCTTGATTACCAACGTCGTGATGGCAGTCACATTAGTGGGGGCTGGGTAGTCTGTAAGCAACATCCTATACAGGTGTCACGACCCGAAAGTACGGAACATGACCGGCACTTAGATTACGAAGCGTCTAGAGGCGCCACGTGACCTAAGTAAACCGAAGCCCAGAAATCTAAACCATAAAAGAAGAAAAAGAAGAAAAGAAAAGAAAACAAGTATAAAAACATCAGCAAATTTTACCAAAAATTTCGGCAGAGTCTCCTCTGTAAAAACTGGCCCCCAAACGGGTACAACAAGTATAATATACATAAACAATAAAAAGCATCCCCAAACGGGAGCTAGCATCAACGCCAATAGGCGGAAACAACCACAACAGGCACAATAATATACAACGCCAAAGGGCGAGGCTCAAAACTCAAAAGAAAACAAAACCACCAGATCAGAATAATACATGCGCGACTCTAAGGTCGAAATAAAAGACTGGTCCAATAAACTTATCAAGTAATACAAGTGTGGTTGATGGAGCTTACTAGATACAAAGGAATGAATAAAATACAATGGTGGTTCGGATACAAGTGAACCAACCTACCGTGCAAATCACCCTGAAATAAAAGATGTGCCAGCAAGCTGCCCGGGAAACCTGTACATCGAACCTGTAAAGAATTTGGCACAACGGGGGTGAGTTGCCAACTCGTGAGTAGAAGACATCTACGAAAAGAAATCGAATGCACGACGCTATCCTAGGTCATAATAATACACTACTATATCCCAAACATCTAGTAATAGCAGGGTAATACTACGTGTAAGTGCAAATACTCCGTGTCGTGTCAGTGCCCCATATAGTACTATGTCATATGAATGGATATGCATGCACCACGAATGTAAAATAAACAAATCCTGAAATCCAGGTATATCTGTATAAGAAATCTTTATCTGTTATCATAGTAAAGTGTGTATAAGCATCTGAAATCTCAACAATGAAATCCATGGAAATCCGTGTCAAGCATCGACACAAATATGTAAATCTCAAGTCTCATAGTCTCAATACCTCGGGCTCCGTCAGTCCGGATCGGCCCATATCATCAAATCTCATGACAACGGTCGGTATCCTCCGGATATCCGCCGCGCCAGACATCACCGGTAGGTAGCCTTCCCCTGCCAGGCTCATCGTCTACAACTCGATCTTCTTGCCCCGGGGTACCATACCGGGCCCACCATGTACCCGAGACGGTTCATCCACTCCTTGAATCGGGTCTCGAAATCCAACAGAAAACATGAAATACTCATGGTGGACGACACATACATCACGAGAAAACCGCATCTTATTTTGAAAAGAGAAGAGGAGAGAGAGAGAAGTTTTTTATATATTTTTGCGGTTTTCCCCAAAAATCCAGAAATCTCATAGAAATCCAAATCTCAAAATCATGAGTAAGTATATGATAAGTGTCGGCATATGCCCATACTACTGTGCGATAACATGAAATATGAATGCATGAATGTCTAAGTAATAAATATCATGTCTTATACTAACATCAGAGAGTAATCACAATATTATATCGGTTTAGTTGTTAACTGATTCTATCAATAAAAGATAATATGATCTAAAGTGTACGTGACATAGCAATTACCGATGATGATGTGTGTGAGCCGGCAAATAAGTGTGCGTGGAATATGCGCATCATCGGTAATGGTGCGGGTGTCCTAACAGGTAAGGTTTATACTGATTATAGCAACATATGTAAGAACATGCATCATGATAATTACAGTATGAATGTAAATACAGATGTGCATTATCCACTCCTCTGCGAGATACGAGTACAACTACCACTATGTGAGTCGAACCAAAACCAGTGTCCATCTAACATCCTAAGGAACTAAACCTAATAGACTAGTCAGTAGGAAACTAGAGTCTACCTAAGGTGTGAATCAATATCTCTAATAGTCGGCGATCCCGCCTCAATAGCGTCACGTACGTAGTACGGCTTCCTCGAATCAAGAGTGCGGATCGATCATCAAATCTAAGCCTCGTACGGTAAAATCCATCGTACGGCATCCCAGTATCGGGGTACGGTCAAGTATCTCCTAGGTGTCTCATTATTCGGAATGTGTCATCATCAACACATCTCATGATCAAGGTGCTAAACTATAATCGCATACATCAATCATATATCATTGCCATCATGGAATAATCATTAGTTTATCCTCAGAAATATCATGTCACATGTATCATGTTGTGATTAAGTCATACTTATATGATATCGGCATCAGGTCACACCAATATAATGTCGTAATCAAGTTATACATATATCATATCGTGATCAGTCACAAGTTACAGTCCGGGTACTATTCTAGCATCCCATCTAGGGTCATTACTAGGGTCCTGCTCAGTAAGAATCTAGGGTCACATCGGGTTTTCCTAATGTCAATAAGTACTATTCCTATTCTACGTTGCGGGGGTGCTAAACGCCATCCACCCGACTTCCCCCCGTAGATATACATCTACTCACCTGGTCCATGTCTGCCGAAGACGGTGTCGCCATCCTCCTCTTCATCGCCCGCAGTCCACGTGAGGGGTACCTAAACGCAAACATATAAATAGTATCGTAAACCGAATCACATACAAAAGTCAAACGATACAAGGAACAAGCATAGGTTAAAACCTATGTCCCGTCCACGCAAAAGAACCAAATACCGCTCGATATCGGCATACAAACTCCGATGGATCGAGATAACATCAACAAATAACTTGTAGTTTTAAAACACATTACTTATACTATAAAACATGATTAAATCCATCGAAACCCTAAAATCCATCAAACCGTCCAATTTCGTAAAAACCGAAATTGCCAATTTACCGTTTTTCATCAAAACTTGACATTTAAATAAAACCAATAGTTATAAAACTCATTATATAGCATAACTAGACTATACAAACCATTACTATATTTTTAGTACACAAATTTATATTAATTTGAAATTTCTAGTTTGCAACATTTAACAATTTTCAACATTTTTCAAGCAAAACACCACAATTCCACCACAAAACATGATTTGCATGAATTAATGTATTAAACCACAATTCATAATGATAATGATTCAATGAAACCATAAATTATATTTTTAATCACATTTATTTAGAAATTCCTAAAATCTAGTTTACAAAATAATAGCATTTTATTACTATTTTCCCAATTATCAAAGTAATCTAGTGATCAAACTAAGTTTTTCATTCAATTAATATGCTAATATCCTCATTAAAACTACCATCTAATGATAACAACCTTAATAAGAATTTTATTTTACCCACAAACACATTTTAGAAAAATCTAGTTAGCTAAATAGTTTAATTAAAACAATTTCGATAAACAATTTATTATACCACCACCATGCAAGAATTTTTCACTCTAAAAGATGTTAAACTAGCTATTATAACCCTAATTAATTAATAAAAACCACCTCTTGAATTTGCAAACCCTAACTTGAATTTTAGAATTTGCAACTAGAATTAATCTAATTAATCTAATTATGCTTTAAAAGAAATATCTAATAGAAATAAAACAAAAGAGAAGGATTTATACCTCCACAACCTCATGTCCAAACTTGAAAATGAGCCTCAAAAATACATGCTTTCCCACTCCAAAATCCATGTAAAGAAGAGTAGAGAATAAAGGGTATGAAATAATTAGGATTTTGTGGAAATTTAATTGGATTTTTGAAGTATTTTTGATAAATTTTGAAATAAAATGAAGTGGGAAATGGGGGGGGCAGCCATGGGGGGTTTGTGGCTGGCCTTGGTGAGGTGAGGGAGAGAAATAATAGGGTGTGATGTTGTGTAGAACTTTCAAGAGAAGAAACATCACATAAAGTATTTTCATGCTTTATTTAATTATTTATTTATTTATTTACTATAGCAACTTAAGAAAGCTCTAGAAAATAGGAAAAATTTGCAAATAATTTTTGCATGATACACACTAATTTATAATATGCCATGGTTCATTTTTACAAATTAAAACCATTTAAATTTGTAATTTACACTAATTTAGTGTAAAAATAAAGCTTATGTTAATATTTAAAATAATTAATTTAGGAAAAATATTTTATTAAACTAAAAATTTATAAGTGGCTAAATAAACACCATTTACTAGTAATTTCATAATTAAAATAGATATTTTAAAAAAATATAATGAAAACAATCACGGTTTGGTTTTACGAAAAATACATTTTACTTTACCGAAAATCCTAAAATTCACTTAAACACTTTTATTCATTTAATTATTTATTTAATCATTTTTAACACGTTAAAATCTTCCCCCCTTTTAGAAATTCGGTCCCCGAATTTAAATTAAAACTCCCCCTCCAAATACTAAAACGTTTAGCAAAACATTCAAATCGTCGGGGCTCCGAAATCATCAATACATAACAAAAATCAACTCCGTCAAGCATAACGCAATCATCGGAGTTATGGCGAGAATAAAATATCAAAACTCAATATGAAAACCAACATAATATACATCCATCTACAACTTATATATAGTGTGCATCATAGTGAAATCACCTAAATATCATAATAAAGAAACATACGAAAACCCCTCTTGAAAATCGCCGTGCAATGCACGTGTCACGGCATAAGTAGCAGACGTTTATTTTTTTTTTTAAATAACTATATATATATATATATATCTTTTATTTAACATACACGTCCCGCCTGGTTACTAAATCAAATAATAATGATTATGAAAACATACTACTCAAACTAAAATCAATCCCAATCACATCAATAAAATGTCATGTGCGTCCGGTGCGCACTGAAATCGAAACCAAATGCAGAAACCATGAATACCCACAAAACAAAACTAAGTGCAACAGGTGTGCACCAAAAACATCTGTCAAGTGCAACGGGCGTGCACGACTCGCTATCAGGTGCATCTAATCTGCACAAAACCCCGATTTAGTGCATCTGGTGTGCACAAAATCGCATCAAGTGCGCCAAGTATGCGCAAGAATCCTAATCAGGTGCACATGGTGCACGAAAACATACATCGAATATCAAAATCAAAATCACAGTACAAAAAAGCATGAAAACTAGGTCGAAACATATGTCAAAATCATGTGTAACTCCTATGCACGAAATCAAATCAAAAATCTCAAAATATATAAAACCAAATCAAGTGTACTGGGTGCGTACTAAACCACATCAATACAACTGATATATGAAACACAGATAGAATGAAGGTACCCACAGGAAATACCAATCGTAGAACAAAGTCCTCAAAATACAAAAATCCAATCAACGAAAATAGGAAATTCAAATCACTAAATCACAATCGTAAACACTATCGTCAATGTGCGCCTATTTCCTCTGATGTCGACTGCTTCGAACTCGTTCTTTCATAGGTGTGCTGACTGCGCTACCAACGGCAATACTCATGTCTAGAGTCTCCCACATAGTCGATCCCTTCACTTGATATCCGGACTACATTAAAATTTTCGATCGATCCATCAAAATCCCATAATTCCCCGAGAGCTCAACACTCAAGTACAGTTTAAAAATATCCGGTACATACCCCAGCATCGATGATCCAGCCGTAGAAGGGCAAACCCAAGCCTCACTAATGGCACCGCGGAACTGCCGTAAACCCTAAGGTTCAAGGGCGTTCTCGTGGTCATTATGTCGAGTTAGGGTTTCATTCTTCTAGAGGGTCCATCGAAATACCTGCATGTTCTTCCGAATACTTTAAACTTGGGAAAATGGTTTCCTGATAATCGTTCGAACCCTTTAACTTCATCCGGACGGCATATGAATACCCTTCGTCCGCACGCTAAGCAATGCTTCAATCCTCAAGAATAACCAATACTCTAATGGTTATCGCATTCGAGCAGCAGCTCCCTCTGCCCGTGCGCCCGTGGTAACAGAACCACCCTCCGACATCGACGAAGATAGATCAAAGGAACGAAAGAAATACGGTGCAAACAATGAACATCCTAAGGCTCCTTAAGCAGAGTAGCGTATCGTAAGTATGCCGCGGACCATACCCACGGTACGTTACTCTACCTAAATCGCCTACTCCATCAACCAAGGGTCACCTAAACTTATACAAGGTTAAACCTAGGGCTCTGATACCAACTTTGTCACGACCCGAAAGTACGGAACGTGACCGGCACTTAGATTACGAAGCGTCTAGAGGCGCCACGTGACCTAAGTAAACCGAAGCCCAGAAATCTAAACCATAAAAGAAGAAAAAGAAGAAAAGAAAAGAAAACAAGTATAAAAACATCAGCAAATTTTACCAAAAATTTCGGCAGAGTCTCCTCTGTAAAAACTGGCCCCCAAACGGGTACAACAAGTATAATATACATAAACAATAAAAAGCATCCCCAAACGGGAGCTAGCATCAACGCCAATAGGCGGAAACAACCACAACAGGCACAATAATATACAACGCCAAAGGGCGAGGCTCAAAACTCAAAAGAAAACAAAACCACCAGATCAGAATAATACATGCGCGACTCTAAGGTCGAAATAAAAGACTGGTCCAATATACTTATCAAGTAATAAAAGTATGGTTGATGGAGCTTACTAGATACAAACGAATGAATAAAATACAATGGTGGTTCGGATACAAGTGAACCAACCTACCGTGCAAATCACCCTGAAATAAAAGATGTGCCAGCAAGCTGCCCGGGAAACCTGTACATCGAACCTGTAAAGAATTTGGCACAACGGGGGTGAGTTGCCAACTCGTGAGTAGAAGACGTCTACGAAAAGAAATCGAATGCACGACGCTATCCTAAGTCATAATAATACACTACTATATCCCAAACATCTAGTAATAGCAGGGTAATACTACGTGTAAGTGCAAATACTCCGTGTCGTGTCAGTGCCTCATATAGTACTATGTCATATGAATGGATATGCATGCACCATGAATGTAAAATAAAAAAATCCTGAAATCCAGGTATATCTGTATAAGAAATCTTTATCTGTTATCATAGTAAAGTGTGTATAAGCATCTGAAATCTCAACAATGAAATCCATGGAAATCCGTGTCAAGCATCGACACAAATATGTAAATCTCAAGTCTCATAGTCTCAATACCTCGGGCTCCGTCAGTCGGATCGGCCCATATCATCAAATCTCACGACAACGGTCGGTATCCTCCGGATATCCGCCGCGCCAGACATCACCGGTAGGTAGCCTTCCCCTGCCAGGCTCATCGTCTACAACTCGATCTTCTTGCCCCGGGGTACCATACCGGGCCCACCATGTACCCGAGACGGTTCATCCACTCCTCGAATCGGGTCTCGAAATCCAACAGAAAACATGAAATACTCATGGTGGACGACACATACATCACGAGAAAACCGCATCTTATTTTGAAAAGAGAAGAGGAGAGAGAGAGAAGTTTTTTATATATTTTTGCGGTTTTCCCCAAAAATCCAGAAATCTCATAGAAATCCAAATCTCAAAATCATGAGTAAGTATATGATAAGTGTCAGCATATGCCCATACTACTGTGCGATAACATGAAAATATGAATGCATGAATGTCTAAGTAATAAATATCATGTCTTATACTAACATCAGAGAGTAATCACAATATTATATCGGTTTAGTTGTTAACTGATTCTATCAATAAAAGATAATATGATCTAAAGTGTACGTGACATAGCAATTACCGATGATGATGTGTGTGAGCCGGCAAATAAGTGTGCGTGGAATATGCGCATCATCGGTAATGGTGCGGGTGTCCTAACAGGTAAGGTTTATACTGATTATAGCAACATATGTAAGAACATGCATCATGATAATTACAGTATGAATGTAAATACAGATGTGCATTATCCACTCCTCTGCGAGATACGAGTACAACTACCACTATGTGAGTCGAACCTAAACCAGTGTCCATCTAACATCCTAAGGAACTAAACCTAATAGACTAGTCAGTAGGAAACTAGAGTCTACCTAAGGTGTGAATCAATATCTCTAATAGTCGGCGATCCCGCCTCAATAGCGCCACGTACGTAGTACGGATTCCTCGAATCAAGAGTGCGGATCGATCATCAAATCTAAGCCTCGTACGGTAAAATCCATCGTACGGCATCCCAGTATCGGGGTACGGTCAAGTATCTCCTAGGTGTCTCATTATTCGGAATGTGTCATCATCAACACATCTCATGATCAAGGTGCTAAACTATAATCGCATACATCAATCATATATCATTGCCATCATGGAATAATCATTAGTTTATCCTCAGAAATATCATGTCACATGTATCATGTTGTGATTAAGTCATACTTATATGATATCGGCATCAGGTCACACCAATATAATGTCGTAATCAAGTTATACATATATCATATCGTGATCAGTCACAAGTTACAGTCCGGGTACTATTCTAGCATCCCATCTAGGGTCATTACTAGGGTCCTGCTCAGTAAGAATCTAGGGTCACATCGAGTTTTCCTAATGTCAATAAGTACTATTCCTATTCTACGTTGCGGGGGTGCTAAACGCCATCCACCCGACTTCCCCCCGTAGATATACATCTACTCACCTGGTCCATGTCTGCCGAAGACGGTGTCGCCATCCTCCTCTTCATCGCCCGCAGTCCACGTGAGGGGTACCTAAATGCAAACATATAAATAGTATCGTAAACCGAATCACATACAAAAGTCAAACGATACAAGGAACAAGCATAGGTTAAAACCTATGTCCCGTCCACGCAAAAGAACCAAATACCGCTCGATATCGGCATACAAACTCCGATGGATCGAGATAATATCAACAAACAACTTGTAGTTTTAAAACACATTACTTATACTATAAAACATGATTAAATCCATCGAAACCCTAAAATCCATCAAACCGTCCAATTTCGTAAAAACCGAAATTGCCAATTTACCGTTTTTCATCAAAACTTGACATTTAAATAAAACCAATAGTTATAAAACTCATTATATAGCATAACTAGACTATACAAACCATTACTATATTTTTAGTACATAAATTTATATTAATTTGAAATTTCTAGTTTGCAACATTTAACAATTTTCAACATTTTTCAAGCAAAACACCACAATTCCACCACAAAACATGATTTGCATGAATTAATGTATTAAACCACAATTCATAATGATAATGATTCAATGAAACCATAAATTATATTTTTAATCACATTTATTTAGAAATTCCTAAAATCTAGTTTACAAAATAATAGCATTTTATTACTATTTTCCCAATTATCAAAGTAATCTAGTGATCAAACTAAGTTTTTCATTCAATTAATATGCTAATATCCTCATTAAAACTACCATCTAATGATAACAACCTTAATAAGAATTTTATTTTACCCACAAACACATTTTAGAAAAATCTAGTTAGCTAAATAGTTTAATTAAAACAATTTCGATAAACAATTTATTATACCACCACCATGCAAGAATTTTCCACTCTAAAAGATGTTAAACTAGCTATTATAACCCTAATTAATTAATAAAAACCACCTCTTGAATTTGCAAACCCTAACTTGAATTTTAGAATTTGCAACTAGAATTAATCTAATTAATCTAATTATGCTTTAAAAGAAATATCTAATAGAAATAAAACAAAAGAGAAGGATTTATACCTCCACAACCTCATGTCCAAACTTGAAAATGAGCCTCAAAAATACATGCTTTCCCACTCCAAAATCCATGTAAAGAAGAGTAGAGAATAAAGGGTATGAAATAATTAGGATTTTGTGGAATTTTAATTGGATTTTTGAAGTATTTTTGATAAATTTTGAAATAAAATGAAGTGGGAAATGGGGGGGGCAGCCATGGGGGGTTTGTGGCCGGCCTTGGTGAGGTGAGGGAGAGAAATAAGAGGGTGTGATGTTGTGTAGAACTTTTAAGAGAAGAAACATCACATAAAGTATTTTCATGCTTTATTTAATTATTTATTTATTTATTTACTATAGCAACTCAAGAAAGCTCTAGAAAATAGGAAAAATTTGCAAATAATTTTTGCATGATACACACTAATTTCTAATATGCCATGGTTCATTTTTACAAATTAAAACCATTTAAATTTGTAATTTACACTAATTTAGTGTAAAAATAAAGCTTATGTTAATATTTAAAATAATTAATTTAGGAAAAATATTTTATTAAACTAAAAATTTATAAGTGGCTAAATAAACACCATTTACTAGTAATTTCATAATTAAAATAGATATTTTAAAAAAATATAATGAAAACAATCACGGTTTGGTTTTACGAAAAATACATTTTACTTTACCGAAAATCCTAAAATTCACTTAAACACTTTTATTCATTTAATTATTTATTTAATCATTTTTAACACGTTACAACAGGTCCCTGGTCGTTGGATTATCGAGATAGGGCATCGATATTCCGGAGTAGACTAAGTGTGTACGCTTCTCATCCCAGTTGGGGAGATGGTCTGTCCCACAGCCATCAGTACGTCGTACTAGAGATAGTATGCAGGTGCTCGTTAGGTTACGGGTACACCGGACAGGACTCGCAGGGGAACTGATTGGTTGGTATTATACCCATCGTCAGTTAACAGTTCCCAGATGACATGAGTACAGCATAGTCCGCAGACTTGACACTGCTACTTCGCCTCGAGTGTGTCCCACTGTTCTTAGATTACTACCCTACCACGGCTCAAAGGAGTCGTGCAAACAGGTAGCAGTTGGGTGCAGTCCCGAGCACTTGGAGGCAGTAGTGGTTAGATAGGATTCGTCTCTCCCGGTATTGGGAGATGATATCGCGCTGTGTCAGAGAGCCATTACGCAAATTCCCTGGCCAGGGCAAGCGAGATATACTGGTAGGTTCCAGTAGCTTCTCAGGGTGTAATGGGCTTCACTCTGACACGACTTATACAACTATTAGGGGACCGACGCTTGCCGCCCCCTAGGCTTAATATGCGATAGTCTTAGACGAACAGACCGGACTATATGGAGATTGTCATATCAGGCTCAGCAGGGATTCGGATGGTTTTCCTCATCGGCCTTCTTATCGACATCTACCTGGGGACCGTTACGTACAGCTAGTGCCGCTTGCGATCTGTTGTTAAACCCACTGCCAGCGTAGTGTCGAGTCTTTAAAGTCCTACACAGAGAGTTTCCCTGCTCCAGGCGAAATGATATAGAGGTCGTATGGTTTTACGACAAGGGTTCGGACGCGTACGTGTGTTTACGCACGTACGACTTTTCGGACAGTTTTTACCAGCCGGCTTTAGTTTATACAAGATTCTAGTATCGGGTTATTGGATTTATACAGTCTAAAGTTTTTCCGTGTTTTCACGGATTGGAGGGGCATTCTCGTAATTTGTCGGGAAGCTTCTAGAAGAGTGGTGACTAAGGGGTTAAGGCGGCATTGCATTAAATGAGATTAGTGACTCATTTGTCTGATTCATCCATGTCATTAATGCATCATAAATGCTTAATGACTCATGGTGATGAATCACTCATAGATATTTATGAAGCATGGTTGTTAATTCAATTATTTCATTTTTGGATAAATAATAATGCTTCATATATATTATGATAACATCATTATCTCATTTTATTCTCATCTTCACCTTCTCTCTCCTCAAGCTCACTCTCTCTTCAAACCCTAACCCTAACCTCTCATGAGTTGAGATCAAGGGTTGGCTAGACTAATACATCTATAACCTCACTCTATATCCCCTAGGTAGCTTAGATTAGCACTTTAAGCAACCTAGTTATCTCAAGTTTGAGATTGAGCTTGGCGTAGGAGCTTTCGGGTGGATCGTCTTTGATTCGAGGAGGCCGTTGAGGTGCCGATGTTCCAAGGAGCCTACGAGGAGTGGAGGACCGCGATGAAGACCCCAAGGACTAGTATCGTGAGGTATAACTTCGTATCCGAGTAGTTTAACCTCTAGTTGTTTGTTAGCAATGGTTTAGAAACGATTCATGCGCTCAAGTCTGTAGGGTTCCTAGGCACACTATAGAGGTCTCACAAGGCATCGATCATGCCAATTTAAAATTTTATGGGTGCCGAGAAACCCTAATACGGATCGTCGGCTAGATTTCTAGGCGAAATACGAATCTAGTTAACACTTTAACTAAAGGAAGAGAGCTACAACCTTTGTAGATCCGGTTATCCACTTCCTTAGCTCCATGTAGGCATCCTCTTGCTGTCCATCTCGAATCCCGAACTCATACGTCGGCTTCATCGGAGATTTGGGCGGACTAGGTCGTCGGCTTCGTGCCGAAGATGATCTACGTCGAGGCATCACAAGTTCAAGCTCCGACTTCACAAAGTTGTGAAACTTGTGAAGAAAACACCCAAAACAACTTGGCAAGAGGTAGAGGGTGAAGAAATAGGAGGTGGGTTCACTTTAAAATTGGATTTCTCTCACTTTAGCTCAAGTTGCCATTGATGGCATCAAGCTTTTTTCTTGAAGATGAAGATGAAGAAGAAGAAAGAATATGATAAGTGTTGAGATAAAATAAAATAAATCAATACTTATCATAATGTGAACCATAGTTAAGTGTAGAGAATTAACTAAGGTTAGAAGAATGGTTAGGGTTTAGTGTGAAGACAAAATGGTCACAAAGTCAAAGCTTCATGAAGCTTCAACAATGTTCAAGAATGAAAGCAACCATTTTGTATTCTTATCCCATTCCTTTTCCAAAAATGAATAAATAAAAGAATGGATAAATAAAAACCCTAATCACTTTCTTAACCTAAGTTTAATTCTATACACTTAACCAAATGAGCATGCATCATCAAACATGATACAAACATGTGCACAAAAGTATATCACATATACAATTTGCACATCAAGTGAGAATATCCATTTAAAGTGAACCAATACTAGTTAATGCAAAGTAATATATCAAATATATAATTATACATTAAATCATTAAATCAACATTTGATTCAATGATCCGGTCATGTCGCACATAACCGACTAGAATCCAATGTATCGATTTATCGAATCAATGATTCGATAACTAGGTCATATCGAATATAACCAATCGAAACATATATCGCGAGAATGAAATGCGGTATCACATACACGCATTGTTCTCGGTCCTGCACATATCTCATATGCGCTCCTATTTCGTTTCGCTTGAGCCAGGAAACCTCTGTGTAGGACTCTAAAGACTCGTCAATACGCCGGTAGCAGATGATGATCATATCAAGCATCCGCAAGCCGCAAGCGGTCTGCTAAACGTAACGGCCATCCGGGTATTGAGCGATCAGAAAATCGACGAGCTAGCCCGCTCACACTCCTGTGAATCCAACCAGTAACACTTACCGTACAGTCCGGTCTGTTCGTCTGATATGTCGCATATCAAGTCTAGGGGTGGTAAACGTCCGACCCCAATAACCGATAAGTCGTGCCGATATGAGGCTCATAACGGGTCGAGAAACTACTGGTAACACTTACCAGCAAATCTCTGATCAGCCCGGGCCAGGGACTTTCCTGTTACGGCCAATCGAGCACAGCGCAACATCAACCCCCAATACCGGGAGAGACGAAACCCCTCCTATCGCTCATTGCCTCCATGTGACTCGGGACTGTACCTAAAGACCACCGTTTTGCACGCCCTCATAGACGTGGTAAGGTGGAGATCAAAGCACAGTGGGAATCACACAAGACTCTATGACGATCTCGGGTCTACGGACTAACCTGTACAAGTGTCACCTGAGAACTGCCATCTGACGTGAGGTATAATACCATCTGGGAGTTCTCGGCGAGTCCGTCCAGTGTACCCAGTCTCCACTGAGCACCCGTATACCATCTCTGATGTCAAACACCAATGGATATGGGATCATCCATCGCCCATCTCATGGGTCGAGAAGCGTATACGCTAGTCTACTCTAGTATATCGATGCCCCGTCTCGATACACCCACGACTAGGGACCTTGAAGGATGTACTTATGGACTACCATGTCCCCACTAGTATGATCTGCATCATAGTCCAGGTAGTCAAGTACACATCCTAAGGGCTTTACCAACATGTAACTATAAGACAGTATAAAGAGACTAGTATACATGTTAAGATAAAAAGCAACCAGATAGCATACTATCATGTCGAGCAAGATAGTCATCTCTATATATGTCCAAGCATCCAATATAATATACATCATCTGTACAATACTGGCCTCTAGGGCATACATACAACTAACAATCTCCCACTTGCACTAGGGCCAGCTGCTGTAGTATCGCATACCGAGCATCCCGAAGAGTCTCTCAAACTGTATCTGGGGAATGGCCTTCGTGAGTGGATCCGCCGTGCTGTTCTTCGTGTCAACCCTCCTGACCTCGATCTCCCGGCGATCAACTATCTCCCGGATCAGGTGATACCGCCTCAGAATATGCCTGGATCGCTGATGGGACCTGGGTTCCTTGGCCAAAGCCACCGCTCCATTGTTATCGCAATACAAAGGTATTGGATGCTCGATGGATGGAACCACTCCAAGTTCAGCAATGAACTTCTTGATCCAGACAGCCTCTTTAGCAGCATCGTTGGCAGCGATGTATTCAGCCTCCATCGTCGAGTCTGCCACGGTTTCCTGCTTGGAACTCTTCCAGCTAACCACCCCTCCGTAAAGGGTAAAGACAAATCCCGACTGCGACTTAGAGTCGTCCTTATCACTCTGGAAGCTCGAATCGGTAAAGGACTCCACTTGGAGTTCTCCGTTACCATACACCAAGAACATATCTCTAGTCCTTCGTAAGTACTTGAGAATGCTCTTCACAGCTGTCCAGTGACTCTCTCCAGGATCAGCTTGATACCTGCTCACTATACTTAGTGAGTATGCTACATCGGGTCTGGTACATAACATCGCATACATGATAGAGCCTACTGCCGAAGCATAGGGTATCCCTTGCATGCGAGCTCTCTCCAAATCAGTCTTGGGAAACATCTCTTTGGAGAGAGTGACTCCAGAGATCGTGGGCAAGTTCCCACGCTTGGATTCTTCCATACTAAACCTCTTTAGTATGGTGTCAATGTACCTGGATTGGGACAATCCCAATATCCGTTTGGATCTATCTCTATAGATCCTGATTCCCAATATGCAGGAGGCATCACCAAGATCTTTCATTGAGAATCTTTGTGATAAGAAGAGCTTGACCGATTGCAGCATAGGAATATCATTTCCTATCAAGAGTATGTCGTCCACGTACAATACGAGGAAGACAACCTTACTCTCTGCCACCTTCTTGTAGATACAAAGTTCATATGGATTTTTGACAAAATCAAACTCTTTGATAACGACGTCAAAGCAGATGTTCCAACTCCGCGATGCTTGCTTTAATCCATAAATGGATTTAAGCAGCTTGCACACCTTCCCGCTGCTCCCACTGTCTACGAAGCCCTATGGCTGAGTCATGTACACGCACTCTTCTAAATCACCATTTAGAAAGGCGGTCTTAACATCCATTTGCCAGATTTCATAATCATGATAAGCAGCGATGGCAAGCATGATCCGGATGGATTTAAGCATAGCCACTGGAGAAAAGGTCTCGTCATAGTCCACACCTGGTCTTTGACGAAAACCCTTTGCTACAAGTCTAGCTTTGAAAGTCTCCACTTTCCCATCTACACCAAGTTTCTTCTTGAAGATCCACTTGCTCCCAATGGGTTTTACCCCTTCAGGAGCAACGTCCAAAGTCCATACTTTGTTGGTGTACATGGATTCCATCTCGGACCGCATAGCATCCAGCCATTTCACTGAGTCCCCACTCGTGATGGCCTGCTCGAAGCTAGTTGGGTCATCATCCTCCATGATGCAATCCTCGCTCCCACCATCCATGAGAAAACCGTAGTATCTCTCAGGTGGGCGAGGAACCCTACTAGATCGGCGGAGAGGCTGAGGTTCATCGGGAGCTACTGAATCCTCTTGTTCCACTAAATCTTCTGTTGTGTTTTGTTCAGCTGGAACCTCTTCCAGTTCTACCTCAGAGCCACTAATTTCTTTTGCAAGAAATTCCTTTTCTAAAAAGGTGGCATGTTGAGCAACAAACACTCTTTGTTCCTCACTGTGGTAGAAGATATACCCTCGCGAATGTTTGGGATATCCAACAAATTTACACAAAACAGATCTTGCCTCGAGTTTGTCCGGTTTTTGTCTTTTGACATAGGCCGGGCAACCCCATATCTTTATAAAATTAAGATATGGTCTCTTCCCTTCCCATATCTCATATGGTGTGGTAGGCACAGATTTGGTGGGAACCCTGTTCAGTAGGTATGCTGCCGTTTCCAGTGCATATCCCCAGAAGGAAACAGGTAACTCAGCTACACTCATCATAGACCGCACCATATCTAATAGGGTGCGGTTTCTCCGCTCCGATACACCGTTGTGCTGTGGTGTATATGGAGGAGTTAGCTGAGAGAGAATCCCATTCACTTTTAGGAAGTCCAGGAATTCAATGCTCAAGTATTCTTCTCCTCGATCAGATCGTAGGATTTTAATACTTTTTCCGGTTTGGTTCTCAACTTCTTGTTTATATTCTCTAAATTTCTCAAAAGATTCTGATTTGTGTTTCATCAGGAACACATACCCGAACCTAGAGAGATCGTCAATGAATGTAATGAAGTACGAAGAACCATCCCTGGCATGTGTAGACATGGGACCGCATACATCACTATGTATAAGTCCCAAGAGTTCGGTAACTGTCTCTCCGTGTCCCGTAAACGGAGTTTTGGTCATCTTGCCCTTGAGACATGACTGGCAAGCGTCATAAGATGAAAATTCAAAAGGATTTAAATATCCATTCTTATGCAACTTGGCCAGTCGTATCGTATTGATGTGACCCAGTCTACAATGCCACAAGAAGGATTCGTTCAGTTCTGAACTCTTCCTCTTGTGTGTGTTTGTTATGCTCAGAACTGTTGATTGGTTTAGAACATAAATGCCATTGCACAACGTGCCTGATCCAACCAACTTTTGGTTACGGAAAATGTTCATAACATTGTCCTGTAATACAAAATTATATCCCTCTTTACTCAACAAAGAAACCGATATAATGTTGCATATCAGGTTCGGCATGTAATAGCATTCGTTCAGAACCAATGTATTACCAGTTGGTAATACAAGGTGATATTCCCCGACAGCCTTAGCTGCAACAATTGCACCATTTCCAACTCTAATGTCTTTATCACCTTCTCCAAGTTCTCTACCTTTTCTAAGCCCATGTAACTGATTACATATATGGGATCCTGACCCGGTATCTAATACCCAGGACGTAGAGCAAATGGAGAAACAGTTCTCTGTAACGAACACACCCGAAGAAAATGCATCACCATGTACTTTCTTCAATTGGGTGGCATGGGAATCCTGGTATTCCCCTATTTCCTGTTCATTCCTATAACTCTTATAAGAAAGAACGGAACCAACGTTCTCCAGCACAGTATAACATGCGGGTTCGGTCAATACATCCATATTATTATCTTCATTAGGGCATGAAATGGTCGCTACCTGGAGAGAGAGAGAAGAAAACACTTTAGCGTATGCTCGTGCAAGATCAGATTGGTTATTATCTTATCTAATCAGGATGGCTCCCACTGCTTTTTATCAAATCTTCCTTCAAACCCTAAAAGGAAAGACTAGCCGGGATTAATTACACACTACAAGTTCGCCAATCTTTCAGCCAGGCCAGTGTCGGTACTTTGAGGGAGGTCCCCCGTGCTTTCGCACGAACCTAATTAATGTAAACCTCGTTTTCCCAGAGGCGTAACCTCGTTAACACCTTTCTAGACACCTACTTGATCGGCTAATTGTAATATGTAAAACTCTCCCAGGAGTAACTCTTACTCGCAGCGGGTATCGGGATCCAACTATCTCATAGAAGGTATGCAATCTCATTGCAAATTTCAACACTTGAAATTCCCGATAATATTTTGCCCCAAGCATCCTATGACCTTGACGGAGGTCAACAAACCACAGGGTGCAAGTCAAGTTCAACCCGTCATTTCTTGATTGAATCAAACCCACCCGCACGACCCTTGACGGAGGTCAACAAGGTCGTACAACTACCCTAATCCAATCTGCATCATATGCATAAGCAGATAAATGCTATTTAGCTACCGCACACTACGCCTTGACGGAGGTCAACAAACGTAGCACGAATACTAAGTAGGATTTATCTGAAATGACGGAGGGCTACGTCAGGTTTTTTCTGAAAACCTATTGCGTAATGAACTTGATATCGTTATAGAATCAAATGAAGTTTTGAAATGGAGTGATCTTGAGGCTTTTCTAGTTTTGCTAAAGGAGTCACTCCCGGCGAAGGGATCTCGGTCCTTTCCTCGTCGAATGAGGTGCGGGATATATCATATATATCGCTGTGCAAAGCAAAAACTCTTAAAAGCAATCAAAACCAAACCGAGTTTGTAGCATCTGCCAGTTATTGCTAAAGGAGTCACTCCCGGTGAAGGGATCTCGGTCCTTTCCTCATCGAATAAGGTGCGGGATATATCATATATATCGCTGTGCAAAGCAAGAACTGTAGCTACCTTTTTTTATTTAAAATTTGATTCCACAACATCTTAGGTTTCTTTTCTTTCATTAATCACATTAATGAAGTCCCATCATTTATGTACCTAAACATCACAGATAAATACGACGTACACTTATGCCATCCGCATTCGCCTCGATGTCCCCTCGTGCACCGTTAGGTTAGGTAACTAACGGCAGAGCAGGGCAGGGCTAGTGCGGGTGTAAAACATAAGTAACGTCTATATAATATATCATATATACTATATACTGTATCCATCACAGAACATCACATGATCACATCACAGATATCGCAGCAGAAGAAACATATGAAATATTGGATATACTAGGACGTCCGTGTTTTCAATACGAGCCAGTATAAAACACGGATTCCACGGTCGTGATGAATAGCCAATCCCACACCCCTAGACCCCTACGAGAGCGGCAAGCAACCCTGCCAATTCTAGGGTTAGGAGACCCGTACTCGACTCCTCGAGTTGGTCTCCCACTGAACCCCAGAACCCGGTTACTTGTGCTCCTCTCCTTGGGTCTATCCTAATGCGGAAAAGTAAATAATATACAAAAGGCGACAACTTCCGCTACCTGGAAGTGTCCCAAATAAAAGAATATTACATACAAGTTTTTACATGAATGAAAATGAAAAACACTCATCTCACATAAAAACCCCCGGCTATTCGAACACGACGATCCAATATAACATATCCAGCAACACATAACATCACATGTCATCAACGTAAATAAGTATGCATACCCCAATTGTCGTTAACATATAGCAACGAAACCGGCGATATCACATATTACACTTACGGTCACAGAAAAGAAAGTGTAAAACTACAACAGTTGGAATCCGCAACCTCTTTAGACATCACATGCCTAATCAAATGAAATACTTAGACATCACATGCCTAACAGTTATAAACCCCGCATTTTAGTCCCATTATCGAAAACTCTTTTCGATATCAAGTGAAACCAAACTGCTAGATTTATAACATTCATTCAGTTATCACATAACTGTTTGTGAATTCCAATTATTGTATCACATTCCAGATAAACAGAAAATGTTAAACTTTCCGATCGAACAGTCGAATACCCAAGTTTTCCCGATACAGCTCAACACATGAAATAAGTCTAACAACATTCAGTTCGTGCCTCAGTACCAACGGTCCAGCCATAGAAGGGTCAAGCCAACGCCTCACATGTGGCACGCCGTACTCCCCTAAACCCGAAGGTTCAAAGGGCAGTTCAAGACGGTCACATAATCGAGTTAAGGTTTGTTGTCTTCTAGAGGGTCCATCGCGTTACTTGCACTACTTAGAACGTCGTTAAACTACTGAAAAATCCAACACTTGGAAATTTCCCGACAGGGGAAAAATTGGGTATTTATATCCGGTCGAACTTTTTAACATATTCTAAAAATTATCCGGAAAAACACATAGACAAAATTTGATAATCCGATCGAACTATCGAAGCTCCAAGACAACCCCAGAAAATGCAACTCTTGAATAAATTTTAAAAATTCCCAGGAAAACCAGCACTGGAAAATAAGAATTACTATGCAGAATTCATTGTTTAATGAGGCCGTACGGCCGGGGAACCGCCGCATGAGCTATGCTCATGCCGCGGAACCGCGGCGACTTGGTGGATTTGGGCTGTCAAATTTCACAGTAACTCTTAGAATCACCTGCTGATTTTTCTGCATATTTTTAATTTGGAAAAATCCCAGATTTTAGAAAATGTACAGAGAGCATTTTGTGAGTTAGTGTTTCGATTCGTTCGGACTTCAAACTCGGTCTAGACTTCGCCTAAGGCTCTAGCTAGGCTCTGATACCACTGTAGGGTTCCTAGGCACACTATAGAGGTCTCACAAGGCATCGATCATGCCAATTTAAAATTTTATGGGTGCCGAGAAACCCTAATACGGATCGTCGGCTAGATTTCTAGGCGAAATACGAATCTAGTTAACACTTTAACTAAAGGAAGAGAGCTACAACCTTTGTAGATCCGGTTATCCACTTCCTTAGCTCCATGTAGGCATCCTCTTGCTGTCCATCTCGAATCCCGAACTCATACGTCGGCTTCATCGGAGATTTGGGCGGACTAGGTCGTCGGCTTCGTGCCGAAGATGATCTACGTCGAGGCATCACAAGTTCAAGCTCCGACTTCACAAAGTTGTGAAACTTGTGAAGAAAACACCCAAAACAACTTGGCAAGAGGTAGAGGGTGAAGAAATAGGAGGTGGGTTCACTTTAAAATTGGATTTCTCTCACTTTAGCTCAAGTTGCCATTGATGGCATCAAGCTTTTTTCTTGAAGATGAAGATGAAGAAGAAGAAAGAATATGATAAGTGTTGAGATAAAATAAAATAAATCAATACTTATCATAATGTGAACCATAGTTAAGTGTAGAGAATTAACTAAGGTTAGAAGAATGGTTAGGGTTTAGTGTGAAGACAAAATGGTCACAAAGTCAAAGCTTCATGAAGCTTCAACAATGTTCAAGAATGAAAGCAACCATTTTGTATTCTTATCCCATTCCTTTTCCAAAAATGAATAAATAAAAGAATGGATAAATAAAAACCCTAATCACTTTCTTAACCTAAGTTTAATTCTATACACTTAACCAAATGAGCATGCATCATCAAACATGATACAAACATGTGCACAAAAGTATATCACATATACAATTTGCACATCAAGTGAGAATATCCATTTAAAGTGAACCAATACTAGTTAATGCAAAGTAATATATCAAATATATAATTATACATTAAATCATTAAATCAACATTTGATTCAATGATCCGGTCATGTCGCACATAACCGACTAGAATCCAATGTATCGATTTATCGAATCAATGATTCGATAACTAGGTCATATCGAATATAACCAATCGAAACATATATCGCGAGAATGAAATGCGGTATCACATACACGCATTGTTCTCGGTCCTGCACATATCTCATATGCGCTCCTATTTCGTTTCGCTTGAGCCAGGAAACCTCTGTGTAGGACTCTAAAGACTCGTCAATACGCCGGTAGCAGATGATGATCATATCAAGCATCCATAAGCCGCAAGCGGTCTGCTAAACGTAACGGCCATCCGGGTATTGAGCGATCAGAAGATCGAGGAGCTAGCCCGCTCACACTCCTGTGAATCCAACCAGTAACACTTACCGTACAGTCCGGTCTGTTCGTCTGATATGTCGCATATCAAGTCTAGGGGTGGTAAACTTCAGACCCCAATAACCGATAAGTCGTGCCGATATGAGGCTCATAACGGGTCGAGAAACTACTGGTAACACTTACCAGCAAATCTCTGATCAGCCCTGGCCAGGGACTTCCCTGTTACGGCCAATCGAGCACAGCGCAACATCAACCCCCAATACCGGGAGAGACGAAACCCCTCCTATCGCTCATTGCCTCCATGTGACTCGGGACTGTACCCAAAGACCACCGTTTTGCACGCCCTCATGGACGTGGTAAGGTGGAGATCAAAGCATAGTGGGAATCACACAAGACTCTATGACGATCTCGGGTCTACAGACTAACCTGTACAAGTGTCACCTGAGAACTGCCATCTGACGTGAGGTATAATACCATCTGGGAGTTCTCGGCGAGTCCGTCCAGTGTACCCAGTCTCCACTGAGCACCCGTATACCATCTCTGATGTCAAACACCAATGGATATGGGATCATCCACCGCCCATCTCATGGGTCGAGAAGCGTATACGCTAGTCTACTCTGGTATATCGATGCCCCGTCTCGATACACCCACGACTAGGGACCTTGAAGGATGTACTTATGGACTACCATGTCCCCACTAGTATGATCTGCATCATAGTCCAGGTAGTCAAGTACACATCCTAAGGGCTTTACCAACATGTAACTATAAGACAGTATAAAGAGACTAGTATACATGTTAAGATAAAAAGCAACCAGATAGCATACTATCATGTCGAGCAAGAAAGTCATCTCTATATATGTCCAAGCATCCAATATAATATACATCATCTATACAATACTGGCATCTAGGGCATACATACAACTAACAAAGTCCGTGTTACGAAGTTTTGATAATCGTTTTTCATATATTCCGCCTCCCCGCAAGTTCGTGGGGTGCGTGACAAGGACTTACAGTGGTATCAGAGCCAACTAAACCATTACTAGCTTGTTATCAACTAATTAGAAGTTCGATCGACGGAAAACACGAAAACAAAACCCTAACCCCTTTTCAGTTTCTGTTAATTTTAAACATGTCTGAAAAATTATTAGATATGACTTAAAATTCACAGCAGGGAAATATAAGAATACTGGGAAAATACGAGGCCCTAACTCGGCAAGATGACCGCAGATCCGCGGCAAGAAGGTGCTTTTGGCCGTGGATCCGCCGCCGAGTCAACGCCGAGTTGACTCGGATTTGCTCTGTTATTCATATTTATTGGTGTTTTGGTTTCCTGTATGCTCTATTTCTACCCAGGTTGCTTCAGTGCAGGTTTGCTTTTGGGGTAGACACGGAATATGGTATTCGATCGATGTTCTAAGATATTTGCTAATTGGGTTTGTATCTGTAATGTTTAATGTGTTCGTAAACCTCCCCTAACTGCTAGTATGTCAGTTGGCTGGGGGTTGCACAATTCTGAAATGTTTACTGTTTGTGTATATGAACTGTGTTGGACTGTTGTGATGATTAGCCGGGGTTTGAGATGTGTTTAATATTCATTCATTCAATGTAAATGTAATTTGATATAATATTCTTTTACGGGACACATCCAGGTTGCGGTTGTAGCCACCGTTGTATTATTATTTCTTTTTACTGTTTTTGCTCCTAGGATAGACCTAAGATGGGGTACACAGACTACCGGGTACGTTGAAGTGTTTAGTGGCCTACTCACATTGTTGAGGGAGACCGCTTCACTTCGGGTACTTGGCGGGTAGTTTGCCGTACCTGTAGGGGTCTAGGGTGGGGTAATGGCTATTCATCACAACTGTGTAATCCGTCTTTTATTGCAGGCTCAAAGCAAATGCAGATTGCTAGTAAATCCAATAAAGTTCATCTGTGATCTGGAATGCTTATTATTGCGTCTGACGAATGTACAATATCTATATATGATAGCTATTAGACGTCACTTATGTTTTACACCCG
Source organism: Agapanthus africanus (assembly GCA_030015575.1). NCBI lineage: Eukaryota > Viridiplantae > Streptophyta > Magnoliopsida > Asparagales > Amaryllidaceae > Agapanthus > Agapanthus africanus. The sequence goes on along the minus strand of CM057343.1, from coordinate 282,600,074 downwards.
CGCTAGCCCAGCCCCCGCTCTGTCGTTAGTAAAGTAACCTAACGGGTGATGACGGGACCCAGTGGCGAATGCGGATGGCATAAGAGGACGTGGTATTTTTGTTGTTTTCTGCAATGATAGGATAACTGATGGGACGCATTATTATAATGCAAAGAAAATAAACCAAAGTCAAATCGTTGGAAAAAATTTAAAAGAAACCACTCGGTTATTTTAAAAGAGCGGAATTTTTAATTGCGGAGCTTTAACCACTCCTTTCAAAAAGTATCAGGTTCCTTCGATTATATCAAGTTCACTACGTTCACGATTTTGCCAAAACCATTCGTAGCCCTCTGTCATTTCATTTGGGTATTCAGTAGTATTCAAGCTATGTATATTTGGCCCTTAGTCAAAACATAGTGTTTGGTAGCTGCTGGGGTATTCATTTGTTGCATAGATAGATGCGTTGGTTTGGGACAGTCGTATTACTTTTCTTGGCCCTTAGTCAAGAGTATATACAGGTGGGTTCAAATTAACCTGGATAATGACGGGTAGAACTTGACATGTGACTTATGACATATTTGGCCCTTAGTCAAAGTCATAAGAGCATGGGGAAAAAATCCATATCAGGAGTTTCTAAAGAAACTGGAATTTGCTAGTGTTGCATACCATTTTGGAGTTTGATGAATGTTGGTAGGATTCCTTCAACATTATCATACGATGATATTTTGGATCCCGATCCTACTGTGAGTATATACTACTTATCAGGAGATTCGTCACTTAACGATCAATGCTATAAACCAAGTAGATGCCTAGAAAGGTGTCAGCGGGGTTACGCCCCCAGAGAAAAGAGGTTATTTAATTAAGGAACTTCGCGAAAGCGTTGGAAAACCTCCCTCGAAGTATCGACACTGGCCTGGCTGAACGGTTAAGCAAGTATTGTACAGTGAGAATTGTCCTGGCTAATTCTTCTTTTATGGTTTGAGGAAGGATTCGAGAAACAGTGGGAGACATCCTGTTTAGATAAATTAAAAACCAATCTAAACTTGCAACAGCATCATGCTAAAATGTTTTCTTCTCTCTCTCTTAATTGCAGCGACCTTGTGACCACACATAGGTTACATCTAGATAACAATTTGACTGAATCTGACTTATATGACTGGCAAAGGTCTGTCCAGATATCCATTGCCTATGACAAGCTGGACCACCCTATTACTACTCAAGATCCCGCCGTCCCAGGTCCAGTTTCCACTGTTGCGGATATGGATATCCGTCAGAAAAGGGAAAAAGATAAATCGAAAGCTAAGTGCCTCGTGTTAGCTTCAGTTGATGGTGTATACCAGAAGCAGCACGAGAAGATGGACTTGGTTTCCATCTTTCTCCATAACAAAGATTTATATGGAGAGCAATCTCATATCACTAGATATGAAACCTCGAACGAATTAATTCAAGCGAGGTTGGCTGACGGGTCATCTGTAGGGGACAACATCCTTACAATGACTAGCTGTATTGATGAGCTCCAGGGCCTGGAAACCACGTTGGAGAACGAGTCAGGTACTGACTTGATTCTACAGTCTCTACCTTCTACCCTGAAGGAAACCAGGGAAGCAGAAGGAAAGAGAAGGGCAAAAGTTTCAGGACTTAATGTAGTAAAAGAAGGTAGTTCCTATTATTATGGGATTGGACATTGGCAGAAAGATTGCAGGGCTTTAGAAGCCAGTAACCAGGATATGAAGCATGTTGTGGCTTCAACCTCAAGTGTGTTTGTAATTGAAGACTGTATGTCAATAAACTCTACTTCCTGGGTACTAGATACCGGAGCAGGATCTCATATCTGTAATTCATTACATGCTTTGAGAAACAGTAGAGTTATAAAGGTAGGTGATTGGTCTCTCAGAGTTGCAAACGGAATGACAGTGAACGCTGAATCCGTGGGAGAATATCGCCTAGGTTTGACAAGTGGGCATATATTGATTTTACGTAACTGTTTATATATACCTAGTATGACTTGTAATATCATATCAGTGTCCTCACTTTCGAGAGAGGGATATGATTTTACATTCGAAAGCGATGTAGTTAACATCCACCTAAATCAAGTTCCGATTGGGTCAGGTACATTAGATAATGGTATATACGTATTAAGTCAAGCTCAGGTCTTCAATATCCAGAACACTCATAAAAGAAAGTCTCCAGAGAAAAATCAGGCTTTCTTATGGCATTGTAGACTAGGTCATATCAATGAGAGAAGGTTGACTAAGTTACATAGAGAAGGATATTTGAATCCGTTCGAATATCAATCTTATGCTACTTGTGAATCTTGTCTCAAAGGAAAGATGACAAAGACTCCGTTCACTGGACACGGAGTAAGAGCAAGCGAGCTCTTAGGACTCGTACACAGTGACGTGTGCGGTCCAATGTCTACACATGCGCGAGGTGGTTATTCCTATTTCATTACTTTTACGGATGATTTCTCTAGGTATGGATGTTTCTTCTTAATGAAGCATAAATCCGAGGCTTTTGAGAAATTCCAAGAATATAAGAATGAAGTGGAAAAACAAACAGGCAAGAGTATAAAGACACTAAGATCTGATCGAGGTGGTGAATACTTAAGTGCCGAGTTCCTGGGTTACTTAAAAGAGAATGGAATTCTCTCTCAGCTTACTCCTCCATACACACCACAACATAATGGTGTATCGGAAAGGAGGAATCGAACCCTATTGGATATGGTTCGTTCCATGATGAGTAACACTGAGTTACCGCGGTCATTCTGGGGATATGCACTAGAATCAGCTGCATATCTTTTGAACCAGGTTCCCACCAAGACTGTGCCTACCACACCATATCAGATGTGGAGTGGGAAGAAACCCTATCTTCAGTATCTAAAGATTTGGGGATGTCCGACTTATGTTAAAAAGCAGCATGCGGACAAACTCGAGGCACTATCAGTACTATGTAAGTTTGTGGGATATCCAAAGAACTCCAGGGGATATCTATTCTATTACGCAGAGGAACAAAAGGTTTTTGTTACTCGTAATACCCATTTTCTAGAATATCAGTTTTTAGAAAAGGAAACTAGTGGGAGCCAAATAGAACTGGAAGAAATTCCAGAAGCACAAACTACTACTGAAAGTTTGATAGAACCAGAAGTTCAAGAAGAACGGGACATCCCGACGCCACTCCACAGAAGTAGTAGGCAATCTCATCCGCTCGAGAGATACTACGGTTTTCTCATAGACGGGGATAGAGAGGATTGCACTATTGACTATGATGAGCCTACTAGCTTCCAGCAAGCCATTCAGAGTGGTGACTCAGTAAAATGGCTGGATGCAATGCGGACCGAAATGTTGTCCATGTACACTAACAAAGTATGGACTTTGGACATTGCTCCAGATGGGGTAAAACCCGTAGGATGCAAATGGATCTTCAAAAAGAAGATTGGTGTAGATAGACAGGTTGAAACCTATAAGGCTCGGCTTGTTACAAAGGGTTTCCGTCAAAGACCTGGTTTGGACTATGACGAAACCTTTTCTCCAGTGGCTATGCTTAAATCCATTCGGGTCCTTCTTGCTATTTCTGCCTTCCACGATTATGAAATCTGGCAGATGGACGTAAAGACGGCCTTTCTAAATGGTAGTTTGGAAGAAAGCGTCTATATGGATCAGCCAGAGGGATTCATTCAGAGTGGGAGCAGCGGTAAAGTATGCAAGCTGCTTAAGTCCATTTATGGACTAAAGCAAGAATCACGGAGTTGGAACATCTGTTTTGATGATGCTGTCAAAGAATTTGACTTTATCAAAAATCCAGATGAACCATGCATATACAGTAAGATTGTAGGGAGAGCTGTAGTATTCCTCGTCTTGTACATGGATGACATTCTCCTAATAGGAAATGATATTCCTATGTTACAGTCAGTCAAAAGATTCTTGTCATATAAATTCTCCATGAAAGACCTGGGTGATGCCACCTACATTCTGGGGATCCGGATCTATCGTGATAGATCAAAGAGGATGTTGGGACTTTCGCAGTCCAGGTACATAGACACCATAGTGAAGAGATTCAGTATGGATGATTCTAAGAGCGGTAACCTACCAGCTTGTCACGGAATCACCCTCTCCAAAGAGATGTCTCCCAAGACTGATTTGGAAAGGGATCGCATGTCGATTATACCCTACGCTTCTGCGGTAGGCTCTATAATGTATGCGATGTTATGTACCAGACCAGATGTAGCATACGCATTGAGCGTTGTAAGCCGGTATCAAGCAAACCCAGGGGAGAAGCACTGGATAGCAGTAAAGAACATTCTCAAGTACCTGAGAAGGACTAAGGAGATATTCTTGGTGTATGGCGGAAAAGACCTCCAGATGGAGGCCTTTGCCGACTCCGGCTTCCAGAGTGACAAAGATGACTCCAAGTCCATGTCGGGTTATGTCTTTACCCTCAATGGAGGGGCGGTCTGTTGGAAGAGTTCCAAGCAGGAGACCGTTGCTGACTCAACAATAGAAGCAGAGTACATAGCTGCTTGTGGTGCCGCAAAAGAAGCTGTCTGGATGAAGAAGTTCCTCACAGAACTTCAGGTGGTTCCTTCCAGTGTTGGTCCAATACCTCTGTATTGTGACAACAATGGCGCTATAGCTTTAGCGAAGGAACCCAGGTCCCATCAGAAGTCCAGACACATCTTAAGGCGGTATCACCTGATCAGGGAGATCGTAGATCGCCGGGAGATCGAGGTGAAAAGAGTAGAGACAGAGAATAACATTGCTGATCTATTCACAAAGGCCCTTCCTCAGACGCAGTTCGAGAGGCTATTCGAGATGATAGGTCTACGATATGCCAGCTCATGGCCCTAGTGCAAGTGGGAGATTGTTAGTGCATATGCCCTAGGGGCCATTATTGTATCATACTAGATTGTATGTTACTTAATGGAATCTTAGGATATTCACAGTTATATATACAGTCTTGCTAAAAATGGTAGTATGCTACTTGGTTTGTGTCTATTTTAATATGTGCATATGTTTCTTGTAACGTATCACTTATACATATTAGTAGAGCCCATAGGATCTTTGCTTGATTACCAGCGTCGTGATGGCAGTCACACTAGTGGGGCTGGGTAGTCTGTAAGCAACATCCTATACAGGTCCCTGGTCGTTGGATTATCGAGATAGGGCATCGATATTCCGGAGTAGACTAAGTGTGTACGCTTCTCATCCCAGTTGGGGAGATGGTATGTCCCACAGCTATCAGTACGTCGTACTGGAGATAGTATGCAGGTGCTCGTTAGGTTACGGGTACACCGGACAGGACTCGCAGGGGAACTGATTGGTTGGTAATATACCCATCGTCAGTTAACAGTTCCCAGATGACATGAGTACAGCATAGTCCGCAGACTTGACACTGCTACTTCGCCTCGAGTGTGTCCTACTGTTCTTAGATTACTACCCTACCACGGCTCAAAGGAGTCGTGCAAACAGGTAGCAGTTGGGTGCAGTCCCGAGCACTTGGAGGCAGTAGTGGTTAAATAGGAATCGTCTCTCCCAGTATTGGGAGATGATATCGCGCTGTGTCAGAGAGCCATTACGCAAAGTCCCTGGCCAAGGCAAGCGAGATATACTGGTAGGTTCCAGTAGCTTCTCAGGGTGTAATGGGCTTCGCTCTGACACGACTTATACAGCTATTAGGGGACTGACGCTTGCCGCCCCCTAGGCTTGATATGCGATAGTCTTAGACGAATAGACCGGACTGTATGGAGATTGTCAAATCAGGCTCAGTAGGGGTTCGGATGGTTTTCCTTATCGGCCTTCTTATCGACATCTACCTGGGGACCGTTACGTACAGCTAGTGCCGCTTGCGGTCTGTTGTTAAACCCACTGCCAGCGTAGTGTCGAGTCTTTAGAGTCCCACACATAGAGTTTCCCTGCTCCAGGCGAAACGATATAGAGGTCGTATGGTTTTACGACAAGGGTTCGGACGCGTACGTGTGTTTACGCACGTACGACTTTTCGGACAGTTTTTACTAGCCGGCTTTGGTTTAAGCCAGATTCTAGTATCGGGTTATTGGATTTATACAGTCTAAAGTTTTTCCGTGTTTTCACGGATTGGAGGGGCATTCTCGTAATTTGTCGGGAAGCTTCTAGAAGAGTGGTGACTAAGGGGTTAAGGTGGCATTGCATTAAATGAGATTAGTGACTCATTTGTGTGATTCATCCATGTCATTAATGCATCATAAATGCTTAATGACTCATGGTGATGAATCACTCATAGATATTTATGAAGCATGGTTGTTAATTCAATTATTTCATTTTTGGATAAATAATAATGCTTCATATATATTATGATAACATCATTATCTCATTTTATTCTCATCTTCACCTTCTCTCTCCTCAAGCTCACTTTCTCTTCAAACCCTAACCCTAACCTCTCATGAGTTGAGATCAAGGGTTAGCTAGACTAATACATCCATAACCTCACTCTATATCCCCTAGGTAGCTTAGATTAGCACTTTAAGCAACCTAGTTATCTCAAGTTTGAGATTAAGCTTGGCGTAGAAGCTTCCGGATGGATCGTCTTTGATTCGAGGAGGCCGTTGAGGTGCCGATGTTCCAAGGAGCCTACGAGGAGTGGAGGACCGTGATGAAGACCTGAAGGACTAGTATCGTGAGGTATAACTTCGTATCCGAGTAGTTTAACCTCTAGTTGTTTGTTAGCAATGGTTTAGAAACGATTCATGCGCTCAAGTCCGTGTTACGAAACTTTGATAATCGTTTTTCATATATTCCGCCTCCCCGCAAGTTCGTGGGGTGCGTGACATGGACTTACAGGAGATACGCTCGATTGCGCATTTGTTGGAGTCATCGCCTGAGCTCGTCCACGATATTTGATGTTGCCCTTCGCACCGGAAGTCTTGCCCCCAGCTGGAGCGCCAGGGAGTCGTTCAGACACCATCTTATGTTTAGGTTGTGGTGCCTTAGCAATCACAACATTCGGCCTCTTGCCCCTTGGGACCGGCTTGGCCACCTGTTCCGCCGGGATCTCCGCCAGATGAGCGCTTCAGGCAGGGTAGATGATGACGGGGCCAAACTGGCGGGGCGGTTCCTCCCACTGTCGACTGAGGCTTGCGGGGAGAGCCACACGAGCGTTGATCTTGACCACGTACGGAATCGGGGTCGCTTTGGAAGTTGAATTCGTCTTGGGAGACATTGTCGTTGAAAGTTGATTGCTGCACGAAAAGAAAACATCATTTCAGTATAGGCAATTGATATGTATATTGATTGAGTTCGCATGAACGTTTAACCCGGAATATGGGAGGAGAGAAGGGTCCCACCGGGCGTGCCAGAATCTGTAGGGTGTTTTTTGTCACCCCATTGAGATGGGAATACGCGCGCGCTTGTCAGGCGTACTACAGATTCCCCCTGCCCAGGCTAGACCGGGGTTTAATGATTATGGGGATCCGAATCTCCGACAGACGTGGACTAAGCTGCCGTTAATTACCCCCCGCCTTTGGGGCGAGGGAACCTCCGATTAACGGGTTAAACTGGTCATGCGAACTCAATGTGCAGTGTACGTGTGTTTTGTTTTGGAGGGGGGTTTAAATATATCGGGAGCCACGCAAAGTTTTTACGGGGGTCCCACTACCCGGATAGCGGGCTGGAGGTCAAGGGGGCTAGCAGCCCCCTTGCAGGATGCGGGACAGCGCCCCGTTAGAAATTTTTTTCTAACAGGGACAGTGTCGTGGAGTATGTGTATGTGTACATATGTATACATATGTATATATATATATACATGTATATATAAATATAGGGGGGAAAATACATCCAAAGGATGCGTGGGGCCAGCGCCTAGGCGCTTGAGCGCAAGCGCGCCACGTGTCGGCACGTGGGCGCTTTGCGCTCGAGCGCAGAGTGCTGGAGCGCAAACGAGCCACGTGTCGGCATGGGGGCGACTTGCGCTCGAGCGCTTGCGCTGGAGCTCAAGCGCGCCACGTGTCGGCACCGGGGCGACTTACGCTCGAGCGCTTGCGCTGGAGCGCAAGCACGCCGCGTGTCGGCACGCGGGCGCTCTGCGCTTGAGCGCCAGCGAGAAAAAGAGGCTTTTAGCCTAAAAAATTTCTCGGAAGAGAAATCAGAGAGGAGTTGGACTCCTGAGTGTTTTTTTTTTTGGTTTAGTGAAAGTTGTTCTTCTTCTTCCTCCTCTGTTAGCTGGATCATGGAGATCAAGAGATATGGGATTTTTTTAAAAATCTCTCCTTTTTGAGATCTAGTGACAGATCCAAATTCCCCTTTGTGGGTTTGGTGGTGAAAAACTATTTTGTTTTATAAAAAGAAGAGTAAAACTCTTGATTTAATTCAAGAGAAAGAAGAAGGTTTTGGAAGCTTGAAGAAGGAGAAAAGATCTCAGATCTGGAAAATTTTTAGAGAGAGAAAAAAAAAGTCGTGAGATATTTTCATTATCTTTGCCTTTACACATAGCCCCTTGGGCTTCACAAAATGGCATTTTGCCTATCCTATGGCTCATGTGCCAATTTTTTTTTTTTGCACACAAGCCATGGGCTTTACAAAAATTTGGCTTTATGCCTATTTTTCTGACATTTATCCATAAAATAAAATAAAAGAAATGCAACAAAATTATTTATTACAAAATTTTTATCTTGGCATGGGGGGAGGCCGGCCGCTTCATGTTCGGGCTCGACCCGGGCATGGGCCTACTGGATCTGGGCTTGGGCCCACTTAGCTTGGGGTTGACTTTGATTTTGACTTGGTCAACCGGGGTGTAAATTTTTACCCCAACACGCGTAAGCTTGGTCAAAGGCTCAGCCAAACGAGCAAAATTCTCCACGAACCTTCTGTAATACCTGGCAAGTCCAAGAAAGCTTCTAATCTCTGCAACGTTCTTCGGAATCGGCCAATCTCGAACTGCTGCAATCTTTTCGGGATCAACGGCGATTCCATCTCCGGACACGACATACCCCAAAAACTTCACTTCTTCAAGCCAAAACTCGCACTTGCTCATCTTTGCATACAATCTTTCTTGCTTCAATGTCTGCAGTGCGATTTTCAAGTGTTCTGCATGCTCTTCAATACTCTTTGAGTAGACCAGAATATCATCAATGAACACCACTATAAACTGGTCCAAGAATGGTGAAAAGATTCGGTTCATCAAGTCCATAAATATCGCCGGTGCATTCGTTACTCCGAAGGGCATCACTAAATACTCGTAATGTCCATACCGAGTTCGGAACGCCGTCTTGCAAATATCGTCTGATTTAACTCGGACCTGATGATATCCGGATCGCAAATCCAGCTTCGAAAATACCCTTGCGCCACTAAGCTGCTCGAATAATTTGTCATTGCGAGGGATCGGGTATTTGTTCTTAACAGTCACCCAGTTTAATTCTCGATAATCGATGCACATCCTCCTTGTGCCATCCTTCTTTTTGACTAGAAGAACTGGAGCTCCCCAAGGTGAGTTACTGCTATGAATCTAACCCTTCTCAAGTAATTCAGTAACCTGCTTCTTGACTTCTTCCAACTCCACTGGTGCCATTGGATAGTACGCTTTAGAGATTGGCGCTGCACCAGGAATAAGATCGATTGCGAACTCCACATCTCGTTTTGGCGGTAAACCTGAGATGTCCTCGAACACGTCTATGAAATCTCGAACTACATCTGGCGCTTCGTCCTTATCAACTTCCATCGATGAAAGAACATTGTTTGTCGGCCTAGCCCTAAACTCGACTGGCCCGACAGAACTACTTTCTCCAGCAAAAACAAACTCCTTATGTCCGGGAATTTAGAAAATCACTTTCTTTGCCCTACAATCAATGTGAGCGTGGAAAGTGCCGAGAAACTCCATTCCTAAGAGAACTTCATAACTACCGGTATCGGTCACCAAGAAATCTGCAAAACATGAACTGGTAAGCAATTAAACTGAGAGAACCAAGGTAATAAAATGACCATAAAACAATGAAATGAAACAAGACCAGGACTCCAAGTTACTTAAATAGAGTACCGCATTGTAACCATGCTGCAGTTCATAGTTACAATCACATAACTCCACTCAAGTCGCCCAAATCCTAGTATCAGAATCAAGGAACAGGGAGAAACAATAGGGAACCAAAAGGTTTCAAGTCGAGATGCAAAAAGGCTTGCATATCATCAAGATAGGATCAGGAGGAAGTTAAGATTCAAGAATGGCAAGATGGTAAAGTGGTAGGACATGTTCCTAATCATGAGTATTCTGACTCATGTATTGGGTCCAATACCCAACTATAAAAGAATCAAACCCGATTAACCTAAATCCTATGGCTCTGATACAAAGCAATCCCTGTCACGCCCCGATTCCCAGAGTGCGCTAAGATCGGCACGTGACAGAGCCAGCCATGCTACCTGTGGCTAGGAAACATCCCTCCACGGTCACATTACGGCTGTCTAGAAGATATCAAGAACAAGAAAATAAAAATAAACTATCTAGTACATGTCCATATGACAGAATAAACGAGTCACGAAATAATAAGCGAAAGCAATAGATCCAATGAGCAATAACATCAGGAAAGTAAAACTGGATACTAACAGGATACTAACAGGATCCTCACTGCTCGGCCTAGCGGCGGAAATACTCCTGATTAGCCTGCGACAAGGGTAGAGGATCTGGGCCATGCAAAACCCAGACGTCAGCGCGTCATAATATCAATAATTCTAAGCAAGCAGGACGTGATGAAATATGCAGGAATGAAGTATGAACAGTAACAAGTCATCAGTAACAAGTAAACAGTAACATGAATATAGATCATTGTACAGGATATAAACATATGAAATGCGGTGAGTAGTCTAAACTGTGCTATAGAGTTATCTACTCTAAAGTTATTGAAATCAATTAGAGTAATCCTCCAGGCAACTTAAAAGATATGTCCCGTTATCCCCCGGGACCATGGATCAGGTAGTGGGAGTCATGAATGACTCTGTCCCGTTATCCTCCGGGACCACGGATCAAGTAAGAATCATGAATGATTCTGTCCCTTTATCCCCCAAGAGCACGGATCAAGTAATACCCTTATAAGCTACACTTTAGTTTACACTTTTGATTTCCTCATACCCCCAAGGTTATATGTTCAAGTCAGGTATTGGTAAATTTGGAGATAATGCCAACACAGGATCAAGCAGGTACAGGTTTGTCTGTATAGACAACAGAATATGTCCGTAGGGACAACAGGTCAAGATTGTCGGCATTAGTAACAAGATCAGGTGTGTCAAGCTATGGTACATCAGGTCATGTCAGGTAGTGTACATGGATCAAATCATGTCAAGTAGTGCACATGTATCAAGTTGTGTCAAGTAGTAGTGTATCAAGTGATGTCAGGTGGTGCACAAGTATCAAGTGGGTGCTCATAATCAAACTGTAATAAGTTTGGGTACACAAAATCAAGTATGGAGTACTAATGTAACAATAAAATGGAATAATGTGATGTGGTATGCAAACAGATATAAATACAAAGATATGGATGCACAATTATCGATTAGGGTTATATTTATAGTTCCAATACTAATTAGGATGCTCTTTATTAAACATGGGGTGTTAATATCATAGGGTTATGTATTAATATGATCTATGGATGCGGTTATATATATTCTAAATGAGATGGATGCAAACGGGTATCCGAAAAGTTATAAAACTATAAAATGGTAATGTGGGATGTACAACTAAGCAATATGTGATATAAATATTGATATGGATGCAGTATAATGTAATCTAGTATGTCACAAGATAAGTTTTCATGACCTAGATCTGATATGATATGAATGGATGCAAACGGAACATCGAAAAGTTATAAAACTAAACATGGGGGGCATGATTTTCAATACAGGTATTCCATTTATTAAAATAGATGCGTCTAAAGCAATGTAGCATGTATTTAAGATTGGTTTGCATGCCCTAGATCTGAAATGCACTATACAAATGTAAATGGAACGTCGAAAAGCTGTAATATGAAATATGGGATGCTTGATTTAAAGTACAGGTGTTATATTTATTTAAATAGGTATAAAATAAGTTATATAGCATGTAGCAAGATTAACTTGCCTCGATGGATCATGTGACAGATACGCACGGCAACGTCCAATGTCGGTAAAAGTTGCAATGCACACACGGCGCACACGGGACTGAACCAAGCAATTCAGGAACAGACCACACTAGATAGGGATGTCCACTGGGTCTCCCGGATCGGCGGCGGCGAGCACGGCTCAGGCGATCATCGGAACCACGAATTCAATGTTAGTGTATATGCCCTAGAGGCCATTACTGTATCATACTAGTTTGTATATTACTTGATGGAAGCTTGGGATATTCACAGTTGTATATACAATCTTGCTCGAAATGGTAGTATGCTACTTGGTTTGTCTCTGCTTTAATATGTGCAAGTGTTTCTTTTAGCATATCGCTGATATACATATTAGTAGAGCCCTTAGGATCTTTGCTTGATTACCAGTGTTGTGATGGCGCTCACACTCGTGGGAGCTGGGTAATCCATAAGCACATCCTTATACTGGTCCCTGGTCGTTAGACTATCGAGACAGGGCATCGATACTCCGGAGTAGACTAGCGTATGCGCTTCTCATCCCAGCGTGGGAGACGGTCTGTCCCACAGCCGTCAGTACGTCGTACTTGAGATAGTATGCGGGTGCTCGTTAGGTTACGAGTACACTGGACAGGACTCGTCGGGGACTGTTGGTTGGTATTATACCTATCGTCAGTTATCAGTTCCCAGGTGACATGAGTACAGCTTAGTCCGCTGACTTGACACTGTCACTTCGCCTCGAGTGTGTTCCCACTGCACTTTGATTACTACCCTACCACGGCTCAAAGGAGTCGTGCAAACAGGTAGTTTTTGGGTGCAGTCCCGAAGCACTTGGAGGCAGTGACGGTTAGACAGGATTCGTCTCTTCCGGTATTGGGGGTTGACATCGCGCTGTGTCCAGGAGAGCCATTACACGAGTAGTCCCTGGCCAGGGCAAGCGAGATATACTGGTAGGTTTCCAGTGTTATCTCAGGGTGTTCTGGGCTACACTCCGACACGACTTGTACCGCTATTAGGGGACTGACGTTCACCGCCCCTTAGGCCCGCCATGCGATGTATCAGACGAACAGACCGGACTGTACGGAGACTGTCACATACAGGCTCAGTAGGAGTTCAGATGGGGTTCACCTCATCAGTCTTCTTATCGGCATCTACCTGGGGAGCGTTACGTACAGCTAGTGCCGCTTGCTGTCTGTGGTTAAACCCACTGCCAGCGTAGTGTCGAGTCTTTAGAGTCCCACACAGAGAGCTATTCGCCTTTAGGCAAAATGAGTAGAGGTCGCATGGTTTTGCGACAGGGTTCGTTCACATCCGTGCACTTGTGCACGTTTGCTGTCCGGACAGCTTATACTAGCGGGCTTTGGTTTAAGCCGGATCCTAGTATATGATTTGGGATTGATTTTATCTCATTGTATTCGTGTTCCTTGGAATACGAATACGGGTGCGTATGCACAGTTGCTTGAGACAGAGGGAGAGGACTTTGATTAGGGTTAATGACCATTGTCATTTTTATTAACCCTAATGCTTATGTGTGTATTATGGTTAATTGATATTAGTTTAATATAATTGTGCATGGTTATGGTTATTGACCATTTGACCTTCTTGACTTGTTGACCTAGGTTGACACTTTGACCATCATCATTTCATTTGGAAGATGCTCTTTGATCCTTGCAATTTGCATTAAAAATGAAATGATAATGGTCATGTCTTGATTAACCATGACAATTATCTAGCTAATTATCAATTTATAATAATTCACACATATATGTGAGAATGGTTGTTTTATTCTCTCATTCTATCATTCACTTTCTCCCTCTTGTTCTTCCTCTCCCTCAAGCTCTCCCCTCTCATGTGTTGAGAAACACTTGAGCTTGAGAAAAACCTCTTCTTGATAATCTTTACTCTCATCTAGGGTTTTAGGACTAGCACTTCTAGCACCCTAGTTACTTCTAGCTTGAAGTTGAAGCCAAAGGTTGAGGCTTTCGGGTGGATCCTTCTTCGACGTGAGAAGACTACAAAGGTGATCCCTTTCTACTACTCCAAGGAGCAAGGAGAGAAGGACATAAAGCCCTAGGTATAACCATTCTATCTTTAGCTAGTTTCTAGTTAGCTTTAGCTTGTTTTTGTTTAGCAAAGATCCTTCTTTGTCTAGTCCATGTTGCCTAAAGTGATAAAAATCCGATTTTTATTCCGTTTTCCGCCTCCCCGCAAGCACCGGGGTGGGCAACGTGGACTTACAGTGGTATCAGAGCCTAACTAAACATAAACTAGCTAGGTAGTAAAGTGTATGGAAGTTCAATCGGAAAAACTCGCAAAACCGAGTTTACAAAATCCCTAGTTTCTGTTAAAATTTTTCCTGTTCAAAATAAAATAATTCGTACATCAAAAATCATCTCAGGGTTTTGTGAAGAAAGCCACCAAAAACGATCCAGTGACTCGCTCAAAGAGCCGCGTTTCCGCGGCGGCAATAGCAAGCTATTGCCACGCAACCGCGGCCGTTTTGGCTCGGCTCTGGGTCGAGTTTGGTGCAGTGTTCTTCTGGCATGGTTTTGGGATTTTTAAGATGGTTTATATCTGCCCAGGTTTTCCAGAAAAGAAATTTGTTTTTGGGGGCCTATAAATCCGTATTTTTGATCGAACTTCAATACACTTTGACTGAAGGGTTATATCTGTGATGTTTATATGTATTCAACGTCGGCTAATCGCTATATGTCGATTAGTGGGGGTTATACATATCTGTGATATGTGTTTGATGATGGTATGTGTATATGAATGCGTTGGATTGTCGCGGGTGAATAGCCAGGGTGGATGTGAGATGAGTGTTTCTTTTTCTTTCATTCATTGTAACATGTAAATTGATGTAATATTATTTGTATGGCCGCGCAACCAGGTCGGGGTTGTAGCCGTCATTGTATAATTCTTTTTACTGTTTTTGCTCCTAGGATAGACCCATGGAGGGGGTGCACAAACTACCGGGTATCTCGAAGTGCCGAGTGGCCTACTCACGGTGTTGAGGGAGGTTGCTTCGCTTCGGGTACTTGGCGGGTAGTTTGCGGCACCCGTAGGGGTCTTGGGTGGGGTATTGGCTATTCACCGCGACCGTGTAATCCGCTTTTCGTTGCAGGCTCGAACGGATTGCGGATTCCTAGTATATCCAATGTATTCATCTGTGATCTGTAATGTCTATCATTGCTATATATTTATATATTATAACTATTTAGGCGTTGCTTATGTTTTACAGCCGCGCTAGCCCAGCCCCCGCTCTGTCATTAGTTAAGTAACCTAACGGGTGATGACGGGGCCCCGTGGAGAATGCGAATGGTATAAGCGTACGTCATATTTTGGTTGTTTTCTGCAATGGTAGGATTAAATGATGGGACGCATTAAAAGAACTAATGCAAGAAAATAAACCAAGTAAAAGTCGATTGGAACACTTTGAAAACCACTCGGTTCTTTTCATAACTAAACTTTTAAACGCGGAGCTTGAACCACTCCTTTTAAAAGCTATCTCGTTCCATCGATTATATCAAGATCACTACGTTCACGGTTTCGCTAAAACCATTCGTAGCCCTCCATCATTTCAGTTAAATTTTCGGTAGTATTCAAGCTATGTATTTTGACCTCACGCCAAGGCATAGTGATTGGTAGCTGCCGGATATTTATCTGTTGCATAGATAGAATGCGTTGGTTTGAGACAGTCGTACTGCCATTTTGGCCTACGTCAAGGGTAGGTACTGGTGGGTTCAAATTAACCGGGATAATGATGGGAAGAACTTGACATGTGACTTATGACATTTTGACCTCACGCCAAGGTCATAAGAGCATGGGGCAAAAATCCACATCGGGAGTTTCATAAGTACTGAAACTTGCTAGCGCTGCATACCATTTGGAGTGTGATGATTCTGGTAGGATTCCTTCGGTTTTATCACGCGATGATATTTGGATCCCGATCCTACTGTGAGTATATGCTACTCCTCGGGAAAACTCTCACTTAACGATCAATGCTATAAACCTAGTAGGTGTCTAGAAAGGTGTTAGCGGGGCTACGCCCACAGGGAAAAGAGGTTACTTAATTAAGGAACTTCGCGAAAGCGTTGGAAAACCTCCCTCGAAGTACTAACACTGGCCTGGCTGAACGGTTAAGCAAGTATTGTGCGGTGAGATTGATCCTGACTAATCCTTTCTTTACGGTTTGAGAAGGGATTCGAGAGACAGTGGGAGCCATCCTGTTTAGACAAACTAAAAACCACTCTAAACTTGCAAGAGCATCATGCTAAAGTGTTTCTTTTCTCTCTCCTAATTGCAGCGACCATTCAACATGACCGGACTTAAGTTATTACTAGATAAAAACATACTGACAGGGCCAAACTACAAAGATTGGCTCAGGAATGTCAAGATGGCAATCACTTACGACAAGCTGGGGTATCTCCTTACCACCAAAGCTCCCCCTGTCCCAGGTCCCAAAACCAGTGTCATAGATAGGGAAATCTATAAAACCTGGGAAATAGATTGCGCGAAGGCCAAATGCCTCGTACTTGCCTCGATGGACAACGAACATCAGAGGAGGCACGAGAATATGGACCTAGAGTCCATATTTCTTCATACAAAAGAACTGTATGGAGAGCAGTCTCGTATCGCCAGATACGAAGTGTCGAAGAAGTTGTTTTTGGCAAGGTTGGCCGTCGGATCATCGGTAGCGGAACACGTGCTTAAGATGATTGGCTACATAGAGGAGCTCGCAGAACTTGGGACCACGTTGAAGAATGAGCTCTATACGGACTTGATTCTCCAGTCCCCTCCTTCCACTTACGCCCAGTTCATCCTGAACTTCAACTTACAGGAAAAGAAAGTTGAACTTTCAGAGCTCCTCAACATGCTAAGGAGTGCAGAGGGCACCCTATAGAAAAGTAGGGAGACATCCACTTTGTTTGTAGGAGGATCTTCCTCTTCTAGATCCAGGGCGAAAGCCAAGGGTAAGAAGAAGAAAGCCCCCGCCAAACCAAGAGGCGGTGTCAGTAAAGTGAATACGAAGGGAAAATGAAAAGCAACAAAGGTAGCGGGAAAGCTGGTGGGGAAGGAAGAATGCTTCTACTGTCACAAAAGTGGTCACTGGAAACAGGATTGCAAGGCTTGGAAGGCCAGAACACAGGATTTGAAGCAAGTTGCGGCTTCAGCATCAGGTGTGTATGTTATTGAAAACTGTCTATCAATAAACTCTACATCCTGGGTATTGGATACCGGATCAGGATCTCATATCTGTAATTCTTTGTAGGCGTTGAGAAAGCGTAGAGTTTTGAAGGCAGGTGACATGACCCTCAGAGTTGCAAACGGTGCTAGCATGGATGCTGAGGCCGTGGGGGACTATCACCTGGGACTGTCGGATGGACACTTTTTGGTTTTGCGTAGTTGTTATTATGTACCAAATGCAACCTGTAATATCATTTTTGTATCTTTATTATCTAAAGAAGGTTATGAATTTGCATTTGTAAGTAATGTAGTGAACATTCACCTTAATCAAGTTTTGATTGGGTCAGGTACATTGAACAACGGTATATACGTGTTAAACCAACCACAGATTTTCAATGTCCAGAATACACACAAAAGAAAGTCTCCAGAAATCAATAAAACTTTCTTATGGCATTGTAGACTGGGTCACATCAATGAGAGAAGGTTGACTAAGTTACATGCAGAAGATATTTGGATCCGTTCGAATATCAATCGTATGCAACTTGTCAATCCTGTCTCAAAGGAAAGATGACAAAGACTCCGTTCACTGGACACGGAGTAAGAGCGAGCGAGCTCTTGGGACTCGTACACAGCGACGTGTGCGGTCCAATGTCTACATATGCACGAAGCGGTTATTCTTACTTCATTACTTTTACGGATGACCTTTCAAGGTACGGTTATGTCTTCTTAATGAAACATAAATCCGAGGCTTTTGAAAAATTCCAGGAATACAAGAATGAAGTAGAAAAACAAACAGGCAAAAGTATCAAGGCACTGAGATCTAATCGAGGTGGTGAATACTTGAGTTCCGAGTTCCTGGGTTACTTAAAAGAGAATGGAATTCTCTCTCAGCTTACTCCTCCATACACTCCGCAACATAACAGTGTATCGGAGAGACGGAACCGAACCCTATTGGATATGGTACGGTCCATGATGAGTAACGCTGAGATGCCGCGATCGTTCTGGGGATATGCGCTAGAAACAGCTGCATACCTTTTGAACCGAGTTCCCACTAAGACTGTGCCTACCACACCATATGAGTTATGGAGTGGGAAGAAACCCTATCTTCAATACTTGAAGATTTGGGGATGTCCAGCTTATGTCAAAAAGCAGCATGCGGACAAACTAGAGTCACGCTCAGTACTGTGCAAGTTTGTGGGATACCCAAAGAACTCCAGGGGGTATCTTTTCTATTACGCAGAGGAACAAAAAGTCCTTGTTTCTCGTAATGCCCATTTTCTGGAACATCAGTTCTTAGAAAAAGAAATAAGTGGGAGCGCAATAGAACTGGAAGAAATTCCAGAACCACAAGCTATTACCGAAAGCTTAGTAGAACCAGAGGGTTCGAAAGATCAGGACATTCCCACGCCACTCCACAGGAGTAGTAGGCAGTCTCATCCGCCCGAAAGATACTACGGTTTTCTCATTGACGGGGATAGAGATGATTGCATCATAGATTGTGATGAACCTACTAGCTTCCAGCAAGCCATTCAGAGCGTCGACTCGGTAAAATGGCTGGATGCAATGCGGACCGAAATGGAGTCCATGTACACCAACAAAGTATGGACGTTGGACATTGCTCCAGATGGGGTAAAACCCGTAGGATGCAAGTGGATCTTCAAAAGGAAGATTGGTGTAGATGGACAGGTTGAGACCTATAAAGCTAGACTGGTTGCAAAGGGTTTTCGTCAGCGACCAAGTTTGGACTATGACGAAACCTTTTCTCCAGTAGCTATGCTGAAATCCATTTGGATCCTTCTTGCCATTGCTGCCTTCCACGATTATGAAATTTGGCAGATGGACGTAAAGACCGCTTTTCTAAATGGACATTTAGAAGAGTGTGTCTATATGGAACAGCCAGAGGGTTTCATTCAGAGTGGGAGCAGCGGAAAGGTGTGCAAGTTGCTTAAGTCCATTTATGGACTGAAGCAGGCATCGCGGAGTTGGAACATCTGTTTTGATGAGACGGTCAAGGAATTTGGCTTTATCAAAAATCCAGATGAACCATGCATCTATTGTAGATTTGTAGCGAAAACTGTAGTATTCCTCGTTTTATACGTGGATGACATTCTCTTAATAGGGAATGACATTCCTATGCTACAATCTGTCAAGGGGTTCTTGTCACACAGGTTCTCCATGAAAGACCTGGGTGATGCCTCATACATTCTGGGTATCCGGATCTACCGTGACAGATCCAAGAGGATATTAGGACTTTCACAGTCCAGGTACATCGACACCATACTGAAGAGATTCAGTATGGAAGATTCCAAGCGCGGTAATCTACCGGCTTGTCACGGGATCACCCTCTCCAAAGAGATGTCTCCCAAGACTGATTTGGAGAGGGATCACATGTCTATTATACCCTATGCTTCTGCTGTAGGCTCTATAATGTATGCGATGTTGTGTACCAGACCAAATGTGGCTTATGCACTGAGTGTGGTAAGCAGGTATCAGTCAAACCATGGGGAGAAACATTGGATAGCGGTAAAGAACATTCTCAAGTACCTGAGAAGGACTAAGGAGATGTTCTTGGTGTATGGCGGAAAAGACCTCCAGATTGAGGCCTTTGCTGACTCCAGCTTCCAGAGTGACAAGGATGATTCCAAGTCCATGTCGGGTTTTGTCTTTACCCTCAATGGAGGGGCGGTGTGTTGGAAGAGCTCCAAACAGGAAACCGTTGCTGACTCGACTATGGAAGCGGAATATATCGCTGCATCTAATGCCGCAAAAGAAGCTGTCTGGATGAGGAAGTTCTTGAAAGAACTTTAGGTGGTTCCATCCATTGTTGACCCAATACCTCTGTATTGCGACAACAACGGGGCTATAGCTTTAGCGAAGGAACCCAGGTCCCATCAGAAATCCAGACACATCTTAAGGCGGTATCACCTGATCAGGGAGATCGTGGATCGCCAGGAGATCGAGGTTCGGAGGGTTGCTTCAGAAGATAACACTGCAGATCCATTCACCAAGGCCTTGCCCCAGACTCAGTTCGAGCGGCTGATCGAGATGATAGGTCTTCGATACGCCAGTACATGGCCTTAGTGCAAGTAGGAGATTGTTAGTGTATATGCCCTAGAGGCCATTACTGTATCATTCTAGTTTGTATATTACTTGATGGAAGCTTAGGATATTCACAGTTGTATATACAATCTTGCTCGAAATGGTAGTATGCTACTTGGTTTGTCTCTGCTTTAATATGTGCATGTGTTTCTTTTAGCATATCGCTGATATACATATTAGTAGAGACCTTAGGATCTTTGCTTGATTACCAGCGTTGTGATGGCGCTCACACTCGTGGGAGCTGGGTAATCCATAAGCCCATCCTTATACTGGTCCCTGGTCGTTGGACTATCGAGACAGGGCATCGATACTCCGGAGTAGACTAGCATATGCGCTTCTCATCCCAGCGTAGGAGACGGTCTGTCCCACAGCCGTCAGTACGTCGTACTTGAGATAGTATGCGGGTGCTCGTTAGGTTACGAGTACACTGGACAGGACTCGTCGGGGACTGTTGGTTGGTATTATACCTATCGTCAGTTATCAGTTCCCAGGAGACATGAGTACAGCTTAGTCCGCTGACTTGACACTGTCACTTCGCCTCGAGTGTGTTCCCACTGCACTTTGATTACTACCCTACCACGGCTCAAAGGAGTCGTGCAAACAGGTAGTTTTTGGGTGCAGTCCCGAAGCACTTGGAGGCAGTGATGGTTAGACAGGATTCGTCTCTCCCGGTATTGGGGGTTGACATCGCGCTGTGTCCAGGAGAGCCATTACACAAGTAGTCCCTGGCCAGGGCAAGCGAGATATACTGGTAGGTTTCCAGTATTATCTCAGGGTGTTCTGGGCTACACTCCGACACGACTTGTACCGCTATTAGGGGACTGACGTTCACCGCCCCCCTAGGCCCGCCATGCGATGTATCAGACGAACAGACCGGACTGTACGGAGACTGTCACATACAGTCTCAGTAGGAGTTCAGATAGGGTTCGCCTCGTCAGTCTTCTTATCGGCATCTACCTGGGGACCGTTACGTACAGCTAGTGCCGCTTGCGGTCTGTGGTTAAACCCACTGCCAGCGTAGTGTCGAGTCTTTAGAGTCCCACACAGAGAGCTATTCGCCTTTAGGCAAAATGAGTAGAGGTCGCATGGTTTTGCGACAGGGTTCGTTCACATCCGCGCACTTGTGCACGTTTGCTGTCCAGACAGCTTATACTAGCGGGCTTTTGTTTAAGCCGAATCCTAGTATATGATTTGGGATTGGTTTTATCTCATTGTATTCGTGTTCCTTGGAACATGATTACGGGTGCGTATGCACAGTAGCTTGAGACAGAGGGAGAGAACTTTGATTAGGGTTAATGACCATTGTCATTTTTATTAACCCTAATACTTATGTGTGTATTATGGTTAATTGATATTAGTTTAATATAATTGTGTATGGTTATGGTTGTTGACCATTTGACCTTCTTGACTTGTTGACCTAGGTTGACACTTTGACCATTATCATTTCATTTGGAAGATACTCTTTGATCCTTGCAATTTGCATTAAAAATGAAATGATAATGGTCATGTCTTGATTAACCATAACAATTATCTAGCTAATTATCAATTTATAATAATTCACACATATATGTGAGAATGGTTGTTTTATTCTCTCATTCTATCATTCACTTTCTCTCTCTTGTTCTTCCTCTCCCTCAAGCTCTCCCCTCTCATGTGTTGAGAAACACTTGAGCTTGAGAAAAATATCTTCTTGATAATCTTTACTCTCATCTAGGGTTTTAGGACTAGCACTTCTAGCACCCTAGTTACTTCTAGCTTGAAGTTGAAGCCAAAGGTTGAGGCTTTCGGGTGGATCCATCTTCGACGTGAGAAGACGACAAAGGCGATTCCTTTCTACTACTCCAAGGAGCAAGGAGAGAAGGACATAAAGCCCTAGGTATAACCATTCTACCTTTAGCTAGTTTCTAGTTAGCTTTAGCTTGTTTTTGTTTAGCAAAGATCCTTCTTTGTCTAGTCCATGTTGCCTAAAGTGATAAAAATCCGATTTTTATTCCGTTTTCCGCCTCCCCGCAAGCACCGGGGTGGGCAACGTGGACTTACATTCAGGAAAGCAAGAAGAGAAGAAAACAAGAAGAAGAAAGAGAAGGAAGAAGATTAAGAAGTTGGTGTTTTGGGTTTGGTGTTTGGGAACTGAGGTTGACAAGAACATAGATGCGATGACGACAAGGTCGTCGAAGGCGAGAATGAAAGCGGGGTTTTCCGGCGAGGCCATAGTCTGCGAGCGAGGGCAGTCGGGGTTCTTGGGTTTTGGGCTCGGGATCTTGGGGAGAAGGAAAGAGGAAGGTGAGGAGGTAGTTGTGGAGAGGAGAGGCCGACGAGGTGGTCGGCGGTGAGGGACGAGGCGAGGTCAGGTTGTGCAGTCGTGGACGAAGGTGGTGTCGGGTGGTGATGGTTTGAAGAGAGGGGAGAGAAGGTGAGGTGGTCGAGGGAGGTGGAGACACGGTCGACGAGGGGTGAGGTGATGGTGGAGGTCGAGAAGGTCGCAGTCGGTAAGATGGTTGCGCAAAGCGATGATGGGTGCAGACGAAGAGGTCGGGTGAGGCATTGGTCGTGGGGTCTTGGGTTCATCGTAAGAGGAGTCATAGGGAGAGGAGATGAGGGCGTTGATGTGAACGGAGGTGGTGTCGCGACGGTGGAGGCGAGCGATGGGCGCAGGTGCGAGGAGGCAGCGAAGGAAGAAGAAAATAAAGAAGAGAAGAGAGAGAAGGACGTGGAGAAAAGTGGGTTTTAGGAAAAAGAAATATATATATATATATATATATATAATATAGAGGAGAGAGACTGAGAGAGAGGGCTGAGAGAGAGAGAGAGAAACGGGAGAGAGAGAGAAGGG
Source organism: Agapanthus africanus (assembly GCA_030015575.1). Lineage (NCBI taxonomy): Eukaryota > Viridiplantae > Streptophyta > Magnoliopsida > Asparagales > Amaryllidaceae > Agapanthus > Agapanthus africanus. The sequence continues at coordinate 282,576,915 of CM057343.1, read as the reverse complement.
AGAGACAGAGTGAGGAGAGAGATTGAGAGGTGAGAGAAAGAGCACGCGAGAGGAGAGAGAGTGAACTGAGGAGAGATAGTTTTGTTTTTTAGTTAGGATTTTAAACTTTTAAAAATCTTTTAGGTTATTTAAATTTAAACTGGTATTTATATTTTAAATATTATATTAATAAAAATTGATATTCAAGTAAATACAAACTTAGTCCAAAACACGCTCGGTGTTAGTGTATATGCCCTAGGGGCCATTATTGTATCATACTAGCTTGTATGTTACTTAATGGAAGCTTGGGATATTCACAGTTATTTTAACAGTCTTACTAAACATGGTAGTATGCTACTTAGTTTATATCTATCTTAATATGTGTATATGTTAGTATATCGCGAATACATATTGATAGAGCCCTTAGGATCTTGCTTGACTACCAGCATTGTGATGGGAGTCACACTAATGGGGGCTGGGTAGTCTACAAGCACATCCTTTTTCAGGTCTCTAGTCGTAGGATTATCGAGACAGGACATCGATACTCCGGAGTAGACTAGTATGTACGCTTCTCATCCCAATTGGGGAGATGGTCTGTCCCACAGCCATCAGTACGTTGTGCTGGAGATAGTATACAGGTGCTCATTGGGTTACGGGTACACCGGACAGGACTCGCAGGGAACTGTTGGTTGGTATTATACCTGTCGTCAGTTAACAGTTCCCAGGTGACATGAGTACAGTATAGTCCACAGACTTGATACTGCTGCTTCGTCTCGAGTGTGTTCCCACTGTTCTTAGATTGCTACCCTACCATGGCTCAAAGGAGTCGTGCAAACAGGTAGCAGTTGAGTGCAGTCCCGAAGCACTTGGAGGCAGTGGTGGTTAGATAGGATTCGTCTCTCCCGGTATTGGGAGTTGATATCGTGCTGTGTCTGGAGAGCCATTACGCAAAGTCCCTGGCCAGGGCAAACGAGATTTACTGGTAGGATTTCTAGTAGCTTCTCAAAGTGTAATGGGCTTCACTCCGACACGATTTATACCAGTTTTAGGGGACTGACGCTTGCCGCCCCCTAGGCCTGATATGCGATAGTCCTAGACGAACAGACCGGACTGTACGGAGATTGTCACATCAGGCTCGGTAGGAGTTCGGATGGATTTCCTCATCGGCCTTCTTATCGACATCTACCTGGGGACCGTTACGTACAACTAGTACCGTTTGCGGCCTGTGGTTAAACCCACTGCCAGTGTAAGTGTTGAGTCTTTAGATTCCCATACAGAGAGTTTCCCTGCTTCAAGCAAAATGATATAGAGGTCGTATGGTTTTACGACAAGGTTCGGACACATACGTGTTTTTCTGCATGTACGATGTTCGGACAGTTTTTACTAGCGGGCTTTAGTTTAAGTCAGATTCTAGTATTGGATTATTGGATTTATACAGTCTCAGTATTTCCGTGTTTTCACGGATGGGAGGGGCATTCTCGTAATTAGTCGAGAAGTTTCTAGAAGATTGATGAGTTAGAGGGCTTAGATGTTATTTGCATTAAATGGATTAGTGACTCATGGTGTGATTCATCCAAATGAGTTAATGAAGCATTTATTGCTTAATGACTCATGAGATGATTCACCCAAAGAGAGTTAATGAAGTATGGTTGATATTATTATTATGTTATTCATTTTAATAATTATCATGCTACATATATTCTAAAATGAGACATGATTCATTATTATTCTCACTCACACATTCTCTCTCCTCAATCTCTCTCTCTTCAAAGAACTAACCCTAACTTCTCATGTATTGAGATCGAAGGGTTAGCAAGACTAATAGATCCCTAATCCTCTTCTATATCCTCTAGGTTGCTTTGATTAGCACTCATAGTCACCTAGTTACCTCAAGTGAGAGGTTAAAACTTGGAGAAGCAACTCTCGGGTGGATCTTCTATCACATCGAGGAGGCCGACGAGGAGGTGATCAACGAGAACAAGAAGGACTTGATTCATTAGGTATAATCATATATCATAGTAGCTAATCACTTCTATATAATTGTTATTTAGGGTTTAGCAAAGATCCATAAAGTTAGTCGATATTAGTTTAAACAAAATGATTGTTTTACCTATTCCGCCTCCCCGCATCATGTGGGGTGTCTAACGTCGACTTACACCCGGGTCGGGTCTAAAAATTCAGAATTAAAATATGAAAAAACATATGCGACGTCCAAATTTCAAAATGCATGCTCAGGTAACGAAAATGCATACCCCCAAGAACGGATGCACGTACGTGCGCGTAGCCATTCAAACACGTCCGTTTCACTGAACGGGACGAGAACAAGATGCGCGGATGCTACCACGGGGTTAGGGGTATCATGCAAGCCAAGTTATGTAATTTTAAATTATTTTACGTGACTTAAAATGTTATATGGTAAAAGATGCCATGCCAAACAAAATGTCAGTATGCGATAAAGTTGAAAATGCACAAGTCTACATAACAAGTCAGGGTGATTCATAAATATGAATCAAGCAAGTTTCAAGCAAGCGGGTCGAGTCGAATGCAATGTAAAATGTAAAAATACCATCTGCACCTAAAATACGATAAATCAAGAAAATACCACGAATAAAGAAATACGAAAACTGGAATTGGTATAAATGAACTACGGTGTTACAACTGGAGTACCTACCAGTAAATCTCGCTTGCCCTGGCCAGGGAGTTTATGTAATGGTTTTCTAACCATAGCGCGATATCAACCCCCAATATCGGGAGAGACGAATCCTATCTAACCATTACTGCCTCCCAGTGCTTCGGGACTGCACCCAACCACTACCTATTTGCACGACTCATTAGAACCGTGGTAGGCTAGTGATCTAAGTACAGTAGGAACACACTCGAGACGAATAGTGATGTCAAGTCAACGGACTAAGCTGTACTCATGTCACCTGGGAACCGCTAGCTGACGATAGGTATAATACCAACTAGCAATTCCCAACGAGTCCGTCCAGTGTAACTCATAACCTAATGAGCACCTGCATACTTTCTCTAGTACGACGTACTAATGGCTATAGGACAGACCATTTCCTCTGCTGGGATGAGAAGCATATACACTACTCTATTCTGGAGTATCGATGCCCCGTCTCGATAATCCTACGACTAGGGACCTATATAAAGATGTGCTTATAGACTACCCAGCCCCCACTAGTGTGACTGCCACCACAACGCTGGTAGTCAAGCAAAGATCTTAAGGGCTCTATTAATATGTATAAGCGATATGCTAAAAGAAACACATGCACATATTAAGATAAAATCAAACCAAGTAGTATACTATCATATTAAGCAATACTGTTATTATATCTGTGTATATCTCAAGCTTCCAAAATGTAATATACAAACATGTACTATACAATAATGGCCTCTAGGGCATATATCACTAACAGAACGCTTTGTCGAATTGCGGATCAAGCTCAACGTCGTCCAGCCGTCATTCAGCTTTAGGGGGCGTAACAACGAACCAAAACCACCATATCCAGAATCAGACGTCTGTGATCCATCAAACTACGGATTCATAGCATTTCTGTAACATTTCAAAAAAAATAAAGTATTATTTTTGGGAATTTTCATAATTTAATAGTAATTTTTAATGAATATTTTAATAGTCGGTATAATTAAATACCGATAATGGGGAAAATTCCGGAGAAAAGTTTGAGAAATTCTAAAATAGGGTATTTTGTAGAAATATGTCATTTTTAAGTTTTTATGGTTAAGTTATGATATTTTAGTGTTAAGAGCGATTAAAAATCGCTAATTAGGATTTTTGGCTTTTTGTGAAAAAAATGTGCACATAACATTTTCCACACTTGTCTCATGTTATGGACTCATGATGGCTTAGGGTTGAACCATGTTGAGATGACCATGGTGGCTTAAACCATTTGGTTAAATTAAGTGGGTTAATTAAGGGTTTAGCTTGTTTAGGGATTGGATTAAGTAGGGGTTGACTTGTGTAGGGAGAAAGTGAGCCATGATGGCTTGTGCAAGCTAGCATGTTTTAATAAGAGAGAGAGGGAGGTGGCTCCTAGGTAATGTCACAATCACCATTCACTTCAAAACTTTTGCCTCTCACATCTCTCCCTCTCACTCACTCACACTCACATCTCTCACAACTCATCATATACCACCACATCAACCCCCAACACAGCAACTTCAGCCCAACACAACACCCCAACATCATAAACCAGCAGCAGCAGCTGCTGAAACAATGCTTCAGCCAACACCCTTCAACAGCCACATGACATCAGCACACACACCAGCCCCTAACACCTTAGCCCAATACCTACACACTCACATCAGCAGCTACATCAGCCCCCAATATCAACACTTCAGCCCAATTGCATCAACAACAGCTCCATAACTTCACACTCCACCACAAACAACATCCAAATCAGCTCAGCAGTAGCAGCTGCAGCAACATCAGCCCAAACCTCTGTTGCAACAGCAGCAAGAACAGCCCCCACACCATCATATACCACAACAACATCAGCCACAACACTACACAAAACAACAACAGCCACTGCTACTGCTACAGCAACACCAACATCACAAAAATAAAACAACAGCAGCAACTTCAGCCTGAAAACAGCATCAGCATCAGCTACTGCAGCAACATCTGGAGCAAATGGAGCAGCTCCACAGCAGCAACAACCCTTCCTCCTTCCTTCATCCTCTCTTCTCCTACATCCTAGGACCCCCTTGAGGTATAATCTTGCAACCCAACTCTTATCTTGCAAGTTATGGGTAAGAGGCTGAAATTTAGTGTTATATTTGTGATCTAGTGCTAATTTTAGTGATTTTGAGTGAGATATGGCCAAGTGATGGTTTTGATCGTTAGGGTAACCTTATTAGGTGTATTTGAGACCATTGTAACCAAGATTACCCCAGATTTCTAGTTAGTTACCTGAGTGTTTCGACTTGGCGTATTTTATCGGTTTTGTCGACTTTGTGGCTTTTTTGGAAAATGCTATCAACTCGGACCTCCTAAAATAATATTGACTTGGCAGTGAGGTATGCAGGCAGATAGAAACCAACACCCAAAGCCCTAGCCCCCAAATCCCATTTCAGGCCGCCATTTTATTCCCTCTGGCCGCAATTTGCAGCCAGACCAGGGTGATACTGCCTCGTTTTGCATGCACGGCTCTTTTACCTGTAGACTTGACCCTGGGTATGTCTAGTTTTGTCTGGTTCCAACCAAGGTAGAATTTGGGTTGATTTTCTTGAGTTGGCGCATGATTTACGACTTATTTTCGTGTGGATTTTGGTATTTGATGATTCGTTTCTGTCGGGTGGTGTTTGAACGCCAACGGAAGAGGGATATTGGCCGTGTTTGCACGCAAGGCTATAGGTTTTTACTTATAGACGTAGCGTGCACTATTTTGGTTTCCGACATGGTTTTCATGTGTTTTAGCGTGTGATATCCTTATAGGTACCCCACGTGGCGTCGAGGCGTTGGAGATGCAAATGGCGACATCGGCACCGGCACGCATAAAGAAATGTGAGTAGGTTTATATCTACGATGAGAAGTCGAGTGGATGGCGTATAGCACCCCCGCAATTCGTCGTGATGTATACGGATGCGTGTACACACATATAATTATCTTATGTTGTTTGGGATTAATTATTGATGTTTAGGATGTATAATTGGTGTGTTGGATTGGTGAAGGTTACGAAACCCTAGGTAGTGGGTGCACTACACATTAATATACACACATACATACTTGCATACATCCTTATTTCATATGTGGTTATGGGATTCTATATAGGTATGTGTTCACGTGGGTATGGGACTATGTGTTCACATACAGATTTAAGGATGATACTTGGGTTTGAGATGAGTCGATGATATTTGATCCGAGATTATGATATCGGTGATATGGTAAAATTCATATTTAAGATACGTCTTGATGCTTTAGCAGGATTTTGGGACGATGATGCCATAGGAATAGTGATATATATATAAAATGATCGACATGTGAGTATGATACGAGATAGGGTATGATATGATATGAGATGACAAGATATTTATGATAGGCCGCCTTGGGCGTTGTTTACTCTTTGAGATGATATGTGCTGATGATATCGATTCATACGAGACTGTTGATTAGTATTCAGATCATGATGATAGTGATGATGTTAGCTTTGTACTAGACGTAGGTCAGTACCCAGATTATGATATTTGATATAGAGAATACCAGATGAATGATATGACGAATATGATATTGACCCGTACCCAGATTTGGAAATGCCGTACGACGGATTTACGTACGAGCTGTAATTTGATGTTTGATCCACACTCTTGACTTGGGAATAACCGATTATAGAGATATGGTATCTGATGTGATATGATCGAGGCGGGATCACCGACTATATGTGTGTGTGTGTGTGTGTGTATCGACTCAGAGGTTAGGCGGTTTCCCTTACCTACTGTTAGCTTTAGCTCAGCCTAGCTATATGACTCTTATGACATTAGATGCAGTTTAGCTATCATTGTGTTTGGTATTCAGTTCCCGCACATTATTATTGTTGCTCTGCATCGCATACTTATTGTGATTCATATTCTATTGTTAATATCATGCTGTTTGGACACCAGCACCATTACCGATGATGCGTATGTACCACGTACACTTACTTGCCACTTCATACACATCTGCATCGGTAATTGCCATGTCACTACACAGTAGTATTATTGCATCAGGATATGACCCTTGTATGTGCATACTATTATTCCATGTTGCATGATATACTGTTATACTTGCACTTCTTGATATGTCACATACATCATGTTTTCTGATTATGCGCATTGAGATATGTTGTTTCTATGATATTTCTGGATTTAGGAACCGTGGGTATTTCAAAGAGATTATGTAATTGTTTTAAAAACCCGGTTACCTTTGGCATGATATTTCAGTGCGTCCACCATGTGTTTTCTCGGTGCTGAGAGCGACATGTGAAACCCGATTTGAGGAGGCGGATGAGGCCGATTGCGGGTACATGGTGGGCCCGGTGCGGTACCCCGGGGCAAGAAGATCGCAGGAGATGGCGTTGAGCCTGGCAGGGAAGCACTACCGACCGGTGATTTTACCCAACGCGTCGGATATTCGGAGGATACCGTCGTGGTCTTGAGATTGATGGTAGGGGCCGGTCTGGATTGACGGCGCCCTAGATTGTGAGACTTATTAGAGACATTGAGATATTGAGATTGAGGCTATGTTTTGTGCCGATGCTGGGCACAGGTTTCATGATATTTTTCCATGATTTTGACTATATCCTCATATTTACATGCATGATGCTTATTGTCATTGGGTGACACGTGGACGGGATCCACCTATATACAGACATCGATCACATACAGACTTTGATTACATTGATCATAATTTTCATGCATTCATACATCATTCATATGATACATTGCTACCTGAGGCACTGACACTGACATGGGCACATGGGATTACATTTGGGTTAGATAGTTACCCTAGCCATTGTTATAGGCTGCTGGTTATATATTTGAGGATTATATTATGATCGTATGACCTAGGATTGCGTCATACATGCGAATTTCTGTTCGTAGATCTTTTTCTACTCACGAGTTGGCAACTCACCCCCGTTGTGCCCCAGTTTCTTGCAGGTGTTGCCGTACGAGTTTCATTACGGCTTTGCGGGCACAGCTTCTTTCAGGTGACTTGCTAGTAGGTGGGTTATTTGTATCATACCCATCATTATACATTGTATATTATATTTCAGTTGTATCTAGAAGTTCCATCAACCAAACATGTACTTATTTGAGATAGAGACCAGTGGTGTTTATTCTTTCGACCCTAGAGTCGCACGTTATATTTCTCTGGGTTTCATGCTGTTGAGTTTCCTTTTCTGTTATGATCCTCGCCTTTAGGCGTTGTATATTATATTGCAAACTGGTTGATTTACATATGGTTTTTCCTACACTCTACTACTTTTCTTGGTTTGGATTTCTGGGCTCGGCTTACTTAGAGCACGTACGCCTTGAGACGTTCGTAGCCTAAGTGCCGGTCATATTCCGTACTTTCGGGTCGTGACAAAGTTGGTATCAGAGCGTTAGGTTTTACCTTCGGAGTGTAGAATAACCTTTGGTTGATGGAATAGGTGACTAAAGTAGAGTGACGTACCGTGGGTATGTTCCGCGGCATATTTACGACACGCCACTCCACTTAAGAAGCCTTAGAATGTACATTTCCTTGTTCAGTATCATATTCCTTCCTGATCTAGCCTCATCGGTACCCGTTATGTTTTACTGCCACGATTACGGGCAGGGAGAGCTACGGCTAGAGTTGCGGTCAGCATGAGCTTGTTGCGGACGAGGACTGACCGGGACGTGATTCTGGCGACACACGATTGCAGAGATGTGTCTTTTTACTGTGTTTTCGCGCCACGAGCATGGATGGGTCGCTGTATGAGATTACTCGGACATGCCGATTTGCACCAGAGGATTGGGCCAATGATAGGGGCCAGCCAGATGTTGATGATCGTTGATGTATGACTTATTCATGATGACTGAGGCACTGTTCAGCGTGCAGATGAATGAGCCAGTTAGTGCTGCGAACAACGAGATATCGCCAGATGTTGGAGCTATTGCAGTACGAGATTGTACTAAGAGATTATAGAAGGTCGCTAGTCACCAAGGATGAATGACTAGGACATGTGGATCGTTCGCTACCCCGATGCGAGGTCATCAGATAGATTGATTCTAGCTAGAGATGACTTCACGCGGAGACGTTGAAAGTCGACAGAGACGATCGATGTCAGAAACCTATTATTCCAAGTTTAAAGTATTCGGGAAGACATGCAGGCAATACTATGGTCTCTCTAGAAGAATGAAACCCTAACTCGACTTAATGACCGTGTGAAAGCCTTTGAACCTTAGGGTTTGCGGCAGTTCTGCGGCGCCATTAGTGAGGCTTGGGTTTGCCCTTCTACGGCTGGACCACCGATGCTGTGGTATGTACTCGATACTACTACTACTGTACCCAAGATGTTGAGCTCTTGGGGGATTATGAGGTTTTGACGACTCGATCGAATGGATCGACTTTATTCGGATGCTAGATGGTGAGATGCACTTCTTGGGAGACTCCACATACGAGAATAGCCGTTGGAGCTCAGTTCATGCAGCCACGACGAGACGAGTCCGAAGCAGTCGACATTAGAGAAAAATGGAGTAAGAGGTTCGTACCAGATTTGGAGGAGATGACGTTCCACTCCGCCGACATCAGAGATACGATACGCATGCCGAGACATAGTACTGGATATACCTTCCAGAAGCAGTCGTGATGAGTATGCAGCCGCTCCGGAACAAGAAGCAGATATAGTAAAGGATGAGGACTCCCGGACAATTGGCAGAGATGAGACTTGGAAGAGACCTTGTGCAGGATTCCTTCCAGGACACTGCTGCAATGATAATTGCACCCAGGATCAGATATGTCATATGCATTTAGAGAGCCATAGGCCGACGCCAGTAACATGCTGTTTACGAGTGGTCGCGATGTTGACCAAGAGTTGACCAGAGAAGTACCAGAACGAAATCGTCCCCGTTAGCACACCTGACAGGGCCGATGAGCCGATGGATCGTGAGATTGGTAGTCTACAGAGACGATAGAGACCTTTCCGAATAAATTACAAGGAGACCTGGACCCAGGAGTCGTCATTGTTACGCACACCAGTAGGCCAGAGTTCAGAATCGTCGACGAGACATGTTATGAGTAACCACGACAGTTGGCCATAGATTCTTGAAGGATGCGCTTGAGCGGAACTATTCCGCCATACTTGATTTCGGTATTGTTGGGCGATTTATTCGCATGATTTGATTTTGATGATTGAGAATTTACGATTTTTACACAGTTGTTGCACTTGATATCGTTTTCGTGCCTTGGTTTCACATGTTTGTGATTTTATGGGGTTTAGACATTTGAGTTGATTTTGTGCGTATGCACGCACACGATTTGGTTTTTGCACTCTGTATAGTTTACATATGCTTGCAGTGCATTGACATATTTTGTGCACTTGGATGCACTGGACTTCGATTTCGAGGGTGATGCTCGATATTTGTTTTGTGCATTTTATGCACCTGATTGGATTTGCGCGTGTTCGGCGCTTGATATTGGATTTCATGATTTCGTGCATGATGGATGCACCAGATTTGGATTTTTAGCGCATGTTGGGCGCAGGTTATGAGATGCGATTTGGCGCACACCAGATGCACTAAATCGGGATTTTTCGTGCATGTCAGATGCACCCGATTTTGCTGTCAGGCACGCACGTTGCCTATGACCGATGTTGTGTGCACAACCGTTGCACCTTGATGTTGTTTCTGTGCGCATATATAGCACATTCATGGATTTTGATTTCCGTGCGCACCAGACGCACGTAGTATTCATATGCACATTTTGGGATTGATTTCTTATGGAGCAGTACATTTTTGTGAGGTTTCATTAGTATTTTTGTACTGGGCAGGACTAGTCAGAGGATAGTGCCTGGATATATCTTGCATGCACTGATAGATTTCAAAGGGATTTCCAAAAGCGAGCTATAGTCTCATTATTTACATATGTGTCCGATATGACACGAAACGTTTAAAACAGGGAACCCTTCTAAATTGTTTTTAAAAACGGCGGATCATGCATATTAAATAAAAGATATATACGTATATGGCTATTTTCTTATAGAGGCGTCCGCCACTGTGCAGTGTTATGCGCATTGCACATCGACTTTAAAGAATTTTGGCATGCATTTCCTTCATATATTTACATGTATAGATCCGATTTCTAGCATATCGGTTTTATTTTGGATTTGGCATTCGTGTTTTCACCTTGACTCTGATGATTGCGGGAGACTTGACGGAGTTTCGATTTCGAGTTATCTGCTCGTTACGCATGCGCATGTATTGCTCTACGATGTGTTCTATGGATTAATGGTTTCGGAGCCCCGTTGACTTGGACATTTTATTGAAATGTTTTAGAATTTGGGGGTTTAAATTTAAATTCGGGGACCGAATTTCTTTAATGGGGGAAGACTGTAACATTTCAAAAAAATAAAGTATTATTTTTGGGAATTTTCATAATTTAATAGTAATTTTTAATGAATATTTTAATAGTCGGTATAATTAAATACCGATAATGGGGAAAATTCCGGAGAAAAGTTTGGGAAATTCTAAAATAAGGTATTTTGTAGAAATATGTCATTTTTAAGTTTTTATGGTTAAGTTATGATATTTTAGTGTTAAGAGCGATTAAAAATCGCTAATTGGGATTTTTGGCTTTTTGTGCAAAAATGTGCACATAACATTTTCCACACTTGTCTCATGTTATGGACTCATGATGGCTTAGGGTTGAACCATGTTGAGATGACCATGGTGGCTTAAACCATTTGGTTAAATTAAGTGGGTTAATTAAGGGTTTAGCTTGTTTAGGGATTGGATTAAGTGGGGGTTGACTTGTGTAGAGAGAAAGTGAGCCATGATGGCTTGTGCAAGCTAGCATGTTTTAGTAAGAGAGAGAGGGAGGTGGCTCCTAGGTAATGTCACAATCACCATTCACTTCAAAACTTTTGCCTCTCACATCTCTCCCTCTCACTCACTCACACTCACATCTCTCACAACTCATCATATACCACCACATCAACCCCCAACACAACAACTTCAGCCCAACACAACACCCCAACATCATAAACCAGCAGCAGCAGCTGCTAAAACAATGCTTCAGCCAACACCCTTCAACAGCCACATGACATCAGCACACATACCAGCCCCTAACACCTTAGCCCAATACCTACACACTCACATCAGCAGCTACATCAGCCCCCAATATCAACACTTCAGCACAATTGCATCAACTACAGCTCCATAACTTCACACTCCACCACAAACAACATCCAAATCAGCTCAGCAGTAGCAGCTGCAGCAACATCAGCCCAAACCTCTGCTGCAACAGCAGCAAGAACAGCCCCCACACCATCATATACCACAACAACATCAGCCACAACACTACACAAAACAACAACAGCCACTGCTTCTGCTACAGCAACACCAACATCACAAAAATAAAACAACAGCAGCAACTTCAGCCTGCAAACAGCATCAGCATCAGCTACTGCAGCAACATCTGAAGCAAATGGAGCAGCTCCACAGCAGCAACAGCCCTTCCTCCTTCCTTCATCCTCTCTTCTCCTACATCCTAGGACCCCCTTGAGGTATAATCTTGCAACCCAACTCTTATCTTGCGAGTTATGGGTAGTAGGCTGAAATTTAGTGTTATATTTGTGATCTAGTGCTAGTTTTAGTGATTTTGAGTGAGATGTGGCCAAGTGATGGTTTTGATCGTTAGGGTAACCTTATTAGATGTATTTGAGACCATTGTAACCAAGATTACCCCAGATTTCTAGTTAGTTACCTGAGTGTTTCGACTTGGCGTATTTTATCGGTTTTGTCGACTTTGTGGCTTTTCTGGAAAATGCTATCAACCCGGACCTCCTAAAATAATATTGACTTGGCAGTGAGGTATGCAGGAAGATAGAAACCAACACCCAAAGCCCTAGCCCCCAAATCCCATTTCAGGCCGCCATTTTATTCCCTCTGGCCGCAATTTGCGGCCAGACCAGGGTGAAACTGCCTCGTTTTGCGTGCGGCTCTTTTACCTGTAGACTTGACCCTGGATATGTCTAGTTTTGTCTGGTTCCAACCAAGGTAGAATTTGGGTTGATTTTCTTGAGTTGGCGCATGATTTACGACTTATTTTCGTGTGGATTTTGGTATTCGATGATTCGTTTCTGTCGGGTGGAGTTTGAACGCCAACGGCAGAGGGATATTAGCCGTGTTTGCACGCAAGGCTACAGGTTTTTACTTATAAACGTAGCGTGCACTATTTTGGTATCCGACATGGTTTTCATGTGTTTTAGCATGTGATATCCTTATAGGTACCCCACGTGGCGTCGAGGCGTTGGAGATGCAAATGGCGACATCGGCACCGGCACGCATAAAGAAATGTGAGTAGATTTATATCGGGGAGAAGTCGGGTGGATGGCGTATAGCACCCCCGCAATTCGTCGTGATGTATATGGATGCGTATACACACATAATTATCTTATGTTGTTTGGGATTAATTATTGATGTTTAGGATGTATAATTGGTGTGTTGGATTGGTGAAGGTTACGAAACCCTAGGTAGTGGGTGCACTACACATTCATATACACACATACATACTTGCATACATCCTTATTTCATATGTGGTTATGGGATTCTATATAGGTATGTGTTCACGTGGGTATGGGACTATGTGTTCACATACTGATTTGAGGATGATACTGTAAGTGCACGGCGGCGCCCCGGCCGTCAAGCCGACGGCCAAATGCGGAAACGGTGATATACTTAAATTTTTGCGGACTTTGCAAACCGGCACCACCGCGCACTAAACACCCGGATCGTGCCATTAAACTAGATCTAGCTACAAACAAGAAAGGGAAGAGAGGTACCGACTGATCCGAGTCCTCCGGTCTTCTCGTCGTCGTCCCGATCTCCTGCGGAAAGTCCGGTCGTCGCCTCCTTGCCGGAAGGGCACCACGTCGCCTGCATCTTTTACGGGCTCCCGCCTCTATACCGAGGCAACTCGGGCACGAAGTTGGCGAGCCGACGTGCCCAAGGTTTGCGGTAGAATATGGTGTAGAAGCTATGTCTCATATGGGGTTATGGTTGCCATGGATGTGGAGGAATTTGTGCAAGGAATTTTTTTTCATGAAGGCTTGAAAGAAAAATGGAGCAAGACCTCAAAGGAGCTCGGCCACAAGAAGGAAAAAACTCTCTGGAAAAATCATTGATTGAAGAGCTCGGCCAGCAGACACAAAAATGCCCTCTGCACCCCATTATCAATCTAAAATGCCACCATCATTATTAAATTAATCCATATGATTCACTCCAGCACACATGCAATATTCCCTCACCTCCTTTTTTAAACCAATCAGCCCACCATCTCCTATTAAGCACTAAGGAATAAATAAATTAATCCCTCAAAACAATACACCCTCCATACCCCACAGTGGCCGGCCATGATCCAACTTCCAACACCAAAACAAATCAAAAAACCCATACCCATCCATACATTAATTAATGCATGAAAAGCCAAAAAGATTCCATAATCAATCCTTTTGCAATAAAGCCCCTCCACAAAACTTATTTGCAAACTGCAAATAATCCCCTCCATCGGAAAAGTCCGGCCGGGAAAGAACAAAGGAAAACCGGCCGGAACGGAATGCAAACTGGCAACTCCAGAAAACTGGTCCCGTAATAAATTACAGGAAAACCCCGATACTGTGCATACACACCCGCATCTGTATTCCGTCCGGATACAAATGCAAAAAGACAAAACTACATTATCAAATACTAAGATCCGGCTTAAGCCAAAGCCGGCTAGTAAAAACCGTCCGATCACGATCCGTGCAATACCGCACGTATCTGATCGAACCCTGCCATATCTTCATACGGCCTCTACAGCGTTTCGCCCGAAAGCTTGAGTAACTGAAAGTGTGGTAGACTCTAAAGACTCGTCAATACTATGGCTGTGGATTTAACCACTAGCCCGTCAGAGGTATAAGCCAATACGTAACGGGCCACCAGCTATTGACTAAAAGGGACGTCGATGAGCGAACTCATCCTGACACCCTACTGAGCCTGTCAGTGACAATATCCGTACAGTCCGGTCCGTTCGTCTATGAGCATCGCATGGCGGGCCTAGGGGGTTGGTAAAAGTCAGACCCCCAAAAGCGGTACAAGTCGTGTCGGAGTGTAGCCCAGAACACCCTGAGATACTACTGGAATACCTACCAGTAAATCTCCTGCCTTGGCCAAGGACTTCGTGTAATGGCTCTCCTAGACACAGCGCGACCTCACCCCCAATACCGGGAGAGACGAAACCCCCGAAGATCCGCTCACTGCCTCCATGTGGCTCGGGACTGTACCCAACTAAAACCTGTTTGCACGACTCCTTTGAGCCGTAGTAGGGTAGTAATCAAAGTACAGTGGGAACTCACACGAGACAAATGACGATCCCCAGGTCGATGAACTAACCTGTACACATGTCACCTGGGAACTGCTATCTGACATCAGGTATAAGACCAACTAGCATGTTCCCGGCGAGTCCTGTCCGGTGTACTCATAACCCAATGAGCACCTGTATACATCTTAGGTGAACCAACTGACACCAGTGGCTTGTGAGACCGGCCACCGCCCCTCGTCGGGGTCTCGACTGTATACACTAGTCTACTCTGGAGTATCGATGCCCTATCTCGAAACTCCCACGACTAGGGACCTTTTAAGGATGTGCTTATAGACTACCAGCTCCCACGTATATGATCGCCCTCATACTGCCGGTAGTCAAGCAAGAATCCTAGGGGCTCTATCAACGTGCAATAGCGACATGTCATGTCACCTAAAGCAGTACACGATGATAAAGGTAAACCAGATAGCGTACTATCATCTCGAGTAAGACTGTCCTATCGGGATAGGTCCTCCCTCAATCATTGCAATCACGTGCCTGTGATCCAATAATTGACTCTGAGGGCACTACCTCCAACAATCTCCCACTTGCACTCAAGGCTAATTATTGCGATGTCGCATACTCACAGCCCGTGTGATACCGAACACCCAACTCCTCTACTGGTCAGTCTCACAAAGTTCGTTTGTGAAACTATTGCGTTCAAGGAATAGCCTCAGTGAGTGGATCCGCTCTGATGTTTCTTTCTATGTCTCTCTATATCTCAAGTTCGCGGAGAAAGCCATCTCCCGAAATGAGCAATACCTGTCTTAGAATGTCTGGATGTCTGATGGGACCGAGCTCATAAATGAACTCCAAATCCAAACTTCTTAGACTGTATCGTCAACTGAACTTAATCAGTATCCTGCGCCATGCCACCCTCAGTATTGCCTTGGACCACCTGTCCAAAATATTGCCCCTCGTCAGAAGGAAAACTATAACTCTGACAACCTCCTTGTCGTCCATGTCACCTTAGAAGCCTGGAGTGATAACCGTCTCCTAAAGGAGGCAGCCGTTATCATATCCCTAGAACATTCACTTATGTTCTACAACTGCTTCCGACTGTTCCTCCAGGATTGGATCAATATCAACTTATTGCACCTACTGCAAGAACAACATCTGGTATGGTACTTGACATCTCATGATTGACTCAATTGCCTGAGCAAGTGATCTGCCAATCATGCGTATCCCTCTCTACTTTAGTCTATAAGACACCTTTAGAGAGGGTGACTCCATCACCTGCACGTATACTACCGTGCCAGGAGTCGACCATTCTAAATACTCTTAGAATGCTGTCAAGGTACCCTGATTGGGAAACCACCCAAATCTAGATCTAAAACCATAGATCTAGTAACCAGTATGTCTGATATAACGTCTAAGTCCCTTGTGGAGAAATCACTGTGTGACGACCAAAATATAACCGATCGTAGTATAGGAATATCACTTCCTACTATGTGTATGTCATCCAAATACCAGGATATCACACCCTACTACCTTCTCAACAGATCCATCCCCTATTCTGATGACGTCAAACCTATGACTGTCACATCAGAAACAGATGATCTATCTCCGCTATATCTGCTTTAGTCTATAAATAGATATAAGCCTGATGTCCACCAATGCTTCCGCTGCTCCCACTGACTACGACAACCCTCTGCCAGAGTCATATAGACGTGCACTTCTAAAACTAGTTCAGAACGACGTTATACTCATCCTCCTGCCGGGTCTCGCAGCCTGGAACAACAACAATGGCAAGTGTGGGTAAACAAGAACTTCCCTGTCACCGTCCTTGAGGCTACCTGAGTACCTCTCGGGTGCCTGAAGTCACCCACCTTATCTGCGGAGTGGCCAATGGAATGTCAAATCAGATTGAATCTTTAGGTTCCTTATCAAATCTTCAGTAATCGTTTGCGGTTCTGGAATCACTTCCAGTTCTACCATACTCCCACTACTGTTTTTGAAAAAATCCATTTTTATTAAAACTGTGGCGAGTCAAGAACAATATCACTATTGATCTTTCTTATGGTAGAAAGTCAACCCTCGTCATAGCCTGGGTCAACCCACAAACAGCCATTACAGAAACGTGCCTTGAGTTATCCAGAGTCTGGTTTTAATCATAAGCCGGACAACTCCCCGTACCTTAACAATGTTAAGATATGAACTGTACTATATCCAATATAGAAGCAGAGGCACTGATTTAATTGAACCAGATTCAAATCATGCAGCTGTCTCCAGTGCATGTTAACTAAATGGAGAGAGGCCGATCAGCGTTACTCAACTTAGGAATGCTTCCAATTATGAGTAACCTGAAAGAGAAGCAATTTCTCTTTATCATTACTATCAACTGAATACCATACACAAGTATCTTCATCTTCGATCACTTTGAAGAATCCCGATACTTGCTACACCTGGTTCTCTACTCTATTCAAATACCTATAACTCCTTAAAAACTTAGACCCTGTGTTTCTACGAAACACATGTCTAAGAACTAGAGAAGTTAAAAGTAAACAGAATATAGTATGAGGACCAACCCCTCTGTCCAAATGGACACTGGACAACATACAATACTTTGTA
The DNA here is from genome assembly GCA_030015575.1 of Agapanthus africanus. Classification (NCBI taxonomy): domain Eukaryota; kingdom Viridiplantae; phylum Streptophyta; class Magnoliopsida; order Asparagales; family Amaryllidaceae; genus Agapanthus; species Agapanthus africanus. The sequence goes on along the minus strand of CM057343.1, from coordinate 282,559,283 downwards.
TAAGTCCGCTGAGTCTGACAACTCTTTCACTGTGTGTCGTAGGTTGAAAACTGTTCTTATGGTTAAGAAGAATTACACCGCTGTTTAATGCTCCTTACCTAACCATCCACTGATATAGGTAAATGTCATCGACATAATATCAAAAGGTATATCTCACTCTATGAAAATAGACGTACAGATATATCAATTTGAAATTGGTGCATAAAACCGGATATTCAAAACCAAATATTTGCCGACCGACAAACAGCCCAGGTGATCTCCTCAAATATCACCGATTACAACGAATCCCGATATAATGAGGATGATCACCCAATTCCCAATAACTTACTCCCACTCATCATCTGTAAAACTATACAGATGTGAGAATCATACCTGGTAAATACATACCCTGGAGTAAGTATCTAATCGGGAAATCAGTTTTCTTTTAACAGTACACAGTGAAACTGAAACATTGAAATGTTTCGATGGGGTATCCTGGTATTTCTAGTAATGCCTCTACCATTATCCAGATTCACAACTATAACCGTATAATTCTTTGCCACCTCTCCAAATCCCTTTATATGTCTTTAGTCATTACCTTCTGCACACCCCTTAGGCCAAATGGTTTTCTTCCTTCCCTACCGTTCGGCACCAGCCTATGGTTTGGAAGAAGACTATCCAATAAGCATAATGGGTGTACTGTCCTAGTCCTAGGAGCACTCGCAATGCGAGAGAAGGTGAAGATAAAAGACAACTGAATAAACCTTATTCCTATTTCTCCTGGACCAGAATCCATCCCCGAACTGGAACAAGTTCCTTTCGAGTTCGTATATAACCATACGATGGAATATCCAAATGACTGTGGATCTTCGTAGTGATACGGAGTGTCCTGGAGAAATACAAAGGTGATGTGGGAGTGGTAATGAAATACTTGGTTTGGTCGTGAATATCAGTCGCAATTTACTTTGCCCTCTTACTAATCCCTTTCTTTGTCTTAACTCAATACCTTCTGTACACCGTTTAGGCTAATTAGTTTTCTTCATTCCCTACCGGTCGGCACCAGCCTATGGTTTGGAAGAAGACTATCCAATAAGCATAATAGGTGTACTACTCCTAAACCAAGGAGTACTCGCAACCTGAGAGAAGGTGAAAAGAAAAGACAACTGAATAATCCTATTCGTTTTCTCCAGAACCGGAAACCATCCTCGAATTCCTTCGAGTTCGTATCTAACCATACGATGGTTTTGTCCAATGGAAGTGGACGTTCGTAGCAATACGGGGTGTCCCGGAGAAAAGGGTAAAAGTAGGAGTGGCAATGAGGTCTGCAACTCTGACAATCCAAAAGCCAGTGTTAAGTAAGGTTCGGTCAACTTGGTCACTGAGTCATAGTCTTAGGGTCGGGTCAATGGTCGCTGCCAAAGAGAGAGAGAAAAGAAACACTCAGCGTGCACTCTAACCTAGATCAGAATGGTCACCAATATATCTAATCTGGAAACCTCCCACTGTACCTCAAATTCTCCTCCAAACCTGAAAGAAGAATTAGTCGGGAACACCCGAGGAGTAAACTAACTCATCAGTGGGAATCGGGATCCAACTATCATCGCATGATAACGTGACGGAATCCGCTCACGGTATTACACTCCAGAAGGTATGCGCATATCTGGCAAGTTTCAGTTCTTTTGAAACTCCCGATGTGATTTTTACCCCATGCTCTTATGACCTTGACTTTGGCCAACAAATCATAAGTCACATGTCAAGTTCTGCCCGTCATTCTCCAGGTTAATTTGAGCCCACCCGTACAAGCCCTTGACTTTGGCCAACAAGGCTATACGACTGCCCCAAACCAACGCATCTATCTATGCTGCATATGAATAACCAATAGCTACCAAACACTGTGCCTTGACTTTGGCCAACAAACACAGCTTGAATACTATTGACTACCCATATGAAACGACGGAGGGTTACGAATGGTTTCTGGCGAAAACCTTTAACGTAATGAACTTGATATCGTTGAAGGAACGGATAGCTTTTTAGAAAATATAGTGACGAAAACCTTTACTAAAGAGGTCACTCCCGGTGAAGGGATCTCGGCTCTTTCCCCGTAGAATGGGGTGCTGGATATTCATAACCGAATATCACTGTGCAAAGCAAAAGTAATCGGCTATAGTGAAGTTAATGCCCTGACGCAAACTTCTGTCCAAGGGGTCACTCCCGGTGAAGGGATCTCGGCCCTTGCCTCGTCGACTGAGGAGCAGGATATTCCAAATGAATACCACGATGCAAAACAAAAGTGAACGTCCTTGCAATAACAGCTTTTTGAAAAGTGTTCCAACAACATCAGATTAGGTTTGTTTAACATGCATTGATCCGAATCAACGCAGTCCCATCAATTGATCACACCACAAAGAACGAAAATATACTGACGTACGTATATGCCATCTGCATTCGCCACTGGGTCCCGTCATCACCCGTTAGGTTAGCTAACTAACGGCAGAGCGGGGACTGGACTAGCGCGGATGAAAAACATATACAACATCTACTAATATATATACCAATATATAGTATTTCGCTCAAGGCGTGAATAAAATGCAACAACACAGAAATGTACAGCATCACAGAACAATACAGATATCTGGGATCCCCGGGTTTCACAGAGCCACTACTGAAACCCGACGTTCCCCTGGTCGTGTGGATAGCCTGTGCAATGTAATCCTAGACCCCTACGGGCGCGGCAAGTCATCCGCCAAAACCTGAAGCGAGGCAGCCCCCTTCAGCACCGTGAATGGACCACCCAGCACTTCACGGAATCCGGCAACTTGGGCACCCCTCCTGGGTCAACCTGTACCCCCTACGAGTGCGGCGAATAGCCCGCCAATCCTAGAGTGAAGCCCCCTCCGTCTCAATGCCATGAGATGCGGGCTTGTTGCCCTCCAGAACCCGGCTATCCGTGCACCCCACCTGGGATAATCCTAGTACAGAAAATAAAATATACATACACCGGGTACAACGACCGCAACCTGGCCGTGCCCCAAAAATAATAATACAAACTGGCAGTGACGGCAGTCCACATGTCGGACGCTCGCCCCGCAATATCAAATGTACATAATACCACCACAACTGTACTAGTATTGCATCCAGGCTATCCCCCACGACCGATCCGCAACATCACAGCAAAAACAGAACATCAACGTGAAAGTCACGTTCGCAAATCCGTCTAACCGGGCTATAGCAGTTAGACCGGATTTACCGATCAAGTGACATTCACGGTCGCAGATATAATGTAAATACTGTGAAAAATGTGTTTAAAATTTTCCGATTGACCAAAAATTAACAAGTGGGCCCCCAATCAAAACTGTAACACTCACAGAAAACCTGAGCCCAATTTTACTATTCCAGAAACCACATTTCTCACTGAGGAACATACTATAAAATTTTGGGGGGGTGAACTGTTCACATTGCCGCGGAAGCGCGGCTCCAGCAAGGGTTTGGCCGCCCTTCCGCGGTGGTATGAACAGTTCATGTTACCAAATTTTTTTCAGTATGCTTATATTTGCCTGCACATCATTTTGAGACAACCTGAAAAAATTTTCGAGACCAAAAATTTTCAACAGAAAACTGATGCGAACTAAAATGTAGATTTTGGAATTTTGGTCGATCGGAAATGCAAAACACATTACACCAAGCTGGACTATGTTAATGGCGAGGCTCTGATACCACTGTAAGTGCACGGCGGCGCCCCGGCCGTCAAGCCGACGGCCAAATGCGGAAACGGTGATATACTTAAATTTTTGCGGACTTTGCAAACCGGCACCACCGCGCACTAAACACCCGGATCGTGCCATTAAACTAGATCTAGCTACAAACAAGAAAGGGAAGAGAGGTACCGACTGATCCGAGTCCTCCGGTCTTCTCGTCGTCGTCCCGATCTCCTGCGGAAAGTCCGGTCGTCGCCTCCTTGCCGGAAGGGCACCACGTCGCCTGCATCTTTTACGGGCTCCCGCCTCTATACCGAGGCAACTCGGGCACGAAGTTGGCGAGCCGACGTGCCCAAGGTTTGCGGTAGAATATGGTGTAGAAGCTATGTCTCATATGGGGTTATGGTTGCCATGGATGTGGAGGAATTTGTGCAAGGAATTTTTTTTCATGAAGGCTTGAAAGAAAAATGGAGCAAGACCTCAAAGGAGCTCGGCCACAAGAAGGAAAAAACTCTCTGGAAAAATCATTGATTGAAGAGCTCGGCCAGCAGACACAAAAATGCCCTCTGCACCCCATTATCAATCTAAAATGCCACCATCATTATTAAATTAATCCATATGATTCACTCCAGCACACATGCAATATTCCCTCACCTCCTTTTTTAAACCAATCAGCCCACCATCTCCTATTAAGCACTAAGGAATAAATAAATTAATCCCTCAAAACAATACACCCTCCATACCCCACAGTGGCCGGCCATGATCCAACTTCCAACACCAAAACAAATCAAAAAACCCATACCCATCCATACATTAATTAATGCATGAAAAGCCAAAAAGATTCCATAATCAATCCTTTTGCAATAAAGCCCCTCCACAAAACTTATTTGCAAACTGCAAATAATCCCCTCCATCGGAAAAGTCCGGCCGGGAAAGAACAAAGGAAAACCGGCCGGAACGGAATGCAAACTGGCAACTCCAGAAAACTGGTCCCGTAATAAATTACAGGAAAACCCCGATACTGTGCATACACACCCGCATCTGTATTCCGTCCGGATACAAATGCAAAAAGACAAAACTACATTATCAAATACTAAGATCCGGCTTAAGCCAAAGCCGGCTAGTAAAAACCGTCCGATCACGATCCGTGCAATACCGCACGTATCTGATCGAACCCTGCCATATCTTCATACGGCCTCTACAGCGTTTCGCCCGAAAGCTTGAGTAACTGAAAGTGTGGTAGACTCTAAAGACTCGTCAATACTATGGCTGTGGATTTAACCACTAGCCCGTCAGAGGTATAAGCCAATACGTAACGGGCCACCAGCTATTGACTAAAAGGGACGTCGATGAGCGAACTCATCCTGACACCCTACTGAGCCTGTCAGTGACAATATCCGTACAGTCCGGTCCGTTCGTCTATGAGCATCGCATGGCGGGCCTAGGGGGTTGGTAAAAGTCAGACCCCCAAAAGCGGTACAAGTCGTGTCGGAGTGTAGCCCAGAACACCCTGAGATACTACTGGAATACCTACCAGTAAATCTCCTGCCTTGGCCAAGGACTTCGTGTAATGGCTCTCCTAGACACAGCGCGACCTCACCCCCAATACCGGGAGAGACGAAACCCCCGAAGATCCGCTCACTGCCTCCATGTGGCTCGGGACTGTACCCAACTAAAACCTGTTTGCACGACTCCTTTGAGCCGTAGTAGGGTAGTAATCAAAGTACAGTGGGAACTCACACGAGACAAATGACGATCCCCAGGTCGATGAACTAACCTGTACACATGTCACCTGGGAACTGCTATCTGACATCAGGTATAAGACCAACTAGCATGTTCCCGGCGAGTCCTGTCCGGTGTACTCATAACCCAATGAGCACCTGTATACATCTTAGGTGAACCAACTGACACCAGTGGCTTGTGAGACCGGCCACCGCCCCTCGTCGGGGTCTCGACTGTATACACTAGTCTACTCTGGAGTATCGATGCCCTATCTCGAAACTCCCACGACTAGGGACCTTTTAAGGATGTGCTTATAGACTACCAGCTCCCACGTATATGATCGCCCTCATACTGCCGGTAGTCAAGCAAGAATCCTAGGGGCTCTATCAACGTGCAATAGCGACATGTCATGTCACCTAAAGCAGTACACGATGATAAAGGTAAACCAGATAGCGTACTATCATCTCGAGTAAGACTGTCCTATCGGGATAGGTCCTCCCTCAATCATTGCAATCACGTGCCTGTGATCCAATAATTGACTCTGAGGGCACTACCTCCAACAGATACTTGGGTTTGAGATGAGTCGATGATATTTAATCCGAGATTATGATATCGGTGATATGGTAAAATTCATATTTGAGATACGTCTTGATACTTTAGCAGGATTTTGGGACGATGATGCCATAGGTATAGTGATATATATATATAAAATGATCGACATGTGAGTATGATACGAGATAGGGTATGATATGATATGAGATGACAAGATATTTATGATAGGCCGCCTTGGGCGTTGTTTACTCTTTGAGATGATATGTGCTGATGATATCGATTCATACGAGACTGTTGATCAGTATTCAGATCATGATGATAGTGATGATGTTAGCTTTGTACTAGACATAGGTCAATACCCAGATTATGATATTTGATATAGAGAATACCAGATGAATGATATGACGAATATGATATTGACCCATACCCAGATTTGGGAATGTCGTACGACGGATTTACGTATGAGCTGTAATTTGATGTTTGATCCGCACTTTTGACTTGGGAATAACCGATTATAGAGATATGGTATCGGATGTGATATGATCGAGGCGGGATCACCGACTATATATATGTGTGTGTGTGTGTGTGTGTGTGTGTGTCTGTGTGTCGACTCAGAGGTTAGGCGGTTTCCCTTACCTACTGTTAGCTTTAGCTCAGCCTTATAGTGGTGTAGCTATATGACTCTTATGACATTAGATGCAGTTTAGCTATCATTGTGTTTGGTATTCAGTTCCCGCACATTATTATTGTTGCTCTGCATCGCATACTTATTGTGATTCATATTCTATCGTTGATATCATTCTGTTTGGACACCAGCATCATTACCGATGATGCGTATGTACCACGTACACTTACTTGCCAGTTCACACACATCATCGGTAATTGCCATGTCACTACACAGTAGTATTATTGCATTAGGATATGACCCTTGTATGTGCATACTATTATTCCATGTTGCATGATATACTGTTATACTTGCACTTCTTGATATGTCACATACATCATGTTTTCTGATTATGCACTTTGAGATATGTTGTTTCTATGATATTTCTGGATTTGGGAACCGTAGGTATTTCAAAGAGATTATGTAATTGTTTTAAAAACCCGGTTACCCTTAGCATGATATTTCAGTGCGTCCACCATTTGTTTTCTCGGTGCTGAGAGCGACATGTGAAACCCGATTTAAGGAAGCGGATGAGGCCGATTGCGGGTACATGGTGGGCCCGGTGCGGTACCCCGGGGCAAGAAGATCGCAGGAGATGGCGTTGAGCCTGGCAGGGAAGCACTACCGACTGGTGATTTTACCCGACGCGTCGGATATCCGGAGGATACCGTCGTGGTCTTGAGATTGATGGTAGGGGCCGGTCTGGATTGACGGCGCCCTAGATAGTGAGACTTATCAGAGACATTAAGATATTGAGATTGAGGCTATGTTTTGTGCCGATGCTGGGCACAGGTTTCATGATGTTTTTCGATGATTTTGACTATATCCTCATATTTACATGCATGATGCTTATTGTCATTGGGTGACACGTGGATGAGATCCACCTATATACAGACATTGATCACATACAGACTTTGATTACATTGATCATACTTTTCATGCATTCATACATCATTCATATGATACATTGCTACCTGAGGCACTGACACTGACACGGGCATATGGGATTACATTTGGGTTAGATAGTTGTTGGTGTATATGCCCTAGAGGCCATTACTGTATCATACTAGTATGTATATTACTTGATGGAAGCTTGGGATATTCACAGTTGTACAGACAATCTTGCTCAATATAGTAGTATGCTACTTGGTTTGCCTCTGCTTTAATGTGTACATGTGTGTTTGTTTATTATATCACCTATACGCATTAGTAGAGCCCTTAGGATCTTTGCTTGATTACCGGCGTTGTGATGGCGATCACACTCGTAGGGGCTGGGTAATCTACAAGCACATCCTTATACACGTCCCTAGTCGTGGGAGTACCGAGATAGGGCATCGATACTCCGGAGTAGGCTAGCGTATGCGCTTCTCATCCCAGCACGGGAGACGGTCTGTCCCACAGCCGTCGGTACGTCGTACTTGAGATAGTATGCGGGTGCTCGTTAGGTTACGAGTACACTGGACAGGACTCTGTAAGTCCATATTGCGACCCCCGGTTCTTACGGGGAGGCGGAAACGGTATAAAATCAAAATTTTTATCGCAAGAGGCAACATGGACTAACTTATGGTCGGGATCGTTACCTAAACTAAAACTAGCAAACTAAGCTGAAGATGTTTAGCTACTCGGATGAAGATGGTTATACCTAAACTTGAACTCCTTCTCTTCAAGCTCCGGTGGTGGTCCGATGGCTCCTTCTCGTCGTCTCCGTACGCCGAAGATAGATCCACTTGAAAGCTCCAACCTTTAGCTCCTTCTTCGGTCTTTGAAGAAACTAGTTCACTTGGTTTGCTAAACCTAGTGAACTAGAATGAGTAGAGAGGAAATAGAATGGGATTTTATCTATGGTTCTTGATTCTCAACTCATGAGACAAGAGAACCATAGATCAAGAGAGGGAGCAAGAGGTTGAGGGTGAGAGCAAGGGGAGAGCTCAAGAACAAGAGAGAGAATGAGCAAGAAAGAAATGAGGCTCTCTTTTCTCTCTCACCCTCTCATAATCCAAAGTGATCATAACTCATCATATCAAAAAAGTCTTTTGGTGATGGTTAGAAGCAACCATAAGGTTATCATATCATGCACTCATTTTACTCAAAAAACAAGCAAGAAAAAAGTCTTTGGCATGAAATGATAACCATGGTTATCATGATGGTCAACTAGTCAAGCCTAGTCAACCGGTCAACAAGTCAACAAAAGTCAACAAGTCACCAAAGTCAACAAGTCAACAAAAGTCAACAAGTCAACAACCATATCACCATAATACTTAATTAATATAATAGTTAATCACATATCATATTCTCATTAGGGTTGAGCAAAAAGTCAAAAGTCAACGGTCAACTGTCAACAACCCTAATGAGAATCCACTGCCTCTGCCTCCCTGTCAACTGTGCATACACACCCGCATCCGCGTTCCGAGGAACACGAATGCAAACTGGATAAATCCAATCCCATAAGGTACACTAGGATCTGGCTTAAACCAAAGCCCGCTAGTGTAAACTGTCCGGACACTGTACGTGCACAAGTGCACGGATGTGACCGAACCCTGTCGCAAAACCATGCGACCTGTCGCAATACCATGCGACCTCTACTCTTTTGCCTAAAGGCGAAAAGCTTTCTGTGTGGGACTCTAAAGACTCGACACTACGCTGGCAGTGGGTTTAACCACAGACCGCAAGCGGCACTAGCTGTGCGTAACGGTCCCCAGGTAATGCCGACAAGAAGACCGACGAGGCGAAACCCATCTGAACTCCTACTGAGCCTGAGAGTGACATTCTCCATACAGTCCGGTCTGTTCGTCTGATACATCGCATGGCGGGCCTAGGGGGCGGTAAACGTCAGTCCCCCAATAGCGGTACAAGTCGTGCCGGAGTGAAGCCCAATACACCCTGAGATAACACTGGAAACCTACCAGTATATCTCGTTTGCCCTGGCCAGGGACTACTCGTGTAATGGCTCTCCTAGACACAGCGCGATGTCAACCCCCAATACCGGGAGAGACGAATCCTGTCTAACCGTCACTGCCTCCAAGTGCTTCGGGACTGTACCCAACCACCACCTGTTTGCACGACTCCTTTGAGCCGTGGTAGGGTAGTGATCAAAGTACAGTGGGAACACACCCGAGGCGAAGTGACAGTGTCAAGTCAGCGGACTAAGCTGTACTCATGTCACCTGGGAACTGATAACTGACGATAGGTATAATACCAACTAGTCAGTTCCCGACGAGTCCTGTCCAGTGTACCCGTAACCTAACGAGCACCCGCATACTATCTCAAGTACGACGTACTGACGGCTGTGGGACAGACCGTCTCCCACACTGGGATGAGAAGCGCATGCGCTGGTCTACTCCGGAGTATCGATGCCCTGTCTCGATAGTCCTGCGACCAGGGACCTGAATAAGGATGTGCTTATAGATTACCCAGCCCCCACTAGTGTGACTGCCATCACAATGCTGGTAATCAAGCAAAGATCCTAAGGGCTCCACTAATGCGTATAAGTGATATACTGAAATAAACACAAGTACACATTGAAGTAGAAACAAACCAAGTAGCATACTACTATTTTGAGCAAGATTGTATATACAAGGTGAATATCCCAAGCATCCATTAAGTAATATACAAACTAGTATGATACAGTAATGGCCTCTAGGGCATATACACTAACAATCTCCCACTTGCACTAAGGCCATGTACTGGCGTATCGAAGACCTATCATCTCGATCAGCCGCTCGAACTGAGTCTGGGGTAAGGCCTTGGTGAATGGATCTGCAGTGTTATCTTCTGAAGCGACTCTCCGAACCTCGATCTCCTTGCGATCCACGATCTCCCTGATCAGGTGATACCGCCTCAAGATGTGTCTGGATCTCTGATGGGACCTGGGTTCCTTCGCTAATGCTATAGCCCCGTTGTTGTCGCAATACAGAGGTATTGGATCAACAATGGACGGAACCACCTGAAGTTCTTTCAAGAACTTCCTCATCCAGACAGCTTCTTTTGCGGCATCAGATGCAGCGATGTATTCCGCTTCCATCGTCGAGTCTGCAACGGTTTCTTGTTTGGAACTCTTCCAACACACCGCCCCTCCATTGAGGGTAAAGACAAAACCCGACATGGACTTGGAATCATCCTTGTCACTCTGGAAGCTGGAGTCAGCAAAGGCCTCGATCTGGAGGTCTTTTCCGCCATACACCAAGAACATCTCCTTAGTCCTTCTCAGGTACTTGAGAATGTTCTTTACCGCTATCCAGTGTTTCTCCCCTGGGTTAGACTGATACCGGCTTACCACACTCAGTGCATAAGCTACATCCGGTCTGGTACACAACATCGCATACATTATAGAGCCTACCGCAGAAGCGTAGGGTATAATAGACATGCGATCCCTCTCCAAATCAGTCTTGGGAGACATTTCTTTAGAGAGGGTGATCCCGTGACAGGCCGGTAGATTACCGCGCTTGGAATCTTCCATACTGAACCTCTTCAGTATGGTGTCGATGTACCTGGACTGTGAAAGTCCTAATATCCTCTTGGATCTGTCACGGTAGATCCGGATACCCAGAATGTATGAGGCATCACCCAGGTCTTTCATGGAGAACCTGTGTGACAAGAACCCCTTGACAGATTGTAGCATAGGAATGTCATTTCCTATTAAGAGAATGTCATCCACGTATAAAACGAGGAATACTACAGTTCTCGCTACAAATCTACTATAGATGCATGGTTCATCTGGATTTTTGATAAAGCCAAATTCTTTGACCGTCTCATCAAAGCAGATGTTCCAACTCCGCGATGCCTGCTTTAGTCCATAGATGGACTTAAGCAACTTGCACACCTTTCCGCTGCTCCCACTCTGAATGAAACCCTCTGGCTGGTCCATATAGACACACTCCTCTAAATTTCCATTTAGAAAAGCTGTCTTTACGTCCATTTGCCAGATCTCATAATCGTGGAAGGCAGCAATGGCAAGAAGGATCCGAATGGATTTCAGCATGGCTACTGGAGAAAAGGTTTCGTCGTAGTCCAAGCCAGGTCTTTGACGAAAACCCTTTGCTACCAGCCTAGCTTTATAGGTCTCAACCTGTCCATCTACACCAATCTTCCTTTTGAAGATCCACTTGCATCCTACGGGTTTTACCCCGTCTGGAGCAATGTCCAACGTCCATACTTTGTTGGTGTACATGGACTCCATTTCGGTCCGCATTGCATCCAGCCATTTCACTGAGTCAACGCTCTGAACGGCCTGCTGGAAGCTAGTAGGCTCATCATAATCTATGATGCAATCCTCTCTATCCCCGTCTGTGAGAAAACCGCAGTATCTCTCGGGCGGATGAGACTGCCTACTACTCCTGCGGAGCGGCGTAGGAATGTCCTGTTCTGTTGAACCCTCTGGTTCCACTAATCTTTCAGTAATAGTCTGTGGTTCTGGAATTTCTTCTAGTTCTACTGCGCTCCCACTAATTTCCTTTTCCAAGAACTGGTGTTCTAGAAAGTGGGCATTACGAGAAACAAGGACTTTTTGTTCCTCTGCGTAGTAGAAAAGATACCCCCTGGTGTTCTTTGGGTATCCCACAAACTTGCACAGTACTGAGCGTGCCTCGAGTTTGTCCGCATGCTGCTTTTTGACAAAAGCTGGACATCCCCAGATCTTCAGATATTGAAGATAGGGTTTCTTCCCACTCCACATTTCATATGGGGTGGTAGGCACAGTCTTAGTCGGAACTCGGTTCAAAAGGTATGCTGCTGATTCTAGCGCATATCCCCAGAATGATCGCGGCAACTCAGCGTTACTCATCATGGACCGCACCATATCCAATAGGGTGCGGTTCCGTCTCTCCGATACACCGTTATGTTGCGGGGTGTATGGAGGAGTAAGCTGAGAGAGAATTCCGTTCTCTTTTAAATAGTCCAGGAACTCGGCACTTAAGTATTCTCCACCTCGATCCGATCTTAGAATCTTAATACTTTTGCCGGTCTGTTTCTCTACTTCATTCTTATACTCCTGGAATTTTCCAAAGGCCTCGGACTTATGTTTCATTAAGAAGACATAACCGTACCTTGAGAAGTCATCCGTAAAAGTAATGAAGTAAGAATGTCCGCTTCGGGCATGTGTAGACATTGGACCGCACACGTCACTGTGTACGAGTCCTAAGAGCTCGCTCGCTCTTACTCCTTGTCCAGTAAACGGAGTCTTTGTCATCTTTCCTTTGAGACAAGATTGACAAGTGGCATACGATTGATATTCGAACGCATTCAAATATCCTTCTGTATGTAACTTAGTCAACCTTCTCTCATTGATGTGACCCAATCTACAATGCCATAAGAAAGTCTGATTTATTTCTGGAGACTTTCTTTTGTGTGTATTCTGGACGTTGAAAATCTGTGGTTGGTTTAACACGTATATACCATTACTCAATGTACCTGACCCAATCAAAACTTGATTAAGGTGAATGTTTACAACATTACTTACAAACGCAAATTCATAACCTTCTTTAGAAACTAAAGATACAGAAATGATATTACAAGTTGCGTTGGGTACAAAAAAGCAATTACGCAAAACCAAAACATGTCCATCTGACATTCCCAGGTGATAGTCCCCCACGGCTTTAGCATCCATGCTAGCTCCGTTCGCAACTTTGAGGGTCATGTCACCTGCCTTCAAAACCCTACGGTTTCTCAACGCCTGCAAAGAATTACAGATATGAGATCCTGATCCGGTATCCAATACCCAGGAAGTAGAGTTTATTGAAAGACAGTTTTCAATAACATACACACCTGAAGCTGAAGCTGCAACCTGCTTCAATTCCTGTGTTCTGGCCTTCCAGGCCCTGCAATCATTCTTCCAGTGTCCTTTCTTATGACAATAGAAGCATTCTTCTTTATCCACAAGCTTCCCCGCTATCTTTGTTGCTTTGCCTTTTCCCTTCGTATCCACTTTACCAACACCGCCCCTTGGTTTGGCGGGGGCCTTCTTCTTCTTTCCCTTGGCTTTCGCCTTGGACCTAGAAGAAGATGATCCTCCTACAAACAAAGTGGATGTTTCCCTACCTTTCTGTAGGGTGCCCTCTGCGCTCCTCAGCATGTTGAGGAGCTCTGATAGTTCAACCTCTTTTTCTTGTAGGTTGAAGTTCAGTATAAACTGGGCGTAAGTGGAAGGAAGGGACTGGAGAACTATATCCGTATATAGCTCACTCTCCAATGTGATCCCTAGGTCAGCGAGCTCCTCAATGAAGCCGATCATTTTTAGCACATGCTCGGCTACTGATGATCCGACGGCCATTCTTGTCGAAAACAACTTTTTCGACGCTTCGTATCTTGCGATACGTGATTGCTCTCCATACAGTTCTTTTGTATGGAGCAATATGGACTCCATGTCCATATTCTCATGCCTCCTCTGATGTTCGTTGTCCATCGAGGCAAGCAGGAGGCACTTGGCCTTCGCGCTATCAATCTCCCAAGTCTTGCGGATTTCCTTATCCGCGACACTGGAAGTTGGACCAGGGACAGGGGGAGCTTTGGTGGTAAGAAGATACCCCAGCTTGTCATAAGTGATTGCTATCGTGACATTCCTGAGCCAATCTTTGTAGTTTGGCCCTGTCAGCTTGTTTTTATCTAGGAGTAACTTAAGTCCAGTCATGTTGATTGGTCGCTGCAATTAGGAGAGAGAAGAAGAAACACTCAGCATGATGCTCTTGCAAGTTTAGAGTGGTTTTTAGTTTGTCTAAACAGGATGGCTCCCACTGTTTCTCGAATCCCTCCTCAAACCATAAAGGAAGAATTAGTCAGGATCAATCCCACCGTACAATACTTGCTTAACCGTTCAGCCAGGCCGGTGTCGGTACTTCGAGGGAGGTTTTCCAACGCTTTCGCGAAGTTCCTTAATTAGAGAACCTCTTTTCCCTGGGGGCGTAGCCCCGCTAACACCTTTCTAGGCACCTACTAGGTTTATAGCATTGATCGTTAAGTGAGAAATTTCCCGAGGAGTAGCATATACTCACAGTAGGATCGGGATCCAAATATCATCGCGTGACGAAACTGAAGGAATCCTACCAGAATCATCACACTCCAAATGGTATGCAAATCTAGCAAGTTTCAGTACTTATGAAACTCCCGATGTGGATTTTTGCCCCATGCTCTTATGACCTTGGCGTGAGGTCAAAATGTCATAAGTCACATGTCAAGTTCGTCCCATCATTATCCAGGTTAATTTGAATCCACCCGTACATACCCTTGACGTAGGCCAAAATGGCAGTACGACTGTCTCAAACCAACGCATTCTATCTATGCAACAGATAAATATCCGGCAGCTACCAATCACTATGCCTTGGCGTGAGGTCAAAATACATAGCTTGAATACTACCGAATATTTAACTGAAATGATGGAGGGCTACGGATGGTTTTGGCAAAACCGTGAACGTAGTGAACTTGATTTGGTCGATGGAACGAGATAGCTTTAAAATGGAGTGGCTCAAACTCCGTATTTTAAAAGTTTGTTTTGAAAAGAACCGAGTGGTTTTTCGAAAGTGTTCCAACGACTTTAACTTGGTTTATTATCTTGCATTAGTTCTTTTAATGCGTGATATTCTTGCATTAGTACTTTTAATGCGTCCCATCATTTAATCCTACCATTGCAGAAAACAACCAAAATATGACGTACGCTTATTCCATTCGCATTCGCCACTGGGCCCCGTCATTACCCGTTAGGTTACTTAACTAACGACAGAGCGGGGGCTGGGCTAGCGCGTCTGTAAAACATAAGCAACGCCTAAATAATATCTTATATAGATATACTGCAATGATAAACATTTCAGATCACAGATAAATACATTGGATATACTAGTAATCTGTAATTTGTACGAGCCTGTAACAAAAACAGATAACACGGTCGCGGTGAATAGCCAATACCCCACCCAAGACCCCTACGGGTACGGCAAACTACCCGCCAAGTACCCGAAGCGTAGCAACCTCCCTCATCTCCATGAGTAGGCCACTCGACACTTCGGCATACCCGGTAGTTTGTGCACCCCTCCACGGGTCTATCCTAGGAGCAAAAACAGTAAAAAGAAATTATACAATGACGGCTACAACCCCGACCCGGTTGTGCGGCCAAACAAATAATTATTACATCAATTTACAAATTTACATGAATTGCAAGAAAAGTAAACTCTCGTCTCACAACCCCCGGCTATTCACCCGCGACAATCCAACATATTTATATACACATTCCAGCACATTACAGATCATGTATAACCCCGACTAATCGACTTATAGCGATTAGCCGACGTTCAATACATGCAAACATCACAGATATAACCATCATAGTCAAAGTGCAATGAAGTTCGGAAAAAATACGGAATTATAGGACCCCAAAAGGAAATTTCTTTTCTGTAAAATCTGGGCACATATAATATATCTCAAAAATCCCAAAACCAACACAGACACACACTGCACGAAAAACGACGCACTAAAGACAACAAACCGCGGCGCTTCCGCGGCGGCCAAGAAGGGTCACGCGGCGGAAGCGCGGCGGTTTAGACGAATTGGTGAATCGTTTTTCATGGGTGTTCTAACAAAACCCTGAGACGAATTTAGGAGTATGAAGTTTTTCATTTTGACCAGAAAAAATTTCAACAGAAACTCAGTTTTTGTAGTTTTCCGGTTTTGTGATTTTTTTTTTCGGTTCCGAACTTCGTTACACTTTACTACCTAGCTAGTTTAAGTTTAGTTAGGCTCTGATACCACTGTAAGTCCATATTGCGACCCCCGGTTCTTACGGGGAGGCGGAAACGGTATAAAATCAAAATTTTTATCGCAAGAGGCAACATGGACTAACTTATGGTCGGGATCGTTACCTAAACTAAAACTAGCAAACTAAGCTGAAGATGTTTAGCTACTCGGATGAAGATGGTTATACCTAAACTTGAACTCCTTCTCTTCAAGCTCCGGTGGTGGTCCGATGGCTCCTTCTCGTCGTCTCCGTACGCCGAAGATAGATCCACTTGAAAGCTCCAACCTTTAGCTCCTTCTTCGGTCTTTGAAGAAACTAGTTCACTTGGTTTGCTAAACCTAGTGAACTAGAATGAGTAGAGAGGAAATAGAATGGGATTTTATCTATGGTTCTTGATTCTCAACTCATGAGACAAGAGAACCATAGATCAAGAGAGGGAGCAAGAGGTTGAGGGTGAGAGCAAGGGGAGAGCTCAAGAACAAGAGAGAGAATGAGCAAGAAAGAAATGAGGCTCTCTTTTCTCTCTCACCCTCTCATAATCCAAAGTGATCATAACTCATCATATCAAAAAAGTCTTTTGGTGATGGTTAGAAGCAACCATAAGGTTATCATATCATGCACTCATTTTACTCAAAAAACAAGCAAGAAAAAAGTCTTTGGCATGAAATGATAACCATGGTTATCATGATGGTCAACTAGTCAAGCCTAGTCAACCGGTCAACAAGTCAACAAAAGTCAACAAGTCACCAAAGTCAACAAGTCAACAAAAGTCAACAAGTCAACAACCATATCACCATAATACTTAATTAATATAATAGTTAATCACATATCATATTCTCATTAGGGTTGAGCAAAAAGTCAAAAGTCAACGGTCAACTGTCAACAACCCTAATGAGAATCCACTGCCTCTGCCTCCCTGTCAACTGTGCATACACACCCGCATCCGCGTTCCGAGGAACACGAATGCAAACTGGATAAATCCAATCCCATAAGGTACACTAGGATCTGGCTTAAACCAAAGCCCGCTAGTGTAAACTGTCCGGACACTGTACGTGCACAAGTGCACGGATGTGACCGAACCCTGTCGCAAAACCATGCGACCTGTCGCAATACCATGCGACCTCTACTCTTTTGCCTAAAGGCGAAAAGCTTTCTGTGTGGGACTCTAAAGACTCGACACTACGCTGGCAGTGGGTTTAACCACAGACCGCAAGCGGCACTAGCTGTGCGTAACGGTCCCCAGGTAATGCCGACAAGAAGACCGACGAGGCGAAACCCATCTGAACTCCTACTGAGCCTGAGAGTGACATTCTCCATACAGTCCGGTCTGTTCGTCTGATACATCGCATGGCGGGCCTAGGGGGCGGTAAACGTCAGTCCCCCAATAGCGGTACAAGTCGTGCCGGAGTGAAGCCCAATACACCCTGAGATAACACTGGAAACCTACCAGTATATCTCGTTTGCCCTGGCCAGGGACTACTCGTGTAATGGCTCTCCTAGACACAGCGCGATGTCAACCCCCAATACCGGGAGAGACGAATCCTGTCTAACCGTCACTGCCTCCAAGTGCTTCGGGACTGTACCCAACCACCACCTGTTTGCACGACTCCTTTGAGCCGTGGTAGGGTAGTGATCAAAGTACAGTGGGAACACACCCGAGGCGAAGTGACAGTGTCAAGTCAGCGGACTAAGCTGTACTCATGTCACCTGGGAACTGATAACTGACGATAGGTATAATACCAACTAGTCAGTTCCCGACGAGTCCTGTCCAGTGTACCCGTAACCTAACGAGCACCCGCATACTATCTCAAGTACGACGTACTGACGGCTGTGGGACAGACCGTCTCCCACACTGGGATGAGAAGCGCATGCGCTGGTCTACTCCGGAGTATCGATGCCCTGTCTCGATAGTCCTGCGACCAGGGACCTGAATAAGGATGTGCTTATAGATTACCCAGCCCCCACTAGTGTGACTGCCATCACAATGCTGGTAATCAAGCAAAGATCCTAAGGGCTCCACTAATGCGTATAAGTGATATACTGAAATAAACACAAGTACACATTGAAGTAGAAACAAACCAAGTAGCATACTACTATTTTGAGCAAGATTGTATATACAAGGTGAATATCCCAAGCATCCATTAAGTAATATACAAACTAGTATGATACAGTAATGGCCTCTAGGGCATATACACTAACAGACTCGTCGGGAACTGATGGTTGGTATTATACCTATCGTCAGTTATCAGTTCCCAGGTGACATGAGTACAGCATAGTCCGCTGACTTGATACTGTCACTTCGCCTCGAGTGTGTTCCCACTGTTCTTTGATTACTACCCTACCACGGCTCTACTGAGTCGTGCAAACAGGTAGTAGTTGGGAGCAGTCCCGGAGCACTTGGAGGCAGTGACGGTTAGACAGGATTCGTCTCTCCCGGTATTGGGGGTTGACATCGCGCTGTGTCTAGGAGAGCCATTACACGAGTAGTCCCTGGCCAGGGCAAGCGAGATATACTGGTAGGTTCCAGTGTTATCTCAGGGTGTTCTGGGCTTCACTCCGACACGACTTGTACCGCTATTAGGGGGTCTGACGCTTGCCGCCCCCCCTAGGCCCGACATGCGATGTATCAGACGAACAGACCGGACTGTACGGAGATTGTCACATGCAGACTCAGTAGGAGTTCGGATGGGTTTACCTCATCGGCCTTCTTATCGACATCCACCTGGGGACCGTTACGTACAGCTAGTGCCGCTTGCGGTCTGTGGTTAAACCCACTGCCAGCGTAGTGTCGAGTCTTTAGAGTCCCACACAGAGAGTTTCCCTGCACTGAGCGAAACGTGTAGAGGCCGTATGGTTTTACGGCAGGGCTGCGATCACTTACGTACACTTGTGTGCGTATGATGTTCGGGCAGGCAGTACTAGTGGGCTTTGGTTTAAGCCAGATCCTAGTATTGCACGGATGGATCTGTTTTGTCTTCTGCGCATCCGCATTCTACGGAATACGGATGCAGGTGTGTATGCACAGTTTTCTGGAGCGATGGAGGAGGAGGTGCCTCATTAGGGTTTTGGCAGTTGGTTCGGCCAAAACCACTATGTGGCAGGCTCATTAGGGTTTTGACAGTTGATTCGGTCAAAACCATTTTGAGGCGGACTCATTAGGGTTTCGACAGTTCGTTTGGTCAAAACCATAAATGAGCCGGGGACATTATTTACTAATCCTTTCATTGATAATTTTGTTATGGCTAATTACATTGACCATTTGACCATCTTGACTTTGTTGACCTTTTGACCAAAGTTGACTTGGACCTTCTTACAAGATCTAAAGTATTCTTTGGTTTTCTTTTTAAGTTATGATAATGGTCATGTCATTTGTAGCCATCACCTTTATCTTGATTGGATTTGTAATGATAATGTTTTGTGCATTATTGCAACCATGGTTAGCTTTTCTCTTGGTTAAGCTTTTCATTTGCTCATTCTCATTCTCTCTCTTGAAATGAGAAGCTCCATGGTTGCTAGAAAATCTCCTTCTTCTTCCTCCTCTTGATTTCTCCTTTGATCTCATGTGTTGAGAGAAAAAGGATTCTACTTGACAAACACATCCATACATCCTCTCTACACAACCTAGGGCTTCTAGATTAGCAATCTCCTTGCCCTAGTTACCTCGGCTCGAGGTGGAGCTCGGTGTACATCTCTCGGGTGGATCGTCTTCGACTCAAGGAGGCCGCGGAGGTGACCGAAGTCCGGATCAACCATTGAGCAAGCAATGAGAAGAACAACAAGAAGAGAAGAACATCAAAGAAGAACAACAACAAGAAGTGAAGGAGTTCAAGTTGAGGTATAACCACTTTGCCGAGTAGTTAATTCTTCTTTGCAAGTTTGCTAGTTTAGTTTAGCAAAGATCCGGCTTTTACGGTCCATGTTACAAAGTTAAGAAAAATTTTGATTTACCGTTTCCGCAACCCCGAAAGTACCGGGAGAGGTAACGTGAACCTAACAGTGGTATCAGAGCCTAACTAAACATAAACTAGCTTGGTAGTAAAGTGTATCGAAGTTCGAAACGGAAAAATCGAAAAAAAAAGCAAGTTGTAAAAATCTGAGTTTCTGTTAAAACTTTTTCTGGTCAAAACAAAATTTGTTATATCCCAAAAATCATCTCAGGGTTTTTATAAGAAAACCACCAAAAACGATGCAGCGACTCAACCAAAGCGCCGCGCTTCCGCGGCAAGAGCAAGCTCTTGTCGCGGAACCGCGGCCAACTTGGTGAGTTACTGCATCGATTTTGGTGCAGTGTGTTTCTGACATGGTTTTAGGATTTTTCAGATATATTATATGTGCCCAGATTTTCCAGAATAGAAATTTGTTTTTGGGGGCCTATAATTCCGTATTTTTCCGAACTTCAATATACTTTGACTATAAAGGTTATATCTGTGATGTTCTTATGTATTGAACGTCGGCTAATCGCTATATGTCGATTAGTTGGGGTTATACATATATGTGATCTGTGATTGTTCTTGATGGTTTGTGTATATGAATGTGTTGGACTGTCGCGGGTGAATAGCCAGGGTGGATGTGAGATGAGCTTTTGTTTTTCTTTCATTCATTGTAAATGTAAATTGATGTAATATTATTATTTGTTTGGCCGCACAACCGGGTCGGGGTTGTAGCCGTCATTGTATAATTCTTTTTACTGTTTTTGCTCCTAGGATAGACCCATGGAGGGGGTGCACAAACTGCCGAGAACTTGGCGGGTAGTTTGCCGCACCCGTAGGGGTCTTGGGTGGGGTATTTGGCTATTCACCGCGACCGTGTTATCCGCTTTTTCGTTCCAGGCTCAAAAGGATTGCGGATTGCTAGTATATCCAATGTATTCATCTGTGATCTGTAATGTCTATCATTGCTTTACTATTTAGGCGTTGCTTATGTTTTACAGCCGCGCTAGCCCAGCCCCCGCTCTGTCGTTAGTTAAGTAACCTAACGAGTGATGACGGGACCCCGTGGCGAATGCGAATGGCATAAGCGTACGTCATATTTTGGTTGTTTTCTGCAATGGTAGGATTAAATGATGGGACGCATTAAAAGAACTAATGCAAGAATATCACGCATTAAAAGAACTAATGCAAGAAAATAAACCTAAAAGACGTTGTTGGAACAATTTTTCAAAAAGCCGTTATTACAAGGACGTTCATTTTTGTTTTGCATCGCGGTATTCGGTTGTGAATGCCCAGCACCTCAGTCGACGAGGCAAGGGCCGAGATCCCTTCACCGGGAGTGACCCCTTGGACAAAAGTTTGCGTCAGGGTAATAACTTCACTATAGTCGATTATTCTTGCTTTGCATCGAGGTATTCAGTTTGGAATATCCTGCACCTCATTCGACGAGGAAAGAGCCGAGATCCCTTCGCAGGGAGTGACCTCTTTAGCAAAAGTTTTCGCCACTATATTTTCAAAAAGATTATCAGGTTCCTTCAACGATATCAAGTTCATTACGTTAACGGGTTTTTCGCTAAAAACCCAGCCGTAGCCCTCCGTCGTTTCGGATAATTAATACTTAGTATTCGTGCTGCGTTTGTTGATTATTCGTCAAGACACAGTGAACGGTAGCTGAGTAATAATTCTCTGTTGCACTGATAGATGCGATTGGTTAGGACGGTCGCATGATTTTGTTGATTATTCGTCAAGGGTCATGCGGGCGGGTCTAATGCAATCCTGGATGACGACGGGTTGAACTTGACTAGGACCTTTTGATTTGTTGATTATTCGTCAAGGTCACTTGGGTCCTAGGGGCAAAAACCACATCGGGAGTTTCAAAAGAACTGAAACTTGCAGATTTAGCATACCTTCTGGAGTGTGGTGACTAGAGTGGATTCCATCTAGGTTATCACACAATGACAGTTGGATCCCGATCCCACTGATGAGTTGGTTTACTCTCGGGAGATTATTTCACTTAACGATCAATGCTATAAACCTAGTAGGTGTCAAGAAAGGTGTTAGCGGGGTTAAGCCCCCAGGGAAAAGAGGTTCTTTAATTAAGGAACTTCGAGAAAGTGTTGGAAAACCTCCCTCGAAGTACCGACACTAGCCTGGCTGAAAGGTTAAGCAAGTATTGTGATGTGAATTAAAACCCGGCTAGTTCTTCTTTTAAAAGGTTTTAAGAAGGATTTGAGGAAACAGTGGGAGACATCCTGGTTAGATAAATTAATAAACCAATCTAATCTTGCACGAGCATACGCTGAGTGTTTCTTTTCTCTCTCTCCAGGCAGCAACCTTTTCACGCCCTAATCAAGATAATAAAATGTATCGCTTGACCGATCCGAATTCTTATTCGGGACTGGGGAAAGTTGGTTCAGCTCTAACTTGTGACAACAGTCATGAGTATAAGAATGGGAAAGGGGATTGTTTGGATTTCCAGGTTACCCAGTCGAAGAAGAAGCATGGTTTTGCATCTACTTCAGGTGTTCTTGTAATTGAGAACTGTTTTACGGTCAGCCCTACCTCCTGGGTACTTGATACCGGATCAGGATCTCATATCTGTAATTTATTGCAAGGACTGAGAAAAAGTAGGAAAGTTGCACCGGGTGATATGTCGCTCAGAGTAGCGAACGGAGCACAAGTTAATGCGGCAGCCGTCGGTGAATATCACCTAGTATTGCCAAATGGCAAGACTATGATTTTGAACGATTGCTACTATGTACCCTCCATGGTTTGCAACATCATATCAGTTTCTTTACTCGATAAAGATAGATATAAGTTTGTTCTTGAAAAGAATATCATGAACATTTACCTTGATAAGGTACTGGTTGCAGAGGGTACACTGTTTAATGGTATCTACGTTCTAAATCAGAATACAGTTCTCAATATACAAAACACACGCAAGAGGAAGAATTCAGATACGAATGAATCCTACTTGTGGCATTGTAGACTTGGTCATGTCGGAGAGAAAAGACTGAGTAAGTTGCATAAAGATGGACTCTTGGATGCGTTCGATTTTTCATCTTATGAAACTTGTCAGTCTTGTCTCAAAGGGAAGATGACCAAATCTCCGTTCACCGGACATGGAGAAAGAGCAGCAGAGCTCTTGGGACTCATACATAGTTATGTATGTGGTCCGATGTCTATACATGCAAGGGGTGGGTTCTCGTACTTCATCACATTCACTGACGATCTCTCTAGGTTCGGATATATGTATCTGATGAAACACAAATCTGAAACTTTTGAGAAATTCAAGGAATTCAGAAAGGAAGTAGAGAACCAGACAGGCAAAAGTATCAAGATCCTCCGGTCTGACAGGGGAGGGGAGTACTTAAGCACGGAATTCCTAGATTACTTAAAAGAGAATGGTATTCTCTCTCAGCTTACTCCTCCTTATACACCACAACACAACGGTGTATCGGAGCGGAGGAATCGTACCCTATTGGATATGGTTCGCTCCATGATGAGTAGTGCTGAGTTACCTCTTTCATTCTGGGGACATGCGCTTCAGACAGCGGCATACCTTTTGAATCAAGTTCCGTCCAAATCTGTGCCTAAAACTCCGTATGAAATATGGAGCAGTAAGAAACCATGTCTGAAGTTTATTAAGATATGGGGTTGTCCGGCCTATGTGAAAACACAGAAACCGGACAAGTTAGAGGCACGGTCAGTTCTCTGTAAATTTGTGGGATATCCTAAAGACTCACTAGGATATCTGTTCTACCACACTGAGGAACAGAAGGTGTTTGTATCTCGCCACGCCACCTTCTTAGAAAGGGAGTTTCTTGCAAAAGAAACTAGTGGGAGTTCGGTAGAACTGGAAGAATTTCAGCGACCACAAAATGTAACTGAAAATTTGGAGGAACCGCTAGATTCTATAACCCCAAACGAACCTCAGCCACTCCGCAGATCTGGTAGGATTTCTCATCCGCCCGAGAGATACTACGGTTTTCTCATTGACGGGGATCGAGAGGATTGCATCTTGGAAGAAGATGACCCTACCAGTTTCAGGCAGGCCATTATCAGTAGGGACTCTGATAAATGGCAGGAAGCAATGCAATCCGAAATGGAGTCCATGTACGCCAATAAAGTGTGGACCTTGGATATTGCTCCACCTGGGGTAAAACCCGTTGGATGCAAATGGATCTACAAAAGGAAACTTGGTGTAGATGGGCAGGTGGAAACCTATAAAGCTAGACTCGTTGCAAAAGGTTTTCGTCAAAGACCTGGTTTGGACTATGACGAGACTTTTTCTCCGGTGGCTATGCTCAAATCCATTCGGATCCTACTTGCCATTGCTGCCTTCCATGACTATGAAATCTGGCAGATGGATGTTAAGACGGCTTTCCTAAACGGTTGTTTGGAAGAGTGCGTTTACATGGATCAACCAGAAGGTTTCATAGACAGTGGGAGCAGCGGAAAGGTGTGCAAGTTGCTTAAATCCATTTATGGATTAAAGCAAGCATCGCGGAGCTGGAACATCTGTTTTGATGAGGCAATCAAGGAATTTGATTTCATCAAGAACGAAGATGAACCCTGTGTATATAAGAAGATTGTAGGATGAACTGTCGTATTCCTAGTCTTGTACGTGGACGACATTCTTTTGATAGGAAATGATATTCCTATGCTACAATCGGTCAAGCTATTTTTGTCACAAAGGTTCTCCATGAAGGACCTGGGAGATGCCTCATACATTCTGGGGATCAAGATCTATAGAGATAGATCCAAGAGACTATTGGGACTTTCGCAGTCCAGGTACATAGAGACCGTACTAAAGAGATTTAGTATGGAGGGTTCCAAGCGCGGTAACATACCCGCATTGCACGGAATTACCCTCTCCAAGAAGATGTCTCCTAAGACTGACGAGGAGAAGGTTCGCATGAGCACTATACCCTACGCTTCGGCGGTAGGATCTATAATGTATGCGATGCTATGTACAAGACCAGATGTAGCTTACGCGTTGAGCGCGGTAAGCCGGTATCAGTCAGACCCAGGGGAGGACCACTGGACAGCAGTGAAGAACATTCTCAAGTACCTGAGAAGGACTAAGGAGATGTTCCTGGTTTACGGTAATGGAGACCTCAGGGTCGAGTCCTTTACCGATTCAAGCTTCCAGAGTGACAAAGATGACAGCAAGTCTGTATCGGGTTTTGTGTTTACCCTCAACGGAGGGGCGGTATGTTGGAGGAGTTCCAAGCAGGATACCGTCGCAGACTCGACGATGGAGGCTGAATACATTGCTGCAAGCGATGCCGCAAAAGAGGTGGTCTGGATAAAGAAGTTCATTAATGAACTTCAGGTGGTTCCGTCCATTGTTGACCCAATACCTCTGTATTGCGATAACAATGGGGCTATAGCTTTAGCGAAGGAACCAAGGTCCCATCAGAAGTCCAGGCACATCTTAAGGCGGTATCACCTGATCAGGGAGATCATTGATCGACAGGAAATCGAGGTGCGGAGAGTGGACACAAAGGACAACACTACGGACCCATTCACAAAGGCTTTACCCCAGACTCAGTTCGAGCGGCTGATCGAGATGATAGGTCTTCGATACGCCAGTACATGGCCTTAGTGCAAGTGGGAGATTGTTGGTGTATATGCCCTAGAGGCCATTACTGTATCATACTAGTATGTATATTACTTGATGGAAGCTTGGGATATTCACAGTTGTACAGACAATCTTGCTCAATATAGTAGTATGCTACTTGGTTTGCCTCTGCTTTAATGTGTACATGTGTGTTTGTTTATTATATCACCTATACGCATTAGTAGAGCCCTTAGGATCTTTGCTTGATTACCGGCGTTGTGATGGCGATCACACTCGTGGGGGCTGGGTAATCTACAAGCACATCCTTATACACGTCCCTAGTCGTGGGAGTACCGAGATAGGGCATCGATACTCCGGAGTAGGCTAGCGTATGCGCTTCTCATCCCAGCACGGGAGACGGTCTGTCCCACAGCCGTCGGTACGTCGTACTTGAGATAGTATGCGGGTGCTCGTTAGGTTACGAGTACACTGGACAGGACTCGTCGGGAACTGATGGTTGGTATTATACCTATCGTCAGTTATCAGTTCCCAGGTGACATGAGTACAGCATAGTCCGCTGACTTGATACTGTCACTTCGCCTCGAGTGTGTTCCCACTGTTCTTTGATTACTACCCTACCACGGCTCTACTGAGTCGTGCAAACAGGTAGTAGTTGGGAGCAGTCCCGGAGCACTTGGAGGCAGTGACGGTTAGACAGGATTCGTCTCTCCCGGTATTGGGGGTTGACATCGCGCTGTGTCTAGGAGAGCCATTACACGAGTAGTCCCTGGCCAGGGCAAGCGAGATATACTGGTAGGTTCCAGTGTTATCTCAGGGTGTTCTGGGCTTCACTCCGACACGACTTGTACCGCTATTAGGGGGTCTGACGCTTGCCGCCCCCCTAGGCCCGACATGCGATGTATCAGACGAACAGACCGGACTGTACGGAGATTGTCACATGCAGACTCAGTAGGAGTTCGGATGGGTTTACCTCATTGGCCTTCTTATCGACATCCACCTGGGGACCGTTACATACAGCTAGTGCCGCTTGCGGTCTGTGGTTAAACCCACTGCCAGCGTAGTGTCGAGTCTTTAGAGTCCCACACAGAGAGTTTCCCTGCACTGAGCGAAACGTGTAGAGGCCGTATGGTTTTACGGCAGGGCTGCGATCACTTACGTACACTTGTGTGCGTATGATGTTCGGGCAGGCAGTACTAGTGGGCTTTGGTTTAAGCCAGATCCTAGTATTGCACGGATGGATCTGTTTTGTCTTCTGCGCATCCGCATTCTACGGAATACGGATGCAGGTGTGTATGCACAGTTTTCTGGAGCGATGGAGGAGGAGGTGCCTCATTAGGGTTTTGGCAGTTGGTTCGGCCAAAACCACTATGTGGCAGGCTCATTAGGGTTTTGACAGTTGATTCGGTCAAAACCATTTTGAGGCGGACTCATTAGGGTTTCGACAGTTCGTTTGGTCAAAACCATAAATGAGCCGGGGACATTATTTACTAATCCTTTCATTGATAATTTTGTTATGGCTAATTACATTGACCATTTGACCATCTTGACTTTGTTGACCTTTTGACCAAAGTTGACTTGGACCTTCTTAGAAGATCTAAAGTATTCTTTGGTTTTCTTTTTAAGTTATGATAATGGTAATGTCATTTGTAGCCATCACCTTTATCTTGATTGGATTTGTAATGATAATGTTTTGTGCATTATTGCAACCATGGTTAGCTTTTCTCTTGGTTAAGCTTTTCATTTGCTCATTCTCATTCTCTCTCTTGAAATGAGAAGCTCCATGGTTGCTAGAAAATCTCCTTCTTCTTCCTCCTCTTGATTTCTCCTTTGATCTCATGTGTTGAGAGAAAAAGGATTCTACTTGACAAACACATCCATACATCCTCTCTACACAACCTAGGGCTTCTAGATTAGCAATCTCCTTGCCCTAGTTACCTCGGCTCGAGGTGGAGCTCGGTGTACATCTCTCGGGTGGATCGTCTTCGACTCAAGGAGGCCGCGGAGGTGACCGAAGTCCGGATCAACCATTGAGCAAGCAATGAGAAGAACAACAAGAAGAGAAGAACATCAAAGAAGAACAACAACAAGAAGTGAAGGAGTTCAAGTTGAGGTATAACCACTTTGCCGAGTAGTTAATTCTTCTTTGCAAGTTTGCTAGTTTAGTTTAGCAAAGATCCGGCTTTTACGGTCCATGTTACAAAGTTAAGAAAAATTTTGATTTACCGTTTCCGCAACCCCGAAAGTACCGGGAGAGGTAACGTGGACCTAACAATAGTTACCCTAGCCATTGTTATAGGTTGCTGGTTATATATTTGAGTATTATATTATGATTGTATGACCTAGGATTGCGTCATACAAGCGAATTTCTGTTCGTAGATCTTTTTCTACTCATGAGTCGGCAACTCACCCCCGTTGTGCCCCAGTTTCTTGCAGGTGTTGCCGTACGAGTTTCATTACGGCTTTGCGGGCACAGTTTCTTTCAGGTGACTTGCTAGTAGGTGGGTTATTTGTATCATACCCATCATTATACATTGTATATTATATTTCAGTTGTATCTAGAAGTTCCATCAACCAAACATGTACTTATTTGAGATAGAGACCAGTAGTGTTTATTCTTTCGACCCTAGTGTCACGACCCGACAGTACGGAACATGACCGGCACTTAAACTACGAACGTCTCGAGACGTACGTAAACTAAACAAACCGAAAACCCAGAAATCCAAACCAAGAAAAGTAGTAGAGTGCAGGAAAAACCAATTTAAAGCAAGTAATTTCAATAACATAAGCCGAATTATGCGGTTTTTAAAACATCAAAAATTTACTGAAAATTTCGGCAGAGTCTCCTTTGTAAATACTGGCCCCAAAACGGGAAACAACATGAATAGTATACGAAATCAAGAAAAAGGCATCCCCAAGCGGGTGCTAGCTCTTCGTCAATCGACGGTCACAACCACACAAGCAATATAA
This sequence comes from Agapanthus africanus, assembly GCA_030015575.1. Taxonomy (NCBI): domain Eukaryota; kingdom Viridiplantae; phylum Streptophyta; class Magnoliopsida; order Asparagales; family Amaryllidaceae; genus Agapanthus; species Agapanthus africanus. Next base: position 282,530,476 of record CM057343.1, on the reverse strand, counting down.
TATACAACGCCAATGGCGAGGATCAAAACTCAAAAGGAAACTCAAAACCACCCGAAATATAACGAGCGACTCTAAGGTCGAAAGAATAAACAACACTGGTCTCTATCTCAATAAATACATGTTTGGTTGATGGAATTTACTAGATACAACGGAATAATATTATACAAGGTAATATGATGGGTACGATACAAGAAAAACCCACCTACTAGCAAGTCACCCGAATGAAACTGAGCACGCAAAGCCGTAATTAAACCTGTACGGCAAAACCTGCAAGAAACTGGGACACAACGGGGGTGAGTTGCGAACTCGTGAATAGAAAAACATCTACGCACAGAAATCGCATAAATAACGCAATCCTAGGTCAAAGATCATAATATATCCTCGAAAATGTATATAACATGCAGCCTATAACAATGGCTAGGGTAAATATCTAACCCGAGTGTAAACTCATGTGCCCGTGTCAGTGCCTCAGGTAGCAATATATCATATGAATGAGGTATGCATGCATGAAAACAGAATACATGTAAATGAAGAAACTGTTTTCATAAATTAGTGAGATTTCCTTCGTATTTTTAAACTGAGGTATCATAAATGAAATCAGTATCAACAGTGTCTAGCATCGACACAAAACATAAATCTCACTGTCTCGAAATATCAATGTCTCAATCTCAATATCTAGGGCGCCGTCAGTCCAGACCGGCCCCTACCATCCATCTCAAGACCACGACGGTATCCTCCGGATATCCGACGCGTCGGGTAATATCACCGGTCGGTAGTGCTCCCCTGCCGGGCTCAACGTCAACACCACATTCCTCTTGCCCCGGGGTACCGCACCGGGCCCACCATGTACCCGTGACGGTTCCTCCACTCCTCGACACGGATCTCGAAAACCACAGCAAACTCATGGTGGACGACACTTTACATCACTAGAAAACCGAAACATTTTATATTTTAAAAGATCATAAGTTGTAAATTTTGCGGCTTTCCCCGAAATCCAGAAATATCATAAATCTCAAGAAATCATCACAAGTGCATATGTCAATGATAATGAATGCATATGGTATCAATAACCAAGTTGCAATGTATGATTAATAAACTAGGCATGTAAGGCAGGTACACTAATATCATATCAAACTACTAACTAACAAGCTAAGTCAAGCAAATATATTCTCTAAAGTGTACGTGACATGGCAATTACCGATGAATATGTGTATGAGCCGGCAAGTAGGTGTACGTGGTACATACGCATCATCAGTAATGGTGCCGGTGTCCTAACAGCATGATATCAATAATGGAGTATGAAACATAAATTAAGCATGCGATGCGAAGCGGACCACAAAAGAAGAGCGGGAGCTGAAAACTAGACGCAACTATAACTAATCTGCATTAATCTAATATAAGTCTTACAACTGGTGCCTTTTGAAATAACATGAATCATGGGGTTTTGAAAATAGGGGCTACGGTGTTTTTATGAAAAGATAAGTCTTTTGAAATATCCGTAGGATCCCTTGGGCTGTCTTTTAAAATACCCACGATTCGTTAGTTTTTGAAATAGGTAAGAATCGAATCTAATCTAACAACTAAACTAAACTAAAGGGCTAAGCTAACAAGCTGAACTACAGGTAAGGAAACCGCCTAACATCTGAGTCGATACATATACATACATGTATATATATTAGTCGGTGATCCCGCCTCAATAATATCATATCCGATACCATATCTAAAATCAGACATCCCAAGTCAAGAGTGCGGATCAATCATCAAGATATAGCTCGTACGTAAATCCGTCGTACGGCATCCCAAATCTGGGTACGGGTCAATATCACATTCATCATACTATTCACCTGGTATCCTCTTTATCAAATATCATGATCGCGGTACTGATCTACGTCTAGTACCATACTGATACCGCCTACGTATGCATGGACGTGTGTGAAACACTACGTCAAGGACCCGCTACAACATCATGTCGTATCTCAAATACGAACCCTGCTATATCATCGATCTCACGGCCTCAAATCAAATCTCATCGACTCAGCTCAATCCCAAGTATCATCCTCAAATCCGTATGTGAACACATAGTCCCATACCCATGTGAACCCATAACTATAAAGAATCTCATGAGCACATAACAATAGGAAAGTATGCAAGTATGTATGTGTGTATGTGTAGTGCAACACTACCCTGGGGTTCGCAACGCTAAAATAATCCAACACACCAATATCCATCTTAAACATCGTTATCAATCCTAAATAACATATAATAATTGTTTGTGTGTATACGCATCCGTATACACCACCACGGACTGCGGGGTGCTATACGCCATCCACCCGACTTCTCCCCGTAGATATAAATCTACTCACCTGGTCCTCGCTAGCCGGTGCCGACGTCGCCACGCGCTTGCTTGTCGTCTCGAAGTCCACATGGGGGTACCTACATATCATAACGCACCATATCGCATTAAAACTAAATTCGAAATCGAAACGGCATACGAAAATCAAATCGGCACGCATATCACGCATAGCTCCAAACCTATCGCCTACGGATGCAAGAATAGTCAAACCAACCCTCGATGTCGATGTACAAACGTCAAACCATCGAGAGAAATCCAATCACACTCATGTGCACATTTATAAACTAGGTTAAAACTCACAAAAACCCCAATTTCACTTAAAAAGTCATTTTTCCGAAAATCTAGCAAGCACAATTCGCCGTTTTTGTACAAAACATGATGTTTAAATGAATGTAGCGGCCAATATACTTATTAAATATCTTAAATAAGTCATAGAAACAATTTCCGGAATTTAATCTCATTAAATTCTAAAAACCCTAATATTCTAGTTTACAAAATACCTAAATTTTAACAATTTCATAGCAAAAATGCACAAACTACAATTTAGGTTGGATTTGCATGATCTAAAGCATTAAACTACACTTAATAAAGTTAATAATATGATAAAAACCCTAACCATATTTTTAATCTCATATTTCGAATTAAATCAAAAAACCTAGTTTGCAACAAAAAGCTTAATTTGGAAATTTTTCAAGTAACAACTAGTAATTAACAACTAGATTAGTTTTCTACAAAACTTAATATGTTAAACCACATCACTAAACCATGCACAATCAAACACAACTTATTTCCACAACAAACCCTAACTTGAAATCCTTAATCATGCAATTAAACTCACATAAACCAAATTAACACTTAATTAAATTAGCTTTAAGAAATTAAGTAACAAACTAAGCAAAAAAAGTTTAGAATTATACCCAAAAACATTTGAAGATCCACAACCATCCATGGCCTCCCAAAATGCTCTCTTTTCACAAAGATCCATGCTATACGAGCTAAGCTAAAATGGGTAGGAGTCGGATTTGGGTTTTGGGATTTTTTTGATGGATTTTGAGGCAATTTTTGTTGAAGTCTTGAAGAGAAAAGAGAAGGGAAAATGAAGGGGGGGCTGCTGCTGTAGGAGGAGATTTTGGCTGGAATGGGAGGGGGAGAGGAGAGAGAGGGAGGTAGAGAAAGTGGGGGGAGAAAGTCAAGGTCAAAGCAAAGTCAAAAGTCTAACTAATTTATCCATTTTCTTTTCTTTTCTTTCATTTCTTTTCCTTTGAAATTCAAGTGGGGAAAAAGATGGGGGCTGCTGAATTCAGCCAAGGGGAGAAGTAAATGGGGGTGTGTGGGTGTGGGTACGGGTGTGGGGTGATGAAAAATGATAAATACAATACCCCAAACATCCATTTACGCTAAAAAAAGCCTTTTTTCTTCAATAATTTCTAAACCGTTTTGGCAAATGATTTTGTTCCAAAAACCACATGATAAAATTTTATTTAATGTTTTATGATGCACAAAATTTGTTTCAACTCATTCCAATTTGTAATTTTCCCTAATTAAATGTATTAGTGACGGCTTAAATAATAATAAAATAATATTTTTTTTCAGAAAATTTGAAATTTCACCAGCGGCTCAATAAACACCAAATAATAGCAATTACATAGCTAGAATATGTATATTTAATTTTTATAATAAGATATTTGTATTTTGATTTTTTACAGAAAACCCCCTTATTTTACCGATTTTTTCGAAATTCACCGAAACGATTTTCAAAACGTTACAATCTTCCCCCCTTAAAGAAATTCGGTACCCGAATTTAAATTCAAACTCCCCCAAATACCAAAACATCTAAGAAAACCCATCAAGTCGTCGGGGCTCCGAAATTGTAAATACATAAAACAAATCGTAGCGCAGCGCATGCGCTTGAAAAATGAGCATATAACTAAAATCAAAACTCCGTCAAGCATCCCGCAATCATCGGAGTCATGGAGAAGACATCAATGCCAAATCCAAATCAAACCAATATGATATAACTCGAAACTATACATGTAAACATCGAATCTATATCTGTAAGTATCTGAAGGAAATGCATGCCAATCTCTTTAAGTCGCTGTGCAACGCGTATAACACTGCACAGTGGTGGACGTCTATCATAAGAAAATAACTATATACATATATACCTTTGTTTGAAATGTACGTTCCGCCGTTTTGGAAACAATTTGGAAGGCTTTCCTTGTTTTAAACATTTCGTGTCATATCAGACACGTAGGTAAATACTGAGACTATAGCTCGCTTTTTGGAAATCCCTTCAATAACTATCAATGCATGCAAAATATATTCAGGTACTGTCCTCTGACTAGTCCTGCTCAGTACGAAAACACATAGCAATATCATAAAAACGTACTGCTCTATAAGAAATCAATCCCAAAATATGCACATGAATGCTACGTGCGTCTGGTGCGCACGGAAATCAAAATCCTTGAATGTGCCATACATACGCACAGAAACAACATCTAAGTGCATCGGGTGTGCACGAAACATCTGTCGTAGGCAACATGTGTGCCTGACAGCAAAATCAGGTGCATCTATCGTGCACGAAATCATGAAATCCAATATCAAGCGCCGAACGTGCGCAAAATCAATCAGGTGCACAAGGTGCACAAAACAAATATCGGGTATCACAATCGAAATCGAAGTCCAGTGCATCTAAGTGCACAAAAGGCGTATCACTGCACTGCAAGCATATATAAACTATACCGAGTGCAGGAACGAAATCGTGTGCATGCATACGCACAAAACCAACTCGACTGTTTAAAATCGTAAAATCACAAACATGTGAAACTGAAGCACGAAAACGATATCAAGTGCAACACTGTGCAAAGATCGTAAATCCTCAATCATCAAAATCAAATCATACGAATAAATCACCCAAAACATCGTAATCAATAATGGCGGAATAGTACTGCTCAAGCGCATCCTCTAAGAATCTCGGCCAACTGTCGCGGTCACTAGTGGGACGTCTCGTCGATGATCATGAACTCTGTCCTGCTGGTGTGCATAACTATGACCACTCCTGGGTCAGGGTCTTCACTGTGAATTACCAATCTTTCGGTCCATCGGCTCATCGGCCCTGTCGGGTGTGCTAACGGGGATGATCCAGTTCTGGCACGTCTCTTGTCATCTCCCGGTCAATCATCACGACCACTCGTAAGACAGCATATCACTGGCGTCGGCCTCTGGCTCTCTGAATGTACGTGACACATCTGATCCTGGGTGCAAGTATCATTGCAGCAGTGTCCTGGAAGGAATCCTACTCACGGTCTCTTCCATGTCTCGTCTCTGCCAACTGTCCGGAAGTCATTGTCCTTTCCCATATCTGCATCTTGCTCTGGAACGACTGCATACTCATCGCGACTCCTTCTGGAAGGTATATCCAGTACTCTGCCTCGGCATGCGCATCGCATCTCTGATGTCGGCGGAGGGGAACGTCATCATATCCAGATCTTATACGAACCTCTTACTCCATTTTTCTCTAATGTCGACCGCTTCGGACTCGTCTCGTCGTGGCTGCATGGACTGAGCTCCAACGGCTATCCTCGTATCTGGAGTCTCCCAAGAATGCATCTCACCACCTAGCATCCGATTGAAGTCGTACCATTCGATCGATTCGTCGAAACCTCATAATCCCCCAAGAGCTCAACATCTTGGTACAGTTTAATAGTATCGAGTACATACCACAGCATCGGTGGTCCAGCCGTAGAAGGGCAAACCCAAGCCTCACTAATGGCGCCGTGGAACTGCCGCAAACCCTAAGGTTCAAAGGCTTTCACATGGTCATTATGTCAAGTTAGGGTTTCATTCTTCTAGAGAGACCATAGAATTGCCTGCATGTCCTTCCGACTACTTTAAACTTGGAATAATAGGTTTCTGACATTCGATCGTCTCTGTCGACCCTCACGTCTCTGCGTAAAGTCGTCTCTAGCTGGAATCAATCTATCTGATGACCTCGCATCGGGGTAAGCGAACGAACCACCTGTCCTAGTCATTCATCATCGGGTGACTAGCGACCTTCTATCATCTATTCGTACAACTCGCCCCGCAATAGCTCCAACATATGGGGCGATATCTCGTCGCTCGCAGCAACAACTGGCTCGCTCGTCTGCATGCTGAACAGTGCCTCAATCATCATGAATAAGCAATACACCAACGGTCATCAAAATCTGGCTGGCCTCTGTTAGTGGCCCAATCCTCTGATACTGATCGGCACGTCCGAGAAATCTCATACAGCGACCCATCAAATGCTCGTGGCGCGAAAACACCGTAAAAAGACACATCTCTGCAATCGTGTGTCGCCGGAATTTCGCCCTGGTCAGTCCTCGTTCGTGACGAGCTTGTACTGACCGCAACTCTAGCCGTAGCTCTCCCTGCCGTAACCGTAGCAGCAAAACCAAACTGGTAACGATGAGGCTAGATCAGGAAGGAATATAATACTGAACAAGGGAATGTACATCCTAAGGCTTCTTAAGTGGAGTGGCATGTCGTAAATATGCCGCGGAACATATCAACGGTACGTCACTCTACTTTAGTCACCTATTCCATCAACCAAGGGTCATCCTACACTCCGAAGGTTAAAACCTAACGCTCTGATACCAACTTTGTCACGATCCGAAAGTACGGAACATGACCGGCACTTAAACTACGAACGTCTCGAGACGTACGTAATCTAAGTAAACCGAAAACCCAGAAATCCAAACCAAGAAAAGTAGTAGAGTGCAGGAAAAACCAACTTAAAGCAAGTAATTTCAATAGCATAATCCGAATTATGCGGTTTTTAAAACATCAAAAATTTACTGAAAATTTCGGCAGAGTCTCCTTTGTAAATACTGGCCCCCAAACGGGAAACAACATGAATAGTATACGAAATCAAGAAAAAGGCATCCCCAAGCGGGAGCTAGCTCTTCGTCAATCGACGGTCACAACCACACAAGCAATATAATATACAACGCCAACGGTGAGGATCAAAACTCAAAAGGAAACTCAAAACCACCAGAAATATAACGAGCGACTCTAAGGTCGAAAGAATAAACAACACTGGTCTTTATCTCAATAAATACATGTTTGCTTGATGGAATTTACTAGATACAACGGAATAATATTATACAAGGTAATATGATGGGTACGATACAAGAAAAACCCACCTACTAGCAAGTCACCCGAATGAAACTGAGCCCGCAAAGCCGTAATTAAACCTGTACGGCAAAACCTGCAAGAAACTGGGGCACAACGGGGGTGAGTTGCCAACTCGTGAATAGAAAAACATGTACGCACAGAAATCGCATAAATAACGCAATCCTAGGTCAAAGATCATAATATATCCTCGAAAATGTATATAACATGCAGCCTATAACAATGGCTAGGGTAAATATCTAACCCGAGTGTAAACTCATGTGCCCATGTCAGTGCCTCAGGTAGCAATATATCATATGAATGAGGTATGCATGCATGAAAACAGAATACATGTAAATGAAGAAACTGTTTTCATAAATTAGTGAGATTTCCTTCGTATTTTTAAACTGAGGTATCATAAATGAAATCAGTATCAACAGTGTCTAGCATCGACACAAAACATAAACCTCACTGTCTCGAAATATCAATGTCTCAATCTCAATATCTAGGGCGCCGTCAGTCCAGACCGGCCCCTACCATCCATCTCAAGACCACGACGGTATCCTCCGGATATCCGACGCGTCGGGTAATATCACCGGTCGGTAGTGCTCCCCTGCCGGGCTCAACGTCAACACCACATTCCTCTTGCCCCGGGGTACCGCACCGGGCCCACCATGTACCCGTGACGGTTCCTCCACTCCTCGACACGGATCTCGAAAACCATAGCAAACTCATGGTGGACGACACTTTACATCACTAGAAAACCGCAACATTTTATATTTTAAAAGATCATAAGTTGTAAATTTTGCGGCTTTCCCCGAAATCCAGAAATATCATAAATCTCAAGAAATCATCACAAGTGCATATGTCAATGATAATGAATGCATATGGTATCAATAACCAAGTTGCAATGTATGATTAATAAACTAGGCATGTAAGGCAGGTACACTAATATCATATCAAACTACTAACTAACAAGCTAAGTCAAGCAAATATATTCTCTAAAGTGTACGTGACATGGCAATTACCGATGAAGATGTGTGTGAGCCGGCAAGTAGGTGTACGTGGTACATACGCATCATCGGTAATGGTGCTGGTGTCCTAACAGCATGATATCAATAATGGAGTATGAAACATAAAATAAGCATGCGATGCGAAGCGGACCACAAAAGAAGAGCGGGAGCTGAAAACTAGACGCAACTATAACTAATCTGCATTAATCTAATATAAGTCCTACAACTGGTGCCTTTTGAAATAACACGAATCATGGGGGTTTGAAAATAGGGGCTACGGTGTTTTTATGAAAAGATAAGTCTTTTGAAATATCCGTAGGATCCCTTGGGCTGTCTTTTAAAATACCCACGATTCGTTAGTTTTTGAAATAGGTAAGAATCGAATCTAATCTAACAACTAAACTAAACTAAAGGGCTAAGCTAACAAGCTGAACTACAGGTAAGGAAACCGCCTAACATCTGAGTCGATACATATACATACCTGTATATATATTAGTCGGTGATCCCGCCTCAATAATATCATATCCGATACCATTTCTAAAATCAGACATCCCAAGTCAAGAGTGCGGATCAATCATCAAGATATGCTCGTACGTAAATCCGTCGTACGGCATCCCAAATCTGGGTACGGGTCAATATCACATTCATCATACTATTCACCTGGTATCCTCCTTATCAAATATCATGATCGCGGTACTGATCTACGTCTAGTACCATACTGATACCGCCTACGTATGCATGGACGTGTGTGAAACACTACGTCAAGGACCCGCTACAACGTCATGTCGTATCTCAAATATGAACCCTGCTATATCACCGATCTCACGGCCTCAAATCAAATCTCATCGACTCAGCTCAATCCCAAGTATCATCCTCAAATCCGTATATGAACACATAGTCCCATACCCATGTGAACCCATAACTATAAAGAATCCCATGAGCACATAACAATAGGAAAGTATGCAAGTATGTATGTGTGTATGTGTAGTGCAACACTACCCTAGGGTTCGCAACGCTAAAATAATCCAACACACCAATATCCATCTTAAACATCGTTATCAATCCCAAATAACATATAATAATTGTTGGTGTGTATATGCATCCGTATACACCACCACGGACTGCGGGGTGCTATATGTCATCCACCCGACTTCTCCCCGTAGATATAAATCTACTCACCTGGTCCTCGCTAGCCGGTGCCGACGTCGCCACGCGCTTGCTTGTCGTCTCGAAGTCCACATGGGGGTACCTACATATCATAACGCACCATATCGCATTAAAACTAAATTCGAAATCGAAACGGCATACGAAAATCAAATCGGCACGCGTATCACGCATAGGTCCAAACCAATCGCCTACGCATGCAAGAATAGTCAAACCAACCCTCGATGTCGATGTACAAATGTCAAACCATCGAGAAAAATCCAATCACACTCATGTGCACATTCACGAACACTAATTTTAATATAAACTAGGTTAAAACTCACAAAAACCCCAATTTCACTTAAAAAGTCATTTTTCCGAAAATCTAGCAAGCACAATTCACCGTTTTTGTACAAAACATGATGTTTAAATGAATGTAGTGGCCAATATACTTATTAAATATCTTAAATAAGTCATAGAAACAATTTCCGGAATTTAATCTCATTAAATTCTAAAAACCCTAATATTCTAGTTTACAAAATACCTAAATTTTAACAATTTCATTGCAAAAATGCACAAACTACAATTTAGGTTGGATTTGCATGATCTAAAGCATTAAACTACACTTAATAAAGTTAATAATATGATAAAAACCCTAACCATATTTTTAATCTCATATTTCGAATTAAATCAAAAAACCTAGTTTGCAACAAAAAGCTTAATTTGGACATTTTTCAAGTAACAACTTGTAATTAACAACTAGATTAGTTTTCTACAAAACTTAATATGTTAAACCACATCACTAAACTATGCACAATCAAACACAACTCATTTCCACAACAAACCCTAACTTGAAATCCTTAATCATGCAATTAAACTCACATAAACCAAATTAACACATAATTAAATTAGCTTTAAGAAATTAAGTAACAAACTAAGCAAAAAAAGTTTAGAATTATACCCAAAAACATTTGAAGATCCACAAGCATCCATGGCCTCCCAAAATGCTCTCTTTTCACAAAGATCCATGCTATACGAGCTAAGCTAAAATGGGTAGGAGTCGGATTTGGGTTTTGGGATTTTTTTGATGGATTTTGAGGCAATTTTTGATGAAGTCTTGAAGAGAAAAGAGAAGGGAAAATGGAGGGGGGGCTGCTGCTGTAGGAGGAGATTTCGGCTGGAATGGGAGGGGGAGAGGAGAGAGAGGGAGGTAGAGAAAGTGGGGGGAGAAAGTCAAGGTCAAAGCAAAGTCAAAAGTCTAACTAATTTATCCATTTTCTTTTCTTTTCTTTCATTTCTTTTCCTTTGAAATTCAAGTGAGGAAAAAGGTGGGGGCTGCTGAATTCAGCCAAGGGGAGAAGTAAATGGGGGTGTGTGGGTGTGGGTACGGGTGTGGGATGATGAAAAATGATAAATACAATACCCCAAACATCCATTTACGCTAAAAAAAAAGCCTTTTTCTTCAATAATTTCTAAACCGTTTTGGCAAATGGTTTCGTTCCAAAAACCACATGATAAAATTTTATTTAATGTTTTATGATGCACAAAATTTGTTTCAACTCATTCCAATTTGTAATTTTCCCTAATTAAATGTATTAGTGACGGCTTAAATAATAATAAAATAATATTTTTTTCAGAAAATTTGAAATTTCACCAGCGGCTCAATAAACACCAAATAATAGCAATTACATAGCTAGAATATGTATATTTAATTTTTACAATAAGATATTTGTATTTTGACTTTTTACAGAAAATCCTCTTATTTTACCGATTTTTTTGAAATTCACTGAAACGATTTTCAAAACGTTACACCTAGAGTCGCACGTTATATTTCTCTGGGTTTCATGCTGTTGAGTTTCCTTTTCTGTTATGATCCTCGCCTTTGGGCGTTGTATATTATATTGCAAACTGGTTGATTTACATATGGTTTTTTCTACATTCTATTACTTTTCTTGGTTTGGATTTCTGGGCTCGGCTTACTTAGAGCACGTACGCCTTGAGACGTTCGTAGCCTAAGTGCCGGTCATGTTCCGTACTTTCGGGTCGTGACAATTTCCAGACGTTTGAACCTTATGCTTGAGACGTCTAACCATGAAAAGCATAATTTACAGATCGTTCGCAGACGTCTGAACCTTATGGATCAAACGTCTGTCCATCGTAAGCACTAGATACAGAGTGTACGCAGACGTCTTCCTCTATATGGGTCAAATGTCTGGACATGAAAGATGCGGAAATATTATAAGATATTTGAATGGAGATTATTGAGAGATTTGGTTGTAACAAATATATTTGAAGAGATTGTATATGATTGATCTGATTGTAACAAGAGATACATATAATAATAATATATAAATAATAATATATAAAAGGAAAACCAGCAATAAGGACAAAAACTCTCTTCTCACTCTTTCTAATACTTTACTGTTGAGTTTTAGAGGATTTGATTAAATCTAAGATATATATCGATCAGCTGTTGTCAGCTGTGTTTGACCCATACCTCAACCCTATTATCATATTGAAACTTTAAGAGCACCATCTTTGTGCTTCCAGGGACAGAACGAGAGAGAAGAAAAAAAAATGGCGTCTTTTTCGATGGACGAGTTTCTTGGCGATGGAGCTCTACGAGGGCTTGTTCAAAAGCTTGTGGATGGAGGTAGGGATGATGTGCCAACGGTTAAGATGATGAATTCTGAAGACATGGATTTGTTAAAATTTACACAGCAACAAAAGGTATATTTATTCTTTGCTTTATAATTATGATTTTCTATGCGGTATTTACCTATTAGTTTCTTGAGTTGTGAGATTAGATATCTATCTTTGAGGTTGTTTGTTGATCAAATTAATTTGGGCTTTCATGATCTTTTCTGTCACGACCAAAGCATATCTTCAGAGAGCAAAAAAGGAAAGGGCTTAATTTTTAATAGTTTCATAATTTACTCTTTGTACCAAAATTATAAGCTATCATTTTTCATGAATATTATTGATTTGGAGTTCCTAAATCCTTTGTAAGGCACTGTAATTGCAATTGTAGTACCCCTATTATAACTACTCAACTAGGTTTTACATTTTACACATGATATATATATCACTATGAAGTTCAACAATGGGTCTCATTGAAATTTTAACAAAATTTTAGTTTATAATTATCTAACACCTAATGTTATTATATATGTCTAGGATGCATTGGAGTTGAGATCATACCTACACGATCGGACCCTAATGATTTACGCCGATCGGCTCGAATCCTCCGGAAAGTCTCTGGCCGAGCTTCTCAACACAAGCACTCTGGTCCTTTCTTCTCAATTCGGCATGAAACGAGGCCATGTCGCCCGGTTCATCGATCGAGCAAGTGCCTGTCGAATCTCAATGCCTCCCTCTTATAATATCCCTGCAAGAGAAAAAAGCATGGCTTCTTCAATCAGCACAAAGCAATCATCACTAGATGTTAAATCCTATAAGGGCAGTTCTGTTTTCGAACCATCTATGAACGAACAAAAAATGAATGAAGGGTATGTTTTTAAGGGGATAGTTGCGGCCGAGCCAGCTGAGCCGAGGCTGTGTGGTTGTGTTCAACCCCCTCCGATTATAGATGATGTGACACCTTATACTTTGATAGAAAATATCGCGATTCAGAAGCTGACGCCAGAGTATAAAGTCAGCATGGAACGGTTGGTGACTGCACGGGCTCCACCGATGAAGGCTTCTGAGCTCTGGCAGAATAAACCCGCGGTTATATTATGCATCCGACGTCCTGGGTAATGTCTAATTAAAAAAATATATACCCTTAATTATTATTGTTATTCAGTTAGCTACCTTACAATACTTTTATTACACTAGCTCCCTTGAAAGGTGGAAATTTTTTTCAGTGTGCTGGCCATGTGTCTGGGCATGAGAAAAAGAAATAGAATTATGGGTCCCACTAAACCGCCCAACAGATGCCCGAAAAGTTCCATCTCTTTCTCATTCCTGCCCAGGTGCATTGCATCCAGTATACCGAATATTTTTTCTTTAAAGTGGTTTTTTAAAGCTTAATGGGGTTTACAATATTTTTTAAAAAAACATCAAGGTAGTTTTTTTGTGAAAAACAGTAGTTATTAACGGTAGCTTAGTGTAATTAAACCTATTTCCATATAAGGGCGTCTTTGTGTAAAAAATATTCAAGATAGGAAAAGTATTTTTCTTTCGGATAAATGACAGCTTTGGCACAATTGTTAGTGTATATGCCCTAGAGGCCATTACTGTATCATACTAGTATGTATATTACTTGATGGAAGCTTGGGATATTCACAGTTGTATAGACAATCTTGCTCGAAATGGTAGTATGCTACTTGGTTTGTCTCTGCTTTAATGTGTACATGTGTTTCTTTATTGTATCACCTATACGCATTAGTGGAGCCCTTAGGATCTTTGCTTGATTACCAGCGTTGTGATGGCAGTCACACTCGTGGGGGCTGGGAAATCTATAAGCACATCCTTATTTACATGTCCCTGGTCGTGGGATTATCGAGACAGGGTATCGATACTCCGGAGTAGACTAGCGTATGCGCTTCTCATCCCAGCGCGGGAGACGGCCTGTCCCACAGCCGTCAGTACGTCGTACTTGAGATAGTATACGGGTGCTCGTTAGGTTACGAGTACACTGGACAGGACTCGTCGGGAACTGTTGGTTGGTATTATATCTATCGTCAGTTATCAGTTCGCAGGTGACATAAGTACAGCTTAGTCCGCTGACTTGACACTATCACTTCGCCTCGAGTGTGTTCCTACTGCACTTTGATTACTACCCTACCACGGCTCAAAGGAGTTGTGCAAACAGGTAGTAGTTGGATGCAGTCCCGAAGCACTTAGAGGCAGTGACGGTTAGACAGGATTCGTCTCTCCCGGTATTGGGGGTTGACATCGCGCTGTGTCTAGGAGAGCCATTACACAAGTAGTTCCTGGTCAGGGCAAGCGAGATATACTGGTAGGTTTTCAGTGTTATCTCAGGGTGTTCTGGGCTACACTCCGACACGACTTGTACCGCTATTAGGGGACTGACGTTTACCGCCCCCCTAGGCCTGCCATGCGATGTATCAGACGAACAGACCGGACTGTACGGAGACTGTCACATTCAGGCTCAGTAGGAGTTCAGATGGGTTCACCTCGTCAGTCTTCTTATCGGTATCTACCTGGGGACCGTTACGTACAGCTAGTGCCGCTTACGGTCTGTGGTTAAACCCACTGCCAGCGTAGTGTCGAGTCTTTAGAGTCCCACACAGAGAGTTATTCGTCTTTAGGCAAAATGAGTAGAGGTCGTATGGTTTTGCGACAGGGTTCGTTCACATCCGCGTACTTGTGCACGTTTGCTGTCCGGACAGCTTATACTAGCGGGCTTTGGTTTAAGCCGGATCCTAGTATATGATTTGGGATTGGTTTTATCTCATTGTATTCGTGTTCCTCGGATCACGGATACGGGTGCGTATGCACAGTTGACTGAGACAGAGGGAGAGGACTTTGATTAGGGTTAATGACCATTGTCATTTTCTTAACCCTAATGCTTATGTGAGAATTATGATTAATTGATATTAGTTAAATATAATTGTGCATGGTTAGGATTGTTGATCATTTGACCATACTTGACTTGTTGACTTAGGTTAATATGTTGACCATCATCATTCTATATGAAAGATTCTCTTTGATCCTTGCAATTTGCATTTAATATGAAATGATAATGGTCAAGTCTTGATTAACCATGACAATTATCTTAGCTAATTATCTAATTTCATAATTTACACATATACGTGAGAATGGTTCATTTTTCATTTCGTTCTGTCATATTAGTTCTCTTTCTTCCTCTTCCTCTCTCTCTAGCTCTCCCCTCTCATGAGTTGAGAAACACTTGAGCTTGAGATAAATCACTCTAAAATACTCTCTACTCTTTTCTAAGGTTCTAGGATTAGCACTCCAAGTATCTTAGTTACTTCTAGGTTGAAGTTGAAGCCAAAGGTTGAGGCTCTCGGGTGGATCCTTCTTCGACTAGAGAAGGCGACAAGGAGATTACTTTCTTTCACTCCAAGGAGCAAGGAGAGAAGGACATAAAGCCCTAGGTATAACCTCTTTTCCATGTAGCTAAAACTAGTTAGCTTTGTAGTTAGTTTTTGTTTAGCAAAGATCCTCCTTTTGATAGTCCATGTTGCCTAGTTCGATAAAAATCCGATTTTTATACCGTTTCCGCCTCCCCGCAAGCACCGGGGTGGGCAACGTGGACTTACAGTGGTATCAGAGCCTAACTAAACATAAACTAGCTAGTTAGTAAAGTGTATAGAAGTTCGATCGGTAAAAATCGCAAAACTAAAATTTCAAAACCCTAAATTTCTGTTGTTTTTTTTTCTGCTCTAAAAATAATAAATCATACTTCAAAAATCGGCTCAGGGTTTTGTTAAGAAACTCATCAAAGACGATCCAGTGAACCGTTCAAAGCGCCGCGTTTCCGCGGCAAGAACATGCTTCTTGCCGCGAAACAGCGGCCTAGTTGACTTGGTTCTGGACTGAGTTTGGTGCAGTGTTCTTCTGTTAAGGTTTTGGGATTTTTAAGATATTTTATTTTTGCCCAGATTTTCCAGAAAAGAAATTTGTATTTGGGGTGGTTATAAATCCGTATTTTTGATCGAACTTCCCTATACTTTGAATAATGGGTTATATCTGTGATGTTTATATGTATTGAACGTCTGCTAATCGCTATACGTCGATTAGTGGGGGTTATACATATCTGTGATCTGTAATGCTTGTTGGTTTGTGTATATGAACTCGGTGGATTGTCGCGGATGAATAGCCGGGGTGGATGTGAGATGAGAGTTTCTTTTTTCTTTCATTCATGTAATATGTAATTTGATGTAATATTATTTGTATGGCCGCACAACCGGGTCGGGGTTGTAGCCGTCATTGTATTATTTCTTTTTACTGTTTTTGCTCCTAGGATAGACCCAAGATGGGGTGCATAAACTACCGGGTATCTCGAAGTGCCGAGTGGCCTACTCACGTCGTTGAGGGAGGTTGCTTCGCTTCGGATACTTGGCGGGTAGTTTGCCGCACCCGTAGGGGTCTTGGGTGGGGTATTGGCTATTCATCGTGACCGTGTAATCCGTTTTTCGTTGCAGGCTCGAACGAATCGCAGATTCCTAGTATATCCAAAGTGTTCATCTGTGATCTGGATTGACTATCATTGCTATATATCTATATATGATATCTATTTAGGTGTTGCTTATGTTTTGCATTCGCGCTAGTCCAGCCCCCGCTCTGTCGTTAGTTAAGTAACCTAACGGGTGATAACGGCACCCCATGGCGTGCGGATGGCATAAGCGTACACTATATTTTGGTTGTTTTCTGCAATGGTAGGATTAAATGATGGGACGCATTTAAATTAATGCAAGAAAATAAACCAAGTAAAAGTCGTTGGAACACTTTGAAAACCACTCGGTTCTTTTCAAAACTAAACTTTTAAATGCGGAGCTTGAACCACTCCTTTTAAAAGCTATCTCGTTCTATCGATTATATCAAGTTCACTACGTTCACGGTTTCGCCAAAATCATTCGTAGCCCTCCGTCATTCCACATGAATGGTCAAAAAGTATTCAAGCTATGTATGTTGGCCAAAGTCAAGGCATAGTGATTGGTAGCTATTGGGTATTCATGTGCAGTATAGGTAGATGCGTTGGTTTGGGACAGTCGTGCTGCCATTTTGGCCAAAGTCAAGGGTAGGTACGGGTGGGTCCAAATTAACCAGGAGAATGACAGGTAGAACTTGACATGTGACTTATGATATTTTGGCCAAAGTCAAGGTCATAAGAGCATGGGGCAAAAATCCACATTGGAAGTTTCATAAGTACTGAAACTTGCTAGCGCTGCATACCATTTGGAGTGTGATGATTCTGGTAGGATTCCTTCAGTTTTATCACGCGATGATATTTGGATCCCGATCCTACTGTGAGTATATGCTACTCCTCGGGAAATTTCTCACTTAACGATCAACGCTATAAACCTAGTAGGTGTTTAGAAAGGTGTTAGCGGGGCTACGCCCACAGGGAAAAGAGGTTACTTAATTAAGGAACTTCGCGAAAGCGTTGGAAAACCTCCCTCGAAGTACCGACACTGACCTGGCTGAACGGTTAAGCAAGTATTGTATGGTGAGATTGATCCCGACTAATTTTTCCTTTATGGTTTGAGGAGGGATTTGAGAGACAGTGGGAGCCATCCTGTTTAGACAAACTAAAAACCACTCTAAACTTGCAAGAGCATCATGCTAAAGCGTTTCTTTTCTCTCTCCTAATTGCAGCGACCAATCAAGATGACCGGACTTAAGTTATTACTAGATAAAAATATACTGACAGGCCCAAACTACAAAGATTGGCTCAGGAATGTCAAGATGGCAATCACTTTTGACAAGTTGGGGTATCTTCTTACCACCAAAGCTCCCCCTGTCCCAGGTCCCAAAACCAGTGTCGTAGATAGGGAAATCTATAAGACCTGGGAAAAAGATTGCGCGAAGGCCAAATGCCTCGTGCTTGCCTCTATGGACAACGAATATCAGAGGAGGCACGAGAATATGGACTTAGAATCCATATTTCTTCATACAAAAGAACTGTATGGAGAGCAGTCTCGTATCGCCAGATACGAAGTGTCGAAGAAACTGTTTTCGGCAAGATTGGCCGTTGGATCATCGGTAGCGGAACACGTGCTTAAGATGATTGGCTACATAGAGGAGCTCGCGGACCTTGGGACCACGTTGGAGAATGAACTCTATACGGACTTGATTCTCCAGTCCCTTCCTTCCACTTACGCCCAGTTTATCTTAAACTTCAACATGCAAGGAAAGGAGGTTGAACTTTCCGAACTTCTGAACATGTTGAGGAGTGCTGAGGGCGCCCTACAGAAAGGTAGGGAGACATCCACTTTGTTTGTAGGAGGATCTTCCTTTTCTAGGTCCAGGGCGAAAGCCAAGGGAAAGAAGAAGAAAGCCCCCGCCAAACCAAGGGGCGGTGTTAGTAAAGTGGATACGAAGGAAAAGGGAAAGGCAACAAAGGTAGCGGGAAAGCTGGTGGGAAAGGAAGAATGCTTCTACTGTCACAAAAGTGGATACTGGAAACAGGATTGCAAGGCTTGGAAGGCCAGAACCCAGGATCTGAAGCGAGTTGCGGCTTCAGTTTCAGGTGTGTATGTTATTGAAACTGTCTATCAATAAACTCTACTTCCTGGGTATTGGATACCGGATCAGGATCTCATATCTGTAATTCTTTGCAGGCATTGAGAAAGCGTAGGGTTTTGAAGGCAGGTGATATGACCCTCAGAGTTGCAAACGGAGCTAGCATGGATGCTGAGGCCGTAGGGAACTATCACTTGGGATTGTCAGATGGACACTTTTTGGTTTTGCGTAGTTGTTATTTTGTACCAAATACAACTTGTAATATCATTTCTGTATCTTTATTGTCTAAAGAAGGTTATGAATTTGCATTTGTAAGTAATGTTGTGAACATTCACCTTAATCAAGTTTTGATTGGGTCGGGTACATTAAACAACGGTATATACGTATTAAACCAACCACAGATTTTCAATGTCCAGAATACACACAAAAGAAAGTCTCCAGAAATCAATAAGACTTTCTTATGGCATTGTAGACTGGGTCACATTAATGAGAGAAGGTTGACTAAGTTACATACTGAAGGATATTTGGATTCGTTCGAATATCAATCATATGCAACTTGTCAATCCTGTCTCAAAGGAAAGATGACAAAGACTCCATTCACTGGACATGGAGAAAGAGCGAGCGAGCTCTTGGGACTCGTACACAGCGACGTGTGCGGTCCAATATCTACGCATGCATGAAGCGGTTATTCTTACTTCATTACTTTTACGGATGACTTTTCAAGGTACGGATATGTCTTCTTAATGAAACATAAATCCGAGGCCTTTGAAAAATTCCAGGAAAATAAGAATGAAGTAGAAAAACAAACAGGCAAAAGTATCAAGGCACTGAGATCTGATCGAGGTGGTGAATACTTGAGTGCCGAGTTCGTGGATTACTTAAAAGAGAATGAAATTCTCTCTCAGCTTACTCCTCCATACACTCCGCAACATAACGGTGTATCGGAGAGACGGAACCGAACCCTATTGGATATGGTACGGTCCATGATGAGTAACGCTGAGTTACCGCGATCATTCTAGGGATATGCGCTAGAATCAGCTGCATACCTTTTGAACCGAGTTCCAACTAAGACTGTGCCTATTACACCATATCAGATGTGGTGTGGGAAGAGACCCTATCTTAATCACATTAAGACATGGGGATGTCCAGCTTTTGTCAAAATGCAGCATGCGGACAAGCTCGAGGCACGCTCAGTACAGTGCAAGTTTGTGGGATATCCAAAGAACTTCAAGGGATATTTCTTTTATTGCGAAAAGGAACAAAAGGTTTTTGTTTCTCGTCATGTCCACTTTCTAGAACACCAGTTCTTGGAAAAGAAAATTAGTGGGAGCGCAATAGAACTAGAAGAAATTCCAGAACCACGAGCTATTGCTGAAAGCTTAGTAGAACCAGAGGGTTCGAAAGATCAGGACATTCCTACGCCGCTCCGCAGGAGTAGTAGGCAGTCTCATCCGTCCGAGAGATACTACGGTTTTCTCATAGACGGGGATAGAGAGGATTGCATCATTGATTGTGATGAGCCTACTAGCTTCCAGCAAGCCATTCAGTGCGTTGACTCGGTAAAATGGCTGGATGCAATGCGAACCGAAATGGAGTCCATATACACCAACAAAGTATGGACATTGGACATTGCTCCAGATGGGGTAAAACCCGTAGGATGCAAGTGGATCTTCAAAAGGAAGATTGGTGTAGATGGACAGGTTGAGACCTATAAAGCTAGACTGGTTACAAAGGGTTTTCGTCAGAGACCTGGTTTGGACTATGACGAAACCTTTTCTCCGGTAGCTATGCTGAAATTCATTCGGATCCTTCTTTCCATTGCTGCCTTCCACGATTATGAGATATGGCAGATGGACGTAAAGACCGCTTTTCTAAATGGAAATTTAGAGCAGTGTGTCTATATGGACCAGCCAGAGGGTTTCATTCAGAGTGGGAGCAGCGGAAAGGTGTGCAAGTTGCTTAAGTCCATTTATGGACTAAAGCAGACATCGTGGAGTTGGAACATCTGTTTTGATGAGACGGTCAAGGAATTTGGCTTTATCAAAAATCCAGATGATCCATGCATCTATTGTAGATTTGTAGCGAGAACTGTAGTATTCCTCGTTTTATATGTGAATGACATTCTCTTAATAGAAAATGACATTCCTATGCTACAATCTGTCAAAGGGTTCTTGTCACACAGGTTCTCCATGAAAGACCTGGGTGATGCCTCATACATTCTGGGGATCCGGATCTACCGTGACAGATCCAAGGGGATATTAGGACTCTCACAGTCCAGGTATATCGACACCATACTGAAAAGATTCAGTATGGAAGATTCCAAGCGCGGTAATCTACCGGCTTGTCACGGGATCACCCTCTCCAAAGAGATGTCTCCCAAGACTAATTTGGAGAGGGATCGCATGTCTATTATACCCTACGCTTCTGCGGTAGGCTCTATAATGTATGCGATGTTGTGTACCAGACCAGATGTGGCTTATGCACTGAGTGTGGTAAGCAGGTATCAGTTAAACCCTGAGGAGAAACACTGGATAGCGGTAAAGAACATTCTCAAGTACCTAAGAAGGACAAAGGAGATGTTCTTGGTGTATGGCGGAAAAGACCTCCAGATTGAGGCCTTTACTGACTCCAGCTTCCAGAGTGACAAGGATGATTCCAAGTCCATGTCGGGTTTTGTCTTCATCCTCAATGGAGGGGCGGTGTGTTGGAAGAGTTCCAAACAGGAAACCGTTGCTGACTCGACTATGGAAGCGGAATATATCGCTGCATCTGATGCCGCAAAAGAAGCTGTCTGGATGAGGAAGTTCTTGAAAGAACTTCAGGTGGTTCCGTCCATTGTTGATCCAATACCTCTGTATTGCGACAACAACGGGGCTATAGTTTTAGCGAAGGAACCCAGGTCCCATCAGAAATCCAGACACATCTTGAGGCGGTATCACCTGATCAGGGAGATCGTGGATCGCCAGGAGATCGAGGTTCGGAGGGTTGCTTCAGAAGATAACACAGCAGATCCATTCACGAAGGCCTTACCCCAGACTCAGTTCGAGCGGCTGATCGAGATGATAGGTCTTCGATACGCCAGTACATGGCCTTAGTGCAAGTGGGAGATTGTTAGTGTATATGCCCTAGAGGCCATTACTGTATCATACTAGTATGTATATTACTTGATGGAAGCTTGGGATATTCACAGTTGTATAGACAATCTTGCTCGAAATGGTAGTATGCTACTTGGTTTGTCTTTGCTTTAATGTGTATATGTGTTTCTTTATTGTATCATCTATACGCATTAGTGGAGCCCTTAGGATCTTTGCTTGATTACCAGCGTTGTGATGGCAGTCACACTCGTGGGGGCTGGGTAATCTATAAGCACATCTTTATTTACATGTCCCTGGTCGTGGGATTATTGAGACAGGGCATCGATACTCCGGAGTAGACTAGCGTATGCGCTTCTCATCCCAGCGCGGGAGACAGCCTGTCCCACAGCCGTCAGTACGTCGTACTTGAGATAGTATACGGGTGCTCGTTAGGTTACGAGTACACTGGACAGGACTCGTCGGGAACTGTTGGTTGGTATTATACCTATCGTCAGTTATCAGTTCCCAGGTGACATGAGTACAGCTTAGTCCGCTGACTTGACACTGTCACTTCGCCTCGAGTGTGTTCCCACTACACTTTGATTACTACCCTACCACGGCTCAAAGGAGTCGTGCAAACAGGTAATAGTTGGGTGCAGTCCCGAAGCACTTGGAGGCAGTGACGGTTAGACAGGATTCGTCTCTCCCGGTATTGGGGGTTGACATCGCGCTGTGTCTAGGAGAGCCATTACATAAGTAGTCCCTGGCCAGGGCAAGCGAGATATACTGGTAGGTTTCCAGTGTTATCTCAGGGTGTTATGGACTACACTCCGACACGACTTGTACCCTATTAGGGGACTGACGTTTACTGCCCCCCTAGGCCCGCCATGCGATGTATCAGATGAACAGACCGGACTGTACGGAGACTGTCACATTCAGGCTCAGTAGGAGTTCAGATGGGTTCACCTCGTCAGTCTTCTTATCGGCATCTACCTGGGGACCGTTACGTACAGCTAATGCCGCTTGCGGTCTGTGGTTAAATCCACTGCCAGCGTAGTGTCGAGTCTTTAGAGTCCCACACAGAGAGTTATTCGCCTTTAGGCAAAATGAGTAGAGGTCGCATGGTTTTGCGACAGGGTTCGTTCACATCCGCGCACTTGTGCACGTTTGCTGTCCGGACAGGTTATACTAGCGGGTTTTGGTTTAAGCCGGATCCTAGTATATGATTTGGGATTGGTTTTATCTCATTGTATTCGTGTTCCTCGGATCACGGATACGGGTGCGTATGCACGGTTGACTGAGACAGAGGGAGAGGAATTTGATTAGGGTTAATGACCAGTCATTTTCTTAACCCTAATGCTTATGTGAGAATTATGATTAATTGATATTAGTTAAATATAATTGTGCATGGTTAGGGTTGTTGACCATTTGACCATACTTGACTTGTTGACCTAGGTTGACATGTTGACCATCATCATTCCATATGAAAGATTCTCTTTGATCCTTGCAATTTGCATTTAATGTGAAATGATAATGGTCAAGTCTTGATTAACCATGACAATTATCTTAGCTAATTATCTAATTTCATAATTCACACATATATGTGAGAATGGTTCATTTTTCATTTCATTTTATCATATTAGTTCTCTCTCCTCCTCTTCCTCTCTCTCTAGATCTCCCCTCTCATGAGTTGAGAAACACTTGAGCTTGAGATAAATCACTCTAAAATACTCTCTACTCTTTTCTAAGGTTCTAGGATTAGCACTCCAAGCATCTTAGTTACTTCTAGCTTGAAATTGAAGCCATTGGTTGAGACTCTCGGGTGGATCCTTCTTCGACTAGAGAAGGCGACAAGGAGATTACTTTCTTTCACTCCAAGGAGTAAGGAGAGAAGGACATAAAGCCCTAGGTATAACCTCTTTTCCATGTAGCTAAAACTAGTTAGCTTTGTAGTTAGTTTTTGTTTAGCAAAGATCCTCCTTTTGATAGTCCATGTTGCCTAGTTCGATAAAAATCCGATTTTTATACCGTTTCCGCCTCCCCGCAAGCACCGGGGTGGGCAACGTGGACTTACAACAATATGATAATTATATGGTTATGTTATGTGCAGGTGTATCATGTGCAGAGCTGAGGCTCATCAGCTCTATTCAAGGAAACCGATATTTGATGCTATGGGAATTCAGCTTATTGCTGTTCTCCATGAACAAATTGAATCTGAGGTAATTAATTTCTACAAAATAAGTTTTGGCTCTTGTTCTATAATTTCTTGAAAAGAATTAAGTGAAGATGTCCATTGATAGATAACTTAGCATAATAGTGATGGTTTTTCCTCTCTCATTAATTTCTCTTTGTCATCAAACACAACATTGAAATAAAGCTAAATTTCACTAAAATACCCATAACCACCACTGTTATCAGCAAACTACCCTAAACTTCTTTATTACAGTAAACTCCCCTAAACTTGGTTTTAAAGAGTTTTTCCACTTTAAAGGGAGCTTACGGTAATGGAAAAAATCTTTATGGTAGTTTAGTGAAAAAGAAAGATAGTTAAGGGTATTTTAGTGTAATTCAGCCTTAGGAATTTACTCCTAGCCCTTCTCAGGGTTCATCATTAATTTGTTTTTCATAATTCAGATTAAAGAGTTTTGGCCTCGGTATTGGGGTGGGATCGTGATTCTGGATCAAGCAAAAGATTTCTTTAAAGCTCTTGGGGGAGGGGTCTTGCTTAAGGACAAATTCATTACTGGATTCCTTCTGAACTCTCGTGCTTGGGCCAATTATAAGAGAGCCAATGCTATTGGACTAGAGGCGAACTATAAGGGGGAAGGTGAAATTAAAGGCGGGCTGTTTATAATTGGAAGTGGAAAAAGAGGTATCGCTTACCAATTTGTTGAAAGGAACTTTGGGGATTGGGCACCTATTGCTGAAGTACTGGATATTTGCAGCCGAATGCAGGTATAAATTCATGGTCTTCACTTTTCACGATTGACATCATCATTATTCAAGTTTATTTTTCCATTAAAATGATCATGAGACGAGATATGAACACACGGCTCCCATCAAATAGTTGTTTTAATCTCATGACTTCAATGTTATTGAGTGTTGCCTCCAATCATAATATTAGTATAGAAGTAGGCATGCAAAAAATATAGTTAGCATATAATCATGTGAAATGCAAGCTTCAGTTAACATTATAAACACGTGTAATTTTTAAAATTTACATGTACCAAGCTACATGCTCCTTGTTTGGCTTTCTTACTACCAGTCTCACGATGCTTGTCCGATGATTTTGGTTTTTCTCTATGCAGAATGAGGAGGCAAGCCATGCCGAATCAAAATAGAGAAGTTGAAGCAGACACTGAAGTTTGTGCGTTCGTCGATCGTGGAGTGCTATGCTGGAGTTTGAGTGCTCTTTGTTGTGTAGTTTTCGACTGGCGGGCTACCACTCAAGCAGGGCATTGTTCATATTCGGCGTTGTTCATATTCTTTCAGTTTGAGATAATGGCTTGTTGTTGTTATTGTAATTGTTGTATACTGGATTTCATATGTTTTTCGTATGATAACTTGAAATTTAAATTAGATATTGTTTCTTTTCTTGAAGGGGTCAACATCTATACATATTGAGAACAACATTTTTCTGATTTATTGTTATGGTTAATTATCTTCCTTGTTCTTCTCTCTTTGCAGCCATTCGTGGACTAATAGATTATCAAATTCTTCTATCGACAGCAAAGAATAATCCAACTGCAGGATCAAGTCGAGCAAACACCCAGAAAGAGAGAAGGGGAAAAGACCTCCAGTTGCCCGCATGTAAGTTTACAAGAATAAAGAACATATAACTTTAATGTTTCGGCTTCATTAGAAGCAAATGGGTCGCTCTTAAAATCATACACCAACTAGTAATTTAGAATCAAAATGATAAACGAAATATTATGTTCTACTCAATATTTAAGCAGCGCAATGCAATGCATACATTATCAGACCACGCCACAAGAAGAAATAAAGATGAGAGGGGAAGTGCCTCTCGAAGGAGAGCTACATCAAACCAAGCTCATTTGGTAGCGAAAAGATTCCATTAGCAGAAATCTCCAGAGGAACAAGCTCCCCCAATCAATCTCCATAAGAGAAAATTGATTTGGTCAAATCTTAAAAGAAGAGGGGTTGTCGGGGAATTTAATCGAATAGTCGGTGGGCATGGTAGAGGAGATACACATAGCAGGAGGAGATGAGATTTATTGAACAGTAAGAGCAACGGAGTTGTTTGAGGAGGGTTTGTTTCGTTATTTAAATGTGATGATGAGAGCAGAGTTTATCAATGGAGTTATGTTTTTATTTTTAAAGATAGGGAAAGGGAGGGAAGAGGGCAGGGTTCAAAAAGAGAGCAGCGGTTTGCACTGATCATCTCTCAACTGAATTTGGATCTATTGAATTGATTTTTCACTAATTTTAACCCTATCATCCTCACAACATAATTTATGGGCCCTCTTATTTTATACCATACAATGATCTGATATTTTTTGCTCCAATTGTATCCGTGCAGGGGCACCGGGATCCGAACCCTCTCAACAAATATCTTCTTAGAGTTGATCACAATAAGGTCAAATTCCTTTACTTATCAAAATTGGTTTATCCTCACATGGCATCGTTTTCTTTCGGTACCTTCTTTTCTATTCTTTCTTTTCTTGTTGTTGAACGGAATCATATGACATAATTCGCTTTTAAGTCAACAAAATATCAGCATTTGTTTTCAAAGAACAATTGAGATGTTCATGGAGTACCATACGCCGATGAACCAATTAAGAGTGCCACTTGAGAAAAAAAATAATACTTCTTTACATGTCTTCTTACACCCGAAATTTTTTTGATCAAGAGTCAACAGCGAGAACAAAGAAGTAGTACACTTAGGTGTACAATTTTTGTTTTCCAAGTCAGAGGTCATTACTAAGTGATGATGTTCAATACTGAGAACTCCTCAGATCACGACACGTGGCAGATGACGTGTCTCAAGGCTTACGGGAAAGGAGCAAGAACGGTACATTGAAGACGTATCCCGGACCTTCCTCCCAAGTATGTTCCCGACCTTCGGTGACCTTCCAGACCACTCCTATGCTCGTCTTACAAATAACTATTGGCTCGCCACTGAGCCCTCCTGCACGCCGAGCTCCCTCAGCTCTCCTAGCTCGCCTCCGAGCTATCACAGAACCAAGTTTGCTCGGCCTCCCGCTGGCCTTCGAGCCTCCCGCCGGCCTTCGAGCCTCCCGCCGAGCTCAGCTTTCTCGCTCTCATCGACCGACCCAGAGCATAGATCATAAGCGTCCCGGACATGGCCCCGCAAATCTCGCCATACGCGAGATATCCGCCGCCCCATGGTCCCGCGCCCCACGCCATCGCGTTCCCCCGTTAACGGGCGTATCTCGCCATTAATGGAGGATCCCGCCATTCGCGCAGATGCGGCTCCAAGGGCGTAACAACTGGCGTAAATCTCGCGCTTGCCAGCTCATGTCTGCCACTATATAAACCCCCTCTCAGACGACTCAGGTAAGGGAATTTTTACTCCAATAGGCCGCTACTCTGCCCAAATATCTTGACTAACTTGATCGTCGGAGGGTCCACGGTGGTGCAACCACCCCGGGACTTCTTTGCAGAGCTCGGCTTCGTATTCAATCAAGCCCACTGAGATCCACACGCTTCAGGAGGCAACTGTTAGTAATATGTATGCCCTAGAGGCCATTATTGATGATATAATGGATGCTTGGACATATATATAGAGGACTTTCTTGCTCGACATGATAGTGTGCTATCTGATTACTCTTTATCATAACATATTGACTGGTATTCTATACTGTCTTGCTCTCGCATGTTGATAAAGCCCTTAGCATATGTACATGACTACCAGGACTATGATGAGATTATACTAGTGGGGCCAGGGTAGTTCACAAGTACATCCTTTAATTGTTACTAGTCGAGAGAATATCGAGACAGAGCATCGATATTCCAGAGTAGACTAGCGTATACGCTTCTTGACCCATATGATGGGTGAAGGATGATCCCACATCCATTGGTGTTTGACATCAAAGATGGTATACGGGTGCTCAGTGGAGACTGGGTACACTGAACATGTCTCGCCGAGGACTCCTATATGGTAGTATACCTATCGTTAGATAGTAGTCCTCTGGTGATACTGGTACAGCTTAGTCTGTAGACCCGAGATCGTCATAAAGTCTTGTGTGGCTCCCACCGTGCTTTGATTTCTTCCCTACCACGGCTTAAAAGAGTCGTGCAAACAGGTGGATTTTAGGTACAGTCCCGAGTCACATGGAGGCAATGAGCGATATGAGCGGTTTCTTCTCTTCCGGTATTGGGGGTTGATGTCGCGCTATGCTCGATTGGCTATAACTGGAAGTCCCTGGCCAGGATTGCTGATGAGAACTACTGATAAGAGTTATCAGTAGTTTCTCAAACCGTTATAGGCCAAACATCGGCATGACTTATCACGTTATTGGGGGCTGACGTTTACCACCCCTAGACATGATATGCGACATATCAGACGAACAAACCGGACTGTACGGTAGTGTTACTGATAGGCTTCATGGAGATATGGATGAGCTTGCTTATTGATCTTCATATCTCTCAATACCCGGGTGACCGTTACGTCCAGCTGGTACCGCCGTCAGCTTATAGGTGATTGATGTGATCATCACCTACTGCTGGCGTATTGACGAGTCTTTAGAGTCCCACACAGAAGTTTCCTGGTTCAAGCAAAACGAAATAGGACACATATATGATATTTGTGTGGGCCTGATTAAATACGAGTATGTGATACCGTATTGTAATCTGGCAATTATCTGTTATCAGTCAGGTTATATGTGATGTAACCGGATTATCGAATCAAGTGTTGGTTTGATAATGTGATATTCAGATTAATGATATTAGTCGGTTATATATGATATAACCAGATTATTAGATCAAGTGTTGATTTAATAATGTGATATATATTATATGTGATATAATTATATCTTAACTAATATCATTAGCTCACTAATTGCTTTATATATATATATTAATGTATATTTGATATATATATATATATATATATTATATGAAGAATGGCATGTTTTTCTATTTTTAGAAAATAGAAAAATGAGGTGTAAATTGTGGAGATATTTGTGGTATGGTTCAAGGCATGGGTTTATATGTTTTTATATTACTCTTGACTCACTTTTCAAGCATGGTTGCAATTTTAATTGCATTTTTATTACATGCTTGAATGAGTGAGGAGAGAGATGATTCATTTTATTCATTCTACACTTACTTCATAGTTCATGCCTTAGCCATTTTTCAAGAGCTCTTTTCCTCTCTTGCTCTCTACAATTTTCTTCACCTCACCTCCAAGCTCAAAACCCTCACATGAGATGTGAATCATTGAGCTTGTGAGACCTTAATAAGCATTACTTATCCCCTACTTCATCATCCCACACCAAACTAGAAATTTGGTGTGGTGTGATTCCTACACTAAAAGTGTTTAGTGTAGTGAAAAGCTTATGCTTGTGGACTTCGGGTGGATCGTCTTTGGCGCGAAGATCACGAAGGAGGTTCTTTCAAATTGGAGAGAAGCCTTGAAGAGTCGCATGGACTTCATCCCGGAGCTTTTGAAGAGAAGGACAATGTCACGACCCGTAGGGTACGGAACGTGACTGGCACTTAGGCTACGAAACGTCTCAAGACGTCCGTAAAATAAGTAAGCCAAAGCCCAGAAAACCAAAACCAAATAAGCAAAAGAGTGAAGAAAACCCAATCAATTGAAAGCGAGTTTATCAAATAAGTCATGTAAAACCCTTTTTTAAAAACAATAACAATTTTTCCGAAAATTTCGGCAGAGTCTCCTTTGTAAATACTGGCCCCCAAAATGGGTACAACAAGAATATATATGAATCCAACAAATAAGGCATCCCCAAGCGGGAGCTAGCTCTTCGCCACAAGGCGGTCACAAATCCCACGCAATATAAAGCAACAACATGCGAAATAATCATAATGAAGTATAAGAAAAACATCATGTCGGCTCAAGTGAGCTCGACCCCAAAATACAGCATAAAAGTCCACAAACCTCACAGTCTCATCTCTAGGTCAATATACAATAATACTGGTAGATACAGTAGATGGAGTACACTAGATACAAGAATATACAAGGTGGTACAAAAATAATGATATAACCCACCTAAGAGCAAAACCTCGAGTCCAGGCCAAAGAAACAAGAGCGCCCGCCGCTACTGTACTGACGGAGCGGACCTGCAAAAGGCTATGGCACAACGGGGGTGAGTTGCCAACTCGTGAGTAATAAATAACATCTACACAGGCTATCGTATGCATGCACACAAGCATCCTAGCATCTAAATACAGGTAAGGCAGGACATAATGGCAAGTATGTATGCAATATGAATATACTAGCAGGTATGAATGCAATGCGAGTCAACTCGTGATCTGAATGTGTAAGTATAAGAAATCATGTTTTTCCCTTTAAGAATCTCTTTTGAAATACCAGCACAATACCAATAGAATCAACAAGAACCTGTGTCCAGCAACGACACCTCAAAACTATCACAAATCTCATATATCCATGTCATAGTATCTCTGGCCTCAGCCATCCGGCTGACCCAGCTCAATATCAAATCTCATCATCTCGCGGCCACGGTCGGTATCCTCTGGATATCCGCCGTGCCAAACAGTCACCGGTAGGTAATCCGTCCCCTGCCAGGCTCAACGTCAACACCACATTCATCTTGCCCCGGGGTACCATACCGGGCCCACCATGTACCCGTGACGGTTCCTCCACTCCTCGACACGGATCTCGAAAACCACAGCAAACTCATGGTGGACGACACTTACATTACTAGAAAACCGCAATTTACATATTTTAAAAATATAATAAGTTTAGAAATTTTGCGGCTTTCCCCCGAAATCCAGAAATATCATAAAATCTCAAGAAATCCTCATAAGTGCATATGTCAATGATAATAAATGCATATGGTATCAATAATCAAGTTGCGATGTGTGGTTAATAGATTAGGCATGAACAAATAATATGATGAAGCACATGCACATGAATAGCAATCCTACGATTTCATTTTAAGGAATTAAAGCAATAGCGCGAGTTTGAGTATCAATTATAGTAAAAGGTTTCAATTTAAAGGTTATCTAGTGTGGTGGTATGGCAATTACCAGGGTGTGTGTGTAAGCATGAATAGTGCTCATGCTGCATATAAAAACCCTGGCAATGGTGCAGGTGTCCTATAAAATGGTTTCGTATATGTATGTCAATATAGGGCATGAATGTAGCAAATAATCATACAAGTATTACACCCCTAATTACTAACATTACTAAGAATCTTTTCAAGGTACTAAAACTATCGGGCGACTTGCGCCATCCAACGATAGTCCCCCGTAGATGTTACATCTACTCACCGGAATCCCTAGCTAGCTGCGTCCAATCACCGCTTTCCCTTTTCGAGCCGCGTCTGACGTCTCCGCGACCGAACCTGGAATTAACATCAATACAAACATAAGGTTACAAATCAAGAACGACGCAATTCCCTAACGAAAATACCAACGTTCACTAGCTAGATACAACGTGCACAAGGTGCGCGGAACACACGCGAAAATCGCAAAAACTGCAAAAATCGCCGATTTGGTCTCCCGGCAAATCTAAAACCCGATTACTCAAAAATCCGCACTCACGCATCCTAAATGTCATAGGATAAGCCAATACAATCATCAAGATATCAAAACTAATTTGTCACATACTTTTATCACAAAACTAGTAAGCACAAACATTCTAAAAAAAACGACGCAACATCGCCGTTATGCGATAATGTGCTCACAATCCAACACAACATCCAACTAACCCATTAGATAGCCATTACATTAGTTTTAAACCATTAGCAATGCTTAAAAACCTAATTTCCATAAACAAAACCTTTCTTGATTTTCATCATTAGCAATTTCAATCCAAAACTAAACATGACAATACCAAATTAGCACTAATTTGAATCCCACACAAATAAAGTAACCTCATTAACTTAGATTAGCAAACAACTAGATAGCAAAATAGATTTAATTAACTAAATAATGGTTTCTAAAAACCCTAGTTTAATTTCAACCATGAACTTTTAAAAAAAAACTAGAATGAAACTAACACTAAATTTAACACTAAACAAATTTCAAGGTTCTAGTTTAGCACACTTAAGCTATAATTTAACCATTTGATTAGAAATTATATCTCAAAAGATCAATCCTAAGATTGCTCAAGCCTCCCAAGACACCTCCTTTCACCTCGATTTGAACCAAATTAGGTTGGAGAAGGGATGGAATATGGTTTTGCTTTGAAATTGTGAAGAAATTTGTTGATTTTGTTGATTTTTGAGATGAATTTGTGAACAAAAGAGAGAGGAAAAATGAAGGGGGGGAGCTGCTGGTTTCTGGCCAGAAATGAGGGAGAGGGGAGTGGTGTGGGGTGTGGGAAAAGTCTAGGTCAACTCCTACCAACCCACAAAAGACCATACCCAATTAACAATTCAAAAACCTTTAAAAAAAACCCTCATTTCCACACAAATACAAAGTAAAAGGAGTATGGAATTTTTTTCCCCATGAGCTGCTGGAAATGGCCGGCCTAGGGTGAGGGAAAAGTGAGAGGGAGTGCACAAAAAAGAAATTTTATGCAAAAAGACCCCCTACAAGTCCAAAATTGCAAGTTTAAGCTTAAATTTAATAAATTTCGTTTCCTATAATAAAAATTAGCTAAAACTCAAAATAAAATACTAAAAATTTATGTTACAATTAGATTTTAATTAACATAATTTTAAAGATTAAAATTAGCCCAAAAAATTTTGTATTTATCGCTAATTTAATGTATTTTCTTACCGACTTAAAATAATATTAAAAAATTGAAAAATTAGGGAAAATTTTTAAACGACCAGAATTTCATAAGTAACTCATTAGCTACTAAAAAAAAGCAAATACCTATCGATTTTAGGTATAATTAGTCCTAAACTGCAAAATAACAAAAAGACGGTTTTCGGAAAAATACCGAATTTTCACCGATTTTCAGGAAAACACCAAAACAACTTTTCAAGGCGCTACAATCTTCCCCCCTTAAAGAAATTCGGTCCCCGAATTTAAAAAATATAGCTACGCATACCTTCAAAGAGATGGGGATATTTCTTCCTCATCTCGCCCTCGGTCTCCAAGGTGACCTCCTCGCTGCTCGGGCTACGCCAAAGGACCTTGACGGTTGGTATAATCTTCGATCTCAACTTCTTCACCTGCCGATCCCGGATGGCCACCGGCTGCTCTGCAAAAGAAACGTCGCGCTCTAGCTGGACTGTCGGGTACTGAATCGCATGCGAAGGGTCGTGAAGGCACTTGCGGAGCATCGAAACATGGAAGACGGGGTGAACATCGGGAAAGCTGGGTGGAAGGGCCAAATGATACGCAACAGCGCCGACACGCTCGAGGATCTCGAAGGGACCTACGAATCTAGGGCTAAGCTTCCCCTTTTGCCCAAAACGCATCACGCCCTTTATCGGAGAGACTTTCAGAAAAACATGGTCGCCAACTGCGAACTCTAATCTGCGACGGCACCTGTCTGCATACGATTTCTGCCTGCTCTGAGCCGCTCTCATCCGGTCTCGGATCAACTGTATCTTCGCTGTCGTCTCCTCAACAAGTTGCGGCCCCAGTATACTGCTCTCGCTGAGCTCTGTCCAACAAACGGGCGATCTGCATCTCCTCCCATACAATGCCTCGAAAGGTGCCATCTGAATAGTATCCTGGAAGCTGTTGTTGTAGGAGAACTCCACTAGAGGTAAATGACGATCCCAGCTACCGCCAAAGTCTAAAACGCACGCTCTGAGCATGTCCTCGAGAGTCTGAATGGTCCGCTCTGACTGTCCGTCGGTCTGCGGATGAAACGCTGTGCTGAAGCTCAAACGAGTGCCCAAAGCCTCCTGAAGTCTCTGCCAAAGTCGGCTGGTGAACTGGGTGCCTCGATCTGACACGATACAAGTCGGTACGCCATGCAACCGCACGATCTCGTCGATGTAAAGCTGGGCATACTGAGCGAAGCTGAAAGTCGTCTTCACTGGCAGGAAGTGAGCCGTTTTCGTCAATCGATCTACGATCACCCAGATGGAGTCATACCCTCGACTGGTCCTGTGTAGACCCACAACGAAATCCATCGAAATCTGCTCCCATTTCTACTCCGGAATGGGTAACGGCTGTAGCTCTCCTGCGGGCCTCTGGTGCTCGGCCTTGACTTGCTGGCAAGTCAGGCATCTCGATACAACCTCCGCAATGACCCTCTTCATCCCGTCCCACCAGTAGGTCTCTCTCATATCATGGTACATCTTGGTGGAACCGGGGTGGACACTATACACTGATCGGTGTGCCTCCTCAAGAATGTCGCGCCGCAATCCATCAGCATCTGGTACGCACAGTCTAGATCCATATCGTAAAATCCCCTGATCATCAATCACGAACTCGGAAAATCTGCCCTGTCCTATCTGTGCCATGATCTCTGAGCAACGGTCGTCTCTGTGCTGTGCCTCATATATACGGTCAAGCAACTGTGGGCGTGCACGAACATGGGCGAGCTGTCCCCCTGTCTGAGTGAACTCGAACTCAACTCGGCCGTCGCATAACATCTGCCAATCTGCTGACGACTGCCTCTGCACTGCGCGCAAAAAGGATAGACTACACCCGGGCCTCCTACTCAACGCATCTGCCACCACATTCGCCTTGCCTGGGTGATATAAGATCTCACAGTCGTAGTCTTTCACCAACTCCATCCAACGACGCTGTCTGAGGTTCAGGTCTCGCTGCTGAAATATGTATTTTAAGCTCTTGTGGTCTGTGAATATTTGGCACGACTCGCCATGTAGGTAATGTCGCCAAATCTTCAATGCAAAGACCACTGCAGCCATCTCCAAATCGTGAGTGGGGTAGTTCTGTTCATGCTCCTTCAACTGCCGAGAAGCATAAGCGATCACCCGGCCATGCTGCATCAGTACGCACCCTAATCCCACTCGCGAAGCATCACAGTAGACCACAAATCCGCCTGATCCCGAAGGCAAAGATAATACCGGCGCCGTAGTCAAATAAGTCCGTAAGTGCTGAAAACTGCGCTCGCACTCCTCTGTCCAAACGAAAGGAACTCCCTTCCGGGTCAAACCGGTCAAAGGTGCAGCTATACGGGAGAAGTCCTGAACAAAACGCCTGTAGTAGCCCGCCAGGCCTAGAAAACTACGGATCTCAGTAACCGATGTAGGTCGGGACCACTGCTGAACAGCCTCAATCTTCTTCGGGTCCACACATATGCCGTCTCTCATAACCACGTGACCCAAGAATCCGACGCTGTCCAGCCAGAATGCACACTTGGAGAACTTTGCGAACAGCTGGTGCTCCCTCAGTGTCTGTAACGTAATCCGCAAGTGCTGCTCGTGCTCCTCTCTGCTCCGGGAGTACACCAAGATATCGTCGATAAACACGATGATGAACGAGTCAAGATACGGCCTGAATGTACGGTTCATCAAATCCATGAATGCTGCTGGGGCGTTGGTGAGTCCGAACGACATCACCAAAAACTCGTAGTGGCCGTAGCGCGTGCGGAAAGCTGTCCTCGGTATATCCTCCTGTCGAACTCGCAGCTGATGGTATCCTGATCGCAAGTCGATCCTCGAAAAATATCCCGCACCCTGAAGCTGGTCGAACAAATCATCAATGCGTGGCAACGGATATCTGTTCCGCACGGTAACCTTGTTCAGCTGGCGGTAGTCGATACATAAGCGCAAACTTCCATCCTTCTTCTTGACAAACAGGACCGGAGCACCCCACGGAGAAACACTAGGTCGAATAAGCCCCTTATCTAACAATTCCTGCAGCTGATCCTTCAGCTCTCGAAGCTCTGCCGGGGCCATCCGATAAGGCGGTATAGAAATAGGCCCCGAGCCGGGAATCAAATCAATGCAGAACTCAACATCGCGTTCAGGTGGTAGCCCAGGTAGCTCATCAGGGAAAACATCAGGGAACTCACAAACAACCGGGACCCGGTCCAACGGAACCTCTACAGCTCGAGTATCGCAAATATACGCTAAGAATCCCTGACATCCCTTCCGCAAGAGCTGACCAGCGCGAAGAGACGAAATCAAGCTGGGAAGGGTGACGCTGCGGTCTCCCTGAAAAACAAGGACTGGCTCTCCCGGAAAGCTAAATATGACTGCCTTCTCACGGCAGTCTACCGAAGCATAACAAGTGGCTAGCCAATCCATGCCCAAAAGCACATCAAAGTCTAACATATCGAGGAGAATCAAATCAACCGATGAATCCCTCTCCCCGATACGAACGAAACACAAACGAAATACATAGCGAGCGACAAACGACTCACCTACCGGAGTAACAACAACAAGCGGATGATCTAACGACGACGACTCACGGCCCAACATCGGTGCAAAGTGTGTAGAGACGTACGAATGTGTGGAACCTTGGTCAAATAATACCCGTGCGTCGAAAGAGCAAACTGGCAAGGTACCTGTCACAACGGCATTGGATGCCTGCGCATCCTGCGGTGTCAAAGCAAATACTCGGGCCTGTCCTCCACCGATAGCGGGCTGACCTCAACCTCGGCCTCTGCCTCCTCGTCCTCTCTGAACAGGACCGCCGCGTCCACGGCCTCTGGGTGCACCTAACTGGCGTGGAGCATCGCCTGTGGTAGGAAGTAGGGCTATCTGAGGAGGGGTGGTGATGGTGGTAGGGTCACATGCGGAACGGTCGCCGCTCCCTGTCGTCTCGCCGGACAGTCTCTGACAAGATGGTACGGACTCCCGCACCCAAAACACCCTGGCGACGGCTGCTGTCCCTGGGGATAAGAACCATATAACTGTCCTCGTCCAAATCCTCTGCCAGGCCTATCTCTCGGAAAGAATCTGGCGCGCTGCCTCTGAGATGGTACATCGGTGCGAATCCTCTTCGGCCCAGAAACGGCCGAAGTCTGTGATATGCGTGCCTCCATCCGTACTGCCGTATCCATAGCAGCTGAATAAGTGTCGTAGTGCTGGGCGCCAATGGCAAGATATAGCTGGGCATCAAGTCCCTGTACGAACCTCTTCACCGTCTTCTCTTCGGTATCCACCAAATACGGAGCATATCGGGATAACTGCGTAAACTGGATGTCATACTCAGACACCGTCATCCTAGGTGTCTTGACTAAGGCCTCGAAGCTGCGAGCTCTGGCGTCACGAACGCTCTCTGGGAGGAAACGAGCTAGAAAGACCGCTGTAAACTCGGCCCAAGTCATAGGCGGTAGACATGCAGCTCGACCTCTCAAGACTGACTCCCACCATGTCTGCGCGAGACCCTCTAGTCGGAAACTCGCAAGCTCTACCCATCGATCATCCGAACATCTTAGCGAACGGCAGATCCTGGCTAAACTGTCAAGGAACGTCTGTGGGTCCTCCGCTGCCTCGGTGCCGGTGAATACTGGAGGTCTCAGCCTCATGAAATCCTGTAGCGAAACCGGAATGGCCACGGTGGTAGTAGTAGGAGCAGGTATCATGGTCGTCTGTGACGTAGTAGGTACGTCATCCGGCCTCGGTGTACGACTGGCTGCAACTAGGGATCCTACCATCTGACGTAGCTCCTGCATACTCCCCATCATCTGTCGCAACTCCTCCATACCAGTCTCGAGCCTATCCATACGGCCTGGGGAAGGTGGATCGGTCTGTCCCTGCGGCGTAGACATACCACCCTGCTCAGTCCTAGTCTCGGACGAGCCAGCTCGAATCTCGTCTCAGGCGGCAGCCCTCTGTGCCCTCATAGCCTTCGGCGGCATAGTGGCTGTTATAGGAAAACGGATAATAAGAACAGTGCAATAGGATCATAGGATACACGGAAATGAAGAAGGAATTTCAAGCAAGTATATCCTAAAGTCACTTAGGCGGAGTACCGTATCGCAAGTATGCCGCGGACATACACACGCTACGTTACCCTACTTAAGTCACTTACTCTATCTACCAAGGGTCATCCTACACTCAAAAAGGTAAAACCTATCGCTCTGATACCAACTTTATCACGACCCGCAGGGTACGGAACGTGACTGGCACTTAGGTTACGAAACGTCTCAAGACGTCCGTAAAATAAGTAAGCCAAAGCTCAGAAAACGAAAACCAAATAAGCAAAAGAGTGAAGAAAACCCAATCAATTGAAAGCGAGTTTATCAAATAAGTCATGTAAAACCCTTTTTTAAAAACAATACCAATTTTTCCAAAAATTTCGGCAGAGTCTCCTTTGTAAATACTGGCCCCCAAAATGGGTACAACAAGAATATATATGAATCCAACAAATAAGGCATCCCCAAGCGGGAGCTAGCTCTTCGCCACAAGACGGTCACAAATCCCACGCAATATAAAGCAACAACATGCGAAATAATCATAATGAAGCATAAGAAAAACATCATGTCGGCTCAAGTGAGCTCGACCCCAAAATACAGCATAAAAGTCCACAAACCTCACAGTCTCATCTCTAGGTCAATATACAATAATACTGGTAGATACAGTAGATGGAGTACACTAGATAAAAGAATATACAAGGTGGTACAAAAATAATGATATAACCCACCTAAGAGCAAAACCTCGAGTCCAGGCCAAAGAAACAAGAGCGCCCGCCGCTACTGTACTGACGGAGCGGACCTGCAAAAGGCTATGGCACAACGGGGGTGAGTTGCCAACTCGTGAGTAATAAATAACATCTACACAGGCTATCGTATGCATGCACACAAGCATCCTAGCATCTAAATACAGGTAAGGCAGGACATAATGGCAAGTATGTATGCAATATGAATATACTAGCAGGTATGAATGCAATGTGAGTTAACTCGTGATCTGAATGTGTAAGTATAAGAAAACATGTTGTTCCCTTTAAGAATCTCTTTTGAAATACCAGCACAATACCAATAGAATCAACAAGAACCTGTGTCCAGCAACGACACCTCAAAACTATCACAAATCTCATATATCCATGTCATAGTATCTCTGGCCTCAGCCATCCGGCTGACCCAGCTCAATATCAAATCTCATCATCTCGCGGCCACGGTCGGTATCCTCTGGATATCCGCCGTGCCAAACAGTCACCGGTAGGTAATCCGTCCCCTGCCAGGCTCAACGTCAACACCACATTCATCTTGCCCCGGGGTACCATACCGGGCCCACCATGTACCCGTGACGGTTCCTCCACTCCTCGACACGGATCTCGAAAACCACAGCAAACTCATGGTGGACGACACTTACATCACTAGAAAACCGCAATTTACATATTTTAAAAATATAATAAGTTTAGAAATTTTGCGGCTTTCCCCCGAAATCCAGAAATATCATAAAATCTCAAGAAATCCTTATAAGTGCATATGTCAATGATAATAAATGCATATGGTATCAATAATCAAGTTTCGATGTGTGATTAATAGATTAGGCATGAACAAATAATATGATGAAGCACATGCACATGAATAGCAATCCTACGATTTCATTTTAAGGAATTAAAGCAATAGCGCGAGTTTAAAGTATCAATTATAGTAAAAGGTTTCAATTTAAAGGTTATCTAGTGTGGTGGCATGGCAATTACCAGGGTGTGTGTGTAAGCATGAATAGTGCTCGTGCTGCATATAAAAACCCTGGCAATGGTGCAGGTGTCCTAAAAAATGGTTTCGTATATGTATGTCAATATAGGGCATGAATGTAGCAAATAATCATACAAGTATTACACCCCTAATTACTAACATTATTAAGAATCTTTTTAAGGTACTAAAACTATCGGGCGACTTGCGCCATACAACGATAGTCCCCCGTAGATATTACATCTACTCACCGGAATCCCTAGCTAGCTGCGTCCAATCACCGCTTTCCCTTTTCGAGCCGCGTCTGACGTCTCCGCGACCGAACCTGGAATTAACATCAATACAAACATAATGTTACAAATCAAGAATGACGCAATTCCCTAACGAAAATACTAACGTTCACTAGCTAGGTACAACGTGCACAAGGTGCGCGGAACACACGCGAAAATCGCAAAAACTGCAAAAATCGCCGATTTGGTCGCCCGGCAAATCTAAAACCCGATTACTCAAAAATCTGCACTCACGCATCCTAAATGTCATAGGATAAGCCAATACAATCATCAAGATATCAAAACTAATTTGTCACATTCTTTTATCACAAAACTAGTAAGCACAAACATTCTAAAAAAAACGACGCAACATCGCCGTTATGCGATAAAGTGCTCACAATCCAACACAACATCCAACTAACCCACTAGATAGCCATTACATTAGTTTTAAACCATTAGCAATGCTTAATAACCTAATTTCCATAAACAAAACCTTTCTTGATTTTCATCATTAGCAATTTCAATCCAAAACTAAACATGACAATACCAAATTAGCACTAATTTGAATCCCACACAAATAAAGTAACCTCATTAACTTAGATTAGCAAACAACTAGATAGCAAAATAGATTTAATTAACTAAATAATGGTTTCCAAAAACCCTAGTTTAATTTCAACCATGAACTTTTAAAAAAAAACTAGAATGAAACTAACACTAAATTTAACACTAAACAAATTTCAAGGTTCTAGTTTAGCACACTTAAGCTATAATTTAACCATTTGATTAGAAATTATACCTTAAAAGATCAATCCTAAGATTGCTCAAGCCTCCCAAGACACCTCCTTTCACCTCGATTTGAACCAAATTAGGTTGGAGAAGAGATGGAATATGGTTTTGCTTTGAAATTGTGAAGAAATTTGTTGATTTTGTTGATTTTTGAGATGAATTTGTGAACAAAAGAGAGAGGAAAAATGAAGGGAGGGAGCTGCTGGTTTCTGGCCAGAAATGAGGGAGAGGGGAGTGGTGTGAGGTGTGGGAAAAGTCTAGGTCAACTCCTACCAACCCACAAAAGACCATACCCAATTAACAATTCAAAATCCTTTAAAAAAAACCCTCATTTCCACACAAATACAAAGTCAAAGGAGCATGGAATTTTTTTCCCCATGAGCTGCTGGAAATGGCCGGCCTAGGGTGAGGGAAAAGTGAGAGGGAGTGCACAAAATTTTTTTTTATGCAAAAAGACCCCCTACAAGTCCAAAATTGCAAGTTTAAGCTTAAATTCAATAAATTTCGTTTCCTATAATAAAAATTAGCTAAAACTCAAAATAAAATACTAAAAATTTATGTTACAATTAGATTTTAATTAACATAATTTTAAAGATTAAAATTAGCCCAAAAAATTTTGTATTTATCGCTAATTTAATGTATTTTCTTACCGGCTTAAAATAATATTAAAAAATTGAAAAATTAGGGAAAATTTTTAAACGACCAGAATTTCATAAGTAACTCATTAGCTACTAAAAACAAGCAATTACCTATCCATTTTAGGTATAATTAGTCCTAAACTGCAAAATAACAAAAAAGACGGTTTTCGGAAAAATACCGAATTTTCACCGATTTTCAGGAAAACACCAAAACGACTTTTCAAGGCGCTACAATCTTTCCCCCTTAAAGAAATTCGGTCCCCAAATTAAAAAAATATAGCTACGCGTACCTTCAAAGAGATGGGGATATTTCTTCCTCATCTCGCCCTCGGTCTCCAAGGTGACCTCCTCGCTGCTCGGGCTACGCCAAAGGACCTTGACGGTTGGTATAATCTTCGATCTCAACTTCTTCACCTGCCGATCCCGGATGGCCACAGGCTGCTCTGCAAAAGAAAGGTCGCGCTCTAGCTGGACTGTCGGGTGCTGAATCGCATGCGAAGGGTCGTGAAGGCACTTGCGGAGCATCGAAACATGGAAGACGGGGTGAACATCGGGAAAGCTGGGTGGAAGGGCCAAACGATACGCAACAGCGCCAACACGCTCGAGGATCTCGAAGGGACCTACGAATCTAGGGCTAAGCTTCCCCTTTTGCCCAAAACGCATCACGCCCTTCATCGGAGAGACTTTCAGAAAAACATGGTGGCCAACTGCGAACTCTAATCTGCGACGGCGCCTGTCTGCATACGATTTCTGCCTGCTCTGAGCCGCTCTCATCCGGTCTCGGATCAACTGTATCTTCGCTGTCGTCTCCTCAACAAGTTGCGGCCCCAGTATACTGCTCTCGCTGAGCTCTGTCCAACAAAAGGGCGATCTGCATCTCCTCCCATACAATGCCTCGAAAGGTACCATCTGAATAGTA
Organism: Agapanthus africanus; assembly: GCA_030015575.1. NCBI lineage: Eukaryota > Viridiplantae > Streptophyta > Magnoliopsida > Asparagales > Amaryllidaceae > Agapanthus > Agapanthus africanus. Next base: position 282,488,297 of record CM057343.1, on the reverse strand, counting down.
TCCTGGAAGCTGTTGTTGTAGGAGAACTCCACTAGAGGTAAATGATGATCCCAGCTACCGCCAAAGTCTAAAACGCACGCTCTGAGCATGTCCTCGAGAGTCTGAATGGTCCGCTCTGACTGTCCGTCGGTTTGCGGATGAAACGCTGTGCTGAAGCTCAAACGAGTGCCCAAAGCCTCCTAAAGTCTCTGCCAAAGTCGGCTGGTGAACTGGGTGCCTCGATCTGACACGATACAAGTCGGTACGCCATGCAACCGCACGATCTCGTCGATGTAAAGCTGGGCATACTGAGCGAAGCTGAAAGTCGTCTTCACTGGCAGGAAGTGAGCCGCTTTCGTCAATCGATCTACGATCACCCAGATGGAGTCATACCCTCGACAGGTCCTGGGTAGACCCACAACGAAATCCATCGAAATCTGCTCCCATTTCCACTCCGGAATGGGTAACGGCTGTAGCTCTCCTGCGGGCCTCTGGTGCTCGGCCTTGACTTGCTGGCAAGTCAGGCATCTCGATACAACCTCCGCAATGTCCCTCTTCATCCCGTCCCACCAGTAGGTCTCTCTCATATCATGGTACATCTTGGTGGAACCGGGGTGGACACTAAACACTGATCGGTGTGCCTCCTCAAGAATGTCGCGCCGCAATCCATCAGCATCTGGTACGCACAGTCTAGATCCATATCGTAAAATCCCCTGATCATCAATCACGAACTCGGAAAATCTGCCTTGTCCCATCTGTGCCATGATCTCTGAGCAACGGTCGTCTCTATGCTGTGCCTCATATATACGGTCAAGCAACTGTGGGCGTGCACGAACATGGGCGAGCTGTCCCCCTGTCTGAGTGAACTCGAACTCAACTCGGCTGTCGCATAACATCTGCCAATCTGCTGACGACTGCCTCTGCACTGCGCGCAAAAAGGATAGACTACCCCCGGGCCTCCTACTCAACGCATCTGCCACCATATTCGCCTTGCCTGGGTGATATAAGATCTCGCAGTCGTAGTCTTTCACCAACTCCATCCAACGACGCTGTCTGAGGTTCAGGTCTCGCTGCTGAAATATGTATTTTAAGCTCTTGTGGTCTGTGAATATTTGGTACGACTCGCCATATAGGTAATGTCGCCAAATCTTCAATGCAAAGACCACTGCAGCCATCTCCAAATCGTGAGTGGGGTAGTTCTGTTCATGCTCCTTCAACCGCCGAGAAGCATAAGCGATCACCCGGCCATGCTGCATCAGTACGCACCCTAATCCCACTCGCGAAGCATCACAGTAGACCACAAATCCGCCTGATCCCGAAGGCAAAGATAATACCGGCGCCGTAGTCAAATAAGTCCGTAACTGCTGAAAACTGCGCTCGCACTCCTCTGTCCAAACGAAAGGAACTCCCTTCCGGGTCAAACCGGTCAAAGGTGCAGCTATACGGGAGAAGTCCTGAACAAAACGCCTGTAGTAGACCGCCAAGCCTAGAAAACTACGGATCTCAGTAACTGATGTAGGTCGGGACCACTGCTGAACAGCCTCAATCTTCTTCGGGTCCACACATATGCCGTCTCTCGTAACCACGTGACCCAAGAATTCGACGCTGTCCAGCCAGAATGCACACTTGGAGAACTTTGCGAACAGCTGGTGCTCCCTCAGAGTCTGTAACGTAATCCGCAAGTGCTGCTCGTGCTCCTCTCTGCTCCGGGAGTACACCAAGATATCGTCGATAAACACGATGATGAACGAGTCAAGATACGGCCTGAATGTACGGTTCATCAAATCCATGAATGCTGCTGGGGCGTTGGTGAGTCCGAACGACATCACCAAAAACTCGTAGTGGCCGTAGCGCGTGCGGAAAGCTGTCCTCGGTATATCCTCCTGTCGAACTCGCAGCTGATGGTATCCTGATCGCAAGTCGATCCTCGAAAAATATCCCGCACCCTGAAGCTGGTCGAACAAATCATCAATGCGTGGCAACGGATATCTGTTCCGCACGGTAACCTTGTTCAGCTGGCGGTAGTCGATACATAAGCGCAAACTTCCATCCTTCTTCTTGACAAACAGGACCGGAGCACCCCACGGAGAAACACTAGGTCGAATAAGCCCCTTATCTAACAATTCCTGCAACTGATCCTTCAGCTCTCGAAGCTCTGCCGGGGCCATCCGATAAGGCGGTATAGAAATAGGCCCCGAGCCGGGAATCAAATCAATGCAGAACTCAACATCGCGCTCAGATGGTAGCCCAGGTAGCTCATCAGGGAAAACATTAGGGAACTCACAAACAACCGGGACCCGGTCCAACGGAACCTCTGCAGCTCGAGTATCGCAAATATACGCTAAGAATCCCTGACATCCCTTCCGCAAGAGCTGACCAGCGCGAAGAGATGAAATCAAGCTGGGAAGGATGACGCTGCGGTCTCCCTGAATAACAAGGACTGGCTCTCCCGGAAAGCTAAATATGACTGCCTTCTTACGGCAGTCCACCGAAGCATAACAAGTGGCTAGCCAATCCATGCCCAGAAGCACATCAAAGTCTAACATATCGAGGAGAATCAAATCAACCGATGAATCCCTCTCCCCGATACGAACGGAACACAAACGAAATACAAAGAGAGCGACAAACGACTCACCTACCGGAGTAACAACAACAAGAGGATGATCTAACGACGACGACTCACGGCCCAACATCGGTGCAAAGTGTGTAGAGACGTACGAATGTGTGGAACCTGGGTCAAATAATACCCGTGTGTCGAAAGAGCAAACTGGCAAGGTACCTGTCACAACGGCATTGGATGCCTGCGCATCCTGCTGTGTCAAAGCAAATACTCGGGCCTGTCCTCCACCGATAGCGGGCTTACCTCGACCTCGGCCTTTGCCTCCTCTTCCTCTCTGAACAGGACCGCCGCGTCCACGGCCTCTGGGTGCACCTAACTGGCGTGGAGCATCGCCTGTGGTAAGAAGTAGGGCTCTCTGAGGAGGGGTGGTGATGGTGGTAGGGTCACATGCGGAACGGTCGCCGCTCCCTGTCGTCTCGCCGGACAGTCTCTGACAAGATGGTACGGACTCCCGCACCCAAAACACCCTGGCGACGGCTGCTGACCCTGGGGATAAGAACCATATAACTGTCCCCGTCCAAATCCTCTGCCAGGCCTATCTCTCGGAAAGAATCTGGCGCGCTGCCTCTGAGACGGTACATCGGTGCGAATCCTCTTCGGCCCAGAAACGGCCGAAGTCTGTGATATGCGTGCCTCCATCCGTAATGCCGTATCCATAGCAGCTGAATAAGTGTCGTAGTGCTGGGCGCCAATGGCAAGATATAGCTGGGCATCAAGTCCCTGTACGAACCTCTTCACCGTCTTCTCTTCGGTATCCACCAAATACGGATCATATCGGGATAACTGCGTAAACTGGATGTCATACTCAGACACCGTCATCCCAGGTGTCTTGACTAAGGCCTCGAAGCTGCGAGCTCTGGCGTCACGAACGCTCTCTGGGAGGAAACGAGCTAGAAAGACCGCTGTAAACTCGGCCCAAGTCATAGGCGGTAGACATGCAGCTCGACCTCTCAAGACTGACTCCCACCATGTCTGCGCGAGACCCTCTAGTCGGAAACTCGCAAGCTCTACCCATCGATCATCCGAACATCTCAGCGAACGGCTGATCCTGGCTAAACTGTCAAGGAACGTCTGTGGGTCCTCCGCTGCCTCGGTGCCGGTGAATACTGGAGGTCTCAGCCTCATGAAATCCTGTAGCGAAACCGGAATGGCCACGGTGGTAGTAGTAGGAGCAGGTATCATGGTCGTCTGTGACATAGTAGGTACCTCATCCGGCCTCGGTGTACGACTGGCTGCAACTAGAGATCCTACCATCTGACGTAGCTCCTGCATACTCCCCATCATCTGTCGCAACTCCTCCATACCAGTCTCGAGCCTATCCATACGGCCTGGGGAAGGTGGATCGGCCTGTCTCTGCGGCGTAGGCATACCACCTTGCTCAGTCCTAGTCTCGGACGAGCCAGCTCGAATCTCGTCTCGGGCGGCAGCCCTCTGTGCCCTCGTAGCCTTCGGCGGCATAGTGGCCGTTACAGGAAAACGGATAATAAGAACAGTGCAATAGGATCATAGGATACACGGAAATGAAGAAGGAATTTCAAGCAAGTATATCCTAAACTCACTTAGGCGGAGTACCGTATCGCAAGTATGCCGCGGACATACACACGCTACGTTACCCTACTTAGGTCACTTACTCCATCTACCAAGGGTCATCCTACACTCAAAAAGGTAAAACCTATCTCTCTGATACCAACTTTGTCACGACCCGCAGGGTACGGAACGTGACTGGCACTTAGGTTACGAAACGTCTCAAGACGTCCGTAAAATAAGTAAGCCAAAGCCCAGAAAACCAAAACCAAATAAGCAAAAGAGTGAAGAAAACCCAATCAATTGAAAGCGAGTTTATCAAATAAGTCATGTAAAACCCTTTTTTAAAAACAATACCAATTTTTCCAAAAATTTCGGCAGAGTCTCCTTTGTAAATACTGGCCCCCAAAATGGGTACAACAAGAATATATATGAATCCAACAAATAAGGCATTCCCAAGCGGGAGCTAGCTCTTCGCCACAAGGCGGTCACAAATCCCACGCAATATAAAGCAACAACATGCGAAATAATCATAAAGAAGCATAAGAAAAATATCATGTCGGCTCAAGTGAGCTCGACCCCAAAATACAGCATAAAAGTCCACAAACCTCACAGTCTCATCTCTAGGTCAATAAACAATAATACTGGTAGATACAGTAGATGGAGTACACTAGATACAAGAATATACAAGGTGGTACAAAAATAATGATATAACCCACCTAAGAGCAAAACCTCGAGTCCAGGCCAAAGAAACAAGAGCGCCCGCCGCTACTGTACTGACGGAGCGGACCTGCAAAAGGTTATGGCACAACGTGGGTGAGTTGCCAACTCGTGAGTAATAAATAACATCTACACAGGCTATCGTATGCATGCACACAAGCATCCTAGCATCTAAATACAGGTAAGGCAGGACATAATGGCAAGTATGTATGCAATATGAATATACTAGCAGGTATGAATGCAATGCGAGTCAACTCGTGATCTGAATGTGTAAGTATAAGAAATCATGTTTTTCCCTTTAAGAATCTCTTTTGAAATACCAGCACAATACCAATAGAATCAACAAGAACCTGTGTCCAGCAACGACACCTCAAAACTATCACAAATCTCATATATCCATGTCATAGTATCTCTGGCCTCAGCCATCAGGCTGACCCAGCTCAATATCAAATCTCATCATCTCGCGGCCACGGTCGGTATCCTCTGGATATCCGCCGTGCCAAACAGTCACCGGTAGGTAATCCGTCCCCTGCCAGGCTCAACGTCAACACCACATTCATCTTGCCCCGGGGTACCATACCGGGCCCACCATGTACCCGTGACGGTTCCTCCACTCCTCGACACGGATCTCGAAAACCACAGCAAACTCATGGTGGACGACACTTACATCACTAGAAAACCGCAATTTACATATTTTAAAAATATAATAAGTTTAGAAATTTTGCGGCTTTCCCCCGAAATCCAGAAATATCATAAAATCTCAAGAAATCCTCATAAGTGCATATGTCAATGATAATAAATGCATATGGTATCAATAATCAAGTTGCGATGTGTGATTAATAGATTAGGCATGAACAAATAATATGATGAAGCACATGCACATGAATAGCAATCCTACGATTTCATTTTAAGGAATTAAAGCAATAGCGCGAGTTTAAGTATCAATTATAGTAAAAGGTTTCAATTTAAAGGTTATCTAGTGTGGTGGCATGGCAATTACCAGGGTGTGTGTGTAAGCATGAATAGTGCTCGTGCTGCATATAAAAACCCTGGCAATGGTGCAGGTGTCCTATAAAATGGTTTCGTATATGTATGTCAATATAGGGCATGAATGTAGCAAATAATCATACAAGTATTACACCCCTAATTACTAACATTACTAAGAATCTTTTTAAGGTACTAAAACTATCGGACGACTTGCGCCATCCAACGATAGTCCCCCGTAGATGTTACATCTACTCACCGGAATCCCTAGCTAGCTGCGTCCAATCACCGCTTTCCCTTTTCGAGCCGCGTCTGACGTCTCCGCGACCGAACATGGAATTAACATCAATACAAACATAAGGTTACAAATCAAGAACGATGCAATTCCCTAACGAAAATACCAACGTTCACTAGCTAGGTACAACGTGCACAAGGTGCGCAGAACACACGCGAAAATCGCAAAAACTGCAAAAATCGCCGATTTGGTCGCCCGGAAAATCTAGAACCCGATTACTCAAAAATCCGCACTCACGCATCCTAAATGTCATAGGATAAGCCAATACAATCATCAAGATATCAAAACTAATTTGTCACATACTTTTATCACAAAACTAGTAAGCACAAACAATCTAAAAAAACGACGCAACATCGCCGTTATGCGATAAAGTGCTCACAATCCAACACAACATCCAACTAACCTACTAGATAGCCATTACATTAGTTTTAAACCATTAGCAATGCTTAAAAACCTAATTTCCATAAACAAAACCTTTCTTGATTTTCATCATTAGCAATTTCAATCCAAAACTAAACATGACAATACCAAATTAGCACTAATTTGAATCCCACACAAATAAAGTAACCTCATTAACTTAGATTAGCAAACAACTAGATAGCAAAATAGATTTAATTAACTAAATAATGGTTTCTAAAAACCCTAATTTAATTTCAACCATGAACTTTTTAAAAAAAACTAGAATGAAACTAACACTAAATTTAACACTAAACAAATTTCAAGGTTCTAGTTTAGCACACTTAAGCTATAATTTAACCATTTGATTAGAAATTATACCTCAAAAGATCAATCCTAAGATTGCTCAAGCCTCCCAAGACACCTCCTTTCACCTCGATTTGAACCAAATTAGGTTGGAGAAGAGATGGAATATGGTTTTGCTTTGAAATTGTGAAGAAATTTGTTGATTTTGTTGATTTTTGAGATGAATTTGTGAACAAAAGAGAGAGGAAAAATGAAGGGGGGGAGCTGCTGGTTTCTGGCCAGAAATGAGGGAGAGGGGAGTGGTGTGGGGTGTGGGAAAAGTCTAGGTCAACTCTTACCAACCCACAAAAGACCATACCCAATTAACAATTCAAAAACCTTTAAAAAAAACCCTCATTTCCACACAAATACAAAGTCAAAGGAGCATGGAATTTTTTTCCCCATGAGCTGCTGGAAATGGCCGGCCTAGGGTGAGGGAAAAGTGAGAGGGAGTGCACAAAATTTTTTTTTTATGCAAAAAGACCCCCTACAAGTCCAAAATTGCAAGTTTAAGCTTAAATTCAATAAATTTCGTTTCCTATAATAAAAATTAGTTAAAACTCAAAATAAAATACTAAAAATTTATGTTACAATTAGATTTTAATTAACATAATTTTAAAGATTAAAATTAGCCCAAAAAATTTTGTATTTATCGCTAATTTAATGTATTTTCTTACTGGCTTAAAATAATATAAAAAAATTGAAAAATTAGGGAAAATTTTTAAACGACCAGAATTTCATAAGTAACTCATTAGCTACTAAAAACAAGCAATTACCTATCCATTTTAGGTATAATTAGTCCTAAACTGCAAAATAACAAAAAAGACGGTTTTCGGAAAAATACCGAATTTTCACCGATTTTCAGGAAAACACCAAAACGACTTTTCAAGGCGCTACAGACAAGAACTACAAAGGTTGTATGCTCTTAAACTTTCTCTTAAGCTTAATCACATCACAAAGTAAAACCCTAAAATTCTAGTAATGATCTTGGTACTCTAACTTAGCACCTAGAAAAATTAAAATTTGGCATGCTTGATGCCTCTTGAACCCCTTGACGGTGCTAAGGTCGACTTTCATGGTATCAGAGCCAAGCTGGAACATTAGGATTACTTGTGGCGACGTTAGAAATCCGTTGTTTATCGCGCAAAAACTGCCGATAAAAACAGTTTCGAAATTGATGTTTTGAGTTGTTTGCACACCCCGCGAGCTCACGGTTTGAACCGAGAAGCCGCAGGGTAGAGCGTATGCACCCCAGGGATACCTCGAGGGGGACCGAATGGCTGGGCCCACTCCCCAAGACCACCGCAAGGTGGTCTTGGCGGTGGGGACCCGAAACTGCCCCACCAAGGCAGTTTCGGGTCTGCCTCACCCCCTAGCCACCTCGTGGTGGTCTTGGGGGTAGGGTACCCCCTCTAGGTGTAGGGTTACTACACACTCTCACAAGGTTCTATAAGGAATCAACCATGCCCGATTTAAATTTTAGACGTGCCGAACAACCCTAACCAAGATCTTAAACTAAAGATTAGGCGAAACAAAGCAAGTAAACAACTTTACCTCTAAAAATTAGAGATTACAACCTTTGTAGTCCGTTCCTTCACTTCTAAAGCTCCGTGTAAAGGTCCCTTCACTGCGATCATCGGGTACCCAGACTCTAGAGAGTCTCCACAAAAGAAAGATGCAAGCTTGCTTCCGATCTTCGATAACTAAGATGATCTACCTTGAAGAAATTCAAGCCCAAACTTTTGCTTTGCTAATCAAGTATTAACAAAGCAAACATCCTAATTTAAGCGGCTAGAATAGATGAGGATGATGAAGTAGGAATTTAGCTCTCATTTATTTTCTTAACCTCACTCATTTTCATCACTAAACTCAAAGCTAGAAAGCTTTGCAAGAAGGAAGAAGAAGAAGAAATCTCTTTGTGATGAATAATGAAACTCAAGTGAGATTAGAAATGCAACCGTGGGTTAAGAATGAAGTCTTAACCCATGTAGAGAGTTAACTATGGTGAAGAGTTGGGTTGGGTTAAGCAAATATCTACACAAAATATCCAAAGTCAAAGTCAAAACTTCAAGAAGCTTCTTGAAAGCTTCATGCATGCTTAACCCTAATCCAAACCTTAACCACAATTAAACTCCACAAAACATGTTGCATTTATAACCCTAATATGTTACAATATTATATATCACATATACAATATTTATTGTAACAAAATAAAATAATACAATTAACATATATCATATATATATCAATGTATTACCCGAGTGAGAAAAAGAATCTTTAAGTGGGCTTATATTAGTTAATGTAATTTAATATATCAAATATATAATTATACATTAAATTATCGAATCAACACTTGATCCGATAATCCGGCTATTTCATAAATAACCGACTAATATAATCTGTACCAGTTCATCGAATCAACACTTGATCCGATGACCCGGTTATATCACATATACCAGGCCGATATCTCATATCACGAGAATCTAATACGGTATCATAAACACGTATTGTTCTCGGTCCCGCATATATCATATATATGCTCCTACTCCGTTTTGCCTGAGCCAGGAAACCTCTGTGTAGGACTCTAAAGAATCGTCAATACGCCGGCAGTAGGTGATGATCATATCAAACACCCATAAGCTGCAAGCGGTCAGCTAAACATAACAGCCACCCAGATATTGAGCGATCAGAAGATCAACAATAAAGTCTGTACATTCTCCTGCGAATCCAATCAGTAAAATGCCCGTACAGTCCGGTCTCTTCGTCTGATATGTCGCATATCTCGCCTAGGGGTGGTAAACGTCAGACCCCAGTAGCTTGATAATTCGTGTCGATATGAGGTCCATAGCAGTTCGAGAAACTACTGATAACACTTACCAGTAAATCTCAGCAACCCTGGCTAGGGATTTCCAGTTATAGCCAATCGAACATAGCCCAACATCAACTCACTATACTGGGAGAAACGAAACCCCTCCTATCGCTCATTGCCTCCATGTGATTCGGGACTGTACCCAAAAGCCACCTTTTTGCACGCCCTCTTGGACGTGGTATGATGGAAATCAAAGCGCAGTGGGAATCACACAAGACTCTATGACGATGTCGGGTCTACAGACTAACCTGTACCAGTGTCACCAGAGAACTGCCATCAGACGTGAGGTATAATACCATCTGGGAGTTCTCGGCGAGTCCGTCCAGTATACCCAGTCTCCACTAAGCACCCGTATACCTTCTCTGATGTCAAACACCAATAGATATAGGATCATCCATCGCCCATCATATGGGTCAAGAAGCGCATACGCTAGTCTACTCTGGAGTATCGATGCCCTGTCTCGGTACTCCTACGACTAGGAACATTTAAAGGATATACTTGGCGACTATACTGTCCCCACTAGTATGATCTGCATCATAGTCCTGGTAGTCAAGTACTCATCCTAAGGGCTTTATCAACATGTGACATAGAGACAATCAGAGTACATGTTAAGATAAAGAGTAACCAGATAGCATACTATCATGTCGAGCAAGAAAGTCCTCCCTATATATGTCCCAGCATCTACTACAATATACAACGCATGTACAGTAATGGCCTCTAGGGCATACATATAACTAACAATCTCCCACTTGCACTAGGGCCACCTGTTGTGGTATCGTATACCCTGTAAGTCGATGTACAACAACCCACGACTTGCGGGGAGGCGGAAATATGAAAAACGATCTTGTTCTTTGCTTAAACATCGACTAACCGCATGAATCGAAGCTAAACGATAACTAACATCAAACATAGAAGTTAACAACTAATATGTAAAGGGATTATACCTAAAGAACCGTGTCCTTCGTCTTTACGAACTCCACCTCCTCCTCGGCCTTCTCGAAGTAGTAGACGATCCATCCGAGAGCTTTACTCCAAGCTTAGCCTCTAAACTTGAGGCAACTAACTTTCTTTAAGTGCTAATCAAAGAAGCTAGGTGATATAGAGTGAGGGTTATGGTTTAATTAGTCTAACTAATCCTTGTACTCAACACATGAGAGGGGAGGATTAGGGTTTGAAGAGGGAGAGCTTGAGGAGAGAGAAGGTGAAGATAATAATGAAGTGAGAAGAATGAGTTATCATAATATATATCAAGCATTTTGTTATATCAAGAAAAGAAAAGAAAATATTTACAACCATGCTTGATAAATATCTTGTGGTGATTCATCTCCATGAGTCATTAAGCAATTATGAAGCATTAATGACATGGATGAATCATCCATATGACTCACTAATCACATTCATTGTATATGCCACCTAAACCTCCTTAGTCACCATCTTCTAGAAGCTTCTCGCGCAATTACGAGAACGCCCCTCCTTTCCGCAAAAATACGGAAAAACTTTAGACTGTATAAATCCAATAACCGGATACCAGTAACTGGCTTAAACCAAAGCCGACTGGTAAAAACTGTCCGAAAGTCGTACGTGCGTAAACACACGTATGCGTCCGAACCCTTGTCGTAAAACCATACGACCTCTATATCGTTTCGCCTGGAGTAGGGAAACTCTCTGTGTGGGACTCTAGAGACTTGACTACTACGCTAGCAGTGGGTTTAACCACAGACCGCAAGCGGCACTAGCTGTACGTAACGGTCCCCAGGTAGATGTCGATAAGAAGGCCAATGAGGAAACCCATCCGAACTCCTACTGAGTCTGATGTGACAATCTCCATACAGTCCGGTCCGTTCGTCTAAGACTATCGCATATAGGGCCTAGGGGGCGGCAAGCGTCAGTCCCCTAATAGCTGTATAAGTCGTGTCGGAGCGAAGCCCATTACACCCTGAGAAACTACTGGAACCTACCAGTAAATCTCGCTTGCCCTGGCCAGGGACTTTGCGTAATGGCTCTCTGACACAGCGCGATATCAACCCCCAATACCGGGAGAGACGAATCCTGTCTAACCGCCACTGCCTCCAAGTGTTCGGGACTGCACCCAACTGCTACCTGTTTGCACGACTCCTTTGAGCCGTGGTAGGGTAGCAATCTAAGAACAGTGGGACACACTCGAGGCGAAGTAGCAGTGTCAAGTCTGCGGACTATGCTGTACTCATGTCACCTGGGAACTGTTCACTGACGACTGGTATAAAACCAACCAACAGTTCCCTGTGAGTCCTGTCCGGTGTACCCGTAACCTAACGAGCACCTGCATACTATCTCCAGTACGACGTACTGATGGCTGTGGGACAGACCATCTCCCCAACTGGGATGAGAAGCGTACACACTAGTCTACTCCGGAGTATCGATGCCCTGTCTCGATAATCCAACGACTAGGGACCTGAATAAGGATGTGCTTGTAGACTACCCAGCCCCCACTAGTGTGACTGCCATCACAACGCTGGTAGTCAAGCAAGATCCTAAGAGCTCTATCAATACGTATACTCACATATTAAGATAGAAAAAACCAAGTAGCATACTACCATGTTTAGCAAGACTGTTATATACATGTGAATATCCCGAGCTTCCATTAAGTAATATACAAACTAGTATGATACAATAATGGCCCCTAGGGCATATACACTAACAATCTCCCACTTGCACTAGGGCCATGTACTGGCATATCGAAGACCGATGATCTTGAGTAGCCTCTCGAACTGAATCTGAGGTAGGGCCTTTGTGAATGGATCAGCAATGTTCTCTTCAGAAGCAACTCTCCGAACCTCGATCTCCTGACGATCAATGATCTCCCTGATCAGGTGATACCGCCTTAAGATGTATCTGGACTTCTGATGGGACCTTAGTTCCTTTGCTAAAGCTATAGCTCCGTTGTTGTCGCAATACAGAGGTATTAGATCAACTATGGTAGGAACCACCTGAAGTTCTGTTAGGAACTTCTTCATCTAGATTGCTTCTTTTGCGGCATCGCAAGCAGCTATATACTCCGCTTCCATCGTCGAGTCAGCAACGGTGTCCTTCTTGGAGCTCTTCCAGCACACCGCCCCTCCATTGAGGGTAAAGACATAACCCGACATGGACTTGGAATCGTCCTTATCACTCTGGAAGCTGGAATCAGCAAAGGCCTCCAACCTGAGGTCTTTTCCGCCGTAAACCAAGAACATCTCCTTAGTCCTTCTCAGGTACTTGAGAATGTTCTTTACTGCTATCCAGTGCTTCTCCCCTGGGTCTGACTGATACCGGCTTACCACGCTCAGTGCGTAAGCTACATCTGGTCTGGTGCACAACATCGCATACATTATAGAGCCTACCGCAGAAGCGTAGGGTATAACAGATATGCGTTCCCTTTCCAAATCAGTCTTGGGAGACATCTCTTTGGAGAGGGTGATTCCGTGACAAGCCGGTAGATTACCGCGCTTAGAATCTTCCATACTGAATCTTTTCAGTACAGTGTCAATATACCTAGACTGCGAAAGTTCCAACATCCTCTTGGATCTATCATGATAGATCCGGATCCCCAGAATGTAAGAGGCATCACCCAGGTCTTTCATGGAGAACCTGTGTGACAAAAATCCTTTGACAGATTGTAGCATAGGAATGTCATTTCCTATCAATAGAATGTCATCCACGTACAAGACGAGGAATACGGCACTTCTGGCTACAACTTTACTATATATGCACGGTTCATCTGGATTTTTGATAAAGTCATATTCTTTGACTGTCTCATCAAAACAGATGTTCCAACTCCGCGATGCCTGCTTTAGTCCATAAATGGACTTAAGTAGCTTGCATACTTTCCCGCTGCTCCCACTCTGATTGAAACCCTCTGGCTGATCCATATAGACGCATTCTTCTAAATTTCCATTCAGAAAAGCCGTCTTTACGTCCATCTGCCAGATTTCATAATCATGGAAGGCAGCAATAGCAAGAAGGACCCGAATGGATTTGAGCATAGCCACTGGAGAAAAAGTTTCGTCATAGTCCAAACCAGGTCTTTGACGAAAACCCTTTGCAACAAGTCTAGCCTTATAGGTTTCCACCTGTCCATCTACACCAATCTTTTTCTTGAAGATCCATTTGCATCCTATGGGTTTTACCCCATCTGGAGCAAAGTCCAAAGTCCATACTTTGTTGGTGTATATGGACTCCATTTCGGTCCGCATTGCATCTAGCCATCGTACCGAGTCGCCGCTCTGGATGGCCTGCTGGAAGTCAGTAGGTTCATCATCACCTATGATGCAATCCTCTCTATCCCCATCTATGAGAAAACCGTAGTATCTCTCAGGCGGATGAGACTGCCTACTACTCCTGCGGAGGGGTGCGGGAATGTCCTGTTCTTCTTGAACTACCGGTTCTACCAAACTTTCAGTAGCAGTTTGTGGTTCTGGAATTTCTTCCAGTTCTATTTCGCTCCCACTTATTTCCTTTTCTAAAAACTGATATTCTAGAAAATGGGCATTACGAGAAACAAACACCTTTTGTTCCTCTGCATAATAGAATAGATACCCCTTGGAGTTCTTTGGATATCCCACAAACTGACACTTTACTGATCGTGCCTCGAGCTTGTCCACATGCTGCTTTTTAACAAAAGCTGGACATCCCCATATTTTCAGATACTGAATATAGGGTTTCTTCCCACTCCACATCTGATATGGCGTGGTAGGCACAGTCTTGGTAGGAACCATGTTCAAAAGATATGCCGCTGATTCTAGCGCATAACCCCAGAAAGATCTCGGTAACTCAGCATTACTCATCATGGATCGTACCATATCCAATAGGGTTTGATTCCGTCTCTCCGATACACCATTATGCTGTGGAGTGTATGGAGGAGTAAGCTGAGAGAGAATTCCTTTCTCTTTTAGGTAACCTAGGAACTCGGCACTCAAGTATTCACCACCTCGATCAGATCTAAGTGTCTTGATACTTTTGCCGGTTTGGTTTTCTACTTCATTCTTATACTCTTGGAATTTCTCAGAAGCCTCGGATTTATGTTTCATCAGATAAATGAATCCGTACCTTGAGTAATCATCCATGAAAGTAATGAAATAGGAAAAACCACCTCTTGCATGTGTAGACATTGGACCGCATACATCGCTGTGTATGAGTCCTAAGAGCTCGCTCGCTCTTACTCCATGTCCAGTAAATGGAGTCTTTGTCATCTTTCCTTTGAGACAAGATTGACAAGTGTCATAAGTTTGATATTCGAACGAGTCCAAATATCCTTCTCTATGCAACTTAGTCAACCTTCTCTCATTGATGTGACCCAGTCTACAATGCCATAAGAAAGCTTTATTTAAATCTGGAGACTTTCTTTTTAGTGTGTTCTGGACATTGAAAATTTGGAGTTGGTTTAAAACATATATACCGTTATTTAGTGTACCAGACCCAATCAAACCATGATTAAGGTGGATGTTAACAACATCTCTTACAAACGTGAAATCATAACCTTTATTTGATAACAAGGAAACTGATATGATATTACACGTTAAGCTTGGTACAAAAAAACAGTTATGTAAAACCAAAATGTGTCCACTCGTCAATCTTAGGTGATAATCCCTGACGGACGCAGCTCCCACGCTAGCTCCGTTAGCAACCTTTAGGGTCATATCACCTTCCTTCAGCACTCTACGGTTTCTCAGTGCCTGCAATGAATTGCAAATATGAGATCCTGATCCGGTATCCAATACCCAGGAAGTAGAGTTGATCGACAGACAATTCTCAATTACAAACACACCTGAAGTTGAAGCCACAGCTTGCTTCGGTTCCTGGTTCTTGGCGTTCCACGCCTTGCAATCTTTCTTCCAGTGCCCTTTCCTGTGACAATGGAAGCACTCATCCTGGCCAACTACCGGTACCGCAAACTTTTTCTTTCCCTTCCCTCCCACCTTACTAACACCTCCTCTAGGTTTGGTGGCGGCCTTCTTCTTCCTTCCTTTGGCCCTAGCCTTGGACCCGGAAGAAGATGTACCGCTAACAAACATAGCGGGTGTTTCCCTTGTCTTCTGCAAGGTGCCCTCTGCACTCCTTAACATGTTCAGGAGTTCCGGAAGTTCAACTTCTTTTCTTTGAATGTTGAAGTTCAGGATAAACTGGGCGTAGGTGTGAGGAAGGGACTGGAGAATAAGGTCTGTATAGAGCTCATTATCCAAAGTCGTCCCAAGGTCTGCGAGCTCTTCAATATAGCCGATCATCTTTAGGACATGTTCTCCTACCGATGACCCGACAGCCAACCTCGCTCGAAACAAGTTCTTAGAGGTCTCGTATCTTGCTATACGAGATTGCTCTCCATAAAGTTCCTTTGTATGGAGAAATATGCCATCTAGGTTCATATCCTCGTGCCTCCTCTGATGTTCATTGTTCATTGAGGCAAGCACGATGCACTTGGCTTTCGCGCAATCTAAATCCCAGGTTTTGCGGATTTCCTTATCCGCATTGCTGGATTTAGGACCAGGGACAGCAGGTGCCATAGCGGTGAGGACGTACCCCAATTTGTCATAGGTCAAAGCCATTTTGACATTCCGCAGCCAATCTTTATAGTTTGGCCCTGTCAGTATATTTTTCTCTAAAAGTAACTTAAGTCCAGTCATTTTTAGGGTCGCTGCAATTAGGAGAGAGAGAAGAAAACTCTTTAGCATGATGCTCTTGCAAGTTTAGAGTGGTTTTTAGTTTATCTAAACTGGATGGCTCCCACTGTTTCTCGAATCCTTCCTCAAACCATAAAAGAAGAATTAGCCAGGACTATTCTCACCGTACAATACTTGCTTAACCGTTCAGCCAGGCCAGTGTCGATACTTCGAGGGAGGTTTTCCAACGCTTTCGCGAAGTTCCTTAATTAAATAATCTCTTTTCTCTGGGGGCGTAACCCCGCTGACACCTTTCTTGACACCTACTTGGTTTATAGCATTGATCGTTTAGTGACGAATCTCCTGATAAGTAGCATATACTCACAGTAGGATCGGGATCCAAATATCATCGTATGATAATGTTGAAGGAATCCTACCAACATTCATCAAACTCCAAATGGTATGCATCTCTTTGCAAATTTCAGTTTCTTTAGAAATTCCCGATATATATATTTTTTTGCCCCATGCTCTTATGACCTTGGCGTTGGTCAAAATATCATAAGTCACATGTCAAGTTCTACCCATCATTATCTTGTTAATTTGAACCCATCCGTACATATCCTTGACGTTGGCCAAAATGATCATACGACTGTCCCAAACTAACTCATCTATCTATGCAACAAATGAATACCCAGCAGCTACCAAACACTATGCCTTGGCGTTGGTCAAAATACATAGCTTGAATACTACTGAATACCCAGATGAAATGATGGAGGGCTACGAATGGTTTTGGCGAAACCGTGAACGTAGTGAACTTGATATAACCGAAGGAACCTGATAACTTTTAAAAGGAGTGGTTAAAGCTCCGCATTTAAAAATATCTGTTTTTAAAATTAACCGAGTGGTTTCTTTTAAATTGTTCCAACGATTAAACTTTTGGTTTATTTTCTTTGCATTATAAATAATGCGTCCCATCATTAACCTATCATTGCAGAAAACAACGAAAATACAATGTCCTCTTATGCCATCCGCATTCGCCACGGGGTCCCGTCATCACCCGTTAGGTTACTTAACTAACGACAGAGCGGGGGCTGGGCTAGCGCGGGTGTAAAACATAAGTGACGTCTAAATAGCTATCATATATAGATATTGTACATTCGTCAGACGCAATAATAGGCATTCCAGATCACAGATGAACTTTATTGGATTTGCAAGTAATCCGTGTTTGTTTTGAGCCTGCAACAAAAGACGGATTACACAGTTGTGATGAATAGCCATTACCCCACCCAAGACCCCAACGGGTATGGCAAACTACCCGCCCGGCAGTTTGTGCACCCCACCTTGGGTCTGTCCTAGGAGCAAAAACAGTAAAATGAAATAATACAACGGTGGCTACAACCGCAACCTGGATGTGCCCCGCAAAATAATATTACAACAAATTACATTTACATCAAATGAATTAAATAATAACCCATCACATAACCCCGGCTATACATCACAACAGTCCAACACAGTTCATATACACAAACAGATAAAATCCATTACAGAAATGTGCAACCCCCTGCCAACCGACATACTAGCAATTAGGGGAGGTTTACGAACACATTATACAAACACAGATATAATCCAACAAGCAAATACTGTATAATTTCGATCGATTAAACACTTTTAATTTTGCTCCAATACTTCTCTATAAATCTGAAACCTGAGCAAAAATAAAAACTTCCAGAAAATATCAAATATCACAGAGAAGCAACACAGGAAAATTGGGTTCCTGAATCGCCAACTCGGCGGCGGAAGCGCGGCGGATCGGTGCGATCCGCCGCGGTTCCGCGGCTCTTTAGGCGATTCAGGGGCCCAAATTTCTTGGGTGTTCTTATATTGTCTTTTTAAGCTTTCTGAACCTCCCTGAAAAATTTTAGGACTTCATTTAAAATTCGACAGAAAACCATGATTTCGGGCTTTTCCGGTTTCGTTTTTTCCGTTCGAAATTCATACAAATTTGCAAGTAAGTTATTTATTGTTTAGCGAGGCTCTGATACCACTGTAAGTCGATGTACAACAACCCACGACTTGCGGGGAGGCGGAAATATGAAAAACGATCTTATTCTTTGCTTAAACATCGACTAACCGCATGAATCGAAGCTAAACGATAACTAACATCAAACATATAAGTTAACAACTAATATGTAAAGGGATTATACCTAAAGAACCGTGTCCTTCGTCTTTACGAACTCCACCTCCTCCTCGGCCTTCTCGAAGTAGTAGACGATCCACCCGAGAGCTTTACTCCAAGCTTAGCCTCTAAACTTGAGGCATATAACTTTCTTTAAGTGCTAATCAAAGAAGCTAGGTGATATAGAGTGAGGGTTATGGTTTAATTAGTCTAACTAATCCTTGTACTCAACACATGAGAGGGGAGGATTAGGGTTTGAAGAGGGAGAGCTTGAGGAGAGAGAAGGTGAAGATAATAATGAAGTGAGAAGAATGAGTTATCATAATATATATCAAGCATTTTGTTATATCAAGAAAAGAAAAGAAAATGATTTACAACCATGCTTGATAAATATCTTGTGGTGATTCATCTCCATGAGTCATTAAGCAATTATGAAGCATTAATGACATGGATGAATCATCCATATGACTCACTAATCACATTCATTGTATATGCCACCTAAACCTCCTTAGTCACCATCTTCTAGAAGCTTCTCGCGCAATTATGAGAACGCCCCTCCTTTCCGCAAAAATACGGAAAAACTTTAGACTGTATAAATCCAATAACCGGATACCAGTAACTGGCTTAAACCAAAGCCGACTGGTAAAAACTGTCCGAAAGTCGTACGTGCGTAAACACACGTATGCGTCCGAACCCTTGTCGTAAAACCATACGACCTCTATATCGTTTCGCCTGGAGTAGGGAAACTCTCTGTGTGGGACTCTAGAGACTCGACTACTACGCTGGCAGTGGGTTTAACCACAGACCGCAAGCGGCACTAGCTGTACGTAACGGTCCCCAGGTAGATTTCGATAAGAAGGCCGATGAGGAAACCCATCCGAACTCCTACTGAGTCTGATGTGACAATCTCCATACAGTCCGGTCCGTTCGTCTAAGACTATCGCATATCGGGCCTAGGGGGCGGCAAGCGTCAGTCCCCTAATAGCTGTATAAGTCGTGTCGGAGCGAAGCCCATTACACCCTGAGAAACTACTGGAACCTACCAGTAAATCTCGCTTGCCCTGGCCAGGGACTTTGCGTAATGGCTCTCTGACACAGCGCGATATCAACCCCCAATACCGGGAGAGACGAATCCTGTCTAACCGCCACTGCCTCCAAGTGCTCGGGACTGCACCCAACTGCTACCTGTTTGCATGACTCCTTTGAGCCGTGGTAGGGTAGCAATCTAAGAACAGTGGGACACACTCGAGGCGAAGTAGCTGTGTCAAGTCTGCGGACTATGCTGTACTCATGTCACCTGGGAACTGTTCACTGATGACTGGTATAAAACCAACCAACAGTTCCCTGTGAGTCCTGTCCGGTGTACCCGTAACCTAACGAGCACCTGCATACTATCTCCAGTACGACGTACTGACGGCTGTGGGACAGACCATCTCCCCAACTGGGATGAGAAGCGTACACACTAGTCTACTCTGGAGTATCGTTGCCCTGTCTCGATAATCCAACGACTAGGGACCTGAATAAGGTTGTGCTTGTAAACTACCCAGCCCCCACTAGTGTGACTGCCATCACAACGCTGGTAGTCAAGCAAGATCCTAAGAGCTCTATCAATACGTATACTCACATATTAAGATAGAAAAAACCAAGTAGCATACTACCATGTTTAGCAAGACTGTTATATACATGTGAATATCCCGAGCTTCCATTAAGTAATATACAAACTAGTATGATACAATAATGGCCCCTAGGGCATATACACTAACATACCCAACAATAAGCTGTGGTTGAAGTATCTCATACTCAACCATCCCATAAAAATCTCTACTGGGAAATAGTCCTTTGTGAGTGGATCCGTGCTGTTGTCCTCTGTGTCTACTCTCCTAATCTTGATCTACCTGGAGATCAACCATCTCCATGATTAGGTGATATTGCCTAAGAATATGTTTGGATCTCTGATGGGACGGGGGTTTCTTGGCATAAACCACAACTCCATTGTCACATAATGGCAGGAACGAAGTTCATCTCATGAGCTTAAATATATCCAGACTGCCTTTTTGGTAGCATCCTTGGTAACGATGTATCTTTCCTTTAATCGTCTAGTAAGTCACGGTATCTAGCTTGGAACTCTTCCAACATACCGTCCCTCCACTGAGGGTAAAGACAAAGTCCGGGACTGACATTCAGTCGTCCTTATCACCCTGGAACCTTTCCAGTGATTCTCTCTAGGATCGTTTGATACCATCTCAATGCAACTAGTGAGATTCCTAACATCCAATTAGATCTATCCCATAGATCCATAACCCAGGATTTAGGAGGTATCACCTTGATCCTATATGGAGAATCATTGTGATAAGAGGAGATCGACCGAGCGTAGCATAGGAAACTCCTTCCCTATCAAGAGTATGTCATCCACGTACTCTACGAGGATCACTACCATACTCTCTACTACCTTTTTGTATATACAAGGTTCATCTACCATTTTGATGAAGTCAAACTCTTTCACTACCTCATCAAAACAGATGTTCCAACTCCGCGATGCCTGATTTATCACATAAAACATCTTGCTCACGTTTCCGCTGCTCCCACTGTCTACGAAACCCTCTGGCTGTGTACTTATAGACGCTCTCTTCCAAATCATCATTTAGAAAAGCAGTCATGACACCCAACCACCAGATATCGTAGTCATGGTATGTAGCCGTGGCAAGTAGGATCCGGATGGACTTTAAGCATAGCTTTGAAAGTCTCAACTTTTCCATGTACACCAAGTAATCTTCTCAAGATATACTTGCTCTTGATGGGGATTTAACCCTTCAGATAAAGCAACCAAAGTCCATACTTTGTTGGTGTATAAGGATTCCATCTCAGATCGCTAAGCATCCAGCCATTCTTACAGAGCTCCACTCCTGATGGCCAGCTCGAAACTAGTTGGGTCATCATCTCATGATGCAATCCTCGCTCCCACTGTCATAGAGAAAACCAAAGTATCTCTCAGGTGGGTGAGAAACCCTACTAGATCGACGGAGAGGCTGAGGTTCGTTGGAAACTATTGAATCCTTTGACTCTACCAAATCATCAGCTGCAGTTTGTATAGCTAGAACTCTTTCCAGTTCTATCTCATGACCAATAATTTCTTCACAAGAAATTCCCTTTCACAAAGGTGGCATGCTGAGAAACAAAACATCTTTTGTTCCTCGGTTTGGTAGAAGATATTCCCTTGCGAATGCTTGGGATATCCAACAAACTTCCACAGAACTGAGTTTGCCTCGAGCTTGTCCGGATTTTGCTTTTAGACATAGGCCGGACAACCCCAAATCTTAAGTTACTTAAGATATGGGCTCTTCCCATTCCATATCATATATGAAGTGGTAGGCAACTGATTTGATTGGAACCCTATTCAATAGGTGTGCAACTTCTCAAGTGCATAACCCCAAAAGAAAATAGGCAACTCAGTAGTACTCATCATAGAGCACACCATATCACATAGGGTGCGATTGCTCCGTCCCGATACACCGACGTGTTGTGGTGTATACGGAGGAGTAATGCTGAGGGAGAATCTCATTCTCCTTTAGAATAGTCCCGGAATCCCGTGCTCAAGTATTTGTAGGGTTCCTAGGCACACTTATGAGGTACTACAACTGATCAACCATGCCAAAATCAAATTTTTCCATCTGCCGAGAAACCCTAATTGAGATCGTTAACTAGGGATTAGGCGAAAAAGATGCAAGTAAACGACTTTACTCTAAAGGTGAAAGGGATTACAACTTTTGTAGATCCGGTCCTCCACTTCTTTAGCTCCATGTTGACGTCCCTCCGCTGCGATCATCAGGATCTCGGACTCTAGCGTTGGTTTCATCAGAGAAATGAGCGGGCTAGGTCGTTGACTTTGATGCCAAAGATGATCTACGTCGAGGCGACTCAAACTCAAGCTCTATCTTCACTTGGTCATGAACCTTGTGAAGAAAACACCCTATACAACATGGCAAGTGGTAGAGGATGAAGAAATAGGAAGTGGGTTCACTTTGGATTTGGATTTCTCACTTGATTTCAACACTTGGAATTTTCTAGCAAGCTTTCTTTTTCATGAAGAAGAAGAAGAAGAAGAAAGAAAAGAATGAATAATAATATAATAGAAAAACAAGTGAAGCTTATCATATTGCAACCATGGGTGAGTTAACACATGTAGAGAATAAACTAGGGTTTAGGTTGATGGTTAGGTTAAAGCATAAAACAAAATGGTTAGACTTTTCAAAGATGCTTAAAAAGCTTCATGAAGCTTCAAGCATAAAACAAAGAAAAACCACCATTTTATTTTTGCCAAAAATAAATAAATAAAATAAATAAATAAGTTAAAACCCTAACCATTAACCTAAACATGGTTTAAAGCATACACACACCCAAGTTTGCATGTATCATCAAACATGATACAAACTAGTGCATAAACATATATCATATATACAATGTGCACAATCTAGTGAGAAAAATAATCTTAAGTGAACCAATACTAGTTAATGTAAAGTAATATATCAAATATATAATTATACATTAAATCATTAAATCAACACTTGATTTAATGATCCGGTCATATCGAATATAACCGACTAATATCAAGTGTATCAATGTATCGAATCAACACTTGATTCGGTAACCCGGCTATATCTTATATAACCGTCCGATGATACAAATCGCGAGAATAGAATTCAGTATCACATACTGGTATTATTCTCGGTCCCGTACATATCTCATATGCGCTCCTATTTCGTTTCGCTTGAGTCAGGAAACCTCTGTGTAGGACTCTAAAGACTCGTCAATACGCCGGCAGCAGGTGATGATCATATCAAACACCTACAAGCCGCAAGCGGTCTGCTAAACGTAACGGCCACCCGGGTATTGAGCGATCAGAAGATCAACGAGCAAGCCCGCTCACACTCCTGTGAATCCAACCGGTAACACTCCCCTACAGTCCGGTCTCGTCGTCTGATATGTCGCATATCTCGCCTGGGGGTGGTAAACGTCAGACCCTAATAGCTCGATAAGTCGTGTCGATATGAGGTCTATAACAGTTCGAGAAACCGCTGATAACATTTACCAGTAAATCTCAACAACCCTGGCTAGGGATTTTCGGTTATAGCCAATCGAACACAGCACAACATCAACTCCCTATACCGGGAGAGACGAATCCCCTCCTATCGCTCATTGCCTCCATGTGATTCGGGACTGTACCCAAAAACCACCGTTTTGCACGCCCTCTTGGACGTGGTAAGGTGGAAATCAAAGCACAGTGGGAATCACACAAGACTCCATGACGATCTCGGGTCTACAGACTAACCTGTACCAGTGTCACCAGAGAACTGCCATCTGACGTGAGGTATAATACCATCTGGGAGTTCTCGGCGAGTCCGTCCAGTGTACCCAGTCTCCACTGAGCACCCGTATATCATCTCTGATGTCAAACACCAATGGATATGGGATCATCCATCGCCCATCTGTATGGGTCGAGAAGGTATACGCTAGTCTGCTCTGGTATATCGATGCCCCGTCTCGATACACCCACGACTAGGGACCTTGAAGGATGTACTTGTGGACTACCATGTCCCCACTAGTATGATCCACATCACAGTCCAGGTAGTCAAGTACACATCCTAAGGGCTTTACCAACATGTAACAGAGAGACAATCAGTGTACACGTTAAGGTAAAGAGCAACCAGATAGCATACTATCATGTCGAGCAAGAAAGTCCTCCCTATATATGTCCAAGCATCCACTACAATATACATCCTATGTATAGTAATAGCCTCTAGGGCATACATATAACTAACAATCTCCCACTTGCACTAGAGCCATTTGATAGCAGTGGTTGTAGTATCTCATACTCAACCATCCCATAAAAGTCTCTCTCTGGGAAAAGGCCTTTGTGAGTGGATCCGCTGTGTTGTTCTCTGAGTCTACTCTCCTAACCTCGATCCTCTGAAGATCAACCATCTCCAGGATCAGGTGATACTGCCTTAGAATATGTCTGGATCACTGATGGGATGGGCGTTCCTAGGTATAAGCCACAACTCCATTGTCACACAATGGTAGGAACGAAGTTCATCTCATGAACGAATATACTCCCAGACTTCCTCTTTGGTAGTATTTTTGGTAGCGATGTATCCAGCCTTTATCGTCTAGTATGCCACGGTATCTAGCTTGGAACTCTTCCAACATACTGTCCCTTCATTGAGGGTAAAGACAATGCCTGCGATTGACATTCAGTCGTCCTTATCACTCTGGAACTTTTTCAGTGATTCTCCCCTGGATCGATTGATACCATCTTACTACAACTAGTGAGAATCCTAACATCCAATTAGATCTATCTCATAGATCAAAACTTAGGATTTTAGGAGGTATCACTTTGATCCTATATAGAGAATCCTTGTGATAAGCGGAGATTGACTGAGCGTAGCATGGAAACTCCTTCCCTATCAAGAGTATGTCATCCACGTACTCTACGAGGATCATTACCATACTCCCTACTACTTTTTTGTTTATACAAGGTTCATCTACCATTTTGATAACGTCAAACTCTTTGAGTAACACATCAAAAAAGACGTTCCAACTCCGCGATGTCTGCTTTATCCTATAAAACATCTTGCACACGTTTCCGCTGCTCCCACTGTCTATGAAGCTCTCTGGTTGTGTACTTATAGACACTCTCTTCTACATCATTATTTAGAAAAGCAGTCATGGCACCCAACCACCAGATATCGTAGTCATGGTATGTAGCAATGGCAAGTAGGATCCGGATGGGCTAAAGAATAGCCACTGGAAAAGGTTTCATCATTATCCATGCCTGGTCGATGACGAAAACCTTTAACAAGTCTAGCTTTGAAAGTCTCAACTTTTCCATGTACACCAAGTAATCTTCTCAAGATATACTTGCTCCTGATGGGGATTTAACCCTTCAGATAAAGCAACCAAAGTCCATACTTTGTTGGTGTATAAGGATTCCATCTCAGATCGCTAAGCATCCAGCCATTTTTACAGAGTCCCACTCCTGATGGCCAGCTCGAAACTAGTTGGGTCATCATCTCATGATGTAATCCTCGCTCCCACTGTCATAGAGAAACCGAAGTATCTCTCGAGTGGGTGAGGAACCCTACTAGATCGGCGGAGAGGCTGAGGTTCGTTGGTAACTATTGAATCCTTTGGTTCTATCAAATCATCTGCTGTAGTTTGTATAGCTAGAACCTTTCCAGTTCTGCATTACAGACCTTGCCTCGAGCTTGTCCGGATTTTGCTTTTAGACATAGCCCGGACAACCCCAAATCTTAACCAACTTAAGATATGGGCTCTTCCCTTTCCATATGACATATGAAGTGGTAAGCATCTGATTTGATCGAAACCCTATTCAATAGGCATGCAGCTTCTCAAGTGCATAAGTCCCAAAAGGAAATAGGAAACTCAGTAGTACTCATCATAGAGCACACCATATCACATAGGGTGCTATTTCTCCGCCCCGATACACCGACGTGCTGTGGTGTATACGGAGGAGTAATGCTGAGAGAGAATCTCATTCTCCTTTAGAATAGTCCAGGATTTCCATGCTTAAGTATTCTCCTCCCTGATCACATCAAAGGACTTAATACTTATACCCGTATGTTGGTTCTCTACTTCTAACTTATATTCTGTGATTATCTCAAAAGTTTCGGACTTGTGTTTCAACAGGAACATATATCTGAATCTTGAGAGATAATCTGTGAATGTAATGAAGTACAAAGAACCGTTCTTGGCATGTGTAGATAGGGGACCTTTCATACATCAGCATGTATCAATCCCAAAAGTTCACTAACTCTTTCTCTGTTTCCAATAAACAGAGCTGTGGTCATTATATCTTTGTGACATGACTGGTAGGTTTCATAAGATGTAAATTTAAACTAATTTAAATATGCATCTACCTGTAACTTCAGCTAGCCGGGTCGCATTGATATGATCGAGTCTACAATGCCTCAAGAAGAAGTCGTTCATTTCTGAACTCTTCCTCTTGTGTGTGTTCTGTATACTAAGAACTGTAGTTTGATTTAGAACGTCAATGCTTTTAGATATCGTGCCTGAACCGATCAACTTTTGATATAGGAAATGTTCAAAACATTTTCCAACAATACAAAATTATATCCTTTCTTTACTAATAAAGAGACTGATATGATGTTGTACATCAGGTTCGGTATCTAATAACATTTGTTCAGAATCAATGTATTCTGGTAATACAGGGTGATAGTTATCAACAGACTTGGCTGCAACACTTGCACCGTTTTCTGTCTCATGAAACTTATCACCCGTTCTCAGTTCTCTACCTTTCTGTAGCCCTATGTAACAGATTACATATCTGGGATCCTGATCCGGTATCAAATACCCAGGATGTAGAGGATACAGAGAAACAGTTCTTTTTAATGAACGCACCCGAAGGAGATGCATCTCATACACTTTCTTCGTTTGGGCGGCATGGGAATCCTGATATTCCCCTATTTCCTGCTCGGTCTTATAACAATTATAAGTTGGAGCGGGACCAACGTTCCCCAGCACAGTATAACAAGCGGCTTCGGTCAATACATCCGTATTATTATCTTGATTAAGGCGTGATATGGTCGCTACCTGGAGAGAGAGAGAAGAAAACACTCAGCGTATGCTCTTGCAAGATCAGATTGGTTATTATTTTATCTAATCAGGATGGCTCCCACTGTTTTTATCAAATCTTCCTTCAAACCCTAAAAGGAAAGACAAGCCGGGATTAATTACACTCTATAAGTTTGCCAATCTTTCAGCCAGGCCAGTGTCGGTACTTTGAGGGAGGTTCCCCGTGCTTTCGCACGGACCTAATTAAAGTAAACCTCATTTTCCCAGAGGCGTAACCTCGTTAACACCTTTCTAGACACCTACTTGATCGGCTAATTGTAATGTGTAAAACTCTCCCAGGAGTAACTCTTACTCGCAGCGGATATCGGGATCCAACTATCTCATAGAAGGTATGCAATCTCATTGCAAATTTCAACACTTGAAATTCCCGATAATATTTTACCCCTAGCGTCCTATGACTTTGACGGAGGTCAACAAACCATAGGCTGCTAGTCAAGTTCTACCCGTCATTTCCTGATTGAATTAAACCCACCCGCACGACCCTTGACGGAGGTCAACAAGGCCGTACGACTACCCTAATCCAATCTGCATCATATGCATAAGCAGATAAATACTAGTTAGCTACCGCACACTACATCTTGACGGAGGTCAACAAACGTAGCACGAATACTAAGTAGGACTTATCTGAAATGACGGAGGGCTACGACAGGTTTTTCTGAAAACCTATTGCGTAATGAACTTGATATCGTTGTAGAATCAAATAATTTTAAAAATGGAGTGTTTTTGAGGCTTTTTCTAGGTTTGCTAAAGGGGTCACTCCCGGTGAAGGGATCGTCGGCCCTTTCCTCATCGAATAAGATGCAGGATATATCATATATACCACTATGCAAAGCAAGAACTATAGAAGCAATCAAAAGATAAACCGAGTGTTGTAGCATTTGCCAGTTATTGCTAAAGGGGTCACTCCCGGTGAAGGGATCTCGGCCCTTTCCTCATCGAATAAGGTGCAGGATGTTCTACAAGGAACACCACGATGCAAAGCAAGAACTGTAGCTACCTGTTTTTGAAAATTCGATTCCACAACATCTTTTAGGTTTCTTTTATTTTCATTAATCATATTAATGAAGTCCCATCATTTAAGCACCTAAACATCACAGATAAATACGACGGATACTTATGCCATCCGCATTCACCTCGATGTCCCCTCGTGCACCGTTAGGTTAGGTAACTAACGGCAGAGCGGGGCAGGGCTAGCGCGGGTGTAAAACATAAGTAACGTCTATATAGTATATCATATATACTATATACAGCATTTATCACAGCACATCAAATGATCACATCACAGATATCGCAGTAGAAGAAACATATGAAATATTGGATATACTAGGACGTCCGTGTTTTATTTTGAGCCTTTATAAAACACGGATTCCACGGTCGCGATGAATAGCCAAACCCACACCCCTAGACCCCTACGAGAGCGGCAAGCAACCCTACCAATTCTAGAGTTAGGAGACCCGGACTCGACTCCTCGAGTTGGTCTCCCTCTGGACCCTAGAACCCGGTTACTTATGCTCCCCTCCTTGGGTCTATCCTAGTGCGGAAAAGTAAATAATATACATCAACGGTGACATCTTCCGCAACCTGGAAGTGCCCCAATAAAAGAATATTACATACAAATTTTTACATGAATGAAAATGAAAAACACTCATCTCACATAAAAACCCCCCGGCTATTCAAACACGACGATCCAATATAACATATCCAGCAACACATAACATCACATGTCATCAACGTAAGTAAATATGCGTATCCCAATTGTCGTTGACATATAGCAACGAAACCGGCGATATCACATATTACACTTACGGTCACAGAAAAGAAAGTGTAAAACTACAACAGTTGGAATCCGCAACCTCTTTAGACATCGCATGCCTAACCAAATGAATTCCTTAGACATCGCATGCCTAACAATTATAAACCCCGCATTTTAGTCTCACTATCGAAAACACTTTTCAATATCTAGTCGGAAAATTCAACAAGATTCCCGAAAACCTAATCGAATGCTCATCAGAAACTTTAGTAGACAGCCGCACTCCCGATGCCGTCGACGAAGTGCACTAAGGCGGAACACCGCTGCCGCGAGCACCCGAACAGATGCTTTCGGCGACGGGGTTCTCCTATAGTCACTTGGTCGGGGCTATAGGGCGTGGCTATCTATCAAGTTTACTCGGCGAGTATCCGCGTACGCTACGTGATTGCGACGGACTTTTCATCACATCAAAATCCCGTGGCAACCGATCAAGTGAGACTAAACTGTTAGATTTATAACATTCATTCAGTTATCTCATAACTACTTGTGAATTCCAAATATTGTATCACATTCCAGATAAATAGAAAATGTTAAACTTTCCGATCGAACTATCAAACACCCAAATTTTCCCGAAACAGCTCAACACATGAAATAAGTTTAAAAATATTCACTTCATGCCACAGTACCAACGGTCCAGCCGTAGAAGGGTCAAGCCAACGCCTCACATGTGGCACGCCGTACTGCCCTAAACCTTAAGGTTCAATGGGCAGTTCAAGACGGTCACATAATCGAGTTAAGCTTTGTTGTCTTCTAGAGGGTCCATCGCGTTACTTGCACTACTTAGAACGTTCTTAAACCACGGAAAAATCCAACACTTGGAAATTTCCCGGTAGGGGAAAAAGTGGGTATTTATATCCGGTCGAACTATTTAACATGTTCTAAAATTATCCGGAAAACACATAGACGAAGCTAAACTTTCCGATCAAAATAACGAACTCCCAATACAACCCAGAAAAACCCAACACATGAGTATATTTAAAAGTACCCAGAAACATCAGAAACATCAGGAAACACATACGGAGAAAACTGTACAAACTAGAAACCCTAACTCTACAGTTGCACCGCGGAACCGCCGCTAATGGCATGTAATTGCCGCGGTTCTGCGGCCGTTCAAGCAACTTAGGGTCTCGTTTTGCACATAGGTCCATAGAATACCCTGCTGATTTTTTTGAGTATTTTTAATTTGGAAAAAACCACATTTTCAGAAAATGTCCAGAGAAGGGTATTCATTGGGGTTTCGGGGTTCGATCGGATCTCTAACTTCGTCTACACTACGCCTAAAGCCCTAGCTAGGCTCTGATACCACTGTAGGGTTCCTAGGCACACTCATGAGGTACCACAACTGATCAACCAAGCCAAAATCAAATTTTTCCATGTGCCAAGAAACCTTAATTGAGATCGTTAACTAGAGATTAGGCGAAAAAGATGCAAGTAAACGACTTTACTCTAAAAGTGAAAGGGATTACAACCTTTGTAGATCCGGTCCTCCACTTCTTTAGCTCCGTGTTGACGTCCCTCCGCTGCGATCATCGGGATCCCGGACTCTAGCGTTGGTTTCATCGGAGAAATGAGCGGGTTAAGTCGTTGACTTTGATGCCGAAGATGATCTACGTCGAGGCGACTCAAACTCAAGCTCCATCTTCACTTGGTCATGAACCTTGTGAAGAAAACACCCTATACAACATGGCAAGTGGTAGATGATGAAGAAATAGGAAGTGGGTTCACTTTGGATTTGGATTTCTCACTTGATTTCAACACTTGGAATTTTCTAGCAAGCTTTCTTCTTTATGAAGAAGAAGAAGAAGAAAGAAAAGAATGAATAATAATATAATAGAAAAACAAGTGAAGCTTATCATATTGCAACCATGGGTGAGTTAACACATGTAGAGAATAAACTAGGGTTTAGGTTAAAGCATAAAACAAAATGGTTAGACTTTTCAAAGATGCTTAAAAAGCTTCATGAAGCTTCAAGCATAAAACAAAGAAAAACCACCATTTTATTTTTGCCAAAAATAAATAAATAAGTTAAAACCCTAACCATTAACCTAAACAAGGTTTAAAGCATACACACACCCAAGTTTGCATGTATCATCAAACATGATACAAACTAGTGCACAAACATATATCATATATACAATGTGCACAATCTAGTGAGAAAAATAATCTTAAGTGAACCAATACTAGCTAATGTAAAGTAATATATCAAATATATAATTATACATTAAATCATAAAATCAACACTTGATTTAATGATCCGGTCATATCGCATATAACCGACTAATATCAAGTGTATCAATGTATCGAATCAACACTTGATTCGGTAACCCGGCTATATCTTATATAACCGTCCGATGATACAAATCGCGAGAATAGAATTCAGTATTACATACTGGTATTATTCTCGGTCCCGCACATATCTCATATGCGCTCCTATTTCATTTCGCTTGAGCCAGGAAACCTCTGTGTAGGACTCTAAAGACTCGTCAATACGCCGGCAGCAGGTGATGATCATATCAGACACCCACAAGCCGCAAGCGGTCTGCTAAACGTAACGGCCACCCGGGTATTGAGCGATCAGAAGATCAACGAGCAAGCCCGCTCACACTCCTATGAATCCAACCAGTAACACTCCCGTACAGTCCGGTCTCGTCGTCTGATATGTCGCATATCTCGCCTAGGGGTGGTAAACGTCAGACCCCAATAGCTCGATAAGTCGTGTCGATACGAGGTCTATAACAGTTCGAGAAACTACTGATAACACTTACCAGTAAATCTCAACAACCCTGGCCAGGGATTTCCAGTTATAGCCAATCGAACACAGCACAACATCAACTCCCTATACCGGGAGAGACGAATCCCCTCCTATCGCTCATTGCCTCCATGTGATTCGGGACTGTATCCAAAAACCACCGTTTTGCACGCCCTCTTGGACGTGGTAAGGTGGAAATCAAAGCACAGTGGGAATCACACAAGACTCCATGACGATCTCAGGTCTACAGACTAACCTGTATCAGTGTCACCAGAGAACTGCCATCTGACGTGAGGTACAATACCATCTGGGAGTTCTCGGCGAGTCCGTCCAGTGTACCCAGTCTCCACTGAGCACCCGTATATCATCTCTGATGTCAAACACCAATGGATATGGGATCATCCATCGCCCATCTGTATGGGTCGAGAAGGTATACGCAAGTTTACTCTGGTATATCGATGCCCCGTCTCGAAACACCCACGACTAGGGACCATGAAGGATGTACTTATAGACTACCATGTCCCCACTAGTATGATCCACATCACAGTCCAGGTAGTCAAGTACACATCCTAAGGGCTTTACCAACATTTAACAGAGAGACAATCAGTGTACACGTTAAGGTAAAGAGCAACCAGATAGCATACTATCATGTCGAGCAAGAAAGTCCTCCCTATATATGTCCAAGCATCCAGTACAATATACATCCTATGTATAGTAATGGCCTCTAGGGCATACATGTAACTAACAGTATTCTCCTTCTTGATCACATCAAAGGACATAATACTTATACCCGGTTTTTGGTTCTCTACTTCTAACTATATTATGTGATTATCTCAAAAGTTTCGGACTTGTGTTTCAACAGGAACATATGTCTGAATCTTGAGAGATCATCAGTGAATGTAATGAAGTACAAAGAACCGGTCTTGGTATCTGTAGACAGGGGACCTTCATACATCAGCATATATCAATCCTAAGAGTTCACTAACTCTTTCTCTGTTTCCAATGAACGGAGCTGTGGTCATCTTATCTTAATGACAAGACTGGCAAGTTTTACAAGATGTAAATCCAAACTAATTTAAATATGCATCTTTATGTAACTTCAGCTAGTCGGGTCGCATTGATATGACCTAGTCTATAATACCTCAAGAAGGATTCGTTCATTTCTGAACTCTTCCTCTTGTGTGTGTTCTGTACGTCAAGAACTGTGGTTTGATTTAGAACGTCTATGCTTTTAGATAACGTGCCTGAACCGATCAACTCTTGATATAGGAAATGTTCAAAACATTATCCAACAATACAAAATTATATCCTTCTTTACTAATAAAGAGACCGATATGATGTTGTATATCAGGTTCGGTATCTAATAACTGTTAGTTGTATGTATGCCCTAGAGGCCAGTATTGTACAGATGATGTATTTTATATTGGATGCTTGGACATATATAGAGATGACTTTCTTGCTCGATATGATAGTATGCTATCTGGTTGCTCTTTATCTTAACATGTACACTTGTCTCTTTAAACAGTCTTATAGTTACATGTTGGTAAAGCCCTTAGGATGTGTACTTGACTACCTGGACTATGATGCAGATCATACTAGTGGGGACATGGTATTCCATAGGTACATCCTTCAAGGTCCTTAGTCGTGGGTGTATCGAGACGGGGCATCGATATACCAGTGTAGACTAGCGTATACGCTTCTCGACCCATGAGATGGGCGATGGATGATCCCATATCCATTGGTGTTTGACATCAGAGATGATATACGGGTGCTCAGTGGAGACTGGGTACACTGGACGGACTCGCCGAGAACTCCCAGATGGTATTATACCTCACGTCAGATGGCAGTTCTCAGGTGACACTTGTGCAGGTTAGTCTGTAGACCCGAGATCGTCATAGAGTCTTGTGTGATTCCCACTGTGCTTTGATCTCCACCTTACCACGTCCATGAGGGCGTGCAAAACGGTGGTTTTTGGGTACAGTCCCGAGTCACATGGAGGCAATGAGCGATAGGAGGGGTTTCGTCTCTCCCGATATTGGGGGTTGATATTGCGCAGTGCTCGATTGGCCGTAACAGGGAAGTCCCTGGCCAGGGCTGATCAGAGTTTTGCTGGTAAGTGTTACCAGTACTTTCTCGACCCGTTATGAGCCTCACATCGGCACGACTTATCGGTTATAGGGGTCTGACGTTTACCACCCCTAGACTTGATATGCGACATATCAGATGAGCAGACCGGACTGTACGGTAAGTGTTACTGGTTGGATTCACAGGAGTGTGAGCGGGCTTGCTCGTCGATCTTCTGATCGCTCAATACCCGGGTGGCCGTTACGTTTAGCAGACCGCTTGCGGCTTGTGGATGCTTGATATGATCATCATCTGCTACCGGCGTATTGACGAGTCTTTAGAGTCCTACACAGAGGTTTCCTGGCTCAAGCGAAATGAAATAGGAGCGCATATGAGATATGTGCGGGACCGAGAATAATGCGTGTATGTGATACCAATGTTTCGATTGGTTGTATGCGATATAACCTAGTTATCGAATCGAAGATTGATTCGATAAGTCGATACATTGAATACTAGTCGGTTATGTGCGACATGACCGGATCATTGAATCAAGTGTTGATTTAATGATTTAATGTATAATTATATATTTGATATATTACTTTGCATTAACTAGTATTGGTTCACTTTAAAAGGTTTTTCTCACTTGATGTGCACATTGTATATGTGATATATTTTTGTGTACACTTGATTGTATCATGTTTGATGATACATGTTTACTTGAGTATGTGTAAGGATTAAACCATGGTTATGTAATGGTTAGGGTTTTTCTTTTCCTTACTTATTTATTTATTTATTTATTTTGGAAAAGATAAAAGAGAAAATGGTGGCTTTCTTTGTTTGTTGTTGAAGCTTCATGAAGCTTTGACTAAAGTGACCATTTTGTC
The DNA here is from genome assembly GCA_030015575.1 of Agapanthus africanus. Classification (NCBI taxonomy): domain Eukaryota; kingdom Viridiplantae; phylum Streptophyta; class Magnoliopsida; order Asparagales; family Amaryllidaceae; genus Agapanthus; species Agapanthus africanus. The sequence continues at coordinate 282,453,601 of CM057343.1, read as the reverse complement.
TTCATGCTTAACCCTAACCATTCAAACTAACCATGGTCTTTTCTCTACACCTAACCAAGGTTAGGATATGATAATTATTGATATTATTTTCATTTTAATAAAACACTTATCATATTCTATCTTCATCTTCTTCATCTTTGACAAGAAGAAAAGCTTACTAGCTTTAATGGCATCTTGAGAAAAAGAGTGAGAAATCCAATTCTAAAGTGAACCCACTTCCTATTTCTTCATCCTCTACCTCTTGCCAAGTAGTATAGGATGTTTTCTTCACAAGTTTCACGACTTCATGAAGTTAGAGCTTGATCTTGTGTTGCCTCGACGTAGATCTTCTTCGGCATCGAAGCCGACGACCTAGCCCGCCCATTTCTCCGATGAAGCCGATGCAAGAGTCTGGGATTCGAGATGGACAGCGAGAGGACGTCTACGTGGAGCTAAGGAACTGGAGAACCGGATCTACAAAAGTTGTAGCCTCTTTCCTTTAGTTAAAATATTAACTAGTTTCACTTTTCGCCTAAACTCTAGTCAACGAATCCGTATTAGGGTTTCTCGGCACTTGTAAAATTTGAAATTGGCATGGTTGATGCCTTGTGAGACCTCATTAGAGTGCCTAGGAACCTAACAGTAGTATCAGAGCCTAGCTAGAGCCTTAGGCGATGCGTAGACGGAGTTTGAATTCCGATCGAACCGAAACCCTAATTTAAAAATGCTCTCTGGACTTTTTTCAAAAACTGGGTTTTTTCCAGATTAAAAATGCTTAAAAAATTCAGCAGGGAATTCTAAGAATTACGGTGCAAAAATTATCTCATGATATGTTTAAAGCGCGGCGGAACCGCGGCAGAAGCCTGGCTTCTGCGGCGGTTCCGCGGCCAAATGATGGGATCTGCTTCCAATATTTGCACAGTAATTCATGTTTTCAGGTGCTGAGTTTTCTGGGAATTTTTAATATGCACTCAACAGTTGAGTATTCTGGGGTTGTATTGGGAATCGAAGATTCGATCGGATAATCAAACTTTGTCTATGTGTTTTTCCGGATAATTTTAGAATATGTTAAAAAGTTCGACAGGATGCAAATACACAATCTTTCCCCTGCCGGGAAATTTCCAAGTGTTGGATTTTTCTGTGGTTTAAGGACGTTCTGAGTAGTGCAAGTAACGCGATGGTCCCTCTAGAAGACAACAAACCTTAACTCGATTATGTGACCGTCTTGAACTGCCCTTTGAACCTTCAGGCTTGGGGCAGTACGGCGTGCCACATGTGAGGCGTTGGCTTGACCCTTCTACGGCTGGACCCTTGGTGCTGAGGCATGAAGTGAATATCTTTGAACCTATTTCATGTGTTGAACGTTTTCGGGAAAACTTGGGTGTTCGAATGTTAGATCGGAAAGTTTAATATTTTCTATTTATCCGGAATGGGATACAATAATTGGAATTCAAAAACAGTTATGAGATAACTGAATGAATGTTATAAATCTAGCGGTTTAGTTTCACTTGATATTGAAAAAAGTTTTTGATAATGAGACTAAAATGCGGGGTTTATAATTGTCAGGCATGAGATGTCTAAGTATTTCATTTGATTAGGCATGTGATGTCTAAAGAGGTTGCGGATTCCAACTGTTGTAGTTTTACACTTTCTTTTCTGTGACCGTAAATGTAATATGTGATATCGCCGGTTTCGTTGCTATATGTCAACGACAATTGGGATGCGCATATTTAGTTACGTTGATGACATATGATGTTATGTGTTGCTGGATATGTTATATTGGATTGTCGTGTTCGAATAGCCGGGGTTTTTTATGTGAGATGAGTGTTTTTCATTTTCATTCATGTAAAAACTTGTATGTAATATTCTTTTATAGGGGCACTTCCAGGTTGCGGAAGATGTCACCGTTGATGTATATTATTTACTTTTCCGCATTAGGATAGACCCAAGGAGGGGAGCACAAATAACCGGGTTCTAGGGTCCAGTGGGAGACCATCTCGAGGAGTCGAGTCCGGGTCTCCTAACGCTAGAATTGGTAGGGTTGCTTGCCGCTCTCGTAGGGGTCTAGGGGGTGTGGGATTGGCTATTCATCATGACCGTAGAATCCGTGTTTTATACTGGCTCGTATTGAAAACACGGACATCCTAGTATATCCAATATTTCATATGATATTTTTTGCTGCGATATCTGTGATGTGATCATTTGATATGTTCTGATGGATACAGTATATAGTATATATGATATATTATATAGACGTTACTTATGTTTTGCACCCGCACTAGCCCTGCCCTGCTCTGTCGTTAGTTACCTAACCTAACGGTGCACGAGGGGACATCGAGGCGAATGCGGATGGCATAAGTATACGTCGTATTTATCTGTGATGTTTAGGTGACTTAAATGATGGGACTTCATTAATGTGATTAATGAAAGAAAAGAAACCTAAAGATGTCGTAGAATCAAATTTTAAATAAAAAGGGTAGCTAAAGTTTTGCTTTGCATAGTGGTATATATGATATATCCTGCACCTTATTCTATGAGGAAAGGACCGAGATCCCTTCACCGGGAGTGACCCCTTTAGCAACAACTGGCAGATGCTACACACTCGGTTTGACTTTTGATTACTTCTATAGTTTTTGCTTTGCACAGTGATATATATGATATATCCCGCACCTCATTCGACGAGGAAAGGGCCGACGATCCCTTCACCGGGAGTGACCCCTTTAGCAAAACTAGAAAAGCCTCAAAATCACTCCATTTCAAAACTTCATTTGATTCTACAACGATATCAAGTTCATTACGCAATAGGTTTTCAGAAAAACCTGTCGTAGCCCTCCGTCATTTCAGATAAGTCCTGTTTAGTATTCGTGCTGCGTTTGTTGACCTTGTCAAGGCGCAGTGTGCGGTAGCTAACCAGTATTTATCTGCTTATGCATATGATGCAGATTGAGTTAGGGTAGTCGTACGGCCTTGTTGACCTTGTCAAGGGTCGTGCGGGTGGGTTTAATTCAATCAAGAAATGACGGGTTGAACTTGACTTACGGTCTATGGTTTGTTGACCTTGTCAAGGTCATAGATCGTTTGGGGCAAAAGCATTATCGGGAATTTCAAGTGTTGAAATTTGCAATGAGATTGCATACCTTCTATGAGATAGTTGGATCCCGATACCCACTGCGAGTAAGAGTTACTCCTGGAAGAGTTTTGCACATTACAATTAGCAGATCAAGTAGGTGTCGAGAAAGGTGTCAACGGGGTTACGCCTCTGGGAAAACGAGGTTTACTTTAATTAGGTCCGTGCGAAAGCACGGGGAACCTCCCTCAAAGTACCGACACTGGCCTGGCTGAAAGATTGGTGAAGTTGTAGGGTGTAATTAATCCCGGCTAGTCTTTCCTTTTAGGGTTTGAAGGAAGATTTGATAAAAACCAGTGGGAGCCATCCTGATTAGATAAGATAATAACCAATCTGATCTTGCAAGAGCATACGCTAAAGTGTTTTCTTCTCTCTTTCTCCAGGTAGCGACCATGTCATGCCCTAATAAAGATAATAATATGGATGTATTGACCGAACCCGCATGTTATACTGTGCTGGGGAACGTTGGTTCCGTTCTTTCTTATAAGAGTTATAGGACTGAACAGGATATAGGGGAATGCCAGGATTCCCATGCCACCCGAATGAAGAAAGTACATGTTGATGCATTTTCTTCGGGTGTGTTCGTTACAGAGAACTGTTTCTCCATTTGCCCTACGTCCTGGATATTAGATACCGGGTCAGGATCCCATATATGTAATCAGTTACATGGGCTCAGGAAAGGTAGAGAACTTGGAGAAGGTGATAAAGACATTAGAGTTGGAAATGGTGCAATTGTTGCAGCTAAGACTGTCGGGGAATATCACCTTGCATTACCAACTGGTAATACATTGGTTCTGAACGAATGCTATTACATGCCGAACCTGATATGCAACATTATATCGGTTTCTTTGTTGAGTAAAGAGGGATATAATTTTGTATTACAGGACAATGTTATGAACATTTTCCGTAACCAAAAGTTGGTTGGATCAGGCACGTTGTGCAATGGCATTTATGTTCTAAATCAATCAACAGTTCTGAGCATAACAAACACACACAAGAGGAAGAGTTCAGAACTGAACGAATCCTTCTTGTGGCATTGTAGACTTGGTCACATCAATGCGACACGACTGGCTAAGTTGCATAAGGATGGATATTTGAAACCATTCGAATTTTCATCTTATGACACTTGCCAGTCATGTCTCAAAGGCAAGATGACCAAAACTCCGTTTACGGGACACGGAGAAAGAGTTACCGAACTCTTGGGACTGATACATAGTGATGTATGCGGTCCCATGTCTACACATGCCAGGGATGGTTCTTCGTACTTCATTACATTCACTGACGATCACTCTAGATTCGGATATGTGTTCCTGATGAAACACAAATCAGAAGCTTTTGAGAAATTTAGAGAATATAAACAAGAAGTCGAAAACCAAACCGGAAAAAGTGTTAAAATCCTTCGATCTGATCGAGGAGGTGAATACTTGAGCAATGAATCCCTGGACTTCCTAAAAGGGAATGGGATTCTCTCTCAGCTGACTGCTCCATATACACCACAGCACAACGGTGTATCAGAACGGAGGAACCGCACCCTATTAGATATGGTGCGCTCTATAATGAGCACAGCTGAGTTACCTATTTCCTTCTGGGGACATGCGCTGGAGACAGCAGCATACCTATTGAATCAAGTTCCAACTAAATCTGTACCTACCACACCATATGAGATATGGAGTGGGAAGAGGCCATATCTTAAACGCGTTAAGATATGGGGTTGTCCAGCCTATCTCAAAAGACAAAATCCGGACAAGCTCGAGGCACGGTCAGTTCTTTGCAAGTTTGTGGGATATCCAAAGAACTCATATGGGTATTTTTTCTGCCACAGTGAGGAACAAAAAGTGTTTGTTGCCCAACATGCCACCTTTTTAGAAAAGGAATTCCTTGAAAAAGAAATTAGTGGCAAAGTGGTAGAGCTGGAAGAGGTTCCAGATACACAAACCGTAACTGAAGATTTAGTGGAACCAGAAGATTCAGTGGCTCCCAATGAACCTCAGCCTCTCCGCCGATCTAGTAGGGTTCCTCGCCAACCTGAGAGATACTACGGTTTTCTCGTGGATGGTGGGAGCGAGGATTGCATCATGGAGGATGATGACCCAACTAGTTTCGAGCAGGCCATCACGAGTAAAGACTCAGTGAAATGGCTGGATGCAATGCGGTCCGAGATGGAATCCATGTACACCAACAAAGTATGGACTTTGGAAGTTGCTCCTGAAGGGGTAAAACCCATTGGGAGCAAGTGGATCTTCAAGAAAAAACTTGGTGTAGATGGGAAAGTGGAGACTTTCAAAGCTAGACTTGTTACAAAGGGTTTTCGTCAAAGACCAGGTGTGGACTATGACGAAACCTTTTCTCCAGTGGCTATGCTTAAATCCATCCGGATCATGCTTGCCATCGCTGCATATCATGATTACGAAATCTGGCAAATGGATGTTAAGACCGCTTTTCTAAATGGTGATTTAGAAGAGTGCGTGTACATGACTCAGCCAGAGGGCTTCGTAGACAGTGGGAGCAGCGGGAAGGTGTGCAAGCTGCTTAAATCCATTTATGGATTAAAGCAAGCATCGCGGAGTTGGAACATCTGCTTTGACGTCATTATCAAAGAGTTTGATTTCGTCAAAAACCCAGATGAACCTTGTATTTACAAGAAGGTGGCAGAGAGTAAGGTAGTCTTCCTCGTATTGTACGTGGACGACATACTCTTGATAGGAAATGATATTCCTATGCTGCAATCGGTCAAGCTCTTCTTATCACAAAGATTCTCAATGAAAGATCTTGGTGATGCCTCCTGCATATTGGGAATCAGGATCTATAGAGATAGATCCAAACGGATATTGGGATTGTCCCAATCCAAGTACATTGACACCATACTAAAGAGGTTTAGTATGGAAGAATCCAAGCGTGGGAACTTGCCCACGATCTCTGGAGTCACTCTCTCCAAAGAGATGTCTCCCAAGACTGATTTGGAGAGAGCTCGCATGCAAGGGATACCCTATGCTTCGGCTGTAGGCTCTATCATGTACGCGATGCTATGTACCAGACCCGTTGTTGCATACTCACTAAGTGTAGTGAGCAGGTATCAAGCTGATCCTGGAGAGAGTCACTGGACAGCTGTGAAGAGCATTCTCAAGTACTAGCGAAGGACTAAAGAGATGCTCTTGGTGTATGGTAATGGAGAACTCCAAATGGAGTCCTTTACCGATTCGAGCTTCCAGAGTGATAAGGATGACTCTAAGTCGCAGTCGGGATTTGTCTTTACCCTTTACGGAGGGGCGGTTAGCTGGAAGAGTTCCAAGCAGGAAACCGTGGCAGACTCGACGATGGAGGCTGAATACATCGCTGCCAACGATGCTGCTAAAGAGGCTGTCTGGATCAAGAAGTTCATTACTGAACTTGGAGTGGTTCCATCCATTGAGCATCCAATACCTTTGTATTGTGATAACAATGGAGCGGTGGCTTTGGCCAAGGAACCCAGGTCCCATCAGCGATCCAGGCATATTCTGAGGCGGTATCACCTGATCCGGGAGATAGTTGATCGCCGGGAGATCGATGTCAGGAGGGTTGACACGAAGAACAACACGGCGGATCCACTCACGAAGGCCATTCCCCAGATACAGTTTGAGAGACTCTTCGGGATGCTCGGTATGCGATACTACAGCAGCTGGCCCTAGTGCAAGTGGGAGATTGTTAGTTGTATGTATGCCCTAGAGGCCAGTATTGTACAGATGATGTATTTTATATTGGATGCTTGGACATATATAGAGATGACTTTCTTACTCTATATGATAGTATGCTATCTGGTTGCTCTTTATCTTAACATGTACACTTGTCTCTTTAAACTGTCTTAAAGTTACATGTTGGTAAAGCCCTTAGGATGTGTACTTGACTACCTGGACTATGATGCAGATCATACTAGTGGGGACATGGTAGTCCATAGGTACATCCTTCAAGGTCCTAGTCATGGGTGTATCGAGATGGGGCATCGATATACCAGTGTAAACTAGCGTATACGCTTCTCGACCCATGAGATGGGCGATGGATGATCCCATATCCATTGGTGTTTGACATCAGAGATGATATACGGGTGCTCAGTGGAGACTGGGTACACTGGACGGACTCGCCGAGAACTCCCAGATGGTATTATACCTCACGTCAGATGGCAGTTCTCAGGTGACACTTGTGCAGGTTAGTCTGTAGACCCGAGATCGTCATAGAGTCTTGTGTGATTCCCACTGTGCTTTGATCTCCACCTTACCACGTCCATGAGGGCGTGCAAAACGGTGGTTTTTGGGTACAGTCCCGAGTCACATGGAGGCAATGAGCGATAGGAGGGTTTTCGTCTCTCCCGGTATTGGGGGTTGATGTTGCGCAGTGCTCGATTGGCCGTAACAGGGAAGTCCCTGGCCAGGGCTGATCAGAGTTTTGCTGGTAAGTGTTACCTGTAGTTTCTCGACCCGTTATGAGCCTCACATCGGTATGACTTATCGGTTATTGGGGTCTGACATTTACCACCCCTAGACTTGATATGCGACATATCAGACGAACAGACCGGACTGTACGGTAAGTGTTACTGGTTGGATTCACAGGAGTGTGAGCGGGCTTGCTCGTCGATCTTCTGATCGCTCAATACCCGGGTGGCCGTTACGTTTAGCAGACCGCTTGCGACTTGTGGATGCTGTTAGTTATATGTATGCCCTAGAGGCCATTACTGTACATAGGTTGTATATTGTAGTGGATGCTGGGACGTATATAGGGAGGACTTTCTTGCTCGACATGATAGTATGCTATCTGGTTGAACTTTACCTTAACGTGTATACTGATTGTCTCTCTGTTACATGTTGGTAAAGCCCTTAGGATCTGTACTTGACTACCTGGACTATGATGCGGATCATACTAGTGGGGACATGGTAGTCCATAAGTACATCCTTCAAAGTCCCTAGTCGTGGGTGTATCGAGACGGGGCATCGATATACCAGAGTAGACTAGCGTATACCTTCTCGACCTATACAGATGGGCGATGGATGATCCCATATCCATTGGTGTTTGACATCGGAGATGATATACGGGTGCTCAGTAGAGACTGGGTACACTGGACGGACTCGCCGAGAACTCCCAGATGGTATTATACCTCACGTCAGATGGCAGTTCTCTGGTGACACTGGTACAGAGTAGTCTGTTGACCCGAGATCGTCATAGAGTCTTGTGTGGTTCCCACTGTGCTTTGATTTCCATCTTACCACGTCCAAGAGGGCGTTTAAAACGGTGGTTTTTGGGTACAGTCCCGAGTCACATGGAGGCAATGAGCGATAGGAGGGGATTCGTCTCTCCCGGTATAGGGGGTTGATGTTGCGCTGTGTTCGATTGGCTATAACAGGAAATCCCTGGCCAGGGTTGCTGAGATTTACTGGTAAGTGTTACCAGTAGTTTCTCGAATAGTTATAGACCTCATATCGACACGACTTATTGAGCTATTGGGGTCTGACGTTTACCACCCCTAGGCGAGATATGCGACATATCAGACGATCAGACCGGACTGTACGGTAGTGTTACTGGTCGGATTCACTGGAGTGTGAGCGGGCTTGCTCGTCGATCTTCAGATCGCTCAATACCCGGGTGGCCGTTACGTTTAGCAGACCGCTTGCGGCTTGTGGATGTTTGATATGATCATCATCCGCTGCCGGCGTATTGACGAGTCTTTAGAGTCCTACACAGAGGTTTCCTGGCTCAAGCGAAACGAAATAGGAGCGCATATGAGATATGTGCGAGACCGAGAATAATGCGTGTATGTGATACCGTATTTCATTCTCGCGATGAATGTATCGATTAGGTTATATGCGATATACCCTAGTTATCGAATCAAGGGTTGATTCGATAAACCGATGCATTGCATACTAGTCGGTTATATACGATATGACCGGATCGTTAAATCAAGTGTTGATTTAATGATTTGATGCATAATTATATATTTGATATATTACTTTGCATTAACTAGTATCGGTTCACTTTAAATGGATTTTCTCACTCGGGTGTGCGCATTATATATGTGATATGATTTTGTGCACTAGCTTGTATCATGTTTGATGATACATGCTTTTTGGTTAAGTGTAAAGTGTTAAACCTTGGTTAATGAATAGGTTAGGGTTTATTATTTGTTATTCATTTATCTTATTTAATTATCCATTTATTTATGATAAATGAATAAAAGAAAATGAAATGAAATGGTTGCTAATTTTGGATTCTAGTTGAAGCTTCATGATCTTTTGACTAAGTGACCATTTTGTCTCTAGCTTGACCCTAACCATTCCTTTAACCATGATTAGCTCTCTACACTTTACCATGGTTCACTTATGATAAGAATGGATTATTCTTTTCATTTTAATTATTCTTATCATATAATATTCTTCTTCTTCTTCCTTCAACTCAAGAAGAAGCTTGAGGTCATCAATGGTGGATTGATGATTTGAGTGAGAAATCCAATTCTAAAGTCTACCCACTTCCTATTTCTTCATCCTCTACCTCTTGCCAAGTGGTAGAGTGTGTTTTCTTCACAAGTTTCATGACTTGGTGAAGTGAGAGCTTGATCTTGCGATGCTTCGACGTAGATCATCTTCGGCATGGACATCGACGACCTAGCTTGCCCATTCTCCGACGAAGCCGACGCTTGAGCCCGGATTTGATTTGGACAGCGGAGAGGACCTCGTTGCGGAGCTATGGAGGTGGAGCACCGGATCTACGAAGGTTGTATTTCCGTATCTTGTAGTTAAGTGTTAACTAGTTAGCTTTTTCGCCTAGTTTTCTAGCAAACGATCCGTAGTCGGGTCTCTCGGCACCCATAAAATTTTATATTGGCATGTTCGATGCCTTGTGAGACCTCACTAGGGTGCCTAGGAACCCTACAGATGCTTGATATGATCATCATCTGCTACCGGCGTATTGACGAGTCTTTAGAGTCCTACACAGAGGTTTCCTGGCTCAAGCGAAACGAAACAGGAGCGCATATGAGATATGTGCGGGACCGAGAATAATGCGTGTATGTGATACCGTATTTCATTCTCGCGATGAATGTTTCGATTGGTTGTATGCGATATAACCTAGTTATCGAATCGAAGATTGATTCGATAAGTCGATACATTGAATACTAGTCGGTTATGTGCGACATGACCGGATCATTGAATCAAGTGTTGATTTAATGATTTAATGTATAATTATATATTTAATATATTACTTTGCATTAACTAGTATTGGTTCACTTTAAAAGGTTTTTCTCACTTGATGTGCCCATTGTATATGTGATATATTTTTGTGTACACTTGATTGTATCATGTTTGATGATACATGTTTACTTGAGTATGTGTAAAGATTAAACCATGGTTATGTAATGGTTAGGGTTTTTCTTTTCCTTACTTATTTATTTATTTATTTTGGAAAAGATAAAAGAGAAAATGGTGGCTTTCTTTGTTTGTTGTTGAAGCTTCATGAAGCTTTGACTAAAGTGACCATTTTGTCTTCATGCTTAACCCTAACCATTCAAACTAACCATGGTCTTTTCTCTACACCTAACCAAGGTTAGGATATGATAAGTATTGATATTATTTTCATTTTAATAAAACACTTATCATATTCTATCTTCATCTTCTTCATCTTTGACAAGAAGAAAAGCTTACTAGCTTTAATGGCATCTTGAGAAAAAGAGTGAGAAATCCAATTCTAAAGTGAACCCACCTCCTATTTCTTCATCCTCTACCTCTTGCCAAGTAGTATAGGGTGTTTTCTTCACAAGTTTCATGACTTGGTGAAGTTAGAGCTTGATCTTGTGTTGCCTCGACGTAGATCTTCTTCGGCATCGAAGCCGACGACCTAGCCCGCCCATTTCTCCGATGAAAGAGTCCGAGATTCGAGATGGACAGCGAGAGGATGTCTACGTGGAGCTAAGGAAGTGGAGAACCGGATCTACAAAGGTTGTAGCCTCTTTCCTTTAGTTAAAATGTTAACTAGTTTCACTTTTCGCCTAAACTCTAGTCAACGAATCCGTATTAGGGTTTCTCGGCACTTGTAAAATTTGAAATTGGCATGGTTGATGCCTTGTGAGACCTCATTAGAGTGCCTAGGAACCTTACAATAACATTCGTTCAGAATCAATGTATTCTGGTAATACAGGGTGATAACTACCAACAGACTTGGCTGCAACATTTGCACTGTTTCTATCTCATGAAATTTATCACCCGTTCTCTGTTCTCTACCTATCTGTAGCCCATGTAACAAATTACATATGTGGGATTCTGATCCGGTATCAAATACCCAGGACATAAAGGATATTGAGAAACAGTTCTGTGCAATGAACACACCCGAAGAAGATGCATCAACATGTACTTTCTTCATTTGGGCGGCACGGGAATTCTGGTAATCCCCTATTTCCTGCTCTGTCTTATAACAATTATAAGTTAGAGCGGGACCAACGTTCCCTAACGCAGTATAACAAGCGGGTTCGGTCAATACATCCGTATTATTATTTTGATTAAGGCGTGACATAGTCGTAACCAGGAGAAAGAGAGAAGAAAACACTCAGCGTATACTCTTGCAAGATTAGATTGGTTATCAATATATTTAATCAGGATGTCTCCCACTGTTTTAGTCAAATCTTCCATCAAACCCTAAAAGGAAAGACTAGCCGGGATTAATTACACCCTACAAGTTCTCCAATCTTTCAGCCAGGCCAGTGCCGGTACTTTGAGGGAGGATCCCCGCGCTTTCGCACGGACCTAATTAAAATAAACCTCGTTTTTCCAGGGGCGTAACCCCGTTGACACCTTTCTAGACACCTACTTGATCGACTAATTGTAATGTGTAAAACTCTCCCAGGAGTAACTCTTACTCGCAGCGGGTATCGGGATCCAATTATCTCATAGGAGGTATGCAATCTCATTGTAAATTTTAACACTTGAAATTCCCAATAATATTTTTCCGACGGAGGCCAAACTACCCATAGTCCGCTAGTCAAGTTCAACCCGTCATTTCCTGATTGAATTAGACCCACCCGCACGACCCTTGACAGAGGCCAAACTACGCCGTACGAATACCCTAATCCAATCGCATCGTATGCTAGCAGATAAGCACTAGTTAGCTACCGTACACTATGCCTTGACAGAGGCCAAACTACCGCAGCACGAATACTATGTAGTACTTATCTGAAATGACGAAGGGCTACGAGTGGCTTTTAAGAAAACCTTTTGCGTAATGAATTTGATATCGTTGTAGAATCGAGTGATTTTTGAATGGAGTGTTTTTGAGGCCTTTTCTAGTTTTGCTAAAGAGGCCACTCCCGGTGAAGGGATCGTCGGCTCTTTCCTCATCGAATGAGGTGCAGGATATTTCACAAATATTACTATGCAAAGCAAAAACTATAGAAACAATCAAAAGACAAACTGAGTTTGTAGCATCTGCTAGTTTCGCTAAAGAGGTCACTCCCGGTGAAGGGATCTCGGCTCTTTCCTTATCGAATAAGGTGCTGGATGTTCTACAAGGAACACCGCTATGCAAAGCAAGAACTAGAGCTACCAGTTTTTGAGACAAGTTTCTACAACATCTTTAGGTTTCTTTTAGTTTCATTAATCTCATTAATGAAGTCCCATTTTATTATGCTTCACAAGCATCACTTTTGAAACGAAATCAGCAATATAACATATATCTCATATATATAATATAAACATTCTTCTCAGGCAGTAATATGATCTCATCACAGAACAATGCAGCAGAAGAACACATATGAAATATTGGATATACTAGGACGTCTGTGTTTTAATACGAGCCTGTATGAAACACGGATTCCATGGTCGAGATGAATAGCCAAACCCACATCCCTAGACCCCTACGAGAGCGGAAAGTAACTCTGCCAGTTCTAGAGTTAGGAGACCTGGTCTCGACTCCTCGAGATGGTCTTCCACTGGACCCTAGAACCCGGTTACTTGTGCTCCCCGCCTTGGGTCTACCTAATGCAGAAAAGTAAATAATATACAACGGTGACATCATCCTCAGCCCGGAAGTGCCCCAATAAAAGAATATTACATATAATTGAATTTTACATGAATGAAAAAGAAAAACTCTCATCTCACATAAAACCCCCGGCTATTCAGAACACGACGATCTAATATAACATATCACAGCAACACATAATATCTCATATCATCAACGTAAGTAAATATGTGTATCCCAATTGTCGTTGATGTATAGCAACGAAACCGGCGATACACCACATATTACACTTACGGCCGCAGAAAAGAAAGTGTAAAACTACAACAGTTGGAATCCGCAACCTCCTTAGACATCGCATGCCTAACCAAATGAATTTCTTAGACATCGCATGACTAACAATTATAAACCCCGTATTTTAGTCTCGATCTTGAAAACACTTTTCAATATCTAGTCGGGCAATTCAACAAGATTCCCGACATCCTGATCGAATGCTCGTCGCAAACATTAGTAGACGGCCGCACCCCCGGATGCCGTCGACGAAGTGCACTGAGGCGGAACACCGCTGCCGCGAGCACCCGAACGGATGCTTTTGGTGACGGGGTTCTCCTACAGTCACTTGGTCGGGGCTATGGGGTGTGGCTATCTATTAAGTTTACCCGGCGAGTATCCGCGTACGCTACGTGATTGCGACGGACTTTTGATCTCATCAAAATCCCATTGCAACCGATCAAATGAGACTAAACTGCTACATTTATAACATTCAAATTAGTTATCTCATAACTACTTGTGGATTCCAAATATTGTATAACATTCCAGATAAATAGACAATGTTAAACTTCCCGATCGAATAAAAAAACACCCAAGATTTCCCAAATAGCTTAACACTTGAGCGGAGTTCAAAAAGTATCCATCACATGCCACAGTACCAATGGTCCAGCCGTAGAAGGGTCAAACCAACGCCTCACATGTGGCAACGCCGTACTGCCCCAAACCCTAAAGTTTAGAGGCGGTTCAGACGGTCACATAATCAAGTTAAGGTTTGTGTTCTTCTAGAGGGTCCTCTGTGTTACTTGCACGATTTTCCAGAAGTTTCAAACTCGAGAAAAAATCCAACCTTTGAAAATTTTCCGACAGGGGAAAAGTGAGTTATTGATATTCGTTCGAACTTTTTAACACGTTCTAAATTACCTGGAAAAAACTAAACGAAGTTAAATTATCCGATCGAATCAACGAATATGAAAGATCTCCAGAAAACTCAACACTTGAGTAAAATTAAAAATTCCCAGAAGCATGAAAAAGTACCCAAGAATCAAACCTAGAAGTACGAGCCCCTGACTCCTCATGGTGGCCGCGGAATCGCCGCCAAACCCATGGTTTGGCCGCGGTTCCGCGCTCCCATGATTGAGTTGGGGTATTGTACTTCACAATAATTCTTAGATTTTCCTGCTTATTTTTCTGGGTATTTTTAATATGAAAAAAATCAACATTTTAAAAATTTTCCAGAGAATGGGAAAATGGCGACGTTTCAGGATTCGATCGGACTTTAAACTTCGTCTAGCCTTCGCCTAAAGCTCTAGCTTAGCTTTGATACCACTCTAAGGTTACTAGGCACTCTCACAAGGTTCTATAAGGCATCAACCATGCCCGATTTAAATTTTAGACGTGCCGAACAACCCTAACCAAGATCTTAAACTAGAGATTAGGCGAAACAAAGCAAGTAAACAACTTTACTTCTAAGAGTTAGGGATTACAACCTTTGTAGTCTGTTCCTTCACTTCTAAAGCTCTGTGTTGAGGTCCCTTCGCTGTGATCATCGAGTACTTGGACTCTAGAGAGGCTCCACAAAAGAAAGATGCAAGCTTGCTTCCGATCTTCGATAACTAAGATGATCTACCTTAAAGAAACTCAAGCCCAAGCTTTTGCTTTGCTAATCAAGTATTAACAAAGCAAACACCCTAATCTAAGCGGTTAGAATAGATGAGGATGATGAAGTAGGAATTTAGCTCTCATTTATTTTCTTAATCTCACTCATTTTCATCACTAAACTCAAAGCTAGAAAGCTTTGTAAGGAAGAAGAAGAAGAAGCAATCTCTTTGTGATGAATAATGAAACTCAAGTAAGGTTAGAAATGCAACCATGGGTTAAGAATGAAGTCTTAACCCATGTAGAGAGTTAACTATGGTGAAGGGTTGGGTTGGGTTAAGCAAATATCTACACAAAATATCCAAAGTTAAAGTCAAAGTTTCAAGAAGCTTCTTGAAAGCTTCATGCAGCTTAACCCTAATCCAAACCCTAACCACAATTAAACTCCACAAAACATGTTGCATTTATAACGCTAATATGTTACAATATTATATATCACATATACAATATTTATTGTAACAAAATAAAATAATACAATTAACATATATCACATATATATCAATGTATTACCCGAGTGAGAAAAAGAATTTTTAAGTGAGCTTATATTAGTTAATGTAATTTAATATATCAAATATATAATTATACATTAAATTATCGAATCAACACTTGATCCGATAATCTGGCTATTTCACAAATAACCGACTAATATAATCTGTATCAGTTTTTCGAATCAACACTTGATCCGATGACCCGGCTATATCACATTTACCCGGCCGATATCTTATATCATGAGAATCTAATACGGTATCACATACACGTATTGTTCTCGATCCCGCACATATCATAAATATGCTCCTACTCCGTTTTTCCTGAGCCAGGAAACCTCTGTGTGGACTCTAAAGAATCGTCAATACGCCGGCAGTAGGTGATGATTATATCAAACACCCACAAGCTGCAAGCGGTCAGCTAAACGTAACAACCACCCAGGTATTGAGCGATCAGTAAATCAATAAGCAAGCCTGTACATTCTCCTGCGAATCCAATCAGTAACACTCCTGTACAGTCCGGTCTCTTCGTCTGATATGTCGCATATCTCGCCTAGGGGTGGTAAACGTCAGACCCCAGTTGCTTGATAAGTCGTGTCGATATGAGGTCCATAACAGTTCGAGAAACTACTGATAACACTTACCAGTAAATCTCAGCAACCCTGGCCAGGGATTTCTAGTTATAGCCAATCGAACACAGCGCCACATCAACTCCCAATACCGGGAGAGACGAAACCCCTCCTATCGCTCATTGCCTCCATGTGATTCGGGACTGTACCCAAAAGCCAACTTTTTGCACGCCCTCTTGGACGCGGTATGATGGAAATCAAAGCACAGTAGGAATCGCACAAGGCTCTATGACGATCTCGGGTCTACAGACTAACCTGTACCAGTGTCACCAGAGAACTGCCATCTGACGTGAGGTATAATACCATCTGGGAGTTCTCGGCGAGTCCGTCCAGTGTACCCAGTCTCCACTAAGCAATCGTATACCTTCTCTGATGTCAAACACTAATGGATATGAGATCATCCATCGCCCATCATATTGGTTAAGAAGCGCATACGCTAGTCTAGTTTGGAGTATCGATGCCCTGTCTCGGTACTCCTACGACTAGGAACATTTGAAGGATGTACTTGGCGACTACACTGTCCCCACTAGTATGATCTGCATCATAGTCCTGGTAGTCAAGTACTCATCCTAAGGGCTTTATCAACATGTGACATAGAGACAATCAGAGTACATGTTAAGATAAAGAGTAACCAGATAGCATACTATCATGTCGAGCAAGAAAGTGCTCCCTATATATGTCCCAGCATCCACTACAATATACAACGCATATACAGTAATGGCTTCTAGGGCATACATATAACTAACACTAGGCCCTCTATTCGACACTTAATCTGTGGTCTTCGCCCCCGCGAAGATTCGGGCGGGTTTCGAGTTCGTTTCGACTCCCGGATTGGCTTAAAACGATCGGTTTTGAAACTTTAGCTCACTGTTTTTCAAGTGTTGGAAAAATTGGTTTATGTTTGCTAATTGTGTGCGGAATTCTAATGTCGCGGTTATTATACAAGCTTTGTGATGTGTGTGATACAATTATTAGAATCCGGATTAATTAGTTTTATGAAAACTAGTTAGTAAACCTAGCCGTTTAGTCTCAATTGATCGATTGCAACGTAGTTTTGATTCGGATCAAAACTCCGCCGCAATTGCGTATTATACGCTATCACCTAGTTGGGAATCTTGTTGAATTATCCGACACATTATTGAAAAGTGTTTTCAATTTGAGACTAAAATGCAAGTTTTACATGTTAGGCATGAAATTCGGAATATGTGATATTCCGGGTTTATGATGTCTAAGGATAATACGGATTCTAATCATTGTAGTTTTCTGTTTCTTTTCTGCGACCGTAAGTGTAATATGTGAGGTATCCCGATCTCGTTGCTATATGTCAAAGAGTTTTCGGGATACGCATATTTAGTTACGTTGATGACATGAGATGTTATGTGTTGTTGTTGATATGATTTATTGGATTGTCGTGATTGAATAGCCGGGGGGTTTTATGTGAGATGAGAGTTTTTACATTTTCATTCATGTAAAATTCAATGTAATATTCTTTTATTGGGGCACTTCCGGGTTGAGGATGATGCCACCACTGTTGTATATTTTTACTTTTTCGCATTAGGATAGACCCAAGGCGGGGAGCACAAGTAACGTGGTTCTAGAGTCTAGTGAGAGACCATCTCAAGGAGTTGAAACCGGGTTTCCTAACTCTAGAACTGGTTGGGTTACTTGCCTATCTCGTAGGGGTCTATGAGATGTGGGTTTGGCTATTCATCACGATTGTGGAATCCGTGTTTTACATTACCGGCTAAATTTAAAACATGGAAATCCTAGTATATCCAATATTTCATATGTTGCTTCTGCTGCTTGTTTCTGTGATGTGATCATGTTATATTATATATATGATATATAATAAACGTTGCTTATGTTTTTCATCCGCGCTAGTCCAGCCCCCGCTCTGCCGGTAGTTAAGTAACCTAACGGTGCATGACGGGGTCCCGTGGCGAATGCGGATAGCATAAGCGTACGTTCTATTTTCATTTCTTTTTCTGCAATGTGTAGGAAACGTTATATGATGGGACTTCATTAATGTGATTAATGAAACGAAAGAAACCAAAGGATGTTGTAGAATCAAATTTTCAAAAAGGGCAGCTCTAGTTCTTTCTTTGCATAGCGGTATTTCTTGTAGAATATCCAGCACCTTATTCGATAAGGAAAGAGCCGAGATCTCTTCATCGGGAGTGACCTCTTTAGCTATACTAGCAGATGCTACAACCCACTCGGTTTTTTCTTTTGATTGCTTCCCTAGTTCTTGCTTTGCATAGCGGTATTCCTTGTAGAATATCCAGCACCTTATTCGATAACGAAAGAGCTGAGATCCCTTCACCGGGAGTGATCTCTTTAGCGGAACTAGTAAAAGCCTAAAAAACACTTCTTTTCAAAATCACTCGATTCTGCAACGATATCAAGTTCATTACGCAAAAGGTTTTTCTTAAAAACTTGACGTAACCCTCCGTCATTTCAGATAGGTACTATTTAGTATTCGTGCTGCGTTTGTTGACCTCCGTCAAGACGTAGTGTGCGGTAGGTGATTAGTGCTTATCTGCTGCATGTGATGCGATTGGATTAGGGTAGTCGTATGGCCTTGTTGACCTCCGTCAAGGGTCGTGTGGGTGAGTTTAATTCAATCAAGAAATGAACGGGTTGAACTTGACTAGCGGCCTATGGTTTGTTGACCTCCGTCAAGGTCATAGGAAGCTAGGGGTAAAAGTATTATCGGGAATTTCAAGTGTTGAAATTTGCAATAAGATTGCATACCTTCTAGATAGTTGGATCCCGATACCCACTGCGAGTAAGAGTTACTCCTGAGAGAGTTTTACATATCATAATTAGCCGATCAAGTAGGTGTCAAGAAAGGTGTTTATGGGGTTATGTGTATGGGAAAACGAGGTTTATTTTAATTAGGTCCGTGCGAAAGCACGGGGAACCTCCCTCAAAGTACCGGCACTGGCCTGGCTGAAAAATTGGCGAACTTGTAAGGTGCAATTAATCCCGGCTAATCTTACCTTTTATGGTTTGAAGGAAGATTTGATAAAAACAGTGAGTGCCATCCTGATTAGATAAAAATAACCAATCTAATCTCGCAAAGAGCGCACGCAAAGTGATTATCCTTCTCTCTCACCTGGTGGCGACCAATGACATGCCTTAATCAAGATAATAATATGGATGTAATGACCGAACCTAATTATTATACGAGGCTAGGTTCTGCTCTATCTTATGATTGTCATAAGTCTGAGCAAGTAATAGGGGAATATTCGGATTCCCACGCCACCCAAACGAAGAAAAAGCATATTGATGCATTGTCTTCAGGTGTGTTCGTTACCAAGAACTATTTCTCAGTTTACCTCTACGTCCTGGGTATTGGATACCGGATCAGGATCCCACACATGTAATTTGTTATATGGGTTATAGACGGGTGGAGAGCTGGGAAAGGGTGATATATCTCTAGTAGTAGAGAATGGTGCAATTGTTGCAGCCAAAGCAGTTGGCAAATATCACCTAGTGTTACCAACTGGTAATACATTGATTCTTAGTGACTGTTATTTCATACCAACAAATATTGTGAATATTTTCCTAAATCAAGTGTTGATTGGGTAAGGTATGTTGTATAACAGTGTGCACGTTCTGAATCAAACTTCAATTCTAAAACGTACACACAGAAGAGGAACAATTCAAAAATGAACGAAGTCTTCTTGTGGCATTGTAGACTGGGTCATATTGATGAAACAAGACTAGCTAAAGTTCCATAAGGATGCATATTTGAATCCGTTCGAATTTACATCTTATGAAACTTGCCAGTCATGTCTCAAAGACTAGGTGACCAAATCTCCGTTTACTGGAAACGAAGAAAGAGCTACTGAACTCTTGGACAGATATATGGTGATGTATGCGGTCCTATGTCTACACATGCCAGGGATGGTTTCTCGTACTTCATTACATTCACTGACGATCTCTCAAGATTCGGTCATGTGTTCCTATTGAAACATAAGTCTGAAACTTTTGAGAGATTCAAAGAATATAAGCATGAAGTTGAGAACCATATGGGTAAAGGTATTCAAATCCTTCGATGTGATCGGGGAGAAGAATAATGGAGCACAGAACTCTGAGACTATTAAAAGGAGAATGAGATTCTCTCTCAGCTTACTCCTCCGTATACACCACAGCATAACGGTATATCAGGGTGGAGGAATCGCACCCTATGAGATATGGTGCGCTTTATGATGAGTACTGCTGAGTTGCCTATTTCCTTTCATGGAAATGCACTTGAGAAGCTGCATACCTATTGAATAGAGTTCCGATCAAATCTGTTGCCCACCACTCCATATGAGATATGGAATGGGTAGAGACCATCTCTTAAAATTGTTGGAGATAGTGCCCTCAGAGTCAATTATTGGATCACAGGCACATGATTGCAATGATTGAGGGAGGACCTGTCCCAGCAGGACAGTCTTACTCAAGATGATAGTATGCTATCTGTAAGTCCATATTGCGACCCCCGGTGCTTACGGGGAGGCGGAAACGGTATAAAATCAAAATTTTAACGCAAGAGGCAACATGGACTAAACTATGGTCGGGATCGTTGTCTAAACTAAAACTAGCAAACTATGCTAAAGAGAGTTAGCTACTCGGATGAAGATGGTTATACCTAGACTTGAACTCCTTCGTCTTCAAACTTTGTAGAGGTTGATGGTTCTCCTTTGTCGCCTTCTTCCGTCGAAGATGGATCCACCTCGAAGGCTCGACCTTTGGGCTCTTTCTCGTACTTGGAGTGAACTAGAATCGCCGGCTTGCTAGACCCTTAATCCTAGAGTGAGTAGAGAGTGTCTAAGGGTTGCTTTTGTTTTTCAAGAGAAGGATTCTCAACTCATGAGAAGGTTTCTCTTGACTAGAGGAAGAAGAAGATGAAGTGAAGAGAGAGAGTGAGAATGATAGAATGAGCTATATTTTTTCTTTCTTGCAACCATAATGCAAAAGAAAAGAATTATCTAATAATAATAATTGAAAATGAGAATAGTTGATGGCAATTTGGAATGACCACAACCATGCATCATTTAAAAATGTAAGCATAAATCAAGGAAGACTTTTGAAGCATGATGGTGGTCAACTTTCAACCATGGTCAACAAGTCAACCATGGTCAACAAGTCAACAAAATCAACCATAACAAAATTCTCATTTAATTACTATTATAAATAGATAATCCATAAATCCATTAGGGTTTGGAAAAAGATAACTGTCAACTGTGCATACGCACCCGTTCCGAAACCCTAATGAAATACCTCATCCTCCGCCTCAAGCAACTGTGCATACACACCTGCATTCTCGTTCCGAGGAACAAGAATACCAAGATATAAAAGCAACCCCAAATATATATACCAGTATCTGGCTCAAACCAGAGCCTGCCAGTATAATCCGTCCGGACTCCAAACGTGCACAAGTGCGCGGATGAGAACGAACCCTGTCGCAAAACCATGCGACCTCTACTCTGTTTTGCCCAGAGGCGAATACCCTCTGTGTGGGACTCTAAAGACTCGACACTACGCTGGCAGTGGGTTTAACCACAGACCGCAAGCGGCACTAGCTGTGCGTAACGGTCCCCAGGTAGATGCCGACAAGAAGGCTGACGAGGTGAAACCCCATCTGAACTCCTACTGAGTCTGAATGTGACAGTCTCCGTACAGTCCGGTCTGTTCGTCTGATACATCGCATGGCGGGCCTAGGGGGTGGTAAACGTCAGTCCCCCAATAGCGGTACAAGTCGTGCCGGAGCGAAGCCCAAAACACCCTGAGATAACACTGGAAACCTACCAGTATATCTCGTTTGCCCTGGCCAGGGACTACTCGTGTAATGGCTCTCCTAGACACAGCGCGATGTCAACCCCCAATACCGGGAGAGACGAATCCTGTCTAACCGTCACTGCCTCCAAATGCTTCGGGACTGCACCCAACTACCACCCGTTTGCACGACTCCTTTGAGCCGTGGTAGGGTAGTGATCAAAGTGCAGTGGGAACACACTTGAGGCGAAGTGCCAGTGTCAAGTCAGCGGACTAAGCTGTACTCATGTCACCTGGGAACTGATAACTGACGATAGGTATAATACCAACCTGTCAGTTCCCGACGAGTCCTGTCCAGTGTACTCGTAACCCAACGAGCACCCGTATACTATCTCCAGTACGACGTACTGATGGCTGTGGGACAGACCATCTCCCACACTGGGATGAGAAGCGCATACGCTAGTCTACTCCGGAGTATCGATGCCCTGTCTCGATAGTCCTGCGACTAGGGACCTGTATAAGGATGTGCCTATAGATTACCCAGCCCCCACTAGTGTGACTGCCATCACAACGCTGGTAATCAAGCAAAGATCCTAAGGGCTCCACTAATGCGTATAAGTGATATACTGAAATAAACACAAGTACACATTGAAGTAGAAACAAACCAAGTAGCATACTACTATTTTGAGCAAGATTGTATATACAAGGTGAATATCCCAAGCATCCATTAAGTAATATACAAACTAGTATGATACAGTAATGGCCTCTAGGGCATATACACTAACAATCTCCCACTTGCACTAAGGCCATGTACTGGCGTATCGAAGACCTATCATCTCGATCAGCCGCTCGAACTGAGTCTGGGGTAGGGCCTTGGTGAATGGATCTGCAGTGTTCTCTTCTGAAGCAACCCTCCGAACCTCGATCTCCTTGCGATCCACGATCTCCCTGATCAGGTGATACCGCCTCAAGATGTGCCTGGATCTCTGATGGGACCTGGGTTCCTTCGCTAAAGCTATAGCCCCGTTGTTGTCGCAATACAGAGGTATTGGGTCAACAATGGACGGAACCACCTGAAGTTCTTTCAAGAACTTCCTTATCCAGACAGCTTCTTTTGCGGCATCAGATGCAGCGATGTATTCCGCTTCCATCGTCGAGTCTGCAACGGTTTCCTGTTTGGAACTCTTCCAACACACCGCCCCTCCATTGAGGGTGAAGACAAAACCCGACATGGACTTGGAATCATCCTTGTCACTCTGGAAGCTGGAGTCAGCAAAGGCCTCGATCTGGAGGTCTTTTCCGCCATACACCAAGAACATCTCCTTAGTCCTTCTCAGGTACTTGAGAATGTTCTTTACTGCTATCCAATGTTTCTCCCCAGGGTTTGACTGATACCGGCTTACTACACTCAGTGCATAAGCTACATCCGGTCTGGTACACAACATCGCATACATTATAGAGCCTACCGCAGAAGCGTAGGGTATAAAAGACATGCGATCCCTCTCCAAATCAGTCTTGGGAGACATCTCTTTAGAGAGGGTGATCCCGTGACAAGCCGGTAGGTTACCGCGCTTGGAATCTTCCATACTGAATCTTTTCACTATGGTGTCGATGTACCTGGACTGAAAAAGTCCCAATATCCTCTTGGATCTATCACGATGGATCCGGATCCCTAGGATGTATGAGGCATCACCCAGGTCTTTCATGGAGAACCTTTGTGACAAGAATCCCTTGACAGATTGTAGCATAGGAATGTCATTTCCTATCAAGAGAATGTCATCCACGTATAAAACGAGGAATACTACAGTTCTCGCTACAAATCTACTATAGATGCATGGTTCATCTGGATTTTTGATAAAGCCAAATTCTTTGACTGTCTCATCAAAACAGATGTTCCAACTCCGCGATGCCTGCTTTAGTCCATAGATGGACTTAAGCAACTTGCACACCTTTCCGCTGCTCCCACTCTGAATGAAACCCTCTGGCTGATCCATATAGACACACTCCTCTAAATTTCCATTTAGAAAAGCTGTCTTTACGTCCATTTGCCAGATCTCATAATCGTGGAAGGCAGCAATGGCAAGAAGGATCCGAATGGATTTCAGCATGGCTACTGGAGAAAAGGTTTCGTCGTAGTCCAAGCCAGGTCTTTGACGAAAACCCTTTGCTACCAGCCTAGCTTTATAGGTCTCAACCTGTCCATCTACACCAATCTTCCTTTTGAAGATCCACTTGCATCCTACGGGTTTTACCCCGTCTGGAGCAATGTCCAACGTCCATACCTTGTTGGTGTACATGGACTCCATTTCGGTCCGCATTGCATCCAGCCATCTCACTGAGTCAACGCTCTGAACGGCCTGCTGGAAGCTAGTAGGCTCATCATAATCTATGATGCAATCCTCTCGATCCCCGTCTATGAGAAAACCGTAGTATCTCTCGGGCGGATGAGACTGCCTACTACTCCTGCGGAGCGGCGTAGGAATGTCCTGTTCTGTTGAACCCTCTGGTTCCACCAAGCTTTCAGTAACAGTCTGTGGTTCTGGAATTTCTTCCAGCTCTACTGCGCTCCCACTTATTTCTTTTTCTATGAACTGGTGTTCTAGAAAGTGGGCATGACGAGAAACAAGAACTTTTTGTTCCTCTTCATAGTAGAAGAAATATCCCTTGGAATTCTTTGGATATCCCACAAACTTGCACAGTACTGAGCGTGCCTCGAGCTTGTCCGCATGCTGCTTTTTGACAAAAGCTGGACTTCCCCATATCTTAATGTGATTAAGATGGGGTCTCTTCCCACACCACATCTCAAATGGCGTGGTAGGCACAGTCTTAGTGGGGACTCGGTTCAAAAAGGTATGCGGCTGATTCTAGCGCATATCCCCAGAATGATCGCGGTAACTCAGCGTTACTCATCATGGACCGCACCATATCCAATAGGGTGCGGTTCCGTCTCTCCGATACACCGTTATGTTGCGGGGTGTAAGGAGGAGTAAGCTGAGAGAGAATTCCGTTCTCTTTTAAATAGTCCAGGAATTCGGCACTTAAGTATTCTCCACCTCGATCCGATCTTAGAATCTTAATACTTTTGCCGGTCTGTTTCTCTACTTCATTCTTATACTCCTGGAATTTTCCAAAGGCCTCGGACTTATGTTTCATTAAGAAGACATAACCGTACCTTGAGAAGTCATCCGTAAAAGTAATGAAGTAAGAATGTCCGCTTCGGGCATGTGTAGACATTGGACCGCACACGTCACTGTGTACGAGTCCCAAGAGCTCGCTCGCTCTTACTCCATGTCCAGTAAACGGAGTCTTTGTCATCTTTCCTTTGAGAAAAGATTGACAAGTGGCATATGATTGATATTCGAACGCATTCAAATATCCTTCTGTATGCAACTTAGTCAACCTTCTCTCATTGATGTGACCCAATCTACAATGCCATAAGAAAGTCTGATTTATTTCTGGAGACTTTCTTTTGTGCGTATTCTGGACATTGAAAATCTGTGGTTGGTTTAACACGTATATACCATTACTCAGAGTACCTGACCCAATCAATACTTGACTAAGGTGAATGTTTACAACATTACTTACAAACGCAAATTCATAACCTTCTTTAGAAACTAAAGATACAGAAATGATATTACAAGTTGCGTTGGGTACAAAAAAGCAATTACGCAAAACCAAAACATGTCCATCTGACATTCCCAGGTGATAGTCCCCCACGGCTTTAGCATCCATGCTAGCTCCGTTCGCAACTCTGAGGGTCATGTCACCTGCCTTCAAATCCCTACGGTTTCTCAACGCCTGCAAAGAATTACAGATATGAGATCCTGATCCGGTATCCAATACCCAGGAAGTAGAGTTTATTGAAAGACAGTTTTCAATAACATACACACCTGAAGCTGAAGCTGCAACCTGCTTCAATTCCTGTGTTCTGGCCTTCCAGGCCCTGCAATCATTCTTCCAGTGTCCTTTCTTATGACAAAAGAAGCATTCTTCCTTATCCACAAGCTTCCCCGCTATCTTTGTTGCTTTACCTTTTCCCTTCGTATCCACTTTACTAACACCGCCCCTTGGTTTGGCGGGGGCCTTCTTCTTCTTTCCCTTGGCTTTCGCCTTGGACCTAGAAGAAGATGATCCTCCTACAAACAAAGTGGATGTATCCCTACTTTTCTGTAGGGTGCCCTCTGCGCTCCTCAGCATGTTGAGGAGCTCTGATAGTTCAACCTCTTTTTCTTGTAGGTTGAAGTTCAGTATAAACTGGGCGTAAGTGGAAGGAAGGGACTGGAGAACTATATCCGTATATAGCTCACTCTCCAATGTGATCCCTAGGTCAGCGAGCTCCTCAATGTAGCCGATCATCTTTAGCACGTGCTCGGCTACTGATGATCCGACGGCCATCTTTGTCGAAAACAACTTTTTCGACGCTTCGTATCTTGCGATACGTGATTGCTCTCCATACAGTTCTTTTGTATGGAGCAATATGGACTCCATGTCCATATTCTCATGCCTCCTCTGATGTTCGTTGTCCATCGAGGCAAGCAGGAGGCACTTGGCCTTCGCGCTATCAATCTCCCAAGTCTTGCGGATTTCCTTATCCGCGACGCTGGAAGTTGGACCAGGGACAGGGGGAGCTTTGGTGGTAAGAAGATACCCCAGCTTGTCATAAGTGATTGCTATCTTGACATTCCTGAGCCAATCTTTGTAGTTTGGCCCTGTCAGTTTGTTTTTATCTAGGAGTAACTTAAGTCCAGTCATGTTGATTGGTCGCTGCAATTAGGAGAGAGAAGAAGAAACACTCAGCATGATGCTCTTGCAAGTTTAGAGTGGTTTTTAGTTTGTCTAAACAGGATGGCTCCCACTGTTTCTCGAATCCCTCCTCAAACCATAAAGGAAGAATTAGTCAGGATCAATCCCACCGTACAATACTTGCTTAACCGTTCAGCCAGGCCGGGTGTCGGTACTTCGAGGGAGGTTTTCCAACGCTTTCGCGAAGTTCCTTAATTAAAGAACCTCTTTTCCCTGGGGGCGTAACCCCGCTAACACCTTTCTAGGCACCTACTAGGTTTATAGCATTGATCGTTAAGTGAGAAATTTCCCGAGGAGTAGCATATACTCACAGTAGGATCGGGATCCAAATATCATCGCGTGACGAAACTGAAGGAATCCTACCAGAATCACCACACTCCAAATGGTATGCAAATCTAGCAAGTTTCAGTACTTATGAAACTCCCGATGTGGATTTTTGCCCCATGCTCTTATGACCTTGACTTTGGCCAAAATATCATAAGTCACATGTCAAGTTCTGCCCGTCACTATCCAGGTTAATTTGGATCCATCCGTACCTACCCTTGACTTTGGGCAAAATGGCAGCACGACTGTCCCAAACCAACGCATCTATCTATGCTACACATGAACACCCAATAGCTACCAATCACTATGCCTTGACTTTGGCCAAAATACATAGCTTGAATACTATTGCCTATTCATGCGAAGCGACGGAGGGCTACGAATGGTTTTGGCGAAACCTGTGAACGTAGTGAACTTGATTTAATCGATGGAACGAGATAGCTTTTAGAAGGAGTGGCTCAATCTCCGCATTTAAAAGTTAGTTTTGAAAAGAACCGAGTGGTTTTTCGAAAGTGTTCCATCGACTTAAACTTGGTTTATTATCTTGCATTAGTTCTTTTAATGCGTGATATTCTTGCATTAGTACTTTTAATGCGTCCCATCATTTAATCCTACCATTGCAGAAAACAACCAAAATATGACGTACGCTTATGCCATTCGCATTCGCCACGGGGCCCCGTCATTACCCGTTAGGTTACTTAACTAACGACAGAGCGGGGGCTGGGCTAGCGCGTCTGTAAAACATAAGCAACGCCTAAATAGAAAGCAATGATAGACATTTCAGATCACAGATAAATACATTGGATATACTAGCAATCTGTAATTTGTACGAGCCTGTAACAAAAACAGATAACACGGTCGCGGTGAATAGCCAAAACCCCACCCAAGACCCCTACGGGTGCGGCAAACTACCCGCCAAGTCCTCGGTAGTTTGTGCACCCCTCCATGGGTCTATCCTAGGAGCAAAAACAGTAAAAAGAATTATACAATGACGGCTACAACCCCGACCCGGTTGTGCGGCCAAACAAATAATATAATTACATCAATTTACATTTACAATGAATTGCAAGAAAAGAAAACTCTCGTCTCACAACCCCCGGCTATTCACCCGCGACAATCCAACATATTTATATACACATTCCAGCACATTACAGATCATGTATAACCCCGACTAATCGTCTTATAGCGATTAGCCGACGTTCAATACATGCAAACATCACAGATATAACCATCATAGTCAAAGTGTAGTGAAGTTCGGAAAAAATACGGAATTATAGGACCCCAAAAGGAAATTTCTTTTCTGCAAAATCTGGGCACATATAATATATTTCAAAAATCCCAAAACCAACACACAAACACACTGCACGAAAAACGATGCAGAGAAGACACCAAGTCGCGGCGGTTCCGCGGCGGCTAAGAAGGATCACGCGGCGGAAGCGCGGCACTTTAGGCGAATCACTGTATCGTTTTTCTTGGGTGTTCACAAAAAACCCTGAGCCGAATTTACAAGTGTAAAGTTTTTCATTTTGAGCAGAAAAAATTTCAACAGAAACTCAGTTTTTATGATTTTCCGGTTTTGTGATTTTTTCGGTTCCGAACTTCGTTACACTTCACTACCAAGCTAGTTTAAGTTTAGTTAGGCTCTGATACCACTGTAAGTCCATATTGCGACCCCCGGTGCTTACGGGGAGGCGGAAACGGTATAAAATCAAAATTTTAACGCAAGAGGCAACATGGACTAAACTATGGTCGGGATCGTTGTCTAAACTAAAACTAGCAAACTATGCTAAAGAGAGTTAGCTACTCGGATGAAGATGGTTATACCTAGACTTGAACTCCTTCGTCTTCAAACTTTGTAGAGGTTGATGGTTCTCCTTTGTCGCCTTCTTCCGTCGAAGATGGATCCACCTCGAAGGCTCGACCTTTGGGCTCTTTCTCGTACTTGGAGTGAACTAGA